>HG995262.1:2843750-5677500 GCA_905332985.1 Mimas tiliae | reverse complement strand
ACTCGAACGCTCAGGCAGAAAAGAAAACTCTTCCCGGACCTCTCGGCGGCGTCTTCAGGCCACTTTGGGTTACCCCGTCGAACACTCGCTATTAAACGAGGGAACGATTATTGAAACGGTTCCGCTGCCGGGTTCCGGAATAGGAACCGGATTCCCTTTCGCTCAAAGGGCGTTATTTATTTATTTATTTATATATAAACACGCCACATCGACATAAGATCTCTCCTTGAGCTTAGGATCGACTGACTCGCGAGCAACTACTGTTCACGCGAAACCCTTCTCCACGTCAGTCCTCCAGGGCCTCGCTGGAGTATTTGCTACTACCACCAAGATCTGCACCGACGGAGGCTCCAAGCGGGCTCACGCCCAGACCCTTCTGCGCTCTCCGCCGCGCACGTCCTACTCGTTACATAATAATAATAATAATAATTAATTATTATTATTATTATTTATTATTATAAAATATGTTTAAACTAAAATTAGAAACCAACTTCAAAATAAAATCACTGAAAATACTTAAAATAAGAATTTCTTTAAGTCTCTTTGGAGTTGGTGCCATGGTGCACACACACCTTAAAGAAATTGTTATTTTAGACTTTTCAATGTTTTTATTTTGATCGATAGATGGCGTTGTGCAAATAATGCATCGCGGCGTTGAGCTCATTTATTTTGGTTTGTAGTAGTACATAATATAATGCAGGTTTATGAGATACAGAATGATAGTATGTATAATTGGGGCCAGTTGATGGATATTGGACAATTTACATTGTAAGGAAGCAGAGTGTTGAACTCTGTAATGAAACATTTATGTATGTATATGGAAACGAATACGACTGTGAAATTACATATGCACTCACGCCTGTAATCCCGTAAGGGGTAGGCAGAGGCGGTAACCAGTACACCCACTTTTCGCCGAGCGTATGTCCGTCCCTTTACGTGATAGGGGGCAAGCCTATCGCCATACTGGGCACAAATTCCAGACTCCGGGCTGAAACTTAGTACATAACCTTTTAGTAATAGAAAACCGATGAATATCACTTTTACCCGACCCGGGGATCGAACCCGAGACCTCAGCCAGTTAGCCTCAATAGTAACGCGTACGCATTATAACTGCGCCACCGTCAATGGGGCGTGAGTGCGTATGAGTGCCTATGTATTCACATAGGCTAGGTACTTTATATCCTGGAAAATTACATTCAGGCGGGCGGAGCCGCGGGCAACAGCTAGTAGTAATATTTTATAAGTGAAATGGAATGGATTTAGTGAAAAGTTCAATGTATATAATATACTGTGCATGCATTGTTGAAGTAGTGTTTTTGTTTGATTATTATTTGAATCGTTTAATTGTAAAGTCATTGTGCAGTACAATAGTGAGTACTAAAAAACCATATAAACATGCATAAAATGTAACATACATACGTACCTAACTGTTGCTCGGAGTGTCCATAGATGTGAAAACCAGATTGATGTTGATAATTTTTATAAAAAAAAATTATGAAATATCAAATTTAAATTACTACACTTCTATCGGGCAGTCTCTACAAGTGGGTGGTTTTTTTTTTTTATTTTTTTTATTATTATTATTGTTTTTTCAGTTTTTTTTTTTTTTTTTTTTTTTTTTTTTTTTCATATCTGGGATAAAAAGGTACCGTACACATTATACATTTCATAAATTTACCCACATCCTTTTGTATATCGCGTTTTATACGCACACAACTGGCAATTATATACTTAAAAAAAAAAAAAAAAAACAAAAAAAAAAACGTGCGCCGCGGTGGTTAAAGCGAACGTTATAACTCGATTGCGGCGCACGCGCATTTATCACTCAGATACGCGCAGATCGCTGATGCGACCGCGCGCCGAAAAACGAACAAGCGTATGTATACATGTATGTGTACATATATATATATACACACACGTTACATACGCACACACAACACACGTTATACGTCGATATATTCTCGTGCAGAGAGACACACAGCGTTCTGTTGTTCTTGTGCGATGATAAAATGCGATGTGTGTGTGTGTGTGTGTGTGTGTGTGTGTGTGTGTTTGTTAATAAAAAAAAATATATTACCGTTATAATATTTGGTAAACGCTCTGTGCGGAACTACGAAATCGTGTTTAAGTTCGCGTTTCGTCTATACAGTTCCTATTTTTATTAACATGATGGTACAGCAGTTTCTCTGTCATACTGTGCTGCACGCGTGCTGTGTATGCGTGTGTGAGTGTGTGTGTGTGTGTGTGTGTGTGTGTGTGTGCGCGAGTCTGTGCGTGTGCACAAACAAACGCGTGACACACACACACACGCGCGCGCGCGCTCACAATCCACAACGACGTCAGAGCAGCATCAAACAGTGTTGGCGGCGGGGACTTGCGCGCTATCGAATTGTGCGTGTGCACGGCACACACACGATAGTCTACAATGAATACGCATATTCGAGTTGTATTCTGAAAGCACCGCGCGTGAAGACTTCGATCCGAACGACAGTTTGTCAGAAATTATTATGTTATGTGGCGTTCAAAAAACGCTAACATATTGTGAATTTTAACAAATCTCGGTGTGTCAGAACGTTCACCGTTGAACGACATTGATCGTTTAACGTGTCGCGTGTGCGTGTGTGTGTGTGTGTGTGTACACATACACATACGTACGCACTCGCAACGACGCATAATCGTGTGTCGTGTTTACATGGAGACCACAAATCGCAATCGAAATGTGAGTTTTTATAATGTACACGCGTGCATGCGAGAATTATGATAAAACACCCTCCGGTGATCGTGCCCAATTAATATTGTCACGATTCGTCCGGGGCGAGTGGTTGTTGTTGTGGTTCTTGTTCACGTGTACACACAATCCATATGTATGTATGTATGTATGTATGTATGTATGTATGGTGTGTACAGTACATGAGAGCTTTATACATTTATTTTGTGATGGCTCCCTGGTTGATCCTGCCAGTAGTTATATGCTTGTCTCAAAGATTAAGCCATGCATGTCTCAGTGCAAGCCGTATTAAGGCGATACCGCGAATGGCTCAATATATCAGTTTTGGTTCCTTAGATCTTACTCGGTTACTTGGATAACTGTGGTAATTCTAGAGCTAATACATGCAATCAGAACTCTGACCAGTGATGGGATGAGTGCTTTTATTAGATCAAAACCAATCGACGGAGGGCCTCGCGTCCGAAGTCGTTAATTTTGATGAATCTGGATAACTTTTGCCGATCGCATGGTCCAGTACCGGCGACGCATCTTTCAAATGTCTGCCTTATCAACTTTCGATGGTAGTTTCTGCGACTACCATGGTTGTCACGGGTAACGGGGAATCAGGGTTCGATTCCGGAGAGGGAGCCTGAGAAACGGCTACCACATCCAAGGAAGGCAGCAGGCGCGCAAATTACCCACTCCCGGCACGGGGAGGTAGTGACGAAAAATAACGATACGGGACTCTTACGAGGCCTCGTAATCGGAATGAGTACACTTTAAATATTTTAACGAGGAACAATTGGAGGGCAAGTCTGGTGCCAGCAGCCGCGGTAATTCCAGCTCCAATAGCGTATACTAAAATTGTTGCGGTTAAAAAACATGAGAATTTCACGAAATTGCCAAACTGACTGCGACAAATAAATATTGACATTTGACAACTGTTTAATGTTTTTTTTAATTATAAAATAATCAAATGAAAGGAGGTCTATAGTACATTTAAATTGTTTATCATTTAGTTTTGTCCAAAGTTGAAAGTCGATATCGACATGTTACTCATTCGATAAAAAAGAAAATTCTATTATTATCGTCCTAGCAAAGCAATCGGAGTTGGATTATGGCATATAAAATACCTACTTATACCCTACACTATACATTGCTTTAATTTGCCCGCCCCTTTCTATAACACGTTGTACTTATATACCTACTATGTATGTATGTATGTATGTATGTATGTATGTATTATCAATACAATAATGCTATATTATTGTTAATTAGTTAAATACAAAATATTTTTAAACTGAGCAGTTAATAATCATACTTCATCAAATTTTAAATTTCCGAACCGATTAACCGTCAAATAAATGTTGCAAAAGTGTAAAGGCATCAATCACGTCTAAAGTACTGAATTTATTCGTTATGAATCGGTTCATTCTATCCAAAGTTATGAGTATTTATTAAAAATCAAGTAAAACAGTTTTTAACCAATTTAATCGGTAGATGGCGTTAATAGGCATAAATTAGGTTAATGTTTGTATAAGACACCACGTCTTTCACATTTTTGTAAAATTCCATGGTACATAACTATCTTTATACCATCACGCTACGCCCCACGAAGGCGGAGCAGTATACTATAATAATAATTATTATTATTATCGATCTATTATCACGGACAGGACTATGGTTGCCAATAAGCCATATATTGTGGTAGTAGATCGATTAGCGCGCCGGGCAATACTTGTTGATGTCACCATCCCACATGACGAAAACCTCGTTAAAGCCGAAAAAGATAAAATATCTAAATATTTAGACCTGGCACACGAGGTTACTGACATGTGGGATGTGGACTCAACAATGATTGTCCTGATAGTCGTTTCTGCTAATGGGTTGATACCAAGGAGCCTCGATCAACACCTCCAGAGGCTCTCAATTGGTCGTTGGGTCAAGAGCCAGATTCAGAAAGCATTGTTAGGACACGGCACGCATTGTGAGGAGGTTCCTCACTCTGGGGTCCTAACCACCGATGGCTTGGGTCCTAGGCCTCGCCATTGGAGGGTGATACTTTTTATATTTTTAAATGTTTTATTTTTTTTAAGTTATTTAATATTTAAAAATGTAAAAAAATACTTTTTAAATAAAGAGTACTGGGGCCTTACTCTTGAAAATGATTCGATTCTTGGTTCGTTTTTCGATTCGAACTCGATTCGAACTAAAAATGCGCACTCCCGAAGTTTTTCGAGTTGTAATCGAAAACAGACGTTAGATCGAGTACGTGATCGAGTATTCCTTGCGTGGCAACATACCTCGACGCGCGTTTTTTTTATTGCAGATTCGGCAGACGCCATATTATGGCGTTTTCTTTATAATGGAATAAAAAATCTTGGTGGCGCAGTTGTAATGCATACGTGGTATAATGTGGCTGTGTTGAGATCTCGGGTTCGATCCCTGGGTCGGGTAAAAGTGATATTGGGGTTTTTTATCACGAAATTCTTAGTATCAGCCTGGAGTCTGGAATTGTGCCCGGTATGGCCATAGGCTTGCCCCTATCACATCATGGGACGGAAATAATCCCTTAATTATCCCTTTCCTTTAAGGTCGGCAACGCACCCATATTTTTTTATGGTATTGTAGGCGTGCATGGGTGGTGGGTATCACATACCATCAGGTGATCCACTAGCTTGTTTACCCGCCTATGCTATTAAAAAGCACCACATCTGCCCATAAACAAGGTGGTAGGTCCCTCGTTTGCGAGAGACCGGCTGGATTGGTACCACCGCTTTGTCTATTTCTGCCGCCAAGCAACAGTGTGTAAGCACTGTTGTGTTCCGGTGTGAAGGACATTGAAGCCAGTGTAATTACTGGGCATTATGAGACTTAATACCTTATGTCTCGGGGAGGCGAGCGCAGTCCAGTGTCATGCAGTGCTTTATTTAAAGTTCTGTGTGGCGTTGCTTCTTTTTATGAGCAGGCGTGGCGCTTAGCATCAGGCGAGCGACCTGCTCGTCTCATCATTCAATCTAATAAAAAAGAAGTAACACCAACAGAACTTTGAATTACAAAGCACTGCATGGCACTGGACTGCGTTCTTCACCTCCACCCCGAGACATAAGTTAAGACTCATAATCCTTAGTCATCTCACTTAGCCAGTGTTATGTCGTTCAAAACGAAATACATCAGTGCATACACACTGCTGCTTGGTGGCAGAAATACCGTACCAAAAACGTTTTTGGTGTATTTCGTTTTGAAAGACATAACACTGGCTATGGTACGTACCATAGCTCCGACAATACCTTTGGCATACAAACAAGTTACACAAGCCTTTATTTTTTATTTGCTCGATTCAAACCTAGCGTCTTGCTAATGTAAATTTTTGGTCATGTCACATATCATTACATATTGTATATTTGAGTTACAAATATGTATCAGGTAGAAGAAAGAAGTAGAAAATGTTTTGCACATATTAAAATTATGACATTAGCCACTAAAACACACAAAACCACATCACTCGATCCTGGTACGGTATCTATTTACCAATCGAATAATTTGTCGTTTATTCGTTGTTTCACAGCTCGATACACGATCGCACGAAACAATGGGGAGTAAGCATTTCTCGAACCTAACGAATTTTTTGATCCCAGCTAGTTCCTATTTGAGCCGCAGCTCGAACGTGCGCTAGTGTGGGTTTCGGGAGTACCAAAACGATTGAAATCGAATCAAACTCGATTGAACCAGAACTCGAAAGTGTCAAGAGTAAGGCCCCTGTATAATAATTATAAAATATGTTTAAACTAAAATTAGAAACTAGAATTTTTAAGTTAGATTTTCTATAAAAGCGTATTTTTTTAGTTTTTTTATTATGATTTAATTTGTTATATAAAGACTGACTTGATTGTGATAACGTGGTATTATTAAAAAGAAGATTGCTTCATTCGACTTCACTTTACTTGACTCGGGGATCGTTCCCGAGACCTCGGCACAGCAGTCGTAATACGTATGCATTACAACTGCGCCACCGAGGCAGTTGAATTTTCTTATGATTACCAATTGAACATACGTATCTCTTTATAAAAATATTTTATTTTATAACGTTATACAATTAAGTATAAATATTTACACCGGTACGAGACTACATTATACTAGATCAGCTAAATGATGGCAATGTGGGTGGTTCCATGGCCATGTCTATCAGGTCATCGATGTCGTCCGTGCTGAAGAACGACAACTCCAACTGGAAATAAATAATCTTCTATTATATAAAATCCTCGTGTCGAAATGTTCGTTCCCATACTCTCCGAAACGGCTCGACCGATGTTTATGAAATTTTATATGCATATTCAGTAGGTCTGAGAACCGGCTACTATATATTTTTCATCCCCCTAAATGTTAAGGGTGGTCCGGTCCACCCCAAATTTTTATTTTATTTTTTAGACATTTTTTTTTATTTTTTTATGAAAAAATACATAGAACCCTACATTTTCAACCCTCTACGATCAACCCTTATTTTTTCATAGCGACATTAGTATTTTTGTCAAGCGCGTTTCTCACCGGGGGCGCTCACTAGTCTACTTTAATCCTGGAAATAGGCATTCACGCGGGCGGATCCGCGGGCAACAGCTAGTAACAGATAAAAAAAACTTATTAAAAAAAACTTCAAAACCGACTTT
Organism: Mimas tiliae; assembly: GCA_905332985.1. NCBI lineage: Eukaryota > Metazoa > Arthropoda > Insecta > Lepidoptera > Sphingidae > Mimas > Mimas tiliae. The sequence goes on along the minus strand of HG995262.1, from coordinate 5,670,129 downwards.
ATAATAAAACACCAGAGAAATCAAAAATAATTTCTTTAGGTTAGAGCCGGTGCCTGTGTCGCTGCCGGTCAAATAAAATTACACCAACTACAAAGATACTTGAAGTCAGTTTCTAAGTTTCGTTGAAACTTATTTTCATCAATGACACCTTAACTGCTGAACGGCTACTTTTATCCCAGAAAAAGACAGCTACGCGGGTAACAGCTAGTAAATAATAATTACTATATTCTTTGTAATTTTTTTTTAATTAGCAGGCTTCTGCCCTAAAAGGCACCATATTTTTTTTGGTGTGGTATAGTATGGTATAGTTACCAATGCCTGCGGGTCGGCGCACACGCGGCAGTTCAGCGCTCTCTCACGACACTCGCACCGCGGCGCTGGTGACGTCACGCACGGCGTCGCCGCCTGCGCCGCGCGTGCGCCCGCTACTGTACTGAACCGACGCGCTGTCGGACGATCACCTTGCAGCTTCGCACCAGCTAACAATGTGCCTGCATCATAACGAATACAACAATACATAAATAACTATAATAAATAAATACATCCAACAATTACACACATAGTTCTGACTCCACACTAGGTTAACCTGTATCGTGGGTATCAGGAACTACGATGGACTTGCGGTCCCACAACACACAGACCCGAGACCCATATTTATGGATCACACAAACATTTGTCTCGGTGGGAGTCGAACCCACAGCCTCTCGCTTCGCAGCCGGCTACTCGCCCACTACACTAGGGAGCTGTCAAACTATACCTTTTTCTGTCTGGCGTTATCGCTGATTAATAACAGAGTCCGCCTTCTTGTGACATTGATGATAGATGTTTGATGGTGACTCGCCCAAAGCCAACCTTACCTGCACGTGGCGTACGTGCTAATTAACGGTCAACGCAATTCCGAAATTTAGTTCCTGTTGCGGGTTGCGGGGGTCAGACGGCGGATCGCCCCTTATTATACCAAATCTACCGTCAGATTATGATGAGAAGGCGGACCCTGGCATTAGGCCGGAATTACGTCAGGCAGAGGGAAATATTTTTCCCTATCAGTAGCTTATTAGGGCCGATTCACACCTGTAGCGCAGAACATGAATGCGCATTTTTTTAAACACAGCTCACATTAAACGAAAAATGCGTCCACATAAGCTTGCAAGAGAATGGCGTCAGTGTCACATACCGCACCAAAATAAGATTGAATTCAGAAGCGGTATAACAAGTTGCCGAAGTTTTTGTTCACCGATAAATATAACCTGGGTGTCTTCAAGTCGCGAATGAATCGTTTTTTGCTAGGCAAGCGTGCTTTATCTTAGACCACATCATCGCTTACAATCAGACGTGATAGTGACCAAACGCGAGCCTATTACGTATACAAAAAAAACAAACAACTGAAATGTTCGCGTAGGCACGTTATAGCGCGCTACCTTTCGCCTCTAATGGCTGCGATGTTCTAAGATATTAGTACTCATAGTTGAGTTAATAGTTCTTTAATTATTCGAGAATTTTTTGGCGGTTAAAAATAGTCTACGCTACGCTTCGCCAGATGTGAGCTAGCCCTTATAATTAATAAAAGGATTTTTTTTTCAATGAGTTTCAGTAACGCACACACGCACGCATTATGGACATCTTTATTAACCACGATAAAAAGGGAAATGATATTATTATAAAGAACGTAATCTTTTCCGTGACGACAACCTGTTAAAATTAAAATTATAAGACTCACCATTAGTCTCCAAAGCGAGTGAGGCACAAAGTCCGAGCTTTTCTTTGGGCAGTTTGACTTGTTTCCTTAGCCCCGCGTCGCCTACAAGTCTCTCGTAATCCTTGTTGGTGTAGGCCAAAGCACTGTCCACGCCTGCAAATATACATTTTTTATAGCATAGGCCGCCTAACGAGCAAGTTCACCTGATGGCAAGTAACAATACTAGAAGAATCATGGGCGCGTTGCCGACCTTAAATGAAAGGGATAATTAAGGGATTGGGAAGGGGAAGGAGATTTAGGCCGTCTTATATGTCACTCACCGTACGAAACGCAGCAGCAAATCGCCACTTTACGTCCATTTTCTATAAGACAGTGGTAACGACCCATTTGAGCCGGCCCATGCTTGCTGTAGACAAAACTGCCTACAGCGTGGCTCTACCCCTCATAATATTTATAATAGGGCGTACCGTGTAGTACAGATCCTGTCTATTATTATTGTTATGTAAATTATCTTATCGAAATAAATTAAAAGTGTGTTTTATATTTATACCACATACAGAGGGGCATTTTTTAAATTGTTTATTTAACCATAAAAAGTACAAAAACCTGATACTTATTTGACAAAAAAAATACTACTGTAACAGTCTGGTCTGAGATACGGCCGACTCAACGAGAGGTCCGCGTAAGCGTACTGTATGTATGGAGGGCCGGTATCGTGCACTCCAGTACATACAAGTAATATTGCTTATGTACCCCGTACCATAGATTCAATCGAGTTTGATTCGATTTCAAGCGTTTTGGTACTCCCGAAACCCACACTAGCGCACGTTCGAGCTGCGGCTCAAATAGGAACTAGCTGGGATCAAAAAATTCGTTAGGTTCGAAAAATGCTTACTCCCCATTGTTTCGTACGATCGTGTATCGAGCTGTGAAACAACGAATAAACGACAAATTATTCGATTGGTAAATAGGTACCGTTCCAGGATCGAGTGATGTGTTTCTGTGGCTAATGTCATAATTATATTATGTGCAAAACATTTTCTACTTCTTTCTTCTACCTGATACATATTTGTAACCCAAATATCTGATATGTAACATGACAAAAAATATACTTTAGCAAGACGCTAGGTCGAGCAAATAAAAAATAAAAGCTTGTGTAACTCGTTTGTAGGCCAAAGGTATAGTCGGAGCTATGGTACGTTTTTGGTACGGTATTTCTGCCACCAAGCAGCAGTGTGTACGCACTGATGTATTTCGTTTTGAAAGACATAGTAGCCAGTGAGATGACTAAGGATTATGAGTCTTAACCTATGTCTCGGGGTGGAGGTGAAGAACCCAGTGCCATGCAGTGCTTTGTAATTCAAAGTTATGTTTGTGTTGCTTCTGTTTATGATGTCCCATGATGTGATAGGGGAAGCCTATGGCCATACCGGGCACAATTCCAGACTCCGGGCTGATACTAAGAATTTCGTGATAGAAAACCTAATATCACTTTGACCCGACCCAGGGATCGAACCCGAGACCTCAGCACAGCAATTATACCACGTGTGCATTACAGCTGCGCCACCAAGATTTTTTATTCCATCATAACGAAAACGCCATAATATGGCGTCTGCCAAGTCTGCAATAAAATAAAACGCCGCGTCGTGGTATGTCGCCAAGCAAGCGTGTATAATACGTGGAAAAATACTCGATCACGTACTCGATCTAACAGCTGTTTTCGATTACAACTCGAAAAACTTCGGGAGTGCGCATTTTTAGTTCGAATCGAAAAACGAACCAAGAATCGAATCATTTTCAAGCTCAATTTTTTTTTTTTTTTTTGAGATGGACTCTTGATGATGGCCTGACGAGAGTCGGCTTTAGTCAGCGACAAAGGACTTTCGGGCGAATGCTTTAGGCACAGCTCTAATTTATTTTCCCGCACTACCTATAATACACTTGCGTTGTAAACCATATAAATAATAATAATAAATACACCCAACAGTCACACACATAGTCCTGACCCCACACTAGGTTAAACCTGTATCGTGGGTATCAAGAACTACGAGGGACTTGCGGTCCCACAACACCCAGACCCGAGACAAATATTTGTGGATCAGACAAACATTTGTCAAGGTGCGGGAATCGAACCCACGGCCTCACGCTTCGCAACCGGCTACTCGCCCGCTGCGCTACGGAGGCTGTCAGCTATCGCGATGTTGTTTTGCGTAAGCGACATCTATTGAGCGTTTTCGTAAACTTATATTGATGTTCAGTGTAGTTTCATAGTTTTACACTACGGCGTGCCTGTATCCTAGGATTTTTTCAAAGTTTAAATAAGATAATACATATAAATAAAAAAATATATAATATTAACCACGAGACACTTTTGGTCTCACAACATTCAGACCTGAAACAAATATATGTGGATCAGACAAATATTTGTATTGGTGCAGGGATCGAATCCGCGGCCTCACGTTTCACACTCGGCTAATCGCTCACTGCGCCACGGAGATGGTCAAATTTTTCCATTAATGCTCGGACCACTTTATTTTATATACACTCAAATCATTTAATTTAAGCCATTAATCTGAGTTTATTTTGTCTACATTTATAATAACGCCAAATTTTACAAAAATTTAGTTCACATGTCAATTTAAGTCAAAAAGAGCACAATTTATGCCAATATAGGAATACACGCCTTAAATACTTTTAGGATCCGTAGTATACTAGTATCAGTGTATACCAAATGGTAAAAATAAATTTGTTAATTTCAATACTATTAATGGCGGTTCAACAACTTTTAACTTGTCTTAGACACTAACAAAAAATTTATTATGGCGATTGAACTTGATACGAGATGATAGTTAATGCTATTTATGTATCAAAATATAAACCAGTATGTATATATGGGCGCAAGTCGCCATCTACCGACATAATAATTGTCAAATATTGATCTTTATGTTTTTGGTGATCCTTTAAATGATTATATTATAGTGAAAATGTTTAAAATACATATGATTGATATTTAAATAGTTATTTGAAAGCATTAAACCGTTATTTATTAAGTTCCAACATTTAACAGACACTGGTTTGACCGTTTGAATGATTTGAAGACATTCAATGTTTAATTCGTTGTTAAAATACTCAATTTACTGCTTAAATAATCAATATAAAATCTATTACAAATAATGTAATTATTCTAAATCAAATTTAATCATTTTACGCGATAAGAGAATCTTCATTTCATTTGAATCCTCCTAGTAGCGCCATCTGTTGACGGGCGATGTAAGAAGAATGTCTGTTTGTATTTAAATAGATGCAATTTGTGTAAAATAAATCATTTGGAGTTATGTAAATTTCATAGATATATTTATTGTGAAGACTAAACTATATATCAAGAGTTATTTCGCATTAATTTCATTTGTTTGTTATAAAAGTAGTTGTAGTTGGTATAACCCGTTAATCCATTATAAAAACGGCAGAATTATGTAAAATTGATATACTTCTGAGTTGGCATTCGTACGGAAATAAACTACTCGAGTGATTCAGTGTATTTTCAATCGTGATGGATTCTGAACCCGTTAACCCTGGCTTATCGCCGACAGCAGCGGTGGGATCACTGCCCCAAAACTCTTCTGGACCTCCGGATGGGACGACCTTCACTATTGAACAGGTGATGGGTCTCTTAACCTCCATTACAAAGACTGCTGCGACAAGCGCTGTGAGAGCGACGTTATCTACAGAGGCTACACCCTTGCGGCGGCACCAAGACTTCTACCTACCGCCGTTCAACCCTGATGAGAGATCGCATGACATCAGGGACTGGTGTGCTAATGTGGACGAAACGATTACGAAGTTGAATGTTCCGCCACATGAAGCTCGAATGAAGGCCATTCTGCAATTAAGAGGACGAGCTAAGACATGGGCTGACACCTGGTCGCTGCATTCAACCACGTGGGAACAAGTAAAGGAAGAACTGATCCATACGTTTGGAACGGAGTTCCGGTATGCGGATGATGTACAGAAGTGGCGCAACTACACTTCGGACCATGCAAGCAGCTACGCTGAATACGCTACAACGGCTTGGACACTTTTCAAGAGAGTTCGACCAGGAGCTACTGATGCCGAGGTGGTGGATGCATTGATCACAGGTATTTATCCTGAATTTATTCGGTCTGAGTTGTTGAGAAATACCCCCGACTCGCTTCCCAAATTAGTATCTGTTCTAAAAACGTTCCGGAAACGTAAAATCGAAAATAGAGAGAGTAAATATAATGATGTTAAAAAACCACGTGTTGTGGGCCCTTTAAGGGATCAGGTCATATGTTTCAATTGCAATAAGCCGGGTCATTTGTCACGAGACTGTAAAACCAATAATCTCTCTAAGCCTAGCACTGTTTTGCCACAATCAAATAACAATTCTAGTTCCCGTGGCACATTTAGTAACGCTAAGGTTATTGAGTGTGATTACTGTCATCGTAAGGGTCATTCAGAGAAAAGTTGTTACCGCCGTCAAAGTGACGAACGTAATGCCCCAAATAAAACTATCAACTATTGTTCATCTATTAAACGTAGCACTATTCATGTTATTATCGGTAACAAAAAGCATAACTGTCTTTTTGATACTGGAGCCGACTGTTCGTTAATTCGAGAGAAAATTGCTGGTTCCATTCCCGGTAAACGTAATCAAGTCGATGTAAAGTTTATCGGTATTGGAGGTCAAACGATTATTTCAAAACAAAGCATTGTAACTTTGGTTGAAATTGACAATGTTAGCTTAGAACTTGAGTTTTATGTAGTAGGTGATAATGAAACTCAATTTGACATCTTAATAGGATTTAATCTTTTAAAAATACCCGGGCTTAGCGTCACACTTAGCGAGGACAATATATCTATTAATCGCAAGTTCTTTATCAATGAATGTTCAAATCTGACACCCTCTTTTGAATTAAATACCGACCTTGCTGATCCAATACAAATTAAGGAAATATATCGTATTATCAATGATTTCAAAGATAATTTTACGTCTGGAAATCGTGTCTCTCAGGTGACAACCGGGGAGCTAAAAATTAGATTAAAAAATCCTGATAAGATTGTGCAACGCCGACCATATCGTTTATCTCCTGTGGAACGTGAGAAAGTCAGGGAGATTATCAAAGACTTAAAAGAAAATGGGATAATTAGAGATAGCTCATCCCCATTCAGCAGCCCTATATTATTAGTCAAAAAAAAGGACGGAACAGACCGACTTTGCATTGATTTCCGTGAGTTAAATTCAAATATTGTTAGAGATAATTATCCATTACCCCTTATAGCGGACCAAATCGATAGATTAGGCAATGCTCGTTATTACAGTTGTTTAGATATGGCCTCTGGGTTCCACGGTATTCCTATAGCGGAAGACTCTATCGAGAAGACGGCATTTGTGACACCAGATGGACAATTTGAATATCTTCGAATGCCATTCGGTCTTTGCAATGCTCCGTCTGTATACCAACGCGCCATAAATGCCGCCTTAGGCGATTATAAAGATAATATTGCTTTAGTTTATGTTGACGATATTCTGGTGGTGTCTGAAACTGTGCAGCAAGGTTTGATAAATTTAAATCTTATTTTGACTAGATTAACTCGGGCAGGATTTTCCCTAAACATTTCTAAATGTTCCTTTTTAAAAAGTAAAATTGAATATCTTGGTAACATTGTAGAAAATGGCACTGTAAGGCCAAGCCCTAGAAAAATTCAGGCTCTTACCCATTCTCCGACGCCTAAAAATGTAAAAGAGGTTAGACAGTTTAACGGTTTAGCAGGCTATTTTAGAAAATTTGTACCCAATTTTTCCAAAATCATGGCCCCTTTATACAACTTAACTAGAGCAAATGTTTCTTTTAAGTGGACTGAACATCATAACCTTGCTCGACGAGAAATAATTAACGTACTCACATCTTCTCCCGTTTTGACTATATTCGATCCTAATCTGCCATCAGAACTACATACAGATGCCAGTTCCATTGGTTATGGTGCTGTACTGATTCAAAGACAAGACGGAAATCCTTTAGTAGTAGCTTATTTTAGTATGAGAACTTCAGATACAGAGAGTAGATATCACTCTTATGAATTGGAGACTCTTGCTGTGGTAAAGGCTATAAAACATTTTCGCCATTTCCTTCATGGCCGGTCATTTAAAGTAATTACAGACTGTAACTCATTAAAGGCTTCGCGTCACAAACGGGATCTAACTCCCAGAGTGCATAGATGGTGGGCCTTTTTGCAAAATTTCCAATTCGAAATTGAGTACCGCAAGGGCGATAAACTTGCTCATGCTGACTTTTTTAGTCGTAACCCAATTAAAAATTCTAATGAACGTCGATTAAACCATTGTTCGGAAATCAATAAATCTAGCTCCTTAATTTGGTCCATTAATACCGCTACCCTTGACCATAACTGGCTCCTTATTGAGCAAAAACGAGATTCAATTCTAGCTAGTATTGTAGAACAACTGAAAGGTGATTCAATTCCCAAAAACATTGCTGATACTTACGTTATACTTCAGGATAAATTATTGAGACGCAAAGTACAGATAAATAACAAGACACATAAGTTAATTATAGTCCCACGTAATTACAGGTGGAATCTAATATCTCATTACCACGATAATCTCCAACATTTTAGCTGGGAAAAGATTCTTGCAAAATTGCGAGAGCAGTATTGGTTCCCTAATATGACCAAATTAGTTCGAAAATTTGTGGAAAACTGTGTTATGTGTAGAATAAGAAAAGGTGCATCGGGCGCTAGACAGATTACTTTACATCCAATTGACAAAATTGCTGTTCCCTTCCATACTGTTCATGCAGATATAACTGGGAGAATGAACGGAAAACGTAATGAATCTGAATATGCTTTTGTATTTATTGATGGCTTTACTAAGTATGTTCATATGATTTATACAAATGATCGTACAAGTGAATCTGCTATCAAATGTTTTAACAACCTTATTGCTATATTCGGCACCCCATCACGATTAATTACTGACCAAGATAAAAGTATGACGTCTACAGAGTTTAAAAACTTCTGCGAACGGTATGGGATTCAACATCACGTAGTAGCAAAGGGAGCAAGTAGGGCCAATGGGCAGGTTGAACGACTGATGAAGGTAATAAAAGATAACATGTCTGTTGTAGAAGTTAATAGGCCGTGGCACACGGCTTTACAAGAACTACAACTAGCTATAAACTGTACAGTAACAAAAAGTACAGGTAAAAGTCCCATGGAATTATTATTAGGTAAAAGATGTTCTCCACCTGCCATTAAGATATTGCAAATTGACGATGACGTAATGACAGATGACTTAGAGGAAGTTAGATCTACCGCTAAAAAACGGATGGACGAGCGGTCCCTTAAAGATAAAACGCGCTTTGATAAAGGCAAAGCCACAATCCATCCATTTAAAGTAGGTGATTTTGTTTTAATGCGGCGCCATGAACGGCACACTACTAAATTAGGTTCTAAATTTGAAGGTCCGATGGAAATTTTAGATGTACTGCCAAATGATCGATACAGACTTAAGCACGTAAATCTTCGTGGCTGTTCCGAAAAACTGGCAAGTCACGATGCTTTACGTCCTGCCCCCACAGCTCAATCAGATCCTTTTAACGATTCCGACAACTCAGACGAATTGGCCGTATGGGCGGAGGGATCAGTGGAGACTGATTGATGTGTATTGTATTGTTATGATTTGATTTATTTTATGATGCAATTGTTTGTACGTTTATTTGTCCTATCCAATATCCTTCCTAAAACGCTGGCTGGCCACCATGCGTATCCTTAAACCTGGTCTTGTTGGCTAGATCCCAGGATGGGTGATGCCTTGTGTGTTGGCTAGATCCCAGGATGGGTGATGCCTTGTATATTGGCTAGATCCCAGGATGGGTGATGCCTTGTATATTGGCTAGATCCCAGGATGGGTGATGCCTAGGGGTTAGCTATATGAAACAGCGCAAGAGACGCGCTGGAGTCAGTATGGCCGTATGGGCGCAAGTCGCCATCTACCGACATAATAATTGTCAAATATTGATCTTTATGTTTTTGGTGATCCTTTAAATGATTATATTATAGTGAAAATGTTTAAAATACATATGATTGATATTTAAATAGTTATTTGAAAGCATTAAACCGTTATTTATTAAGTTCCAACATTTAACAGACACTGGTTTGACCGTTTGAATGATTTGAAGACATTCAATGTTTAATTCGTTGTTAAAATACTCAATTTACTGCTTAAATAATCAATATAAAATCTATTACAAATAATGTAATTATTCTAAATCAAATTTAATCATTTTACGCGATAAGAGAATCTTCATTTCATTTGAATCCTCCTAGTAGCGCCATCTGTTGACGGGCGATGTAAGAAGAATGTCTGTTTGTATTTAAATAGATGCAATTTGTGTAAAATAAATCATTTGGAGTTATGTAAATTTCATAGATATATTTATTGTGAAGACTAAACTATATATCAAGAGTTATTTCGCATTAATTTCATTTGTTTGTTATAAAAGTAGTTGTAGTTGGTATAACCCGTTAATCCATTATAAAAACGGCAGAATTATGTAAAATTGATATACTTCTGAGTTGGCATTCGTACGGAAATAAACTACTCGAGTGATTCAGTGTATTTTCAATCGTGATGGATTCTGAACCCGTTAACCCTGGCTTATCGCCGACATATACAATTCGGATTATTGGTTTAGATATAGAATATATATAATTAGGTTTTTTTATGGTTAGTAAATTATTCTTAATGTTTCTTATTAATTTAATTAAAAAAAAAAAACACTTTCAGCGGTTTATGCTAACAATCATTAATTTAAGTTATCGATTCGAAAACTCACGCATGAGTTGCCCGGGATTGCATAGGCTGGGATGGAAATAAGGTCGACAAACATGTGCACTGGTTGTACCACTGCCTACCCCTCAGGGTCACAGGCGTGAGATTATGTATGTATATTGATGTTACTCACCGAACAAATATTTGGACGCGCGTTTCTTAGACAGCATAAAATCATCGTCCATCAGAATGTGAAGCGTCACCGCGCTCTCCATCAAATTGTGGTAGATGGTAGAGTAGTCCAACTGTAAATAAATAAATAAATAAATATAAACCAACAGTGATCTAAAATGTAATGAAATAAAAATATTTATTCAATCTGTACTGGTTACACCTCTGCCTATCTCTTCGGGGATTATAGGCGTTAGTGCGTATGTATGAAATCGGCATTGAAAAAGTATTATTTAGTTCCAGTTTGAAGGACGTTGAAGCCATTTTACGAGATGGTCTCTCTTATACGAAAATCCGTTTGGGTAGACACCAAAAAGTCTATTACTGCCGCAGGAACAGTGTGCAAGCACTGTTGTGTTTTGATTTGAAGGAAATTTAAGTAAGTGAAATTACTGGGCATTATGAGACTTAACACCTTATATCCAGGGGTGACGAGCACAGTCCAGTGCCACGCAGTACTTCATAACTCGAAGTTCTAATTGGTGTTGTTTATGTTTACAACCAGAGGCTATCAGTCAAGGGATGTGCTTGTCTTGTCATTCAGTCGTATACAGAGTGTAACAAACGAAGACAGGTGATAGTGCTGATGATTACAGACACGATACCACTAAAAAAATAGCGAAATAAGTTATATATTTTTTCACGCACAGTCTGGTTTGGATCAATAAATACAATGTCCTTTTAATGAAGTTATAATTAAAATCGTTTTTTTAATAACGCAATGCAAAGCCATTAAAAAAAAACATCGATGCTCCGAGTTAAGACGGAGAGACAGACGGCGAATGCTTAGTAAATGGGTTCTCAAGATACAGGCTCCGCCTAATTTGAGAACCACTGGCAAATATTTTTGTATCTTTCTTTAAGTAAATAAAGATTTTTTCATTCTGTTGACATTCTTTGGGGAAGGGGTCAAGCGTTTCGAGCAAGCCAGTCTGCCAACCTAGTCAAATATGGCAATAGGTAATCCTATATTTAAATCAGACATCCTTGAGGTATGGAATCCTAAAAATGATGACTACTAGAAAGAGGAAGGTGGTACTGACCCTCATGCGACCTGCATCACACTTGGTGCACGGCATCAGTATGAAGGTGCGCGGCACGGCTGCTCGGAACGGCAACTGCGTCGCGAAACTCAACGCTTCGAACATGTCCGCACTCACAGACTTGTTGCTGTGGACTAGATCAGCTTTATCTGAAACACAAAAACAATATACATCAAATAAACAAAAGGATTATAAATGAATCTGCAAACAAGTAAGTTTGTACAAGACAAAGCACTTGACAAGAAATTGTGACAAAAAACGACACACTTGGATCTGCGCTAAGCGTTTGCAAGCCTGTACAAGCTAAGCTGAACACTCAATTCATACGATGGAATCTGTGAAAGCTTGAAGATCTTGTAAGCGTGTAGATTCGGTATTATATCTATGCCTATATTGTTCGTTAAAACCTACGTAAAAACTTCATCGGGTTTGTTAAGTGATAGAGTCATACTGTAGACAGTTTTGTCTACAGTATGAATTGGCCGCCTCGGCCAGGTTGTTACCACTGTATCACAGAAAAGCAGGTGTTAACTTAAGTGACTATACCACTTTAAGCGACATTCTTGAAGTTTGTTTGTCTGCTACACATTCCTGAAGTTTTTATTGAAGGGTAGAGCCACGCTGTAGACACTTTTGTCTATAACATGAATGGGCCGGCTCGTCCGGGTCGTTACCATTGTCTCCCACACAGCCGGCGTAAAGTAGTTGCTGTGTTTTGTACGGTGAGTGAGATATCCGAGGGGGACATGAAAATTGATTTCGATTGTGGGTTATGGGGATCAGACGGCGGGTCGCCCTTTGTAATACCAAATACCGTCAAATCTATGGTACCAAAAAGCGGATCCTGGTAACAAGCCGGAATAACGCCAGGCAGAAAGAAAGAAGGGCGCTTTTACTTACCAATATAAATGTTGTCGAAATGATGCGCTATATCTATGGAGTCTGTGAACACCCTGTTGTTGACGTACAACGCACGGGGCTTCCTGTATACACCACGACCGCCGAACCCTACCACGGCGTATCTGGAATTATACAAGTACTTTATTTATTAGAGAATATCGTTTTTATTTATAGTCTTCGAAAAAATAGAAATAAAAATAAAATCGATTCAGTGATTTAGGCGTGAAAGCGTAACAAACAAATAAGATACTTTTTTAAGCAAAAAAAAATTATCTATGTTACTTCTTATACCTCCAAGAATATGTGTACAAAGGTTTATGATGATCGGTTAAGTAGTTTTCTCGTGAAAGCATAACAAACAAACTTACATTCACATTTATAATATTAGTATGATTACCTGTTATCAGCAAGTCCGGCGGCCTGCAACATGATGTCGAACGCTTCTAAGAACAAGTCGATGTTCTTGGTCTTGCGCACGTTCTTGTTGCAGTACTGCGCCTCCACTATGAACACCACGTCCGTTGACTTGGGAACGTATTCAAGCTCGTGAAACGAACCTTCTTCTATCACGTCGCCTTGGGGTGTTGTACATCTGTGTTGAAAGGTTAGTTTGAGCATAGACAAATAGAAAGAAAGAAAGAAAGAAAGAAAATGAAAATGTTTTTATTACGATACCCTCACAAATAAAAAGGTATCTATGGTTTGAGTTAATACTAAACTTTAAGTGCGTAGGGGGTTTTTTTTTGAGGTGGGCCATTTCTAAAAGTTGTTGCTGCTGGTTACTTTTATTAACCAAAAATCAAAACCCGACTTTAAGTTAACACATATAATATTAATTTCTTAAATGAAAAATATCCCCAGAGGGGTGCTTACGAGTGGTAGAGCCACGCTGTAAACAGTTTTGTCTAAATCATGATTGGGCCGGCTCGTCCGGGTCGTTACCACTGTCTCACATAAAACCGCGTAAAGTAGCAGCTTGCTGCTGCGTTTCGTACGGTGACTGAGGTATCCGGAGGCCCAAATTCTCTTTCCCTTCCCAATCCCTTAATTATGCCTTTCCTTTAAGGTCGGCAACGCGCCCATGATCCTTTTGATATTGTGAGCGTAAATGGGCGGTGGAGATCACTTACCATCAGGTGACCCACTTGCTCGTTTACCGGCCTATGCTATAAAACAAACAAAAATGGTGTAGCTGTTTGTTTGCCTGCCGCTGCTATAAAAAAAACTTTTATTTAAGATCGGAAACGCATCTTGCATTGCAACGCATGATCGCACGTTCATGGGTGGTGGAGATCACTTACTCTAAGGTGACCCATTTGCTCGTTTGCCGGCCTTAAAATCCATGATCTATGTATAAAATGGTATGTAGAGTGGTGTGTACATACGTGTGGCAGTGGTCCGGCATGTGTGTGGGCACGTGATTTTGTGCACACAGCTGTAGGTACGCGCTGGCGAGCGCGCACGCCTCCGCGCCCGATACACACTGCGCGTAGAACGGCAACGCGTCGATCTACACACCACATACAGACATATATCATCATCATCATCACCATCAGCCACAAGACGTCCACTGCTGAACATAGGCCTCTCCTAATGACTTCCAGGCCTCGCTGTTGGAAGCGGCCTGCATCCATCGGCTTCCTGCAACCCTTGTCAGGTCGTCGGTCCATCTTGTAGGTGGACGTCCTCTGTTGCGCTTGCCCGTACGTGGCCTCCATTCGAGAACTTTTCTGCCCCATCGGCTATCAGTTCTACGAGCTATGTGGCCTGCCCACTGCCACTTCAACATGCTAATCCGCTGGGCTATGTCGGTTACCTTCGTTCGTCTACGGATCTCCTCATATATATACAAACACTTAAAGTCTATTGGCCGATTTCAATAAACAATCTTGGTTTGATTCTCCAGATCGATCCGGAACATCGACCAATCAAAGTAAGTAATTTTTACGCGTGTCTTTTATAGTGAATTTTTATTGGCTCATTTGTAGGATCGGCCGGGAGACTCAATCCAAGATCGTTTATTGAAATCGGGCATAAATTACAGTCTTATAGTCTATACCTACTAGACGGGCTGTTTAGAAGTAACATTGTGTCACATAACGCGGGAGTTTAACAGCTCACAAATAGGGAGCGCGATAGGGGTTTTAGTTGAGAGTAAGCGAGATGATAATATTAAGTTGACCGTCACTTAGTAGTAAAATTTCTATGTACCGCGCAGCTTGTCGAGTAGTATACATTAAAGTCTTTGGAAAATACCGCATAATAAATTAATAATACTAATTAACAGTCTAAAGAAAAAAATGGAGATCTTATTAAAAGGAGGAGAAAATATTAATTTATTTAACAGTAGTGTAATTACCTATGTATTATATGTAGTTACTATATAATCATTATATTTATGTTTATAATATTTTGTTTGTATGCAGTATGTATCCTTTGCACCTACTTCATAAATCTCTGTAGGTATCACCTAAAGGTCGGCAGGTAAAGAATGCCTCAGGCATTATGTCCACGAAGTATAATACTAATAATAATACTAGCCCTGTATTATATCTGTCCCACTGCTGGGCACGAGCCTCCTCTACTGAATGAGAGGGGTTAGGCCTTAGTCCACCACGCTGGCCTAATGCGGGTTGGCAAACCTCACATACGTTCGAAATTCTTATGGAAAACTTCTCTGGTATGCAGGTTTCCTGACGATGTTTCCTTCACCGTTAAAGCAAGTGGTAATAACAATTAATACACACATGACTTAGAAAAGTCAGAGGTGTGTGCACTTGGGGCTGGTTTCGATCCTGCGACTTTCGTCTCGACAGTCCGTACCACTCCCCGCTGATTTGAGTGGTAGAGCCACGCTGTAGACAGTTCAGTCTACAGCATGAATGGGCCGGCTCATCCGGGTCGTTACCACTGTCTCACAGAAAACCGAAGTAAATTAGCAGCTTGCTGCTGCGTTTCGTACGGTGAGTGAGATATCCAGAGGCCCAAATTCCCCTCTCCTTCACAATCCCTTTCCTTTAAGGTCGGCAACGCGCCCATGATTATTTTAGTATTGGGGGCGTATATGGGCGGTGGAGATCACTTACCATCAGGTGACCCACTTGCTCGTTTGCCGGCTTATACTATAAAAAAAAGCTATCACTGCTCTACGAACATATACGAAGTATAATTACCACAGAGAAGCATGGATGCAGCGGCGAGACCTTGTTCCTGAAGAACTTGTCGCACTGCGTGTCGTTGGTCAAGTCCCTGTTGTGAAGTACTCGAGGAGGTTCGAACGGTTCAATATTCCAACCGCGACACAACGCCGGCTCTATTGTAGTCAACGAACCGTTCGGTAGTTGATAATCATCGTATTGCTCATTGTTGTATGTACCTAGTAACCCGCCGAGGCTTGCGTAATACCAACCTGTAGAAAACGTATAAGTTCACGCCTGTATCTCTGAAGGAGTAGGCGGAAGTGCAACTGGTACACTGTTTGCCATGAAAATATATGTATCACTAGCGTTTGCTCGCGGCTCCACATGTGTGAACGGTAATTTCCGGGATAAAAGAAAAGATTCAGATGTTAAGGCGTGATTGACTAACAAACATCCAAATTCACAAACTTATAAACATCCACATTTTCACATTAATAATAGTAGTATGGTAATGCCATAGGCGGCGAGCTTATTTAAATTAAACATCTCAATCAGAATCTCCAGTTCGATTCCGGAAATTAAATCCAAGCTAAGTAACCACTTTGTACGCTTAATTTCAAACTGTATTCTGAAATGAGCCTGACTAAGATCGTTTATTGAAAATGGCCATAAGAGGCCAAGGTAATTTTAACTTACTAAATCACACATTCCTTTGTATGGATTTTTAACAGATCTCGATATGTAATTTATGTATAAAAATATTGTAAAATTTATAGTTGCCCAGTGTATTATATACATTAGTCGATATGATTACTTTACGTAAGTTTATTTATTTTGTACTGACTTGTCATAAGCGCTATTTTAATTGCCTACATGATTAATAAAACTATTTCATTTCATTTCATGTAATTGTACTAAACTCGAGTGAGCCCTGTACATAAAATGTTCTTCGAGCCAGACAAATTAGTAATTTAACAAATTTTGTTTTGTCTGATGTGACTGCCTCGATGGCGCGTATGTAATGCGTACGCGTTACGACTGTTGTGCTGAGGTCTTGAGTTCGATCCCCGGATCGGATAAAAGTGATATTGGGTTTTTCTATTACGAAATGCTTAGTATCAGCCCGAAATCTGGAATTGTGTCCGGTATGGCGATAGGCTCGCCCCCGTGGGGCGGAAATAAGTTCGGCGAAATGTGGTTGTATTAGTTAAACCTTTGCCTACATAAAATGGTCCTTCGAGCCAGATCTTACGTTTATCTATTGCTAATTTGTCTGATATTTGGAGCTGGCACATCCTATATTTAAAGATGGATTGACGAAGCCACTTTAATGAAGTCTATAGGTTAATATTTACCCGCAACTTGCAGTTTGCACGTAGAGAAAGCGAAGTTGCATTGTATCTCGAGACCGTTGTCTCCCTCGATTGTTAGTATGTCCGTCTGTCGGTCGATGACAAGGCCTTCCACAAACGCAGGTAAGCTCAGCATCCTCTGGCCTATTGATACTTGCTGAAAAAAAAGGTTAATAAGTATTAGTATAGACAGTGGCGTCCGTGGCGCAATGGGTGAGTAGTCGGCTGAGAAACGCGAAGCCGCGGGTTCGACTCCCGCACCGAGACAAAATTGTTTGTGGGATCTACAAATATTTGTTTCGGGTCTGGGTGTTTTCTCCCCAAAAAGGTTGACGTCAGGCAGGCGGCCGGTCGTAAAAACTACAAGCCAAAACTATCTGTAACATGTGTTAAATAGCATGTTGCGCCGACCCCACTGCGAGTGGGATAAGAGCAGGCCAAAAAAGAAGGAGGAGAGAATAGCCACTAAGAATTATGTATTTATCACTGTCGTGGTGTAAATGGTCATAAAGTCGAAGGCAGTCTGAAGTAGTAGAGCCATGCGTAGACACTTTTATCTACAGCAAGAATGGGCCGGCTCGAACGGGTCGTTAAAACTGCCTCACAGAAAACCGACGTGAAGTCTGGTCTTGCCGTCTGAAGCTAAGAAGACATCTTACCTCTTTATACAAATCGATGGTGACCAAAGTAGAGCGCGTCACTACCACCAAGTCATATCGACTGCGATCGTTCGAAGACATCAGTACTGTGAAATTGTTCTGCCTGTAGTCCTTAGTGAGTAGATATGTGCCTTCCTCTGATACTGTGAATACTTGCTTGTCGAACGTCACTATAGTACCTTGGCCGGTCATCATGGCCATACCTTGGATAAAAAATAATAAAGAATAATTAAACTAATATAAGCAAGCAAGATAAGCAGTGATAGCTCAGCCGGCAGTGGTATGCACTGTCGAGACGAAAGTCGCAGGTTCGAAACCAGCCCCAAGTGCATACACCTCTGACTTTTCTAAGAATCTTCATAAGAATTTCGAAGGTATGTGAAGTCTGCTAACTTGTATAAGGCCAGCGTGGTGGACTAAGGCCTAACCCCTCTCATTCAGTAGAGGAGGCCCATGCGCAGCAGTGGGACGTATATAATACAAGGCTAGTATTATAATTATTATAATTTAACTAATAATATTTACTAAATTAATGCTAGTATTTCTCTAGATGGTAGATGGTTGTAGGTCCCTCGGATGCGAGGCAGTTTAGGCAATATCCTGAGCCTGACACAAAAAGCAGACGGGACTTGGAGGGTATGAAGAAACCTGAAGATCGAGGAGCTGGTCGCCAAAACTAACATCATAGGAGAAACCAAAGCTCAGAGACTCCGCTGGATGGGCCACCTGGAGAGGATGGGAGACGGTCGTGGGTTCAAGAAGTCGTATCTTGAAAACCCCTACTGGCCGCTGACCCTTCGGCTTAGATACCGCTGGAAGGATGACGTAGAGTCAGACCTGCGCGAACTCCAAATCGCTAATTGACGAAAAGCGGCGCGAGACCGGCATCAAATTCAAATTCAAATCATTTATTCTGTAAATTGGATCATAAATATCACTTTTACATGTCAATCATTTTTTATGCTACATTACATTTACGACGGAATTTCGGGGCTAGTCATGAGAAGAAATGCCGAAACAAACTCATGGGTTATGGCCTCTTTTAATGTCCAGACATTGTTTTACAAAATTATGAGAGTGTAATGTACAGAAATTCCTCGATTGGCCTTTTCAAGAAATAGCCAAGAGTATACCAGGCATAGGTACTTGGCACTCGCACTCACATAAAAAAAAACAAAATGAAATAATCATACTAATATTATAAATGTGAATGTAAGTTTGTTTGTTACGCTTTCACGCGAAGCCTACTTAACCGATCATCATGAAACTTTGTACACATATTTTTGGAGGTATAAGAAGTAACATAGGATACTTTTTATGAAAAAAAATCTATTTGTTTGTTACGCTTTCACGCCTAAATCACTGAACCGATTTTGATGAATTTTGATGTAGAGATAGATGGGACCCTGGAGACGGTTATAGGCTACGTTTTATTTCGGAAAAGTCTATTCACGCGGGTGGAGCCGCGAGCAAAAGCTAGTTAATAATAAAAAATATTTTTTTTACATCGATAGCATTCTCTTGTTTCGGAGGCCAAGACCCACTTCGAGTCGCTGCGCCAGAGAAGTAAGTAAGTCCCTCGTAGTTCATGATACCCACGATACAGGTTAACCTAGTGTGGTGTCAGGACTATGTGTATGACTGTTGGGTGTATTTTATTATTAACTTACCAGCAAATGGCGGCATCAGATTATTATAATCTAGATAAGGCCTCAATTCGTAGTAATACGACCATATGCTTCTGTTTGTGATGAGCCACTCGTCAAGGAAGTCGCGCACCATCTTGTACTCTGATATTTCGCTGAAGTCAGGCGTGCGGTTGAACGCGTGCCATGACATCGGCAACTTCTGTTCTAGAAGGATCTCTCCAGCTCGTGGATCGAATATGAAGTTTGTTTTTGGGGTACGATGGCTACAATATAAACACAATAGTCGATGTTACACGGTGGTAGAGCCATGCTGTAGACAGTTTTGTCTACAGCATGGTTCACTAAGTGGTAGGTCCTTCGTATGCGAGAGGCCGCCTGGGTTGGTACCACCGCTTTGTCTATTTCTACCGCCAAGTAGCAGTGTGTAATCACTGTTGTGTTTCGTTTTGAATGGCATTGAAGCCAGTGAAACTACTGGGCATTATGAGACTTAACATCTTATGTCTCGTGATGACGAGCGCAATCCAGTGCCATGCATCCGAATGGACTTGAACGCCGGTAGAGTTGATGAAGTTCGGCGAATTAGCCGGTACCGCCCCTGCTCGTTTCTTCATTCAGGGAATAAAAAAACACTGTACAATACTCACAGTTCTTCATATTGAAGCGCAGTTTTCGCCATGTCCGTCAACTTCGCATACAATATCTCTCCGACGGTATTCAAAGCTTCGCCGATTAGGAAATAATCGTACCACCATTTCAGGCGTACGTATGCTTCTTCATACTAGGGGAATAAATAATAATAGTAATAAATATACATACACACGCCTGTAATCCCCGAAGGGGTAGTCAGAGGTGTAACTAGTACACCCACATTTCGCCGAGCGTATCTCCGTCCCATGATAAATATATTTATTACTACTGCCTCGGTGGCGCAGTTGTAATGCGTATGCGTTACGATTGAGACTAACGCTGAGGTCTCGGGTTCGATCCCCGGATCGGGTAAAGTGGTAATGGGTTTTTCTATTATGAAATGCTCAGTATCAGCCCGGAGTCTGGAATTGTGTCCGGTATGGCGATAGGCTCGCCCTCTATCATATCATGGGACGGAGATACGCTCGGCGAAATGTGGGTATACTGGTTACACCTCAGCCTACCCCTGCGGCGATTACAGGCGTCAGTGCGTATGTATGTATGTAGATAATAATGCGTTACCTTTTCCTTGACGTAGACGACTTGAGGAGTTTTCAAGAAGTTTTGCCACGCGTTCCTGAACTCCGTGTATAATTGGATGATCTCGTCTTTGAACGGTATATATTTCTCTATATTGTTCCATACAGCCTCCCATAACTTCCTGCTGTATTTCTTAATGTTTGTTATAAGATCGTTGTTCATTAGATCCTTGTATATTCTGTTGGAGAAATAAAGGTGATATTTTTAAATTTAACTTCAGGGTATAGTAGGCTGAGAAACCGTTAGGTCTTGGATTCAAATCGCTATATTAAATTTAGCAAATTAAATTGTGCTGCCTCGGTGGCGCAGTTGTAATGCGTACGCGTTACCTTCCCCATCCCTTATTTATCCCTTTCTTTTAAGAAGGCAACGCGCCCATGATCCTTTTAGTATTGTGAGCGTACATGGGCGGTGGAGATCACTTACCAGGTGACCCACTTGCTCGTTTACCGGCTGTTTATAAAAAAAATATGACAAATAAACTCACTTATCCATTTCATGTCCAAACGTCGATACATAGTTGAAATACGGCGAATCTGTCAACTCCTGTGTTCGACTATAGAAGAAATCCATCACACCCTTCCATATAGTAAATACAAACGACTCCGTGTAATGCATGATTTTGAAGAATAAAGGCTCAATAGATTTCAACAGCTCGTGCCAATATTTGGTCAAACGATTGGACGCATTCACCCAAGTCTCCTCCCAATATTCCAACAGTCTCACATGTAAATCTCGAATAAAGTTGTCATACTGCATTATCATAGTCTCCAATCTCGCAGATACCAACTCCATGAAATCAGCTTCTAAGAATTTATTAACAGATTCCAGGAAATTCGCGTACGCCTTCTTTATCGAATCGACGACGTACGTCAAACTCTGTTTTATCGACTGACTAGTGTTGCCCATCATTCCCCACATGTCGTTCACGATGCCCGGCAGACTTTCCAAATGATTTCTTATCGCCATTTCGTCTAACACATAATATGTGAATTCGACAATATCTCGAACGTAAAAGTCATTGTCAGTGTACGACTGATTCAAGAAATTCTGGAATTCGTCTAGATCGTCCTTTATAACATGTAAGTCGTAGAGGTCGTCCAAAAAGTCGCGTATCCTCGGCTTGGCGTCCAACCATATCGCTTTCAAAGCGAGATGGGCCTCCATTGGTGCTTCCTTTAGTATAACCAAGGTGTCGTTAATTTGGCCGTATAATAGTTTTAGAGTGGCGACCGCTTGGCCCTTTACTTCTGCAAACATCTCCGGCCTCCATACAACAGAGCTGGTTAATAGGCGTGAGTGGTTCAGTCTGATGTAAGATGCTAAATCGATAGTGGTGACGTCATCAAAGTCTCTCCACGCGTCGAGTTTCGCAGAACGTGTATCGATAATTCTACCCACCATGTGGTAAGAGATATCTGTAAAAAGAACGTGTTATTATAGCTTTTTGAAGTTAAATCATGTCTGAATTTATAAAATTGTATTAAAGTAGAACTTTCTTTCTGCCTGGCGTTATCTCGGCTAAATGCCAGGGTCCATTTTCCCATCATGACTTAAAGGTATGGGACAACCTGCCGTCTGACTCCCACAACCCGAAGCGTGAACCAAGTTTCGCCATTGCCTCGTCCGTTAGTTAGTAGAGTGTACCACGTGCAGGTTTGGGCCTAAGTTTTTGCTGTCACTAACACTCATCTTACTATATTTATTAGGAATTTTAAAGTTGGAGAATATCTCATGAATACAGTACTTACAAAACTTTGCCTTTTATTCGAGGATAATAAGAGGAGAAGCATATTATGAGGAGATATAAAGTGAAAAAGATTGGATGAAGACTGCCTTGGATAGAAAATGGCGTGCAATGCAAGAGGCCTACACTCAGTATTGGGTGGATACAGGCTGAAGAAGAGATAAAGTGAAAGATTAAGAAGGATACGCACTCACGCCTGTAATCCCCGAAGGGGTAGGCAGAGGTGTAACCAGTACACCCACATTTCGCCGAGCGTATCTCCATCCCAAGATGGGATAGGGGGCGAGCCTATCGCCATACCGGGCACAAATTCCAGACTCCGGGCTGATACTGAGCATTTCGTAATAGAAAAACCTAATACCACCTTACCCGACCCAGGGATCGAACCCGAGACCTCAGCGTTAGCCTCAATCGTAACGCGTACGCATTACAACTGCGCCACCGAGGCAGTCCGAGTCAGTCGAGGCAGATTAAGAAGGAGAGAAAGAAATTTACCATCCGTGCTATTGAGATGTGCCACAAGCGACTTGTCCCTCATGGAGAGTACTGCGAGTCCGGTGTCGTTGCCAGTTTTGCGTTGGCTAAATGACCATATCTTGTAATCCGGATATATCAGCTCCCATGAGCCGTTCACTTTGTAGAAATATGTTTCATTTGCACGCTGAAATAAATATTTAGGTAATGGAGCAATTTAATGTATAATAATCGAAAATAATCTTCAGGATAATAATTCGAGTTCGAAATCATAAAAATTTAAGATGATTAAAAATATGAATGGTACCGGCTATTCAAAGTATTTTAAAGGTCTCCGGACTCAAAACAAGTTATGATGAAGAATTTGATTGGAATTTTGTAGCTAAAGTGATTATAGTCTAAAAAGAAAATTGATTTCTCAAAATAACTAGTACCTAAATCATTCAAATGAAAACTTGGACGTCCAAACGAATAGTATGACAAAATTATCGATATACACTCACCTCCCAATTCACAGCACTATTCACCATATCGATAACAAGTTTGTTCTGTCTCATTTTCTCGTAGAATAGCGATTTCTGTAGTCGATAGAAGTTGCTGATATGGTACCATTTGCTATGTATGTTTACATCTGACTTCATATCGAGATCTAAATTTGTGGACGGATGCTTGCAGGTTAGAGCGAACGAGTAGTCTCGTATTGGGCCATTAGAGTTGTCAGTTAGTATTGAATTGAGTTTGAGGTATTCATTTTCGTAGTCAGAATACTGAAGTTCTAAAGATACGTTCGACATGACTGACGGTGTGCTTATGTACTGCGCCTTTAGATTCACGTCCTGAAATAGAAACACGTACAAGTACACGTACATATTAATTTGAAAGTTATGTTACGAGTAGCTAACATGTGTGTCAAATCAAAAGTGTTCATCACGTTTCTAGCAACTCAATTTCGACTTGACATGAGATTTGACATTTGATTAGTTAGTTTAACATTGATCAGCCTCTCAGAAACCGGGCGTAAGTCTCATAATTTCCAGTAAGTAGTAATTAGTAATTTAAGTCCTTCCAAGCGGAACACAATAGTGCTTGTGTTCAATACAATATACATACTTTTGCATCAATTTACACGTACCTTACTGAAGGAGGGATGTTCAAGCGCCAGGTCTATATGGTGTACACTCCCCTCTGGTTGTGGAGGATTGTCCCATCGACCTCGGAGTTGCGCGGTTTTGTTCTCGTCCTTCACATTCCAGTGGAGCCGAGCCTGTCCATCCACCAGCGAGTCTTGCAGATTGTAGAACGCGATCAGCTTGAATGTACGCAGCGGGTACCACACGTTCATCGCTAGCTTCTGAGACTCGGATTCTGCCTGAGAAGGGTAAGCTAGGTATAATGTTTCTTTTTTATTAGCTTGAATGACGAGGCGACCTGGTCGTTCGCCTGATGGTAAGCGCCACGCCTGCTCATAAACAGAAGCAACGCCACACAGAACTTTAAATAAAGCACTGCATGACACTGGACTGCGCTCGTCACGCCGAGACATAAGGTGTTAAGTCTCATAATGCCCAGTAATTACACTGGCTTCAATGTCCTTCACACCGGAACACAGCAGTGCTTATACACTGTTGCTTAGCGGCAGAAATAGACAATGCGGTGGTACCAACCCAGCCGGCCTCTCGCAAACGAGGGACCTACCACCTTGTGAACGTTTGAATGAAATGAAATACTTTTATTAATCATGTGGGCAATTAAAGTAGCGCTTATGACAAGTCAGTACAAAATAAATAAACTTACGTAAAGAAATCATATCAGCTAATGTATACATAGCATACATAGCATCATCAAAATACACTAGGCAATTACACTAAATTATTGAAGTACTAGCCTTTGCTCGCGGCTCCGTCTGCGTGAATGGCCTTTTCCGGGATAAAAAATAGCCTATGTTACTCAGTGATAATGTAGCTTTCTAATGGCAAAAGAATTTTCGAAATCAGTCCAGTAGTGTTTAATTCGTTACATACAAGAATACAAATCTTTCCTCTTTATATATTATTATGTAGTAGTGTAGATTAGTCTTTTCATTTTACATTAGTAACAATATTTGTACTATGGAAACGTCTAGAATTATTAAATATTTCAAGTCGATATGGACCACAGGCTTTTACCAAATTGGCACGTGTTTTAAAACTACCACCGGATTCAACTCAGTGGGCTTACTTTACCACTGGATTCAACGCGGCGCGACCCAAACTATGAGAAGATCCAGCTACAAGAACTCAGAGGACTTGTTTTTGGTCCGGATATTCAATAATTTATTGAATAAACAACATATTGCTTTTGATTCATTTAAAGTGGTCGAAATAGTTAAGAGTTCAACTTACAGTGGTCAGATTTGTGACGTGTATGTCATAGTTGATCCAAACGTCGTCCGCCCACTTGACTTTACTCCCTTGCTTGAGCTCCTTATCCACCGCCTCGTACAGGTTGTCGAAGGTCCAGGTTCGGTTCCCGTGGATGGCCATGAGTTTCAACTTCTTGCCGACGTCGTATGTGAACACGTCCATTTTGCCCGTGACGTTGAATTTCGTCGCATTGTGGAGGTGGAATACTGTGGCTTGTTTTACGTCCTGTGAAATAATGAATTTCTCTCATCTTATTGAATGGTAAACACCTATTGTCTGTAAGAAGTATATTACTTTGCTAATGGTTACAACTGTACTTTCCACGTAAAAGTTCCAAGCTCGACTGAGTTCCCTTAATTAATAACGCACCCTCTTATATACTTCTTACCAATCACCTTTACCACGCCTCACAACACTATATCTTTTTTTTATTAGCTTGAATGACGAGACGAGCAGGTCGCTCGCCTGATGGCAAGCGCCACGCCTGCTCATAAACAGATGCAACGCTACGCAGAACCTTAAATAACAAAGCTCTGCATTACACTGGAATCCGCTCACCCCGAGACATAAGGTGTTAAGTCTCATAATGCCCAGTAACTCACTGGCTTCAATGTCCTTCAAACCGGAACACAACATTGGTTACACACTGTTGCTTGGCGGCAGAAATAGGCAAAGTGGTCATACCAACCCAGCCTCTCGCAAACGAGGGACCTACCACCTTGTATCTACCCACTTGATATAGTTATTCTCCAGAGTACCCTCTATAACACCAATAAACGGTGCTATTACTATTATGAAGCTAGCATGTCAAAGCTTTTCAAGGTGCCAGAAGTACTCTGACTTGGTTTATCGACTGCTGTCAGTAGATAACAGCAGAGACTAACTTTTCACGAGCCCCTTGAAGCACGGAGACGCTCAGTATAAATACCACTAAGCGGTCACCCATATGGAGTCAGGCTATCAGCATGCGACAAACATACAACAATACAAAAAACATACATAGATTGACAGCACCAAGGGTTGCTAAACTAGTTAATTGTTTATCTAGCGAGTGCAAGCGGTTATAATAGAATAATTTGGAAAGAACGAATGAGTGAGTGACGACAATTGAGTTTTTGAATAAATAACTTATACAACGTGTTATAGAAAGGGGCGGGCAAATTTAAACAATGTATAGTGTAGGGCAAAGTATTTTATCTCCCATAGTACTAAATCCGATTGCATTGCTAGGACAATAATTAAAGAATTTTCTTTTTTATCGAATGAGTAACATGTCGATATCGACTTTCAAATTTGGACAACACTAAATGATAAACAATGATACTATAGAACTCCTTTCATTTAATTATTTTATAATTAAAAAAACATTAAACAGTTGTCAAATGTCAATATTTATTTGACGCAGTCAGTTCGGTAATTTCTGATTTTATGAAGTATGTTTACGAGTTCAAAAAATATGTTGTATTTAACTAAAAATAAGTATTATGTATTGGTACTTTGTGTTGGTGTAACTGATAACAGCTTTTAAGAGGATCGTCGAATGTATTGAGCCAAATTCATAGATGGAAGACACGAGACTTCTAGAGAATGGTACCAATATCGTCTTCAGCACACAATCTCTTTCAGGTGTTATTTTGTGTTTAAATTACAAGTTACGTACGTATGTTCGTAGAATTACGTACAACTTATTCAAGTTTATTAAAAATTGAGTGTCGTTCATAATAATTAATAGTGATGTCACCAATCTTATCGATCTTAATAAACGAGTGATCAAAATTAATGTGAAATTTTTGGATGTCTTGGTATTGAAAAGGTCCGGTACATAAGTACTAATTGTAAGGTGTATGTAATGACCCTAAAATATGACCACACCTTTCTGTAACACGTTGTATAACTTTTTATGGGGATTCGGTTCTCCTATTCATCGGATTGACAAGAGAAATGGAGAAACAAGTATGTTTCGTCGTTGAGCTAAAGGATTTTAAAAACTTTATCACAATTCTTTCAGTACTTTTTTTTAAGATTAGTGCGGTAGAGACAACCTAATAGTCCTGGATTTCTTTATTAACAGACTTTAAAAGAAGAAGGAGGTTTTCAATTCCGCCAGTTTTTTTTTTATATTTGAAGTGAAAACTTTTTTAGCATCGTTGTGATTTGAAAGTCGATGAAACGAAAAAGCGACAGCAAAAAGAGATAGACACGTAAATTCATAAGATTTAACGTGGGAGAAAATGAGATAGGAAGCATTATACAGTTGTGCGCGCATGCGTAGTACAAAGCTTGAGAAAAGGCATCACAACAACCGTGGTGTTTGAAACGTGTACGTTTGTCGAGGTTTCATCATTTTTATAATAAAATTCTTCATTGTATCATTTATCGAAAATGTAAGCTCTGAGTCTGAATAAATCTATGTAATAGGTATATACGAATAAAATGTATAATAATTATCAAACTTTGTATCACTATGATCATTACTAAAATCTACAATTATCCTTTTTACTACTTTTTACATTTGTCTCATTATCTTGAAGCCAAAATTTTTGAAGGTTTCACTTCTACTACGTGTGAATTGCACACATGATTTTTTTTATTCTATGTATTGTTCCAATAGTTAAATTAGAAAAGTCTTACCGTATTGCCAGTTTCATCATACTCGTGTATATATTTCACACCAACGGGCGTGTGTACGTTTTCCACCTCTATATGCGTGGTAGCAAGGTCCAAATTCCTTTCACTCTTCGAGAAAACCCGATGGAACGACCCCTTCGCGAACCGATCTCCATCGAGATCGATAGTTGCGTTTCCAATGCTGGTTTTATCCGCTTCTAGATAGTAATAATTGGTGTTAACCGAATGTTGAGTGCTCAATGGAATCGAAAGTGATATTTGACCCGTCTGCTTGAATCCTTTATCATGTTTCACGTAGTGATGGGTCGTGTTTACAGCGGCTGTTTTGTTCGGCCAGAATAGATCCACTTTGTTATCCGAGGTCTCTTCTAGGTTGTTTATCTGTGGGCAAATATTAATTAGGAACGCAACCAATAACCGTCTGTGGCATTGTCTTAAATATAATAATAATAATATATAATACTAGCCCTGTATTATACTGTCCCACTGCTGGGCACGAGCCTCCTTCACTGAATGAGAGGGGTTAGGCCTTAGTCCACCACGCTGGCCTAATGCGGGTTGGCAGACTTCATATACCTTCAAAATTCTTATGAAGAACTTGTGAACTTGTTTTATCGATTATGTCAATTGCATGCAAATTAAAATAAAGAACTCACATCGAATATTGACTTGAGCCAATCAAGTCTCTGGAAAGGTGTGGTGAAGTTGAAGTGTCCGTCTGTGTGTTTGACTCCGCCGTATCGTACATCAAGCTCGCCTATTTGAGATCTTCCCGGCTTGTGCATCAAACCTCTGTGGAATTCACGTATGGCCTCAATTACATTTTTTCACAGCATAGGCCGGCAAACAAGCAAGTGGGTCACCTGATGGTAAGTAACCTCCACCGCTCATATACGCCCACAATACCAAAAGAATTACGGGCGCGTTGCTGACTTTAAAGGAAAGGAATAATTAAGGAATTGGGAAGGGGAGGGGGATTTGAGCCTCTGGATATCTCACTCACCGTACGAAACGCAGCAGCAAGCTGCTACTTTACGTGGGTTTTCTGTGAGACAACGGTAACGACCCGGACGAGCGCATTCACGCTGTAGACAAGTGCCTACAGGCTTGGCAGGCAGCATGGCTTAATCAGCAAGCTAATTAACGTCGAAAAGCTACACTTACCGAGTACTTACGTACTTACTTACCGAGACTTACTGAGACCTTTATGCTGAGTCTCTAACTTAACTACTCAGAACTTTGTGAACCCTAACACGGTCAATATAGTACTCACTTGACTATTTGGTAGCCATGCACTTTATCCTGCTGGTATGAGCCTTTCAGTTTGAACGTATCATCGTCTTCATACATCGGAGACTTCAGCGTGTAGTCCACATGGTGGGATCCATTAATGTCCCATTTGTAGTCTATTAAATTGTCTATGTTCTTGTACTCGGAGTTCGATGTCCAAGTAATGGTCGAGTTCGAATCGAAACTCTCTGCTAACAGTAATACCTGGGCAAGATAAATTCTTCATAAGAACGTATTTCTATGCAGTTAATGTAACCCAGTGGGGAGTGGTACGGACTGTCGAGAAGTCGCAGGTTGAGAACCAGTGCCAAGAGCACAAACATCTTACTTTTCGATCCATGATTCCTCAGACAGATCAAGATATTCATAGATCATTCATTCTGTAGATGTTCATTAGCAATAGAGCCCATTTACCATCAGGTGATCCACTTGGACGTTTGCTGGAATCTGCTATAAAAACAGTATTTGCGTGTTGTGGCCTTCTCAAGATTTTGTCCAGTTTAATTTTAATTTCGACATGCAAACTTGCGGGTCTAGTGAATCTGTCTTCTCCCCTTCCACTTGCCTTTATACTACTCGCAGTGGTCGGTGCAACATGCTTTTATCACATGTTACAGAAATATTTGGCTTGTGGTCTTTACAACCGGCCGTCAACCCAACGTCAACCCCCCTGGGGAGAAAACACCCAGACCAGAAACAAATATTCATGGATCACACAAACATTTTGTCTATCATACGCACTCACGCCTGTAATCCCTGAAGGAGGTAGGCAGATGTGTAACCAATACACCCACATTTCGCCGAGCGTATCTCCGTCCGATGATGTGATAGGGGGCGAACCTATCGCCATACCGGGCACAAATTCCAGACTCCGGGTTGATACTGAGCTTTTCGTAATAGAAAAACCCAATACACTTTACCCGACCCGGGGATCGAACCCGAGACCTCAGGGTCAGCTTCAGTCGTAAAGCGTACGCATTACAACTGCGCCACCGAGGCAGCATGTAAATATGTATTACTAATAAGTCCGATACTCACATTTCCTTTAACACCTGTAACAATTTTGGTGACGTCAGTGTTATATCTTGCCTCTAATGTTTTGATCGGTTGTTGGTTCGTGCCCATATGTCCATCTATATACAACGTGTGCACGTCCACATTGGGCTTGGGCAGGATTACATTCAGTATTAAATTGACACGCTGGTCCATTATTAGGCCGAATGATGCGTTCGCTCCTATCCTGGGAAAACAAATGAACAGTATTTTTTATTTTTTTTATTAGCTTGAATGACGAGACGAGCAGGTCGCTCGCCTGATCGTAAGCGCCACGCCTGCTCATAAACAGAAGCAACGCTACACAGAACTTTAAATAACAAAGCACTGCATGCAGTCTAGTGTGATGACACTAGACTGCGTTCGTCACCGCGAGACATAAGGTGTTAAGTCTCATAATGCCCAGTAATTACACTGGCTTCAATGCCCTTCACACCGGAACACAACAGTGCTTACACACTGTTGCTTGGCGGCAAAAATAGACAAAGCGGTGGTACCAACCCAGCCGGTCTCTCGCATACGAGGGACCTACCACCATGTACAATGTATTTCCGAAAATAAAGTTATATTCGGTAATTATAATCTATACAACGTGTTACATAAAGGTGTGGTCATATTTAAGGGTCGTTGCATACACCTGACAGTGAGCGTTTATGTACCGGATCCTATCAAAATCTAAGCATACATACATATAGATTTCACGCTAATTTTAACTCGTTTATTAATATCGATAAGATTGATCACATCACTATAAATTATTTGCGTTAACTGTCCTTAGTAACGACTTAATTCGTATCGGCTGTTGGTCATTTAGTGTTGTCCAAGGTTGCAAATGGAACAAAGGACGCTACCTACAAGATGGACCGACGACCTGAAAAGGGTTGCAGGAAGCCAATGGATGCAGGCCGCTTACAACAGGTCGGCCTGGAAGGCATTAGGGGAGGCCTATGCTCAGTAGTGGACGACTTGTGGCTGATGATGATGATGATGATGAAAGTTGCAAACCAAATATCAATTATTTATTCGATAAAAAAATATGCTTTATTTGTTTTCTAGCAATGCAATCGTATTTGGTACTACAGAGAATTAAATACTTATACACTATAAGTTGCTTAAATTTGACCACACCTTTCTGTAACACGTTGTATACAATATGTAACAAAAACCCTGTTGTTCCTTTTAAACACGTTATCAGAATCGTTATTCAAACGTAAAGAAAAATCTCAATTAAGAAATTTCCACCATAAAAATAACGATTGGCGATCATCCGGTGGTTTATCAAAATTGGTATTTACTCGGTACGGCATCTTTTTACTATTACAGCGAGTCGTCGCTTTACTAAACCATTACCTAAGCCTGAAGATAATAATTTATCAATATGGTCAAAAGCTTTTTTTTTATATACCTACTTTTTTATTTTGTCACCCAAGAACGTATCCCCTATAAACCCATATAAATTACCATTCCATATTCACGGTTTCTGTATTCGCGGCATATTTACGGAACCTATACCCCGCGAATAAGGAGCTTCTACTGTACGCACGTAAAACACATAAAATTATAGTTTTTAGTAGTAATTCATTTAAAATACTACTTTCATTGAGCTACTGGCCCACCATCTGGCCCATTTTTATGTTAGATTTTTCTCATTAGAGATATTTCCTTAAGTTTGAATATCGATTCTCATAACACAGTTAAAAGGACAAACAGGGTTTTTGTTACATGTTGAATATAAAAGCGAATGTATGTGTGTATGTATGTTCGCCTAAAACTCGAGAACCGTTAGCCCAATTTATATGAAACTCTGCACACATATAAAGGGCAACATGACCACTCCGATAGTTACGTTAGTGTCGGAAAGGTGGCGTTGATGGCAGTGATTTTTATCTTTTGGAGCATAGGTTGAATTGGCATGAAATTTTGTATATATGGATGTGGCAGCATTGGAACAACAACTCATATGGTTACACTCGTAACTGATAGATGGCGTTAGTGACGTTTAGTTAAATTAATTAAAGTGTTTGTTGTCTTTAGTTAGATGGATATATGCTCAAATTTAAATATAATGTGACACATGTTACTCATTTTTGTATTTCCACATAGGCTAGGTACTTTTTATCCCTGGAAAATACATTCACGGGGGCCGAGCCGCGGGCAAAAGCTATTATGATTATAAATAGGCTCGCCCCTTGTCATATCATAGGACGGAGATACGCTCGGGGAAATATGTGTGTACTGTTTACGCGTCTGCCTACCCCTTCGGGGATTACAGGCGTGAATGTGTATGTATGTATGTACTCACTGCCAAATATGATCCAAGTCCATTCTGAACCCGGCGTTAGTTTTTTGCAGATTGTCCGGCGATGTGGTGTTGCCGAAATGTATGTCCAAGTCGACGCTCTTTTGTATTTCTTTCACGTTTTGATGTCCTACGGCCTGTATAAAAGTTGATTAAATATTTTTAAGTCTAAATAATGAACAGTAAAAGAAAAATAAATTGTTAAAGTCCAAAATTATTACTTTACATGCATCGAAATAAGATAAATAGAACGATAACTCTCATACGAATCTGCCAAAAACTCCACTTACTTACACATGTAAAGGTAAAATCACACGTAACACTCATACATGCAACAAAAATTAATGGACGTTTAAAATCAACTTTATTACATAAAAGTTAATGTCTAAATATTAAATTTCTAAATCGAGATACGACGTTCTGCACCGCGCAAATAATTAGACGTATTAAGTGTCAACTAGAGATTATTATGCACAGATTTTATAGCCCCACAGCACCCTTGCACAGAAATTTGGTGGGGTAACTTTTTTGCTTGAGTTACGTTTCTTGTCATCTAATTTCGATGTTTACATGGGAGAAAAAAAACAAAGACAAAAAAAGAAAGCTCTCTATAAATCAATGTTCGAATTCGTAAAAAACAAAATATTCGCCACTCAGAGACGCTCCTTTAACTTTAATTGTCAACTCGTCATTCCTTATAATTCTATTATTTCTACACTCCGAATTAGTGAATGCTTTATGTCTGTTACTGAGTATAGAAATAATATTGAATGTCGTCTCTGAGAACAAATAATTAAAAAATGGTTAAGTGAAATTAAAGTTAATCGAGTGGTAGAGCCACGCTGTAGACAATTTTGTCTACAGCATGAATGGGCCGGCTCGTCCGGCTCGTTACCACTGTCTCACAGAAAATCGGCGTAAAGTAGCAGCTTGCTGCTGCGTTTCGTACGGTGAGTGAGATATCCGGAGTCCCAAATCCCCCTCCCTTTCCCAATCCCTTAATTATCTCTTTCGTTTAAGGTCGGCATCGCGTCCATAATTTTGGTATTGTGGGCGTACACGGGCGGTGGAGATCACTTACCAGGTGACCCACTTGCTCGTTTGCCAACAATGATGTAAAAAAATACGTCTTTGAATGCGGCAGTTAGTCTTCAGTCTCCAATGTGTAAAGTTCCTTTTAAACTCTTAAATGAATTAATGTATTGTTAGAAAACTATTGCAAATAAAATTGCATCGACTCCAAAGAGATCTATACAATTTGTTATTTATGACTTCTGTGTTTTTATTTTGAAGTCGGTTTCTAAGTTTTGTTATACGTTATTTTATCTTAGATTCCTTCAATTTATTAATAAAAAGCCAATATCCTAACAGTATAGATAAAAAATAATCACCCTTATAAACAGATCGCCTATCAAGAAACTCCATTTGAGATCGCCCTCGCCCTTCATAACAGGTAATTCGTACTTGCAAAGGAGATAACCTGTTTTTGGGGCGAACCTGTAATTAAAAATTTAATAAATAAATAAATACACCCAACACACAGAGTCCTGACCCCACACTAGGTTAACCTGTATCGTGGGTATCGGGAACTACGAGGGACTTGGTCCCATAAAGCACTCCCGATAATTTATAATTTGAAGACACAAATTAGCTGACCATCCTAACACACATTTAATACTATTTAAATTTCGCGCTTTGGTAAACTTCGTTTTAATGAACATAATTTAATGTTTTTTTTATTACCTAGCTTTAACAACATGAGCAGGTCACTAGCCTGCCCATAACCAGAGCAACACCGCACAGAACTTTGAATTACAAACCACTGCATAGCACTAGACTGCGCTCGTCACCCCGAAACATAAGATGTTAAGTCTCATAATGCCCAGTAATTTCACTGGCTTCAATGTCCTACAAACCGGAACACAATAGTGCTTACACACTGCTGCTTGGCGGCAGAAATAGACAAAGCGGTGGTGTCAACTCAGACGGCCTCTCGCATACGAGGCACCTATCAACTAGTTGTAACAGGTATGTATTAAATAATCACGGGTACATATTTCTGAAATTTTGACAGCCTCCGTGGCGCAGCGGGCGAGTAGCCGGTTGCGAAGCGTGAGGCCGTGGGTTTGATTCCCGCAGCTAGACAAATGTTTGTCTGATTCACAAATATTTGTCTCGGGTCTGGGTGTCGTGGGACCGTAAGTCCCTCGTAATTCCCGATACCCACGACACAGGTTAACCTAGTGTGAGGTCAGGACTATGTGTGTGACTGTTGGGTGTGTTTTTTGTATTATTATTAGCCAACTTAGTGCTCTACTGCTGGGCAAAGGCCTCCCCCAACTTATTACGCTCTTGGGCGATCTCTTGCCACTTTGGAGAATGTCGTCTCTCCATCTCTTTCTAGGTCGTCCACGTCGTCTGTAACCATCGGTTGGTGACCAGTCTGTAATATTTTTGGCCCATCTGTCCGGATTCATTCGACATACATGGCCGGCCCAGTCCCACTTAAGCCTGGCAGATTTCATGCCAACGTCTGTAAGACCTGTCATGGAACGCAGCTCGATGTTTCTTACATGGACTATAAGTATTATAGACCATAGATTTATTTATTTATCTTTATTTAAATAGACGAAGATTACCAAAGCGCATAACTTGAACTGCAGTTAAATACTCACACAAAATCAGCATCAACCTTGACGAAGCTGATTCGTTGGAAAGGCGTGGACGCCTGCACGGACACCACCTTCCTCAGTTGTGGGTAGTTATCTACCCGGGACTTGAAGTATATATCCTTGTATTTGGAATGGGGGATATCGACCTGGGAATATATTATACATTAATTCTGTATTTAACATCCTCAATCTCAATTATACATCCTAATATTATACATACATACATACGCACTCACGCCTGTAACACCCACATTTCGCCGAGATATTTCCGTCCCACGAGGGGGCGAGCCTTTCGCCATACCGGGCACAAATTCCAGACTCCGGGCTGATACTGAGCATTACGTAATAGAAAAACCCAATACCACTTTACCCGACCCGGGGATCGAACCCGAGACCTCAGCGTTGACCTCAATCGTAACACGTACACATTACAACTGAGCCACCGAGGCAGTCCTATCCTAATATTATTCAACTAAAATTCTTAAATTCAATATTTTCAAATGTAAATTATTTCTCTTTCTTCTACACAAATGTTATTACTCGATAACGGAGTTTTTAAATGATTTTTTTACTGTGTAGGTATTTGTTTTAGACTTGTATCTCATAAAATGAAAAATAAGTTAAGCCTATACTAATTGAATGATAAAATAATGATACGCATGTGTGTGTGTCAGCGAAAGTAATTACGCGCCGCCTAAAATACTTATGGAATTTAAGCCGGAAATAATTTACGCTGAAAGCCTTTACAAGCGTAAAGGCACGTTCTATCGATTCGATATTATCAAGTTGAATATTTATTAACGTATCCATTGTAATCGTACAGACTCGTAGTAACTATTGGCTTGTATAATTTTACTCACTATTGTCCAGGTCAATTCGGCTCATTTGGACTAACTAATATGTGTAATAAATAAAGATTCATACCATTTTGTATTAAATTCAAACTATTTACTCCAATATTATATTATTTTTTTATTTCTATACTTTATCTAGTT
This sequence comes from Mimas tiliae, assembly GCA_905332985.1. Taxonomy (NCBI): domain Eukaryota; kingdom Metazoa; phylum Arthropoda; class Insecta; order Lepidoptera; family Sphingidae; genus Mimas; species Mimas tiliae. The sequence continues at coordinate 5,633,860 of HG995262.1, read as the reverse complement.
AATACTCTTTGATTTACTCATAAAAACTAATATAATAAGTACACAGGTTTTAACTCAAACGGTGAAGCTGAACTTTGTATGAAAACACGGAATACGGTTGTGAAATTGAATACTAATATTGCTTATTAAATATTATATGTAACTAGCTGCGGCCCGCAGCTCCGCCCGCGTGAATGCCTATTTCCAGGATTAAAGTAGCCTAGTGGGCGCCCCCGGTGAGAAACGCGCTTGACAAAAAACTAAAATGACTATTAAAAAATAGGGGTTGATGGTAGATGGGTGAAACTTTAGGATTGTATGTATTTTATAATGCTGTATCATAAAAAAAAAAAAAAAATTGTCTAAAAATATAAAATTGGCTTCGACCACCAACCTTAATATTTAGGGGGATGAAAAATCGATGTTGGCCGATTCTCAGACCTACTGAATATGCATATAAAATTTCATAAAAATCGGTCCAGCCGTTTCAGAGGAGTATGGGAACGAACATTGTGACACGAGAATTTGATATATTAGATGAGACACATGTTTCACATTTTTGTAAAATTCCACATAAGAACACGGTGGCGCAGTTGTAATGTGTGCCTATGCGTCATGATTGAGGCTGACGCTGAGAATTCGGGTTCGATCCCCGGGTCGGGTAGCAGTGATATTTGGTTTTTCTATTACGAAATGCATGAGTATGTGTAACCAGTATCACCCACATTTCGCCGAGCTTATCTCCATCCCATGATATGATAGGGGGCTAGCCTATCGCCATACCGGGCACAAATTCCAGACTCCGGGCTGATACTAAGCATTTTGTAATAGACAAAACTTAATATTACATTTACCCGACTCGGGGATCGAACCCGAGACCTCAGCACAGAATCATACTGTGTACTCATTACAACTGCGTCCCCGATTACAACATAACCCACCTTAACATTGATATCGCTGAATTTGTCGTCGAGTTCAGCCCTGGCGTGTACAGTGGCGGTAGTGGGCCCCACTATATGCGCCGTCAGTACGTACTCAGTGGGGGATGACTCGTACTTTGCACGTACTTTTATTGGCTCCCCTTGACCTTTAGGTACCAGGGTTAGGGTCATCTGTAAGAATAAAAATGATTTTTTTTTAATTTTTTATCCTAGCTTGGCAAAGTGACTACGCTACACCTGATGGTAAGTGTAGCGCAATCCAAAAAACCAAACCAACCTACGATAGACACATCGTCTGTCAAATTATGCCGGCTTGCCTAATTGCTTCTTCACACTCCGTTTAAAGGACCCTATATTATAGGAAGGAGGGAACACGTGTGCCGGAAAACTATTACACAGCTTGATGGTAACTATTCCACAACTTGATGGTCCGGCAGAAGTAAGATTTTGCGAACTTTTTAGTTCTAACCGAGATGGAGGAGACCACGAAGCTGTGGTTCCGTAAGCCAGCACGCATGGTTCTGTTAAAGAAAGCCAGACTTTATAGGAGTTTATGACTTACGAGCATTTAAATACACCCCAACAGACACACATATTCTTGACCCCACACTAGGATAACCTGTATCGTGGGTATCAGGAACTACGAGGGACTTGGGGTTCCTCAACACACAGACCCGAAACAAATATTTGTGGATTACACAAACATTTGTCTCGGTGTGGAAATCGAACCCACGGCCTCTCGCTTCACAGCCGGCTACTGCGCTAAGGAGGCAGTCCGTTTGCTTGCGGCTCCGCGTGAATATCATTTTCCAGGATAAAAAATAACCAGGAGGCCAATTCTCGTAATTTTAAATGTTCAAAATATCATTCCAATCTAGTCTCAGCGTCAAGAAAGTTGCAAATGGCATTATGCAATGCACCTAGCATTAGCAGTAGCATTATACCGTTTTGGCTTCAGTCAACTTGTATTCTACATTCAATCTCATTACGATCTATGTTCACATATTTTGACGTTGAATGATTGATTAACAAACATCCAAATTCACAAACACACAAACATCGAAACGTTCGCACTTATAATATTAATATATAGGTAGTAGTATATAAATAAATACACCCAACAGTCACACACATAGTCCTGACCTCACACTAGGTAAACCTGTATCGTGGGTATCAAGAACTACGAGGGACTTGCAGTCCCACAACACCCAAACCCGAGACAAATATTTATGGATCAGACAAACATTTGTCAAGGTGCGGGAATCGAACCCACGGCCTCACGCTTCGCAACCGGCTACTCGCCCGCTGCGCCATGGAGGCTGTCATATATTCTGTAATATATAATAACTTTACCGTTTAAAACCTGGACGTCATTAGAAAAATATTGAGAAACAATTAAAACAGATTTTCTACAAATCCAACTGAAACTATCTAGAAAAAAATCGCTTTCAAAAAAACGTATTCAAATCGGTCCACACACAAACGAACACATACCCACAGATAGACAAAGGGATCAAATTTATAACAACCCTCTTTTTGTAGAGGGTCAAAAAGTTATTGACTTACCTCCAGAGGATTCCTGTTCAATATCTTGCCACTGATGCTGTATTCAGAGGAGTCAGTTACAAATGAACCGTGAATGTCATCATTCTCGAACTCGGTTATTATCTTCATGGCTCTGTAACAATAAATGAATATTTTTAACAGTGTTAGAAACTATATAATAACCTCCGTGGCGTAGTGGGCGAGTAACCGGCTGTGAAGCGAGAGGCCGCGTGTTTGATTCCCGCACCGACACAAATGTTTGTGTGGTTTACAATTATTTGTTTCGGGTCTGGGAATTTTCTCCGGGTTGACGTAAGGCAGGGGTCGGTCGTAAAATCGACAATCTTTGTACCTGTCATGTTCATCTCTACATCACCCTAAGGTTGACAGGGAGAGAATGCTTATAGCATTAAATCCGCCTTTAGACTACATGTATATGAAGTGTAAAATAAATAAAATAACGTTTAACAAAACTTTGAAACAGACTTCAAAATAAAAACACTGAAAAGTCAATAATAACTAATTCTATCTATTCTATTCTCTTTGGAGTCGGTGAAATTTTCTTTGACCGATAGCGACACAGGCACCGACTCTAAGTTTTGTCAAACGTTATTCTATTTTTACATATTTAGTGGTAGTTACAGCAATAGCATGTAAAAACACAATCGCGACGAGTGTACTGTTGTCCGTTGAGGAGTTTTATTTTTTTACTCCTTACTCCGTCATCAGATTTTCACCAAGTTGAAAAGGGACTACACGGAAAGCACCAGCATTCAAATAAAAAAAGAATCATGAAAATCGGTTTACCCAGCCGAAAGTTCCGAGGTAACAAACATTTAAAAAAAAATGTCGAATTGAGAACCTCCTCCTTTTTTGAAGTTGATTAATAAATGATACAGACCTGAATCTGTCATGCGGCGTACTCAAGGCGACAGTGATGGAGTTAGTTCTGGAGTCCGCCTTCAGCGAGTACGCTTGGTCGGCGGAGCTGTAGTCGGCGGCGAGCGAGCGCGCGTTGTGTTGTTCATCGTAGAGCGCGGCGAGCGACGCGGCCGGCAGTACTGGCGCCAGTGCGTACCGACACTTGAAGCGGATGTGGCGCGGACCTTGCGCGCGCCACAGAGCTTCCGCGAACGCCTGTGACGCGAGTACAGATCAAAAGCTTAATTATAGAAATGGACAAAGGAATCATGCTCTATACAGCCTATTCAACTATAAAAATAAATACCATATAAACAAATAATACGCTCAGGAATCAGAGGGGCGAGCACGAATAACTTACGAATAAGATTCGAATCGAGAACGCTAGCATTTGTATGAAGGTTCAAATTTTTTTTGACATTCCGATACGAATACGTTCTCGCAAGTTATTCGTGCTAGCCCCTCTGGAGTCTAATCAATTTTACATTGGGGTGCCTTATGTAAACCACCATAAAATGTCATAGTTAAATTATAAAAAGATCGGAGTATTTTTTTCAAACACAATATTAAAGTATAAGACTTACGTAGTTATGCTGATCTCCCTGCTGTATCTGTATACCGCCGCCGATCATGTTCTCGACATCTGAGAAATCCTTTTTGAACTCCATTTTAATAAAGTAGTCCTCTAGGTATGGTGACGTAAGGTTCAAACTTCCAGATGTCTCCACAAATGGATCTTCCAACTGCAATGAGAATTTTATCAATTAAGCCTTTTTTAATGTTGGTAACGTAAATAGGGAGTTGGGTGTCTGGCAGACCAGAATATAATTAGATTTATTCATACTTACTTAGTGGAAGGTCTTTCATATGAGAAAGTCCGTTTGGGTAGGTACCATCGTTCAGTTTATCGTGCCAAGCAGTAGTGTGCAAATACTTGTGTGCTGCGGTTTGAAAGACACTCAACCCAATCAAATAACTGGAAACTTCCAGACGAGCAGTCTCGCAGTACTCTGAGGAGGGTCACAATGGCGATGTACCCCTGTTTTGTGCTGTACCGGTACATGTGACGTCACACTTACCTCGAGGTTGGCGAGCGCAGTGATAGCGAAGGACGGCATGGAGATATCGGCGGCCATCTTCCACAGCGCGTCCTCCAGACGAGCAGTGACGCGGCTCTCCAGCGCCGGCAGTACTGTGAGGGGGGTCGCGATGCCCACTGAAGCTATATACGACTGGTAAGTTTCGTCTTCGCCTTGTTCGTATTCGTAATATATCTTGTAGGATATCTGGAAACCAAGAGCATTATGGCGATGCAACACGACACTTTATTTCAAGGTGGTGGTAGGTCCCTCGTATGCGAGAGGCCATCTGGGTTGGTACCACCGCTTTGTCTATTACTGCCGCCAAGTAACAGTGTGTAAGCACTGCTGTGTTCCAGTTTGAAGGACATTGAAGCCAATGAAATTACTGGACATTATGAGACTTAACAATTTGCGTCTCGGGGTGACTAGCGTAGTCCAGTGCCATGCAGTGCTTTGTAGTTCAAAGTTCTGTGTGGCGTTGCCCGGACGAGCCGGCCCATACATGCTGTAGACAAAAGTGTCTACGTAATTTACGTACATTTCACGCGGGTGCGAAGACCTTACCATCCCGCAACTCAGTTTCATACGTGGACAATTCAATACAATGCTATATCTACCCTATTTTATAAAGAAGATATACTTGTTTGTTTGTATGTAGGGGTAATCTCGAAAACTACAGAACCGATTTTAAAAAGAATCTTTGACTATTAGAAAGCTACAATATCTCTGAGTAACACAGACTATATTCAATTGCGATTTGTGACATTGGTGCCTCTCAGATATTGGTTTTGTAGTCAATTTGTATTAAGAAGATTTTTTTGGAACTGCTGAACCAACTTGTTTTTCACTAATAGAAAGCTACACTATCCACGAGTAACATGAGTTTTTAGTCAATCAGCATGAAAACTGTATGCTATGGATAAATATTTAATCTAATTCATACTACCATACTTTTTCTTCTTCCACCTGCCCTTATTCTACTCACAGTGGGGTCAGCGTAACATGCTGTTTAACACATATTACAGAAAGAATTGGCTTGTAGTTTTTACGATCGGCCGCCTGCCAGACGTCAACCCTCTGGGCAGAAAATACCCAGACCGGAAACAAATATTTGTGTATCACACAAACATTTTGTTCCTGTGTGCCGCTCGCTTCACAGCCATCTACTAGCTCACTGCGCCACGGAGGCTGTCAAAACTTCCATACAAAAATTATTAATTTCGATTGACTTCAATTTCGATATTTGGAGCTCCTCGTAGTTACAAATGATAGGTCATCGGTACTCTAGAGTCTGTACTACATTGAAATTAAAATGTTGATATGTTACCTCATGCCAATAAGTCCCGTTGTACAACAACACTAGACACGTGACGTTGAACTTCTCTCCAAATATGATGTCGACAGTGTACACTGACTTTAACTCCGTCACAGCTGGATATGGAGTCACTAAGTTTAATGTATTACGCATTACTGTATACTCCTGAAAAAATATTTTTTATTATAAAAAAATGAACTATATTTGACGTAAATGATCGTGTCAGTAGCGGCTATAAATGAGTGTAGAATATTCAAGACTTTATTGTGCGTGGATACGTGATTGGATTTTTGCGCTAAATAAATACGGACCAAACACGTATACAGAAGTCGCCACGATGCGTTCGCGCGCATTATGAGACCTTATAATTTGCCCGGGCTACTATGCCTCCTTTCGCCCTTTAGTCTCAAAGAATAGTTGCGATGTCTCTAGTAACTAACTTCAGCCAAGTTTTGGACTTTGTATTGTATTGTACTTGGAATATCCAAATGCGAGCTCTCTGGCCGTTTAGGTCGTGGAAAGAGGTCTGATACACATTGTAACAGCGATTATCCGAACGCAGTTAGTGCATGCGCCTCACTCCGACCAATCAGGTGCGTCTGCGCGCGCACCAAGAATACTGGCGATGTAGGTACATCTTTGAATTAAAGTTTTGCTGTATATAAAAGGACTCATTATTGAATTGTCCATTTTTTTTTTTTTACTTTGGGAAATCGACTCGCACGGACTAAAACCCAGCGATGTTCCTCCGGGTGCGCTTGTTCGGTCGGGGCTGTGGGGACGCTATTGTACTCTTCCGCGGCCTCGACGGCGCCGGCCCGTATAGAGAGCCTCTCCGGTCACCTCTGCTCCGCTCAGACGAGGTTCGCGCGGGAACACTACACGCATCATCTCGAGGACCTCAACTGTCGGGCGACGGACTTCCACGTGTCCGCCGCCCACATTATTGAATTGACCCACCTCGACTATGCTAGTTATTTATCGGCAGTTTAACGGTAGGCAGCCTGGCTGTGCTCTGGCTTTGCTGAGGTCCATGGGCGGCGGTAAACACTTACCATCAGGTGGGCCGCCCGCTCGTTTGTCTATCTAGGGCAATAAAAAAAGATGAGTTTATCAGAAATTTGTTTACCTCTAATATGAACACATCAGTGAGCACTATAGGTGGTTTGTTCGGAAGGTGTAGGGTCGCGTTTGCTTCTACAATATCCTCTTCCTCAGGGCCAACAAACTGAAATAAAAGATGATAATAAGTACCTGAAAACCTTTTAAGATTAATGAAGATACCAGTTTTTGGTGCAAGGATTTAGAAATGGAAACGGCGAGGTTGGATTGGATAAACACCAATTTTAACTTGGCAACTTAAATTTGTGACCTGGTGGGAGTAACCTGATAGTCATACAAATCGTCGTGACCCAAAGACTTTAATGTATACTACCAGACAAGCTGCGCAGTACATAGAAATTGTACCACTGATTTGCGGTCAATTGACCGTAAATCAATATTACCATCTCGCTTACTCTCAACTAGAACCCCTATCGCGCTCCCTGTTTTGAGCTGTCAAACTCCCGCGTTATATGACGTAATTTTACTTTGCTGTTATTGACTTAAAATATTTTATTTTTCAGCATCCCTATTCAGGACATAAAAGCTTACCTTCATAATATGAGCGCTGAATGTAATCGTGGGGTAGTATAAAGTGTCGAGAACAACTCGAGCTGTCGTATCGAAATTCTCTACAAACATATCATGGCCGTTGTTCCCTTTGTGTTGGAACCTGTCCTTCACCACGTCTAGCAACCCTTTACCGTTGTCCACTAGCAGTAATCCTATGCCGAACTGAAATCAACAAAAAATCCACTTACAAACAATGAAATGCAAAATATATAATCGCTCCTATTTTTTTTTATATCTTAATAATCTATTGCAGTCCAGCTTTTGCTTATAACTTCTCCCGCTGGTACTATTTGAGCAAAAACAACCATACAACAAAATAACCCAATACAAACAAACTTAGAACATACATAAACCCATAGAAACTTAGCCCTTTCCTCCCCTTGGGAACTCGCAACTCTTTCGAGTAATACCTTCTTAAACATTACCTACAATATAACTTTCAAATTTTTTTTAGTAGGAGGAAGTAAAATATTATAATACACTAGCTGCCCCGCGCGGTTTCACCCGCAGCATGCAATTGCAGCGCCATCTGCCGGGCTGATTTGTGAATCTAAACCATCAAAGACGCCACCCAAACGCATACAAAACAATCATTCAAATCGGTCCAGCCGTTTAGGAGGAGTTCAGTGACATACACACGTACAGTAGAATTATATAATTATATTAAGATAGGTAATTGACTCACCTTATGCTTCGACAGACGTATAGATAATTCAGTATCGAGTCCATTTCCGTATATATTTTTTAATACAAGTCCATTCTCCTCAAATCCTTCTAAAGGTGTGTACAGTTTGTATAGATACACAAAATCTATAATAGACTTCCAGTGCCATATGCCGGTGAAGCCGAAGTCCATGTTGCCCCAGCCTACTCTGAAATCGATCTGAAACGAAATCAGTTTTTTTATTGTCTTAAAACTTTATAATATGATTATTATAATTTATGAATTATTATTTATTTTTGTTATTACAATAACATCCAACAGTCAACATCAACGTGAACATAGCTCTTAGTCCTGGCTCCACAATAAATTATGATTATTTTGTGTCGTGGTATCAGCAACTATGACAGACTTAGTAACACAACACCCAGACTCGAAACAAGTTGCAACTGCTATCATTATAATTCAAACTCACGGAATTGAGTCGCCATTTTGCTGTCTCAGACTAAGGCGTGTATTATAGAACAACATTCGTGAGCTCTTTGCTAAGTGTCGATTTCTGTACTCGTGATTGGTCTGTTTTTGTTTGGCGCCAAAAATAGACCAATCACGTGTACTGAAATCGAGGCTTAGGATATGCAACATGGCAGCTCGCTCGTGAGAGAGATAACCACCGACCATAAATATCTCGGGTAAAAGTGTTCACATTCGATAAAATTCCGTCGTCATGTAAGGTTTCGTAGACAAAATACCACAGCGAGGTTGAAAGTACTATTTTCTCTACTTTTGACATAATGAGTCAAGTATTGTATGCAATCATGTTAGCTTCGATACACATAGCAAGATAAAACTGGCTTTTCACGACAAAACGAGTCGAGAGAATCATCACGTGTTGCATATGCTAAGCCCCTAGGTCGAATGTCGCTCTATAGAACTCAGTCTAAAATAATATTACATTACCTCTTGGTTGCCTCTCTTGGCGGTCATGAGAGCTCTGTTGAGGTACTGTAAGGGCAGAGCGACGTGACCGAACACGTGGAAATCCTGCATCGATACCAACTTCAGGAGCACCTCCAGACCTGACAAAATACATTCATTGCTACATTTTATCGCATACCTTTAGGACCGTAACACATAACGTAACAAACTTTTTTTGTTTCTAATCAAAAGGAAAGGGATTGATAAGGGTGCGAATAAAACACGATGATAATTTTCAAATTACGTGATGATAAGAAGTAGGTGTATACTGCGGCGCCCTCTTACGTGCAACCGATTCAAACTCGCCCGATGGCGCGAATGGGCGCGAAAACGCTCGCCGAAGCCCGCGGACTCCCGCCTTCCCCGCGCCCCGCGCCTACCCCGTTGTTGGCAAGAAAACGAAGGCTTACAATATGTTTTAATAACATCTGCCGGTCAGCTATAACGCGTCGCCTACAAGGATAATTAAGGGATTGGTATGGGAAGGGGGATTTCGGCCTCCGGATATCTCACTTACCGTATACGAAACACACCAGCAACAGCATTTTTGAGACAGTGAAACGACCCGTTCGAGCAGGCCCATTCATGCTGTAGACAAAACTGTCTACAGCGTGGCTCTACCACTCAAACTCACGTTTGTATACCCGAAGAGGTACGCACAAGTGTAAACAGTGTACCCCGGTCCGTGAAACTTATTTTCTGCCGCATAATGCTATAAGGAGGGAGCCTATCACTGTGCCATATTAAGACGGAAAAGACGTTGCCTATGCCCTGTTTACGAGCAACTTACTCGTGATTTCTTAGGTTTACGCGAATATTACACATTGAAATAAAACTAGTTTATACGGATTTTATCGCGGTTTAATTTTTATTTTAGTCCCGACGTTTCGAAAGCTTTTCAGCCTTCGTGGTCACGGGAGAGACTGAGGTGTAGGTCGTCTCGAAAAGTTAATGTTACAATAGCTACCTTCATTTTAAAATTATACATTTATTTTTAATTATTTAAAAAAGTTAGTTGACACTAGTCCGATCTACGCAGAAAGAGCTCACGGTATCTTGAGGTCTGGCAGTTGGTCTTTTGGGTTCCGATTTAATTAAATGTATAATTGGATCCCAGGCTTGTGCAAGCTTCCAACCATCTTCTCTATTGAAATTTGGGTGTTTCTTAATTTCAATAGCCTCGCGAATCATCCTATATCCTGGCTGGCCGTCACAGAAACCGAGTGAAACCAGCCACAGTTGAACGTGCCCCTGTTGTATTACCATATGTTAGAGGTGTCACAGACAAGATTGGCTATATACTGAAGCGTGCTTCTATTAAAACTTATTTCAAGCCGCCCAAGAAGATTAGTCAATTTTTACCATCTGTCAAGTGTCACATACCTCTACAAGAACAGGGTGTATATAAAATAGATTGTGACTGTGGACTCTCCTATATCGGACAAACTAAAAGAAGCATAGGGACCCGCGTAAAAGAACACATAGCTGATGTTAAACACCGACGCTCTACGAAGTCTGCAGTTGCTGAACATTCAGATCAAGGCTCCAAACATTACCTTAGATTTGACAAACCACAAATCCTTGCCAAAGAACACCGATTCCTACCTAGGATGATTCGCGAGGCTATTGAAATTAAGAAACACCCAAATTTCAATAGAGAAGATGGTTGGAAGCTTGCACAAGCCTGGGATCCAATTATACATTTAATTAAATCGGAACCCAAAAGACCAACTGCCAGACCTCAAGATACCGTGAGCTCTTTCTGCGTAGATCGGACTAGTGTCAACTAACTTTTTTAAATAATTAAAAATAAATGTATAATTTTAAAATGAAGGTAGCTATTGTAACATTAACTTTTCGAGACGACCTACACCTCAGTCTCTCCCGTGACCACGAAGGCTGAAAAGCTTTCGAAACGTCGGGACTAAAATAAAAATAAAACCGCGATAAAATCCGTATAAACTAGTTTTATTTCAACTTACTCGTCTCATCATCAGTTAGATAAAGAAGTCCTCCATTGGTCTAATGGCATCCTACTAAAGGCTAACAAACGGTGAGGTCCTAAATTCTAATCTCGGGTCAGGCAGTTAGAATTTGTGTTTGAGTTTCCCATAAAAATGAATTTCATTTTGTGCTCGAAACAGTGTTTGTTTCATCACCTATCACATCATGGCGAAATAAGGTCAATCGCAATGTGTATTAGTTGCGCCTCTACCTACCCTTTCGGTGATATAGGCGTGGGCTTGTAATATACATGTAATATTACAAGGTGGTAGGTCCTTCATATGGGAGAGGCCGTCTGGGTTGGTACCACTGCTTTGTCTGTTTCTGTCGCCAAGCAGCAGAGTGTTGTGTTCCAGTTTGAAGGACATTGAAGCCAGTGAAATTACTGGGCATTATGAGACTTAACATCTTACGTCTCGGGGTGACGAGCGCATTCCAATACCATGCAGTGCTTTGTAATTCAAAGTTCTGTGTGGCTTTGTTCTGTTTATGGGCAGACGTTGCGCTTACCATCAGTCGAACGACCTGCTCGTTTTGTCACTCAAGCCAATAAGCCCTTATCAAAAAATGCCTTACCTGTAGTCGAATTAGGTGTAACAACCATAGCGACTAAATGTCTATCCGCCTCTACGAAACCGAATCTCGCCGTCATCTTCGACGTAGCCATCGAGGGGCTGGTCACATTCACTACCAGCATACTGTTGGTTATCCTACGCATGTGACCGTTCACATAGATCTTGAGCACTTTGTCCTCTAAATCCAAGTACGTGATGCCGTTGATATCTCGCTTGTGGCCGAAGACGAAGATCGTTCGAAGGAAGCCTTTCCTGTATCCCTGGAACGGAGTAAACCATGGTTTTAATAGGTGGTAAGTCCCTCGTAGGTGGACCGACGACTTGACAAGGGTTGCAGGAAGCCGATGGATGCAGGCCGCTTCCAACAGCGAGGCCTGGTAGGCATTAGGGGAGGCCTATGTTCAGCAGTGGACGTCTTGTGGCTGATGATGTTGATGATGTCCTCGTATGCGAGAAGCCCTCTGGGTTGGTACCACTATCTATTTTTGCCGCCAAGCAGCAATGTGAAAGTACTGTTGTGTTTCGGTTTGAACTTGCAGCCAGCGAAATTACTGGGCATTGTGAGACTTAACAACCTATGTCTCGGGGTGACGAGCGTTGTCCAGTGCCATGCAGTGCTTTGTTACTTAAAGCTCTGTGTGGTGTTGTTTCTGTTTATGGGCAGGCAACATTCTTATTTCGTCATTTAGGCAAATTAAAATAGTAGACCGCCTCGGTGGCGCAATTCTAATGGGTACGTGTTACGACTGAGGCTGATGCTGAGGTCTCGGGCTCGATCCCCGGGTCGGGTAAAAGTGATATTGGGTTTTCCTATTACGAAATGCTCAGTATCAGTTCGGAGTCTGGAATTGTGCACGGTATGGCGATAGGCTCGCCCCCTATCACATCATGGGACGGAGCTACGCTCGGCGAAATGTGGGTGTTCTAGTTACAGCTCTGCCTACCCCTTCGGGGATTACAGTGCGTATGTATGTAAAAAAAGTATAGAGAAATCTACCTTGACTTCTTGAATATGATGCAATCAATGTGATAGTGGCCAAACGGGGGCCTATAACGTATTAAAAAACAAATAGTGTAGGTACTTACTTGGAAAGGTGTCAAGAGTGTGACTCGCCCCGTGATATTATTCTCGTGCTGCCCTCTATCGATGCTCCATGAAGAGTTAATCATCAGCTTTCCGTCTTCGTTGTACTGGAATAAATTTTGCTCGATTTACAACTTTGTTATAATAATAATATCAGTCCATTATATACATCCTGCTGGTAGGCCTGGGCCTTCTCTACTGAATGAGAGGGCTTAGGCCTTGGTCCACCACGCTGGCCTAATGCGGGTTGGCAGACTTCACATACCTTCGAAATTCTTATGGAGAACTTCTCAGGTATGAAGGGTTCCTCACGGTGTTTCCTTCACCGTTAAAGCAATAGATAATTAACAATTAATACACACGTATCTTAGAAAAGTCTCTTGGGTCTAGTTTCGAACCTGCGACTTTCATCTCGACAGTCTCTATCATTGCCCACTGAGCTATCGCAGCTCTATAATTACCTCTGACTTTGTACCACAAGAGCATGTGCCATGTTTAAGGGGCAGTTTCGGGGTAACACTATTAGATACAAAACAATCAAAATAGGTCCACTTTGGCGGGGAGATAACGCGTAAAATATATAAAAAAATATTTAATAACCTCGCTTCTTTGTTAAAGTCGTTAAAACACAGACGAATTGAGAACCTCTTTTTTTAAGTCAGTTGATACCTTTTTTATATCATAGACCGGCAAACGAGCATGTGGGTCACGTGATTTTAAGTGATCTCCACCGCCCATGTACGCCCAAAATACCGAAATAATTATGGGCGCGCTGCCGACCTTAAAGAAAAGTGATAATTAAGGGGGATTTGGACCTCGGGATATCTCACTCACCGTACGAAATGCAGCAACAAGCTGTTACTTTAGGTCGGCTTTATGTGAAACTTACTTGGAAACTGAGCAGCGTGTCAGCACTTTTCTTCCATATGACCCTGTGTTTAGCGATAGCCGCGGCTCTAGGCAACGTTGGTATGGTAGAGTTGACTAACGCGTTGATTTCACCATAAAATTCATTAGTTTTGAATAGATAGTCTGCTAGCAGACTGAACGCTAAGTAGTCTTCTTGCCAGTTCATGCTGCCGTTCAGAGCCTGTAGGTTGTCATGGTAACGCCACCTGCCAGATAAATAACCGTTAATAAAGCACGCGTCGAAATGAGAACTTCCTCCTTTTCTGAAGTCGATTAATAAATAAATACTCACATAACATTAAAGCTGGTATCCTTCCATCCGTTAAAAGGTGTATCCATATTAGATAGTAGCGCATAAACCGTTTCGGTCTTTGCCTCGGAGTACATTTTTACTCGCCATCGGATTGTGGCGTCGTGAGCCCATCCCATGTGTATGTGCCATTGGCAGAACCAGTCTGGAAAATATAATTTTATATATCAAAGGCCGGCAAACGAGCAAGTGGGTCACTTGACGGTTTTGTCTACAGCATGAATGAGCCGGTTCGATCGGGTCGTTACAACTATCTCACAGGAAATCAACGTAAAGTAGTGATTTGCTGCTGCGTTTCGTATGGTGAGTGAGATATCCGGAGGCGCAAATCCCCCTTTTCTTCCCACTCCCTTATTAATGCATTTCCTAAAGTCGGCAACGCGCCCATGATTCTTCTGGTATTGATCACATGATCCCATGATATTTCACATCGGTTTTCTGTGAGACAGTGGTAACAACGCAGTGGAGCCGGCCTATTCATACTGTAGACAAAAGTAACCAAGTACCACTTGTAAAATTGTAGTGTAATAATCACATTGCGCGCAAAATAACTCCGCCGACCTGAAGTTAGGTGCTGCGATTGCCACAGACAGATTCTCACACACCAATGGACAGATATAGTCAAATTTATAACACTTCGGGTTAAAACAGATCGAGCATACATGCTTTTCTTCTATCTGTCCGGCATTATCTCGGTTTAATGTCAGGGTTCGTCTCCTCATTCCATTGATTTTACGGTATTTGGTATTATATGGGGTGACCCATAACGGGAACCAAGTTTCACAATTCACCTTCTTCCACCTGGCCTTATCCCACTCGCTGTGGCTTCGGCGCAACATGCTTTTTTAACACATGACAAAGATCTGGCTTTTAGTTTTTGCGACCGGCTGCCTGCCTGTCTTCAACCCCTCTGGGTAGAAAGTGTCACAATTCAAAGCGAGTATAAAATTACTTGAACTACCTAAGGCTGAGAGAAACCCAAGCAGCCATTATGCCATTTATGGTCAATTGAGTCAAAAAATATACCTTTAAGCAGCAGTTCGAATTCCCCATTAACCACTCGTCCAGGATAGTATAGAGCGAAGTGTCCAGCATGATGCCACGGTCCCTTGTAGTCGAGTTGTACGTCCACGCTGACCTTCTGCGATGGGTCGCGGTTCGCATCCCAGTTGAACGCCGCCGCTAGTCGCTTCTGATTGTTGGTGATCCAACGTTGGTAAGATATGTGTACGTCGCGGAGTCTATGGTGGGAATTGTAAGGATTTTTTTAAAAACGAGGGTAGCAAGCAAGTGGGTCATCTGATGGTAAGTGATCTCCATCATGAATACCCACCCACAATATTGTAAGAATCATGGGTGTGTGGATGCCCTTAAAAAAAAACAGGGGTCTGGTCTCCGGAAATCAAACTCAACAGCAAGCTGCCATTTAATTTTTTTTTAGCTTGAATGACGAGACGAGCGTGTCGCTCGCCTTACTGCGCCACGCCTGCCCATAAATAGAAGCAACGCCACTCAGAACTTTGATTTACAAAGCACTGCATGGCAGTGGATTGCGCTCTTTATCCCGAGACATAAGATGTTAAGTCTCATAGTGCCCAGTAATTTGTCTGGATTCAATGTTCTTTAAACCGAAACACAACAGTGCTTACACACTGCTGCTTGGCGGTAGAAATAGACAAAGCCGTAGTAGCAACCCAGACGGCCTTTCACATACGAGAGACCTATAAAACCTTATAAAACTTGTAACTTCTCCTGCATAAAATAAAATAGGCCACTATCCATGATTAACACTCACTGATCGATATGTAAGTCCATATTAACATTGGTGTTGTTATTGAGGTCCGCGTTCAAGTTGAGGCTGTACGTCTTCCCGCCCAAGTCAACTTCAGCGTACGCCGTGAAGTTTTGCTCCGATAGTAAAATGTATCGAACGAGGGTTCTATATTTATCATCGTTGTATTCTCCCTGGAATAATAATGAAATGCTCAAACATCTTAATACGAGACATCGTGAGGAAACCTGCAGATCTGAGAAGTTCTCCATAAAAATAACAAAAGTAGTTGAAGTCTGCCTCATCCTTTTTATTTAGTAGAGGAGGGCCATATATAATACAGGTTAATTACTCCATCAATTAGAAACACATCTGTAAAATAACTGATCAGGTCTTCTTCAAACATAACCAAGAACCGTCATGATCCAATTTTTAAATAATAAAACTGCATTCAAATCAATATTTTCGTTCAAGTGCTACGATGTTAAAACAGATGCTAAAACATATACACCCCCATAGTAAGAAAAAAAGGCTAAACATAAAATAGCCCTCCTTGTTTAGAAAGTGTGCAGTAGCCGAATGAGAATTGAGAGTCCAATAGTCAACAAGCATTTCAGACTCTGTAATGAACTTCCTCCCACAGTGTTTCCTCAACGTTATCACATGTCCTTCCTAAAACGAGGATTTTTCCATGTTAGGCAGCGGCTTGGCTGTCTCCCTGACAGTGCTGTCTATGGCGACGGTAACCACTTACCATTAGGTGGGTCGTCAGCTCGTCTGCATTAGAAGGCTATTAAAAAAGTACAGAAGATATGGATCCTGCGAAGCGTAAATGAACCACGCTCCTAGATTCCGATAGCACAGAGCTATAACATGAACAACGGACGAGGTGAACGTTCATGCTCACGATTCGTGCCGGTACCTCTATAGATAGAGTGCTGACAGGGTTTGCTGACATAGAGTCCTGTATTGTGGATACCAGTAAGTATTAAGGGCCTTTTATCTGACCGACCAGCAATTTGCTCGCTTGGTGGTCTGCATGCTCATAAACAATATCACCTACCACCCAGAACTTTGAATTACAAAGCACTGCGCTGTGCTTGTTACTCCGAAACTTGAGATGTGAAGTTTCTTTATACCCAGTAATTATACTGGCTTCAATATCCTTCAAACTGGAAAACAACAGTGCTTTCACAAAAAAACCTCTTAAATATACATTCCTTTTCATAAAAATATCAGACAATGTTGTTCATAAAAAAGGACACAATATAAATATTGTTACAATATAAATATATTGGGAAAATCGAAGGTCATAGTGAGATACGATCAGATGGTGATGATGGCCTAACAATGACTTATGAATATACAATGCAGTGTCCAGGCCAGACTTACCAGGCCGATGAACGTGATCTGTCTGTTATCCTGCGTGAAACGTGCGTCCATTGCTATGTTTTTGAAATGACTGCTGTTTATAAGTGCCTTGAGTCGGTGTGAGGCCATGTTGGTCTTAGATTGGTCTTGGTATAGTGCGTCTATATTGAAATCTACTCCCGTGAACCAAACGCCTACTGCGTTCACCTGTTGGGTAAATGTTTCTTCAATATACGTACATATTATATGAGGTAGGTATTATAGTGTAGATTAAACATAATTATTATAGTAATAGTCTATTTAAATAAAATAAAATTGAATAAAGGGGATCGATTAAAAACTTGCTTGTACAAGATGTCCAAATAAACCAATCATATTTTCATCAGCAAATGACTAAATGTGTGATTGGGGATCCTTCCAGTAACACCCAGACAATACCAAAAGACTGATGGAATATATTTGGTAAACGTCTCGATAAATATGGTATCATTTTTGAATGAGATTTTGAAGTCCTCAATATCAAATTTAAATTAGTAGACTCCTTTCCATTTTTGTATTGAGTTTTTTGTGTTTTGTATGTAAACTTTGCTTTTTTTAGTTTGGTATTATCAGCAATAGCAATACCTTATAATTGTAACGAGCAATTCCTGTTTATAAATGTAAAATCTTCTCGGACACGTTCGACCGATTTGGATATTTTCTTTGATAATGTTTAACTTCCTAACTTTATCCAAGTTTCTTATTAATGCTTTTAGATTAGATAATTAATAGGATATATAAAAAATACATACATAATACAGTATCGTGTGCCTTACCTGGAACTCGTTAGGTTGTTTTTCATGTACTTTAGTCTTTATGGTACAAGGGTGTAGAGTCGGTAACGTCATGTTCAACTCAGCGTCTACATACAACTGTGTTCCGGGCGGATTGAACAGATACCCCGAGATCATAATATCACGTGATTTCGGATTGAAGTTTAACTTTGCCAGCGCTGTGTATTTTGGGCCGATCTGTTGGTCAATGTGTTTTTTGTTAGTGTTTTTGTAGACAATGTACGTGGCGCTGGTGGATGGGTAGATGATGTTTGTACTGGGTAGCGACCACCGTAGCAGACGGTGCAAAGTCCGCCATATTGGCTCGTTCAGGCGAGTCGCGTACCGGGGTAAGCCAGTGTGTATCTAATAACTTAAGCCGATTTAATTCTGCCAACCGTTGAAACGAAATGTCATGTCAAAAAATGTCTCTCGACCACATTATATTTGGACTTCACTGTACTTAAAGGTTGTCTGGTAGAGATCGCTATTAGCGATAAGACCGCTTATTGTTATATATATATTAATTTAGTTTTTTACTGTAATATTCTGCATGGTGTACAATAAAGTGTTATTTATCTATCTATCTTAAAATTAGATCCAGTGTAGTCACCTTACCATGCCAGGATAAAAGAAAATGGTGGAATACCAAATATAGTGGAGTTACGGAGTCAGCCTGTGTATACACAGTTAACGGCTGGCATCATTAATAAAACAGACATTGGGTCTCTCGACGGTCGCCATTATATTTGTACTGCACTGTACTTAACGTCATATCCAGTGTCATTTAATTTAACTTAAAATTAATTAATAAGAATTGTTATTCGTGACATATACCTAGTATATATTGTGTAATTCTGTATGAAATGGGTTATGTTCAAGAAACGACTTTTACTGATGCAGAATTTGCAATTTTGAAAGATGTTGCATGATGATAAAATATATGTAAACATAGTGATTGGCGGTGATTTTATTTTTACATACATACGCACCCACGCCTGTATTTCCCGAAGGGGTAGGCAGAGGTGTAACCTGTAGGTATACCTACATTTCGCCCAGCTTAATTTCATCCCATGATGTGATAGGGGCGAGCCTATCGCCAAACCGGGCACAAATTCCAGATTCCGGGCTGATACTGAGCATTTTGTAATAGAAAAACCCAATATCACTTTTACCCGACCCGGGGATCGAACCCGAGACCTCAGCGTCAGCCTCAGTCGTAACGTGTACGCATTATAACTGCGCCATCGGGCAGTGTGAAAAAAGCCCTAAATAAATAAAATTAACTTACCCCTTCGTACTGTAACTTGAGGTCTACAAGCCTCGGCCGCTGTAGGGTCAGTCTCGTGTCTAATTTTATGCCATTTATTTTCTCAAAACGCACTAAACTAAACAGGAAAGCTGGGTCCGACTTTTTTTCCCTTGATGCTGATACGTTGAAACCAATATCCACGTGGTTTTGAGTTTTCTGAAAAAGGTATTTTATTATTTTTTAATTTTTGACGGCCTTCGTGGCGTAGTGGGCGAGTAGCCGGCTATGAAGCGAGCTATCTATCTATCTTATGGTAAGTGATCTCCATTGCCCATGTACACCCACAATATCAAAAGAATCACGGACGCGTTGCGGATTTTAAAAGTAAAGGATAATTAAGGAATTGGGAAGGGGATTGGGGATCTTGGCCTTCGGATGTCTCGCTCACCGTACGAAACGCAACAGCAAGCTGGTACTCAACGTTGATTTTTTGTGAGGCAGTGGTAACAACCAGGTCGAGCCAGCCCATTCATGCTGTAGACAAAACTGTCCACAGCGAAGCACTACCACACAATCAATGTCCATCAAATAAAAACACAGCAGTGCTTACACACTGATGGTTGGCGCAAATAACACAGGTCAACACGAATTTGGTCTTTGATAAGAGATTATGAAATTTCGATAGATTTATCAATAAGTTGGGCAAAAAAGACCCGAAAAAGTTTTTTTTTAAATATGATGCATATCATATTTGAAAAATATGATATATGTACTCAAGAAAAAGGAATTATACCACAAAAGCAAGCTATTTAAGGAATATGGGCATTTTTCATTTCTTTAAAGGCACAAGGAATAGAAAAAACATAAAATAAAGATTAGGGCAAAGACAATTTTCTTTTTTGTAGAGTTGTGTAATCTACAATACTTACAACATTCTTCAACACGCTGTAGAAGTTATAAACAGGGTAGGCAGTAAACTGCATCGCCAACTCCCCATACATATCATGTCTATACCCCATGACTTTCTCGCTGTAAAGTCCCTCCATTTTGATCGTTTGTTTAGGATTCTTATAAAATTGATAGTCGAGTTGCAATTTTGTGCCGTGTGTAGGTCCGTTTAGGGTATAATATCCCGTGAGATGGCTCGCTAGTTGCTTCGTTTGGAAATCGGCTTGTACGTCACATTGTGTGACGCCACCTTTAGATTTGAATTTGAATATACCTAAAAATAATTTGATGAACGAATTTAATGAGAGTGAAGGAGGCCAAAGGGGTGTGCAAGGATCGTAGTAAGTAGAAATCAGTTGTCTCTGTCTACCCCTATGGGTAACAGACGTGGGATGTATGTGTATTTATGACGTTAGCAACGTGTGTAATAGAGAGTGAATTTGTACTTTTCAACGAGTTTTACTACTTACGCCTTACATAGCAGATACTCTATTTAATAGCAGATAGCATAAACTATAATAGCATATACTATAGCAACTAAAAATAAACAGCATCTACATATTGTACTTTTGGTTTTTTATTTTTTCCAAATAAATAAACTATTATAAAATTATAGGTATTTGTATAGGTATTTATAACCTTATTGGTGTTGTTGTTCGATTCAATTTAATAAAACGTAAGCTCACGCCTGTATTCTAAAGAGGTGGGCATAGGTGCAATTAATTTTGGCACTACGATGCGCGATGTCACTAGACATATACAGAAAAACGTGTTACATTTATACCAGCCCTATTTTTCAGGAGTTATAAACCAAACTTACCAGATAACTCAGCAACTCTGTCATTATCGACAACCCAATACGCGTGTGGACTCCAAACATAACCATATTTGATATCATATCGTTTTATCGACATCACAGTATCGAATTGTTTCCTTCCGTCAACGTCGAGGCTCGCCTCTAGCGATTTATCATTCGGTAGGTTTTTGTACATCGCTTTCGCTTTCAGTGTACTCTTTGCCGATTGGAATGACACCAATGCTGTGCTGGACGTGTTCGATAGACTTAATATGGCGTTGAACATTCGTTTCTCCTGTAAATAATAATTACTAGTTTAAAAAACTAAAAAAACACGTTTTTATAGAAATCCAGTATTTTATTATTAAACGATTATTTATTTTCAATGCTTTTCAATAAAATTTAAATTAATTCATTAATCTAATTAAATTAATTTGAGTTTTTGAATTGTCCTTGGTCCTTGATAAGTATGCCAAATTTCGAGTTAATCCGACGTTTTGAAGGAGGTCAAAATCATGTTCAAAGTTTCCGTTACATACATACGTACGTGAAGCTAACAAAAGCGTATTAAAAATAGGGTAGTTTTCTAAGTGACGACGAATTAATAATAAATAACATCCAACAATTACACACATAGCCCTGACCCCACAGTAACATACGAGTATTGTGTCGTGGGTATCAGGAACTACGAGAGAACACCCAGACCCGAAACAAATATTTATGGATTAGACGAATATTTATCTCGGTGCGGGGATCGAACCCGCGGCCTCACGTTTAACAGTCGGCTACTCGCCCACTGCGTCACGGGGGCTATCATTAAACGCCGGCAATGTTACATTTTCCCATACTGAAAGTTATGAAAGAAGAACAATATACCCGCACTAGTTTCTGCTCGCGGCTCCGCCCTGTGACTGTTTTTTTGTAGATTGCGTGATTAATTAAAAATCCAAAGTCACTAACATATACTTTCACAATTATAGTATTAGTAGGATTAATAGAATAAGAATTAAGGGATTGGGAAGGTGAGGCGGTTTGGGCCTTCGGATATCTCACTCACCGTACGAAACGCAGCAGCAAGCAGCTACTTTACGCCGGTTTTCTGTGAAACAGTGGTAACGATCCGGACGAGCCGGCCCATTCGTGTTGTAGACACAAGTGTTTACTACTCAAAAAATAATGGATCTGCAAAATAAAATCTTACCTTGCTATCAGGAGTGTCGAAAGAGAAGCTAATAACATTACTCGTCTCGTTTCTGTCCCATTTGTATTCAAACGCGTATGTTTTAGCTGAAGGGTCTGCTTTCTCCAAAGACAGTATGTATTTAGCAGGACCACTCATTAGGAAGTACGGTGCGTTGCGCAGATTCGTCATGTTTGGGAACTGAAATAATAAGTAGTATATACTTCTGTTCACTAATTACAATCTTCTTTATCCGCCTGTCCTTAACCTACTGGCAGTGGGATCGGCGCAAGATGCATTTTAACACATGTTACAGAATGATTTGGCTTGTAGTTATGACGTCAACCTCTCTGGGGAGAACTACTCCGTAACCAGTACACCCACATTTCGCCGATCGTATCTCCGTCCTACGATGTGATAGGGGGCGAGCCTATCGCCATACCAGTCACAAATTCCAGACTCCGGGCTGATACTGAGCATTTCGTAATATAAAAACCCAATACCACCTTACCCGACCCGGGGATCGAACCCGAGACCTCAGCGTTAGCTTCAATCGTAACGCGTACGCATTACAACTGAGCCACCAAGGTAGTCACAATAACTTGTAATTTAAACACAAAATAACACCTGAAAGAGACTGTTTGCTGAAGACGATATAAGATTGACGATATGGACGATATTGTAGGAACCATCCTCAGAAGTATTTGAAGAATTTCATTGCGGGTCTTCCATCTATGAATTTGGCTTAATACAGTTGACGAGCCTCTTCTAAGCTATTATCAGTTACACCAACACAAAATACCAATACATAATACATGTTTTTAGTCAAATACAATATATTTTTTGAACTCGTATTCATACTTAGAATTTGCCGAACTGACTGCATCAAATAAATATTGACATTTGACAACTGTTTAATGTTCTTTAATTATAAAATAATTCAATGATAGGAGGTCTGAAGTATCACTGTTTATCATTTAGTGTTGTTCAAAGTTGAAAGTCGATATCGACATGTTACTCATTCGATAAAAAAGAAAATTCTATAATTATGTCCTAGCAATGCAATTGTCATTGGTACCTACTATGGGGGATAAAATACTTTATACCCTACATTATACATTGCTTAAGTTTGCCCACCCCTTTCTGTAACACGTTGTATATAAAGATTATACGGAAAAGACTACGTACTTGATAAGAAGCGCACACTTTGATGCCAATTGCCTTGTCGAATGTAGTCCAACTGCATGTATTCCTTTCTATTCTGTTCTTGTTCAGACCTTGCTGCTGAAGCTCTTCCTCGCCATGGAGGATGATCAGCTCCGATCTGAAATTCGGTTTCATTTAAGACAACTAAAAAATATATTGACGTGGATAAACTATTTTCTTGTAAATTTAACCACGCATAACTTTTCACAGCGTCGAAAGGGTATAAGTTTAAATATTAAGATTAAAATTTTAAAAAGAAATTCGAATATCAAGAGTGTGAAATCGGGTAATGATCGGGTATCTCTGTCTCATGATATGATAGGGAGCGAGCCTATTTCCATACCCGGTACAATTCCAGACTCCGGGCTGACACTGAGTATTTCGTAATAGAAACCCCCAATAACACTTTTATCTGATCCGGGGATCGAACCCGAGACCAAAACGTCAGCGCCTGCGCCACCGACTATTAAAATATTCTTCTTTCATTAAAAATAGTAAACACAAATGATAGTGACTCAAAAAAAACAAAGTAAAGTTTACTAACTTTGAGTCGGTTCACTGCCAATACTTATTGACCATTAGATTCCAATAGCTCCGACTCAAAATTGGTTATTTATATTTTTGCTTTCTAGTTTTTTGAATCGATTTTATTTTTTAGGTTTCTGAGTAAATGTCCGTCTGGGTTGGTACCACTCACGGACCACGGATACAGTCGAACTTCTACAGTGTTGACAGTGTAGAGATGAGTTCATATGAGAGAGAGACATGAGCAGCAATACTCACTTGGCAGCGAAGATCTCTTGTTTGTCTGATGGCAGCGCGAGGTGCAGCCGCAGGTGAGCGAGCCCGCGCACCGACAGCCGCGCTTCCACCGCGGTGGCGGTGTAGAGGCGCCATCCTACTCGAATGCCGCTGCAGCTTAAACCACCAGCTGACACGCTCATCGTCGCCGCTATGTTCACAGCCACGCTAAACACAAGAAAGTCAAGTTAGTTCAGTCAACAGAGGTGAAGGAAGAAATGGCCCCCTATCCCTGAAACTGGAAATAAGATGATATGCTATTTCACAGAACCGATAAGAGTGTGACTTTTCTTCTTTTTGTCTAATTATGGCTTCGCATTTCCATACGTAAGATAGCTAATGACAAGTGTATAATATTGTGATATAAATCACCCCTAGAAATTATCGGATAATTAGGTATCCCTATACATAATTCCACTATCTGTCATACCCTAACCACGGTTCCTGATGATCTGTCGCCCCCCTCTGACCTAAACCCTGGCGACACTCATGCTAAAACCGTTTAGTATTATATAAAATGTTCCGAATGCACTTGCCATGACCACAGATGGCAGCGACCGCCAAATTTTATGGGAGTTATTTGATAAAATTTGAAAATAAACACAAAATTTACGCTCATGTTAGATGCGGGCAATAAAACGTGAGAAAGGTATCGATGATATTTCACTCACACTGGCTCTTACAGAAAACGTTAGTGATGCACCGCAAACATATCAATAACGCTAAATATTTTCAGTATTATATTAAAATAAAAAGTATTATTTCCAAGGTTTGTGAAGTAGAAATTATATTATTTATATAACAAGAAAAAAGTTAAATAACTAAAACACGCATATGAAATAACCAAATGGCACTAGTAGCTGCGCAGGTACTCTATCGCTCATTTTTTAATTTAATGAATTTGAGAGGCGTTGCGCCCCTCAACAGTCGGTAAAGTTATGCCAGCTTGAAGTACTTTTGTTTTTCACCATATGTACGGTGGCCACTATCAAGCAGAGTACAAATATAAACCAGATACACCTCCAACTAATATCTAACAGTAACCCTTTACTGAAAGTATGAATTAAGCGGTTTAGCCACGCTATTGCTGTTTTTTTTATAGCATGAATGGGCCGGCTCGTCCGGGACGTTACCATTGTCTCACAGAAATGCGGTGGAATGTAGCAGCTTGCTCCTGCGTTTCGTATGGTGAGTGAGATATCCGGAGGCCCAAACCCCCCTCCCTTTTCCAATCCCTTAATTATCCCTTTCTTTTAAGGTTGGCAACGCGCCCATGTTTTGGTATTGTGGGCGTACATAGGCGGTGGAGATCACTTACCATCAGGTGACCCACTTGATCGTTTGTCGGCCTAAATATAAAAAAAAATGATATTTCTTCACCTAGGTCTCAGTTTCCCTTCGAAGTCCAAGTTGCCAGACTGCGAGTACTTGTCGGTGACCGTTCCAGACATCTTGGTGTTTACATAGCTGGTGCCCATTAAATTCATGTTTAACGGTAAACCACACCCAGTGGGTACTGAGAACGTAGTGTCCAAGAATAATGATGCTTTGTTGTAAGAGATTTCCTGAAAAAGAAAATCATGTCTTAATGTCGAGCCCGTATATCGTCTAGAATTAAAGTCGATACTTTCTCAAAAATATCGATATAATATTATACATCGATTTTTTTTGTTTACTCTGGTAGAAATTCGACTTACCTTTCCAGACAGAACCTCCAAGAATCTCAATTTAGGGTTTAATCTGGCCAATGATTTTAGTATTTCCTCATCACCTTCTGCATTCCAATAAGAGATTTCGTTGCCAAATACTTTGATACCGAGTTCTGCCGTTGGGAACCTGCAATTACGTTCAAATATTAACATACCATTAGTAAATAAATATATATTTTCAAAAAGGGTAAATTAAAATGAGATTAGTCTGTGGTGTGTGTGGTGGTGGCAGATGCGGCAATCCGCGAGTCTGTCAGTTTCAATCGTACATACATATGCTCTCTCTTGTATTCCTCAAAGGGGTAGGCAGAGGTGTAACCAGTACACTCACATTTCGCCGATATTATTTCCGTTCCATGATGTGATAGGTGATGAGCCTATCGCCACACTGGGCACAATAATTTTCCAGGCTGATACTGAGCATTTCGAAATAGAAAAATCGAATCGAACCCGAGACATTGGCGCGACCGTGGTAGTCCATATCAATGTCAAAAGTCAGTTTCAATTCCAAAAAGAAAACACCTAATACCTTACCTATGTTTTAAAGCTTCGTTCTTGTACCCCAAATCATCAATCTTCTGCCTAACTTCTTGCGTGTTATTGATCGATCTAAACATGCGTAGGTGGTTGATCTTCTCCATTATCTTGTTCTTGCTTAAAGGTCCGTTGTTAAAGAAATAGTTCTCGAAGTACCTCTCGAACCCTTCGGCGCGTGCTTTCATCTGAAGTATAAAAATGTTTTTACAGCAACACAGATTTAGATCGAAACCGACCTTATTGGTCTAGAGCAGAGGTTCCCAAACTTTTTTTTCATAGATCACTTTCAAAATTTAGCTGGTTCCGGTGGACCCCCTGCAGCTACATTTCTACCATATTCCCAAAACTCGACAAAAAATGTGAGGTTTAGATCTAACTATGGACCCCCGTTGAGTCTGGGACTAATGGTCTAGAGGTAACGTACTAAAACTGACAACCGTGATGTCCTGGGTTCGTTCACAATCACAATTCGTGTTTGAGTATTCAATTCGAAAAATCCTGGGATTGAAATTTGTGCCTGTTATGGTGATAGGCTCAATCCTGAGCATTTCATCAAAAGAATGGATTTTGACTTTTTAACATTTTATGTTTATTTCACTCCTTCATTCGCACCGATCGGCGCGGCTTGTGGTTATTACGACCGACCGCCTGCCTGACGTCCCCCTCTGGGGAGAAAACACCCAGACCCGAAACGAATATTTACGGATCACACAAACATTATTGTCTCAGTTGCGGGAATTGAACCCGTGGCCTCTCGCTTCACAGTCGGCTAATCGCCCGCTGCGCCACGGAGGCTGACAGGTTGTCAATTGTTTGTTTCACTGGAGAATAAAAAAGTTATCTTACGCGTACTGCCCCAGTACATACCTCAAAAATGTTGATAGATTCGCCAAACATGTCTACTGTCAAGTTGAGTGACAGAGACCTCGGTATGTACGAGTCGGGAGAGAATATCACATTCGCTTCGTAGTTGCCACCTGAAACAAAGTATCAAATAGGCGGGACTTACTACGGTTAGAAATCACATCCAATTCGGTTCATCACATGCCACATATAATACATACAGTCAAAAAACAAAAAAGTATAAATATTATAAGAACTTTCTTTTTATCGAGGGATTTAATCGAACTTTGTTTAATTCATTTGAATGACGAAACGTCGCCTGCCTATTATCATAAGCAACATCACACAGAACTTTTAATTACAGAGCACTGCATGACATTGGACCGCGCTCGTCACCCCGAAACCCCCCCGTAAGATGTTAAGTCTCATGAAATCCAGTAATTCCACTGCCTTCAATGTCTTTCAAACCGGAACACAACAGTTGTTACACACTGCTGCTTGGCGGCAGAAAATGACAAAGTGGTGGCACCAACCCAGACGGCCTCACACATACGAGGGACCTACCACCTTGTAAATATATTAGTCATACCCGCATTATACTGATCAAAGAATATGCTCTGCTCGTAGTTCCTGGAGAACATTCTAAAGTCCGGGTTATCCTGCAGCTCAGGCATGGTGTTTCCAGTGAGTAGGCCCTGGATCTCCACACGGGACGGGAGTGAAGACTCGCCGAGGTTCTTCAGGTGACTCCATACGAAAGTCGCGGCTAGAACAAACGATTATATTTCAAATTACAATAATACGTAAATAATGTTTTTTTGTAGAACGGAATAACGTGAAGAGGGGGCAGCTCGTCTGCGCATATAAAAAGTAATAACCATGCAACCGTATTGCGTGGCACTGCACTAGTCACTTCGAAACACAAGATGTTAAGTCTCATAATGCCAAGTAACTACACTGGCATCAAACCGGGAAACAACAGTCCTTACACACTGCTGCTTGACGATGGTATTATACGAAACGGTATTACTAGTATACATCATTCAACGGAATAACCACCTAAAATAGGCGCCTAGTAAGACCACGTTGTAAACAGAATCATTTCTGAGTGGTAGATCTATGCTATAGACAGTTTTGACAGCATGAATGGGTCGGCTCAACCGGGTTACCATTGTCTCACAAAAATCCGAAGTAAAGTAACGGCTTGCTGCTGCGTTTCGTACGGTGAGTGAGATATCCGGAGGCCCAAATCCAACTCTCCTTCCCAATCTCCTAATTAGGCCTTTCCTTTAAGTTCGGCAACGCGGCCACGACTCTTCTGGTATTGTGGGCATACATGGACGGTGGACTATCCCGCCCACACACCCGCCACTGTAACTCCTGTGCACCAGGATCGACAGTGGCACGCATTTTTGTTCACACCGAGCAGTGAAGCTCGGTGAGTCTCTGGAAATGCTAAATTGTCTTTGTCCCGCAACGAACTTAATCAAATAGAAAATTAAGGAGGAGTTGGAAATAATAATTTTCCACTTCCCTCCATAGCAAAGCGGTAGACAAAATAATGAACTAAGGAGGCATTAACCTCAGGCACAAGGACATTTACAACTGGAGAAGCCAGATGTAAAGCACCACGGATGTCATTAAGTGGGTTCTATCACGCGAGCTGTTAAACTTGATTCCAATAATAGGTATGGCAAAAACGCCGAAAAGCACGGAAGTTCTTCCTAGTTTCCACAAGATCCATATAGTATACAACTCCAGATGTTATTTGCATACTGTCTAACATAATGTTGCGCTCTTGTTGCCAGAGACTACACTCCCAAAGAATATGATGTGCGGATTGTTCGTACCGGCAATTAGGTGTAGAACATGGGCACGTAGGCGAATCAACCAACCTAAATGAGAACAGTTTAAACTTAAAGTTGCCGTGGCCCGTGAGAAATTGTGTAACACAATGATCTACTTCCATCCAAGTTTTTGTAAGACGATCGCCAACCGACGGAAAGTATTGATATAGATGGACGGTGGAGATCACTTAAAATCAGGTGACCCAATTCCTCAATTACCGATCTATGCTATAAAAAGTAATATCAATGAAGTTTTCGTGGCACATCCCTAGCATGGAGTTATAGAAGTAAATTATCGATTACCTTGATTGACCGGCTCATGTCGAAGAGCATGGAATATCTTCCTAACAGTGCCGAGATCTGGACAGCGCATCACTTGCAAGTACGATGCGAGCCGGACTTCGATATCGATGTAGTCTTCACGGTACGTCTCTAGGAAATAATCACTGCAACATAAATGAATAGGGTTAAAAGAAATTTAATAGCACCCAATAGTCACACGTAATAGATTGCCTCGGTGGCGCAGTTGTAATGAGTACGCGTTACGGCTGAGGCTGACGCTGAAATCTCGGGTTCGAACCCCGGGTCGGGTAAAAGTGGCTTTGGGTTGTTCTATTATGATATGTTCAGTATCAGCCCGGAGTCTGGAATTGTGCCGGATATGACGATAGGCTCGCCCCCTATCGCATCATGGGACGGAGATACGCTCGGTGAAATGTGGATGTACTGGTTACACTTCTGCCTACCCGTTCTGGGATTACAGGCGTGAGTGCGTAAGTATTAAATAGTCACACATATATACTCATATAGTCCTCAACAGATACGAGTCTTTTGTGTCGTGGATATCAGAAACCACAAGAGACTTTCAGTCTAACAACACCCATACACGGGTTGCGTGTACATAAAAACATGCGTACTTGTTTAAGTGTGTGCGTGCATGCGTGTGAATATGCGTCTAGTGCGGTTTAGATTATTTCTTCTTACTACATACATACATACGCACTCACGCCTATAATCCCCGAAGGGGTAGGCAGAGATGAAACTAGTACACCCAAATTTCGCCGAGCTTATTTCCGTTCCATGATGTGAGCCTATCGCCATACCAGGCACAAATCCAGACTCCGGGCTGATACTAAGAATTTCGTGATAAAAAAACCCAATATCACTTTTACCCGACCCTAACCTAAGGTTTCGGGTTAGGGTCGGTTAAAAGTCGACAGCAGTCGTAACATGTACGCATTACAAATGTGTCACCAAGGCAGTCTTTCTTCTTTCTGTTTGGCGTTATCCCTGACTAATGCCGGAGTCCGCCTTCCCATCATGATTTCATAATAGATTTGGCATTTTATGGGACGACCCGCCATCTCATTCACACAACCCGAAACGTTAACCAAGTTTCACCATTGCCTCGTCCGTTAATTAGCAGAGTGTACCACGTGCAGGTGAGGTTGGTTTTGGATCTAAGGTGTTCGCAATTACGATTTAGATTCTGTTTTTTTCTAATCTATAATGATAGAATTAGAAAACTCACCGAGTCTCAACACAGGGCGTTCTTCTAAACGCGTCGATAGCTGTCAGGCGAATCGGTACAGGAGTATAAGAATCGCCTATAATGGTCATTAGCACATCGGAAAATTCCTGCTTGAATCCACCAATGTTGCCTAGAGCTTTTAGAGCTAACACGATCTGTGGACAATAAAAAGCATTAATAAATATACTCAGTAGTCTCACCAGTCTCAGGACTACACTAACTTAAACGGGACTTAGATCACATAATACCCAGACCCGAAACAAATATTAGCAGATAATACAAACATTTGTCTCGTCTGGGAATAGAACTGCAGACTTTTAATTTATAGTAAACTAGCTTTTGCTCGTGGCTCCGCCGTTGAACGATCATTTCCGAGATAAAAACTAGCCTATGTTGTAATCCAGGTCATGGTCTACCTGAGTGTCAAATTTCATCTAAAATCGTTCAAACCTTAAGGCATGATTGAGTAACAAACATTCAAATTCACTTTTATATACTAATACATAATAATACTAGCCCTGTATTATACACGTCCTACTCATGGGCACGGGCCTCCTCTGTGAATGAGAGGGAGTTAGGCCTTAGTCCACCACGCTGGCCTTATTTGGGTTGGCATACTTCACATACCTTCGAAATTCTTATGGAGAACTTCTTAGGTATGCAGGTTTCCTCACGATGTTTCCTTTAATTAACAATGAATAACACGTAACTTAGAAGTACTGATACTACTTTATTAATACTTACGTTATCCCTATCCTCTCTTGCTTTAATTAGTCCCTTGCTCACGATTTCAGTCACAATGTTTTGGAATTCCTCGAGGATTTTTCTTGTCGTCTCCTCTTCGCAACACTCGCGTACTAAAAAAGAAGGGGGAAAGTGTTTTTGTATTTTTTTTATATAGCATAGACAGGGTAAACGAGCAAGTGGGTCATCTGATGGTAAGTGATCTCCACCGCCCATGAGCATCCACAATACCCAAAGAATCATGGGCGCGTTGCGTACGTTAAAGGAAAGGGATATTAAAGAGAATGGGAGGGGGATTTGGGCCATCGGATATGTCATTAACCGTACGGAACCCAGCAGCCAGCTGCTACTTTACGTCGGTTTTCTGTGAGACAGTGGTGACGAACCGGCCGATTCATGCTGTAGACAAAACTGTCTACACCGTGGCGTAGTACGTGTCAAATTATATAAGTTTCATTATCCTCTTTATGTTAATAATGCTAAAAAAGAAGCACAATTTTCGATGTTCACATATAAAATACAAAATTCTGAATGTGATGTACAATACAAGTTATTGATATTTAGAAAGTAATGCATACTTACATGATTTTCCACTGTGTTTGCAATAAGAGTGCACCATCGAGGACACTGTGAAACTGACAGTTTTGTCAGACCTCTGACTTTTCAATAACGCCAACATGCTGTCCAACATTTCCAATTTGGGCCTGTAATTAATACTTATTAACTGTAGAGTGTAAAATATTACATGGAAGTTAAAACTGCATGGGTGAGCTGGTGGGAATGTGCCTGAGTGATGAGACATTTTGTTACCCTACTGGATAGCGACCACCGTACACATGAAAAACCCGGCATAGTGGCTTGTTCAAGCGAGTAACTTAATAGCATATGGAACACGAGATGATTTTGTGGACTCGTTTAGTCGTGAGAAACCAATTTTATCTGGTTATCTCTATATGCCTATCGAAGCTTACATGTTTCCATAGAATATTCGACTCGTTATGTCAAAAGTAGAGAATATAGTACTTTCAACCTCTTTGTGATATTTTGTCTACGAACCCTAACATGACGACGTAATTTTATCGAATGTCGACAGTTTTACTAGAGATATTTGTCGTTGATAGTTATCTCTTTCGCGTACGAGATATGTAGTGTCGCATATCCTAAACCCGCAGGTCGATATAATTCAGCCGAAAGTCGAAGGACCCAATGTCTCAACGGTCGGATTTATACGTGGACTGCGTTGTACTTACCATTAGGTTCAGAGTAGTGATTTTGCCGTGTTAGGAAAAAACATATAAACTCGAAATTTTAACAGGTTTTTAATTCCTCTGTATTTTTTATGTATGTGACGATGTCTCCACTAAATGTGAACGGATTTTGTTTTTTTTTAATTTTAATGACAGCCTCCATGACGCAATGGGCGAGAGGCCGTGGGGTCAATTCCCACACTGCGACCAATGTTTGTATGATCTACAAATATTTGTTTCTGGTGTGGGTGTAGTGGGACTGCAAGTCCCTTGTAGTTCCTGATACTCACAATACAGGTTTACCTAGTGTGGGGTCAGGACTATGTGTGTGACTGTTGGGTGTATTTCATAGGGTTTAAAATAGATTAAGATCTGACCTGAACTCGATTGAAAATATAAACGAATTAAGGACCTCATACTTTTATGTAGTCATTTAAATATTACAAGTGATATTTTAATCATTTGTCAATATTATAAAAAGTAAACCAAATCAGAAAAATAAATAAAATACACTTTATTCGTACCTAGGTATGATGGCCATGGACATAAGCCACTCGTGCCTAGTCTCTTTGTCGACTGCATTTCTCATGATCATATCCTTGATAAGTTCTACGGAACCAGTGCTTGCGATGTACGGTAAAGCATCGAGGATGTGTTTACTGAAATTATTAATAGTTATTATAATTTATTAACATTTAATGCATATTTCAAATACGGTCATGCAGGCATTCATGTTGGAAGTGCAAACATAGTAGTTATCGATATTTTTAAAACAATCGATATCAGCTTCGATAAATGTAGAGAAAACTATCTGTATATCGATATATTGGCTTAATATTTGGATGATCTGCAAAACATATCTGGTGTCATAAAATATCGATATATGAGAGAAAAAATCTATAAATTGATATTTTTTGGCGTAGAAAGAAGCTGAGTTACAGTGGCCAACTCATCAAAACGTATCCTATGGCCAACCTGAGTACGAAAGACCCTTTTGTTATAACACAATAAATATTGCTTCAAAAATAAGTTTGTAATACTGATCTAAAATATTTGTATAAGTTTGCAAAGGTGAACGCGTAATGGGGACATCTACTATCACGCTCGCACTCGTGCACCGTAATCTTAGATTAATAACCGTAATGAACATCTTATACGGTGACGTCAAGGTTTGCGTCGTCTGTCATTTGACAAGTACGCCTTCCATGAGATTTGAATAGCTTCTAACTTATTTATATTTGGTCGGATTTATAAAATTCTTTTTGCAATAGCTTTTGGGTAACGTACCTTAATAAAAAAACAAGTCAACTACCCTATTGTTTCTTAGTGAATACATGACTACACTCACGTGGCATGGTCGCAGATGGATGATGCGCGTGCGAGCAGCTGCGAGAGTGCGGGGTAGTGCAGCGGGCGAGATGCTCGAACCAATCGGCCCCACAGACCTACTGTCGAACCGCTGTCCAATCGCGATGATGATCCAGGACCTTCCTTAACCCTGCACATATGAATAGTTTTATATAAACACTTTTTTTACGTAGGCAAATACTCTATTTCAAAGCGAGTGGAATAATTCCAAATCCAT
The DNA here is from genome assembly GCA_905332985.1 of Mimas tiliae. Classification (NCBI taxonomy): domain Eukaryota; kingdom Metazoa; phylum Arthropoda; class Insecta; order Lepidoptera; family Sphingidae; genus Mimas; species Mimas tiliae. Next base: position 5,599,702 of record HG995262.1, on the reverse strand, counting down.
CGGATCCTACATCGTTGTTCAATGATTTTGCTAGTGTCGAGGTAGGAAAAGACATCGATTAATTTAACTTGGAAAGTAATTTTGTTCGTTTTAGAAACTTTACTGTAGTAAGTGATCGCCACCGTCCATATACACTTACAAAGCTAGAAGAGTAGTTGCTCTGTTGTCAAACTTGAATGAAACGCGAAATTAAGTCTATAGAAATTTCTATGGGATTTCTCTAAGACAGTGATACATACCATCCTAGTCGATCCGGCTCATTCCCCCATCAAACTCATTTTATTTATATACTTTACTAGCATTTGCTCGCGGCTCCACCCGCGTGAATAGACTTTTCCGAAATAAAACGTAGCCTATAAATAACCGTCTCCAAGGTCTCATCTATCTCTACATCAAAAGGATCGGATCAGTGATTAGGCGTGAAAGCGTAGCAAACAACTATATATTTTTTTCATAAAAAGTAACCTATGTTACTTCTTATATCTCCAAGAATATGTTCATGATGAAAGCGTAACAAACAATCTTGCATTCACATTTATAATATTAGTATGATATACATTACTACTTACATGCATAACAGTTTGAGTACATCCCGAGCGCTCTTCAGACCTCCTGTATCGTCTCCAATGTACGTTGTGTGGTGATGAAGGAGATTCGCCCGCTTACTAATCACCGACCAAGCTGTAAACAATACAATACAACACAAAACTCTTTATTTTATAACTAATAACAACATACTATTATTAACTATCAAACTATTTGGTTTTACAATGAGCGGTCATGGCGCTGAAAGCTATCTTTGGCAGAAAACCTTTGTTTCATAGCAGAGGCCAGCAAGCGAGCAAGTGGGTCACCTGATGGTAAGTCATTTTGGATGAGCATCCACAATACTCAAAGAATAATGGACGTGTTGCCGTCTTTAAAGAAAATGGGATAATTAAGGGATTGCGAATGGGAGTGGGTTTTGGGCCCCCGAATTTCTCGTTCATCTTATGAAACGCAACAGTAAGCTGTTACTTCGCGTCGGTTTTCTGTGAGACAGCGGTACCAACCAGAGTACATTCACATACGCCATTGGTTTATATCATAGGTCCTAAGTAAATATTGACTTACATTTAGGTTCAAACTCCAAAATCTGTGAGTCAGTCCTGTTGACCTCCCTCAGCATGACTAAGTCCTGGATGATGGTAGACATGGCGCCAGAGTTCTTGCCGGAGAATGGTTCGAACAGGTGTCTCTCGCGACAGTTGACTGCTTTGTAGATATTGTGGTCGACAGTGATACGGCATTTGCTTTCTGATTTTAATACTGGCCATGTTTGGAATTTCTGGAAGAAGTATAGAAAAATTTAACTCATTTTTTGCATACAGTGCTATGTGTGTGTGATACAGTATCTTTCTACCTGGCGCTATCTCGGCTTAATGCCAGGATCCGCCTTCTTGTACCATAGATTTGACGATACTTGGTATTATACGGGGCGATCCGCCGTCTGAAGCCCACAACCCACAACAGCGGAATGTACCACGTGCAAGTGAGGTTGGCTTTTGGCCTAAGATGTTGGTGGCCCACTTACGCTGATGTATTACTGATATTTTTATCCAGGCAGGCAGTTGTCCTGCAACTAGTAATCAAATTCAAATTTCGGGTCGAGTGATCTGGTATCACAGATATTATAAACTAACATATTTTAAACTAAGAAACAAGGTTATTACTTACGCTCTGAAAATCATATCTGACCGTCTGCAGGATGGATAAATACTTGTATCTATTTGTGCAGAGCGCCAGATCTCTGGTCTTCACGAGGATCAGACTGGTGTTCTCCTGGCCCCGCACTGAATAATCCACGGTGCATCTGCCATGGATATCTTGCTGTAATAAATACGTTTTCATCGATGAGTCCGAAGTCGAAGCTCGTCGTGTATTGAACTCTGGACTACAATATACTATTACAGTCCATTTGAAAAATGATAATGAAAATGAATAAATCTTTATTTACTTAAAGAAAGATACAAAACATTTGCCAGGGGTTCTCAAATTAGGCGGAGCCTGTGTCTTGAGAAACCAATTAAAATAATGAATAAATTTGTTAGCGTGAGTGAAGTCAATGAGCGTGTGTGCGTTTATGCTTGAGTGTGTGTATATGTATTTGTGCTCACGATTTGTGCCGGTAATCATGTCTGATAAATATTTGTACTTGACCGGTTACCAACCACTGTAAATATGGTAAAATATCTACCATAATGGCTCGTCCCGTCGAGTCGCGTACTGGATCAGCTACTGTAGGACCAGTAGTTGCAGGCCGTCACACCTCTCTCACCACATTATATTAAGACAGCTTACAACAGTCTCAACGATCGATATTATTTTTTGATTGCACTATTCTCGTATTATATCAGGTGCAAAGTATTTGCCGTGCTTGGATTAACGGATAAAAAATTACCTCAATTCCCTTGTAGTTAATGTCGAACCTCTGCATGGTGTTTTGGAAGATAGCCAGTATACCTCTCTTGAAGTTGAGCACCCAGTCTTCTTCGTTCTCGTTGGGACATATCTCTGATATGACTCCATCGTGGAAAGCAAACCTGTTAGTCAAAATACATAAATAAACCTCACGCTTGGATCTCTGAAGGGGTAGGTAGATGAACAAACTTATAAGTACACCCATGATTTTGGGAACTTATTTCAGTCTCATAATGTGATAGGGACGAGAAATCCAATTTGGAGGTCGATGAAAGCTTATGTTCTTTAACTTAGAACATACCACATCTTATGGGGTCAAGGGCTTCTGCCCCTTTGCCCTCCCCTTAATGTGTCACTGTGGGTAAGATTTCTGTACCTTACCTACAGCGTCGCATTAAAAAACGGTAAATCCAGCGATATTGGGTTTTTCTATTACGAAATAATCAGCTCAGTATCAGCCTGAAGTCTGGAATTGTGCCCGGTATGGCGATAGGCTCGCCCCCTATCACATAATGGGACGGAGATACGCTCGGCGAAATGTGGGTGTACTGGTTACACCTCTGCCTATCCTTTCGGGGATTACAGACGTGAGTGCGTATGTATAACGTCGCTTAGCTGACAACACCGCTCAAGTTAAATTGGCTTAGTTTGCAGGAGAGACAAAACTGAATATTTTTTTGAAACATGTGTGATGTAACCAATGAATTACGCGGTGACAGACTATTCGAATAAAGTGTTTCGTATGGTTAATTTAAATTTTTGTGTAAATTTATTGGATCGGGGCAAAAACAATTTATCCTATGATATCACATGACCAATTTTCGAGTTACGCGGTGTTGTTAGCTAAGCGACGATATGTAAATCCAGCGAACTCACCTTAAGTCGTTTTCGGATACCGCATGTATGAATTTCTCTGCTCGCTCCACTGGGTAGTTCTCATTTTGATCGATCAGAGTGACGTCACTCAATTGCAGCAGGCCCTCGCATGGTGTTATGAATTGGACTATCGCCTATCAGAGTACGAATAATATTAACAATCTTGTAAATTAGTAAAGTAGGTACATAGTGATTTCTTATGTTTACGCGAATATTACATATTGAAACTAGCTGTTGCCCGCGGCTCCGCCCGCGTGAATGCCTATTTCTAGGATTAAAGTAGCCTAGTGGGCGCCCCCGGTGAGAAACGCGCTTGACAAAAATACTAATGTCGCTATAAAAAATAGGGGTGGAGTTGTATGTATTTTTTTATGTTGTATCATAAAAAAATAAAAACAAAAAATTTTGTCTAAAAAATAAAAAAATAATTTAGGGGTGGACCCTTAACATTTAGGGGGATGAAAAATAGACGTTGGCCGATTCTCAGACCTACTCGATATGCACACAAAATTTCATACAAATCGGTCCAGCCGTTTCGGAGGAGTATGGGAACGAACATTGTGACACGAGAATTTTATATATTAGAAGAAGAAGATAAAACTAGTTTATACGGATTTTATCGCGGCAAGGTTTAATTTAATTGGAGTCTCTCCCGTGACCACGAAGGCTGAAAAGCTTTCGAAACGTCAGGACTAAAATAATATTAAACCGCGATAAAATCCGTATAAACTAGTTTTATTTCAAAGTAGGTACAGGTCCAGGGTTCAATTCCTGGGTCGGGCATTCAGTTTTTGCTTTACGCTTCATCGATAAGAGCGTGAGCTTCTTTCTTTTTGCTTGGCGTGCTAGGGTCCACTTTTTATCATGATTTGACGATGTATTTGGTATTATATGGGGCGACCCATTGTCTGACACCAGTGAAACTAATGTGGAACATGGAAAAAAAATTGGTACTGCTGGGGGTGAATTACTTATATCGTACACTTTCTAATGCTTAAATTTGACTACACCTTTCTGTAACATGTTGTTCAATAAAAAGTAATAATAACACTTACTTCAGCTCTAACATCCAAAGTAGAGCGGTTATTGCTGGAGCCAGCAAAGTACGTCTCCACGTTGACTTTATATTCATAGTGGTAGATAATGTCCGTCGAATATTTGAACTTAAGTGACGCTGTAAATAGAAGTAAAATTATATTGTTATGGGCGGAGTTTCTTAATCTTGTTATCATCATTATCAGCCACAGGATGTCCACTGCTAAACATAGGCCTCCCCTAATGACTTCCAGGCCGAGCTGTTGGAAGCGCCCTGCATCCATTGGCTTCCTGCAACCCTTGTCAGGTCGTCAGTCCATCTTGTAGGTGGACGTCCTCTGTTGTGTGTGGCCTCAAATACCAATAGTACCTACACCAGTAACTATAAATATACCTTTTCATAACTAAATCGCAAAAAACAAATAGCACACCACTATTTGACGATAATTTAGATTTTATATAGAGGCCTGTAAACGAGTAAGTGGGTCACCTGTAAGTGATCTCCACCGCCCATGTACATCTATAATACCAAAATAATTATGGGCGCGTTACCTGCCTTAAAGGAAAGGGATACTTAAGGAATTGGGAAGGGGAGGGGATTTGGGCCTCCGGATATTTCACTTACCGTACGAAACGCAGCAGCAAGCTGTTACTTTACGTCAGTTTTCTGTGAGACAGTGAAAACAACCCGAACGAGCCGGCCCATTCATCCTGTAGACAAAGCTGTCTACAGCGTGGCTCTACCACAAAGTAGTAGTCTAGTTTTAAACTTTATGCCTGTTGTCATGAAATTAACATCACAGTACACGTTAGGCTTCGATATCAACAAATTATAAGAATACTTACGCGAACATGACGGTGGTCCACAAATGTATGGGTCTTTCAGCGAATCTGCAATCAAACAACATGTTAATATTTGTACCACTTCATTAGTTGTATTTGTGCAAATATTAGCGTTACTTTAGGCACGTCATCTATACAAGAGACAGTACGTTGACTTATCCAACCAAGAAAGGAGACTGCGACGCGTGGGTGTTTCCATAAAATTTTATACAAAGCTGAGGTGTCGCTATCGTCTAACTCGCGTGACGCTTCACAATCTCCCAGCCGTGGTGGCGATTCATAAAGAGTGCTTTAGACCAATGAAAAATCAACTTTGTGCATAAATCACGCAATATTGATTTTGCATTGGCCAAATATCGCAAATATTTGCACAAATACGCATAGTGAAGTGGCACCCTATGGTGCCTTTTCTACCACCACGTTTTTGCCACATTTGATATCTACAAGACCTGGTCCTACCCCGGTCGAGCCGACCAATTAATGCTGTAGACAAAAACAGCTACAGAGAGGATTTACCACGCTGTTTAAAGTGGTAGTCAACAGAATGAACACTCTTAGTCTACCACTGTCTCACAGAAAACCATAAATATGACTATCTTACCTACGCATCTAATGAATGTGAATCTTTCTTTCTATATATCTATGACTAGCTTTAGATCGCGGCTCCGCCCGCGTGATTGTTTTTTACGGGACGGAAGTACCCTATGTCCTTCCCCAGGATATAATCTATCTCCTTACCAAATTTCATTAAAATCCGTACAGCCGTTTAGCCGTGAAAAAGTTTCGCCTTTATAATATTTTTTTACACCTTGAGTTGGTTTTAGTAGGGATTTCTATGGATTTAAAATTTTTTCTAGTAATAAATATAACATATGTTTCTCAGTGATAATTTAGCTTTCTAACGGCAAAAGAATTTTTGAAATGGTCCAGTAGTTTTTAATTTTATTCGTTACATACAAATCTTTCCTCTTTATAATATTAGTGTAGATATAGGAATTTCTTTGAGCTAAACGGAAAATAAATATCACCGTAGTCGAGCGCACCAACGAACCTAATCAAGAATATCAAAATTGTAATCTTCGGATTATAAATCACAGCAGCAGGGCAGTAGATTAGCTACAGTGATCCTTATCTCACCCTTGTCTCAAGGGTCATGGCATCGAGTTACTCAAGCCGTTCGTTCCGCGACGCCGCTCCACTTAAACTTAGTAAACAGCTACCGTTCAATTTTATTTGCGTATTGATAACTATTTGTTTGTTTGGCACATATTTTATTCTACTTGTAATTTGTGGAAATAATTGGTGTAAACAACACCGAACCGTCACACACATAGTCCTTACCCCACAGTAAGATAGGGTTATATTGTTTCTTGGGTTTTAGGAACTACGAGAGACACACCTAGACACTTTATCATCACCTAAACATGAAGCAAATATTTGTGGATCACACAAACTTTTTTCTCGTTGCGGGGACCGAATTTGCTATCCCATGTTTCTTAACCAGCTACTCGTGTACTGCACCATAGAGGCTATTATAGCCGATAAGTAACGTTATAACCGTTTATTTCAGAATCATTCATCATCTCCTTGACTTTCATAACAATCATCATTCTTATTAATACTCCATTCTTAAGGTATCCCTAGAAATTGGTTTGATTTTTACGTGCTTGACAAGCATGATTATGATACTTGATATAAGATTCAAGCATTTCACACTCATATCGTAAGATACCTTAATGTTTTCTTTAAGTATTGTCAAATCGTGGTTGCTTGTCTCTGAAATCTTCTTCATCGAAATATTGTTGGCAGAGATCGCTATTAACGATAAGACCGCCGATTGTTACTTTTATTAATTGTTTTTTTTTTTTTTTACTGTAATATTCTGCATGGCATACAATAAAGTGTTATCTATCTATCTTGTCAAGCACATCAAGCTTATTTCTAACTGTTTAACATTGCTTGTCAAGTACAAACAATTCACGTATTTGGCAAACAATGTTGATCGTCTAGGGCACTCTAGGGAGATCTTTAGGCATACTGTCTCACAAATTCCATTAATATTTTTAATGTTTCCTTTCTAGGTGGTAATATACATTATATTAATTATATGACATTAGCTGTACCTCGCTGGTTTATCGAAGACATTTTACTGCCCTGCTCCCGTGAGTCATAGCATGATATACATATAAACCTTCTGGAATAAATTCTCTAAGTGATATTGAAAACGGCATCTTAATCCGTTCTATTGTTTAGGAGAAATAAGCTGACAAACAGATATCGACTTTGTTTTATACTATGTATTGATGCATTATCTGTGTTAATGTCCATGCTATCTATTACTTCAATATTACAGGTGCTATTAAAGCTAATTTTACGGAAATCGTATTAGTAGTATTAAAAGCATAATGTACTTAACCTAAATGAACCCTGTAATCTATATTACTCTAATTTGAAACCAATAATTAATGTTGTTTAAATGTTATGGTATTATTTGTTATTGATTTAATCGTAATTGAAAACAAACGCTGGTTCCAATTGGACTATGCCCTTAAACTCTATCAGCGTTCGTGGAAATATTGCGTTGCACTGTTTCAAATATCTACGTTGCATTAGATAAAAGGTAGTTGAAAACCAGCGCTAATGCGAAATGCTGAACTGACCTCCATTTGGTGCAAATTAACATTTCTTTTTTAGTTCTTTTTTTATTGTGTTGCAACAAATAAACGCTTTTTCTCTCTTTCTTACTAAAATATTGCTGAAATTTAATATGAATAAAGCCTGATTTAGACTAGAAGAGTTTCTCTCATGCAGCAAGACAGAGGCGAGGATATGTAACACAACTTTTAGAGGCCGCATCATGCATTTTGAACAACATCGTGAGGAGTTTTTAAATATACTCTTGCTCATGTCATACGAGATACTCTTTTCGTCTAAATCAAGCTTAATTCATATAAAATATCAGCTATATTTCAACTTTTTTTAAAGCATAGGCCCGCAAACATACAAGTGGTTCACCTGATGGTAAGTGATCTTCACCGCCCATATACACCCACAATACCGCGAGTTCGATTCCCGCACTGAGACCAATGTTTGTATGACCCACTAATATTTGTTTCGGGTCTGGGTGTTGTGAGATCTAACTTCTCTCGTAGTTCCTGATACCAATGACACAAGACTCGTATCTTACTGTGGAGTCAGGACTATGTGTATGGCTGTTGGGCGTATTTATTTATTGAACGTGCAACGTTTAAGTACTCTATTTATTATCTCGCTGTTGACATCACTGTACTGATAGGGGTAACCATAAATGCAAAGGTCGGCCGGATGTTAGATTCAGATCGGATTCCAATCTTCGGCTTTATAATATTATTCAGTTCGTCTAGAGTCTAGACATTCTAAATGCTAATTGAATGAGTTAGTACTATATATTCGTGTGGCATCAGCACTTTACGTCAGCTTTATACTAAGTCAATTCAAGTTAGTTCGCAGATAAATTCGACAGTGTTAAGTCGTGCGTGTTTATCATATTTTACTAGCTTTTGCTCGCGACTCCGTCCGCGTGAATGTCCTGGGATGAAGTACCCTATGACCTGATCATGGACTACATGTGTGCCAAGTTACATTCAAGTCAGCTGTTAAGGCATAATTGATGAACAAACATCCACATTCACAAACATCCAAACTTTCACATTCATAAGTTTAGCAGGATAGTTGAATTTGTAAGGAGTAGGATAGCAAGAAGTACCTAGGTCTATCATAATTAAGTATATTACTGAAGTTTTTATTGACTCCTCAGAGGGGTTGACGTCAAGTAAGCGGTCGGTCGTAAAAACTAAATCTTCAACGTCTTTTTAAGTGGTAGAGCCACGCTGTTGACACTTTTGTCTACAGCATGAATGGGCTCCTCCGGGTCGTTACCACTGTCTCACAGAAACTTTAAGGTCGGCAACGCGCCCATAATTATTTTGGTATTGTGGGCGTACTTGGCCGTGGAGATCACATACCATCAGGCGACCCACTTGCTCGTTTTCCGGCCTATGCTATATAAAAAAATCTACAATCCAAATGTTTCTGTAACACGTTAAAAACATGTCGCGCCGACCCCACTGCGAGTAAAATAAGGGCCGGTGAAAGAATGAAGGTTTCAATAAAAAAAATGGCAGAGGCCGGCAAACGAGCAAGTGGGTCACCTGAAGGTAAGTAATCTCCACCAGCCACGAAAATTTATAATATTAAGCTATAACAGATGTCTTGCTCGCCTTTAAAGTCAAGATTGGGAAGAGGGTGTTGGACCAAGCGGACCTGAATATAATTGCTCACCACCGCCCATGAATACTGATATCACCAAAGGTATAGAGTATGCATTACCAGCATCTAACGAAAGGAATGGTTAAGTGGTCTAAAGTAATAGAAAAGAAGGTAGAATACCCATAAACAACATAGTTAACATGAGAAGGGGGCCAAGTTCAAGGGGTACAAACAATAAACGGCTTCCAAGGTTGTCACGGCAGCGTCGCGTAGTCGCCGATAAAAGTATATTTTTTTGTAAACAGTCACACACATAGTCCTGATCCCACACTAGGCTAACCTGTATCGTGGGTATTAGGAACTACGAGGAACTTGGTCCCACAACACCAAGACCCGAAACAAATATTTGTGGATCACACAAACATTTGTCTCGCGGCGGGAATTGAGCCCACGGCCTCTCGTTTCGCAGCCGGCTACTCGCCACCTGCGCCACGGAGGCTGTCATATCATGAGATTTGAGATCTAAACTGGTACCAAGTTCTATAACATGTACAGACATACAGACATACAGACATACATACATACATACATACATACATACATACATACATACATACATACATACATACATACGGACTCAGGCCTGTAATTTCCGAAGGGGTAGGCAGAGGTATAACCAGTATACCCATATTTCTCTCAGCGTATCTCCGCCCCATGATGTGATAGGGGGCGAGCCAATCGCCACACCGGGCACAATTGCAGACTCCGGGCTCCTACTGAGCATTTCGTAATAGAAAAACCTAATATCGCTTTCACCCGACCCGGGGATCGAACCCGAGACCTCGACGCCAGCCTCAATCGTAACGCGTACGCATTACAATTGTGTCACCGCCGCCGCGGCAGTCTATAACAGCTGGTTTTAATCGATCATTCAAAGCTCCTCTAGCTCTATATTTTTTATTTTCTAAACCCTTAATTGCTCCTTTGTCACGTGGAGTTCACACATCCATACCCATACTACGCTAAACAAATGTTTCCGGCCGGAATCATACACAGAACAAACGTCACAGAGGAAGTATTTTATCTAAATCATCTCTCATCAATATTGTGGTCGCCTTTGCCAATATTATAGTATAGTTGGAGGCTTTTCTTATTTGCTTGAATGACGAGACGAGCAGTCCGCTCGCCTAAGCGTGACGCCTGCCCATAAACAGAAGCAACGGCATACAGAGCTCTGGATTACACAACACTGCATGGTACTGTTCTGCGCTCGTCATCCCGAGACATAAGATGTTATGTCTCATAATACCCAGTAATTTCACTGGCTTCAACGTCCTTCCAAGCGGAACACGACAGTGCTTACACAGTGCTGTTTGGCGGCAGAAATAGATAAAGCGAAACCAACCCAGATGGTCTCTCGCACACGAGGTACCTACGACCTAGATAATTTTATCAAGAATGAAGCAGTAACTCGCGATTATTTTTTTAATACTCTAATGAGAGTAAAGGTCAATGCCTCAATTTTAGCATATTAGCAAATTAAGTAGCTATTTTCACAAACCAAAAAAAAATCATGTTAGTTTTTGTTCACGTGGTATTTTTTTTGGGTATATAGAGCCATTTTTTTTGCAATGTAAGTACATAAATAGGTAATAACTAATGATATGAGGAAAATACAGGCATTTAAAATGTATATAGGCTTATCTAGAATATACCTAAGCTACGTCATAGAAGGATAACAAATTACATTGTCAAATATATGGTGTGGCGTTAGGGTAACATTTAAAACTAGGAAAGTAAAAGTTTTCAGTTATTCACAGATTTCAACTGATTTACTCATTTAAATAATGATAGTGCTCCTAAATTAAGTTGGTTAAAAATCTTGTCTTTTGAACATACATCTTTTTATTTGTCTGAATGACGAAACTAACTGGCCGCTCGCATGATGGCAAGCGTCACGCCTGCCCATACACAGAAATAATACCATACTGAATGTTAAATTACAAAGCACTGGCACTGTCACCTCGAGACATAAGACGTCAAGTCTCATAATGCCCAGTAATTTCACTGGCTTAAATGCCCTTCAAAATGAAATACAACAATGCAAAAAAATGTGTCATTAACATATAGTTTATTATTACTTTAAGTATTAAGTTTCGGTGTTTTTAAAAGCAGCTGAATCATATTTAATAAACGGATCGAGTATAGCCTCAAGTTCTAGCAACTTAGGTCAAAATAATGCGCACATTCCTTAAAACATTATTGTAAAATAAAGAATAACCACGCTAATAAACAATTGTACTATTATTTACATTATTATATTTCATATACTTGCACTATTAGTGTTGTACAATAAAGAATTGTAAATAAAATAAATAAACGTGGTATTTTTCTTCCGTAAATATGACACATGGGTATGAAATTCCAGTATACCTAACTATACTACGTTTATTACACATATAAAGATCAACAATACATACTCGAAGCGCGAACTGCACCGACACACACACACAAAATTAACACACACAAATACATTTTTACACCACTTAACGGACCATCGTTCCGTTTCGCACACTAAACGTCGAATGAGACCGATTCCGAGATGCTTTATCGACAGGGTCGCGTTGGGGTCAAAGTAAACAATATTATCGACTTTGTTATCGATGGAACAGCGTTACTTATTTCTCATTAAATTATTGGTGATTATTGAAAACTAAACATCGTTAGAGCCCAGAGGCACGTCAGTCGTGGAGTCATCGAATTACACTGGGCTCCTATTTCAATGTGGTACAATTGATTGGTGTGTGCCTGCGTTTTTGTAACGAGTTGTATTAGGGGAGATCATTGCTAGATTTGTGAAACGTGTAGGAATAGAAATATAGAGATTGGATGAAATGGCAATCTAGGGGCTTAGCATAAGCAACACGAGATAATTTTATTGACTCATATCTTATCTCTATGTCTATCTAAGCTAACGTGGTTGCATAGAATACTCGACTTTTTATGTCAAACTAGAGATAAAATAGAGGAAATAGTATTTTCAACCTCTGTGGTATTTTGTCTACGAACCATGACAACATGACGACGTCATTTTATCGAATATTGACACTTTACGCGAGATATTTGTCGTCAATAGTTATCTCTCTCACGTGCGAGATATGTCGTGTTGCATATGCTAAGCCCTAGGAAAAATAATTAAATTGTATAGAAATCTATTATTTTGTACCTCAAATTTGTATCTCGTTCTGTATAAATATAATAAAAGACATTTTTTAACAAACTTATTATTATAGGATGTCAAAAAAAACGCGCCGAATTTATAACCTCCTCCTTTTTTGAAGTCGGTTAAAAAGACAGCAATTTACAATGTTCACGATGATTTGTGTTTTAATAAATTTTACGATGTTAATATTTTTTTTCGATACTCAGAAACCTTAATGACATTAGCTCATTATTTACTAAATACTTAAGTATGTTATTGGAATGAAAATATACCTTTAAAATACAATGGGTTTACCAACAAACCATATAGGTAGTCTATATTTTTATGCTATTAATTAATTACGAAGTTTCTCTAGATTTTGCTGATGTGTATATTTCATTCAGTGAACTCAAATTGCTTACAATTGAAGATTACCAAATACAAGTGTGAATGATAAAAATTATATAATGAATCATTACCGAATGTATTTTCAATGTGTGTTATCTCCTCCTTACATTAACCTCCCTTTTTTTGACAATTCCGCAATAACTAAGCAAGACTTTTGTCAAGCGTGCAAACCAAAAACCAGTAATATAAAGGCTAATTTTTGCCTGTCCTAAAATAATGTTTCGCGAAACTTGTTTCATTTATATGCTATCTCTACATTTCTATCGAAGCTTATATGCCTGGTATGTGCGCTACGTAATAATGTCGGAAACTCTTTTTCTCGTACAGATAGAGCTATATGTCTATTACTCTATCTATATTATGTGGTGCACGTTACGGTACAAACAAAACACTAGTCGATATCGACAAATTATAGATACATACTTAAAGATGTCGCTCTAATAATTTTAAGTTGAGAAATAAAAAAAACTTAACCGCAAAATACCTCATAAAGTCAATAAATAAAGAACTTGTAAGTAGGTCACCAATGTCAGGCCCAAAGGCAACCTCACCTGCGTGGTTTATTTTATTAGCCTACGAAATCTGACGGCCCTTATGGTGGTATAAGTGGTTACCGTCACCCATAAACATCAGCAACGGCCAAGGGCATAGCCAAGCCGCTGCCTACCGTGAAAAATACCTTTTTAAGCCTTGTTTGAAGAAGGACATGTCATAACACTGAGGAAATACCTGCAGCATATGGTCCACTCTGCAGAAGAACAGACGAGGCAATGGCGATTGGTTCCCGTTGCTGTGAGGGTCAGACGGGGGTCGCCCTGCATCATACAAGCGTCAAATTATGACGAGAAGGCGGACTCTGACATTTAAACCTGGATAACACCATGCAGAAAGATAATCTCTGAATAAAAAAACAAACTATAGTATCAACTACTATTAAGATATTTTGTCTGATAGTTCATTTTATTCAACGGCAGATTAGCAAAGGACTTTTGCTACTAATCGATTGTCAATACTCATTAATATAGAAAAGGTTAATGAAAATGAACGACGCGATAGATTAAACCACAAAGTTCATCGTAGATCTTTCTTTAAAGGAAACAGACGAGAGATTAGGACGTTTTTCCTATTATTATACGTGCCTATTACAGTAGAGATGTGATTTTTTTAAGATAGAGACATAGAGCAATAACACATAGAGTGATAGTTGCTAAATTCCATACATATTTGAAGCAGAAAATAATTTAATGTGTGCTTAGGTGGCGCGTTATTACTTTCGCCGACACACACACAAACGTAAGTAAAGGAATTTTTTACCCACAAAATAGGGACATTGAAAATAGAGATCGCGAACGCAGATCACGGCTGTTGGTGAGATGCTTCATGGTAAGTGATCTCCACCGTCCATGAACATCTATAATACCTGAAGAATAATGGCCGTGTTGCCGATTGTAAAGGAAAGGGATTAGGAAGGGAAGGGATCCTCCCTCTACTATTATTTACGAGGCTGCATTATACGGCCGTACATTTGTGGATCACTCAAACATTTTAGTCTCGGTGCGGGAATCGCACCCGCTGCCTCTCGCTTCACAGCCAGCTGCTACCCACTGCGCCATGGAGTCTGTCAACCGATTCGTTTATTATTTGTTAGAAATGGAAACACAATTTTGGCAGTCTTTTTCCTGAATCACAGGTCTATAGCCCATTTTCCTTAATGGTCTTTCGATTTTTAACAATGTTATATTATTAACAGACGAAAAAACCGGAGATTATTTTTTTAAGTTTGTTTTTGTATGTATGGACCGATTTGGATGATTATTTTTCATTTGAAAGAGTATAATTCAATTTAGTTCCATTTTAATTTCAAGAAGAATCAGGGGTGAAAGATTTAAACTATGTCATCTATGACCTTTGATATTTTTTTCACTAAAACAGATAAAAACAACTCAAAAAAAGAAAAAAACTATATTTTGTCTGTGCTACTGCAATGTATGGAAGAAAAGTAGGTAGAAAGCACCGACTCAAAATTGTAAATAGTTTTTTTTATGTTTTTAGTTTGTTTTCTCCAGAGGAACTACAAGCCACAGTTTTTGTAACATGTGTTGAAAAACTGATTTAACCGTTAGGTTACATCAATATTATTAGCATGAGACAAAATGTTTGTGTGATCCATCGCTGTGATCCACAACAATTTGTTTCTGTTTGGTCTGGGTGTTTTTATGTTTTTAGTTTGTTTTCTCCAGAGGAACTACAAGCCACAGTTTTTGTAACATGTGTTGAAAAACTGATTTAACCGTTAGGTTAAATCAATATTATTAGCATGAGACAAAATGTTTGTGTGATCCATCGCTGTGATCCACAACAATTTGTTTCTGTTTGGTCTGGGTGTTTTATGTTTTTAGTTTGTTTTCTCCAGAGGAACTACAAGCCACAGTTTTTGTAACATGTGTTGAAAAACTGATTTAACCGTTAGGTTAAATCAATATTATTAGCATGAGACAAAATGTTTGTGTGATCCATCGCTGTGATCCACAACAATTTGTTTCTGTTTGGTCTGGGTGTTTTTATGTTTTTAGTTTGTTTTCTCCAGAGGAACTACAAGCCACAGTTTTTGTAACATGTGTTGAAAAACTGATTTAACCGTTAGGTTAAATCAATATTATTAGCATGAGACAAAATGTTTGTGTGATCCATCGCTGTGATCCACAACAATTTGTTTCTGTTTGGTCTGGGTGTTTTTATGTTTTTAGTTTGTTTTCTCCAGAGGAACTACAAGCCACAGTTTTTGTAACATGTGTTGAAAAACTGATTTAACCGTTAGGTTAAATCAATATTATTAGCATGAGACAAAATGTTTGTGTGATCCATCGCTGTGATCCACAACAATTTGTTTCTGTTTGGTCTGGGTGTTTTTATGTTTTTAGTTTGTTTTCTCCAGAGGAACTACAAGCCACAGTTTTTGTAACATGTGTTGAAAAACTGATTTAACCGTTAGGTTAAATCAATATTATTAGCATGAGACAAAATGTTTGTGTGATCCATCGCTGTGATCCACAACAATTTGTTTCTGTTTGGTCTGGGTGTTTTTATGTTTTTAGTTTGTTTTCTCCAGAGGAACTACAAGCCACAGTTTTTGTAACATGTGTTGAAAAACTGATTTAACCGTTAGGTTAAATCAATATTATTAGCATGAGACAAAATGTTTGTGTGATCCATCGCTGTGATCCACAACAATTTGTTTCTGTTTGGTCTGGGTGTTTATTCCCCAGAAGCGTTGAGGTCAGGAAGTTGGCCGGTCGTAAAAACTACAATCTAAAGCTTTCTGTAACATGTGTTAAAAAACATGTTGCGCCGATCCCAATGGGAGTGGGATAATGACAGGTGGAAGAAGAAGGTTTTCCTAATTATCTAAACGGAAAAGTATGTATAAAAAAACTACAGACATTTAAATTCGTATTCGTATTTTTTATCCGTATTGATAGCGTTAATGCAAATTTCATCATCAATGAATACGTTGTGTTGACCCCGTGAGTAATGATAAAAAGTATCAAGTTCAAGGACCTTAGTAAATTAAAAGTTGTTTCTATTATTATTTTTTTATCAGCCCTGTATTATACAGATCCAATGCTGAGCACGGACTTCCTCTATCAATAAATGGGCTTAGACCTAAATTCTGTTAATCTTCTTCTAATCTTAAGACAGATGGAAACCTGTCTTTATCCCACTTGCAGTGGGGTCGGCGCAACATGCTTCTTAACACATGTTACAGAAATATGTGGCTTGTAGTTTTTACGACCGGCCGCCTGCCAGACGTCAACTCCTCTTGGTTAAACTTGGTCCTCGAACTTGGCTCACGTTGCGGGTTGTGGGGCGTCGACGGCTAGTCGCTACACAAATAGCAAGCCCACCGTCAAATTATGATGGGCAGGTAGACACTGGCTTTAAGGAATAAAGCCAGGCAGAAAGAAATAATTATAAATATGTTGTTCTGGACCTAATTAGTATCTATACCTGTTTTAATTTAAAAAAACAACACAAACAAAGTTGTAGTCGTAACATTTTCATATTGCAAATTGGCATTAAAACGGGGAGGGTGAGTCCCACACTTTTCGATTTACTGCGCTTGGTGTCGACCTTATTATGTTGTGTTAAAGTTCATATTCATTGAAACGGGTGTTGGTTTGAAATTGTCGATAAATACAGCGACGTAATCGGGTTACTATTAAAGTGTATGAAACCCACTGACCTCACAAACATTGGATGATTAAGATTTTTTTTTCTGACAAATAATTTCAGAATAGGGTTGATGCATGCACTTGAATTCGAACATTAATGTATACGCATAAAAAAGAAAGCCTATTACGAAAACAGAATAAAAATTGGTTGCAAAATGAGACGAAAATTAATATTTCAAATATTGATTATGGGGCTTAAGGCGAGAACACAACCAAATCCAAATAAAGAACTTTTTGAATTCTAAGTGTCGCGAAACGAATGAACTTATTGTAGACGAAAGAATACAGCGTTTAGATGATTTGGCAGAAAATTTGAAGTAAATAGAATTTATCTAAGTAGTTTATTTTTCCATAAAATATATCCCAAGTTACCACTCAAAAATAAACTTGTAGAAACTCTTTGTATTTTGAGTGATAACTGCATTTTGTCAGAAATTGATTGAGAATTTAATTAAATTGTTATATGCTATTGAATTTATTTATGTTTTTATTGATAATTAATGTAAAAAAAAAACGATATTCAACTCGCAGATGCTACGGAATTATGAACTTTGTTCTATTGTGTTTCAAATTCAGGTTGAACATAATCTTAAATCCAATTCCGTAGTGGCCAGCAAAACATCCTAACTTCATAAAGTAAACTAAAGGTAAGCCTTGACATTTGGTACAGAATAGAAGATTATAATCCTTTAGTGCATGAAGAGCCTAGCAGCTAACATGTAGGCTACAGAGAGCAGATAATTACAAGGCTAATCAGTTAAGTACGTATTGCAAATTCCGTATTACGTCACAGCTTATAGTTCACAGGCATCAAAACAACGAGGTAATCCGAACCTACAGACTGCAAGACAGGTCGACTGATACCAAGAAATACGAGATATATATTATAAGTAACTAAAACCCTGGTGATACTACTTGATGGGAGTAGATACATAAGCTCACGCCTGTTTTCTTGATGGGGCAGGTACAGTTACAACTAATGTTTACAGCATGGCTCTACCACTCGATTAATTTTATACAAACTCAATGTAAAGTCTATAACTCACTCTAAAGTTCATAGACGTTCCTTGTGTCGTAGATACGTTTTTTAAATTACTCTGTAAGAGTAAGTTTTTTTTGTACTGAGCCGGTACAATGTCTCCATTTCAAATGAGGCGAGACATCTTTAAGCTGGGTGCGGCGGTACTTTTGAAGAAGTACGCTGTGTTTGTATTGTCCTACATTACAAACGTGATTGACGTAATATACGCACGTCCTATTGAAGTAAATCATTTGACTTGCTCGTTTTCATTCTTTCACACACACCTGTTCATGGGAGTCTGCTTCATCGGACTACTAAAAGAGAACCACGACATAACATTTGAAGAAGTACAATAATGTCAAAATGTCTAGCCGTTCGAACTTTATTTCGTTATATACGGAACAAATTTATTGTCTCTTGTATGCCCTACTCAACACTTAATCCTTGGATCTTTCTTGTCTATAGAGTTGTGTTTAACAATTTAAAGACTATTGCAACAAATTACTAACAAATATTTTGTGCAGAAGTGTCCACATTCAATAAAATTACGTCGTCATGTTCGGGTTCGTAGACAAAATAGCAAAGAGCGGTTGAAAGTACTATTTTCTCTATTTTATCTCTACTTCTGACATAACGACTCAAGTATTCTATGTAACCATGTTAGCTTCGATAGATACGTATTTAGAGATAACCAGATAGAACTGGTTTTTCACGACAAAATCTCGTGTTGCTTAAGCTAAGCCCCGTAGTGTACACACACGCTCGTTTGCCGGCCTATGCTATATAAAAACTTGATCCACTGTATACTTTTCATAGCAGAGACAGGCTTACGAGCAAGTGGGTCCTTCCTTCCTTCCACCTGCATTTATCCCACTCACAGTGGGGTCGGCGCAACATGTTTTTAAACACATGTTACAGACAGTTTTGGCTTGTAGTTTTTACGACCGGCTGCCTGTATTACGTCAACCCCTCTGTGGAGAAAACACCCAGACCCGAAACAAATATTTGTGGATCACACAAACATTTTTGTCTTGGTGCGTAAAATAAAATAACGTTTAACAAAACTTAGAAACCGACTTCAAAATAAAATCATTGAAAAGTCAAAAATAACAATTTCTATCTATTCTATTATCTTTGGAGTCGGTGCAATTTTATTTGACCGGTAGCGACACAGGTAAGTTAATTCAGTTAATTAAAGTAAAGCCCAGAGTTCTTACTTTAATTTTACAGCATGGGGGTCCTCCCACCCTCTGCGAGTCTCCAGTCCGTCCCATCGTATACTTAATTGGACTGATCCGACGGGAGCCAGATGTCGGAGCTTTGTCAATAAACGCGATTGTGACTCACAAGAGCCCGCTACATACAACGTTTAATAACTACGTATTGTTTTCAAAGTTTCAATTGATTCGTCGCAATCTGAAAGCAGTTTGAATTATGCGTCGCGTTGTTTCACCCTTAGTAAGCAACAGCTGCTTTTAATTATGTTTTATATTACATTTGATGTGGTATTGATTTATTATAATGTACCCTCTCAGCACATCAGATATCAATTGGAAATAAATCTGTATTTTTTTATAACTTCACAGATTTTTATCAATCTGTATAGGAACCGTCCCGATTAAACGTTGCCATACTTAATTAATTGTTTTTTTCGAAATATCATAAATACCGCCTGAACTTTGATCCTGACTAAAATATAGAGTCAGTCTGCCAGAACATTGGCGACAGTATTGCTATTCGTTTTTATGTAGGCACCATATGACCATTGCGTAGAGCCAGTACATTGCAATAATGCGTTATGTGGCAGATATCATTTATTCAGGAGTACCCTAATCCTACGTGTATGTATGAAAGATCATTTCCTTTAAGTGCCATCTCCGTCGGCGGCGATCATATAGGCTATTTTAATTTTGGAAGCTGCTACTTGGAACAATTGTCTTTTGCTCATGTTGAACCATTGGCAAAGATTTTAAGCCACGATATCCTACTACGACCGAGTCTCCTCCTGCCCTTTATTTTCCTTGAATGATTAGTCGAAGGAGTTCATACTTGTTATTTCTCAGTATGTGGCCAAAATATTCCAATTTTCATATTTAAATTGATTTAAGTATCTCTGTCGACTTTCCCATTCGCTCCAGTACTGTAATGTTCGTAATATGGTCTACCCAGGATATTTTGAGCATGCGTCTGTACACCCACATCTCGAACGTTTCTGACTTTTAACTTATGGCTTGCGTTAACGCAAATTCAAAATACGTAACACCTTACCAAATAGATGCTCTTCTTGAAAAAAACGGCTGGACGGGAGGCAACAAACTTATCAAAGGCATTTTGTACTGCCTCTCGGGTACTAATTTTACCACTTTCAAACCTACCTTTTTGTTGGAGGTTAACCAGGTCTCATTCCCATTATAGCATTGAACCCATCCCCTCCAGTATGTACAGGTAAGAAGTAGTACAACGCAGTTCCAAGATACACTTCATTGTTATTCACCAAGCGTGATCTTCTGACCAAGTTATTGTGATTGACTGATTTCAACTGAACTTGTCCAGATAAGACGAGGAAAGTGCGTTTTTTCTTTGGTTTTACTGTCCGTGTTTGTGTTAACGAATAGCTCCCGTCACTTCATATGGACAGATAAATGATGATTTATTGGTACATAAATCATACGTTCGAGATCATATTGTGTATGACTCGACTAATTTGGAATGATGTGCAAAAACAATCTCTCTCTCTCGCACCACTCAATTGTTTGTTTAATAAGGTCCGTATTACAGCACGATTTTCAGTCATGAAACTAGTTTAAAATTTGTTTTTAAGTAATGTTTCTATTTTAGAACGACTTTTAAAACTAGATTCCTCAATCGGCGCTCTGCTGAGTAGTTTCGTATTTTTAAATGGTATTTGATATGAGACTATTGCTCAAGCATCGATTCAATCGTGATATACGTACATAAAAACTGTCAAGAGCACACTTGAAAACAGATCTTGATACTTGGATAGGTTCATGGAGGAAAACAAGTCAAAAGACTACTGGCGTTATTATTCTAAGAAATTACAATTCGACACTTGAGTGTAGTTTCAGCTGAGTAGAATTTAAAACTCGTTCTGAAATAAGATGCATGCTAGAGTTTCGATTTCAACCTAAAACTAGTATTGAGTGGTGGTTTAAACGCTGTTTGAAACGCTTTTCGTAATACGGGCCAAAAATTCAGAATTACGTGGCGGTGCGCATTTTTAACTTCCGACAAAATCGGTGCATTCATTTAGGCGCTGCGATGCCACAGAGAGATATACAGACAGACAGACATATAAACGTACTGACAATTTTTTACATGGTATAGGTCTGTATGCGTGAGGCCGTCTGGTTTGGTACCACTGCTATGTCTATTTCTGCCGCCAAACAGCAGTGTGTAAGCACCGTTGTATTTCGGTGTGAAAGACATTGAAGCCAGTGAAATTACTTGGCATTAAGAGACTTAACATTTTATGACAGCCTCCGTGGCGCAGTGGTCGAGTCGCCGGCTGCGAAGCGAGATGATGCCGTGGGCTCAATTCCCGCACCTAGACAAATGTTTGAGTGATCCACAAATATTTGTTTCGGGTCTGGGTGTTGTGGGACCGTCCATCGTAGTTCCTGATACCCACGATACAGGTTAACCTAGTATGGGGTCAGGACTATGTGTGTGACTGTTGGGTGTATTTATTTATTTATATGGGATGACGAGCGCAGTCCAGTGACATGTAGTGCTTTGTAATTCAGAGTTCTGTGTGGTGTTTCTTCTACTTATGGGCAGGCATCATGCTGACCATCAGACCAGTTGCTTCTCGTATCGTCATTCAAGTAAATAAAAAACTACTTCGATTAAATTTACTTCTAAACCTCGTAAATAAACTTTTATAATACTTTCTTTTGTATTTTTACATTTCATACTTTTTCGATAATTTTCGATATTTATAAAATCATTCAACATTCGTAATCATCATAAAACAACAAAATAAATCACGATCGAAATTTTATTTAAGAAATTTAATTTTACTATTAAGTGAAAAAAACGTCAATATCGGTGCATAAATATCAAAGTGTTAGTATTATATTCCCGATTTCATTCCCATATAGGAGTTTTTTTTTCAAATTTAAATGAGATCAACTTTGATGTATACCTACTCTATCCAATAAAGAAAAACTCATTAAAATCTAATAACTCTGAATAGTTATGCTTATAAAATAAAATTATATATATTTTCGTCGAATTGCGAAGTTCCTCCGTTTTTTCGGCGTTAAATTAAGAAAATTCTTGTTCATCTGCATCATAATGAACGCCCACTTGTTTCCGGATAGCATCTTCTAGTTTGGCCAGAATAAGACTTTCATTGTGTGTCATGCGAGGCGACTCCAATAAGCCTGCGAAAGATTTTTTTATTTTTTATTAACTTGATTTCGGTCGTGTACCTAAAACAGGTCTTTACGCCTAAAAAGGGAGGAAATGCTTATTACCTTCTCTTACGCATCTTGCAACTTCGACTGCTTGGTAGACTAGTCCAGGACTGTTCACAAAGTTGTATGGAAAGCTTGAACTATGTAATGGAAATTTTTCCACTTTTCCATTAGAATGAATCATTATATCGGGGAAGTGAAATGGGTCTTCAACCTCAAAAAATAGAGGAAAGAAAAATTAATTTTTCACATTTCGTATTTGAACGGACGTAAAATCAGGCAGCTCTGCTAACGTGAATGTCTTTTTTGTATTATATCCTATGGGAACATACTACATAGAAAGAATTGTATATTCTAATCCAAGTCATGATCTATCTGTGTGCTAAATTTCATCCAAACCCGTGCAGTCGTTAATGCGTGATTAATTAACATCACCCAAATTCACAAACTCAATCATCTAAACTTTTACATTTATAGGAAGTAGGAAGTTTAAGCATTTAGGACTTGCGAATAGGCGACTTGTCATCAGTGTGAATACACAGAAACAACCGGTGATATTGCTGTTGGTTACATGTAAGTAAACATAAAGTGCAGATCGGTCATTTGAAAGCATTTTCCGGAATACTTAGTACATATTAGACATAATCGCTGCCAATTTAAAGATGATCAACCCTTAAAAACTCCAGAAAGTATTCAATGACTCTAAACACGACATATCTGCTATTCATGATCGAGGTGTTGGTGCTGCAGACGGCTTGTTTCCAGCCAAGTCAACGTTTCCTAGCATATTCTCGATTAAATTAGCGTAACAGAATCAGTCTAGTCGTTTGTATGCTATGCCGCGGACAGACACACATATAGACAAAGTGGTAAATTACAGCACCCTCTTTTGTTTTTTTATTTTTGCCTGTCCTATACCCCATAATGATTTGACGGTGGATTTGGTATTATGTCGGACGACCCGTTGTTTGATCACCAAAACCCGCAACGGGAACCAAGTTTCGCCACTGCCTTGTCCGTTAATCAGTAGAGTATTATACGTGCAGGTGAGGTTGGCTTTGGGCCTAAGATGTTAGTAGCCCACTTAAACTCCAACAACATTATTACATACATACATATACATACGGACTCACGCCTGTAATCCCAGAAGGCGTAGGCAGAAGTGTAACCAGTACACCCACATAGGGGGCGAGCCTATCACCATACCGGGCACAAATTCCAGACTCCGAGCTAATACTTAGTTTTTCGTAGTAGAAAAACCCAATATCACTTTTATCCGACCCGGGGATCGAACCCGAGACTTCAGCGTCAGCCTCAGTCGTAACGCGTACGCATTACAACTGCGCCAACGAGGCAGTCCTCCTTCAGATCAGTCTGATCCTTCTTTATTGTCGGGGGTTAAATCAGTCAGGGAAGCAATCAGTGTGCTTGTCGCAGCCATACTCTAAACATGACTCCATTGAAGTATCGTCTTACCGTCACCCGACCTTTAGTTCCAACAACAGTTGCCTTGTTCCACAGTTTGAGTTTAACATTCATGTTAAGAACAGCGCGCCTGCCGCCTTCATATTCCAAAATGACGGTATCAGCCACGTCCCCACCGTTTTCGTTCAAATCTCCAATTGCAGTGACCTTTTTCGGTTCATCTTTAAAAATGAATTGGGCGAATTGCAGCGTGTATATGCCTACATCCATAACAGCACTGCGGTAAAATTGCTTTTTACTGAAAATTACGTTTTTAATATTTTTGAGGCTCCGTTTCGACGCAAAATACGAGTAGCATCAACACGCATCATAATATATTATTCATAGAATTACATCAAATATTGTACAACGTTTTGAATCTAGTAAGGATTATTATAGGCATATATACTTTACTATATTTTGCTCGCGATTCTGCTGGCGTGAATGTGTTTCCGGGATAAAAAGTAGCGTATGTCCTAATTCAAGTGATGGTCTACCTGTATATAAATTAAATTCAAATCCGTTCAGCTGTTCCATCAATCTTCCTTCAAAATAAGGAGGTTTCTAAAGTTACAAAATGTTTGAGGACAACACGCATAAAGAACTTAAAATTATTTACAACTTATAAACTTTCAAATGAAGCGTTTCATATTTACCTTAATTTATCAGCATTTGCATCAGGTGCTACGCCAAAATTAGCCTCAACAAACATGATATCACCGAGTTTACCAGATTTTATTTCTTGCTCCATAGCAATGTATGCAGGAGAAAATCTTGACCAGACGGCTTCCATTAAAAACAGTTTCTTAGTCTTTGCTATTTTTACCAAGCTAGCTACTTGTTTGTAATTCAAACATAATGGCTTTTCGCACAGCACGTGCTTGCCATTTTCTAGGAATAGTTTAGTGAGTTCATAATGATCCAGATTGAGAGCTCCTATGTATGCAACATCTGTGGAATAATTTGATTAAATTTTAGATAATGCGGGCATTTTTGAGCCGATCATCCGTCTGTGCAACTCGCAAACGTCCCCACTATAAATACAATACAAAGTGGGTTTTCTAAGTGGTAGAGTCACGCTGTAGACAGTTCTATTCTACAGCATGAATGAACTAGCACAAATAGAATTCCGCCGCTGTCTTAAAAAATACCAAAATTACGAAATCAGTTTAAAATATTTTTAGTCCCAAAATACTTTTCTCTGATTCTGGAATATTACCGAAGCTTTTATCGTGGAATTTGACAATGCTAATATTATTAGAACTGCTATCGGCAACTGCGCATATAAAAACAATCCGATATAATTAAGATTGTAGCTGAGATCCTGTGGCCACATCCCAACTCCATCATCACTATTATCAGATAAAATTAGGCAGCAAAATAAAAAATGCTCATGCTGTCAATGCAAACGGACAAGCGCATGGTACTTCTTAAGTATGCTGTTTAATAAGCGCTAAATCATATTTATTTATTTATTTATTTATATTAATGGCACACCAACAGTTAATAGACTATACATTTCTAGAAGATATAATGAAGATACAGACTAGTCTACTCACTAATTATAGGTGTGAAACAGCATTTACATAAAATTAAATTTAACAAAGTTTGTCAAAAATTAAATATTTAACATGGATACGAATTAATTTTAAAATGAAAATATATGTTAATAATTGAATTGAATTGATTTGATTGGAATACAATTAAAAATAAAACACAAATTAACAAAAGTATTAATAAAAACATATAACGGCAACATTACATTGGTGTTGATGAACACGACTGCAGCACTAGTCTCTTTAAATGAATGAGTGAGTCCGAGTAGATGTCTAAAGACAGAATACAGAAGATCGTTGTAGGTACTTTGAATCCTGCACAAAGGTGAAAACTTCCCTACATTGGACTTATGTCGGTTTGGTCGGAAGGTAGCCTTGTCCATACGACAGGTCCTAAAATTAAGATTCGGTATATTGATATTTAGATTACCTAGTAATGAGAAATCCGAAACAGTACCATTAATAAGTTTGTGCAGGAAAGTCACATCTAGGCAAGATCTTCTTCCTCGCAATCATATGAATAAAATAAAATAAATAAGTGTAATCGTTAATTAGCAGATTACAATTTATTGTGATTGTGAAATAGGCTCAAAGTATAGTGAATATACTTACCGATGTCATTACTCTCTGCTAGAGATTGATAAGTATCAAAAACTTGCTCAATATTATGGATTTTCGCGAACTCTGCAGCTCTATCCTTATTTCGAGCTGCTACTGCGGCGATGACTTGATCGCCTATATCAGGATATGTATTAAATGCGTTGACGAAGTCATTGCTGATCCTCCCCGCGGTAACTATGCCCCAGCGAATTGTCATCTGGAAAAATAATAGTAGCTACATCAGGGCTACAGTGTAGTTACACTGAGTAGTTACTCAAACCTTTTATAGTTTTTGTAGCCGAAGAGTCAAATCAAAATCAAATCAAAATCAAATCATATCATTTAATCCAAAAATATCACTTTTACATGTCAATTATTTTTTAAAGCTAGAATGCATTTACGTTTACGTCCGCATGTCGTGGCTAGCCATGAGAAGAAACGCCGAAACAAACTCATGGGTTATGGCCTCTTTTAATGTCCAGAAATTGTTTTACAGAATTATGCGAGTGTAATGTACAGAATTTCTTGGATTGGCTTTTTAAAGAAATAGCAATGAGTATACCAGACATACAAAAACAAAATGAAATAACTCAACATAAAAAAATCAAAATTCAAAATTTCAGTATTCCATTAAATACTAATATTGCGCCAATAGAGTGTTAACCCTATCAGGACCCTATCAGGGCTCAATCCACCTTGCACCCTGCACCCAATCAGATTGAACACCACACATGTGAACACGAATAACACTCAGCTATGGGTATATTGGTTTGATTCCGGTTTTGAAGTCAGTCTCTGAAGTTTTAGAATATAATTATTTAAAAACATTGTGCTTAAAAATGATGCTGGTTATTCCTTGTGTTTAACCGACGAAAAAAACGGAGGAGGTACTCAAATCGACTTATTTTTTTTTCTTGTATGTATAACCACCCATAACTCCGCCAAATGTGGACCCAATTTGGATGAATCGCTTTTCATTCGAAAGAGTATAGCTATTTCAAGAAGAAATGCTGTCCCTACGGGGGTAAAATCGGGGATGGAAGAATTAAAATTTTCATTCGCCATTTATGGTCCGATATTTATAATTATTTCACTAAAATAGTAAAATAAAACTTTTTCACAAAGTAACACCGACGAAAAAAACTATAAGGCTGTAAATAAAAATAGGTCTATAATTTTGAGTCGGTGCTTTACTCCTACTTTGACCATTATGTTGCAATAACAACAACTGAAAATGGTTTATTTTTAAATATTTAGTTTATTTTGTCGCTTTTATTTCTGTGAGAAAGTTTTTTGTACAAGAGAGTAATTAATTACATTTGTCATATCTACTTACTTTATTTGCACAAGGTATCGCAACAAACAAGATCACTGTTTCACGGTTAGTTACGTAATACGTTTATACGTTTAGTGTTTACGATAGCATCGGCTCGGCATGGTTGTTATCAGTTCTTATCGTATTTTAGTTTTGTGTTCTTTTTCAATTCATTCATCTACAATATCAACATCGATATTGTGATTTCGTATGTTTACGCGAATATTACACATTGAAATAAAACTAGTTTATACGGATTTTATCACGGTTAAATTTTATTTTAATTACATTTTTAATAATTAAAAAATAAATGTGTAATTTTAAAATGAAGGTAGTTAATGTAACATTAACTTTTCGAGACGACCTACACCTCAGTCTCTCTCGTGACCACGAAGGCTGAAAAGCTTTCGAAACGTCGGGAATAAAATAAAATTAAACCGCGATAAAATCCGTATAAAGTAGTTTTATTTCAAAACATCGATATTGATTTTGTCATAATCGATATCATTGTCGAAAATATCAATCGACTATACCGTTCCCTATCTTATTTATATGAAGTCTCGTCTATATATATAAAACATCTCGTGTCACGGTGTTTGTGGTCGCAATCCTCCGATTTTTTTTTTTTTTTTTTTTTTTTTGTAGATTGAATGACAAGACGAGCAGGTCGCTCGCCTGATGGTAAGCGCCACGCCTGCCCATAAACAGAAGCAACGCCACACAGAACTTTAAATAAAGCACTGCATGACACTGGACTGCGCTCGTCACCCCGAGACATAAGGTGTTAAGTCTCATAATGCCCAGTAATTACACTGCCTTCAATGTCCTTCACACCGGAACACAACAGTGCTTACACATTGTTGCTTGGCGGCAGAAATAGACAAAGCGGTGGTACCAACCCAGCCGGTCTCTCGCAAACGAGGGACCTGCCACCTTGTATTAGTACTTTTGTGTGAACAAAAATACTAAAATAAATTGAAGCGCGTTTTTCACTCCAATGAAGGAACTCGCTTGATGCGATCACCCCCGCGCCGCGCCCCACCGCACCCACAGTTGTCGCCCACTGTTTCAATCCTGAATTCTGGAACGTTGCAATTCTGTATTACAAAGCACTGCAGGGCATTGAGGTGTTAAGACTCATAATGCCCAGTAATTTTACTGACTTCAATGTCCTTAAAACCGAAACAAGACTCACTGCTATTTTGTGGCAGAAATAGACAAAGCGGTGGTACCAACCCAGACGGCCGCTTGCATATGAGAGACCTACCACCTAGTGAATATTTGTCTACAGCATAAATAAGCCGGGTCAACTGGGATAGTACCACGTTCTCACAGGCAAGTGACAACTTGCTATTGTATTTCGTATGAGGAGATTTCCGGAAGCCCAAATCTCCCTCCCCTTTCCAATCCCCGTTTCATTCCTATATAATCGGCAACACATGCATACATGTTCATAGTTCATAGTTCGTGGCCACAGTAAGCAAGTAGCCGCAACACGAGCGAATGAATATCGCATTGCATTGCACCGGTTCGATTATCCTATCGGAAAAAGGTCTTTGTCCTTGCCAATATTTTGTCCCCGACCTCAACGCAGTAGAGGATTGTATATTTTTAAAAACTATATATATTCAATAGACTTTAATAAACTGAACACTACGTCCAGTACGGTGCATGCTAGTATTCGGAGAGATGTTTAATTACGTGATATTGCAGCGACGATTTCATTACCAATGTATGAAGCCAGCTCCAAGACGTGGCTTGCAAGCAGACGATCTGCACAATGCTCCTTCCTTGGCATAAACCAACCACTAAACCAAGACACGCAATACTCCTATACCCAGCGCCGATCCAAAATGAAAGTGAGGTACGAAACAGGTCTCGATAAATTGGACAATGCTGTGCGGAGCTCTTTCCTGTAACCGCTCGGCAAAAAGTCGAAACGTGTGGCACCGCAGACGAACTCGTTTCTCCATACATGGTGCACCTCAACGAGACCCCAACGCACCGGCTCACATAATATTGTTAGTGGACGCCGATAGTTTTTTATGTCGAATGCATTATTCGATACTCATTTAAAATTCTAACATACCGCTTATAAAGAAAGCTCGCCATTTTCATGCGATCCCCCGCCGCTGATGGTCGTTCGTTTAAAAAATCTTGTGTTGTTTTTGTTTTGTCGCTTATTACGCAAATTCGGCTTGGGAGCCGGTAGGGCGCCCACGCGTCAAAAATCGCGGGGGCGACACGCGACGTAGATAGAGGCTTCGGCGCGTGCTCAAACGCGCGCGCACGTCGACTGACACACACGCTTACGTCGAAAAAAAAACAACAAAAAAGAAATTGACGTTCGGTATTTGAACTAGTGATAGTGATTGGCCGCGTTCGAAATCCGAAATTAGTGCCCGATGTCATGTAAAACGCTCGACTTACTTTTATGAATGGAGTGTAATAGGAAGTGACGTCATGCATAGTGTTGTGCCCGCGCCAGCGCCGCCGCGGTGCGCGCCGATTTGTTGACAATGAGCGATCATTAGAGCGGAAAGGTGAGTGTAATGAACTAACGATTGACTCATTAGGGCTTAGAAAATATTTTGGGTACGGACCATGAACCATTAATCAAATGCTACTTTGTGTATTTCTTAATTAGCTTAATGTTTATTAACATCGGGAGTAATTTGTTTTTATTTACCAGCTCTCGGACGTGCAGTTAATTATTTGTATTACTTTAAGATTTATAATGTTTTCGCCGTGTTTCTTCTTACTTTGTTAAAGGGGTATGTATAAAGTAAACAACGCATATCATTAATGTAATATATCTAAATAATGAAGATAAAATATTAAAAATAGACTAGCACATACATTAGTAAGTATGTTGTGCGAGAACTAGGAAGTATTTTTTAGTATTAAAAAAGGGTACCCGAGTTTTCCCAGAGTTGATACCGAGCTAGATCATTATCTCGTCCCGGAAATCTTATATGCTGTATATTTTCACAGAATGATAGAGCCGTTTTCGAGAAAGTCCATATTAGAAATCAAATTGATTTAGTCAAATTATAGTATGTAAATATTATTCTTTAATAGTTTTTCTAAATAGCAAAATTTACATACATCCATAAATAGTTTAACGTTATAAAAAACTCGCCGAATTGAGAACCTCCTACTTTTTTAACCGACTTCAAAAAAGGATGAGGTTCTCAATTCGGCGCATTTTTTTTGCTTTTTTATGTATGTACTTACATCGATTTCTCCGTCAACTGTGGACCGATTTTGTTGAACAAAATTATTTCCATAGAGTCTAGCTGCGATGTACTCCCATATAAAGGTTAGGATCTCATGACGGAGTACGGAGTAAAAAAAACAACATTCCTCACGCGATTGGTTATTATTGTTTTGGAATTTACGTACTATTGCTGTAACTACCACTGAAAATAGAAAAATAAAATAATTTTTAACTAAACCTAGAAACCTACTTTTTATTTTAAAGTCGGTTAACCGACGGTTAACGGTTTAAAACGTCTTTAAAATAACAAGTAGGCTTCTAGGTTTTGTTAAAACTTATTTTATGAAGTGGTTAAAAATAAGATTTTTCACACTAACTTCCAGCTTCCAATAACTTCAGGCTGGCATAATTCTGCCGATCGTTGAGGGACGCAGGGTCTCTTGACGGTCGATATTATATTTGGACTGCACTATAATTATCACTTTGCCGTAATAGGTTAAAAATTACTCAACAAAAGTAAGTTGCATACGCATACGTACACACGCCTCTAATCCCCGAAGAGGTAGGTCTCTTGTAACCAGTACACCCACATGTCGCCAAGCTTACTTCCTTCTCATGATTTGATAGGGGCGAGCCTATCGCCATACCGGTACAGTACCAGACTCCGGGCTAATACTCAGCTCAGCTTTAGAATATCACTTTTAACCGACCCGTGATCAAACCCGAGACCTAAGCGTCAGCCTCAGTCGTAACGCATACGCATTACAACTGCGCCACCGAGGCATAATTTAATATAATTAGTGAAATTTACTTAGAAACCTTGAAAGTTGTAAGTTGTAAGAGAACCAATAGAATTTAGTACGTCGTAAAATTATATTAAAATTGGACTATGATGATGTGATCCTATTATGAGGAAGGAGGCGAGCCTATCCTCATACCAGACCATAAAGCTGTGGAATAGCTTGCCGGCGCACGTGTTTCCTTCTTCCTATTTTTTTATTTTTTTTATAGTATAGGCCGGCAAACGAGCAAGTGGGTCACCTGATGGTAAGCGATCTCCACCGCCCATGTACGCCCACAATACAAAAGAATTATGGGCGCGTTGCCGACCTTAAAGGAAAGGGATAATAAGGGATTGAGAAGGGGAGGGGGATTTGGGCCTCCGGATATCTCACTCACCGTACGAAACGCAGCAGCAAGCTGCTACTTTACGCCGGTTTTCTGTGAGACAGTGGTAACGACCCGGGCGAGCCGGCCCATTCATGCTGTAGACAAAATTGTCTACAGCGTGGCTCTACCACTCGTTCCTATAACATGGGATCCTTTAAACGGTGTGAAGAAGCAACTAAGCAGGCCGCCATAATTCTGCCGATCTGCGATAGATTCAGTGTCTATCGTTGGTCGACAGTATTCATGGATTGTGCTACACCTACCATCAGGTGTAGCGTAGTCACTTTGCCGAGCCAGGATAAAAAAAGGATCAAATTCCAATCTCGGGCAATACATTATGATTTCTCGATTCGATAACTCAGACACAAATTGTAATTATTTGACCCGGGACTTGATCACAGGACCCCATAGTTACTCATACAACTTACGCTACTATTCTTAATAGCGGGATCACACGGTTCCATTTTAGATGATCAACTGCCAAATCGCAAGCGGTTTGTCTCATCATCTGTCTGAATATATTTTTAATCGAATTGAACATCAGCTGTTGTTGATTCAAGTCAGTTGGTTGCTATAAGTCGACCAATATACGTATATTTTCGTTTAATTATATTGCAATTAAAGTTTATATCCAACCTTACAGTTATCGATTAAACATGTAGATTAAATCGATACTAGCTACAGAGTAAATACAAAAAGTAAAATCGATTCCACAAACCATCTATCCGATTCGTTTCTCATAGTACGAAATACAGAACCGGTTTACCTGCACACAACATTTGAATGGGCGCGTGGGTGAAAATAATAAACTGAATCTTGTGACATTTGGAAATTGCGCGCTCAGTACTACGGCTTAAACTTCCCTTTGCTATTTAAATCTCAACTGTATCATCTTTATCGAAGATTGAAAATGAATTGTATTCTCACAATCGTTGTATGTACCGTGGAAAAGTTGACTGCGATATTTACATTAAAGTTTAAATACAATGACTGCACAGTGAGGATGCCGCGCTAATTTAACGCTAATAAGACGGTAACGGACTCGTATTATATCGTTAGTGTAAACAATTAACGATGTATGGGTAGTAGTGGCGTTCACTTTTAAACTAGATGTAATCTAGCGATAATTAAATGGGGAAGGTTTTGCGTTTGTATGTTTTATTTATGAATCAACTGCAATTTATACATTATTAGGTAGGTCCCGCGTATGGTAGAAGCCGTCTGGGTTGGTACCACCGCTTCGTCTATTTCTGCCGTAAAGCAGCCGTGTGTAAGCATCTGTTTTGTTTTGGTTTGAAGGACATTGAAGCCGATTGCCGGGTCGGGTAAAGTGATATTGGGTTTTTCTATCATGAAATGCTTAGTATGAAACTGGAGTCTGGAATTGTGCCCGGTATGGCGATAGGCCCGCCCCGTATCACATCATGGGACGGAGATACGCTCGACGAAATGTGAGTGTACTGGTTACACCTCTGCCCACCCCTTCGGGTATTACAGGCGTGAGTGCGTATGTAATGAACCAAAGTTCTGAATGAGTCATGTATGAAACATCTGTTAGCACACGTAGAGAAGCGTAGGCAGTGTTCATGTTGTAATCTGTATAATTTACCCATTATTAATGACAAGCATTTTATAAGCATCCGTCTGATACTAGTCGAAAGTGATAGTTGCTAGGCCTTTCTTGCTTTTAGGTAACTGCGACTAGCATTGTTTCATCTTCTTCCTCCTGCCTTTATCCCACTCGCAGTGGTGTCGGCGCAATATACTTAACATTAACACATGTTACAGAAACATATTGCTTGTGATTTGTACGACCGACCACCTGTCTGACGTCAACCACTCTGTGGAGAAAGCACCCACGCCCGAAATAATTATTTATAGATCACCGAAACGTTTTTTCTCGGTGCGGGAATCGAATCCGCGGCCTCTCGATTCACAGCTGGCTACATGCCCACTGCGCGACGGAGGTTGTCTCTTTATCTGTATTGTTTTTTTTTTATTTTTTTATTAGCTCGAGTGACGAGACGAGCAGGTTGCTCGTCTGATGGTGTCACGCCTGCCCATTAACAGAAGCAACACCACACATCACTTTGAATTACTAAGAACTGAATGACACTGGAATGCCCTCGACACTCCGAGACATAAGTCTCATAATGCCCAGTAATTACACTGGCTTCAATGTCCCTCAAACCGGAACACAACAGTGCTTACACACTGCTGCTTAACGACATAAATAGACAAAGCGGTGGTACCAACCCAGACGGTCTCTCGCATATGAGGGACCCTACCACGTTGTCAAATTTGCACTTTGTATAATAGTAACGCACAGGCGGTATGCCGAAGGCATTTTCTACCGGTCAACCTGGGGTTGTGGAGTGATTTGAAGTTATTTTAGGTATGTAACTAAATTACTTCTTGGCATTCTTCTAAAATGGCATATACTGTGAATGAAAACTAATACGAAACAAAACACCCGTCTTAATATTACTATCTCGCTTACTCTTGACTCCTCTCGCTCCTCCCGCCTTAGACGTCACTCCCGCACAGTGTTGACACGATTTTTAAATGAGTTTGTAAGAGTAGCTTCTTTTTTGTACTGAGTCAGTACAAGGTCCCACTTC
The DNA here is from genome assembly GCA_905332985.1 of Mimas tiliae. Lineage (NCBI taxonomy): Eukaryota > Metazoa > Arthropoda > Insecta > Lepidoptera > Sphingidae > Mimas > Mimas tiliae. The sequence continues at coordinate 5,564,992 of HG995262.1, read as the reverse complement.
AGGCGTCTTGAAGCTCACTCGCTCGTTCTCACTCTTTCACGCATGCAGCCCGCATCATGGCGATATTAATAGAGTAACGCGACATAAAATTTGAACTAGTACATGCATCAAATTTGGCCCCTCTTACATTATGTCATGTACGGGACAAAATAAATGTAGGTACATGACAAATACAGTATGTAACAAAAACCCTGTTGGCCCTTTTTGGGTCGTAAACACAGACTTATAGACAGCTTAATAGAAATAATTAAATAATTAAAAAAAAATAAACAGAAGCGAGATATATACTTACAGAGGTAGCTTATAAAAATGAACATAATAAAAAAAAAAAATCTGAATTCCTGTGTGTATTAACGAAGCCCCGCGGCGCATTTGATGTACGTGGACACCGCAACGTGCTATCTTGCTCTGACTACGAGTCATCGCTCTTGCAGAGGTAATCAATCGAAATATAGTTTACAAACAATAAATTAAATACAGTTTAAAAAATAAATATGATTATTTTTAAAGTCCAATTTTCGTTTACGAGTTTTTTTTTCATTAAGTTTAAATATCGATTCTGAAATCACGGTTAAAATGCCCAACAGGGTTTTAGTTACATATTATATAACATACATTACCGCCTCTTGTATATCATACTCAACACTACCCCCGCCGTGCCGGTCGTGTATGCAACACAATTACTTCTAAACAGCCCGTCTATGGTGAACAATATTCACAATATATCACATTCAAAGTTAGCCCGGCCAACTTAGTCTGTACTCCGTGGTTACTGACTACGCTAGACTAATTACATTAAACATTCTTACATTAAACTCAAGTGGCCACTTATAACTGTCGTGTATTAAATTATGTTTGTACTAGCTCCGCCCATGTGAATGTCTTTTTCCGGGATAAAAAGCACCCTATGTCCTTCCCCAGGATATAACCTATGTCCTTACCAAATTTCATTAATATTCATAAAGCCTTTTAGACGTAAAAACGTAACAGAGTTACTTTCGAAATTAAATAATATTAGTATGGATTTATTATTTATTATTTACCTCTAAGAAACATTACACATGGGTTAGCCGGGGTTTGAGCCCGGGGTTTGAAGTTTGAGCTCGGTATGGCGATAGACTCGCTCCCCATCACAGTGAGAGAGCGTGAGAGCTTTTCCTTATGTGTATGAAATATTTAATTTTTCACTTTTTAATAAATTTTGTTGTGCAGTGATAGCTCAGTGAGGAATGGTATGGACTGTCGAGACGAAAGTCGCAGGTTCGAAACCAGCCCCGAGAGCATACACCTCTGACTTTTCTAAGTTACGTGTGTATTAATTGTTAACTATCACTTGCTTTAACGGTTAAGGAAACATCGTGAGGAAACCTGCATACTTGATAAATTCTGCATAAGAATTTCGAAGGTATGTGAAGTCTGCCAACCCGTATTAGGCCAGCGTGGACTAAGGCTTAACCCCTCGCTTTCAGTAGAGGAGGGTCGTGCCCAGCAGTGGGACATATATAATACAGGGCTAGTATCTATAATAAACGTTGAAGTCACTTTTTGTGGTGAACTGGGCCGCTATTAGAACCAACTTATTCTACACTGGATCCCTAAAATTATACAAGAGATTGACAGCCTCCGTGGCGCAAGGTGTGGGAGCCGATTATAAAAAGATAGGTCGCGGGTTCGATCTCCGAACCCAAACAGACATATAGCGAATCAGGGAACTCTCGTTTCACAGCTACAGACCGCTGGGCCACGGAGGCTATCAATGACTAAAATCATTTAATCATTTGCGGCCTCTATGATTTCTAACAATAGATGGTATATGTTGGTATATGTTGTATACCAACATATACCATCGGTATATGTATATGTTGAAAATATATTGAGATTTGAATTTAGCGTAAAATTGGCATAGGCATTACAAATCTAAATTAACATGCAATAGAATGCAAATGTGTGCTAAAGTTTGTACAACCGTTATTAGCATATACGCTCGCTACAGGAACACAGAACAACTATTGAAAATAACGTTTTTACCATTAGATAGATAGAATATTCTTTTACGAATTGCTAAATATCAGTCCGGAGTGCAGAATTGTGCTCGGTATGGTGATAGTCTTACATCATGGGACGGAGATACGCTCAGCGAAATGTGGGTGTGTAAGCACTGCATCGCATTAGACCGCGCTCGTCACCCCGAAACATAAGATGTTAAGTCTCTTAATGCCCAGTAATTCAGTCTTTAAACAGCGTAGTCGTTGAAGGTGGCGACATAGATGCATGTAAAGATGTGATTTATTTAGTATGAGAAAATGGTAACTGATACAATAGCGAGTCACGACGAGACGTACGACTGACACTTCCTCGACATGAACATTACTGAGATGAAAGAGGAACAGAAACAAATCGGCCGCAGTACGTATTCAGTGGATCAGTTAGTACTAACTCAATTCAATGTCCTTCAAACCGAAACACAACAGTACTTACACACTGCTGCGGCAGAAATAGATAAAGCGATGGTACCAACCTAGACTGCCTCTCGGATACCAGGGACATAAATAAAATAAAATAAAAATAAAATAAAAAGCCTTTATTGCTGATTTCTTAGTTTAAATTACAAAGTTTCCTATGTGCCTAGAACTTTTATTGTTAACTAATTCGTTTTTAACTCTTATACTAATCACTATTTAATTATATGTACTATTAACTATTTTAGTTCGGCAAACGGTAGTGTTATCCTTCAACTTGTCTTTCGACAAAGGCCTCCTCTAAAGATCTCCATTCTATCCTATTCCTTGCTGTTCGAGACCATGTTGTACCCGCTATTTTCCTGAGGTCATCCTCCCATCTCTTAGTTTGTCTACCTCTGTTTCTTTTGCTGTCTAGTGGGTACCATTCTGTAATAATTCTAGTCCATTTTTCTTTCTTCTCTCTTGTCATATGCCCTGCCCACTTCCACTTTAGTTGTTTGTATGTTATGTATGCATTTTTAAATTTTGTTTTACTTTTTATATCTTTTAATTTTTCTCGGTCTTTTATTTTTACTCCTATTGTACTTCTCTCCATTCCATTTTGACAAACTTTTATTTTTTTTGCCAGTTGTTCTGTCAATGCCCAGGTTTGACACCCGTATAGTAAGCATGGTAGAATACACATGTTATATACCTTCCTTTTTTCTTTCATCGGCATATCTTTGTTCTTCATTATTTCGCTAAGTGACCAGTATCGTTTCCAAGTGTTAGCTATTCTTCTTTCTACTTCCTTTTTCATACAGTCTTTGTTAGATATTAGCTGTCCTAAGTAGATATATTCTTGTACGTACTCTATTTGCGAGCAAATACCAGGGACATACCATCTGTACAATAATAAGCCTATGGACAATCAACCTGCTTTGAAACAGACCTAAGTTTTCAGACGCTAATCACTCGGCTTTCAAACACCTTAGAGTATTCGAATATTGTTTCCACGATAAAGCACTTATAAAAGCTGTACAAGGTAACAACATCCCAATATTTCACGGCGCGCGGCACGTAATACACTTTCATTAGATTATAACGGCTTATACCATATAATTAACGACGCGATTATCCGCAAAAGCTTTTAAGCTCGAACACCGTTACTGAACTTCACATATGCACACGGAATTATATTTTCTCTATCATGGAATTTGTTTTATACATGCTATCGCTAATTAGTATCGTGTGAAGCTTTATGAAGTTTATTTATAACTTTGATCGCCTCGTTGGTCTATTAGCGTACTTCGGCTGACAAGCCGGCGAGATATTGAGTTCAAATCCCAGGTTGGGTGACAAATTGTGTTTGAGTTTTCGATTCGAAAAATAACATGGGACTTGCTCGGGATTGAACTCTGTTTGCGATGTTTTATTTTTTTAATTAATTTGAATGACGAGATGAGCAGGTCGCTCGCCTGATGGTAAGCGCAACGCCTGCGCATAAAAAGAAGCAACGCCTCACAGAACTTTGAATTACAAATTACTGCATGGCATTGGAGTGCGCTCGACACCCTGAGATATAAGTTGTTAAGTCTCATAATGCCCAGTAATATGGCTTTAATGTCCTTCAAACTTGAAAACAACAGTGCTTACACACTGCTGCTTGGCGGCAGAAATAGACAGAGCGATGGTACCAACCCAGATGGCCTCTAGCATACGAGGGTCTTCACGTCGGGTTTCTGTGAGACAGTGGTAACAACTCAGTCGAGTTGGTCATTCATGCTGTGGAGTGTAGACAAAACTGTCTACAGCGTGGCTCTACCACTTATAAATAGTGGTACCTGGGCAATAAAAAAAATGTAGTACGTATTTAACATTGTATTTCATTTGTTTTATTTATTTCATTATAGAACCTGGATCCTCCGATAAACCATATAGCTATTCTAATTACCACATTCTAGAAAACATACAAATCGTTTTTAAATCAATTGTCAAGCTTAAACTGTTAATTAAAGTACTTAACATGCACGGAGGCTTGGTAATGAAGGAAATGAGCGGCACACAGAGAATTGCTAATAATGTGGCTGGCAACATACGTGCGCAGGAAAATATTTTCTATCACAAAATAAATTTTACGTCCACCACCGTGGACGTCGACGTGCGTGTTGCCACCGCAAAATGAAGTTGTGTTAGTTAGGTTATTGCAGAGTTTCGTAGTGGAGCAGTTTTGTAGGCGTTTGATGGAAATCTGGTGGTTTGGGTTTAGGTAAAGTTTGCAGTTGGTTCAAATAGGATAAGTTTAAAAGGGATGAGCTTCTCAATTGGTCTTCATTTTTATTTATATTTATGCATATCTCAGATATACAACGTGTTACTGAACGACGTGGTCATATTTAAGGGTAATTAAGGCTAGGTACACATGATATAGGCATCTTAAAATTTCACCCTAATTATATTCACTTTGATCGAGATGATCAATTTGTATTTTTATATTGTAGTTTTACGACCGGCCGCCTGTCTGATGTCAACCCCTTTGGGCAGAATACTTAGTACACTACACATTGCATAAATTGAACCACACGTTTCTTTAATACGTAAGTATATGAACCGATTTCGATTATTCTATTTTATTTAAATGTCTCCCCAGTGGATTGGTGGTATAAAATATTTTCCTATCTCTGTATCATACTAATATTGTAAATGTGAATGTTAGTTTGTTTGTTACGCTTTCACGCGAAAACTACTAAACCGATCATCATGAAACTTTGTACACATATTCTTAGAGGTATAAGAAGTAACATAGGATACTTTTTATGAAAAAAAAATATCTTATTTGTTACGCTTTTACGCCTAAATCACTGAAACGATTTTGATGAATTTTGATGTAGAGATAGGTGAGACCCTGGAGACGGTTATAGGCTATGTTTTATTTCGGAAAAGTCTTCACGCGAGCGGAGCCGCGAGCAAAAGCTAGTACTCTATATAGCAAACTTATGATGGGCTGTATCTAGATCGAAAAGTTCTCTAGTGCGCGTGATTCTGCCAGGTCTGTCCATGGTCATATTTATGTTTTGAAGGTATTAATTTTGAGACCCACGAAATCACTCTCCCTTTCAAACTTTATCCACAGTTTCGCAAGTTCCGCGCTCGTATAATATCGAAGGTTGTTGATTTTCTCTCCTATAGAGACACCACCCGACCAGTTTGAAGCGCTTCCGCATTATATATTCAACATAGATGTTAAAGAAAATAGCATAAAGAATAAAGAAATAAAAGAGCATAATGGATACGTCATGCTTAAAGTTTATAATCCTTATTCTACTAAATGCTATATTAAATATCGGTCACGCTGCGTTGAATCCAATCAAGCGAGGTCCCGGGGTGATACAAAAATATAATAACTCCGGTGGCCGGTCAGCCGAGGCTGGCATTGTTCCCTGAATAGGCCAGTTAAAAACAAAGGTGTTGCGTGTCCTATACTAACGCTAGGCCTTTGTTCATAGTTAGTGCACGTAGCCGTGATGTTTCTAACGTTTGCTTAGTGTTTTTTTTTTCAATGACATGTGATTGGTTTTGATGAAAGAAGAATGAATAAAGGAGTGGTAGAACCCCGTAATTTTTATTTATAGCATGAATGGGTCGTTACCGTTTCCTCGCAGAAAACTAACGTAAAGTAGCGGCTTGATGCTGCATTTATAAAAAAAATGTTATTCATGCTTTAATCCCAGAAGGGGTAGGCAGAAGTGCAAAAAGTGCTGTCAAATTTCACCCACCGTCCCTTCGTACCAAATCAACGGAGAACGGAGTCTAATTCCATGTTTCATTTAATTGGATTTAAACCAAATTGTGGAATCCTAAAATGTTTGACTTCAGAATCAAATCCAGGGTCTTCTAACATCAAACCACCAGTTTAGTCTAAAGAAATCGAAATTTCCCATAAAGCACATTCCTTTATTCCAACATTTTTCTGCAACTATTGCGATAAACACTAGAATCCCACTACTGGTCTTGGGATTAATAGAAAAATACGATTCTAATAGTTGGGCCAGGGATTTTTCAACTGACGGCGCGGCGGGAAGTGCTTTGTTCATGTACAGACGTTTTATCGGAATAGTCGGCAAATATCTTTTTAGTTTGTTTACTTGCTTCGTTATTAATTTAACGGGAAAGCGAATTTAGAGATTTGAGTTAAAATTAGGTGGTAGGTCCCTCGCATGCGAGAGACCGTCTGGGAGGTACCATAGTTTTGTCTATTTTTTCCGACAAGCAGCAGTGTGTAACCACTATTGTGTTCCGGTTTGAGGAATATTGAAGTCAGTGATAGGAATTATCGGGACTTAACATCTTATGTCTCGAACGCAGTGCAGTGTCATATATACGCACTCACGCCTGTAATCCCCGAAAGGGTAGGCAGAGGTGTAACTAGTACACCCACATTTCGCCGAGCGTATCTCCGTCCCACGATGTGATAGGGGGCGAGCTTATCGCCATATCGGGCACAAATTCCAGAATCCGGGCTGATACTGAGCATTTCGTAATAGAAAAACCCAATATCACTTTACCCGACCCGGGAATCGGCTTCAATGTCCTTCAAACCAAAACAAAACAGATGCTTACACACGGCTGCTTTACGGCAGAAATAGACGAAGCGGTGGTACCAACCCAGACGGCTTCTATACCCGACCTGGGGATCGACCCCGAGACCTCAGTGTTAGCCTCAATCGTAACGCGTAGGTACGCATTACAACTACGCCACCGAGGCAGTGTCATACAGTACTTCATAATTCGAAGTTCTGATAGGTGTTGCTCTGCTTATAGGCAAGCATTAGGTTATTAAGAGGCGAGCGACGTGCTCGTCTCTCATCTAAAGCTAAACCTACATAAACGGAAACATAAACTTATGATTTTTTTGTGCATATTTGGGGCATAGTACCTTTCGAATGATATAAGTTTCATTCTACTCTTTTTATAACTAATACTACTATAGAGATGACAACTTTTGATGTTTGGGTACTAAGTAATATACTATCTATCTATATATTAATACCTAAGTACGTGGAGACAAAACTTCGGACCCTTTTTTAAGCAATATGCGCGCACAGAGGTATGAGATTTGACATAATGTTATATTATGGAGGAGGAGTGCAGAATACTATTTATATTAATTATCTGTAACATTACTGACATAACGTTACCTATCTGTAACTTATCTGTGTACATTTAATACTTGCAGAAGCCAGATGTTAGATGTCCAAACAACGCATACTAAATCGTAAGATGAAATTCGCTAAGTGTGATGTGTTTAGTTGCATCGTCACGCACACAAACGCAAAATAAATTTTGTCCGCTAAAATATATTTTCATAAAAAATTTGTAATTTGTAGATGGGCAAAATGTGTTTCATACATTGATTTATGAGCGAGGATCATAAGCATAATACGGTGAGTAGTTATTAGTATGATGATCGTTGTTTGGATCCATATATGGCTCAAATTAATCGGCTTACATTTCGCACGTGTACTTAGTTTCTATAAGTAGTTATTGTAAGAGAGTGTACGCTCATACTGACAATGTCTCAATGTCAAATGTCGCAGCTGATGTTGAAGAACACAAGTATTTGATTATAGAGGTCGAATTTCGACCACTACAGTCGACTTTCGACTGCTAGTATCTATAGTTTTATCAATACCCGAAGATGAAGCAACATTTCCAAACGCTTGATTGTCGATTGAACACCGCTCTCTTCTTATGATGAATGTCTATCGCCCACACAACGCTCTACAATTAGTATGTGTAAATGAGCCCACTGAGCCCAAGGTATTTGGAACGTTGGGCTGAAGGTACTCGTACCTAATGAGTGTATGTGGCCAATGTTGGATTAAACATTGGCAATGTCATTTATAATATGGGTAGGGCTGTGTTGCTATCATTATTTAACAGCATTTAATAGCTGGCTTGATTAGGGTGGTAGCACTCACTCAAGTCAGCTAGGTGCGAGCTTTACTCGCACTCCGAGGGTTCCGTATCTATCATTCATATTAAATTTTAAAGCTGGTTTTTTGTTACTTTTTCAGTCGGCTTCCTATACTAATAAATCCGATTCCGGTGGCACCTTTTGAGTATACAACCCTAATTAATATAAAATAAATTATTTAAGGTTGCAGGTGAAGGCCACTGATAAGAAATGCTATCATTTGCGTTTATAACCATCTGGCTGGTACCAATCATTTTCCAACTGCCGACTTTTTTGAGTGGTAGAGCCACGACCAGGTCAAGCCGACCTATTCATGCTGTAGACAAAACTGCATACAGTGTGGCTTCACCTAAAGCTTGCTATCTCAATTTCGAAATTGCGCTATAATTTTTGTTTTGTTGGATAAAACCTTTTCACAACCTATGGTAAAGTTAAGTATATTCCTTACATAGACAATAAATAAACATTATAATTAATAGACTATTATGGTATATTTAAATAAAATTAACATAATTCGTATCAATTACATTGGAATGCAGATTGAATGCTTGCCAGGGTCGAATTACGGCGTTTCTCGTGACAGCCCTAGTTAGCTGTTTTATTATATTAGTTTGTTTGTTTGTTACTTTGTTTCGTAGAGTAGCCTCATTTGCTCAAACTTCTAATCGAATGATTATTTATTAGTTGTTATTTCTAAAGCGTTACTACCTCTTAAAAAATGTTTTATAGTAATATCTGGCAACTCCATGCTGTATAAATCACCTGACCTTTATCGAGTAGTCACAACCCACACTTTATCTTCCGGTGCGTGGTTCGAATCTTGTTTTGGCACTTAATCTTAGTTTCGAAATGCATGTACAACGTGAATAAAGATAACAACTTTTTAACAAAAACAAAACTGACAAAGAACTAAAAAGCTAAAAATAATATTAATATTAAGTCGGTGGTACTGTAGTTTAAGCACTCAATTTACAGTTACAAAAACAGTGCATATTAGTGTTTTAGTATTTCATTTCTGATTTTACCCGCTTAGGGTGGTTAAAAATGAATTTAATTGATTTCGGAGCACCGCCGCAGTAAACGCTATCTAAAAAGAATCATTCAAATAGGTTCACTTTTGGCAGAGTTATGTGTAAACATACATAACATATAAACGATTTGGGAACCTCTGTTTTTTATATAGGTTAAAATATATGATGAGTCAGAATTAAAACTCCTGCCAATTTATAACCGGACTGCAAGCAAAAGAAGGATTATGCCAATATCGTTGCATTGATAATACAAACACTACAAAAACTTGATTATCTAACCAATCAGCGGCCTACACTAGAACTCTTTAAAGCTAACACAAAATAAATATAAATAATACTAGCCCAGTATTATACATGTCCCACTGTTAGGCAAGGGCCTCCTCTACTGAATGAGAGGGGTTAGGCCGTAGTCCACCACGTTGGCCTAATGCGGATGGGCAGACTTCACATAGCTTCTAATGGAGAACTTCTCACGTATGTAGGTTTCCTCACGATGTTTCCTTCACCGTTAAAGCAAGTGATGATTAACAATTAATATACACGTAACTTGGCCTTATGATATATGTATATTTGTACCCAACTGGATAGCAAGCGCCGTACATATGGTGTCTTGCCATAGTGAGCAGGTCGCTCGCCTGATGGTAAACGCCACGTCTGCTCATAAACAGAAGCAACGCCACGCAGAACTTTAAATAACAAAACATGACACTGGACTGCCCTCGTCACCCCGAGACTTAAGGTGTTAAATCTCATAATGCCCAGTAATTTCACTGGCTTCAATGTCCTTCAAACCAGAACACGACTGTTGGTGGCAGAAATAGACAAAGCGGTGGTACCAACCCAGCCAGCCTCTCGCATACGAGGGACCTACCACCTTGGACAGGTGAGTTGCGATCCGCGGTGAGCCAGTATAAACCCAGTAATTTCAGGCCGGCACAATTCTAGCGACTGCCATTTCACGTCGGTTGTAAGTAGTACTGTCCCGACTAACCTAGGCCCTGGCCCACTTATGTTGTGGACAAAACTACGACAAAACTTTAACACGACAAAAACTTGTACCTCCAAACTATGGATAACGTATCAACACTTGCTCGTTTGCCGGCCTATCTCTCTATTCTGAAAAAAAGTAACTGGCGCCGCCGCCGCCGCTGCCAAAAGCTTGTCACGCTATCTCCTCCGAAACCGCTGGGTGTATGGGATCGAGACCGATACCAATCGATGCAGAATAATGTGGGGAAGAAAGTAAGATATGTCTCATATTCGTCGGACTTTTAAGTTTTTTTTTTAAATTTTATGTTTTGTGGAAAATCATGGACAAAGCCCCTAGTGCTATAAAAAAAGTAAATTATAGAAAGACAAGAAAGAAAAACGTCTTTATAGCGGCGATCTAGCAATGCTTCTCCATTGTTGTAGGTTAGTTCTTATACTATTGTGAAGGACTGGGTTACCGTTTTAATCAGATCAGTTGAGCGAGTAGGCGTTCTGCCTCTAGTTTGCTTTTACTGCTATTTGACCTTGGACTGTCCATTTCGTCCAAATGTGCCTGAAGAACTTAAAAATTCGTAGTTGAACAGTCGATAAAGTCTAGTCTTGATTGCTCGATAGTTTTTCTTTCCACCTGCCCTTATCCCACTCGCAGTGGGGTCGGCGCAACATGTTTTTTAACATATGTTACAAAAATATTTAACTTAGTTATTATGACCGGCCGCCTGCCTGACGTCAACCCCTCTGGGGAGAAAATACCTGGGTGTTTTCTCCGACCCAACCCGAAACAATTTTTTGTGGATCACACAAACATTTTATCTCGGTGCGGGAATCGAACTCACGGCGACGCACTTCACAGAGACTCACCCACTGCGCCACGGAGGCCTTCCTGACTGCTCGACAGTAGTCCTCAATAAACCAAATCACCCGCGACGTGTCGACAACTGACTACCGAATACTGATGAATGAAATAATCAATCGCATCTCGTTTAGTATCCACGGAATCGAAGGCTTTAATTTACTTGTCACCGAACGTAATTATGCGGATTATAAAGCCGCCCACACACGGACAGACAATAGCGCCGCGGGCGGGACCCACGCGTGAATGGAACGGAATATCAATGAAACATTTGTAATCTTTTTATGGATTATTTTATGGAATTTGTGTTCTATTTTATATGTAGATTCGAATTTTAGTTTTATTAGTTGGATATTTCCATTATCTTAAATAAAGTATAATATAATTAAATTAAATAACAATATTGACCCGTCGCCATGTTGTGACGTTATAACCGATAAACTTTATATGTGTTATGGTACGGGGTAATTAAAAATGAAATAAATAAGTAGTTGGAAGGCACGTATTCAGCAGGTTAAGTATTTATGATTCACTATACAGATTTTGGAATTATATTGGCGTCTAATATTACATATACTACACGGTGAATTATAGATTTATGATTTGAATATCGTTGTGCACAGGGCGAGTAGCCGCCTGTGAAATTAAAGGTCGAGGGTTCGATCCCCATACCAATACAAATATGATTTGACTAACGTTTAAGCTAGTTTGGGCACGTTTTGAGGAAACCTCACGAGTACGTAGGTCGCAAACGCTTGTGTCAATTCGTACCAGGGGTACGATTTCGCCGACGGCCGAAATTGACAGCATGACGTATTAGAGTAGGATATGAGAGCCTATGGTCTCACACGAAGACCGGGCTAAGGACAGGATAACGTCAAGCAGCAGAAGAAGATCGATATCTACCACTTTCTCTTTACATATATACATACATACACCCTCACGCCTGTATTCCCCGAAGGGATAGGCAGAAGTGTCACTAGTACACCCACATTCGGGCTGATACTAAGCATTTCTTGATAGAATAAGTCAAAATCACTTTACCCGATCGAACCAGAGACCTCAGCACAGCAGTCGTGCGCATTACAACTGCACCACCGTGGTAGTCTCTTTATTTTTCCATTTTTTTTTTCTATGAATTCATAGTACCCACACACATTTGTCAGCGACGGTTATATCGGCCACAGCTGGCGACTTTCGAATAAAAATTGTGAAAATCAAATTACTATGCATAGAAAAGCAACCGGTTTTATAACCGCCGCGTTTATGCAAACAACTCCATACTTGGCTTTATAATCGACAATGCGGGTACATATTTCACGTGAATAAAAATGTTTTTTTATTCATGATTATAATTATGTACTTTGATATTGAGAGGTACTATACACAAGCGGAGCGGGAAGACAAAGCGATTTTTTATGATTTTTATCTGGTTGAATAACCGTGGAGGTGACTTGCTAGAGTGCCTGTCTGTAAACGGATACAAAACCACCAATTACAAAATGCATGGCACTGAACTGAGCTTATTATGATAAGTATCATAATGCGCACTAATTTCACTGGCCTTAATATCATGTCCCCAATGTTATAACATCTCTATGTAAACACATTCTTGCAAATAAAAGTATCATTCATTCATTAATTACTTCAAACCAGAACGTATCGAATCGTAAATACATGATGTATTGGCATTTGGCGGCAGAAATAGACAAAACCTACCCAGCTCGAGGCTTACAACTCAGAGCCCTTTTTTAATCCCTTAAGTATCCCATTTAAATAAAAGCAACGCGTCTATGAGTCTTCTGATATTGTGTATGTATGTATTACATGAGTGGTGGAGAACACTTACCACCAGGTGACCCTTTTCAGCCTTCGTGGTCACGGGAGAGACTGAGGTGTAGGTCGTCTAGAAAAGTTAATGTTAATTGTAACATCAACAACACAAGCTTTCGAAACGTCGGGACTAAAATAAAATTAAACCGCGATAAAATCCGTATAAACTAGTTTTATTTCAATGTGTAATATTCGCGTAAACATAAGATATCACTACACTTGGTCGTTTGCCGGCCTATGCTATAAACAATGTCTAAATCTAAACCAAATGAATGATTTGCAAATCGATCAAACTATAAATCAACTTATGAATCGATTGGATATTGAGAGAGAGTTAAGGGGATTACTAACCCCAGTAATTGGTTATATAATATCAACCTTTATTAACAGATTATCAACAATCGACCGTAAGTCAATCTCGCTTAGTCGAAACCAAATCCCATTTAATATATGGACATTGATCATCAAACCTCGTCAATCCTTGCCTGATGTAGCAATTATTGGAACTGATCAACATTGTAAATGTATTTAAAATCTGGGCAGTACATAATGGGCATCTGAATATTACATTTGCCTTTATCTATGCAGGAAATGTGCGTTACGTATTACATTCATACGCACTCACGCCTGCAAGCCCCGAAAGGGTAGGCAGCGAATCCTCCGGGCTGATAGTGAGCATTTCGTAATAGAAAAACCCAATATTACTTTTACCCAACCCGGAGATCGGAATTTGTGCCCGGTATGGCGATAGGCTCGCCCCTTATCACATCATGGGACGGAGATACCCTCGGAGAAATGTGGGTGTACTGATTACACCTCTGCCTACCCCTTCCGGGATTACAGGCGTTAGTGTGTATATACCTACGTACAGTCTTAGCTCAGTACATTTTGTATGGGGACGCGCGTGATCATATACTGCTGCGATTCACACTGCGAACTATCGAACTGTATAATTGGATACAAAAACTGTATTTTAGTTGATGTGTTTTTGATGCTATGCTCTTTTTATAGTGGAATTTTAATATATATATAATTGCATATGTAAGCAAAAATAAATCTATCAACAAATAAGTATATCTTTATCTATAAAATACTATAATATTTTCTATATTTTGTACCTAAATCTGAAACATATTGTAAAATCCGAAAAAGGTTTAGCAACCCATGACGTCTGACGCGGGGTGACTGATTGGTGGACGCTGAACAGATTGCAATAGGTTGAGACTGTGTGTAGATATCGCAGATCGCAGCATTGCGACCAGAGTTCGCAATTGAAGCAGTGCGTGGAAGTCCGTCGTCGTCCCAAACATGTTTTGGCAGATACCAACGACTCTATCACAGTCGCTATCGAAGCAGCACTTTCTTTGGGAATCCCAAATCTCAATAATAATACGCGACTCCCGACATAGGACATGCTTGCGAGTCCGAAGAACTCGCACAACTGGCCCTCGGCACACTACTGTGCGGAGGCAAATCTAAACTATACTCCCCAGCGATGGCTCAAGCTGAGGCCTGAGTCTTCTAAAAGGCGTCTCTGTGCTTAATCGCTACTAAATATACTATACATATTTATGGTTAGAGCGCCGGCTTTATTGTCAGGTGAAGCTGTAAAAGCAGTATAAGCTAACAGCACAAATCCAGTCGAAAAAATAGAGCGTGGAAATTTTACTCTCAAATCATACGACGTAAGTAAGAATCGGATGAAGCAAGGATTCATGAATGATATGGGGCTTAATCGCTATCGCTTGTCACCAAACGATGCCTAACTCTGTGTCCCCAAGTGGGAAACACAGGCGTGAGTCTGTCATTGTTATGTCCGCAGTGGGTGCCCAGGCATGCGGTGGGTGTTATCTCGTACCTTTACTTTCCAATTTTAGATGTCATGAGTGCAAAGCTCCATTCACACGGTAACCGAGGCTTTTGCACCTCAGATTGGTCCACGAGTACTTGAGATTGTATTTTTTATTGGGAGAAGTCGGCACGAGCAATTACAATTGGGTCACTTTGGTAAGTGTTCTCCGGCGCCCATGGACAGAAATTTAAGAAGAATCATGGATGCATTTCCAAACTTGAAGGAAATTGGAAAGGGGTAGGAGATAAGAAATGTCAGGATTTGCACTTCCGGAAATCTGTTATTTTATAAAAAAAACAAACTAAAAAACGCGCTGAATTGAGAACCTCCTCCTTTTTTGAAGTCTGTTAAAAACGCAATATTTCACTTCGGTTTTTCGAGATAGTGGTATACACGGTCGAGCCAGCCCTGTGCCATTTTGAGTCGGTCCTATCAATCATCGACACAATATAAGTTGATTAAAAACTCCTATAGCCGACCGACTCAAAATTGGTTAGACTTTTTATTTTTAATCGACTCGCAAAAAAGAGGTTCTAAATTCGGCTCGTTTTTATGTATGTACACTATTGGACCGATATTGTTGTAAAAATATTTAGTAGTTTAGCTGAATAATTAATTTAATTAAGTAATTTTAGTCCCACGACAGAGTATGAATTGAAAAAATAATACTCCTTAATCATGACTGATAGCACACTCCTCTCATTGTGTTATTGTATTGGATTTAGATGCTAAGACATTTACCTATTACCTATAACTATAAATTTATTTTTTTACTTTTTGCCACTTAATAGTCTCTGCCTTACCCCATGAGGTATAGGCATGAGTGTGTATGTATGTATATATGGGTGAAATAAATACTGAAAAGTAAAAATAACAATTTCTACAGGTCTTTTTGGAGTCGGTGGAATTTCAGTTGAGGTGTTTAGAAATTCTTATTTTTGAAGTCTGTTTTTAAATTTTGTTTAAACTTATTTGCTTTTCAGTTACCATTATTTTGATGAATATTTTATTTAGCGCGTTAGACATAATAAAACTATAAGTATATATCTATACTATAAGTATAATATCTATAAGTATAACTAGTTTAAAATACATGGCTGGTATCATTAATCTATTTTTTATACATAAACGTGTGTATCAGATATCGGAGCTATTTCGCACCAAAATGTGGATGGAATACGAGGTTATCGGTTGACAATGCGTGGGCGTGATTTAGTGTGGCTGCTTCGCTAATGCCGTTCCTTATATAGGTGTTAATTTGACATTAAAAATATAATGGAATAGTTGAGTATACTTTCATTTTGCTGCAGAGTGGCTTGGCAAACGGTATTTTTTATCCACGGCAAAGTGGATAAAAAATACACCACGCGTGCTGGCTTGCGAAACCATAGCTTCGTGGTCTCTTCCATCTCGGCCCAGACCAAGAGGTTCGCAAAGTTTGCCGGCGTACGTGTTTCCTCCTTCCTATAACATGGGGTCCTTTAAACGAGTGTGAAGAAGTAATTAAGCAGGCCGGCATAATTCTAAATTTGTCTAGGTGCGGGAATCCAACCCACGGCCTCACGCTACGCAACCGGCTACTCGCCCATTGCGCCGCGGAGGCTGTCTAGTATATCTCTAGTAAAACTACGTCGTCATGTTAGGGTTCGTAGACAAAATATCACAAAGAGGTTGAAAGTACTATATTCTCTACTTTATCGCTAATTTTGACATAACAAGTAGAGTATAGAAGGCAGTGATAGCTCAGCGGGGAGTGGTATGGAATGTTGAGACGAAAGTCGCAGGTTCAAAACCAGCCCCAAGTGCATACACCTCTGATTTTTTTAAGTTATGTGTGTATTAATTGTTAATTATCACTTGCTTTAACGGTGAAGGAAACATAGTGATGAAACCTGCATACCTGAGAAGTTCTTCATAAGAATTTCGAAGGTATGTAAAGTCTGCCAACCCGCATTAGGCCCGCGTGGTGGACTAAGGCGTAACCCCTCTCATTCAGTAGAGGAGGTCCGTGCCCAGCAGTGGGACGTGTATAATACAGGGCTAGTATTATTATTTTTTATTTTATCAAGTAGAGTATTCTATCCGCGCTGTATATAACACGCTGCGCGCCCTGCTTAGTCAGTACGACACACGAGTCGGCTGTTCATCACTTTTCAGACGACAATACAATTTTTTTAAATATGTTCATTTTCTAAGCTACCTATTCAAGGATAATATGTCACTTCTGTTTATAATTTTTTAATTTAATTATTTTTATTAAGCTGTTTATCTTCACGACCCTAAAAGGGCCAACAGGGTTTTTGTTACATACTTTACAATGTCAATCGTCAAGAAATTCTCGACGGACGGTAGAATTATACCGGCCTGTATTTACTGGATATATATGGCTGACCCGGAACGCGACTTCCTTGAACGAACCATTATGGTGGGTCTTCCACCTTATGTACGGTAGTGGCTGTCTAGCCCGGTATAAAAATGAGCAAGACCCTCCAAACGGAAAATTATGCTGATAACATATATACACACTCACGCCTGTGATCGTGAAGGGTCAGGCAGAGGTGAAAACCAGTACACTCATTTCCCCAAGCTTATTTCCGACCCATGATGTGATAAGTGGCGAGCTTATTGCCTTAAACAATTTCAGACACCGGGCTGATACTATGCATTTCGTGATAGAAAAACCCAATATCTCTGTTACCTGACACAGAAATCGGACCAGAGACCTCAGCACAGCAGTCGTACCACCGAGACAGTGATAAATTTTAAAGAACCTCAAAAATCTACTTGCACCGCGATGCATTTGCTGTTTTAATCGACTTAAAAAAAAGGAGGTTTTTAATTCTTTGGGAATCTTTTTTTGGGTTGAGGAGGTTCCTATTTTCCCTCATACTCTGTAATCAGATCTTCACCTAATATAAATAGGGCACCCTCAGAGTAAGTCCTATCGAACACAAATAATAATTACCTATCAAAATCATTGGTTAAAAGCAGAATGACGCCTGTAATGCGACCGTAATGCCTCGTCATTCTCGATTGGTTATATCGAAAGGTTAGTGTATGTTCTGGGCGTTACCTACATGTATGTAATAGTAAACTCAATAAGTACATTTCTCTTTGGTCTTAAGGCAGACTTCGGATGGTTGCGTGAGCGTCAGCAAACATCTGCTCATTTGTACCGTGAACAACAAAAACCTTTAGTAGTAAGATATCCGGAGGCCCAAATCCTCCTTCCCAATCTCGTAATCCTTTTCATTTAAGGTCGGCAAGTCGCCATGAATCTTCTGGTATTGTGGGCGTTCATGGCGGAGATCACTAACCATCTGGAGACCCACTTACTCGTTTTCCATCCTATGCTATAAAAATACCTCTAAAAGAAACTTTGAATCTATGTAGGTGCATATTATGAAATATGAGAAAATCAATTTGATTTTGTTCAGAACGTTAAGGCCCAAATAACATCGTCTAATTAAAAAAACTATGAAGTTTCCAATTAACTTAGTATTAATTTGACATGTTGCATGATTAATCAGACGTGTATTATTAAAACCGGCTAGCCTCTTTACATAATAGCTGATCTACAGCCCGCCTACGACATGTAAAGTTGGGACACGCATAATTTATCTCACCGAACGGTTTACAAGATAGAAATTTCCAGTTAGTACTTTTATTTCTACTGCCACGTGTCGGGTTTAATAATAAAGGAAAGAAAGAAGAAAGACGTTTATTGTCGGAATAATGTAACATATATTATTAATAATAATTAAAATCATTATTATATAATAATATTACCGAAGAGTCTTAACCAACATCTCCAGAGGATCTCAATTGGGGGTTCACTGAGACCCTAACCACCGGTGGCTTGGGTCTTAGGCCTCGCCGTCGGAGGGTGTCGCTTTTTATATTTAAATGTATTTTTTTAAAGTTATCTATTTAAAATTTAACAAAAGCTTTTAAAATAAAGAGTACTTAACATAGTAATACATCAAGGCTTGCTACAATGCATCTAAGCAATACTATAGCAATGTTTTAAATTTTTTTTTACTTGGGGTTAGCCCGGCTAGTACTAGTAGTATATCTGTAAATCGGACCCTAGGGTCCGATTTACAGATAGATTTGCTTACTATCAATGGAACCAAGTTTTGCCAAACTAAAATATTATGTACCCAAAAAATGGAACGAACTTACCAAATACCAATTAAATCCATGCGCTAGACTTCCCCGATGTTAATGTAACACCCATAAAGTCGGTCGAATACCATATAGTTGTCCAAGCATCGCTATGCGTATCACATAGATGTACCGCCACACAGTGGGTACATCGTTATAGCCCAATGATCGGGAACTTCTGGGCTTCAATATCTTGTCAGCATCAGACAAGATACTATATGTACAGTCTATCATCGAAAGTGCAAGTTTTATCGCAGTTACCTTAATTCATTTCTGGGTGTTCGTTACGTATGCCACTTCTAATTTGTAAACTCACTATCACCTTTTGTTCAATAAATATAAATAACTCCGTCAGGATATTCAAAGAGTTAATTGTCTTTACACATTAAACGCAACATTCAATTTATTCACAACATATTACACTTGGTATGATTAATTACAATTCTAACTGCACTTAGACAGCGTTTCCACGGAAGAGTTCTAAGCACGACTAAGTCCTGTCAAACAATAACGCACGCTCTTATATACCTCAGCAAATCACCTCCACCATGTTTCAATCTTATTATCTACCCGCTTTACATAGTTATTCTCCTGAGTACCTTCACTAACACCAATAACGGTGCTATTACTAAGATGAGAGTAACAATCGTCGATATAAGATAACTAGAACGATAACTCTCATATGAACCTGCCAAAAATACGGCTCTACTTACTTACACATGCAAAGGTAATCGCACGTAATACTCATACACGCAACAAAAATTAATGAACGTTCAAAGTCAATTTTATTTCATAAAAGTTAATGTATAAATATTAAATTTCTAAATCGAGATACGACGTTCTGCACCACGCAAAAAAATAGACGTATTAAAAAATTATATGTATCTTAAGTGAATCAGCAAGTGTTGCTAGCACCCCAAAAGGTATTATAAGGAAAAAGGGTATAAAGGGTTGGAATAGACATGTTAAAGAATTTCATGCACAGGCTAGACTTAAGTTTAAAATGTGGAGATGGAATGGGCAACCAAGTTGTGGGCGTATTTTTGAAGAAATGATACAAAGTCGTAAAATATTTAAATCTAAATTAAGATGGTGTATTAAGAACCAAGAACAAATACAGATGGATATATTGGCCCAAGCTCATTCTAATAAAAGTTTTTCATCATTTTGGAAAGGTACAAAAAAGTTAAATTATTCCCCAAGCCTACCGGTCAGCGTGGATGGTAAGAGTAATCACAAAGATATAGCAAACATGTTCAAAGAACATTTTAAAGTTGTGTCACCTCTTGATGCTGAGCAGAGGGTGAATGATATTGACAAACATGATCAGGAAAGAGTGCCCCTTCAGTTTACATGTAAAGAAATCAAAATTATTATTAAAAGTATGAAAAGGGGCAGATCTCCTGGTCGAGACGGGCTCAGCATCGAGCATCTTCAAAATGCTGGTGTACATTTGCCAAGAGTGCTGACCATGCTATTTAATTTAAGTTTAAGCCATTCATACCTGACACAGGAGCTTCTGGATACAATAGTTGTTCCTATTGTAAAGAATAGGACAGGAGACATAGCTGACAAATGTAACTACAGGCCTATTTCACTAGCAACTGTAATAGCAAAAGTGTTGGACAGTTTGCTCAACGACCATCTCAGCAGATATACAAATTTACATGATACACAGTTTGGATTTCAATCAGGTTTATCTACTGAGAGTGCTATATTTGCATTGAAGCAGACTGTCAGATACTACACAGATAGGAAAACACCAGTGTATGCTTGTTTCCTAGACCTTTCAAAAGCATTCGATCTGGTTTCTTATAATGTCTTATGGGATAAGCTTAGAGAAGAGGGTGTTCCTAATTCTCTGATATCAACACTATCACACTGGTATGACAAACAAAAAAATTATATCAAATGGTCGAAGGAATTGTCAGATCCATATAAACTCGAGTGTGGTGTTAGGCAGGGTGGTTTAACCTCACCAAGACTGTTTAACATATACATTAACAAACTGCTTGTTGAGCTGGGCAGCACTCATGTTGGATGCCATATTGATGGAATTAATGTGAATAACTTAAGCTATGCAGACGACATGGTGCTGCTGAGCCCTACAATCAATGGGATTAGAAAATTGCTTTACATTTGTGAGGACTATGCTCAGCGGCATGGTCTAAGATAATCCGAATAAAAGTGAGTTGATGGTGTTCAGAGGTAAAAATAAAAGACTAACACATGTTCCTCCGGTAAAACTTAATGGTTTACTTTTGACAAATGTATCTCATTTTAAATATTTGGGCCATGTGGTGACGGATGACCTCAAGGACGACCTGGACATGGAAAGGGAACGCAGGGCTATCGCTATAAGGGGAAATATGGTTGCTTGCAGGTTTGCTTGTTGCTCAGTACCAGTTAAAATAACTCTCTTCAAGGCTCATTGCCAGACTTTTTACACTAGCAGCCTGTGGTCAAATCATACCCAAAAAACAGAAAATACCCTGCGTATCCAATACAATAATGCCTTTAGGGCTCTGTTGAGGCTTCCACCTTACTGCAGCGCATCAGGTATGTTCGCGGATGCGCGCATGGATGATTACTTCGCGATAATGCGCAAGAAAGTGGCGTCCATTATGCGCAGAGTGAGGGGAAGCACCAACAGGGTTCTCAAGGTTTTTGCCGAAAGGCTAGATGGGCCGACTGTGTGTAGGTTTGTCAAGCTCCATGTAACACATGGAGTTTGATAAACCGTACGCTTAGTCTATCTTATCTTATTTTATTTTATTATATGTAGTCTATTATTGTATTGTGTGTAAAAACATTAAATGTATTACTAACATAGTTTGTTTAAGAAATTTTGTAGACTAACACTATGGGCCAAGAAGCCTGAAAATAAAGAATTTTATTTTTTTTATTATTATTATTATTAAGTGTCAACTAGAGATCATGATTTTTTTTTATGAATTGATGAATGAATGAGCTGCAGAGTTTTATAGCCCCGCCCTCTTGCACAGAGTTTTGGTGGGGTCATTCTTTTGCTTGAGTTACGTTTCTTGTCATCTTATTTCGATGGTTACAATAGTGAGTGCTAATAGTTTCCGAGTAAAATGGCTGTGCCATATGATCTCCACCACCCATGTACGCCCACAATACGAAAAGAATCATGGGCGCGTTGCCGACCTAAAAGGAAAGGGATAATTAAGGAATTGGGAAGGGGAGGGAATTTGGGCCTCCGGATATCTCACACACCGTACGACTGCGTCATCGGGTTCGAATGAGAAGTAAATATCGCACTAGGCACACTGTTCTCTTCATAAGGTTTTATTCATCGTTCAATCAAATGGTAAATAACAATAAATATTTTATTAATTAAAAATACGCAAATTTCACAAATTTATTTAGTATTTGAAGTGATCTCCGACGCCCATAAACGCCCACAACACTAAAAAAAATCAAGGGCGCGTTGCCGACTTTAAAAAAAAGGGATAATTAAGGTAGTGGGAAGAGGAAGGGATTTGGGCCTCTAGATATCTCACTCACCGTACGAAACGCAGCAGCAAGCTGCTACTTTACGTCGGTTTTCTGTGAGACAGTGGTAACGGCCCGGACGAGCCGACCCATTCATGTTGTACATAAAACTGTCTACACCGGGGCTCTACCACTCAAAAAAATATCAGATACACTCCCATCCCAACACACAATCCATTAATAGTGACTATACAGTTTTCTCAAATATTCAAACTACTTCTAAACTAATATTTGAATTATAAAGTGTAAGCAATGGAAACATTTTTATTGCCTAATATATTGTTGTCCGCAATAGTTTTTAGGGTTCCGTAGCGAGATTACAAAAACGGAAGGCTTATAATTTCTTCATGTCCGTCTGTCCGTACATATGCCACAGCCATTTTATTCGGAGACTATTGGCACTATATGGATAAAGTTTGCATGTTAGGTGTATTCCATAAACCACTCGCAAAGGTGTAGTGAAATAAAGTTTTTTTTAGTTGGCTCTCCATACATGTAACTGAGGATGTTTTTTTTCATTCCATATAGGTGTGTGTATAATTGGATAAGTCCTTAAAATTATATACAAGTAGCCCAATTATTTTTTATATAAGTCATTAGTTTGTGAGATATGCGTGTATAAAGTCGTGAAAAATGTGTCCTTTACAATACATACATACATAGACTCACGCCTGTTTCCCATAGGGGTAGGCAGAGACAACGGATTTCCACTTGCTACGATCCTTGCATACCTCTTTGACCTCAATAAAGTTGATTTTGAACGTTCATTAATGTTTGTTGCGTATATAAGTGTTACGTGTGATAACCTTTGCATGTGTAAGTAAGTGGAGTAGAGTATTCACTCTCATTAAATTTTTCATACATGCACGTCGGTTTAGGGTACTCCTGACCTGGCCTTTCTCGAGAATATCTCCAACTTGATCTATGAAAGTTCGCCGAGGCCTTCCCCTCCCAACTGTACCATTCACATTCGCCATGTATGTGTCCTTTACTCTAACTTTTAAATGGGGAGGGCAATTTGAAAAACTCTTTATACAATATGTAAAAAAACCCTGTTGTTCCTTTTAACCCCGTTATCAGAACTGTTAGTCAAATGTAAAGAAATATCTCAATTAAGAAAATTCTCCATAAAAATAACGATTGGCGATCACCCGGTGGTTTATGGTAGTTACTCGGTACGGCACCTTTTTGCTATTACAGCAAATCGCTGGTTCACTAATACGCACGTAAAACACATAAAATTATAGTTTTTAGTAATATTTCATTGAAAATACCACTTTCATTGAGCTGCGGGCCCATCGTCTGTCCCATTTTTATATTAGATTTTTCTCATTAGAGATATTTCCTTATGTTTGAGTATCGATTCTCACAACACAGCTAAAAGTACCAAAAGGATTTTTGTTACATGTTGTATAACTTAAAAGTTACTTCCAACGAAAATTAGTTTCAACAAATTAGGTAGTGTATTTTGGAGTTATGAAATAATTTCTGACTACGGTACCCTTCACTATGCGTGATCCACGCACTTGGCCGGTTTTTTCCAATAACAAAAAACGAAAATTTTCTTGCTTTCCCACGACATCGGTCGTAAAATGACGACATAATATAATGAACATTTATTTACTAAACGACAGCACCCACTCATCTTCGCAGCACAAATAAATAACAATATACTTTAGTGACCATTATAAATAGACCTCTTCTTAACTTGGTACAGTGTAGGCTGGGCGACCTTTACAGGGCTTTGTTGATATTCCAATGAAGGAACGATGTAGATGTATTTTAACCGACTCCAAAAAGGAGAAGGTTCTTAGTTCCTATGTAAATCTTTTTATTCGTACCTATGTATTTATTTTTACTGCATTGGTAGCGCAGTACTAATGCGAACGCGGTGCGACTGCTGTGCTGAGGTCACGAGTTTGATCCCAGGTCGGGCAAAATTGATATTGGGTTTGCCTTTCACGAAATGTTCAATCGGTAAACATAAAAAAAAACACATCTTTCAGACAGAAACCTAAACCTCTGGTTTTTTAATATCAAATGAATGGTACTAATATTGAAGGGGTGGATGTAATAAGGGACAAAAACTAGTGTTGGTATTATTTAAAGGCAGGCGTACCGTCAAGACGAGCGACCTGCTCGTCTCGATATTAATAAATATATGCAGCAGTCGCACATATAGTTCCGACCCCCACATAGGTTAACCAAAGTAAAAAAAAGGAATGAGTAGATGAATAATTTGGCACTAAAGTGGCCACCATTCACACGTAATGCATGGATCAATCTTTTCCTCCTAATTGGTAAAGGCTAGTTTAGTTTGAGCTTTTGCATTTTCACCTTCATTAATCTCCTTCCACCTGTCCTTATTCCACTCGCAGTAGGGTCAGCGCAACGTGCTTTTTAACACATGTTACAGAAACATTTGGCTTGTAGTTTTTACGACTGGCCTGCCTTATGTCAACCCCTCTGGGGGAAGGGGGACAGTACAAAATAATGGGCTGATTTTATTGCCTAATTGGTCTAGTGGCAGCGTACTAAGGCTGAGAACCGTTACAGCGTCAGGTCCTAGGTTCAATTTTCAGGTCGGGCAATCACGATTTGTGTTTGTGCTTTGAAAAATTGAATTGCCCGGATTTGGAATTTGTGCCCGTTAAGGCGATAATTTCGCATCACATTCATGAGACGGCAATAAGCTCTGCGAAATGTGAGTGTAGCAATAGTTGCACCTCTGCTTACCCGTTCGGAGATAAATGCGTGAGCTTATGTTATAGGATATTATTATAACATATTATACGCACTCACGCCTGTAATCTCCGAAGGGGTAGGTAGACCACATTTCGCCGTCCGTATCTCCATCCCATGATGTGATAGGGGGCGAGCCTATCGCCATACCGGCCACAATTCCAGACTCCTGGCTGATACTGAGCATTTATTTCGTAATAGAAAAACCCAACATCAGTTTTATCCAACCTGGGGATCGAACCCGAGACCTGAGGGTCAGCTTCAGTCGTAACGGGTACGCATTACAACTGCGACACCGAGGCAGTTAGTTGCACCTCTGCTTACCCATTCGGGGATAAAGACGTGAGCTTATGTTATAGGATATTATTATAACATATTATGTCTGTCAACTAGGACATCGGCATGCCCTAATTTACGGTTACGTGGTAGGAACGGCGATTCAGTAGCACAGGTCAATAAACACTGGTCGATGCGGGAACAATAAAAAGGCCACAATGCGCCGGTAATGTCATCCGAGCCTTCTCACGTTGATAGGTCATTGACGCGCTATCGATTGGCTGGTTTTTTTGCTGACGATTCCGTGGACGGTCGGCAAAATGCCTTCGTTAACGAGAGGACGCGACGCGATGTACAGATAAAACTGATGTATCAACGGACAAATGCCTATTGGTTGCGATATATTCTTAGTTTAAGAATTGTGTTTCCTAAAAATTGGAAAGTCTTTTGGCTCGGGGTTCTGGTATATTTGTAGTTTATTTTTATTAACTTTAGATGACGAGACGAGCAGGTCGCTCGCCTGCTGGTAGGCGTCACGTCTGCACATAAACAAATACAACACCAATCAGAACTTCGAATTATGAAGTACTGCACGACACTGAACTCCGCTTTTCACCCGGAATATTCCAGTCTAAACTATGGACCTCCACCGCCCATAAACACTCGCAATACCACAATCTTCATCGAGTTGCCAACTTTGAAGAAACGGATAGTTAAGGGATTGGAAAAGAGACAGCATTTGAGAATCCGGATATCTCACTCACCGAACGAAACGCTGGCAAGCTGCTATTTCAAGTCGTTTTTCTATTACAGTGGTACCAGTCTGGTCAAGTCAGACCATTCATGCAGTAGACGAAACTGTCTACATCGTGGCTCTACCGTCTATAATATTAGACTTGTATTATATTGTTCTACTGCTGGGCACGAGTGACCTCTACGTGCGAGAGGGATGTTAGGCTTTACTCCATCACGTTGGCCTAATGTGGATTGACATACCTCACACCTTTGAAATTCTTATAGATATACTCTGGTAAATAGGTTTCCTCACGATGTTTCCTTCACCGTTAAAGCAAGCGATATTTATCAATGTGTACACTTAACTAGAAAAGTCAGAGGTGCATGCTCTTGGGGTTGGTTTCGAATGCGACTTTCGTCTTGACAGCTACCATATACTATGAAACTGCGTATCCTTTTTTATTAAAAATTATTTCCTCGGTGGCGCAGTTTAAAGCGTACGACTGCTGTCTTGAGATGTCGGGGTCGGGTAAAAGTTATTTGGTATTTCTATCACGAAATGCTCAGTCAGCTTAAATCTTGAATTATGCCTGGTACGGCTATAGGCTCGCCCCCTATCGCATCATGGGATGGAAATAAGCTTAACGAAATATGGGTGTACTGGTTACACCTCTTCCTACCTCTTTGGGGATTATAAGCGTGGTATGTATGTACAATTCAATATTATTATACTGTGCATTTGTATGGGAACTTGATTGATTGATCAATACATTACTGTATTCTAAAGATAACAAGACAAGTAATACATTCAAAAACAAATACGTATTCAATTGAGAATGAATATAGAATGACATTGATCAGGTCCGAGACTGGAATTGTATGCTGATCGATTTGGCCGTCGTCACATTGTATTGGTTCTTCTATATTATCCCATACAGGGAGGAATGCGGTCTTGCGAGCCCCAGCCCCCTGCACGCCTGATCACGTTAGGTTTTTCTTCACTTAAAATTGACTTGTCGTTTATTTACAGTAACTAATATTATAAAGAGGAAATATGTATTTTTACATACATACGCACTCACCCCTGTAATACCTGAAGGGGTAGGCAGAGGTGTAACCAGTACACCCACATTTCGCCGAGCGTATCTCCGTCCCATGATGTGATAAGGGGCGAATCTATCGCCATACCGGGCACAAATTCCAGACTCCGGGTTGATACTGAGCTTTTTCGTAATAGAAAAACCCAATATCACTTTTAGCCGACCCGGGGATTGAACCCGAGACCTCAGCGTCAGCCTCAGTCGTAACGCAGACGCATTACAACTGCACCACCGAGACAGTCCGAGGTATTTATTATTATTATTTATTAAAAACTACTGGACCGAAAAAATCTTTTGCCGTTAGAAAGCTACATTATCACTGAGTAACATAGGCTACTTTTTATCCCGGAAAAGGCCGTTCACGCGGGCGGAGCCGCAAGCAAAGGCTAGTTTACAGTAAAGGTAGAACTTTATACTGAATGCGCTAGAAAGGTTTTCAGAAACACTGTTTGTGTAAACACTGTTGTGTTCCGATTTGAAGGACATTGAAGTCAGTGAAATTACTGGGCATTATGAGACTTAACACCTGTTATTTCCCAGGATGACGAGCGCAATTCATTGCTGTGCAGTACTTTGTGATTCTAAAGTTCTGTGTGATGTTGCTACTATATAATACCTACCACCACCTACCACCGCCTACCACCACCTACCACCACCTACCACCACCTACCTCCCACCTATATATATAGGCAGGCGTGAAGCTGCTTTGTCTATTTCTACCTCCAAACAATAGTGTGTAAACACTGTTGTGTTTAGTTTTGAAGGAAATTGAAACCAGTGAAATTACTGGGCATTATGAGACTTAACACCTCATGTCTCGGGGTGACGAGCGCAGTCCAATGCCATGCAGTGCTTTGTAATTCAAAGTTCTGTGTGGTGTTGCTTCTGTTTATGGGCAGGCGTGACGTTTACCATCGGGCGAGCGACCTGCTGGTTTTGTCACTCAAGATAATAATAAAATATTGTAAATTTATAGATGCCCAGTTTATTTAACGTTACGTAACGTAACGTTTATAAGTAAAGCCCTATGTGTGGGTCAAATCTTGCCACTCAATTTTAAACCAGTTCCACTCAACCAGCTGAGCTACCTACAATGCTATAGACAGACAGATGGGTGAAACTTGTAAAACCCCTCTTTTTCGTCAAAGGTTAAAAATATCTCGATTAGATGAGATGCAATATTAAATTTTTGTGCGGTAACCAAGAGATTTTGCGGGATTAGTTCGGCAAAAGCTGGATTGAATATGAAACTGTAGGTAAGGCGCTACTGCGGGCTGCGGCCTGTATGTAACGGGCGCATATTCGACCGGCGAGGCTTTCTGTTAGGGTTGCCTCTACTAGAAATACAACATATTTATTTTTTGTAATGTATACCACCGTTTCGTCTATTTCTGCCGCCAAGTAGCAGTGTGTAAGCACTGTTGTGTTTCGGTTTGAAGGACATTGAAGCAAGTGAAATTACTGGGCATTATGAGACTTAACATCTTATGTCTGGGAATGACGAGCGCAATTTAGTGCCATGCAGTGGTCTGTAATCCAGACCTCTGTATGACGTTGCTTGTGTTTATGGGCATGCGTGACGCTTAACATCAGGCGAGCGACCTGCTCGTATCGTCATTCAAGCAACTAAAAAAAATACCGTCAGGTAGGCGGAATACTTAAGAAGTTATGATCGAAGAAACACGCACTGTACCAACTTAATGTAGTGAGATTACAAAATAGGTGTCTTTGTCTATTTCTGCTGTCATCTGTCAAGCAGTAATGTGTTATGTTACGGTTTGAAGGATATTGAAGCTATCGAATTTTTATGGCATTATGAGACTTGTATTTCGGTATGATGACCACTGCAGTGTCATGTCGGCTTTGTTATTCAAAGTTCTGGATAGTATTGCCTCATCAGGAGAGCGACCTGCTCGTCTCATTACTCTGTTGTATGACAAAGTTAAGTGTGTAAAAATTCATGCGTAGTGACAGAGTTCCTTTAACCAAAATCTGAATAAATAATAATAAATACACCCAACAGTCACACACATAGTCATGACCCCACACTAGGTAAACCTGTATCCTGGGTATCAGAAACTACGAGGGATTTGCGGTTCCACAACACCCAAATCCGAATATTTTTTTGTGTATCTCACAAACATTTGTCTCAGTGTGGGAATCGAACCCACGGCCTCTCGCTTCGCAGCCGGCTAGTCGCCCGCTGCCCCACGGAGGCTGTCTGAATACAAAAATATTCCCGCGACAACCTTATTTGTAAAAATAAAACTGGAAATAACCGCATGCAAGTACGTAAGTAATATCCGGCGTTTTGAAATTCGTAACGAGTCCATATGGAGTTGCAGCCTACACTAGTGCCGCGCGGTTCAACTAAAGGATTACAGGTTTAGTAGTAGTTAGTTTAGATTAGATTTAACTAACGAATTTTGGCATAGGTAATACTTAATATGAATTCTGTATCTCCTACTCGAATTTAATAATACTATTCTACTATCATTTTTTTCTACTTCGTAAGATCACATTCTCATACTAAAGCAGCGATAGCTCAGCGGGGAGTGCTACGGACTGTCGAGACGAAAGTTGCAGGTTCGAAACCAGTCCCAAGAGCAAGCACCTCTGACTTTTCTTAGTTACGTGTGTATTTATTGTTATTTATCGCTTACTTTAATGGTGAGGGAAATAACTTGGAAATCTGCATAGGCCGGCAAACGACCAAGTGGGTCACCTGATGGCAAGTGATCTCTACCGCCCAGGTACGATACTAGAATCTTGGGCGCTTTGCCGACCTTAAAAGAAGGCGATAATTAAGGGATAAGAAAGAAAGAATAAATAGGAAGAAAAAATAGGTTTAGTTTCGACTACTATATGTATATAGGCGACCACTAGTTACATAACTAGTGGTCGCCTATATACATATATACAAAAAAATACAAACCCCAAAACGCATTTTCGATTTAGGTTCAGTGCCTGTGAATTTAATCATAGCTATACCGTATGTCGCTGTTGCGGCATACATATTGGAAGGCTATACGAACTTGCTTCAACGTAAAATGTAAATGCGCTGGTTCAAGTACCAAAGATCTTCTTAGGGCCAGAAGTTTACATCCGGGTTTGATAAATAATCAGTCAGTCAAGGCACGTCATTTTTAACGGACTCAAAAAAGGTTAAGGTTGAGGTTCTCAATTCGCTTCTATATTTTGTTTATTTTCACCCATAACTCGGCCAAATGTGGACCAATTTGGATGTTTTTTTTTGTATTCGATAAGATTTACTGCGATGGTGGTCCCATTTACAGAATTAATTTTACTCTTAGTGTGGTGAAAACGGGGAGGAAAGACCAAAACATCTATATGCACCGATTTTAATACCTAATTCTTTAAAAACGAGTCGATGGTATAAAATATTATTGACTATCAAACTACATTATTATCGAATCAAATTTGTTTAATTTTATTTTTATATTTTATTTTGTTGAGGTATTATTTTTCTTAAATAGTTATTATTTTGTTTTAAAAGTTAGTTTAATTGGGATGGTTCTTAGCTATATTTGAAGATCTGTTCAGCCGTTTACAGATGTTTTTCTAATCAAAGTCGAGGGTTTAACCGGTAGGTTAAAAATATTTGTTATTTCTGGCACTAGGAAATTCATACTGCCTCGGTGGCGCAGTTGTAATGCGTTCGCGTTACGACTGAGGCTGACGTTGAGGTCTTGGGTTCGATCCCCGGGTCGGTAAAAGTGATATAGGGTTATTCTATTACGAACAATCTCAGTATCAGTCTGGAGTCTGGAATTTGTGCCCGGTATGGAGATAGGCTCGCCTCCTATCACATAATGGGACGGAGACACACTTGGCGAAATGTGCGTGTACTGGCTACACCTCTGCCTACCCCTTCAGGGATTACAGGCGTTAATGAGTATCTATGTATGTATAGTATATGAAATTGATACACTTAACCACACAGCACAGGTGAATTTTAATAACGCCTGTGTATGTTATTTGCACGCTAATTACACACTCTTAAATAAACTAGTTACATTATTATGCATTAGATTCTAATTCAAGCGACAGATGCCTTTGTAACATTATTAAGGTATGTTTTAATGTATGCGACCGAGACATAGACCCTTACTTATAAAAAAATTAAGCACTGATTAGTTACAACACTGTTTTCATCTGTTTCTAGATACTTTAAAAATCGCGTTGACAGAGAAAGAGTAAAGAGTGTTTAACTGATCAATGCTAAGTAAAGCCCGTAATATACAAGGTAACAAATAATATGCATAATATACAGGTAAATAATATACAATTTGCATACAAAATGGATGTGTGGTGTGATTAAGTCTTGGGTGATGAGCGCTGTCTTCCACTTCATAATTCTAATTGGTATTGCAGGCGTGGTGCTTACCACCAGGCGAGCGAACTGCTCATCTCGTCATTTAGGCGAATAAAAAAAATCTTTGAATACACATGTCATTACATTATAGCTAAATTGAAATCTTAAAATATTTTATATTATACTCGAAAATATATAAAGCTAAAATAAGAAGTTAATGCAAATTCGCTTCCCCTAATATGGAAACTGGAAGGTTATCCGAATAACATCGACGATAGAGTCACTCGAAAATATCTTATTCTTATCGATACACCTTGAATAACTTCCTGCTGTTTATTTTGGAAGGTACTTAATCGTCTTCCACCTGTCCTTTTCCCACTCGCAGTAAGGTCGGCGCAACATGCTTAACACATGTTACAGAAATATTTGGCTTGTAGTTTTTACGACCGGCCGCCTGTTTGACGTCACCCCTTTGGGGGGAAAGCACCCTGACTAGTAGCAAATATTTGTTTCGATGGAGGATTCGAGCCCGCGGCCTCTCGCTTTACAGCCGGTTACTTGCCCACTGCGCCATGGAGACTGTCCTTCTGGAGGTACTTAATAGAAACTCAGATACTTAATACAGACTGCCTCGGTGGCGCAGTTGTAATGCGTACGCGTTACGACTGTAAGTTGATAGCAGCCGGGACCGACTTTTAACGTGCCTTCCGAAGCACGGAAACGCTCCGTTGAATTACAACTAAGAAACGCAGCAGCAAGCTGCTACTTTACGCCGGATTTCTTTGAGACAGTGGTAATGACCCGGACGAGCCGGCCCGGCTGTAGACAAGTGACTACATCGTGGCTCTACCACTCATTATTATTATTATACCATAATGCTTGTTATGTCTAATTTAATTATTTTTTTTATTAAAATTGTACACCCCTGTATTATATTGCATGTTTTCGTGATGACAATAAACGTTTCTTTCTTTTTTTCTTTCTTTCTGGAATCTCCGAAGCAGCATAACAGAGTACACGCATTTTGCTAACCAATCTGCCGTGATAGTCTTTAATAAAAAAGCAGCATAAGGTAGGTCTAACATCGACGTCAGAAATCCAGGATTTTCAGCTAACATACTCGTAGCTGCTACTAAACCAAAAGATAAAGTATTTTTGAAATAACTTGTAGGAAAGAATTCTGAATATTATTTCCAAAGGTCGAATATATTCGAGTCGGCTTACGAAGATCATATCTGAAGCCTATTTCCCTATCGTGACGTAAACGAGTTGAAGTATATGAATACGCGTGTAGAACGAGGGGTAGGTGAGATATGAAAAAAGTAACCTTTTAAATAACATTTTTTTCTGGCTCAGTGACAATATTAATAGCTTAGCGGGGAGTGGTACGGACTGTCGAGACGAAAGTCGCAGGTTCGAAACCAGCCCTAAGACACCTCTGACTTTTCTAAGTTATGTGTGTATTTATTGTTTATTATCACTTGCTTTAAGTGCGGGGTCTATAGTGGTGGTAGGACTATGTGTTTGGCTATTGGGTATATTTATTTATAAAATATAAGTATAATATAAGTAAGTTAAATTTATAGCCTCTGTGGCGTAGTGGGCAAGGAGCTGGCTGCGAAGTAAGAGGTCGTGGGTTCGATTCCGCACAAATGTGTGTGTGATCAACGAATATTTGTTTCGAGTCTGGGTGTTGCCGTATGCCCCTCTTAGTTCCTGATACCCATGATACAAGTAAACCTAGTGTGGGTTCAGGACTATGTGTGTGACTGTTGGATATATTTATTCATACATACGCACTCACGCCTGTAATCCCCGAAGGGGTAGGCAGAGGTGTAGCTAGTACACCCACATTTCGCCGAGCGTATCTCCGTCCCTTATGTGATAGGGGGCGAGCCTATCGCCATACCGGGCACAAATTCCAGCCTCCGGGCTAATACTGAGCATTTCGTAATAGAAAAACCCAATACCACTTTACCCGACCTGGGGATCGAACCCGAGACCTCAGCGTTGGCCTCAATCGTAACGCGTACACATTACAACTGAGCCACCGAGGCAGTCATATATTTATTTATTTATTAATAACATTATTATCGAATAATAACACGGAAATAAAAAATACCTTTAAAATAAGATAATACAGATTCATTTCGGTAATTTATTCATACAAATCGTATGTTCGTATAAACACATTTCAATTCAATCAAATTATTTAAAAAATAAATGCATTAAAATATAGAAATGATAGTAAAATATAATAAAAACTACTAATTATAAGACTTATAACTAATTATTAGTGATGTAGCGAATGTTTTAATAAAACATTCGCAAACAATAATGCGGTGAATGCAGCATTCATATCCGCGAATGAAAAACTAATTAATAGACAATATTTTTTTTATACAATATAAATATCGTGACCAAAATCAAAGACGATGAAAGAACGGATGAAGAACCGCTTTTATTAAGTCGGTTAAAAAATAATTAACATCGTAAAAGGCGTTTATATAACATAATATATCTATCTATGATTTTAAAACCACTATATTCGGCGGGGAACAGTTTCAACGTTCTTTTTATGCATTTGCATTTTACCAAAATATTGATTTCTCTGTGTTTAGAAGGGTGCAAATATTTTTTTAAGTGCGTAAGATATCAAAAACTTTAATGTATACTACTACTAGACAAGCTGTGCGGTACAATGAAATTGCGCACTTAGTTACGGTCAATTGACCACAACTCATTTAGTCGCCCGCGAGAGAGCGACAAGAGTAGTTGTTGTTGTTTGAATAGCTGCGAACATTAAATTCGATAAACTAACACGAAATTGTTTATTGTGACCCATACAACATTGTCATTACGTACATATATTATTCATTAAATTTGAAGTTATTTTATGGAATTATATTCTTGGTTTTGATCGAAAATTTATTTATTGTGAATGATAACTAACACCAAACAAAACAGCCGTATCAATATTGTCATCTCGCTTACTCTCAACTCCTATCGCTCCCACGCCTTAGACGTCATTCTCGCCTCGCCGGCCGCGTATGCAACACAATTTTACTTCTGAACAGCCCGTCTATGGTATTAAAGTCTTTGTAAGATATAAGTTAATCTTAACTAGATAGAGTTTTATCAGCAATAAAACCATAATTATCCGCTACACCACACTGAACACATCAAATTAAAGCTTATGTTAAAATATACACCTCGGTGCAGTATCTACGACTGTTGCCAGTTGCGATCATTTTGTTTAGCAGCGGGAGATGTCGGGCAAGCTCTTTTCCTTGCAGTACGCGTAGGATGTGGGCCAGGCCTTGAAACCCACGCGGTCGTAGATGCGTTTGGCACATCTGACGTCATCCGCTAGGTCTTCGTTTAAAAGATCTGAAAAGAGGAAAATTTATTTCTGAATTACTAATACCGATAGTACTAAGGGTAAAGTAATGAGCTTCGGCAATTTTCATTTTTTACGGATTAGTACGAATATGCAACTAATATTCAGCCATCCATACCTGAGAATTTGTAGGCGGGTTCATACGGTATGATTTTGGTTGATCCACTAACTTAAATCAATAAAAGCTGTATGATTTTTGTTGATCAACTCGATTGAATGTTTGTTCAGACGGTTCAAATCTCATACAATTTTGCAGTAGGTCAACTAAACGAATCTAGTTAACGCTTTTAAAGAAAAATAAGTACTTATATATCAAATATAAGCATTTCGTGATAGTAAAAGATGGGCAAGAGACATTGCGTCCTACGATGGTTGGAAGAATTAATTATGCTGCCCTGAAGTTACTGGATCGACTCTACCTGACTGTGAAACGCGTCTCGCCTGAACAACCACTATGGTGAGTTTTTGCCATGTGTACTTGCCATCCCCGTACCTGGGGGGCGGGGGCAAAATCATAATATAATATGATAAAAAATAAAAAAACCTGCTCCACAAAGCGTCTAGGCTGCTTCACCGTCGACTTGTAAGAAAAAGGCGTCACAGCACAAGTGAAAAGTACCAGTTAAAGGGTTCGTATTGTCCCATTCGTCAACCATTATACAGTATGTAACAAAAAAAAATTTGGGTATTTTAACTGTGATATCAGAATCTATATTCAAACGCAATGAAAAAACTTGCATACGAAAATTGGACTATAAAAATAATCATATTTAATTTTTAATCTTGAATTAATTTGTTGTTTGTAAACCGTATTCTAATTGATTACCTCTGCAAGAGCGATGACTTAGAGCCAGAGTGAGATAGCATGTTCCGTCGTCCACGTACATGAAAGGTAACACGCGCCGCGGAGCTTCGTAAGTCGACACAAGATGCAAATAACATTTTTTTAATATGTAATGTAATATCTCGCTTGTCTTTAGTATTTAACTATTATTATTATACTGTCTATATGCCTACCCAAAAAGGGCCAACAGTGTTTTTGTTACATACTGTATATTTATGAGTTTTTTTTAAGTAATTTATCTCAAACGCTGGAGAGAGGGGCGCCACTATCAAGTTTCTGCCCTGGTTCGAAAAAACCGTAGATCCGGGGCTGGTGCTTGCTTACTATGCAATCGGGTATCAATAAAGTTAAATTACAGATTTATATACCCACCTTCACATTTCATGCTGCAATGACCGCCTTTTCGCCCCTTTTTACACCATTCCTTATTATTGATCTGCGGAACATACATTTAATTAACTATATAATGTACATAGTATACGAAATACGAAGACTGCCTCGGTGGCGCAGTTGTAATGCGTACGCGTTACGATTGAGGCCAACGCTGAGGTAGGCTCGCCCCCTATCACATCATGGGACGGACATACGCTCGGCGAAATGTGGGAGTACTGCTTACACCTCTGCCTATCCCTTAAGGGATTACAGGCGTGAAGGCGTATGTATGTATGTAATTAAAAACATGTTTGCCAACATACAAAATATACCAGTAGGTATATTACCAAAATATACAGTTACACGGACAAGGGATGGTGTTTAATTTAGCGGATATAATCGGATTTTTATGATTGTTCGCTTTATTTGTGTAACATTTACATTTAAAGTCAAAAATACTTGTAAATTAAGTTCGCCTTTTTATACAACTAAATGGAGAGACGGCTCCGTGCTTGCCCATAATCAGTGGCAACAGCTCCGCTTAATAATAATAATTACACCCAACAATCACATAGTCCTCACCGCACATTAGGTTAGCCTGTATCGTGGGTATCAGGTATTAAGAGAGACTAGCGGTCCCATAACACCCAGACCCGAAACAAATATTTGTGGATCACACATAGGTACATTTGTCTCGGTACGGGAAACGAACCCACGGTCTCTCGCTTGGCAGCCAGCTACTGGCTCGCGGCTCCGCCCGTGTGAACGGCCTTTTCCGGGATAAAAAGTAGCCTATGTTACTCAGTGATAATGTAACTTTCTAACGGCAAAAGAATTTTTGAAATCGGTCCAGTAGTTTTTAAGTTTATTCGTTACATACAAAAATACAAATCTTTCCTTTTTATAATATTAGTGTATTTAAGATAGTGATATTTGACAGATCTTACATACAAAATGTGTCAAAATTTTACTGCCAGTAAGCAAATCTGTTGATAGACAGAATATACGGAACGGTCATAAAACTATATGTTATATACGCACTCACGCCTGTAATCCCAGAAGGGGTAGGCAGAGGTGTAACACCCACATTTCGCTGAGCGTATCTCCGTCCCATGATGTGATAGGGGGCGAGCCTATCGCCATACCGGGCACAAATTCCAGACTCCGGTCTGATACTGAGGATTTCGTAATAGAAAAAACCCAATATCACTTTTACCCGACCCGAGGATCGAACCCGAGATCTCAGCGTCAGCCTCAGTCGTAAAGCGTACGCGTTACAACTGCGCCACCGAGGCAGTCACAACTATATGTTACTGGCGGTATTTACCTAGCGCAAGGTATCTACTATCAAACTGAGCTAATGGCCGTTCCCAATATTAATCTTCAATTCCACGATAGATAGCTATCGTCAAACATCCGTATTGTTCTATCTACTGCTTGGAATCGTCCCTATTTTTTAGATATGCACGTCGGATACTATGATAGCAATAGATAGGCAGTCTATCTGGGCCCTCTTGTGCGTTATGTTCATACAAGCTGAGAAAGAGGAACTATTGTTTAATTTATGTTAAAAAATATGAAGATATTATTTAGATTAGAAATATAAGTTTTAATTTAACATTTATCTATAATTATTATTTTTTACCACTGTAAATGAAATAATAATAACGCGAAATATTTATTATGTTGCAAAACACAATGTAATAACGAAACGTTTTACTGTCAATACATTACGGCTCTGAATACAAGTCTTTTGAACAAAATCCCAAGCGAATTTGGGGGATTTTACTGAAGTGGGGAATTATTTTGTTCGCATTAACAAATATTTATATGTCTCTTGCACTTAATTTTATTATCAAAACGGTGCATTATTTTTATTTATGGGAATTTTAGTTTTTTTTTATATTTTCTTTTAGATTTTTACATAATTTATTTAGTTTTTTGTATTGCAGTGCAAGTGCCATGTAAGCCTTGTATAGTCATGGCTATTTCTTCAAAATGCGTTATTTATTTAGTTTTTTTACAGCCGAGATATCTGTTTATCGGTAAAAATCTACCGATAAAGAAAAAACTAAATAACTTTATCGACAGATAGCACATAAAAAATATTGGGACGCTTGAACTGTCATTTTCATAGTGTTGTATATCTGTAGTCAGCTATCAGTCCTCTCATCAGTAGACAGCAATGAAGAATAGGATTACCTATCATTAGTAAGTTTATTGGGACGGTAAAACGGAAAATAGATAAAATTTTCTATCGCCGGTATAGCAAAACTAGAGACAGACAGAATATAGGGAACGGCCATAAATAAATACGTCTGTAATCTACTATCAGTTCTCCAAAACAAGTATTAAAGGCAAATTGGTTCATAAGTACTGTCACATAAAATTTAAAATCAAGAAGCTTCAAACAGTTTATACGGAAATAGTGATTTATTCCTTACTACGTCATGATTCAGCATTTAAATGATTAAATAAAATATTCGCCGTCATTCCAGCGTTTCGATCGTTCGATTCTTATTTAAATCGAGTACAAATCGATTGTAATTTCATGGATACAGTGGCCTCGTTGGCAGCTGATGACAGACGGCGCTCTGACATCGAATAAATGTCGCAGGCTTGCCGATTCGAGCACTTTCAATTCGATAATATTGGATACTGATTTTCACTCGTAGCTTTGACTGAATGATAAGCCTCCGTGGCGCAATGGGCGAGTAGCCGGCTGTGAAGCGAGGGACCGCGGGTTCGATTCCCGCACCGAGACAAAATGTTTGTGTGATCCAGAAATATTTGTTTCGGTACTGGGAGTTTTTTCCACAAAGGGATTGATGTCAGGCAGGCGGCCGGTCGGAAAAACTATAAGTAAGTACTAAGTCAAATCTTTCTGTAACATGTCTTAAAACGCATTTTGCGACCCTACTGCATGTGGGATAAGGGCAGGTAGAAGGAAGGCTTTGACTGGATGATACGGCTTGTGGTTAATCCTGAAATTAAAATCCATTTTAGTTGGTAGAGCCACTCTGTAGCCAGTTTTGTCTACAGCATGAATGGGCCGACTCAACCGGGTCGTTACTACTGTCTCACAGAAAATCTACGTAAAGTAACGGCTTGCTGCTACGTTTCATATGATTGGTGAGTTATCCGGGGCCCAAATCCCCCGCCCCTTCCCAATTCATTATTTCCCTCTCCTTTAAGGTCGGTAACGTGCCCATGATTCTTCTGGTATTGTAGACGTACATAGGTACATGGGCGGTGGATATTACTTACTATCAGGTGACCCGCTAGTTCGCTTGACGGCCTATTCTATTAAAAATTATTGTCTCACAGTAAATGGCAGCTTGCTTGACGTTTCGTTTGGTGGTTCAAGGTCCAAATCACCTTCCAACCTTCATAAACCGCGTCCTTTTCCTTTAAGGTTCGCAATACATTTATGAGTGAGTGTTCATGAAAGGTGATCACTTAACATCAGGTGATGTTAATTATTTACCGTCATTCAACGGTAGGCAGTGGCTTGGCTGTGCTCTGGCATTGCTGAGGTCCATGGGCGGCGATAACCACTTACCATCAGGTGGGCTGCCCGCTCGTCTGTCTATCTAGGGCAATAAAAAAAAGGTGACCCACTTGCTTGTGTGCCGGTATCTGCCATGAAAAATATCATTAGAACCATTGCTGACGTGCTCTAAAACACACATTTCCAGCAACTTTTTAAAAATCGCTTATCTTTTTTACTTGTATTGACTCAAGGTATGGAAGCACTGTTTGCGATCATTTGCTATACTCAAACACCGTTTTGGTACGTTGATCAGACGTACAGAGGCGAGATTAGCAATCTCCAGGGAAAGTATTAGATCGCAAGACGTTATTTACCGACCTCTGAGGCTGATTTCAACCGGAGCTTCGATTTGCAGAGTGGAACGCTTCTTGTAGAGTCTGGCCGGGATTTATCGATATCTTGTAATTTTTATTTGTTTAATATCGATAATTTTATGTCTTAGGCTCTGCGCAGTGGGCGAGTAGCCGGCGGTAAAGTCAAGGCCAGGGGTTCGATTCCCGCGCGTGACAAAAATGTTTATGTGATCTACAAATTTTTGTTTCGTGTCTGGGTGTTTTCTACCCAAAGGGGTTGAGATCTTTCTGTAACATGTATTGAAAAACACGTTGCGCTGACCCCACTGCGAGTGGGATAAGAGCAGATGGAAGAAGGATATCACCTCACCAAACCAAATCCACCATCAAATCATGATGGGAAGGGGGACCTTAACGTTAAGCCACGATAACGCTAGGCAGAAAGAAATTGGTACTAACCCTTTCGAACCGATCCATTCTTGCTGTAGATAAAAGTGTCTATATATTCTATAGACCGTCTGGGTTGGTACCACCGCTTTATCTAATTGGGTAAGGACTGTTGGTTTGAAGAATATTGAAGCCAGTGAATTTACTGGACATTATGAGACTTATCATATTATTTCTCGGGGTGATGAGCGCAGTTTACTACCATGCAGTGGAATGTTGCTGTTTAAGGACAGGCACTTACGATCAGGCGAGCGTCCTGTTCGTCTCGCCATTCAATCTAATAAAATATACAGAGGTTCTATTAAAAACCATCGATATCTACTTAATATCCCATCCGTATGGAGTGTAGCGTGTTCCTCTATACGAATGGATCGGAATTGATCCCGTCGCGGCCCCTCACCGCTCGTAACGAGCTGGCGACAATGCAAATCGTACCTCGCAAGCACGGTGGAACTAACTGAGAATCGAACTATGGACCACGCCGTCTGCCTACTAATAACCTGCGCCGAATACCATTAAGAGTATAATTTGACGACTGATCAATTATTTGTATACATACGCACACATACGTGTACACCACATAGACTTGGCGCTTGAACATCCCTCCTTCAGTAAGGTATGTGTAAATTATAAAATATTATCTCGCACTCACGCCTGTAATCCCCGAAGGGGTAGGCAGAGGTGTAACCAATACACCCATATTTCGCCGAGCGTATCTCCGACCCACGATGTGATAGGGGGCGAGCCTATCGCCATACCGGGCACAAATTCCAGACTCCGGGCTGATACTGAGCATTTCGTAATAGAAAAACCAAATGCCACTTTACCCGACCCGGGGATCGAGCCCGAGTGCTCAGCGTTAGCCTCAATCGTAACGCGTAAGCATTACAACTGCGCCATCGAGGCAGTCTAATTATTTGTATCTTTTTTATAAGCCTGAATTACGAAACGAGTAGGTCACTCGCCTGATGGTAAGCGCCACGCTTGCCCATACACAGACGCAATACCACACAGAACATTGAATTATAAGCTCTGTATGGCGCTGGATTGCGTTCGTCACCTCAAAAACGTTAGTTATTAAGTCTCATAATGCCCAGTAACTTCAATGTCATACAAACTGAAATACAATGCTTGACAAAGCAGACAAATAGACAAAGCAGTGAAAACCGACGTAAAATCGACCATTCCCTTCCCCAAATCCCTTCGCCTTCCCAATACCTCAATTATCCCTTTTCTTTAAAGTCGGCAACGCACCCATGACTCTTTTGGTATTGTGGGCGTACATGGGCGGTGGAGATCACTTACCATTAGGTGACCTCTAGCTCGTATGCCTATGCCATAAAAAAAACTGCATAATACAGTACAGTGTATGTACAGTTATATTCGTATGAATTCGTAAAAACCGAAGATTCCCGAAGCTTAGCTGTAATAGTACTTTATGCATTTGCAGTGATGTATAAATCATGCAAGATGACCATGACCCGTTCATTCAACCAATCAATCAATTATACCTCTATTTTCACATCTAACTCAATTACACAATAATCTGCATCCAGTTGGATGAGATGCGTTATGCACTACCCTACCTTCCCCCACCCCGCTGCACAAAGCCGCGCCACAAAGGAGGGAATTAAATTGGTACAGTTGAGCGCGCCTTTGGAGATGTAATGCATTGATAATGGTGGCTATTCTGTTCCTATGCAAATAATATACGTCCTACGGTTGGACACGGGGCTCCTCTATGCACGAGAGGGGTTAGGCTTTAATCCACAATGCTAGGCTAAATGCAGGTTGGTAGACTTGATATACCATCGAAATTCTAATGCAGAAATTCTCAGGTATGCAGGGTGCCGAATACGAGATTTTTTTCACATTCTATCTCGAGAACGTTGACTGCGATTTGTATAGAACAAATACACTTGACTTGACATACACTTCACTTTCTATACAACCGCAGTCAGCGTCATCGGGTTCGAATGAGAAGTGAATATCGTACTAGGCACACTGTTCTCTTCATAAGGTTTTATTCATCGTTCAATCAAATGGTAAATAACAATAAATATTTTATTAATTTAAATTCGCAAATTTCACAAATTTATTTAGTATTTGAAGTGATCTCCACCGCCCATAAACGCCCACAATACTAAAAAAATCAAGGGCGCGTTGCCGACTTTAAAGAAAAGGGATAATTAAGGTATTGGGAAGTGGAAGGGATTTGGGCCTCTAGATATCTCACTCACCGTACGAAACGCAGCAGCAAGCCACTACTTTACGTCGGTTTTCTGTGAGACAGTGGTCA
Source organism: Mimas tiliae (assembly GCA_905332985.1). NCBI lineage: Eukaryota > Metazoa > Arthropoda > Insecta > Lepidoptera > Sphingidae > Mimas > Mimas tiliae. The sequence continues at coordinate 5,521,932 of HG995262.1, read as the reverse complement.
CGATCCGGTTGAGCCGACCCATTCATGCTGTAGACAAAACTGTCAACAGTGTGGCACTCACAAACTATTAAAGTTATGAATTTTGTTAATTTAATTTATGTTATTATTGGTAAAATTACAACGCAGGGCAAATTATGTACGTTTTTTTTAGTGAAAACTCAAAAATAATTTAGTTTACAAGGTGGTAGGTCCCTCGTATGCGAGAGACCGTCTGGGTTGATACACCGCTTTGTTTATTCTGTCGCCAAGCAGCAGTGTATAGGCACTGTTGTTCCGGTTTAAAGGACATTGACGCCAGTGAAATTACTGTGCATTATGAGACTTAACATATTATGTCTCGGGGTGACAAGCGCAGTTCAATGCCATGCAGTGTTTTGCAATTCAAAGTACTGTGTGGTGTTGTTTCTGTTTATAGGCAGGCGTGGCGCTTACCATCAGCCGAGCGACTTGCTCGTTACGTCACTCAAGTTATAGACACAACAGTCATATACATAGTCCTGACCCCACACTAGGTTAACCTGTATCGTGGATATCAGGAACTACGTGGGATTTGCCAACCCACAACACCCAGTCCCGAAACAATTATTTGTGGATATCACCAACATTTTGTCTCGGTGTAGGAATCTGACTGACCCACTGCGCTACGAAGGCTGTCACAAAAAACACAAATTGTAATTGCTGAGATTAAAACTTGAATCCAAGAAAGACCTCACCGGCTTTTCAGCCTAAGCACTGAACCAATCAACAATTTAATTATTTTGACTGACAGATCTATACAACGAAATAGCCCGACTGACGCTCAGGCCCAACAGCGGCTACCAGCAAATTATACTTGATGTTGCCATATCGGTACACTGATCCATAAATCTACATGACAATTAGTGCCACGGGAATATTTGCATGATTAGACTCACTAATCACTCCGACGCGACGTCGGACATTATACCACAGTAATGAACGAGCGCAGTTTGCCGCTTTTGAAACAGTACATAGCTTAATTCATCAATGAGATATGAACAGCAATTCCGATTGACTGATTCGAATGGCTTTTAATTTTAATACGCCTGTACTCCCCGAAGTGGTCGGTAGGAGTAACTAGTACACCCACATTTCGCCGAGGTTATTTCCATCCGTGACGTATGCTAATATTCTATGTCAAATAGTAAGTATCCAGCCTAATTTCAAGTGTTCAAGCTGCCGAATGCCACGGATATTGCTTAACCACTGCTGTTAGTTTATAACAGCCAGAATCGACTTTCTACGTGCCATTCAACGCACGGAGACGCTCCGTTGAAATAACACTAAGCGGTCACCGATCCATGAACTGACCGCGCCAAGGGTTGCTTAATTCGCTAATCGTTTACCGATTAGTGAGTGCCACTCATCGAAATAAGGTACCTAGAACGATAACTCTTATATGAATATGCCAAAAATACGGCTCCACTTACTTACACATGCAAAGGTAATCACACGTAGCACTCATACACACAACAAAAATTAATGAACGTTCAAAATCAACTTTATTTCATAAAAGTTAATGTCTAAATATAAAATTTCTAAATCGAGATACGAAGTTCTGCGCCGCCCAAAAATTTGACGTATGAAGTGTCATCTAGAGATCATGAATCAATTTTTATGAATTGATGAATGAACCAGCTGCACAGTTTTTATAGCCCCGCCCCCTTGCACAGAGTTTTGGTAGGGTAATTTTTTTGTTGAGTTACGTTTCTTGTCATCTTATTTCGATGGTGCCACTAGCTATGAGCGCCTCATACACACGTTAGGCTAATCATAACATTATTTATTTACTAGCCCTGTATTATACAAGTCCCACTGCTGGGCACGGGCCTCCTCTACTGAATGAGAGGGGTTTAGGCCTTAGTCCACCACGCCGGTATAATGCGGGTAGGTAGACTTCAGATACCTTCGAAATTCTTATGAAGAACTTCTTAGGTATGCAGGTTTCCTCACGATATTCCCGTCACCGTTAAAGCGATAATTAACAATTAATACACACATAACTTAGAAAAGTCAGAGGTGTGTGCTCTTGGGACTGGTTTGGAACCTGCGACTTTCACCTCGACAGTCCGTACCACTCCCCACTGAGCTATCGCTGCTACTAATCAAAACATATATACATTTAAGTAGATTTAATTCTGTAGATATGAAACTATATTTAAGCTGATTTATCCGATGCCATCATCGAATATGGTATCGAAGTTCGGAGGCTCGCTAATTAACTGGTTACGGTACACAAACGCTATCAATAATTTATGACCAATCGCCAGTTTAATTAACAACTTATTGGATACATAGTTTTAAAGTTTAATTTAGTGACGTTTGGCATTATTTAATACATATATACGCACATACCCCTGTAATCCACGAAGGTGTAGGCAGAGGTGTAACCACATTTCGCCGAGCGTATCTCCGTCCCTTGATGTAATAAAGGGCGAGCCTACCGCCATACCGGGCACAATTTTAGACTCCGGGCTGATGCTGAGCATTTCGTAATAGAAAAACCCAACATCACTTTTGCCCGACTCGGGCATCGAACCCGAGACCTCAGCGTCAGCCTCAGTCGTAACGCGTACACACTACAACTGCGCCACCGTGGCAATTTTAATTAACGATTGGTTTGTATTGCATTAGCGCAATGCCTGCCCATAAAAAGAAACAACATCACACAGAACTTTAAAATTTTACAAAGTAGTGCACTGGACTGACTTCGTCACACCGAGACATAGGTGGTTAAGTCTCATAATACCCAGTAATTTCACTAATTTCAATATTCAATGTGCTTACACACTGCTGCTTGGCTGCAAGAATAGCTAAATCGGTAGTACCAACCCAGACGGCCTCTCACATACGAAAGAATTACCACTTATAGAAAACTGGGAAACTCTTCAACGGTAAAGTAAATGCAAACGTGATTCGAGTTTAAAGTGGATCTTTAAGTTTTTAACATAAAAGGTTAATTGCAGTACAAGATTATGAATGCTTTATATTTTTGTCACTAACGCGTTGATGTCTTTTAGATAACACCATTAGCGTAGCACTATGAATATGCGCTTCTTTTTGTTTACAAATTAGTACGACTATGCAATCAAATTCCCGCCATCCGAGTCCGATCAGTCGAGATAGTCTCCGTAGCACAGTGGGCGAGTAGCCGGCTGAGAAGCAAGAGGCCGCGGGTTCGATTCCGGCAACAAGACAAAATATTTGTGTGATCTACAAATATTTGTTTCGGATTTGGGTGTTTTCTCCCTAGGTAGGTTGACGCCAGGCAGGCGTATGGTCGTAAAAACTACGCGCCAAATCTTTCTGCGACATGTGTAAAAAAGCATGCGCTGACCCTACTGCAAGTGAGATAAGGGTAGAGACACTCCTTATTTCTTACTAATATTATAAATGTCAAAGTTTGGATGCGTGCGAGTTTCTGAGTTTGGATGTTTGTTAACCAATTAGGCTTTAACGGCTGAATGGATAATATTTGGATGAAATTTAACACACATGGGTTGGGATATTATATAAAAGCTAGTAATTAAATAAACGTTACCTGGAACAATCCGAAGCTGGTATAAGAGTTGTTGTGGTTGGTCACTTTCTCCGTAGTTCTGCCACTCGCATGCTCTATGAGACACACCCCTGCAAAACGAAAAAATCTTAGATACTGTTATTGCCTAGGTAGGCAGATGAGTATACGGCCCGCCTTTTGGTAAGCGATCATCTGAGTCGCCCATAGACTTCAATAATGCTAGGGCACCAGCCCCGGATCTACGACTTTTTCGAACCGGGGCAGACTCTTGATAGTGGCGCCCCTCTCTCCAGCGATCGAGATAAATTAATTAAAAAAAAAATACTAAAAGAAAAGAATGATGCACAAAGGGCTGCCTACGGGATGGAATTTGTGACCGGAATGGCGATAGGGCTCGTCCCCTATTGTGATATGTTATTATCCCCTATTGACATCATGGGACGGAACTGGGCTCACCGAGTGCAGCTCTACTTGCACCTGTGCCTACCCTTTTTGGGATAAAGGTGTGAGAGCTTATGTACAAAACTATCTACAGCGTGGTTCTGACATTTATAACCTTATCAGAAAGTAAATAAAATAAAACAGACACGTAAACAGTCTTAAACAAAAGCTAGGCACGAATTTCCTAGTTGAAAATTAATTCTAAGCCTCAGACAAGGGGATGCCTTAAAATTTCATGTAGCGCCAAATTTGATCACCACGATTCAAAAGGATTTAAAGTTGCCGAAAAAGGAAAAACAAACCGGGCCGTTGTTGGCTAAGCCACTTAAAATCTGAATACTAATAATAACATTGCTTTGTGGTGATTGTAAGAAGACGCGGGTGGACGGTGTTAGGCAGGTGCGTGTTTGAGTGCTGGCGAGGGCGGATTTTACGGCGGATATTTTATTTGACTTACTAGGGGCGTTGTCCATGTTTTTTATATAACATAAAATAAAAAAAAAACTTAAAGTCCGACGAATATGAGACATATCTTACTTTCTTCCTCACATTATTCTGCATCGATTGGTATCGGTCTCGACCCCATACGCCCAGCGGTTTCGGAGGAGATAGCGTGACAAGCTTTTGGCAGCGGCGGCGGCAGTTACGTTTTTAGAATAGAGAGAATATAATCTTTCCTTCTGCCTGAAGTTATCCTGGCTTAACCAGTCATCCCGAATGGTTTACCGGTAATTCTATGGTAGAATTATCTAAACGTCAGTGTATTTTATGGCATAATAGCTCTTATTAATAATGCATTAAGTCTCAAATTTGAAGGGCAGGTCGAGTGTCAATAAGGTTGATTGAGTGTCAATAAGGTGGAATTGTGCTTGTCAAATCAGTTTACCGGTAAACTGGCAGGACAGAATTCAATGCCAAGGTTCACCTTTTCATACTATAGGTTTTACAGTATTTGATATTATATGTAGAGATCCGCCGTCTGATCCCCACAACCCGCAACGGGAGCCAAATTTCGCCTTTGCCTCGTCCGTCAATGAGCAGAGTGTACCACGTACAGGTGAGGTTGGCTTTGGGCCTAACATGTTGGTGGCCCACTTTTACTCTAAATAAATAATTATGACAGCCTCGGTGGCGCAGTTGTAATGCGTACGCGTTACGATTGAGGCTAACGCTGATGTCTCGGGTTCGATCCTCGGGTCGGGTAAAGTGGTATTGGGTTTTTCTATTACGAAATGCTCAGTATCAGCTCGGAGTCTGGAATTTGTACCCGGTATGGCGATAGGCTCGCCCACTATCACATCGTGGGACTGACATACGCTCGGCGAAATGTAGGTGTACTGGTTACATCTCTACCTACCCCTTCCGGGTTTACAGGTGTGAGTGCGTAAGTATGTATAAATAATGAATTATTTTAGAGAAAATAATCCGCTCATTCGTGCACAGAGCCTTAACTTGTAGCGGAAACTAAATGAATTGCCGCCTCTGACCTTTATAAGCGTTCACGCGAAACTTTACTCTCGCAGAGATCTCCCATTTGCATAAAAAGGGAACATCATTCAGATGACAAAACATTTCCAAATCCCCTTTCATTTAAGTTTAAAATTTGTTAGAGAGCCGCTTTAATTGACACAGTACATTGACGATAACTGTGTGGACAGTATGACATCTGTGAAAATATTTTAATAAATAATACTAGCTTTTTAATATATACTGTCCCACTGCTAGGAATGGGCTTTCTTTACTGATGAGAAAGGCTAGGTTGGTTTGATGTGGTTATTTATTTTTCATAGATCTTTATACAATAACAGCAGGAGCTGCGATAGCTTAGCGCGAATTTGTACGCACTGTCCAAGACAAAAATCGCATGTTCAAAACCAACTTTAATCGCATGCACCTGTGAATTTTCTAAGTTACGTGTATATTTGTCGTTAATTATCGCTTACTTTAACGTAGAAAATAACATGGTGATGAAACATGCATACTTGAGGAGTTCTCCATATGAATTTTGAAGGTATGTGAAGAGGAGGCCCGTGTCGAGTAGTGAGATGTGTTAAATGTAAGGGTAGAGTATGTACAATCAGCATATTTTAAAACCGACATTAGTTGGCACGTACAACTTAAGATCTGATGTAATCATATTTTATAAAAATAATTTTTATCATCATATATTTTAGGCTCGCCCCTATCACATAAGGGACGCAGATACGCTCGGCGAAATGTGGGTGTACTGGTTACACCTCTGCCTACCCCTTCGGGGATTACAGGCGTGAGTGCGTATGTATGTATGTATTTTTATTATCAATGAAATACCTCTTTCAACAATAAACTTACTCATTTTTAACATTAATTTATGCAGATAAATGACCACCACATTTCTGTATAATTAGTGCAGTACAAAGTTAAAAGAATTTTAAATATTCGCGTAGCCGTGACTAAACTAAGAATAAAGAAACCAACGGAAACGTGACGCGCTCACACTATCACGTTCATTGTTGGAGTGGTTTTTCCTTAAAACTTCTTTAGAAATGGAGGTTAACTTAAATAGAAGTCGCTTTTGAAAAATAACATGCTTTTGTCAAAAGTCTAGTGTAGTTATTATGTTTAGGCGAGGCATTATTATCTCACACCTGGATCCCAGAAGGTGTAGGTAATGCGCCCACAGGTTGCCGAGCTTATTTCCGTCTCATGATGTGATAGAAACCTATCAGAGTATTGTATACAAACCTATTGTAGGAGAAAACATATGTTTTTATTAACGGAGCTGATACAAATTTTGATTGTTCGGCCTGGAGATCGAAATGGTTTTACAGATGAAGCAGTCTGAGCTGACTTTTTCATACCATAAAGCATTATTTAAATGTTTTGTGTAAATCTAAGAGATCTTGCCAAAAGGCAAATTCCTACCTTTTATACCATCCTAATATCCACTTAACTACGAATATTATATTTAGTGGTATAGCCACGTTGTAGACAGTTTTGTCTACAGCATGAATGGGCCGGCTCGTCCGGGTCGTCACCACTGTCTTACAGGAAACCGGCTTAAAGGAGCAGCTTACTGCTGCGTTGCGTACGGTGAGTGATATATCCGGAGGCCCAAATCCCCCTTCCCTTCCCAATCCCATAATTATCTCTTTCCTATAAGGTCGGCAACGCGCCCATGATACTTTTAGTATTGTCGGCTTACATGGGCAGTGGAGATCACTTACCATCAGGTGATCCACTTGCTCGTTTACCAGCCTATGATAAAAAAAAACAAATGTGAATGTTTAGGTGTTAGTCATTTTGTGAAGCTGAAATAATCGACATGATTGTAAGCAATCCTACTAATATTATAATCATGAAAGTTTGGATGTTTGTTAATCAATCATACCTTATCGGCTGAACGGATTTGGATGAATTTGATATTTTATCCCAGAAAAAGACAAAGGTTAGAAGGCTATAAAGCTATTTTAGGATAGTATACATTGTACTCTATCTATCTAGGTGTACTAGTTGAACATTTTTCATCTTCCACCTGTCCGTATCTCACTTGCAGTGGGTTCGGTGAAACATGCTTTTAACACATTACAGAATAATTTAGCTTGTAGTTTTCACGACCGGCCGCCTGCCTGACGTCAACCCTTCCGGTTGAAGATTTGTATGTGAATTATAAGATAAACAACATTGATAATTAGTTTTATTTCTCTCTTGAAATGTCAGTAACTTTTTCTTTGTTGTTTTGTTACTTAATTGACAAAAAATTATCTTTTTTATTTTATTTTTACACTTTATATACGATGTATAAAGGCGGACTTAATGCCAAAGGCATTGTCTACCAGTCAACCTTAGGGCGATGCAGAGATGAACAAAATAGGTGCTAAAAAGGAAGATACATAATATAAAAATATTACATAGTATGTAATAAAAGTTACAATGCCGAATAAAAAAAAGAACCTAAAATAGGTTGCTTGCGTTGATCTTCTATGATGTATGTGACAGGGTTTGTGTCATTTACGTTGGTAATATTAAAACATGTGGGGCAGTCTTTGGGGACTGCCCATAAAAGTGAAACTTTTTTCACATTATAGAAATTTAACTAAAAAATTTTGAAATAATATTACATTAAAGACAAACAAACTGTAGAGGAACGGGTGCTAAATGTTCCTCCGGCGAAGGGGAGATCTTCAGTCAGGCGGATGTTGTACCTGACCGGCACCGCACAATGCAACATTAACCAGATCCTGAATCGCGCTAGCAAAGTTCGCGACGATTAGTATATATACAAGTTCCGAACGTCAACCAACGGAGGGGCCGCGGCCGGTCAGGTACAACATCTGCGTGACTGAAGATCTCCCCATCGCCGGAGGAACATTTAGCACCCGTTCCTCTACAGTTTGTTTTTGTGTGTTAGAAAAAAAAATGGCGCGTAACGGAAAAATGTTACCCAGAAATTAAAGATAGTGCGTAACAGAAAAACGTTAATTTTTTTTTACATTGCTATAAAATTTCTCCCATACGCCGACAAAGAAGTTTCACTTCAAATATGAACATACAATCAAATATAATAAATACAATATAATACAACATATAAATATATGTGATATGTAGGACAAACTAATGTGATTCTGCCACTCCGTCTAACAATAGTTGACGAACTCTCACGTTAAAAGCCAGTCGTGTGGTACACGACCTGAATTCCAGTGGGAGTGCGTTCCAGAGAAGTATAGATGGAATAGCGAAAGAAGAGTGGGTGAAGTAGTAACAATATGCTGTAATGGAACCTTCCTTTTTAAGTCAGTTAAATATACAGCCTTACTGTACATTTATTATGCAACATCATCATACTACGTAGAAAGCGGCGTCACCTCAGAATTAATTCAAATTAATACGTTTGTGGATGGCTTAAATCAAAAAGGGGGACATTTTACTACAATTAATGGATTTGTCGAGTGCAGAGGGTAAAACAGTGAGCATGACCGACACTTGGTTAAGAAATCCATAGGACAATTATAGTGTATGCTTAATAATGGGTCATTTATGTAAGTGTGTGTTTACACTAGACTGCCTCGGTGGCGCAGTTGTAATAACAAACATCACCCAAGATCTTGCATACAGAGATTAACACTATCTAGAAAAGAAGGAGGCAAGGGACTTATAGATATAGTTAATTTACATAATACACAAATCACAATACTCCGACAATACTTTTTCAATAAGATGTCATCATCAGCACTCCACAAAGCAATAGTACAAACGGATAACAAGTTCACTCCGTTAAATATGAATCAAAGAACACCGCAAAAAAATGAAAAAATAACACAAGACAAGGAAAAAATTGAAGAATGGAGCCGGAAGTCTCTACATGGAAGGCACCGCCAAGACCTGAGTCACCCTCATGTCGACAAAGAAGCGTCGAACGCATGGCTTGGTCGAGGCGAACTCTTCCCAGAGACTGAAGGCTTCATGACAGCAATCCAAGACCAGGTAATCGAAACCCGGAATTATAAAAAGTTTATAATGAAAGTGCCTACAAGTTTTTTCATGATCTGAGAGTTGATGTCCTCAGCTACAGTTCTCAGAATGCGACTGTCCCTAACTCTTCTCAAGAGTGAAGCCGATTTTTTCCGTATTACCGCATAAAAACCATCGGTATGGGCTTGCGCAAACATCTCCGACGCACTACAGTAACGTGGCAGTCTCAACAACATTCTGAAAGCATTATTATACTGAACGCGCAGGACATCCAGCGATCCTTTAGTATAGCTGACCCACAGACTGCTCGTGTACAGATTCTGGCAGTAAGCCTTGAAAAGTGTAATTTTGACTTGGGCTGTACATCGAGCAAATCTGCGGGCCAACATATTACTCCGCACCGCTAGAGCCCTACGCTCCCTCTCAATATCCATATGGTCCCTAAGGTCGTAATGCGTACGCGTTACGATTAAGGCTAACGCTGAGGTCTCGGGTTCGATCCCCGGGTCGGGTAAAGTGGTATTGGGTTTTTCTATTACGAAATGCTCAGTATCAGCCCGGAGTCTGGAATTTGTGCCCGGTATGGCGATAGGCTCGCCTCCTATCACATTATGGGACGGAGATACGCTCGGCGAAATGTGGGTGTAATGGTTACACCTCTGCCTACCCCTTCGGGGATTACAGGCGTGAGTGCGTATGTATGTAATATATATGTATAATTTTATTCTGCATAAAATAAGGGTTCAATACATAATCTTGATATTATTATTGATTATTGATTATTGATTTTATTTATTCTCTTATAAATTTAGCAAACAAAACTAGGTAGTATCTTTATTTGAAATAGCTATTGGTTAGATACTTTTTGCCTAAGTACGTCCAATTAATATCAAATTACACTTTACAGCAAGAGATAAATCCATTTTCATCCAATCATTGTTTTAATAATCCTTCCTATTAAACTCAATATCCTTCTCTCGTTTACAGATATTGTAAACGAAAACTTGGCCAGAGAAATACGTATCCAATTACATAAGGGAATGTTTGACGAAATGAAGGCCGGTGTTACGTTCCGGACGGGCGGATAACAAAGCTTTTATATGCTCATTTCCAATACTTGATAGTAGGAAAACAATATATGTCGGTATATCCGGGAGATTTCATTATTAGTCGTAGATATATGTATTGTTATGAAGTGAAAACTTCTTTAGGCGCGTTGGGTATTTTTGAGATGGGAAAAACCCATTGAACTCGCGAGACTGTTACCGACACCTTTGTATATAGTATCTACATATATTAACCCCGTTTACACGAGCGTTTGGGTTGAAATACATTGATAATATAACTATATATAATATACACATATATAGTGTATATACGTACAACATAGATGTCGGAACATTTCGAATCGAATAAAACAAAAAAAAACCTGACTATTCTAAAAATACACACGTAGTAATTGTTTAAGTTTTTACTTCTGTTGGCACTCCCGGTGTAGTATTTTATTACTTTGAATGACGTAACGAACACGTCGACTGATGGTAAGCGCGATGACTTCCCATAAGGGTTCCCACACAGAACTTCAAATTATAATACACGGACATGTCATTGGACTACGCCGTCACCCAGAGACATAAGATGTTAAGTCTCATTTTACATACATATACATATGCACTCTGTGGGGGCTATCTGTTAAAGCTATAGAAGCTATTATAGTAAATATTGCTCTCATTTTAGCAGATATTTTTAATTGTTGTGTAAATGACGGTATTTTTCCCGATTTAATGAAAATAAGTAAAATTGTGCCAATTTTTAAGACGGGCTGTGTAAATAGCGCTTCTAATTATAGGCCTATATCTATATTACCAGCTCTTAGTAAGGTTTTTGAAAAAATCATGCTAGATCAAATGCTGGCGCATTTTGATAGGAATAGGATATTACATAATAAACAATTTGGGTTTACAAAGAGTCGGTCTACTCAAGATGCTGGATCAGCCTTAATGACATCTGTGTTGGAGGCCTGGGAGGGGTCGCAGGATTCTCTGGGTGTGTTCTGTGATCTCTCCAAGCCATTTGACTGCATCGACCACCAAACCCTCATTGCTAAACTCAAGTATTACGGTATTTGTGGTACATCTCTTGATCTTGTGATATCCTATTTATCTGGTCGGGAACAAAGAGTATGTATTAACGGCGTCACTTCAGTAGGATCTACAGTCAAAATAGGGGTCCCACAGGGTTCCATTCTGGGCCCTTTTCTATTCTTAGTTTACATTAATGATCTTCCTTATATGGTTGATAAGATGGCAGACATAGTTTTATTTGCTGACGACACCTCTTTAATATTTAAAGTGAATCGTAAGGATGAAGATCTAGTTACACCTAACAAAATTCTAAATTTAATTTCAAACTGGTTCTCTGCGAATAACCTTTTATTAAATGCAGGGAAGACTAAATGTATCCGTTTTACATTACCAAATATTGTAAAGGTACATACGCACTCACGCCTGTAATCCCCGAAGGGGTAGGCAGAGGTGTAACCAGTACACCCACATTTCGCTGAGCGTATTTCCGTCCCTTATGTGATAGGGGGCGAGCCTATCGCCATACCGGGCACAAATTCCAGACTCCGGGCTGATACTGAGCATTTCGTAATAGAAAAACCCAATACCACTTTACCCGACCCGGGAATCGAACCCGTGACCTCAGCGCTGACCTCAATTGTAACGCGTACACATTACAACTGCGCCACCGAGGCAGTCGTAAAGGTGAATTCACGTATAGAATTAAACAAAGAAACATTAGATCTAGTCTCTTCAACAGTTTTCCTAGGAATAACTCTAGATAGTAAATTGCAACGGGATCCTTAAATAGGAAGATTATCTGGTAAATTAAGTGCTGTTGCTTTTGCTGTCCGGAAAATAAGACGCTTAACTGATGTTTCAACGGCAGGTTAGTATATTTCGCATATTTCCACAGTATTGTGTCCTATGGCATTCTATTGTGGGGATCAGCTGCTGATATAGACACTATATTTATATTACAAAAAAGAGCAGTTCGTGCTATATATGACCTGAGGAGCCGCGATTCCCTACGATCTGTATTCAGGGATAGTAATATACTAACTGTGCCGTCTGAATACATGTATCAAAATATTATGTATGTTCGTAAAAACTTAAGTAAATTTCACAAAAATAGTGACATCCATAATATAAATACTAGAAACAAAAATAAACTCACAGCACCCTCATTTAGAATTGTTAAGACTAAAAAGTCATTTATGGGTAATAGCGTTAAATTTTATAACAAGCTCCCCAACAATGTTATTGATATTCCCGAAAATTTGTTCAAGACACACATTAAACGTGAGCTTATGACCAGGGGCTACTATAATGTTAAACAATATCTAGAGGATAGAGACGTTTAGCGTTCGGTTCCTCCTTGCATACTGTGACCTCCTGGGGCCCTGTAGCTTAGGTTAATTATGAGATAATTAAACAATTATAAATAGAATGTATGTTTTAGTAACCAAGATTTAAATAAATTAACCAATGAGTTGTATTATGCTACGAGCAAGCTAAAATGAAATGCTTCCTAACATAAAATACCTACGTAAACCAAAAAATTAAAATGATATAAAATAAACAAAAGACGACCGATCGCGAATAAATAATAACGGAAAATTGACAATTTTTTAAAATACAAGTCATGCTTTTCAAGAATATAGTAAGCGGACAAAAAACAAGCCCACTGAGTTTGTTTCGCCGGGTCTTCTCAAGCTGGGTCGCGTTTGGATCCGGTGGTAGTTTTAAAACAACACTTCGGAGATACACATGGTCCGCGGTCAATCTCCCTAAAGTTAACTATAGGACTTTGTATTTCCTAAAATATAAATTATTGAAAATCCGGACCTAAAACAAGCTCCCTGAGTTCAAGTAGCTGGATCTTCTCAGAGTTTGGGTCGCGCCGCGTTAAATCCAGTGGTAAATTAAGCCCACTGAGTTTGTTTCGCCGGGTCTTCTCAAGCTGGGTCGTTTTGGATCCGGTGGTAGTTTTAAAACTCGTGCCGTTTCGGTAAATGCAGTGGTCCATTCCGACTCAAAATATTTATTAAATAATAATGGCCGTTTCTATATTACAAATACTGTTAGTAATGTAAAATGTAAAATAAATAGACAACAAATAAACAATTTAGTGTAATTGCCTAGTGTATTTGACGATGCTATGTATGTTATGTATACATTAGTTGATATGATTTTTATACATAAGTTTCTTTATTTTGTACTGACTTGTCATAAGCGCTATTTTGATTGCCTACATGATTAATAAACTATTTCATTTCATTTCTCTCACGCCTGTAATCCCTAAAGGGGTAGTCAGAGGTGTAACCATGCACATTTCGTCGAGCGTATCTCCGTCCCTTGTTGTGATAGGGGTCGAGCCTATCGCTATACTGGGCACAAATTCAAGACTCTGGGCTGATACTGAGCATTTCGTAATAGAAAAACCTAATATAACTTTTCCCGACCCAGGGATCGACCCCGAGACCTCAGCGTCAGTCTCAGTCGTAACGCGTACGCATTACAACTGCGCCACCGAGGCAGTCATAATCTCATTTTGCCCAGTAATTTTACTGGATTCAATGTCCTTCAAACCGGAACACACTAGTGATTACACACTGTTGCTTGGCGGCAGAAATAGACAAAGAGGTACCAGCCCAGGCTGCCTCTCGCATACGAGAGACCTAACTTGTGCCGCTGCTCAAAGGCAATACGACATTTATATATTAAAACACATTTTGAACAATATAGTGATGATGGAGTACCCCACACGGGATCGAACTCAAGATTATTAACTCGGGTTATGCAGCCTTGAATGCAGCATTCCCGGGCTAATCCCGCGGGGTACCGCACTACTCTTCGCTGCATTAAATTCTAATCCATGTGAACAGTTTGCATATTAATTACTTTGGGATTCAATGTTTTCACTTTTGGATAAGGTAAAGAATTATAACTTTAAGCCGATGCTTTTTAAGCTGTAAAATCGATTAAAAGAGTATTTAGAGGGTTATGAATTGGAAAATAAAATTAAGTTAAAAAAATATTAAAATAATTGTTGAATTTAAAGTAAAAAAAGGACTTAAATAATAACAATAACAGCAAACTTATATAAATGTTGATTTTTAAGTAATATATTGCTGGACACAGGCGTCCTCCACTAATGAGAGGGTATAAGCCTTAGTCCTATAAAATAGATTTTTTTATTCGCATTAATTATTAACACACACCCGACGGGAACTTATACCATCAGCAATCGGCGATTAAACTGCTTTTCGGAAGCTCAATGCCGCGTCCGAGCGTTCTAATCCGTATAAATACGAGTACAAACGCCAGTCGCGGCGATCAAGTCGCTTTATGGAAACTGCGCGCTACACATTCGGATGTCAGTTGCATTTTAGTTAGGCTTTGGAACACAGTTCAGTGTCGTGCTCCTACTACTCCCGCTGAAAAGTGAAGTGACATCTCACTTTTTCCAACAATAATGGCTTATAATTTGCGAAGTTTACACAAAAATAGATAAATAAAACGCGCAATTGAGAACCTCCTTCTATTTTGAAGACGGTTAAAACACAACAATGGAATCGATTTTCTATTCACACAATACTTACAGTTTGGTATAAGACTTCTAGGGAAGTTGTATCTTAGCAGTTCCCTGGAGAGTTGGCAGCGAGTGAAAGTCTTGGCGTGAGCTTCCGAAGTTGGTATCAGGTTCGATGATAGCAGAAGCAGCATCAGATGCGCTGGAAACGGCATTCTAGACAAAAAAGTTTTTGTTATAAAGTTTTTATAGTTGATCAAATAATAGTGGCAATTGATTGCAATAAATGCATCGATTGCGATTTGAATCCCCTGAACAGACTTTCAATCGAAGTGATCAACAGAAAAACCATACAGCTTCAGCTTATCGATTGAAACCGACTCAGAACAACTAAAAACCTAAAAAATAACCCATTTTAAAGAAATAAAGTTTTTTATTGTCAATTGGAATTGTGCCTGATATGCCGATAGGCTCGCCCCCATCACATAATGGGGCGGAAATAATAGCTTATTTAACTCTTATTAATAATAATAATAATAATAATTCTTTATTACTGTTTTTACATTTTCTTTAAATATTACTTATAGCACCCAAACTAGGCTAAAAGCCTGTATCTTGGGCACTTATATTACGTCTAGCTTAACAGTAAAGAGCCTCGGTCAGTCGTAGCACTGGAAAATACATAAATATTTCAAAGATAGAAATAAAAATATAATATAAATATTAGGTACCTATTCATAAATATACACACACACAAATATATAAATATATACATACATATATGATATGTACACTACATACTTTATGTTATTCTAGAATTTATTAAATGAGATATTTTATATAAATATGTTCAGCATAACATGCCATACCCAGCATATTATGCTGAACATAATATGCTATACTTAGCATATTATGCTGAACATATGCTTAGTACTCTAAGTTGTAATAACTGCATCAGTTCATAATATTTTCAGTCTCATCATAAGTAAGGGTTGCCAACCACTTGCATATGATGGATTTGGCTTCTTTAACTCTGCAATGTTTGATATTGCATATTTTAACAACCTTGTTGTAAACAAATGATGATATGAAGGGATGAAAACGTTTAGCAAAAGACGTATTGATAGAAGGAGTAGTGATACTAAACACTCGTTGTGTTAATAGTTTGTCATAATGAGCAGAACATAGTATTGTTTTATGAGTGATGAGAGAAAGTTTTAGGATGAAAAGCTGGCGTACGTTTAGAATATTGCTTTCCCTATATACCTTGCTTGTGGGATACCTGTATGGTCTCTTCATCATAACTTTTAATACAGAACGTTGCGCTTTTTCAGCTTGTATCATTACCGTTTTATGCGTGCTGCCCCACGATGTGATGCAATAAGTTATAAGTGATTGACAAGTAGCAAAATATACAAGTTTCAACGTTTCAAGGGAAGCGGAGTTTCTAAGCAATTTCATGATGTTTATAATTTTTCGTACTCGTCCACAAAGATTTTCTATGTGTGGTATAAAATTGAGGCGTTGGTCTATCAATACCCCAAGATACTTTATATCATTTGCTCTGATTATTTGTTTACAGTTGCAGGTTTCTTGTTTTGCATTACACGTGTGGATCTTAATAGTATCAACTGTAATATTAAGGGCTGAAGATAGTGTTTTGTGGAAACAAATGTACTTTGTCTTAGTAGTGTTAAGTGTCAAGAGATTATGCTGCAGCCATTTTGCTACAGCTTGCATACCTCGTTCTGTATTATTTAAAACGTTACTCCAACCATCACCCTGAAAGACAATAGCAGTATCATCAGCGTAGCAGATGATGTCTGCATCTTCCAGCAAAAGATCGTGAATATCGTTCATATAAAGGATGAACAACGAGGGGCCCAATACGCTTCCTTGGGGGACACCGAAATTAACTGCACGTGGAGAGCTGACAAATCCACAAACCTCAACGCACTGCTTTCGATGTGTGAGATAACTTTGAAACCATTCTAGTGCCGTGCCTCTTATACCAGCATTAGTCAATTTTTTGAGAAGTATGGGGACCGAAACAGTATCGAAGGCCTTAGCTAGATCCAAGGATACCCCAATGCAGTTCTTTTTGTTGTCCAAGAGTGAAGATATTTTTGTAACCAAGAGTGATACTGCTTCTTCAGTCGACCTGCCTTGCCGGAATCCAAATTGTCTATCTGAGATAAGTCCACGGGATTCCAGATATTTTATAAGGCGCTTATTAACTATTTTCTCTAACAATTTAGAAAAAACACATAGCAAAGAGATAGGTCTATAATTATCTGGTGTGCCCTTGGGACCTGACTTATGTATTGGACAGACGGATGCGATTTTCCAGTACTCGGGGAATACCCCAGAAGAAAGACTTGCATTGATAATATCGGTTAAAGGTTGAACTATGGCATCCTTGATTTCTTTAATCAAACGGTTATCTAATTTATCTGGACCAGGTGCTTTATCACTGCGTAGCTGCATTATAAGAGCATCTACCTCAACAGTGTCTGTCGGTTGTATGAAAAAGGAATTTACTAAGTAATTATTCTTTCCAGTCTCCATGGCCAGTTCTTCTTGAGTTACGTTAAGTTCTGCTAAAATTTCGTCAGCTAAGGATTGACCAACTGTTGTGTAATATTTATTACACATGTCTAAAGATTCGTTAATGGTGGTAGAGCCTTGAACAGAGAGCAGTTCAGTCGGATCTTTTTTCTTAGCATCGAGGTGGCAAATGTTTTTTACAGTATTCCACAGTTTCTTGGGGTTACCTTTACTGTCTTCTAATGCGTGCTTTTCATATTCCTGCTTCAATTTTCGTATTAAACCATTGCAAAAGTTACGATAGCGGTTATAAATTGTGCGCTTGACTTCATCATCAGAATTACGCCTACATTGAATATGCAATCGATCTCGCTGCTTCATACACCGGATCAAGCCTGGGGTAATCCATGGCTTGAGATTTTTTTTGGATCGACTGAGTTTAATTTTATAGGTGTGCTTATTAATTATGTTGAGTAGAAGATCTGTGAAAGAGTTTACGGATTTATTAATGTTAATATCTAGTACCTCGGACCATTTTATGTCCCTAAGTTCCAGTTTAATTGCATCGATATCCCTCCTGAGTGAAAATTTTATAGTTGTAGGTTCTTTTAGCCTGGTGAGTTTAATACCAATCATTGCAATATCATGGTCAGTGATATCTGCCTGACAAACAACTCCAATGACTTCTCCTGGTGATTTTACGAAAACGTGGTCAAGACACGCTGCATTTCTAGTGGGTAATGTTATTGCTGGTTTAAAGCCAAATTCAGCATTCAGACACAGATATTCCAATGCTTGATTATTATCTATAGTTGACATTATATTGATATTTATGTCCCCGGCGAGTATCATATGTGTTTTATTCTGGCTCCCAAGGTGAGAACCAAGAGAATTAAGAAAATTAGTAGTGTTTTTGAATGACGGAGAACGATAAATTCCCAATATTGATATATTATTTGATATGTCTACCTGAAGACAATTTGCTTCATCTATACAAGGTTCATACACAGATGCGTCCCAGATATCCCTGATATAAACAACTATTCCACCGTTTTGATTAATGGTTTTGCAGGTGTTGTGCGCTATGTATTCAGGTATATGTGGTATAATGGACGAAGGAGTAAGCCAACATTCTGTCAAGATTATGACGTCGTAAGAAATTTTTAAACGAGTAAGTGCTATATAAAACGTGTCAAAGTTTTTATGAAGACTTCTGATGTTAAGAGTCAGTACTTTCAAATCAAAACACGGCGTAAGTACAGTTCCACAAGATTCGAGTTCCGTTATTGCGTGGCATTCTATACGTAATGAGTCTATATTATCTGTCAAGTAATTCGCAAACATTTATATTGTTTATAATTACTGTGCATAACGGTTGAGTTGGGAAAATTAGACTCGGGTGAAGTTGCAAGGTGGACACGCAAATACACCATGATGTAAAGTAAATTACATTGTGGCACGGTACCAATTTTCGATGCTAAAGTGGAGTTTTGATTGTCAGAGTTTAGCTTTTTATATAAATGTGCTATGTAGATAATTGAGAACGCGATTGTTTTACTTGAATATCTGTAGTGTATTATAATGCTGTGATATATAAAATATTTGTTTAGATGTATAGTATATGATAAATATAAATATAAATATACGCAATCGCATAGGGAAAATATACGTGATATTAATATAAATAAGTATTTTTTTAGTAAAACATAAAGTGATCTAACAAACTTTCCTAAAGTTTCCAGACAAAAACACGTTATCCTACGGTAATTAAAATAAAAGGTAAGCAAGAAATTGGCATAAAATAAAGTAGTGAAATTGGTGCAGTTAATCACGTCTTCCTTCCGGTTTTGCTGTATCGGACGTGGCGAAAACGCGGCTGAGATCAGCGAGTGAGCGCACCGGTATAGCAGCTTTACCTTCACGCTGTCGTAGGTATATAGTACCCTGGCTACTCCAACAGTGTGCGTAATCTTGCTGTTTGGCTTGCTTTCGGGTTTCACGAAATAACAACCGATTTACTTTGGTAAGTCTCTCATTATAATAGATTTTCTGTGGTGCTCCAGGAACGTCAAGATCAGCACTTGTGATGTTTCTGCGAGATTTTGAAGCTCGTAGTATCTCGTCGCGCTTTGTGCGCCGAAGTAGGCGAATAACAACCGGGCGTGGAAACTTTTTCTCTCCCTGGGCGTGAGTGGAAGGCTGAGAGCGTGGCCCTACACGGGTCACCCAGTCGACGTCGTGATCTTCTAAGTTGACTCCAATTTTTCGAGCAGCCAGAAGCACTATATGCTGCAAGTTTTCATTATAGTTCTCTGTTATGCCTGATAGTTCGACTTCGTTACGCAGATAGTACTGTGCTTGGATATTAAGGTCACTCTGGAGTTGAGACACAGTTGCTTGTAGATTCTTAATGTTTTGCTCGCGATTTTCCAAATTTTTAATGCGAGTTTCGTTGTTGGCGGACTTAGCTGCGAGTTCCTCAAGACGTTCATGACAGTGAGACAGCGAAAGTGTGGCATCTTCCAGCCGAAACTTTAAGGAAGAAATTTCGTTTGTTAAAATACGTATTTCAGCAGTGAGTTCCTTAATTTCAGATGGAGAGTCATTGCATAGCTGGTCAGCTTCGCTTTGCAGAGTTACCATGTTTGATACTGATTGAGACTGACTGGGCATTGGGTTTTTGTTACTTCCTTTCTTTGATGCTGTAGTGCAGTCTGGACATTTCCAGGTTTTTTTTCGGTCCCTGGTTATAGTAGATATGTTTATACATTGTGCACAATAGCTATTATCACATGCTGGAGCAGAACAGCAAATATGGTTTACATCTGTCTGGCTTACTGAGCAACCTAGGCAATTCATCATGATTACCTGCTGAAGTAATAATATATTCAATATTCTCGTCTTTTATGGACTTGTCTCTGCAGTGTGGTAGAATTTTAGAGTTCACGTCTGTATTTGATAACTGATTGATAAATAGCGACGAGAAGGTATAAATGACTCGTTGATAATTAAGCACTTCACGCGGAAGCAACACTAGTGCGGCGCACTTAACCGCGGGAATCGCTTGCAGTCACGGCCCGGCGTGGCGCAGCGTTGAGACGTGTACGACTATTGTATTGAGTTTCGAAATTTATTGATTGTATTACACTTTTTAACTCACTTAAAAACTTTTTAAATGTTGTATGTAGTTAATATTCAATGGTATGAGGAACTTTTGGCTGAATTAACACTTTTTACATTTCTTTACAAGGAATTACTTCGGAGCGATTGCGTAAACAATGCTAACCGGTTGCCGAAGCGAATGCGAATTCCCATATTCCCATAAATATCCATGCACTAATAATAACATTCAAACAGCAGATATCTTTCGAGCATGCTATTTGTTAATGCATTTCATTTTGTTTTCATTTGTTTATTAGCATAAGAGTTTGAGAATTAAGATGTTTGTTAGTCAATCACGCCATAATAGCTGAACAGTTTTTGATGAAATTTGGTATACAGGTAGACCATGACCTTGATTAGGACATAGATTACTACTTATCCCAGAAAAGGCCGTTTACGCGGGCAGAGCCGCAAGCAAAAGCTTGTACTTACATATATTACGTGTCGAATTGAGAACCTACTCCATTTCTTAGTCGGTTAAAAATCTAATCGTGTACCCGCTATTAGGTTAGGTTATTCTATCTTTGTGAAGGTTATATAATCTCCTTTCATCACTTACTTTCCCTGTCGTGAATTTATAACATTTTCATCTTTGTTTATCACCTCAAGCCCTGGTTATAATACGACTCACAAGCCAGTCAGGACAGTGCCATTTAAAATCACATGACTATTAGCAGAAGGTCGTGTGATTATGAGCTTCTTGCTGGTCGTAAACGCGGTTGTAATGTTTTGGATGTGGGGTAAATTGCTTCATACACGACCGAGTGGCGTTAACGTCGCTTGTGTGGAGTTTTCAGACGTGTTCATCTTATGCTTAGAGTCACGGTTTATTGTAATTAAGACGCGAATACTTTAGGCTTTGTAGAGAATTCATAGGTTGGTTAGTTGTGCTGTAAAGTTACATCGAGGTGCTCTTAGCTAGCTAGCTATATGCCCTAAAACCCAGTAGGTCCGGGCATAGGGCGGTCAGATATTAGGGGCGGCCAATCGTGACAAAAATTTCACTGATGATAACAAGAGTCTATGGGTGCTGAGAAAGGGGCGGCTGGTACTTACTACATGGCTTGGGGCCTAGGGAGGGCAAGACTGCAAATCCGCCACTGCTAATCGATAAACGAATCTATGAGTGGTAGAGCCACGCTGTAGACTTGTCTACATGAGTAGGTCGGCACAACTGGGTTTTTACCATCGTATCACAGAAAATAGATGTAAAGTAGCGGCTTGCTGCTACGTTCATTGCCAATCGCTTTTTATCCCTTTCCTTTAAGGTCGGTAACGTGCCCATGATTCTTCTGGTCCTGTGGGCGTGTATTGGTAGAGACCACTTACCATCAGGTGACCCACTTGCTCGTTTGCCGGCCTATACAAAAAAACAGAATGAATGGGTTCGCATAATGTCGACTCGCATAGTTTATACGGCTTAATACTAATGGGCAGATGTGGCACTGACGCCCATGACGCGACTATCTGGAGCATGCCTTAAATGCAGGATGGTATAGACTTATCTCAATATCTTACAACAATAACTTTTGTTAAACTACAGACTCACAGTCTCCTCTTCTTCCGCCTGCTATCCCACTCCCAGGGGGGTCGGCACAACATGCTTTTTTTGACATTGATTTGGCTTGTTAGTTTTTACGACCGGCCGCCTGCCTGACGTCAACCCCTTATGGGAGATCAACCTCTAGAGAGAACTTACAGTCTCACAATCACTTAGTTGAATGTTTTATCTCGTGACAAAACTAAAAACAGTAGTTATTTCAACAAAGATAATTTGAGTGTCATTTGTAAAGCGAGACTTGTTGAAGTTTCACAGCGCTGTTGTATCCATCTCCTATTTAAACTATTTGCATCTTTAATTGCGCGTTCACTCCCGAATTCGAATACGTGTCATAAGGAATATTTTTAAATAAATCTAATATATACGGATTTTATCGCGGTTTAATTTCATTGTAGTCCCGACGTTTAGAAAGCTCTTCAGCCCTCGTGGTCATGAGAGAGACTGAGGTGTAGATCGTCTCGAAAACTTAATGTTACATAGTTTTCAAAATGAAGGTAGACTATGTAACATTAACTTTTATTTTTTAAAAACTAGTTGACACTAGTCCGATCTATGCAGAAAGAGCTCACGGTGTTTTGAGGGCTGGCAGTTGGTCTTTTGGGTTCCGATTAAATGTATAATTGGATCCTAGCGTGCTTCATCTTAGGCCACATCATCGCTTACCATCAGGCGTGATAGTGGCTAAACGCGAGCCTATCACATATAAAAAAACAACCATCTTCTCTATTGAAATTTGGGTGCTTTTTATTTTCAGTAGTCTCGCGAATCATCCTTGGTAGGAATCGGTGTTCAAATTTAATTGGGATCACCACCGCGGGAAGCGCTATCAAAAACAAAAAAATCATCCAAATTATTTATATTTGTTAAAGCCAAGTAGAGTATACTTAAAAAAAATATACTGACGAATTGAGAACCTTTATTTATGTGGTTTATGGCTTAAGACTTATTTCTCCAAAAGAATACATTAATTTACTTGCTATGAGAAATAAAGTTATTTTTAACAATCATAGCTTAATTAAGAGATGAGTTACCGAACGGTAATTTACGTATGGGTTATTGTTATTATGTGTCGGTTAAAAACAACATCGATTGTAGAATTATTCATATAAACATAAAACCACAACTCCAAACAGTTTTCTCTAAAAAATGTAAGATTCATTTCACCATTTGAACTCGCAAAAATGTTTATTTTGGAAAGACTTCAGCATTTGTAATTTCACATGAAGGCAAACAAAAGCGAGTCTCAGAATAAATATGAGAATAATAACAGCGGCTAGACGAACGCCGAAATGAGGGAATCCATCGAGCGAAATGAATTTTGTTAACCGGTCCGGTATAGTTGTACTGGGGGCCGTACACCAAAAATACTTAGGGAGTATAAAATAAAATAAATAAATACACCCAACAGTCACACACATAGTCCTGACCGCACACTAGGTAAACCTGTATCGTGGGTATCAAGAACTACGAGGGACTTGCGGTCCCACAACACCCAGACCCGAGACAAATATTTGTGAATCAGACAAACATTTGTCTAGGTGCGGGAATCAAACCCACGGCCTCACGCTTCGCAACCGGCTACTCGCCCGCTGCGCCACGGAGGCTGTCAAAATGTATGGCACTTATGTGAAAACAAAATCTATATATAATTACGTTTTTCACGTGAATACGTCTTTTAAATCGCTTCCATAGTGGGAGGCATTTATAAAAACGAATGATATCAAAATCGGGGGTTACAGTCTGGTGTTGCAGCTACATATCTATCATTTCCATCCAAAATTTAATTACACCACTGGATAGCTAAAGGATTAAAGAATTCGTTACGCTACGTGAGGGCTGTGACGCATCGCGGGCGGTGGAGGGGGAAGCACCGCCATTTTGAGGTCATATTGCTGCGTTTCGAGATTTCCATTTAGCTTTTGACTCGGAGAAGCTACGACGTTCGTCTAAGTTTCCATTGTTAGCATTTGTCAAAATCTGTCAATTGCATATATAAAAATAAATAATAAATGTTATCTTCTAATATATACAATTCTCATACAGCATTAAAAATACATACAACCCTACATTTTCACCCTTCTACCATCAACCCCTATTTTTTAATAGTCATTTTAGTATTTTTTTCAAGCGCGTTTCTCACCGGGGGCGCCCACTAGGCTACTTTAATCCTGGAAATAGGCATTCACGCGGCCGGAGCCGCGGGCAACAGCTAGTTAATTGATATTATTCTCTCCTGACCCAACGAAAGGAAATAGTTGCCATCAGTGAGGTCCAAATCCTCCTCCCTTCCTAATACCTTAATTATCCCTTTCCTTTACGGTCGGATATGCGCCTATGATTCTGTTAACAGCAGGTGACCCACTTGCTCGTCTACCAGTCTATGCTATAAAAAATAGCAAAGAACCATATCGATTAAACCAGATTTCAAATAAAAACCGCATTCAAAATAAAGTGGCAAAGGAAACAAACATTGTCATAAGCCAGGGCTTGTACGTGAAGTATGATATAATGGAACGACTTTATTACCTAAAGTTTACCAGTTGAGACAAATGCATTACGCGAACAACGGTTATTATTCATGACTTGTTTATATGTTGCGTTGTTTCTACATTATGGTTTATTTTAAAACCATAACGCAGTCGTGTGAGTACTGGTAACTTTACATCTTTTTTTTAAGGTTCTATCCCACGTCAGTGACCCTGACGATTTGTGCCAAAAAAATATTAAATGTTTTTAATGGTTGAAATTAATTATGTTGTTTAAGATGTTGTAATATGTCTAATTTTTATTGAACTTGGTTGCTTTCATTTCATTAGAGATAGGAAATTAAATGAAACTATTTTTATTATTCAATGTATTTTTTGTTAAAATTTATTTATAAATATGACTGCACAAATTATAAAGATCGGCCTGAATGCTTCACGAGTGAATGTTGACGAGTGATTTAAAATTTGAAAATGAAAAATGCTTCCACATGTTGGAATGAATTGGAATTGAATGCAAGGCTTAAAATGATCTTCAAAATAATTCATGTTAACTTGCCCTATATTATTAAGTTGTTGATAAATTATTGATACTAGTTGTCGCGTAGTGGTCGAAATTCGACCTATTTTTTTTCTATTACGTGCAAGATTTGACATTCAGACATTGCCAATGTTTTATTAATTTTCATTAAATATACATATTTGGCACAGAAAATATATATAAATATCATTCTGCACTCCTTTTCCATATAAACTTTAACTATGCCAAATCTCACACTCCTCCATGCGTGCAATATGTATAAAAAGGGGTCCAAAGTTTTCTCTTCACGTATTATTAAATAGAAGAAGATAATAATAAAGAATGGGAGGAACTTTTGTTACAACAAGAGCTTCAGCCTTCGCCACATTTCGACGCAACGACACTGCTAATCTTCCGTCGTGTACATTAAGTGCAAATATGTATTCTGATAAATTGACGAAGGAAGGAAAATTAGAGTAACAGTAGCCTCGGCTCGTTGGTCTAGGGGTATGATTTTCGCCCGGGTTCGAATCCCGGACGAGCCCAATTGCTTTTGCTCTGATATCGCCTGAATATTTTGCCTTTAAATTTAAACGTATTTGTTAAAATAACCTAACTTAACTAAAAAAATATTGGTTTAAGAGAATGCCATTTGCAACTTTCTTGACGCTGAGACTAGATCGGAATGGTATTTTGATCATTTAAAATTACGAGAATTGGCCTTCAGGAGTCGAACAAATAAAGAAATCTATACGAATCGTTCACGTTTCTTCGTGTCCTAATTCCGTGGTGTTTAATCAATCAATGGATCGGGATCACCTTCATTTATCTATCTGGGTGACGTAAACACGATGGGTGTGATTGACCAATGTTTGCTGTATTTTGGACCAAATGTGATGAACTTTTTCTTATTATTTATGTTATGTGAGGCGCCACGCTATGACATAACATACTGATATGGTATTATTTTCACATTTTGGAAAGGGAATATAAAAGTGGTACTACCAGGTCAGTAGTGTTCTTACTCGTTCGTTAGGTTAGGTTACAACTGTGACAAGGAACGCACAATGAGTGAGCGAAGTGAGCGTGCCGCGACAGCGATTGGCGAGTACTGGAATCGAATGGGTACAGGAAAATGTCACAAAAAAGCTATTTTACCCATTGGCACTGAAGGTAGTGTCCTATAGCACTACTGGTAGTGCTAAGCTCTTGTTTCATAAGGGTTAAGTCAATATCATTTTTCATAACAATAAATATTATGCTTTGATTTTTTGTTATGTTATTTTACGCACGCTCTCACGCTTCTAAACCCGAAGGGTAGGCAGAGGTGTAACTAGTAGATACATTCAAATTTCGCCGTACTAATTTCTGTCCCATAATGAGATAGAGGGCGAGCCTATCGCTATACCCGGCACAATTCCAGACTCCGGCTGATACTGAGGTTTTGGTAAAAGTGATATTGGGTTTTCTATTTTGTAACTCCTTTAGAAAATCAGTGTTCACATATTAGCATACAGGATGGTGTAAAATGAAGGAAAAACAAAAGCCCGCGGCACAGCACCGTACCATAACTTACTTTCATCCGGTGATGACACAAAGTTCCAGTGTTTGAAATAGGGGTGCGTTTACATTTGCTTTCTTTACGTTTCTTATTTATTTATTTGTATTTGTATCTCCAACGCACTGTACATTAATTGAGTATAATATTATCTTAGAATAGTAGTCTTAAGCTAAATGTCGTTACAATGTGAGGCGAACACGGCAAGCATATTAACAAGAGCAAAAGAACTTAAAGAAATAGGATATATATAAAAAAACATAATAATCATAATATTTCTTTGTTTAATCCATGCATATAACAGATTAGATTCAGTATTGAGATGTCTATAATATAATACTCGTATAATACCAACTTTGTGTGTACTATCCCACTGCTGGGCATGGACCTTCCCTATTACCATTTACGGGATTTATACACGAATGAGTAAATACGTGGGTGAATTAATGCACAGGAGAGACGATGCAGGTTTTTTTATAGCATAGGCCGATAAGTGGGTTACCTGATGGTAAGTGATCTCCACCGCCCATGTACGCCCACAATATCAAAAAGAATCATGGTCGCGTTACCAACTTTAAAGGTAAGGTATAATTAAGGGATTGGGAAGGGAAGGGGAATTTGGGCCTGCGGATATCACACTCACCGTACGAAATGGAGCAGCAAGCTGCTACTTTACACCAGTTTTCTGTGACACAGTGGTAACAACCCGGACGAGCCGGTCCATTCATGCTGTATACATAACCGTCTACAGTGTGGCTCTGCTACTAATATTTTTTTATCCTGGCAAGGCACAATGACTACACGGGATCTGATGTTAAGTACAGTGCAGTCCAAATATAATGTTCATCGTCAAGATACATTGCGTCCGTCGACGGTCGACAAAATTATGCCGGCTTGAAGTTACTGGTTATACACTGGCTGATCTCGGAACGTGACTCGCCTGGACGAGCCACTACTGCGGGATTTTCACCATGTGTACGGTACTTTTTCGTCAGTTTCTGAGTAGTAGAGCCACGTTGTACTGTTTTTTGTTTACAGCACGAATGGGCCGGCTCGACCGGGTCATTACTACTGTCTTACAGAAAACCGACGTAAAATAACGGCTTGCTGAAATCCCTTAATTATCCCTTTCCTTTAAGGTCGGCAAAACATGATTAATCTGGTATTGTGGGGGTACATGGGTAGTGGAAATCACTTTCCATCAGATGTTTAAAAAATAATTCAAAATACCGTAACGAAAGCTATGTCTGTGAGCGCGGTCGAGGAGCTTTGCACAAAGCACCGAGAGCAAAACGCACCTTCGCTCATCATTTTAATTGAGTTTCAAGTTTTGATGCTATGTTCCGGACCACTTCATTCTTGTTACTGAAATACTATTATTTCCCGTTGTACGTGAAATTGTCTTGTTGGTGTTATTTTAGGGAATTTTACTGTGAACTAATGTTACACAGAAGTTTTCTCTAGGTTATCAACCATTTAGTTTTGTTAATTAGCTTGATGAAACGAGCAGGTCGCTCGTCTGAAGGTAAGCGCTACGCCTGCCCATAAACAGAAGAAACACCACACAGAATTATCTTATTGGACTGCTTTCGTCAACACAATATATATGCTAAGTCTCATAATGCATTTCACTGGCTTCAATGTCCTTCAAACCAAAACACAAAAATGGTTTCACATTGATGTTTGGCGGCACAAATTGACAAAGCGGTGGTATCAACCCAGAGGGCCTCTCGCATACGGGGCTCCATTTAGAGAGCATTAGTTCCCTATGTAAATAATTGGCCGACAATACATCTAATAAATTTAGAACGGTTATACAAACGTGCTTTAAAGGAGGCAGTGGGCGAGTAGCAGGCTGTGAAGCGAGAGGCCGCGGGATCGATTCCCGCACTGAGACAAATGTTTGATATTCGTTTCGAGTATCGAGGGTATCAGAAACTACTAGCGACGAGTGGTCCCACAAAACACAAAAGAAAAACTCAATATCATATTTGCCCGACCCGGAGACCTAACCCGAGACCTCAAAAAATAAGTCCTAACGCGCACGCCTTACAACTGCGCCACCGCGGCAGTTAAATACAAATTTTACATTATTATAAAATTTTATAATAATAATATAATTTTAATAAATACCTAGCTTTATGGTCGGAGCAGCCTAGTGTCCAGTTCGCCTGCAGGGAGCCCTTTGCACAAGTGCGCCACTGTTACCCAATTATTCACTTACTACCACTTTAATATGCAATTATTAAGGGGACGGCCGTCAAGGAGTGCAAGAATTTAAGGAGAAGAATGTTTAAAACATTCCGCAGCTAGAATTCATCGCATTCCAATTTCCAGAAATATTTTAATTTCTCCATAATTATCGACTCTGCCTCAGTGACGCAGTTGTAATGCGTACGCGTTACGACTGATGCTAACGCTGAGGTCTCGGGTTCGATCCCCGGATCGGGTTAAAGTGATATTGGGTTTTTCTATTACAAAATGCTCAATAGCAGCCCGGAGTCTGGAACTGAGCCCGGTATGGCGATAGCCCCCTATCACATCATGGATATACGCTCGGCGAAATGTGGGTGCACTGGTTACATCTCTGTCTACCCCTTCGGGGATTACAGGCGTGAGTGCGTATGTATGTATAATTATCGACCCAAAAATCAGCCAAACTAAGTAATTAGATCAAGTAATTGACATAGTTGAATAATCGACGGAGACTCAATCTAAGATCGTTTATTTAAATTAACCAAGAGTAATTAGTATATACTGCCTCGGTGGCGCAGTTGTAATGCGTACGCATTACGATTAAGCTGACGCTGAGGTCTCGGGTTCGATCCCCGGGTCAGGTAGTGGTATTGGGTTTTTCTATTACGAAATGCTCAGTATTAGCCCGGAGTCTGGACTTTGTGACTGGTATGGTGATAGGCTCGCCCCCTATCACATCGTGGGACGGAGATACGCTCGGCGAAATGTGGGTGTACTAGTTACACCTCTACCTATCCCTTCGGGGATTACAGGCGTAAAGGCGTATGTTATGTTTTATGTCGTCAGTGAGACTACCAGAGTGAACGAGTCAATATAAATAATATAGTGTCAATATTGATTTCACAAACTAAATTCAGCTTATAGCTAATATAGTTTAATTACAAAGCACTGCATGCTATTGGACTGCGCTTGTCACCCAGAGACACAAGATGTTAAGCCTCATAATGTCCTGTAATTGAACTGGTTTCAATGTCATTAAAACAGTAACACAACACTGAAAAGCGCTGGTACCAACCCAGACTGCCTTTCCCACCACCTAGTGATTAGATTGTAGTAGTAGATTGATTAACAAACAACTAAAGTCATAAACAACCAAACTTTCACAATATTCATAATATTAATAATATGATTAATCAAACACATTTTTATTCAGTATTATTTCAACAGATTAAAAGTTACACAAAAAAGTCGTAACACAAATGTTATCGCAAGACTAATTAATTTTTTGTTCAACACAAAGAAACGTGCTAACATTGACTTTAAAAAATATAATGGTAATAGATTTTCATTTAATACTTTATGAGAAATATTTTTATGAAACTCAACGAACTCTCGAGGGAATGGTAGGACGTTAGTCCCGATAGAAAAACAGAGATTTTTCTTAATTAATGAATTAAGGTTTTTAGCTATTTATATTTTATGGTCCCTTACCAAAACCCGGTGAAACTCTGTTACTAAGCCTATATTGTCTGTCTTATCTTTAAATTTCTCTATTTTTGAATTGTGAAAACCAATTGTAATTTTTAAAGATTCAACGCTTATTTCACCACCTATTAGTAAATGCTACTTATAAAATAAAATATGAAACGTTCAATTACAACAGTCACTCTTTGACGTACTTATTATCGAAAGTAAGACATCTATTGGGTACTTTCCAAATTAGCTATATTTTACGTCTTCTATCTGCTTGCATCGAGCACTTCAATACTTTGGACATGTCGCGCGAAAAAGTCCTGACGATATGAAAAAGCACATAATAAAATAGGGAAAATAGGCAAATGACCAACAGGAAGAAGCCAGAAACGTTGTTCTGACCAGGTGTCGGAACAACTGGAGACATCAGTCATTGTCGCCGTCCATCAAGCCGAAGACCATGGCAAATGGAGTCAGACCATTGATAGAATTCTTGTACGAAGTCATAACATTTAACAACGAGGGAACGACAAAGGAATAATATGGGGAGTTTTGGAAGGAATTCTGACAATGCAGTTGATCTCTTATTGGAATTATTGCCTAAACTAGTCTAAAGTTGTATTTATTGTGTAAAAGTGGTGTGATTTGTGCAATTAATATTGGTGATGAACAGTGTAAGGAAACATTGAAATAAGTGACTTTAGGCGAATTTTGACCAGGGGTTTTGAACAACCTTGGAGAAAATGCTAATGATGAAAATGTCTATAATGCATTGTACTGGAAAGAATTGACACCAAAACTCTGACAAAACTTTGATATCGGCCACACCTATACCATTATCTACCTACTTGTCGTTGGCGAAATGCATAATAATGCGAACCCATAATTAAACAAAATAAATAATAATGCAATCTTTGGCGGATATATAAATTGAAAGAAAAAAGTATGGTTACGGAATCCTCGGTGCCCGAGTCCGACTCAGCCTGGACCCGGTTTTAGTTCATTAACGTTAGTTGGCTTATAATACAAGCTACTTATTTTTTCAAGTAAATCCCCGGATAGCCGCTTTGCCCGTAGCAAAAAGTGGTTAAAATATGTAGTTGGTATGATAACGCGGTGGGCGAGTAGCCAAGAATGGAAAGGATGTGGGTTGCATTCTCACATGGGATAAAACACGTAGGTACAAAAGTGGGATGTTATTGGTCCCGTTTAGAAGTTTACGAGTGGCAGAGCCACGCTGTAGACACTTTTGTCTACAGCATGAATGGGCCGGCTCATCCGGGTCGTTACCATTGTCTCACAGAAAACCGACGTAAAGTAGCAGCTTGCTGCTGCGTTTCGTACGGTGAGTGAGATATCCGGAGGCCCAAATCCCCCTCCCCTTCCCAAACTCTTAATTATCCCTTTCCTTTAAAGTCGGCAACGCGCTCATAATTATTTTGGTATTGTGAGCGTACATGGGCGGTGGTGATCACTTATCCCACTCGCAGTGGGGTCGGCGCAACATGCTTTTGACACATGTTATAGAAAGATTTCGCATGTAGTTTTTACGAACGGTCGCCTGACTGATGTGAACCCCTATGGGGACATTATAACTACTATTATTTTATCACAAAATATATTTGATAAATTTAAATTAATATATTGACATATTACATATATTGACAGTCTCCGTGGCGCAGTAGCCGGCTGCGAATCGAGAGACCGTGGTTTTCTGTCGATTCCCGCACCGAGCCAAATGTGTTTGTGATCCACAATTGTTTATTTCGGGTCTAGGTGTTGTGGGACCGTACGTAACCCTTAGTTCCTGATATCCACGAAATAAGTTAACCTAGTGTGTGGTCAGGACTAAGTGTGTGACTGTTGGGTGAATTTAATTATGTTATAAATCATTTAACTAAGCCTTACAGAAATATCAATACAATATAAACAATACATCACACATAAACGTAATAAATTGCGTAACCACGAAAATCCTGCTAAAACCACGCGAGCGTTTCAAAATACCTTTTTATATTCAAAAATCACAATGCAAATGAACTTTAGCATTTGCAAATCTATGTGTTTCGAGGCCCTTGTCACAAGCATTAACACTTGCCTGATATATTGTGGGGAATAGCGACCAGAATACGTTGGCCTCTCCGACCCTATCTTAGAGAATTAACATTTACACGCCAAACTACATTTGCAGGTCTTGTTAAATAAGACAGTTGTAATCTTACGGCGCACACATAATGGTAGGATTGCTTTTTAGTATTGCTGTCATAGTATTTTATATCTCAATACTTTTAGTTTTTTTATTAGCCTGAGTATACGAGCAGGTCGTTCGCTTAATGGTAATCCCCACCTGCCCATGAATAGAAGCAACGTCGCTCAAAATTTGGAGTTACAAAGCACTGCATAGCATTGACCTGCGTTCGTCACCTCGAGACATAAGTTGTTTGGTCTCATAACGCCCAGTATTTTTCTGGCTTCAGTATCCGTACCGAAACACAATACTGCTTACACACTGCTGCTTGGCGACCTCTAGCATAGGAGGGACCTGCTACCGAGTAAATTTCTCCCATAGTTTTAAAAAAGTACAAATGTACAGACAAAGCGGCATTAGCACTGCGTTACTGACGAGCTCGTCTGTTACTTGACGTGACGATCGGAAGTCTATCTTAATAATTTTGTGTCGTCATTGAGACTACCACAGGGGTTTTGGTGGGACAGAATTCCTAGGGCGGCGGATAGTGCTGTTGATCTCTTATTTTAAGTTTAACGTTGTGTTTGTTGTATTTAAGTGGTGTGGATTTGTGTAATAAACATTGGCGGTGTTGAACAGTGTATGTTAACATTCACAGCCTCCATGGCGCAGTGGCTCAGTAGCCGGCTGCGAAACGAGAGGTCGTGGTTTCGATTCTCACACCGAGACAAATGTTTGTCTGATCCTTAAATATTTGTTTCGGGTCTGGGTGTTGTGGGACCGCAAGGCCATCGTAGTTTCTGATTACTATTTTCTGGGCCAGGACTATGTGTGTGACTGTTGGGTGTATTTATTTATTTTTATTCAAATAAGTGAATTTAGGTGATTTTTGATCTTGTTCGATCCGCTTGGAGAAAATCGTTTAAGAAGCATCGTACTGGAAAGAATTGACACCTAAAGTCCAAAAAGACGTTGAAATTGGTCACACCGGTGTTTACATCGTTCTTGTGAAGTCTTAGAAGATATATCAAAGAAAATATTAGAATAAAATTAAGAAAATATATCAAATATTTGTCATTGGCGAAATGCTTAATAATGCGAAGCCATAATTAACATACTTCTTAAAAGGAGTATAGCATTGGTTATGAACGCTTCCTTAGGTGTTTGTGCACCAAATATTTTATTAGATAGGTCCTTTATGGCCACACGTCCTAGTTTACGAGGAATTATCTTGGTAATGGCATCTAGCCAGCTAATTATTTATTAACAGTATATGGTCCTTTACTAAAAGCTCCTTTGATTGTCCTATTATATTTATGGTACTATCTATCTACTGCCTCGGTGGCGCAATTGTAATGCGTACGCATTACTATTAAGCTAACGCTGAGGTCTCAGGTTCGATCCCCGGGTCGGGTAAAGTGGTATTGGGTTTTTCTATTACGAAATGCTCAGTATTAGCCCGGAGTCTGGAATTTGTGCCCGGTATGGCGATAGGCTCGCCCCCTATCACATTGTGGGACGGAGATACGCTCGGCGAGATGTGGGTGTACTGGTTACACCACTGCCTACCCCTTCGGGGATAACAGGTGTGAGTGCGTATGTACTATCTATCTTCTGTTGAATCCTGAATACTAATACTAGGTGAAGGTCTCGTCTAGAGTCCATAGATTTGTATTTTTTTATTACCTCGAGTGACTAGACGAGCATGTCGTAGCGTGATGGTAAGCGCCACGGTTGCCCAAACACAGAAGCAACACCGAACTGCCCTGATAAGATGTTAAGTCTCATAATGCTCAGTAATTTCACTGATTTTAATGTCCTTGAAGCCGAAACATAACAGTGCTTACATACTGCTGTTTGGAGGCAGAAATAGATAAAGCAGTGGTATGAGGGGCCTACCACCCGGTAAAATTTCTACTGACATAGCCTGGATGTAAGCTAACATTATAGTTTTCCGGTTCGAAGGGCATACGAATCACTGAAATTACTGAGTGCTATGAGACTTACTTATTTCGAAGGTATATAATGACTGCCAACCCGCATTAAGCCAGCGTGGTCTCCTGAGGCCATACCCCTTTCATGAGTAGGTAGAGCCATGCTTTAGACAGTTTTGTTTACAGCTCGAATGGGCTGGCTCGACCGAGTCGTTACCATATCTCATAGATATCCGATGTAAAGTAGCAGCTTGCTGCTACGTTTCGTATGGTGAGATATCTGGAGGACCAAATCTTCCCTTCCCAATCCCTTAATTATCCCTTAAGGTCGGCAATGCGCCCTTGATTCGTCTGGTATTGTGAGC
Organism: Mimas tiliae; assembly: GCA_905332985.1. Classification (NCBI taxonomy): domain Eukaryota; kingdom Metazoa; phylum Arthropoda; class Insecta; order Lepidoptera; family Sphingidae; genus Mimas; species Mimas tiliae. The sequence goes on along the minus strand of HG995262.1, from coordinate 5,486,917 downwards.
GTACGTGGGCGGCGGAGGTCACTTAACATCAAGTGACACACTTGCTCGTTTGCCGGCCTATGCTATAAAAACATGTGTTTCAGAGAATAAGCAGTAGATCAGGGCATTAGTACATGTTGGGTTAGTAATCGGAGTTAAAAGGAAACAAATATGAAATGTGCGGTCCCCTCGGCCCTCAGTGGGTCATCGTCCGCCCATCACCTACTGCTATCAATAGCAGAGTAATTCACTCGTACTCCCAACGTTTGGTTTTCCAATGCCAAGTCACGAGTGCCGCGCGATTTTTTGTTATAATTATGATGTCTTTTAGACTTTTAACAGCCTCCGTGGCGCAGTGGGCGAGCTGCAAAGCATAATCCCCTTCTTCTACCTGTCCTTATCCCACTCGCATTGGGGTCGCACAACATGCTTTTTAACACTTCCTACAGTAAGATTTGGCTTATAGTTTTGACGCTCGGCCGCCTGCCTGACGTCAACCCCTCTGGGGAGATCCTACCATCAGTTTTTAATAAATTAAATTAAACAGACGCAACACCACATAGGACCTTGAATAACAAAGCACTGCATGGCATTAGACTGCACTTGTCACCCCTAGACATAGGATTTAAATAATGCCCAGTAATTCAACTGGCTTCAACTTCCTTCAAACAAAAACAGAAAATGGTCTGTGAAGCCGCAATATGTACCTAAGCATTGGCTTAGGTACATATTGCAACTTGATGGCGGAAATAGATAAAACGGTGGTACCAACTCAGACGGCCTTTCGCATACGAGAGGCGTACCACCCACTAACCCACTTGCTTATGTGCTGGGGCCCAAGTCTGCTAATTTATTTGAGTTGCCATTATAACAACCATACCACTACAATTCTATTACCAGTGTGACAAAAGTTCGTATTCTACTAAATTCACGATAGTCAGCCAATAATCTCTTGATGGAATCGTGTTGGAATTGTGGTAGAAAGATTTTAAAAACATTATATTTTTGGCGCCAAACAAAAACGGACCAATCACGTGTACAAAAATCGGCACTTAGCAAAGAGCTCATTTCAATATCGTTCTGTAATACGGGTCGTAAACTACTAATCGCTTGTTCCTCACACCACGGGGCGACACCGTCGTCCGGCCGTCACTCAGTGGAAATACCCCATTATGTCGCAACCACACGCACTGCAAAAGCAATTCTTCTAGGAGCGGCGCGGATTATGACCGGAATTGCCACTTAGCCGGTACTTACTCTATTCCACACTGTTACTTACCAAACTTTATTGTACTGTGCGTTCTGTTACGCAACACAAGTAACTTATATTTATTATGCTTTGTATTAATTGTTACTTGTTTTGTATACAGAAGAGAAAATATTTATGTCATATTTTCTTGTATTTATTTTTAGGAATAAACGTATTTATTTTAAATACTCGTGCACAGTTGTTATTGTATTACGAAACAAACAACAACAATGGAGAATTCTCAGTTATGCAGGTTTTTTATCGCACATACCGACTAACAAGCAAGTGGGTCACCTGAAGAATGAATGAAACTTCTTGATGAAAATCTTATATCTCGGAGTAACGAGCGCAGAACAGTGCCATGCAATGCCTTGTAATTCAAAGTTATGTGTGGTGTTGCCTGTTTACAAGTAGGCGTGGCGCTTAACATCAGGCTCGTTCAATGTTCATCAGTCAGGGTTATAAAAAAAGAACTCTGTCTCGACAAACTATTTCACGCCCTGCTATCGCCGATTATATTGTTATCATTATATACGTGAAGAAAAAACTTTGGACCCTTAGATTGGACCCCATTTTAACCAATATGCGCGCACGGAGGTGTGTAATTTGACAAGTTTATATGGAAGAGAAGTGCTTTTTATATTAACAAATACATTAAATAAAATAAAATAATAATTGTTTATGTTTATAATGTCAATGTATTACTGTTAAATCTCGCAGTAGACGTTAAAGAACAAAAAATATATTAGGGATACTTTTTGTTTAACTGTATTTATGTAAACGTATTATAAAGGTTGAATTTGGACCATTTCGTGACCGTTAATATGTGTTAATGAACCTATTTTTGTTCAGTATGTGGATGGTGGCATGGGTGGCGACGGCGGTGCTGTACGCTGTGAGCGGTTCGGCGAGTGCGCAGTGGCACTGCCCTGCTCTAAGTGCGCGCCCCGCCGCCGACTGCGCCTGCGACCTGCCGCACACGCTGCGCTGCGCCGGCGACCACACTGCGTTGCAGGTACCCACTTTATCATTTAAATAAAAACAAGGTCTTAAGGTATGCGAGAGGCCGGCTGGGTTGGTACCACCGCTATGTCTATTTCTGCCGCCAAACAGCAGTGTGTAAGCACTGTTGTGTTTCGCTTTGAAGGACATTGAGGCCAGTGAAATTACTCGGCATTATGAGACTTAACATCTTATGTCTCGGAGTGATGAGTGTAGTCCATTAACAAGTTGTGCTTTGTAATTGAAAGTTATTAGTGTGACGTTATTTCTGTTTCTTGTCGTTTTGTCATTTAAACTCATAAAAATATTGATAAAAAACCTTACAAGCGATGTTGTAGCAACACTAGCAATCTTGCATGAGTGAGTACCACAGGCTTCAAGGGCCAATAGACAACCAGCTTTTGCTCGCGTTTTCCAGAAAAAATTACCCTAGGTCCTTACCTAGGATATACCTAATATTGCTCTCTCGTTAAACCCAATATCACTCTTACCCGACCTGGGGATCGAATTCAAGACCTCAGCATAGCAGCCGTACCGCATATGCATTACAACTGCGCCACTAAATCTAAATCTTTGTTTATATTCCATCCGTACTTCGGTGCACACTATATACAGGGTGATGTCGTCGTGATAATCTTTCAAAGGCACTTAACAGCACGATTGTTAGACGTGTATTGAAGTTGGACGCGATCGTATCGCACCCTTCTCAAAGTCATGCCAACTCACGCAGGTGCCAATAGGCTTTTGTTTACACGGCCTCTGCCGAATTGTGGATAGTTTTGATGCCCCTACTACTGGTCCTTGTGTACTGTTTCTTATATTTACTTAGCAGACGCTGGCAAACGAGTATATTGTCCGTCAGACCGTAATTTTCAATAAACTATCTTAGTTTGGTTATCCGGGTAGATCATAGAAATAAACATTGAACATTTTTTAATTAGCTTTAATGTCGAGATGATAAGGTCGCTCGACTGATGGTAAGCGCCACGCCTGCTCATAAACAGAAGCAAAGCCACACAGAAATTTAAATAACAAAGCACTGGATGACACTGGACTGCGCTTGTCATCCCGAGACATAAGGTGTTAAGTCTCATAATGCGTAGTAATTTCACAGGCTTCAATGTCCTACAAACCGGAACACAACAGTGCTTACACACTGTTGCTTGGCGGCAGAAATAGATAAAGCGGTGGTATCAACCCAGCCGGCCTCTCGCAAACGAGAGACCTGCCACCTTGTAAAATGTGTACGCATGACCTTCAAACTGTAGGTATTCTGATTAACTCTTCGGATAGATAGCACAAATGAGCAAACTAAGATGATGTGGTAGGTACCTTGTGGCCTTCTGCTTAAATACCATAGCTTTGTCTATATCTTTCAGATGAATAAAAAAATTGTCAGCTTAACATGCTCTTCGAGACAATGTGTAGATTAGATTTTTTGCTGTCGAATGTTATATTAATATTCCAAGTTAGAGTTCAAGTAAAACCACTCCAAAGGACGCTTATAATGAACCGAACTACATCTCTACGAACTACTTGTAAAGTATTACTACCAATAAACAATGTAAAATGCGAACGTTGTCCGTTGAATAAAAGATTCTAGCGAGTTGACCGTCAATAAATCACGAAGGATCCGATAAACTCGTCAATAGAGACTGTTTCGCGTTACAGTCTGGGATACCCATGTTAATGCGTACTGTTTTCCATTACACATAAAGGGTTTCCAGATAGATAAACAGACTTAGGGCCATTTTCAATAATATATCTTAGTTTGATTCATCAGATAGATAGCACAAATGAGCCAATCAGAATACAGTGTGAAGGTCACGCGTACAAATTATTTAGTTTGATTGGTTGATTTCCAAGATCTATCCGGATAATCATACTAAGATAGGTTATTGAAAATGGTCGTTAGTAATCCATGGTATGGGTCCAATGGTACTCTGTGGGCACGAAACACCAAAAATAGTGGTCTGGACTTACCAAAGAGGCTAATATAAAAAAAATACGAAATCATCTCGAACTAAACTAACGTTTAGCATTTCGAGATACCCTAGTACGGTACATCAATAAGTATACTCCCGAAATCAATGTCCATCAGCGCAATACAAATACGATCCCTTTAATAGTTCCGCTTCTGCTGTTTCGATATTTAACTTAGTACGAGAAGTCCATCTCCTAATTGAACTCGAATGTGAAAAAAGAAAAACCGACTTAAGCAAATAACGCTGGAATTTAAAGAAATTATTTCTAGAGGTTTTTTGGAGCCGGTGCTGATGCCAATGCCGGTTGAGGTCGGTTTTGAAGTTTCGAACAACTTGAAATTGAACTATGAAAAACGCGCTGACTTGAGAATTTCCCTTTTTTCTTTCGACGGTTATTAAGAGTCAAAGTTCCGACTGACTCATCACCATCCAGCCTAAACCGATAAAGATAGAAATTCGTAATTTGGGAGGAAGGCGTAAATTTGTTTTTTGTGGGACGTGGAAGAGTTTAAGTGAGATGTTGGATCCTGGGCCGGAATAACGCCAGGCAAAAAAAAGAAAATATAACTATGCATAACTTTTTACAGTGCATTTATTGGATAAGTCGGCAATCGAGCAAGTGGATCACCTGATGGTAAGCGATCTCCACCGCCCATGTACGCCCACAATACCAATAATTAAGGTATTGGGAAGGGGAGGGGGATTTGGGTCTCCGGATATTTCACTAACCGTATAAACGTAGCAGCAAGCTGTTACCTTAGGCCGGTTCTCTGTGAGACAGTGGTAACGACCCGGACGAGCCGGCCCATTCATGCCGTAGACATAACTGTCTACAGCGAGACTCTACCACTCAACACTCTTTGGAGAATAGCCCAAAGATGGGCCCATTTAAATTTGAAGGAATGATTCTACGGGGGTGAAATTCGAGATGCAAGACTTGAACTTAATAAAGGTACGTACCAATTTTGAAAATACCTTAACTAAAAAAAAACCGTCTCCAGAAAAAAATTAATAAGATGAACCAATTTTGAGTCGGAAGTATATCTATACTACACCTATTATTCTTACACAAGGAGTGTAAGTGGGCCATCAACATTTAGGTCTAAAGCCAATCTTATCTGCATGTGGTACACTCTGCTGTAACATACAAGGCAATGGCGGAACTAGGTTCCCGTTGCGGGTCGCGGAAGTCAGACGGCGGGTTACCGCACATAATACCAAATCCACCGTCAAATCATGATGGAACCACGAATAAGAGGCGGATCCTGGCATGAAGCCGGGATAACGCCAGACAGAAATAAGATTAACACGTAGATGCTTAAAATTTGGTGTAATCGGGCTAAAAATTGATGGTACGAGAAGGCGGTGCCCAGCATTAAGCTAGGATAACGCCAAACAGTAAGCAGCAGTGACAGCCTCCGTAGCGCAGTGGGCGAGTAACCGGCTGTAAAGCGAGAGGTCGCGGGTTCGATTCGAGACAAAATGTTTGTGTGATCCAAAAAAATATTTTTTTCGGGTCTGGGTGTTTTCTCCCCAGAGGGGTTGACGTCAGGCAGGCGCCCGGACGTAAAAACTACAAGCCAAAATTGTCTGTAAAATGTGTTTAAAAGCATGATGCGACTATGAGTGGGATCAGGGCAAGTGGAAGAGAAGAAGAACGCCAAACAATAAGAAAGCATATCCCTGAAAGATCCTCAAAAATACAATTCTCAATAAGTTACATTAAGATTGCCTCGGTGGCGCAGTTGTAATGCGTACGCGTTAAGATTAAGCTAATGCTGAGGTCTCGGGTTCGATCCCCGGGTCGGGTAAAGTGGTATTGGGTTTTTATATTACGAAATGCTCAGTATCAGCCCGGAGTCTGGAATTTGTGCCCGGTATGGCTAGCCCCCTATCGCATTATGGGACGGAAATACGCTCGGCGAAATGTGGGTGTACTTTATACCTCTGCCTACCCCTTCGGGGATTACAGGCGTGAGTGCGTATGTGCGTATGTATATTACATTAAGATTTCCATTCTGCTTTCGCGTATCCTATGATGAAATTAACAAGGAATAAAGCCCATGAAATATTTAAATATCATAATAAAAATACCTGAGGCTAAAGCGGCAGTTTCAAAGAGAAATTAAAATTTCTTTTTTGTAAATCACTCGCGTCACCTTAAGGCAATAACTCGATTAATAATGCATATCGCGTATTTTAATTACAGCGTAATTAAAACATATTGCTTTCCCTGAAACATCTCTTAAAATATCATAAATAATTCACAAAGCGAGGAAAATATTGGTGAACTAAGAAAAGTATAAAATTAATAAAAAAACAGGTGATTTTCTTTGATATAAATGTTGGCCGTAAGTGCTTTACTGTCGCATCCCAGGGACTTCAATTAATTAAAGTATTCATAAGCCATTTCTTAGATACGTTAACTGCCACCTTTCGCCGATGTGATGTGATGATCTCCGTCCCATGATGTGATAGGAGCAGAGCTTATTGCCATACCGGGCAAAATTCCAGACTCCGGAGTAATACTGAAAATTTCGTAATAGAAATCATAATACCACTTTTACGCGACCCTGGGATCGAAACCGAATTCTCAGCGTCAGCCTCAATCATAACGCATAGGCACGCTTTACAACTGCGCCACCGGGGCAGTCATATAGTATTTTATAGACACAATAATGATTCTGTATACTTAATATTACCTTTTTTTATTTTTATTTTATTTGCTTGAATGTCGAAACGAGCAGGTCACTCGCGTGATGGTAAGCGCCACGCCTGTCATAAACAGAAGCAACGCCACACAGAACTTTAAATAAAGCACTGCATGACACTGGACTGCGCTCGTCACCCCGAGACATAAGTTGTTAAGTCTTATAATGTCCCGTAATTTCACTGCTTCAATATTCTTCGAACCGAAACAAAACAGTGCTTAAACACTGTTGCTTGGCGGCAGAACAAGACAAAGCGGTGGTACGAACCAAGACGGCTTCTCGCATACGAGGGACAGGTTGGGCTAAAATTTACAGAAAACATCTACCTTCAATACAGATTGACAGGCTATTTGTAAAATAAGAGTTTGAACTGAGCAATATTGTTCCGTTTGATTGCCACTTAAAATCAATTGCAAAGTTTAGTTCCAATTGCAATAGTTGAGTTTATTCCACTGGAATTGATTAGGTTTTGATAGAGATATTAGTGTTTGTGCTAAGGAATGCTTCGTAAAGCCGAATGATGTTCGCTTTTCAGGCTTTTAAAATAAGATTCTCAATTCGTAACTGCTAAAATAATGGGAATTGCTTTAGATCATTCTTTTTGTATCCATGTGTCTTGGTGTATTTGGATTTGCTTCGACAGTGGTCCACCGTCATTAGACGGGGAATGAAGGAATATGGATTAGAGCTAATTGTACAGTACAACAATGAAAGTTATGCGCTTTGACAATATTCATTTCTTTATGAATTATCACGAATAGAAAATAACCGGCCGTCTAAGTCTGTTCGACACTAAAAAGAAAAAGTAAGTACATAATCTAACATATCATAACAGGTCTGTAGTAATGAACACCCGTTCGTATTTCCGACTTAGAAGATTTCCGCAGCTGTGCCATAAGAATAATATACTTTTCCTATGGCTGTAACTTTTTTCCTTTTTTTTATAGCGAGTGAGTGAGTGAATTTTATAACGCAAATGAACAAGTGGGTCATCAGATAGTAAGTAATGTACGTAAACAATACCAGAAGAATGATAGGCGCGTTTCCGACTCTAAAGGAAAGAAATAAGAGGTCGGGAAGGGGATTTGGGCCTCCGGGTATCTTACTCAATGTACGAAACAAGCCGCTACTTTATGTTGTAATACATTGCATATTAATCTTATGACTGTACCTTTGAAGAGATTTGTATCAATGTGATATCAATTACAAAAATATTTTCTAACTTTTAAAAGGCTGAACAGATTTTTTTCAAACAAAGCTAAGAACCTATTTTTAAACTGTATTCGATGAGGCGCTTCTATACCACGGACAGCAACGGAGGTCAAATTAGAACACCTTTTTTGTCGAGGGTTAAATATCAACTTTTATTGCAGATAATCGGCCGTCATCTTCGGGAACAAAGAGCTAGGAATAAGAACACGGCGGTGTCCCTACTAGATTGCTCCCTGCGCGGCGTGTCGATGCTGTCTGCTAGTTCAGTCCAGGAGTTGGCTGGAGTGGCGCTGCACGGGCTGGTCGTGTCATCTGGAGACATCAGGAGAGTGCAGCAGGGTGCCTTTAATAGTTTAGCTGCTACTTTGATGGCTTTAGGTAAGTTTTAGTTTAGTTAGTAAGCTTTTATACAATACAAGGTGGTAGGTTCTTCATATGCGAGTCCGGGTTGGTACTAATTTCTCTATTTCTGCCGCCAAGTAGTATTGTGTTCACTGTTGTGTTTCGGTTTGAAGGACATTGAAGCCAGTGAAATTACATAGCATACACACATACATAAACTCACGCCTGTTTCTGTGTAGTCTGAGACAACGAATTATGAAATATTATTACTGGGCATTATGAGACTTAACAACTTATGTCTCGAGGTGATGAACACAGTCCAGTATCATGCAATGCTTTGTAATGCTTACCATCAGGTGACCGATTTGCTAGTCTCGTCATACAAGCTAATAAAAAACTTAACATCTTACGTCTCAAAGTGGCAAGTATAGTGCAGTACAATGCAGGATTTTGTATTACATGGCACTGCACTAGGCCCATCATTTAAGCTAATAAATAGTTAAAAAACAATCACAGAGTACTTACCATGTTGGCTTTGTAAGTCTCTATATAGTGAAATGAAAGATGATGCATTTAATAATATGGAAGAACACAACCTTCAAATGTTCAAAACATTTATATAGGTAGATTTAAAATGCGTTGTAAATAATTACAACCAAAACTTTATCATTTATTTATTTAAATGATTGTACCATTAAATATAGATAAAATATAAAGATAAAACCGACAAAAGAACAAAATAGCCATAAATAAAAATAAGCGATTTGAGACGGCAGTATCAATCAATAACACATAAACTACAGTACCACCGACTCAACTATTAGTTTTATCTTTACCGTTTTGGTTTTTTGATTTGGTTTTATTCTAGTGTGGGGTCAGGACTATGTGTATAACTGTTGGGTGTATTTAAATCCGCTAAATATGGACCGATTTGAATGATTGTTTTTGTATTCGATAGGGGCTACTTCGGTGTCCACTGAAATTATTTATGGTTATAAGTTCATATAAATGATAGAATATTATTAAATTCAATTCACGGTCCTATAATTTACAAAGACGCAAATGATTTCCCTGAAGGCAGTCAGACTTCATAACAAAGCGATGTTGCGGTCTAGCTGTGCTGTTACCGTACTCTTTGACTTCTATTACTGCAAAATGTTTATTAAGAACATCGTTGTGTTCAAATTAAATAGATGACTAGATATTTTCTTACAAAAGCAACGTTTGCGAATATCTAGTTGCGCTCTTTAGAGACTTATTATAACTAGTGGTCCCGTAGTGGTTGAAATTGGACCTCTATAATCACAAACATTTAGCTCTATAACGTCAGCTGTGAGATTTAACAAAGACGCTAAATAACGTAAATAAGTAACGTATATTTACGTAAACAATGAATGTTTTATTAAATTTAATGTATTTGTTACAAATACTATTTAAAAATAGCTTTTCGTACTCCTTTTTCCATATAATCATTAAATATGTAAAATCTCACACTCCTTCGTGCGCGCATATTGCTTATAAAAGGGCAAAAAAAAAATTCACGTATACATACAGAAGATGAATCGTTATGAATATTATTTTGGTAGAAAAATGTTTAAAGTTTTCTACCACCAAGCAGCAGTCTAAGCACTGTTGTATGTTTTTATGGCATAGGCTAGCAAACGAGCAAGTGGGTCGCCTGATGGTAAGAGATCTCCAACGCCCATATACGCCCACAATACTAAAAAAATATGGGCGCGTTGCTGCCCTTAAAAGAAAGGGATAATTATGGGATTAGGAAGGGGAGGGGAATTCGGACCTCCGGATATCTCACCCACCGTACGAAACGCAGCAGCAAGCTGGTACTTTACGTCGGTTTTCTGTGAGACAGTGGTAACGACCCGGACGAGCCGGCCCATTCATGCTGTAGACAAAAGTGTCTATAGCGTGGCTCTACCACTCATACTCAAATGTCTTCACAAGTGTTTAGAATTTAAATGAAATTGAAAACAGATGATAAGACTATTGTAGTCAAAGACTTTATTGTATACTACTAGACGGGCTGTTTAGAAGTAAAATTGCGTCACAAAACGCGGGAGTTTGACAGCTCACAAACAGAGAGCGCGATAGGGGTTCTAGTTGAGAGTAAGAGAGATGGCAGTATTGAGTTACGGTCAATTGACCGCAACTTAGTAGTACAATATATATGTAGCGCGCAGCTTTCTAGTAGTATACATTAAAGTCTTTGATTGTAGTACAATGTTTGTAAAGTTTTATAATTCGCAGGTCTGCCAAATAATCAATTGCCGTCAGTGCCGACGGAAGCCCTCACACGGCTCTGGAACCTCGATCGACTAGATCTATCCAATAACAAGATACACATTTTAGACCCCAACTCATTTAAGGTATGATGAAATAAAGGTAATCAATGAACTTGAATAAATGTAGATAATACCTATATACTATATGTATAGCGTTCGATCGGGGAGTGGTACGGACTGCCCAGATTAAAGTCGCAGGTTCTAAGCCTAAAGAGCATGCACCTCTGACTTTCCTAAGTTACGCATGTATTCATTGTTAATTATCACTTCCTTTAATGGTGATCATCATCATTTGGCCGCGGGGAAAAACGATATATTGCTACCACCCCAAAATGGAGGATACAGGACGGTTATGATGTGTTCAGCGGTCTAATGATCCAATGTTAGACCGCCCAAGAGACCAGGACTAGACAAAACCAGACTAGAAAAAACCAGGCAACTCCTGGGCGGACTCCCAAACACTATACGTAGGTTAATGGTGTGTACACTACACCATTAATTGCCACTAAAAACCCGTTGGTGCTTCTTTCGGCGTATTAGTAACATCCCGGATTCCCGAAGCGAGAAGCACCATGGCTTCAGCCGGAACCGCCCCCGCTCGTTGCTGCTTTACAACCCGTCTCCCAATGTGGAGCAGCTTAGAAGGCCCGCGCACCGATGGATGCTTTCGGTGTCAACGGCAGCTACAACGCTGACTACTCCTGCTACTATCCATCTCAGGAGCGCACTTGGTCTTGGTGTCGTGTAAACAGTTTTCAAGTGACAATACAACGCTGCACCGCCTGAGCTGACTTAATAATTCTGTAGTCTGATTAAAGTATTATTTTTGTCCGCATCTTCTCTTTCTCGATAGATTTGTTTGATACTGCGCCACCAAGAAACACTGTGTAATCACTGTTGTATTTTGGTTTGGAGGACATTGATACAGTGAAATTATAAGCGATTATGATACTTAAAGAACTTATGTTTCCGGGTGACGAACGCAGTCCAGTGCCATGCAGTGCTTTGTAATTCGAAGTTTTGTGTGGCGTTGCTTCAGGCCACTTACCATCAGCGACCTGCTTGTTTCGTCATTCAAGCTAATAAAAAAATATTGTACTTAATTATTTATATCAGTGTTTACAATTCCTATTTCATTCCAGGGCATACGAAACCTGACCTATTTGGACATAAGCGATAATCAACTGACAGACATATCTGCGGACGCATTCAAACCATTAGTGAAATTAGCCGTGTTGAGACTGCGGGGTAATTTGCTGAAAGTGCCTGCTTTGGCTTCCTTGAAGGTGAGCCACGAAGCCGTATTATCTCGTACTTTAATTAACCACCCACTCGTAACTTTTGCCATCTTTTATCTATTATTTTTTCTTAAAAACGACTGAGACGCCATAAATTTCATCAATTAATAATACACGTACAATGTAATATGCTCAATAGGAATATACAAAAATATGCTTAAAATTCTTATATCTTCGTTCCATTTAGACGGAGATACTTCCTTTTATGACGCGAGAATTAATATTCTTAAACTTAAATGACATTTATGAGGACTTGTAATAAAATTCTTATTTTTAGATTGTATATCATATGACAGTTTTCTGTTTTCTTGTAATTTGTCCCAAGTGTCACCTTACCATGCTATTATACGCTACTCTTGTGCTATTGTAGTTTGGAATTCATAAAATGAGGTGGTAGGATTCTGGGTTGGTATTTGTCTATTTTTACCGCCAAGCAACAGTGTGTAAGCACTGGTGTGTTCCGGTTTGAAGGACATTGAGCCAGTGAAATTACTGGGCATTACACACACACGCACCCACATCCACACATGAAGTAGTCAAACGTATAACTACTAATTTTTGGTCGAATGTTAAAACGTAGAATTTGAAATTTTCATAAATTCCCTTAATTAAAATTTCCTGCAATATGAGCGAAGTCTTCATTTGAAATAAGCAATAGTCTGTGTGTTAATTTGTTCGCATATGACGTAAAATAGGCTGAACGTATATTGATGCTGATTTCAGTAGAAATATAAGCTATATACACTACTTTTATCTCAGAAAAAATACTCTTACTGGGCAGAGCCGTGATCAAAAGATAGTAGTTATAAAAAAGAATAAAATCTTTTATGTATCATGTAGGCAATTAAAATAGCGCTTATAACAAGGCAGTACAAAAATAAAGCAAGATATTTAGGTATCACAATCCATTTTATTACTCAGTATAATAATAAAGATCATGGAACACTGAATTTTGATGATACTAATGCTCATGTAGTAACAATACCCAATTTGGTCATTATTTCGGGCGCAATTTCCGTATAATTGATATGTAGTGTAATGAAAGTTATCCCTTTTGGGATAGACAGCCTTGAATATATTTAATAAATCCAATCAGCTTTGGGGTAATTTTGGAATTAAAACACTTAGAAGTTTAATGTAACTGAAATTATACTTTTACTATTATATCCAACTACGTTACTTCAGTTGTCCATAAGCTCTCGCCTAAATCCCGAAAGGGGTTGGCAGAGGTGGAACTAGTGAAGTCATAGCTTTTACAGTGTATTTTCGTCCCATGATGTGATAGTTCACTTGCTCGTAGTACATTCAGTTGATTAACGGACGCGGCAATGGCGAAACTTGGTTTTCGTTGAGGACGGCGGGTCGCAACAATATAATACAAAATATCGTCAAATCTATGGTACGACAAAGCGAACTCTGGTATTAAACCGGGACAGTGCCAGGTAGAAAGAAAGAAAAGATTCGATAGGGAGCGGGCCTATCATCAATCCGGGCATACATTCTAATCCCGCGCAACTAATATGTAATGCCTGACCTGGAATATGAACCCAAGACTAAACAGTATCTCAGCCTAAGTACACTGCCACTAGACCGGTAATGTGATCTTGTTCATTCTATTAAGTTTATTGCCGATTATTAGAAAAAGAACTATTTCTACTCTGTTGTCTAATCTCTTACGTTATAATTAATAATGGACATCCACTTACCTTCGAGAAGTCAGAGGTGAATGCCCTGGATAGGAACCCTAACTCTTCGTCTTAGCAGTCTTTTCCACTCTCACCAAGCCTTATTGCTATAAAATAGAACTACCTAAGACTATACGGCCAGATGAAGCAATAATACTACATGCTAAAAAATAATAGAAACAAAATCCTCCAGTAGGAGAGACACAGGTCTCTCTCGACTTTAGACGACCTGAGGTTGATAATGATGCTTATAATGAAAATCATTTACTTTTTATTTGAAGTAACCTAGTATATATCCAAGTTTTATCCCCCAGGAAGCACAGATGTTAAGAGATCTGGATCTATCAAGCAACGCTCTCGAGGGTCCACTAGGCCCCACCACTGTCCCGACTTTGGATCATCTGTCGACCCTTCAGCTATCTGATAACACATTTGCAAGTATACGACGTGGAGCACTAGCTGGTAAGGTTTTGTAATATTTTAAACTGTAGACATTATGTGAAATCTCATTTCAATGGGGTTTCTACAATGATCCTTGGAATAATGTAGTTTTGGAAGTACGGAGTGATTCAGCTTTACCGGTAATAGAATTTTGTGCCTAACTCCTCTCATATATGCTACCATATAAAGCTAACAAGTCTATTGACTCTGCTGATTTGTTTGTCAAATGATTGAGTGGAATGACATTGTATCTTCGAATCTTTAAGCTAATGAGATTATGAACGAATCTTGAACATGTGGAGAGAATGAATGAAAGGCAACTATGAAAGGTATTTATTGTGCGAATGAAAATAGAAGGGCCAGAAGAGGGCCCGAGGAGAACGTATGCTGATCAAAAAATATAGTCCAAAAGGGCAAGCCACAAGTACCTTTGATCGGCGAAATTGTATGAGAAGATACCTGAATGTAGAAGATACAAGAAATGTGTTAAGACAGTAGTTCGTGGTACTCAATATTCTCTGCCTACCCTCTAAATAGGCATGAGTAAGTATATACGTTAATACTATTAGTATAGTATATATACGATTTTACAGGTCTAACGAATTTGACTACTTTGAATCTGCACAACAACCAAATAGACGTGTTGGAGGACTACGCGTTCAAACACCTCACTAACCTGAAAAGTCTTGACTTGTCGCATAATGAAATTGTCGCAGTATCTAGTAAGTACATCTAGTAACTTTAACACGGTAGGTTTGGTCTTTCCTATGCGAGTTTATCTGAGCAGGTACCACCGCTTTATTTATTCGGCTCCCAAGCATTTTGTAAGCATCGTTATGTTTTGATTCGAAGCACATTGAAGCTATGAAATTACTGGGTATTATGTCTTATGTCTCGGGATGACGGAACAGTGCAGTATCATGCAATACTTTGTATTTCATAGTTCTGAGTTGTGTTGCTACTATTTATGGGCAGGCGTGGCGCTTACCATCAGGCGAGCGACTTGCTCCTTTCGTCATTCTGGCGATTATGAACGCATTTGCGGTTCCTAAGATTTGTTAATTCGAAATCTCTTATTTATTCCAAATTAATTTAAATGCCATCCCACCTCGAAGGCGTAGGAAGGGGCTTAATGACTGCCTCCATATTTCGTCAACGGTATTTCCGTTTCTGCCACATATAGGAGTCATGTGCAAATCTTACTCATAATGCCTAAATCATACACCTATTTGGAACCAAACACAAAGAGGTTTGCTGGGGGAGGATACATGATCCATTTTTGTACTTGACTGCATAGCGCCATTTATACACATACTCGTAGTAGAAAACGAAGCATAGTTCCAGTGAATTCCAGTGAGTTGTGTCCCGACGTCAGCCAGTGTATACCCAGTTACTTTAGACTGGCATAATTTTAGTAGCCATAGTGGGACGTCTCACGTCACGTCGTCGACGTCGATAGTCGTCATTATATTTGGACTATAGGTACTGTAGTTTGTTTGCCGTGCCAGAGTAAAAAAGAATCGACTTAAAATTCGACGTTAGAATAATAGACGCCCTCTAAAATGTCTCTAAATTAATTATTGACTGTCTTGATGGCGCAGTTGTAATGCGTACGCGTTACGACTGAGGATGACGCTGAGGTCTCAGGTTCGATCCCCGGGTCGGGTAAAGGCGATATTGGGTTTTTCTATTACGAAATTCTCAGTATCAGGCGATGGGCTCGCCCATCACATCATGGGATGGAGATACACTCGGCGAAATGTGGGTGTACTGGTAACACCTCTGCCTACCCCTTAGAGGCTTACAGGCGTGAATGCCTATGTATAAATTCATTGTTTTAATTATTTACAGTTAATTAATCCTAATCTTTAATTCCAGGCGCATCCCTAGCTCAGCTCACAAATCTCATACACTTGGATCTCTCGCAAAACTTCCTGCGTTCTCTATCAGCGGAGCCTCTAAAGTCGTTGCGCAGTCTGACAGAGCTGTTCCTCCATGATAACGATGTATCGATGATCGATGACGGGGCACTGGCGCAGCACAAGAACCTTGGACGATTCACTATTGAAGGTAATGGCGAAGCGATGATACGCGTTTTGTGGGTACATACGGGTTATGGGTGTGGTCAGCTTGTGTTTCAACTGGTAAAGTTGTAGTTTAATGTTAGGAAATATTTTTTGTAGAAAGATAGTCCATAAGTTATGCTACGAGTATTATGTGTTTTGTAATAAATTGATTATGTTTGGAAAGTATATAGTTAGGTTACCTAGTTAATTATAGAGGTAGATATTTCAGTATACTTTTGCACATTGCGTCGCGTCGGCATGCCAGATAACTATAACATTTTCTAGGTGATTAAATTGAAGTAAATTTGTAATGAAGTGAATATGTAGTGAATATGTATCTTAATATGTCATTTTTATTGTTGATTAATACTTCTATTACAATAATTCATTAACATTTTACACTATCTGGTTTCGATTAATTTATAAATAAAGATGTAAAGACTTTGCCTTTAACTTGACTTTGATTCCTTTGCTGATTGACTTGGGAATAAACAAAACAACTTTATCACTTTATTGCGCGTTCGCTACAGCAGTGTGTCCGCGTAAGATATTTGTCGATGCTCGACATTTTCAGCGAGGTGACGTCGTGGCCTTTGTTCGGCCCGCCCAAACGGCAAGCCGTTATTGTTGCGTGACTTTTAACTATTTCTGCTATTGTTCTCGTATTTTTATGGGGGTTTGTGTGAAATATTCACGGTATAGGCTTCTGACACCTTTTATTACTATTCAATGGGAATTTCCTTTCAGCGAGTGGGGATTTTTTGGCGTGGGTAATAATTACACTCAAATATTGTATTGGTTTAGAATGTATAATTTGCCTGGAATCATGGGACGGAGATACGCTCGGCGAAATGTGGGTGTACTGGTTACACCTCTGCCTACTTCTTCGGGGATTACAGGCATGACTGCGTATGTATGTAAAATACATATGTAAAACAGTATCTTATCGCACTATTCGATTACAGCATACCCTGGATTCCAATCAACCATTATACTCCTTGTAGGATATTTGATCTATCAGCTGCAGATCCTCACCTTTGTTCTACTGCACCTAGACGAGCTGGTCACTGAGTTGGTCGGTAGCAAGGATCAAAGAAAGCAAAACAGCTCCTACCGTACAGCCCTTTAAAAAAATATATACTATCATCCATAATATCAGATTCACCATTTCCAAAACTAAATGATCATAATCACCAACGGATATGCTCTTTTTCAGATAATCCACTTAATTGCGACTGCCTAATGGCGGGGTTTGCGCGGTGGCTTCGCGAAGCGGGAAACTTATCTCAAGTAGATAAGTCTGCTGCAGTGTGCACAACCCCACCCCATCTTGAAGGAGCTCTAATATCTAGATTGTCTAAAAGCAAGCTATGCGACGATTTCGATATAGATGTGAAGATTAAAGATGCTTACGATTATAATAAAGATAATACGATCGTTGTTGACAAAGATGGAGATGAGTATGATAAGCCTGATGGTTTGGACGACGATATGTATGATGAGGAATTGGAAGTGCCGTCTGAGGAGGATTTGCCGATTTCTAGTTCAAAGGTGAGTTGAATGCAGTCGAAGTAAAATCCAATGGAATTAGAATTGCTGGTTATCATATTATAAAAAGATAAATTGTGAGTTTGTTTTTAGGTGGTAATCTCTAAAACTACAGATCCCATTTTCTATATTGTTTTATTAAAATAAGTTTTGTATAACAAAGCATAAATAAATAAAGTATTATATTATAAAAAATATAGTAGCTACATAATCCCTACTTATAGCATTATTCTTTGATTAAAATTACATTACCAACATCTTAAGCCCAAAGCCAACCTCCCCTGCACGTGGTAACGTGTACCCACTCTGCTGGTAACGGACGAGGCAATGGCAAAACTTGGTTCCCGTTGCGGGTTGTGGGGATCAGGCGGCTGGTCCCACACATAATACCAAAGTTACCGGCAAATCATGTTGAAGAAGGCGGACCCTGGCCTTAAGCCGGGATAAGCCAGGTAGAAGTAAAAAACTCAAGTATAGAAGTAGGTATAAAAGACTTTCATACTGAAAATGGGAGCAAAATCCAGAATTAGATATTTTGAAACAAATATAAACTAGACAAATCTTATCTAATCTAATGAAATCTGCTAGACCAATCTAAATTTAATGGGTTATTTATAATATTACTTTTACTTATTACAGCTAAGTTATCTTACATAGACCAGATAATACTATTGTCTAGATGAGCTATAAATTTTATCTCTGCAGACAAAAGCATATCGACAGTCACTTCATAAGAAAAAATAGCAAATAAACATTTTTTTTATTATTACGACATATCAATGCAAAGCTGTTGCCAAGTTCCATATAGTCGTTGAGTCAAGTATTTTCGTCTATTTATGCTTACATCGTCACTTTCCCGGATTTATAAATAACAAAGTTGATTGGAATGTTCTTAGTAAATACAAGAATTTTACTGCGAGACTTAGAGCACGCTCGAAAACTGACTGTCAAGTGACAGTACTGATTTTCATACTAAAATACTTTTGAGTATGGCTAAGGATCCTGAAAAGTTTTTAATTATCGGTAATTACGAGACGAGTAGGTCACTCGCCTGATGGTAAGTGTCATGCTTGCCTATAAACAGCAGCAACACCAATAAAAACTTCTAATTATGAAGTACCGCATGGCACTGGACGATGTCAAGTCTCATAATGCCTAGTCATTTCACTGGCTTCAATGTTCTTCAAGCTGGAATACAACACACGTTTTTTACAAGTAGAGG
Organism: Mimas tiliae; assembly: GCA_905332985.1. Taxonomy (NCBI): domain Eukaryota; kingdom Metazoa; phylum Arthropoda; class Insecta; order Lepidoptera; family Sphingidae; genus Mimas; species Mimas tiliae. The sequence goes on along the minus strand of HG995262.1, from coordinate 5,467,877 downwards.
TATCACTGTCATTGAATGGACACTCGCTTTCTATAGATAAACCAAGGATAAACCACATAACGTAACAAGTAAATGATGCTGAAAACACAGAAAAATAAACACAAAGCAATTGCTTCCCATAAAGGAGCATGGTTTTATATTAAACAGCAGATTCCCAAGATAGTATTGTCTACAGCTTGAATGAGCCAATTCAAATAGATTTTTCCTACTGTCTTACAGAAACCAACGTGAAATAGCAGCTTGCTGTTGCGTTTTGTACGGTGAATGAGATGTCCGAAGGTTCAAATCCCCTTCCCCTTCCCCCCCCCCCTTCTCCAATCCCTTAATCATCCCTTTCCTTTAAGGTCGGCAAATGATTCTTCTTATAATGTGTTTATGTACGGTGGCATTCACTTATTATTAGGTGACCCCACTTTATCGTTTGCCATTTACTATTGAGAAAAATAGATTCACAAAAACAGAAGCCAACAACTTTTCAGTTGTTCTTTTCTACTATGGAAACACCTTTGCTTTTATCGAGTTTGATGGTTCTAGGTTCGCCTTCTCGACGCGTGGTTCGATGACGAAGAAGTACATCTATCCTGGGCTTTAGAACCACCATCAACCCATCGGCATCGGTGCACAGGCGTCACCGTCTCGCGAGCTGGTGGTATCGCCAAACATGTGGCCTGCCACCGAGCATCCCCCGCTAATGTGGTGCTTAGAGGATTCAAGATTGATCCAGCTGATCAGTATACGTACGTCATTCTTAATTTGTTTTTTATACAACTAAGTTATAAGACTTGCAGTACGTTCATTTGATAGTAAGCGCCACTGCTGCCCATAAAGTAAAGAACACATCGCAAATCTTTGATATACAAAACAAATAAAGTACTTTATGGCACTGAACTACGCTCGTCACACCTATTCGTAAGATGTTAAGCTTCATAATGCCTCGAAATTTCCCTAGTTTCAATTCAAACTGGAGCACAGCAGTGCTTACAGACTGTTTATTGGCGGGAGATATAGACAAAGTATATTTACATAGATGGCCTCTCGCACATGACGGAGATATCACCTAGTGAAGCGTATTAGTTTATCCAAATTAAAGAGTATTGTTATTGTTAGAAAATACAAGAAAAGAGTTACAGTTTGCCAGTGATAACCATACAACATTCAGCAATTGTAATATAATTGTTGTTATTGGGTACCAAATTAGAATAATCAGTCACGTCTGTGCCGATTTTAAAGAATTTCCTTACATCACATTCGCACTCACGCTTGTAATCTGTAAGTATACCCAGATTCCGCCGAGCTTATTTCTGTCCTATAATATGATGAGGGGCGAGCCTATCTCTGTACCGGGCTCAATACCAGACTGCGGGCTTTTTTATTTGCTTGAATGATTAGACGAGCACGGCGCTCGTTTGATTTTAAGTGTCACGCCTGGCCATAAATAGAAGCAAGGTCAAACAGAGTTCTGAATTACAGGACACTGCATGGCGCTCGTCATTCCGAGACATAAGGCATTAAGTCTCATAATGCCCAGTAATTTCACTGGCTTCAATGTCCTTCGCATTGAAACACAACAGTGCTTACACACTGCTGCTTGGCGGCAGAAATAGACAAAGCGGTGGTACCAACCCAGACGGCATCTCGCATACGAGGGACCTACTATGTTGTAGGTCTTGATACTGAGTGTTTTGTAATAGAAAACCCCAATATCACTTTTACCCGACCCGAAATTAGAACCCTAGACCTCAGCACAGCATTCGTACCGCGTAAGCATTATAACGGGGCAGTTTCCTGTAAATATTACACTGTTTTAAAATTCAATCAAGCACACTTAATACGAATAAATTTTGGGAGGTGAGTGATCTATTCGCTAGAAATCAGGAGGGAATTAAATTTTCAATCAGGTAAAGTTGGAATATATTAATTCGGGTGTTACGTCAGTTGCCGTGAAGATCTTTGCGGCATTTGCAATTACTGTTCTGTTATTGTTTTAGTTTGATACCGGTTCGAAAGGAAATTTCTATATTTGCATAACTGCGATAGGTTAAACGTGAAATTGTTTTGTGTGCAAAACTTTAAGCCAATCAATGAGAGTGGTAGAGCCACGCTGTAGACACTTTTGTCTAAAGCATGTATGGCCGGCTCGTCCGGGTCATTACCACTGTCTCACAGATAACCAGCGTAAAGTAGCAGCTTGCTGCTGCGTTTCGTACGGTGAGTGAGATATCCAGAGGCCCAAACCCCCTTCCCTTCCCAATTCCTTAATTATCCCTTTCCTTTAAGGTCGGCAATGCACCCATGATTCTTTTGATATTGTGGGCGTACATGGGCGGTGGAGATCACTTACCATTAGGTGACCCACTTGCTCGTTTGCCGGCCTAAGCAATTAAAAAAAAAACAGTAATTTTTTATTGATACTGTTTACATTATGTCTTAGCGTTACCAGCGCAGTTCAGTGGTATGCAGTAGGTACGTCATAATTCGAAGTTATGATTGATGTTGCTTCTGTGTATGGGCAGGCGTGACCCTGCTCCACCTGCCCTTATCCCACTTGCAGTGGGGGGTCGGTGCAGCATGATTTTAACATATGTTACAGAAAGATTGGCTTGTATTTGATAGCCTCCGTGGCGCAGTGGGCGAGTAGCCGGGTTCGATTCCCGCACCGAGATAAATGTTTGTGTGACCCATAAATATTTGTTTCTAGTCTAGTTGTTGTAGGACCGCAAGTCCCTCGTAATTTCTGATACCCACGATACAGGTTTAGCTAGTGTGGGGTCGGGACTCTGTGTGTGACTTATTACGACCGGCCGCCTGCGTATCGTCAATCCATCTGGAGAGGATTTAAATTATTACCACTAATATTTTTATGTTTGTCCCACCAGTTTCTGCATAGCTCTAGAAGAGATGGACAATTCAGAGAAGCTACTATCATTGGTGCTTGGTTGTGGAAGCCCACAGATTGTTCGGCAGCGAGTTCCGTTCGCAACAGCTTTACCTGTACTTGTAACTACTGGGCCTGTCCTCGATACATTACGGTAAAATATCGGTTAAGTTTTGACAGCCTCTGTGGTGTAGTGAAAGAGTAGCTGACTGCGAAGTGAGAAACCGTGGGTTTGATTCCAGCACCACGACAAATGTTTGTGTAATCCACAAATATATGTTTCAGGTATGGGTTTTGTGGGACAGAAATCCCTCGTAGTTCCTGACTATGGAATGGACACATGTCAGGACTATGTATGTGTTTGACTGTTGGATGTATTTATTTATTATGATAGCATAGCATATTATTATTATATATTATTTATTATTATAGTAATTTACATGCATAGTTAGCATTATTACAAATTGCATGACCTAAAGAAATTTTTCAGAAATACAAAAGTAATGTTGAAAGAACTTTATGCCATGTTGCCTAAGAAATTGTAGCAATAATTTTTGTTACAGAGTCTCAGAAGTACGGTCTAACGTCACAAGCGATGGAGTTCTCACCGTTCTTATTTCGGTGATGGGGCTAACTCGTTCACAAAGTGCACCACGTTCTCAAAGATTGTCCATTGAAACCAAAAGCCAAATTACTCAGAACTGCTATGTCGTACTGGCAGTATTATCCCATGGGTCTTTAGTGGCACAGAAGGACACACCATGCCAGTCTACCCTAGAAATAACTATGGAAGGTTTTATACGCGGACCTTATGAAGTTTGCGCGTCATTATCGAAATTCAAGATCGATGAATCGCGATCGATTTGCGTTGTGCCTCAACTGCTAGAACCACTGGGATCTCAGATGAAGGCTGGCTTTAAGTCATTAAATACGGCCTTGATAGGAGTTGCTTTGGGCTTGATGGTGATAATTATAGGTTTGGTGTGGTTTGTAAGGAAAATGCTGAAGAAACCTTCAGAGTTTGAGACGCATCGATGTTTTAGACAAGAGCCAGTACAAGAGGAAAATCCTAGAGCAAGTTATGTTATGTTGACGGCTACCTCCAAAGTTTGAAAGTTTGCTAGTCGATATAATAGGTATTAGAGTCGGCTTGTGGGAAACATTGTTGATGTTGCAAGTTTTTATCAGTGTTCATATGAATTCATATTAATTTCAATAAATTCTGCATAGTTTTTTTGTAGAATATACCATGACAATTTCATAAACACTAAGGCCTGTATTATAGAACAACACTCAAGTGACCTCTTTGTTAAGTGGCGATTTCAGTACACGTGATTGGTGTATTTTTGGCGCCAAACAAAAATGGACCAATCACGTGTACTGAAACCGACACTTAGCAAAGAGCCTACTTGAGTGTTGTTCTATAATGAGTGTGTTCGGGCCTAAATGCCAATGCTAACACGTCTGTTAACCTTCATTGTCATTTTAGAATTCGATTAATTCTCGGCAAAGTAAATGACTGGGCATTATGAGAGTTAACATCTTATGTCTCAGGGTGAAAGTTTAATGCCATGCAGTGCTTTCTCTAAGTATCCTGTGGTGTTGCTTGTTTTTATGGACAGGCGTGGCGCTTATCATCAGGCGAGCGACGTGCTCGTCTCGTCATTCAGGTTAATAAAAACAACGACTATTTCTGTAAGTAAAGTATATTGACCTGTCTGAGTACGGTAGTTAGAGCTAATGAAATTATGCCATGGTATATTCTTTGAAATAATTCAAAATTTGTTGAATTATAAATGGGTCCAGCTAATATCGATAGAGTTTATAAAGTGTTATCGACTGTTGCCATTAAAATTGACATCTACTCAATTAAGGTTGCGTTCCGAAACTGACTGACAGGACTATTAGAATTGATGCTGATTTTACTAGAAAACTGGTGTCCGGTTTTACTGACAGTTGCTGACAGTGCTACCTCTACTTGTAAAACCGAAGTCAGTAATTCTGTAGCACAAATTACCAACATAACGGTAATAATCTCCAACCTTACTAGAATGTAAGTATTTTAGAATGAAAATTCGGTACTGATCTGTCAGTAATTTTTTTAAATAACGCACCCTAAATAACGGGTTGACAGAATAGATAAAAAATCAGAACTATCAAATGAGAATGAAGTGTACTGATCTAATTCTGTGTAACAGTGTTAATAATTATTATCGACTTCTAAGAATGGACATATTTATAAACATTTGTGTGATAAGATATTTAAATATGAATGTCGTTAATTATAATTGTTATTATTATTAATTCATTGATAAGATGTGTGTGAAAAAGAATAAATTGTTTCCACTAATTATTTGAAACATCGACAGTTGCAGATATACTACGCAGAGAGTTCTTATCATAATTTTTGTGGTTTTACAACATCTACATTTCTTATGTGGCTTGTATTTAAAATAAGTTTATTATTGACAGCCTCCGTGGCTCGAAGCGTGAGGCCGTGGGTTCGATTCCTGCACCTAGTCAAATGTTGGTCTGATTTACAAATATTTGTCTCGGGTCTGGGTGTTGTGGGACCGCAAGTCCCTCGTAGTCCTTGATACGCACGATACAGATTTACCTAGTGTGGGGACAGGACTATGTGTGTGACTGTTGGGTGTATTTATTTATTTATTGATAACTACAGTTTAGTTTCTATATGCAAGATGCAGTAGGTAACCTCATTAAATAATAAAAACTAGTGCCTGCGCTGTGACCTCAATAATCATAAACTTTTTGTTCTATAATGTCATGTATGAGATTTGACATTCAAACATTGACAGTATAAACGTAAGCTATTAATGTTTTATTTAATTTAATGTTTTTGTAAATGCCTCAACCTCTGCCTACACCACGTGACATGAATGTTTGTACTGATTACTACTGATTTCTACCTCGACACTGGCAAAATCATCGTACCCCGATGGAGCCACAATATAAAATTAGATTGGATTATATATTTTAACGTATAATTTGTCCAGATATTATATAAAAATAGCGTTCTGCGCTTCTACTCTATGTAAAAAGTAAAAGCCAAAACTTCGCAAAATCTTACTTCTGCCAGACCATCAAGAAGTGGAATAGTTTTCCGGCACACGTGTGAACCCACGTGTAATATGGTGTTCTTTAAACGGAGTGTGAAGAAGCAATTAGGCGGGCCGGTATAATTTTTGCGACCTACGATAGACACATTAGCCTGTATCATGGTTGTCAGGAACTACAAGGGACTTACGGTCCCACAACGATACTAACAACACGAAATGAATATTTGTGGATCACACAAACATTTGTCTCGATCAGGGGATCGAACCCGCGGCCTCTGGTTTCATGCGTTTTATGGCGCCACAGAGGCTGCTATTTTATACCTAATTTTATATAGTCAGTTTTATCATCCACATCTCTGGCCATAGATCTGTAATAAATATAATGAGTGATAATTGTATGATGCTTTAATGCCTCATAAATTTGTATAAAATTCTATTCTCAGTTTACCTTTTTTTTATTTTTTTTTATAGTATAGTCCGGCAAACGAGCAAATGGGTCACCTGATGGTAAGCGATCTCCACCGCCCATGTACGCCCACAATACAAAAGAATTATGGGCGCGTTGCCGACCTTAAAGGAAAGGGATAATAAGGGATTGGGAAGGGAGGGGGATTTGGGTCTCCGGATATCTCACTCACCGTACGAAACGCAACAACAAGCTGCTACTTTACGCCGGTTTTCTGTGAGACAGTGGTAACGACCTGGACGAGCCGGCCCATTCATGCTGTAGACAAAATTGTCTACAGCGTGGCTCTACCACTCGTAAAAGACCTCTTGAAGTCCCAATAAAAACATATATTATTATACAAATAAAAAACTGACTGCCTCGGTGGCGCAGTTGTAATGCGTAAGCATTACGATTGAGGTCAACGCTGAGGTCTCGGGATCGATCCCCGGGTCGGGTAAAGTGGTATTGGGTTTTTCTATTACGATATGCTCAGTATCAGCCCGGAGTCTGGAATTTGTGCCTGGTATGGCGATAGGCTCGCCCCCTATCACATAAGGGACGGAAATACGCTCTGCCTACCCCTTCGGGGATTACAGGCGTGAGTGCGTATGGTAAATAAAAAACTAAAAAGATCATACTACAAAGATCTAATTAAAACATGTTAAAAGTTTCAAACATTACGATTCGCTAAATCGGTCTTTATAAAAATGTCTGTCGTATAATTGACATGACATTTATATAATGACCCAGCAGATAATGCTTTATGGAATGAAGTAAACAACTTATGCGTTTTTCCCATTATCTTATATCACAGGTTATCCAAATTACTGAATTATTAGGTCACTATGGGAATCCCCAGAAAAATAATATTTCATAGAAATATTTTTCCTATATCTATTATTATTTATAATAAAAAATATGGAATCTCAAGTTTAAATAATTATAATCGTGATTGTAATATTTCACTGTTTCTTTTTTATCGTCTATTCTGCAAGATTTAAATACATACGCATTCACGCTATAATCCCCAAAGTGGAAGGTAGAGGTGTAACCAGTACACCCACATTTCGCCGAGCGTATCTTCGTCCCATGATGTGATAAGGGACGAGCCTATCACCATACCGGACACTATTCCAGACACCGGGATGATACTGAGCATTTCATAATTTTACCCGACACGGGGATCGAACCCGAGAGCTCAGCGTCAGCCTCAGTCGTAACGTGTACGCATTACAACTGCATCACTAAGGCAGTCCTGCGATTCTGCGAGATTTGTTGTAGCAAATGTTCAATATGCGTTACAAGTCAAAGACGCTCAGGCGCTTGCTTATTATTCAGTGAGCTGTACAGTAACTACAGTCAAGTAGAGCTACAGGTCACATTGCCTCACGACTCTGGGGCCTTATTCTGTATGAGCGTGTCGACTCATAACTCACGCATTTCGTATTTTTACGAGAATAAGGCCCCTGAACGATCAATATTTTGTAGGTTTGGTCAGTGACTGCATACCAATATTAACTTAATTCTCATAAAACAGTACCGTTGCAATAATGCTGCCATATTGTAAGAGTAGTGTAGTTCAGATATAAATAAAAACTGTGTCAATAAAGCTAGAAATATAAGTAAACCATTTTGAGCCGGTTGTATTATAGTTGTATTATAGTATGACTAGTATCATTGATAATACCGACTCAATTTTTGTTTTTCAGCATTTTAGTTTATTTGAGAGTTTTATGTTTTGTTAAAAAGCATTTATTTTACTATTTTTTTAGTGAAATCAGTCCCCATTTGGCGGAATTATTCGTGAACTTAAATAAAAAACAGTAGCACTCCGAGAGTGCCTACAGAAGTGAAAATTTGACCATTTCGTGTGTAGTTTTTGAATCGTCAGGATTTGTTATTGTCGTTTTCGATTTGAAAATTTCCGACATGATATATATATATGTTGTTTGTTATATTCATGTCGGAACTTATCGACTGAAAACTGAACGGTAACGGTGTCGCGTGTTCTATGGTTGATTTCCCATCTCAAAAAATGCACAACGCGCTTATTTAAGTTTTCACTTCTATAAAAAAAATATAAGTGAGAAACTTTGTTTTTTTTGAGTCGGTTAAAAATGCCAACCTTCGTAAGACGTTTCGTCCTTCGATGTACTTACTATATTTACGATTGTTGTTTAATAATGTATCAAAGAAATATGACGATGTTTCAAATAATAAGGTTATTATAACGCTAATGTTCTAAAAACGACTGAATTTATTTGTACTAATTTTTTACGCTCGTGGCTTCTCATTAATTGTTACTAAAACATATCTTCTGTGAAGATGTATTTTAAGAGCTAAATATATTTCATACTAATATATTAACACGAGGCTCTGCATAGTGTTTATTGAACTTTATTGGTATTTAATGTGAATTGGTGATGTACAACGAATTTAAAATATCACCTATCGCCTGCCGTAATTCGACCGTTTAATATAAATAGAAATAACACTACGTATTTCGGATTTTTATGAGATAGGTCGGCAAACAAGCATGTGGTGGTGGGTGGTTAGTGATCTCCATGCCCACAAAATCAAAGAATCATGGGCGCGTCACCGACCTTAAACGAAAGGTATAATTAAGGGAACTTGACTTAAGGGATTTTGAATTTTTGCGTGCCAGCCAAACACGGCGTCTCCGTTGAAATATCACTAATAGCCGTTCCCTATATTCTATTTAGGAATAGTTTTGCATGCTATCAATAGTATTTTGACAGATGTTCCATACAAAATGTGTCAAAACGTTACTGCCAGTAAGCAAAGCTGTTGATAGACAGAATATTGGACACGGCCATAAGCGGTCACCCATCCATAGACGGACCGCGCTGAGGGTTACTTGACTCGCTAATCGCTTACCGATTACTAAGAAACTACAATAACAATAAACGTAATATTATTATTATCGCGTATCTATGTAATTAATTACGGTTGTAATAAACAGTTATTCGTAGTTCTCGGAACGAGATTACATTTGTCAATATTAAGATGTAAATGATTGTATTCTTAAGTTTTAAATAAGAAGCAAAGGTAAAGCAGACATACACACCGCCAGACAGACAGACAGACAGAAAGACAGACGACATAATATGCTTAGCAATAGGGTTCGTTTGGCACCGTCTGGTTACAGAACCCTAAAAACTAAATTAAAATCGAACTCTATGTACTTTTACAGACAAGACCTCAGCACAGCATTTGTATAGAGTACGTCTTACAACTGCGCCACCGAGGCAGTCTATGTATTTTTCTACAGACTAAAACTGATAGTCATTGATATTTCGCTTGATATAAATGCGTAAGATAATAAAGGAAGAAAGAAAGAGCAAGCGGTAACCCACCTGTTGGTAAGTGATCTCTACAGCCCATAGCTACGCCCATAATATCAAAAAAATCATGGGCGACGTGCAAATAACATAAACTTACGCCTTTAGCTCTGTAGGGGTAGGCAGCGGCGCAACTAGTGCTTCACCCACGTTTCTCCGAGCTATTTCCATCCCATGATTTAATGGGGGTGAGCCTATCGTGATATTAGGCGCAAATTTTAAACCCGGGCAATTCATGTGTGATTTTTCGAATTGAAAACTCTTTAGAATTGTGATAGTCCGACTTGGTAATTGAATCCAAGACCTCTCGGTTCTCAGCCAGTACAGTGACACTAAACCAATAAGGCAATCCGTGCAAAACTTCTTCTTTTTCCACCTGCCCTTATCCCACTCTTAGTGGGGTCGGCGCAACATGCTTTTTAGCACATGTTATAGAAAGATTTGGCTTGTAGTTGTTAAGACCGACCAACTGCCTGACGTCAACTTATCTGGGGAGAAAACATACAGACTCGAAACCAATATTTGTGGATCACAACAATTTTTTGTCTCGGTGTGGGTATCGAACCCGCAGCCTCTCGCTTCACAGCCGGCTAGTTACCCAATGCGCCTAGAAGGCTGTCCTATAATCAGTTTTGCGACGGAGATACCTACTGGAAAATCCCAATGTCAAAAATTAAGGATAAACCTCAGTTGCTTGCTTATTTAAATAACTGCATATTCCATGTCAAGGTCGGTTGATTCTTCAATAAAAACTACATTTAATTTGATACTAGTAATATTAGGTACGAAAGTGTTTCCCTGGATTTTCCTTCATTCACGTAGCGATTAAGCAACAAATCTACATGATATTTTTTGGGATTCATTTGAATTTATAAGTCGATTGAATAGTATTTTTTAATCGACATCAAATAAGGAGGAGATTCTTTCTCATTTCGAGTTTTTTTTTATTATCAATTATGGACCAATTTTGTTGGAAATACTTTCATTGGATAGACATTAGCTCCGATATATAAGTATAAATTTGGTTAACGTCTGATGACGGAATACGGAGTAAAAATTATACTCATAGGACAACAGCACAGTTATCGCAATTGTGTATTGGAATTTTATTGCCATAGTTCAACCTACCACTAAAAATTTAAAAATAAAATAAGTTTTAACAAGTAAAGTAAGTTTTAAATAAGTTTTGACTGTCTCGGTGGCGCAGTTGTAATGCGTACGCGTTACAATTGAGGCTAACGCTGAGGTCTCGGGTTCGATCCCCGGTTCGGGTAAAGTGGTATTGGGTTTTTATATTACAAAATTCTCAGTATCAGCCCGGTGTCTGGAATTTGTGCCTGGTGTAGTGATAGGCTCGCCCCCTAACACATCGTGGGACGGAGATACGCTCGGCGAAATGTGGGTGTACTAGTTACACCTCTGCCTACCCCTTCGGGGATTACAGGCGTGAATGAGTGCGTAAGTTTTAACAAAACTTAAAAACAGATTTAGCTCATAAATAACAATTTCAAACAAGGTCTATTTGGAGTCAGTGTAATTTCATTTCACCGGCAGCTGCACCGGGACCAACTCCAAAAAGACCGATAGAAATTGTTTTTTTTTGCTAAAGTTATTTTATTTTTAAATCACTTCAAAAAAAAGGAGGAGGTTCTCAATTCGACTGTTTTTTTTTTATGTGTGTTACCTCAGAACTTTGGACTGGGTAAACCGATTTGGATGATTCTATTTTTATTTGAATGCTGGTGCTTCACGAATGGTCCCATTTCAATTTGGTCCAGTTCTGACAATGGCATCCATGAGAAAACCGTATAAGTATTAAATTTTCATTAGTATGTGCGCGACAAAGGGACGAATAACTCAATATCACGCCAACCGATTTCGATAATTCCTTTTTTATTGGATAGGATGTACATCAAGGGTACTTCGATGAGAGTTTGGTTAGGTTCTGATTATGGGATCCATGACAAAGTAACGGAACTCTTTAATTCTTAGGAGCAAATTGACGATAATCGGCCGAATCTTTTTTAAGCTATCCGGATATTTGAGTCACTTACCGTAACGTCGTTATGGTCAAGTAATTGTCGAATATGATGATCAATGGAACTCCTTAACGGCTTACAGTAAGGTTGCGATCTGTGGCAAAATTTCTAACTTGCTTGCTTGCTCGATTCCCGCATCGAGACAGATGTTGGTGTAATCCACAAAAGTTTGTTTCGGGTCTGGGTATTGTGAGACCACAAGTCCCTCGTAGTTCCTGATACCCACGATACAGGTTTACCTAGTGTGGGGTCAGGGCTATGTGTGTGACTGTTGGGTGTGTTTATAAAGTTGGCTTGTGCCTTAGATGTTGGTGGCTCACTTACACAACTACATTTTGTGGAGTAGTAGAGCCACGCTGTAGACAATTTTGTCTACACGACGAATGGGCTGATTCGACCGGTGCTTTTCGTACAGTGAGTGAGATATTCAGAAGTCCTCTTACTATAAAGTGTCGCACTTGCTCATAAAAAAAATATGAAACATATATTTTTTGTAAAGGCTTCTCAGTTTTTTTTAGAACTCATCGCCATTTCAACGATTTAGCTTTAATTAGAGCCAGGGCATAAATTGAGGGTGCTAGCAAAAATAAAGGAGCAGTCAGTCGTCACTCTCGCGCCTCCTTTATCTTCTAAATCACGCAATCGGAGCTGCGGGATAAAATTATCATAAAATTTACGCACACCACCGATTCACATTACTGTAATAGCGGGTTCAAATGGTTCAAATTTTACTTGACCAACTGCTGTATAGCAAGCGATTTGAACCATCTAAACAGATTTCCAATCGATTGATCAACAACCATACTGATTTTGTTGTTTAAGTCAGTTGATCAAGTAAAATTGAATCATGTCAACCAGTTTTAATTTAGGGAAAATTATTTGTAAATGTATAGAGACGGACGGTAACGTAGCTTTACATCTTCATCGTATATAATACGCGCCGGAAGCGCCATTATGTAAATGTATTCGAGAACTTTGGTTCTGCTTTAATAGTATAAATAAAATGTACATATTAATTTATGGACCGCCATTTAATATTTTTGAATAAAAATTATTACCAATATATATTTTGTTTCATTTTATTTTAACCGGCTTCAATAAGCAGGAAGTTCACAATTCTTTTGTATATAATAATATATCTTTATGAGTAGTAGAGCTACGCTATAGACACTTTTGTCTACAGTATGAATGGGCTGGCTCGACCACTGTCTCACAGTAAATCGGCATAAAATAACGGCTTGCTGCTGAGTTTCATACGGTGAGTCCGGAGGCCCAAATCTCTTCCCTATCCTAATTCCTTATTAATCCTTTAAGGTCACAAACGCCCCCACGATTCCTCTGGTGTTGTGAGCATTCATGAGCGATGGCGATCACTTACCATCAAGTGAACTACGCGCCTATTTGCTACTTGCTCACTTGCGGTTACCATCAGGGTCACTCGCCTGATGGTAATCGCCAGCCTGCGATTAACAGTAGCTCCACTCAGAAATTTGAATATTGCGTAGTACTGATCCCATCTAGCTAGTCCTCTCGTTGTTCATCTCTGCCACTAAGCAGCAGTGTGTAAGCACTTTAGTTTGTAGATTATTTATGATAGAGCAAAATCTGAACATTATGAGAATTTTATATAACATTTTATATCTCAGTTGCAGTACTTTGTAATTCCGTGTTTTGAGTGGTGTTACTGTTTAGGAGCATACGAGCAACGTGCTCGTTTCTTAATTTAGACGAACAAATAAAACTTCAAATTAATGAACAATAAACTATATCACAATATTTTTAAAAACCCGTTATATAACATCCAAATACAAACATTTCCTCAAAGTGATAGTGTAAATGTCAATAGGTGCGCCGGCGCATAATTTAAACACCAATGTGTTTATCATTATCAGTTGCAAGCCAGCAGTCATGGCGTACGGTCGTGTGCTATTCGTCTCTGTCATTTTAACATTATTGTACACGAATTTAAATGCTAAGGTTTACACGAGGTGTCAGTTAACACGTGAACTATTGAAACACAATTTCCCAAGGACGTTCCTGAGTAATTGTGAGTTTTTTTTTATTTATACACGTGGTGTATTGTTTTGATGGCCCATTGTCTGTCAGTTTTGTATATGCCAGTCATTAATGACATGGGTTTTCCTCTAGTGACGTATGTAGATTTTTTATCGCTATCCACAGTTGAATCTATTCACCTAGTTTATAAGTAAATACATATGTTTTTGTGTAATTAATGTTGAGGATCTGACAGGTACTTGGTGTCAAATAAAAAACATCAGCTACGATATGCTTAGTCAATATACTTACGTCAAAAATTAAGGTCATTATTAAAAAAAATATAAGTCGTAGAGCCTTGCTGTATACATTTGTGTAAAACATGAATGTGTTTTTTTTATTAATGTAATTAAAATTTATTTAAAAATGCATGCGGGGCGGTATTTGGAGACTGCCGATAGAAGTGAAAACTAAGTAACTTGTGAATTGTATCGTCGAGCTATTAGATTATTATTTACGTTATTTTTTGGTTTATAAAGAAGTGCTTATGATCAAGGATTAAAGTTTATATTTATTTTGTTTAATATATACACAGTATACATATAGCTTATGTAAAGCGTTCGGTTTCGATGATGTGAGTTTCATGATTTTTGTTCACCCAAAAAGTACTCAACGCGCCTTAAGAAGATTTCACTTGAAAAATGATTAGCGTTAATGACGAGATCAGCAGATTACTCACCTGGTGGCAAGTGTCACGCCAGCCCGTTAACATAAACAAAAGCAATTTAAAATTTTCAATTATGAAATATGGCACTAGACTGCGCTCGTCACCCTGAAACATAAGATGTTAAGTGTCATCATTATGAGACTTAATTAAATTAAATGTGATTTCACTGGCTTCAATGTCCTTGAAATTGGCACCCAACATTGCTTACACTGCTGCTTGGCGACAGGAATAGACAAAGCGGGGGTACCTACCTTAGTGGTTTCTCGCATAAGAGGTACCACTTCATTAAGAGGGACTTGCTCGTAATACCCGACGTGAAGTGGAAATTATTGTTGTAGTATTTCGTAAGATGGGCGAGATTTATGGACGCATAATCTTAGCTTTACTATTTTCCTAAAGATCGGGAATGCACCCATGATGCTTCTGTATTGTATTGGACTGTCAGAGCAGTTAAGTGTGTATTCATTGTTAATGAACGCTCAACTTAAGGGTGAACAAAATGGCGATAAAACTTGCGCAGCTGAGAGTTTTTTAAAAGAGTTTCGAAAGTATGACTTGAAGTCTATGATTCCGCATTAGACTAGCGGGGTGGATGAAAGACTCAACGGTAGGCGGTTTTGATGTACGCTGGCATTGTTGAAGTCCATAAGCGGTGATGACCGATGTGTATTATCATCGTTCATCAGGCGAGAAAGTGGCCAAACGCAAGTTATTCTATTATGAATAAAAATATACATATTATATACAACGTGTTGCTTAGAGATGTGGTCATTTAAGGGTCGTTACAAACACCTGACAGTGAATGTTTATGTACCGGGTTTTATCAAAATCTAGACATTCTAAAATTTCACACTATTTTTCACTCTTTTTAATAGACACGACTGAAAAAAGGAGGAGGTTCTCAATTCGGTGTGTTTTTTTGTTTATTTTTTTGTTTTTATTTATTTACATTTTCTCCGCCAACTGTGGACCGATTTTTTTGCCATTCGATAGAGTTTAGCTGCGATGTTGTTCCATATATATATGGTTAGGGTCTGATGACGGAGTACGGAGTAAAAATATGAAACTTCTCAACGGACAACAGTACACTCCTCGCGATTGGTTATTGTATTAGAATTTACATGCTATTGTTGTAACTACCACTAAAAATTAAAAATTAAAATAAGTTTTAACGAAACCTAAAAACCGATTTAAAAAAAACACAGAGAAGTTTTTTTTTCGAATGGATTTGTGATCCCCGGACCAAGATAAGTGTTTGTGTGAGCCAAGACTTAGGAGAGGGTCAAGATGCAACTGGGCCAATATTCGAATTTAAAACTTCACACATTTTTGAGGATCTCCTTAACGGATAACAGCAAGCGCACTACGATTTATTTATTCATCCAAGCACATATACATAAGAGATAGCGATACACTCATAGGCGCGTTGGCGGCTGTAAATAAATAGTTTTTCTTTCTTTCTTTTCTATATTAAGGTATAAAAACTTAAAAAAAAAACCTAAATCTTAACTGGTTGTTTTCATCAATAAAATAAATATAGCATCACTATTGCAAGCACTATTGTGTTTCCGTTTGAAGGACATTAAAGTCAGTGAAATTACTGGGCATTATGAGACTTAACAACTTATGTCTCGGGGTGACGAACGCAGTCCAGTGCCATGCAGTGCTTTGTAATTCAAAGTTGTGTGTTGTGTTGCTTCTGTCTATGGGCAGGCGTAGTGCTTACCATTAGGCGAGTGACGTAATCGTGTCAACAATTAAGCTAAAAAACCTAATTTACCTTCTCAATTGACAATACGAGCTATATATATGAAAACTCAGTCATTAGTAATCCAGTAAGTCGTTAATTGCAAATGATGTAATGGGTGTAATATTTCGGTGACCCCAATTGACTCTCGTCTACGATTTACTGATAGCAATAATGAAATGTAACTAATTACATAATACAGAGTACGCGATGGCCTAGCCAACTGGTACGAATGCCGAGTCAAAATTCACAGGTTCGAAACTATCCCCAAGATGCACCACTGACTATTCTAGGTTACGTTTGTATTAATTGTCAATTCGATTAAGTTAACATCGTGTAGAAACCTGTGTACCTGAGAAGTTCCACTAGTTCTTTCGATGGTATGTGAATTCTGCCAACCCGTATTAGGCCAGCGCTGTTGATCAAGGGCTAGCCATTCTTATTTGGAGAGGAGGCCCGTGCCTAGGGTAGAATATTTAAAACACTAAAACTTCTCACATTTCCATCCCTGTATATTTATGAGGTCGTAGTCCTTGTTAAAATCCATCCTAACTTATTTGAAATGAGACCTCCATTTGATCCAAGGTTACGAATGAGGGAGGCTAATATTTTAGCTATAGCATAGAGCAACACAGCGCTCCTGCGAAAAAGCATTTATCGAATGGGGCAAACTATATATAATAAACTCAGTCCTGAAATTAAAGATTTATATAATATAAGATTATTTAAATTTAAACTTAAAAATAATCTAGAATTATTAATTATAATACCATCTATTATACAATACTTACCTACATTTACAAATAAATAATTAGATTTGATTTGATTCGGGACGTATATATATACTACAAGCCTGGTATTATATATACATATATGAATAAATTATAATTTCGAAGACATATAAGGACGAAGGAATAAGGAAAAAGATAAAGAAGATCCATTGCCTGAGTCTAGTAGGAATAAAGAAAAAAAACTACACAAAAATATAAAACTAAGTAGGTTTACATAATAAAAACATAGCGGAACACAACATATTGGTACTTACATCAAGCAAAGGAAATAACAATAACAATTCTATTATACTTAGTTATAAATGTACCGGAGTTTAAACCAAATCTTATTATTGGTATTCCCAAACGATGTGTATTTTCCTGTGTCGATTGTAAACATCTTTTAACGGATTTCCTCACATAATGCTAGCCCACAAGAATAATATCAGCTTTGTATACTGCTACGAGTAGGCATGGGACTCTACGAATGAGAGGAGTTACGCCTGTCAAAATAACAGAATGTCTCATGTTACATGTAAAACATGTATAACAGTCAATATCACAGAATGTCCCATTTATGAAAGGAAAAGGTATGATATGGAACAGGCTATATATATAAGAATAGAATATAAAAACATACAGCAAATAATAAGAAATAAGGATACTAGATATAGGTTTATCAACTATTGTAAAACCATTGTTAAAAGTGTAATACGAAGAAACAAATAAGTTGAGGAAAATAATAGTTACTAAGATATATAATTAAATTTATATACAAATAGTAACAGTTAAAATAGGAGATAATAAGTAAATAAATTAGGAGTATATGCTACATACACATAAAACATAGATAATAGACCACTAGATATAAGATACTTCGATAAGAATGTATACCTAGTCTAAGAAACTTCATATAGGTAACTAATAAGTATTAGACATAATAGAAAATACATTAGAATAAAAAATTGAAAATGAATAAAGGAAAAGAGTAGGACACCCATGAAAGGGTTAGGAATGTAGAAATAGGAATAGCATAGATACATACAGGTGAAATAAATAAATAGGCAAATATTAGATTAGGTACCCGAGGAAGGGCTAGCATAACATAGAAGTAAACAACCACAAAAAACCAAAAAGATCCCTGATATCGTTAGGGGAACGAAAGTGGGGCATAGCACCCACAAATAAAAAAGTGGGTCATCTGATGGTAAGTGATCAGCACCGCCCATGTACGCCCACAATGCCAAAAGAATCATAGGTCCGTTGCCGACCTTAAAGGAAAGGGATAATTAAGGAATTGGGAAGGGAAGGGGGTTTGGGCCTCCGTATATCTTACTCACCGTACAAAAACGCAACAGCAAGCCGCCCATTCGTGCTCTAGACAAAACTATTTACAGCGTGGCTCTACCACTTACAAAATTCGGTTAAAATATGTGCAAAGGCAGATATGCGACTACATTCCACTGAGTTGTAGTTTCATACAAATATTTGTACACGTTAATGCTAATAATAATTTAAGCAAACTCCACTGATGCTATTGTATTTCTGCGTATCTAATAAGCGTAATGTATTTGTAACAATGAAATCGCCGAAGCCGTTACTTATTTTTAACTTAATCATTATTATATTAACCTTTAACTTAAGCCTGAATTTCACGGACAGAGTTTATCGTAAGACAGAGGTGAGAATATACAAGGTGGTAGGTCCCTCGGATACGAGAGGTCAGCTGGTTTGGTACCAACGCTTTGTCCATTTCAGCCGTTAAGCAGCAGTGTGTAAGCACTGTTGTGTTCCGGTCTGAAGCCAAAGCCAAAGAAATTACTGGGCATTATGAGACTTAACATCTTATGTCTCAGGATGACGAGCGCAGTCCAAAGCCATGCAGTGCTTTGTAATTCAAAGTTGTGTGGTGTTGCTTCTGTTTATGGACAGACGTGGCCAGCCCCGGATCTACGATTTTTTCAAACCAGGACGAAACTTGATTGATTTGCCCCGGTTTCTCCCCCTTTAAAACTTTACTGTCCCTAGCGAGATATAAACGCAAGCTATGCACTTTTAAGCACCCCACTTAATATTTTTATGACATGCACATGACGTGCAAAAACTATTGTCGTATAGCTCTTAGCCGGTTGCGTGAAAATTAGAGACAACATACATACGCACTCACGCCTGTAATCCCCGAAGGTGTAGGCAGAGGTATAACCAGTACACCCACATTTCGCCGAGCGTATCTCCGTCCCATGATGTGATAGGGCGCGAGCCTATCGCCATACCGGGCACAAATTCCAAACTCCGGGCTGATACTGAGCTTTTCGTAATAGAAAAACCCAATATTACTTTTACGCGACCCGGGGATCAAACCGAGACCTCAACGTCAAGCCTCAGTCGTAACGCGTACGCATTACAACTGCGCCACCGAGGCAGAGAAAACGCCTTTATTAATCAACCGACGAAAAAAGAGATGGATCTCAATACGATGAGTTATTTTTATATATGTATAATAAACAGGCATAACTCAGCCAAATGTGGACCGATTTGGATGATTCCTTTTTCATTCGAAAGATCACAATTACCTATTTTAATTTCAAGAATTCGACCCTAAAGGCGGTGAAATCGAGGATGAAACATTCAAACTTCGAAAATCAATCAAAATGCACAGATTTGGATAATTCTTTCACTAAAAATAGTGAAATATAAACTAAAAAAAAACAGTAAATAGTCACCGATGCTGTTGTAATTTTGCAATCGGTAGAAAGGTATAGTAGGTAGAAAGCTCAAAATAGTTTATTTTTAGCTTTTTAGTTTTTTGAGTTGGTTTTTTTTTAAAGTTGTTTGTAAATTTTTTATTCGTTTAGATATAGATTTCTTTAAGAATTATAAGTTTAAAACTTTACAAACCAACGTCAAACTCGAATCATGCTGTATTTCCTGTTTTCCGTTGCCAATTTTCCTCGTACTCTGTCATTACATCTAAAGATATATTCCCTTAAGTTTTAAATAACTTTAAATGAAACCATCCTTGGAGCACCTTATCGAACACAAAAATAATAATCAAACTAGGTCCATATATATGTGGATGTCCATATCGCTTAAAAGGCCGACTTAGTTGAGTTGACTTAGTATAAAAGAACACCTGGAAATGTATTTTACCTACATACTATATACATTTGGATTTATAGTATGTGCTTATTTCCAGGGGTGTGCCTTATAGAGCAGGAGAGTGACAGAAATACGTCTGCTCTCGTGGTGAAGACTTCCAGAAGAAAGTATTATGGACTTTTCCAGGTAATCATTCAATTATTTAAAGGTGATAAGTTAAGGGGAAGGGGATTAGGGCCTCCGTATATCTCACTTGCAATACGAAACACAACATTCATCTCTTACTTCACGTCGCGTCGGTTTTCTGTAAGACAGAAGTAACTACCGGTCGATCCTGCCAATTAATGCTGTAGACAAAACTCTCTCATTTGAACTCTATAGTAAATAGGCAGCGAAGGAACAAATGGGTCACTTGATAGTAAGTGTTCATTTTCGCCCATGAATACCCACAATGCAAAATCGTTAATGCATTATCAAACTTTAAGGGGAGACGTTGGGATTTGGAATGTTTGGACCTGACAATTGGTTGTGCTAAATGCATCAGCAAGCTGTTACTTTACATGAGTGTTTTTTTTTACATTTCATGGCACTCTAGTCATGGGGTTCAGATTTTTTTCCTGACGACGAGAGCGGATCATTTGCCTACAGAAGAATACGAAAGCCTGATATAAGTAATACAGTGGTTCTTGGTTTCTTTTTATTCATCTAAATGACGAGGTGAGTAGGTCGCTCGTCTGATTTTAAATACCACAGAAGTAATTCCACTCATAAATTTGAATTCCAAAGTAATGGATGTCACTGCACTGCGCTCGTCATCGCGATACAGGTCAAGTCTCATATTGCCCAACTATTCTGACTTCAATGTGAAGCACTGTTGTGTTCCGTTGCTTTCAATCTACTATTTTAAAGGCCAAGATTAAGCGGCACTATTATATTACCTTTTATTCTAATCAAAATTGGTTCAGAAATGTGCCCGCAGTCACTATCTCGCTTGCACGCGTGCACCATAATGAACATTTTACACAGTGACGTCAAAGGTTGTGTCGTCTGTCATTTGACAGTTACCCCTTCTACAGGATTTGAATGGCTTCTAACTTATTTATTTTTGGTCGGATTAAAAAAAATCTTTCTGCAATAGATTTTGAGTAACGTAACTATTATTATAGTATTGATTAAAATAATAAAAAAAATCTAGTCAACTACCCTATTTTGAAATATCCTTCCTCGTTTCTTGTTCGTTGCTTTCTAGGTTCAAATATTTAGGCTGGGCATTGACGAGTCAGTTAGTGAGTCAGTCAGGGATTTTCTTAATAGCTTTTTTATGCCCTTAATATTTGTAAGTCCAAACCATCGGAATAAGATGACAAGAAACGTAACTCAAGCAAAAAATTACCCCACCAAAACTCTGTGCGAGGGGGCGGGGCTATAAAAGTCTGTGCAGCTCGTTTATTCATCTATTTATCTATCTATATATATATAAAAATGAAATGCTGTCTGTTTTTCTCGCTAAAACTCAAGAATGGCTGGACCGATTTGGTTAATATTGTACTAGAAATATTTGTGGAAGTTCAGGGAAGGTTTAAACGGTGAGAAACATAAATAATAAGTAAAGGAAAATACTAAAAACGACATTTGAATTTTCACTAATAATTGTTTTTTTTGCAGATAGGAAGTGAGTGGTGCAAAGAAGGCCGTAAAGGCGGCAAGTGCGACATTTCTTGCGAAGGTAACTCATTAACATAATCTACCAGATAACATGTAATCTGAATTGAAATTGATTTGCAAGTCGTAGCTTGTTTTATTGGAATGGTGACGTGAGTGGGGTACTGCTCCCAGAATTGTTAAAGGGTTTAAAGGTCATGGAAAGGTCACTGCGTCCCAAAAGACTAAATTCAATGTAGCTAGATAATTTAATTTTTTACTTGTGATATTATGGTCGTGATATACACAATTATATATGCACACATGCCTGTAACC
Organism: Mimas tiliae; assembly: GCA_905332985.1. Classification (NCBI taxonomy): domain Eukaryota; kingdom Metazoa; phylum Arthropoda; class Insecta; order Lepidoptera; family Sphingidae; genus Mimas; species Mimas tiliae. The sequence continues at coordinate 5,445,758 of HG995262.1, read as the reverse complement.
ACCTAAGGCAGAGGAGTAAACAGTACACCCACATTTCGCCAAGCGTATCTCCGTCCCATGATGTGATAGGGGGTGAGCCTATCGCCATACCGGGCACGATTCTAGCCTCCAGGCTGATACTGAGCAATTCGTAATAGAAAAACCAATATCACTTTTACCCGACCTGGGGATCGATAAATATTTGATTCGGGTCGGGGTGTTGTGGGACTGCAAGCTCCTCGCAGTTCCTGATATCCATGATACAGGTTAACCTAGTTAGGACTAGGTGTGTGACTGTTAGGTGTAAATTATTAATTTTATTTAACATCAGATCAATTAGTGTAGTTCATTTTCCGTATCACCATAAAAGAGACGCTGTTAGTCTTACGGCAATTACAAGATTTGTCTTTACTTGCAGTACTTCTTGACGAAGATATCAGAAACGATGGCACGTGTGCTTTGAAAGTGTTCGAACAGGAAGGTTTCAAGTACTGGCCGAAATGGGAAGCCAGGTGCAAGGGGCAGTTACTACCTGACATAGAGAAGTGAGTAGATACAATATGTCTAATTACTCTATTTAGGCAGAAGTCGGCAAAAGTAGAAGTGTTTTTTAAGCTTGGCGGTGGACAACTTGTAGACAGTTTTGTCTACAGCATGACAGTTTACAAGGCGGTTAGTCCCTCGTATGCGAGAGGCCAGCTGGGTTGGAAGCACCACTTTGTCTATTTCTGCCGCCAAGCAACAGTGTGTAAGCACTGTTGTGTTCCGGTTTGAAGGACATTGAAGCCAGTGAAATTACTGGGAATTATGAGACTTAACATCTTATGTCTCGGGGTGACGAGCGCAGTCCAGTGTCATGCAGTGCTTTGTTATTTAAAGTTCTGTGTGGCGTTGCTTCTGTTTATGGGGAGGCGTGGCGCTTACCACCAGGCGAGCGACCTGCTCGTCTCACCATTTAAGCTAATAAAAAAAAAACAACAGGCCGATTCGACCTAATTTTTATCCCAGTCTCATACAAAACCGACGTACAGTAGCGGCTTGCTGCTGCGATTTGTACGGTGTTTGTGATATCCTGAGGTTCAAATCCCCTCCCATTACCAATGGATTAATTAATTCCTCAATTCCTGTTATATCTTTCCTTTAATATCGGTAACGCGTTCATGATTCTTCTGGTATTATGGGTGTTCATTCGTGGCGATCACTTATCAAGAGGATCACCACTTACTCGTTTGCCGGTCTATGTTATAAAATAATATAATGTTTAACAAAACTTAGAAACCGACTTCAAGCAATAGCATGTAAATTCCAATACAATAACACAATCGCGACGAGTGTACTGTTGTCCGTTGAGGAGTTTTATTTTTTTTCTCCGTACTCCGTCATCAGATCTTAACCAAATTTATATGGGACCACATCGCAGCTAAACTCTATCGTGTGAAAATTTTTTCAACAAAATCGGTTCGCAATTGCGGAGAAATCGATACATTCATAAAAAAAAAACATTTTTATTTTTTAAAGACGCGCCGAATTGAGAACCTCATCCTTTTTTTAAGTCGGTTAAAAATAGACCGCAGCGACAATGTCACTCAATCACTGTGCTAAACCGCAACACAACTACTGCTCTCTAAACCTGAGTAAATGTATCCAAAAAACACGAAGAAATGGGGCAAAATTTTCTATTTTATATTGAGATAGAAGAAAATACAAAGAATGAAATACCTATTGCGTATGTGCGCCAGTGAGCGCAAACATCTGTAAATATAATTTGTGTAAACACAAGATAATTATGTAGACAGTCTGACGTTAATGTTTTCGGACTAACTCATGAAATAAATTGAACGCCACATTTTCTGCTTTGTGTTTTACACTTCGAAGTATTGTATTACAAAAGTAGTAGTCACATGAAATTATCAATATGCCATTTGTTTTTTTGGATTTTTTGTTTTTCATTTTCCTATTAATTTTGACACGCTTTAGTTCGCTTTGTATGTTTCATTCAAAGACTTTAATGTATACTACTAGACAAGCTGCGCGGAACATAGAAATTGTACCACTAACTTGTGGTCAATTGACCGTAACTCAATATTACCATCTCGCTTACTCTCAACTAGAACCCCTATCGCGCTCACTGTTTGTGAAATGTCAAATTTTACTTCTATAAAGCCCGTCTAGTAGTATACATTAAAGTCTATGGTTTCATTTAATGTAATTTTGGAAACCATAATAAAAATAAATTATAGCGTAAAGATATAATTAATTTAAGAACATTTTAGTTTGTCTTCTGTCTATTAATTTGTTCGAGCTACACTTAACAATAACTAAACGCATTTCGATGTGATTTTCTATATAATATTAAGCGAACCTCCAGTAAACTTATAGGCTATGAAAATTGTTTGTGCCAGACAAGTAAATTATATCTAAACTGGGTGTAGGTCCCTTGTATGCGAGAGGCCGTCGGGGAATGTACCACTGCTTTGTCTATTTCTGCCGACAAGCAGTAGTGTCTAAACGTTGTTGTGTTCCGGTTTGAAGGACGTTAAAGCCATTGACATTTCTGGGCATTATGAGATTTAAAATATAATGGACTTACACCTGTAACCCCCGAAGGGGTAGGCAAAAGTGTAACAAGGAGACCTACATTTCGTCCAGCTTACTTCCGTCCCATGATTTAAGAGGAGGCGAGCCTATCGCCACACCGGGCACAAATTCCAGACTCCGGGCTGTAATAAGCATTTCGTAATAGAAAATATGATTTTTACCCGACCCGGGGATCAAACCCGAATCGCGTATGTAATACAATTACTATGTCACCGAGGCAGTATGTAAATGTAGTGATTTTGATATTTTCAGATGCCCTGATTGGCAACATCCACCAAGCCGCTCCAGTCCTCCACGAGACAAGAGATACCTAAGAGGGAAACGTCAAACCGCTCAAAGACCTAGATTCAGCAAACGTTCTATAAGAATGATATACAGACGTCTATGACTTTAAAATCCAGAGTGTGAATAATATAATCACCTTTCGACGCAGTAAGACAGTTCGTCCACAAATCTGGAGACAATAATTCCATCTATTTTTTTTCTTTTATTGCATACGCCGGCAAACGTGCCAGTGGGTCACCTGATGGTAAGTGATCTCCCATGTAAGCCCATGTACGCCCACAACACGAAAAGAATCATGGGTGCGTTGCCGACCTTAAAGGAAAGGGATAATTAAGGGATTGGGAAGGGGAGGGGGTTTGGTCCTCCGGATACCTCACTCACCGTACGAAACGCAGCAGCAAGCTGCTACTATACGCCGTTTTTCTGTAAAAGTGGTAGTGACCGGGACGAGCCGACCCATACATGTTGTAGAAGTAAAAGTATTTACAGCGTGGCTGTCTTTAAATGATACTGAGCATTTTGTAATAGAAAAACCCACTACCACTTTTACCCGACCCGGGGATCGAACCTCAGCGTTAGCCTCAATCGTTCGCATTACAACTGCGCCACCGAGGCAGTCACTATAGATATGATGGTATAATTTCACATAAAGCAAACTTGTCGCAACTGCCTGATTCGTTACGCATCGCTTGCTTCTGTCTCTGTCGCGTACTTTTATAATTGTTTGATAGACTACAAGAAGTAAGAAAATAATTTAAGAGAAATTAAATAATAGATTAGTTTTATAGAATAAAATATGTACAGTTTTTATGTATTGTATTTAGACTTAAGTGATCTCATAACAATTTTAAAGGCATTTAATTTTGTAATATTACTTTTATCAAAACGAAGACAACAGATATACAACATAAAAGGGTAGATCCCTCGTATGCGAGGCCGTCTGGGTTAGTACTACCGCTTTGTCCATTTCTGCAGTGTGTAAGCACTGTTGTGTTTCGGCTTGAAGGAAATTGAAGCCAGTGAAATTATTGGGCATTATGAGACTTAAAATCCTATGTCTCGGGATGACGAGCGCAGTACAGTGCCATGCAGTGATGCTTTGTAATTTAAAGTTCTGTGTGGTGTTGTTACGGGCAGGCGGTGCGCTTACCATCAGGCGAGTGACCTGCTCGTTCCTGCATCTACTAAAACAAAAAATGTGGTACTAATATTGTTGAGCGACTTGTGTACATGTTTACGATTACAGTATGTACCACAATTAAAAAGGTGAAAAATAATGTATGTACTTATTTTACATCCATCTATAGTTGTTTAATTTTATTTGTTCACAAAATGTCAATGAACTTACTAGAATGTTATGTAAATATAAGTGTAAAGTACAAAATTACAACATAATATGTTATTTTCCTCAAAATATTACCTCCTTGGGCGACATTTTCCTGTTTTGATTTCTATTTTTTAAAAACACATTTATATTCACATAAATTAAATTATGGTTGAACAGCCGCTAGGTACCATATTACAAAACAGGAATATATAATGTTTTTTTTATTGGCCATCGAAGGCAGACGAGCATACGGCCCACCTGATGGTAAGTGGTTACCGTCGCCGATAGACATCAGCAATGCCAGGGGCACAGCCAAGCTGCTGCCTAAATATATTTAGAAGCTAGAATATTTATTATGAGATGATATGATTGCCTCATTGGTTCAGTGGTAGCGTACTAAGGCTTAGAACCGTGAGGTCCTGGGTTCAATTCCCAAGCCAGGCAATAACAATGTGTTTAAATTTTCGATTCGAAATATCACACATGGATTGCCCGGGATTGGAATTTGTACCCGGTATGGCAATAGGCACCCCCTTCACATCATGAGAGTGAAATAACGGCTACTTTCGGAGGCCCAAACCCCCTCCCCTTCCCAATTCCTTAATTACGAGTATCCCTTTCCTTTAAGGTAGGCAAAGCACCCATAATTCTTTTAGTATTGTGGGCGTACATGGGCGGTGGAGATCATTTACCATCAGGTGACCCACTTGCTCATTTGCCGGCCTATGCTATAAAATAAAATAATAATTCGTCAAAGCATAGTCTATAAATACTGTCATAAGTACACATAAGTATGAGTCCCAGCTGCTCATATTTACTCAAAAACGGCTCAAATGCGTCCTCACGCCCTTACGAGGCTTAACGCTAAGGATTATTATGGAAAGTTCCCCCCCCCCCCCCCAGTAGAATTATTTATTTGACGTAATCCCTTATCCCTTTGGTTTACTGTGTGTGACTGTTTGTTCATGATAATGTTTAAGCGTGTAGATTTGATAACACATGTTTTTATCAAACTTAAATAAAATTTACTGCCTCGGTGGCGCAGTTGTAATGCCTTCGCGTTACGATTGGGGCCAACGCTCGGGTTCGATCCCCGGGTCGGGTAAAGTGGTATTGGGTTTTTTTATTACGGAATGCTCAGTATCAGCCCGGAGTCTGGAATTAGTGCCCGGTATGGCGATAGGCTCGCCCCCTGTCACATCATGAGACGGAGATACGCTTGGCGAAATGTGGGTGTACTGGTTACACCTCTGCCTACCTCTTCGGGGATTACAGGCGTGAAAGCGTATGTTAATTTTCTCAAAATACTACATCAGCATTCATGCTTCAGCTACTAATCTAATCTGGTGTTCACCTAATTTCGACCTTTGACTATATTAATCTAATTTGACGCTAATCTTTTTTTTTATTGCATAGGCCGGCAAACGAGCAAGTGGGTCTCCTGATGGTAAGTGATCTCCAGCGCCCATGAACGTCCACAATACCAAAAGAGTCATGGGGGCGTTGCCGACCTTAAAGGAAAGAGATGATTAAGGGATTGGGAAGGGGAGAGGATTTGGGCCTCCGGATATCTCACTCACCGTACGAAACGCAGCAGCACGCTGCTACTTTACGTCGGTTTTCTGTGAGACAGTGGTAAAGACCCGGACGAGCCGGCCCATACATGCTGTAGAAAAAACTGTCTATAGCGTGGCTCTACCACACTAATCTTGTTGAGCGACTTGTGCACGTCTTATAATAAAGGTTGGGGTGTGTCCATTTGATGTAGACAGTATCTAATGCAAAAATTTGAAACGTATTCACAAGTAACGAAGCTACAACACTTATATCATAATATCTTCACCTCCAATTAGCATATAACAATGAGAACAACGAACGATGTGAAAAACTCCAGTTTACATTCCGAGTACACATGTTAATTGTAGACTTCAGCAATTAGCTGATATTATGTTGTCACACACTGCCATCGTCATCAGACAACCTTAATTTCAGTTCTACTGTAAGGGCAGCCTTACTCCACAAGAAAATGTACACGAGGCTATCCTGCCCACACACCCGCCATTGTAACTCCTGTATACCAGGATCGACAGTGGCACACATATTTCGACACCAAGCAATGTAGCTGGGCGAGTCTTTGGGAATGCAAACCGTGTCTTTATCCCGCAACGAAATTAATCAAATAGAAAATTAGGGAGAAGTTGGAAATGAAATGTATGTAAAGAAAATGTACAATTAACAATGTGTTACATACATACGCACTCACGCCTGTAATCCCCGATATTAGGCAGAGGTGTAACCAGTACACCCACATTTCGCCGAGCGTATCTCCGTCCCATGATGTGATAGGAGGCAACCTATCATCATACCGTGTACAATTCCAGACTTCGGGCTGATATTGAGCATTTCATAATATAAAAACCCAATATCACTTTTACCCGACCGGGGTATCGAACCCGAGACCTCAGCGTTAGCCTCAGTCGTAATGCGTACGCATTACAACTGCGCCACCGAGGCAGTCCATGTGTTACATTGGGCGATCTTATCGGTCATTTACAAGGTGGTAGGTCCATTGTATGCGAGAGGCCGTCTGGGTTGGTACCACCGCTTTATCTATTTTTGCCGTCAAGCAGTAGTGTATAAGCCCTGTTGTGTTTCGGTTTGAAGGACATTGAAGCTGGTTAAATTACTGGGTATTATGAGACTTAACATCTTATGTCTCGGGGTGACGAGTGCAGTTCAGTGCCATGCAGTGCTCTGTAATCCAGAGTTCTGTGTGACGTTGCTTCTGTGTTTATGCAGACGTGACGTTTAACATCAGGCGAGCGACCTGCTCGTCTCGTTATTTAAGCAAATAAAAAATAAAAATATATAGAATTAGTTACTTTTGACTTTCAGTGTTTTTATTTTGAAGTTTTGTTAAACTTTATTTTAATAAGTCTCTTAAACATAATTAGTTTGCTATGACTCACAGCCGAGTGTCTCGACTGTATCATACGCGGTTTTCAAATTACGTAACATAAACCAAATCTAATCAATTTGAACTCCACACTCGTTAATTGAAACTCAGTTTGCCACCGTTTCTGCTACGAGTAATGTAATGACTATAGGATTATTTGAACTGAATTACAAGTTCATTTCTACTAGGTGACCCAGTTTCAAAATCGAGGTCATTGGTTCATTTTGTACGATTATCCTTTTTTTATCGACTTCAAAAAGGAAGAGGTTCTCAATACGTTTGAATGTATATATTTTTAACCAACTTCAAAAAAGGAGGAGGTTGAAATAAAACTAGTTTATACGGTTTTTATCGCGGTTTAATTTTTATTTTATAAACTAGTTTGTTTTTTTTATTAATCGACTTCAGAAAAGGAGGAGGTTCTCAATTCAGCTAGCTTTTTTTCTTTTTTTATGTATGTACATCGATTTCTCCGCCAATTATGGACCGATTTTGTTATCAAAATTTTCATTCGATAGAGTTTAGCTGTTATTTGTTCCCATATAAATTTGGTTATGATATGATGATGGGAGTACGGAGTAAAAAAAAATCTTCTGCACACTCGCTGCGATTGTGTTGTATTGGAATTTACATGCCATAGCTGTTTTACCACAACAACAAAAAAAAAATAGTTTTAACAAAACCTTAAAATAGAATTCTTTTAAAAATTCTATTATTTTAAAAATAATATGTAATATCAGTGATTTGTAAAAATTTTTGCTTTCCGCAAAACTGTATTTTGTTTTAATACCAAAAACTCTAACCAAAACTAACCAAATATCTCCAATTTTAGGTGTCTAAGTTCATCTATGGAAACTATGGTTTTACAAGGTAAAGGTAGGTCCCACGTATGCGAGAGGCCGTCTGGGCTGGTACCACCGCTTTGTCTATTTCTACCGCCAAGCAACAGTGTGTAAGCACTGTTGTTTTTCGGTTTGAAGGACATTGAAGCCAGCGAAATTACTGTGTATTATGAGTCTTAACATCTTATGTCTCGAGATGACGAGCTCAGTTCAATGCCATGCAGTGTTCTGTAATCGAGAGTTCTGTGTAAAATTGCGTCTGTTTATGGGCAGGCGTGACGATTAACATCAGGCAAGTGACCTGGAGGCCAATTTTCGTAATTTTAAATGTTCAAAATATCATTCCGATCTAGTTTCAGCGTCAAGAAAGTTGCAAATGGCATTCTCTTAAACCAATAATCAACGTCAAATATGAACATAGATCGTAATGAGATTGAATGTAGAATAAAAGTTGACTGAAGCCAAAACGGTATAATGCTACTGCTAATGCTAGGTGCATTCGACGTTGATTATTGGTTTAAGAGAATGCCATTTGCAACTTTCTCGATGCTGAGAGTAGATTGGAAATATATTTTGAACATTTAAAATTACGAGAATTGGCCTTCTGCTCGTCTCGTCATTCAAGCAAATGGCAGTTGTAGAGACTGCCGATAGAAGTAAAAACTTAGAACTTTTAGTATTAGAATTTGAAATTTCATAATGTTTGAATTAAATTTATCAACATCAATCTGGTTTTCACATCTCTTGGCACTCAGAGCAACAATTATATGCATGTTTATATGGTTTTTAAGTACTCACTGTTGTACTGCACAATGATTCTACAATTAAACGATTTAAATAATAATCCAACAGACACTCTATTTCAACAATGCACAATATATACACATTGAACTTTTCACTAAATCTATTCAATTTCACTTATACGATATACACAGCACTAATGTTGCACAGTACGTCAGCTGTATAGCTACAGATATACTGTTATATGCATGTCGGTGACGCGAACCTATATGATTTTCCCCTACCAAAAAGACTACTATCCTGTGAGACCTGTGAGATTATCCTATAGATTCTATTATAATAAGAGATTCTATTAGAATATTATATAAGTATAGAAGCTATTATAATATGAAGATGGTGAAATCAAAGGCTGTATAATGGATACCAGTATTGATAATATAATGATACCTTTAAGAGTAGACCTTATTACTCATGTCTAGACTAAAACCTCGTGGAGCTACTGTCATAGAATATTTTCGTATTAATATCTTGTATAATTACCGCCACGAATCTTGAATACAGATGGATTGGAGTTGGGACAGTGGAGAGTCCAATAGACAACGAGCATTGAATGATTAACCAATCGCGTGGAGTGTCGGCGCCCCGTGTTCCTTCATTCCACCAATAAGAATTTAAATGAACTACTGTCCAGATAAACTTTATGTTAATGACTCGTGCCGATACCTGTATGAAGTAATAAGAACGCTCTACCTCGTAAATAAGATTGATATCGTCGCCACGCAGCAGTGCGTGTTTACTTTTTTATAGTAAGGGCCGGCAAACGAGCAAGTGGGTCACCTGATGGTAAGTGATCTCCACCGCCCATGTACGCCCACAATACTTAAATAATCATGGGCGCGTTGCCGAAGGAAAGGGACAAGTAAGGGATTGGGAAGGGGAGGGGGATTTGGGCTTCCGGATATCTCACTAGCTACTAGCAAGCCGCTACTTCACAATACTATTGTAAGTTTTCCCAAGCGACATCCTATGGCGCTTTACTGTAGTGCTCAAACCTTTTTCGGTCACTAGATAGTTGCCTAACGCCCCCCAGAACTATTATTAGAAAACTTTCCGAGCTGTTTTTATCATTCTGAAAATGTTTATATGCGGATGAAGAAAAATAAATCGTACAATTTAAAAAAGAGCAATATAGTATGGAATTGAAATATGTATTAGTACAATGTACATACCTCGTACATACCCCGTAGGGTATACCTGTCTGTAGACAGTGGTGGTAAATAAAATTTACATTCAACGCTTTCTACCCGAGCTCGGCGACAATCGGAAAAGATTTGTAAAACTTTTAGTTTTATCGTGATTCGCAAACGTATCTCTGTGGTAAATATATCCCGTATCTCCGCCAGACTCCCAAAAACACGGGTAACAAGATTCAATTTTCATATTTCAGAAGCTGGGTTGCACCATGGCAAATGTAAGTGCGGTGTCGACTGCCAAACGCGTGATAAAACTCCGCGAAGTTTCACAGAAAACGGCGGAGTAGAATGCAAAACTAACACTGTGGCTGTCAATCTTAGTTTGGATACTTATTTTTTTATTAAACTGAATGATTAGAGCAGCTCGTACGGCTGATGTTCACTGAAACACCTGCCTATAGATAGTTGCCAGACTACTCCGAATTTACTTCCCTATACATGATACTGAAGTTCAGTATTTTGACGTCGAATTTGAATATGAACCACCTTGCTAAAGTCAGATAAAGCTTATATATCGTCAGTTTTGAGTCGACTCTCAATACCAAAAACCAAACTACAAAAAATCCCAAAGAGAAAACTAAATACGATTTTTGAAAACAGACCCAATTTCTATTTTGTTCTATTGAAATGTTCTTGTTATATCTACTTTGATACTGTAATTTAAAAAAATGTAGTCATTAGAACAAACTCTTCTCTAAATTATAGTCGTAATTTCAGATGGGAGAGCCGCAGGATAAAGCTTGTCTTAAAATTTTAACATTTGTTTTTAATTATGATTTGTCTTCTCTTGAATAGCTGAAAGGGCTTGTTTTCGATAATCAATACAATTGTATGCAAATTATAATGAGACACTGCTCCACAGCTTTCTCAAAGCATTTCGTCACCCAATATTCCTGTAAGGTCAAACGTTCTATCAAACGATTATGATCTCTATTCTTTAGCTCACAAAGCCTTTTATTCATCTCGATTGTCGCCAGCTTTTGTTCTAAGACTAGGAACGCGTCGCCTTGGGAATCGAGAGTCTAATTTACGAGGAGCTCTCTCGCTGCCGTCTTTGGTAAGAAACTGGAAGTCTTCTGACCGATATCAAAGGTCTCAGTAAATCGGCCAACAAAATTCTCTCGTTGTCGGTGCTTAAGCAAATACTAGCAGTTAACTTTTATGGAACTATTACATACATTCAGTCTAATAAAGTTATGTTTGCAGTTCTGTCGCAGGTTGGACTCTTTAAGTCTAATATTCTCTTTGGCTTATAAAATATTGAAATGTTATTGGCTTTGGGGATTACTTTACTGTGTTCTGTTACTTAGGAATATGGAAAATAATGTCATGTTTAATAACTTAAGTCAGTAAACTTAGAATATCTTTTCTTGTCAGTTCAGTTACTATCAAGAACTATGTGACTAGAAGGGGTTATTTTATATCTTTCACATCTTATGTTTCGAATACAACCCACTATAGGCGCTGTACAGTTCTGCATTATTTTTATAGCATAGACCGGCAAACAAGCAAGTGGGTCACCTGATAGTAAGCGATCTCTACCATGTACACCCACAATACCAGAAGAATCATGAACTCGTTGCCGACCATACAGGAATTTGGAAACCGGAGAGGGATTTGGGCCTCCGGATATCTTTCTCACCGTAAGAAAGGCAACAGCAAGGTGGTAACTTAATTCGGTTTTCTGTAACAACCTGGATGAGCCCACTCATTTATGTTGTAGATAAAACTTAGGTTAGGCTTAGTATTTTACGAGTGGTAGAGCCACGCTGTAGACAATTTTGTCTACAGCATGAATGGGCCGGCTCGTCCGGGTCGTTACCACTGTCTCACAGAAAACCGGCGTAAAGTAGCAGCTTGCTGCTGCGTTTCGTACGGTGAGTGAGATATCCGGAGCCCATATCCCCCTCCCTTTCCCAATCCCTTATTATCCCTTTCCTTTAAGGTCGGCAACGCGCCCATAATTCTTTTGTATTGTGGGCGTACATGGGCGGTGGAGATCGCTTACCATCAGGTGACCCACTTGCTCGTTTGCCGGCCTATCCCATAAAAAAAAAAAGTATATCACGCTGGCCTAATACTGGTTAGTTGACTTCAATACCTTTGGGTTCTTTTGGAGAATATTAAATGTCAGATGTGCAAGTTTTATCATAATGGTCCCTTCATCTTTAAATCGAGCGATTAATTACAATAAACACAAACTTCTTCTTTTTCCACCCTGCCCTTATCCCACTCGCAGTGGGGTCGGCGCAAAATGCTTTAAACACATGTTACAAGATTTGGCTTGTAGTTTTTACGACCGGTCCCTTGCTTGACGTCAGGCCCTCTAGGAAGCAAACACTCAGACCCGAAGCAAATATTGGATGATACAAACATTTGTCTCGGTGTAGTACTCGAACCCGCGGCCTCTTGCTCCACAGCCGGCTACTTACCCACTGCACCACGGAGGCTGTGGGTGATAAACCTACACAATGAATAGACAATAAAACAAATATTTTCACAAAATTCTCGAATACTGCAAACATCGCTGGTATAACAAAATGAATTTTAATATTTTCTTGTATTGAAAAATTCTTTCTCAGTAAAAAGCTCAAAGCTAGCTCAAAAATATGCAATGTCGCTAGAGTCGTATTGTGTGCTATAAGTAAAAGTTATATTGCATTATTTTGTGCATTTGATTTATTTCATCGTCTTGGAATGAACTAGGTAAGTATGTATGTATGTAAGTAATGCGAGAGGCCGTCTGGGTAGGTACCACCACTTTGTCTATTTTTGCCGCCAAGCAGCAGTGTGCAAACATTTTTGTGGTCCAATTTGAAGGATATTGTAGCCAGTGAAATTACTGTGCGTTATGAGACTTAACACCTTATGTCTCAGGGTGATGAGTGCAGTTCAGTTTCATGCAGTACTTCATAATTCTAAGTTCTGGTTGCTGTTGATTGTGTTAATGAGCAGGCGAGCGACCTGCTCGTCTAGTCAGCACTCGCAGCGGGGTCAGCACAACATGCTTTTTAACACATGCTACAGAAAGATTTGGATTGTAGTTTTACAACCGGCAGCCTCTCTGACGTCAACCTCTCTAGGAAGATTAACATTTCAATTTAAATAAGTTTAGTTTATACGGATTTTATCGCGGTTTAATTTTTATTTTAGTCCCAACGTTTCGAAAGCTTTTCAGTCTTCGTGGTCACGGGAGTGACTGAATCCGTCCGTATAAACTAGTAACTAGTAGTACTAGTAGTAGTAGTATCCGTAATAAAATTCGTATAAACTAGTTTTATTTCAATGTGTAATATTTGCGTAAACCTAAGAAATCATTCAATAAGTTTATTAATAGGTACAGTCTGTGTCTAGTCATATATCAGACCGGAACGTAGAACTGTGCTCGGTGTGGCGATGGGCTTGCTCCCTATCACATCATGGGACGGGGCCCACCCCCTTCTGCTAAGTGAGGGTAAACCTATTGGATGCTCTTATGCCTACCCCTTCGGAGAGTGCAGGCTTGAGTGCGTATGTATGTGTGTATTTTGTGAAAATTTACATAAAACCCAAAGTAACATAAAAGAGTAATGTCTTGTCACTCGACAAGGGAATATTATCTTTAAGTATTCGCGTTAAAACTTGTCAAACTCATTTTGGCGGAAGTTTATTGAAAATTTATTCAAAAGACAGAGGTCCCAATAATTTGCGCATAACTTATATTTTAGAACTTTGACAAACTAAATTAGACTCGTTATGATGATCGCTCGATAGTCCATCTTTGCTTTATTAACTTTGTGCCCTCATAAATATTGATTAAATTTAATTTCTTAAGTTTAAAGATCCATTTGAAAATTTCAAGCAAAATTGTATTGAGTTACGTTGCCAATGAATGAATATATAAGATGTTTGTTTATTATCTTGAGTGACGAAACGAGCAGGTCGTTCGCCTGATGGTAGGCGCAACGCCTGCCCGTAAACAGAAGAAACACCACACATAACTTTACAATACAGCATACAATACATTTTAATAATATCTGCTGGTTATTTAAAAAACGTGTTTTTTTTTTAAGTTTTCCATAAAACAAGAATTCACCACCACCACATTCTATATTATTCTAGTCGATATGTAATCATGTTCATAGTTCTGTCGAAGACATTTTCCCGCGACGAGTAAAGTTATCTATTGCTGAGTCATTCAGCCAGATACAACTTTGTAAGGAAACGCCACCTTAGTAAAAATACAGTTTTGTACGAGATTTGTGTTTTGTTACTTTAAATGGTTTTATATCATTTTGTTTTTGATTTATAGCTTATATGTCCTAGAACTTTGTATAACAAAGTAATTAAGACTGATAATAAGATCTTTGAACAACAGGATATTGAAACGAGTAAGTCACAGCAGGACAGGACTTTAAAGTCAATCCTAGTTTTAATGCCTTAGATGCTTGGTCCCCAGTTCAACCAGATATGTTAGTTTATAATTAAAAAAAAATATAGCTTAGGCCGGCAAACGAGCAAGTGGGTCACCTGACACCTGACACTTACCAAGTGATCTCCACCGCCCACAATACCATAAGAATTATGGGCGCGTTGCAGCCCTTAACGATAAGAGATAATTAAGGGATTGGGAAGGGGAGGGGGATTTGGGCCTCCAGATGTCTTACTCGCCGAACGAAACGCATCAGCAAGCTGCTACTTTACGTCGAATTTCTGTGAGACAGCGGAAACGACCCGGAAGAGCCAGGCCTATTCATGCTGTAGACAAAACTGTCTACAATAATCAATAAGAATGTTAACACTGTTTCACAGAAAACCGACGTGTAGTAGTAGATTGCTGTTGCGTTTTTTACGGTGAGTGAAATATCCGGAGGCCCAAACCCCCTTCCCCTTAACATCAGATGACCCACTTGCACGTCTGCCATCCTTTGCCATAAAAAGAACTGGACAACAAAACCTAAAATATCTTCCTTCTTCTACTTCCCCAACCCTAATAAATTGTAGCAAACATAAAAACAAATCTTACACCACAACGCAAGTAATTACAAAGGTACACTGATTTATAAGCTTCAATACCATGTAGCTGGAATCGTTTAAGTCAGCCCCTTAAGTGCGATTGTTCCGGCTCCAATGGCAGGTTCCAATACTGTGAGCCAATATTTACACGAGCTGACAAACACCGTGGGCAAATTAAAACGATTTTCTCTTATAGACACTGCGGATGGATCTCAGTGTGATTTTTGCCGAATGTACAGATTGTAGGTGAATTTTGTGTGATGTAAATAAATATATTATAAGTATAATGTCTAATATAAATGTAAATTACAGTTATACACATACTGGACCCGTGGTGGTAGAAATTTAACCTCTATAACACCTACTTCCTGTTTTATAAATCGTCAGATTACCATGACCATGATCATGATTGGATTAGGTCGCAGTCTTTTTATTCATTTGGTCCTATGGATTGGGAACTTTTTTAGAATTCTGCCACGGTATTCCTTGCTTGTTGTAAGAGGCTACTAACGAGGGCCGTCTGGGGTCGCGGCTGCACAGTTGGGGATGCGCAGCGTTCGCGCTTCCTACTTGATGTACATTCTACGGTGCTACTCCAGAATGGGGGCAGTACGAAATATCGTGCTGCCTTTGACGTTTAAAGGCGTCCTTATTATGAGGGGCTCCTAAGTTCTTAAAGAAATAGAGAGAGACAGATTGTCTACAGCGTGGCTCTACCACACGTATGGGCCGGCTCGTCCGGGTCGTTACCACTGTCTCACAGAAAACCGGCGTAAAGCAGCAGCTTGCTGCTGCGTTTCGTACGGTGAGTGAGATATCCGGAGGCCCAAATCTCCCACCCCTTCCCAATCCCTTATTATCCCTTTCCTTTAAGGTCGGCAACGCGCCCATGATTCTTTTGTATTGTGGGCGTACATGGGCGGTGGAGATCGCTTACCATCAGGTGACCCACTTGCTCGTTTGCCGGCCTACACTATAAAAAAAAAAGATAGGGAGAGGGAGTGAAGCAGAGCGCAGACGCGGTACCGGCAGCAATCCAGGGCACACTCAGGATTCTCCGGCACCGTCCCATTTTCGGTGAAGAAGGCTACCGCGGGGTTTTTAGTCGGTACAATAGCATGGATTTTTTTGTTAGCGACCCGACCCTGCGGTTGTTCAGACAACTGTGTCGAAGGGCTGATGAGTCCGCATTACCATTCCCCTTCGAATCCAGCTTAGCGAATGTAATGGAAGCTGCACAAGTGATATTAGCTACTTCTATCTGTGTGACCAGCTCATTGACAGCTAGAGAATACATTTCTTCATTCTGAGAGAAGGCTGTAACCGTGCCCCAGCCGAATTGTCTGATGAACGCTATCCGAGCTGGGTTGTGTGAAGAATCAGGAGCTATAGTTCTGCAGAACAGCGGCAACGCCGATCTGTCGCTGAGAGCTGGAGACGTAGATCCGAATGAAACTTGCACGATGTTCCAGTAGGGCACGAATTTGGCAATACTCTCGGTAACGTCAGAGCATGCCGTTACCAGCAGCATCACCACCCTGGATTCACGCTCCGTGTACAGAGCGTGGAAGAACTGGTCCACGTCCACTCCTGGATCATACTTAGTATCATTAGTTATAAGATGCAATTTGTATCCAAGTAGTACGCTTTGTGATGGACGTGGTCTCCTGTGAGCCTCGATGCTACTTTTTATTCCGTATTCAAGTAGGTAGAATCGTAAAAAAGTCAGTAATCTATAAAAATGAAAGAGTATTTGAACATGAGACAAAATAAACGTACAGAAGTTGCCATATTTTAACTTCAATAGCGTACAATAAGCTGGACAAATGCGACTTCACAACAAAACTTTATTTCCGAAAAGCAGAAACTATCTCGGTATTAAATCATTTTAGCACATGATGAATATTAATAATTTACCATCGTGGGGGCTACAGGTGAACCATTATAGAAAATGTGCGATAATGCTATTTATTTCTGTTTTATCAGCATTTGTGAGATAAAACTTATCTAATATAATAACAATAATATCAATCCTGTATTATACTTGCCTGCTGGGCATGGGCCTGAGAGGTGTTAGGTCTGAGTCCACTACGCTGGTTTAATGGGGGTTGGAGGACACTTCGAACTTCACATACCTTCGAAAGCCTTTTTTGAAGAAATTTTCAAGAATGCATGTTTCCTCACGATGTTTCCTTCACCTGATGTCACTTTCCTGATGATTGGCGCCGCGTATGCTCTAAACCAGAATCAACATCAATTAGAAATTTGAATTACAAAGTATGTACTGCATGACACTGTACTACGCTCGCCACACAAGACATAAGATGGTTAGGCTCATAAAGCAAAGTTATTTCACTACTATCAATGCTCTTACACATTGCACGTTGGTTACAGATTCAGACAAACCGGGGGTACCTTTAGCTGTAAGTTATCGATTAGTTTGACTTTTTTATCGGTGTATGTATGTGCTTTTGTATGTGACAAATACTTTGTCTTTCTTTCTTTACCTACTCAGACGGATTCACTCATACGAGGGACCTATTAAAGTAAACTATTTAGGGAAAAATATAGAATATGATATTTCCTTTGAGACTCTTTAATAATTCAAATATAAAAAGGTGTTCCATACATTAAATTTTAACCATAGAACTTTCCTTATTGAATAAAATAGTTCACACATTGTCGGCTCTAGAAAAGTCTCGATATCGAACGGTTTCGATAATAGCGCTGAATATAGAAATGATTTATGTGTTTGCCATTGCGTTCCTCTATCGAGATTTCTTCAGCGGAATAGAGATGTAGGGCCGCATTACTGATACACAAGCTTTGTTTGGTTTCGGTAACCATTAAATATACTCGAACGGGGACATATTCTGGAATGGAAAGTGGATTTAAGATTAAAGGAGGGTGTTTCTTCTTAAGTACTATTTGATGCATGAACAACAGGAAAATGGAATTAGTCGCAAGTTGAGTTCAATTAATTATACCAAAATAATAGAAGTTTCAGTTAATTGGACTCGATTGCCTAGTGGCAACGTAGGGGAGCTATCGTTGCGGTTTGAATTTGATTGTCATACATTCTTGTGTGTGGGTTTAATTCGAAAAATCTAATTTGTTAGTGATTGGATGGCATCCTAGTGGTGGCATGGTAGTGATTCTCTAGTGAGTGACTCGCTTTCTTATACACGGTTCGAGAATTCTCATAAGGCCAAATTCAATCTACTATCTAAATCCGAATCTTTATTTTTAGATCTGTTGTAATTGCGGATGAATACTGTTTTAAATTAAAATTGATCGCTGGTGAAATTCAAAGGTTTTATTTAGCGTTAATGACGGCACGGCCAGGTTATTCGCTTTATTTTAAGCGTCACGCCTATCCAGTATCAGTATCCAGTATCGTAGCGTGTAAACGGATGGATAATCTTAGAGTATCGGTTTTGTGTATGAAAGCTAATTTAATCGAGAGTGTTCTTAGCTACATAATAATCTTTCTGATGACGCAAGCAAAGCATCTGCAGCTTTTAACTATTCGAAAATTCTCTTCTTCTTCTCTAGCCTCTTGCGATAGGCATAGGCGCCTTCAATATTTTCCATTCGTTGCGGCATTGAGTTCTTTGGAATTGGCGACCTTCTTCTCGTCGTCGTGGATCGTGGAAAGATCCAGCGCATTTGTGGTATTCCTTTTTTCCTCATGACTTCGAATCAAGGAGACATTTGTTGTTTGTTTTGTTCCGGGCAACATGTCCAGCCCACTTCCATTTTAGGTGCGCCACTTGATTTGTTACATGTGCGAGTTTGCTTTGTTGTCGAAGACATTTGTTTGTTTTGCGGTCCATCAATGTCACTTCTGCCAGGTTTTTCTCTATTGCCCTTTGGACCACTTTCAGTATTTTAATGGTATGATTAGTCTCAGCACCATGGGTGAGTACTGGTAGGATGCACTGGTTAAATATCTAAGTGGTCGAAATATCACTCATGAGTTGCTCGGAATTCAAAATTTGTGCCCGGTGCCCAATGCCAGGGTCCGCCTACCCATTATTTTAAAGGTATATTTGGTATTATGTGGGGTAATCCATCGTTTGACTTCTACAACCCGCAATAGGAACCAAGTTTCGTCTTGCATAGTCCGTTAATTATCAGAGTGTAGCATGTGCAGGTGAGGTTGGTTTTGGGCCTAAGATGTTGGTGGCCCACTTACTCACTTACTTAATGTTAAAATTACATAAGATTATATTTAACGGGGAATTGCTAATTAATTTTACAGCTTACGTAAGAATAATACAGCGGTAAAGGAAATATTATGATTTAAATGGAATGTTCCCTACTCCGGTAATTATAACTCTAAAGCAATTTTTCATAAATAATAATTATTATTGTTCATTTTTATATTTATTATTTCAATTTAATTATATTATTATTCATTATAATATTTATTTAATTCATTTTTCTTTACATACGCACTCACGCCAATACCTACTAGTACACCCACATTTCGCCGAGATTATTTCCTTCCCATGATGAGGTGCAATTTTAATGCGTACCTACTGTTAGGCCGCCCCGCGTTTTAATGTTTAAAAAACCATTTATTTCAAAACGAAATTTCTTATTTAAAATATATGGAAAAACCCTAAGAAGTGGCGGTATTAATCGAAAACCCTTAGAAAGCTCGGTAAGTGTGTAATCTGCGGTGACCGGTACGGGACTGAGGATGTACCCGGGGGACGATGACATCTGAATTTATCTAGTCAGCAATTTAGTTATTAGATATGCCCATGTAAGCTTTACACCATACATTTTACATATATAACAGTACGCGGTATGACTGTTGTGGTCTCGGGTTCGATCCCCGGGTCAGCTAAAAGTGATATTGGGGTTTTCTATCATGAAATGCTTAGTATAAGCTCGGAGTTTCAAATTGTGATAGACACGCGAATATCTAGGTGACACTGAAAAAATCGAAGTACATACATTAAAAAAAACTCGCCCAATTGAGACCCTTTTTGAATACGCACTCACGCCTGTAATCCCTGAAGGGGTAGGCAGAGGTGTAACCAGTACACCCATATTTCGCCGAGCGTATCTCTGTCCCACGATGTGATAGGGGGTGAGCCTATCGCCATACTGGGCACCAATTCCAGACTCCGGACTGATACTGAGCATTTCGTAATAGAAAAACCCAACACCACTTTACCCGACCTTAGGATCGAACCCTAGACCTCAGCGTTGGCTTAATCGTAACGCGTACGCATTACAACTGCGCCACCGAGGCACTATGTATGTAGTAGTAATAAGCAAACACATTCATGTTGTAGACAAAACTATCTACAGTGTGATACTATCAAAAAATAACCCTGATGTCCATGTAACCCTCTGTTCCAGAACAAAATAGAAGTTTGTTTCTATTTTTGTAGGACTGCCAAGCGTTTGTTATTGCAGCGCCCAGCAGGGGGTGAATCCAATATAAAAATATTTTCACTATTCCGCCATGCTTGGGATGTTAATTCGTTTTTGGAATCTATCTTCCTCCATCCCGTTTGGGACCGATCCAAATCTGGATTTGTATGTTCTTTATAAATCATAGTGTTCATAATACGGCGTCCTTGAGCGCTGTTCGATATATTTTTGTATGGGTTGATAAATCAAGTATACTGTAGTGCATGATAAGAGTAGAAATGTATTCCGTCAATTAGATAATGAAGTTGGTATTTTATTAACCGAACCGAGTCGGAAAAAAACGGACTGCCTCGGTGGCGCAGTTGTGTTTTTAGGTGTTGGGTTCGATCCTCGGGTCGTGTAAAAGTAATATTGGGTGTTTCTATTACGAAATGCTCAGTATCAGCCCGACCTCTGAACTTGTGCCCGGTATGGCAATAGGCTCGCATATAACATCATGGGACGGTGATACGCTCGGCGAAATGTGGATGTACTGGTTACACCTCAGCCTACCCCTTCGGGGATAACAGGCGTGAGTGCGTATGTAAAAATAATAATAATACTAGCCCTGAATTATATACGTCCCACTTCTGGGCACGGGCCTCCTCTACTGAATGAGGGGGGTTAGGCCTTAGTCCACCACGATGGCCTATTGCGGGTTGGCAGACTTCACATACCTTCGAAATTCTTATGAAGAACGTCTCAGGTATGCAGGTTTCCTCACGATGTTTCCTTCGCCGTTAAAGCAAGTGATGATTAACAATTAATACACACATAACTTAGAAAAGTCAGAGGTGTATGCACTTGGGGCTGGTTTCGAACCTGCGACTTTCGTCTCTACAGTCCATACTACTCCCCGCTGAGCTGTCACTGCTTGCTAGCTATCTTTGTAAGAATGATGAGTCTAAATATACTCGCAAACGATCGGTAGTCATTGCAATGAGTAATCGACAACACCAGCCCATTCGTCAGTCACACACAAATATCATAAATCCCAGCCTTTGTGTTACAGTTATTTTTCACTCTCGCATGTTATTCTTTGCGATGGTTTGATTTATTTCCCCATGTATAGGGCTTATTAACTTGATTGTTACTAACCTTAGTGATTTCTTATACATACATACATACAGCCTCCGTGGCGCAGCGGGCGAGTAGCCGGTTGCGAAGCGGGAGGCCGTGGGTTCGATTCCCGCACCTTGACAAATGTTTGTCTGATCCACAAATATTTGTCTTGGGTCTGGGTGTTGTGGGACCGCAAGTCCCTCGTAGTTCTTGATACCCACGATACAGGTTTAACCTAATGTGGGGTCAGGACTGTGTGTGTGACTGTTGGGTGTATTTATTTATTATACGCACTCACGCCTGTAATCCCCGAAGGGGTAGGCAGAGGTGTAACCAGTACATCCACATTTCGCCGAGCGTATCTCCGTCCCATGATGTGATAGGGAGTGAACCTATCACCATATAGGGCACAATTCCAGACTCCGGGATGATATAATAGAAAAACCCAACCGGGACCCGGGAACCCGACCCGGGAATCGAACCCGAGACCTCAGCGTCAGCCTCAGTCGTAACGCGTACGCATTACAACTGCGCCACCGAGGCAGTCGGTGATGATTTTTTATGTTTATGCGAATATTACACATTGAAATAAAACTAGTTTATATATGGATTTTATCGATTTAATGTAACATAAACCTGTATCTGCAACATGAATGGGCTAGCTTGACCGGGTCGTTACCACTATCTCATAGAGAACCGATATAAAGTAGCGGCTTGCTGCTGCGTTTCGTAAGGTAAATGAAATATCCGGAGGCCCAAATCCCCCTCGCCTTTCCAATTATCCGCGCCCATGATTTTTCTGGTATTGTGAGCGTACATGGGCGATGGAGATCACTTACCATCAGGTGATCTGGCGAATTACTCGTTTGCCGGCTTTTTTAAATAAATTTAGATTTTTTGATTGTACGAGAAGCCGGTTTAACGCCAATCAGAAAGAAAAAGTTAATTAGAAGTCATTGAATTTTGAACAACTTAGGAGATAGACTCAGAATCTATTTATCTAATGATCCTATCCGAGCCCTAAACCAAAGTATTAGGCAATCTTAGGATTTGATACCATCTCAACTGTCTACTCATCTTCTTCCACCTGCACTTATCCCACTCGCAATGGGATGGGCGCAACATGCTTTTAACATATTCTACAGAAAGATTTGGCTTGTAGTTTTTATGACCGGCCGCCTGCCTGACGTCAACCCCTCTAGGGAGAAAACACCGAAATCCGAAACAAAATATTTGTGGATCACACAAACATTTATCTCGGTGCGGGGATCGAACCCAAGGCCTTTCTCTTCACAGCCGACTACTCGCCCACTGTGCCACGGAGGCAGTCACCATACAATCTCAACCACTAATCTAAATTAAACATATAAAAATATATAATATAATTATAAAAGTGTAACTCTCAGTCCCTCCCAGTCGACTTAACTTTTTAATAAAAGAACATTTATAAGAAAAATCAATTAGGACTTCATAGAGATTCTTATCCATTAAAAGAAAAAAAGATAAAAGAAATTTATACGTTGTAGGAATTCTGATAATTAAAGCATGGGCTTGCCCTAGGGCATTAATTATATTTTATTCGATATTTTTGTTCCTGTATTCAGCATCTCTTTGTATATTTAATTAGTTTAACATTATTTGGGAATAAAAGTAATAAAGATCCATTTTGATGAATTGGGTTTATTGCATGACACGCACGAGAAAATACAATAACACAGCGTCATACATTTTGAAAAAAAAGTGTTCTATGGCGCGGTCTCGTAATTCCAGTTTTCTGTTATTTAGTCTGCCTGACTGACAGACTGCCTCGGTGGCCCAGTTGTGATGCGTACGCATTACGAAACAGGCTGAAGCTGAGGTCTCGAATTCGATCCGCGAGTCGAGTAAAAGGTGATATTGGGTTTTTCTATTATGTATGTAAGTACTCAGTATCAGCCCGGAGTCTGGAATTGTACCCGGTATGACGATGGGTTCGCCCCCTATCACATTATGGGACGGAGATACGGTCGGCGAAATGTGGGTGTTACACCTCTGCCTACCCCATCGGGGGTTACAGGCGTGAGTGCGTATGTTGTTTAGTCCTCCATCTGTTTATCTATATAAAAGCGAAGTCCTGACGTATCCAAGACCCGTACATTCCGTTCTCCCCAGAGGGGTTGATGTTAGGCAGGCGGAAACTATCATCGTTTAGGAATACTATTAAAGCTTGTACTAGGCCTACTGTGCCGTGCAGTGCTTTGTAATACAAAATTCTGTGTGATGTTGTTTCTATTTATGGGTAGGCTTGTCATAGTGAGTAATCTGCTCGTTTCGTCATTCAAGATAATAAAAATAAGGTAACGTTTATGAAATAATTTGGCAAAATTCAACTCCCGAGGGGCAGATAGGGAGTTTACAAAGTTTGTGTGGAAAATAATATTTATTGATAAAATTTAGTTCAAACTTATTCATGCCCTTCAATATAATTTGAAATAAGTATTAAGTTTTTCAGAATTAAACCTCTAGGGAGGAAGGGGATAGAAACATTTAGTTAGTGTTAGTATTGAATAAAATATAAGCTGTCAAATATGATAGTGCAACGGCAAAGTAGTATTTTAATAGATACAATATAATTTATGTCGCGAAATGTGACAAATGTATTTTTGCCGACAAAAAAAAAACGATATCAAAGAGCATTTCTTCTTGTTACAAATCAAAATATCAAAGAGTTTCACTCAAGTATTTATAACAAAAAGGACACTTGACGCTTTCCCACGCGATATTATTTTGTTATTTTTTAAATACATCGTTTGCGACAGGTACAGATGTTCACACAAGTTTTATTGGCATTAAACAAATATCATACTAATATTATAAATGTGAATGTAAGTTTGTTTGTCACGCTTTCACGCGAAAACTACTTAACCGATCATCATGAAACTTTGTACACATATTCTTGGAGGTATAAGATGTAACATAGGATATATTTATGAAAAAAAAAACTATATGTTTGTTACGCTTTCACGCCTAAATCACTGAACCGATTTTGATGAATTTTGATGTAGAGATAGATGGGACCCTGGATGCGGTTAAAGGCTACGTTTTATTTCGGAAAAGTCTATTCACGCGGGCGGAGCCGCGAGCAAAAGCTAGTAATAAATAAAAAGTATGTGAGACTAGTGACTAGTACATGATTTTAAACGAGTTTGTATAAGAGTAGCCTTTTTTTGTAGTGAGCTAGTATAAGATCCCACTTCAAATGGGGAAAAGACTGAAGCTCGGCCGTACATTTTGAAGTACACTGTGCTTTGTATTCTATCTTACAAGTATGTGTGATTGACGTAATATATAAAAAGACGCACCTACTATTGAATTGACATAGCATATAACACCCTCCTCGTTCTCACTCTTTCATGACGCAGTTAAGGAGTAACGAGATATACAGTTTTAAATAGTATATGTAAATAAATCGAGCAGCTCTTATTTTATTTCGTCATGTACTAGACAAATGTACTGCCTCTTGTATGTCTTAGTCAACACTATGTGAGATAGTCACAGACTCTTGGTGCGTCGAAATGTCTTAAATATAAACGCACCTTTACGTGACTGGCACGCAAACATTCCAAACTAAGGTCAGTGAACAAACATCTTAAGACAACTATTTGAAGCTTGTACTATAAGAAGCAACACAGTCACCTCCGAGCTACACCAATACTCTTTCAAATAGCTGTCAGGCATGTAAGTTGTGGTAAAGACTTTAGAATAATGGGTCGTGTTCATTCTGAAGAAGTTTGCTTGGTGCAGGGTCACTCGTATGCGAGAATCGGTCTGAGTATATGCTACCACATTGTTTTTTTTATTAGTCTCAATGATGATGATTAAACTAGTAGATCCTAGCCTGATGCGCAACGCCTTTCTATAAACGTATTTAAGACCACACTGAACTTTGAATTACAAACATTCCATGCACTAATTGCACTCGTTCCTCAAATATAAAAGATGTCAAGTCCATAATGCCCAGTAATTTCATTGGCTTAAATTTCCTTTACAGCAAAACACAAACATGCTGTTCACTGTTACATGGCAGTATAAATTGACAAGGCCGTGATATCAACCCAGACGGTCTTTCGCATGCGAGTGACCTACTACCTAATAAAACTACACTACTACTCCTTGTCTGTTCGCCAAGGTGTAAGATGTGTTCCAGTTTGGATGACATTGGATTTTGAAGTCAGTGAAATTACTATGATACTTAACATTTTATGTCTTGGAATAAAACAGCTGAACGGGTTTTGATGCAAGTTTCACTATTATGTTTAGTGAAACTCCAGCTAAAGTGCCTGAGCCTATAATAATATAATGTTGACAAACATAATATATTTTCCAGAGAATACTTTAACAGAGGCGGGCCACGAGCAATAACAAGACAATAAAAATATTGGACAAGCTCGTGTGTTGTAACTAATGATTGTTGCTTTCATACCAAATAACGGTACATGTAATGAGATATTATTATTGAGGCTTGTATTCTTGCTCACTTTTTTACTTTCTCGAGAAAAATATCATATAATGATATCAAACAGACCATATCGATTACAGTTGGCATAACAGAATAGAACTTATTTCACTCTTTTGCATGCTTATTGACGGTCATAAGTTCTTTATTCCCTATGTTTTGAATTCAGCCATACAAGCACATTGGAAAATTCATTTCCACAATTTAGCAAACTATGAATACTTACTACTGATCTAGATGATGATACCACGCTTATATGCGATTACTTTACCCATACCTGATGTTGTTTTTAACCTCCGTCAAAAAGAGGGGTGTTATAAGTTTGTCTATCTGTGTGTGTATCTGTCTGTGGCATCGTAGCGCCTAAACGAATGGACTGAATGAATGCATTTTTTGAGAGCTGGTTGAATCGAGACAGTTCTTAGCTATTTAAAAAAGACTTTTTAGCTTTTTAAAAGTTACAGGTGTTTTTCTAATTGACGTCATTTTAATATATGCTTAAATCTTCTGAGATATCAGTAATCCTTATTTATATTTTTTTTTTCAATCTGTTACAAAGGAACTATGATTTAAATATGAAATTCAATTGTCTGCTCCAAAGTACTTAGGTAAGTAGGCATGAAAAAAATTGTAGCCACTGCTAACTTCCTTTGACTTGTTTTTCCTCTACCAACATGGAAGGAACTCTTACAACTTTCCACCGAATTCTCTCCTTCATTGGATTTTCCATTTTCGCTAAAGAAGGATGGAACTCGAAAAAATGGCTGGTCCTCCAGATCTGCAACTTTATAATTGGCGTAATCGTCTTCATATTTACTAGTGGTTTTGTTGTCGCCAATGTATCAGATCTCTTTCTATTCATCCAAGGGGCCTGTATCTGGACAACTGGATTCATAATGTCTATATCACTGGGCCTATGTTTAATATATAAGAAGGATTTTCGAAACTTCCTCGATGAAATGGTGTTCGCAGACGCTATTTTGGATATGCCGTTGATAAAATACGTGGTGCAGGTAGAAGGTGGAGAGAAGATGACGGAATTGAAGATACTAGTGCTGGATAGTCAGAAGAAGTTGTTGAAGTACACGGAGATGTTGCTAAAGACATATATTGCTATCGTTTGGTTATGCGCTACTTTGTACCTTTGCATGCCTATTTACCGAATGATCAAGACTGATGACAAATCTTTACGACTTTTGGGTGAGTTTTTGTAGTATTAAGACCCGGTTTCTGAAAGGCTGATCAAATCAACATTCGACTAACAGAACTTTGATTTTGACACCGCTTTCAAATCAATTCGAGTTGCTGAAACGTTAATTAGTGAAAAATATTTTATGTCTCTTTAGTAGCGTTTGACATATTAATTCTCGTTTAATTTACGATTTTTCATATTGATTTGAAAGTTATGTTAACTAAAATGTACATTAAATCAAAACTGTTGAACACGCTTCTAGCAACTCAAATTCGACTTGATATGAGATCTGACATTTGATTAGTTAATTTTACATTGATCAGCGTTTCAGAAACCAGGCGCAAATCTATTGACAACCTTCGTGACGCAGTGGACAAGTAGCATCGAGACAGAATGTTTGTACAGTCCTCAAATATATGTGTTATCATAGTCAAGATTTCGTCAAACTGAAAAGTCGTTCGTGGTTTTTAACACCCACAATATGGTCAAATAACATTGCAGGCAGGTCATACGATTCGGGACATACCGAAGCAAGAAGATCATGAAGGATGCTTTTTACACTAAACGAAAAATGTGAAACTGTAATATAAATATATCAATGCTTCGTGATGCACTCTCAAAAAATTTAACATACGGAGAAACAAGACCTTTAAATAATGAGAAACCTCATTAATCGATAATACTTGTGGACAAACAGCACCTTAGTAATTTTTTAAATTTTTTCAGCATTTGACATTTGGTTCCCATGGAGTTTGAAGAACTTCAATGTCTACATCGCCTCATTTGTATTCCACGCGTATGGTGCTAACCTGTGTTGCATTTGTACGTAATTATACTATGATTAAACCAAGAAAGCAGATTATAGATTGTTTGGCGTTATTAAATTCCTTAATTTTTTGGTTGGACTCTCTTTTGCCCTAGTTAGGACTTAGTCCACCACCCTGGTCTAATTTCTAAACATAACATACCTTGGAATTTCTAATCAAGAATTATCTGGTATATTAGTTTCCTATCAATATTTATTACACACGCAACTTCAAAACATTCAAACATTCGGTACACTGTTCCAATTCACTCTACGCTATCGCCTATTCAGCACTACATATTATAATAAGTCTTCTGATTCTTGATTAGATTTATGTATTAACATCTAGTCTACTCCTTTCTTGTTAGTATTTTCTTATTCAGGATTTATATACACCCCACATTGTCTCGTCTTTGCATCACCCACAGGTAGACTGGTAGAAAATGCCTTTGGCATTAAGTCCGCCTTTATACATTTTGTGTATATGAAGTTTAAATAAATAAATAATAATAATATCAGCCCTGTATTGTACTACCCTACTGCTGGGCACGGACCTTCTCTATGAATGAGAGCTGCAAGGCCTTTATCCACCACGCTGATATAATGCGAGTTGGCAGACTTCACACACCTTCGAAATTCTTATATGAAATTCTCAGATATTATTCACGATGTTTCTTTCACCATTATAACGCTAATTAACAATGAATACATACGAAACTTAGAAAAGTCAGAGTTGCACGCTCTTGGCTGTTTTAGAACCTGCTACTTTCATCTCGACAGTTTATACCACTCCCTACCTAGCTATTATTACTTTAACCATTACATATCCAATAATAAATATCCATATATCCATTGTATCTGTTATATTTAGCATGTAAGCGTTTTGGTGTACCTACTGTAAGCTTGTATGTAAAATTATTAATAAATAAATAAATAAATAAATAAAATATATCCAAAAAAATTTCTTATTGCTTCTTTCTGTTACAGCGTACCCTGGATTCCAATCAACGATCATCCTCCTTGTAGGACAGTTGATCCGTCAGCTGCGGATCCTCACCTTTGTTCTACTGCATCTAGATGAGCTGGTAACTGAGATGGTCGGCAGCAAGAATCAAAGGTGGCAAAAGAACTGCACAATAGTATTGGTACAATGTATCAAACATTATATCAATCTTAAAAGGTTTGTATTTTTAACCACCTGCAAAAAATTAAGAGGTTCTTAACTCTACGCGTATTTTTTAAACAATGCTACCATATAACTTTGTGGATCGATTTTGTTGACTGTTTTTGTAGGAAATAGGATGATACATATTTTGTTTACGATCTGATGACTGAGTATGGGGAAACATTTTGGAAACTCCTCATCGAATAACAGAAAATCCTTTTTTGAAGTCAGTTAACAAGAGTGCCTTTTTTACTAGCTTGAATGACGTGACGTAACGAACTGCGTTCGCCTGATGGTAAGCGCCACGCCTGCTCAGGAACAGAAGCAACGCCACACAGAACTTTCAATAACAAAGCATTGCATGCCACTGAACTGCGCTCGTCACCCCAAAACATAAGGTGTTAAGTCTCATAATGCCCAGTAATTGCACTGGTTTCAATGTCCTTCAAACAGAATCACAACAGTGCTTACACACTGCTGCTTAGCGGCATAAATAGACAAAGCAAGCCAGCCGCCACAAAATTGCTTGCCCATTGCTGCTGAAATAGATAAATCAGTGCCTACCCATATGGGTTCTCGCATAAGAGATACCTACCACTAACTAGATAAATCAGTGCCTACCCATATGGGTTCTAGCATAACAGATACCTACCACTAACTAGATAAATCAGTGCCTACCCATATGGGTTCTAGCATAACAGATACCTACCACTAACTAGATAAATCAGTGCCTACCCATATGGGTTCTAGCATAACAGATACCTACCACTAACTAGATAAATCAGTGCCTACCCATATGGGTTCTGGCATAACAGATACCTACCACTAACTAGATAAATCAGTGCCTACCCATATGGGTTCTCGCATAAGAGACACCTACCACTAACTAGATAAATCAGTGCCTACCCATATGGGTTCTGGCATAACAGATACCTACCACTAACTAGATAAATCAGTGCCTACCCATATGGGTTCTCGCATAAGAGACACCTACCACTAACTAGATAAATCTCCTAGAGTCAACGTTTTTATTTTCAGATTTAGTAACCGCCTCAACTACATCTGCCGTCCGTTTTATCTAACACTCATTTTAGTGGCCATCATGTTGGTTTGTATGTGTTCCGTGAAAATCGCTATTTCTGTAAGTATTTTTTTCTTTTTCTTTTATTTCAGGTCGGAAACGAGCAAGTGGGTCACCTGATGGTAAGTGATCTCCACCGCGCTTGTACGCCCATAATACTAAAAGAAACATGGCCGCATTGCCGACCTTAAAGGAAAGGGATGATTAAGAGATTGGGAAGAGGAGGGGGATTTAGGCCTCCGGATATCTCACTCACCGTATGAAATGCAGCAAACTGCTTAATTCAACTATTACATAGACTTCAGCAATGCTAGGCCCTGATTACTATTATCAACTGATGAATACAGAGGAGGTTTTTAATTCGACGAGTATATTTATTTTGTATAACGACGTTCTCCACTGCGCAAAAAAATTGTGGTATTAAGTGTCAACTACAGATCATGAATCAATTTTTATCAATTGATGAATGAACGAGCTGCACAGACTTTTATGGTCCCGCCCCCTTGCACAGACTTTTGGTGGGGTCATTGTTTTTGCTTGAGTTACGTTTCTCGTCATCTTATTTCGATGATTGTTTGCCATGACTTAAAACAAAAAATTACATGTCAAGGCGAAATGTTGCAGGGTCTCAGAGCAGATCGCTCTGTGATATTAGGTCGTAACATTTGTCGCCCATACTTGTTTGTCACGTATGTTTGCTACAGTCATGCCTCTCGGTGCGACGAAATGTCGCATTTGTAGACTTTAACGTTTTATGTTACAGGACAAATTGTCACCGGATACTATTAAATACTACTTGCATGAATTCTGTTTTATATTGGTGGTGTTGATGTTTTGTGTACTGGGTCAGCAAGTTGAAAACGAAGTACGTGGTACAGAAATTTTGTTGAAAGAAATATATTTTTTTATTAATAAATAGACTGCCTCGGTGGCGCAGTTGTAATGCGCATGCGTTACGATTGAGGCTGACGCTGAGATGTCGGGTTCGATCCCCGGGTCGGGTAAAGTGGTATTGGGATTTTCTATTACGAAATGCTTAGAATCAGCCCAGAGTCTGAAATTTGTGCCCGGTATGGCGATAGGCTCGCGATAGGGTATCACGTCGTGGGACGGAGATACGCTCGGCGAAATGTGGGTGTACTTGTTACACCTCTGCCTACCCCTTCGGGGATTACAGGCGTGAGTGCGTATGGTATAATAAATAGCGAGACGATCAATTGGCTTGCATGATGGCCAGCCAGCCCATAAACAGTAGCAAAACTAGTCAGCTTTTAAGCCTAATGCATGCCACCAACCTGTCCTCATCGAGTTGTGGCAACCAATTGTAATTATAGGAACGTTCCGGAGAAACAATGGTTCCCGTTATTGATTATTAATTAATATTTTTTTTTATTAAATAGTCCTGACCACATACTAGGTTAACCTGTAACGTGGGTATCAGGAACTACGAGGTACTTGGTCTCAGACCACCTAGACCCTCCACAGCACTCAGACCCGAAACAAATTTGTGGCTCACATAAACGTTTGTCTTGGTGTGGGAAGCGAACCCATAGCCTCTTGCTTCGTATTACTATTCACCCACTGCGCCACAGAGGGTGTTAAACATAACTGCATCATAACATACAGTATTATTACAGTGCAAAGAGCTGGAAATAGCTGTACTGGAGAAATGGTACATATTTAACAAACACCACAAGATAAACGTTCGCATATTCAAAATGGCGCTGAGTCAGCGAATGCCTATTTACATTTTTGGAACTATTACACTGTCGTTACCAACTTTTACTTGGGTGAGTTCTTTTAAGTTTATTATGTATTTTTATAGCATAGGCCGGTAAACGAGCGAGTGGGTCATCTAATAGTAATTGATCGCCACCATTTACGCCCACAATACCAGAAGAATCATGATCACGTTGCCGAGCTTAAAGGCAAAAGATAAATAAATAAATACACCCAACAGCCACACATATAGTCCTGATCCCACAGTAAGATACAAGTCTTATGTCGTGGGTATCAGGATCTACGAGATACTTTCGGTCTCATAACACCCAGTCTCGGAACAAATATATATGTGTGGCTCACACAAACATTTGTCTCGATGCGGGGATCGAACCCGCGGCCTCCCGTCCCACAGCCGGCTTCAAACTAATGGATTGGGAATAGGAAGGGGGTTTGGGCTTCCGGATATCTCATTCAGCGTACGAAACGCACCAGCCGATAATTTACGTCGGTTTTCTGTGAGATAGTGCTAAGCCCCGGTCGAGCCGGCCCATTCGTGCTGTAGACAAAATTGTCTACAGCGTGGCTCTACCACTTATAAAATCTATCTATATGTACATACAATTGTTATTATTAAATCCTGGGGAACTATGTATAAACATTTATTTCAAAGCGAAAATTAATTATAAAATTAATATAGAGTGCAGGAAATAGGATCGTCACTACAGTTTATTAGTAACCGAAGAAAAAAAACGGAGAACGTATGTTTGTATGTATAACACATAACTCTACCAAATATGGACCGATTTGGATGATTCTTTTTTATTCTAAAAAGTATAGCTCAAAGTTGTTCCCATTGTACAGTCAAGAAGAATTTCTACCCTAAGGGCAGAAATTGGAGATGGAAGATTCAAACTTCGTATTTATGCAGCAATTTTGATGATCCTTATCTAAAAATACTAAATCGATTTTATTTTTATATTATATACTCAAAAAATGAACGATTGAATTAAATTAACATTTGATTTGTTACAGTTCATAAAGACAGGAATGTCATTCTTCACGCTTGTGATGTCCGTTCTAGAGGAAGAAAAGATTTGAACAACCGATACATTACCTACAATGAATTAATGAAACATAATGTAGAATGTAGATATAAGCTCAACACCGACTGATTCAGAGTCGAAGCGACGCGACTTTTTACTCAAATAATTGTTACATACGTACATACGCACTCACGCCTGTAATCCCCGAAGGGGTAGGGTACAGAACCCTCGTTTCGCAAGTTCAACTTACACTTGAGTGGTTTTTTTACAACATCGTGATCGCCCCCTCGTAGTATCCGCGCAATCTTTCTTGATTTTTAAAATTATTATTATAAAATGACGTGCGTGATTTTAGATAAGAAAAACTATGTTTGAATAATAACTAGATAAATAAATAAAACTGAAATCTTTCTTTTTTATTTACTTGAATAAGTTACACACATAAGTGTGAATTACATAGCACTTCATGGCACTGCTTAGAATCAACATGCTAACGGCTTCAAATAGTCGATGATATCTCCGGCTCTTTGATAGAGACAGTTTATCTATCTCTAAAAAAAGGAAAGGGATAATTTAGGCCTCCGGATATCTCACTCACCGTACGAAACGCAACAGTAAGCTGCTACTTCGGATTTTCTGCGAGATAGTGGTAACGACCCGGATCATTCATGCTGTAGATAAAACTGTCTACAGCATGGGAGTACCACTCGTTTCCTTTGCGCCCATGATTCTTTTGGTATTGTGGGCGTACATGGGTGGAGATTACTTATCATCAGGTGACTCACTTGTTCGTTTCTGCCCTATGCCATAAAATAAAACAAAATATTAATCATCCCGTCCTCACATAACTTCATTCCAATAAATTCTTATTACAGTAAAATGAAATAAATGGTAATACAAGCACGAATTTAAATGTTAATCTGTTCGACTCAATTAGCAATACATTGATTAAAATACAGTTATGAATGTTCGTTTAAAATTATTGTCGATGTCATTGTTTCATGTTGGTAATGCTGCGGTTTACGTTAGGCTTTATAGGGTATCGTACCCAAAAGGTACCAAAATACGGTTCGTATTACTAATGGTCGTTCCCAATATTGTGTCTTCAAGATTTGCTTACCAATAGTAAGATTTTGACATATTTTGTATGGACTGCCTCGGTGGCGCAGTTGTAGTGTGTACGCGTTACGATTGAGGCCAACGCTGAGGTCTCGGGTTCGATCCCCGGGTCGGGTAGTGGTGTTGGGGTTTTCTATTACGAAATACCCCAGTATCAGCCCGGAGTCTGGAATTTGTGCCCGGTATGGCGATAGGCTCGCCCCCTATCACATTGTGGGACGGAGATGCGCTCGGCGAAATGTGGGTTTACTGATTACACCTCTGCCTACCCCTTCGGGGATTACAGGCGTGAGTGCGTATGTATGTGTTTGTATGGAAGATCCGTCAAAATACTATTGATAGTAAGCAAATCTATCGATGGATAGAATATTGGCAACGACCATTAGTCTACGCCACTGGTACGCCACTGGCTGAGCTATCGACCTATTCGATCTTTATTATCCGATCCCAGGGGAATAAATATTAACACCAAGGTCCGGTTAATACGCTCTTTAGTTTTCGCGATATTCGTGTACGGAGTGGACACGTGGACGATACGATGTGGTACGATCTGGAGGCGTATGGTGCGGATACCCTGTACCGCCAACCGTACTAACGCATCAATTCTTGCTCAGCTCAGAATAAAAATCCGCCTATCTGCAATTTGTCAGTAGCACATTTTTACATACTTCGGCCACGTAGTACGAAGGGGTGATGAGAACCTCAAAAAGTTGATATTTCCAACTAGATGGAACGATCAAGTAAAGAACTCATCTTCATCCAAGTTCAACTCGGTGCTCAGGTGCGCTATGGAGGCAGATCGTTCGATCCCAGTGTGGATCATCAAATTATGATCACGACCCTCAGACATGAGGGACCACCCATAAAATAGAGAGAGAGATCCGGTCTTTAAAGAGCTCATTTTTTATAAGCTTGTATGACGAAACGAACAAGTCACTCGTCATCAGACGTCATAAGCTTATGACGCGGAGTATAGTTATACGTCTGTCTAACCTTCTTCGACGTCTTTGGCAACTCAATATTTCAGACCAGACTGAACTCAACCTTAAGCTTACACCGTGAAATTTATATCAAGTGAGAAGTCTGCGTATGCGATCCCAGATAGCACCAGTTAGTTACTTCTAAGGACGAAATGGTTTCACTAAAGTGAACAGATCATCTATCTGTGCAACTCGCAGAGGTCCCCACCATAAATACAAAATAGTCACTTCTTACAACAGGCAGGGGTTACCGTGGTGAAATTGTACAACAGCCCCCATTCCACATAAAAGGACAGGAGGTGCCGGTTAGTCGTCCACCCGGCGTTATTTTTCTGCGACATGACGCGTAGAAGGTAGTTATTGTACCCCACGATCTCCGTATGCTGATCATAGCAGCTACCACCGCTGGCAGTAGTCACGTTGCCATATGCATACAAGTGAAATCTCAGTATGTTTCTAATTCATTGCCTAAGGAAATGCAGTTTGTAGTTACATTAAGAGCATGCATATTGAAGTACCTTATGCTTGAATAACTTTAAGACGAAGCATAGTGTTACGTAATTGTTAACTAGAACAATTTACTGAAGTGAAGCACGTATGCAAGTGTTAACTTAAGTTATACATCGACTGAGCTTATTTCGGTCCCATGAAGTGACAGGGGCGAGCCTATCAATAGCCTCCGCGACGCAGTGGGTGAGTAGTCGATTGCGAACCGAGAGGCCGTGGCTTCAATACCCACACCGAGACAAATGTTTGTGTGATCCCCAAATCATTGTTACGGGTATGGGTGTTGTGGGACTGTTCCTGATATCTACTATAAAGGTTAACCTAGTGTGGAGTCAGAACTATGTGTGTGACTGTTGGGTGTATTTATTATAGCCACACCTGGCACAAATTATAATACTCGGCAATTCATGTTTTTTTTTATTGCATAGGCCGGAAAACGAATAAGTGGGTCATCTGATGGTAAGTGATCGCCACCGCCCATGTACACCCACAATACCAAAAGAATCATCGGTGCGTTGCCGACCTTCAAGGAAAGGGATAATTAAGGGATTGGAAAGGGGAGGGGGTTTGGGCCTCCGGATATCTCACTCACCGTACGAAATGCAGCAGCAAGCTGCTACTTTACGCCGGTTTTCTGTGAGACAGTGGTAATGACTCAGACGAGCCGGCCCATAAATGCTGTAGACAAGTGTCTACAGCGTGACCCTACCACTCAATTATGTATTTCTTTTATCCTGGCATGGTAAAATGGCTACACTGGATCTGAGGTCGTACTTAAGTAGAATCCAGTCCAAATATAATATGGACCGTCAAAAAACTTTGCATCTCTTGACGGTCACTGGAATCATGCCGGTGTGAAGTTACTGGATATATTTTGGCTGACACAGGTATGCGACTCACCTGAACGAGCCACCATGGCGGATTTTTCAACATAATATACGCGATGATCACTATCCATTAGCAAATCGCACATCCGTAGCAGATTACTCTCCAATGTCCAATCAGATCGGCAATCCAATTGGAAAATGTAAATAGCTTAGCCTGAGGTGTCTCGTATGCATACAAAGAGCACTTCATCTGGCAGACAATAATCTAATCCACTGATACAAATAGTCAATAGTGCTTGACGGGATGTTATTCGATTGTACCACGGTTCAATTTCAGTTAATCAACTGCTAAATTGGATGCGATTTAACCGTATGAACAGACTTTAATACGATTTTATTTAAAAAAATCCTTACAGCTTTTCTAGCTTTCAAGTCTTTTGTTGGAAGCGATTCGACTAGAACTTGTCGTTAGATCGGTTCTCACACTATGGGGATAGGTTTGTGCAATAATGAACAAGGCTTAGCTCACTGGTCAAGGCTTGTTTCTTTCTGCATGTCGTCATCCCGGCTTAATGACAGGGTCCGCATTCCTATCATGATTTGACGGTGATTTGATATTATCCGCCGCCATTGCCTCGTTCGTTAATCAGCAAAGTGTATCACGTGGAGTTGAGGTTGGCTTTGGGCCTAAGATGTTGGTGGCTCACATATACTTACAATCTTTGGTCAAGGCTAAGCGTGGATCATCAATTTTTATTTTTTATTTTGCAAGTAGGCTACAGACTCTTATATACGTCAAATTACATTAAAA
Organism: Mimas tiliae; assembly: GCA_905332985.1. NCBI lineage: Eukaryota > Metazoa > Arthropoda > Insecta > Lepidoptera > Sphingidae > Mimas > Mimas tiliae. Next base: position 5,408,540 of record HG995262.1, on the reverse strand, counting down.
CGTCTCCAAGGGTGCCTCGGAAATGCCCAAAATGCTCTGAGAAGAAATACAAAGAAACTCAGCCGTAGAAAAAAGCATTCATGCTGTAAGGCAAAACTGTCTGAGTGGCTCTACCACTCATATCAGACTCATGGATGCAAAGGAAAGGGGAGGGGAGGGACGATTTGAGCCTCTGGAAATCACACTATACGATACGCCAGTTTTCTATCAAATTTTGGTACTGCCCCGGATCCGACCCATTAATGCTGTAGGCAAGTCTACAGCGTGGCTCTACAGTTTAACTCACTATCTCTATGTTATGTCTCATATTTAAATTTACTTGTATGGACTGTATCATTCCATTCAGGAGTTTCAACAATATCTTCACCGTACTTTCAACGATTACAAAAGAACCGCTCATTTGTTAAATAAAATTTACAGCGGTAAGTAAAGCACCTCAGCGCTTTAAAGTGGAGCTGGAGAGTTCTGACGATACTCCACTTAAGTCAATTTTATTTTAAGCTTCAATGCATTAGATAATGATGTTTTTGTCGTTAGGGAAATGCAAACTGATTTATATTTCAAGAGAATTTGAAGTTTTTTTTATAGACCAGCAAACAAACAAGTGAGTCGCCTGATGGTAAGTGATCACTATCGCTCATGTATTCAATGATGGGTGCGTTGGTGACCTTAAAGGAAAGGGATAATTAAGAAACCAATTTCTTAAAAGAAGAGGAGGGGATTAGGGCCGCTGATATCTAACTCACCGTACGAAACGCAGCAGCAGGCTGCTACTTTGCGGTTTTCTGTGGCACAGTGGTAGCGACACAGTCGAGCTGGCCCATTGATGCTGTAGACAAGAATGTCAAAGCTTAGCTCTACCACTCAACGTGTGGCGTTGCTTCTGTTTATGGGCAGGCATGGCGCTACTATCAGGCGATCGACCAGCTCTTCTCGTTATTCAAGATTATACAAAAACATATTTTGAATTGTAGTACTGTATATTGCTCGGTCTTAGAGAAGCGTAAAGGCACTCCATTTGACACACACGAATGCCCGATCAACGAAAAGCACGCGCAAACACACAGCTAATAAATAAACATTATTCGATCTGGGTTTATTCAAGGAAGAGAATATTTACGAGCTCATTCCATTAACACAAATGGCAGGCATCAACCAAAGAAAATAATCCGAAGCGAAAAGATGAAATTTCCTTTATTTCGTCATAAGAGAAACTATTGTTATTATATTTTCTTTTCCAACTAGTCTTATTTGCCGTTCGGTTATTTTTGGGATTGGCAATAATTTCCGATGAACGGGGATTAGGTTATGTCCCTGTGGATCGATTAAAAAGATGGACAATAAATAAATTAATATGTTTTCGTGTAATTGGTTGTAATTTGCGCTATTGCTGTTAATATATCTGTTAGCTACGTTCTTATTGTATTTCATACTTCGTTTTTGTATTATGTCCTACATACTTTATTTTATTTTCTCTTTTAGCATACAGGTTTTTATTAGCTTGAGTGACGAAATGAACAGGAGGCCAATTCTCGTAATTTTAAATGTTCAAAATATCATTCCGATCTAGTCTCAGCGTCAAGAAAGTTGCAAATGACATTCTCTTAAACCAATAATCAACGTCAAATGTGAACATGTGATCGTAATGAGATTGAATGTAGAATAAAAGTTGACTGAAGTCAAAACGGTATAATGCTACTGCTAATGCTATGTGGATTTGACGTTGATTATTGGTTTAAGAGAATGCCATTTGCAACTTTCTTGACGCTGAGACTAGATCGGAATGATATTTTGAACATTTAAAATTATGAGAATTGGCCTCCTGGTCACTCGCCCGATGGCAAACGCAACAGCTGCCCATAAACAGAAGCAACACCACAGAGAACTTTGAATTACACGAACGAGGCAGTGGCAAAACTAAGTTCCCATAGCAGGCTGTGGGGATCAGACAGCGGGTCACCCGATATTATAACCGAACCAAATACCGTCAAATCTATGGTACGAAGAGGCGGATCCTCGTATTAAGACGGAATAAGGCGAGGCAGAAAGTTCAAAGTGGTAAAACCACGCTGTAAGTTTTGTCTACAGCACGAAAAAGGCGGCCAGCCGGCTCGACCGGGTTATTACCACCAACAGAAAACCGACGTGAAGTAGCAGCTTGCTGTTGGGTTTCGTACGGTGAGTGAGATATCTGGAGGCTCAAATCTCGCTCTCCTTCCCTATCTCAGGTATCGTGGATGGTCAACGGCGGTGGAACTCAGTTTTTTTTTAATATATTTTTTTATAGTATAGGCCGGCAAACGAGCAAATGGGTCACCTGATGGTAAGCGATTTCCACCGCCCATGTAGGCCCACAATACAAAAGAATTATGGGCGCGTTGCCGACCTAAGGAAAGGGATAATAAGGGATTAGGAAGGGGAGGGAGATTTAGGCCTCCGGATATCTCACTCACCGTACGAAACGCAGCAGCAAGCTGCTACTTTACGCCGGTTTTCTGTGAGACAGAGGTAACGACCCGGCCCATTCATGCTGCAGACAAAATTGTCTACCACTCGTAAAACCATCAAGTGACCCACTTGCTCGTTTACCGATCTCTGCTATAAAAAAACTAAGTTTCATAAATATTGAATACATTACTGTGTTGAATAAATCAGGTACACAAAGTTACAACTGCCTGCCTCGGTGGCGAAGTTGTAATGAGTATGTATGGGTTACGATTGAGGCTGACGCTGAGGTCTTGCGTTCGATCCTCGGGTCGGGTAAGTGATATTGGGTTTTTCTATTACGAAATGCCCAGTATCAGCCTGGAGTATGGAACTGTGCTCGGTATGGCGATAAGCTCACCCCACATCATGGGACGAAGATACCCTCGGCAAAATGTGGGTGTACTAGTTACACCTCTGCCTACCCCTTCGGGGATTACAGGCGTGAGTGCGTATGTATGTTATAAAGTTACAAAGTATGATGACAGGACCAATCCATTCGAAACGTATTAGGGGAACTCAGCGGCGCCACACAGACAGTATTTGCGAACTTTATTTGCTCGTGATATTTCCATATAAGCTACAGTTAATATATCAAGTGGGCGTTAGATTATGCATATAACACGTTATTACTTTGTGCCGCCTCTACGACGTCTAGTCCCATTGTACAGGATGTTGTAGGCATCGAAATAAGATAACTAGAACGATAACTCTCATATGAATTTACCAAAAAATACGGCTCCACTTACTTACACGTGCAAAGGTAAAATCACACTTAACACGCAACAAAAATTAATGAACGATCAAAATCAACTTTATTTCACAAAAGTTAATGTCTGAATATTGCATTTTTTAGATCGAGATACGACGTTCTGGACCGCGCTAAAAATTAGACGTATCAAGTTTTAACTAGAGATTATTATGCGCAGACTTTTATAGCCCCGCCCCCTTGCACAGATTTTTGGTGGGGTCTTTTTTTGCTTGAGTTATGTTTATTGTCATTTTATTTCGATGGTTGTGCGCGTAATAATTTAATGTCGAAATTATTTATAGGCAATTTTTTTATTATACGTAAAATATCAATTAATTAATAATATAAACACAACAGCCACACACATGGTCTGACCCCGCACTAAGATACCGAGTCTCGTGTTGTGGGTACTACGTAGTACTACGAGGGACTTACGGTCCCACAACACCCAGAACTGAAACAAATATTTGTAGATCACACAAAAATGTATCTCTGTTCAGAGGATCGAATTCTCGTTTATCAACCCGTCATCATTTGGCAGAGTTATATTTGAGCGTATGTATTTGTATAAAAAAATATATGTAGATGAATAGATATATTATGTTCGTTTTGCGTCGGTTAAAACATAAAAACAAATAAAATATCAAGTTATTTAAAACGTATTTTTTCAATTTGTTGGGAGTATTTTTGAGGTAAGTACATTCGATAGAATTAAAAATATCAAAATAGGACCACTCTGTGAATAGATGTGCGTAGATTGAAAAGGAAAAATGATATGGGTTGAATTCTCACCTCCTCCTTTTTGTGTCGGTAAAAACATGGAAACCGACTTCAAAAATAACATTTCAGTGATTTTATTTTGAAGTTGGTTTCTAAGTTTTGTTAAAACTTATTTTATTTTTCAGTTTTTAGTGGTAGTTACAGTAATAGCATGTAAATTCCAATACAATAACACAATCGCGATGAGTGTATTGTTTCCCGTTTAAGAAGTTCAATTTTTTTACTCTATACTCTGTCATCAGATCGTACCCAAATTTATATGGAACCACATCGCAGCTAAACTCTATCGAATGAATTTTTTCCAACAAAATCGGTCCACAGTTGGCGGAGGAATCGATGGGCATACATAAAAAAAGCAAAAATTACTCGCCGAATTGAGAACCTCCTCCTTTTTTGAAGTCGATTAAAAATACGTGCGCCTTCTGTAGAGTTCTGTAGCTTAAAAATTATAACAAAACTTTTTTTAATGTAACCCATATTATTATTAATCGACCACGATAGATGGTTCCAATACAGCAGAATCTCCGTTCTCGGAATTAATTGGTATCGGATTCTATTAGCATAATCAGAAATCGGGATAATCGGATATATCCGGGGAATTCAATTCGGTATTGAGTTCTAATAGTGAAGGTAACATTGTGAGGAAACATACAAACTTGAGAAGTTCTCCATAAGAATTTCGAAGGTATGTGAAGTCTGCCAACCCACATTAGGCCAGCATAGTGGACGAAGGCCTAACCACTCTCATTCAGTAGAGGAGGCCCGTGTCCAACAGTGGGACTTGTATAATACAAGCTATCATCTCTAATTAATATTATAAATACGAAAGTGTTTGTGGGTCTTTCTTTCACACAGCAACGGATCGACTTGATTTTTTAAATCGGGATAATTTATATGTCGGATAGATATAGGCAACTATATATTTCGAACATATACCGGAAAATACTTCCACGAGGGTGGAGCCGCGAGCAAAAGCTACTCTTGCAAATATAATTAATGTGTAAATTTGGATGTTTGGTTATCAATCACGTTTTAAGGGATTTGGATGAAATTTGCCACGTAGGTAGACCATGATCTGGATTAGAACAAAAGGTACTTTTTCCCTGTATAAGATGATCAGGTAGATGGAGCCGCGAACAAAAGCTAGTATAGAATAAATAATAGAGCGATATACCCCGAAAAGGTGATTAAGTAACATTCAACTGAATGCGAGTTTTATTTGATTTATTGAGAGGCTGTAAAGCATTTTATGAGCAGCTGCTAAGATTACGACAATCAGTAGCTTTAGAGAGCTTTCTTAGAGTAATGCAATAAAAATGCTGTTACAGTGCCAATGAAAGATACGAAATTTATGATAATTGTATTCGGTAATTATAATACTACCCTTAAGGCACATTTTGAGGTACGCGACCAAGATACTGCCGACTGCCTCGGTGGCGCAGTAGTAATGCGTACGCGTTACAACTGAGGCTGACGCTGAGGTCTGGGATTCGATCCCCGGGTTAGGTAAAAGTGATATTGGGTTTTTCTATCACGAAATGCTCAGTATGCCCGGAGTCTGGAATTGTGCCCGGTATGGCGATAGGTTCGCCCCCTATCACATCATGGGACGGAGATACGCTCGGTGAAATATGGGTGTACTGGTTATACCTCTGCCTACCCCTTCCAGGATTACAGGCGTGAGTGCGTATGTATGTATTAGGAGACCTCAAAACACGACGATAGCGACACATCCACTTTGCATTTCGTAATAGTAAAACCCAATATCACTTTTACCCGAACTGGGGATCGAACCCATGACCTCAGCGTCAGCCTCAGTCGTAACGCGTACGCATTACAACTGCGCCACCGAGGCAGTTTTTGTATGTTTCTCAAGCCAATGTTTCAAGTCTTAACACTGTTCTTTTACGCGACAAGATCGATTTTATCTGTTTGCGATAAGACCGCCCATTGTATCACCCTTACTGTATGATCCTCGTTTTATAAGCTACCTACTTTATTTAGTGTGCAATAAAGAATATTCTATCTATCTATCGAGGCATCATTATACTTTATTTCTTTCCTCCTAGCGTTATCCCGGCTTATTCCCAGGGTCCGCCTTCCTACTTAAACGCTACCACTGCGCGCGATCTTGAGCTTCCTCTATAGTAAGACCATTGGCGCTGATGTCTCCCTCCAATACGTCAAGCCAACGCTTTTTGGGCCGCCCGAGAATTCGTAATTCTGGTACGATCTGGATCAGGAATCTGCCACTGCGACAAGAGTACGTCCTGCGGTTTCCTCAAAACGTGACCAATCCACATTCCTGAAGTTTATCAGCCACGTCGTGGACACCAAGGCTCCCGCGGATGTGCACGTACTTTTGTATTTGGATTGTACTACGAACATATTTTTAAAATCGACTGGGAGAAACTCTTTGCAATTCATTTTCTACAAATGGACTGGGTCGGTGTTTAATATTTTTTCTCGTCTTTGTCTGAACGGAAAACTGAAGTATTGTCTTGAGGCGACAATTTGAACCGTCTGCCATTCAAATCGTCATAACCGTCTGCGATGGATTTCTTTAAACACTTTTGTTTATTCAGCAATATATTTTTCGATAACTTTGAAAGAATAGATGTACCAAGTTAACTGTGAATTGAAGAGTGTCGCTCTGTTCGCTCTAGTATTACCATTTTACAAATAGTCATTCATTATGAGGAATATATCAGGTGTTACGACATACATATTTCATATTAGGTAATTCGTTTACTGCCAGAACTTATCAAAGTGACTTTCAGGATACTAAAACATATATCTTCAACGTCAGCATCGTCATTTATTAAAAAAAAAATCGTCTGGATATCTATGAACAGTAAAATTGTATACTTATGATCCGAAAACCAAGACATGTTAATTTGTTTGTTTAGCGGATGAAGACATTCCTTTCCATTAACTGAGTAGTTAATCTAGTTAATAACCATAGTTAGCAACCAACCCAATACTAAATCCCCTAAATCTAGGGATACATACATATGCACTCACGCCTGTAATCCCCAAAGGGGTAGGCAGAGGTGTAACCAGTACACCCACATTTCGCCGAGCGTATCTCCGCCCCATGATGTGATAGGGGGCGAGCCTATCGCCATATCGGGCACAATTCCAGACTCCGGGTTTTTACTAAGTATTTCATGATAGAAAAACCCAATATCACTTTACCCGACCCGGGAATCGAACCTGAGACCTCAGCGTCAGCCTCAGCCGTAACGCATACGCATTACAATTGCGCCACCGAGGCTGTCCCCCCAGTAAATCTAGGGATAGTTCCACCAAGTTAGGAATGCTATCTTTAGTTTCATTTTCTGCCATTTACAGTTAGTTTGGCCCATCTATAGTTGTAACTGAAACAGATAATTGCACTTCTACTCTGCATGAGACTTTCTTTTATGAAAGTTGGGGTAAGTGATCATCACCGAGCACGGATTTTTTAGCATATTCCGGCAAACGAGCACGTGGATCTGATGGTAAGTAATCTCCGCTGCTTATGAACATTCACAATATCCAAAGAATTATATATACATACGCATTCACGCCTGTAATCCCCGAAGGGGTAAAAAGATGTGTAATCAGTACACCCACATTTCGCCGAGCGTATCTCCGTCCGACGATTTGATAGGGGGCAAGCCTATCGTCATACCGGGCACTAATTCTATACTACGGGCTGATACTGAGCAATTCGTAATAGAAAAACCCAATACCACTTTACCGGACCCGGGGATCGAATCCGAGACCTCAGCGTTGGACTCAATCGTAACACGTACGCATGACAACTGCGCCACCGAGGCAGTGAATTAGATATATCAATTTAAAATTAAATCACTAAAAGTGTTTAAATGTAGTGTTGTAAATTCGAGATTCGAATTCACATTACTTCGGGACTCTCACTTTTGCAACTAGAGCTCTGGTGTTCATATCGCCAGGTATTTAGCTGGGTGGGGAATCATGTACAGCGAAGTTAAGCCACACTTGAGACGCGTTTGAAAAAAGTCAAGTTGCGTCGACGCGACGTACTCGTACTTACAAACTTGTAAAGGCACCTAATCACTAAGGAGGAAGATTATACACCTGAAATGGTGAATCTTTATCAGCCTGAATGATGAAACGAGCAGGTCGCTACAGTGTTTACAGCGTGGCTCTACGACTCAAAAACCATCTTTCCATTGACTTTAACATTTGAAATGAGTTTTTTTATATAAACTGTAATAAAAAATAACGTAGCTCGCCATACAGAACAAAATTTGATCACGATTTTAATCATAGATGTGGGATTATATCCTTGAAAGGCTTTAAAACGTCAAAGGAATTTTAACTGCCTTTTTATTTTATTCAACTTAAAATACGAGTATTATTTTCAAAACACATTCACAAAAAAATATTACTTTCGAATAACGGATTTCGCTACGCAAACGGAAAAATATGTTGCACCGTTCCAGTGGTATGAAATGGGGGTATTTGTGACAAATCCCAGGCAAGGCGTACGGCGCAATATAAGTCTGTGGCTGGAGCGTGTGCTTAAGCGAACCTCGACGGTCGTCCACATTGTTTTTGACTCTTCATAACTTGTGGAGGCCAATTCTCGTGATTTTAAATGTTCAAAATATCATTCCGACCTAGTTCAGCGTCAAGAAAGTTGCAAATGGCATTCTCTTAAACCAATAATCAAACGTCAAATGCACTAATTTATGATTATTTTTTAGTCTCATTTTCGTATGCGAGTTATTTCATTTCGTTTGAATATCGAACTGATATCACAGTAAAAACGCCCAACAGGGTTTTTGTTAGATATTGTACTTAAAGATATGCCACGAACGTAATGAGCAACTGAGCTGAAGCTGTCACGCGCCACGGAGGCTGTCATGGCGGCTACGATAATAAACTATCAAACATAGCGAATACAATTTAATACACATACGCACTCACGCCTGTAATCCCGAAAGGAGTAGGCAGAGGTGTAACCAATACAACCACATTTTGACAAGCGTATCTCCGTCCCACGATGTAATAGGGGGCGAGCCTATCGCCATACCGGGCACGCATTCCAGACTCCGGACTGATACTGACCATTTCGTAATAGAAAAACCCAATAACATTTGTACCCGAACCGGGGATCGAACCCGAGACCTCACCGTCAGCGTCAATCGTAACGCGTACGCATTACGACTGCACCACCGAGGCAGTCAATTTAAATGATGAAGTAAAATTAACATAAAATGAACTAGAGCGAACACTAGTACAAAGAAAAATATCCCTCGTCAAGGAAACAAGATTTTCTGAAGTTGGCCTAAGTCCACACTGAAATCCTAAGGTCAACTGTGCTAATTGAGTCGAGCTACAGTGTTTAATTTTACACAGTTTAATCTAGAACTTAAAGATTAAAGAAAATGAACACCTGTATAACTTTTACTTCACTATCTACAGAAACAGCACATTTGGGAACTTTTTAGATATCCTGGTTTTGTTAAACGCTTTTACTTGTGCGAATTTATACTTGTTTGAAGAGACTTATCCCTTAGTCTAGAGGCAGCGTACATAGGCCGAGAAATTGTGGATTCGTGGGTTTATACCCCAGGCCGGACACTCACAATTTGTGTTTTTTTTTGTTTGTGCCGGGTAAAGCGATATTGAGTTTTTCTATCATGAAATGCTTAGTATCTATCTGGAGTCTGGAATTGTGCCGGATATGGCGATGAGCTCGCCCCCTATTACATCATGGGACTGAGATACGCTCGGCAAAATCTGGGTCTACTGGTTACACCTCTGCCTACCACTTCGAGGATTATAGGCGTGAGCGTGTATGTATGTACATACGATGTAAGAATCGTAGCGTGAAGTTCATATTTACTGCCAAAGAAGGTAAAAAATATAGCTATATTATTTGAAAACTCTTGTTCGTGTAAGTGCTATTGAAAATTCACCGGCAAATAATAATTAACGTTGAAAAATCAAGAAAGATTGCGCGGATACTACGAGAGGAGGGGTGATCACGATGTTGGAGAAAAAACCGGTCAAGTGTAAGTCGAACTTGCGAAACGAGGGTTGTCTACCCTTTAACTTTTACTTATTTAACCTTTATTAGTCTGAATGACGTAACGAGCATGTCGCTCGATCGGTGGTATGCGTCACGCCTACCCATAAACAGAAGCAACAACATACACAACTTTGCAATACAAACACTACATGGCACTGGATTGCGCAAGTCACCACTAGACATAAGATGTTTGAAAAGCCTAATAATTTCGCTGACATCGATGTTCTTCAAACCGAAACACAACAGTGCTTATAAACTGTGGCTTGGCGACAAAAATAGATAAAACGGTGGTACCGACCCAGATGGCCTTTCACAATGAAATAAAATAACTAAAACGATAACCTTCATATGAATCTGGCAAAAATACGGCTCCACTTACTTACACGTGCAAAGGTAATTATTATGCAACAAAAATTTATGAACGTTCAAAATCAACTTTATTTCATAAAAGTTAATGTCTAAATATTAAATTTCTAAATCGAGATACAACGTTCTGCACCTCGCAAAAAATTAGACTTGTTAATTGTCAACTAGAGATCATGATTAAATTTTTAAGAATTGATGAATGAACGAGCTGCACAGACTTTTATAGCCCCACCCCTTTGCACAGAGTCTTGGTGGGGTAGTTTTTTTGCTTGAGTTACGTTTCTTGTCACCTTATTTCGATGGCTTTTCACATACGAGGGTCCTACCACCTAGCAATAATCTGTCTGCAGCATACCGTTACCACTTTCAATTGTAAACATAAGTTACTCAACTCAGTAAATTATTCCCCGATAAAATTAACGGCAACAGCTTGAAATAAACACAAAAAATATAGCACCGATGGTCATAAGTTGCAAGTGTACTGGGTTGCTTAGAGCTCGTCACAGAGGCTCGGCATAAAAGCTGAGGGCGGTCGAGCACCCACTCCGCAACCATATTGCGCTCTTCGCTCACAACAAAAAAAAGTGGAAAACCTACTTATTGCCTTAGAGTTTCTATTCAAATATAATTTGCGGCCGGCCGTGAGATTGCGTTTGAGAAGTTGATCGTTGAGTTTTTTAGAATAGGTACTTTTTATATCGAGGGCATCATTATTTTGACCTATGCGGAAAATAGAAAATATTTTAATGAGCTGTAGTATTAGTCTGATATGAAACAATAAAATAATACTAATATTATAAATGTGAATGTAAGTTTGTTTGTTACGCTTTCACGCGAAAACTACTTAGCCGATTATCATGAAACTTTGTACACATATTCTTGGAAGTATAAGAAGTAACATAGAATTTTTTTTGAGAAAAAAATATATATCTAGTTTGTTACGCTTTCACCCCTAAATCACTGAACCGATTTTGATGAATTTTGATGTAGAGATAGATGGGACCCTGGAGACGGTTATAGGCTACGTTTATTTCTCAAAAAACTATTCATGCGGGCGGAGCCGCGAGCAAAAGCTAGTAAAGAAATAAAAATATAAGTATCAGGAAATACCACTTTTACCTGTCCCGGGATCGAACCCGAGACCTCAGCACAGCAGTCGTACCGCGTACGCATTACAACTGCGCCACCGAGGCAGTCAAAATAATACCTCGACATTTTTAAATATTTACAAAAAGAGCAAAACAAACTAGGTCATTTACTTAGAGCCTAAAACATTTATTTAGTAAGAAACTAATGCTTTCAAACAAGCATAAGGCCCAACACCTATAGACTGTAAAACAGGTCAGCCAGAGTAGCGAGTCGGCATTGTCTCGGCCCCATTCAGTCAACTTGTCATACTGTGATGTAATTTATCAAGCTTCTGGTTGTTTTCAGCGCTGGCCTACCCGGTAAAGCGATGTTTAATAATACATTTAGAACTAAATAAAAGCGACTCAGAAAAAGACTAAGACTCTACAAGGTGGTAGGTCCCTCGTATGCGAGAGGCCATCTGGGTTGGTACCTCCGCTTTGTCTTTTTCTGCCGCCAAGAAACATTTGTAAGCACTGTTGTTTTCCGGTTTGAAAGACATTGAAGCTAGTGAAATTACTGGAAATTATGAGCCTTAACATCTTATGTCTTGGGGGGACGAGCGCAGTCCAATACCATGCAGTGCTTTGTAATTCAACGTTCTGTGTGGTGTTGCTTCTGTTAATGGCCTGTCCATTAACATCAAGTGAGCGTCTTGCTCGTTTATTCACTCAAGCTAATAAAAAATACTCTCTTAATGAAACTAATATCGAGTCGGTGCAATTAAAGTTTCATAAGTAATTGTTTGATTGTGAAAAAAATATAAATCTGTTTTTAAATATCTATCACTACCGATTTTATCCCGCGTGGGTGGATTTTATTGTTAATAAACCAAATGAGGTAACTACACATTGCCGAAACAGTTGTTCTCAACTCAACTGAAAAGTAAATATTGAAATGATAATAATGCCCTTATAATGCGATGCCGGATAGGCTTCTCGCTAGTCAGCTCTAGTTGGACAACTGAATGGCTAGTCAGTGGAAACTGGAGAGGGGACGCTATTATTCGGAGCAGTTAAAATATTATTTAAATAATAGCGTGGCATCGCTTTCTTCCGCGTGTGTAATACGCAAGACTAATGTGGTTTAATGTTGGGAAATTTATCCTTGTTCATAACAGAGTATAGATACTATAGATATCTAATAATCGCGTGTCACGGTGTAGCCTATAACCGTCGCTAGAGTTTCATCTATCTCTGTACTAAAATTCATCATAATCGGTTCAGCGATTTAGGCGTGAGAGCGTAACAAACACGCATTTTCGCATTTTAATATTACCCACTACTAGAAGTATAGGGGCATTTGGGGCTCCAGATATCACACTCACCGTACGAAAGCTGCTACTTTACATTGATTTCCTGGGAGACAGTGATAATAACCCTGAACTGTCCCATTCATGCGGTTGACAAAATTGTCTCCAGTCTTATCACTGGAAAAAACGTATTTATTCAGTGCTCTGTACAACACGTCATCGTGGGAAAAAGTCAAACAAAAAAGCCATAAAAGCGAAATCGAGTCTTTTCCAATTAAGTTAATTGAGTTTTGCGAGAGGCAACGTTCTGATTGCAAATGTTCAGTTTATGATCCTATGAATTGTAATTACGAATTAGCCATGACCCATGACCCATGAGAAATAATGGTATTAAGCCTATATGAAAAATAAACATTGCCAAAATGTCACCGTAGGTATTTTATTATTCGATTTTAGCATAAGCCAGTAAACGACACGAAGAATCATGCATTGCTGACTTTAAAGGAAAAGGATTGGGAAGGGGAGGGGATTTGAGCCTCCGGATATCTCACTCACCATACGAAACGCAATAGCAGGCTTAGCAGCTTTAGGTACGTCGGTTTTCTGTGAAACAGTGGTAACGAACCAGTCGAGTCAGCCCATTCGTGCTGTAGACAAAACATTCAACAACGTACCATTCATAAATACATACGCACTCACGCCTGCAACCCCTGAAGGGGTAGGCAGAGGTGTAACCAGTACACCCACATTTCGCCGAGCGCATCACCGTCCTATGATGTGATAGGGGGCGAACCTATCGCCATACCGGGCACAAATTCCAGACTCGGGGTTGATACTGAGCTTTTTCGTAATAGAAAAACCCAATATCACTTTTACCCGACCCGGGGATCGAACCCGAGACTTCAGCGTGAGACTCAGTCGTAACGCATACACATTACAACTGTACCACCGAGGCAGTCATAAAATATTCTTATTATAGTACATGCATAATATAATTAATGCCAGCCCTGTGTTGAACATGTATGTCCCATTGCTGGACACAGGTCTACTCTATTTGCTAAGAGATAATATATTTCTAAGACAGAATAGGCCTTAGTCCACATAATCCACACAGTTCTCGACTTTACATATAAAGCGGGACTTTATTTTTTCTGCCTCGATGGCGCAGTTGTAATGCGAACACGTTACGACTGAGGCTGACGCTGAGGTCTCGGGTACGATCGGGTAAAAGTGATATTGGGTTTTTCTATTATGAAATGCTCAGTATCAGCCCGGAGTCTGGAATTGTGTCCGGTATGGCGATAGGCTCGGCCCCTATCACATTATGGGACGGAGATATGCTGGCCGAAATGTGAGTGCAATGGTTATACCTCCGCCTACCCCTTCGGGGATTACAAGCGTGAGTACGTATAGATATATGCCTATTTTTCTTTCTTTTTGCTTGGCGGTATCCCAGCTTAATACCAAGATCCGATGTCCCATCATTATTTGACGGTAGATTTGGTATTATGTGTAGCGACCCGCCGTCTTACCCCCACAACCCGAAACGGGAACCAAATTTCGACATTGCTTTCGTCCGTTAATCAGCAGAGTGTATTACGTGCAACGGGCAAGCGTGACTCTATCATATTTTTTAATTCTTACTTTCCACTAAATTTCTCAACACACGACTATCAGGGGCCTTATTCTTATATATTTTACATTAACTTCGTGAAACCAGGGACCAAATTCCCCATGACAGTATAAACTGCTAACGCAACCGCGTTACGTATTTAAGCCAATGTCGAACGTTCATATGCACGTAACGCACATTAATGCGTTAATAACATTTGACATAGGCTTAGAAAACATCACTCAATCTTAATTTAGCAAATCAGCATGCATGGTGCACTTCCCCTCACTCCCAAAAATACCCTCAAACTCCTCCCCACTTCCTTCATCACTCCCTAAATCTCCTCCTTATCCAACCACAACACCACCACCCTATCTACCAACCCTGGTGGCGATATACTGTAGGGGTTACCAGTATCGCGTTGGCGTTAATGTAACGTGGGTGCGTTACGAGTCGACACGGTCATAGAGAATAAGGCCCCAGGCTCTACATCTTATTAAGTTCAAATTATCAATTTCTAAGGACTGAAGTATGAAATTAATTTCTGAGTGGATATTTTCAATAAGCTCAAAAATAAGTGTTGAGATGAAAATGGTTACTTTTTCCAATAAGTTCACTCGAATCTACTCTTAACTACTAGCTCTATTGATCTCAAGATGTCTCTCGATTCGTTCGAATATTATACGATTGTTAGCGAGAACTTAGCTATTTACGCTCAAATAAAATTCATCTTTAAAAGTTTTATTATATTATTTGTCGCATAAAAATCGAAATAGCTTTGAATTTTGTAGGTCATGTTTTCTTTAGATTGTTTGTTTGAAGTCGTGCCTATGTTTGTACAGTAATTTTATGGGGCAATTTGTTTTAACATCAGAAGGCTAATTCTAGTATTAAACTGCCACTGCGACTGAATTTTAATTGAACTGAGATTAGATTGTGATTTGACTAAACAATGGTATTCTGCTCCTTTATTATTTCAATCCGCTTTTAATATGATCTCATCTCGATCCCATTGCAATCTCACTTCAGTCACAATTTTGACGTTAATGTCCTTACATTTGTTAAAAATGTTAGCAGAATGCCGTTTTGGTTTCAGTAAAATTTTAATCTATTATCGACCTCATTTCTATTAATGTTCACATTTGACGTTGATTATTGGTTTATAAGAATACCATTTGCAACTTCCTTAACACTGAGAGTAGATCGGAATGATATTTTTAACATTTTTAGTTACGATATTTGGCTTTCATGTCTAGTGTAGTCTACAGTGTGACTCTACCACAAAATGTAGTCACTGTGCCGTGCCAGAATAATAATTACACAAACCACATACAATAAATTTAATTCTTAATTCTGCAGCTTATAATATATATTAAGCCTTTTTGCCACTGAATTAATTGCCAGCAAACCTTACCTCCGAAACTACATTCACAACTATTTTAATAATGTTTCTGACATGCCCTATCTTGTTTGAAACTACCTACGACGTCTATCTCACTCTAACACATGGATGGTCTACGAATTAAAGAGAAGTAAAAAATAGGCGTCCGAGGTCTGCAAAAACTAGCGGAAATTAAGTCCCTTTTCATTTTAACGCTCAACTATCAGCTGTTTACTGGCCGACTACCTTGGCGGCGCAGTTGTTATGCGTACGCGTTACGACTGAGCCTGACGCTGAGGTCTCGGGTTCGATCCCCGGGTCGGGTAAAAGTGATATTGAGTTTTTCTATTACGAACTGCTCAGTATCAATCCGGAGTCGGGAATTGTGCCCGGTATGGCGATAGACTCGCCCCCTATCACATCATAGGACCGAGATACGCTCGGCGAAATGTGGGTGTACTGGTTACACCTATGCCTACCCCTTCAGTTATTATGGGTGTGAGTGCGTATGTATGTATGTATAAAAACTTTTAATAAATAATAAAAACGACTCAAAAAACTAAACAGTTATAAATAATACCAAATAATAATTTGAAGTCAGTGCTATTGCACTCAATGGTCAATGATTGATGCCATCGACTTAAAAAAATTGTTTCCTTTAAACTGCATTCAAATCGGTCCATTACCTAAGGCGCTATGATGCCACAGACGAACGGTGAAACTGTAAATACTTTCTTTCAGGTCAATTAAAAATATATAACAGAAATCACGTTTTAATATTCCCAACATCCGCCCGCTTATAATTTCTTCGTGGAAGCAATTAAAAATATGAAATAGTTAACATGGGTCGTCCGAATGGGCGAAGCAACGCGCCGTGGACAATGCAAGCGTGTTGTGGCGACGACGGCAGTACAATTCCACCGAGTTTCCGTCACGGGTCACAAATTGTTTTTGTGACCGCTCTAATTATTTCCACTTGATGACTTCATATGCATATAGAGTTTTGCTGGAAGCGGACGTATTGTAAACCGACGAAAAAAATGAAGGAGGTTCTCAATTCGATGTAATTTTTTTTGTATGTATAACCACGCATGATGTATAATGATCTTACTCATAGAACTACAACTGGATGGATGAAGTGGAGACAACTTACAGGCGTTATGTGTCAGAAAAATGCCTTTAAAAGTTAAAGGGCAGGTGTATAAGACAGCCATAAGACCTGTTATTCTGTATGGTTCAGAATGCTGGGCGGCCACCTAGCAACACCTAAATAAACTACACACAATAGAAATGCGCATGTTACGCTGGTCAGCGAGTGTCTCACTACTAGACAAAATCCGAAATGAGTATATAAGAGGCAGTTTCAAAGTGGCCCCGATAGTTGACAAAATTAACGAAAAACACTTACAGTGGTATGGTCACATCCAAAGACGTCCCGACGATCACATGGTGAAGCTAGACCACCCGCCACCTGGTTGACGACGGTCGAAAAAGACGTGAAAGAAGCTCAACTATAAAAAGACGTAGCACAAAACCGTGCGGAATGGAAACTGCGGACAAGGAAGGTCTACCCCAAGTAAATGGGACTAGCAAGAAGAAGAAGATGTATAACCACGTATAACGCCACCAAATGTGGATCGATTTGGATGTTTTGTTTTCATCCGAAAGTATTTCTCAAAGTTAGTTCCATTTGAATTTCTAGAAGAAATTTCACTCCTAAGGGGTGAACTCGGGGATGAATGATTCAAATTTCATCATTTATGCATCGATTGAGATAATATTTTGACAAAACTAATGAAATAAAAACATTTCAAAAACACTAATAAGCTTAAAATAAATTAAAAAATCCCTGTCGATACTTTCTACATATTATTATAATTACAACCATTGAAATATCACCGACTCAAAATTGTTTATTTATAGTAGACACAAGTAAAGATAAAGTAGTAGAGAAAATAGTACTTTCAACATCGCTGTGGTATTTTGTTTACGAACCCTAACATGACGACGTAATTTTATCGAATGTTGACACTTTTACGCGAATATTTGTCGTCGATAGTCATCTCTCTCGCGCGTGAGATATGATAATAATAATAATAATTGTGCAGCACAGACGATTACAAGTGCATAGTGGACAGTTATAATAGTTATATACTTCGTTATTGTGCTACATAGACAGTAAGTGTAAATAGTGAACGTTTATATACTTTGTTATAGTGATTTAACAGTTACAGTTCTAATCGTGATTATGTCTTGACAGTTACAGTTTATATAGTGAATATTATGTTTTAACAGTTCTATTTGTGTAGTGTTTATAAGTGTCTAGGTCTTTAGTGTTTTAGTTATTTTAAAGTGTTTACAGTTACAGTTTTATTTGTTGTACATACAGTAGTATGTTATAGTGAAAATAATTTGTATTATGTGTTTTTAATTAAATAAACAGAGGGGTTCTTCTCGTCGGTATAGCCGGTGGCTAGGATAGGGAATTCCGCGATATTTTGTCCTTTTCTGACACATAGGTCCATCTCGCTCCTTCGCTAAGTGAAACCTCACTATGCGTTGGAGCGATAGAGCTGAATTTTGTATAAAAAGCGTGCAAATTCTTTCAGCGACACAGTTTACAGGAAGATTTCGGGCTGAAGAAAAGTAATGGAAGAATAGTAACCACCAAAAGTACCAAAGGGGGGCGTGGCTTTTACAGTTTAAATTCAGTGTTTTCTTTCCTATACAGTCCACTCTCACAGACAAAGCAATTTTCATTGCGCTGTATTTTCCTATGATACAGTTTCTGCCCGTACTGGCCTTCCGGTGCCTTTTGTACATATACGAAATATTACAGTATATGTATTGCAATTTTCATTGCAAACCACCAGTACATAAGGGCCTATAACACATACGTACACACATACCACTTACACAATACCCAACGTACGGGATACAGTAAAGTCCCGTACATTTTGGTCACTTCGAGCGCCGGATAATTATATAACCGGTCTACAGGTAAGTGGTACTAACGTCGAATTCCTGCAAGAATCAAGATGCCGGTAACAAGATCTCGTCACAACAGCGTACAGCGTCAACGTTCGGCTACCGTTTCTGCGACCGCCTCTGCCACCGAAACCACAGAACAGACAGAACAGTCGGCGAGCACAGGCACCACAGGCACAAGCGCCACCGTAACAGAGACAACACAGGCGACGGGATCTCAAGACATCACCGTACAGGAAATCGCTATTCAAACAGAAGTCACGGCCGAAGCCACGGCCGCCGCCCCTCAAGAGCCCGTCCATACAGAACGCTGCAAATCGCACCGAACCAAGAAATCGGCGCGTACAGTCAAGCTGGCGCAAGCAAAAGAAGAACTCCTTCGTCTACGCATAGAGCTTGCCGCCACCCGCATTGCAGCGATGGAAGCGGAGTCTGAATCCGATAGTGAAGAATCCATATCGGATCGACAGACAACGCATCGAGTCACAGAATGGCTTGATCGAAGCCAACGGGAAGTGTTGGCAATAGAAGCGCAGCCGCAATTAATTCCGCCGATGCAGAATGAAGCTACGGTTACAGTCGCGCACCCAGAAGCCATGCCCCCCGAACCCACAGTTACAGTAGCGACGCCGCGCGTCGTCGAGCCGCCGCCCGCTACTGAAATACAGCAACAGAACATCGTAGCGCCGCCTCGTGTTATCAAGCCGTCGCCCGCTGCGGAGAAACAGTACAGTGTAGCGGAACCTCGTGTCGTCGAATCGTCGCCCGCTACAATCAATTTAACAGAACTTGCGTCAGCGATCGCCCTCGCCGCAAGAACACCGCACCCGCTGAACCGACAATTCCACGAGTTGCCTCAATTTAGCGGTGCGCATCAAGAATGGCTGTTATTCAAAGCAGCATTCAGGGATTCAAAAGGATCATACACAGAAACAGAAAACATCGCACGCCTGCGGAAAAGCCTCAAGGGACTCGCCAAAGAAGCCGTCGAGAGCCTACTTATCTACGGCGCGCCTACTGAAGAAATCCTTCAGACGTTGGAAACTCGCTTCGGACGACCGGACGCGATCGCGGTAGCCGAATTGGAGCGGCTACGCACACTGCCACGCCTCACGGACGCGCCTCGGGAAATTTGTACATTTGCAACACGCATCGCGAACATCGTCGCAACATTGCAAATGCTAAAGAAGAGCCATTACCTCTACAATCCGGAAGTAACGAGAGCGATCGTCGACAAGCTTACGCCCGCGTTACGATACAGATGGTTCGACTTCGCAGCAGTGAACTCCGAAGATGAAGCGGACCTACCCAAGCTCTCGCGTTTCATGAATACGGAAGCGCAGAAATGCAGCCCCTACGCGAATCCGGAGGCAACAACGCGCACCACCGACACTGAAGCGAAAACGCAGCGAGTTCCCAGGAAACAGAAAAGTTACACAGCGGTGGATCAACGAAGCGAATCCACGTGCCCGGTATGCGGAAAACCCGGACACAAGACAGAACAGTGCCACACGTTCAAAGAAGCGGACAACAACGCGAGGTGGCAACTCGCCAAAGAAAAACAACTTTGTTTTGCGTGTCTTCAACATAAAGCGAGGACTCATCAATGCCGGGCAAGAAAGTGCGGAATCGACGGATGCATAAGAAGTCATCACGAGTCGCTACACTTTCGACGCAAGCCTACAGTAACAAATGAAGAACCCAAAAGTGAAGTGGTCACTAGCACGTGGTCAGCGGTCAAGTCACAATCTTATTTGAAAATCATACCAGTGCAAGTGTCCGGGCCAAAGGGGAAAGTCGACACTTTCGCCCTACTCGACGACGGATCGACGGTTACACTCGTCGACGGGGACATTGCAAGACGCACCGGAACCAAGGGGCAAAGTGAGCCACTTCACATCGAGGCATTCGGCAACGCGGAATTTGAAGCGACGAACTCCCAGCGCGTTCGGTTAACGCTACACGGAGCTACAGACAGTCATAGTATACAGGCGCACACGATATCGAAACTTCGTGTCGCACCACAGAAGATCGCCGCTTCGGATCTCGCAGGTTGCACGCATCTCGTCGACATCGCAGCTCAGCTCAAGTACGCGAATGCTACACCCGGCATACTCATCGGTCAAGATAATTGGCACTTGTTGCTCGCTTCAGAAACACGTCAAGGAAGGCGCAATCAACCTGTAGCGTCGTTAACGCCGCTCGGGTGGGTGCTCCACGGCTCAAGAACGCGTTCGCTCGGACATCGATTACACAGAGTTCATCACCTTCGGCGCATTGAAGACGACATGGACGAACAGTTGCGACAGTACCTCGCCATCGAGTCTCTCACCATAGAACCGAAAAAACCGAAGAGTGACCCCGAAGAGCGCGCACTTGTCACACTACGGGAGTGCACACACCGGCGGGAGGACGGCCGCTATGAAACAGCGTTGTTATGGAAAAACACAGATCTTCCGATGCCACAGAACAGGGAGAACGCCTACAAGAGGCTTCTCAACACAGAGCGCAAGATCGACAGGGATCCGCGCCTACAGGAAAAATACAGCAAACAGATGTCCGCACTCGTTGAAAAAGGCTACGCCGAAGTCGCTCCAGTCTCGACGCAAAAGGGCAAGACATGGTATCTTCCGCATTTTCCAGTCATCAACCCGATGAAGCCGGACAAGGTGCGAATCGTACACGACGCGGCGGCGCAAACCCGAGGTGTCTCACTCAACGATCACTTGCTTACAGGACCGGATTTGATCCAATCATTACCGGGGGTGATTATGAGATTTCGTCAACACCCCATAGCGGTTACAGCAGACATTGCCGAAATGTTTATGCAAGTGAAGATTCGTGCTCAAGACAGGGACGCGCTTCGATACCTGTGGAGGGGCGATGCAAGAGGCGATGCAGACGTCGTCGAGTACCGCATGACTTCACTGATATTCGGCGCGACATCTTCCCCGGCAACGGCAATTTACGTCAAAAACGTCAACGCCGAAGCATACAGAGACAGTCATCCCGCAGCTTATCGCGCAATCGTGAAGAATCACTACGTCGCCGACTACTTGCAGAGCTTCCCCACAGTTGAAGAAGCGATACAGACATCGGTCGACGTGCGCGACATACAGAAAAAGGCTCACTACGAGCTACGACAGTGGGCGTCGAACTCGCCGGAGGTACGCCGAGCACTCGCTACAGATGAAGACAGACAGACTACGTGCCTACACGACGGCGCGACTACAGAACGGGTACTCGGACTCATTTGGAGATGCGCTACGGACGAGCTAGCTTTCAACCTAGACCTAGCGCGCCTGCCTCCCGGAGCGATCGACAACGACGCGCCAACCAAGAGAGAAGTTTTGAAGATCATCATGTCTCTCTTTGACCCACTCGGACTCGCCGCGCCGGTGACATCAAGAGCCAAACAGCTACTACAGGAGATATGGCGACGCGGAACCGGATGGGATCAACCGATCGACAGCGACTTGAGGACACAGTGGACAGATTGGATCGGCTATCTCAAGCGACTCGCTGACATACGAGTCCCCCGAAGTTATCTACACTACAGTCAAGCCGTCCGCCTCGAGTTACACACCTTCGTCGACGCGAGTGAAGTCGCATACATCGCTGCGATATACTGGCGTATCACAACATCGGACGGAGAAATACACACATCGCTCGCGCTCGCGAAAGCACGCGTCGCGCCGCTCAAGTTAATGTCAATTCCACGTTTAGAATTGCAAGCAGCCGTAATGGGAACTCGTATGGCAGCCGCGGTCGTCGAGGAACACGATCGCAAGCCCGACGCGAAAACTTATTGGACAGACAGCAAAACAGTTCTCACATGGTTGCGAAACGGAGCCCGCGCATATCGTCCATACGTCGCGCATCATGTAGCGGCAATAGAGGAACACAGTACAGTAACAGAGTGGAGGTGGGTCCCCACCAAATTAAACGTCGCGGACGACGCTACGAGGGATGTACCGCAACATATAGACAGTGAACACAGATGGTTCACAGGTCCGGAGTTTCTGCGCAACGACCCGGACAAGTGGCCTACAGAAACTACAGCTTCACCGATCGAGACCGGCGAAGAAAGAACATTGGTGGTACAACGCAGCCCTCTACACTCGCTCGCCGCGGCGCTACCGGCGGTCGATCGTTTCTCCAAATGGGAAAAGTTACTGCGGACTACGGCGCGCATCCTGCAATTCATTCATCTTTGTCGGCGCACAACAGCGTCGATAAATTACAAAAGAAACAAGCGAAACAAAGAAAAGGATGCAGCGTGAACAAAGCTGCCGGCAAAACAGACAGCGCGCGTACCCCGCGCAACACAGAAAGTCGCGGCATGCGACAATCAATATCACGCCATAGATGGCACACTTTTACGACGCGCGGAAACGTTGCTGATTCGACGGTGTCAACAGGACAGCTTCACCGAAGAAATTGCGACAATCAGCGGTGGCGGCATCCCTCCGGCGCAGAGTCGTCTACACAACCTGTCAACAGAGGTAGTGAACGGAGTGCTCGTCATCAAGTCTCGCATACAAGCAGCGCAAGACGTCCCGGAATACACCAAGAGGCCTGCAGTACTCGACGGGAGACATCCCGTGGCTCGTCTCTACGTGGACTACGTGCATCGAACCTTACACCACGCAGGCGTCGAGACTACGCTCAACGAGTGCAAACAGCGATACTGGATTGTGCGGCCGCGACCTACAGTGAAAGCAGTGATACACGAATGCTTGATATGTCGCATTCGAAAAGCATTGCCGCCGACGCCGTCTACAGGGAACCATCCAGCGTGCCGTCTGGCACATCATCGACGTCCGTTCACATACACCGGCGTGGATTACTTTGGACCGCTAACAGTAACTATAGGGCGATCCACACAGAAGCGGTATGTGGCATTGTTCACGTGCCTGACGACACGCGCGGTGCATCTGGAAATCGCAGGGTCTCTGACGACCGACTCTGCAATCATGGCTGTAAGAAGGTTCATCGCGCGGCGCGGCGCTCCGACCGAAATCTGGTCGGATAATGGTACTAATTTACAGGGTGCTGACAGGGAGCTACGACGCTCCATCAACAGTGCAACGAGCGGCGAGGTCAACCGACGCGGCA
This sequence comes from Mimas tiliae, assembly GCA_905332985.1. Lineage (NCBI taxonomy): Eukaryota > Metazoa > Arthropoda > Insecta > Lepidoptera > Sphingidae > Mimas > Mimas tiliae. Next base: position 5,384,613 of record HG995262.1, on the reverse strand, counting down.
TTAACTGGCGCTACATTCCCCCTAGCGCCCCCTTCATGGGAGGAGCGTGGGAAAGGCTTGTCCGCAGCGTCAAGACAGCGCTCACTACAGTACTCCACGAGCGACACCCGTCGGAAGAGACTTTGGCAACCCTAATTGCCGAGGTCGAACATGTGGTCAACAGCCGACCGCTCACACACGTCTCCGTTGATCCCGATGATCCGGAGGCGTTAACTCCGAACCATTTCCTGCTCGGAGGCTCCGCCAACGCGGTGGCCCCGGGCGAATTCGACGACAGCGATGCAGCAGGGCGCAGCCACTGGCGCGCCTCGCAGCGCCTCGCCGACCTCTTCTGGGCTCGCTGGATGCGCGAGTATCTCCCGGAGCTCCAACACCGGCGGGAGCCTCACGACCGAGGACAACAGCTGAGCAACGGGGACCTCGTACTCATCGCCGACGGGACGCTGCCGCGGAATGTGTGGCCGCGAGGCGTCATCTCCCACGTCTACCCTGGACCGGACGGCGTCGTGAGAACAGCGGACGTGCGAACCAACAGTGGAATCCTGCGGAGACCCGCCAAGAAGCTGGTCATACTCCCGGTGAAGAGCGAGGCTGCACGGCAATAAGTTCTGCGCCGTCGGCCCAGCGACGACGCACGGCGGGAGAAATGTGCAGCACAGACGATTACAAGTGCATAGTGGACAGTTATAATAGTTATATACTTCGTTATTGTGCTACATAGACAGTAAGTGTAAATAGTGAACGTTTATATACTTTGTTATAGTGATTTAACAGTTACAGTTCTAATCGTGATTATGTCTTGACAGTTACAGTTTATATAGTGAATATTATGTTTTAACAGTTCTATTTGTGTAGTGTTTATAAGTGTCTAGGTCTTTAGTGTTTTAGTTATTTTAAAGTGTTTACAGTTACAGTTTTATTTGTTGTACATACAGTAGTATGTTATAGTGAAAATAATTTGTATTATGTGTTTTTAATTAAATAAACAGAGGGGTTCTTCTCGTCGGTATAGCCGGTGGCTAGGATAGGGAATTCCGCGATATTTTGTCCTTTTCTGACACATAGGTCCATCTCGCTCCTTCGCTAAGTGAAACCTCACTATGCGTTGGAGCGAGATGGAGCTGAATTTTGTATAAAAAGCGTGCAAATTCTTTCAGCGACACAGTTTACAGGAAGATTTCGGGCTGAAGAAAAGTAATGGAAGAATAGTAACCACCAAAAGTACCAAAGGGGGGCGTGGCTTTTACAGTTTAAATTCAGTGTTTTCTTTCCTATACAGTCCACTCTCACAGACAAAGCAATTTTCATTGCGCTGTATTTTCCTATGATACAGTTTCTGCCCGTACTGGCCTTCCGGTGCCTTTTGTACATATACGAAATATTACAGTATATGTATTGCAATTTTCATTGCAAACCACCAGTACATAAGGGCCTATAACACATACGTACACACATACCACTTACACAATACCCAACGTACGGGATACAGTAAAGTCCCGTACAATAATTCTTTTTAATATATTTTTCTTTTATTCTTTATATCGTGTTGCATATCCAAAGCCAGCTGATATATTAGCTACCTGCATTATTTTGTACAATATATCAAATAATTATGTCTAACATATTCAGTATATCTATATCTTTGTAAGCACTCTTAGTGCCCGCACCGGTAACATTCACAGTGAGTAATAAAAATGCAAACTTGTCAACTCGTTTTATTTCGTTTTAAACAACCGAAATTAATTCTAACGCGACACTAAGGACCGTATGGGGTAAACTTATTGGGGTAAATCCTCCAAATTTATATGTAATAAAAGAAAAATTACTAGCTATCTTTACAAAGCTATGAAAGTATACTAACTTTTTAGCGTTCCGTAGCCAAATGGCAAATTATATCTTATATATTTTTTATATTCTCTTATACTTACGCAGTCACGCCTGTACTCCCCGAATGCGTAGGTAAACGTGTAACTAATACACCAACATTTTCGTCCCACGATGTGATAGAGGCGAGCCTATCGCCATACCGGGCACAATTCTAGACTCCAGGCTGATACCAAGCATTTCATGATAGATCACGACCTCAAATCACTTTACCTGACCCGAGGATCGAACCCAAAACTTCAGCAAAGCCGCATAGGCATTACAACTGCGCCACCGAGGTAGTGCAATTTTCCTTTATAAATATATTTTAATGTCGTTTTGTCTGTCCCAGCCATTTAACTCGGAGACGATTACTATATCACAAATATGTCACAAATGTGACGATTTGTCTGTAGGCTCGTACAACAGAGATCATGGTGAAATAAAAATCCACTCACATTTAAGTACATAAACTCTGTTATCATACCACATTTTTTTAGCAGTCATATAAGAAATAGGTTTTGCGTTATCTCAACGCACAAGTCACGTAGTTGTTTTAAACCAAGGCAGAGGTACGTCCCCAGTTTTATGTAAATTGATAGCATTGCGAGGGAGTGCCATCAAGGTTCCCGATCTCATTGAATATGCAAATCGGTGGCAAAATTGAAAATACCTTGCCATCGGCCATTAGTTCCGGCGGCGTCTGAGTCCACAGACTTGTTATTGGAGTCATTACTCCTCGCTATAATTTTGGAGGAACCAGCTTTATTATATAGCCTAATTATTAAAAACCTTCGACGTTAATTAGAAATATATCTGAAGCTATTAAATGGTTAAAAATAACACTAATAAATCTAAATAACAAATCTATAGGTCGTTTTGGAGTTGGTATGGGTGCAGATACCAGTCAAATGAAATTGCACCGACACCAAAGAGACATACATACATACGCACTCACGCCTGTAATCCCCGAAGGGGTAGGCAGAGGTGTAACCAGTACACCCATATTTCGCTAAGCGTATCTCCGTCTCATGATGTGATAGGGGGCGAGCCTATCGCCATACCGGCCACAATTCAAGAGTCCGGGCTGATACTAAGCATTTGATAATAGAAATACCCATAAAAGATAGCCCAATATCACTTTACTCGACCTGGGGATCGAACTCGAGACCTCAGCGTCAGCCTCAGTCGTAATGCGTATGTATTACAACTGCGCCACTGAGGCAGTGAGAGTACCAAAGAAACAGAAAAAGAATATATTTTTTTTCATATATTTTTCATTGGTTTTATATTTTTTTAACTAACCTACTTCAAAAAAGAAGTAGGTTCTCAATTTGGTTAGTTTTATTTTCATGTTTATCACGTTTATGGAAAAATTAGTGTGGACATAAAAAACCAATAAGTGACATTTTAAAGATCCATCTCAATTAAATTATATCTCACACAAAAACCATTAAAACGGGTCATTCGTTTAGGCGCAACGATGCCACAGACTTATAATACGGGGCAAACTTATAACCTCTCTTTTTTGTCGGTGGTTAAAAAGGCATTCACGCGGGTGGAGGCGCGAGAAAAATCTATTACAATTTCATTTGATCGGCACCAGCAAGCACCGCTTACAAAAATAACTCTATTGTATTATTTTCTTATAGCAGAGGTCAGCAAAGTGGTCACCTGATAATAAGACCTGATAAAAAGATGATTTTTGAGTGGTAGAGCCACGCTGTAGACAGCGTTTTGTCTACAGCTGTTTTGTCTACAGCATGAATGGGCCGGCTTGTCCGGGTCGTTACCACTGTCTCACAGTAAACCGACGTAAAGTAGCAGCTTGCTAATGTTAAGCAGTTTGCTGCTGCGTTTCGTACGGTGAGTGAGATATTCGGAGGCCGAAATCCCTCTCCCCTTCCCAATCCCTTACTTATATTTTTCCTTTAAGGTCGGCAACGCAATTATTTCAGTATTGTTGGCGTACATGGGCGGTGGAGATCACTTACCTTCAGGTGACCTACTTGCTCGTTTGCCGGCCTATAAGTGATCTCCATCACCCAAGAACTCTCACAATACCAGAAGGGTGATGGATGCGTTGCCCACAATGAAGACTGGGAACAATAGAGGTGATTTGGGCCTCCGGGGTATTCAATCATTGTACGAAACGCAACAGCAAGCTGCTACTTCACATTAGTTTTCTGTGAGACCTGGTCGAACTGTAGACAAGATTGCTAAGTAATATGCATAATAATCCTAACTAATATAATAAATGCGAAAGTGAGTTTTTTTGTTTGTTTGTTACGCTTACACACCTAAATCGCTGAACCGATTTTGAGGAATTTTGGTACAGAGATAGATGTCTCATCTATGGTCCCATCTATGGAGATGGTTATAGCCTACTTCTTATTCCTGAACAGGCTGTATACTCGGGCAGAGCCGCAAGCAAAAGCTAGTCTACTAGTTATAAAACAATTTTCTTTCTGACTGACGCTATTCTGTCTCAATGTCAGGATCCGCCTTCCCAAGACGAATTGACGGTGGATTTGGAGTTATATGGGGCGACCCGCCGTCTGACCCCCAGAACTCGTAACGAGAACCAAGTTTTGCCATTGCCTCGTTCGTTAATGAACAAAGTGTATCACGGTAAGGTAAGGTTGGCTTTGGACCTAAGATGTTGGTGGCCAACTTACACTCCCAATCTACAACATATTAAAAGTTCGTCTCTTTATTACATAGTCACTATCGTTTAATATTCGTCGAACACACATGAAGTACGATTCAAGATGATACTAGCATTCCTTGAACTGAAAATGTAATATAGCAAAATTCAAAATGCTTGTCTGTGCCCCGTTAACCCGACTCAATGTCTGCTCGTAATTAGAATCTGAGTCTGTCGCACTATTTATTTGGTGACGTTGTAAGTATGCAGTTCCACTGTCAAAGCTATGATAACATAAGCAGCTCATTCAAGGATAAGCGTCATCATTTGAGTGGTAGAGCCACGCTGTAGATACTTGTCTACAGCATGTATTGGCCGGCTCGTCCGGGTCATTACCACTGTCTCACAGAAAACCGGCGTAAAGTAGCAGCTTGCTGCTGCGCTTCGTACGGTGAGTGAGATATCCGGAGGCCTAAATCCCCTCCCCTTCCCAATCCCTTAATTATCCCTTTCCTTTAAGGTCGGCAACCCATCCATGATTCTTTTGATATTGTGGGCGTACATGGGCGGTGGAGATCACTTACCAACAGGTGACCTACTTGCTCGTTTGCCGGCCTATACCATAAAAAAAACATGCACTGTCCATCGGTCACCGCGCAGCGACGATCAAGTTGTCTATAATACCTTTAAGGTATGCTTTGAGGTATGCACATTTTTATTTTGTTAGTTTGTTTTGTTATTTTATTATGTATTCTATAACAAACTTACTTACATTTATGTATACGTATGTATATTATTTTTATATATTTTATGTACGTAATGTGTATTTAAATTATCCTTTATATATATATATATATTTTTTAATTGTACTGTTATTATATTAAATATTTATTTTATTTTTTTTAATCTATAGTGAATATATTTTTTATGTACATCCGTGCGCCACACCTACAAGGTTCTAGTCGAAAACCAGCGCCAGGCAATATGTCTGGTAAAATGCTGAACTAGATCCTTTTCGGCAAACTCGGGAGACACACGCTGCATATACTTATTTAGTACATACTTTGTTAAATTACTTTGCTTTCTTCTCTTTCGTTTATATCTCTTGTTTGTTATGTTACTGTAATGTGTTTTTTAATCATTATTTCTATTTGTGTTAATTGGAGGTGTGTGTCTTTGTATACGCCGAATAAACGTTTTTCTTTCTTTCTTTTCTTTCTATTAAATGTAGTTACTATATAAACATTATATTTATTTTTATAATGTTCTGTTTGTAGTATGTATCATTTGTACCTACTTTATTAATCTCTGTATCATCTAAATGTCGGCAGGTAAGGAATGCCTCAGGCATTATGTCCACCTTTATACGAAATTGTATAGAAGTATAAATAAAATAACGAGACGAGCAGGTCGCTCGTTTGATGGTAAGCGCCACGCCTGCCCATAAACAGAAGCAACGCCACACAGAACTTTGAATTACAAAGCACTGCATGACACTAAGCTCGTCACCCTGAAACATAAGTTGTTAAGACTCATAATATCAAGTTATTTCACTCGCTTCAACGTCCTTCAAACAGAAATACAACAGCGCTTACATACAGTTGGTTGGCGGCAGAAATAGACAAAGTGGTGGTACCAACCCAGACGTCCTCTCGCATACAACGGCCTTACAATCTCGTGAAATGTGTTATGTTATGTTATGTACAATTAACATTTTGAGAAATGTTGAGTCTATAAATGGTAGCTTTCTATATTTGATGGAACCCAATCCTAACATCATTTCTCACTCCCATACCCCACCCATAGCTTTTAAAGAGGATGTTCTACAATTGCACGGCTAAATTGTTTGGAAAGGAATCTAATTATAATGTAATTCGAATTTCTATTGGCGTTGGATACCTTCAAGTGCTGATTTTATGTTCGTTACTTGAAGTAGTTTCGCCTTTGTAAAGTGGTTCTTTGTGATTTTTAGGGTCCCCAAAAGGTACAAATGGACCCTATTACTAATGGCCGTTCCCAATATTCTATTTAGGTACTGATAGATTTTCTTACTAGCAGTTAATTCTTGACACATTTTGTATGGAAGATCTGTCAAAACTCTATTGGTAGTAAGCAAATCTATCTCTAAAGAATATAGAGAACGGCCATAAGTCTACGGCTCTGTCTGTCTGATTGTCTGTCCTACCTTTAAAGATCTTTACCTTTAAAACAATAATAGGTAGCCGACTTATATTTTCTCAAAATATATTACTAGCTGTTGCCTACGGTTCCGCCCGCGTGAATATCTTTCTCTGGGATAAAAATATGCCCTTCCATTGCCTACAAAGTTCAATGCTCCTTTTACCCGCATGAAATGTAAATTTCCAAAAATCCTGTCTTTGTGCGTCCTTACATTACACAAACTATCATCTGACTAGACTCCATGATCCTAGCTTTAGTAGGTTCTGACACGTCGCGACGTGATTATCAGTGAGTGAGTAGCATTTCGCCTTTTATATACAACGTGTTATAGAAAGAGGCGGCTTGTCCGGGTCGTTAAGGGGCAAATTTAAGCAATGTTTAGTGTAGGATATAAGTATTTTGTCTCCCATAGTACCAAATCCGATTGCATGGGACTATAATTATAGAATTTTCTTTTTTATCGGTTGAGTAACATGTCGATATCGACTTTCAATTTTGGACAACACTAAATGATAAACAATGATACTATAGACCTCATTTCATTTAATTATTTTATAATTAAAAAAACATTAAACAGTTGTCAAATGTCAATATTTATTTGACACAGTCAGTTCGGCTATTTCTTTATGATTACGAGTTCAAAAAATATGTTGTTTTTGACTAAAAACAAGTCTTATGTATTGGTACTTTGTGTTGGTGTAACTGAAAACAGCTTTTAAGAGGATCGTCGACTGTAGTAAAATTCATAGATGGAGAGAATGAAGTCTTTAAAATGCTTCTAGAGGATGGTACCTATATCGTTTTCAGCACACAATCTCTTTCAGGTGTTAATTTGTGTATAAATAGATTTACAAGTTAAGTACGTATTTCCGTTGAATTACGTACATCTTATTCAAGTTTATTACAAAGTGAGTGTCGTTCATAATAATTAATAGTGATGTCATCAATCTTATCGATTTTAATAAAGAAGTGATTGAAATTATCGTGAAATTTTTGGATGTCTTGGTGTTGAAAAGATCCCGTACATAAGTACAAATTGTACCTTGTATGTAATGACCCTAAAATATGACCACACCTTTCTGTAACACGTTCTATAGAAGTTAAAGTATGGTGGTTTTCTAAAAATAAATATAAATTACGAAAGTAATATTTAATAGTGTTGTTACGAAAACCTTCACAAGGTGGTAGGTCCCTTGTATGCGAGAGGCCGTCGGGGTTGGTACCACCGCTTTGTCTATTTCTGCCACCAACCAACAGTGGGTAAGCACTGTTGTGTTCCGGTTTGAAGGAAATTGAAGCCAGTGAAACTACTGGACATTATGAGACTTAACAACTTATGTCTCGGGCTGAGGAGCGCAGGCCAGTGTCATGCATTGCTTTGTAATTCAAAGTTCTATGTGGTGTTGCTTCTGTTTATGGGCAGGCGTTGCGCTTACCATCAAGCGATCGACCTACTCGTCTCAGCTTATAATAAAAAAAACCTCAGAGCACAACTCCAACTCTTACTTGACCAGATTTATCTTGATCTTAAGATTTTTTAGGCTTTCAATTTGATATTTTATGGCTTGACGAAATTTCTATACTGTTCTTAAGTGGATATTAAGGGTCTTCAAGAAGAGAAGATCATTATTTGAAGAATAAAACTGAGATAGCACCGAATAAATCTGGTTATATTAGATTAATATCTTTTAGTAATTTTTCAGTTATTTCCTTTTTGTTTTATATAGGACAGCCTCCGTGGTGCAGCGGACGAGTAGCCGACTGTTAATCGAGAGGCCGCGGGTTTGATTCCCGTACCGAGACATATTATGTTTGTGTGATCTACAAATTTGTTTCGGATCTAGGTGTTTTCTCCAAAATTGTTATAACATACATACGCTCTCATGCCTGTAATCCCCGAAGGGGTTGGCAGAGGTGTAAACAGTACATCCACATTTCGCTGAGCGTATTTCCGTCCCTTATGTGATAGGGGGCAAGCCTATCGCCATACCGGGCACAAATTCCAGACTCCGGGCTGATACTGAGCATTTCGGAATAGAAAAACCCAATACCACTTTACCCGACCCGGGGTTCGAACCCGAGACCTCAGCGTTAGCTTAAATCGTGACGCATACGCATTAGTAAAAAATATTTGTTAAAAAGTGTGTCATTTTATTTATTACATGTTTTGTTGTTTTAAATTCTTTAGAATTATCAAAATCGGTGCATAAGAGACTAAAAGAAAGTTGTAGTCTTTCATCCCCGATTTTATCTCTTTACGAGTGGATATATTTCTTCAAATTTAACTGAGACCAATTTTCAAGTATCGAATAACTAAAGAATCAAATTGAATCTCTCTGTGAAAAGATATGCACGGTGATATGTGAAAAAAAACGGGTCGAATTGAGAATCTCCTATTAGTGACGGCTAAAGATGTAACAAAAGGACTCAGTTGACATTTTCCAATCCCATTTCCAATCCTTCATGGCCACATCTTGAGGGCACTACCCCGATATATTTGAGATTGATTTTGGAGGTCGTGCAAGCTTAAGGGCTTCGTACGTCTGGCCCTTCAAAGGTCTTGTTTACACGCTTAGGTATTGTTTTAAAATTAGGGAGCGAATTGGATTTCACTCACTATTTGACTTGTAATGTAATGTAATGTAATGTAATGGTAATGTTTGTATCAAATTTGATTAACGAGATATCTAGATCGTCTGTTTGCATTGGTTAGGGAGCGGTGTATCAAACCTTGAATAATCTCTTTGTCTGTCTGTCCACTAAAATTGATCCACAATTAAATTTTTTTATTAGCTTGAGTGACGAAACGGATCAGTAAGCCCTATTAGTTACAAAAGGCCGTAAAATCAACAAAACGTACGGTTACTCCTATATCCCTGAAGGATAAGCAGATGTGCAATTTGTACACCCACGATTGATAGAGCTAATTTCCGTCTTATGATGTAATAGACTATTCTGCCCTTATCCCTCTCGTAGTGGGGTTGGCGCAATATTCTTTAAAAAGCATGCAGCAAGCAGCTGATGTAGTAGAAGAAGAAGTTAAGTACATTGAAGTCATTGGCCTAAACGGATGGACCAACTCAGAGGTAGTCATTTATTTGAAACTAGAGTGAACAGCCTTTTCCAGGTTAAAAAGTACACAACATATAACCGTCTCCAGGGTTCCATCTATCTTTGTACCAAAATGAATCAACATCGGTTAAATGATTTAGGCCTGAAAGCATGACAAACAAACAAACACACTTTCGCATTTATAATATTAGTTAGGATTATGATTTAAATGAGTATTATTAACTACTGGTTCTAGGGACTGCCTCGGTGGCGCAGTAGTAATGTGTAGATGCAGTACGACTGCTGTGCTGATGTCTCGGGTTCCATATCCGGGTAGGGCAAAAATTATATTGCGTTTTTATATGATATATTAAATTATTATACCCGGTATGGCGATAGATTTGCCCCCCATAACATTATGGGACTGATATAAGCTCGCCGGAAATGTGGGTGTACTGATTACACCTCTCCCTACCCCTTCGAGGATTACAGGCATGGGTGCGTATGTATGTTCTTGGCTCGGTAAACTTGATTTGATGCTGTAACCGACTATTACCAAATACTTTAATGTATACTACTATGGGCTATTTAGAAGTAAAATTGCGTCAATTAACGCGGGAGTTTGACAGCTGACAGACAGGGAGCGCGATAGGGGTTCTAATTGAGAGTAAGCGAGATGGCAATATTAAGTTACGGTCAATTGACCGCAACTTATTGGTACAATTTCTATGTACCGCCCAGCTTGTCTAGTAGTATACATTAAAGTCTTTGACTATTACTGACGATTTGAAACTACCCACGCATAATGAAATAAGAATGTACGAATGTATTGTTTTAGATTGAAGACCTTTTATCTGTTTCATGTCCCTGACTTTGAGAAAGGGCGAGTCTATTATTTGAATTGCTTTGTTTTTCGATATATACTTGCGGCTTCGTTCGATGTTGGGGTATTTATTTTATAATGCTTATTACTTTATATTCAAAGCTGTGGGTAGCTTTGAGGGATTTAGTTTTGAAAACTGTCTTATGAGCTAACTTTACAAACGAAAGGTCAATTTAAAATAAAACTTTCAATTATGTAATGCACATATTAAATAAATAAACGTAACAGTCACACACAATCAAATATAAAATCGATCAAATCACAATCAAATATATATAGGATACACACGCGCCATTGCTCGAGAACGCTTTGTAACCAATACCTACGGTGAACGGACTGCACGCTATTTGATTCCCGGTTTATTAATCACCTACCCTCTATTATAAAAGAGGACTAAGAAAAATATTAAATCAAAATTAAAGTCGTAATTTCTTCTTTCTTACCTTTTTAATTTTAGCTTATCTTTTATTTATTTTGCACTTGCCTAGTTTCTGTTGTCCATACACTTTTGTATATATGTATTGCAAGTTCGTACGTCCTGCGTCGACTTGATGCAGACCATAGCGTTGTTGACAAACTTCTGTGGTTTATCAATGCTATTATTGTATAGTAATTTAATATTTTCTTGTAATATTGATAAATAAATAAAAATAAAAAAAAACACCATTCCGACCCCACACTAGGTAAACCTGTATTGTGCTAACCTGAACTACGAGGGACTTGCTCTTCACCAACCAGACCCGAAACATTTTTTTGTGGTTCACACAAATATTTGCCTCGGTGCGGGAATCGAACCCACACCCTCTCGCTGCGCAGCCGGCTACTCACCCACTGCGCCACGGAGGCTGTTACAATTGTGCATTTAGCCACGGCGCGGCGTGTGGACTTGAGGAAAAATCGCTTAAGGTACTTATGTTTCAGACACATCTGTTTTGTATGGAATCTTATGGAAAAGGTCGCGCGTCGTGCTCTCCTGTCTCTGTATCTGTAAGTTGTAGAGCGGCACTATGTCTACAGCACGAATGAGTCGCGACCGGGTTGTTACCACTGTATCACAGAAAATCGACGTAAAGTAGCTGCGTTTCGTACGATCAGTGAGATATTCGGAAGCCCAAATCCCCGACCCAATTCTTTAATTATCTCTTTCCTTTAAGGTCGGCAACGCGCCCATGATTCTTCTGGTATTGTGGGCGTACAGGGGCGGTGGAGATCACGTACCATCACTTACCCACTTGCTCGTATGCTATATAACAAAAAAAAGTATATACCCATACAATTGCATACAAAGCTGACATGACTCTGTCATCGCGCTTCGCTGTCTCTTGTCTCGGTCGCGTACCTCAAAACGTGCCTTTACATCGCATTTATTTTTCATATATTTAGTTTCATTTGCATACTAAAAACTCCATATTCCGTCATCAGATCTTAACCAAATTTATATGGGACCACATCACATCTAAACTCTATCGAATAGAATTTTTTCCGACAAAATCGGTACACACGTAAAAAAGCAAATATGTAAACGCGCTGAATTGAGAAACTCCTCCTTTTTAAAGTCGGTTAGTAAAATAAGTATTTATGTCATAGATACACAGCACTACGTGACACAAGATTTAAATACAATACATTTAACTCCTTCACAACGACGCAGCTGTAGAAATGTGTAATTTCGTGAGGCTAGTTGAGACACTCAAATGGGATTGCGGTGAACGAGTTACGACCAGTCGGTGCACGGAGATGGGATATCTCTGTCTGGCATTTGATTGGATAAGTGTGTTGCAATACTTACGCCCAGTTTCTGAAAGGCTGATTAAAGTACAATTAACTAATCAAATGTCAAATCTTATGTCAAGTCGAAATTGAGTTGCTAGAAGCGTGGTCAACACCTTTGATTTGACACATATGCTAGTTAACATAACTTTCAAATTAATATGAAAAATCGTATGTCAAATGGTACTAAAGAGATCGTTTTTTTTTCACTAAATAACGTTTCAGCAACTCGAATTGATATGACGGTGATGTCAAATCAAAGTTAGTTGAATGTTGATTTGATCAGCCTTTCAGAAACCGGGTGTTAGAATACCGGTGTATTGTGCTAATGTCTGATGAATCGTGTTTGATTAGAAACTTTATTGGCGTATTCTGATATATTTTTAAACAACTTCAAAAAAAAGGAGGAGGTTCTCAATTCGACTGTTTTTTTTTAATATTTGTTACCTCAGAACTTTGGACTGGGTGAACCGATTTGGATGATTATTTTTTTATTTGAAAGCTGGTGCTTCACGAGTTGTCCTATTGTCAAATTGGGATTGGTCCAGTTCTGGCAATGGCATCCATGAGAAAACCATATAAGTCTTAAATTTCTCTAAACAGTATAGAATAGATAGAATTTGTTATTTTTGACTTTTCAGTGTTTTTATTTTGAAGTCGGTTTTTAAGTTTTGTTAACCGTTATTTTTTAATACGCTTAAATAAAATCGACGTGTAATCGTATTATTATTATATTGGGTTTTCCTATTACGAAATGTTCGGTATCAGCCCGGAGTCTGTAATTGTACCCGGTATGGCGATGGGCGAGTTTTTACGACCGGCCACCTACCTGACGTCAATCCTTCTGGGAAGAAAACACCCAGACCCAAATCAAAAATTTGTGGATCACACAAATTTTTTGTCTTGGTGCGGGAATCGAACTCGCGGCTTCTCGCTTCACAGCCGGCTACTAGCCCACTAAACCACGGATACTGTCACATCTGTTATTGATTGTAGCTTAACAAAACTATGATTTGTATATTTAGTGGTATTAAACATATAAATAATGTAATTTAGAGCACAAGGGCAATGCCGATCTAATAAATCAAGTGGTAAGCAAGCCCTGATCAACTCGAAGCTGAAACCCTATTTCGAAACATCGACAGCTCGCAGCTTAAAACTTATCTCTTTGACTTTAGCGCCAAGTGTTGTAGGGCTGTCACGCTGTTACTAAGATAATTTATATAAAACAATTGACAAGGTGTAAAGTAGTCTTCTAGAATTCTAGCATCTATATTTTTTACAACGCTATATTTAAAATAAATATACATACTTAAGCCCACGCTCTTATCCCTGAAGAGGATGCAGAGTTGCAACTAAGCAAGCACGTTCCGCTGAACTCTCCTATGTTGTGATAGGGGGTGAGACTATCGCCATACCAAGGCGACCTCTTTAATATTTGATATCTTTTCAGTTTCAAATTCCAATACAATCATTTTACACGATCCATAGAAAATGCTGTTAAATAAGAACAGTGGCAACCCTATGCAATATTGTCAGAATTTTCCAACAAATTTCACATTCTTCGTCGGACGTTTTGATAAGTAGATCCTTTAACATTGTAACATGGGATATAGTTTTAATTCCACTAATACCTCGACTGACCAAATTACATTAAAGGTGTATTTTATTAAATTTCTATACAATATGCAAAGGTGGACTTAATGCCAAAAGTAATCTTTACCAGTAAACCTAGGGTTATGCAGGGATAAACGAGAGGTATTTAAGATAGACTAAAGTTGAAATATTTTATTTTTAGAGCAAATTTTATCTTGCCACCATTTTAGAGAGTTGAATTACCTTCACAAGACTTACCAATCAAATATTTTATCTCAATAGATAAGCAGAAGAGTAGTATCTTATTGAAAATATTCCATATATGTCACGTCTGAGTACCAATTGAAAGAATAACCCGTCATGAGTTTTTATAAATAATATGACAATGATTATTTGAAATAATATAGAATATCGTAATTTCACTGGCTTCAATGTCCTTCAAAACGAAACACAACAGTGTTTACACACTGCTGTTTGACGGCAGAAATAGACAAAGCGGTGCTACCAACCCAGACGGCCTCTCGCATACGAGGAGCCTACTACCTTGTAGATACACTTTATTTCTAACGGCTTAAATATCTACATCGGACACAATTCCAGGCTCCGGGCTGATACTGAGCATTTTGTAACAGTAAAACGCAATATCACTTTTACCCGACCCAGGGAGCGAACCCGAGACGTCAGCACAACAGTCGTACCGCGTACTTATTACTGCGCCATCGAAGCAGTATAGAACCCTAATTATAAACTCCATTATGTTAACACATGTTGTAATTGAAATTTAGGTGTATTTCGACCATTAATATCCGAAACCCTTTGATGGGCATTCAGTAGTTTGTAAGGGGATTATAATCTGCTTATGTTTCACGAAAATATGAAAAGGATATTATGACTACAGTAGGCTAATGGAAAATTTAATTATTTGTAAGCTTTACTTTTATTAGGTAAGTCCCTATGCAGGGTTACCTGACGTCAGGATTTGTCCTGATATATTTATAGACACTTGGCAGAATTCAGGATTTGAAATGTGAGGCATTTTAATAATGTTGCACTTGTAATGAAAATAAATATTTACGTAAAAATAATCTCTTTTTGGGGGAAAAAATCAACATAATGTATACAATAATACATGTTGTAGAAACAAGCGCGCGCTTTTTATAAATGTTACCCGCATTTTTGTCAAGACTTTAATTTTTTTCATCTGGTAACCCTATTCGTATGCGAGGCCGTTTGAGCAAGTACCACCTCTGTTACCCTTGCCAAACAGAAGTGTGAAAGCAATGTTGCGTTTAGGTTTTTAAGACATTAAAGCTACTGAAATTACTGAGGCTTCATGTTTCGAGATGACGACCGCAGTCTAGTGCCATGCAGTACAGTACTTAGTGATTTTTTATGTTTACGCTAATATTACACATTGAAATAAAACTACTTTATACTTTTCTAGACGACCTACACCTCAGTCTCCCCCGTGACCACGAAGGCTGAAAAGCTTTCGAAACGTCGGGACTAAAATAAAATTAAACCGCGATAAAATCCGTATAAACTAGTTTTATTTCAAGTACAGTACTTAATAATTTGAAGTTCTGATGGTGTTGCTTCTGTTTATGGGTAGGCAAGACGCTTACCATCAGGCGAGCGACCAGCCTGTCTACTCTTGTCATACGATTTCAATATGGAAACGTTCATTTTCATACTCTGAAGTATGCTTGTAACACTATGGTGACGCCAATCAGCTAATGGGATTAAAATGAATTAATAATTATTATTGCATTTTTTACATATAGAGCGGATATCAGTGTTTACAAACTCTTTGTCATTGACAGGCATAAGCGGCTAACTTCACGGTATACGATCTTATCAAAATCTGATCCCAAGACGATTTTTATTTCCAGAGTTGGATTTTATTGAGATCGAAATCATAATGAGATTAGAATCGCCTTCGAATGGGGTTCATATTACATTTTTGAGTGGTAGAGCCACACTGTAAGCAATTTTATCTACAGCATTAATGGGCCGGCTCGTCCGGGTCGTTACCACTGTCACACAGAAAATCGGCGTAAAGTAGCAGCTTGTTGCTGCGTTTCGTACGGCGAGTGAGATATCCGGAGGCCCAAATCCCCCTCCCCTTCCCATATTTCCATCCATCATCTTTCCTTTAAGGTCGGCAACGCGCCCATCATTCTTTTAGTATTTGGGCGTACATGGGCGTTGGGATCACTTACCATCAGGTGACCTACTTGCTTGTTTGCCGGCCTATGCTATAAAAAACACTAAAGAATAGACCAACTGGTCATATCATCATTGACTTTAATAAAAAAATACAGATTTTTATTTAACTGATATCAGGGGGCTTCAAAGATTTAGATTAATTAATGTTCCGATTAGGTCAGGAGTACCCTATACCGATGTGCATGTATGAAAAATTTTATGAGAGTGAATGAGGCCAAAGAGGTATGCAGGATCGTAGCAAGTGGATATCCGTTGTGTATGCCTACCCCTATGGGAAACAGGCGTGAGTTTATGTATGTATGTTCCCATTACACCAAGGGGTCAAGTAGACATATGTCAAAGGTAAATTACGCCACCCATCTACAGTCACAGAATATGCCAGCTCTATACAGGTAACTCTAACTGACAAAGCAATTCCGATTCTCTAAGGCCTTATTTGCCATCCCAGGAGAAATACGCTGGGTCGGACACGTCAGTGTGGATCAAGGTTACATAAGTTAAAGGAACATGTTGAACAGTTTCCGTTCCGTTGTAATTGTTTGAGAAGATATTCTGTCTTAGTATTTTGGGAAGTCATTTTTAGAATTCCATAGCTAAATAGTATAAACTGAACCATTATAATGACTGTCGGACAGCCTCCGTAGCGCAGTGGATGAGTAGCCGGCTGCGAAGCAAGAGGTCGATCCCAGGGATCAGGTTCGATATATAAATTGTATAAAATGTATACTAATACGAGTAATAAGTATATTACGCGTAAGAGACCGATGCCAGTAGCCAGTAGGCTACTGGCATCTGTCTCTTTCTAGTTCTATACTCTATGTATGTATGTACTTTTTCTACAGTATATACATAGGTCACAAAGTACAAGCACGTGTTTTTAAACAGACTGTTATATTCTTCTTTTTGCTTTCAAAAAAAGAAAATTATTTTAGTCATATTACAATATTTTTACCTAATATAAGGCTTATGTTTGGTATTAAAATTAATAATCTAATAGCTCGACGATACAATTCACAAGTTACTTATTTTCCTATTTTATCGGCAGTCCCCAAAGACTGCCTTACATGATTTTCATAATATCACTATACCTACTTTGTGTAGTAGTTGTTTTAATACAACTACTACCCAAATATCTAAAATCCATCCAAACTATTGTGCTAAAGTCTTCGAGCCGAAAATGGCTACGACATACGAACGGACTTACTTTTAAACGGACATGACGGAATTATAAATAAATACATCTAACAGTCGCACTCATAGTCTTGATCCCACAATAGGTTAACCTGTATCGTGGGTATCAGGAAACACAAGGAACTTGGTCCCTCAGGTTTAATTTAATTGCGTATTTCACTGGATTCAATGTCCTGAAGGACAAACCAGAACACAACAGTGTTTACACACTGCTGCTTGATGGCAGAAATAGACAAAGCGTACCGACCCAGACGGCCTCTTACATACGAGGGACCTACCATCTATGCCTATGTGTTGCCTATGCTAAGAGCCCTAGTCGTATCGTCATTCAATGTACATACACACTCACGTCTGTAATCCCCAAAGGGGTAGGCAGAGGTGCAACCAGTACACCCACATTTCGCCGAGCGTTTCTTCGTCCCACGATGTGATAGGGGCGAGCCTATCACCATACCGGGCACAAATTCCAGACTCCGGGCTGATACTGAGCATTTCGTGATAGAAAAACCCAATACCAATTTCCCTGGAATCGAACCCGAGACTTCAGCGTTAGCCTCAATTGTAACGCGTACGCATTACAACTGCGCCACCCAGGCAGTCATTCAGTGTAGTGGAAAAAAAACAAATTACACACTAAATTAATCAATTCAAAGATTACGTCACCGTTTAAACGTCCATTAACGGGTTAAGATATCAGATACAAGTGTCTTTATCGTGGAATATTATGTTTTCCCTATTATAGTCACGTTTGTTCGGCGTTCCGTTCCACGCTGTTTAAAGTGATGATGAGAATATGTTTGTTTCTTTTATTATGTGTAAGTGGTTACGACTGCAGAAAATTCACGAGATGTCGGCTGGCTACTGAATTGTCGAAGTCTAAAATTATAGAGAAAACTTTTCTTGGGAACTGTGAGTATCTTTATACATTAATCCTAGGAAATAAATCGCAAGTTTGTAATGTATACCTACCTATATTATAGGATTAAGGCTTAGTTATGTAGATTTTGTTTTGTTTGGTGTACCTATGGTCCATATCGACCCATAAAAAAGAAGAAAAAATAAAATAATAATAATATTTACTCAGGACAATAAAATATTGTAAAATTTATAGTTGCCTAGTGTATTTTCATGATGCTATGTATGTTATGTTGTTATACATTAGTTGATATGATTTCTATACATAAGTTTCTTTATTTTGTACTGACTTGTGATAAGCCCTATTTTAATTGCCTACATGATTAATAAAACTATTTCAATTCATTTCAATAAAGTATTTTTATTTTTATTATAACCTTGTATTATACACGTCCTACAACGGGGTCTGTGCCTCCTCTACTGAATGAGAGGGGATAGGTTTTAGTACACCACGCCTAATGCGGATTTGCAGACTTCACATACCTTCGAAATTCTTATGGAGAACTTCTGAGGTATGCTTGTTTTCTCACGATGTTTCCTTTACCATTTAAGCAAGCGATAATTAACAATTAATACACACGTAACTATTTAAAATCGCAAAAATCGTGTTTTCGCAAAAAAGGTAGTGAATTTTGAGAATAGTTTTAGCTAAAGAGAATGACATTTTGCGAACATTCATTTTGATCCGCCGTTCTATTAAGATAGATTTACTTTGCAAGCTTAGATACCTATAACCACAAATTCATTCATTGATTAATCGTTTATGAAGAATTACAATAAAATCTATTTTAGGTGTTACAAAGTTCACCGGGTTATCTCGTACATAATATTATTGTCAACAATCTGGGTAGTAAGTACTACGATTAAAGGAATGGTCGTCGGCAATCATCGCTTTTCACGAATTATCACGAACACATAAAAGTAGCGATAGCTCAACAGGAATTGACTCTGACTGCCGAGATGTATGTTGCAGATTCGAAACCAGACCCGGGAACATGCATATTTGACTTGCCTTAATTAGATGTGTATACATTGTTATGGGTGGTGAAAATCAGTTACCATCAGGTGACCTACTTGCTCGTTCGACGGCCATTGCTATAAAAAATTCAAGTAGTATTCTTTACTAAAATCATTATGAATTTATGGAATATATACGCAAAAAAATGCGCATACGCACTCACTCCTGTAATCCTCGAAGGGGTAGGCAAAGGTGTAACCAGTACACCCACATTTCGCCGAGCGTTTCTTCGTCCCATGATGTAATAGGGGGCGAGCCTATTGCCATACCGGGCACAATTTCATTTCCGGGTTGATACTGAGCATTTTCGTAATAGATTAACTCAATACCACTTTTACCCGTAACGCGTACGCATTACAACTGCGCCAGACGAGACAGTCGCAAAAAAATCTCTTGTGAAAACCCAAATATGCGCATTCAGAACGACTGGATTTACCACATACAGTTAATATAATACCGTGTGTTGATGTTTTGCTTATTATCATCGTATATAATTACGTTATCTTGTGAACTCGTCAAGTTAATTACATTGAAGTTCACTGTGATTGGTTAGGAAAAACCCACGAGTATTTTGAAATGAAATTAAATGAAATGAAATAGTTTTATTCATCATGTAGGCAATTAAAATAGCGCTTATGACAAGTCAGTACAAAATAAAGAAACATAAGTAAGTACAGAAATCATATCAGCTAATATATACATAACATACATAGCATCGTCAAAATACACTGGGCCAACTATAAATATTACAATATTTTTATATTAGTCCAGAATTGTTAAGTAATTATTATTATTGTTATTTTTTTCTCTGTTTCAAAGGTCAATATGGACCATAGGCATTACCGAAACGGCACGTGGTTTAAAACTACCACCGGATCCAAAACGACCCAACCTTAGAAGAACCGGCGAAACAAACTCAGTGGGCTTACTTTACCATTGGATTTTACGCGGCGCGACCTAGTCCTGAGAAGATCCAGCTAGTGAAACTCAGTGGGCTTGTTTTTGGTCCGGTTTATCATCATTTTAAACCAAATCTTTGTGTACTGTAGCCGGCATAATTCTGCCGACCTATGCCTGACCTGGCGATTATGATACACCCAATACACCCAATAGTCACACACATATTCCTGACCTCACACTAGGTTAACCTGTATCATGGGTATCAGGAACTACGAGGGACTTACGGTCCCAAAACACCCAGACCGGGAACAAACATTTGTGGATCACAAAAACATTTATCTCGGTGCGGGAATCGATCCCACAGCCTGTCGCTTTGCAGCCAATTACTCACCAACTGCGCCACGGAGGCTGTCAAACATTGTACATTATCTCTTGTTGGTCGACACCACGAAGCTAGAATAAATGTGGATGCAACACTGACGCCCGGTTTCTGAAAGGCTGATCAATGTAAAAGTTAACTAATCATCTGTCAAATCTCATGTCAAGCCAAAATTTAGTTGCTAGAAGCGTGGTCAACCCCTTTCATGTGACACACATGTTAGAACATAACTTACTTAATTTACCTTGAATTAGTTTCTTAGTCTGAGTACATTACCACTAGAACAATGACGCAAATTTCATATTCCAATTGAAATACTTTAATTAAAAACCGCATAAGCTTTATAACACAATTTTATCACAGGCAAATTCTTGAAGCATTGTCGTAATAAGCATACTTATATATTTAAATTAACATTCCAAGATTACTGGTAAGTTTTAACGCAACAATTATTCGCCTGAGAATGCTTCGGCAAGCACGCTTGCAATTTGTAGGTTTATTTCACCGGTACTAATCATTCGACGTTTACAAAATAGTTGCAATTACATTGCAGTATTATGAATAAAAAAGCAGCTATAGCTCAGCGAGGAGTGGTACGGACTGTCGAGACGAAAGTCGCAGGTTTGAAACCAGCCCCAAGAGTATGCTTTTGACCTTTGAAAACCATTGACTTTTCTAAGTTACGTGTATATTTATTGTTAATAATCGCTTGCTTTAACGGTATGCATAATATTATAGTAAAATCATTAACCTATGATATCATAGGACAAAAGAACTCCATGAATCTAGACTTACATTTCTGCCTTCAGGGCTACAGGCACGCGTGAGCATACATATAAAATAACAAAATGAATCTAATATGTAGTGCAAACAAGTTTTGTAGTGCCTAAATCTGTCCTGTCTTCTATGTATGAAAACATAATAATATAGTGTATGACGAAAGGAAATCGTTGCCAATACAATACATACATTTATGTTACAAAAAATGGGCAAGTCCATAGTTACGGACGACTGTCAGTCGCTGTGCACAATACCGTTGTCGATGTTTGGATCAAATCGATTTAAAAGAAACGATTCCAGTTCTTAGATCGTTCAAATATTTCTAGTGATTATCAACATCATCATCATGGCCTACTTGTGGTGCATTCTTGGACGTAGGCCTCTTCTCTCCACTTCCATTCCCAGCAGTTTTGCACCCCACTCATCCAGTCCTGGCCTTCGTATCGTTTGACGTCATCCACCCAGCATCGTGGTGCTCTACCGCGTCCTCTGGTGTTGACTGTGATCTGAGTCTCTCCCTACTATTTTTTCTTGTTCAGCAGCTTGTATTCATTCTCGCTATGTATCCAGACTATATCCATGGCCATGTTAACCAAAGGATACGAGCTAAAATTATGTATAAATTTCCATTGTTGTTGTATTATTTTGAAACAAAAACCAGTCAAATCGGATTCGTTTTGTATTGGGTTCCGTACCTTTACCCTTAAATGTTGACTTTTTTTATTCCAGTATAACATTCTAGGGTATATTAGCAAACAAAAGAAATAACACATGCTCTGTAAAAAAATCAGACGGCCACATTTAACGGTTCAAGATATAGAGTCCAAGACAGACAGACAACTTGGCGTAGGGTTAGAATCCTGGTTCTGTTGACACCCTTTGGGCACGAAACCCCAAAACAAGGAAACGTCTTTAATTTACTTATTAGTGACGATGTTAATACAAATGTAGTCTTTTAAGTTTGCTTATGATCAGATAATAAAATTGAATGAATTTAATATTCGATACTGGAAACTCTACTGCGCACGCGCAGTTGGCAAAACAAGTTCATTCGCCATGTGGACCGCACGTGTGTTTGTTTTTAATTTGATCATAATAATAGTCATTTCCAAAAGATTTGACACGAGATGTAAGCTAGTACGCGAATTGATTAAAGTTGGAACACCTAACGATATATTTCTTGGACAGTGTAAGTGATTTTTAAAATTGGATTTTTTATTGTGATTATGTAAGTATTGCGTCATAATAATAATGTTAAGGTCGAGTTTTATATTATTATCATTTGGCTGTATAGTGATATGGAATCGGCATCTTTTTTTTAAGTCGAGGCAGGCAAACGAGCATGTGGGTCACCTGATGTGATTTTGATTGGTAGAGCGATGGTCTGGTGGTCAAGCCATGCTGGCCAAGCCATGTATATTTATGCTGTAGACAAAAGTGTCTACAGTATCGCTCTAACACTTAATAATAATAATAGCCCTGTATTATACATGTCATTGCTAGGCATGGGCCTCCTATACTGAATGAGAGGGGTTAGGTCTTAGTCCACCACGCTGGCCTAATAAGGATTGGCAGACTTCACATACCTTGGAAACTCTTGTGGAGAATTTCTCAGGTATGCAAGTTTCCTCATGATGTTTCCTTCACTGTTACTCAGGTATGCAGGTTTCCTCAGGATGTTTCCCTCACCTTAAAAGCAAGCAATAATTAACAATGAATACACACGTAACTTAGAAAAATCAGAGGTTCATGCTCTTTAGGCTGGCTTCGAACCTGCGACATTCGTCTTGACAGTCTGTACCACAGCTGTACTATCGTTGCTTTACCACTGATACCTTTAAATTACTTTTTACTCGGCGAATTTATACAAAATGCTAATTAGGCAATAAAGTAACTACACATAATTTATACAAGCCTTAATGTTGGACTATAGTCATGAGTAATATAATTTTATAGCTGTTCACAGACACTCAATCTGACTGACGCATTACAGGTATCAATTTAAACTGATGTTAATTAAATAATAATAGCAATCTTCTTTACCATACCATATTTCTCTTAGGAGTACACTTAAAGTATTACTTTTTTTTATATAGTATAGGCCGGCAAACGAGCAAGTGAGTCACCTGATGGTAAGTGATCTCCACCGCCGATGTACGCCCACAATACTAAAATAATCATGGGCGCGTAGCCGACCTTCAAGGAAAGGGATAAGTAAGGGATTGGGAAGGGAAGGGGAATTTGGGCCTCCGGATATCTCACTCACCGTACGAAACGCAGCAGCAAGCCGCTACTTTACGCCGGTTTTCTGTGAGACAATGGTAACGACCCAGATGAGCCGACCCATTCATGCTGTAGACAAAATTGTCTACAGCGTGCCTCTACCACTCAGACTCTACCTCTACTTAACAAAATACTATTGAAACTTATTCAATAGAACGGTGGTTCTTGCTCTAAGCTAAGCTTGTATCGAAAGTACCTGAGATCAATTACCAGGATGTATTTAAACAACATTTAGGGGCACACGGTTTCACTACTGTTATACAAAGTAAATATAAAAATAAGGTAACAAAAAATTATGTTGGAATAATACAAAATCAAATAAAGAATCATAAACATAACAAAACAACTTTCTGTTCTATATAAAAAATAAAATAACACAAGTATGGCTTGTGTGTGAATGAGCATGGGTGTGTGTGTGGGTGGATGTGTGTGCGTGCGTGTATGTGTGTGTGTATGTGTGTGTGTGTGTGTGTGTACGTGCGTGTGCAAAATGCGTGAACTGTTTATTTTCGTGGGCGGGATAGGCGTCCAATCATACAATAGACCCATAAAATAATACTCAATATTGTTTTGAGTAGTAATAACCTAATTAAAAATAATTGATAGGTAATGTAAATGATATAATATTACATACACTGTAAAACGCAGATTATTCTGAGACTGTACTCTAGTACAAGAGGTACTTACTTAATTTGAAAGCCATGTCATGATGTAAGAGAGCTTTAATTATCAGTTTTCGAGTAATGAAATATGGGTAAACTACCGAATGCTCAAAATATAATATGGGCTTTATTTATAAACTTTATTTAAGATAGATTATAAGTAAAGCCTATGTGAATTGTAACATCTTTACACCCCACTTAAAAAACTCACACTAGGTAAACTACTACGTTTCAAGTTAAGCACTTTGTCGTTCATCTTGGGAAACACAAAGGATGGTCAAGATCTAATAAACGTTTTTCTATTACGAAGTGCTCAGTATCAGTCCGAAGTCTGGAATTGTGACCGGTATGGCGATAGGCTCGCCCCTATCACATCTTGGGAAGGAGATACGCTCAGCGAAATATAGGTGTACTGGTTAGGCAGAGGCCTACCCCTTCGGGGATTACAGGCGTGAATGCGTATGTATGTATTACACTATGTACTTATTTCTCGTGTCTGACGAGGCGCGGAAACCAGACATTGTTTGCAAATTGTTACTAAATGATAACGAGAAGATTGTCGATGCGCATAAATTTAATCCTAGTACTGTATATTATACAAGCTTTTGCTCGCGACTTCGTCCGCGTTTTTGGGATAAAAAGTAGCCTATGCAGGTCATGGTGTACCTGCCAAATTTCAACCAAATCTGTTCAGCTGTTAAGGCTTGACTGACTAACAAACATCCAAAGTGGGACAAAAAAAATTGTATTCAAATAATCAGATGGTAATCAGTGTCACCAACCAAAATTAAGTGTTTATAAACAGCCTTAACTTATAGCAATAAATTTAAAAAAAATAAAAGTAAAAAATTAAAAGAACACGAAAAAATACGACTAATCATTCAATGTTATGTTCCATAGAAACAATTATAATTCACTAACCTCGATATTTAGTCCACGTTCAGTCGCTTATACGATTTGCATTACAAATTAGATTTGTGATTGCACGAATATGGGGATTTTACACGCACTACCTACCCGTTCTGAAGTTATAATATGGATAAATTACCGAATTATTAATTTCCAGGCAGCACGTAATTAGAGGAAAAATAAATACATACAAGGTTAGTCGGAAAAGGTGTACTATGCCGAAAAGATACAAAAGTAACTGTAATTACCCGAGACCTCAGCACTAGCCTCAATCGTAACGTGTACGCATTACGAGTACAACTGCGCCACCGAGGCAGTCTTATTTTGAGTCGGTACTAAATAGCACAATTACAATACTTGTATTGCAATTTAATAGCCAATGATTGGTACTGCCTCGGTGGAGTAGTTGTAATGCGTACGCATTACGATTGAGGCTAACGCTGAGGTATTTGCCTACCCCTACGGGGATTACAGGCGTGAGTGCGTATGTATGTATGATTGGTACTGCTAGTACTATATCGAATGGTGAGTGGCTAACCTAGTATCAAAGTTTTCAAGCCGCCCAAAGGCCTCCAACTTGGTTTAACGATTGGTCATACAGCGAGATTGACTTTTTACGTATCCTCTAAAGCAGTTGAAATACCACTATTTTGCTTCAACTAAAATCGAATCGTGAGAACTCGCTTTGATATGCTCCCGGCGAATACCCACCATAAAACTGTAACCAG
Source organism: Mimas tiliae (assembly GCA_905332985.1). Lineage (NCBI taxonomy): Eukaryota > Metazoa > Arthropoda > Insecta > Lepidoptera > Sphingidae > Mimas > Mimas tiliae. Next base: position 5,358,628 of record HG995262.1, on the reverse strand, counting down.
TGCTATATTTGCAATCCATCTTCATCCCTTGTTTATGAGCAGATTTTCCTCATAGCGTGGGATAAAAATTTGTTGGACCAGCCCAAGGTTTTTAGACGACGTGACCGGAATCCTGTTGGGAATTATGTGCAACACTTTATTACATGAGAACAGATAAAAGGGAATTACTGTTTAGATAATGAAAATGTAGCCGGGTACGAAAGTTATTACGATATTTGCATAGCGTTATACGCTTTGTTGGACAATGGACATATTCTTGTATAATATGAATTTACTAGCTGTTGCCCGCGGCTCCACCCACGTGAATGCCTATTTCCAGGATTAAAGTAGTCTAGTCGTATCAAGCGAGTCCCGTCATCGGTGTGAGAAACGTGCATGACAAAAATACTAATATCACTATAAAAAATAGGGGTTGATGGTAGAAGGATGAAAATTTAGGGTTGTATGTATTTTTTAATACCACATTATAATACAATAAAATTTTATCCAGAAAAAATTGGCGTGAACCACCCTTAACATTTAGGGGGATGAAAAATAGATGTTGGCCGATTCTCAGACCTACACGATATTCACACAAAATTTCATACAAAACGGTACAGCCGTTTCGGAGGAGTATGGGAACGAACATTGTGACACGAGAATTTTATATATTAGAAGATTACTTGTGTGATTGTAATGAGTTTCAGGATTTGAAAAGAAAATGAAATATGTTTGTTACAGGGGTATGCCTCATAGAAAAAGTAAGCAACAGGGACACTAGTGCTTACGTGGTAACACCTAGCGGAAAGAAACTTTACGGACTCTATCAGGTAGGTAAGTTATTTTTAACATGAGTACTGTTGATATATTTTTATAGAACTGAATTACGCGACGAGCAGCTGGTCTACTCTTTAATGTAATATGAATCGCATCCCAAAGCGATTCTCATCCCATTACGATTCTGATCTCAATAAAATCACGACTCTGGAAATTAAAATCGTTTATGATAAGATCGTTTACAGTTAAATTAGCGGCCTGTGGCGTGTAATGGAATGCCTGTCAATGACAAAAAAACGATAGAGAGTTTGTTGTTTTTGAGTGGTAGAGCCACGCTGTAGACAATTCTGAATCAGAATCAGAATCAGAATCAGAATTGTTTATTTGCTAGAATGTAGGTACAATAATAGGGTGTTAACATAACATTTAGTTCCGTTACATTCTGCCAGGTGGCGTGCAAAATTAATGTTTTTTTTTTTTTCATGAGCTTACAAAAACATGTATTAATATTCAATACACTATGTTAAACATTAAAATACTAATAGCATTACAATATGTTTTGGTTATATAACAATTATTTAAAGAAGATTATATATTATACTCTTAAAACTTATTAACTACATTATCACATTTAATAATGAATACTATAACATCATTAAAGACTATCATCATTCAAAAAATCTTTTATAGAGTAATAACACTTTTCTAATAATAATCCCGTCAGCCTGTTTTTAAATATTCGTGCGGGTTGATTCTTTAAATTATCTGGTATTTTATTATATATCATTGGGCCCATAGATAAAATGCTTTTCCTTAACAATGCCGTCTTATAACTACCTGTGTATAATAGAGTTCTATACTGAGATCTTATGTATTCTGGGCGAGATCGCATGTCGGCTATTGACGTAAATAATTTTAAGTTTGTATTGACAAATATTGCTATCTCTAATATGTATAAAGATGGAAAGGTAAGTAATTTATTTGACTTGAATATAGGAGCGCAGGAATCTATGGCTTTGAGACCAAACATAGATCTGATACAGCGTTTTTGGGCTTTGAAAATCCTTTCTCTTTCGTTACAATTGCCCCAGAATATTACTCCATATCTTAGTACTGAAGCGACTATACCATGGTAAGCTACCAGAAGAGTGTGTTTGTCAACCTTTTTCGCAAGATTATATAATACATAGGAAGATCTGCTAAGTTTGGTACAGACTTCATCAGCCTGAGATTTCCATGTCAGCTTATCATCAATCATAATTCCCAGAAACCTAGATATATTTGTTCTGTCAACTTTTTGCCCATTGTAAAGGATATTAAAGTTTTCAATACTTAATCGCTGGTGAAAATGCATTACTTCTGTTTTTTGCAAATTTATGACTAAATTATTTGTATCGAGCCAGTTTATGATGGTTTTCAAAGTATTATTAATATCTCGTTCGTAAAATTCTTTGTTAGTACATTTTATTATAGCCGTGCTATCATCGGCAAATAATATCATTGGATGGTGAGTTTGACACGGCAAGTCATTTATATACAAGAGGAACAATAGTGGCCCTAGAACACTCCCTTGCGGTACACCGTATTTAATTTCTCTATGTTCGGATAGATATTTGTATTCGCATCTAGTTTTTAAACTTATTCTTGTAATTTCTGTATACTGTTTACGTTCACTAAGATATGATTTTATTAGGTTTAAAATGTTTCCTCTAATACCGTAGATATTAAGTTTTTTCAATAGTATGTCATGTCTCACGTAATCAAAAGCTTTTGTCATATCAGTGAGGATTGCACATATTGGTATTTTACTGTCTATACTTATCATAATATTTTTTAATAGATCATATAAAGCCATATTAATATTCTTGTTTTTTTCTAAAACCTTTTTGCTCTTCACATAGAATATCATTAATAGTTAAAAACTTGTAAATAGATTCATATATATATTTTTCAATTATCTTAGAAAATATTGGAATTAGGGCTACTGGTCTGTAGTTAGACATATCTTCTTTGTTATTTTTTTTATGCAATGGTTTTATAATTACCGTTTTTAGCTTATCCGGGAAGATGCCAGAACTTATGCTTGTGTTAATAATATGACTTAATGGTTCAGCTATGATACTCGCAACAAATTTAACAACTTTTGTTGTGATACCATCGTAGCCATAGCTTTTTTTATTTTTAAGTGTATTTATAATTCTAATTACATCTTGGGGAATTGTCGGTGGCATGAATAGTGAATTTGTGATATTAAATGTAGGCACAGCAGTAACTGTATTATCGATTTTACGTCTTGATACTGCTTGTATTTCATCAATAAAAAAATTGTTAAAATATTCAGCTATTTCTTTTGGGTGCGTAATTATTGAGTTATGGACATTAATTTTGGTAATCGGTTCTTTTACGAATTTATCGTTATTGATTATTTGCCACGAAGCTTTGGATTTATTCTGAGCGCTATTAATCACATAATTATTTTGAGCTTTTTGAGTAAGCTTAATGATTTTTTTGAATCTGGATGAATAGGCTTTAAATATATTTTTATTTCCAATAGTTGGATTTAATCTGTACTTCCATAATAAATGTCGTTGTTTTTTGCTACAAATTTTTATTCCCCGTGAAACCCATTTGATTTTTTTATCTGATTTTATATTAATACTTTTTATCGGGAAACATAAATTATATAAAAGATTAAATATTTCTGAGAAATTATTATATGCTTCGTTTGAATCGTCGGTACTGAAAACATCTGAGAAAGATAAACTTTGTAGATAATTTTTGAACTTTATTAGATTTTCATTTGTCGTGTCTCGTTTTTTAATTCGCCAAGAACTGATTTTACATGATTTATTGATATTTATTTTTAAAATTTGAGCTGTATGGTCTGATAGAGCAAAATCAATTACCTCGTGATTACATTTTTGTCTAGAGTTGTGTGCAAAATTATCAAGACAAGTTTTGCTCTGTAGCCTCGTTGGTTGCTTTATTTGTAATTTAAGATTATAATTGAGTAGTAAAAATTCAAAGTCCAAAGTATGTCTATTACGCTTAAGTATATCTATGTTAAAATCGCCGCACAAAATCACCTTCACATTAGAGTTAGTGCATAAAGTTTTTAGAATAAAATCCAATTTCTCGAAAAATGTACCAATATTGGACAAATAAGGTGGCCTGTATATACATACAATAATAATTTTTTGTTTAATCAATTCTACAGCACAACATTCTATAATCCCTGCAACTGAGAATCTTGCTATGTTCGATAATTCTTTATATTCATAATCTCTTCTAATTAATATGCAGGAACCTCCACGTTTCTGATCTTTTCTCGAATAAAATGCTGCGAGTTTAAAGTTTGATATATTTATTAATTTCTCATGACCGGAAGTTATAAAGTGTTCTGTAATGCAGATAATGTCGATATATATTTGTCGTTGTAATAGTTCTTGAATGTGAACGGTCAGCCTTTCTGATTTATTAAAAAGTCCAGATATATTTTGATGCATAATGTGCATATGACTATAAAAGAAAAAACTCCGTATCGGTCGCGACTCCTGAGCCTTTATTACATTTTTTCTCTGGTGGCTGGGTATTGAGTTCTAGGTTTTTGTCATGTTTTATGGTATTCATTCTTGTAGCTAGGTTTTTAAAGATAATATTCATGCCAAAATCTGTTATGGACCCATCATGCTTCGAAAAGGTATAGTAATCACATGTCAAGTGCAAGTTAGAGTCAAATAAGATCGCATAATTATGAGTTTGAATATCCATGTATAATAAGTTATTGAAAGCTTCTATTCTACAGTTAAACCAGACTGAATCATGGCATTTATAAGTTGGTACACATATGACAATATTTGTGTGTTGTATAGTTTTAAGAGTTTCTCTTATGTGTAAAACAATATCGACATAATTATTAGTTTTTCGGAAATCCTCTTCTCCGATTAAGATTATGCAGTAGTCTTTTGCTGTGTAATCTTTCAGTTTAATATGTATATTACTAATCATATTTTTGATTCCACACTCTGGTGTAAGATAGTGGCATATTTCGTACTGCCGAAAATATTCCTCAGCGATATTCAGTACTTTATTTTTTTTATTTGTGCTTAAGATACACACTTTGTTTTTGGCACGTTTATGTAATATGGAATGTCTTTCTGTACATAGATTCGTGGTTTCCTGTGTTGTGTTTATTAGTAATGTGTTCTGTTTTTCTGCATCTTTAGGCTCAATTATGTAGGATTTTTCGACTGGTGTTCGTTTTTCTGTGGAAATACTTTCACTTTTTCTTTCCCGTGTTAAAGTATCTTTTAATTCAATATTTTCAGCTCGTAACCTGATAATTTCTTCATGTGCTTTGGCTAATTGTAAGTTAAGATCTTCTATTTTTTGTTTAAAATCATGTACTTTAGGGTTTTCGTCATCTTTTCTTTCTGTCTACATCATGAATGGGCCGGCTCGTCCAGGTCGGTACCACTGTTTCACAGAAAACCGGCGAAAGCTTGCTGCTGCGTTTCGTGCAATGAGTGAGATATCCGGTGGCCCAAATCCCCTCTTCTTCGGTAAACGATTAGTGAGTTAAGCAACCCTTGGCGCGGAGAGTCTATAAATGGGTAACCACTTAGTAGCATTTCAACTGAGCGTCTCCTTGCTTTGGAGGACACGTGAAATCTTGGTCCTGGCTGTTTTCAACTGATAGCAGTCATTAAGCAAAGTCAGGAGCTCCAAGCAGCTTGAAAACTTGATACTAGGTTGGCTAATCTTGCGCTATAAAATAGACATGGTTATGACCTATAGACTGACTGACTGCCTCGGTGGCGCAGTTGTAATGCATACGCGTTACGACTGAGGCTGACGCTGAGGTCTCGGGTTCGAACCCCGGTTCGGGTAAAAGTGATATTGGATTTTTCTATTACGAAATGCTCAGTATCAGCCCGGAGTCTGGAATTGTGCCCGATAAAACGATAGGCTCGCCCCCTATCATGGAACGGAGATACGCTCGGCGAAATCTGAGTATACTGGTTACAGCTCTGCCTACACCTTTGATGATTACAGGTGTGTGTATGTATGTATGTATGCCCTATAGAAAAAATGTGATAATAGTTTTATTGTACAGATACCGAGCCGATGGTGCAAGGAAGGTAAACGAGGCGGAGACTGCAATATTGCATGCGAATGTGAGTAAATATACCTTTGGTATTATCGAAATAATATGACAAGAAACGTAAATAACCCCACCGAAACTCTGTGCAAGGAGGCGGAGCTATAAAAGTCTGTGCAGCTCGTTCCTTCATCGATTCATAAAAAATATTCATAATCTGTAGTTGACACTTAATACGTCAAATTTCTTGCGCGGTGCAGAACGTCGTATCTCGATTTAGAAATTTAATATTTTGACATATTTTTTTATTTTTTGGTAGATTCATATGAGAGTTATCGTTCAAGTTATCTTATTGCGATGTTTGGAATATAAGTATTCCTAATACCGCTTACCATTTCTCTATTAAATGTTTCATAAGTAGTATAGCTACACTATTCTACAACATGAATGGGCCAGCTCAACCGGGTTGTTACCACGGTCTCACAGAAAATCGTCGAAAAAATTGCTTTCTGCTGCGTTTCATACGTTGAGTGATATATCCGGGGCTCAAATCCTCTTTCCAATTCCAGTCTCTTCATCATCCATTTCCTTTAAGGTCGGCAACGCATCCATGATTCATCAGGTATTATAAATGTTTATGAGCGGTGGAGATCACTTACCATCAGGTAATCCACTTGCCCGATTGTCGACCACTACTATAAAAAAATATTATAAATGTGACAGTGAGTTGATGAAACAAACCTGCCTATAAACAGAAGCAACACCACACAGAACTTTATATTGCAAAGCCCCATGGCATTGTACCGCGCTCGTCACCCCGAGCCATAAAATAAGATATATGAGCAATTACAGCCTCTGTAGCGCAGTGGGCGAGTAGCCGGCTCTGAAGCGAGAGGCCGCGGGTTCGATTCCCGCACCGAGACAAAATGTTTGTGTGGCTCACAACTATTTCTTTCGGGTCTGGGTGTTTTCTCCCCAGAGGGGTTGACGTCAGGCAGGCGGTCGGTCGTAAAAACTACAAGCCAAATCTTTCTGTAGCATGTGTTTAAAAGCATGTTGCGCCGACCCACTACGAGTGGGATTAGGGCAAGTGGAAGAAGAAGAAGAAGATATATGGGCAATACTTTAATTCTTAACACCAACAAGAAGGATGTTATAAATTTGACCCAATTATCTATCTAAAAGTGTGAGTATGTGTCTCTCTTTGAGTGTTGTTTTTTTTTTCAAATTAATAAAAAATTTGGTCATACTGCCTCACTTGACTACTCAGTCACACTTTACGAAGCCCATCATTTTAATAGCGCCAATGTAGATATAAAATACGATGCAAGCTCGTAAAATCTTCAAAGTAAAGCAGTTTCGCTTATCTGGCAGTTGTAAATCATTCTATTGCCTGTCGAAAACAAGTGCTTTTTACGCTTTTATTCGAATATCGACCAGTTTGGACCGTGTTATGCCAAATGATTCAAGACACAAAGTTGCTATAACTTTGTCGTGAAAAACTTCCGAAATTAATTATTATTTTTATAATAACCGCATCATGGAAACCCCCCGACGTCAAGTAGAAAAAATTGTGGCTGATCATAGGTGTATGTGTGTGGATGGGTTATATCTTCATAACACATTTACAAGGTGGAAGGTCCCGCGTATGCGAGAAGCCGACTGGGTTGGTACCACCGCTTCGTCTATTTCTGCCGCCAAGCAACAGTGCGTAAGCACTGTTGTTTTCTGGTTTGAAGGACATCGAAGCCAGTGAAATTACTGGGCATTATGAGACTTAACACCTTATGTCTCGGGGGACGAGCGCAGTCCAGTCTAAAGCAGTGCTTTGTTATTTAAAGTTCTGTGTGGCGTGGCTTCTGTTTATGAGCAGGCGTGGCGCTTACCATCAGGCGAGCGATCTGCTCGTCTCGTCATTCAAGACAATATATATAACGCCTTAACGTATTACTTGAAGAAACACTGTCCAGCCGTTAATAATTACAATCTTTTTTTATTGAACGTCGATATTTTTTTGTTGTTATGGCCTCATTTCTACATAACGCGGTCCATTTGTGATTTATTACAATTCATGCAGCGTGTACAAGTGATGAACTATTGAGAGATTACCTATGCATAAAGAAATCTCAAATATTCGACTCAAATCTCGATTATTTTAATAACTTTTCATATAAATTCTTGACTGCCTCGGTGGCGCAGTTGTAATGTGTACGCGTTATGATTGAGGCCAACGCTGAGGTCTCGGGTCCGATCCCCGGGTCGGGTAGTGGAATTGGGGTTTTCTATTACGAAATACCCCAGTATCAGCCCGGAGTCTGGAATTTGTGCCCGGTATGGCGATAGGCCCGCCCCCTATCACATTATGGGACGGAGATGCGCTCGGCGAAATGTGGGTGTACTGATTACACCTCTGCCTACCCCTTCGAGGATTACCGGCGTGAGTGCGTATGAGCGCGTATAAATTCTTGAGTACAGAAAATATGATCAAATTTGAGTCAAGTAGAACGTAGTATCTGTGATAACTTATATTCGAAACATTTGAAGCGTGAAATTAAATATTATCAATATTTAAAGACTAACTTAAAAAATATGAATGTAAAAACGTAAGACCATTGATCCACTTATGAATCATTTTTAAGAACGTTAGAGCCTATTAATATAAAGTATTTTTATTGGGACTGTCACAATTCACTTAAATAACGTGTAGGATGACGGATGACACTTCATACGCTCACTAATCAAAGGTTTAAAGATATTTATAACCCTGCAGACAACCTCCAGGGCGCAGTGGGTGAGTAGCCGGCTGCGCAAAGAGAGGCCGTGGGTTCGAGTCCCACACCGAGACAAATGTTTGTTTTGGGTCTGGGTGTTGTGGGACCGAGTTCCTCGTAGTTCCTGATACCCACAATACAGGTTAGCCTAGTGTGGGATCAGGACTATATTGTGTGTGACTGTTGGATTGTTTAAAATTAATTAATTAATTACGAGTTTAAGCATACGAACACATAGCAAGATATGTAAAAATTAGTATAAATGTTTATTTATTTATAAACTATTTAGTGTACATTAGAATGTACACAAGAAAACGAAAAATACAGAAAAACTAAAAAAAGAACTACAAATGGAAATCTAACACTTTATATGAAGAAGTACAATCCTAAATAAATCCTATAAATCCATCCATGTATAATCACTATAAATATAAATGGCATAGTAGGTAATTAAAATGAATGGATTTATTTCTCTAAATCAAAGACGTCAATTATTGTTATATCTGCATCAGTAAGTAAACATAAAGCGTTTTCTCTACTCAGTACAGAAAACCGACGTAAAGTAGCAGCATGCTGCTGCGTTTCGTACGGTGAGTGAGATATCCGGGGGCCCCTCCCCTTCCCAATACTTTAATTATCCCTTTCCTTTAAGGTCGGCAACGCGCCCATAATTCTTTTGCTATTGTGGGCGTACATGGATGGTGGAGATCACTTACCATCAGGTGACCCACTTGCTCGTTTGCCGTGCTATGATATAAAAAAGTAACGGAAAATTGGGTGGAAATATTCGTAATAACTTAATAATTTGGACACGAGCCTCTTCTACGAATGAGGGTTTACGCATCAATCAGCCACGCTGGTCGAATGCAGGTTGGCAGAAGAATCATGACTGATTCATATTGATAATTATCAAACAAATTTATTTGGCGTCTTTGAGTCTCTGAGTTATAATTGTTCTCCACAGCTTTACTAGACGACGACATCCGTGACGACACGGCATGCGCTGTTCAGATCTTCCACCGCGAGGGTTTCAAGTACTGGCCACAATGGACTACGCGTTGTAAGAACGACAAACTCATAACTCATGAGATTTATAAGTAAGTATAATTACCGGCACGCATTGTGAGTACAGATGGAAAGTAGTGGAAACATTTGATATTTCAATAGACGTAGAACATCGATAGATGAACCAATCGCGTGAAGCGTCAGCGGCCAGTGCTCCGGAATTCCCCCAATCAGAACTATAAATGAACTATTGCGCAGGTGAAGTTTGTACTCTCGACCCGTGCCGGTACATGTATAAATCTTAATGGAGATGTCGCGGGATCCCATTCCCAGTGCTAGTACCTCTGACTCTTCGGACATTGTGTGTATTTATTGTTAGTTGACAGTCTCCCTGGCACTGCTGGTCAGTAGCCAGCTATGAAACAAAAAGCTGCGGGTTCGATTCCCGCACCGAGATATATGTATGTATGATCCACATATATTGGTCTCGGCTCTGGGTGTTGTGGCACCGTAAATCCTTCGCAGTTTGCTTATCCCCACGATTCATTTATTTAATAAATTTATTTAATTATCGCTTACTTATCGCTTATTGGTGACCATACCATACACCCTAGAGAAATTATCAAAGACTATTTCCATCTATGTGAAGTCACATTAGGCCAGGGTGGTGAAGTAAGGCTTAACTTCTCTCATTAATAAATATACCCAACAGTCACACCCAGGACTATGGGTAGGTACACTAGGTAACCCTGTATTGTGGGTATCAGGAACTATGAGGGACTTGCGGTCCCATAACACCCAGACTCTAGACAAATAAATATTTGTGGATCAAAAAAACATTTGTCTAGGTGCGGGAATCGCACCCACGACCTCAAGCTTCGCAACCGGCTACTCGCCCACTGCGCCACGGATGCTGTCAATAGATACCCATGTTCAGCAGTCGATCAGTGTATAATACAGAGCCCACAAAACATATTTGAAACACTTAGTCAAATTGTATTAAAACACGAATCGGTGCTGAAAAAATCACAGAAGATGGTAAATTGCAAATAAAACGCATAAAAGCATAGAAAACTGTCCACACCGACCCTTACATTTTCAAATACCACTTTACATAATAAAATCTGTAATCTGGAAAGGCGATTTTTGGATCACTTCATCCCATACACCTAAAGAGCCTTTATGGAAATGTACTTCAGCCCAAATCCTTTACTAAGCAAACAAAAGGTGGAGAAAGGGGTTGAAAAAACTTTGGCACAGTAAAGAAAATAAATGCGCTTCCATTACATACATACATACGCACTCACGCCTGTAATCCCCGAAAGGGTAGGCAGAGGTGTAACCAGTAATTAATATATAATAATAAATTAATTAGATTAATAGATTTCGCCGAACGTATCTCTGTACCATGAGTCATAGGGGTCGAGCCTATCGCCAGACTCCGGGCTGATACTGAGCATTTCGTAATAGAAAAACTCAATATAACTTTTTCTCGACACGGGGATCGAACCCGAGACCTCAGCGTCAGCCTCAGTCGTAACTCGTACGCATTACAACTGCGCCACTGAGGCAGTCAGAATAATACCTAAACTATTTTAAAAATATTATTTGGTTCACATTTTACTTCAAACCTTCTTCTATATACTGTATATTTTGCGTCACTATAAGTTCATTAGTTTAAAAAATAGTTTCTTGACTGCCTCGGTGGCGCAGTTGAAATGCGTATGCGTTACGATTAAGCTAACGTAGAGGTCTCGGGTTCGAACACCGGGTCGGGTAAAGTGGTATTGGGTTTTTCTATTACGAAATGCTCAGTATCAGCCCGGAGTCTCGAATTTGTGCCCGGTATGGCAATAAGCCCGCCCCTTATTACATCGTGGGACGGAGATACGCTCAGCGAAATGTGGGTGTACCTACTAGTTACACCTCTGCTTACCCCTTCGGGGATTATAGGCGTGAGTGCGTATGTATGAGTGCGTATGTATCTTTCTTGGATTTGATGTGTGACCTTAAATTGTTTTTTTTCAGATGTCCAGATTTGAATTCACCCAGATCCAGTCCAGATAGAACTATATTACTGGATACCTTTAGACCTCGGAGAGGAGCGCAACCTAGGTTCCGAAGATGGACTTTACTCATAACGCAACAACATTGATATATTGATATTATTTACCCGACTGTGTCAGGAAGGGGTTTAGGTTTTATATTTTGTACCTGGTTTGTTATTTTTGTATTAAACGCGTTATCGGATTGTCTTTATCAAATTATTTTCTTATAACACCTTTCGTTATTGTCATCAAGTTTAATTTCTGTTCTAGAATATTATTGACATCCTCCTGGGCGCAGTGGGTGAGTAGCCGGCGGCGAAGCGTGAGGCTGTGGGTTCGATTCCTGCACCGAGACAAATGTTTGTGTGACCCACAAATATTTGTTTCGGGTCTGGGTGCTGTGGGGCCGCAAATCTCGTAGTTCCTGATACCCACGATACAGGTTAACCTAGTTTGGGGTCAGGACTATGTGTGTGACTGTTGGATGTATTTATTTATTTATTGATTTATAGAAAAATCTTATTTCATTTAAAATATTTGAAATCACGTAGCTTACAAATAGCTGGGCATTATAAGACTTGACATCTTGTAGTCTCGGGATGACGAGCGCAATCCAGTGCCATGCAGTGCTTTGTAATTCAGGGTTCTGTGTGGTGTCGATATGCTCGTCTCGTCATTCAAGCATAAAAAAACTAAAAACTTAAACTAAGTCATTTTGACTAGGTGGTATCATTCGCTTGACTATTAAACTAGATACAGTACCACCGACTCAACATTGTTTAATTTATTTTTGACATTACTTTTTGAGTCGGTTTTTTTTGCCGTTTCGTAGCAAGCGGAAATCCGTTGTCTCTGCCTACCCTTATGGGAAACAGGCGTGAGTCTATATATGTATGTTATTGTTTGTTAAAAAAATATTCTTACCTATAACTGAACAGAATAAATATACATCACAAGAAAATAAAATTTACTATCCGATATTAAAAGAGTAATAAACCTTTACTTTCCAAGAGCCAAGAGACAACTAATAAAATGTACCCAAATAAAATAATTACATTGCCGTCTATAGTCGCCGAGTGTCGACTAAACGAATTAACTCTTTTATACGCCCTCCTTATCTCTAATAGGCAGTTAAAGTGAGACGAAAGAACAAAGACATTTTCCTTCTGCAATCTCCGTCGTTATATGCTTAACTAGCTTTTGCCCGGGGCTTCGGCCGTGTGAAGTAAATTTTACCAAAAAATATATATAAATACTAGCTGTTGCCGCGGTTTCACCCGCAACTTCAGCAGCGCCACCTACCGGGTCCAATTGTGAATCTAAACCATCCAGGGCTCCACCCAAACGCATACAAAAAATATTCAAATCGATCCAACCGTTTAGGAGGAGTCACATACACACGTACAGTAGAATTATATATATATAAAAATATATATTTTACATACAAACAAACTTTGCAACCCCCTTTCGCCCCCTTAGGGGTTTTTCGAATACTTTCCTAGAAGCTACTCTTTTATTTATCTATCGCTGGAAGGTCAGCTGTATTATGCCAGCCGGAAGTTACTGGATATAGACTAGCTGACCCCGGAACGTGACTCGCCGGAATTAGCTATTATGGTGGCCAAAAATATATAGAATTTCGGTACTTATCACATTCATCATTGATGATGATGAATCATCTAATAATTTATATCATTGCATGTTTAGTTCAAGATCAACGTGTTACAGAAAGGTGTGATCATATTTTAGGGTCATTACATAGACCTTACTATAAGTATTTATGTACCAGACGAATCATTCCAAACCATACATACGCACTCACGCCTGTAATCCCCGAAGGGGTAGGCAGAGGTGTAACCAGTACACCCACATTTCGCCGAGCGTATTTCCGTCCCATGATGTGATACCGGGCGAGCCTATCGCCATACCGGGCACAAATTTCAGACTCCGGGCTGATACTGAGCATTTCGTAATGGAAAAACCCAATATCACTTTTACCCGACTCGGGGATCGAACACGAGACCTCAGAGCCCGCCTCAGTCGTAACGCGTACGTATTACAAAAACGTCACCGAGGCAGTCATTCATTTGAGGAGGTCATTCCAAACCAGTTTAAAAAAAACAGAGTGGTTTTTATGAGTGGTAGAGCCACGCTGTAGACACTTTGTCTACAGCATGTATGATCCGGGTCATTACCACTGTCTCACAGAAAACCGGCGTAAAGTAGCACATTGCTGCTGCGTTTCGTACGGTGAATGAGATATCCGGAAAGCCCAAGCCCCCTCCCCAATTCCTTAATTATCCCTTTCCTTTAAGATCCGCAACGCACCCATGACTCTTTTGGTATTGTAGGTGTACATAGGCGGTGGAGATTACTTACCATCAGGTGACCCACTTGCTCGTTTTCCGGCCTATGCCATAAAAAAAAACACTATTTTCATGCAACTCGGAAATTAAAGCCCTTACTACTTACATAATAATACTATTATATTTGTGAACTAACCCCATGTAACTACGACATCAAATTGAAATGCTGAAGGCGCGGAAGCAGATGCGCGCTGCGCCGCGCTGTGATTTCCTTGTACACGGCAACAAGTGTGCCGGATACTGCAAGCGAGTTATTTTAATAAATCTCGCTGTTTTTGCACTGCATTAAAAGGTGTAAAGTAATCTCGTAAACACGTGTTTATGGCTAGGATTATTATATTGTAGGTTTTGAATATACGTGAGCAGTGATAGCTCAGTGGTATGGAATGTCGAGATGAAAATCGCAGGTTCAAAACCAGCCCCAAAGGCATACATAGGCAGAGGTGTAACCAGTAAACCCATCTCGCCGACGTTATTTTTTTTTAAATACCACTTTACCCGACCCGGGGATCGAACCCGAGACCTCAGCACAGCAGTCGTACCGCAGTCGTAAATTGAATAATCATCTATCAATATTTACAATACAAATGTTTTATCTGTCCACAAAAAATATATAAAAGAACATGATCAATATTCCATTTGTATCTAAAACAAAGTCTGCTTGTTCTGCTGGATGTATAGAAAGGTTTCCTACGGCTCGATTCCAATTGCTAGCCAATTTCACGGCACATTGGCTATACACGTGTCTATACGAGCTCACTGCCCTGCACCATTTTACCACCTAGAATTAATAGCGTAATGATTTGCGTCACTGAGTTTATCGTTCGTTTGGTAGGAGGATATTCATATTAGATCGGTGAAAGCTGTGTATTTAGATTGTTAATTTTCTGGAACTTGTTGGATATTGAGAAATTTTACAGATCAATACTGTCCGTGAAAATTTACAGTACTAGAGAAATCATGAATTCAACACATTCATGATTTCTCTAGTACTGTAAATTGACCTCAAAGAAGTGGGAGTTGGGCTTCTGGAAATCTCATTCACTCTACGAAACAAGCAAGCTACCATTTTACGTCGTTAATTGTTTTTCACAAAATATTTAGAAATAAAACAAAAAAGAATTTATTAGTCACAGCTCACAATTACAGTAAGAACCATTGATGATTTTGGCATTTGCGCGTCGTGACTGTGACAGGCAGGTGACCACTCAGCGTCGGCAGCAATCCAGGTATACCAGGATCCCCCGGAACCACTCCACTATCGCCGAAGGAGGCTACTGCGGGGTTTTTAGTCGGTATACTGGCGTAGGAATTGGTTAGGGTCCCGATTTAGCAGTCGCTCTGTGAACTAGGTCGGAAGGCTGGTGAGTCCTACATAACCATCCCTCCTCCCCTGGGATGGGGGAGCCGTAAGATGGATTTCCACCGCGGCAAAGAAAAAGGTGACCACTCAGCGTACTGCTGTGTTGTGGCGCTTACCACATAACATCGCTAATGTTCAGTGGTCACCCTATTTTGACTAACCATCAGGTGCAATGTCATTTTATCGTGCCAGGGTATTTTTGAATTTTTATTTATAAGCTCATGCCTCAAGAGCTGTGGGAGGAACTATTAGAAGACCGAACCAAGTGCATGAGTAAAGGGGAGATGTGGGACCACACTCAGCAAAAGGACACATTTTAGACTTGTAAAAAAGGCTCACACCTGTATCTCCGGAGGGGTAGACAGAATTGCAAATTTATCCACGATTCGCCGAGCTTATTTCCGTGCCATGATGTGATACTTAGGGGGTGAACCTATCACCATACCGGGCACAAAATTCCAATCTTGGGCAACTCACTTTTTGGATCGAAAGCTCAAACACAAATTGTGACTGCCTGGTCTGGGAATTGAACCCAGGAGGACCTAAGTAGGTTGACATTAGACTAATGAAGCCATAAAAATTATAACATTGTCAGCTAGAACTACAACATTCTTGAACTTACCAGCATGTCGTGTGAACAGCCTTTGGATCCTGGAATTCGAATCAAAGACGTCTAGTCTATTATGATTGGTAGAGCCACATTGTAAACAGCTTTGTCTACAGCATGAATGGGCCGGCTCAACCAGTCTTTACCACTGCCTCACACAAAACCCACGTAAAGTATCGGCTTGCTGCTGCGTTTCGTACGGTGAGTAAGATATCCCAAATCCCCGTCCCCTTCCTAGTCCCTTAATTTATTCCTTTCCCTTAAGGTCGGCAACTAGCTTATGATTCCTCCGGTATTGTGGGCGTATATGGAAGATGAAGATCACTTACGGGGAGGGGAGGGGGATTTGGACCTCCGGATATATCACTCAACGTACGAAATGCAGCAGCACGCTGCTACTTTACGTCGATTTTCTGTGAGACAGGGGTAACGACCCGGACGAGCCGGCCCATTCATTTGCTGAACTATGATATAAAAAAGTCATTTTCCGTCCTCGGAAGTTGTCAAAATTGTAAATCTTATATCGGTGAGTTATGTACGATTTAATTACCGTTTTCATCTACTCCGTGATATCCAATTTCGTAAGTTAAACCAAGATAAGAACTCGTACGAAACACGGAAATTTGATTTATCGTTAAGGAAAATAACTTTATAACCACCATCTTACTTGGGTTTGGGTAAACATTTTCAGGTATTAAAGTTTGACTATTGATTTGATTCGCTGTCAACCTTTCGTGAATTTACCAAATATATATTTTTTTATTAGCTTGAGTGACTAAACGAACTGATCGCTCACCTGATGGTAAGCGCCACGCCTGCCCATAAACAGAAGCAACACCACACAGAACTTTGAATTACAAAGCACTGCATGGCTTTGGATTGCGTTCGTCACCCCGAAACATAAGATGTTAAGTCTCATAATGCCCAGTAATTTCACTGGCTTCAATGTCCTTCAAACCGGAACATAACAGTGCTTATAACTGCTACTTAGCGAATTCTTTTTTTATTGCCTAGATAGACAGACGAGCAGACGGCTCATCTGATGGTAAGTGGTTACCGCCGTCCATGGACCTCAGCAATGCCAGAGCACAGCCAAGCCGCTGCCTTCTGTTTCTGAGCAGGCTTTACACTTACGATCAGGTGAGCGTATTGCTCGTTTTGTCATTGAGTAAGGAATGCGGAGGCCTTTACCTTCCCCTTCTCAATCCTTTAATAACACCTTTCTGTGAAGGACAGCAGCGCATCCATGATTCTTTACATATTGTGGAAGTTCATTGGCTGTGGAGATCACTTACTATCAGGTGGCCCACTTGCTCGTTTTGCCGGTCTCTGCTATAAAAAAGTCACACAAATTGTGACTTGTCAGGTACTTGGGACTTGTAACGGAGACCTCTCAGTTTGTTCAGTCTAAATACGAAGCCATTATATCAAAGACTTCATCATCATGTGAATATCGAGGCAATCCAGCTCCTTGACAACACAGACCTAGTGAGAAGACTAAAGAGGACAAAACCTTTTGAGTTAGTGTAGTGAATGGTTAGTGTAATATAGTGCAGTGAGTGCTATTCGTAAAGAACACGCGAACATTGTGTCTTCCCCTTAATAGAGACAATAAGAAAAGTGTTATTGGACATATTCTTAGTCATAGTCTCATTAGAAATTTAGGTTAAATTTAAATTACTCATTGGTCATAAGGCTAGATTGTAATTTTAATGATATACTCTAGTAGGTATCATTCACAAAAAAAAAAAAAAAAAAAAATTATATCAAAGAGACGAATGAAAACATTTAGCAACCAACACACATATTTTTTGTTCAACTCAGGGAATTTTAATGTACAACTACTTCTAAAGTCAGAGCGACACGTGTGCTGTTGAATTGCAAAAGAGATTTTGACGAGCTCCTCTTGGCACAAGCCATTATACCAAGTGACAGAACACTTAAATACGAGAGTGTATTAGAACAGACATTTGTTTCTGTTTTATTTTATTTTTTCTTGACAAATATCTACAACTAAATTACAACATAGATAACGGAGTAGTACAGAACAATAAGTAATTTACAGATATCCACGATTAGGAAGTTGATTAAAAAGCATCACACGTAAACAAAAATAGGAAAGTAACAGTAATATGTACATACATACATACACACTCACGCCTGTAATCCCCGAAGGGGTAGGCAGAGGTGTAACCAGTACACCCACATTTCGCCGAGCGTATTTCCGTCCCTTAAGTGATAGGGGGCGAGCCTATCGCCATACCGAGCACAAATTCCAAACTCCGGGCTGATACTGAGTATATCGTAATAGAAAAACCCAATACCACTTTACCCAAGATATAAGTTATTCACAATAATACAAAAAAAAAAAAACTCAGAATACACAAAAATTGCAACAATGTGAATGTGTACTAGTTTACAATGTATTAGTTTAAAGAAATACACCCAGTGTATTAATCATGTAAGCAATTAAAATAACGCTTATGACAAGTCAGTACAAAATAAATATACTTTGAATGGAATCATTTAAAAAGAATATTGAAAGAACCGAACTAACACTCGTAAAGAATAGGTCCAAATCAAACCGCTTACTTAACCTATTAATGTTTCTGCCTGCTCGCACAATAAAACTATTCTGTCTATAATTGGTAAGGGTATTGGGTGTAGAATAATCGCATGACTCAAACTGCACAATCTACGCATTATTTTGTTTTGTACCTGTAACTTAGTTCTTTATTTAAGTAATTTCAGTTGTTTTAAATGTGTATTTCATTCTTTTAGTAATTATCGTGTAAAGGCATAATTTGATTGTAACGTATATGCTTATTTAGCTACAGACATGTGAGAGGTTGTTGTCAGCAATACAGTAACTTAATTTCAACATATAAATAATAGTCTGTAAGCTTTCCTAAAACTAAATAAATAAAGAAATTGTATAAATAGTCTTGTAACTTTGAAAGGAAAATGTAAGGAAATCTTTTCTAAGAGTTCAGCACAATCAAAAACAGAAAATATTTTTAAAAATGTAATAATGTTAACTATTTCTCGTCGCTTAGTTAGTTTAGCAGTGATAGCACAGCGGAGAGTGGTATGGACTGTCAAGACGAAAGTCGCAGGTTTGAAACCAGCCCCAAGCGCATACACCTCTGACTTTCGTAAGTTATGTGTGTATTAATTGTTAATTATCACTTGTTTTAAGGGTGAAGGAAACATCGTGCATTCCTGATGAGTTCTTCATAAGAATTTCGAAGGGATGTTTTTTTTATAGCACAGACCAGCCACCGCACGAAACGCAGCCGCTACTTTACGTCAGTTTTCTGTGCGACAGAGGTAACGACTTTGTCCAGTCGGCCCATTCCTGCTGTAGACAAAACTATCTACGGTGTGGCTCTACCATTCAAACCCTACCCTTCAGGGATAAAGTCGTGACCTTATATTATATAAATTATAATTCCATAGGATCGAGACACATCGATGAAGTCACAGATTATAGTAAGTTATTTACCTTTTTTAGTTCAGTGTAAATAAGGCGCTGTCATAACTACGAGATTACATTTGGATAACATTTAGTAAAAGCGAAACAGAAAAATAAACAGAATAATATTTGTATACCGATGTGTACTCGGCCACAAAATTTATGCGGTTTTTATGTCGTATTGAAATAAAAATGTAAGCAAGCGGTTTTTAATTCATTTTCATATTGTGATTTATTTAAAATAATGTAAAAATATGTGTGAGTACATTATATTAATACTTACAGCAATAAACTTATCACTCTAGTCTATTTATGGTAAGAGTGGGGTATGGTACCCGGCGGCCAGAATCCCCACCTCTTACCAATTACCTTTCTTTTAAGGTCAGCAACGCGTCTATGATTCTTCTGGTATTGCGGGCGTACAGGGGCGGTGGAGATCACTTACTTAAAATCGTGCGATGGCGTTTATCATCAAGCGTTCGACATGCTCGTTTCGATACGCTTTCCAATGTACTTGGGATACATCAACGAACTGATTACAAATCAGAAACTTATTAAAATGAAATTTCTTCCACCTGCCCTTATCCCGCTCGCAGTGGGGTCGGCGCGACATACTTTTTAACACATGTTAATTTGGCATGTAGTTTTTACGACCGACCGCCTGACGTCAATCCCTCTGGGGAAAAAACATCCAAACCCGAAACAAATGTTTGCTATAACTAAGGTTTAGCCTTAAAAATTACGTTAATTATAAGAAAATTCTGAGAAACCTTACGACTCAATCGCGGACAAAAATGTAATAAAGCTTCATTACGGTAATTTCCGAGGAAGCAGAATTTGTATAAGAGCGTTCAACTTAGGTAAACGTTATAATTATCTTTATAATTAGATACAATTACTAGTGAATAGACATATCGGTAGGTACTAGAGTGGAGACCTGTATTCAAGCGCAGTGTGGGCCGACCTCGAGCCCGCTAGACAGACAACCTGATAGACGTAGTGGGAAGCGGCTGGAGGAGGAAGCCGGAGGACCGTCAAGGGTGGCGCCAACTTGAAAAGGCCTATGTCCAGCAGTGGAAGAATTCAGGCTGATGGTCATGATGAGACATATTGATTCACATAGATTCTAAATTAACAACACTTACAAACCGACTTCAAAATAAAAACACTGTCTGCAGTTTTATTTAACCGGCAGCGACACAGGCACCGACTCTAAAGAGACCAATAGAAATTGTTATTTTAAACTTTTCAGTGTTTATATTTTGAAGTCTATTTCTAGGTTTTGTTAAAACTTATTTTAATTTTTAACTGTTAGTGGTAGTTACATGTAAATTCCAAGACAATAACACAATCGCGACGTGTGTACTGGTCCGTTGAGGAGTTTCATTTATTTCTCCTTATTCCATCGTCAGATCTTATAATCAAATTTATATGGTCCCACATCACAGCTAAACTATCGAACGATATTTTTGGCTATCGGTCTACAATTGGCGGAGATATTGACGTAGTAAATACATAAAAGAAGCAAAAAAAAAAAACGCGCCGAATTAAGAACGTCCTCTATTTTTTTAACTCGGTTAACAAATAGAACCTTTATGATCGAATAGATTTTTTATTACTTTTACATTTTAAACAAACACTTGAAAAATCAAATAATCATTTCACTACACCCTTGTGTAGCGGTATATAGAGTTAATAGTCTCCAAGTAAAATGACTGTGACGTACGGACGGACAGACGGACATGACGAAATTGTAAGGGTTCTGTTTTTGCCATATGGCCACAGAAATTTAAAAACAAATAAAATCGCTACCGCGACATTATACCTCGGTCGCATGAAACGTACTCTTCTGTAGCTTTTTATTGGCGCAAATCATCAACGTCATTGACGCAGGGTACAGCCTTAAAAGCCCTGTATCATGAGACAACCGTTATCTTCCCACATAATTTTACGTATAACAATAAATAATGATAACATTTCTTCGTGCATTACCTACAAATGCTGTTTTCACATAACTCTCTTCAATAGCAGCCATTAAAATAAGCTTTAAAATAATCCTTGTAAACACCAAGTGCTGGAAACGCTGTTCCAATTCCACACCAGATGTGTTCCGAGCGTGGATAAAAGCGTTTATAAATATCGTTGAAGCGAGTTGGTTTTTCTTATATCTGAAAACGGTTTAGCTTGTTTTCAAAACGTTCTAAAATACTATTTGGACTTAGGCACTTGCACGACGGTTCCTCGTTAATTTGTTTCTGTTGCGGGTTGTGGGGGTCAAACGGTGGGTCGCCCAATGTAATACCAATTAATATCGAATCTATGGCGAATATACAAGAGGGCGGATTATGGTAGTAAGCCGGGATAATGCCAGTCACAAAAAAAACTAGTGAGCGACTGACTGACTATCAATACGCCTCGCCTCATTTGAAGTGAACATTGTACTGGCTCAACACAAAAAAGAGGTAACAACTTATTTAAAAATCGTGTCTTACTCAACACTAACTGCCACAAAACCAGTGACGAAGAGAAATAAGGACCCTATTATTAACTGTAGTTTCGTATCTGGTCTCAAGGGACCGCCTGCTTCCTGCAACACCTGTGTCCCATCTGACTTTTGTATCTTTTCACATTGTTAGGTGAATAAATTTGTGTCACTGAGGCGGTCATTTGCAATTTTATATCGTAAAGCGGAATACTGCATAATGTTTGTATTATTAAGAAGTGTTTTGTCCAAACTAACATATACGTCTATTTCCTCTCTGGTTTTTATTTTATATTTCGGCCACTATCATGGCCTTAAGTTGTTTTATGAGCCCATTCCTATAGAAGGCTTAAAAACCTGTTTTTTTGGATTAAAGTAGTTTATACTGATTTTATCGCAGTTTAATTCTATTTTAGTCTAGATATTTCAAAAGCTTTTCAGCCTTCGTGATCACGGGAGAGACGAAAATAAAATGAAATCCGTTTAAACTAGTTTCATTCCAAACTGTAATATTCGCGTAAAGATAAGAACTGTTTTTTTGTCTGTTGACCCACTTCCTCGTTTGCCGGAATATCTTTATATAATTCTTCTGTATGTGTATTTGTCACTGTCCTTCTAAACTTCTAGACCGATTTTGATGATTTGTTTGTGTGTGTTTTGGTGGTTCCCTGGATGTTTTAGACTCACAATTGGACCCGGTAGGTACGGCTACAATCGGGTTCTAGGTTTTGAATTTACTTTTTAACATTTCCATACATTTACTTTTCGCATGTCACCCACACTCCCTGCCCTCAATATTTGAACCCTATCACGATGATGTAAGTGAAACCGCGCGGTACAGCTAGTGCTATATAAAAAAGCATGAATTATGTTAAATAAATATACACCCTATCCATTACGTCTCTGCCATACAAGTCGTCTAGAGGTTAAAGATAATCAGCCAGAAGGGCCATCTGCCAAATAACCTGGACCTATTATAGGCTATTTAACCTTTACAATAGATATTGACATGAGACGGTCCGCCAGACGCCCTAAAGCGTTGTTTACCTAATCTGCCAAGTCAATATTTGGAAAAAGACGTCTTTATTTGAACTAGGTTTATCGAAATATGTAATACATGTATCTTTGTAGAGTCGATATTGATTACCAAAAAAAAATCAGTAAAAGAGATAACAATCGAATGGCAATCTATATTTTTAAGGGCCGCGTTTGGAAATTGACTGAAAATGCATTTAAAGATGATGGTTTAACTAGATTGCCTCGGTGGCGCAGTTGTAATGCATATGCGTTACGATTGAGGCTATCGCTGAGATCTCGGGTTCGATCCCCGGGTCGGGTCAAGTGGTATTGGGTTTTCTATTACGATATGCTCAGTATCAGCCCGTAGCCTGGAATTTGTGCCCGGTATGGCGATAGGTTCGCCCCCTATCCCATTGTGGGACGGAGATACGCTCGGCGTAAAGTGGGTTTACTGGTTATACCTCTGCCTACCCCTTAGGGGATTACAGGCGTGAGTGCACATGTATGTATGGTTTAACTAGAAAACGAGTTATTTAATTTTTATTTGTAAGTGACCCACCAACGTCTAAGGCTCAAAGGCGACCTCACCTGCATGTTTGTACACTTTGCTAATGAACACACGAGGCAATGGTGAAACTTGATTCCCGTTGCAGGTTGTAGGGGTCAAACGGCGAGGCGCATAACACTGATAATACCAAATCCATCATCAAATTATTATGAGAAAGCGGACCTTGGCATTAAGCCTTTATAAGACAAAGACAGATAGAAAAAGAGAAAGATAAGAATATAAAACGGGGCAGGCCAAAGGCAATGTAAGCAAAAGGCAGCAACATCCGGCCCAAGCAAGATACACGCTAGTGTATTCTTTCCAAGAATTTTCACGACAAATTCCAAACTCCTACACTATCCCTCTATTATTATCCTTACATCGGGTTCCTTGAAGACAGTCGTATTGTCCCGGTTGAACTGGTCCACTCTTACGCACTCACGCTTGTAATCCCCGAAGGGGTAGGCAGAGGTGTAACCAGTACACCCACATTTCGCCGAGCGTATTTCCGTCCATTATGTGATAGGGGGCGAGCCTATGGCCATACCGGGCACAAATTCCAGACACCGGCTGATACTGAGCATATCGTAATAGAAAAACCCAATACCACTTTACCCGACCCGGGGTTCGAACCCGAGACCTCAGCGTTGACCTCAATCGTAACGCGTACGCATTACAACTGCGCCACCGAGGCAGTCCACTCATGTTGTAGACAAAACTGTCTACAGCGTTGCGCTACCAAATACCAAAAAAGGAACCCTTGCAGAGCACATGAGAAATATATTTATAATTATTCATGAGAAACGTTATTTTATTTCAAACCCTTGATAAAAACAAAGCAATAGAAAATAACAGAAGATTTTATGAAAGTACAATTCTGCGTAAGTCCTTGAATTATGTTTTGGAAATATTTTACTTATAGTAATAATGAAAAAGGGTAAATCCTACGAAACAATAATAGGTAAGCTCTTTATTGTTTTATGTGTATTGTATTAACAATAACGTTCGGTAAATGTCGATTTCTTTGAATGTTGTATGAGATATTTAGAGCCTGTGCTTCTTCTTATCCAAGGGAAAAATAGAAGAGGTTCGCAAATCGACATGTATTTTCTATGTATGTATAACTAGGCGTCACTTTTCACAAATTGATCTGATTTTTATGATTCTTTTTTGAATCGGAAGGATATTTATATTGCTTAAGTTGGTCCCATATTTCAAGAAGAAATTCCATACGTAAGGGGATAAATCGATGATGAAAGACGAAATCTTCCCCGTTTATGAACTGATCTGATGATTCTTTCACTTAAAAATAATAAACTAAAAACTTAGTAACAAAATAAAACTCGAAAAGCCAAAAATAAAAATAATTTATTTTGAGTCCGTGTTTTCTACTAATAATTTTATTAATCATTGTGCCACGTGTAACCGGACCTTTAAGACAAAACTCGTATCCCAAGTATATTGGAAAGCGTATCAAAACGAGCAGTTCGCTCGCTTGATAATAAACGCCATCACACGATTTTTTTACTATAGTTGTTTACACTACTGTATCAAAAGTAATTTATTTATGTTTTCAAATAGTTGTATTTATTTATACATGGATTCATAAGTTGTTAACTAATCGCCGCCGAGCCCTGAACGTGACATATCGATAAATTAACATCGCTGTCAATGGATACGTCCATATTTCATAAAACAAGGGAATCCTACGAACAAAGTTCGTTTATAATACAAAGTGTCATTCAAAAATAGTGTTGGCAACATTTTAAGCGGATAACGGTTGGCGGATATCACGTTTTTTATATCACAGGCCTGGAATCGAGCTAGTGGGTAAGTGACCTTCACCGCTCATAAAATATCCATAATATCAGATTATTGGTTACTAAGGTCCGTATTACAGTACGATACTCAAGTGAGCTCTTTGCTAAGTGTCGATTTCTGTACACGTGATTGGTCTACTTTTGGCGCCAATCACAACGGACCAATCACGTGTACAGAAATCGACATTTATGACTCGGCAACTCACTGACTTATGCCTGGTTTCTGATTTCTCCCGCCAATCTCTTATTAGTTATTGATTCAATAAAGTAAACTTTTAGATAAACTTAGGATAACTGTCACTGTGTTTTTGAATACGCATCGGCCGTTTCAATAACTGGTAGTAAAGAGCTCATTTGAATATCGTTCTGTAATACGGGCCTAAATCTACTACGTAGCTACTAGCCTGTCTACTCTTGAAATACGATTACAATACGGAATCAGCAATTTCGTTTATGTTCTTACTCTCGAGTATTCTTGTAATGTGATAGTGACGCCAATCAAATAGCGGAATTAAAAGAAATTAATTATTATTTTAATCATCACTTTTAGAGCGGATATGGGTGTTTACAAACTCTTTATCGTTTTTTTAGTAACTGACAGGCTTCTCATTGCACCTCACACGCGGCTAACTTCACGGTAAACGATCTTATCAAAATCCGATCCCAAGACGATTTTAATTACCTCCAGAGTTGTGATTTTATTGAGATTGGAATCGTAATGGGATTGGAATCGCTTTGGAATGGGATTCATATTACTTTAAAGAGTAGACCAGTTTGTCTGACCCTCGTATGTCTATTTCTGCCGCCAAGCAACAGCGTGTAAGCACTGTGGTATTACGGTTTGAACGACATTGAAGACAGTGAGATTATTGGGCATTATGAGACTTAACATCTAATGTCTTGAGGTTATGAGTGCAGTCCAGTGCCATCCAGTACTTTGTATATATCTCACTCATCATACGAAACGCAGCAGAAAACTGTTACTTTACGTCAGTTTTCTGTGAGACAGTGATATTGACCTGGATGAGCCGGCCCATTCATGCTGTATACAAAGGTGTCTACAGCGTGGCTCTACCACTCACAATTTTCGGATATTCGGATAAAATGCGGTTAAAACCCGACACATCCCTACGCGGTTACCCCCTATCCATCAATGTCGATGTTTTCAGAAAGTTAGGTACTTTAAAGTCGCCTAATGAAGTTATCCGGCAAAAACAGGAATAGACATTTTCATATTTTCATTATGTGACGTCAAACACTTCTGAATTTGTGGAACTAACGCTTAGGTATCGGGAATTATTGATTATAGATTACCGCCTTTTGTAAGACGGGTAAGACGGGTCTTTATAGGCCCGCGATCAATCAAATATGATTGTTTTGATAATATGTAAGGACTAATGTTGTAGAAATTATTGCTTTTACGATATTTTTGTTCGCAAAAATGTGTTTTTGTTTGGATCTAAACGGCATGTTATTTGCGTAAACTATAATGGGATTTATATTGTTGAAGGGTCTGACAGCGTCTGTGGCGCAGTGGGCGAGTAGCTTACTATCGAGCGAGTAGTATCACCGTCGTGGATTCGATTCCCAAACCGAGACCAATATTTGTGTGATCCACAAAAAATTGTATCGGTTTGTATGTATGGACCTCAAGTCCCATGATATGATAGGGGGTGAGCCTATGGCCATATCGGGCACAATTCCAGACTCCGGGTTGATGCGAACCATTTCATGATAGAAAAACCCAATATCACTTTACCCGACCCAGGGATCGAGCCCGAGACCTTAGCACAGCAGCCGCGTACCGCGTACGCATTACAACTTCGCCACCGAGGCAGTTCTTTACCATGTACCTTTATTAATATGGTAAAATAAGTCATATGGGAAGAAAATTAACAAACATGTATACCAATATGTAGCCAATCTAATAATCCTCATATACTGCGAAATTTCACGCGAAACTTTAATACTATGGACAGGCTGTTTAAAAGTAAAATTGTGTTGCATACGCGGCCGGTGCAGCGGGAGTGGCGTCTAAGGCGCGAGAGCAAGAGGAGTTAAGGGTAAGCGAGATGGTAATATTGAGACGGCCGTTTTGTTTTGTATTCGTTTTCACTCACAGTATCTAAATGCTATTTTCGAAGAAAGCCAAGAAATAATATAGTTACTTACCTAAAATAACTTAAAATCAAATGAATAATATATACACGTAAATAATGAAAGTGTTTTATGGGTCACAATAAACAATTTCGTCTTAGTATAACGAATTCAACGTTCGCAGCTACTCAAACGACAACAACTGGTTTTGTAACTCTCTCGCGGTCGACTAAATGAGTAGCAGTCAATTGACCGTAACTCAGTGCGCAATTTCTTTGTACCGCACAGCCTGTCTAGTAAGTAGTATACATTAAAGTCTTTGGCAAGATATGAATTTTACTACGACCTCATAAAATATAAACTGTGAAAGTTTTTCGCAAAGACGCTACATAAAACAACTTAGAATAAATGATGCAGATTAATCAGATGTTTTGCTCCGAATCTTTTAAATGGTAAAATTAAGTGTTATTGCATAGTAAATTTGGAAATGCTGTAAAGACGGGGAAAAAATGAAATATTAATGATTTTTAAGTATTGGATTAAGAAAAAAACCTCTAGGAATTTTTATATTTGACTTTTCAGTCTCCTTTTTTATATCAGGAACTTTAAAAGTAGGTAGTAGTGATTTTAAAAATGCATTCACTGTGTGCCATATCAAACAGTTCTCCCGAGATTGGAATTTTCACGCAGTTATAAAGGAAAATGCTTGTCTATTAAAAAACAAGCGCAATCCAAAAGAGATGTTATATTCATACGTATTTAAAAATGTAATAAAATAATATATTTATAATACTTTTATGAGTGGTAGAGCCACGCTGTAGACAGTTTTATCTACAGCATGAATGGATCGGCTAGACCGAGTCGTTACCACTGTCTCATAGAAAACAGACATAAAGTAGCGGTTAGCTACTGCGTTTCGTACGATGAGTGCTATATCCGGAGATCCTAATCAATAATTAACTAGAGTTCATGAATCAATTTTTATGAATTGATAAATGAACTAGCTACACAGACTTATAGCCCTGCCCTCTTGCACAGAATTTTGGTGGGGTAATTTTTTTGCTTGAGTTACGTTTCTTGTCATCTTATTTCGATGCATATAGTACAGTAATCACTGTCAGGTGTCAACTCGTCTGGCTTCGTAGGTTAAAAAATATACAGTTTTACGGTCTATCCAACGATAATGAGCAAAAGTAACTGTTTTAATAAAATTTGTCAAAGTAATCAATTATAAGAAGACGTTAGAAACTTTTACAGCAATTTAAAACATTAATTTAAAGTGGAATTATAAAACTAAAGTAAATTGCGCGAAAGAATAATCTTTTAACGTGAAAAGTAGCCGTAAAAGGTTTTAATTTTTCATGTAAGCGCTGCAGTGACCGGGGTTTCATGCTAGAGTAAAATTTGTGTTGCTTGCAGCTTACCTTTATTCCCTTACAGATGTGACTGCCTCCATGGCGTAGTTGTAATGCTTACTCGGTACGACAGCGGTGCTGAGGTCTCGAGTTCGATCCCCAGGTCGGTTAAAAGTGATATTGCGTTTTTCTAAGATGAAATACCCAGTATCTGTCCTACAGGGAAATATAACGTGGGGGTACTAGTTCCAAATGGCCACATTTCAGATTATATTTATTTTACCGCTGAAAATGGCGATTTTATGAAAATAAACGAATTTTAACTCACATTCGTTTTAATTAAATTCGCAGGACATTTTGTTGAAGATTTGTTTAATTAGTCTATAAATGCCTATGACAACCTCCGTGGCGCAGTAGAGTAGCCGGCAGTGAAGTGAGAGGCCGCGGGTTCGACTCCTGCACCGAGACAAATATTTGTGTGATCCCAAAGGCCTGACGTTAGGCCGGTCGTAAAAACTACAAGCCAAATGTTTCTGTAACATGTGTTAAAAAGCATGTTGCGCTAACCCTACTGCGAGTGGGATAAGGACAGGTGGAAGAAAAAAAAAATTGTCCATTCTAACTCACTCTACGTTGTAGGCACTGAAATAAAACATTTACGGAATATTCCAAATAAGTTATTCTGATAAAGACTACAAGGCCAATCAAACTCGCTTCGTAACTTATAGTGGCTAAACGCGAGCCTAGTACGTATATAAAAAAAACTTCGTATCTTCGATGTTTAGAACTCGGAAACTACTAGAACTTTCCTAGAAATATTCTGTAAGAAAAGTACGTTGTTTAGTCTTTGTATGAAGTGATTTGTTCTATCAATGCACACATGTGACATGATCGGTGTTATAAGATATTTACACATTGGCGGATTCCTATAGAATATTTTAGAAAGAACAACTAATCTACCCATCTACATCTGTTCTCCGCTTTACATACATACGTACATACACACTCACGCCTGTAATCCCCGAAGGGGTAGGCAGAGGTGTAACCAGTACACCCACGTTTCGCCGAGCGTCCCACGAACTGATAGGGGGCGAGCCTATCGCCATACCGGGCACAAATTCCAGACTCCGGGCTGATACTGAGCATTTCGTAATAGAAAAACCCAATACCACTTTACCCGACCCGGGGATCGAACCCGACACCTCAGGGTCAGCCTCAATCGTAGCGCATGCGCATTACAACTGCGCCACCGAGGCAGTCTATTTATTAATAAAAAAATATATTTCTTTCAACAAAATTTCTGTACCACGTACTTCGTTTTCAACTTGCTGACCCAGTACACAAAACATCAACACCACCAATATAAAACAGAATTCATGCAAGTAGTATTTAATAGTATCCGGTGACAATTTGTCCTGTAACATAAAATGTTAAAGTGCGACATTTCGTATATAGAATAGAAAAACCCAATACCACTTTACCCGACCGGGGATCGAACCCTAGACCTCAGAGTTGACCTCAATCGTAACGCGTACGCATTACAACTGCGCCACCGAGGCAGTGAGCACTCCGCTTTAATCCACCCATATGTGTATGTACAAGAAACTCTCCCATCTTAATGAAGCTTTTCTTTTGTAATTTATAAGAACATAACATTATGAAGGTTCTAGTAGTATATTATATCTCGTAGTAAGTATATACTTTGTATAGTTTTGCTGATCCTGCAGTCAAACTGTTTGTACAGTTTTGTAGGACATTGTAGTAGCTCATAAGTTTTTCTTTTCTTGTTTTGACAGCCTCCGTGGCGCAGCGGGCGAGTAGCCGGTTGCGAAGCGTGAGGCCGTGGGTTCGATTCCCGCACCTTGACAAATGTTTGTCTGATCCACAAATATTTGTCTCGGGTCTGGGTGTTGTGGGACCGCAAGTCCCTCGTAGTTCTTGATACCCACGATACAGGTTTAACCTAGTGTGGGGTCAGGACTATGTGTGTGACTGTTGGGTGTATATATTTATTATTATTATATTTTAATAATTAAATAAAAAATAAATAAAAAAGACAAATATAAAAGCTAACACATTATATAAAAGTGAGCAAATAACTAAAATATTTTTTATAAACATACATACGCACTCACGCTTGTATTCCCCGAAGGAGTGGGCAGAGGTGTAACCAGTACACAGACATTTCTCCGAGATTATTTCCTTCCCATGATGTGATAGGGTGCGAGCCTATCGCCATACCGGGCACAATTCCAGATTCCGGGCCGATAATGAGCAGTTCGTAATAGAAAACACTAATGTCACGTTTATCCGACCCCAGATCGAACCTGAGACCTTAGTTCGCCGCACGTTACAACTGCTTCATTGAGACAGTCTTACACAATATACATATAAAAGTGATCCATTATCTAAAATATTTTTTTAAAACTGATTTGTAAATAAACTTGGAAATATCTAGAACGTCCCAGAAGATCTTAAACGCGATCTCGCAACAAATTCAACGAATTCCCATTCCTCTTTCTTTCCAGCGACACTGTCACTGAGGAATGCAAATTCCAGCTTACGTGATTCACGGCATCCTGGAAAAAAGCTGCAAAATGCACAGCTAAAGAACGCAGGCAGCCCAATACCAGGCGGACCTTTCAGTCGCTCACTGATCGTCGTGACAGACGCACGTGCCGTCCCGAGCGTCGTGTCGGCAGTTTTCGAACGCGAGTGCGTTTTGAAATAATAATTGGATTATGCGGTAAAGCGGTCTCAGAATCAATTAACATAGAAAACGTTATCATATGTGCGTACGGATTATTCAGTAATTAATAGTGTAAGTGGATAGTGTGATATATTTTGTGTGCACTCGTGTGAATACGGTAAGTTGCGATTCTACTTAAATAATTTTAATTGAATTAATTGGATGATATGTATAAACTAAATCACTTAATCACTGGATGGTTTATTTACGAAATATCTTGAACTATTATTATAGCAAACTTGAAAGGCAAGTATCTAAACATATTCTAAGAAAGGAGTATTGAAAATTAAAGTCTTGAAAGTTTAAAGAGTTCAACGAATCAAACATATTATTTATTTGTTGTAAATCATAAAACGACGGCAAGTTCGTATTGAATGGAATTTTTTGGTGAAATCAATCAAACTGAACCATTAAAACTTATAGGTACAATTATTAAACATGTTAGCAAATTTAATGTATATTTTGACCAAAAATGTGCGCTTTTAATACAAACTTGCCGTAGTTTTACAATTTAAAACAAATAAAATTAAATAATGTGTGATAATTATTTCAATTGTGAAGCAGTTTTCAGTGTATTTGCAGACATATCTTTGGAAATACTTATTAACATTTTTGAATTCAGTGCTCGTTTATTATTGAAGAATTTCACGACTATTTCAAACGTAGTCGAATATTTGTATTAATGAATTCGGCGTATTTTCCAAATGGTATATAAATTACGATAAATTCTCACTATAAATTCCATAAAACACAGTTGATGAAAATATCAATTACAGTAATATGAAATTTCATTTTGCAATATTACTTTATGAGATCTTTTTATTAAAGTAATAAAAATGTCATGATAAATATAAATTTTTATCAAAAAAATAAGTTGTATTATGCATTAAAATGATAAAAAATATTTATTAATATTTTGATCATGTTGAACATTTAATTTTCCCAATAAATTCTTTTGTCTGTAGGATTCCAACAGAATTTAAAAAGTCAATATAATATTTCCGCATGACTTTATTGTGGTAATGAGTCGAAATGACCCGGCGGGGTCAAAATTTCACAGCGGTATGCAGGTTAACGAAGCGCCGGGCAGTCGGTCGTTGTGGCCGAACCGATCCCAGTCAACGGCCACTTCACATCCTATCAATATGCTAATTGACGCACGGTACCCAATTTGTCTATACTCGATATGTTTAGCATTTTTTTGGTCCGGCAATTCTGTCATATTCAGTAATTAGAATAGTTATTCAAGGCTAAGGTTATTCATAATTGGAATAGTGAACTAGCTGTTTTTTTATAAGCCAGCAAGTGGGTCACCTGGTGACTGGGTAAGTGATCTCCACCACCTATGAACGCCCACTATATACTATACAAGGTGGTAGGCCTCATATGTGTGAGGCCGCCGACGTCTGCGTTAGTACCACAGCTTCGTCCGTTTCTGCCGCCAAGTACAGTATGTAAGTACAATTGTGTTTTGGTTTGAAGTACTTAAGCCAGTGAAATAACTGGGCAATAAGAGACTTAACAACTTATGTCTTTGGGTAGCGAAAGCAGTCTAAATTCTAATTCCAAAATCCGGGCTTGTACTAAGCATTTCTAGATAGAAAGACTCAATATCACTTTGCCCGCCTGGGGATCGAACCTGAGACCTCAGACAGCAGTCGTAACGGGTACGTATTACAGCTGCGCCACCAAGGCAGTATTATCGTATTATTAAAGAGATTTGGGCCTCCGGATACTAAAGGATTACTCACTTTATCATTCGCCGTCCTTCTGCTATAAAAAATATTCTATAGGAATCCGCCAATGTTCATTCCTCATAACACCGATCATATCAAAACTGTGTAGTGATAAAAAAAACACATCTTACAGGCTAGCTAACGTACTTTTCTTAGAGAATATTTCTAGGAAAGTTCTAGTAGTTTCCGATTTCCAAACATCGAAGATACGAAAGAAGTTACGAAGCGAGTTTAATTGGCCTTGTAGTCTTTCTCAGAATAACTTATTTGGAATATTCCGTAAATATTTTATTTCAGTGTTCTTCAACGTATAGTGAGTTCGAATGGACAGAGAAATCATTTTTCATCTGTCCCACTCGCAGTGGGGCCGTGGGGTTGGCGTAACATTTTTGTTTTATGTCATAGGCCGGCAAACGAGCAAGTGGGTCACCTGATGGTAAGTGATTTCCACCGCCCATGTACGCCAATACCAAAAGAAGTATGGGAGCGTTGCCGACCTTAAAGGAAAGTGATTATTAAGGGATTGGGAAGGTGAGTGGGATTTATTCCTCCGGATATCTCACTCACTGTACGAAACGCAGCAGCAAGCTGCTACTTTACGTCGGTTTTCTGTGAGACAGTGGTAACGACCCGGGCAAGCCGAAACACAAAAGTGTCTACAGCGTGGCTCTACCACTCAAACTTTTGTTTTTTAAGGGAAGTTACAGAAAGCTTTCGCTTGTAGTTTTTACGAACGGCCGTCTGCCTGACGTCAACCCCTCTGGGTAGCAAACACCCAGATCCCAAACACATATTTGTTGATCACACATTTGTCTCTGTACGGGAATTGAACCCGCGGCTTCACATTTCACAGCCGGCTACTCGCCCACTGCGCCATGGAGGTTGTAAATGGACAAATAATAATTAAGAGTTTACAAAAAATTACGCATTTATAAGTTCTGAAAAGCACTAACCTTTGAAAACCTCCGACGTGACGTTACATTTGTAAATCTGAAAAATATAAACAGATTTATAATCAAAAATAACTAAGAATCGTCTTAATTAAACTAGCTTTCAACCAAAATAACCGCATTCAAATCGGTCCATTCGGTTAGTGCTACGATGCCATACACATATGCACAGAGAGAGACAAAAGAGATATATGGCGAAGGGGGCGAGAGAGGGAGTGAAGGACGGGTCAAACCTATAATTTCCTTCTTCTGGGAGTTTAAAAAACGGTTTTATATAATACATTAAGCAACAAAAAGCAAAGCATAATTATTATTATCTGTTAGTCATTACTAATATTTTAATGGAAAAGAATGGTAATTGCATTTATAACCCAGACCTAAATAGGGGTTTTATATGTCCCTTATATATCTTACTAGCTTTTGCTCGCGGCTTCGCCTGCGTGAACAGCCCTTTCCGAGATAAAAAGTAGTCTATAACAGTCTCAAATATACTCGTAACTTATGCTACTCAGTGATAATGTATGTTTCTAACGGCAAAAGAATTTTTGAAATCGGTCCAGTTGTTTTTAAGTTTATTCGTTACATACAAAAATACAAATCTTTTCTCTTTTCTTATTAATGTAGACATGTTTTTATACCCTTTTGTCCTGTAGCACCACAACGAGTGGACCGATTTGAATGAGGTTTTTGTTGAAATCGCATTGACAGAGAAAGATAAAAGATTGTCATTGCCCATGATGTTTAAAACTAAATTTAAATCCTAGCTGATAGAAAGGACTCTATTATTTTGAGGTTTTTATACACAACAATGAATAACTTTTTATTTATTTAATGTAATAAGATGTATAAAGATTAAAATAATAATAAATTTAATAGAATGGAATATGAAGTTGGTTAAAATATTACATTTAATTGTAGACAAAAGACCGGTAAAAATGTCCTTTATTTATTTATAAACTCTTTATTGTACATCTGAAAAAAAGAAAAATATAAAACAACTAGCTGTTGCCCGCGGCTCCACCCGCGTAAATGTCTATTTCCAGGATTAAAGTAGTCTAGTGGGCGACAGCGGTGAGCGCGGCGTGGGGGGTGATCGCATCAAGTGAGTCCCGTCAAATCCCGTCCCGTCGAGCGCTTGACAAAAATACTAATATCGCTATTAAAAAATAGGGGTTGATGGTATCATAAAGTAAAATAAATATTGACCAAAAAATACAAAAAAAAAATTGGGGTGGAAATCCCTTATCACTTAGGGGTATGAATGATAGAAAGCCGACCAATTTGGAAATCAGTACTACTAATGTTCTATTACATTTTGTGACTATACAATTTGGTCGCATTCGCAATATTATCACTTTTGTTGAGTTTCGGAACGCGACATTAGATCCTCCAACGCGCACGCGAAGACTATTTTGATAGATATGATTGAATTTGAACTTTGTGCAGCGTTAATAAATTGCAAATTGACCCTTTGAAGTTAGGAACACATCTACATTTCTTAGACAACAGTAAGTGATTATAATTTAATATGTACTTTATTAAATAGCAATAAAGTTCAAATTGACTCTACATTTTATTCAGAAAACGTTTATATGGGAAAAAGAAAAGGGCTGTTTTTAGGGTTTTCCCAGCAATTATACGTTCAATTATACCTTAAACCTTCCCTAGACCTCCACGAACATTTCAAGACCAAGATAAGATAAATCCGTTCAGCCCTTCTCGAGTTTTAGCGAGACTAACGAACAGCAATTGATTTTTATATATACAACGTGTTATAGAAAAGGGCGGGCAAATTTAAGCAATGTATAGTGTAGATAATAAATATTTTATCTCCCATAGTACCAAATCCGATTGCATTGCTAGTACAATAATTATAGAATTTTCTTTTTTATCGAATAAGTAACATGTCGATATCGACTTTCAAATTTGGACAACACTAAATGATAAATAATGATACTAAAGACCTCCTTTAATTTAATTATTTTATAAGTAAAAAAACATTAAACAGTTGTCAAATGTCTATATTTATTTGACGCCGTCAGTTCCGCAATTTCTGATTTTATGAATTATGATTACGAGTTAAAAAAATATGTTGTATTTGACTAAAAACCAGTATTATGTATTGGTACTTCGTGTTGGTGTAACTGATAACACAGCTTTTAAAAGGGATCGTCGACTGTATTAAGCCAAATTCATAGATGGAAGACCCGAGAATGAAGTCTTTAAAATGCTTCTAGAGGATGGTACCTATATCGTCTTCAGCACACAATCTCTTTCAGGTGTTAATTTGTGTTTAAATAACAAGTTACGTACGTATGTTCGTAGAATTACGTACATATTATTCAAGTTTATTAAAAAGTGAGTGTCGTTCATAATAATTAATAGTGATATCATCAATCTTATCGATCTTAATAAACGAGTGATTAAAATTAACATGAAATTTTTGGTTTTGAAAGATCCGGTACACAAGTATGGATTGTAATTTGTATGTAATGGCCCTAAAATATGACCACACCTTTCTGTAACACGTTGTATATAGATAGAACCTTAATAATTGTAGAGAAGCACAAATGGCGGTCTTATCGCTAACTGCGATTTCTTCCAGACAATCTTTTACCAATAAATTGATAATTTCTGATTACCAAAATTTCTCAGACCGGTTCGTTGAACAAGACGAGTTGACAGAATTATCTCGTATTGCATATGCTAGGCCCCTTGAACGCATTTTATAAAAGTCCGTATATTTTCTTCTAATATTTTTCCCCCTTCGCACCGTAACTCAAGCGGTTGTAGAAAAGCAGTTACGTACAGAACCACCCTTTGTGTAGAAAAGTAAGTCGTAAATAACGGTGGCTACACGTCGAGTACTTAATATTGGGCTATAAGTTCATGTTTTGTTAGGACAGTCCGTTTTATTGAGGTTTTCTTCGTATTATAATGGAATTTATATAGGTGTTTCAGTACGTAGTTTAGAATTAGAACCTATTCCTCAATGTCAATGTCAAATCTAGACTAGCTTGGAGTTGCAGTCGTAATGCGTACGCAGTACGACTGTTGTGCTGAGATCACGGGTTCGATCCTCCGGTCGGATAAAAGTGATATTGGGTTTTTATATAACGAAATACTCAGTATCAGCCCAGAGTCTGGAAAGTGCAAGGTATGGCGATAGGCTCGCCCCCTATCACAACATGGAATGCAAATAAGCTCGATGAAATGTGGGTGTACTGGTTACACCTCTGCCTACCCCTTCGTGGATTACAAGCGTGAGTGCGTATGTATGTATGTAAATAAGAAACTGGCAAGTAGCATTTACTCAAAGGTGGTAAAATAGGCGCTAAGACTTCAAAGTAAACGTCTTCCAGTATATTTATTAAGTGAAAGTTTGGATTTTGTATTTGAACTTTTAATTTTTTGATGCCTTTCATATTATTTTATTTGTTAAATAGTAATTACTCAGACGTGGTGATGCAGGAACTTAATAAATTAAATTCAGCGTTAAACCCTCTGGGGAGAAACCAGAAATCCGAAAAAAACAATTGTGGATCACACAAAAAACAATTAGGTGCGGGAATCGAACCCGCGGCCTCTCGCTTTACAATCGGCTACTCATCCATTGCGCTACGGATCTATTCTATATAAAATAGTACCTATCATATAACAACAAAAATAAAATCCAATAAAATGAATCGCGTAATCACCGAATAAAAATTTTTGTATTATATTCGAGCTGCGTAAAAGAATAAACAAACAAATCAAATGCCCATTGTACCAAAAATCAAAGGAATCGTAAGTCACCTTTATAGCTAGATAAAGTTTTTACATCAATCAAAACTGTAACAAATGTTTATTGACCGAGGGCGAAAAGAAACAAAGGAACGGTGCTAGAGTGACGAAGACAAACAAGTCTTTAAAATGAAGCAATTATTCAACAGCGTTTTTTCTTAAAAAATATTGCCGGCAATCCCCAAGCGCTTTAAGCGATTCAGTCATCGAAATAAGATAACTAGAACGATAACTCTCATATGAATCTGCCAAAAATACTCCACTTACTTACACGTGCAGAGGTAATTAATTACATGTAACACTCATACATACAACAAAAATGAATGAACGTTCAAAATCGACTTTATTTCATAAAAGTTAATGTTTAAATATTAAATTTCTAAATAGAGATATGACTTTGTGCACCGCGAAAAAATTTGACACAGTAAGTGTCAACTAGAGATCATGAATAAATTTGTATGAATTGATGAATGAATGAGCTGCATCGACTTTTATAGCCCCGCCCCCTTGCACAGACTTTTGGTGGGGTAATTCCTTTGCTTGAGTTACGTTTCTTGTCATCTTATTTCGATGGATTCAGCGAAGAAATATGTAGGAGCCACGCTGTAGAGGCTTTTCTGTTTTAGCTAAGGAGCAGTGTAAGCACTGTTGTATATGAAGGACATTGAAGCCAGAATCTGGGCATTATGATAAAAATCTAATGTCTCAGGGTGACGAGCGCAGTCCAGTGCCATGCAGTGCTTTGTAATTGAAGGTTTAGAATGGTGTTGCTTTTGTTTATAGGCAGGCGTAGCGCTTACCATCAGGCGATGGTAATGGTAATGTACGCCTGCAATGCCAGAAGAATCATCGTCGCGTTGCCG
The DNA here is from genome assembly GCA_905332985.1 of Mimas tiliae. Taxonomy (NCBI): domain Eukaryota; kingdom Metazoa; phylum Arthropoda; class Insecta; order Lepidoptera; family Sphingidae; genus Mimas; species Mimas tiliae. Next base: position 5,319,734 of record HG995262.1, on the reverse strand, counting down.
ATTTTAAAGGAAAGGGATAATTAAGGGATTGGAAAGAGGAGGAGATTTCGGCCTCCGGATATATCAATCACCGTATGAAACACAGCAATAAGCCGCTACTTTACCTCGGTTTTCTGTAGGACAGTGATAACGACGCAATCGAGCCAGCTCATTTGCGCTGTAGACAAAATTATCTACAGCGTGGCTCTACCGCTTAATATTATCGCCTATGACGTATTAAAAAATCATTTGAATTAATTGATCACGTTCGTGGCTGTAAGATCTCTTTGCCTTCTCTGCGCGGGAAAATATATTAAAAAGTTATGCAAATAAATACATAGTGTTGTTTCAATTTTATTCAAATGAAATTATCTGGAAAATAGGGACGAATTCAAGCAGTAGATAGAACAATACGGATGTTTGACTCTAGCTATCTATCGTGACATTGAAGATTAATATTGGGAACGGCTATTATATAATAAATAAATACACCCAACAGTCACACACATAGGCCTGACCCCACACTAGGTTAACCTGTATTGTGAGTATCAGAAACTACGAGGGACTTGCGGTCCCACAACACCCAGACCCGAAACAAATATTTGTGGATCAGGCAAACCTTTTTCTCGATGTGGGAATCGAACTCACGGCTTCTCGCTTCGCAGCCGCCTACTCGCCCACTGCGCCACGGAGGCTGTCAAAAGGTATTACTTATTTAAAAAAAAATATATTATTTGTAAAATTTATTTTATACATACATACATACACACTCACGCCTATGTCCCATGGGGGTAGGCAGAGACTATTGAGTACACCAAGCTACGATCCTGACACACCTATTTCGCCTCTTCCACATTCATACATCTTCTCATACATTTTCGTCGGTTGAGGGTACTTGTTACTCGTATTTATTTTATGTCATCCCATAATGAAATACTTGACAAAGTGTTATATAATATTAAACCACTGTCATTTCAGGTGAAGAGAATTGTGTGTGGAAATACTCGCACATAATTCAACTACTAATGAATGAATTAACAAGTTTTGAATAATTTGAAACTTGGCCTTTGAAACATTCTTGGTGTAGACAAAGCTGTCTACAACTTGTCTAGTTACAAAAATATGTCCTTATCCTATTATATCAAGTCTAGTGAATTTGAAGCAAAATTGTATACTTTGAACAATTTAAACCTTTATTTCAATTATAATACAGATATGTACAACTTCGCTTTTACATCAGTAGGTATTGATTTTTATAGCATGGGCCTGCAAGCAAGCGAGTCACCTGATGGTAAGTGATCTTCACCATCTATATACGCTCATAATACCTGAAGAATCATGGGTGTGTTCCCGACCTTAAAGAAAAGATAATTAAGGGATTGGGAAAGGGATGGGGATTTGAGACTCCGGATATCTCACTCACCGTATGAAACGCAGCAGAAAGCCGTTACTTTACATAGGTTCTGCGAGAAAGTGGTAACGATCCGGTTGAGCCAAATTATTGGTGCTGTAGACAAAACTCTAGAGCGTGGCTCTACCACTCAAAATTAGTCATCTCTATTTAAACAAAAATTACCTCTGTTTAATTCCACCATAAAGAGATCCTAAAATGCGAGCTAGATTAGGGCCATAAAACATCACTAAAATTACACACATATAAATGTTTGTAATACTTTCATGTAATCAGTTTTTGTGTTAGTTTTGCTCGTTGCGCGCAAGTAATATTATCGTAAGCTCGCTTTAACCCCCGACAAATAGGGATGTTATAAGATTGACTTTTTTTGTGTCTCTGAGTGTGTATGTTATTTGTGTTTTAACCGACTTCAAAAAAGGAGGAGGTTCTCAATTCGACTGTATTTTTTTTATTTTATGTTTGTTACCTCAGAACTTTCGACTGGGTGAACCGATTTTGATCACTCTCTTTTTATTTGAAAGCTGGTGCTTCGCATGTAGTCCCATTTCAATTTGGTTAAGATCTGATGACGGAGTACCTACGGAGTAAAAAAATAAAACTCCTCAACGGACAACAGTACACTCGTCGCGATTGTCTTTTTACATGCTATTGCTGTAACTACCCCTAAAAATTTAAAAGTAAAATAACGTTTAACAAAACTAGAGTCGGTGTCTGTGTCGCTACCGGTCAAATAAAATTGCACCGACTCCAAAGAGAACAGAATAGATAGAATTAGTTATTTTTGACTTTTGAGTGATTTTATTTTGAACTCGGTTTCTTAGTTTTGTTAAACGTTATTTTATTTTGTATGGACTCGTGATGATAGCCTGACGAGAGTCAGCTGTTTTCAGCTTCACCGGTCTTTCGAGTATGCGCTTTAGGCACTCTCAACCCTTAAATTAAGCGACCACGCTCTAGACACCCCCAAATGGGGTATTGACCTCGCGCAGGACGGTCGCTGGGGGAGGGCAGAGACATCTGCGATTGGTGGTTTGGGGAATTTAAAAACTAATCGAATCGGATTCATTCATCGGCTCGCGCGCCGATGCTTGATTCGGAGTTGCGTGGAGCGCGGCGAAGTCCTCGACGGCGAGGACGGTATATCGGTTTTGTGGAGTGTGAATTGTGTCTGAATTCACAAACATTTGGTCTCGGTGCGGGAATCAAGCCCGTGGTCTCTCGTTTCACAGCAGGCTACTCCCGCACTGCGCCACGGAGTCGCCGTCTAGTGTCTAGTTTGTCTAACTAGTCTATATATATATAACTAAAATGATTTTTCACAAAAATACAATTTAGAAACCGTAATAAGTTTCTATGTCGAAAAATGTAATATCCGGCCATCCACCAAGAATGTTTGCATTGTCAATCTTAGACCACAAAGCTGTAGCACTGATCCGTTGGCGGCTAGGATATAAAATATTTAAAGATTAAATAATATACAAGGTAGGTCCCTCGTATGCCTGAGGCCGGCTGGGTTGGTAGTTGGTACCACCACTTTGTCTATTTCTACTGCCAAGCAACAGTGTGTAAGCACGGTTGTGTTCCGGTTTGAAGGACATTGAGCCAGTAAAATTACTGGGCATTATGCGACTTAACACCTTATATCTCGGGGTGACGAGCGCAGTCCAGTGTCATGCAGCCATGTCATGTCAGCATGCCATGGGTTTGGGTGAGATATTTTTTTTGTGTGATCCAAATTTTTTTTTTCGGGTCTTGTTTTTCTCTCCAGAGGGATTGACAACAGGCAGGCGGCCGGTCGTAATAACTACAAGCTATTTTTTTCTGTAACATGTATTAAAAAGCATTATGCCCCCACTGTGAGTGGGATACTGAAGGAAGGAAGGGTAGAGGCTAGCTGTCCCTCGCGGTTTAAGTTCAACCCCCCTTTTACTCCTTTAAAAAGTTAATTTTGAAAAATCTTATTAGGGGGCTCTTCATTACGCAAACTATCATCCAAACTTCACTATCCTAGCTTTAGTCGTTTTTGAGATAACATCATTAATCAGTGATTGAGTGAGTGAGTGGTATTTCGGTTTTATTTATAAAACATATGTACATAAAATATGTAGATTCAAGACATGGAACTTACAGCCACATTTCGCCGAACTTATCTCCGTCCCATGATGTGATAGGGTGCGAGCCTGTCGCCATACCCGGCACAATTCCAGACTCCGTGCAGATACTGAGCATTTCGTAATAGAAAAACTTAATATCACTTTTACCCGACCCGGGGATTGGACCTGAGACCTCAGCGTCAGCGTCAGTCGTAACTTATTACAACTGCGCCACAGAGGCAGTCAGTCAACTTTATATGTATAAATAGATAATACATTATGTATGATATTATTGTTCTGTGCTGTATTTACTGAAATCAGTATTGCGAAAAGAACTCGCTGGATTTTATCATAGAAACTGCTTAACCACTTATAAAGTATGCGAAATATACGTTCAGAGACTTCGATGCAGTGATAATATTCAACTTATCCTCATTGAGCATATTTTGCACTTTCTTTAAGAAATAGAAGTTTCAGAACGAAATATAGATTTGGATAATACGATGATTCCTTCATATTCATAATGCCCTCAAGAGAGCTTCGTACCTACAATAGGTTAAAATTTATTTTCCATGCTGTAGCTCCGAGCGTGAAAAATGGAATTTTCATTCAACATTTTAAAATTTTCGCATTTTTAAAGGTATATGCGGGTTTTAAAGTTAATAATCTGAAATATGATTTAGACAGTGGTTGTATATTGCTCGCCTTTGCGTTAAGAATGTGTGAATTGGTCCATTCGTATTTAGGTCGAGTAAGTTTGACGCGGGGTGTTAAACGGTCTTTTGATGAGGTGACAACGCCCTCTGGGTACGACCTTTTTAAACGTTTCTAAAGTACATATTTTTATCCTAGATTCTATTTGACTGCCTCGGTGGCGCAGTTGTAATGCGTGCGAATTGCGACTGAGGCTGATGCTGACGTCTCGGGTTCGATGCCCGAGTCGGATAAAAGTGATATTGGGTTTTTCTATTTCGAAATGTTCAGTATGAGCCCGGCGTCTAAAATTGTGCCCGGTATGGCGATAAGCTCGCCCCCTATAACATAGTGGGACAGAAATGTAAAAAATGTCTTTAAAGAATGTCTGTCCGGGAGAGATATCCGGAGGCCCAAATACCCTCTCCTTCGCAATCCCCTAATTATTCCTTTCCTTTAAGGTCGGCAACGCGCCCATGATTCTTTTGGTATTGTGGGCGTACATGGGCAGTGGAGACCATTACCATTAGGTGACCCACTGGCTTGTTTGCCTGTAAAGGCAGAAGTGGCGCTTACCATCAGGCGAGCGAATAAAAGCTCATACAAAGATTTATAATTTTGGCGCGATATTTAATTTGCTTCTTCGCAATTGCGCGAAATTGTTCTTGAGGAATAAGTTATATCTCTCGCGTGTCACTGTGGAGTTATTTATACGACACACAGTGTTTCTGCTGACATTTTCACTTATTCCTATTTTTTACGAGACAAAATTCTTGTGAAGTTTAGTTCACTAATATCTCAGGTGTGTATTTCTAAGTAGAGCCACACTGTAGACTGTTTTGTCTACAGTACGAATGGGCCGGTTCGTCCGGGTCGTTACCACTGTCTCACAGAAAACTGGTGGAAAGTAGCAACTTGCTGCTGCGTGTCGTATGGTGAGTGAGATATCAGGATGTTTATGAGAACGGCGCACTGGGTGTTTGACCTGAAAGAAATTGAAATTTGACCACACCTTTCTGTAGCACGTTGTATATGTACATATATACACCTGTAATCCGAAGGGATAGGCAGAGGTGTAACCAGTACACCCACATTTCGCCGTCCGTGTGTCCCATTATGGGCGAGACTATCGCAATACCGCGCATTCCAGACTCCGGGCTGATACTGAGCATTTCAAAATAGAAAAACTCAATCAAAAAAACTCAATCACTTTTACCGGACCTGGGAATCGAACCTGAGACCTCAGCGTCAGCCTCAATCGTAACGCGTACGCATTTCAACTGCGCCACCGAGGCAGTCAAGTTGTATATGCAATTTTACTAAATACAAGTTAATGTAACATGTGTAAGCATAATGTTTGTGATCGTCACGCACCGCTGACTGAAAGTTGTTAGACTAAACTTTGTTGTTTTATGGCCGTTCCCAATATTAATCTTCAATTTCACGATAGATAGCTATCGTCAAACATCCGTATTGTTCTATCTACTGCTTGGAAACGTCCCTATTTTTTAGATATGCACGTCGGATACTATGATAGCAATAGATAGGCAGTCTATCTGGGCCCTCTTGTGCGTTATGTTCATACAAGCTGACAAAGAGGAACTATTGTTTAATTTATGTTAGAAAATATGAAGATATGATTTAGATTAGAAATATAAGTTTTAATTTAACATTTATCTATAATTCTTATTTTTTACCACTGTAAATGAAATAATAATATCGAGAAATACTTATTATGTTGCAAAACACAATGTAATAACGAAACGTTTTACTGTCAATACATTACGGCTCTGAATACAAGTCCTTTGAACGAAAATCCCAAGCGTATTTGGGGGATTTTACTGAAGTGGGGAATTATTTTGTCCGCATTAACAAATATTTATATGTCTCTTGCATTTAATTTAATTAATAAAACGGTGCATTATTTTTATTTATGGGAATTTTAGATTTTTTTTATATTTTCTTTTAGATTTTTACATAATTTATTCAGTTTTTTGTATTGCAGTGCAAGTGCCATGTAAGCCTTGTATACTCATGGCTATTTCTTCAAAACGCGTTAATTATTTCGTTTTTTTACAGCCGAGGATATCTGTTTATCGGTCAAAATCTACCGATAAAGAAAAAACTAAATAACTTTATCGACAGATAGCACTTAAAAAATATTGGGACGCTTGAACTGTCATTTTCATAGTGTTGTATATCTGTAGTCAGCTATCAGTCCTCTCATCGGTAGACAGCAATGAAGAATAAGATTACCTATCATTAGTAAGTTTATTGGGACGGTAAAACGGAAAATAGATAAAATTTTCTATCGCCGGTATAGCAAAACTAGAGACAGACAGAATATAGGGAACGGCCATTAGTGAACTGTATACCAAAAGTTAGCATATAATATTTTGCCGTTAATAGACACACTTTTACACTTTTTTACACGTTTTTACACTTGCGGGCAAATAATCTATTAACGGCAGCTATTTCTGCCGCCAAGCAGCAGTGTGTAAGCACTGTTGTGTTCCAGTTTGAAGGACATTGAAGCCAGTGAAATTACTGAACATTATGAGACCTAACACCTCATATCTCGGGGTGACGAGCGCAGTCCAGTGTCATACAGTGCTTTGTTATTTAAAGTTCTGTGTGGCGTTGCTTTTGTTTATGAGCAGGCGTGGCGCTTACCATCAGGCGAGCGACCTGCTAGTCTCGTCATTCAAACTAATAATAAAAAATAAAAAAAACAAGTCAGTTTGACAACCTCCATGGCACAGCGGGCGAGTAGCTGCGAAGCGACAGGCCGTGGGTTCGATTCCCGCACCTAGACAAATGTTTGTGTGATCCATAAATAGTTGGGTGTTGTGGGACCGCAAGTCCCTCGTAGTAGGGTTCATGCTGTAGACAAAATCGTCTACAGCGTGGCTCTATCACTCGCAAAATTTATGCGAAACACATGAACACTTGTGAAACACAACTCTTTGTATTCGAAGTCGGGTAAATTAGGTAAGGTTCTCAGTGGGACTGTACCTTCAAACATTGCTTTATTCATATATATTTTTCTTATTTGCACCCTCCGAAAACGTGAGAACATTTTTTTTCTATACATTTAACGAACCGTGACACGTCGTGTTTGTTTATCCGTTTGACTGATTCTGTCATACGTTACTTGATATTTTCTGACGTCTCAGGACCACGTGGCGCAGTGAGTAAGAGAAATTGGATGTCAAAGGTTCATTTACATCGATAATTTGTTTTGTTTTTAAGCGTATGCCTGTATTTTCTAATTAAAGGGTAGACAGAGGTACAACGGTCAAGGGGAATACGTGGCTAAGTTTATTTTATACAACTGATGCCAAGACGAGCAGAGGGGCTAGCACGGAAAACTTGCGAAAAGTTATTCGAGCTGTCATCGACAACAATTTCTATGAGATTTTAGTACAGCGCCTCTATCGTACGTGAAAGAAACTAATATATATGGAATATATATGAATGATATATATGAAATTGTCTATCGAGCCCTCGATACCTTTACATTACGATTTCGATAGTTTTCCATGCTAGCCCCTCAGGTCGCTTGTCGGATGGTTAGCGTCACGCCTGTCCATATAAAGCAGTGCAACACCACTCGGAACTTAGAATTATAAAAGCACTGCGCTCATCACCCTTTGACATAAGATGTCTAAAAAGTCTCATAATGCCCAGTTTCAGTGGCTTCAATGTCCTTGAAACTCGGCAGTGCTTACACACTACTGCTTGCTAGCTGAAATAGGCAAAGCGGTGGTACTTATCCAGACGACGAATGCATACGAAGCACTATTCAAATCTTCTGTGAACAATTGTGTTGTTTTTATCAGATCTACTTGAACTTGTTTTCTGAACCTCATATCGATATTGAAATAAAACTAGTTTATACGGATCTTATCGCGGTTTCATTTTATTTTATGAGTGGTAGAGCCACGCTGTAGACACTTTTGTCTACAGCATGTATGGGCCGGCTCGTCCGGGTCATTACCACTGTCTAACAGTGAACCGGCTGCTGCGATTCGTACGGTGAGTGGGATATCCGGAGGCTCAAACCCCCTCCCCTTCCCAATTCCTTTATTATCCCTTTCCTTTAAGGTCGGCAGCACACCTATGATACTTTTGGTATTGTGGGCGTACATGAGCGGTGGAGAATACTTACCGTCAGGTGATCCTCTTGCTCATTTGCCGGCCTATGCCAAAAAAAAAATTAACGGCCTTCATGATCACGGGAGAGTTTTATTTCAATGTGTAATATTCGCGTAAACATAAGAAATCACTCCTATCGATAGTTCATAATATCCTCACTATGCGTTTCCATAGAGCATTAATATACTAAAGTAACGCCAGCATAAATATTGCGATCACGTACCGGTTGTAATGTTAGGAATTCTATCTATAGCTGCCATGAACTGCGGAGATTTAACAGCGAGGTCTATCGGAAAATGTGAGAATGATATCGTCGTATCCGGGTCTTTGCAGTGAATTTGAATCAGGATTTAGTTTGCTATGACTTGATTAGCTAAATTAATGTTGTTTTACATTGAATCTAGACAATAGTATAGCATTAGTCTATCTATCTATCGTGATAGATTACAATGGAAACAGCTAGAGGAGGCCTTTGCCAATTGGCATGCTGAAATAAGAGATATACTTTAACATACAAACTAACAGAAAACAATTCAGAAAATAAAGGGCTTATTATTATTATATAGTATTAGTAAGATAAAAATCAGGTGTATGCATTAATCCATATGAATTCTTGGAATTCATTGGGATTGCGCTAAAGCAACGATGCCAAAAACCAACAAACAATGAAACCGGAATGAGTAATTTTCACAAGTAAATCTATAGATATAGTATTAATTTAGCATCTCCAGTGAAAGATGTACAACAACAAGGTGGTAGGTCCCTCGTATGCGAAAGGCCGTCTGGGTTGGTACCACCACTTTGACTATTTCTGCCGCCAAGCAACAGTCTGTAAGCACTGTTGTGTTCCGGTTTGACGGACATTAAAGCCAGTGAAATTACTGGGCATTATGGGACTTAACACCTTATATCTTGGGGTGACGAGCGCAGTCTAGTATCATGCATCATGTAGTGCTTTGTTATTTAAAGTTCTGTGTGGCGTTGCTTCTGTTTATGAGCAGGCGTGGCGCTTACCATCAGGCAAGCGACCTGCTCGTCTCGTCATTCAAATTATAAAAAAAAAGTCGTTCCTCTGATACAACCTGCTACAGGCACTTGTTACCGACGTAGGCACTCCTGCGTTTTACTTAAACCATTAAATAGTGTACTGAAATAAACGTGTAAAACACGTATTATCTTTTGGCAAAAGTGTCCTTTATATTATTCATGTACTTAATATGGTAATTACCTTCACAGATTAATATTTAAATTAAATTTGTTAAACATGCGGTCGGCCATCATGTTTTTATTGCGACAACTTACAAATTAAACTGGATTAAAACCAGCTGCGAGTAAGCTGGTGTGTAAATCCATATTAACCGGGATTAGAAGTTTGGTCGAACGGGATTCTGTTTTGCTAATGAACACAAATTTCAAACGTGGCGATTAGAGAATCTTTGTTAAGGCCTGTTATGAGTCACCTGATAGTGAGTGTGTATGTACCGGGTCTTATTAAAATCTAGTCATCTTAAAACTTCTTCTAATCACTCGTTTATTAAGATTGATAAGATCGATCACATCCCTGCAAATTATTTCCATTAACTGTGGGCGCCAACGGCTTTATTCATATCATCTATTTATCATTGACGCCTGGTTTCTGAAAGGCTGATCAATGTTAAATTAACTAATCATACATACGCACTCACGCCTGTAATCCCCGAAGGGGTAGGCAGAGGTGTAACCAGTACACCCACATTTCGCCGAGCGTATCTCCGTCCCTTATGTGATAGGAGGCGAGCCTATCGCCATAAAACCTATCGGTTAAATTAACTAATCAAATGTCAAATCTCATGTCAAGTCGAAATTGAGTTGCTAGAAGCGTGATCAACACTTTTGATTTGATACACATGTTAGCTAACATGACATTCAAATTAATATGAAAAATCGTATGTCAAACGGTACTAAAGAGAGATCAAATATTATTAATGTTTTCACTCAATAACGTTTCAGCGGAAATAGAATGTATTACTCATTCTATATTAAAAAGAAAATGACATATTTATGTCCTAGCAATGCAATCGCATTTGGTGCTACTGGGGTTTGGGGGGTTAAATACTTATATCGTACGCTATATATTGCGTAAATTGGACCATACTTTTCTGTAACACATTGTATAATATCAGAACAACGCCATTGAGTAAAGTGACCTCTTTATAAATGCAGCGGCGCCAGAATCATACGGCGTAGGCATTTGGAAATTTTAATATAGCTACAACTTATATCACGAAGAATAAATATTGCAACACAGGTGTAAGATATTTTATTATTCGTAAATCGTAATTCATTTCTTTTTATTAAAAACTGACGTATGAAAGGCTGTATCGAAACTTCGCCAGATGTTAAGAACGAGTTCAATATATTAGTTAGACCGAAAATAAAGTTGTTGATATTTTATTTTAGTAATAAGTTTGTTTCATGTGTAATTTGAAAAAGAAAAATAAACAATAAATTTTATTTATTTTCAGTTTACCAGTAGGCGATACACTACACTAATATAAAAACATACGTAAACAAACAAGAATATGGTATCCCATAAATAGGCAACCACAACATATAATGCGTAACTTGCACCCTTGGGTAACTTACATACATATAAGTAAATACATACATATAAGTGCCCACGCCTTTATTCCCTATGGGGTAGGCGGAGGTGTAACCAGTACTGCACCCACGTTTCGCCGAGCTTATTGCCCATTATGTGATAGAGGGCGAGCCTATCGCCATACCAGGCACAAATTCCAATCCCGGGCAATTCATGTGATTTTTAGAATCAAAAACTCAAACACAAAATGAGATTTGAGATTGCTCGACCTGGAAATTGAACCTAAATCACGATTTTAACTTTCCAAAAAGGTGATGCATTCTTAAATAATAATAATACTAGCTCTTTATTATACATACATACGCAGTCACGCCTGTAATCCCCGAAGGGGTAGGCAGAGATGTAACCAGTACACCCACATTTCGCCGAACGTATCTCCGTCCCACGATGTGATAGGGAACAAGCCTATCGCCATACCGGGCACAAATTCCTGACTCCGGGCTGATACTGAGCATTGGGATGGGATGAGGATGGGAAGGGGAGGAGAGGGGATATGGGCATCCGGATATCTCACTCACCGTACGAAACGCAACAGAAATCTGCTACTTTACGCTGGTTTCCTGTGAGACAGTGGTAACGACCCGGACGAGCCGGCCCACAAAACTGTCTACAACGTTGCTCTACCACTCAAATATCTATCTACAAAATTGTGCGCAGTCCACTTGCATTACCGGTTAAATGAGCATAAAACGTGCTCACTGCAAAGTCTGTACTTTACGGTCAAAATGCACAGTTTGTGAGCAGATTATAATTTTAGATAAATTTTTGCAACCAACAGAAATGAGTGCTAATATCGATAAAAGTTACCACCGCCGCTTATCGATAATTGAGTTCGTGGTCTCATCCGTATCCTTGTACTTAGCATGGTTGCATAACGAGAAAAATGGTAATGAAGTATTTTATTAATTTTCTTAATATTAACGCATTACAAATGCCTCAGTGGCGCAGTTGTAATGAGGCTGACGCTGAGGTCTTAGGTTCGATCCCCGGGTCGGTTAAAAGTGATTTTGGGTTTTTCTATTACAAATTGCTTAGTAACAGCCCGGATTCGAACATTTTAGGCTATAGTTACTTTGCAATTACCTACAAATAATAGGCAATTGCAAAGTAATTAAAAAGTTTAAACAAAGTACCTAATAATATTATTAGGTACTTTGTTTTCGTATTGGGTACTTTAAACAAAGCTTGAGCTAATTATTGTGTAGGTCAGGATAATTATGGCATCGGTAAAGAGAATTCGAGGTTAGTAGGATTAGGTCGAGAAACCAAATTACCAGTACTTAATTATTAGTAGTAACCAAATTAAACCAAGCATTATCATACTGAGGGATAAAATCTCAGATGTATCCATAGATAGATCTCATAAACGCCCTAAATTACATAGTTCAGGATATTTATTGACGGCCTCTGTAGTGTGAAACTAAAGAACATATTGTTAGCTTTCATTATTTTATCTTGCATATAAGTAAGTCATATTGTTTGTCTCGGTGCGGGAATCGAACCCACGGCCTCTCGCTTAATTGCCGGCTACGCGCCTACTTCGCCACAGATAATGTCCCCACGGCTGCTTCGCGGCAGAAATAGACAAAGCGAACCTACCTTCCCAGACTTCTCGCATACGAGGGACCAGATATTGACTTTCTATTTTTAGTCCTACACAAAAATTTAAAAACTTTATACTTATAACGGATGATTCATTTCATTTCTATAATAGTAATGCTTTACGAAATATGCTATTCAATCTTTTTTGACGACATATACACTGGAGATAGTTCATTTATCATCATACTAATATTATAAATGTGAATGTAAGTTTGTTTGTTACGCTTTCACGCGAAAACTACTTAACCGATCATCATGAAACTTTTTACACATATTCTTGGAGGTATAAGAAGTAACATGGATACTTTTTATGAAAAAAAAAACTATTTGTTTGCTACGCTTTCACGCCTAAATTACTGAACCGATTTTGATGAATTTTGATGTAGAGTTAGATGGGACCCTGGAGACAGTTATAGGCTACGTTTTATTTGGGAAAAGTCTATTCACGCGGGCAGAGCCGTGAGCAAAAGCTAGTAATTAATAGTTCAACAGCATACAATTTGTAATGTAACCGATATATGCATTAATACAAATGAGTGACGATATCGTTACGATGTAATGATTGCTACGCATTGGCAGCCCGCCCGAATAATTACAGATACCAACCACCATGTTCTATCAAAAACGTGCTGATCTAGGGTGAAATATACTCAGCAGAAATAAACGTTCGGAGCGATGGTATATTACGTTTTTTTTTTTTTTTTTGCATTGGCTGGCTAAGGAGTATGTGAGTCAACTGAGGGGCTAGCACAAATAACTTGCGAGAACGTATTCGTATCGAAATGTCATTGAAACCTTCATACAAATGCTAGCGTTCTCGATTCAAATACTTATTTGTAAGTTGTTCGTGCTCACCCCCCTGATGGTAAGTAATCAATACCCACAATACCAGAAGAATCATTGGCGCATTGCCGACCTTAAAGGATGATAGATTGGGAAAGGGTCTTGGGCCCTCGGATATCCCACGGTCAACTTATGGTAAGTGATCACCGCCCTCAATACCAGAAGAATTATGGGCGCGTTGCCGCATATATAGAATGATGAGTTAACATGACAGTGGTAACGACCCGGACGAGCCGGTCCATTTATGCTGTAAACAGAGCTGTCTACATTCATTTTCAATACACTGCCGTATATCTAGGTTAAAATTCAATAATTAATTTTATTTATTATTTATTTTAGGGCATAGAGAAATTTCTCAAATTTATTATTATGTATTAGTAAATTTCTTCTTTCACCTGCCCTTATCACACTCGCAGTGGAGTCGCCAAATTGCTTTTTAACACATATTATAGAAAGATTTGGCTTATAATTTTTACCACTGGCCACCTGTCCGACGTCAACCATCTGGGGATTTTTATTACTCTTAATCTCCCACTCATTCGGTAGAGGAGGCCCATGCCCAGCTGTGGGACGTGTATAATACATAGCTAGTAATATGTAGAGTACTCTTTATTTTAAAAAGTGCTTTCTTTCTTATAATATTAATTATTTGTTATTTTATTAAAAACGTCATTAAAAGACGCATATATAACCAATTAGGTATTGTATGCAATAATAGTAACACAAAAAAAATCTAAACATATTATTTACCCGAATGGTTATTATAATTCCGGTGATATTTTGAAATGTAAAGTAAATTTCACTAATTAATTAATATTCAATATTATTAGCGGTTTGTCCACTTTTCACTCACTCGTTTTCGACACAGGAAACACAGACTCATGGATGAATTACACTCATTAATAATTCAGCAAGGATTATCTATGATCAGATACGCTAATGGAATTTAGATGTCATCGGATATTACTAGGTATATTTCACAAAAAAAATGTGGTATACATAACTTAAACTTATATTATGTACTACTATTACTACTAGCCGTGTATTATACATGTCCCACTGCTGGGCACGGGCCCAGAATGAGAGGGGTTAGGACTTAGTCCACCACGCTGGCCTAATACGGGTTGGTAGACTTCACACACCTTCGAAATTCCTATAGAAAACTTCTCAGGTATGCGGGTTTCCTCACGATGTTTCCTTCACCGTTAAAGCAAGCGATAATTAACAATTAGTACACACGTAACTTAGAAATGTCAGAGGTGTATGCTCTTGGGGCTGGTTTCGAACCTGCGACTTTCGTCTCGACAGTCCGTGCCACTCACCTCTGAGCTATCGCTGCTGCATATACTATAATAATTATATTTTTAGTAGGATATTTATACTTATATCCGAATGCATAGCATCCGTAAGTACATACATAGAGAAAATCCTGCTATAGTAGCTTCATCCGACAAGCTTTATTGCGGTACTAGCTAGTGTCTTTATTGCGGTACTAGCTAGTGTCTTTATTGCGGTACTAGCTAGTGTCTTTATTGCGGTACTAGCTAGTGTCTTTATTGCGGTACTAGCTAGTGTCTTTATTGCGGTACTAGCTAGTGTCTTTATTGCGGTACTAGCTAGTGTCTTTATTGCGGTACTAGCTAGTGTCTTTATTGCGGTACTAGCTAGTGTCTTTATTGCGGTACTAGCTAGTGTCTTTATTGCGGTACTAGCTAGTGTCTTTATTGCGGTAGTAGCTAGTGTCTTTATTGCGGTACTAGCTAGTGTCTTTATTGCGGTACTAGCTAGTGTCTTTATTGCGGTACTAGCTAGTGTCTTTATTGTGGTACTAGCTAGTGTCTTTATTGCGGTACTAGCTAGTGTCTTTATTGCGGTACTAGCTAGTGTCTTTATTGCGGTACTAGCTAGTGTCTTTATTGCGGTACTAGCTAGTGGCTTTATTGCGGTACTAGCTAGTGTCTTTATTGCGGTACTAGCTAGTGTCTTTATTGCGGTACTAGCTAGTGTCTTTATTGCGGTACTAGCTAGTGTCTTTATTGCGGTACTAGCTAGTGTCTTTATTGCGGTACTAGCTAGTGTCTTTTCAGTTAGTTCTGAAATAGGGGCATTTGTAGAATTCTACCACGGTATCCGCTGCCTGTCGTAAGAGGCGAATAATTAGGATCATGGAGGTTGCGGGCGTACAGCGGGGATGTTCGGCATTAGCACATTTTCTTCGATTCCACCCCAAGATGAGTTTTATAGTATTTTTTGAATGGTAGAGCCACGCTGTCGACAATTTTGTCTACAGCATGAATGGGCCGGCTCGTCCGGGTCGATACTACTGTCTTACAGAAAACCGACGTAAAGTAGCAGCTTTCTGCTGCGTTTCGTACGGTGAGTGAGATATCCAGTGGCCCAAATCCCCTCCCCTTCCCAATCTCTTAATTATCCCTTTCCTGTAAGGTCGGCAACGCGCCCATAATTCTTTTGGTATTATGGGCGTACATGGGCGGTGGAGATCACTTACCATCAGGTGACCCACTTGCTCGTTTGCCGGCCTATGCTATAAAAAAAAAGATGAATGGTCGTACAAAAACTGTGTGCTGCCGTAGATGCCGCTGACGGCCCGATTATGATAGGGCTTTCAAACCCCAAAGGAATGGGCCAGAATAGCATAACGCAGAGGCGATAGCGGCAGCAATCCAGGTAATCCAAGATCACCGCAACCGTCTCACTTGCGCCGAAGAGGACCACCGTGGGGTTTTTAGCCGGTACACCGGCGTAGCAAAGTATATTTTATACTTCTCGTTGGCGAAATGCCTAATAATGCGAAGCCATATTTAAACAAAAGAAGAGGAGGTTTTGAAACATTTTTAATATCCAAATTTGTGACATACGGACGGACAGACGAATATGACGAAAATAAAGGGTTTCATTATTGCCATTTGGGTACGGAACCACAAAAAGGATCTCTTTCCCTTGTCACCAAACAAACACAAACAAATTACCTTAAATAAAATGAGAATTAATTAACGTCCGTATCAAAACACGCTGCAGAATTCGGTACCCCTTTTTTAAGAGTACTTTTTCCACCAATTCGGAGTTCGATGGTGCCCGGGCACGGGATTAGCATACTAATGAAAGGAGCGCTGCGAAACTAACATTTGTAATTACTTTTGTCCTGAGTCTGCAAGTTACGAGAGTTTTTTTAAAGGTACATTATTAAAATGTAAAAAAGGGAATTGAATACGGTGATCCGCTAAGTATAATTTTAATACGGACCCACGCCTGATATCTCCCAAAGGGGCAGACAGAGGTGCAATCAGTACATCCACACTTCGCCGAGCCCACTTCCGTCCCATGATGTGATAGGAGGCGAGTCTATCCGCCACACCGGGTACAATTCCAGACTCCGGGCCGTTACTGAGCACTTCGTCATAGACAAACCCAACATCACTTCTACCCGATTCGGGGACCGAACCGGAGACCTCAGCACAGCAGTCGCAACGCGCACGCAACATACTCGTAACTACGCCACAGTCAGTCGAGGCAGTCAATAATTTTAATTGGTTATAAAGTATTCGAGCTTGATTGTATGATGAATTTATTGTTGACAATTACACGCCTGAAGAAGTAGACAGAGGGGCATCGGATAGATAAAAACATTATTATTTTGGTGGTAGATCCACGCTGGAGACAATTTTGTCTACAGCATGAATGGGCCGGCTCGTCCGGGTCGTTACCACTGTCTCACAGAAAACCGGCGTAAAGTAGCAGCTTGCTGCTGCGTTTCGTACGGTGAGTGAGATATCCGGAGGCCCAAAGTCCCCGATCCCCTTAGTTAAGGAAGTTATCCCCTTCCCAATCCCTTACTTATCCCTTGCCTTTAAGGTCGGCAATGCGCCTATGATTATTTTAGTATTATGGGCGTACATGGGTGGTATCATGTGATTCACTTGTTTGTTTGCCGGACTTTACTAAAAAAAAAATTGTGACGTGGGACCACAAATCCTTCGTAGTTCCTGATACCCACAATACAAGTTAACCTAGTGTGGCGTCAGGACTAAATGTGTGACTGTTGGGTGTATTTATTATCTCTCTATTCTAAAAAAAAGTAACTGGCGCCGCCGCCGCCGCACCGCTGCCAAAAGCTTGTCACGCTATCTCCTCCGAAACCGCTTGGGGTATGGGGTCGAGACCGATACCAATCGATGCAGAATAATGTGGGGAAGAAAGTAAGATATGTCTCATATTCGTCGGACTTTAAGTTTTTTTTTATTTTATTTTTTCTGGAAAAGCATGGGCAACGCCCCTAGTTATTTAAATCTATATTATATTTTCATAGCCTAAAAGTTTTGCTCAACTCGAGGATCGAATCTTATATATATCCTCACAGTTCCGAAACACACTACTAGTAGACCAATGCTGTTATTACGTGATACAGACTCGAATGCTTCGTAATCTAGAATCACCGAATAAGCTTAATTTAAATTCAGTACATAGTGCAGAACATCTCAGACGTGGATAGTTAACGTGCTTCCATTTTCAACGCAATTAAAACACTCATTAATTAATTAAAAGCTTGCCACCAAAGACTTCAATGTATATTACTAGATGGGCTATTTAGAAGTAAAATTGTGCCACATAACGCGGGAGTTTGACAGCTACAAGGTGGTAGGCCCCTCGTATGCTTAGGGCTGTCTAAGTCGGTACCATGGCTTTGTCTATCTGCCGCCAAGCAGTAGTGTGTAAGCACTGTTGTGTTCCGGTTTGATAGACATTGAAGCCTGTGAAACTACTGGGCATTATGAAACTTAACATCATCGTCGTCATCGTCATCAACGAGCGACACAATGTCTCTTGACGGTCGAAATTATATTTGGACTGCACTGTACCTACTTAACATCAGAAGACCAATTCTCGTATTTAACTGATACTGCGAATGAATATTAACCGAACCGAGATTAGATTTTGATTTGGCAAAAAATTGTATTCTGCTGCTCTTTAAGTTCCGTCCAGTGTCAATATAATATCATCCTATGTCATTCCAATCTCAATTCAATCTCAATTATGACATTTATTTTAAGGACATGTGTCATGTAAAAATATACCGTTTTGGCTTCAGTCAACTTTTATTGTATTTTCGATCTCATTTGGATCTATGTGCACATTCGACGATCATTATTGGTTTTTAAAGAATACCATTTGCAACATTCTTGACACTGAGACTAGATCGGGGTAACATTTTGAACATTTTAAATTACGAGAATTGGCCCCCAGGTCGCTAATCACTTTGCCAGGATAAAAAAAAACAAGCAGAAAATAATAATGTAATAGAACCGCAATAACTGCTAATGTCTAGACTCCATTACGCCCTAATTGAGCCGAAAAGCCTAAAAATGAAATGTAACGTTTAATAGCGCCAAGGAAAGCCTTTAGTTTAGGGTTCCCTAGCCAAATGTCAAAAACAAAGCCCTTATAATTTCGTTATGTCTGTCCGTCCGTATGTCACAGAATTTTTTCTCGGAGACTATTAGCACTATATGGCTGAAATTTGGATGATAGCTGTATTCACAAGGTGGTAGGACCCTCGTATGCCAGAGGGCCGTCTGGGTTGGTACCACCACTCTGTCTATTTCTGCCACCAAGCAGTAGTGTGCAAGCACTGTTGTGTTTCGGTTTGAAGGACATTACAGCCAGTGAAATTACTGGGCATTATGAAACTTAACATCTTATGTCTCGGGATGACGACCGCAGTTCAGTGCCATGCAGTGTGACATTGCTTCTGTTTGTGGGTAGGCGTGACGCTTAACATCAGGCGAACGCCCTGCTCATCTCGTCATTCAAGCAAATAAAATATATTTACAAAAAAGAAACTATTAACCGCTATACAAAAGTGTATTGTATTGTATTGCAACCCTGTATTATACATGCCCCACTGCTGGGCAGGGGCCTCCTCTACTGAATAAGAGGGGTTAGGGCTTAGTCTACCACGCTGGCCTAATGTGGTTTGATAGACTACACATACCTTCAAAATTCTTATGGAAAACTTCTCAGGTATGCAGGTTTCCTCACAATGTTTCCTTCACCGTTTAGGAAAGCGATAATTAACAAATAATACACACATAACTTAAGTCAGGGCTAGTATAAAAATATACGCACTCACGCCTGTAATCCCCGACGGGGTACGCAGAGGTGT
The DNA here is from genome assembly GCA_905332985.1 of Mimas tiliae. Lineage (NCBI taxonomy): Eukaryota > Metazoa > Arthropoda > Insecta > Lepidoptera > Sphingidae > Mimas > Mimas tiliae. The sequence continues at coordinate 5,300,130 of HG995262.1, read as the reverse complement.
AACCAGTACACCCACATTTCGCTGAGCGTATCTCCGTCCCATGATGTGACAGGGGGCGAGCCTTTCGCCATACCGGGCACAAATCCAGACTCCGGGCTTATACTGAGCATTTCGTAATAGAAAAACCCAATATCACTTTTACCCGAGCAGGGGATCGAACCCGAGACCTCAGCGTCAGCCTCAGTCGTAACGCGTACACATTACAACTGCGCCACCGAGGCAGTCTAGCTACTAGAACGCGTGCTCGAACCATTACGTCCACAAGCGTTCGCACGTGTCCCGAAACGTAATACGGGTTCGTCAGTTTTTACGTTGAAATAAAATGACAGGTACCACACCTTTTCGACAGAAGATTTTACGAGCGGCCGCTTTTCGCGAAATGTTCGGGGTCAATCGGTTTTAGATGAGGGTAAATGTCAAATGATACATGTCTTTGCGACTGCTAAGGTCTCAAGGCACGTTTTAACCTCCTACAAGAAGAGGAGTGTTGTAAATTTGACCCCTTTGGCTGGTTGTGTACGTGTGCGTGTGTATGTGTGTGTATTTATACTTCGACTGTGATTTTTCGAATCGAAAACTCATTCAGAGAATCTGAATGCCTGACCTGGGATTTGAACTCGGGACCTCACGGTTTCTCAATCTGTTCTGCAATAATACCAATAAGGCGAAAATATTCACACAAACATTTGTCTCGGTGCGGGAATCTAACACGCGGCCTCTCGCTTCACAGCTACTCGCCTACTGCGCCACGGAGGCTGAAATCTGTCTGCACCGATACCTATCTCAAAGTCCACAAAACTCGATTCCAATTAATCTACTGTTGAATCCAGCCTATTGATTAAATTAATGAAATCAGAGCATGAAATGACGAATGCATACCACGTTCTATTACATTTACATACTGATTGCTTTCAGGATTATGTTGGAGCGATTTCCTGATTATTTCCACGAACCGACTTTTAATTAGCCACTTATCCAGCGGTATCTATTCGACTTTGCTTTAAGGGTTGTGCGAAATTGCGTCGTAAAATAAATATTCGAGTTTTTTTAAACCCAAATGACCAACGAGCATAAGGCCAATTCTCGTAATTTTAAATGTTCAAAATACCATTCCGATCTAGTCTCAGTGTCAAAAAAGTTGCAAATGGCATTCTCTTAAACCAATAATCAACGGCCACCGAGCAAGTGGGTCACCTGATCGTAAGTGATCTCCATCGCCCATGTACGTCCACAATACCAAAAGAATTATGGGTGCGTTGCCGACCTTAAAGGAAAGGTATAATTAAGGGATTGGGAGGGGGAGGGGTTTTGGGCCTCCGAATATCTCACCCACCATACAAAACGCAGCAGCAAGCTGCTACTTTACACCGGTTTTCTGTGAGACAGTGGTAACGACCCAGACGAGCCGGCCCATTCGTGGCGTAGACACGAGTATCTACAGCGTGGCTCTAACACTAAAAGTATGCCGGCTCGGAGTAGCGCTTATAACAAGACGAGCGACCTGTGCTCGTTTTGTCACACAGGCTAATAAAAAAATTGGTCTACTATGCTAGGATAAAAAAGACAACAATTACAAAAACTAAAACCCAAACACAACCAACCGTCTAAAATAAACAAGTGATTATTCAAACACACAGCCCTAAGTGAGAAGAAATGTATTGCGATCCACTTCACCGTACATTTGCTCCTAAATCGAAGGAAACCGATCCTCGGCAGTCACTATTTATCTAAAACAACTCCATTCGCTAAACTAAGAAGGTCGGACGATAAATCCACGTTGTGGTGTTGTATTTTAAAGTGGCTTCTGACCATTCTATATTGCTTTCTTCTACTCAATGATCTTTATTAAGGACCTTTTGAAATATATTTGGCCTATCGTCTGGTTTGGTCTTCCAGATCAATTTATGAGGTTTAATTCCTAAAACTATTTAGAAAAATCTGTATTTTCTTCTTCCTGCCTTTTTTTATTTACTTGAATGACGAGACGAGTAGGTCGCTCGCCTGATGTTAAGCGTCACGCCTGCCCATAAACAAAAACAACGTCACAAGAACGTTGAATTACAATGCAATGCATGGCACTGGACTGCGCTCGTCATCCCGAGACATAAGTTGTAAGTGTCACAATGTCCAGCAATTTCACTGGCTTCAATATCCTTCAAACCGGAACACAACAGTGCAAACACTGCTGCTTGGCGGCAGAAATAGACAAAGCAGTGGTACCTACCCAGACGGCCTCTCGCATATGAGGGACCTACCACCTAGTATAGCAAGTGCGTATTTATGTCTGTACTAGCTTATGCCCGCGACTTCGTCTGCGTTCATTAGTGCTCCGCTCGTATTGGTCTTAGCGTGATTTTATATAGCCTATAGCCTTCCTCAATAAAATGGCTATCTAACACTGAAATAATTTTTCAAATCGGACCAGTAGTTCCTGAGATTACCGCTTTCAACCAAACAAACTCTTCAGCTTTATAATATTAGTATAGATTAACTGTTTCTATAGCTAGAACTGGTCCTGAATGCACACAGCTATCACAGTGACATGTTTTTGTGATAGTGATATATTCACAACAATAAATTGTAGTTATTCCAGTTATTTCGTACTAACTTCTTTGTATGTACCCCAGGCGAACGTTTAACTCGAGCTGACAAAGACAAACGGCTCTAATAGATGTTGCTTTACATTTGAAATAACACAAACTAGATATTTGTGTATAATATATGTGTATGTAATTTAGTAGATCATTTTTTATTTATTTATTTTACTATTACAAGTTTATTACAAGTCTTACGCTTCTGAAAGGCCCATCAACATTCATCTAACATAGCTTTGATTTGACATCGCTGTCAAATTAATTCGAGTTGCTGAAACTTTATTTAGTGAAAAAAAAAATATCATTTGATATCTGTTTAGTACGACTCGACATACACATTATATCAATTTGGAAGTTATGCTAGCCAACATGTGTGTCAAATTAAAGGTGTTGATCACACTTCTAGCAACTCAATTTCGACTTGACATGAGATTTGACACTCGATTAGTCAATTCAACATTGATCAGCTCTTCAGAAACCGGGCGTCAGGGTATCTGAGGCGATCCACACTAGGGTGAGCCTGTCTCGTGGATGGCTTGGAATATAAGTTTTGTTAGTGTAACTTCTGGTATGATGGAAGGCAGAGATCACTTACCGTCAGGTTTTCTGGCCTATGCTATAGCAGAGCCATTCGATTTCTCGTATGATAAATCACACCGTAAGGCCTGTTTTGAAGTGCGCGTTCGAAACAAGAGACCGCGACACATGACGGCAGCGACACGTCCGGTTTGCATGCAATTTTAAAGGTACGTTTTTAGGTATGCGATCGAGAAAAAACACCGCACCACGCGACATTTTCTATACAATTTCATACAAAGCGGATTTATCGCTATTGCTTGACTTGCGACACACGTAGTACTCTTTCTGGCTTACCATACTTCCAAACAGGCCTTTAAAGACAAGGATAAAGCCAACACAAAAACAATGAAAACGGAATATTCTAGAACGTTATACCAAAGCAACTAAAACACAAAGCGACAAACACAATTCGGTGTGAGCTAAAATAGAAGAGATAAAATGATTATCAGGGTATTACTAACACACTAATGGCCAGAATAATTCCAGTAAAGACGGAATAGCTCGGGTTCTCATCTGAGCAAATCCCCACAGCCGCCTCGTCCCACAAAGCAAACTTCATTAGCTCAGTCGCTCGTGCAAGAAAAAAGTATAAAAATAGTGTTCAGATTCGACGAGGGTTCCTGATAACAATAGGTGTATTTTGTAGTGGTTTTTGTCTGGTATTATATTCGCGTGGATTTCCAATTTGAACTCACAGAACAATTGAGTCTTTCTAAATGTCTATTAGACTGGGAATTTACATTCAATTTTATTTTCAACTGCTTGATCAGATTCACTCCATATACACATTTTTTTTTACCTTTTTCTTTAATTGGCTTGAATGACGAGACAAGCAGGTCTCTCGCCTGCTGGTAAACACCAAGCCTTCCCATAAACAGAAGCAACACAACACAGAACTTTGAATTAAAACGCACTGCATAGCATAGGACTGCGCTCGTCACCCAGATATTAAATTTCGTAATGCCAAGTATTTTTGAATCACACATTATCGAAACACAACAGTGCTTACACACTATAGCTTGGCAGTAGAAATAGACAAAGCGGTGGTACCAACCCAGACGGCCTCTCGCATACGAGGGACCTACCATCTAGTAACTAATATGAATGCCTTCAGACATCCGATCCAGCTATACGATCAGATGTGCATTGCATATTAAATCAAATGTAAGGCCTGAATGCCTTCGAATAGTGTGATCAGACAATGGATAATAATGATATTGTATGCACAAGGGACCTACCAGTATTTATCAACCATGATGATGAATATAAAGTTTTTAAATTGTAGACCTCGCGCAGGGAACCCTAAAAGCTGGAAGAAAAATAGGAAGAGCGTTTGAACGTTCCTTTCCATTAGGTAGACTGTACATAGATAGAATTTATCTAATAGTGTTACTCTGTTTTATTGACTGCTTGATCGGAGAAAGTTAAATATATTATGTTGAAGGAAAAAATACTTGTTTGATTACGTAATACATCGGTATTTAATATTTGATAACATTGTTTGTAATCAGATGAACCGTTTCAAGAAAATTACTTACCTAATACATATTAATAATAAGGTTTTGTTTTTTATACCTTATTCTAAATAGATCTTTGATAGCAGTGATAGCTCCGTGGGGAGTGATACGGACTGTCGAGACAAAAGTCGTAGGTTAGAAACCAGCCCCAAATGCGTGCACCTCTGACTTTTCTAAGTTATGTGTGTATTCATTGTTATTTATAATAATAATAATAATAATACACCCAACAGTCACACACATAGTCCTGATCCCACACTAGATAAACCTGTGTCGTGGGTATCAGGAACTACGAGGGACTTGCGGTCCCACAACACCCATACCCGAGACCAATATTTGTGGATCCCACAAACATTTGCCTCGGTGTGGGAATCGAACCCACGGCCTCTCGCTTCGCAGCCGACTACTAGCCCGCTGCGCCACGGAGCTGTCCGTTGCTTGCTTTAACGTTGAAGGAAACACCGTGAGGAAACCTGCATACCTGAGAAGTTACATGACTACATATTGATTGGTAGACCCACCCTGTAGACAATTTTGTCTACAGCATGAAAGGACCGGCTCAATCGGGTCGTTACCACTGTCTCATAGAAAATCGACTGCTAGTTGCTGCGTTTCATACGGTGAGTGAGATATCCGGAGGCCCAAATACCTCTCCCCTACTAATCCCTTAATTATCCCTTTCTTTTAAGGTCGGCAAAGTGCCCATGATTCTTCTGGTATTGTGGGCATACATGGCTGGTGGAGATCATTTACCATCAGATGACCTACTGGCTTGATTGCTGGCATATGTAAAAAAACACAAAACGAAATTGCACCGATACAATATTGGCATAGCGGTAAAAACGCAGCGCAAGCGCACTGCGATATGCCCAGCTATGCCGGATCTAATCTCGGTAGAGTGATGGGCGATTAGATGGGAATTTTCGATCGTAACTTACCGGCCTTATTTGGGTTTGAAGTATAATTTATTGTGTTCAATTCTATCCGTAGAGGAAAGGTTAAGTAATAAATCGGACGCAGCTGCGTTACGGGACGTTACGTTGGTATTAGGTAACAAAAGGTCCCGATTTGCGGATGTTACGCGAACATTTGTTAAAGTAATGTTTGTCTTATTTTGTCATGCTTTTGATTGTTTCTTTTTTAACCTTTACCCCGGATTAAAGAGCAATGGCTCTTTGGTTTTATATTAGGGCCTTTTATTGGGCTGTTTTTTAAGTTGTATTTTTGAAGTGAAACTTCTTTATCGGCGTATGGGAGAAATTTTATAGGAGGTAAAAAAAAAGTGTAACGTTTTTCTGTTACGCGCCATCTTGGTTTCTGGGTAACATTTTTGCGTTACGCGCCATCTTGATTTCTAAAGGTGCGCTCACAATGAGCAAAATCCAATCTAAATACACGTAGCGTGAGCGTTTTGAGCGCTCAGTGGAACACACCTTAAATTATTTTTTGAAGTGAAACTTTTTTATCGGCGTATGGGGAAATTTTATAATTTTCTAACATACAAAAACAAACTGTAGAGGAACGGGTGCTAAATGTTCCTCCGGCGAAGGGGAGATCTTCAGTCAGGCAGATGTTGTACCTGACCGGCCGCGGCACCTCCGATGGTTGTTTTTTTTTTTTGGATGGACGCTTGCTGATAGCCTGACAAGAGTCGGCTTTAGTCAGCGACACCGGACTTTCGGGCGAATGCTTTAGGCACTCCAACCCTATCGATGGTTGATATTCGGAACTTGTATATATACTAATCGTCGCGCAAACTTTGCTAGCGCGATTCAGGATCTGGTTAATGTTGCATTGTGCGGTGCGCGCTGACGGTCAGGTACAACATCTGCCTGACTGAAGATCTCCCCTTCGCCGGAGGAACATTTAGCACCCGTTTCTCTACAGTTTGTTTTTGTTAGTGTTTAATGTAATATTATTTCAAAATTTTTTAGTTAAATGTCTATAATGTGAAAAAAAAAGTTTCACTTCTATCGGCAGTCCCCAAAGACTGCCCCACATGTTTTTTGTTTATCAGATCTAGTGCAAGACTATGTATGTACTGCGCTCATAATTCCGAGACATAAGATTTTAATATCTCATAATGCCCAGTAATTTAATGTATGAAACAACAACTGAATGAAACAATGAGAACAACAAGATCTATTTGACAGATTTTTTTGTTGAGTGCGTAATTGTCAGGACAGAAAGTTTTTTTCGGAAAATCTACCGGAAAAGTCGGAAATGTGGATGGTATTTTTTTTAACAGTAAACGCATAGCCTAAACCATGTGGAGATACAGACATGAATTTACCCAGGCGCCGCAGGACACGAACAGCAAGTATTACGATAAAATTTACATACATACGCACTCACGCCTGTAATCCCCGAAGGGGTAGGCAGCAGTGTAACCAGTACACCAACATTATAATGTCCCATGATGTGAAAGGGGGTGAGCCTAACGCCATACGGGGCACAAGTCCAGACTCCGGGCTGTTACTGAGCAATTCGTAATAGAAAAACCCAATATCACTTTTACCCGACCGAACCTACGGGGATCGAACCTGAGACCTCAGCGTCAGCCGCAATCGTAACGCGTACGCATTAAAACTGCGCCACCGAGGCAGTCAAAAATGTACATCACTATTTAGATTTTTTTATATCACTTATTCATTTTCACCATACACATATTTTGACATTAAAACAGTCATAAAAAACAGCTTACGTGTGTGACGAAATAACACATAAATAACATTTTAAAAACCAAATTCAATAACTGATTAACAGAGACTAAATAAAAAATATATTGAAAAATAGAACAGTAATATTTTTTGCGTGTGTACGCATACGAATTGCATTTGCGAGTAGAATATTGCATGAAAATTTAACGTGTATCAAATGCACGTACTGGCGTACAGATATAAATTTTTGATATATACCTCGAGTGCTTCGTACATAATATAGGATTGCTGTACAATACGAGACCGAATGTGGTTAGGTGGTAGGTCCCTCGTATGCTAGAGGCTTTTTTGAGACGAGCAGGTCTCTCGCCTGATGGTAAGCCCATAAACAGAATCAACACCAACCAGAACTTTTTGCTAGAAAACCAGAAATGCTTAGTAACAGCCCAGAGCCTAGATTTGTGTCCGGTACGGCGATGAGTCGCTCTCTATCAAATCATGGGACGGAGCTGGTAATATGGGTGTACTGGTTGCACCTCTGTTTACCGGGATTACAGGCATGAGTAGGTATGTATGTATATGTAAAAATAAGACGGTCTTTAAGTTTTAAATCAAATCATACACCATTTTCTATTAACTGTCTATATATTGTCTATCAGAGACTACTGTAAATGACAGTCGATTGACTATATGTTTTAAATCAATTCATATGTCATATTTATCCAACTTCAAAAAAGGAGGAGGTTATCAATTCGACTGTTTTTTTAATGTTTGTTACCTCAGTACTTTTGACTGGGTGAACCGATTTTGATGATTCTTTTGAAATTTTAAAGCTGGTGCTTCCCATGTGGTCCCACTTTTTTTGTTGATTTGGTTAAGATCCGATGACGCAGTACAGAGTAGAAAAATAAAACGCACAACAGTACACTCGTCGCGATTGTGTTTTTACATGCTATTGCTGTAACTACCACAAAAAAAAAATATAACGTTTAACAAAACTTAGAAACCGACTTCAAAATAAAAACACTGAAAAGTCTGTGTCTGTGCCTGTGTCGCTACCGGTCAAATAAAGTTGCGCCGACTCCAAAGAGAATAGAATAGATAGAATTAGTTAAGTATTTGTTGCTTTTCACTGTTTTATTTTGAAGTCGGTGTCTATGTTTTGTTAAACGTTATTTTATTACTAACTTTTTTGTGTTTATAAGAGACTACTGGCGACCCGTCCAGGTTTCCCTTGGAGAACAGATTAAGATCTGTATGAGAAAAAGTTTTAAAATCAGCAGCGCGTCGAGCGGCGGCGGGAGTCGTTTCCGATAGCAGTCGTGACTTGGTTAAGAGATAGATCGTGCCGCGTTTAGAATGAACTAGCTAATGGCCGTTCCCAATATTCTATCTATCGAGATTTGCTTACTGGTAGTAAAATTTTGAGACTTTTTGTATGGAAGATCTGTCAAAACAATAATGATAGTAAGCAAATGTGTCGATAGACAGAATATAGGGAACGGCCATAAATTGAATAAGCATGCGAGTGAAAAATAGGTATATCATTCAAGTGGGTAGAAAGCAAAGAACCCGATGGTAAGTGGTCGTCTGTAAATAGCCACAATGCCACAGGAATCGTTTGTTGCCAACCTTAAAATCTTTTACCCACATTATATTAAACCTATGCTATTAATTATTGTTGTTATTATTTTTTTATATTACTAAAACCGATCAATAAAAATATTATTAAAATAACGGTTAACAAAAAACCTAGAGTAAAACTTAGAGTCGGTGCCTGGGTGCCTATGTCGCTACCGGTCAGATAAAATTGCACCGACTCCAAAGAGAATCGAATAGATAGAATTTGTTATTTTTGACCTTTCAGTGTTTTTAATTTGATGTCGGTTTCTAAGTTTTGTTAACCGTTATTTTTTTTGTATATATAACTACGCATTATAGCTCAAAATTGGAATCATTTTAATTCCAAGAAAAAATATTATCCCTAAGGCGGTGAAATCGGGGATGACAGATTCAAACTTTGTCGTTTATGCACCAATTTTGATAATTCTTTCGCTAGAAGTAGTAAAACAAAAATATAGGTACCAATAATTAAACCGATAAAAATAAAAAGCTAAGAATATTTTATTTTTTTAATTGAGTCCGTGTTATTTTTTATATTTATAGAGTTATAGATATAGATTATATCATTCCTTTACTGTAACGCTTAGAAACGGGACTCCTCTACCAAAGAGAGATGTTAGGCATTTCGTCCACCACGCTTTTACATAAATAATGTACCTAACAAGCCAACGTATGTTATCAAACGACCCTCGAGATTGCGAGAATAGGTACCCCGACGGATAATCTAGCGTGAAATTACCATTTTCAAATCCTCAGCGTTGCTCCAAGATGAGTCTATTCAGCATTGTTGCATTGTGAAAGCTGAGTGGAGCTATTTTAGCGGTCAAAAATGTATGTGGAAAGATTTTATGTTCGTATCTCAGTAGGAGAGGAGCCGGCCGTGAAGTAGGAGGCCGCGGGTTCAATTCCCGCTCCGAGATTTTTTTTGTGTGATCTTAAAATATTTGTTTCGGGTCTGGGTGTTTTCTTCCCAGTAGGCTTGACGTCAGGCAGGCGGTCGTAAAATCTACAAGCCAAATGTTTCTGTAACATGTGTTAAAACGTATGTTGCGCTGACCCTATTGCGAGAGGGATAAATGCAGATAGAAGAAGAAGAGATGAATAATAAATAATATAACTATGATTAGAGGTTTTTTAGTCGGAAGCCACGCTGTAGACAGCTTTGCCTACAGTAATAATAAATTACGCCTGTATCATCGAAGAGGTATGCAGATGTGCAACTAATGCTGCACCCAGGTTTCGCCGAGCTTATTTCCGTCCCATGATGTGTTAGAGCATAACGGGGGGGAGATTGCCTGATTTATGATTCGAAACCAGTACCTCAATGTTTCTTAGCCTATGTACATAACCACTTAACTAATGTAGCGAAATACAAAATAAAAATGCCTAAATAAAGATTCGAGCTTATCGATTTTCAAGTACATACGTACGCCTGTAATCCTTGAAGGGCTAGTCAGAGGTGTAACTAGTACACCCACATTACATCGAGCCTATTTCTGTCCCATGATGTGATAGCGGGCGAGCCTATCGCCATACCGGGCACAATTCCTGACTCCGGGCTGATACTAAGCATTTCATAATCGAAAAACTCAATATCACTTTTACCCGACCCGGGATCGAACCTGAGACTAAGCACAGCAGTTGTACCGGTCCACATTACAACTAGGCCACCGAGGTAGTCATAAAGTTTCAAGATCATCCATTATCCATAATCCACTGGCCATTTTTATCTGAACGCATAAAACTCCCTATACACTAAACTAAAAAGTCGCCCATATTTCATAGGACTTATGAAAATGTGAATAATATTAAGCGGACCGCAAGGAAACCTTTCATGGCACGAATTTCACCTCATTTCCTCGACGAATGAATGGAAAATGGTTGAGGCCTGTGGCAAGGGGCCTTTATGCGCGGTAAATTCCCTACTTTACACCCGGGCCGCGGGTATGTTGGGTTAAGCACTTTTTAAAAGTCATAAATGGACTGCACGGTCAGTATATTATGATATTTTAGTATAATTACTAGGTGGCAGATCCCTTATATGCTAAAAGCTGTATGGGTATGTACAGCTTTATCTATTTTTGCCGCCAAACAGCAGTGTGTAAGTACAGTTATGTTCTGGTTTGAAGATTTGATTTGATCCGGTTTGATAGAACATTGAAGGCAGTGAAATTACTGGGTATTATTAGACTTAACAACTTAGGTCTTGCGGTAACAAGCGCAGACTAGTACCTTGCAATTATTCGACTAACTACTAATATACAATTAATACGCACTTATACATACGCACTCAATCCCTGAAGGGGTAGGCGTAACCATTACACCCAAATTTCGACGAGATTATTTCCGTCCCATGATGTGATAGGAGGGAGCCTATCTGCATACCGGGTACAATTCCAGACTCCGAGCTAATTAATACTGATCATTTCGTAATAGAAAAACCAAATATTACTTTTACCCAACCCGGGGATCAAACCCGAGATCTGAACACAGCGGTCGTACCGTGCACGCATTACAACTGCGCCACCTAGGCAGCCATACTGATAATGTGTCAACATTACCTACTAATATTAATATTAAACCTTCCCTACTCCGCACATAGAAGAACTACAATTCTGTCTGAAGTTCAGTCAAGCAATTTTTTTTATACATGTATAGATTCAATTAAGATAATATAATCCAATATCAGATATGCAAGGAAGCGTGGCGAAGCGTTGTTTCTTCGGGAGAATAATGATATTATTTATTACCTCTGCAACATTACCTAATACATGAGTTTTAGGCAAGTTAGTAGGTAGTAAGTTATTTTTAATAATTGGGACACCAACATCTTATGCCCAAAGCCAAAAGCTAATTAACGCACGAGGTAATAGCGAAACTTGGTTCCCGTTGTGTTGTTGGTGTCAAACGGCGGGTCGCGCCATATAATACCAAATAATGCCAAATCTAAGGCACGAGAAGGTGGACGCTAGCATTAAGCCAGAATAACGCTAGCAAGAAAGAAAGATAAGATTTTGGTTATATTTCCTTCTCTTTCGGGGAAAATTCATCTTCGAATACCTTTCAAGACTGGGGAGGAGGGATGGTTATGTTGAACTCACCAGCCTTCCAACCTAGGTCACATCGAGAGACTAGTGATCGGGGCCCTAACCAATTTTACTACGCCGATGTACCAACTAAGTCCAAGGGAGCCAGCCACCTTCGAAGCAAATGGGACGGTTCCAGAGAATCCTGGATACCTTCATTACTGCCAGTACCGCCTCTACGCTATGTTTCTATGACCAATCTCCTTTCGAGCGTGGGAGCCCCTTACAATCAGGAATCCCTCGGCATCTACGTAAGCCCAAGGTTTTATGCCGTTTATCTTGAGGTCGCAATTTTCGCCTGTGTCATGGAATAAACACTCTCGATCTAAACGAGGCTTTATGCATATAACGCGTAGCATGAGAAGAAAATTGTACCTCAAAAATCCATACTGAATTGGGGCACATTCAAAGTGCAAAATGATATATATAAAAGTGGAATGTAAACTTGTATCCAATAGCCATTGCACGAGCGGCCGCTGAGTGCGCGCACGTGATATGAAATCATATTGCAATCTGTTTAGGACTTGCATGCGCTAGTTTTAATGCTTTATCCGCATAGATGATAGTTTTTAAATCCTCGATTAAAAAGAGGGGTATTATCAGTATGACCTTTTTTTCCGTGTGTGGGTCTTCTTTTTCCCCCTGACCCTTATTAACACCTGTTAAAGAAAGTTTTGGCTTGTAGTTTTTACGACCGGCCGCCTGCCTGACGTCAACTTCTGAGGAGAAAACACCAAGATCCAAAAGAAATATTTGTGGATCACACAATCATTTGTCGCGGTGTAGGAATCGAACCCACGGCCTCTCGCCTCACAGCCGGCTACTCGCCCACTGCGCCACGAAGGTCTGTCTGTCTGTATCTTGTTTTTAAATTGTTGTATAGGGTTTTGTCACATTTAACAATATCTAGCGAGTTAAGCAACCCTTGGTGCGGACAATCTATGGATGGGTGACAGCTTAGTGGTATTTCAACTGGGAGTCTCCGTGCTTCAGAGGGCATGTAAAAAGTCGGTCCCGGCTGTTATCAATTGACAGCAGTAGTTAAGCCGAGTCATAGGTATTCGGGTGACTTGAAAACTTTAACGCTAGGTTGACGCATAACCATTCGACATCATACTAATATTATAAATGTGAATGTAAGTTTGTTTGTTACGCTTTCACGCGAAAACTACTTAACCGATCATCATGAAACTTTGTACACATATTCTTGGAGGTATCAGAAGTAACATAGGATACATTTTATGAATATTTATCTAACGCTTTCACGCCTAAATCACTGAACCGATTTTGATGAATTTTGATGTAGAGATAGTTGGGACCCTGGAGATGGTTATAGACTACGTTTTATTTATACGGAAAAGTCTATTCACGCGGGCGGAGCCGCGAGCAAATGCTAGTATAATATAATAGTCAACTACTGGCAGCATGTGTTAAAACAACACAAAAACAAGTTAACGTTTACGACATAATAAATACGTTCATAAACATATTATAAAACTGTACATTACCCATTCGTCCGCGTTCCCCGCACACTCTCCATTTACCCGCACGAACATTAGCTTCAATTCATTCCATTATCATTCGATACTCGTTACCCGAAACTCCGCTTTTAAACTGTTTACCCGTACAAAATTGAATTCCGCCCAGTTTATCGTGGGTAACATCTTTCCTGTGGAGTGGTGAATTAAAACTCTACCGCTCCATCACACGTGAAATAATGCTATCTTTAGCTTTGTCATTACATTGTTTAAACACGGTGTTTGTAATGTGGATTTTTAGGTAGTATTTCTTTTCAAGTATTTTTTTAGACAATTGTGCTTTGTCTGGTCTCAGAGAATTTCAATCATTTTGAAGGTTCTGCTATAGAACACTACTGTTTTGCAATGGAAAACTGTGGCGCAATTGTAATGCGTACGCGGTAGGACTGCTGTGCTTTCTCGGGTTCGATCCCAGGGTCGGTTAAAAGTGATATTGAGTTTTCTATCCCGAAATGCTTAGTATCAGCCCGGAGTCTGGAATTGTACCTGGTATGGCGATAGGTATGCGAGAGGCCGTCTGGGTTGGTACCACCGCATTATCTATATCTGCCGCGAAGTAGCAGTATATTAGCACTGTTGTGTCCTGGTGTGAAGGGCATAAAGCCAGTGAAATTACTGGGCATTATAAGATTTAACGAGAGTAACTTGAGGGTGACGAGCGCAGTCCAGTGTCATGCAGTGCTTTGTTATTTAAAGTTCTGTGTGCCGTTGCTTCTGTTTATGAGCAGGCGTGGCGCTTACCATCAGGCGAGCGACCTGCTCGTCTCGTCATTTAAGCTAATAAAAAAAATATATATAGAAAAAGTCAAGTACAAAATTAAATGATGTTTCACGCCTGTAGACTAGTCTGTAACATCTTCTATATAAAATTCTCGTGTCACAATGTTCGTTCCCATACTCCTCCGAAACGGCTGGACCGATTTGTATGACCTTTTGTGTGCATATCGGGTAGGTCTGAGAATCGGCCAACATCTATTTTTCATCCCCCTAAATGTTAAGGGTGGTCCACCCCTAATATTTTAATAGCGATATTAGTATTTTTGTCAAGCGCGTTTCTCACCGGGGGCGCCCACTAGGCTACTTTAATCCTGGAAATAGGCATTCACGCGGGCGAAGCCGCGGGCAACAGCTAGTTTATATATAATAACTTCTAGAAATGTATAAGTCAATTAACCGTTGGTGTGCCATTAATAAAAATACATAAATAAATAAAAAATATATGAGCTACCCTCCCACCAGCAAGTTCAACGAATGAATAGATACGCCCAACAGTTACACACATAGTCCTGACCCCACACTAGCTTAACCTGTATCGTGGGTATCAGGAACTACGAATGACTTGGGGTCCCACAACACCCAGAACTGAAACAAATATTGGTGGATCACACATACATTGGTCTCGGTGCGGGATTTGAATCTACAGTCTCGCGCTTCGCGGCCGGCTACTCACCCACTGCGCCACGGAGGCTGTCTGAATATAAAACTATCGTTGTAAAGATCATAATGGCTACATTTATCGGAGAGTCATATCGTGCCCCCATGTAAAACATCTTAAAATCTGGAGAGCATCCAAGAACCGTGCGAAATATTAAGTTCGTAAATCCTGTGCCAATGTGGAACATTTTGATCAAATTATTTAATTTTGTTTCAGAAAATCTTGAGTGCTGCGCTGGATGATAGAAAATTCAAATAAAATTAGTTACTGCTAAAATTGATAAACACTTACTGAATATTGCAAAGATCAGGAGTTTCATTATAAAATTTTATGATATAACTAATGTAATGAAGTGTAAATACTTAGTTGCATGCACATTATGAATTCGACTCGGGATAATAAAAGTTTAAAAAAAACATTTAGCTATTCAATTGACAAAACAAGAAACACAGCGTTTAATCCTAACAAAACATGGATGTTAAAACATAGGCATACAAAATAAATAATTTAATTGATTCTTCATAATAACGTGTACAAGCTCAATACAACAATAACAATGAAACTAGTAATAATATTGAAAATCAAGGTATAAAACGGTTAATATCAATTAAAAACGAAAATTAATAAATTACAAATTGTAATGCGAGAATAAAACAACAAAAGTGTACGCAATAAATGATGCAATTAAACAAAATAAACAGTACGATACAGTGAAAATAAATGAAGTGGTTTTTAACGGAACTGAAAATGTACAATGGTTTGCAAATGAATGCGAAGTATAGAAAGAAGATCGAAGAGATATGATCATCATGTCGCTTCTTCGGATGCTGTTGACGTGCGCTGCACTTCAGTTTATTGGTGAGTAAATTTAAATCATTAAAGATTTTAGAATAGATTTGACAGCCTCCGTGGCGCAGTGGGCGAGTAGCCAGCTGCGAAGCGTGAGGCCGTGGGTTCGATTCCCACACCGTGACTCCCCACTACTTTAATAACTGCTTTGTTCCCAGCTAGTCTGGGTCCGGTAGTTTCCCCGGTGACACTATCAGACCAGTCTGATGAACTAAGGGTAACTGAGCAGAAGCTTAGCCATGCTGTTCGCCGCTTGAGTGCTCGAAATACGGCGCCAGGTCCGGACGGAATACCTGCCCGGGCTTGGGCGTTAGCTCTGCCTGCACTAAACGACAGGATGAGGCAGATGTTTGACAGCTGCCTCCGAATGGGCACGTTCCCTAGAGCCTGGAAAGAGGCTAAATTAGTTCTCTTGAAGAAACAAGGCAGAGCTGCGGATTCACCCTCTGCTTATCGTCCTATATGTCTGTTGGACGAGGCTGGCCAGCTGTTCGAAAGAATAGTCGCCAATCGTCTTAAAGAGCATTTGTCGCGTGTCTGCCCCAATTTAGCCTCTAACCAATATGGTTTCCAACAAGGGCGATTAACAATTGATGCGATCCTTCGCGTCCGCTCTTTGTCGGAGCAGGCTGTATCCCGGGGTGGAGTGGCATTGGCAATAAGCGTGGATATCGTCAAAGCCTTCAACTCCCTACCATGGGCCACTATTAGGCAAGCACTAATACATCATTCAGTGCCAGCCTACCTGCAAGCCATAATAGGGGCATACTTGCACGATAGATATATACAGTACATGGGGCAGGATGGACGCTTACACAGAAGAGAGATGCACTGCGGTGTCCCCCAGGGGTCTGTGTTGGGACCACTTCTATGGAACGTTGCATACGATGCGGTTCTGCGTGTTGACCTTCCCATCGGCGTAAACATCATCTGTTATGCTGACGGTACGTTAGTAATAGCCGATGGAAGGGATTTCGAGACGACTGTAGGACTCGCTGAACGTGGAGTGGACATCGTCGTCGCCAAAATAAGCGAGCTGGGTCTCTAAATAGCACCTCATAAAACCGAGGCTTTATGGTTCCACAAACTACCGCGAGGTAGAGAACCACCTAATACACTTGTCCTAGTAGATGAGTCGGAAGTTCGGGTGGGCCGATACATTAAGTACCTGGGGCTCATCCTGGATGGTCGGTGGGGCTTCGAGGAACACTTCGAACGCCTAGTCCCTCGTATTGAGAGGGTAGCAGGTGCCATGCACAGACTGCTACCAAATCTTGGGGACCGAGGGAAGAAGTTCGCCGTCTTTATGCGGGGGTCGTTCGATCGATGGCCCTGTACGGGGCACCTATTTGGTCTCAAAGACTGCACGTCCGACGCTGCAGATCGAAGTTTTATCGACTGCAGCGCAAGAGCGCCATCAGAATCGTTCGAGGGTATCTTACGCTATCCTTTGAGGCGGCGACAATCCTAGCGCGTTTTCCGCCCTTGGACATTCTGGCGGACATGGATGCAAAGTTGTATAATGTAATCCGCAGTGTCCGCCAGGTGGGCCAGCTTGCAATGAAGTTCGAGGTGGCAATAAGACGACAGGAACGGCTAAACGCATTCGCGACGTGGCATTCTAGGCTTCGAGAGGAGCCTTACGTGCACAAACGCGTCGTCGAAGCAATCCTGCCGGTCTTCGAAGCCTGGATGGAGCGAAAGGAGGGACGACTCACGTACAGACTTACTCAGATAATTACCGGGCATGGGTGCTTCGGTGATTATCTGAATAAGATAGGACGCGAGGTGACGGCAAATTGTTACCATTGCGATGGCAGATACCAGGACTCGGCAACGCACACGCTCTCGGAGTGTGCGGCGTGGGAGCTGGAACGACGGATACTGGTCAATAAGATTGGACAAAACCTCTCCCTACCGGCAGTTGTTTCTGCGATGCTGGAGGGAGAGGATGAATGGAAAGCGGTAGCCTCCTTCTGTGAGACTGTTATGGTTAGGAAGGAGGCTGCGGAGCGGGTTCGGGAGAGGGCTGACCCTGCTCGGAGGCGTAGACGCCGAGGCGATGCCAGAAATCACCTCGGTTCCTCTGCCTAGAGGCGAGATATATTTGCTGGAGGAGTTAACACATACTCCCCCCTCGGCGTGCTATTACAGCGTTGCATTGGAGGGGTTTCGGCGTGTTTCTGTTGGAGGTCCAGAAACTCTTCCATAGTGCAGATGGCGACAACCATGGGGTTTTTAGCCGGTAAAAATCCGGCATACCCTGTATCTTCTTTTAAGGTAGCCGGGAATCCAAGAGGATTTTCCCCATGTAAAAAAAAAGGTCAGCCGGGTGGATTTACGCCTAACCTTTCTCAATAGTAAAGGAGGCCTGTGCCCCTTAGTGGGGGAGTATAATAAAGGGCTGGTATTAATATTATTATTATATTATACCTCGGTGGAGTAGATGAATGCGTACGCCTTACGACTGAGGCTGAAACTGAGGTCTTGGGTACGATGACCAGGTGGGGTAGAAATATTTTTTTATTAAGAAATGTTCAGTATCAGCCCGGAGTCTGGAATTGTGCCCGGTGTAGAGATAGGCTCGCCCCTATCACATCATGGGACGGAGATACGCTCGGCGAAACGTGTGTGTATAGGTTACAACTTTGCCGACTCGTTCGGAGATTACAGGCGTGAGTGCGTATGAATTATCTTAAATTTGCTTGACTTGGTAATAACTGAAGGCCAACCAACCAAATATAAATATAGAAATCAATACTCATATCGTATGGAAATATATATCTTACCACCTACTTCCAAATGAGGTCGCACATCAAATCTTTTCACATGTAAAACCATCGACAGACAGACTGCTGAAACTCATTCACTTATTACTTTATTTTCTTAGTCAGGGAATGAAAAAAAGCCGCATCGTCTGTTTCAGGAACACAAACACGCTTACTATGCTTCATAAACATTGTTATTGCTTTGTCAGTCTTATTAAGTTAAGAGCTTGAAAGCATAACGTAATAATGTTAAGATGTAGGAGTACATACGTATAGAACAATTGGATTTCTTCCCTTAAAAATATGTTTAACTTTGGAGACAAATATCTTCGGAAAAGCAGAGAAGAACCTTTTATTCTTATTAAGGTGTCGTAGAAGGTGATTAACTCACAAAGCAAAAACCTCCTTCCATTCGCAATTCGACATGTATATTTTTTTAAATGTAAGATTGGAACAAAAATAACGCACCCCATATTGAAGCAGAATATCAATTTTATTACTAGAGTTCCTTCACGTGACAACCAAAGAAAGTCTATAATCGTATCCTTTGTAAATCGTTATGTCAAGGAGAACTTCATTGCAGCTGCCCGTAACTTCAAGAACCTGTGCTCAGCTGATATCGACCTCGGAGACAAAGGCCGTATCTATATTAACGACCATTTAACAGTGCAAAATAAAATCTTACTCACCAAGTCAAAAAACAGAGCAAAAGAGAACGAGTACGAATTCGTGTGGGTAAAAAATTGCAAAATTTTCGCTCGGAAAAATTCTCAATCAAAGGTCATTGCTATACTGAAAGAACAGGACTTAGCGAAAATACTTTAATTTTATTACTTCTTACCGATTATTTATCACTATTATCTAACTTTAAATGTTATTGCAACAAGTGGTTATATAGTTTGAGAAACGCTATCAGCTCATTAGCACTCCTTTGTGTGATTCATTGCATACGACAATATACCGGTTTTGCTATCTTTTTTTATGTGTGGTTACCCACTGTTTGTTTAGAATCAGCTGAGACTGGTTTGAATTGTGTACTAAATATAATTGATTTATTGTTTCATAGTGGTAATCAGTTAAATAACTCTCGCGGAATTTATCATCTTATTTACCTGTTGCTATACCAATGTTATATATTCTGCATAAAAGTAGCTATCTGCATTGATTGGAACTTGTATCTCATGTTTGAGGCTATATTACTGTCTAGTGCATTACTAAGTGTTATATATTCACGTATTTTGTTATGCAGTCTTCATAAATGACTAATATTTATTACCAGAATTGCAGAGGGCTCCGGACTAAAACAGATAATTTCCTACGTAATTTATATATGAATAATTATGATGTTATATCACTTACTGAAACATGGCTATTAGATAGTATATCGGATAGTGAGATTTTTGACGACAGATACTTAGTATTTCGGCGTGACAGAGATTACTTGTTAACTCAACAAACTAGGGGTGGCGGAATTTTAATTGCTGTCCGCCGTGACATTGTAAGTTCTCATAATATGAACTGGAATTCCTCAGCGGAAGACATGTGGGTGACACTGGCTTTACATAAGTCACGCGGTAAAAAATCAATTAAGCTTCATATATGTACTGTATACCTTTGCGCTCAAAATTATGGTAATTCCTTCTCTAGGTTAGGTAATTTT
Source organism: Mimas tiliae (assembly GCA_905332985.1). NCBI lineage: Eukaryota > Metazoa > Arthropoda > Insecta > Lepidoptera > Sphingidae > Mimas > Mimas tiliae. The sequence continues at coordinate 5,279,821 of HG995262.1, read as the reverse complement.
CTAAAGAATCTCTCAAATACCGTAGAAAAATTTAAACATGATGAATTTCTCATTTTGGGTGATTTTAATATGAGTGATATCCACTGGATACCATCTAATATAGGTCTGCAGCCTAGTAATGTTCATGGCCAACTTGCGTATAACTTGGTTGATACATTTTATGACTGCAATCTGAAGCAGTTCAACTGTCACACCAACAATTCTGGTGGAATATTAGATTTGGTTCTTTGTAGCAACACTGTGTCTGTCTCTGTTTGTCCTGATCCATTGGTGCCCGAAGACCCCTATCATAAATCCCTCATTATAAAGCCATGTTTTATTGAATTGGATGCACTTGAAGTCCCTAAGAGGAAAATATACGTATATCAGCAAGCTGATTATAACAAAATTTGTAGTCACCTTTCTGCTACCGATTGGTCTTTATTATTGAGCGCTCAGACGATTGAAGATGCTGTTAGGTTTTTCTATGACGTTATCTTTCGAATAAGGGATAGCTTTGTGCCAAAGCGTATTAAGCGTAGTTACCAATATCCCCCATGGTATAACTCTTCTCTTATTAAGATAATTAAAGAAAAATTTAAATATTTGAAAAAAATTAAAACTTACGGTAATCTATCTGACCTTTCAACCTTTCGACTTCTTCGTGACAGGGTAAAGAAAGTTGAGGATCAATGTTACGTGGAATATATGCGGTATGTCGAGAGTTCCATTACTCATAACCCTAAAGTATTTTGGACTTATATCAAAAGTAAGCGAGGTGGTAGTTCCTACCCGTCAAGCATGACCTATTCCTCTATCACCAGCCGTACGAGTGAAGGTATTTGTCACTTATTCTCTTCTTTCTTTAGTTCTAACTTTCTAGTTAATTCTGTGTCACCCTCATCGCATTACCAAACTGAAGAGACTAGTTATTTTTATCTGTCAACTATTGATATTTCTAAAGGAACAGTCTGTAAGTTGCTATCACGCCTTGACCTTAATAAATCACCAGGTGCTGATACTCTTCCAGCTGTATTCTTGGTTAAATGTGCAAAAGAGCTTTCAGTCCCAGTTTCCATCCTTTTTCAGCGTTCCATAAAAGAAGGATTAATGCCAAAATTATGGAAATCTGCACTCGTGACGCCTATCCACAAAAAAGGCCAAAAAAATGAAGTTGTGAACTACAGACCTATATCCAAACTCTGTCATATAGCTAAAATTTTTGAACGCTTAGTTTTTGATCAGTTATATGACTGTTTCAAATGTAAATTTATTCCACAACAACATGGTTTTATTAGAGCCAGATCTACAACATCCAACCTAGCTGTCTTCAATGATTTCTTAACTGATAACATGGATAAAGGGAATCAAATTGATACAATTTACACAGATTTTAGTAAAGCTTTTGATCGAATTGATCATTCTTTACTACTTAAAAAATTAAACGCATTTGGTATTCACGGTGATATTTTTAAATGGCTCAGATCATATCTTACAAGCAGAACTCAAGCAGTTGTACTGAATGGGCATACTTCTGCTTGGGTAAATATCCCGTCAGGAGTTCCTCAGGGTTCATTATTGGGCCCTCTCCTTTTTATATTGTTCGTCAATGATATAGCATCCTGTTTCTTAAATTCTAAATTTCTATTATTTGCTGATGACCTGAAAGTCTTTCGCCCTGTTAACAATGCCTCTGATGCATTACTTCTTCAAGAGGACTTGAATCGACTTGACTTATACTGTCGTCTTAATAAATTAGACTTAAATGTATCCAAATGCCTTGCTATCTCTTTTACTAGAGAATACTTTCCCCTTCATTTATAAACTAGGCGGTTCTAATCTTCAGTGTACCAATGTCGTCAGAGACCTCGGCGTGCTGCATGATGGTAAACTGATTTTTGATCGCCATGTTGAATCCATAATTAATAAGGCTCATAACGCTCTCGGTTTTGTTATTCGTGCGTCTGGTTCGTTCAAAAAGATGAAAACAGTAAAAATTCTTTATTGTGCTTATGTCCGTAGTCATCTAGAGTATGCTTGCCAAATTTGGAACCCGTGTTACAATATCTACAGCAATAATATAGAGAAGATTCAAAAACGATTTGTCAGGTACCTGGGTTTTAAATTCAAGCTCTCATATCTTCCCTACGACCAACAATGCAAAAAACTTCATCTCTTACCACTTCACCAACGTAGAAATATAGCTGATATATGTTTCCTTTTGAATATTGCTCAAAGCAAACTGGATTGTCCGGATCTTCTCAGTAATATTACACTCATCACCCCCAATAGAAGATTACGCTCCAGTAATCTACTCCACGTTCCTCAGTGCCATAGTAACTATCGATGCAATAGCTATTTACCAAGAGTTCTCAGTTTGTTTAATAAGTTAAACCACAACTGTCATATCGACCTATTTTGCAATAGCACACGTAATATAAAAAATATTTTGACTAATGAACCAGTTGAACTATTGTCATGACTGTTTACTTTAATTAAGATTTATGGTATGTTGCAATTGTTTCTTTCCATGTGTGGTAGCTTGTAATTGGCATATATTTATTCATGTTTTAAACTAATTTGTAAAATTAGCCGTAAGCTTCCCAAATAAAATAAAATAAAATAAAATAAAAATAAAATAACCACACGTATGTTTTACAGTATGATCAGGATTTGAACCCTAAATTGCTAATTCATGTTTAAAAAAAAATCTTCCATCCTCACATTTCACTTATTAAACCTGGGAAGAAAGACATCGTCATTTATGCACCGATTTTGATGAAAAAAATAAAAACGTTTTATCAACCATAAACCCAACTCAAAAAAAAAAAAAAGGGTTAAATACAAACTTTAAGTCGGTGCTACATTAAAACAAAATTAAATTTATTTTAGGCATTTCAGTTTTCACGAGTACCTATTTATTCTTGTTATTTGCACCGCGAATCAACCAGAATATATTTATTTGCTTGCTAATCATCAAAGCGAATAGACTACTGCGTCTTTTACTTCTTGTAAGTCCTCATGAAGAGATCACATCTTTTCTTAATTTGAATTATTCTATAATTAAACATTCGCAAACATTTCAAGTCGAAATATCAGATAATGCAGAGTAAAATAATTTCTGCGAACATAAATTCACCTAAGTAAACATTGTACTATAAATGTTTTTGTAAAAGACACTCGTCTTAATTCAAGGCAATGCCCGGAGGGCCTGTTCATAAAACAATGTGGAGGAAATACGTAAACAAGACAAACAAATACCTAAAACCGTAATGAGATACCACAATCTTGTGATAAAAGTTAACAATGTCGACAGAGATTTTACTTATTTTCTTTTCGCTCGTTAAATAACAAGGCATCCGAAAATACGTTTATAATGGAAGTCTGTGTAAGAGTTACAAACAAGGAGTGATTGTATAAAGGATAATAAAAATTGTTGTCACTTTTTTTTTATTGACCTACGAAGGCAGACGAGCAGACGGCCCCCTGATGGTAAGTGGTCACCGTCGCCCATAGACATCAGCAATGCCAGGGGCACAGCCAAGCACTGCCTACCGTGAAAATATCTTTTTACACCATACTTTTTCTTATTTGCCTAATTGACGAGAAAGGTAAGCCGCTCGCCGGTAAACGTCTGTCCATAAATAATAGCAACGGCACCCAGAATGTATAACAAAGAGCATGGATCATTGCACGCATCATCTGGAGTCATAAGATATTAAGTACTATACTGCCATTTTTTTATTGCATAGGCCGGCAAACGAGCAAGTGGGTCACCTGATGGTAAGTGATCTCCACCGCCCATGTACGCCCACAATACCAAAAGTCATGGGCGCGTTGCCAACCTTAAAGGAAAGGAATAATTATGGGATTGGGAAGGGGAAGGGGATTTGGGCATCCGGATATCTCACTCAACGTATGAAACGCAGCAGCACGCTGCTACATTACGTCGGTTTTCTGTGAGACAGTGGTAACGACCCGAACGAGCCGGCCCATTCATGCCGTAGCAAAAACTGTCTACAGCGTGGCTCTACCACTCGTAGAATTAATTTCGCTGGATTCAATATCTTGAAACCGGAACACAAGAGTGCTTACACTTTTAGGCTGAATGTTCCACTAACTCAGAGAACACCGTCAGGTGACTTTCACATACTCTACTTTTCTGTGATTCTTCTGGTATATTTGGAGTTCATGGGGGGTGGAGACTTACCCACTTGTTCATTTGCTGAATTTTATTCTTCTTCCACCTGTCCTTATCCCACTCGCAGAGGGGTCGGGGCAGCATGCTTTTTATCATATGTTACAGAAAGATTTGATTTGTAGTTTTTGCGACCGGCCGCCTGCCTAACGTCAACTGGGTAGAAAACACCCAGACCCGAAACAAATATTTGTGGATCACACAAAAATTTTGTCTCGGTGCAGGACTCGGTGCGCCACGGAGGTCGTCTTTTGCTGAATTTGTTCTAAAATAAATTACATGACAAACATTGGATACTTTTTACTACAAATATTACTAAATTTAATGTTGTGTGTATGGACCAACCGAAAAACATCCAAAACACGGTCGTATTCTAGATTTTATCATCGGTCGAGCGCAAATTTATCGTGTTATCTTTAATGGACCCGTAATGCTCCAGTTTAATCTGATTTTACGTCGAGGTTAATAATAAATTAACTATGAAAGTTGCTAAAACTATAGTTCGCCTACAATTTTATCTATCCAAAAGAGATGTTTCATTTTGGGCCAACATTATGTACATATACGCACTCACGCCTGTAATCCCCAAAGGTGTAACCAGTACGACCACATTTCGCCTAGCGTATCTCCGTCCCACGATGTGATAGGGGCGAGCCTATCGCCATACCGGGCTGATACTGAGCATTTCGTAATAGAAAAACCCAATACCACTTTACCCGACCCGGGAAAAAAAACCCGACCCGGGGATCGAACACGAGACCTCAGCGTTAGCCTCAATCGTAACGCGTACGCATTACAACTGCGCCACTGAGGCAGCTGAGGCAGTATTATGTACCGAAAATTAGAAAAACAACGACGACGACGATTTTAAGAAAAAGCGATTTGATTTTTTTATAGTATAAGAAAGTAAACTAACAAATAAGTCACCTGAAGGTAAGTGATCTCTACCATATGGTAAATGGGCGTATATACGCCCACAATACCAGAAGAAACATGGGCGCGTTGCCGACCTTAAAGGAAAGGGGTAATTAAGGGATTAGAAAGCGGGATTTGGGCCTCGCACCGTATGAAATTCAGTAGCAAGCCGCTTGACGCCAGTTTTCTGTGAGATAGTGGTAACGACCAGACGAGCCGGCCCATTCATGCTGTATACAAAACTGTCTACATCGTGGCTCTACCACTCATAAAAGGTTGGTATGTTATGTATACATTACTTGATATGATTTCTATACATAAGTTTCTTTATTTTATAATGATTTGTCATATAAGCACTATTTTAATTACCTACATCATACTATCATACTAATATTATAAATGTGAATGTAAGTTTGTTTGTTACGCTTTCACACGAAAACTACTTAACCGATCAACATGAAACTTTGTACACATATTCTTGGAGGTATAAGAAGTAACATAGGATACTTTTTATGAAAAAAAAGTCTATTTGTTTGTTACGCTTTCACGCCTAAATCGCTGAACCAATTGTAATGAATTTTTATATAGAGATAGATAGAGGTTGAGAGGAGACGGTTATAGGCTACGTTTTATTTTGGAAAAGTCTATTCACGCGGGCGGAGCCGCGAGCAAAAGCTAGTGATTAATAAACTATTTCATTTTATTTCATTTCAAACTATTTCATTTCACAGTATATTCCGACAGCGGTATTGAAATTTGTTTGTATTCGTGAATCCTCTTGTTGTTGAAGATTATAAATTAAATGGATTGAATGGGCCCTATAGGGTTTTACATTTTAATTTATTATAATGTTATTTTAGGTAATGGTCTGAGCGGAAAACCAAAACGTATAATTAAATGTATTAAGGTGAGCCTACCTAGTAACCTTCGGACGAGGGACCTGCTCCTCTCGTCATTCAGTAGTAATATTATTTCAGACAGGTGTCCGGGGTCACGTTTCTACGTAAACGCATCGACTACTTCGCCCGGTTTTTTTTATTAGCTTGAATGACGAGACGAGCAGGTCGCTCGCCTGATGGTAAGCGCCACGCATGCTCACAAACAGAAGCATCGCCACACAGACTTTAAATAACAAAGCACTGATACTGACACTGGACTGCGCTCGTCACCCCGAGACATAAGGTGTTAAGTCTCATAATACCCAGTTATTTCACTGGCGTCAATGTCCTTCAAACCGGAACACAACAGTGCTTATACACTGTTGCTTGGCGGCAGAAATAGACAAAGCGGCGGTACCAACCCAGCCGGCCTCTCGCATACGAGGGACCTACCACCAAGTTTTTACAGAAGGCTTCCGACATGGCTTAACGATTGCTGTCAGGTAATAACAGCCGGGACCGACTTTTCACGTGCCTTCCGAAGCACGGAGACTCTCAGTTGAAATACCACTAAGCGGTCACCCATCCATAGACTGACCGCGCCAAGAGTTACTTAACTTGCTAATCATTTACCGATCAGTGAGTGCAAATGGTAATGAGAATCATTAAAATACTATTAGAATTAGCCACATAATATTAGAAATATAAATATCCTTGCTAAGAAACAAATAAAAATAAACATACATACGCACTCACGCCTGTAATCCCCTAAGGGGTAGGCAGAGGTGTAACCAGTACACCCACATTTCGCCGAGCGTATTTCCGAATAAAAAAAATAAAATATTGTAATAAAGCCTTTCGGCGAAAAATTCCACGAAAATGTTCACTATGAGATTCTAAAAGTCATAAATGTTTCCTTGAAGCATGAAAGGCACCCGTGTATCCATCAATCAGAACCTGACACCAGCTCGATACATATTGCCGTGAGAAATAATGAGAACCGTTAAATTTTAGTATTATTATATATTTGTTTTTATAGCATAGGCCGGAAAACGAGCAAGTGGGCTACCTGATGGTAAGTGATCTCCACCGCCCATGTACGCCCATAATGCCAAAATAATCATGGGCGCGTTACCGACCTTAAAGGAAAGGGATAATGGCAATATGGCACCAAGGCAATATGTGTGGTATTTGTTTCGGGTCTGGGTGTTTTCTCCCCAGAGTGGTTGACGTCAGGCAGGCGGTTGGTCGTAAAAAAAACAAGCCAAATCTTTCTGTTTAACACATGTTTAAAAAAAATTGCGCGGACTCCGCTGCGACTGGGATAAGGGCAGGTGGTAGGTCCCTCGTTTGCGAGAGGTCGGCTGGGTTGGTACCACCGCTTTGTCTATTTCTGCCGCCAAGCAACAGTGTGTAAGCACTGTTGTGTTCCGGTGTGAAGGACATTGAAGCCAGTGTAGTTACTGGGCATTATGAGACCTAACACCTTATGTCTCGGGGTGACGAGCGCAGTCCAGTGTCATGCAGTGCTTTGTTATTCAAAGTTCTGGGTGGCGTTGCTTCTGTTTATGAGCAGGCGTGGCGCTTACCATCAGGTGAGCGACCTGCTCGTCTCGTCATTCAAGCTAATAAAAAATAAAAAAAAGAAGGAGGAGGGTGAAAGTAAAGTTCCTTATCAGGCAACATGACAGTGTGTCTCAACTGTACGAATTTGCGTGCTTTTCTTGGCGTTAAAATCGTTTTACTAATACATTTTCACCGATAAATCTTTCTTCTCCGTTATTTGTCAATCTTTATTTAACGATAAAAAGCTTTCAGCGTTTACTTAGTGATACGTCTAGACTTAGAAATGAATAAAGAAAAGGAAATTAGATGAGAGAATGCTAGATTTTCATCTTTAGTAATCTAAGATTATGTAATTTGCATTTTTATTGAATTATTCAATCGTCTATGAGGGTCCTGTAGTGCCAGTCGAAGACTATTTTTAGGATAAAGTGAAATTAGAATATGACGATGCTTCCTATGTGGTAGATCTTTCGTATGCGAGAGGCCGTCTGGGTTAGCACCACCTCTTTCTACTTCTGTCGCCAAGCAGCAGTGTGAAAGCACTGTTGTGTTTTGTTTGTTGGCTACTGAAGCTTGCTAGCTTTATGAGCATACTTACTGGGCATTATGAGACTTAACAATCTATGTCTCGGAGTGATGTACGCAGTCCAGTGCTATGCAGTGTTGTTATTGAAAATTCTATATGGTGATCATTTTATTTATGGGCAGGCGTGGTGCTTACCATAAGGCAATTGACCTGCTCGTTTCATCATTTAAGTTAATCTATATATATAACGTTTAACAAAACGTAGAAACCGACTTCAAGCAATAGCATGTAAATTCCAATTCAATAACACAATCGCGACGAGTGTACTGTTGTCCGTTGAGGAGTTTTTTTTTTCTCCGTACTCCGTCTTCAGATCTTAACCAAATTTATATGGGACCACATCGCAGCTAAACTCTATCAAGTAAATTTTTTTCCAACAAAATCGCTCCACAATTGGCGGAGAAATCGAGGTACATAAATAAAATTTGAATTCACAAACAACAAAATCGTGAATTGAAAAACACAAAAGTGTGTTTCAGTGAGGAGGTACAGAACCCTAAGTGCATGAGTACGACAAGCACTTGCCCAGTTTTTATTTAAATACATTAAAATTAAAATAGATTACTTTTAAAGCTGTTGAAACGTTCGTCTTTTTTTCAACAGTTGTCTAGGTCTATTAAATTAGCAATTTGCGTATTAATAGAATTTTTGTTTTAATCTGCTATGAATTTGATGAATTTATTTATATTTAATATTAGGGTTATTTATAATAATTAATTTACATATATACCTTAAGCTTCTAGTCGGTAATACCTACAGTGGTTCTTTATTAAATGCATATTTTATGAATGTTATTTCTTTTTTAACCCTTGATAACAAGAGGGGTGAGTAGACACAACTGTCTACAGCGTGGCTCTACCACTTCTATTCTTCTTCTTCCACCTGTCCTTATCCCACTCGCAGTGGGGTCGGCGCAACATAATTTTAACACATGCTACAAAAATATTTGGCATGTAGTTTTTACGACCGGCAGTCTGCTTGACATCAACCCCTCTGGGGAGAAAACGCCCAGACCCGAAACAAATATTTGTAGATTATACAAACATTGTGTCTCGGTACGGGAATCGAAACCGCGGCCGGCTATTCGCCCACTGCGCCACAGAGGCTGTCCACCGCTGTAACACTTCTATTAAAAAATAGAATTCTTAATTAGTATTGATTCTTAAATTAATTTAATATAAATCTAATTTGTCTAGCCAGTAATATCTAGGCGTGGCTCTTTATCTACACTAATATTATAAAGAGGAAAGATTTGTATTTTTGTATGTAATTAATAAACTTAAAAACTACTGGATGATTTCAAAAATTCTTTTGCCGTTAGACAGCTACATTATCACTTAGTAGGCTACTTTATATCCCGGAAAAGGCCGTTCACGCGGGCGGTGCCGCGTGCAAAGGCTAGTTGAATATAAATAATATTTGATGTATGAAGGCAGTGATGTGGTACGGACGAGACGAAACTTGCAGATTCGAATCAAACCTCAAGAACATGCACCTCTGGCTTTACTAAAGTTACGTGTGTATTCATTGTTGGTATTATTTATAAGGTGGTAGATGCCTTGTATGCTAGAGGTCGTTTGGGTTGGTACCACCACTTTGTCTATTTCTGCCGCCAAGCAGCGTGTGTAAGCACTGTTGTGTTCCGGTTTGAAGGACATTGAAGATACTGAAATCACAGGCGTGAGTGCATATATATATTAGAAGCAGTCTTTGAAGAAAATCTGATAAATCATTGAGAAATTAAAATCTTGTAGATGGCGAGGGTTTTTATTAACGATTAAGTTAGTGATTCTGAAGATCATTCCACGAGTTCAAATGTAAGCCCAAATACATCAACAAAAGAACAATAAAACAACATTTAAACACAAAATTCCCCAATCCTCAGCAGAAAAGGTCCGCACAATCCATAGAACAAAGCAAAAGATCAAAAGCAGGGATCAGCAAACACGGTGAAAGCGGAAAAAAATAATTCCATGTATTAGCGAAATTTAGTGCTGATATAAAAGCAGTATGTCGCTGACCGAGCGAAGCCATAAATCCACCTCCTTACCATAAATCAGTGTGGATGAAATTCGTTAGTTGGATTTGTGACATTCGTGGTTCCATCCCAACGTGCCTGAGGAAGTCGTCAATAAATAATACACGTTTTATTGGCGTTTTTTTATTGTTATTGGATTGCGTTCAGAAACTCGAGGGCTTTTGATGTCGTATCGTCCGTTTTCTCGGTGATAAAACGGTTGTGTAATAGAAAAGTTAACTCGAAGTGGAAAAAGATTGTTAACTGGAATTGTTTTATCTCATTGCGACCAGACAGCATTGAAAATGTTTAAGATGGGTGTCTGATTGTTTTTATGTAACGGCATTTTTAAATCCCGACAAAAAGAAGGGTGTTCTGAAATTGACCCTTTTATTCGTATTTTTAAACGACTTCAAAAAGGAGGAGGTTATCAAGTAGGCGAGTTTTTTATGCTTTTATTTATATAATATATTACTACATCGATTTCTCCGCCAATTGTTGACTGTTTTTTTTGGAAAAAAGTCATTATTGTATTTGCTTGAAGCATATCTTATCTATGGCGGATTTACAAATAATGGAAATGAAAGTGTAGTTTTAGTTATCACGGAACACTACGTGTCCGAGACCGATTCGTTCTTGGCAGGTATTTTTTATGTCTGGAAAATAGCAGGACTGACAAGTGTAGTCCAATATCATGCAGTGCTTTGTAATTCAAAGTTATTTGTGGTGTTGCATCTGTTTATAGGTAGGCATGGCTCTTATCATCAAGCAATCAACTTGCTCGTCTCGTCATTCTTATCCCACGCGCAGTGGGGTCAGCGCAATGCTTTTAACACATGTTACAGAAATTTTTGGCCTGTAGTTTTAACCCCGCTGGGGAGAAAACACCCAGACCCGAAACATATATTTGTGGATCACACAAACGTTTGTCTCGGTGCGCGAATCGAACCCGCGCCTCTCGCTTCACAGCCCACCTACTGCACCACGGAGGCTGTTTGCTGTTCTACCACGCAAACTACCAAAACCCTTTTGCGTATCAAAATAAGAGGTATTAGCAAAATTTCCCACTTAGCACAAATTCATTCTGACGTGTTGACAGAGTGCGAGTTACGACCTTTCAACAATGTATCTGTGCCTGCATAGTTGTCGCCGCAGAACAGCAATCACCGCTTTGGCTTTCTGCAATTATTGGCAGCGGTTCAAATGTGTTTCCATGCAGTGACAATGGTTACTGAAATGTCCATATACATAGGCTTATATCTAGACTCACGACAGTGTGTCCGCCAAGTTCGAGGAAGAAAAAGGCAGTGCGTTTTAAGAACCATATAAAGCTACTTTCGACTTCCTCAAAACTTAAAAACGTCCTCTCGTACACGAAGGACCTACCTTGTAAATTAGAATTGAAAACCTTTGTTTTTTCGAGGCGGTTAATAACCATAATTTTTGGGAGAGTTTAAACAAGAATACATACATAAGCACTCACGCCTGTAACCCCTGAAGGAGTAGGCAGAGGTGTAACTAGTACACCCACATTTCGCCGAGCGTATCGCCGTCCCACTATGTGATAGGGGGCAAGCCTATCGCCATACCGGGCACTTTCAGACTCCGAGTTGTTACTGGCATTTCGTAATAGAAAATCCTAATACCACTTTACCCGACCCGGGGATCGAACCAGAGACCTCAGCGTGGGCCTCAATGGTAACGCGTACGCATTACAACTGCGCCACTGAGGCAGTCAAACAAGAATGGTCGTTTAAACAAGAATGTTCTATTCTATTCTCATCTGTGTCATGGGATAAATTCACTCCATCTAAACATAGCTTTAACGTGTAACAAAGCTGATGTAACAATTGAAATGAACCAATATGTCGACAACCTCATTTCACGATGTGTGTTTGTAATGTTCGCAAGTAATGGAGTAAGAACGGGTTGCCCTAGCACATTTACCCTTAATAGAATTGAGTGGTTATTGCCACCAACAGTGGAGTTTACGACTATCGTAAACCCGATTCGAATATTAATACAAATATGGGCATAAATATATTAAGCTTTATTACACACGCTTTAATAAACTACGGTAATTAAATTCATATAATTAAGTTGTGTTTTCGATAGCTGTCATGTAATTTAGATTTAAGATGTTTTTCGCGTGAAAAGCACTTTTTTATTTGCTTGATTGACAGACGAGCAAGTCGCTCGCCTGATGCTAAAAGCCATGCTTGCTCTTAAACAGAAACAACACCATACAGAACTTGGAATTACAAAGCACTGGACTGCGTTCATCAACCGTCGTGAATTAAGATGTTACGTCTCATCATGCTGAGTAACTTCAATGGCTTCAATGTCCTTCAAACCGCAACACAACAGTGTAAGCACTGTTACTGTTACATTGTTACTTGGCGGCAGAAATAGACAAGGCGGTGGTACCAACCCAGACGGACACTCGCATAAGAGAGGCCTACCACCTTGTAAACAAGGCAAGCCATACACTGAAGGGTGCCCGCGGCGTCAACAACAGAAGCATGGCCTATCATCCATGCTGTCGTCCATCACAAGAATACTTTAATTGAGCATACATGCTTGTCTATACATTAACAGATCCTGGATGACTTCCTGGTAGTAAGAAAGAGAGCTAGAGGCAGATCCCTGACTCGCTGGATTGATATGATTAAAACGGCAACATAGTCTTCCATAATAAAGTGCACGTACAACGGTACCAACCGCCATTAATAGAGAAGCATTTTCTGATCAATTGAGAGCCTCTGGAGATGTTAGTCGAGGCTCCTCGGTATTAACCCATGGGCAGAAACGTCTATCAGGACAATAATTGTCGATTCGACATCCCAAATATTAGTGACCTCGTGTGCCAGATCTAGATAATTATTATTATTATGTAAATTATGTATTTCATTTTAACCCTAAATCCTTGAACAGAGAATTAGCCAACTTAAATATCGATGGTAGGACTTCCAAGGAGATTCCCTACTACTAGACCCGTATTCCCTTTACGAGTGCTCCTAAATTCAGCTAAAGCCTTACAACTAAGATAAACAAGATATACTGTCAGCACGTACTTGCGGTCCAGAGTTACGCTATCTCGCAAGCTGGCGACGTCATAAAAAACTAATTTACTTTCTTAGATAAATGTTATACTCTATAAAAACAAATACACATTCGCCATTTCGAATTCCGCCGATGAGCTACTATAATGAACACTATATACCGCACCTTTAAAGACAAACAGTTACTAAACGAAAATATTAAATTACACAACAACTAGTTTAAACACGATATTACATTTAGCCAGCAAATCTTATTTAGTTTTGTAACGGTCAAAATTAGCGCCATCTACCTCTAAAAGTGGTTTTTTTATGAAAGTGTAAAATTCATCGTAATTTTGAAAAAATGGCATTAGTAACTCATTTCTTGAAAAATTTCGTTTAGTAACAGTTTGTCTTTAAAGGTGCGATACATATTTTTTTACCGAAGAAAATAATATGGCGAATGTTCTCAATTCAATCCGTATATTCATCGTTTTTTTATGTATAACCATGCATATATTTTCATTGAGTAGTCCGATTTCAGAGTCTATTAATGTAGTATTCTAATTTACTAATGTAGAGGCAGCTTGTGCCAAGCATGGTGAGATAATTGAGGGCTAATAATTTAAGGGGGAATTACACCATCCGTCGCTTAAAATTAAAGTTATTGTAATAAACAATAGTGAACATTTTGAAAGTACTAAAGACAAGGAAATGATAGGGCCTTTATACAACGTGTTATAGAAAGGTGTGGTCATACTTAAGGGTCGTTACATACACCTGACAGTGAGTGTTTATGCAAATTAACTTCCTAAAGTGTTACTCTAATTTTAATAGCGATAAGATAGATCACATTCCTATAAATTCATTGCAATACCTCTACGCGCCTAATAACGGATTCATTGCTATCAATTATTTATCATTTAGTGTTGTATAAAGTAATTGCAAATCGAATATCGACATGACTCGTTCGATAAAAAAGAAAAAGCTTTATTTAAGTCCTAATGTAATTGGATTAGGTACTGCGGGGGGTGAAATACTTATATCGTAAACTATACGCTGTTTAAATTTCCACCACACCTTTCTGTAACACGTCGTATAATGTGAATCACATATTGCTTGTTACAATAACTTTAACTGACGGATAATACAACCTACAAATACTCGTAGAATAGTTTTTAGAGTAGTATTATTTTCAAGTCACTCATGTGTCAACGTACGAGTAGTAAAGACTGCAAATGAAATTGTGGTCTTACGTTATTTGGTAACGGTATTAATCCTTTATTTATATTTTTTGGTAAAGGTATTAACCCTTTATTTAAACCTAACCTAAACCCTTCAAGAACTGGGTGCAAAACCTTATGTTGTTTGCATTGAATTGAAACGAAATGCCGAAATGGTTACATGAGCCGCAGAGACGCGTCTGAAAGCGATCTGAGTGCATGCAGTGCACACATCCAGATATACCGCATTTTACCGCTTTCAATTGCAGATAAACGATACGCACTTAAGCTTTTTAAAACGTAGTTCCGATATTAGTATTAGTATCCGTTTTCTGTAATTCGAAACGATGCATCGAGTGTTTTTGATTGTTATATTTAAAGGCTATAAAATACTTATGCTCGAATACTGAAACGCTACTCAACGACTGTCTAACGGCTACTTATATTCATACTGCTTTGATAGATATTTAGATGGTCTGGCCTAACAGCACGATCTTAAATGCTTGAATGGCTTTTAAGTGTTACTTACCATCAGGTGCAGCACAGTCATATTGCCAGGATATAAGAAAATATACATACTGGCTGAATACAGAACCTACGTTTTATTAGTCTAAAATAAATTATATTAGACTACCTCGGTAGCGCAGTTGTAATATTGGATTTGTCTATTATGAAATCCTGAGTATTTATTTATTTATATTTATATTTAAATGCAAGTCTACAGTATTACACCAAAGCACTTACATCGTAAAAATCAACATTATCATAAACTTAAGCTACTAACAATACAAAACAACAAAAGTACTCTACTTATTTAAAAATAATAACAAACTATAAAATTAATAACATAAAACTAATAAACAAAATTATAATTACATATTTAAAAATGACTTATTCTAGTGTATACATGGGTTGGTATATCATATGTGAGATCTAAATCTGGGTATATCGCGTGCATCGCATTGAGTAGCGTGAGCGCACGGGCGGTGGGTGCGGCGGCGGCGCGGCGCGAGCGCACGCCGCGTACACAAGCGAACGGGCTCCGGCGCCGGCGCTGGCCCGCCGCACTCTCGAGCCCGACGAGAAACCGACCGGGAGTACATGCGAAACCCACACGTTATAGCGTCGGCGGGTTGTCGACTTTGTTTGCTAAGAGATGGTAGTAGTGAATTAAGAGAAGCATTTTACGTCTGCACTCTAACGTGTTCAATCCCCACCACAAACATAGACGGATACAGAAATGGATAGTACCCATACATCCGATTGTATAAATAACGGGCATTTTTTTTTGAACTCGTTCAATCGACAAGCTATGCACATGCTGATATGGGTCCCACACTATGGCGTTGTATTCCAGTCTGCTTCTTACATACGCTTTATATAGTGCCAACGCAACTCGACAATCTTTAAACACAGAACATACTCTCATAACAAATCCTAGTAGTTTATTTGCATTTTCACACACAAAAGCTATATGTTGTCTGAAGTCTAACCGTGAGTCCAATAACAGTCCTAGGTCTTTAATTTTATTAACTAGATCTAACGGGTTACTATTAATATGGTAACTAAACATAATTGGCCTGTGTAAACGTGAAAACGTCATTACTTTACATTTTGACAGGTTAAAGTATAGGCGATTTCTCACACTCCAATCAAAAACTGCATCAATATCACGTTGCATGGCCTCACAGTCTTCAGAGCAACTTACTGACAAATATAATTTGAGATCATCCGCAAATAGTAGACTGCGTGCAGTACGGACTACACTCGGCAAATCATTGATCATAATGATGAATTGAGTCGGACCCAGTGTACTACCCTGACTTACTCCAGACCTCATGTAGTAGACATTGGACTCATACCCATTTAACCGTACATATTGCATACGACTTTGTAGATATGATACAAAAAAATGTAGTAGTTTAGGTGTAAAGCCTACAGACGCCATTTTACTGAGGAGAATATCATTATCTACAATGTCGAACGCTTTTTTAAAGTCAAAATAAGCGGTATCCACCTGTCTTCGTGCATCGATTTCAATGGTTGCATAATCAACAAAGTTGATGTGGCTGGTTGCCGTTGAGCGGTGCGCTCTGAACCCATATTGCTCATCAGCCATTTGGACCCTGATCTGCTGCTTTACATTGTGGTCAATGATGGCTTCAAATACCTTGGCAAAGACCTAAAGAACCGCTATTGGCCTATACGAGCGTCTTTCAGAAGAAAGGGTGGAATCGCATCAGGGCCAGCAGCAGAATGGGGTTTAAGGCGAATTTGTATCAGGCCTGCAGTCTGGAATTGTTTCCGGTATGGCGATAGGCTCACCCCCTATCACATCATGGGACGGAGACACGCTGGCGAACTGTGGGTGTACTGGTTACACCTCTGTTTACCCCTTCTGGGATTACAGGCGTGAGTGCGTATGTATATGTATGTATGAAATTACATTTTTAGTAACCTAGTGCCAGCTATTGCAACAGGAGACAGACACCTATAGTTGATCGACTTTCAATTAACGCCCTCAACTTCGTTCAGGTTTCATAAAACTAAAAAACAAACTTTCAAATTAATTGAGTTCTATACTTTTTCCAGACATTATCTCAACGAGGTCCGCGCCGTGTCTTTCAAATACAAATTGCATTTCTTTAAAGTAATCCTTGGATTTCATTTTTTCCCCTCCGCAGATGATTTTTATTCCTTTGTTAAAATTGCAACCGCGCACAAAGATAGTGGCTTGATTGAAATTCTACGTTTCACTAGAAAAACTTTATTGAATAGCGTACCTGAATAAATCGATACTGCAGACAGTGGTAAGCATTCCAATATACCCTTTGGAAATCTTTTCACTATAGTTCAGGCAGAACAGTATTATCGGCTTAATGTTTGTGATATATTTGTTTTATATCGATGGTGATCACTTGATTAGTGCCTGTAATACTAGCCTTATATACAAGTCTCACTGCTAGGCACGGGCCTTCTCTACTGAATAAGAGGACAAATATAATAATGACTGCCTCGGTGGCGCAGTTGTAATGCGTACGCGTTACGATTACGCTAACGCTGAGGTCTCGGGTTCGATCCCCGGGTCGGGTAAAGTGGTATTGGGTTTTTTTATTACGAAATGCTCAGTATCAGCCTGGAGTCTGGAATTTGTTCCCGGTATGGCGATAGGCTCGCCCCCTATCTCATCGTGGGACGGAGATACGCTCGGCGAAATGTGGGTGTTCTAGTTACACCTCTGCCTACCCCTTCGGGGATTACAGGCGTGAGTGCGTATGTATGTATAATAATAACTAGAGAAGAATAATAATAATAACTTGAGAAGATGGTTGGAAGCTTGCACAAGCCTGGGATCCAATTATACATTTCATTAAATCGGAACCAAAAGACCAACTGCCAGACCTCAAGACATCGTGAGCTCTTTCTGCGTAGATCGGACTAGTGTTAAAAAATAAATGTACAATTTTAAAATGAAGGTAGCCAATGTAACATTAACTTTTCGAGACGACCTACACCTCCGTAATAAAATCCGTATAAGCTAGTTTTATTTCAATGTGTAATATTCGCGTAAACCTAAGAAATCACTATGAATAAGAGGAGTTAGGCCTTAACGGGCCTAATGCGAGTTGGCAGACTACACATTCCTTCGAAATTCTTATGCAGCACTTTTTAGGTATGCAGGTTTCCGTACGATGTTTCCTTCACCGTAAAAGCAAGCAAGTGTATACCCACGTAAAGATACGTCAGGGGTGCATGCTCTTGGGGCAAGTTTAATGTAAGTTTTTGCGAGTTATTCTGCAGCTGTCACGTCATCCATATTCAAAAATATTTGAACGTAGATCCATACAGCGCTTCTAGCGGACTGTGTAAAAATGTATTAGCTTCATATAAGGCTTTATGTATATTTCTCGTACGCAAATGGTGAGACATCTATAATTTGAATCATTTCGTGCAGCAAAGATCTTCTTCTCAGTCCGGCACTCTTGACAGAGTTGTGGTACTTGTCAAGATGGTAGTACACGGAAAATCGTCAGTATTCTTGGCGGGGATTGTTGATCTGATAATGCTTCTCCATTGTTGCCAGTTGGTAGCGTTCCGCGTGCACTTTTTTATGGAAGAATGTGTTGCCATTTCGAACATATCAGTCCAGCGAGTCGGGGATCTGCCTCTAACTCTCCTTCCTGCTACCTGATCTTGGACTAGGCACCACAAACAACACAGATGCGGGACTTCAAAAGATGTTATGAAATTGAAGAGTCAATATAAGAAAAAAATGTAAACAAAACTAGAAAGAATCACATTAATAAATTGATCGAAGCCTCGCAGTCAGTAATTTATTTTACTTATGCTGCTTCTCTCGAAATCATGTTTTAATACTTTTATTTCTGTACAAAACAGAAATTCTTTCGTATTTTTTCTAAACGAAGAGTAAACCTCCGCTTTTCAGAAGACTAATTTTGTTCAGCCATTGAATTACGAGTATTATTTCTGTCTGATTGGCTCCAATCTGTAGGCACTCGCATTTTTTATTGCCAAAGAATTTCTTTCGTTTGTTACAAATTGCTCAACGAATTATCACGGAACGACTTAATTGAAATAAATGTTCCGGGGATTTTTTTACCGAGCAATTGAATTAATTAATTAATTTTCTCACCGCGGTGTAATATAAGGCAAATTACAAAAAAATATGAAACAATTAAGGACATTACGAAACGTTGAAATGTGAATATTATTATTTGTTATAGTAAATTAGTAATAATAACAAAGACAAAGACAACTCACGCACGTGATACACTATGCTGATTGACGAACGAGTCAATGGCGGAACTTGGTTCTCATGGGTTGTGGGGGTCAGATGGCGAGTCGACCTATATTATACCAAATACCGTCAAATCTATGATGCTAGAAGGCCGAACGTTATAGAGTCTTGTCTACAGCATGAATGGGCTGGCCTGACCGAGTTGTTACCACTGTCTGTCAGAAAACCGACGTAAAGTAGTAGCTTGCTGCTGCGTTTCGTACGACGAGTGAGGCCGAAATCCCCACGTCTTTTAAATCCTTAATTAACACATTCCTTTAAAGTCGGCAATGCGTCCATGATTCATCTTGTGTTGTGGGCGTTCATAGACGCAGGAGACCACTAACAATCACGTGATCCACTTGCTCGTTTGCCCACATATACTATAAATATTTTTATGAGTAAGACCAACAGAAGACTCCGAAAAGATAGAAGACAGACAATAGAAGAGTTTTTACTCGTATAAACTGGGTATAATTTGACAACCTCCATGACGCAGCAAGTGAGTAGCTAGCTATACAGCTGGTAGCTTAAGGTCTACAGGTAAGTATCTATAGTTATCGACAATTTCTTGGTATAACTGCGCGGGTGGTAGGGGAAAGTGGTCACCCCTCGTACATGGGGCACTTACGTACAGTGAATATTACAAAATAACCAAACGGAGTACAAAAAAGCGGTCCTTGCGTGCATAAACTTAGCGACTGCCATGATGCTTGCCGAATATATATAGACCTAGTGTGGGTTACTACGTGATAGGTCCATTATATGGGAGAGGACGTCTGGTTTGGTACCACCGCTTTAACTATTTCTATCCCTGTATGAGCTGTGTTGTGGTTCTGTTTGAAAGTTATTGAGGCCAGTGAAATTTCTGGGCCCTATAAGACAACATCTATTTCATATTTTATCATTGTATTTACAATCCCCACGCTCACTTGCATCTTTAAAACTCATTCCAAACAATTGAACAAAGGAAAATTCTGTGTCGACACAAATACGCCAAAGGACCATGTGCTATAAAACACACCTTTGCACGGACATTGTTCTTTTATTTCACACATGGAAATTCATTTATCACGCTGCGTTAAAACGCGTCCGGTCATCAGTGTCCATTACTGGATCCTTTACATTAAACCCTCGAAATGCTTGTGCAGAATACCTTCTAAAAATAATGAGGGCCGGACCTCACTTGAGAAAACTGCCGCGAACGTTGTACGTTTAAACGTAAAAAGCGTACGTGCGCGGGACATTTTAAAGGATAATATCTTGGGGTTTGGGGTAAGCACTTTGAAGCCTTGGTCGGAGAAATGTTAAAAGTATTTTAGCATGGATACTTTGATGTCATGTGTGGCGACGACGTCTGGCGTCACAAATTATTTAATCGGTCTTTAGCTATGAAATTGCCCTTCTGTACGAAAGACGTTAAAATATTTTATTTTCAGCGGGGACGAACGATTGACCTAAGCTGGCTGCAGATATGAGAGCTTCTTCATCGGAACACAATGATGACTTTAACTTTTTTCTTACAGAATGGCAATTTCATAGGTCAGGACCTAATAGATTATGCAACGTGTAACAGAAAGGTGTGGTCATATTAAAGTATCGTTACATACATCCGACAGTGAGTTTTGTAGTTAGATCTTATCATAATCTAGGCATCCTAAATTTAAAGCCAATTTTAATAGAATAATAATACTGAAGTGAGATGAAAGCTCAGCTGTTTATCATTTAGTGTTGTCCAAAGTATACCTAATATCGAAATGTTACTTCAAGTATAATATCGATGTAATTAGTTCACCTCTACCTACCCCTTTATGTATGTATGCTCTATATCATGTCTACTTACCCTACAATACTTACATACAAGACTTCCACTATTCCATATTTTATACGGAACTAGCTTTTACCCGTCGCTCCGCCCGCTTGAATGTATTTTTCAGGGATAAAAGTACCTAGCCTATGTGGCAATACAAAAATGGGAAACATGTGTCACTTTATATTTAAAGTAGTGCATATTATCCAGCTACCTAAAGGCAACAAACACTTACTCAAAATTTTATTAATTTAACTAAACGGCACTAACGCCACCTATCAGTTACTAATGTAACCAACCATATTAGTTAGTGTCCCAATGCTGCCACTTGCATATATACAAAATTTCATACCAATTCGACCTATGTTTCAAAAGATAAAAATCACTGCCACCAGCGCCACCTATCTGGCACTAACGTAACTATGTTCGTCCGAGTGGTCATGTCGCCCTTTATATGTGTGCAAAGTTTCATATCAATTGGGCTAACGGTTCTCGAGTTTCAGGTGAACATACATACATTCGCTTTTATCTAAATAGATAGTTACGAATTTACCGAATTTCGTTGCTTAGTTTCGCTTTGATGACACAATGAAGTCGTGGTTAGACCCTATGAAATAAATATCAGTACAGCTATAAAACAGGCATGAACCCGTATCTCTATTAAGTGTTTACACTCGGCAAGCGGCAGTTAAAGTGCCGTGATGTGAGGCGCCCTGTAGCTCGTATATACGACGTATACATTACGAATGACAATTAAGTACTAATGTATAGTCATAAACGAACAAGGGCCTTTTTCTCTACTAGCTTTTACTCGCGGCTCCGTCCTCGTGATCAGTCTTTTCTGGGATAAAAATAGCCTATTCACTAATCCAGGTCATGGTCTACATGTGTGCCAAATTTAGTAATTGTAGTAGGAGGATTCTATGTACTCGTAATTTGTTCACGTTAATGTAACGCGGGCAGTGTTACTGAGGCTGAGGCTGAGGTCTCGAGTTCGATCCCCGGGTCGGGTAAAAGTAATATTGGGTTTTTCTATTACGAAGTGCTCAGTATCGGCGCAGAGTCTGGAATTGACCGCGATATGGCGATGGGCTCGCCGCCTATCACATCATGGGACGGAGATACGCTCGGCGAAATGTGGGTGTACTGGTCAATGGTAAGCCAATAGTATCTTGATGGAATCGTGTTGGAATAATGTTTTTTTTATTAGCTTGAATGATGAAACGAGCAGGTCACTCGCCTGATGGCGAGCGCCACGCTTACCCATAAACAGTAACACCATTAAAAAATAAATTAAAAGAAATTACAATTAAATTACATTAAATTAAATTACAAAGTATTATTACTGTATGACACTGGACTGCGTTTGTTACCCCGAGACATAAGCTATGAAGTCTCATAATGCCCAGTAATTTCAATGGCTTCAATGTCCTTCGAACCGAAACATAACGGTGGTTAAACATTGTTGATTGGCGGCAGAAATAGACGAAGACAGGATTGATACCACCGCTTGGTAACAACCCAGACGGCCTCTCGCATACGAGGGACTTACCACCTAGTAAAGTATGGTAGAAAGGTGATTACCAATTACTGTAAACTTTCATTGGTACGCCATCGGAAAACTAATGACACCATTGAGTTAGTAGATGACTAAAACTGTCAAAACTAACAATTACGAAGCCACTGATCGACCATTGTGAGACAATTGCAATAGCAGACTCAGGTCCTACTCGAACTTGCCGGGTTTTTTCTTTGGTTTCCCACAAACCCGTTCTACGGTATATAAAACAGTTAAACACATATAAGAACAGTGGGTAATTTAAATTGTTTACTCCTTCGTCCATTGTGCCACCTTTTTGTACTTGACAGTAATAAATTGTGAATAATCCTGGCTTTAAGTGTACCGCTGTTTTGGCACGAACGTGCCATAGACTAATCGAATGATGTAGATCCGCCAGACACGGATTTTAGTACGAGTTTTAGTCATAACTTGAAATGGCCATTTGGTCCTTGTCTCAGTATCATATTAATATTATATCAATGCGTGTATATTATTTACACTTTTCTCGTATTAATAAAAAATAGGGTAATTAATTATTATTCGTAAGATCCATAAGGTGGTAGGTCCCACGTATGTGAGAGGCCGTCTGGGGTGGCACCACCACTTTGTCTATTTCTGCTGCCAAGCAACGTGTAAGCACTGTTGTGTTCCAGTTTGAAGGGTTCTAGAGTGAAACTACTTGGCATTATGAGACTTATGTCTGCATGGCACTGAACTCGTCTCGGGGTGACGAGCGCAGTTCAGTGCCATGCAGTGCTTTCTAATCCAAAGTTTTGTTTGCCGTTGCTTCTGTTTATGGGCAGGCGCTTACCATCAGGCGAGTGACCTGCTCATCTTGTCATTCAAGCAAATAAAAATAACTGCGCCATAAATGTGTAAAAAATAGTGTGTGTACGTTAAGGAATAAATATACGGGATTTTTCCATACAAAACACTTTAGCAATGGGGCTGTATGAACTAAGATCCTTTAGCCTTATCTGCAAAGGAAAATAATGAGTACAATAAAAGTTATGCAAACAAATACTTACCCATTACTTATTCAGTTTTTATCTTTCATATCTTTCAAAGGGTTGAATTTCGGTCACAGTCATTAATAGTTAAGAAATAACACCGATACTGTACGATTGTTAGTGATAGAGCTACGCTGTAGACTGTTTCGTATCCAGAATGAATAAGCTGTCTGTAAACATGAATACACGTGCCACTGTCTCACAGAAAATAAAAGTAGCAACTTGCTGTTCCGTTTCGTATAGTGATCAACTGAGACTAAATATAAACCCCCATTTCCAAATTCCTATTTTTATTTCTTATGTTAATTTTAGAATATGGCTTAATCGATGTTTAATGATTTTGCCAATGACGAGTAATAAATAGCAATAACTAAATATAAATATAATAACCGTACGCACCTTTAGAATTTCCCTATTTCAATTATTTTCTTAGATACATAGTTAAATATATTGGATTTATCTGTTTAAATTATTTCTCAAAGGTGTTTTTTTGTCAAAACGCCATATCTTCCATAATTATTCATAAAAAGTAATGATTCAAACACCGTTTTAAAGCTTATGTTTCCCGCTATTGACATGAAATGAAAAATTAACAGCGCCATCTGTTGACAGTATAATCAACATATCGTATTGTTAATTTAATTATACTACATAACCGACTACTATCGTTCCGAAATATTCGCATGGTTCACCTAATTGTTCTGTATTCAGTATTATTACATATTTTACAGTCTGTTTGTCCATACTCTGTGTTTACTTAAGCTAATTTGTCTTAATTTGCTCTAGTAATGAAATTTTCCAACGGACTCTTCGCTGTTTATGATTGCAAATTACGAAATGCTCTCAAAGGGATGACGTTTTTTATGCTTTTGTGTTCATATTGTCTTATTAATTATATAAATACAGAATTGAAGGATAAAAAAATTAAGAGCCCTCAATATATTATTGTAACTAAGAATTGTTGTAGTCATAATCTTTATTTATATCTATTATTTTATGTTTAGTTCTTTTTAAGCCTTCGACAAAAAGGAGGAGAGAGTTTTATAAATTTTACCTCTTTGTCTGTATATGTGTGTGTGTTTTTATACTCTCTCACAACCAGCGACCGAAATACCGGTATTTTTTGGCAACGTTACTTATTTAAGGTAACGATAAAAAAAATCGATATTTCTAACAGTACCCGTAAGTCAATCAACGTTACGAGTTACCAAAATAAGTATCGGCAAAAGTAACAATACGGTAAATTACGTATTTTTAGGTTAAGACGATTATGCTTATCGATATTTTTAATAATACCAATTTAATACAACATAACGTTACGGTTTTGGTAATTTTATTAAAAGAAACAGTACTAATATCCGTCTCTGATCACAAAAAAAAAACAGAACAATTTTATATAATCGGTGATAAATAAAAAAATTCATATGTATTACTAACTTTTGTTCGCGTGATCTTTTGTTGGGACAATTTTATTTTTCCAGGGCAAAAAGTAGTCTATATCGTTGCCCAAGATATAATGTATATCCTTCCCAAATTTGATTATAATCCTTTCAGCCGTTTAGTCGTAAAATGTAAATGATAAAGACAGAGTTACTTTCACATTTATAATATTATTATGAATGTAGTTTTTAAAGTCAAAACGAATACCTTCTCAAATGGCCGTGATGAATCTCCAGACGTATAAAGATTTTACGTGTTCTAAAATTGACCAGTTACTCACAAGCGTACCAACAAACGAGACATAATTCAAAGACGTATACAATATCATGTGACGGCAGATAAATGTAAGGGTCAGCACACAATGGATCACCATCTGTTAACGGACATAATAGCACAATACTGTGTACAACAGCTTATATATGTAGGTTTGTTAAAATATACGGTTAGACGACAGAGCAAAGTTCCAGTATCTAGCGATCGACAGCGTAAGTGACCATCTGCTTTGTTTACAATAAGGTATTTGTATATTATGTCTAATTTTATACATTATTTTATATGCAACCGATAATAATACGAAAAATAAACAGTTTTGCGAGAACAGAATCAAAATTGGGTAAAAATTAGGCCGCAGTACATGTTTTAAATATTGGTACGAGCAAAAGTGCAAAAATCTTAATATCTCCCTCGCACGCAGCACCGGTAAATGGCGTAACCTGTCTTGTGACGTCACATGACATGTCGTGCATCCTTTTTCCGTCATCACTATCCCTTCTAGCAGATTTAAATGACTTTTAACTTACTTATTTGACTTATTTATATAATTCTTTCGATAAAAGATTTTGGGGAACGTAACTTAGTAATAAAAATAATCGCACCTTTTAAAATAATACGTACGTTTTTAGGTATACGACCGAGACAGGAGAGACCAACGCGAGAACGTTGTCATAAAATTTCATACAAAGCGGGCTCGCGTGATTCTTTTTTCCTGTGTCAGTCGCGTACCTCAAAACATATCTTTAGATGGAGACAGTTTATCGCATGGTATATGACACGACTGCCTCGGTGACGCTGTTGTAATGCGTACGCGGTACGACCGCTGGGTTCGATCCCCGGGTCGGGTAAAAGTGATATTGGGTTTTTCTATTACAAAATGCTCAGTATCAGCTCAGAGTCTAGAACTGTGTCCGGTATGAACTCTCCCCCTATCACATCATGGGAGGGAAATAAACGTGGCGAAATGTCGGTGTACCTACTGGTTACACCTCTGCCTACTCCTTCCTACTAAACTCTATCGACTGATTATTTTCTTCAATAAAATCGGTCGGGCTAAATCGATGTGCATACCTACATAAGAATAAGAAAAATAAACGCGCCGAATCGAGAATTTTTTGTGAAATCGGTTTAAAATAATTCCAACTGTAAAACGGTATCACTATTAAACTTGAAAATTAAAACGATAACATTAGCAGTTCAATCAGACTAATGCATAGATTGCAAGTTGGCGATCATTGCGAGTTTTTCTAATTCCACCAAAGCCATCAATGTAATACGCTCATCTGAAAGGTTTCAGCTTATTGGCCGGTAAATGTAATGCACTTTTGTGGCTCGCCTTTGAGCGCGGAAATGAAAAGTTCATGAATATCTACTTATTTTTGCGCTGTTCGTTGTTTTTGCAGATTCTTTTACCTTTTTGAATTATACCGCTCTGCGCATTTGATATTGTTATGCCTGTGAATATTTGAATCATCAAATAATAAAGTATTTTAAATGTATTATTAATTTTAGTTTTAAATGTGTGACGGCCTTGGCGAAGTTGTAATGCGTACGCGGTACGATACTGTCTCGGGTTCGATCCCCGGAACCGAACCGGCCGACCCGGGGATCGAAACTGAGACCTCACCGTTGGCCTCAATCGTAACGCATACGCATTACAACTGCGCCATCAAGGCAGACAAAGTGTATATTATGTAAGTATGTTCTTCTTCCACCTGCCCTTATCTCGCAGTAGGGTGGCGCAACAAGATTTTAACACATGTTGCAGAGATTTGGCTCGTAGTTTTTACGACCGACCGCCTGCCTGACGTCAACCCCTCTCGAGAGAATAGGTACAATTTTAGTATTTTGGGAAAATCCAAACCTAACCTAGAAAATAACAGTCAAGTTTATTTAGGTAGTAAAATGTTACATCTGTTTAGGATCATCAACGAGTTATAAAGTTTAAGTTCCGGTTTCGGTCAAGTTCCTGGTAGGTACAAATCCTAAAAATAAGACAATATGTTACTTTGATTTCTAAAGTTGCACTTCTGCTTACATTCCCGGATATTTACAAATGGTAGGTCCCTCGTATGCGAGAGGCCGTCTGGGTTAGTACCACCGCTTTGTCTATTTCTACCGCCAAACAACAGTGTATAAGCACTGTTGTGTTTCGATCTTAAGGACATTGAAGTCAGTGAAATTACTGGGCATTATGAGGCTTAAATTTCTTATGTCTCGGAGTGATGAGCGCAGCTGAATGCTTTGTAATTCAAAGTT
Organism: Mimas tiliae; assembly: GCA_905332985.1. Lineage (NCBI taxonomy): Eukaryota > Metazoa > Arthropoda > Insecta > Lepidoptera > Sphingidae > Mimas > Mimas tiliae. Next base: position 5,252,267 of record HG995262.1, on the reverse strand, counting down.
TAGTGCGGTGTTGCTTCTGATTACAGGCACGCGTGACGCTTATCATTAGGCGAGCGACCTTCTCGTCTTGTCATTCTACGTAAAAAAAAAAGTCGAATTACTAAGAAAGAATAAAAAACATTCTCGAAGTTCTCTAACTTTTCCTCGAGGTCAAATGCGGTTACGCAAAGAGATCCCACGATAAGCCACAGGGCATTTAAACTTAACAATGTGCTAAACTTAGCTAAGTAGCCCAGATTGTTCACAAGATACTGTTTGAATTAATTCAGTGTACGTTACATGACAATGGTTGTTTATTTATTGAAGTGAAAACTTCTTTAGCATCGTTGTGATTTAAAAGTCGATGAAACGAAAAAGTGAAACGAAAAAGAGACAGACACATAAATTCATAAGATTTAACGTGGGAGAAAATGAGATAGGAAGCATTATAGAGTTGTGCGCGCATGCGTAGTACAAAGCTTAAGAAAAGGCATCACAACAACCGTGGTGTTTTGAAGCGTGTACGTATTATACGTTTGTAGAGTTTTTCCATCATTTTTATAATAAAATTCTTCATTGTATCATTTATCGAAAATGTAAGCTCTGAGTCTGAATAAATATATGTAATACATACGAAAAATGTCAAATATTATCAAACTTTGTATCACTATGATCATTACTAAAACCTACAATTATCCTCTTCCCGAAATTTTACATTCGTCTCATTATCTTGAAGCCAAAATTTTTGAAGGTTTCGCTTCTACCACGTGTGAATTGCACACATTAGTTTTTTTATTTTATAGCTTAGTCCGGCAAACTAGCAAGTGGGTCACCTGATGGTAAGTGATCTCCACCGCCCATATACGCCAACAATACCAGAAGAAGCATGGGCGCGTTGGCGACCTTAAAGGGAAGGGATAATTGAGAGATTAAGAAAGGGAGGGGATTTGAGCCTCCGGATACCTCACTGACCATACGAAACACAGCAGTGAGACCGCTACTTTATGTCGCTTTACTGTGGTAACGACCCAGTCGTGCCGAAACATTCGTGTTATAGACATAACTGTCTACGGCGTGGCGCTACCACTTAAATGTTTTTTTTAGCTTAAATGACGAAACGAGCAGGTCGGCCGTTTGATGGTAATCGCCACGCCTGCCCATAATACAGCATCACACAGGACTTTGAATTATAAAGCACTGCATGGCGCTGGACTGCGCTCGTCACCCTGAGATATAAGTTGTTAAGTCTCATAATTTCACTAGCTTCAATGTCCTTCAAACAAAGACAACAGTGCCAACACACTGCTGCTTGGCGGCAAAAATAAACAAATATTTCGCGATTTTTTTTTGTGGTATCATGGCCGTAATCATGAGAAATACCGCCTGTCTTAGTTTTCGGAAGCATTTTCCTTACACCGCGACACTGATTTACGTCCATAATCCCTGAAGAGGTAGGCAGAGGTTTAACCAGTACACCCACATTTCGCCGACTTATTCCCGTCCTATCCTAATAGAGGGCGAGCCTATCGCCATACCGGGCACAATTCCAGAGTCTGAGCTGATACTGATTTCATAATAGAAAACCCAATATCCCTTATACCCGACCCGGGGATCGAACCCGAGACCTCAGCACAGCAGCCGTACCGCGCCTGCATTACAACTACGCCATCGAGGCAGGCAGTCAATCAGTAAATACATAATTACATTTGACAGCCTTCATGGCGCAGCGGGCGAGTAGCTGGATGCGAAGCGTGAGGCCGTGGGTTCGATTCCCGCACCTAGACAAATGTTTGTCTAATTTACAAATATTTGTCTCGGGTCTGAGTGTTGTGTGACCGCAAGTCCCTCGTAGTTCCTGATACCCACGATACAGGTTTACCTAGTGTGGTGTCAGGACTATGTGTGTGACTGTTGGTTCTATTTATAATATTTATTATTTTATAATTGTAATAATTAAAACGTGCATACCCAACACTCAGTTAAAAGACAGAACCCGTTACGTAACCGAAAAACGAATTAGAATCCAGCTCACAGCCCGAACGGTCGTGTAGCGCGTGCCAAATTCAACAAAATTTGCTTAACTAACCTACTCTTTAACGGGTATCATGTATTCGAGTTTGTTACTCGATTATACTTCGCAACGTCTGTACCTATTGCGCGTCTGTACGCTTATTGATTTTGGCAGCTGCTCGATACTAACTTACATCGGTTTGAGTTTATTCGTCATGTCAGACTGCATTGGTGGCGATGCGTCGCGTACGACTGCTGTGTGGAGGTCTCGGGTTCGATCCCCGGTTCCGGTAATGTGATATTGGGATTTTATTAATTAGTCTGGAATAGTGCCCGGTTTGGTGATGGGCTCGCCCCCGTCACATCATCGGAAACAAGTTCGGCGGAATATGGGTAGACTGGTTACACCTCTGCCTACCCCTTCGGGGATTATATGCGTGAGTGCCTATCTAGTCATACACAAATCAAAGTTTCATATGGCGTAAATAGTCTAAGGAATGTTCAGTACTGTTTAGTTTTATGAACTATATGGGTATAGTTTTTTTTTATTGCCTAAATGACAAAACAAGCGGGTAGCCAGCCTAGTGAAAATATACATAAATATAAATATAAATATAAGCAGAAACCGAAGCAATACAAGACATAAGTTAGAATTTCAACCACTGCTTCTTCAATCCGAAATACAACAGTACTTACATATTGCTGCTTGGCGGCAGAAATATTCAAAATGGTGTTACCAATCCAGACGGTCTTTCGCATACGAGTGACCTACCACCTAGTAGATAGTTAGTTAGTTAGTTTAAAATTAAGTTTTATTAATCTTTTTCTAAAAAAAACAGTTGGTCCAAAGCTGCAAAAAAAATTGTATGAAGCTTTTGGCACAATTAGCAAAGGGAACCAATCTAATTAGATTTCGACAGCGCCTGCTACTGCACGTGGCTTTTGCAACAACAATTTACAAGCGTATTTCCTTTCTTATGCGCAGCGCATTTAATTTAAATAAGTATTCCTGTGACTCTAACATTGACCTGTTTTGTACCAAAGCAAGCACAGCTTTTAGAGAGCCACGCTGTAGAGAGTTTTGTCTACAGCACGAATGGGCCGGCTCCCCCGGGTCGTTACCACTGTCTCACAGAAAACCGACGTAAAGTACCAGCTTGCTGCTGCGTTTCGTACGGTGAGTGAGACATCCGGAGGCCCAAATCCCCCTTTTCTTCCCAATCCCTTAATTATTCTTTTCCTTTAAGGTTGGCTTTGCGCCCATGATTCTTTTGGTATTGTTGGCGTACATGAGCGGTGGAGATCACTTACCATCAGGTGACCCACTTACTCGTTTGCCATTTTACTCAAAACTGTAACAGTTTTTTTAATGGCCAATAGCACTAGTGTAATACTTTTATTCTTCTTTTACTCATGGGTATCAGTGATAGTTTCATATAAGATGACTAGAACGGTAACTCTCATATGAATCTGTCTAAAAATACGGTTCCACTTACTTACACGTGCAAAGGTAAAATCACACGTAACACTCAACAAAAAACAACAATACACGCAACAAAAATTAATGAACGTTCAAAATCAACTTTCTTTCACAAAAGTTAATGTCTAAATATTAAATTTCTAGATCGAGATAGGACGTTCTAAATAGCGCAAAAATTTTACATATTAAAAAAATTATACATATCAAGTGTCAACTAGAGATTATTATGCACAGACTTTTATAGCCCCGCCCCGTCGCACAGAGTTTTGATGGGGTGATATTTGAGCGTGAGGCCGTGGGTTCGATTCCCACACCGAGACAAATGTTTGTCTAATCCACAAATATTTGTTTCGGGTCTGGGTGTTGAACAAATATTTGGGTGGGACCGCAAGTCCCTCGTAGTTCCCGATACCCACGATACAGGTTAACCTAGTGTGGAGTCGGGACTATGTGTGTGACTGTTGGGTGTATTTATTTATTTATTTTATTTATATTTTTGCTCGAGTTACGTTTCTCTTATTTAAATGGTGTGGGTTCATGTGTGTGACTGTTGGATGTATTATTAAGTGACAAAAATACGATGTCAAGAGTACTATTAACGTCCGATTTAAATAAGAAAACAAAAACTCGTACTGCCCTACAAAACGCGAAATGTCCACGAAAACAAAATTAATTTCAACTTATTTCATCTCGCAATATAGCTAGCGTCTAACCAAAACTGACGCGTCATAATTAATATTCAACAAAAGCACACGAGGCCATCATACGAGGCGCTATCCAACCAAATTACGTAGACCGTTCCAATTTAAGCTCGTTGCGAAACTTAGCTCATATTTAATTTGGCAACGTTCTCGCTGGAGGGCTTCTAGATTATTATTAAATGTTAATGTTGTCATTGCTTGCGTTTTCTTAACATTGAAATTGAACTGATTTTCGGTTTTATCGCTTAGCTTGATGATGGTTTTTTATTAATATTGTTATATTAATAAAAAAAACTATCAGAGATAGCAGCGATCTCAGCGGGGAGTGGTACGGACTGTCGAGACGAAAGTCGCAGGTTCGAAACCAGCCCCAAGTGCACGCACCTCTGACTTTTCTTAGTTATGTGTGTATTAATTGTTGATTATCGCTTGCTTTAACGGTGTAAGAAACATCGTGAGGAAACTTGCACATCTTAGAAGTTCTTCATAAGAATTTTGAAGGTATGTAAAGTCTACCAACCCGCATTAGGCCAGCGTGGTGGACTAAGACCTAACCCCTCTCATTCAGTAGATAAGGTCCGTGCCCAGCATTGCGACGTATATAGTACAGGGCTAGTAATATTATTTATATTTTTTAGAGCGTGGTAGAGCCACGCTGTAGACTGTTTTGACTGTCTGAATTGACCGGCTCGACCGGGACGTTACCACTGTCTCACAGAAAACCGACGTAAAGTAATGGCTTACTGCTGTGTTTCGTATTGTGTTTGAGATATCGGGGCTCAAATGTCAATTATCCGTGTCTATGATTCTTCTGGTGATGTGGGCGTACATGGGTGGTGGAGATCAGTTACCATCGGGTGACCAATTGGATCGTTTGCCGGCCTATGACAAATGACAAATTTAATATATATGTACAGATATATACTCTTTGTATATATATAATGTATACTCATAACACACGGAGGTATATCTAAGTACATATATACACAGTATACATATAGCTCATGAATAGCGTTCGGTGACGATGACGCGAGTTCTATTATTTATGTTCAAAAAGTGCTCAATGCGCCTAAAGAAAATATACGCCTCAAAAAATGTACATCAATAGCCTATTTTGAAATCACATCAAAGGTGACAGAAATCCTTGAAGAATTTACTTATTCCTATCATCCTTAATATAAAACAAGCCCTCTTAAAGTACACATGAGGTCGGTTAAAAATAACGGTTTACTGCCAATAATCTAATAAAGTGAGTTGGCGGTAGTTTCCGTACACGTACCACCACTTATTTCACCAATTTACAAGAACGAATCACGTAAAAGCAGCTCCGGTCGGTCTCTCGTGTGCTATCCTTACATACATTTATTTCCTTCAAACATCATTGAAGTTATAAGTTATAGCGATTAAGAAAACTTTATTGTTTTCGCAGTTGAACTTTAGAATATGCAAAAGCAAAACGCGTGTTTAAGATGGAGTTTCAAGCGTGCGATACTGTCGGAGAAAGAAAACTTTGACACGCCTGATTTATATGCAATTCCGCGCTTAATTTATTTATTTATTTTTAATTATTATTGAAATGAAATATGTTACCCTCATATTAGTAATAGCACCGTTATTGGTCTTAGTGATGGTAGTCGAGGGAATAACTATGTAAAGCGGGTAGATAATAAGACTGAGAGATGTGGTGGAGGTGATTGCATTAAACTAACCCCAAAACTAGTCTTCTTAATATAATTATAATTACGTATATTGAGAGCAGCAGCGATAGCTCAGTGGGGAATAGTACGGGCTGACGAGACGAAAGTCGTAGGTTCGAAATTCCAAAGAGCACACACTTCTGACTTTTGTAAGTTATATGTGCATTAATTGTTAATTATCACTTACTTTAATGGGGAACGAAACATCGTTAAGAAATCTGCAAACCTGAGAAGTTCTTTAAGGAATTTCGAAGGTATGTGAAGTCCACCAACCCGCATTAGGCAAGCGTGGTGGACTAAGGCCTGATTCCTCTCATTCAGTAGAGGAGGCCCATGCCTAGCAGTGGTACATATATACAGAGTTAGTAAAAAAATATATATTGATATCATACAGGTAATCATGACATAGGTACCAAATTACAGTATAGAACTAGAAGCAGATATATATTTTAAATAAGTTCCAGCCAAGGCCAAGAATTCAGATTCCCTTTTCCATTTTGAAAAGTATTATTAGGTGGAATGTACGAGGTCGTCTTGATTAACCACCGCATTGTTTATTGCCGGCAAGAAACTGTGTCTAAGCACTGTTGTATTCCTAACTTAACTTAAGTGTGAAGAACTTTGCAGCAGTGAAATTACCTGGGCATTATGCGACTTAACATCTCATATCTCGGCATTAATGGTTAAAGAATTTTATTTCTCAAAGAATTACAAATTCACTTACAGAGAAAATATACTAAAAATTAAACAATATGTGCCATTAGGCATGGCGAGTTTTTATGATTAGTTTCACAACAAGTAGTTAGCAATCATAATATTTAATAGTAAGATAGGTAGTGGATACGTAATTATAAAGATTAGGTGGGTAGGAAGAAAACTAAGGCCTGTGTCACAGTGCGACACAAGACAACGATTATTTATTGGTATATTATTGAATTGTAGTATTATTTATTTTATTACCTAAGGTTTTATTCTGTTAGAAATATTTGTATGTCTACTTGTGTACGTAAAGAGTTATGGTGACAATAATGTTAAATCTTTTAATACATGTGTTTTTAATGCTCTTTTATAAACTTGGAATGATTTAATTTCTTTAATACACTTAGGTAGTTTATTATAAAATTTCGCCCCTTCATACAAAATATTTTTTTGTCCATAAGAAGTCCTAGGTGTTATTAAAGAAATATTGTTACTTTGTCTCGTGTTCTTTTTTTGAGTTTGTATCTTTTTTGTAAATACCAGTTGTGATTGTATTTCATTAGTTATAATTTTTCGAATAAGAATACATGTGTTACATTTATATATTTGAGATATATTCATAAGTTTTGTATTTTTGTAAACTTTTGCGGAAGGTGTTAAGTAGTTAAATAAAATAGTGATTTGGTAATTTTATTATGCGACTTAACATCATACTGTTATGATCTACGCTGACAATAATATGCATGGGATAACTAAATGCACCGAGGCAGTCATGCTATATAACATATGCTATAATAAATAAACCATTCTCCACAACTAATATCTTAAGACTTATACCATCCAAATACCTCACATATCTCGACGCCAGTCCGAACACTCGAATCAACGCTTACAAATTGCTTCGTTTATCACCAATATAAAGCTGTCTTGAATAAGCTCTCACTATTCCAGGGTGAATACGCCTATCTCATTCCTATATGCGATACAACTGACAAGAGTAACTCGTGCGTATCTTGATAATTTGTTAACAAGATGCTGGATGTATCTGTATTCGAAAGAGCAAAACATGTATTATACTGCATTGTAGGTATATTCATAGATTATCATTAACCATGTTATTTACTCTTCTGTCTCTTTATTTTAAAATGTTTTGTTTATTTTTTTTAGTATATATTATAATTATTAGGTATAGACTTTTATTTATTCCTTAATTTCCTTCTTGATCCACCTGCACCTATCCCACTTGCAGCGGGGTCGGCGCAACATGCTTTTCAACACATGTTACATAAAGATTTGGCTGGTAGTTTTTTAATCGATGACAAATATCAGAAAACCTTCTCAATAACACGCGTGTGTTAGGAAAATCGAATATGGCAATTTAACAAATAATTAAAGATGTATTCTAGAGTGGTAGAGCCACACTGTAGACACGTGTGTTTCACAGAAAACCGGCGTAAAGTAGTAGCTTGCTGCTGCGTTTCGTACGGTGAGTGAGATATCCGGAGGCCCAAACCCCTCCCCTTCCCAATCCCTTAATTATCCCTTTCCTTTTAGGTCGGCAACGCACCCATGATTCTTTTAGTATTGGGTGTACATGGGCGGTGGAGATCACTTACCATCAGGTGACCCACTTGCTCGATTGCCGGCCTTTGCTATAAAAAAAAACCTATTTATTATGAATACGGACACTGGTTTGAAACTAGATATGACTATGTATTTTATATTGTATACCGTCATTAATTTCCTTAAATTGTAGGTGGTTAATATTATCCGGTGGTTTCTTGGAGTGGAGGGGTCTTGTCATTCGGAAGTACAGTCTGATTTAGTTTGTGTTTCAGGGCGAAGCTCTGCCAGTTTGCTTATATAATAATAGTAATTGTAGTAAATAGTAAAATAGTCTGATGTGATAAACCACGAAATATATTGTAATATTGTAACAATGGGATACCTATGTGACTGTTGGAGGATTATCTAAAGCTAAGTATTATTTGTGACTTTATGTATTAGTTTTACATTAGTTTTGTATATAAATATGTACAGTGATATATAGTATAGACTGATGGGTTTTGTTCTTCCACAAGTGGTAGTTTATTAAAAAGATTTAACTTTATGTTCTATGTTTTATTTCCTGTTTTACATACTTATTTACTTGCTCGGAGAAGTTCAAATGTCGTAGTAAGTTACAGATGGTTACAAATGACTTATCCCTGATGGATTTTATGGCAATGAAAGTACTTAATATACTCTAAATCCTGAATATATACTTTTATGTTATTATACGATTACATATTTTTCTAGCACGTGCATTTGTTTTTTATTTGTACTTACAGAAAAACTTTTCCCAGAATCTTATCAAAAAGTACGAGAAACTTTCGGTCTCACAACATCCAGACCCAAAGCAAACTTTTTAGAATCACATAAATATGTCGGTGGGGATCGAACCCGCGCCCTTTTGTTTCACAGCTGGCTACTCGCTAACTGTGCCACGGAGGCTGTGTATAAATATGATACGTTTGTCAGTACTACTTTTACAAGGTGGTTGGCCCCTAGTATGCGAGAGGCCGCCTGGGTTGGTACCGCAGTTTTGTCTATTTCTGCCGCCTAACAGAACAGTTGCTCCTGTTTATGGGCAGCCGTTGCGTTTACCATCAGGCGAGCGACCTGCTCGTTTCGTCACTCAAGCTAAAAAATCCAAAACTCTTACTATCAGAGTACCTATCAAACAATAAATTGCAACGACTTAACGTGTTTATAATATGGCAGGGGAAACATTTTCAAGCACATTATAGAGCGTATCGCTGTATCAAGCCACCTTAATGCAAGTTGCTTTTAACCTACATCGGATGGAAGCGGGAGCATTGTAATGCTGGTTTTAAAGTGGCAAACGAGACCTTTTGTCACACCGTCACCAAATATTAAGCGGTATTCTTATATTTCACTGGCTTTTTACATTTGGTTTTTATTCTGTTATAAATGGGCTTATCTCCGATAGTATAAGATCCTATTATGTGATTTCTAGGTCTGTCTGTTGAATTGAAATGACTTTTGTATAGTTAACTAGCTTTTCCTCGCGATGCTGCCCGCGTGAATGGCCTTTCTCGGGATAAAAAGTAGCCTATGTCCTTGTCCAGGTCATGGTCTTATTGCAAAACGTCATGTCATGGTCTTTTCATCCAAATCCGTTCATCCGCTAAGGCGTGATTGACTAACAAACATCCAAATTCACAAACTCACAAACATCCAAACTTTCATATTTATAATAGTAGTAGAATTGGATTATTTGCAAAAGAATACGGATTTGCTAGTATTTTTAATCCTCTGTAAACTATTACTTCTAGAATACATTAGGGATTTATATGTTCATGTTAATGTTCATGTTCATATATGTTAATGTTTATATGATCATCTCTACACAATGGAATTAGATTGCCTATGTGCCCTATGTTAAAGTGATCAATATCGTCATTGCTTGTTTGCTCGCCATCTTGGTTCTCGTTGCGGGTTGTGGGGTGTCAGACGGCGGGTCATAATAATAGCAAATACCAATTTTGAGTGGTAGAGCCACGCTGTAGACACTTTGTATACAGCATGAATGAGCCGACTCGTCCGGGTCGTTACCACTGTCACACAGAAAACCGGCGTAAAGTAGCAGCTTGCTGCTGCGTTTCGTACGGTGATATCCGATATCAGATATCCGGAGGCCCAAACCAATTAATTATCCCTTTCTTTTAAGGTCGGCAACGCACCCATAATTCTTTTGGTATTGTGGGCTTACATGGGTGGTGGAGATCACTTACCATCAGGTGACCCACTTGCTCGTTTGCCGGCTTATGCTATTAAAAAAAAAACCATCAAATGTATGGTACGTGAAGGCGGATCCTGGTATTAAGTCGGGATGACGCTAGACAGAAAGAAAGATGCGACAAAGATGGGAACGGTGTAATACGGTCTGTCGCTGAAACGCGTCATACGCGCCAAGTTTACTTTACATATTCATTAACCTGTTCATTTAAACGAGCACCTCTAGGTTAAATTCGTTTTCGTGTTAATCTCACACTTATGTGTTGTAATTTTGCACTTTTAAGACTGAAAATGAGGCTGAATCGAAAAACTGCTTTCGGCTAGGTTAGATACCTGTTTATTTATTTATTCAGTACATTATGCTCCTAAGAAACTAAGTACCTAACTAGGTATTTAGCGTATTTTTTTCACCTGCCCTTGTACCACTCGCAGTGGGGGTCGGCAACATGCTTTTTAACACATTTTACAGAATGATTTGGCTTGTAGTTTTTAAGACCGGTCGCCTGCTTGATGTCAACCCCTCTGGGGAGAAAACATACAGACTCAAAACAAATATTTGTGAATCACACAAACTTTTTGTCTTGATGCGGGAATCGATCCCGTGGCCTCTTGCTTTACAGCCGGCTATTAGCCCACTACGCCACGGAGGCTATCGTATTTTAATAACTCCATTAAAGAATATTTTTTATCGAATTGCTAACAGACGTACTATTTTACTATTGTTATTGCGTCTTCAAGATTTTTTTCAATACTTTTAAAATACAATTACGTCTTTCTCTATAGGTAAATACAGTACAATAATACCCAGAATGTAGTGAAAACACTTTACTAAACCTGTCAATGAGTCGAACAGACTTACCGGCCTAAGTCAGTTCCAAACAGTTCACAACCGATTTATTTCGAACCCTAGTGAATTCCCTATACGCTTTAGGGATGTTCCGAATGTCTCGACATAAATACGAATGAATTGTTAAGCAGCTACCAATATAAAATAGTAGGAAATATTTGTTCCGATATACCTACATAATATATGAGAGCTGTGAAGCGAGACGCCGCGCCGTGGGTTCGATTCCCGCACCGAAACAAATGATTGTGTGCTCTACAAATATTATGTTTCGAGTCTGGGTGTTTTCTTCCCAGAGGCTTTAAAAAGTATGTTGTACCGACCCTACTGCGAGTGCGATAAGGACAGGTGAAAGAAAAAGATACTTACATAATGTAAACTTTGTTTCAATAGGCCAGAGTGGTGTAGTAAGGCCTGCTCGCTCTCATTAGTAGAGGAAGCCCGTGCCCAATTACAGTGGGACGTATATAATACTAGGCTGGTTAATACCACCTTGATAATGATAGGATCACCTAATAGACCCTGCATCTGGCCGTCTGTCAAGATAAATATCAAATACTAAGATCTACGGTCCCTTGAATGTGTAAAAAATTCAAGTTTCGAAGTAAACGAAATCAAAGCCGTTTCTTTCACATATTCACTAGGTGGTAGGTCCTTCATATGCGAGAGGCCGTCTGGGTTGCTACCACCGCTTTGTCTATTTCTGCCACCAAGCAGTAGTTTGTAAGCACTATTGTGTTTCGGTTTGAAGGACATTGAAGCCAGTGAAATTACTGGGAATTATGAGACTTAACATCTTATGTCTCGGGGTGACGAGCGCAGTCCAATGCCATGCACTGCTTTGTAATTCAAAGTTATGTGTGGTGTTGCTTCTGTTTATGGGCAGGCGTGACGTTTACCATCAGGCGAGCGACCTACTCGTTTCGTCACTAAGGCCCGGTTTTCGAAAGGCTGATCAATGTTAGATTAACTAATCAAATGTCAAATCTCATGTCAAGTCGAAATTGAGTTGCTAGAAGCGTGATCAACACCTTTGATTTGACACACATGTTAGCTAACATAACTTCAAATCAATATGAAAAATCGTATGTCAAACGGTACTAAAGAGAGATCTATTAGGTATATTTTTTTTCACTAATTAACGTTTCAGCAACTCGAATTGATTTGACAGCGATGTCAACTAAAAGTTTTGTTAGTTGAATGTTGATTTGATCAGCCTTTCAGAAACCGGGCGTCAATCTAATAATTGAAAAATACCAATTATCGAGTATTATCCGTGTGTGTATAAATAGTGGTCTGGGTTTATCTATATTACACCACAAACACAGAACACCACAACCTTGTCCATTAATCAACAGAGTGTACCCCGAACAGGTGAAGTTGGCTTTGCTCCTATAGTGTTGGTGGCCCCCTTGAATGATTAAATAATCTTCTTCCACCTGCCCTTATCCCACTCGCAGTGGGGTCGGCGCAACATGCTTTTAACACATATTACAGAAAGATTTGCCTTGTAGTTTTTACGATCGGCCGCCTGCCATATTAAATAATGATAAAATATACCTCAATATTTAAAACACCGCTCGGCACAACACTAATACCCTCCTTTGGCAGTATCAAGTCTTAAGCCCCGTATTTACTTGGATTTATTGCCTTCTACGATATTTCGGCAACTTCCCCGGTTACTTGTACTGTTTCTTACTTTAGTTTCTTTTGAATGTTTTCACAATGAACACAAAGGAATTTAGAATGTTACTAATACCCTATTACTGCCTCGGTGGCGCGGTTGTAACGGATACGTGTTAAGACTGAGGCTGACGCTGAGGTCTCGGGTTCAATCCCCGGGTCGGGTAAAAGTGATATTTGGTTTTTATATTACGAAATGCTCAGTATCAGTTCGGAGTCTGAAATTCTGGCCGGTATGGCGATAGGCTCGCCCCCTATCACATCATGGGACGGAGATACGCCGGCGAAATGTGGGTGTACTGGTTACACATGGTTATATGCTTACCCTTTTGGGGATTACAGGCGTAAGTGCGTATGTATGTAAATACCCTATAAAAATATTTTTTCATACTTTAAATGTTTCAAATCGCAATAACAAACGCAATTCTTAAATTTTCTGTGAGACAATGATAATAACATGGACGAGCCGGCCCAGACATGCTATAGACAAAACTGTAGACAACAGAGTGGCTCTACCACTCAGAAGTAAGCAAAAGTGGGCCACCAACATCTTAGCACTTAAGCCAACCTCACATGCACGTGATACACTCTGTTGAATAACGGACGAGGCAATTCTGAGACTTGGTTTCCATTGCGGATTGTGGAGATCAGACGGTGGGTTGGCCCATAATACCAAATCCACTGTCAAATCATGATGGGATTCCATCCATCTTCTGCCAGAGGCAGATTCTGGCAATAAGCCAGTATAACGCCAGGCGGAACGAAAGAAGACTGGCTTTATTGTTTTGTAAACAGAAAACATTGTTTGACAGAACCGACGGGCCGACGGCCTTTCGCATACGAAGGGCCTACCACCAAGTAAAATATTGCTAGAAGTTACGTGAGACGAGTATTCTTTTATTAATACCAAACGACAATAATCACTTTAACTCACAGTTTATTGGTTACATTTACAATAACACTGCTTTACAGACCACAACCCCATGTCAGGATTCTCTATTGATCGTTCTCTAATTATAACTAACTAGGACCGAATAGTAACCCAGCATAGCTACCGCGTAATGAACACTTGGACTATCGACTGACCACTGCGCTTAATGAACTGGAGACTGTATGACTGACTGCGGGCAAAAGACCTTTAGTTATGGCGACAACCTCTTTTATACCATTTAACTACCCTTCCACAACTATATCCCACCATTATTATTTCAATGTACCCAACGTTGCTTTCTCAGACACCCTCAATATTAAGAGAATACGCTAACAATATATTCGGTCTCAGGTTAATGGCCGTGTAAAATCCTTTTTTCTTTCTACAAATACTGGTACTATATTTCTTACTTTATAACCCTGCGACAGACACAGACTTGTGTACAGTTTGTGTGACAGCATATAACAATTTGTTTATTTTTATTAGATTTTATGGTGGGAAAATGAAAAGAAAACCCTTCGCTATAAATATCATCACGCCTGATCCCGCGGGTAACAAATGAGGACGTTTGTGAAAATTTGATCTCGAAAGGAAAAAATCTCCTCGGTTTCGTTCAGCGAATGGTCGATGACGAGGAGAAATTATCATTATATTATTATGTTGTATATAGGTAGTAGTGTTTGTAATGAGTTTTTAACCACCGTCAAAATGAGGGGTACGTACATACATACGCACTCACGTCTGTAATCCCCGAAGGGGTAGGCATAGGTGTAACTAGTACACCCACATTTCGCCGAGCGTATCTCCGTCCCATGATGTGATAGGGGGCGAGCCTATCGCCATACCGGGCACAAATCCCAGACTCCGAGCTGATACTGAGCAATTCGTAATAGAAAACCTCAATATAACTTTTACCCGACCCGGGGATCGAACCCAAGACCTCAGCGTCAGCCTTAGTCGTAACACGTACGCATTACAACTGCGCCACCGAGGTAGTTCCCCCTTACATATAAAGTAATTTATATAATTCAACTTAAGAAACTATCTGAAATACAGGTGTGAACTTATATTCTTATAATATTATTCAATCTCATATAAAAATAAATGACTTTTACTAACTTAAGAAACTCAAGGACTTTTATAACCTAAAGTATATTCAATTGCAATAGCGAAGTAGGTTCAAATAATAATTTTAACTATCAAAACTCAGATCCCTAGCAACATTTATTTCTCCATAGTTTACATTGCGGCACCAGATTACTGCTCCCTTTAATAATATAATTTCTTTGTAGCCCAATTACACCGTTTGGTACAGCCAGATCTCGATTACGTCTAATTACAGAAAAAAATCGGGTTTCGATAAATCGACAAAACTTTTCACAGCCCTATTACGGTCCGTCCGATAATTGCCATCGTATTTGAGACCAGCCCGTTCACTGAATGTAGACGTCAGCAATTCTCATCTTATTTCGACCTCTGTCTTTTTTTAAGTCTGTAAGGAGCTGTGAAAAGTTTGGAAACTTGGAATACGTGGGTTGGAAAGGACTGGGTGCTTTATCTACTATAATTTCCGATTTCACATTTTCTTACAGTGTAACAATTATTTTGAGTTGGGTAACGTTTTGCTATATGTATCTTTTTATCCGGGCGCAGCAAAATGACTACTGCATATAACGATAATTACAGTGCTGTCCAAATATAATGTCAACGGTCGAGAGACGTTGTGTCTCCCGACAGTTGCCAGAATTATGCCGAAATGAAGTAACTGAATACACCGGCTGACATCAGAACGAGTCAATGTGTTCAGTTTTTCACCATGTATATACGGTAGTCACTGGTCATATCCAAATATTATTATTATGTAATAACCATACTATCAGCTGTTATACTGATTTCATTTCTTTTAAATAAATTACACCCAAGAGTCACACACATAGTCCTCACCCCACAGTAAGATACGAGTCTTGTGTCATGGGAATCAGGGACTACCTCAACACCCAGATCTGAAACAAATATTTGTGGATTAGACAAATTGGATTTGTCTTCTCCCCAGAGACGTTGACGCCAGAGAGGCGGCCATTCATAAAACTACAAGCCAAATCAATCTGTAACATGTGTTAAAAAGCATGTTGCACCGACCCCGCTGCGAGTGGGATAAGGTAAGAAGTAAGTGGAGGACGAAGTCAAATATCTATTGAACCCGCAGCCTCACATTTCACTGTCGGCTACTCGCCCACTGCGCCACGGAGGCTGTCTACATCTAATGAGTGTGTGTCATATAGCTCTTCAATTGTGTTGAATCTGTTATTGAATGAGTTCAGTATATATGCCAATACAACTGTTTCAGTGGCAGTGCGTACCAATCATTAACAACGCGGTTACAAAGAAAGAGCTTCATCGGATTTCCTTTAGATGGTTTTCCACATAGTTCTAAGGTATAATGATATAAGGTATGACTGCCTCGGTGGCGCAGTTGTAATGCGTAAGCGTTACGATTGAGGTCAACGCTGAGGTCTCGGGTTCGATCCCCGGGTCGGGTAAAGTGGTATTGGGTTTTTCTATTACGATATGCTCAGTATCAGCCCGGAGTCTGGAATTTGTGCCCGGTATGGCGATAGGTTCGCCCCCTATCACATAAGGGACGGAAATACGCTCGGCGAAATGTGGGTGTACTGGTTACACCTCTGCCTACCCCTTCGGGGATTACAGGCGTGAGTGCGTATGTATTCTAAGGTATAAATGATGTATGAAGTTGTGAGATATTTGTAAATAGTGGGTAATTAGATATAAGTTCAAACACAATTGTACCGTTGCGCCAGTCTGCGAATATACGTCTGATTGTGAAGTTGTCGATATTATTATTTCCATATCCAGATCACACCTGCATATTTCTCAGTGGCGACGAGGCAAAATATATATGATATACGATACTTACGTGTAAATTAGTGAAAGTTAAAAATGTCGATCGGAAAAATCGCGGAATTCAAAGTCAACAATGACGACTGGCGGTTATATGTAGAACGTTTAGAACAATACTTTTTAGTGAACAAAATTCCAAGTGATTTACAAGTGCCGACCTTAATAACGGTTATGGGTGCCGAGTGTTATGAACTGTTGGTTAATTTGTGCACGCCAGCAAAACCTAGCGCCAAAGCGTTTGCTCAATTAGCCGAAATCATGGAAAAACATCTTCAACCAAAACCGAGTGAGTTGGCAGAGCGGTATAAGTTTAGACATAGGAAGAAAAAAGATGGGTAAACTATATCGGAGTACACGGCGGTATTAAAAAGAATGTCCAAGACATGTGAATTTGGAACATGGCTAGAAGAAAGTTTGAGGGACCAACTAGTTTGTGGTATATCCAATGAGACAATACGACAACGATTATTTGCCGAAAATGATTTGAATTTCGGCAAGGCGTATAAGTTAGCAGTAAGCATGGAGGCGGCAGAAAAGGACGCGGCTGTCGTGGAAGGACAGGGGGGGCCACCGAGCGAGGCGACCGCGACGACGTCGGTGACGTGTCAAGCGATGGCGGCGTCAGGAACTTGGCGACGGGGCGCAGGCGCGGCAAGCGTTACTCGAGACATGGGTGGTGCGGTGCGGGAGGCCGCTAGACACGACGCGTGGCGACGCGGCAAGCGAGCGCCGGAGCAGCTGGTTGAGCGCGTTCAGCCGCAGCGGCAGTGCCGGGTGTGCGGCGCGCGCCATGAGGCAGCCACGTGCAAGTTCGCGCGTTATTTTTGCCGCGTTTGCAACCGACAAGGACATCTACGGCGTATGTGTCCCAATTTAGCAGATCATCACAACGTCGACGTGGTGCAAGTAAGGGAAGACAACATAAGTGACTGTGCGGATAGCGATGAGGTAACCTATGTTGATGTTTGCAAACTGTCCGCCACTTATTGTAAGCCTATGTATATAAAATTAAACGTTAGCGGTAGTGATATTAAAATGGAGTGTGACACCGGTAGTGCTGTGTCATGTGTAAGTTGGGAGTGCTACATTAAGCTATTTAAACATTTAAGTCTGAACCCTTGCCACTTAACCCTTAGATATTACACGGGCGAATCGGTAAAACCACTGGGTGTAATACTACCGATGGTAAAATATAAAAATATATGTAAAAGATTAGAACTGTACGTTATTAGAAATGGCAAAACTATTCTTTTAGGTCGGCAATGGATGGCTGAACTAAAAATTCAATTACCGTTAGTCAACTATGAATGTAATAACGTGATGTACAAAGACAATGTATTTGCGTACGCGCTGCGCGAGCCCGTGGAGCGCGCGCTCTCTCAGCTGCAGCGCGATGGTATCCTCTCACCCGTGGAGCGCTCGGACTGTGCCACGCCTATCGTGCCAGTCGTTAAAAAAGACGGTAACATTAGGATTTGCGCAGATTACAAATTAACTTTAAACAAAGTCATAGAGGTTGACCGTTATCCTTTACCTAGGGTTGAGGAACTGCTCCTTCGGTTGAAGGGTGGGGAACATTTTAGTAAAATAGATCTGTCGCAGGCATATGCCCAGTTTGAGCTCGATGATACTAAGAAATATACGGTGATAAATACCCACAAAGGAATGTTTATGTATAATAGGCTAGTTTATGGGCTATCGTCGAGTCCAGGTATTTTTCAAAGACGCCTTGAGCAGTTATTTGCAGACTTGCCCCACGTGGGGGTATTTCTGGATGATATAATAATTACGGGGCCCTCGAGGGAGGCCCATATGTGTAACTTAAATAAAGTATTTGATCGTTTAAAACAGTACGGTCTCAGGGTAAAAAAGGAAAAGTGTGTGTTTTTTGCCGAATCCGTTAATTACTTAGGCCATACTATTAGTAAAGATGGAGTTCAAACTTGTCCCGATAAGGTTAAGGCTATAATTAAGACACCAGCCCCGACTAACGTCACCGAGTTAAGAGCATTTATCGGTATGGTTATGTACTATGGAAAGTTTATAAGGAATATTAGTACAATTTTAGCGTCATTATATAACTTACTTAAATCAGGTGTTCCCTACAATTGGAATCAGGAATGTCAAGAGGCATTCGATAAGGTTAAACGTCAATTAACGTGTAGTGAAGTGTTGATGCACTACTCGCCAGAGTTACCAATAATATTAACGACGGATGCCAGCAGTGTCGGCATAGGCGCGGTGATATCTCACGCGACCCCGGACGGCGAACGGCCAGTAGCATACACGTCGCGCTCGCTCACGCAGGCCGAGCGTGCCTATTCACAGATAGACCGGAAGGCGCTAGCTATTGTCTTCGGAGTTCGTAAATTCCACCAATATCTTTACGGGCGTAAGTTTATATTGAGGACAGATCACAAACCTTTGACATACATTTTAGGTAATAAAGTAGGTATTCCTGTGATGGCCGCATCGCGTTTACAGCGTTGGGCAGTGTTGTTATCCGGGTATACATATGACATAGAATATGTTACGTCAAGTAGAAACTGTGCGGATGCGTTGTCACGGCTACCATATAAAGAAAGTAATGAGAGCTTATCGAAAGAAAGTACTTACGTGAACTTTGTTGAAAACTTTTTGCCCATTACGAGTAAAGATGTAAAGAAGGCGACCGCTTGTGATAGGATCCTCAGTAGAGTTTTAGGTTACATTCAGTCTGGTTGGCCTTCTACTTGTACAGATGAGCAAGTTCAACCATATTTCGTAAGACGTAATGAATTATACACTGAATGTGGGTGCATAATGTGGGGCTATCGAATGGTTATACCATGTTCATTACAAAATAACATACTAAAACAACTACACAGTAGTCACATGGGGATAGTGAAGACTAAGAGTTTAGCTCGTAGTTATGTATGGTGGCCTAATATAGACGCAGCCGTGGAAATGATGTGTAAGCAGTGTGAGACTTGTGCGGCAGAGATGGACGCCCCACAGCGGGCCCCTATACAGCCGTGGCCATATCACGCTCGTCCCTGGAGCAGAATACACATTGATTTCTTAGGTCCATACAAAGGTTTAACCTTCCTCGTTCTTATTGATTCCACTTCGAAATGGCTAGAAATTTTTGAAATGACTCGTACTAATGCGACGTCGGTAATTAAAATATTAAGATCTACTTTTGCAAGATTCGGATTACCGCACGAATTAGTGTCAGATCAGGGCCCGCCGTTCACTAGCACAGAGTTTAAATTGTTTTTAAACACTAATGGTATCAAGCAGTTCTTTTCACCTGCTTATCACCCATCCTCAAACGGTGCAGCAGAGAACGCAGTAAAATTATGTAAGCGGGCTATAAAGAAGGCGCATAGGGATAAAGTGGATATTGATACGGCCTTACAAACATTTCTGTTGGCATACCGAAATACTGTACATGGTACAACGGGAGAAACCCCGGCTATGTTATTGCAGAGGCGTCCATTACGTACGAGACTGGATATGTTGCGTACTGAGCGGGTAGTCGAAGACCGGGTTCGTGTAGTCCAAGAACGACAGGTCGAATATGCAGGTGGGGCTCCGCGAAGCTTCCAAGAGGGCGACATAGTTTGGGCTCGGGAGTATGGTACTGGAGATAAATGGGTGAAAGGTACTGTGGACGGAGTAGGCCGTTTACGTAGATATTCGGTGGTGAGGGATGACGGTCAATTAATTAAAAGACATGTTGATCAAATGCGGCGTAGATCGCGACTATCCAATGTTACTTTTCCAGAAGGTAATAGCGAGACCCAGGTTGATGAGGAGAGTGTTGCCGCGCCGCTTAGAGAGGACGCGCTCATCTCACCCTCTAGAACGGCTATGATAAATGAGTGTGACCAGGCGGAGAATTGTAATGAGAATATTAACTCCGAACAATTATCCCCTCGGTTACCATCGCCGCCTAGACCTCTGGTGAGTCGATACTCAAAGCGAACACGGAAACCAGTAGATAGGTTTATGATAGATTAATAGTTAGTATTATTTAAGATCAAGTATATTAAAAGGATTATAAAAAGCGTTAGTATAAGTCGTAGTATTGTATAGTGGTGGAGGTGTGAGATATTTGTAAATAGTGGGTAATTAGATATAAGTTCAAACACAATTGTACCGTTGCGCCAGTCTGCGAATATACGTCTGATTGTGAAGTTGTCGATATTATTATTTCCGTATCCAGATCACACCTGCATATTTCTCAGAAGTAAGTTAAATATACAGGGTGCTACAGAAAGGTGTGGTCATATTTAAGCGTCGTTACATACATCATATACCTGACAATGAGTGTTTATGTATCGGATCTTATCAAAATCTAGACTAAAATTTCACAAATACAATTAGAAAATGTCACGCTAATTTTAATCATTCGCTTATTAAGATCAATCACATCACTACAATTTGCTTTAGCTCTTCACGCCTAGTAACTGCTTCATTGGTATAAACTGTTTATCATTTAGTGTTGTCCGAAGTTGCTAGTCGAATATCAACATGTTACTCATTCGATAAAATATTAAATGCTTTATTTATATCCTAGCAATGCAATCACATTTGGTACTATGCAGGGTTGAAATACTCATATCCTTTGATATAAACACTATATCAAAGTTTTGCTTACAAACTGATTGTATTGAAACCTCGACTATGAACCAACCCTAATTCATCAATTGGCAATATCAAATTGGCAATAGTTTCACCAATGTTGGCGTTGCCCTGCTTTCCAAACAACAAAGTCGAACTGCAGGCTTCACCCTGATGGCTTATAAATATAACCAATTACCCAACTTTAATTGCAAATTACTTCGCTTATATCCGAAGTAAATGTAGGAAGGATAACTTTTATTATAACCACAATTTGCAAACATCGCGTTCCAACTTGAAGATATTATAGAACCCGCGTCTCGAGACTTTCATTATTCATGAAAGACCGTGACGTCTTGATTAATGCTTAAAACAAAGTTGAAAATTTTATTTCTCCTCAGTTGCAGAAATGGGATGCTTAACTCTTATAACTATTATTCATCTCAAAGGAACCACTTTAGTGCGTTATTTTTAAAGGTATTTAAAAAGGAAATCTTAGTAGTAAAGTCACGGTGTAGACAGTTTTGTCTATAGCCTGGGCCAGCTTGACCGGGTTGTTACCATCTCAAAGAAAACCGACGGAAAGTAGCAGCTGTTGCGTTTCGTACGGTGAGTGAGATGTCCGGAGGCCCAAATCCCCTTTCCTCTACCCCATCCCTTAATCATTCCTTTCCTTTAAGATCGGCAACGCGTCCATGATTTTTCAGGTATTGCGGATGTTCATGGGTGTTATTTTTAATTAATTTTTTTGGCCGAATGACGTGACGAGCAGATCTCTCGCCTGATGTTAAGCGTCGCGCCTGCCTGGAAACTCTGGATTACAAAACACTGCATGGCACTAAACTGCGCTCGTCATCCCGAGACATAAGATGTTAACTATCATAATGCCCAGTAACTTCACTGGCTTCAATGTCCTTCAAACCGAAACACAACAGTGCTTACACACTGCTGCTTGGTGGCAGAAATAAACAAAGCGGTAGTACCAACCCAGGCGGCGTCGCGCATATGAGGAACCTACCACCTTGTCCAGATTATACACCATCAAAAAAAGGTCGGCATGACTGTACTGTGGATAAACATGGATGGTAAATAATTTACCATCATCTGATGTCAACTGACCCACTTGCTTGTTTGCCACCCTTTATTATAAAAACCCTCAATTAATTACAATTTAGAAGTTTTCAACACACACACCTAAATTATAATAATACTAGCTTTTGCTCGCGGCTCCGCCCGCGTGAATAGACTTTTCCGAAATAAAACGTAACCTATAACCGTCTCCAGGGTCCCATCTATCTCTACATCAAAATTCATCAAAATCGGTTCAGTGATTTAGGCGTGAAAGCGTAACAAACAAATAGTTTTTTCATAAAAATCCTATGTTACTTCTTATACCTCCAAGAATATGTAGTACAAAGTTTCCTGATGATCGGTTAAGTAGTTTTCGCGTGAAAGCGTAACAAACAAACTTACATTCACATTTATAATATTAGTATGATTTTCTTTTCGAAAGTTGCGAATATCTAAATTATGATCCAATTCCGTCCAAAGATATGTTATTTCAAATGCTAGATATAGAAGCTGCGGAATAGTAAGACGAAGGGACGGTGACCATATGTGCCTTACCGAGATCAAGTGTAGGTAAAATTAATGAGGGTTGTCCCCGGGACAAATTGAGCGATGCCCAGACGACAGCTGAGGCTTCTCTATTAGACGATCCAAAAATCCACAACAAGGCTTCACTGGATCTTTGAAATGTGGTTGTTTTTTTTTTTATTAGCTTGAATATACGATACGAGCAGGTCGCTCGCCTGATAGTAAGCGCAACGCCTGCTCATAAACAGAAGCAACGCCACACAGAACGAAGCACTGCATGAAATTGGACTGCCATCTTCACTGTGTAGGGTCAGGACTATGTGTGTGACTGTTGGGTGTATTACTATCAGGTGACTGCTGGTTTGCGGACCTATATAATAAAAAAGGTCAATTAGAAAAATATTTATAATTTCTAAATGGCTGAACAGATTTTTACTAAGAGCCATATCCATTAAACCAGCTTGCAAGTAAAAAAACGCATTCAAGATCCATTCGTTTAAGCTACGATACTACAGCCAGATCATACATAGCCTGACATACAGACGAACAGACAAAGAGTCTAACTTACCACCCCTCTTTTTTAGGGGTTAAAAAGCACCTACTTTTTTTTATTGCATAGGCCGGCAAACGAGCCAGTGGGTCACCTGGTAAGTGATCTCCACCGCTCATGTACGCGCATAATACCAAAAGAATCATGGGTGCGTTGCCGACCTTAAAGGAAAGGGATAATTAAGGGATTGGGAAGGGGAGGGGGTTTGGGCCTCCGGATATCTCACTCACCGTACGAAACGCAGCAGCAAGCTGCTACTTTACGCCGGATTTCTGTGAGACAGTGGTAATGACCCGGACGAGCCGACCCATACATGCTGTAGACAAAAGTATCTACAGCGTTGCTCTACCACTTATCACTCACTCGCTCACTTAGAAACCAAATTAATTTACACAATAAAGTTATTTATAACCTAAACGTCAAAACAAAACGAATATTTCAACATCACCAAAATATTAATAAAGCGTCACAAACTTGATACAAAATATAACAACATCGTCAAAATAAAGCGAAAGCAGTCAAAAACAAAAGGTTTAAAGTCTATTCAGGCTTAAAACAGTGCGAATGGGGTCCTTAACACTCGTAATTAAGGATACAAAGGGGCAAAGCCTCAAATGGTTGAGTGTTTCAAACAATGTGCCCTCAACGGTGCTGTCGCGTTCTTGAACGCAATTCTTATTACAGATTACAAATAGGCCAGAGGTTAATTGCTTACTAACTTTATAAGAATGGGTAGTGTATTTAATTATAGGGATTTAGTCGTTTATCTCTTAGTACTCCTACTATTAGTATCATAATGTCGCTCCTGTTTCATCATGTCCAAGTAAGCGTAACTTATCAAATAAATTATACAACAGCACAAAACATAAAACCTAACAGCGTGTGTCAAAACGGAGCTTCCTAAAGGGGGCAGTCAAAATTAATTACATAAAGGGACATTGTGAAACAGGCCCTACATATCGTAAGTACTATCTTTTGTAACGTTCACGGTAGTTTGTTTTAAGAATTTAAATGTTGTTGTGCTAAATAAATAAAGATTATTATTATAGATTATTATTATACGCACTCACGTCTGTAATTGCTGAAGGGGTAGGCAGTTTTATTAACTTGCTTCCGTCTCATGATGTGATAGGGGGCGGCTTTTACGCATATCCTTCACTGGTTTTTGTCCAATATGTTGTATTGCCAAATTATAAACGTTTTAAACTATAACCATGAAATGTCAATACTATTCAATAACTGTATCTACTGACATAATATTTTTTTTATTTTATTTTGAATGACGAGACGATCAGGTGCCACGTCTGCGCATAAACAGAAGAAACACCAAATTACCAAAACACTGCATGACACAGGATGTTACGATCCCATTTAGTGAGACTGTTAAAAGTCTTGGTCTAATATTAGATCGCTGTCTATCCTGGGCACCGCAGCTTGCAGCTGTGAGTCGCAAGATGTTTGCGTCGGCTGCCTCTCTGAAGAGACTGCGGAATTTCTTGCCCACTGCCACTAAAGTTGCGCTAGCACAATCTCTTCTTCTTCCTGTGCTTGACTATTCCGACGTCAGCTATCTCGATTTTACTTAAGCCCAACTTGACAAACTTGAGCGCCTTCAAAATTTCTGCATACGATTTATATTGGTTTGCCCAAATTTGATCATATTTCTGAATTTCGTTCTAAGCTCAAGTGGCTTCCTATCCGTCTTCGCCGGAATACTCATATTCTCTCTTTTCTTTATAACGTTTTATTTAATCCAGCTTTTCCACACTATTTAAAGGTACGCTTTAACTTTCTTCACAGCTCTCATTCCCACTCACTAAGGTCGTTAGAGAATCTGACCCTGAAGACTCCCCTGCATGGCAGTAATTTTTTCGATGGTTCTTTTACTGTACAGGCGGTTCGTTTGTGGAACTCACTACCGGTATGCATACGACAGGCTCCATCACTGAACATATTCAAAACACGGTTAAAAAATATTATTTTTCTATGTGTTAAAATAATTTAATATTAATTTAAGGCAGTGTTATACACATAATATCTATTTTATCTATATACAGCGTGTTACAGAAAGGTGTGGTCATATTTTAGGGTCATTACATACACCTTACAATTAGTACTTATGTACCGGACCTTTTCAATACCAAGACATCCAAAAATTTCACATTAATTTTGATCACTCGTTTAATAAGATCGATAAGATTGGTGAAATCACTATTAATTATTATGAACGACACTCACTTTTTAATAAACTTGAACAAGTTGTACGTAATTCTACGAACATACGTACGTAACTTGTAATTTAAATACAAAATAACACCTGAAAGAGATTGTGTGCTGAAGACGATATTGGTACCATCCTCTAGAAGCATTTTAAAGACTTCATTCTCGAGTCTTCCATCTATGAATTTGGCTTAATACATTCAACGATCCTCTTAAAAGCTGTTATCAGTTCACCAACACAAAGTACCAATACATAATACTTATTTTTAGTTAAATACAACATATTTTTTGAACTCGTAAACATACTTCATAAAATCAGAAATTGCCGAACTGACTGCGTCAAATAAATATTGTCATTTGACAACTATTTAATATTTTTTTAAATTATAAAATATTTAAATGAAAGGAGGTCTATAGTATCATTGTTTATCATTTAGTGTTGTCCAAAGTTGAAAGTCGATATCGACATGTTACTCATTCGATAAAAAAGAAAATTCTATAATTATTGTTCTAGCAAAGCAATCGGATTTGGTACTATGGGAGATAAAATACTTATACTATACATTGCTTAAATTTGCCCGCCCCTTTCTATAACACGTTGTATATGTTAGTATTTTAGTTATATTTATTATTTATTTTATATATGCTATTTATCCTATTTACGTATAATTGTTTTATTCGTATGATATTATATTGTTTTTATGTATTTATGTTTAAGTATTAACACTTCAAAATTTCTCATTATACACCCCGACCTACTGTTGATTCTTTGAAATCTTCTCCATCGAAAGGTTGTCTGGTAGAGGTCGCTATTAGCGATAAGACCGCCTATTGTTACATTTATAATTTTGTTTGTTCTTTACTGTAATATTCTACATGGTGTACAATAAAGTGTTATCTATCTATCTATGTTAAGTCTCAACACCCATTAATTTCATTAGCTTTAATGTCCATCAAAACTAACCGCAACAATGATTACACACTGCTGCTTGGGGGTAGAAACAGACAAAGCGGTGGTATCAAGCCAAACTATATCTCGCTTATGAGGGATCTACCACCTAGTGGAAATAGTTCCGATCATAATATTTTGAAACTTGCAACGACACTATTTTGAACTTTAATAGACAAGCTGCACGACACATAGGAATTGCACCACTAAGTTACGGTCAATTGACCGTAACTCAATATTACCATCTCGCTTACTCTCAACTAGAACCCCTATCGGGCTCTCTGTCTGTGAGCTGTCAAACTCGCGCGTTATGTGACGCAATTTTACTTCTAACCAGCCCGTCTAGTAAAGTTAAAAGTCTTGGACTATAACATTTATTTAAGTGAAATAAACATTTTGAACTTCTTTACAACATTCATCAGAACGTCACGAGCAAAGCTTTTGAATAATAAAATTTTCGCTCGAGCTACGCAAGAACTCAAATGACACACTTCCCCTCACGGTTTTTATAACTTTATTGTTAAAGATGGGGAGTAATTTCTTACATTTATTATTATTGTCGTAATCCCATTTATCATGTTGGCAGTACTTTGATAAATAGTTGTGTTTGCATCAAAGCTATTTTTGCGAAAGAAACTTGGTGATCCAGTGATTTGGGAATTACCTATGTAGCGATATGGTAATTTCATTTATTTTTTTCTGAAACGTCAGAGACTACTTTGGATCTGATGGTAAGAACATTGCAGTTCAAACATAGAGGCTTTGAAAGTCCCCAGAATCCTACTATCCTACTATTACAAAAACTTTAATTTATACTACTAGACAGGCGATTTTGAAGTAAAATTGCGTCACATAAAGTAGGAGTTTGACAGCTCACAGACAGAGCGCGATAGGGGTTCTAGTTGAGATGGTAGGTAATATTGAGTTACGGTGAATTGACCGCAACTTAGTGGTAAAATTCCTATGTACTGCGCAGCTGTCTAGTAGTATACATTAAAGTCTTTGTACTATTAATATAAATGTGAAAGGTTGGGTGATTGTGAGTTTGTGACTTTGGATTTTTGTTAGTCAATCACACCTTAACGGCTGAATAGCTTGGGATGAAATTTGGCACCCAGGTAGATCATGATTTGAAATTAGAATATACAGGCCATACACTCGGGCGGTGCCGCAAGCGATAGCTAGTGAATAATAATTAGGTACTAGATATACACTGGGGCACTTCGATGAACGCAACTTACCTGAACAAGCCACGACAGTAAGATTTTTACCTTATATGTTTTCAGACTGCCCCAGTGGCGTAATTGTAATACGTATGCGGTACGACTGCTGTGCGGGTTCGACCCCCGGGTTGGGTAAAATGATATTGGGTTTGTCTATTACGAAATACTCAGTATCAGCACAGAGTCTGGAATCTGTACCCGGTATGGCGATAGGCTCGCCCCCTATCACATCGTGGGAAGGAGATACGTTCGGCGAAATGTAGGTGTACATACTGGTACATACAAATGTAGGTTACACCTCTGCCTACCCCTTCGGTGATTACAGGCGTGAGTGAGTCAGTAAGTGACTCTGACGGTTCTAGCGATTTAAAGAGAGGATTGCTAGGTAAGGATGCTGATGATGGTAGTGATCCTTAGAGCTTTGTATATTATGTAATACAAATAATTTATAGTGAAAAGAACTTGCATCAATTAATAAACGAGTTATTAAAATTAGCGGCAAATTTTAGGATGTCTAGATTTTGATAAGACCTTCTACATAAACACTCCCTGTCAGGTGTATGTAACGACCCTTAAATATGACCACACCTTTTTGTAACACGTTGTATAACGTACTACAAACTCGTGTATTCTAATACAATATCTCTTTGTTTCATAATTTTACGCGCAAACAATAAATTGCCATACATCCCACGTAACTTGCTCTTTGTGGAACATTATCGAAAACTTAAGTGATTAAGTATGCCAAAGTTACGGTTTCTGGAGCGATGTGGGCACAATGGAAAAGTTGCCACGATCCGCATATTTCGGCACGCTAATGTGATATTCTCAGGGGACACTGACTCGTTAGGTCATGATTGGTTAATGTAATGTATTATGGAGCTCTGTATTGTTTTAACGTTACACAAAAGAGAGAGAGAGAGAGAGAGACTATGGGATATGGTTGAGATTCTAAATTTTGGGATCGATTTCCTTAACATGTAACTCTTTTTAACCGATTTCAAAAAAGGAATTAGAATTCTCAATTCGGCGCGTTTTTTATTATTATTTTTTTGCTTTTTTTATTTATGTACATCGATTTATCCGCCTACTGTGGACCGATTCGATAGAGTTTAGCTGCGATGTGGTCCTCTATTAATTTGGTTAGGATCAGAAGGCCAATTCTCGTAATTTTAAATGTTCAACTTTATTCTACATTCAATCTCATTACGATCTATGTTCACATTTGACGTTGATTATTGGTTTAAGAGAATGCTCTTCTTGACGCTGAGACTAGATCGGAATGATATTTTGAACATTTAAAATTACGAGAATTGGCCTTCTGATGACAGAGTATGGAGTAAAAACATGAAACTTCTCAATGAACAACAGTACACTCGTCGTTTTTGTTTATTGTATTGGAATTTACATGCCATAGCAGAACCTACCACTAAAATATGAAAAAGCAAAAACTTTTAACAAAACTTGAAACCGATATCAAAAAATAGCACTGATAAGCCAAAAATAACAATTTCTATAGGTCTCTTTGGAGTCGGTGCAATTTTATTGTATTTACAAGATTTCTTTTATAAGCCTGAATGAAAAAAAAATGTATTTTTTAAAGCATAGGCCGGCAAACGAGTAAGTTCGTCCTGATAACACTTACCACCAGATGACCCACTTCACCCACCCCAACTCCACCGCCCTTGTACGCTCACATCAGAAGAATCATGGGCGCGTTGTCGACCTTAAAGGAAAGGGATGATTAAGGGATTGGGGAAGGGACCCTTCCGATTCAGAATTCGGCTTCCGGATTTCGGCTTTCGGATATCTCACTGACCGTACGAAGCGCAACAGCTAGCTGCTACTTTACATCGGTTTTCTGTGAAACATTGGTAACACAGTCGAGCCGGCCCATTCGTGCTATAGACAAAACTGTCTTTAGCGTAGCTCTCTACCAGTTTTCCTTAACGTGTAACACTTTTTGTATTTCCGAAATTACTTTTGTTATTAGATTGAATGAAAAATAAACACATTTTGTAAGTATTTCCAACCTGTTTTTTATTAGACTGACTTACGAGACGAGCAAGGCTCTCATCTGATAAGCGCCAAGCTTGCCTATAAATGGTAGCAACACGACTCAGACATTTGAATTAGAAATTAGTATTTGACTGCCTCGGTGGCGCAGTTGTAATGCGTACGCGTTATGATTGAGGTCAACGCTGAGGTCTCGGGTTCGATCCCCGGGTCGAGTAAAGTGGTATTGGGTTTTTCTATTACGAAATGCTCAGTATCAGCCCGGAGTCTGGAATTTGTGCCCGGTATGGCGATAGGCTCGCCCCCTATCACATAAGGGACGGAAATACGCTCGGTGAAATGTGGGTGTACTGGTTACACCTCTGCCTACCCCTTCGGGGATTACAGGCGTGAGTGCGTATGTAGTAGTATTTGGCACTGTATTGCGTTCTGCATCCCAAGACATAGAATGTTAGTCTCATAATGCCCACTGGCTTTAATGTCCTTCAATCTGGAAAACAACAATCTTATCATTATGTATGTTCTAAATACATACATACACAAGCAGAGATGTAACCAGTATACCCAAATTTTGCCGAGCTTATTTCCGTCCCATGATGTGATAGGCGGCATTACGGGCATTATTCCAGACACGACTGATAAGCATTTTGTGATTATAAAAACCTAATAACACTTTCACCTGACCTGTGATTCGAATCCGAGACCTTACCGCGTACGAATTACAACTGCGCTACCGAGGCAGTGTTCTATAACCGGCAAAAAAAGTTCGCAGCTGATATCATTGTGCTATACACCGTACAATCGTAAAGACAGGAAGTAAATGGGGTGGATCATCTATATGCGCTCAAGTAATCGGAGTGGAAGACAGATAAATTGGGCGAACCCTCTTGGGGCCATCGCTGCGTTGTTAAATATAAGAAATTACATACATACGCATTCACGCCTGTACTCCCCGAAGTGGTAGGCAGAGGTGTAACCAGTACACCCACATTTCGCCGAGCGTATCTCCGTCCCATTATGTGATAGGGGGCGAGCCTATCGCCATACCGGGCACAAATTCCAGACTCCGGGCTGATACTGAACATTTCGTAATAGAAATACCTAATACCACTTTACCCGACCCGGGGATCGAACCCGAGACCTCAGCGTTAGCTTAATCTTAACGTAGGTATTCGCATTAAAACTGCGCCACCGAGGCAGTCAGTATCAGTCAGTATATAAGAAATTATAATCTGTTATTACTTGTAAAGGGTTTCCTGCCTATTTGCTTGGTTTTTTTATTAACCTACTTCAAAAAAAGAGGAGGTTCTCAATCGGTGACTTATTTGCTTTTTTTATGTATGTACGTCGATTTCTCCGCCAATTGTAGATCGATTTTGGTGGAAAAAAAATCATTTCATTCAGTTTAGCTGCGTTGTAGTCTCATATAAATTTGGTTAAGATCTGATGACGTAGTACGGAGAAAATAAATGAAACTCCTCAACGGAGAACAGCATAGTCATTGCGATTAGTGCAGTCCAAATATAATATCTACTATTTTATCTCCCGCTTTGCTACGGAGTGGAAAAAATGAATATTTCCAATTCCTTCCTATCATTTTATTTGATCAATTTTGTTGCAGGTAAAGACAGTTTCGCATTTCCAGAGAATTTAAGCTTCATTGCTCGGTGTCAAAATATGCGTGCCACTGTCGATCCACGATTATGAGAGTTACAGTTACAGGGGTGTGGGCGGAATAGTCTCTAGTTATGCCACCATCGCCACAAAGTTGTAATAAAAATAGCTCTTTTGTCCATAGACTACCAAGGTGAACAATAAATAAAATACAGAACGAATAAGGGTTCGCCACAAACGAATGAACACGCCGCAGCTGAAACCCGCGGGCCGGGCGCTTACATTCGATTAATGCCGCAGACCGCACTATTGTTTAATTCGATTTGTCCTAATATGGTATATTTTTTTTATAGCTTAGGCCGGCAAACGAGCAAGTGTGTCACCTGATGGTACGTGATCTCCACCGCCCATGTACGCCCACAACACAAAAAATTATGGGCGCGTTGCCGACCTTAAAGGAAAGAGATAATTAACACGTGAACGATTTTCTATGAAATTTGGCACAAAAGTTGACCATGAACTGGATTAGGACATAGGCTTTATATCCTGGAAAAGGCCATTCAAACGGGCGGAGCCACGAGCAAAATCTAGTAGAATAATAAACGCATTTGAGGAATGAGTATTGAGATGCAAATAGTACACCCACTGTTCGCCGAGCTTATTTCCGTCCCATGATGTCATAGGGAGCAAGTCTATGGCCACGTCGGGCCCGAATTCCAAACTTTACTATGATGTTTCGATACAAAAATTCGAACACAAATTGTGATTGCCCGACCTGCGATTTCAACTCTGGACATCACGGTTTTCAACCTAAGTATGCTGCCACTAAACCAATAAGGCGATTGTTTATAAAAATATCTCGAAAGGATGTCAATCAACACGATTAATCACTAAGTCTCAAAAACTAATAAAGTTAGGGTCATTCAATTTGGTAGTAATTAGTTTGTAGGAGACATGATTTTAGAAAAAAAGGGGAAAATGGAGGAGAAGTTTATATTAAACAGTTTGATGAATAGCTAGTATATTATACACACATACATTTTCCTTATTGACGACACATTCAATAAATGTATACGTAAAGAGCGAGGATTTACCGAGAAGAAGATAATAACAATATTTTTCATATAAAAGCCCGCATGATCTCATCAACAATAACACATATTTCCAAAAGGAACCAAATATGAAAAATCGGTGAAACGCACATAAGACACGCGCTCAGACGGTTCCGTATTTAAAAAAGTTGGCACATTGCATTTATACTTATTTGTAGGTGTTTTAGAGATAAATAAATTTGCATTTTGTTGTAATATTCCCATACCGTAATAATAAAATATTAATAATACTAGCCCTGTATTAAACATCCCACTACTGGGCACGGGCCTCCTCTTCTTAATGAAAGGGGTTAGGCCTTAGTTCACTACGATCTAATGCGGGTTGACAAACTTTACATACCTTCGAAATTCGCATGGAGAACTTCTCAGGATATTAATTCTTGAAATTAATTCTTTTCATATCGTTTTCGTTCATTTATGCCATATGACTTCCCTAGGTACCAAATTTCAAGATTGGCGAACAACGAAGAGTACATTAGGTTTTGATGATTGAGTTTGTGAGTATTAAAATGTTTCATCGCAATCAAAATATACAGCCGTCAACTATGACGTAGAGTCTTATTTTTTTACACCTCCAAGGGTTTTTTTGTTTTTCTTATGGGATCGTAGACTAAGGCAGTACCTATCCGAAATTAATTTCAATTTGATACCTTTACCTTTTGCAAAAATAATGGTCAGGCTGCCAGAAAGACAGACAGAAGGGCAAAAAGTGATCCCGTAAGGGTTCCGTTTTTCATTTTGATATAAGGAACCCTAAAAAGAGGTACAAATACGTACAAAAAGTACAAAACATACGTAAAAACAAGCGTACCCAAAATAAGGCATACAAACAGCGTTCCCGAAAAATTCTTTTCTGAGCTAATCAGTAACGGAACTTCCTGTGTTGAGCCAGTTTATCACAACTTCGCAGCGAATTTTCTCTTTTGTGACACTTGTGGGGTGGCAACACTGCACGAGTTTTTAGGATTGCTATATCCCAACTTCTAATTGGCGTTGAACTTTTAACCTGTGAATTTTGCAGAATGTGCCAGGAAAATTGTCGAAATTCAATGTGTTTATAGCAGAGTTCAGCAAACAAAGTTCACGCAAGTGGGTCGCCTGATGTGATCTCTACCAACCATAAACAATCATAATACTAGAATGATGCATATGTTGCCCTAGCAGTTGGAGCTCTCTATTGCGTTTCGTACGGTGAGTGACATTACTGGAGGGCCAAATCCCCCCTCCTCTTCCCAATTCCCAATACCTTTTCTTTAAGGTCAGCATTTCAATATTTGCATTGAAATTCTTCCGGCTTTATGGGTGTTTTAGGCGGTGAAGATCTTTACTACTAGGTGACCCACTTGCTCATTTACCAGCCACTTCAATAAAAAAGCTTTGTTAATTGCGCATTTTTTAAACAAACCATCAAATCTCATTATACATAGATACCTTCATGTTATTTGATATCAATGAAAACATTGTTCAAAATCATACATATGAATATTTAAGAATATTTTTTTCCAAAACACATACTTTTTCCAATTAAAACCTACGAGCATAGGGAACGTAACACGGTAACAATTCTGACTTCTAACGTCCCTAATTGTTATGATACTGGGATTATTATCATTACCCTTTAATCCCTGAAATTGCGTCCATACGAACAATGAAACGCTAACAAATAAATTGTACAAAAACTGACACACGCTTCCCACGGCGCTTCCTACGGGCTTATAATTAACGTGACGTAGAAATATTGTCGGAAACTAGCCGGGAAAGATGTCGGTGTCCGGATTACGTCTAGTGTTGAGAAATTTTTATCGACATTTACAAATTGGGCGAACTTGATGAGAGCGATAATTCAAATGGGAGTCAAACTGTCGAGACGAAAGTAACAGATTCGAAATCCAGAAGCATGCACCTCTAACTTTTCTAAGTTATAAAGTTAGTTATTGTTTGCTTTAACGGTGAAGGAACCATCGTGAGGAAACTTACAGACTTGAGATCTTTATAAAAATTTCGAAGCTATGTAAAATATGCTAACCCGCAATAGGCCGGCTTGGTGGACTAAGGTCTAACCCCTCTCATTCAGTAGAGGAGGCTTGTGCTCAGCAGTGGGACGTGTATAATTTATTAATTGGTCAATATTATTATTATTACAAACTGAAGATTAGGATCTTATTATTTAGCCCCCGATAAAAAATTGTTATAAGTCTGACGCCCTTCTGTGTGTGGGTGGGTGTGTGTTCACCTGTCTGTAGCATCATGGACCAATTTATATGAGTTTAATTGAGATGGTACTTTGCTATGTTTGAAGAAAGTTTTTCTATAATTTGAATGACGAAATGAACAGGTCGCCCGCCTGATGGTAAACACTACGCCTGCCCATAAACAGGAGCAACACCACACAGAACTTTGAATTAAAAAGCACTGCATGGCACTGAATTGCGCTCCTTGCATTATTGAATTTTATTAGGTAAATATAATTATAATTCCAGGATTTTGAGAGTCAATAAAAATTGGACTATTAATAAATATAAAATATAATAATAAATATAATAATTATAAAAAGTATGACTTGATTTAACCAACTATTTGGTTAAATCTTTTATGTATAAACAGGTCCATTTTTTACACCGCATCTAATACAGGCTAAATATAATGTGGATATAAAAATGTACCTTTTATACGAAAGCTACAAGAGCCATTATAGCGAGGTTTTCACCATGTACGGTGGTCGTAGTGCAGTCTTGATTATACATTAAGAGTATATTAAATCAGATGCCTTCCCACCAGTATGTGACGTTATAACAGGTGCAAAAATACGACGTGCTTTGTTTTCACATTAAACTATTTGCAACATCAACTTAGATCTTTTTATATGGTCTGTGCAAAGTTGTTATTCTTTTCCTCGGGAAGTTTGATGATTAAACTATTGCTTTGTGAGTTGGAATTACAATACCATTCCTAACCTACATTATTACCCAAAGGGGTAGGCAGAGGTGTAACCAGTACACCCACATTTCACCGAGCTTACTTCTGCCCCATGACGTGATAGGGGGCGAGCCTATTGCCATACCGGGCACAATTCCAGTCTTCCGACTGATAATGAGCATTTCGAAATAGAAAACCCCAATAGGTATTATTGTAAGATATTTGTTAGAAAACATTCTAACTATGGCTGTGCGGGAGATAGCTTTGTCGTTAAAATAATGTTCTAAACGTTGACGTCACTAAGAAAAATAAAAAATACATTTAACAGCCACACATTATACCTGACCCCACACTAGGTTAACCTGTATCATGGGGGTCAAGAACTAAAAAGGACTTTCGCTCAAGATCCTAACCGGACACAAATAATTTTGGATCTCAAAAACATTAATTGTCTCTTTACGCGAATCAAATCCACGGCCCCTTATTTCACAGCTGGGTACTCACCAACTGCGCCATATGGGCTGCCAACACAATACCTGTAACTAAGGACTGAATAGAATAGACTGTAGACAGTCTTGTCTAGAATATGAATGGGCCGGCTTGTTTAGATAATCACCACTATCTCACATAAAACCCACGTAAAGTAGCGGCTGCTGTTGCATTTGGTACGGTGAGCGAGATATCCGGAGTCCCAAATCCCCCAATTCCTTAATTAATCCTTTCCTTTAAGGTCGGCACTGCGCCCATGATTAGGTGCTGTGGGCGATTATGGGAGATCATTTACCATCAGGTGACCTGCTTGCTCATTTGCCAGCCTATGCTATAAAAACAATCTGGTTAGGGGATAAGAAAGAAAATACGAGATATACAATTCAACACTGAGTTTGTTATCTTTCTACTTAACTACGGAACTAAGTCCATTGAATTTGGGCACAAGGGTAACTAAGTTCCTGGAAAGGGTTAAAGCTCCTTTTCATCCCGAAAAGATACGTTGTTCCCTTAATATAAGCAAGAAGATTCGCCACACGGCCAGAGTGGCGAGAATAAATCAGTCATTATATAAATAAACTAGTCCAATTGTGAATCTAAACCATCCAGGGCGCCACCCAAACGCATACAAAAAAAATCAGTCCAGCCGTTTAGGAGGAGTTCAGTCACATACACACGTACAGTAGAATTATATATATAAAGATAAATAAATACACCCAACAGTCACACACATAGTCCTGCCCCACACTAGGTTAACCTGTATCGTGGGTATCAAGAACTACGAGCGACTTGCGGTCCCACAACAAATAGACCCGAAACAAATATTTGTGGGTCACATAAACATTTATCTCGGTGCGGGAATCGAACCCACGCCCACTGCGCGTTCTTACTTACGTAATATTTTCTAGTCGCCGATACCTCAGTGTTTAAAAATGAGAGTTTTTAACCAGTGCGTCCTAACCGTAATGACCTACGGAGCTGAAACGTGAAATCTGACCAGCGGACTGGTCCACAAAGTTGGTCCACACTGGTTCAAAGTTGCTCAGCGTGCTATGGAGCAATGCTTGGAATTTCTCTGGTGGATAGAATTCGGAATGAAGTCATCCGTCATAGAACCAGAACATCGATATTGCTCGCAAAATTAGCACGCAAACTGGAAGTGGGCCGGTCATGTCTGCAGACGCACCGATGGTCGGTGGAGCAGACATGTGCTGGAGTGGAGACCGCGCTTAGCCAGTGTAGAACGCCCTGCTGCACGGTGAACCGACGAATTGAAAAAGATGGCGGGTATTGGTTGGATGCGAGCTGCCTAAGACCGGTATGGGGCTCACTTGGGCAGGCTTAGTCCAACAGGCTGATGATACTTACCATCAGGGCCAGTGGAGTTACTTTGCCATGCCAGGATAAAAAAACTATGTAGAACATTATGCAAGTGTTCCTAGATTCCATCTACTTAGATTTACCTTTGCTCAGGTCGTAACAAAATCTTTATTGCGCTTAAAACTACATTTCAGAATGTTAATGAAGAAAAATGTGACTACTATAGTGGGTACGGATGAGATTTCATGATGTTTATTTCTCGGTTTTAGTCTCGTGTTTAAAGTTTTATAAACGGCTATGGTAATTTTATGTGAGCTAGAATCTGTTTTGTTTTTGGTTTTTAAAGTCCCACATTAAGTTAATCTTACCAAAATTAGTCACATGAATGAATGAATGAATTAGTTCTTAGTCAAACGTCGTCAACATTGACGATGAATAGAACAGGATTACAACATTATAACAAGTCTAAAAAAATAGAGAACAGTCGTTGTATGCGCATTCTCTCCGACCATTTCACAAATCCCATACAATTTGATGGAAATTGTACAGCGTATTTGAACTTGAATAGGTAGAATATTTCATAAAAGTTGCCGGCGTATTCTTAGAATTACGAACACAATGCCATCAATTTAAAGGTAATTTCAGACATGAAGTCATTCTATATTCTACCTGAATCATTATAACAACTAAAGCCTCATTTTTTAAATCTTTATTTCCTTTGAGATTTTTATCCATCCAGATATAAATATCAACCTCGTCGTATCTTAAACTGGTACAAGCATATTGAATAAATACATTACGTGCCTGTTAGATTTAGAGGGTTACCAGAAGTCACAACTTTTTTTTTTGTCGCGCGGAAAAGCGAATTATTGCTACTGCCCCGCCCCGGGGGGGAGGCGGAACGGTTATGTTGGATTCACCGGCCTTACGACCCAGCGTTAAGCCGCCCGGGAGAGATAGTAAACATCGAAGCGACCGCTGGGCCGAGTCCCTAACACTATATACACCCTATGCCGGCATACCAACTAAAACCCCGTGGTGACCATCTTCGGCGCATTAGGAACGGCCCCGGGTTCCCAAGGCGAGAAGCGCCCTGGCTTCAGCCGGAACCGTCCGTGCGCGGTGCCGCCTTGCGGTCCGTCTCCAAATATGGGAGGGCTCAGAAGCCCCCGCCACCGAAGGACGCTCTCAGCGTCAACAGCAGCAACGAGGTCAACAACCACCCATGCTGCCGTCCATCCCGGGGTCGCACGTACAAGAATGTTAGATACAAAGGGCGCTAAGACAGCCTCCCGCTGCGCGCCCGCGACCCCCGATGGCCCCTATTAGTCGCCTCTTACGACAAGCAGGAAATACCATGGCGGAATTCTCCAAACGCCCCCAATCCACAGGGCGGACTAGAAGTCACAACCTTTTTGCAACATCTAATTGTGCATTTACTAGAATAGCTTGGACTAGTTCAACACCCATCTTAGTTTAAAGTCGCTAATTAATTCCCTTTGATTTTAATTCTTGAAACAATCCATCAGTAAATGATGCACAACTTCATAAACCTCAAGGTGGTAGATCCCTCGTATGTGAGAGGTCGTCTAGGTTGGTACCACCGCTTTGGCTATATCTGCCACCAAGCAATAGTGTGTAAGCAGTGATGTGTTCCAGTTTGAAGGATATTGAAGTCAGTGCAATTTTATCCCGGAAAAAGAGCTGCGGAAGCGCGGAGTAAAAGCTAGTATTATAATATATTAATAATATTTATAAGTTGATTGTTGTAGAATGTAAAATATATTGGGTTACCCCGATAATTACATAATTAGGTATAGTGTTTTCTTTGTTTAGAACTCATATTCATTAAGTATTGTCTACTTTGAGGTGCCTATAGCCAGTTGCCAGCCAGCCAGTTGCCAGCACTCACTGATCGGTAAACGATAAGCGAGTTAAACAACCCTTGACGTGGTCAGTCTATGTATGGGTGACCGCATAGTGGTATTTCAACTGAGTGCCTGAGACAACAGTCGTTACATCAAATCAGAGGCCTTTGGGCGGTTTGAAAACATTGATAGCGGTTGGCAACCATTTCATATAGAATTGAATTGTCTACTGTCGAAAAATCGCACCATAAGCGCTTAGATAACTTCAACATCTGTAACAAGAACCCGTGTTACAATACGGGCGAAATAAAAAAAAACTAAACGAATCCATCGGGCTGTCGCTACTATACCACTGACAATACGCCGAAATACCGCATCAATTTTAACGAGATGTAGTCTAGGAGCTAATATACAGGGTATATTTTATTTACTTTTCAACGGAGTTTTTGAAGTGAAAACTTCTTTAGGTGCGTTGGGCATTTTTCGAGATGGGAATAAACCATTGAACTCGCGACACTGTTACCGACACCTCTGTATTAGTTGACTTTGGGTTGAAATACATTGATATTATAACTATATATAATATAAACATATATTGTGTATATACGTACAATATAGATATATATTCATGTCGGAACTATTCGAATCGAAAAATAAAAAAAAACTCCTGACGATTCAAAAAATACACACGTAATTGTTCAAGTTTTCACTTCTGTCGGCACTCCCGGAGTGCCACTGTTTTATTTAGCAAAGGTTGGAAACCGAACAAGAGGATCACCTAATCGTAAGTGGGATTTTTGAATCCGCATATCTTATTTTCAATACGAAGCTCAACAGAAGTAGCTACTTCACGTCGGTTGTCAAGGATTGAAGTAAGTCGGTATTTGAAGTTTCTAATCGCATTCCAGTGTCATCCAGCATATTTCCAATTACTTTAAGCCAGTATAATGACGTTTTTAATCGCATTCCATGTCGTCCAGCATATTTCCCATTTAGGCCACCATAATTCTGGCGACTGGCAAGTAGCATTCTATATAAAAGTTAAATTACTACCGAATTAAGTTATTAAACGAAGGAATAAATAATATTGTACATATG
This sequence comes from Mimas tiliae, assembly GCA_905332985.1. NCBI lineage: Eukaryota > Metazoa > Arthropoda > Insecta > Lepidoptera > Sphingidae > Mimas > Mimas tiliae. Next base: position 5,211,944 of record HG995262.1, on the reverse strand, counting down.
CCCTTGATGTCTTATGCTATCAAGACTAGTATTTGCTGATATTTCACATCGGGTGTAAATTCAATGCATGTTTCCAAACCTAAAAACAAACACAAAAGGCAATCGTGTTGGAATAGAAATCCTGGACCACTTCACAACTTATGTAAGCCGGCAGCCCCGATATTTGCCTTTGGGGCATTGAAATCCCGTGAGCGCTGAAGTTTGCAGCTCCGCGCCTTTTGTCAAATCAGAGCAAAACAAATGTAAACGTCACACGGCTCAAAAGTGGAAACCAATTTCACGTCGCCATGCGCGAACTAAAACTCGTTGGAGACACAACTTTTAAAATGAAAACTAACAAGCTGTTGCGTTTTCAATCACATTTCTGTTTGTCACTTCGGTTTACGAAATTGGAAATAAATCACGCTTATCTATATACAGAAATGGTTTGAATGTAGAATTTTAAATTACAATTTAACGCTTTGAAAGACCAAGATTATTATTAGAGTTATTTAACTACCAAATAAAAGATAAAGTAGCTATTTTTGTAAGTACCTACCTAACTGACTGCCTCGTTGGCGCAGTGACTACCTCGGTGGCGCTGTTGTAATGCCTACATGGGACAACTGCTGCGCTGGACTCTTGGGTTCGATCCCCGGGTCGGGTAAAAATTATATTGGGTTTTTCTAATGATAAATGCTCAGTATCAGCCCGGAGTCTGGAATTATACCCACTATGGCGACAGCATCATGGGACGGAAATAAGCTTAGCGAAATGTGCGTGTAATGGTAACACCTCTGCCTATTCCTTCGAGGATTACAGGCGTGAGTGCGTATCTATTATCCTAAACTTTGCTGACTTGGTAATAACTGAAGGCAAGGCAAGGCAAGGTAAACCTGTATCGCGGGTATCAGGAACTACGATGAAGTTGCGGTCCCATAACACCTCGACCCGAGACAATATTTTGTGGATCACACAAACATTTGTCTCAGCGCGGGAAACCCACGATCCCCCGCTTCGCAGCCGGCTACTCCCCACTCCGCCACGGAGGCTGTCATAACATTTACAATTCAATAAAACTGAATATTTGCTTTCACTCAACTCATAAAAATTCCGGCATCAAGCAGGCCAGCATTGCTGAAATATACTCGATTTGTTTACATCAAAAGCATTGTAAAAACTTTGGAAGATTTATCTCGTTCATTTTAAAATCCACAGATCATTGTTTTACTCTGTTCCGTAATATCAATGGATTTTGGGTCACTGCTCACGTAGCCATGTTACATACGTTTAAATTAATCTTATGTTCCGGTCTGTAGGATATTGAAGCTAGTGAAATTACATTATGAGAAGCATCTTATGTCTCGGGGTGACGCGCGCAGTCTAGTACCATGCAGTGCTTTGTAATTCAAAGTTCTAGGCGTTGCATATTTTTATGGGCAGGCGTAGCGCTTACCATCAGACGAGCGTCCTGATCGTTTCAACATTTAGGCATTAAAATAAAAATTGTCTTTTGATAATTTTGTATCAATGTTTCTTTATATAGTTCAAATTGTTAGCCAGTACATACTCAGAAATCGGATCTGACATTGGAAACTACGAATAATGTCGAAATTTTAGTTTTACATCGCCGATTTGACCCTCTTAGGGGTGAAAATGTTTCTTAAAATTTAAATGGGACCACCACCGTAATAAACCCTATCGAATACAAAAAGAATCTTCCAAATAGCAGAGTTATACGTGAAAATACATACATAAAAAATATAATATACAGACGAATTATTGAAAACCTCTTTGTTTTTTGTGTCGGTTAAAAACATCGTCATTGCCATATTTACTAAAGAATCTCGATTCAGCGATGTCATAACCACATCAGTAATGTTGAGTTCCATCGTAAGCTTTTACGACACTGTACATTTTTACCTCGGAATATTCAGTTTATGACACTTCGTTATAACTTCGACTATAATGTTGCTCTAACCTTTCGCAGTTCAAATCTCGCATTAAATACTTTTGATGTCGACCTGTAGTTCGTGACGCGAGCACGGGAGCGATTCTTAAGGTACGTTTCGAGGTACGCGACCGAGATAAGATTTTTGAGTGGTAAAGCCACGCTGTAGACAGTTTTGTCTACAGCATGAATGGGCCGACTCGTCCGGATCGTTACTACTGTCTCACAGAATACCGGCGTAAAGTAGCAGCTTGCTGCTGTGTTTCGTAGGGTGAGTGAGATATCCGGAGGTCCAAATCTCCTTCCCATTCCCAATCCCTTCATTATCCCTTTGCTTTAAGGTCGGCAACGCGTCCATGATCCTTTTGGTATTGTGGGCGTACATGGGCGGTGGAGATCAATTACCATAAGGTGACCCGCACGACGACAGCGACATCTTCGCTTAGTATGCAATTGTATTGATATGATTTGAGGTATGCAACTGAAACAGGATTCTGCAATCGTTTTCATAATAGGAAATTGCAGTTCCGTACGAAAAAGTTACCCTATTTTTATTTATTTTTAATTTCTATTAATCTATTTAACCACCCATGCTATCTGCATCTTTGCCAGCATAGTTCTAAATGATGGAAAAATTAGTGCTTTCTTACGGAGAAAAAATCAATACGCTAAACGCAGTACAAAATAGCTTTATATAGTTTGTTGCCTCCGGTCTAGCCGATTTTTTCAAGGGCATTGATAAATTTGCATCAATATCATGACTGGTTACTTTGATTAATAGAAATAAATAAAATAAATATAAAAACTTTTTTCGTAAAGAACGATTTTTTTATACGTTATAGGCTCGCGTTTGGCCACTATCACGCCTGATGGTAAGCGATGATGTGGCCTAAGATGAAGCACGCTTGCCTAGCAAAAAACGATTTACTCAGTCATTTTCATAGGTAAGACCTATTATAATTTCATACTTGTGTACTTGTGGCGTGACTTGCGTCCCGGTCGCCCTGTCTCGATAACGTACCTTAAAACGTGCCTTTAATTCCATTTACACTTCCCAGGAGAGTCGTAAAACGCAAAATTTCACAAACCTTGGTGTTTGTTCGTGTTTTAAATCGTCCTCATTAAATAGAAATTAATCTTAAAAGTTTTTGAATGGTGTTACTGATTCCCAAATTATAAACGATAAATCGTCTAAGATGTAGGCGGAATTGCTTTCTTCGATATTATGTATCATAAGAATAAATATTTTAAGTGCAAAAATAAATCAAATAAAAATTACCATATTTATTTTTTAAACTGAAATTAATTTATTGTTTGTAAACCATATTTCGATTGATTACATCTGCAAGAGCGATGACTTGGAGCTAGAGCGAGATAGTATGTTGCGGCGTCCACGTGCATCAAACGTGCCGCGCCCCCGACTTCGTCAGTACACACAGAAATTCAATATATTAATTTTCTACGTTAATCGTGTAAGAATAATATCTCGCTTCTGTTTATTATTATTTTTATTTAACTATTTTTATTAAACTTTCTATATGTCTATAATTACGACCCAACAAGGGCCAACATAGTTTTTGTTACATACTGTATATAATATCTGCAACAAATACATTAAGTGAAATGAAATAAAACATTCATTGTTTACCTTTATACTGCCAACGTCTGACCTTCAAATCTCGCAGATGACGTCATATAATAAAGTGTATGATTAAAGAGGAACTTCAACCACTACGGGACCACTAGTTACAATAATTTATAATACGAAGCGGACAGACCTGATAAATTCATTGCCATTTATTCAGAACGGGAACGATAATAAAAAGGAAACTGCCGTATCGTTATTGAACTATGATATTTTAAGCGGCACTTTTATATTCAACACCCGATATTGCCAAACAACGGGCCAAACAAAGAGATAAAAGCTTTTTAAATCTCAAAATTTATGGTTTGTTTGCGCAAACGGAATACTATTCTGTAAAGCCTGGTTCACGTGTCCCGTATTATTTTAATGCGATAGGTGGAGAATACTTTATGCCCAGTCACGTCGGATCGCTCTGAAATGTTCGCGAGTGTTTTTTATTACAAACGTGTGAACCCGGTTTGAATTTACTTAGATTTTGATAGGGTCAAAGCGAGTGTTAGAAAAGTTTTGCTCTTTTATGGGGACTGCGATGGATATGAATCAAATCAATGTATGCTACTTGATTTGTAGGCATAAAAACTACGTAACTCATGGTTATTTATATATATTTATACGGTAAACGAGCAAGTGGGTCATTTGATGGTAAGTAGTCTCCACCGCCCATGAACATTCATAATAAGTGAAGTATCATGGACGTTGACCACTTTACAGGAAAAGGATGATTAAGGGATTGTGAAGGGGAATGAGTTTTGGCCGTCGGGGTATCCCACTCACCGTACGAAACGCAACAGCTAGCTGCTAATTCAATTAGTGATAAAGCCACGCTGTAGACACTTGTCTACCGCATGAATGGGCCGGCTCGATCGGGTCGTAACCACGGTCTCACAGAAAACCGTCGTAAAGTAGCAGCTTGCTGTTGCGTTTCGTATGGTGAGTGAGATATCCGGAGGCCCTAATCTCCCCTTCCCAATCCCTTAATTATCCCTTTCCTTTAATGTCGGCAACGCACCCATGACTCTTTTGGTATTGTGGGTGTACATGGGCGATGGAGATCATTTACCCACCCAGAATACCTGAGGAGTCATGGACGCATTGCGGACTTTAAAGGAAACGAATTATTGGGATTGGGAAAGGGAAGACAATTTGGGCCTCCAGATACCTCACTCACCGTACGAAACAGAACAGCTAGCTGCAAATTCACGTTGATTTCCTATAAAACAACCAGGTCGAGCCGGCCCATTCATGTTTTAGACGAAACTGTTTACAACGTGGCTACCACTTTAAAAAGTAGTATCGATTTCCATTTTACGATGTATTTACGGTGTATTAAAATAGAGTTTAGGATACTCTAACGAACGTGTGTTAGGACTGGAATATTTAAGGGTTCATGGAGTATATTTAAAGATGGATACTTTATCAACCCGTTTCGTCTGTAGCGCAGTGAACAACAACAACATCCATAAAAATACATACACACATACAACTTAAGAACCTATTGAAGTGAAAACTTCTTTAGGCGCGTTGAGCACATTTTGGGTGAACAAAAATCATGGAACTCGCGTCATCGTCACCGAATGCTTTCCATGAGCTATATGTATACTGTGTATACTCGTATACGTCTACTTTTTGGGTGAACAAAAAGCGTGAAACTCTCGTCGTCGTCACCGCACGCTTCCCATGAGCTATATGTATACTGTCAATATGTACATAGATATACCTCCGTGCGTTATTAGTATACATTATATATATACAAAGAGTATATTTCTCTACATATATGTATATTAAATTGGTCATTAACACTTCTTTACAAACCAAAAATAATAATCTAATACGAGTAGTTCGACGATACAATTCACAATTTACTTAGTTTTCACTTCTATCGGCAGTCCCCAAATCTGCCGCGCATGTTTTTTTTTAAACAGTTAAAAACACACACACAGTCAAAACAAAAGGGTCAAACTTAAAACACCCCTATTTCTGTTGGAGAATAAAAAAGATGCAACCGATTGTCTACTTAATCAAAATCTTCAAGTTACCCGCTCTTTCGAAGTAGTGATAGCTCAGCGGGGTGTGGTACGGACTGTCGAGACGAAAGTCGGTAGGTTCGAAACCAGCCCCAAGAGCTTTCTTCCTCTAACTTTTCTAAGTTACGTGTGTATTAATTATTAATTATAACTTGTTGAAATAAAACTAGTTTATGAAATTTGGCTGTTTCTTAATTTCAATAGCCTCGCGAATAATCCTAGGTAGGAATCGGTGTTCTTTGACAAGGATTTGTGGTTTGTCAAATCTAAGGTAATGTTTGGAGCCTTCGTCTGAATGTTCAGCAACTGCAGACTTCGTAGAGCGTCGGTGTTTAACATCAGCTATGTGTTCTTTTACGCGGGTCCCTATGCTTCTTTTAGTTTGCCCTATATAGGAGAGCCCACAGTCACAATCTATTTAATTAAACCGCGATAAAATCCATATAAACTAGTTTTATTTCAATGTGTAATATTCGCGTAAACATAAGAAATAATTATAACTTGCTTTAATGGTAATTTAAAAGGTATGTGAAATCTGCCAACTTGCATTAAAATCAGTAGAGGAGGCCCGTACCAAGCAAAGGGCTAGTAAAAAAAACTATCTTTTGTATCAGGAAAAGGTTGAAAATTATAGATAGGAATATGAACGTGATAAATGTACATTAGCATTAGGTTTGCAATGTCCACCATTTTGCGGACTCAAGTACATAATAAAAATTTATTGAAACAGAAACTTTCCAGCTATCTACTTTTATAGGTACATATATTTTTATCAAGATTGTTTTTATGGGGAAAACACATAATTTACCTTGGAATTCAAATTTACCTATTTATCCTTGTAAGATAACTGTACCCGAGACTTCTAGCCCCAAACGTGAAGGTCCGTATAGGCAGAGTGTAGGGTCAGTACCGGCAGCAATCCTAGGTTATTATAATAGGTCCCTTGTATGCGACTGCCGTCTGGGTTCGTACCCCTGCTTTGTCTATTTCTGCCGCCAAGCAATAGTGTTTAAGCACTGTTGTGTTCAGGTTTCAAGGATATTGCAGCCAGTTAAATTACAGTGCATTATGAGAGTTAACATCTTATGTTTTGGGGTGACGATCGCAGTCCAATGCCATGCAGTACTTTGTTATTCAAAGTTCTGCGTTGTGTTGCTTCTGTTTATTTTTTTATTTATTTTTTATTGCATAGGCCGGCAAACGAGCAAGTGATTTCCACCGCCCATGTACGCCCACAATACCAAAAGAGTCATGGGCGCGTTGCCGACCTTAAAGGAAAGGAAGAATTAAAGGATTGGGAAGGGGAGGGGGATTTGGGCGTCCGGATATCTCACTCACCGTACGAAACGCAGCAACGACTTTACGTCGGCTTTCTTTGAGACAGTAGTAACGATCCGGACGAGCCGGCCCATTCATGCTGTAGACAAAACTGTCTACAGCGTGGCTCTACCATTTGTATAGATTCATAGGTGGCGGCAATCACTTAACATCAGATAACTTTACCGGCCTATACTATAAAAAACATTGCACTCACTGAAACTAATTAACATTTTGTCCACAGGCACAGTCAACACGTTAAAGTCCCTGCAAATCCACGTACCCAAAGCAGTACTGACAGGAAGGGACGCAGAACTCATGTGCGACTACGAGCTGGAGGGCGCGCAGTTGTACTCCATAAGATGGTACAAAAACATGATAGAGTTCTATCGGTTTGTGCCTAAGGAGTCGCCTGCGACAAAGGTCTTTCCTGTAGCCGAGATCAAAGTTGATGTAAGTGTTATTATTTTAACCGACTTCAAAGAAATATTTATGAATTGATGTATGAACGAGCTGCACAGACTTTTATAGCCCCGCCTCCTTGCACAGATTTTTGGTGGGGTAATTTTTTTGCTTGAGTTACGTTTCCTATCATCTTATTTCGATGATTATGGAAAAGGAATTATCTTTTTTTTTTAACATTATTACGTTGTACTTTGTAGATCACGTTATTTATTAACACAAAATCAGATTTCTATTGAATCACGCGCCTTATCACGACTGTCTCTCCTGTGGCTTGGTCATAAAGTAAAAAAATAATGCAATACAAATTACGTGACTGAAAAATCTGCATCATAACTCACAAAATTACCCCCGTCTGGCCTTAACTTTAGCTTGGGAGCTTTTACTTCATGCCACAAAATATTTTTCAGGTACCGTTTCCAAAGAGTGTATTCTTTTTTATTCCATAGGCTTACGAGCAAATGGGTCACCTGAAGGTGAGGGGTCTCCACCGCCCATGTACCAAATCCCCTCCCCTTCCCAATACCTTAATTTTCCCTTTCCTTTAAGGTCGGCAATGCGCCCATGATTCTTTTGGTATTGTGGGCGTACATGGGCGCTGGTGTTTGTCGGCCTATACGATAAAAAAAAAAAAGGAAAAAGGATATTTGGCAAAGTGTATATTATATAAAGACTGCCTCGGTGGCGTAGTTGTAATGCGTACGCGTTACGACTGAGGCTGACGCTGAGATCTCGGGTTCGATCCGCGGGTCGGGTAACAGTGATATTGGGTTTTTCTTTTACGAAATGCTCAGTATCAGCCCGTAGTCTGGAATTGTGCCCAGTATGGCGATAGGCTTGCCCCCTATCACATCATGGGACGGAGATACACTCGGCGAAATGTGGGTATACTGGTTATATCTCTGCCTAGCCCTTCGGGGTAACAGGCCTGAGTGCGTATGTATGTATGTCAGATGTTTGTAACGACCATGACCACACCTTTCTGTAGCACGTTGTATATGGTCGGTATGGTTAAAATTTGAAAGCTAATTTAATCGAGTTGTTTTTTAGCCATGTTTGAAGAAATTCTGATCAAAAGTTACTTAAAAAAACATCAAACAGAAGCAATCATCAACTGTATATTTTATTTTGCTTGGTAGGTAGCAGCTTCAGATCAGAATCGTGTGGTGCTGACTGAAGTAGACCGCACGCTGACCGGAGAGTACCAATGCGAGGTCTCAGCAGACGCGCCACTCTTCCACACAGACATCAAGTCGGCGGAAATGGTTGTAGTTGGTGAGTGTATTATTTTTTATAGCAGAGGCTGAGAAATGTACAACTGGGTGAAATGTCGGATGCGATACTCCAAAAATATGGTATTTCAAAAATGACAGCGAAGTAATAATAATAATAAAAAACATTTATTGCACACAACACAATATTCATTTGCAGTACATAAATTATTCAAAATAAACTATTTTAAACTGCTTCGGAACCGGAGGGTGATGATGGTAACCATCATATTCCCTCCACCACACCAACAAACGCTGCACACACCCACAGTAGCCACACATGAAGCGCCCCGTCCTACTTCCTCAAATGAGGCGACGCACCAGTGAGACCACTACAGATACAATACAACGAATATCGGCATGGCGGGAAGAAACATAATAATATTAAATATAAGTGCATTGTTCCGAATGTCATGGTGTGTGTGCAAATGGGCTTATTCAGCGTGAGGTTGCAGTCAAGCCGCAGCCGCTGGTCTTTCATAAGCCCGCGACAATGGGTAAGTAATATATTTGTAGCACTTTAAATCAAAGGAGTGGGTTTTCGATTCTAAAAAACACTCGTGAGTTGCATTATAGCACCCGTGTATGGCGCGAATCATAAGCACGTGCTACGCGGGTGTTCCGCATGTTATAAACAGGTGCTACGGGGTGCTGCTACGCGTTGCTACACGGTTGTTACGCGGTTCGTACACGGGTCGTAACCGAGGCCTTAAGAGTTTCTATTTTTCCGAGGGGCGACCTACAATAAAGTTGATTAAACTAAGTTTAATATCGTGCCTTGGAATTTCCTTTCTTTATTAATAATTTTATAATGAGTAGTTTTATAATGAGTAGTTAGAGATTAATATTATTATAATGAGTAAATAAAATATTTATTCCACGGAACGATTCCAGAGATTTAATAAATATTATATTCTTATTCTCACGTGATATTTCGAGAAAATGCTTAAGGAGCTTGAATAAATAACTTTATGAAAATATTTAATGCTTAATTGACTGCCTCGGTGTCGCAGTTGTAATACGTACGCGTTACGATTGAGGCTAACGCTAAGGTCTCGGGTTCGATCCCCGGGTCGGGTAAAGTGGTATTGGGTTTTTCTATAATAAATAATTTTCTAAACATAATATTATTATGCAGAGTTCACAAAAACTGGCAATAGTTGTAACAAACCCAGTTGCTATTTGCACGAGCCGCAGCCACCATCTGCCCACCCGCGAATATTTCCACCTTTCCCGGAATCTTTTATTAGGATCTGTGAAATATTGCATATTCAAAACACATGGCATTTGTCTCGCGAAAACAAACCGAACCGTTCGTTTCAATCGTACATGCTCCTTTTTCAAACGTGGGCTTTGTTCTAATTTTTGAATTTTCAAAATTGGCACATGCGTTCGAATTGACACGATACGAGTACACTGAAATTGTGAATATTTATTTAAAAGACAACGGCTCTCGTTCATTTCGCGTGAAGGTTTTATTCTATCAACGATGTCGGTTCAATTAAAAAAGGTTGCTTATAGAATTTTTAGTTTTTTTTTTTATAGTATAGGCCGGCAAACGAGCATGTGGGTCACCTGATGGTAAGCGATCTCCACCGCCCATGTACGCCCACAATACAAAAGAATTATGGGCGCGTTGCCGACCTTAAAGGAAAGGGATAATAAGGGATTGGGAAGGGGAGGGGGATTTGGGCCTCCGGATATCTCACTCACCGTACGAAACGCAGCAGCAAGCTGTTACTTTACGCCGGTTTTCTGTGAGACAGTGGTAACGACCCGGACGAGCCGGCCCATTCATGCTGTAGACAAAATTGTCTACAGCGTGGCTCTACCACTCGTATACAGCGTGGCTCTACCACTCGTAGAATGCCAACCTTAGAATGTTGTTTGTATAATAAAAAATTAGGTTCTTTATTGCTTGTTGTTACGGAAATCTGCGGTGAGAGCGTTTCCAGGTTTTATGGCGGGAGTAGAATTACGTGTTTGCACTTTGCACATGTGTACAGTTATTTATTATAATATGTGAGAGCTTTGAATAAATAAAAAATAATGTAATTACATTCATAATCTGAATGATCACGCCTTTATCCCCCGAGGGGTAGGCAGAGGTGTAACTAGTGCTACACCCACGCTACGTCGAGTTTATTTCCGTTTTATGATATAATAGGGGGCTACCCTATCGCCATACGAGGCACAAATGGCCTAGCATTCGCCAATGTTAAGACCAGTAAGCCCAACATAACCCAATATTGAGGAAAATAGCAGCCATGAAACATTTCAATAACATGTCAAACCTAAATCAAATTACATAATCAAACGCTTAGTAATTTCTCTTAGAACCACCGCTGACTGGGCCAAATGTGACGTCTGACCGAATGACGTACATCGGCGGTGACCACATCAGAGTGAACTGCACTTCACCACCGTCGCTTCCAGCCGCCAACGTTACGTGGTACGTCAACGAACAAATGGTAAGTAAATAAATTTACCATCACTGCCTTTTAAAACAAGCTAGTAGGTCCCTCGTATGCGAAAGGCTGTCTGGGTAGATACCACCGCTTTGTCTATTTCTGCCGCCAAGCAGCACTGTGTAAGCACTGTTGCGTTCCGGTTTAAGGACACTGAATCCAGTGAAATTACTGGGCGTTATGAGACTTAACATCTTATGTCTCGGGGTGACGAGCACTCTGCGTGGTGTTGCTTCTCTTTATGGGCAGTCGTAGCGCTTATCATCAGGCGAGCGACCTGCTTGTTTCGTCACTCAAGATAATAAAAATATATATAATTTTAGTTGCCTAGCAACATCCTAGGCTCAAAGCCACTTAAATATAATATAAAGTAAGCCATCAGATTTGAATGGCTTTTATTTATTTTTAGACGGATTTTTTAAATTCTTTTTTCAATAAATTTTGGGTTACATAACTCTATTTTTTTTTTTACTGCCTGGATAGGCAGACGAGCAAACGGGCCACCTGATGGTAAGTAGTCACCGCCGCCCATAGACTTCTGCAATGCCAGGGCACAGCAAAGCCGCTGCCTACCGTCGAAAGACTCATTGATTTATATAATTAAAGAAATCAAGTCAAATGCCCTACTGCATACAAAGTGGACGTGTCGCATCCGTCGTGTGTCGCGGTCTCGTGTCTCGGTCGCGCACCTCAAAACAGACCCTAATGCGTTGCCGCACGGTTGAAAATTTGGACACTGAAGTATCGGCCCTTAAATTTATTATTATCCCAATTTTAAATCAATATTAGCAGTGTCCATTAATCTCGCTTCCTAATACTATTATAAATGTGAAATTTTGGATGTTTATGAGTTTATGAATTTGGAGCTTCTTTAGTCCATCACGCCGTAACGGCTGAATAGTTGTAGATGAAATTTGGCATGCAGGTAGACTATGACCTGGATTAGGACATATGCTAATTTTATCCTGGAAAAGGCCTTTCATGTGGGCAGAGCCGCGAGCAAAAACTAGTAACTAAATAATACTCTTTCACCTGCCCTTATCCTACTCGCAGTGGAGTCGATGCAGAATGCTTTTTAACACATGTTACAGAAAGATTTAGCTTGTAGTTTTTACGTCCACCTGCCTGACGTCACCCCTCTGAAGAGAAATGACTAAATAATACTATTGAAATAATTCTTATGTATCGAATAGGTGCCAGGTTTTACGGCGAACCACGTGCTAAACTTCAGCAACGGCTATGCATCCACCCTAGCCACATTGGAGCTGGAGGCAGCTGCGCTATCTCCAGTACCGACGCTCATGATACGGTGAGTGCTTTACACAATATCGTTGATAAACAGCCTTTCGCGAAGCCTTGATATAGTACCCAATTCCCTTAAGATAACCTATAAATTTCATCAGAAGATGGAGCCCCGTACAATAGTTACTTTAATGTAATAATTTTAAGAGCTTAAATACCTTAAATCGTGCAAACATTTTATATTAGCAGTTTTTAAGATTTTTTAATACTTGGTAATGATGGTAAATCATCAAAGAATCATGGGCGTATTGCGGGCCTTAAAGGAAAGGGATAATTAAGGGACTGGGTAGGGGAGTAAAAATACGGTGCCTCGACTGCCTTGGTGGTGCCATTGTAATGCGTATACGTTATGACAAGTTTGACGCTGAGACCTCAGGTTCGATCCCCGGGTCGGGTAAAAGTGATATTGGGTTTTTCTATTACGAATTGCTCAGTATCAGCCCGGAGTCTGGAATTATGCCCGGTATGGCGATAGACTCGGCCCCTATCACATCATGGGGCGGAGATACACTTGGCGAAATGGGGGTGTAGGTACTGGTTACACCTCTGCCTATTACAGGCGTGAATGCGAGTAAGTATACGGGAAATATATTTACCGTATACTTACGAATGGCATGACTATTGTCGAAAAGACTCACGCTAGGGCTAATGACTGCGATGAACTTTGTAAATAAAATTGAATCGTATGAACCCGCTATATCCTTGAGGCCTTCTCAAAGTTTTTATCGGGATTGGAACTTAACTCCAGCCTAATTAAAAAATTAGGGGGTATTAAGATTACCAGACGTCAGGATTTGCCCTGACATGTCACACTTTGAAAATATCAGGGTTTTGTATTAATGAGCACTGGTAAATAAAAAATATATTGTACTAGCTTTTACCCGCGGTTCCACCCGCATTAAAGGCCTTTTTCGGTATAAAAAGTAGCCTATGTGGTAATCCATCCAACCATGGTCATGGACTGCCTGTCTGCCTAATTTCATCTAAAATCGTTCAGTTGTTAAGGCGTGATTGACTAACAAACATCCAAATTCACAAACTCACAAACATCAAAACTTTCACATTTATAGTAGTACTATTAATATACCTATTATATTTTATTTTATTTTATTGGATTATATTTTAATGAAGTATTGTTATTTTTGGAAAAAAAAACAACTTTAATTGGTTTATATAATAATTAACTCAATATATACAATATATACACGCGCGTTTGTGTTAAAATTCAGGACCTTTTAAATATAAATGAGGCTTTTGGTGAGGACTTTTAAATCTATAATTTGAAATAAAACTAGTTTATACGGATTTTATCGCAGTTAAATTTTTATTTTTATTTTAGTAAAATTAAACCGCGATAAAATCCGTATAAACTAGTTTTTATTCAATGTGTAATATTCGCGTAAACCTAAGAAATCACTATGTATACTTTGGTAACCTTTGGGGAATGGTATGGAACGCTCGGTGAGCGAGTCTGAGCGAGATTCATCAGTCATCTAAAAATATAAGAGACATAATCCATGTTAATTTTGTTACAGCTGTGAAGCGTCCATTTTCGACGTATGGAGAGATGCCAGCCACACCGTAGTGTTACGGGAGCGAAGCGCGAATCCCGCTTCTGCGTTAGGGAGAAGTTTAACGGGTAAATATTATTAGCTACCAATGATCTTCTCACTAAAACATTTTTATCTCTTTCATTTCTTGCCATTGGTCTACATGCACACGCTTACCTGTGCAAACTAGTTTGTGCAATGTTACTAGGTGGTAGGTCCCTCGTATGCTAGAGGCCGTCTGGGTTAGTACCACCACTTTTTCTATTTCTGCAATTTTTCTAATTCCGCCAAGCAACTGTGTGTAAGTACTGTTGTGTTCCAGTTTAAAGGCCATTGAAGCCACCAAAATTACTGGGCATTATGAGGCTTATCATCTTATGTCTCGGGATGACGAGTGCAGTCCAATGCCATGTAATGCTTTGTAATTCAAAGTTCTGTGTTGTGTTGCTTCTGTTTATGGGCAGGCGTGGCGCTTACCACCAAGCGAGCGACCTGCTCAATTCGTAATTGAAACTATAAAAAAAAACTTGAGTACACAGAAGTGAGTAAGCAATAAGTACACAACGCCCACAGGTTAACACGCCTGTCGTCAACACGTCGCTACCTCAACACCGTTTTTTCGGCATGGTGAAAATCCATCTTACGAATACATACCCAACAGAGGTAAAGGGATGTTTATGTCGGAGTCACTGGCCTTTCGACAGTGTGACAGTCAACCTGGCCTGTGACTGCTAACCAATCTCCTCCACCGGGGTACCGACTAAAAAATCGCGGTCCATCCGTCGGCGCAAATGGGAGGGGGTTCCGGGGAAACCTGGAATATCTGGATTGTTGCCGGTCCCGCCCTAGCGCTCTGCTTTTGTGGGCCGTACATACATCATACACTTTCCACTATTAACAATGTCGCCATGTCCGCTATAAAAAAACTAAGTCACGAAGCGAAGAGCTTTGCCCAGCGTTTTTCAAAACAATCACACCTACCTACAAACTTGAAAAGTAAGAAAAGGTACAGCGACCTCCGTGTCCTGTATAACAATGCCTTTAGGATGTTGTTGGGGCTGCCCCGATACTGCAGTGCCTCAGGTATGTTCGCAGACGCGCGCACCGTTTGCTTCCACACAACTATGCGTGCGCGTGCCGCCTCATTAGTATGCAGGGTGCGGGCTAGCTCCAACATTGTCCTGAAGATGATAGGATCCAGGCTTGACTGCCCTTTCCTCCGGCATTGCTGCGAGAGAAATGTTTCAGTACCAATGCCGGAAAGAAGATTCTGAATACGGCACTTTTAGATTTTTTTTTTTATTTTATTACGATTTTATTTAATGTAAAAATATGGATTTAGTCTGAAATAAATGAATTATTATTATTATTATTAAAAGCAAAAAGTACAAAATTACATCAGAATCAAATAAAACGAATCTCACATCAAAATTGCAAGTATACTTGGCCTCCAGTATATAATAAATATAATGCAGATCATAAATACGGATAAATCGTCCGAGATTGCTACACAATAGCACACGCGATGAACAGCTTTTAACCAGAAGTGGGCGAAATTGAATTATGTGCGATGGTCACAAAAGATCTCAGAATGAACGCATCCTCTCGCGTTTTCACTTCATTGTATGAACATTATTCGCTTAATAGGTGTTGATTTCTTAGGTTTACGCGAATATTACACATTGAAATAAAACTAGTTTATACGGATTTTATCGCGGTTTAATTTTTATTTTAGTCCCGACGTTTCGAAAGCTTTTCAGCCTTCGTGGTCACGGGAGAGACTGAGGTGTAGGTCGTCTCGAAAAGTTAATGTTACAATGGCTACCTTCATTTTAAAATAATTGAAAATATATGTATAATTTTAAAACCGCGATAAAATCCGTATAAACTAGTTTTATTTCAATTAATAGGTGTTGTTAGTGCCAAGTTTTTGAGCAAGTTATCAATATATTTATTCAATCCATAAAATGGTATACGTTATTTAGATTCCGTCAAAACTCAACCGCCAGTTCGGAATGCTGTTTCGCTAGAGAAGAACGGGCAAGAAACTCCAGCGTTGCTCTTTTCAAAACTAGTTTACAATTGTTAGAGCATAAAGGAAGGAAGGAAGGCTATATGTAGGTAATTGAAATTAGAGCAGCTCAATTTATATTAATTACAGAAATTATATCTACGCATTGGATTAGTCTGCATGACCTCCATAAGCATGGCCAATAAATTAACAACACATGTACTATAAAAAATACACATGGCGTGTTACCAGCATACATCTACATAAAGCAGCGATAGCTCTACTCAGTACGGACTGCCGAGACGAAAGTCAAGCATGTCGGTCGCCTGATGGTAAGCGTCACGCCTGCCCATAAACAGAAGAAACACCAATCAGAACTTAAAATCTATGAAGTGCTGCATGGCATTGGACTGCATTCGTCATCCTGAAGCATAAGGTCTCATAATGCCTAGCAATTTCACGGGCTGTAATGTGCTCTAAACTAGAACACAATAAATTTTATTTATTTTATTTTCTTAGGAAAACAAAGTGGTAATACATAATAAAGTAACTTATACTATTTAACTAAAGCTACACATTTACATGTCTTCACAAGTACGAAACTAAACATAACACTGCACACCTTGTTAGAGGTAAAAAGGGATATAATGGATTTACAAAATTTATATTAGCTACACAGCTACTAAACAGTTAGAGAACAATTGAATATATATATTTATTGAAATAATCAATAAATACACCCAACAGTTACACACGCAGTCCTTACCCCACACTAAGTAAACCTGTATCGTGGGTATCGGGAACTACGAGGGACTTGCGTAGGACAACACCCAGACCCGAGACCAATATTTGAGGATCACACAAACATTTGTCTCGGTGTGGGAATCGAACCCACGACCTCTCGCTTCGCAGCCGGCTACTCGCCCACTGCGCCACGGAGCCGTCGACACATAATATACTACAGTGTTGCTTGGCGGCAGCATTAGACTAAGCAGTGGTAGCTACTCAGACGGCCTCATTTGACCTACGGCCTAATACTTTTACGTTCTCAAAAGTTACAATCAATATGTTTGTTTCAGGTGCCGGTACAGAAAAGTGTTTACCGACTGTCGTGATATTACTCCTACAAATATTCCTACAAATACTATTGCAAAGCTGCACAGAAACATCTGTAAGATAGCTGATACGGTAGTTGAATTATTTGTAATATAGCGTATTTACTTTCAATAACACGTTTTGATCTTTCTGAAGATTTAAATATTGTTTTGTAGTTGTAAATTAAGTTACACCCGGCATATTAAGACAGTTTTAATACTACTAGACTATATCTGATGACGGCCTCCTTAGTGCAGTGGGTGAGTAGTCGGCTCTGAACTCTGAAGCGTGAGGCCGCAGGTTCGATTCCCGCAGCGAGACATGTTTGTGCGATCCACAAATGTGTTTCGGTTCAAATTTCATGATCCCAGCTTCAGTAGTTTATGAGAAATCGTGATTAATCAGTGAGTCAGTGGTATTTCGACTTTCTATATATAGATTGGATGCATCTTAATTTTATAACTATGATTAAAATATACAACTATTTAAAGGATAAACCTGCAATGTTTTAAAGCTTCTCTGACGAAAACACACCTATTCATAAAACTTAATGAAATTGTAGAAAAATAATACTAAATTAAAATGGATACAGTAAATTTCCCTCTATAGGTTAATTGTTAATATAGACTGATTATATAGAATAATTTATGTTGTAAATAAATTATAAATGTTTGTAAAAACTACATTTGTTTGTACTAAATAAATAGTAATCTTTAAGTGTTAGTCCGAGTAGAATTAAGAGAAAATAATGTTTTTCCTATTTGTTATATTTAATCATATACACATACAAACCCACGCCTGTCCCCGAAGGGGTAGACAGAGGTGTTACCAGTATGGGAAGGAGATCGAGCTCACTATCAGCTGATTTCAATAACCGATCTTAGATTGAGTCCCCAGATCGATCCCAGAAATTAGCCAATAAGAATACAGTTTGAAAGTCACGCGTATAAATTACCAAGTTTTATTGGTCGATCTGGAGAATCAATCCAAGATCGTTTATTGAAACGTTTATCTCTACGGGGGAAAGAATCGTTCTGTAAGTCGGCGTCTATTATTAAATACAAATCTGTAATTTTGAACAAACGAAAGAAGAAGTTCGTCGCGTATAATTTTGTTTCAAATCAAAACAAATCTTTATGGATATGATTTTGGTATTACAATAGGTCTTAAATAACAAAGCTCCACTTTCGTACGTTTCCTGTACTCTTTTGTTTTTGTGCTTAATACATAACCACATATAACTTTTCAGAGGCTTTGGCTATTGCCTGTCCATTGCAGCCTATCCTATAAAAGCATTTATGGCATTGTTTTGTTCTTAATTTTACCACATCTTTGTACAGCGGTTAATAGCATACACCTACCATCCAAATTTCCCCATATAATACAAAAAGTTATAAGCTGTTATTTGAATACTTGTTAATAACAGATTTGTACCACACTATCTAAATTATACTCTTTTTAGCTACATTAATAATTATTATTAAAGAATGATGGTGCATTTACAAAAGTGTAATCGATAATAATGATACGTGTTATAAAATTCTAAGTGTAATTATAAACCATAATATGTGTATATATGTAAGTTAAAATGTTACAAGTGTAAGTAATTTTAATATGTACCTATACAGTTAACGATATACGATATATGGCATAATTGAGATCTTCATACACAATGTAAGTTATACACAACTAAAACGATGTTTGTAATCTTTTCTTTCTCGTATCTTTTTATCTTTCTTTTTTATTTGCCTTCAAAGGGACTTTAGGGAAGCTGACGGTACACCTGATGATAAGTAGTTAACATCGTCCATACACTTCAGTAATGGACACAGCCAAGCTGCCGACTACCGTGATTTTTTTAATCACGGTAAAAAAGGACGTAACAACGCTGAGGAAACACAGTGGACGAAAATTAATTATAAAGTCTACAAGTGCGTGGGATAAATGCACGGAGAGCTTCCGTGGCGCAGCGGCTGCGAAACGAGAGCCCGCGAGTTCGATTCCCGCACCGAGACAAATGTTTGTGTAATCCACAAGTATTGCTTTCAGGTCTGAGTGTTGGGTGACCGTAAGTCCCTCGTAGTTCCTGATAACCACGATACAGGTTAACCTAGTGTAGGCTCAGGGCTATGTGTGTGACTATTGGGTGTATTTATTTATTTAAATGAGTTCTGGATACGATACTGGGAATACATCGTTCTAGGTAAAATGGATGAACTTTACTCCACTGACGAGTGATGTTTTGGTATCAGACATGATTGGATTATCTCAAACAGTTCCACAGAGCATTCCCCGTCGTACATCATTATCTTGTAGCAACAATCTAAGCCTAGTTTAGACTAAATTGTTATAAATAATAACTTACACAAAAATAACAATGATAAACAAAATCTGGATTCGGTTTAAACTCCACTTAGTTTTGCTTTTTCTTATAGCATTGGCCGGCAAACGAGCAAGTGGGTCACCAATGGTAAGTGATCTCCACCGCCCATGTACGCCCAGAAGAATCATGGGCGCGTTGCCGACCTTAAAAGAAAGGGATAATTAAGGGATTGGAAAGGGCAGGGGGGAGGATTTGGGCCTCCGAATATCTCACTCATCTTACGAAACGCAATAGCAAGCCGTTAATTTATGCTAGTTTTCTGTGAGACAGTGGTAACGACCCGGACGAGCGGTCCATTCGTGCTGTAGACAAAACCGTCTACATCGTGGCTCTACCGTTCAATATGTATGTGGTTGTTATTATTGATTCTTATTGTTTATTTATTATAAGCTATGTTTTTTTTACTGGCGTGTTTACACAGTGGCAGTAACTTTAAGCTTAAAAGTATTTGTTTTATACAAAATATGAAGTTTAATTATGTTTGTTATTCTTAATCGGGATTTTTTATTGTTAGATATTAATAATTTAATATCTAAATACATAAATATAATTATTTGCCTAATTGTGAATTAAAGAAAGAGTGATTTTAGTATGTAACGTATTCGTAAATGGAAAGTTTAAAATAAAGATGTAATATTGTATTTGATGTTTTAATTAATGTGACTTATCCAAAACAACGTCCAATTAAAATTATCGGCTCTCGAATCGGATATATATCGGATAATCGGATATCGGACCGAATAAGCCTCGGCAATCTTCGGGTTTTTCGAAAATAGAGGACATCCATCCATCCATCGAGGGACCTACCATCATCTGGGTGGTTGCGTCCCTCATATGCGAGAGGCCTTCTGGGTTGGCACCACTGCTTTCTCTATTTCTGCCGCCAAACAGCAGTGAGTAAGCTATGTTTTGTTTATATTTGAAGGACATTGAAGCCAGTGTAACTACTGGGTATTATGAGACTTAACATCTTATATCTTGATTTTTAAATCTAAGTTACGTGTGATATTGCTTCTGTTCATGGGCATTCGTGGCGCTTACCATCACGTGAGTGACTTAGTCATTTCGTCAATCCATCAAATATCTAACAAAATGAACATACGTAAGGAAGAATTACAAATATAAACCAGTCCTTAGAACTTTTAAGAAGCGTAACGTGTATAATCTGCTAAAAAACAAAACAATGTATTTTTTTATTTCTTTTTCATATGCTTGAATGGCGAGACGAGCAGGTCGCTCGCCTGATGGTAAGCGCCACGCCTGCTCCTAAACAGAAGTAACGCCACACAGATCTTTAAATAACAAAGCACTTCATGACACTGGACTGTGCTGGTCACCCCGATACATAGATGTTAAGCCTCATAATGCCCAGTAATTTAACAGTCATCAATGTCCTTCAAACCGAAACACAACAGTGTGTAAGCACTTGGCGGCAGAAATAGACAAAGCGGTGGTACCAATTCAGCTGGCCTCTTGCATACGAGGGACCTACCACCTTGTATAAACGATGTCCGAATATAGTGGGTACCTATTGTGTTACGAAAAGCCATTTTTATGTACCAGTAGCTATTCTGTTGACACCCGGCTATAGTAATTAAACATATCTAACTTTAGTTTGACTAAAATGCAGAGTTATGGACTAGGCCTAAACACTCTCATTACTAGAAGAGTTTTGGCTTTTTAATGGGAAAAACTCACCAAAATGTGTCGAATGCGATATCGTGGAAGATGTTACACATGTCCTAGCAGAATGTGTCCGGAACGAGGCGGAAAGAGTTGCTTTAAGTCAAAAATATAATCTTAATCTATGTGTAACAGGAATATGCAATTGTATTTTAGCAGCCCCTTCATCTGAAGAGGCCAAATGGTTGTACAAAATGGTAGATATTTATATTATCGTCGTTAAGTTATGTGTGCCCCAATGAGGCTGGCAAATTCATGTTGTGAATAAAACCCTCTATAAAAATAAAGAGTAAAAAAAGCAAATTAGAGGAGTTATACGACATTGGACTTCAACAATGTATTACAGAGAGGTGTGCTCATATTTAAGGGTCGTTACATACACCTGACAGTAAGTGTTTATGTACCAGTTAATATCAAAATCTAGACATCCTAAAATTTCACGCTAATTTTAATCACTCGTTTATTACAATCGATAACATTGATCATATCACTATAAATTAAATGAAGTGCATGCGTAAGACTCATAAAGTCACACTCACAAACATCTAAAGTTTCACATTTATAATACTAATAATATATACTATTTATATCTAAAAACAACTATTAAAAAATATTACATAAATTAATTCATCCATATACCTGAAAATATAACTTATAAAATTGACAAGTTACAAAATTAAATCGTAAAGTTAGACGGGAAAACAAACCCTAAACTCCATACATTAATGCAAAAAACATCCACTCCAAACCTCTTTTAAACGCGTCATATTCGAAAATTCAAAAAGAGAATACAATGGCGGACATTCTAAATTCAAAAACGCGCTTTTTTTCTTCTGAAGAAACAAAACACGGTCGGAACAAATCACGACGCTTGCGGCCGCCCGCCGAGCGCCTTTTGAATTATTCATAATTCACCCGAGCAATAATGGCGTACAGGTGAAAAATATTATTCTTTTTTTTTCATTTTTCGTACGAGGTGCGTCAGTGAATGGGGTGCTGGGAACGAGTGATAATAACTCATCGATTGTTTACTAGCTAACACTGGCTATGAATAAAGCTGTATAGAGGTTTTATTCGTTGATTAATTGAGGAAAAAGTGAACAAGGAATGGGGAAGGGTAACGAGTTCCGTGATAGATTTGCTTTTTTTGTTAGAATACATTAAATTAGGATAAAACTTAATTGTCCAATCCAAAATTCGTCAACTGCCACTGGCCACTGGTTTGGACATTAAAAAATAGACTAAGTAAAACTATACGTGAACCAGGATTAAGCTGCATTCTCATAGATCAAAGTAAAAGTTAGTATTTAAATTAACACGCCTTTAATTAGCTGTTTAATCCGTTATCTGGCAAAGAAAATTTATTTGGACATTGAAAAATAGTTTCAGTAAAACTATACTTGAACCAGGATTAAGCTGCATTCTCATAGATCAAATCTGTTGAGAGCCGTTTCCACTTGACGTAAAGGACGGTGAGTACACAACAATAAATTTTGGAGGCACGACACCGGAAATACTATCTCAGTGTAAGCGTCCTGCGCTATGTCAAAATACAGAGTGCAATAACCTGATTCGCATACTCAGGACTTCGTAGTGTTACGAGTTTTGGATAATTTTCGTGTTCGAAGTTGTCTTATATTATCTTTGTTTAAAGAAAGTATTTGTATTGTGCTTTGGTAATTATGAAATTCGTTTTAATTTTACTTTATAGTATAGTTAATACGTCAATAATATAGTTTATATATACTGTATAAGATACCTTATTTATTTAAATTTATATACAAATGCATAAAACGGACTTAATACCAGAAGCATTTTCTACCAGTCGAGCCTGGGTAATGCATAGAATAAACAAAGTAGGTGTATATAAAATACATAAAATAATTATAAAATATACACATATTTGTAATACTTATAATATATATGATAATAAACATGTTATATATAAATAAATATACATAATCGGTCTTTACCAATGAAATCATTTCCAAAAAAGTATAAGCAAAGACATAACTTAAGGTCTCTCTCTCAAAGACATTAGAGACGGTGAGAGAAATTTAAATAGCGAGTAATATAAGTAAATGTAAAAAAGATGTAGGGTAAGGGGAAGGACACAGTGACCTTTCAAAGCATTTTCACATGAAATACAGTAGTAAGACCGTAAAGCTCAATGCAATCCGCAGAGGAAGGACGGGACGCGAACAAGCGACGCTTTGTCGCATGTTCCCTATTGCAAAACAGGGAAACTAAGCAAGCTGCGATTATATTTAATGTTCGTTACATACACCTGACAGCGAATGTATATATCGGATATTATAAAAATCTAGACATCCTAAAATTAACGATAATTTTAATCACTCGTTTCTTACGATCCATAAAATCGATCTCATCCCTATAAATTAAATGAAGTGCGTGAGCGAGGATAACAATGCTGGAGCAAAGCAAAAGCTCCGCTATTTATCATTTAGTGTTGTCCAACATTACAATTCTAATATCGACATGTTACATGTTTGTTACAAAAAAGAAAATGCTTTATTTATCTCCTGACTATGCAATCTGATTTGGCACTACTTGGAGTGAAATACTTATATCGTGCCCTATACGTTGCTTAAATTTGATCACACCTTTCTGTAACACTTTGTATAAGACTAGTTGAGAACTTCCTCCTTTTTCAAAGCGGTTAAAATACACCCGTTTTAATTTTAGGTCGCATTTTACGTTACAATCCATTAAAGTTGGCTTTTAGCTTGAATTATGTAACTAACAGCTTTACGGCTGCGAAAATCCGGATTTACAGTACCAAAACATTATAACAGTCTAATTTTAATCTGATTTATACGCCCGAACGTGTTTTATGTACCGCGGGGAATCACAAATAGTGGTCCAATTAAAATTATAAATTAAGCAACACATCACGTCACTAATCGACAGTAAACCCGCTGTGTTTTGTTTATATAAACAGGGAATGTAAACTGACGTGATAATTTTTTTAGCAGACGCTAGCAAACTCGCAAGTGGGTCACCTGATGTTAAGTGTTCCGTCCATGAACACCTAAAATACAAGAAGAAACTTGAATGCTGGCTTTTTACTGTTTTTTTTTTGGCTTTATTAGATTACGAGACGAGCTTCCCCAGGGAGGTTAACATCAAGCAAGGGGGCAAACACTACAAGCCAAATCAATATGTAACATGTGTTAAAAAGAAGGTGAAGTAGCAGATTGCTATTGCGTTTCGTATGGTGAGTGAATATCCGGAGGCCCAAATCACATTTCCATT
The DNA here is from genome assembly GCA_905332985.1 of Mimas tiliae. Lineage (NCBI taxonomy): Eukaryota > Metazoa > Arthropoda > Insecta > Lepidoptera > Sphingidae > Mimas > Mimas tiliae. The sequence continues at coordinate 5,187,527 of HG995262.1, read as the reverse complement.
CCCAATCCCTTAATTATCCCTTAATTTACTTTAAGGTCGGTAACGCGTCCATGATTCTTCAGTTATTTTGTATGTTCAGGGGCGGTGGAGATCACTTACATCAAGTGACCCACTATCTCGTTTGCCGACCTTTACAATAAAAAACATTATAAATATACAACAAATGACTGCCTCGGTGGCGCAGTTGTAATGCGTACGCGTTACGATTGAGGTCAACGCTGAGGTCTCGGGTTCGATCCCCGGGTCGGGTAAAGTGGTATTGGGTTTTTCTATTACGAAATGCTTAGTATCAGCCCGGAGTCTGGAATTTGTGCCCGGTATGACGATAGGCTCGCTCCCTATCACATCATGGGACGGAGATACGCTCGGCGAAATGTGGGTGTACTGGTTATACCTCTGCCTACCCCTTCGGGGATTACAGGTGTGAGTGCGTATGTATAAATATACAAACGAATGTAGAAGTTCTTCAAGTCGGTTAAAATTAACCTAAAGTCGAATTCAAGGCAAACTTTATAGATCGATACCCTTGCATAGCAAGTAGCTAGCGAGCCAACAAGCAGTATAGTTTAATTGGCTTTGCATTCTATAATTATTGGTGTTGCTCGCCGCCTTGTGTTGAACTGTGTTTCGACCTGTTTGAGCTATAATTTATAGTTCAGCAGACGTGGTACATGGAAGGCGAAGTATTTGATTACATACCCACTCACGCTTGTAATCCCCGAAGGGGTAGGCAGAGGTGTAACCAGTATACCCACATTTCGCCGAGCGTATCTCCGTCCATGATGTGATAGGGGGCGAGCCTATCGCCATATCGGGCACCAATTGCAGACTCCGGGCTGATATTGGGTTTTTAAAATTATGAAAAACTCAGTATCACTTTTACCCAACCCGGGGATCGAACCCGAGACCTCAGCGTAGCCTCAGTCGTAACGCGTAGGTACGCATTACAATTGCGCCACCGAGGCAGTCCATCGAGGCATTTGATTATTATTGCATTAATTCGTTTTATTACATTCATAAACTCAAGCCTTTACCCCTGAAGAGATAAGTAGAGGTGCAAAAAGTGTACAGTTTGACCGAGCTTATTTCCGTCCCATGAGCCTATCGCTATACCAGGTACAAATTCTAATACAAGCAATTCATGTGTAATTTTTCGAATCAAAAATTCTAACACAAATTGTTATTGCCTGACCTGATAATTGAACCCAGGATCTCACAATGGTCAGTCTTAGTACCATTAGACCAATGAAGCAACAACAATCAACCAATAATTCATTCTCAAGTCGTCTGTATATATTATGTTTTTTTATGTATATTCTACTAGGTTGTAGATCCTCCTCGTATGCAAGAGGCCGCATGGGTTGGCAGCACATCTTTGTATATTTCTGCCGTCAAGTAGCAATATGTAAGCTTTGTTGTGTTTCGGTTTGAATGAGTTTAAAGCTAATGAAATGGGCATTTTGAGATTTAACAATTTATGTCTTAGTGTGACGAGCACAATCCAGTGTCATGCAGAGGTTTTTAATTCGGTGTTTTGTGTGGTGTTACTTCTGTTTATGGGCAGATGTGGTGCTTACCTGCACGAGCGACTTGCACGTGTGTATTTGTGTTGTGGAGTAGTAGAGCCACGCTGTAGACACTTTTGTCTACAGCGTGAATGGGCCGGCTCATCCGGGTCGTTACCACTGTCTCACAGAAAACCGGCGTAAAGTAGCAGCTTGCTGCTGCGTTTCGTACGGTAAGTGAGATATCCGGAGGCCCAAACCCCCTCTCGTTCCCAATCCCTTAATTATCCCTTTCCTTTAAGGTCGGCAACGCACACATAATTCTTTTGGTATTGTGAGCGTACATGTTTATGGGCGATGGAGATCACTTACCATGCGTTGACCCACTTGCTCGTTTGCTGGCCTATGCTATAACAAAAAAGCTTTCGTCATTCAGGCTAATAGTAAAATCATAACTCCGATAAATATTAACGCCGGTTTCCTCAGGTCCTTTCCATCAAATAATTAACAACAGAGTTAATTAACAATGAATACGCACATACCTTACAAAAGTAATAGGTGCATGCTCTTGGAAGATTGCTGAGCTATCCTTACACGCAAAAAGTAATTGGAGACGTCGAGACGTCTCTAAGAAGTAGAAGGAAGAAAAAATAGAGAAATAATTTAAAGAAACTTAATATAATATCAAGAAAATTCTCAATTTCGTAGAATTTCTAGGAAACTAGCTTTAGCTTGCGGCTCCGTCCGGGTAAAATTCCTTCTCCGGGATAAAAAGTAGCTTATGTCCTAATCCGGCTTATCTTCTACCTGTGTGCTAAATTTCACCTAAAATCGTTACGGCGTGCTTGACTAACAAACATTCAAACTCACAAACATCAAAACTTTCACAATTTATAATAGTAGTAGAAGTGGGATAGTAGGATTCCCGCGCGAGGGCAATCACAACTCCCTAAAAGATATAGTGTGAAGGGAAAGGTAGCTCACTTACCTTATCTCTTCTGAAGCTGGACCAGGGTTAAGCAGTGTGGCGTGGCCACGTCGTGTCGGTATAAACAAAAGAGCAAGGCACAAACAATGTTCACATGTTCAGCGACCACACGAGAGACGACGCGTCAGCAGGGTGGCACAAATTACGGGTGCACAAAGACTTTAACTTATACTACTAGACGGGCTGTTTAGAAGTAAAATTGTGTCACATAACGCGAGAGTTTGACAGCTCACAAACAATGAACGCGATAGGGTTCTATTTGAGAGTAAGTGAGATGGGAGTATTGAGTTACGGTCAATTGACCGCAACTTAGTACAATTTCTATGTACCGCGCAGCTTGTCTACTAGTATACATTAAAGTCTTTGCACGTGCATCACTAAAATCACTGCACTAAACAGGTAGCTGGCAAAGCGAGCATTTAGCAATCAGATATACACACCGTAATTATATGCGGATTGAGCTATTCGGCTTGCTTAATCCTTTCCACGCGAACCACACTATGGTGGGATGGCGAAGCTCCAGGCGAGGAGCTGGTACGCAAGCGGCGATGCGTGGTCTCCCGACGGCGCGGCGCGGAATCGGAATTGCAGTTTGGCGGAACATGCTTTACTCGGGTGTGCGCTCGAGTTGCGTCGATTTGTTTGAGCGAGAGGGTAGATAAGGCGCGGTTGCTAGGTATGAAATAGGGATGCCAGTATAAAAAATATAGCCAATATTCTGGGATAATTTTATATTCATAGATGGATAAAAAAGAAATTTAACTTCTAATGAATAAATAAGAAAATGAACAAACAATGAATAAGGAAGGGGTTACAATTATACACTTTAAAATGGCACTCAATCTTTGTACATACTATACATTTTAATAACTAATACCATGCTTTATCTTAAAATGAATATTAAATTAGTTTCGCTACACATCTTACGCCAATAGTCGCGAGTAAACACAGTAAAACTTCTTGATAGCTTTAGTGGCAAAATCGTAGTTCACCAGTTACTGACTAGTTTATGAAGGTGGTGCAATATTGAAGAGGCAGCGATCGCTAATATTAAATGTATTCTGTCACCAGCTTTAGGGCTTATAGTTTATGCTACAATTTGTAATGGAATTTAAGACATCTGACTGCGATTTAAAACAAAATATAATAAGGTTCATAATTGCATAGCATATGCGAGTTGGCGTTGGACATGTTGGGGGTTTTTCTTAGATTTATCACAACATAAATAAGTTTAATATCCGCTGGGATAAAATTTAGTTCAATGCTATGCTATATCTAACAAATTTTGAAAAACAATGTATGTGTTGTCACTCAAAATACAAAGTTTCGACGCCAAACTTTATTTTTGAAGTGTTAATTCGATTTTTTTTATGGAAAACTAAACTACTTAGAAAATCCTAATCGGTTCACATTTTACACCCAGAGTGTTGTTCCAGAGGGGTTGACGTCAGGCAAGTAGTTGGTTGTAAAAACTACAAGCTAAATCTTTCTGTTACATGTGTTATAAAAGCATTTTGTGCCGATCCCACTATGAGTAGGATAAAGGCAGGTGGGAGATGCGATGTGTGTTTTTTGCAACAAATCGCCCATACACCATAGTCTTTTACTTACACCGCATAGTTTGAACCTAACGGCTCTGTAATCGGTAAATATTTAGAGTACCCTCTATTTGCTTAAACAAATTGATGTTTCAAATTGCCACTCTAAGCACGAATACTATGGGATAATTTAAATCCGTTTTTATTAAGCAACATTTAATTAAGCGTCACATTCAATCAAATTATTGGACTGAAATATGAATTGAATACATTTGTATTTAAAACTTTATAAAAGGAGATAAAGCCTAACAGTAAATTCTATCCACTAAAAAATAATACTTATTCAAAATCAGTCCAGATATACCGAAGATACCAAAGACTGATCAGCGTGTACAAGAGAAAATGAACTCCTCAATAAAAAAAAGCTGTTTTTTTTCTTTTAATTATTAATTACGACACTATGGAAGTATTTTTTATATAGCATAGGCCGGCAAACGAGAAAGTGTAAAGACCTGATGGAAAGTTATCTCCACCACCCATGTACGCCCTCAATACTAAAAGAATCATGGGCGCTTTGACGACCTTAAAGGAAAGTGATCGGGAAGGGGGATTTGGCCCTCCAGATATCTAACTCAGCGTACGAAACGCACCAGCAAGCTGCTACTAAGTCAATTATGGTCCCTCCGCGTGCCTTGTTTTGCTAAAAAACGTACTAAACTGACGGTCAATAACAAGCTCATGAACAAAACAAACTAACTTTTTCTATCGATCAAAGATGCCAGGTTTTTAAAGCTGTAATATTAAGCTGAAACTTAGTATATTTTAGTAAAAGAACAACTGCTAGAGTATCTTTAACTTTGCACGCTGAGAAGACATTTTAGTTCCTTATAGAAATTCTGACATACTAATTAGACTGCCTCAGTGGCGTAGTTGTAATTGGTACGCGTTACCGTGCTGAGGTCTCGGGTTCAATCCCCGGGTCGCGTAAAATTGATATTGGGTTTTCTATTACGAAATGCTCAGTATCTGCCCGGTATGATGATAGGCCCCCTATCACATAATGGAATAAAGATACGCTCAGCGAGCGGTGGCTCTGCCTACCTCTTCAGGGATTACAGGCGTGAATGCGTATATATGTATGTAAAACACAAATAATAATAATAATAATAATAATAATACACCCATCAGTCACACACATAGTCCTAACCCCACACTAGGTAAACCTGAATCGTGGGTATCAGGGACTTATTATCTCATAATACTCAGACCCGAAACAATTTTTGGTGGATCACACAAACATTTGTCTCAGTGTGGGAATCGAACCCACGGCCTCTCGTATCGCAGCCGGCTAATCTTCCGCTATGCCACGCAGACTGTAATAAGAAATACAACTCCTGAACTCACAAGTAAATTTCAGGTATTTTTCATTCTAACTACATCAAAACCGTAAGAATCATAGTAATAATTTAGCAAGAATGTCTCACGAAGAAATTTATATTACTTACATTTTCCGTAAAATTTAATATGTGGGTTGCACTTGCCGCGACTCACAAATCCAGTCGCGTGGCAACTCGCAAACTGTCGTCGTTTGCTGGAACTGTACCTACAGACTGAAAGGCACCGATATAACTTTACCACTTTACAAGGTGGTAGGTCCCTAGTATGCGAGAGGCCGTCTGTGTTGGTACCACCGCTTTATCTATTATTGCCGTCAAACAGCAGTGTGTAAGCACTGTTGTTTTTCAGTTTGAAGGACATTGAAGCCAGTGAAATTACTGGGTATTATGAGACTTAACATCTTATGTCTCGGGGTGACGAGCACAGTCCAGTGCCATGTAGAGCTTTTTGATCCAAAGTTCTGTGTTGTGTTACTTCTAGTTTTGGGCAGGCGTGGCGCTTACCATCGGGCAAGCAACTGGCTTGTCTCATCATTCAACCATATATTTGAGAGGTTCCTGTGATAAAGGATATTGATATGAACTACATCAACGTTATGACAAAATTTTCATTGGAAAATGTAAAGTTGGAGATAAGAAGAAAGATCCGTGTGTGTTTTTATTGATTGCACTTTTTGGATTTTGTTTGAGAAATGAGAAAAAAACGTCCAAACCGGTCCACATTTGGCAGAGTTATGCGTGGTTATACTGTGTGCTTTTTACATCCATATACATACGCACTCACGCCTGTAATCCCCGAAGGGGTAGGCAGAGGTGTACCAGTACACCCACATTTTGCCGAGCGTATCTACGTCCCATGATGTGTTAGGTGGCGAGCCTATGGCCATACCGGGCACAATTCCAGTCTCCGGGTTGATACTGAACATTTCGTAATAGAAAAACCCAATATCATTTTTACCCGACCGGAAGATCGAACCCGAGATATCAGCGTCAGCCTCATTACAACTGCGCCACCGAGGCAGTCAATTCTTTTACATCCATACTGGAAATATTTGCAAACATAACCGGATATCGATAAAATAGCCTTTTACCTTATTGTTCCGATTGTCATATACAAACTTGGCAACAAATAGAGTTTAATAATGGACATATAAAATGGATAATCCATTCGTCTTCCCCCACGAGGTAATTGTGGAAATTTTATTTGAAAAGTTTTTATTGATCCGGTATTTGGCAGCGTACTGCCGATATGTTACATCTCATTTATTGTTCTGCAACCAATTCCGTTGATTAATGTCGGAAACCAAGACGATGCTCAATTTAATTCATGATACTTTACGTTAACGTAGTTTTACCAATGTAACTAGAAAATCGCCTTCTTTGTTAGTGCCAGTATACTTAGGCTGATAAACTGTAAGACGCTGAGTTCATATCCCACAGGCGATTCGAATGAATTTTTTTCCAACAAAATCGGTCTACAGTTAGCGGAGAAATCGATGTACATACATAAAAAAGCGAAACTAAAAGACCCCCTGATACCTCCTCTTTTTTTGAAGGCGGTAAAAAAATAACATAAAATAAACTATTTTACATAGACATATGTAGTTATCACACTAGATCGTAAAAATAACATTAGACAGCCGACGAAATTAACAATTTAACGCCGAGTGTGTTCTACCAGCGGTAACTAATAATTCAAGGGTTTGTTCCCGCACTGACCTACGACCCACAAATAGAATATTTTAGTAGTTTGCTCCTTTGAAGTCTCAATTTCGTTGAAAACGTGCTGCTCTGGTTCTATTAAGTTTCCCACTACGGTAATGCGCCGATGTTTCATACTTATATATGAAATTCGTATGTTAAAAATTCTTCACACTAGGTTCTGGAGAAATAAAGAGGAATAACGTAGGTGCAATAGAAATGTTTATGGTTACGACACTATCCCGCCCACACCCGCCGCTGTAACTCCTGTACACCAGGATCGACAGTGGCACGCATTTTTGCTGACACCGAGCAGTGAAGCTCGGCGAGTCTCTGGGAGTGATAAATCGCCTTTGTCCCGAAATTAATCAAATAGAAAGTTAGGAAGGAGTTGGAAATAATAATTGTCCACTTCCCTCCATAGCAAAGCGGTAGACAAAATAATGAAATAATGCATTAACCTCAGGCACAAGGATATTTACAACTGGAGAAGCCAGATGTAAAGCACCACGGATGTCATAAGTGGGTCCTATCACGCGAGCTGGTTATGTTACGTTTTATGGTTGTATGGAAAACGCTTTCATGAAAAACTAGCCTTTGCTCGCGGCTCCGCCCACGTGATCGGCTTTTCCCGGGATAAAAAGTAGCCTATGTCACCCGGGGATAGTGTAACTTCCCAACAGTGAAAGAATTTTTCAAATCGGTTCAGTAGTTTCGGAGCCAGGAGTTTGTTTGTTTCAATGCAAACAAACAAACAATCAAATCTTTCCTCTTTATAATATTAGTAAAGATAAAGAAATAATCATACACACATTCTCTTCTTGGTCGTATTCTTCATTACTGAAGGTAGTGACCTTGAAAGGCCTTCGTTGACCGTTGTATGAGCTGTTAGCATTATATCCAGTTCTCAGCTTCCTTCAGGGCGGTTGTCACAGGAAGACCAGTGAGGGTGGTTATTTGGTCACACCAACGGCCGCGAGATCTCTTTCCTTCAACCTTGCCCACAACAACTAAATAGAAAAACTCAATATCACTTTTACCCGACATGGAGATCGAAACCGAGACCTCAGCACAGCAGTTGTACCGTGTAGGCATTACAACTGCGTCACCGAGGCAGGTTGACAGTAAACTATTTTTCAAACTTAGAAGACAGTTACTGATAGTATTGTTAAAATGAAACTAGATCTCATATACGCTTTCATCGAAAAATCCCAACGGTTTGGAATTATACGATAAAATAAGATTGTAACTTGACTATACCGTCCACATATTTGCCTATAGCTCCTTTAAACCAGAATCCTTTGCTGGTAGGAGTGTACCTTCGAATATTTGTATCCTATTACATAGAATATGGACATTGAAAACATAACAATTATAAAACTCCAGTCAATCTGGTGAGAAAGTACCCTCACGCCTGTGAGTCCCCGAAGGGGTGGGCAGAGGTATAAACAGTACACCCACATTTCGCAGAGCGTATCTCCGTCCAATGGGGGGCGAACCTATCGCCATACCGGACACAATACCAGACTCCGGGCTGATACTGAGCATTTTGTAATAGAAAAACCCAATATCACTTTTACCCGACCAAAATATACAACGTGTTACAGAATGGTGTGGTCAAATAAAAAAAATAGGGCCTTACCTATAAAGGTGGCTCTAGCATTGATTAGTTAAACATGCTTTTGTTTTCCTCTGACAACTACATTTATAAAGATGCTAGATAGAGACAAAATAGTGTTTTACTAATCAGTGCTTGAATAACGTTTATAAGTAAGGCCCTTTGTGTATGGGATAAGTATTCACCTCCCGTAGAACCAAATCCAATTGCATAGCTAGGAGATAAATATGGAATTAGAATTTGACTTGCTACTTTAGACAACACTAAATGATAAACAGCTGAGCTTTTGTCTCGCTCTAGCATTACTCTCGCTCACACATTTCACTTCATTTATAGAGATATAATCGATCCTATCGATCTCAATAAACAAGTGTTTAAAATGTTTTGATGTTTAGATTTTGATACGATCCGATACATAAACACCGTGTTACAGAAAGGTGTGGTCATATTTAAGGGTTACTTACACCCGACAGATCTCATTTCGATGCTGAAAGGTGTAAGTAACAACCCTTAAATATGACCACACCTTTCTGTAACACGTTGTATATTGTACCCAATAAAATAGCGTTCACCACACATATAGTAAGAAACATGTGGCTCGTTCAGACGAGTAGCGTTCCGGGGCAGCCAGTGTATATACAGCAACATCAGTAGGCCAAGTACGAGTTACAAATACGTTCACAGTTTGCGAATTCGTATAAAATTACTATTGTCAAAGTGTCAAACTAGTAATTCATACTGTAAAAAGAAAAGAATCGCCCGAAAACTAATTTCGTATTCGATTAATATGAAATAAAATTAACCATATTATCAATTTTAATTCATCATAGTTCCCATTAGTGGCTACTACTCCTTGACGTATAAAGAGAAAACGAAAACTGCCATTGTTTTATAAAACTATCAAAACTTGTACTAGGCCCACAGGCTAGCATAATTCTGTGGACCGTCAAGGGACGCAGTGTCTCGCGGCGGTTGATATTGTACTTGAACTGCACTTACCATGAAATGCAGTGTAGTCATATTGTCGTACCAGGCTAACAAATCTTATTCATTTTAATTCCCGTAGCAATAAAAATGTAATTATCGTTCAAAAACCATTTTAAATCACAAAAGTATTTAAAGTAAAATAAATACAATGTCCTCAAGGCAAAAAGAATAAATGCATTTTTACATTAGCTACATTTCAAAATCCCAGCCAGATGCGTAGTGTAAAAGCTTAACGTGACACACGGACGCTGTGAACGGCGAACAGCATCGGTAAATTTATTTCCATGTCTGTGGAACATTTTGTTAATTAATGGACAAGGCAATGGCGAAACTTGATTCCCGTTGCGGGTTGTGGGAGTCAGACGGCGGTACATGAAGGCTGACCCTGGCATTAAGCCGGAATAACGCCAGACAGAAAAAAAAACAAAGAACTACTTCTTACATCTCAGGGTGACCATCATAATGCATTTTTTTTTATATATCATAGGCCGGTAAACGAGCAAGTGGGTCCTGATGGTAAGTGATCTGCACCGCCCATGTACACCCACAATACCAAAAGGATCATGGGCGCGTTGCCAACCTTAAAGGAAAGGGATAACTAAGGGTTTGGGAAGGGTAGGGGGATATAGGCCTCCGGATAGAGATATCGAGTGAGTGAGAACTCACCGTACAAAACGTAGCAGCAAGCTGTTACTTTACGCTGGTTGTATGTGAGACAATGGTAACAATCCGGACGAGCCGGCCCATTCACGCTGTAGACAAAACTGTCTACAAATGTCATGTGTCAGTTTCGTTTATAATTCAAAGGTAGTGTTGCTAATGTTTGTTAGTGGCATGCTATCAAGCAAGCGAACTGCTTCTTCAGGCGATTATAAAAATATATCTTCAAACTAAATTCAATATCATAATAAACGACGAACGGATAAATAGAGTACCAGTGAATATTGTACTACTAGCGCCATCTCGATATTCTGTAGAAGGGTTTTAGTTTCAATTTTTATTCTTGTTATCGAAACAGTTGGGAACTCATAATATTTCATTATTTATAAGTAAACCAAATCGTTTTCGAGTTTATCAATAATATGGAGTAAAGTTCAACTGAAATATAGAACTACGTTGTATGTTAATCCTCGTCTTAATTTCCTATGAAATAAGATTCAAGATTGAATGACAGGTATAAATCATTGTGCTTCATTTAGCAGTATCGTCACATTATTGGGTCATCTTCAACGATTAAACTACTACAAAAACGCTTTACGATATGTCGTTTTTGTTTACTGAGTAATATTTGGTAGAATAAACTGAGAATTTTTATGTTGTATACTATGAAATAATTGATAATCAATAATCTATTTCTGCTGTGTTGGAATTATAACAAGGTAAGTATGTTTATTTATTTTCATATTTCATATGAAGTGTCGGCGTGCAAGGGTCAAACCAGCATGTTTCGAACCCAAAACATAACCGGTTTGTAATTTATTGCCTAAATTATTTCTTTCTTTTTCCTTCATAAATATATAATGTTGAATCACACCCTATTTTATGTCTCGTAAAATTTAGTGACATGCGTTTTTTTAATGAACCAGATTATCTCTACTACCATCCATAAATATGGAGTAGTTTTATTACATTACTAAATTTTGCTCGCGACTCAACTGTTTTAGGATAAAAAGTAGCCTATATCCTAAACCAGGTCATGGTCGACCTGTTCCAAAATCTATTCAATTGTAAAGGCATGATTAATTAGCAAACATCCAAATTCACAAACTCAAACATCAACATTATAATCCTAATTATAGGAGCATTTGCTTACATTTTATAATGCTGTTCAATTTTTGCTTAATTCCAGGTATGGCACAAATAAAACTTTGGATGATCGTTCACATAGTCCTTATTATCAACGTTCTATCAATAAGAGGCAGCCTACTATGCGATAGTAACAATACAGCTGTAACATGCTCAGCCACAAATAACAATGAAGTGCTGAGAAGAGGACCAGTTTCAGACAAAAATGGGATTATATTGATTAAAATGAAATGGTGTAATATAATAGAAGTGGATGTTGATGCCTTCAAGAATAATCCCCGCGTTAAACAGATAGATTTATCAAACAATAAAATAAGCGCACTCAAGGTAGGCATGTTCAATGGAGTCACCACATTGATTTATTTAAAGTTATCAAATAATTGGTTGACCGGACTTCCTGTTGATATTTTTGCTCAGTTATCTAATTTAAAAGTATTAGATTTAAGTTATAACCATATAGTATCTTTTGGAATAGGTATATTTAATCCACTTCCTGATTTGATATCGCTAGATTTGTCAAATAACCGTTTTCTAGGAAAAGATTTGTATCCTCATATTTTCGCCCATAACCCAAACTTGCAATCTATAGATTTTTCAAGAAATGACATGTCGGGGTCGCCTTTAAATATCTTACTCGCTCTTGACTCCTTGGAGATTTTGGAATTAGTCGCTTGTTTAAGGAATGAAGTTCCACAGTTTGTGACGTATCCCAATTTGAGAAATATAAAAAAATTGAAGCTAATTTCGAACCAAATAAAAAGAATAGACGATTCAATGACGTTCAACAAAATGGTAAATTTAAAATCTCTGGATCTATCATTAAATTCCATTGAAATCCTAAATGTGAGTGTTTTAACATCACTAAGGAATTTATATTACCTTGGGCTATCATATAACAATATAAAGAAAATCCCAGAAGACTTGTTTAAGAACGTACCCAGTTTAGGAATTCTGGATTTATCGTACAATTTCATAGAGTTGGTCCCCGGCAGCGCTTTTTTACATAAATCTGAACTGAAGACACTGAGCTTAGTCGGTAATAGAATTAAATTTTTAGACAGCAATTTTTTTTCCAATCTGAAACTTTTTGGGTCCTCATTGGCGAAGTTTTATTTTGATGACAATCCTATTCAGTGTCCTTGCTTGCTGGATATACTAAAAGAATTGAAAATGTACAATATTAAGTACAATTCAAACAATTATGATGGGAAACACGCAGTTTGTGAAATAAGTGGTAGATTTACTTGTATACGTGACATACATGTTGTTTCTACATCATCAGCATTGCAAGACTTGGAACTGCTTTACACATAGAAACTTATACCTAGCCTATTGTTTTATTTTCTTCAGTTTTAACCTCCCATTGTGTTTGTATAGCGATCCCTGACGACTAAGAACCAAAAGTGACTTATCAATGAATAAAAAAAACAGAATATTATACAAATCGAAAGTTTCAATTTAATGTTTTGATTTTAGGAATGAAATAAATTGAAATTAAATACATTCATATTATTAAGCATAGATTTTTACATATACATAAATTCTTTGAGTGTATACATGTATGAACGCTCACGCATGTATCTCCGAAGGGGTAACATTCAAATTATTAATAATGAATTTAAGTGACCAGCTAAGGTGAAGTGCTCTAATGTTGAAATGCGACACTTGTTCACTCTTTTCCAAGATGGAGTCCGCAAACGAGGCGAATCACGAGTGAGGGACTCATCACTACGTGTTTTTAAAATATGACATTGTGATATTGTCAAATGTCAGTTTCATTTAACATAATTTTTAAGATATCATGGACAAAGGACAAATCTCTTTCAGACGTATTGTGACGTCATCATACACTTTTTGTCTCCAGATTTAAGTAGTAAAAATTATAATCGAACTCAGTATAGCAAAATAAAGAAACGGATTTTTTGTTTTAGGAACGTGTGGGTTTTGTTTCGTCAATTGTTATTGTTATAATACTATGTTTGTCGTACCATAATCTCGGGAGTGCCGAATCCTGGACCTTTGGAAGAAGTGCATTCAGTCGAACCCAACACGTAGAGGTCCGGTAGACAACCTTAATTACTATCTCTGTATAAACCATAGAGTTGTAACCAAGAAAATGTGTACTGGTTTATTAAGGTGATATGTTTGTGGATTGGGTAATAAACTAATGAATGAATCTGATTAAAGTTCACCAACTGAAACAATTTCCAACATTTCTGTTAGATAAACACTCAACCTATGACTCCCTAAATAACTCAACCCGTTGAATTTCCAGCTGCACCCAAAAGGTTATTTCTCAAACATCTTTGTCGTCACATAATGGGGATCATTTATACATATGATCACTGCTGTTGTATGCTTGAAATAACTATTTTTTAATGAAGTGACGAGCAGGTCACTCGCTTGATGTTAAGTATAACGCCTGCCCATAAACAGAAGCAACGTCACACATAACTCTGGATTACAGAGCACTGCATGGCAGTTCATGGCACTGAACTGCGCTCGTCATCCCGAGATATAAGATATTAAGTCTCAATGCGCCCTTCAAACTAAAACACAACTGTGCTTACACACTGCTGCTTGGCAGCAGAAATAGACAGAGCGGTGGTACCAACCCAGACGGCCTCTCACATTCAGGGGACCTACCACTTAACTTAGAAGTAACTATTCATCATATCCAAACCTGCTTGAAATTGATTGGTACACTTCACTGGACTGCCTCGGTGGCGCAGTTGTAATGCGTAAGCGTTACGATTGAGGTCAACGCTGAGGTCTCGGGTTCGATCCCCGGGTCGGGTAAAGTGGTATTGGGTTTTTCTATTACGATACGTATCAGTACCAGCCCGGAGTCTGGAATTTGTGCCCGGTATGGCGATAGGCTCGCCCCCTATCACATAAGGGACGGAAATACGCTCGGTGAAATGTGGGTGTACTGGTTACACCTCTGCCTACCTCTTCGGGGATTACAGGCGTGAGTGCGTATGTACTTCACTGGACTTTATTTATCTAGGCGGTAGGCCCCTCGTATACGAGAGGTCGTCTAGATTAGTACCACCGCTTTACCTATTTTTGCTGCCAAACAGTAGTATGTAAGCACTGTTATGGTTTTGTTTTGAAATACATTGAAGCCAGTGAAATTACTTGGCGTTATGAGAGTTAACAACTTATGTCTCAGGCTGAACGCAGTCCAGTGCCATGCAATTTTGTAATTCAAAGTTCTGTGTGGTGTTGTGTCTGTTTATAGGCAGGTCTTACAAATACCATCAGACAAGTTTCGCCAATCAGACTTTAAATGTATAAAGGAGTACTTAGGTACTTAACGCCAAAGACATTCTCTACTAGTCTACCTAAGGGTGATGTACTGAGTCAAATAAATTAAGAGCGTCATTTAGTTAAATATTTCCTTACTACAACATGGGGTCCTTTAAACGGTGTATAAAGAAGTTGCCGAACCAGGATAAAAAAATATATAAAATTACAGTCTTCATTTATTTTCAATATTACAGACGTTTACTTATGTCAAGACTACATTCAATTGAATTCTTTATTTGTTTATATAGTATCCACTTTTATTATCAGTTGAACTAAACATGTTAGCTACTTTATTTGAAATAATACGAGTGGTAGAGCCACGCTGTAGACAATTTTGTCTACAGCATGAATGGGCCAGCTCGTCCGGGTGTTACCACTGTCTCACAGAAAACCGTAAAGTAGCAGCTTGCTGCTGCGTTTCGTACGGTGAGTGAGATATCCGGAGGCCCAAATCCCCCTCCCCTTCCCAATCCCTTATTATCCCTTTCCTTTAAGGTCGGCAACGCGCCCATAATTCTTTTGTATTGTGGGCGTACATGGGCGGTGGAGATCGCTTACCATCAGGTGACCCACTTGCTCGTTCGCCAGCCTATACTATAAAAAACAAAAAAAACATAATACAAATACAAGCTATAAACTAAGCCCAATACTGACCTCACCAATATAATTATGACTGCCTATACTGATAATTGATATACATAATATAGGCAATCTTAATACAGGTACCAGATTACAGTATACAGCTAGGAGCAGATATGTCTTCTAAATAAGTGCAGCATTCAGCTAAGGCCGAGACTTCAGATTCCCTTTGATGGAAGATATTAACAGAGTATTCCGTGCATAAAATATTTAGAATTTGTGTAAGATTGTGTGTTCATGCTGCTCAGTATTTATATGGTTCTATTTGCTATGTTCTAATTGTATCATTGATACTCAGAATATTATAACATGATATCTGAACAAACAACAACATTCGAGTAGCCGGCTGTGAAACAAGAGGCCGTAGTTTCGATTCCCACACCGAGACAAATGTTTGTGTGATCCACAATATTTGTTCTGGGTTTGGGTATTGTGGGACCGCAAGTCCCTTGTAGTTCCTGATACCCACGATACAGGTTAACCCAGTGTGGGTCAGGACTATGTGTGTTACTGTTGGATTTCAATGGGTCTTGTTTACACTTAGAGATCCCTTGTTTTCCGTACGTTAATTATAGGGTATAGGGTAATAACTAAAAGAAAACATAACATAACTAAAGATCATAGAGATACATACATACGCACTCACGCCTGTAATCCCCGAAGGGGTAGGCTGAGGTGTAACTAGAACATCCACATTTCGCCGAGCGTATCTCCGTCCCACGATGTGATAGGGGGCGAGCCTATCGCCATACCGGGCACAAATTCCAGACTCCGAGCTGATACTGAGCAATTCGTAATAGAAAACCTCAATATAACTTTTACCCGACCCGGGGATCGAACCCAAGACCTCAGCGTCAGCCTTAGTCGTAACACGTACGCATTACAACTGCGCCACCGAGGCAGTCCGACTGGGTGAAAAAGAGGGGTGTTATAAATTTGACCCTTTGACCAGATAGTCAAAGGGTCACCTAGATAGGTGTGTCTGTCTGTCTAAACGAATACACCGATTTGAATTGGTTTTTTATTTTTCATTTAATTTTTGCTGATTTATGGCCGTTTCCGGTATTCTGTCTATAGACAGATTTGCTTACTGGCAGCAACACTTTGACACATTTTGTATGGAAGATCTGTCACATCACTATTGATAGTAAGCAAATCTATGTTTAAATACAATATAGAGAACGGCCATTAATCGAGATAGGTAGTTTTTTTTTCTCTTTATTGATACCGGGCTGATACTGAGCATTTCGTAATAAAAAAAACCCAATACCACTTTACCTGACCCGGGGATCGAACCCGAGACCTCAGCGTTAGCGTAATCGTAACGCGTATGCATTACATCTGCGCCACCGAGGCAGTCATCATCATAGAGATTTAAAGAGATAAAGAGAGAGAGGATTTCAAGCGTGCACAACGAGTCATTCAACACTGTTAAACAACATGTAAAAAAAACCCTGTTGGTCCTTTTAGCTGTGTTATGAGAATCGATATTCAAACATAAGCAAATATCTCTAATGAGAAAAATCTAACATAAAAATGGGACAGATGGTGGGCCAGCAATGAAAGTGGTATTTTAAATGAAATACTACTAAAACTATAATTTTATGTCTTTAACGTGCGCATTAGTAAAGCGGCGACTCGCTGTAATAGTAAAAAGGTGCCGTACCGAGTAACTACCACTTTTGATAAACCACCACTAGAGGTGATCAATAATCGTTATTTGTTTGGTGGAATTTTCTTAATGGAGATATTTCTTTACATTTGAGTAACGATTCTGATATCGTGGTTAAAATGAACAACAGGGTTTTTGTTACATGTTGTATAGGTGCTCCATTGGCGATCTATACATTTGGCTCGCTCGCGGCGTACCAGCAATTTTACTAGCCAATGAATCAATCCCTTTGTAGAAAGGAAATATGCGTTCTAATTAACAGCGTTAATGGTACGTGATTTCGTCCATTTTCCGTACGGATTGATTTATTTTTCCAAATACTAGATGGTAGTTCCTTCGTAAGCAAGAGACCGTCTGGTACCATCACCTTGTCTATTTCTACTTCCAAGCAGCAGTGTATAAGCAGTGTTGTGTTCCGGTTTGAAGCATATTAAAGCCAGAAAAATGACCGGGCATTATGAGGTTCACCATCTTATGCCCCGGAGTGACGAACGCAGCCGAATGTTATGCAGTGCTCTATAATTCAAGGTGCTGTGTAATTTTGTTTCTGTTTACGGGAAAGCGAGCGACCTGCTCGTTTCTTCACTCAAGCTAATAAATAATGAACGTAACATGTAAAACAATCGAAGGTTGAAATCTTCACCCAGATTTTCCCAGACCTCATTCATTTTCTATAATATCATCAATGCATTCATGATTCTTCGAATATTGCGGGTTTTAATGGCCATTGGAAATCACTTACCATCAGGTGACCAACATCCTTGTGTAATCAGACGAGTGACCTGCTCGTCATTAAAACAATCGGCGAGGTATTTTATGCCGGTATAAAATTTATTGCCCATAAGAATTTACAATAACTCGGTCCGTCACTCGCGACAAAAATTGAACAAAAGATAAATACCATAAAATTTTGCAAACATTTTTACGACATTATACCGGTATGTACGATATGTGAGAAACTTCCTGATCCAGTAATAAACTTCCTACATAGCAGTTCGGTATCTTCAGACGATATTATCTTTTCAAAATATGGATTCCATGTAGTAATGCAATGATCATACACGACAGACGAGACGAGTCGAGCAGGTCGCTCGCCTGATGGTAAGCGCCACGCCTGTTCATAAACAGAAGCAACGGCACACAAAAATTTAAATAACAAAACACTACATGACACTAGACTGCACTCGTCACTCCGAGACATAAGGTGTTAAGTCTCATAATGCCCAGTAATTTCACTGGCTTCCTTTAAACCGGAACAGAACGGTGCCTACACACTGTTGCTTGATAGTAGAAATAAACAAAGCGGTGGTACCAATCCAGCAGGCCTCTCGCAAACCTTGTAAAACCTACTTCCACCTGCGCTTATCCCACTCGCAGCGGAGTCCGCGGAACATGCTTCTTTGAAACATGTTACAGAGAGATTATGTTTATAGTTTATACGACCGACCACTTCCCTAACGTCAACCCCTCTGGGGAGACGGTAAATTGGTAGACCCACGATCGAGTGGTAGAGTCACACTGTAGACAGTTTTGTCCACAGCACGAATCGGCCAGCTCGACCGAGTCGTTACCACTGTCACACAGAAAACCGACGTAAAATAGCGGTTTGCTGCTACATTTCGTACGGTGAGTGTGATATCCGGAGGCCTAATATCTCCTCTCCTTACCAATCCCTTACTATTAAGGTTGGCAATGTGCCCATAATGCTTCTGGTATTATCTTCGAAGGAGGCAAAGGTGTAACCAGTGCACCCACTTTTCGCCGATCTAATTTCCGTCCCACGATGTTCTAAGGGGCGATTCTATCGCCATACCGGGCACAGTTCCGACTCCGGGCTGATACTAAGTATTTCGAGATAGTAAAACCCAATATCACTTTTACCCGACCCTGGGACCTCAGCACAGCAGACGTAACACGTGAGCATTATAACTGCGCCACCGGGGCAGTTTGATATTTTTATTCAGCTCTGTTTAATACAGTCGCTTCTGTATAATTGTAACTCTATGTTAGCCATAAAATTGACGGGAGTTTAACGACCCAGACATTTTGAAGCTGCCGTACAGATAATAACATTATTTTTGATATCTACAAATACTTAAATATTTTAGAAGTGTACATTTTTCTTTGGAAATTATTTAGCATTTTACCGAACTTTACGATTCCTTGACTAGTTATTGCGTGCTTAAAGTAAAATTTGTGTTCGCCGTTTTGTCATAGGGAACTTGGAAAAATAAAAATCAATATTAGGTTGTGAATTTTAAGAAAGTTACCGTTTCTCAAATGGCCAGCCCATTCTGTGTCTGTGTCGTTACCATTATCTCGCAGAAAACCGACGTAAAGTAGCAGCTTACTGCTGCGTTTCGTACGGCGCGTGAGATATCCGGAGGCACAAATCCCGCTCCTTCCCTAATCTTTTAATTATCCCTTTCCTTTAAGGTCGGCAACGCGCCCATGATCTTTCTGGTATTGTGGTCGTACATGGGCGGTGTTGGTTACTACTATCTAACAATGAACCGACGTAAACTAGCGACTTGCTGCTGCGTTTGACTAACCCTAGTCTGACAAAATAAATAATTAAATACACCCAACAGTCACACACATAGTCCTGACGCCACACTAGGATAACCTGTATCGTGGGTATCAGGAACTATGAGGGATTTGCAGTCCCACAACACGCAGACTCGAAACAAATATTTGTGCGTCACACAAACATTTGTCTCGGTGCGGGAATCGAACCCACGGCCTCACGCTTCGCAGCCGGCTACTCGCCCAGTGCGCCACGGAGACTGTCAATAATTCGCGTATTGCTTGATTATTTATTATTATAACCCCGGGCATGGTACAAACAAATTACACTCACTTTTTATGTAGGGAATTTTATTTATTCGCTATTGTACTCCCATAGTGTGTTATTGTTCGGAAACAACAAAATATTATTGTGTGTTGTGTATGTTGATAAAAACAAAATATTATTGTGTGTGTATGTAGAAGTGCGTCACCACGTTTTTATAGCATAAGGTCTGGTAAACAAGCAAGTGGATCACCTGATAGTAATCTCCACCGCCCATGAACGCCCACAAAACAGTAAAATCATGGGCGCGTTGGCGAACTTAAAGGAAAGGGATAATTATGAACAGGGAAAACAACGGTTATATGGGCCTCCGTATATCTCACTCACCATACGAAACGCAGCTGCCAGCTGCTATTTTAATTCGGTTTTCTGTGAGACAGTGGTAACGCCCCGGTCGAGCCGGTCAATTCGTGCTGTAGACAAAACTGTCTACAGCATAGCTCTACCACTAAATACACTTGTGACATTTCGCTGCACAGAGATGGGTGATTGTGACAAAAAGTGTGATAAACTCAAGCATTTACGGTTGGGAAAATATGTTAAGTACGATTTACTGTCACTCATTTATGATTTTTTGGATCGAAAAACTCACACAAATTGTGGTTATCTGACCTGGGATTTGAACCCTCAAGACTTCACGGTCTTCAATCTAAGTACGTTGCCACTAGAACAAAAATTGTGATTGTCTGACCTGGGCTTTGAATCCAACCTCGCGGTTTTCAGTCTACGTACGTTGCCACTAAACCAATGAGGCAATACTCATTTCAATGAAACTAAAACCCTATTTATATGAAGAAAGTTTACTGTATGATACAAATTGGAATTTATCAGAATATCATGTAAACTTGGTCACTACATACACTTTGAAAAAAAAGGTATCACGCGCCTTGTAAATGGGGTTTTTGTAATATTTTGCTTGTGTCATATGAGAAACTCTTGCATCTAATTGAGGCTTTCTATCATAAATGTTTTAGTAACAATAACATTAAATACATACGCACTCACGTCCGAAGGGGTAGGCAGGGGTGTAGTACAGGTGCCAGTACACCTACATTTCGCCGAGCGTATCGCCGTCCTATGATGTGATATGGGGCGAGCCTATCGCCATATCGGGCACAATTCCAGACTCCAGGTTGATACTAAGCATTTCATGATAGAAATACCCTATGTCACTTTACCCGACCCGGGGATGGAACCCGAGACCTCAGCATCAGCCTCAGTCGTAACGCGTACGCATTACAACTGTGCCACCGAGGAAGCCAATAACATTAAATATATAAACATTTTCAATGTTAATTAATTCCCTTATCATATTAAATTCAATAATAATAATAGGTATACACATAGTCCTGAACCCACACTACGTGAACTTGTATCATGTGTATCAGTAACTACGAGGGACTTATGGTCCTGCAACACCCAGACCCGATTTTTTTGTGAATCACAAACATTTGTCTCGATGTGGGGATTGAACCCGCAGCCCCTCGTTTTACGTCCGGCTGATCACCCGCTACGCCACAGAGGCTGTTTTTTAATACAATACTTCAAAAAATAACCTTGATCAATAACCTTGGACTGAGATTAAAGTAAAAAAGGACAGAAATAATGAGACATTTGAATAATACTTGATACACTCTAGACCTACTAAATTAATATTTATTTGCTAATTTACTTAAAAGTTACAAGATAAAAGCATACAACAGATTTGAATAAAAATCTTGATAAATAATGCATAAGAAATCTATTTTTGTGAATAGCAAAGTGTTTGTAAACTGGATTTTTATGATTTATTATCCAAAAATCTCTTTTCAATCCTAGTTTCTTAAACATCAGCAGCAAATTATGATTTATCTGATACGTGGATGCTTCGGTTTGAAGGACATTGAAGCCAGTGAAATTATGAGTGGTAGAGCCATGCTGTAGACAAGTGTCTACAGCATGTATGGGCCGGCTCGTCCGATCATTACCACTGTCTCACAGAAAAACGTCGTAGAATGGCAGCTTGCTGCTGCGTTTCGTACGGTGAGTGAGATATCCAGAGGACCAAACCCCCTCCCCTTCCCAATCCCTTAATTATCCCTTTCCTTTAAAGTCGGCAACGCACCCATGATTCTTCCGGTATTGTGGACGTACATGGGCGGTGGAAATCACTTACCATCAGGTGACCCACTTGCTCGTTTGCCGGCCTTTACCATAAAAAAAATACTGGGCAATATAATATGTATCGGGGTGACGAGCGCAGTTCAACGCCATGCAGTGCTTTCTAATTCAAAGTTCTGTGTAGCGATGCTTCTGTTTATGGGCAGGCGAAGCGACTTACCATCAGTCGAGCGACTTACTCGTCTCATGATTCAAGCTAAAAAAAACATTTATACTGTAGACAAAACTGTCCACAGCGCGACTCGACCACTTACAAATCATTCCCCCAACAAACATAAAGAAACGACATGCCTAAAGGAGAAAAATCACGATAAGAATGTCAGATGAAGGGAAAAAATGTCTTTGGAAGTTTGGGAAGGGGCAAGATCATTACCGGAGTACACCAAGCGTAAAATGAAGTAATAAAGGAGACGGCGACTTGAAAGATAACCGAGATTATGTGTTTACTTTTAAACTTTACGACCACAAATAGGTACGCTGTTTAAAAAATAGTTTTTGTATGGAATTACCATAATGGCGTGGGGATGCGCGTCTAAAAATGAAATCGTGTAATGCATGAAAATTCATACAGTTATGCCTGGCGTTTTACTGGCTTAATGACAGTCTTCTGGGCGTAGTGGGTGAGTAGCCGGTGTGTTAAGGTGTTAAGTCTCATAATGCCCAGTAGTTATACTGGCTTCAAAGTCGTTCACACCGGAACACAACAGTTGTTTTAAGTTGCAATGTTTATGCTTGCCTCGGTGGCGCACTTGTAATTAATGCATACGAGTTACGACTGAGGCTGACCTTGAGGTCTTAAGCCCAATCCCCGGGTCGGGTAAAAGTGATAATTTTCTATTACGAAATACTCAGTATCAGTCTGGAGTCTGGAAGTGTATGCGTATAGTATATATGTTTTATGCCTGGAGTTACTGGCTGACCCTAGAACCCGATTCGGGTAAACAAGCCACTATGGCAGGTTTTACACCATGTGTAAAACATCCATTCTAGTATCCTTTTTAGTATCCAGTCTAATATCCTGTTTAGTATCCTGTTTAGTATCCAGTCTAGTATCCTGTTTAGTATCCAGTATAGTATCCTGTTTAGTATCCAGTCTAGTATCCTGTTTGGTATCCAGTCTAGTACAAAAATGTGTATTATATACTCCCATCAGCTAAAATCAATCCGATAACAAAATTCAATCAGAACGTTAATAAATTCCAAACCAGTATAAAATTTAAAGAAATAAAGCTTAGTCCTAAATCTTTTACAGTCGCATAGCACAATACGTCCAATTGCATTAGAGGAGGCACCCGCCACATAAATTGTATTACAGTCGATCTCCCGTCCTCGATTTATCTTGTCTCAGAGATACCACGAATGGTGTGTTGAATTGAAAACCGTTTAAAGTTTGATGTCACCGATATGATATCTTGTGCAATGACTCCAAATGTGTGATTGCTTTATAATGAAATACCTACATTAACTTGCTAGCATTAATCTCCGAAGGGGTAGGCAGAAGTGACAGTAGTGCAGTCTCGGTTTGCCGAGATTATTTCCGTCGCATAATATGATAGCGTCGCTATACCGGGCACAAATTCCAATCAAGACAACTCGTGTGTAATTTTTACATATATACGTACATACGCACTCACGCCTGTAATCCCCGAAGGGACAGGCAGAGGTGTAACCAGTACACCCACATTTCGCCGAACTTATCTCCGTCTCATGATGTGATAGGGGGCGAGCCTATCGCCATACCGGGCAAAAATTCCAGACTCCGAGCTGATACTGAGCATTTTGTAATACAAAATCCCAATACCACTTTACCCAACCCGGGGATCTAACCCGAGACCTCAGCGTTTGCCTCAATCGTAACGCGTACGTATTACAACTACGCCACTAAGGCGGAGTGTAATTTTTGTGTGGTTATCCGGATCACCAGCCTTCCGACCTAGTTCACTGCTGAGTGACTGCTACATCGGGACTTTAACCAATTCCTACGCCAGTATACCGTCTAAAAATCCTGCGGTTGCCTCCTTCGGCGCTAGTGGGGTAGTTCCGGAGGATCCTGGTATATCTGGATTGCTGCCGGTACCACCCCTGCTCTCTGCATTTGTGGCCCGTCTCCTTTGAGACTTGGAGCCCTGTCATAGTCAGAAGGCCCTTGGAGTCTGCAGCAGTGCGAGGATTTTGCACTGCCGTCTGTCTCAGGGTACATAAATAGTAACACTGACACCTCAGTAAGATACGATTATGTTATGTCGTAGGTATCACGAACTACGAGAGACTTTCGGTCTCATAAGCCCCAAATTTATTTGAATGAAAAAAAATTGTGGATACTTTTTTATGGTATGGGCCGGCAAACGAGTGGGTCACATGGTGGTAAGTGATCTCCACCGCCCATGTACGCCACAATACCAAAACAATCATGGGTGCGTTGCCGACCTTAATGGAAAGGGATAATAAGGGATTGGGAAGGGGAGGGTGTTTGGGCCTCCGGAAATCTCACTCACCGTACGAAACGCAGCAGCAAGATGCTACTTTACGCCGGTTTTCTGTGAGACAGTAGTAATGACCCGGACGAGCCGGCCCATACATGCTGTAGACAAGTGTCTACAGCATGGCTCGACCACTCAAAAATATTTGTTGTTATAATTTGATTAGACAAATATTTGTCTCTGTGCAGAGATCGAACCCGCAGCCTCACGCTTCATAGTCGGCTACTCGCCCACTGAGTCACGGAGTCTATCAAATTGACCTATCGGATTAAACTAATATCTCTCCAGAAAGATTGACGTCAGGCAGGCGGCCTGTCGTAAAAACTACAAGCCAAGCTATTCTGCACCATATGTTAAAAAGCATGTTTCGCCGACCCCACTGCGAATGGGATAATGGCAGGCGGAAGAAGAAGAATCAGAATAACTTAATACTGAATTCACACAATTCAATTTTAGTTGAACAATTGCTAAATCACGTGCAATTTGAACGTACTAAACAGTCATTCAATAACATTCAACAAAATCCTTTCAGCTTTTGTTGATTCTGTTTGCACACTAGATCCGATTTTACCGAAGTCGAGAATATTTCCAGTTGATTATAGTCTCGTATTAGAATTGAATCCATTATGTAAACACAACCAGCAGATACATTCGAAAACAATGACAAAAATATGAAATCCAATCATTCATCTTATAAAAAGATCCATCAATAATAAAATAACTGTTGTTAATAAAATATGGAATAATGAAAACGACTATCAATTACGAACACTTGGCAAATTAATGGCAATCATCGATAATACAATCAAACAATGTCTTGCCTATATAGCTAGCCAATTTATCATAATCAAGTATTCTGAATTAGATATCT
This sequence comes from Mimas tiliae, assembly GCA_905332985.1. Classification (NCBI taxonomy): domain Eukaryota; kingdom Metazoa; phylum Arthropoda; class Insecta; order Lepidoptera; family Sphingidae; genus Mimas; species Mimas tiliae. Next base: position 5,162,002 of record HG995262.1, on the reverse strand, counting down.
GATAGAATTTTCGGAGTACCTATAGGGCCTAATAGATTTGGTTGGGATCGTAAATGCTTATTACTAACATGATATTAGTTTGACCGCTTTGTCTATTTCTGCCGCCAAGCAGTAGTGTGTAAGCATTGTTGTATTGCGGTTTGAAAGAACATTGTAGGTAGCAAAATTACTGGGCTTTATAAGACTCTCAGGGTGTCGAGCGCAGTTCATAACTCGAGATTCTAATTGGTGTTGCTTCTGTTTATAGGCGTGACGTTTACCATCGGACGAGCGACCTGCTCGTCTCATCATCGAAAGTTAATAGAAAACAATATGCTAGGAAACTTGTGAGGTTCTGCGTTGATACACAAAATATTTGTTTCGAATCTGAACGAAAGTCTCTCGTCTCAGTCATCCCAGGCTCAACATATTCCTAAATTAATTTTATTAGCCTGAATCACAGCCTTCGTGGCGCAGTGAGTGAGTAGCCGGCTGATGAGCGAGACGCCGCGAATTCGATTCCCGCACCGAGACATAATGTTAGTATGATTCACAGATATTTGAAATACCCCTCCCTTTCCCAATTCCTTATTTATCCCTTTCCTTTACGATCGGCAACGCGCCCATGATTCATCTGATATTATCGCACAGGCGGTGGAGGCCACTTACCATCAGGTGACCCACTTGCTCGTAAGAAAAAAATAATTCATATACATACATACATACGTACTCACGCCTGCGATCCCCGAAGGGGTAGGCAGAGGTGTAACCAGTATACCCACATTTCGCCGAGCGTATCTCCGTCCCACAATGTTATAGGGGGCGAGCCTATCGCCATACCGAGCACAAATTCCAGACTCCGGACTGATACTGAGCATTTACTAATAGAATAACCCAATACCACTTTGCCCGACCCGGGGATCGAACCTTCAGGCTTCAGTCGTAACGCGTACGCATTACAACTGCGCCACCGAGGCAGTCAAAAAATAATAAACACCAAATAATAGAATAAATAAGTCATACTACAAGGGAAAGCGAAATCACATTTTTCTTTCGATAAAATAAACTGAACGAAACTGAATATTCAATATGAAGACCCGAACCCTGATATAGTTGGACAAACAGACATTCTATACGTTACTGTTTTCGATCTAAAACTATTTTTATTTCTCGAAATATTTACCTATTCTTTTTTATAGCAGAGGTCAGCAAAAGAGCAACCGCTCTGTTTATTTTTCTCGTCAAGCAGCAGCGTGTAAGCAATGTTGAGTTTCAATTTGAAGGACATTGAAGCCAGTGAAATTACTGGACATTCTGATACTTAAATTCGTATGTCTCAGGGTGACGAGTACTGTCCAATGTCATGTGTTTTTGAGTGGTAGAGCCACGCTGTAGACACTTGTCTACAGCATGTATGGGCCGGCTCGTCCGGGTCATTACCACTGTCTCACAGAAAACCGGCGTAAAGTAGCAGCTTGCTGTTGCGTTTCGTACGGTGAGTGAGATATCCGGAGGCCCAAACCCTCTCCCTTTCCCAATTCCTTAATGATCCCTTTCCTTTAAGGTCGGCAACGCACCCATGATTCTTTTGGTATTGTGGGCGTACATGGGCGGTGGAGATCACTTACCATCAGGTGACCCACATGCGCGTTTGCTGGCCTATACAATAGCCAAAAAAAAAGTAGCTTTCATAATTATCTACAAAAAATAAACTCTGCCCAGGCGGCAGGTCGGTCATAAAAAAACTTTCTGTAACATGTGTTAAAAAGCATGATGCGCCGACCCACTGCGAGTGCGATAAAGGCATGTGGAAGAAAAGAAGGAGCCTGAATGACCACACGATCGGGTCGCTCGCCTGATGATAAGCGTGACGGCCTCTCGCATACGAGGAACCTACCACCTAGTGGATTGGATTGGATTGGAATTATAAGTGAATTAAAAAAAAAACAGACAAATTGAGAACCTCCTGCTTTTTGAAGTTGGTTAAAACACACAGACTGACCGGAAAATCTCTTTCACTTCAGTAAATTGAAACTGTAAAGCAGATTCTGACGCATTCCCTTTCCGATTTAGTGGTCGATGCACACTCAGCTTGATTGCATTTTATCAATTTCTCTTTTTTGTGTTTGTAAAGATGTTTCTCGTTTACATACATACATACGCATTCACTCCTGTAGTCCCCGAAGGCGTAAGCAGAGGTGTAACCAGAGGGGCTAGCACGAATAACTTGCGAAAATGTATTAGTATCGAAATGTCAAAAAATTGTTTGAAACTTCATACAAATGCTAGCGTTCTCGATTCGAATACTTATTCGTAAGTTGTTCGTGCTCGCCCCTCAGTACACCTACATTTCGCCGAGTTTATTTTCTTTCCATAATGTGATATGACAGCCTCCTTGGCGCAGTGGGTGAGTAGCCTCATAGTGGTTGACGTCAGGCAGGCGGTCGGTCGTAAAAACTACAAGCCAAATCTTTCTGTCTTCTTCTTCTTAGTCGGTCTCTTCATTGCTGAAGGTCGTGTGTAGCCTGAAGTAGTGATCACCCCATGCACTTTACTCTTCCATGTGGTCCTCTCTTCGGCGGTCTTAATTGCTTTAGATATCGGCAGGCCAGTGATCGTCTCTATTATGTCTGACCAGCGGATAGGTGAACGATTACGAGGTCTTTTTCCGTTGACCGGGCCGACTACCATCAGCTTTTCCAGATTGTCAGGGTTCCTACGAGCAACATGTCCGAAATGTCCGAAAATCTTTGTGTAACATGTGTTAAAAATCATTTTGCGCTGACCCCCACTGCGAGTATGATAAAGGCAGGTGAAAGAAAAGAAGGAGCCTGAATGACGACACGAGTAGGTTGCACGTCTGATGATAAGCGTAGTCGTCTGATGATCTGCCCATAAACAAAAGGAACACACTCAGAACTTTGAATTAAAAAGCACTGCATGGCACAGCACTGCGCTCATCCTCCCGAAGATGTTATGTCTCATAATACCCAGTAATTATACTGGCTTCACCGTCCTTCAAACCGAAACTTTTGGCGGTAGAAATAGACCTGTGGATCTGGATGGTACCTACCCAGACAACATCTCGCATACGAGAGACCTATCACTTCGTAAATATCTAGATTGAAATGAATGTCTGTACCCTAAAAAACATCGTAACAATTGCAATGAACTTTATGTTAAACTAGCCATTGCTCGCGGCTCCGCCAGCGTGAACGGCCTTTTCCGGGATAAAAGTAACCTATGTTACTCAGTGATAATGTAGATAAAGAATTTTTGAAATCGGACCAGTAGTTTATAAGTTTATTCGTTGCATACAAAAATACAAATCTTTCCTTTTTATAATATTAGTGTAGAAGAAAGTAAAGATGTTATCTATCCAAAAAACAGTGAGCTGAATCAGCTGGTGTCTGCGTTTTTTTCGTAAACGCCACGTGGCAAAAACTCCACTATTTTATATTTTCCCTATTCCCGACGAATAAATCCATGTAGGCTTTACAACGATGGATTGCTTTATAGCTTGTTGATAAACTAAAATTTGTTGCATTTTTGAGATTAAGTATAAATGCATTTTTTATTTTTGGACAATTTGTACATACATACATGCCCACTCACGCCTGTAATGCCCAAAGGGGGTGGCAGAAGTGCAATCAATACACCCACATTTCGTCAAGGGTATCTCTGTCCCATGATGTGATAGGAGGCGAGCCTATCGACATACCGGGCACAATTCCAAACTCCGGGCTGATGCTGAGTATTTCGTAATAGAAAACCCCAATATCACTTTAACCCGACCCAGGGATCGAAACCGAGACCTCAGCGTCAGTCTCAGTCGTAACACGTACGCATTACAACTGCGGTACCAAAGCGGCAACAACAACTTCTAATTCGAAGTCATTATAGGTTATACTAGCTTTTGCTCGCGGCTCCGCCCGCGTGATTGTCATTTTCCGGGATAAAAAAGTACCTAAGTAGCCTAAGTTACTCCTTATTCCATCAGCTATCTGCCAGTGACAGTCACGTCAAAATCGGTCCAGCCGTTCCAGAGATTAGCTGGAACAAACAGAAAGACAAAAATTGTAAAAAGTGTTATTTTGGTATAGTACTGTACCTTATTCATATGCATGTAGTAACAAGCGGTTATTTTAATATTATAAACAGACACTTCAATTTTATTTATTTGTAAAGATAAAAGGCGAGCAAATAAATATGTTATATAGTCATAAGTATCAAAACCTAGCCATAGTATAAATTTAAGCCTGAATAGTGGCATATGAATAAATCGATACAAACAACTTCAAAAGTATGCGGGCACAGAAATTGCGACTTTACCGTATCAGTCGTAATTTGTGGACGTCAAATTTAATGCATTTTCCAAACAAAAGAATAAAACATTTACAGCTCTGTTACAAGGAAGAACTTGCCAAACCTCAACTTACATTCTCAGAATTAATAAAATGTAAGTGCGAGCCGGTCTTGTGCACCGAGAGTTCCGTACCACACCTCTTAAATTTATACCTATACATTTATACCGGCGCTTAAAAAACCAATGAGGTTCTTAAAACGGCTGTACATATATGTTCACGCATAACGCCGCCAAATGTGGACCGATTTGAATGATTCTTGTGTATTCAGTCACAATATTAAAGTTTCGTTTAAATTTTTTAAGTAAATGCCGTTTTAGCTTCAGTTAACTTCTCATCCATTTTCGATCTAATTTTGATCTATGTTCACATTTGACGTTGATTATGGTTTATGAGAATACAATTTGCAACTTTCTTGACACTGAGACTAGAGCGCAATTATATTTTGAACATTATTAAATAGACCTTCTTTTCTTTTCTTTTTTTTATTGCATAGGCTGACGAACTAGCAAGTGGGTCACCTGATGGTAAGTGATCACCACCGCCCATGTACGCCCACAATAGCAAAAGAGTCATGGGCGCGTTGCTGCCCTTAAAGGAAAGGGATAATTAAGGGATTGGTAAGGGGAGGGGATTTGGACCCTCGGGATATCTTATTCACCGTACGAAACGCAGCAGCAAGCTGCTACTTTACGTCGGTTTTCTGTGAGACAGTGGTAACGACGCGGACGAGCCGGGCCATTCATGCTGTAGACAAAAATATATACAACGTGGCTCTACCACTCGTAATTAACTTCTGTTATAGTGAGTGTTCATAGATGGTAGACGTCACGCAAGCTTAGCAATAAATATCCATTCAAATGGCACCCGTTAAGTATAGAACCCTAATAACGTGAAAATGTCTAACATATTGTTATCAATTTTTGTTATTTCACAGCGAGTGAACAATACAAAGTGTCACAAGAGCTCGCTCCCGGGTCCGCTCTCATTGTTCCAGGCTTTATCAATCTAAATGACAGCGCGATTCGCAATTTTGGCCGGCACCCAGACACAAAAATGTAGTTTTATTTTGCCAGTACGTCGGACGGATCATGGCATTTGTTCGCGATAATCAAACGACTTTTGTATTTTCTTTTAAGTGTACAAAAATTGTTATGTATGGTATATTGTTTGTTTTACTTCGAAACTTCATTCGTTCATATATTTTTGAAGTGAAAACTTCTTTAGGCGCGTTGAGCACTTTTTGGGTGAACAAAAATCATGGAACTCGCGTCATCGTCACCACACGCTTTCCATGAGCTATATGTATACTGTGTATATATGTGTACTTTTTGGGTGAACAATAAGCGTGAAACTGGCGTCATCGTCACCACACGCTTCCATGTACAAAATAAATTTAAATTTTAATCCTTGATCATAAACACTTCTTTATAAAACAAAAAGAATTCACAAATAATAATCTAATAGCTCGACGATACAATTCACAAGTTACAAGTGTACAAGTACAAGTGGAACGCTAATGAATACCCACTAAGCCACACAATGGGTTGCCGTCCTTAAAATAGTGGAATGGGAATTTGGGCCTACGAAAATCGTACTCATTGTACAAAATGCAACGGCAAGCTGACACTTCAAATCGGTTTTCTATGAGACAGTTTTGTCTACATCATCAATGGGCCCGGCTCGACCGGGTTGTTTCCACTGTCTCCCAGAAAACCAACGTAAGGTAGCATTTTGCTTTTGCGTTTCGTATGGTGAGATATCCGGCGACCCAGATTCTTTCTTTCTTTCTTTCTAATATTATAGGTGTCCATGGGCGGTGGAGATCGCTTTAACGCACATGCTCATTTGTCCTATCCATACTAATATTACAAATGCGAATGTAACTCTGTCTGTCTGTTACGTTTTCACAGCTAAACGGCAGAACAGATTTTACAGTAGTTTGGTAAGGAGATAAGTCATACCTTGGGGAAGGACATAGGTTACTTTTTGTCCCAGATAAACGCGGGTGGAGCCGCGAGCAAAAGCTAGTTCTGTATAAAAATAGATGATCTTCCATAGATAGACCAAACATCATTTCATGACAAGTGTGGTGATAAGTTCATTTAATTACAATTAGATTACTAAGAACTTCATTTAATTACAATTTTAATTGTATTCTATACACAATAAATTTACTGTTGAATACAGATATAACACTTTTAAACCTTTCATGTGCTGTATTTTCGCCAAAGTGGTAAAGTCTGTGTGGATGACATTGGGCAAATCTTGGAGCCGAGCCAATAAACAGTGTTACTTTATGTACAGACAGCAATACAATCATACATATAATTTTATTAATATTGGGTATAATATGTGTAGTAGTAAAATATACACTGTTTTTGGTGTGAATTTTCCGTATTTTGTTATGTGTGTATTTTCTTTGACTGCCTCGGTGGCTCAGTTGTAATGTGTACGCGTTACGATTGAGGCCAACGCTGAGGTCTCGGGTTCGATCCCCAGGTCGGGTAAAGTGGTATTGGGTTTTTCTATTACGAAATGCTCAGTATTAGCCCGGAGTCTGGAATTTGTGCCCGGTATGGCGATAGGCTCGCCCCCTATCACATAAGGGACGGAGACACGCTCGGCGAAATGTGGGTGTACTGGCTACACCTCTGCCTACCCCTTCGGGGATTACAGGCGTGAGTGCGTATGTATTTTCTTTAGGGTTGCCTAAAGACTGCCTCGGTGGCGCAGTTGTAATGCGTACGCGTTACGACTAAGGCTGACGCTGAGGTCTCGGGTTGGATCCCCGGGTCGGGTATAAAGTGATATTGGGTTTTTCTATTACGAAATGCATCAGCCCGGAGTCTGGAATTGGTGCCCGGTATAGCGATAAGCTCGCGAAAAGTGCGTGTACTGGTTACACCTCTGCCTACCCCTTCGGGGATTACAGGCGTGAGTGCGTATGTATGTATGTATTGCCTAAAGAAAAAACGGAACCATTGTTTGTATGGAATTATTACAAAATCGTCAGCTGCCACTTCACGACGATCTTCTGTGAGACAATAGTAATAAGCCGATCGAGCCAGCACATTCATACTTTAGACAATAGTGGCTACAATGTGGCTCTAACACTTATAAAATGTGATGATGTTTCCGAGCTATTTTTAATAAATAAAATCAATGTGCGTTATTAATTATGTTTATAAATCCACCTGCCCTTATCCCACTCATAGTGGGGTCGGCGCAACATTTTCAACACATGTTATAGAAATATTTGGCTTGTAGTTTTTACGACCGGCCGCCTGTCTGACGTCAACCCCTCTGAGGAGATAGCAACCAGGCCCGAAACAAATATTTGTGGATCACACAAACATTTATCCTAGTGCGGGAATCGAACCCGCGGCCTCTCGCTTTACAATCGGCTACTCGCCCGCTGCACCACGGAGGCTGTCTTACCTATATGGAATAAAAGAATATTTTGAAGAAAAATATTCGATGGTTATAAGCTTTAGAAAACTTTTATTCCTACAGTACCACGCCATCCTGGACGTTCCCTTTATGATTTAATAGGTGCAATATCCACATTTTTGGACTAATTAACGAATTGTGCTGCACATTCCTTTCCATTTAATAGAATATTCATTTTGATAAACTAAATGACAAACCGTGGCTCTGTATTCAAATCGACAATTGAACTATGAATGATGAACCATAAGATCCCATTATTATGCACCGTCTGAACACACTGTTAATCAAATTGATCAACTAAAACCTTGCTTTTGTTGATTCACGTATCTTGCTGAAATCGATTCGACTGGTCTGAACCATAAGGTTATGATAGCATAATCGCAAAGTCATCGATTATTACATAATCGAGTTGAGACGCATTATAGGTTTTTTTTGGCAGCGTAATAAGACTGAATACCGTGTGGTACTAGGTTCAATTCCCAGATGAGGCGATCACAATTTGTGTATTTTCGAAAAAACCACACATGAATTACCTGAGATTGGAATTTGTGCCCGGTATGGTGATAGGCTCGCCCTCTATCACATTATGGGCCGAGGTAATCTCGGTGAAACGTGGGTGCACTATTTGCACCTCTGCTTATCCTTCGGGGATATAGGTGTGGGTTTAAGTCCCTATGTATGTATTGTAGCTCTGTAACATATATGTCCCACTTGCTGGGAACTGGCCTCCTCTACTAATGTGAGAGGGGTTAAGCCTTAGTCCACTACGCTGGCCTAATTCGGGTTGGTAGACTTCACATATCTTCGAAATTCTTATGAAGGACTTCTCAGATATGCAAGTTTCCTCACGATATTTCCTTAACCTTTAAGTCCTTCCGTACTTATTATTTCCACCAAATGTGAGTTGAGTTTATTGATTATTTGTGTATTCGATGGGCTTACCTCGAGAGTAGTCCCAAATATTTGCTTAACATATGATGACGGGGTATAAGTGAAAAACTTATTAATACCAACAAACGCACCGCGATATAAATTTAGACGTTGGTTTTATTTAATTACTAGCTTTTGCTCACGGCTTTGCCCGCGTGAATGGCCTTTTCCAAGATAAAAAGTATGTCCTAATCCAGGTCCTGGTCTACCTGTGTACCAAATTTCATTCAAACCCGAGACCTCAGCTACAGCCTCAGTCGTAACGCATACGCATTACAACTGCGCCACCGAGGCAGTCAACTATAAACTAGTTTAGGAAATAATTAAACTATAAGACTGACCTTTCACTCAGAATTCCCGCCAAAATCTCAGTCTAAACAAACGATCATCATACTAATATTATAAATGTGAATGTAAGTTTGTTTGTTACGCTTTCACGCGAAAACTACTTAACCGATCATGGTGAAACTTTGTACACATATTCTTGGAGGCATAAGAAGTAACATAGGATACTTTGAATGGAAAAAAAATCTATTTGTTTGTTACGCTTTCACGCCTAAACAACTGAACCGATTTTGATGAATTTTGATGTAGATCAAATCAAATCATTTATTCAGTAATTAGGCCGCCAAGGGCACTTTTACTCGTCGAGTTCGGAATCTACCACTGATCTAGAGATAGATGGGGCCCTGGAGACGGTTATAGGCTACGTTTTATTTAAAAGTCTATTCACGCGGGCGGAGCCGCGAGCAAAAGCTAGTAGTCTATAAAACTCTCAAAACTCTATTAACTGCCGTTAATTACACAATCGAAGACAAATTAAACTCCCTCCGCAGTTTAACTACCATTTAAATTCGCCTTATACAAAATAAACACCCAAAAACACAATTAACGTGTTATTAATTTGAACAGCCTGTTATCTGCGGCGTGCATGTTTAACGCACCGGGATTACTCCGTTTTGGCCACTCATTTGCATACTCCGCATAGTTGAATTTTAACTCAATTTATCGGACAATGGGCCGGACATTTTGCACCGAAGCTTATATCATCAAATTGGACATCACTTGATAATATGTCGATAGTCGAATCGCTCAATTATTTTAGGCTTTAAACTGTCATTACCATGGTTATCATTTTTTGTTAGCCTGAATGACGAAACGAGCAGGTCGCTCGTCAAGTGGTATAACAATATCACTTTGAAATAAAACTAGTTTCGAAAGCTTACAGTACGCAGTAGAAAGTAACATTAACATTTCGAGAAGACCTACACATCAGTCTCCCCCGTGACCACGAAGGCTGAAAAGCTTTTAAAACGTCGGGACTAAACTAAAATTAAACCGCGATAAAATCCGTATAAACTAGTTTTATTTCAATGTGTAATATTCGCGTAAACCTAAGAAACCAAGAATATCACTTAACGGGTAGAACAATGTTGACAAATATTTCTAGTTACCCACAGTTAACGATAATTAGCAACTACAATTATGTATCTGTACTCATGACTCTAACCATTAGAACAGTGGCACCACCGAATGGCAGCCAAGGTAATTAAGCTAACACATGTTAATCGGGGTCTGGCACGGCTTCTTCTTATGTCGCTCGTCATACGGTAAACATGGCTAAAAACAAAAGTAGGTTTTGCGTGTGAATAATAATAATAAATAATACACCCAACAGTCACACACATGACCCCACACTAGGTAAACCTGTGTCGTGGGTATCAAGAACTACGAGGGGCTTGCGGTCCCACACCACAATCGTGGTGAATATGACCATAATCGCTCAATTCGTTCAAAACTTACACGATCCCCAACAATTATATACAAACTGTAGAGCCACGCTGTAGACACTTTTGTCTACAGCATGTATGGGCCGGCTCGTCCGGGTCATTGCCACTGTCTCACAGAAAACTGGCGTAAAGTAGCAGCTTGTTGCTGCGTTTCGTACGCTGAGTGAGATATCCGGAGGCCCAAACCCCCTCCCCTTCCCAATTCCTTAATTATCCCTTTCCTTTAAGGTCGGCAACGCACCCATGATTCGTTTAGTATTGTGGGCGTACATGGGCGGTGGAGATCACTTACCATCAGGTGACCCACTTGCTCGTTTGCCGGCCTATGCCTTAAAAAAAAAAAAGTTTTGTCTACAGCATAAATGAGCCGGCTCGACTGGTTTTTTATCACTGTCTCACAAAAATGTACGTGAAGTATCACACCCTTTGTTGCATATTTCGTACGGAGAGTGAGATATGTGGAGGCCGCAATCACCGCCTCCTCCCAATCCTACAAATACAAAAATAATCGCTTTCTTTTAAAAAGTAGGCAATGTATTAATAATTCTTTTAGTATTGTGTGCTACCATCAGGTGAACCATTTTCTCGTTTGCTGATATCCTACTACTATTATAAATGTGTAATATTGGGTTTTTCTATTACGAATTGCTCAGTATCAGCCCGGAGTCTGGAATTGTGTCCGGTATGGCGATAGGTTCGCCCCCTATCACATCATGGGACAGAGATACTCGTACGCTCGGCGAAATGTGGGTGTACTGGTTGTAACCCGTACACCTCTACCTACCCCTTCGGGGATCACAGGCGTGAATGCGTATTTTTTTTTTATTAGTTGTAGTTTGTGTGTTTGTGAATTTGGATGTTTTTTAGTCAATAACGCCTTCACGGCTGAATAGATTTGAATGAAATTTGGCACACAAGTAGACCATGATCGGGATTAGTACATGGGCTACTTTTTATCTTGGAAAAGGCAGTTCACGCGGGCGGAGCCGCGAGCAAAAGCTAGTATACTATAAAAAATATAACCATGATTATAACTTTGACCATGTATTGGCCAAGCCATAAAGTTATACATCGATGATTTTCATAATGGATATGGTTGTTGGGTGTGTAACATGGTGCCACGGTGGCCTAAATCATAAGCAAGTGTGGCCAGTCAGTAGGTCAAAAGAGGTGTTTATACAGTTACACTCATAAATGGGTAAACAGGCTTTTGCTCGCGGCTCCACCCGCATGAATGGCTTTTCCAGGACAAAAAGTACCTATGTCCTAACACAGGTCACCGTCTACCTGTGTACTAAATTTCATCCAAAATCGTTCAACTGTTAAGGCGTGATTGACTAACAAACATCGAAATGCACAAACTCACAAACATCAAAACTTTCACATTTATAATAGTAGTAGGCAATAGTAGGATTTTTAGCAAGTTTGGTAACTTATGGCGCGGTCAGAGCGGATGGGGAACTGCTTAGTGGTATTTCAACTGAGTATCTCCGTGTTTCAAAGCGCACGTATAATTCGGACCCGATAATACATACATACGCACTCACGTCTGTAATCCCCGAAGGGGTAGGCAGAAGTGGAACCAGTACACCCACATTTCGGCGAGCGTATCTTCGTCCCACTATGTGATAGGGGGCGAGCCTATCGCCATACCGGGCAAAATTCCAGACTCCGGGCTGATACTGAGCATTTCGAAATAGAAAAACCCAATACCACTTTACCCGACCCGGGGATCGAACCCGAGACCTCAGCCTTAGCCTCAATCGTAACGCGTACGCATTACAACTGCGCCACCGAGGTAATAAAGTACAGTACATCATAATAAATAAATATACACAGTGGTATTACCGCTTTATCTATTTCTACCACCAAACGGCAGTATGTAAGTACTGTTATGTACCAGTTTGAAGCACATTGAACGTAGTAAAAGTACTGGGCGTTATAGTGGCATATTAATGCGATGTAGTGCTTTGTAATTCAAAGTTCTGTATGCTTATAGATAGTCGTGGCGATTACCATCAGACGAGCGACATGCTCGTTTCGTCCGGCGGTCCGTCGTAAAACACTGGCACTCCGGGAGTGCCGACAGATTTGAAAGTTTGAACAATTACGTGTGTATTTTTTTTATCGTCAGGTTTTTTTTGTTTTTTTCGATTCGAAAAGTTCCGACATGAATATATATCTATGTTGTACGTATATACATAATATATGTTAATATTATATCTCAAAAAATGGCCAACACGCCTAAAGAAGTTTTCACTTCAAAAAAATATTCTATATACGCTTTCGCTTATAAACTTAATCCATGATGAAAGTCTCTCATTTTAGTAATCATTATGGATTTCCGTAACTAAATCGCCTCGTATCACGTGAGAGGTACATTACGGACAAGTTGTGGGCTTTTATTAAATTTATACGATACGTGGAATCACACTAATGGGCCACTTCATATTATTATGATACTAGGTTAAGCCCGCGACTTTATTTTTATTATTATTATTATGTTGTAATCAGGCAGGCAGTTTGTGCAACTGATGTGCCTGTATCCTGAAGATCTCCACTATGCTATCACTTTGAGTTGATTGTCAAGTCGGTTTTTAAATTGGTTGACACTTTCCGCCGAGACTACGTCCTGTGGCAGCTTGTTCCACGCTCTTACCACTCTGTTTGTCAGCAAGTGCATGTGAGGTTTGTTGTTGGATAAGGTGGTGTACAGTTTTTTGCTATGACCTCTGAGACGAGTATTGGTGTCTTTATTCAGCAGGTTGTGGAAACCCTGGATGTCATAATGTCCATTCAATATTTTGTATGTCTCAATTAGGTCACCGCGATGTCTGCGATCCTTTAGAGTTGTTAGTTTTAGCACTTCAAGTCGTTCCTCATAAGGACGGTTTTTCAATAATTTGGGTACCTTAGTGAAGCTGCGTTGTACCTTCTCTAAAAGCTCAATGTCCTTAACAAAATACGGATTCCAAACTTGAAAAGCATACTCAAGAATTGGTCTAACAAACGTTTTGTAGATCCGCAACATCATTTCTGGACTTAAAATCCCAAAAGATTTCCTGACTAGATAAATAAGACTTTTGGCTTTCTTGGTGATCGATATAATATGTTCTTCCCATTTTAAGTTTTCAGTAATTTTCACTCCCAGGTCAGTTTGTACCCTAACTTCCATTAGCTGAGAATGATTTAGTTTGTATGATAAGCGAGGATTTTGTTTGCCTATATGCAGTACAGTACATTTTGAGACATTCAAATCTATAAGCCATTCCTTCGACCAGTTCGCTATTTTGTTCAAGTCATCTTGAAGACGGTTGTGGTCCAATAATGGGTTTGCAAAAATCTTAGTGTCATCTGCAATGATGCTAATTTCACAATTGACGCATTTGGGAAGGTCAACGGTATAGATTATGTATAGTACTAGGCCAAGTACTGATCCCTGAGGAACACCACTGTGTATTTCTCTTGAGTCCGACATTGTATCACCAATCCTTACTTGGAGAAATGCCTTACAGAAATGCCTCGATCCAGTTTAATAGTTTACCGTGTATTTCCACATGTTCCAGTTTTTGTAGGAGCCTTCTTATTGGGACTTTGTCAAAGGCTTTTTCATAGTCGAGGTAGATTACATCAATAGGATATTTGTCGTTAAAGGAGTTTGTCCATGCAGACAGGCATGACAGCAAATTAGATATAGTGGAGCGGTGAGGGCAAAAACCATGTTGTTGTTGTGGAATAACTTGATGAAAAGTAAAGAATTCTCTTATGTGTTTGACCACGATTTTTTCCATAACTTTGCTTAATACACTGGTCAGGCTTATTGGGCGGTAATTAGCAGGTTCCAATTTACTTCCTTTTTTGAAAATAGGTGTCACATTGGCAGTTCTCCACAGGTCTGGTAAAGTACCTGTTTCGTATGATGTCTGCATTAATGTTGCAGTAATGTCACATTTTTGTATTATTGTTACTGGGATGTTATCTGGTCCAGGTGATGAATCCGGTTTCATTTCTTTAATCGCAAGTTTTATTTCGTCTTGGGTAAACAATAAATCTTCGATGGAGTCCTCCACCCTGTGGAGTGGATCTAGGGTAGGTAATTGATCTTGCGGCTCTATTTGAAAAACACTTGCAAATTGATCTGCAAATGCTTTAGCTATTTCATTTGGCTGAGTAACGGTTTGACCTTGGTAGTTGCGTAAGACTGTTGGTATGCTGACCTTAGATGTTATTTGTTGTCTAATATAAGAGATGAATTTCTTTGGACCAGAATTTATTAATGTTGTTTCGTATGTCATACGGGCTGTCCTATTTAGGTTCGTTAATTTATTGTTTGTCCTTCTGTAATCTCCATAGGCAGCATCTAGTCCAGTCAATATGTATCTATCCCACAATTCGCATTTCTGCTTCATTAGTTTTTTTGTGTTATTACTAATCCACGGTTTATTTGTGGGATGGTGGACTTGACTTGTTTGCGGTACATATAAATTTATTGCTTCTCTGAGTGCATTTAAAAAGATGTTAAATTGGCTATTTGCACATGTTATGTTCTTCATACTTCCAGGCAAGGTAGTATGATACAAAGTTTTGTTATTTTTTTCATAATCTGCTTTATTGTAATTGAGTTTAAGTGTTTTTTTTTATTATTTCCTTGAGATTGAATTTGAATTGCTGCCATTAAGCAAGAATGGTCACTCTTGCCAATCGGAGCTTGATGTTCTACATTAGCTATAAGTGAGTTATCGTTAGTTAGGATCAGGTCTATGCATGACGGTTGATTTCCTTGTCTGAATCTGGTATGCGTACTCTCTAATTGTTCCATATTACTACCTTTGTACCATTGTATAAAGTTGTTTTCTATTGGTGTTACATATCCGCAATTTTCCAGTGGCCATTTCACCCCTCCATAGTTGAAATCCCCTATTACAACAATTGTGTTAACTTCAGCGATACGGGTAAACATTTCAAATAAAGCATTATCTTGGTCTAATGTTGAGCTGTGTCCTCGGTATAATCCACATAATATAAATTTGTTGCTTCCGATTGAGACGTCGAGCCATAAGCACTCCGAGGCCTCATGTTTCTTATAGCTGTTGGTATTCAATTTTGTTATCATAAAGTCAGTTCTGTTTGAGGCATATATTGCCACTCCACCACTTCGTTATTTAGACTTGGATTTCACGTGAAAAGTATCGTCTACAACGAAATCGTCTTGCGAATAAAAATATAATGGATATTTAACGTACTCAACGTGCTCCAAATACTCCTCATAATATATTGACAGCCTCCGTGGCGCAGTGGGCGAGTAGCCGGCTGCGAAGCGAGAGGCCGTGGGTTCGATTCCCACACCGAGACAAATGTTTGTCTAATCCACAAATATTTGGTTCGGGTCAGGGTGTTGTGGGACCACAAGTCCCTCGTAGTTCCCGATACCTACGATACAGGTTAACCTAGTGTGGGGTTAGGACTATGTGTGTGAATATTGTTGAGTGTTAGTTTAAGAAAAAACTTAAAATGACGATTACTTGTAGGTATACGAAAGAAGATGCAAAGAGACGCAATCTCTTTGCAGTGCCAGTGAGTCAAGCTGATCGGATAGGATCCGGCTATAGACTAATCGAGCCGCTCTATGTTGAATGCGAAAAAGATGGTTTTTCGGTTCTTAACTACGAGTATCATATTAATATTATAAATGTGAATGTAAGTTTGTTTGTTTCACGCGAAAATTACTTAACCGATCATCATGAAACTTTGTACAAATATTCTTGAAGGTATAAGAAGTAACATAGGATACTATTTATGGAAAAAAATATATCTATTTGTTTGTTACGCTTTCACGCCTAAATCACTGAACCGATTTTGATGAATTTTGATGTAGAGATAGATGGACCCTGGAGACGGTTATAGGCTACGTTTTATTTCGGAAAAGTCTATTCACGCGGTCGGAGCGGCGGGCAACAGCTAGTGTTATTATAAAATCTAATTGACTTCGAGGGCTTAACGGTTAGGTCAATTATTATTATCCAATCCCACTCCAGGTACTATCCCAAACAAACCTCCACAAGTCCGTGTAACAAAGAAAAAACAACACCCCAAATTCAAACAAAGCCTTGAGCATCGGCAATTATCTCGAAAACTTTCGCCTGCTAATCGTCAAGGGTTAACTCTTGCCGTTTCCAAGTTTTCACATTTACAGAAATAATTACATATCCCCCCAACTCCCCCCAACGTGGGGAGATTTGTTTGAACGGCAACCTTTCTATTTACCTTTTGGCTGGTTCTTATTGAAAAACTTTTAGACACATTGCATTGAATTTTGTTATGGTGCCTCTATACTTAATGAAACTCGTAATGAGGAATTGGTTTGTTTTCTAACCTGCCGTGTCCTTGCTCTTAAATTCTATTGTATTTTTTATCTCTTTCTAAATTAATCTTTCTATTTTTCGCGCCTTCGACGACTGCTGTCAGCTGATAACAGCCGGGACTAACTTTTTACGTGCCTTCCGAAGCGCGGAGATACTCAGATGAAATATCACTAAGCGGTCACCCATCCATAGACTAACCGCGCCAAGAGTTTGTTAACTCGCTAATCGCTATGAGAGTCAAAGTAGTAATAATTAATGCCCATGGACACTTAGAATACTAAAGTAATCGTTGCTAGACTTTGAGGAAAGAGTAGGCTCATTTTTTAAATGTTTCTTAGCCGTATCGAACTGGAAATACGGCAAGCAAAAGCTGATTCCACAAGGGTGTAGTACGAGGTAGGAAACTTTATTTTAATCGCATGAAGTTTTTGTCGTGAAAAATCTGTTTTATCTGGTTAACTCTATTTATCTATTGATGCTAATATGGTTGCATAGAATATGTGTACAAAGTTTCATGATGATCGTTTAAGTAGTTTTCGCGTGAAAGCGTAACAAACTAACATTCACATTTATAATATTAGTATGATTGACACTTTTACGAGTACCCGAGATATTTGTCGCCGGTAGGTATCTCGCGCGCGAGATATGTCGTGTTGCATATCCTAATGCTTGTTTCGTCTTTCAAGAGAAAAAGGTTCAGCCCCTTCAGGACAGGTATTATACTCTCCATGATATCGAACATAAAAGATGCAACGTAGAGACGATGTTTCGACTCAAAAGAATCTAAGTACCTAGTGATTTCTTATGTTTACCCGAATATTAAACTTTGAAATAAAACTAGTTTATACGGATTTTATCGCGGTTTAATATTAGTTTAGTCCCGACGTTTCGAAAGCTTTTCAGCCTTCGTGGTCACGGGGGTTGAGGTGTAGGTCGTCTCGAAAAGTTAACGTTACATTGCCTACCTTAGTTTTAAAATTACTAATTTCGAAACGTTGGGACTAAAATAAAATTAAACCGTGATAAAATCCGTATAAACTAGTTTTATTTTAATGTCTTTAAGCCGATCGGATGCCATACTAAGAATTGTCGCTTCCACCCTTACTTATTGGGTCTCCCATCCATTATAGTAACATCCACACAATATGTGACCAAATACTAGGAAGCGCCATTAAAGTAATAAAAAACAGTTCTTTATTTCCAAAGTTTAGGGTAAAGCCACAAATAACGCCCGCACTCTAGTGAGGGAGAACGGATGTTTTTCCTTTTACTTCGTCCATTTCACCGCATCATGAAAATATCAAACTCTTAAACGCCAAAGTAAACCTGCCTTTGCTGAAATTCGACTCGAATTTGCACGAAGTGTTAACATTTCTGTACCGAGTGAATTCGGTAAAACTGGCCGCGCAGGAACTTAGTCGATTAAATTTTACATTTCGATGGAGAAAGGGTTAACACGGGGTAACTTTTATCTCTTTGTTTGTGTGCTTGTATATTGTAAAATAAGTATAAACAAGTTGAAAAGGCGAAGTTTTGGCATTGGGGCGTTGACCCGCGAGTTACAACTATTCTTAGGCGCATTTATACGTACAGTTTCTTGTAGGACATTTAGGCACGATTCAACCAAGTTTTACATTATTCCAGAGTACTTATCCTTTCTTATTCAATTCAAATATTTGTGGATCACACAAACATTTGTCTCGGTGCGGGAATCGAACCCGTGGCCTCTCGCTTCACAGCCGGCTACTCGCCCACTGCGCTACGGAGGCTAGGACGAAGCTAGGACTCTATAATAAAAAAATTGGCAGTAGTAGAGACTGCCGATAGAAGTGAAAACTTAGAACTATTAGTATTAATATTTGAAATTTCATAATGTTTGAATTAAAATTATCAACATCAATCTGGTTTTCACATCTATTGACACTCCGAGCAACAATTATATGCATGTTTATATGGTTTTTTAGTACTCACTATTGTACTGCACCATGATTCTACTATTAAACGATTCAAATAATAATCAAACAAAAACTCTATTTCAACAATGCACAGTATATACACATTGAACTTTCACAAAATCCATTCAATTTCACTTCTAAGATATACACAGCACTAATGTGGCACAATACGTCAGCTGTATAGCTACAGATATACTGCTATTAACATGTCGGTGACGCGAACGCACGAGATTTCACCCATCCATCAAAGTGTCTAACGCGCACAGCACACAGCCGCTGCGCGTCGTCAGCATGTCGGTGACGCGAACCCATAAGATTTCCCCTACCAAAAAGTGTCCAACGCGGCTAAAGAAGTTTTCACTTCAAAAAAATACGAAATCTTTTAGCAAGATAGTAAAATGGTATAACTCGGACTAAATGCTGTTGCGTACCCAGCGAAGCATTATGAGAAACATTTTTGGCAAAACAAGATACTCTGTCGCATAAATATCCCAAACATTCTAATGGGCTGAAGTTTACAGCGTCTCCGCTATACTGGGTAAATGTCAAGTGCTTAACCCATTTTAGAGGTAAACGGTACGTGGCTGAACAATTTCGTTCGAATTAGAATTGTTTTTAGGGTTACGCACCCATAGGTTACTAAAGTAAGCATATTACTACAAGGTACGCCCCTCGTATGCAAGAGGCCGGCTGGGTTAGTACCACTGCTTTGTCTGTTTCTGCCGCCAACAGTGTGTAAGCACTGTTGTGTTCCGGTTTGAAGGACATTGAAGCCAGTGAAATTACTGGGCATTATGAGACTTAACACCTTATGTCTCGGGGTGACGAGCGCAGTCCAGTGTCATGCAGTGCTTTGTTATTTAAAGTTCTGTGTGGCGTTGCAATGCGTTGAATGGTATTTTCCGGACGCCCAAATTCCCCTCCCCTTCCCAATCCCTAACTTATCCCTTTCCTTATCCTTTTAAGGTCGGCAACGCGCCCATGATTATTTTAGTATTGTGGGCCGTATATGGGGAGTGGAGATCACTTACCATCAGATGACCCACATGTGTACGGGACTCTCGGTGCGCGAGTCCAACGTTTTCTTTTATTCGCCTGAATGACGAGATTCGGTTCGCCCGATGGTTTACCACGTCTGCCCATAAACAGAAATATCACCACTAGATGTTATGCCTTATAATGCCAAGTCTTTTCACTGCCTTCAATGGCCTTTAAACTAGAACAGAACAAACAAAATACCATCTTTCGCCATACCTACTACTGGAATCATGATTGACAGCTCGCATGTTAGGGCCCAATAAATAACACTCGTGGTGCTTTACATCTATCTTTTCCAGTTGTAAATGTCCTTACACTTGAAGTTAATACCTCCTTCGTTCATTATTTTGTCTTCTGCTTTGCTACGAAGGGAAGAGAACAATTATTGTTTCCAACTCCTTCCCAATTTTCTATTTTATTATTTTCATTGCGGGATATAGACAGATATGGATTCCCAGAGACTAGCTGCACTTCGGTGGCAAAAAATGCGTGCCACTGTAGATCTTGGCTTACAGGAGTTACGGTGGCAGTTGTGTGGGCGGGATAGTCTTAAAAGCTACCATATATAATAGGAATTATTGTATTTAAACTGTTTTGATAATATTTATAATAGTTTGTATTCAAACTTGGCAGAAGCAGCAGCTGCTCTCGAGAATGCTTCCGGACGTGCGCGCCGTCTGAGATCAACAGCTCGCGAAATCAAATCTTACTGCGCTTGTACATTTACTTCTAATTAAAACTGCATGTGTCTCCTTATAATTAACAATAAGAAAACTCAAAAGAACTTTTTTCTACCTGGCGTTATCCCGGGCCCGTCTTACTACTACACTCTAAAAAAGGGTCTGACATTCTAAAAAACTAATAAGCTAAAATTAATGAAATCCATTTTGAGTCAGTGCTATTTCAATGTAATCCTACTATCCTGTTCCTACTACTATTATAAATGTTAAAGTTTGGATGTTTGTTAGTCAATCACGCCTTAACAGCTGAAGGTTTTTGCTGAAATTTGGCACACCTGGATTGACATTGGCTATTTTTTATCCCGGATAAAATGTTCATGCGGGTGGAGCAGTAAGCAAAAACTAGTGGTCAAATATAGGAACAGTCTACAGCGTTCTACCACGCAAAAGTTAACGGTCGTGGTTCATTAAGTTAACAGTCTTTAATAATCTACTCAATCGATTTCGTGCCTCAGGTGACTTAAATCGTAACAATAATCGATTTCTCGACTTACATTCAACCATCATTACACTCCGAGAAGTAATTCCACTTTGTTACATTAGCCTGTATAATGTTAGGCAAGCGTTGATGCCTCAGCGGCAGTACTCCTTTAAAAACGTTTTTAAATGCAAATTTCCGACACTGTGACGCAAGATTACTTTAAAACAAATAATAATATAGGCCATGCTACAGAGCCTTGATCCTGACCTATAAAGAGTAGAAAGATTTTAATACATTTCGTCGTAGTCCTAAATAAATATAAGGGCCTGGTCACACTGAGATTTCGTACGAAAGTTGTCGTAAAGGGCCCTTTGCACTAATTAAATTCCCCTTCGTTAGTATTTTTGCGTTTAAAAAGAATAAAATGCAACGAAGGCCCCGCTTTCACGTGAGTTTATCTGGTGTAGACGCTTTTATTTATACTTCATGGGCTTGTTCTACTAATATTATAAATATGGAAGTGTGGATGTTTGTCACTGCCTCGGTGGCATTGTAATGCGTGCGCGGTACGACTGCTGTGCTGAGGTCTCAAGTTTGATCCCCGGATCAGGTAAAAGTAATGTTGGGTGTATTTATTACGAAATGCTCAGTATCACGGAGTCAGAAATTGTGCCCGGTGTGGCGATAAGCTAGCCCCTATCACATCATGGCAGCAGCTCGGCAGAATGTTGGTGTACTGGCTACATCTCTGCCTACCTCTTCGGGGATTACAGGCGTGAGTGCGTATGTTTGTGAGTGAGTGGTACCTTAACTCCTGAAAGAATATGAATGAAAGTTAGCACACAAGTAGACTATTACATGGTTCAGGTCATCGGCTACTTTTTATCCCGAGATTTTACTACGCGGTAGGTCCCTCATATGCGAGAAGCCGTCTCGGTTATTACCGCCGCTTTGTCTATATCTAGCGCCATGCAGCAGTGTGTAAGCACTATTATGTTTCATTTTGAAGGACATTGAAACTAGTAAAATTACTGTTACTTATGTCTCGGGATGATGAACGCAGTCCAGTGCCATGCAGTGCTTTGTAATTCAAAATTCTGTGTTGTGTCGATTCTATTTATGGGCAGACGTGGTGCATTATCGTTTCGTCATTATGGTGAATAAAAAAAACGCTAAGATTAACCACCATATTTATACACGTTACTATGAGGCCTCATAGTAAGTACGCATAGTGACGATTTATCTAAATATCATTGGTTTAATATTGGCGGTAAATCAAAACAGACCAATCATGTACACAGAACTGGACACTTGGCAAAGAGCTTACTTAAATGTGTTAGTGAATACGGGCTTTAATAAATAGACAAATAAATAAATACACCCAACAGTCACACACAAAGTCCTGACCCCACACTAGGTTAACCTGTATCGTGGGTATCAAGAACTACGAGAGACTTGCGGTCCCACAACACCCAGACCCGAAACAAATATTTGTGGATCACACAAAAATTTGTCTCGGTGCGGGAATCGAACCCACGGCCTCTCGCTTCGCAGCCGGCTACTCGCCCGCTGCGCCACGGAGGCTGCTTAATCATAAATTTAATCATTTAAAAATAAATTAAACACATGGTATTGAGAAATAAAAGAACGTCCGTAAACCAGATCCAAACATCTTCGTCATAAAGGACCTTTTTTCCACGATATATTTTTGATGTGAAACATCTATAGGCTCACTTGTAAACCAAATTGTTGGCGTGGCGACGCTTGCCGTGGCGACGGGTCGCCACGCTATACTAAGGTATACATATATATATTATATATTTAATTAATTATATTCATATTAATCATATTAGTAATTATATAAATTATATTAAGATTAATAATTATATAAATTATATTAATATTATCTTCAATTAATTATTTTTTTATTATTATTATTTATGAAAATATTTAAATTGTGGCCACTTGATATTAATATCGAATTTTTATATCACATGTAAATAAATGTTTATTCAATAAAGTTACCATTTTCTGTAAGAAATTCGTAATACTTCATTTTTTTATTAGGCTATATTTAATTCCTGTAATAATATTATCTTTTATGCATATTACTTGTACACACACGATGTTTCACATCTGCCAGGCGTCCCATGACGGCTCACATTTTTTTATAGCAGATGATGGTAAACGAGAAAGTGATTTGATTAAAGCTAATAAAAAAGTCATGCACGCGGATGGAGCCGCGAGCAAAGTCCAGTATAAGTATAATTAGGTCAGTCGCGGCGGAATACTATAAATTTGACTTATCTACGTCCTCGATGTTTTTGGCTAACGTTAACTGAAATAATATCCTTGAAATAAAAACTGAATGAGACCGTGAGTTCTTTTTTTACACCCGCCAAAAAAGAGGGGTGTTATAACTCTTGTATCACTGAATAGGTAGGCAATGGTAGAACTAGTACAGCAACCATGGTTCATCGTGCTTATTTCCGTCCCAAGAGGTGATAGGGAGTAAGCCTGTGCTAATACCGGACACAAATTCCAATCCCGGGCAATTCATGTGTGATTTTTCTAATTGAAAACTTCAACACAAATTGTGATAGCCCGACCAGGGATTTGAACCCAAGACCTCAGCTCAAGCTGGTTTCCACTAGAAAAATTAAGTGAACTATGTCTCTTAAAACTTGCACTAACATGATTGCATAGAGTAATCGACACGTTACGTCAACTGTAGAGGTAAACAGAAAAAATAGTACTATCAACCTTTTACTACGAACCCTAACATGACGACGTAATTTTTTTTTATCTATATATACAACGTGTTACAGAAAGGTGTCTTCTTTCAAAACCAAGACATCCAGAAATTACACGTTAATTTTAATCACTCGTTTATTAAGATCGATAAGATTGATGACATCACTATTAATTATTACGAACGACACTCACTTTTTAATAAACTTAATTAAGATGTACGTAACTTGTAATTTAAACACAAATCAGTACCTAAAAGAGTGTTTGCTGAAGACGATATAGGTACCATCCTCTAGAAGCATTTTAAAGACTTCATTCTCGGGTCGTCCATCTATGAATTTGGCTTAATACAGTCGACGATCCTCTTAAAAGCTGCACCAACACAAAATACCAATACATAATACTTGTTTTAGTCATAACAACATATTTTTGAACTCGTAATCATACTTCATAAAATCAGAAATTGCCGAACTGACTGCGTCAAATAAATATTGACATTTGACAACTGTTTAATGTTTTTTAATTATAAAATAATTAAATGAAAGGAGGTCTGAAGTATCACTGTTTGTCATTTAATGTTGTCCAAAGTTGAAAGTCGATATCGATATGTTACTCATTCGATAAAAAAGAAAAATCTATAATTATGTCCTAACAATGCAATCGGATTTGGTACTGTGGAGTATAAAATACTTTTACCCTACACTATACATTGCTTAAATTTGCCCGCCCCTTTCTATAACACGTTGTATATATATATATATAGTATTCTATTCTATATAGAATTACTGATATCTAGATCAAGGGGGCAGAATATACGTCAAGACGTTTGGTTGAGAAAATGTATTTATTTGTAATGCTTTATTGTACACTAGATTTGCTCGCGGCTCCGCCCGCGCGAATAAACTTTTCCGAAATAAAATGTAGCCTATAGCCGTCTCCAGGGTCCCATCTATTTATACATAAAAAATCATCAAAATCGCTTCAGTGATTTAGGCATGAAAGCGTAACAAACAAATAGATATTTTTTTTCATAAAAGTATCCTATGTTACTTCTTAAACTTTCAAGAATATGTGTACAAAGTTTCATGATGATCGGTAAAGTCGTTTTCGCGTGAAAGCGTTACAAACAAACATACATTCACATTTATAATTTTAGTATGATTGACTGTTTTACCCGAGATATTTGCCGTCGATAGTTATAAGTTATCGTTGATGGTTATTCGTACGGAAAATATGTCGTTTTCCCATAATATTTTGTTGTGCTAAGCCCGCAGGAGACATTACCAAGGTAGTAGTAGGTCCCTCGTATGCGAGAGGTCGTCTGGGTTGTTACCGCTGCTTTATCTATTTCTGCCGCCAAGCAGCCGTGTGTAAGCACTGTTGTGTTCCGGTTTGAAGGACATTGAAGCCAGTGAAATTGCTGGGCATTATGAGACTTAACATGTCTTGGGTGACGAGCGCAGTCCAACGCCATGTAGTGCTTTGTAATTCAAAGTTATAGGTGTTTTTTTCTGTTTAAGGGCAGGCGTGACGCTTACTATCAGGCGATTTCGTCACTAAAGCTAATTAAATAAAAATCGCGACGTGCGACGAGAGTCATACCATAGCAACATATCCACATTGTATGGAAACGGTAGCTCGTCGTACTATACTGTCGCGGTTGTATACTTCAAAACGTATCTAAACAATTGCGTACAAAGCGGATGTGTTACTATCGTTTTTTTATCTCAGTCACGTACGTTAACAGTTCTGCTATTATACAAAAAAAAAAAAATGGCAAAAGTGTTAACTTTCTACTAAAACTGTTCTGCTATGTAATAATAAATGAAATTAATTTAACAGCTCAAGGCAGAGAGAAATTCACGACACACAGGATTTACAAACGTAATCCAAATTAATACCAAGCTTTATGTAGGTATTTCAGCTTGTGAATTTAATACAATTTTTTCCTTTGATTCAAACAGCTTAGTGTTTCTTCACTTGTGACATTTCGTCGCACCGAGGGGCGTGACTGTGACAAACTCTCAAGTGTGGAGAGTTGTCAAATGTTACAGAGCGATCCGCCCTTAGATCTGAAGGCCAATCATCGGATTTAACTGACACTGTGACTGAATTTTAACCGAACTGAGATTTGAATGTCATTTGAAAAAAATGTATTCTACTTCTCCATAAGTTCAGTCGGGTTCCAATATGATCTCATCTCGATTTCATTGCAATCATAATTCAGTCACAATTAACATTTAGGTATATAATACATATATGTGTTAAAAATGTTAGCAGAATGCTGTTTTGGCTTCAGTCAACTTTTCTTTCTAATTTCGATCAATGTTCACATTTGACGTTGATTATTTGTTTATGAGAATACTATTTGCAACCTTTTTGACAATGAGACTAGATCGGAATGATATTTTGAACATTTTTTAATACGAGAATTGGCCTTCAGATATCTAATGTCACGATCTGCCAGAGCAGACGAAAGGCAGAATGTTACGGGGTCTCAGAAGACCGGGGTGTCATTTCGCCGTGACATCTCATTTAAGGTATTGTAATTTTTTGTTTTACTTCACGGCAAAATGACAATTCATGTTACAACACCGGTCGTAATTAGCGTACAAATTGTGTGACAGCTACGCCTCTCTGTGTGATGAAATGTGACGGAAGTGTGAACGCATCTTTAGATTTATAGTCTGATGTGATATTAACAATATTTAAGATAGGATATTCTTCTTCTTCCACTTCTTTCACCCTTTTCCAACTCGCAGTGGGGTCGGCGCAATATGCTTATTAACACGTCATGTTACAAAAAGATTTGTTTTCTAAGTTTTACGACCGGCGACCTGACTGACGTCAACCCCTCTGGGGAGAAAACACCCAGACCCGAAATATTTTTTTGTGCACAACACAAAGTTTATTCTCGATGCGGGAATCGACCCTGCGGTCTCTAACTTCACAGCCGGCTACTGCCCACTGTGCCACGGAGGCTGTGAACTATTATACTCTACAATCTTCTTGAAAATATTATTATGTATAGTATGATAGACAAATATACATAAAAATTAATTAATTAATTATTGAGAAAATACCAAACAAATCTACATACACACGGGTCGAATACTAAACCTCTTTTTTAAATCGGTTAAAAACAAGTTTTATTAATACAAGATCTCTTAAAAATTACGTATAGAACCCATAATACACAAATCTTCACACTTTGCCACTTTTTGCAAGCGCGAATCACAACAGAGGAAAATAATTCAAAAGTACAGTCGTATTCCGCGAACAATTCATTTTATTATTTCTTAGTGAAGTTTAAAGGATCCTCAGAGAATCTAGGCTCTTATTTACCGCTTCCTTATAACAGCGGGTGTCTTAAGCACTGCTAGACGTTTTCTTTGTACTTTCAAAGATTTCTTTGTAATGGGAACGGTTGAGAAGCGAGCCTCTATCTACTAAGCCATGTTTGAGGCATATATTCTATTAAAGTAGTTGTACAATGAATTACGGTTTATAGTGAAGAGTTGAACAGTTTTGACTCGACCGGGTTCTTACCACAATAAATATAATCTAAAACATGCATTTTTGAAGTGAAAACTTCTTTAGCCGCGTTGGGCACTTTTTGGTAGGGGAAAATCTCGTGCGTTCGCGTCTCCGACATGCTTAGAAACGTGCAACTGGGTCTTTATGATATCCTCATCATCCTGACGATAAGTGAGCTCCACTACCCATGTACGCCCACGATACCAGAAGAATTATGGGTGAGTTGCTAAAGGAAAGGAATAATTAAAAGATGTGGAACGGGAATTTGGGCCTCTACCTCACTCACCGTACGAAACGCAGCTTGCCGCTTTACGTCTGTTTTCAGTGAGACAGTGGTAACGACCCAGTAGAGATGACCCTTTCATCCATAGACAAAACTGTCTACATCGTGGCTCTATCACTCAATTACCAATACACCATAAATATTCTTAAAAAAACCAATACCATAAAGATTCTTATTTAGTGATTTCTTATGTTTTACGCGAATATTGCACATTGAAAGAAAAATTAGTTTATACGGATTTTATTTTATTTTAGTGCGGTCGTTTCGAAAACTTTTCAGTGTTCGTGGTCACAGGAGAGACTGTCAAAAACCAAATCAGTAAAATCCGTATAAACTAGTTTTATTTCAATATTTTTCTTTATCTTCAGAGTCTCACACCCAAAGTATGCTAATGGAACATTATTACTAAGCCCTCATAGTTTTATCTCTAAATGCTTCCTCAATATCATTTCACACTATTCAAGACATCAACAGAACACCCGCAAAGACCACGAGGGAGCAAGCAAACATCAACACAAGCGCGCGGTTTACGTACAAACTAAGGTCATTTGTCAAAGTGACCGACCGCATAAATTACATGGCCAATTAGTTACATTGATGGTCGACAGCGATTACTGATATCTAGATCAAGGGGGCGGAATATACGACAAGACGTTTGGTTGAGAAAATGTCTTTATTTATGTATACAAATAAATAAAATCGAAGTGTCTGTTTGTAATATTAAAATAACCGCTTTTTACTACATGCATATGAATGTATATACGGTACATATACTAAAATAACAAGTTTTACAATTTTTGTCTGTCTGTTTGTTTGTTCCGGCTAATCTCTGGAACGGCTGGACCGATTTTGACGGGACTTTCACTGGCAGATAGCTGATGTAATAAGGAGTAACTTAGACTACTTAGGTACTTTTTTATCCCGGAAAATGACATTCACGCCGGCGGAGCCGCGGGCAAAAGCTAGTTTATTTATAATGCTTTATTGTACATTAGACACTGAGAAAAACTAAAAAGACATTTAAACATAGAACAATTGGCGGCCTAATCGCTCAGGGCAATCTTTTACAGGCAACCATACATAACCCATGTATATAGGCTTGTAAGCGAGCAAGCGGGTCACTTCATAATGTGATCCCATCGCCCATGAATGCACACAATAGGTACCAAAAGAATCATGAACGCGTTACCAGCATTAAATGAAATGGATAGTTAAGATATTTACAGCAGGGTTAGGCTCGTTTCCACCAAAGATGTGCGAGGATGCGCAGCGAGGGATTTGTTTGCTAGGAACCAATGGAATCACTTAATTTTCTTAGCTTCGCTCAGCGCAGCACTAGTGGAAACGGCTCAGCGGAGAGAGGTTTTTGTACAAAACAAGGGCAGGATGTGTGCTAGGGATGAACTCGATCGAAAAAATAACAGTCACTTGACGGTGTTTGTCAGAGGTAGATGTATAGTGTACAGAAAACATGAATCAGCCATCCACGCACCGTTTCAAGATTGAACCATATTATAGGTCGCGCGCTACGATCGCGTCCATAAGACGCGGCTGATGGTGTTTCAGGACAGTAAGATTGTTTCTACCCGTGCATACTATAAGCAATAAGTCGCGGACGTCAGCTTGACCGCTCGGACGTCTTACAGTTATGAGGGGGCCAATTCTCGTAATTTTAAATGTTCAAAATATCATTCCGATCTAGTCTCAGCGTAAAGAAAGTTGCAAATGGCATTCCTCATTATTAATCTTCATTATACCGTTTTAGCTTCAGTCAACTTTTATTCTACATTCAATATCATTACGACCTATGTTCACATTTGACGTTGATTATTGGTTTAAGAGAATGCCATTTGCAACTTTCTTGACGCTGAGACTAGATCGGAATGATACTTTGAACATTTAAAATTACGAGATGTGGCCTTCTGGACTCGTGACAGTGCGTCGGACGGCTGAAGCTTCGTATATATTATGAGTTTTGCCCATTACAGGGTCGCTACGCATCCTCGCATCGGTCAGCGGCATAGCACATCTCCGGTGAAAACGCTCAAACAGTTCCACAGCCTCGTATCCCCCAGCTACCTCGCACATCTTTAGTGGAAACGCAGACTTAGAATATGGCATAAAAACACGACATCAACGTTGATGGCGTTTGACTGTGATTGGTCGAGAGACCTACGTATGACAATCATACTCCTACTACTATTACTAGTGTTAATGGCTGGATTTTTGTGGGTTTGTGTATGTGGATGTTTGTTAGTCAGTCACGCTTTACCAGGTGAACGGTTTTGGATGAAATTGGCACACGGGTAGACCATGATCTGAATTAGTACATAGACTACTTTTTATCCTGGAAAAGGCCATTCACGCGGGTGGAGCCGAAATAACGTTTCGTTTTTGGATTCTTGCATTCTAACGGGGCAGGTTGACGTATCAACATGTAAATATGTGTAAATATAAAAATATGTAAATATCATGACTGCCTTGGTGGCGCAGTTGTAATACGTACGCGTTACGATTGAGGTCAACGCTGAGGTCTTGGGTTCGATCACCGAGTCGGGTAAAGTGGGTTTTTCTATTACAAAATGCTAAGTATCAGCTCGGAGTCTAGAATTTGTGCCCGGTATGGCGATAGGGTCGCCCCCTATCGGGACGGAATATATATATATAAGGGACGGAAATACGCTCGGTGAAATGTGGGTGAACTGGTTACACCACTGCCTACGGGAGTAAGGATGCCCCGGGAGTGCGTGTATGTAAATATTATAGTTTTTATTTTTTTATAATACATAAATAACTAAATAGTTACGCCAGGTAGAAAGAAAGAAGATAACTAACAGGGTGGTAGGTCCCTCGTATGCGAAATGCCGTCTGTGTTGGTACCACCGCTTTGTCTATTTCTGCCGCCAAGTAGCAGTGTGTAAGCACTGTTGTGTTCCGGTTTGAAGCCAGTGAAATTACTGGGCATTATGAGACTTAACATCTTATGGCTCGGGGTGACGAGCCAATGTCATGTCCAATGCCATGCAGCGCTTTCTAATTCAAAGTTCTGTGTGGTGTTGCTTCTATTTATGGGCACGAGTGGCGCTTACCATCATACGAGCGACCTGCTCGTTTCGTCACTCAAGCTTATAAAAAAAAATAGTTCAACCAGATGTCGTTTCTTTTAGTTTTAACGTTGATATAATTATATTATAAAATAGTTACATTATCCACCACTAGAGGCACTTACAGCGTTTTTCCATGCCCAATTTTCACCACCACCATTTCCTGATTTCACCGGGCGCTTCTAATCCTGCCAATACAGACGGTTCCATGCGACAAATCGGCCCGTATGTTTCGAAAACGTAACTTACTACGTCATCGCATCGATCACTCATACGTAATAGACATAAAGTAAGCATCCATAATAATATGATATTGATATAAATTGTAATATGAATATAGATAGTATTAATTCATGCATCCATGCTTGGCAAGGATCGATATTTTTAGTTATGTATGTTATTTGTCATTTCAATTTGGTTACGATCTGACAACGGAGACCGGAGTAAAATAATAAAACTTCTCAACCGACAACAGTACACTCGTGGCGATTGTGTTAGTGTTATATTTACATGTTATTGCTGTAGCTACCACAAAAAATTGAAAAATAAAATAACATTTAACAAAACTTAGAAACTTTGATTAATAAAGCTAACAAAGTTTTAAGCTAATTAAGTTTTTGGGACTTCGTATTGACAGAAAATTAAACTGGAAAATCCATATAGATTACGTATGTAAACGCTTAAATCAACAGTCATATGCTCTTTATAGATTAAGCAAGGTATCAGACAAATCTGCCGTCCTAAGTGCTTACCACGGCCATGTATCTTCGATTTTAAGATATGGTTTGATATTTTGGGGAAACTCAGTAAACAAAGACCTAGCTTTTAGGGCTCAGAAGCGATGCATTCGATCAATAGTAAACATTGAACCAATTGAATCCTGCATACCACATTTTAAGGAACTAAAGATACTTCCACTTCCCAGTATGTACGTTTATGAGTGTGCCATTTTTGCTAAAGCGAATATTCACCTTTTTAAATTTAGTAACCGAACTAGACGCAATGACAAAATGACATGTGTAATAGAAAACCCCAATATCACTTTTAGCCGACCCAGGGATCAAAACCGAGACCTCAGCGTCAGTCTCAGTCGTAACGAGTACGCATTACAACTGCGGTACCGAGGCGGCAACAACAACTTCTAATTCGAAGTCATTATAGGTTATACTAGCTTTTGCTCGCGGCTGGGCCCGCGTGATTGTCATTTTCCGGGATAAAAAAGTACCTAAGTAGCCTAAGTTTCATAATAGAAAAACCCAATATCACTTTACCCGACCCGGGATTGAACCCGAGACCTCAACGTTGACCTCAATCATAACGCGTACGCATTACAACTGCGCCACGGAGGCAGTCTTAATTTGTGTTTGTTTAAATAGAACGTGTGGATCTTATTCTTTAATTTATTGTTTTGATCTATCTACTTTTTAAAATGACATTTGCAAGGAAATGTGTATCTTTGTATATTCAGAGGATTTGCCTCTTCCATTTCCAAATCTCTTAATCATCCTTTTCCTTTAAGGTCGGCAACTCGTCCATGTCTCTTTAAGTATTGTGGATGTTCATGAGAGTTGGAGATCACTTACCATTAGGTGACCCACATGCTCGTTTGCCGGCCTCATTAAAAAGGCTTAGTAACACAGTTCCGTTCCGGTTTGGTACCCTTCGGATACGGAACTCTAAAAAATCAGAAGCATTGAGAACTTGGAACTCTAAAAAGGTAAGATAAATCCCCTCTTTCTCTTTGCAGTCGGTTGAGAATTGGAAACAACGCAGCTCTATCCCGTGAGACACATGCAATTCTCAAACAAGGCACGTAAAACCGCGTAATGTAGTTAGTTAAGTTTCACCCGAGCACGTTAAGTTGGTCACAGTGAAGAGCTTCGACGCAACTTGGGTTTATCTAGCAACATTAGAAAGTGGGTTATCAAGATGTTAAGCTTAGTAGAAGCTGTCTGGTAGTATACCAGAGCACTTTACACTGTACATGCAAGTTAATCCAATGCGTAGATATCATTTCTGTAATTACTTGAGTGAGCTGCTCTAATTCCAAATAAATGTTGCAAAACCTTATGCTGTAATAATTGTAAATTAGTTTTGAAAAGAGCAACGCTGGAGTTTCTTGCTCGTTCTTCTCGAGCGAAACAGCATTTCGAACTAGCGGTAGAATTTTGACCATTTTGATCAAACTAGCACTCAAGTCAGATCATTCGTTTAGGTGTTACGACACACACACACAAATGTCACAAATGTAGCACTTCATCCCCCTATTTATTGGAGGTTACAAACATGTACCTAAATATTCGTTTTGTACAAAGTTACAACCCTATATTTATCAACTTTAATAAACGACATTCACAATAAACAACAATGTAATTAAACTGAATACAATATCTGTATACGGAATAAATATACCAGTAACAGGTAAGCACACGGTCATTAACAACATTCTCGCGGAATGTGATTCGGTCGGATTATAATATTTCTGAGTTTAATTTATTTTATATAATACAGACCGCTGGTTGGCTACAAGTGAGCATGGGTGATTAAGCAAATAGATAGAAGTGGCAAGTAAATATTTGGCTTTATTTTATCGAAAAGACTATGCTACCTAGCAGTCCAAGAATAATGACGACGGTCGAAAGACGTTGCGTCTTTCGACGGTTGCCAGAATTATGCCGGCCTGAAGTAGCTGACTGCCTCAGTGGCGCAGTTGTAATGCGTAAGCGTTACGACTAACGCTGACGCTGAGGTCTCGGGCACGATCCCCGGGTAAAAGTGATATTGGGGTTTTCTATTACAAAATGTTCAGTATCAACCCGCAGTCTGTAATTGTGCCCGGTATGGCGATAGGCTCGCCCCCTATGAAAAATATATAAATTTGCCCATTCTAAACTATTCTAAAGACTCGACACCCGTCAGCGTAATAAGTCTCAACCATAGGGCGCGTTCATTTTTGCACCACTCTTCACTCAAGTACGTTTTCGGTGAATCTTCCATATGCAATGAAAACTTCATTCGCCACCAAGAGGAAACTTTTTTTGTTGCAAAACTGATTTAGTGTGCGCAATATATTTTGCATATTTCCGTCGCGGCGACGGACTGGCGCACTTTTAACTTGTCGGAATAACTTTATTTTCGGCGGTGGTTTTAATGCATTTTTTGCGCGCGTATTAAAATAAACGAGTTTCATATTTCTACTATGTAGTGCTAAAGAAAGGAAAACAGAATTATTTCTGTTAAGAAATACATTTCACTTAGAGATAAATTGAAACATTCATAAATAATATAGTAAAATAAAACCATGAAGCTGCCAAGCGTAGGTTATCTAAGTATACAGAGTTGACTTACACCCTTATTCATAAACGTTACCACGAGACCTCAGAGACGTTTACTCTAAACGTCATTGGTTAGTTTTGGCGCTAAATCAAAACAGACCAATCATGTACACAGAATTGGACACTTGGCAAAGAGCTTACTTAAGTGTTGTTTGTGAATACGGGCCTTAATATTGTAACATTATGCATTCATACAAAAATAGAAGTATTGGATGGATACCATATTCATTTGTAAACAGAGTGTGGTTAATTATAGTTCGATCTTTGTGACAGTATGGCTAGTGGGTACATGTGAGTGGAGCGTACGCCACGCCTTACCGTGCTGTGCCAACATACCACACATCGCATGAATTAGTAGCTAGAAAATTTGTAAAGCCGGTGTCACAATGTGGGCAAAAAGAATGCTTATTACTCCAGCATAGAACTTTTTGTTTTAATTTTTAATTAGTATTTGGTTTTATTTATTTTTATATGATAGATATAAAGATTTATGAAAGTATAATAAATATGCGTAGGTATTAGTTGTATTAATTTTTATTTATTTATTTAATTAAGAGAGTCTTTCTAAACTAGAAATAATGTTGCGAAACCATTGCAAAGTACTCCATTCAATATGGCATACAAGGGGTTGACATATTGACAAGGAATAAAAGCCCCTAAAACATAAGAATAAAAAAGGCATATGCGGCGTCACCAGGCTTCATAAAATCCGTAACGAGAATGTGCGAGGCAGCCTGGGACTACGCGACATAGCTGATAAAATGCTGAAGAGTAGGCTGCGATTGTATGCACATTTGAAAAAGAAGCCATCAGACTACGTAGATAACTTGGCTCTACAGCTTTCTGTTCCCAGTCGAATATCCTGAAGAAAACCAAAATAAAATTGAAAGGTATGTTGCAAAAGAACATAGGTGAATGCATGTTATCCCTAAGTGAGGCCGAAGACACAGCGAAGTGGACAAAATACAGCAGGAAGGCTGACCCCATATCATGTGGGCATCATAGGCAAGACGAGAGTTATGGCACATGCGCTATAGCCGTGTATCTACACAAGATCCCCTCAGAGGAATACACTAGTTGAAGATAAAAACACATAAAAATATCATAACTACAGCAATCTTAATAATAGCACAATAAATATAACTACAGAAATAAGGACATAATATAATTAATTAGGGTTTACATAAATCCATTGTTTCGACCTTTTGACTTTACAAGTTTTGACTCAACGGAAAGTATGTCTTCAACTTTAATTACATTTTCCAGCAGTTCAACAAACGAGATCGCTGCGTTAGAAAGAGACAGAAGTAAATGAAGAATTGAGCATTTAAGACATTGCTTGCCAGTAGCTAGGAAGTTCAATACTTGTGAAAACAGCTATGTATCTTGTTTAGTTGGTTTAAAGTTTTTCATGGCACGGAACGCCCGCAGTCACGCGACTGACTTATTGACTTTTAAAACTTCTGCAATGCTGTATGGGTTCAATTGATTGATTCTGATAAAGCAACTATTCAATTGAGTTGACTCAATATTATTTAACTAGTCTTCTATATAAATAAAAATCAATTGCCGCATGTATGAAAGATTATCACTTGATGATGATGAAATTGACAAAAATATTGAATTGATAGCGATAGTTCAGTGTCATATATCAAGAACTACTAAAGCTAGAATCATGAAATTTAGTTAGGTGATAGTTTTTGTAAGGAAATATTTTTTGTAAATATTTTTTTTTAAGGGCGTAAAACGGGGGAGGGTTGTTGAATATTTGTATCCCAGTAAAAGATAATCACGTGGATGGAGCCGCGGGCTTCAGCTAGCTAAATATATTAACAACAATACACCAATCACTTTCCAATTCTATCAATTAATGATGAATACGAATCCTTTCAATCAACAAGCCTTGGAGATTCAATCAATACCACATAATCAGCACAAAGAGGTCTATGATTAAAGGAAATGTCCAGCCTAAAGCTTTCAATAAAAGCAGAGTATTGTGTGCATATTTATCAACCAAAACGAAGCCACAAAGACCACTTTGAAGTCCAAATTACTGTCAGATTCAAACGGGAAATGAGCGGAGTAAGCCATTTCATATTTTGTATGAAACAGTGTCGGAACGATGTAAGGGTCAAACGAGCACATGTTCGTGATGTATCGTGTCAGTCATTTCCGGCGCCAACCGGAACTTCCGGTGAGCCAATAGAGCGGAGAGTGTACAGTCGTACACTCAACTCAACATCTATTGTGGATGTAATATATTTATTGTTAGAATTTACGTAAAGGAGTATCATGAATAGAAAATACGAAATGATGGATAATTAGTTCTATTCATGGTTTATTGGCTACTTTTACAATGTCACACTTGGACTACCGACTGACCACATAGAACCCAGAGAACTGAGAGCACTCGCAGTACTCACAGCACTGAGCTCCCTATGACGGAGCGCTCTCTTATAAAGCAACTGTCACCCCACCAGGCGTACAACTTGTTTACTACTTGCACGGCTATTATTTCAATCTACCCGGCATTACATTCTCGGACACTTTCATTATCAATCGATAAATGATAAATAGGGAGTCCCCAACAAGTCTGGTGTTGCGATCTAACAAATGTTCAACATTCATTCATTTCAACAAACATATTTTCTGTCTGTCTCGGTGGCGTAGGTGTAATGCGTACGCGGTACATAGGTAAGTAGTTCTTAGCTATGTTTGAAGAAAATATATTCAGTCGAAAATAGGTTCAGATGTTTTTCTAATTGACGTCTGGGGTTTATAACGGTACGGTTATTAATTATACATACATACACATACACTCACGCCTGTTTCCCATAGGGGTAGGTAGATACAACGGATTTCTACTTGCTACGATCCTTGCACAGCTCTTTGGCCTCGTTCACTCGGATTAAATTCTTCATGCACATTGGCGGCTTAGGATACTTCTTGCCTGGCCTTTGTGAGAATATATCCGACTTGATCTGAGAAAGTTAATTGGTTAATAAGTTAGTTATCTACGAGTACACTAATATTATAAAGAAGAAAGATTTTTTTGTATTTTTGTATGTAACGAATAAACTTAAAAACTACTGGACCGATTTCAAAAATTATTTTGGTTTTATACTTTTTATCCCGGAAAAGGCCGTTCACGCGGGTGGAGCCGTGAGCAAAGGCCAGTTAATTATAATGTAAAAACAAAAGAAAAAGTTAGACATACATAAATCAATTTCTAATATATAATACGACAACGGAAAATCATAAATTGATTCCTTACATTCACTTACACTATTTTACTAAATATTTGTACCACTTTCCTGCACGACGATACATGCCTTCACGTTGCAATCTTGAGCATTCCTTTGAAACATTTCTTTACACCGAATACCAATTACATATTACGCTCGTCTGACCTCTCATAAAGCAAGTTCACACG
Organism: Mimas tiliae; assembly: GCA_905332985.1. NCBI lineage: Eukaryota > Metazoa > Arthropoda > Insecta > Lepidoptera > Sphingidae > Mimas > Mimas tiliae. Next base: position 5,124,527 of record HG995262.1, on the reverse strand, counting down.
AGTGTTATCTGATTTATTACTGCTTTATAGCTACTTGAGATTTCTTATTTGTGGTACTTAAGTGTCCAGCGATAGCTCTGAATTGGCAGTTAGGAGGCGCTATTTAATATAGTGAATGGGCTTTTGATTTAATCTACCTATTTTCGTCATGTCCATCTATCCGTTCGTATGTCACAGCCATTTTACAGCATTTCATAGAGCATCTAGTCCTCGATTAGTGCTTCTACCTCGGGTAGGCGCTGGAACAGCTGCTCTAAGAGTATTCGTCATATTATTTATTTATTTTATAGTAGGGACAGTCCTGGTATTAAATGGCAGCTGCTTCATGATTATTTTTTCAGCAAAATTAAGGTTGTCGCTTGTCAGCAAACATAATATACCTTCCAATACCTTAAAATCTTTTGTCTCCATCAATGTTATCGTTAATACTTCGCGACATCAATTTTAAATCCGACTTAAAACGGTTCTTGAAATATGACAAAGTTGAAACTTTTCTGAAAACTCGCCACCTTGCGCCCTTGTCAAATAAAATTCCGGCTTAGAGGAGAAATTTGGTAAACTTTGACGCGTGCTAAGTGTTCGGAACATTAGCTGAGTTGGGTCGCGAACTTTGCGAACCCGAGACCTCGCCAAGTTGACAACGTCTTACTAATTACTGGACTCTGTGGAACCTGATATTATAAGAGAGTTTGTACCTAAATTGTGGATATTTATAGATTCAGAGATAGTTTACAGGGAAGTGGAACCCGCTCAAGAGACTGATATCACTGGTCTCAAACCTGCGACGTACGTTTTGCAAACGAGCAAGTGGATCATCTAATGGTAAATGATCTTCACCGCCCATGTACGCCTACAATACCAAAAGAATTACGGGCGCGTTAGCGACCTTAAAGGAAAGGGATAATTAAGAGAATGGGAAGGGAAGGGGATTTAGGCCTCCGGATATCTCACTCACCATACGAAACGCAGCAGCAAGCTGCTAATCTACGTTGGTTTTCTGAGAGACAGTGATAACGGCCCGGACGAGCCGGCCCATCCATGCTGTAGACAAAAGTGTCTACAGCATAAGTGATCTCTACCGCCCGTATACGCCCACAATACCAGAAGAAACATGGGCGCGTTGCCAATTCTTGAGGAAAGCGATAATTAAGGGATTGGAGGGGGGGGATTGGGCTTTAACGAGACTATCACGCCCACACACCCGCCACTGTAACTCCTGTGCACCAGGATCGACAGTGGCACGCATTTTTGTTGACACCGAGCAGTGAAGCTCGGCGAGTCTCTGGAAATGCTAAATCGTCTTTGTCCCGCAACGAACTTAATCAAATAGAAAATTAAGGAGGAGTTGGAAATAATAATTGTCCACTTCCCTCCATAGCAAAGCGGTAGACAAAATAATGAACTAAGGAGGCATTAAGGGGGATTGGGCTTTCAGATATCTCATTCACTGTACGAAACGCAGCCGCAACCAGCAAATTTTCGACGGTTTTCTGCGAGACAGTGGTAACGAACCGATCGGGCCGGCCCGTTCCGTGGCTACAGTGTGGCTCTACCACTCACAGACTTTCAATCAAATTGGTCAACAAAATCCTTAGATTTGTTGATTTAAGTCTCTTGTTGAAAGCAATTCGACTCATCTGAACCAGCCATGAGCGAGTCTCAAATAAAACGTAAAAGTTCAAAAGCGAGATTATTATTTTAATACGATAAACCGGCCCCATTCAAATGCAAATCGGGGGTTGCAGTAGCGAGTCTTTTGTCTCAGCCGAAATGAATTACGGTCCTTGACTCTTGCATAATGTAAATAATGAAGAGGGCTCACTCAAATTATATTCTTTTTAAATTGACTTTCAGAGACTGCTTTCTTACTTTAAGATGGTATTAATGTTGCCTATGAGTTTTTAGCACGTTCTATACTAATGTTTTATATAATTCTAGGCAAAAAATACTAGGAAGCTACACTATCTCTGCGTAATAAAGACTATATTTCATTACACGTTGACAGTATCAGCGTAAACAATTGATGTTTTATTGAATTTAATTTTGTCTATAAATAGCTTTCTGCACTCCTCCTCCATATAAACATTAACTATGCCAAATCTCACACTCCTCTATGCGCACATATTGCTTAAAAAGGGGTCCAAAGGTTTCTCTTCACGTATTAATTTATAGGACTTAACTTTATGTACTATTTTGTTCTAGCTACTTCATCTTTTATAGCAGAGGCCTTTGCTGGCCAAATAAGCAAATTGCTCATTTAATAGCAAGCGATCTCCAGTACCCATGAAAATCCACAGGCCACAATACAAGAAGAATTATGGAAGCGTTGCCGACGTTGCTCTAGTTTTAGATAAATAAAGAATAAAATAAACGTTGGTCATTTTAACAAACTAACACATAACAGTTTAAATAGCACTGAAAAGTCTAAAGTAACATTAATTTCTAAGGATTTCATTGTATTTAAAACTATGTGATCATTTACATATTTATCTGTATTTTGTCTTTGCCTCTAGAGTCGTCATTTGCTTTGTCGTTTTGAGGGAAAATCCAGATTCATAACGAATTTTTCCTGTAATGTTTTGAAGATATTCGGCCACAAACTGGGTTTTGGTGCGCAATAAAATAATAAACCAGTCACAAAAGTAACAGCGGTTATCGCGCCAAATAAAATTCACAGTCAGATAAAAATTATAAAATTAAAATATTCATGGCGTCAGGCGACGTATTTTTTTAATTTAAATGGGAATGCTAAGATTTGCATAATAAAGTGGTAACTTAAAAGGCTGGAAAGATTCTGCGATTTTATGAATAAATGCCGAACATTCGTCTGCTTTTTGCAATCCACAAATTATCAGAGTCAACTGAAACGTTATTAAGACTTGTAAATTTTAAAGTCACTCTTAGCTGCAGTATCTTCTATCTGTCTGGCGTTATCCCAGCCTAATGCCAGGATCCGCCTTCCCATCATGATTTGGCGGTGTATGTGGTTGGTCACATAATATGTGGGCTAACAAATGACGACAAACGAAACGAGCAAATGTTTGTGTGATCCACAAAATATTTGTTTCGAGTCTGGGTGTTGTGGGTTGGCAAGTCCCTCGTAGCTCATGATACTTACGATACAGGTTAACCTAATTGGAGCCAGGACTATGTGTGTGAATGTTGGGTGTATTTATTTATGTTTGCTGTCGAATACTGAAATAAATTGTAATTCCCCGATCTGGGATTCCAACCCAGGACCTCACGGTTTTACAGCCTAAGTGCACTGGCATTAAACGAATGGAACGAATAATTTTATAACCCTGATAAATTCATAGGCAAAATTGAATTTCATATTCTGATAATACCATTGAACCGCAAATATTTTGATTGAACCAGGCCTTTTGATATTTTCAACGTTTTGCCTTTGACGGATTCACTTTTAAATATATATATTTCAACACAAAGCATTCACGGCGCGGTTTTCAGCGTGTTTGACATTTGGCCGTCACCTGCATTTTTTGGGTTCCACCGCCAAATAGTAATAACGTAAATCGTCATTTCCGTCTGTCCGCCCGTATGTCACAGCCGTTTTACTCGGAGGCTATTTACATTATACTCGTATGGATGAAATTTGGATGATAGGTGTATTCTATGAACCTCTACACAAAGGTGTAGTGAAATTAAGTTTTATTGGTGGCGGTTCTTCATACATGTAACTGAGGGTTGATTATTTTTTATTGTATTGCACATAGGTATCATTGAATAGGTCTTTAAAAATCATATAGAGGTGAGTATATCTCCAAAGTTGTAAAAAAATGCCCCCCCTCTAACTTTTACATATCACTTTACCCGCCCCGGGACTCGAACCCGAGACCTCAGCGTCAGCCTCAGTCGTACCGCGTACGAATTACAACTGCGCCACCGAAGCAGTCGAGGAAACTAATGTATCCTTTAATATAACTAACTTATTAAACTCACCAAGGTCATACATTTTCATCTGGATGTAATAAAATTTACATACGAAATGCACACAATACTCGTAGCACACCACCAGCGGATTTTGACGTCACGCTCTCCTATATTTCGTTATGAATGTTGCAAATTTACTTGATTTATATTGCAAAAACTAAATGATTGTGACAGCGTGGGTTCATGACTTTATTTACGATGCTTTTCATTTGGTTTAATGGCTTAATTGGTAGGAATTTGTATATTAATACGTGAAGAGAAAACTTTAGACCCCTTTATGAGCTTGCGCGCACGGAGGAGTGTGCGATTTGGCATAGGTAAAGTTTATATGGAGGAATGCAGAATGTTATTTATATACAATATCAAATATGTACATTTAATAAAATAAAATAAATCATTCATTGTTTACGCTCACACTGAATGTCTGAATGTCAAATATCGCAGTTGAAGTTATACAACAAAATTAAAAAAAAATAGTTTGAGTTTCTACCACCACGCCACCACTAGTTAAAATACATACACCCATCAGATATAATACAAGTTATGGGTAAAGAACGCTTCGGTGGCGCAGTTGTAATGCGCGTTACGACTGAGGCTGACGCTGAGGTGTCGGATTCGATCCCCGGGTCGGGTAAAAGTTATATTGGGTTTTCCTATTACGAAATGGCTCAGTATCAGCCCGGAGTCTGGAATTTATATTCTGGAAAGGTAGGTGAACTGGTTTCACCTGTGCCTACCCCTATGATTACAGGCGTGAGTGCCTATGTATGTATAAATTTCACTCAACTACTTATTACAGTGCAAAATATATGTTAAATAGACACAAAAGGCGCGGCGTAGATTTAGTTTGCCTCTTCAGTTTTTTTCTTCGTCAGTTAAAACTACAATCTTGACCTTTACGAAATAAAACACTTGACTAATCCTTCTACATAGATGTTAAAGCAACATAAAATAGGGCACCATTTTATTTCGTCCGAGTTACAAATGACACCATTACTAAGTCCAAAGGCACGTTTATATTGTACAATTTTATTACATATATAAAAGATTTATCTAATCATTCTTTATTAGATATATCTAATAAGTAAAACATTAAATAACTTTTTTAATAAATGTCGTACTGTGCCTGTTAATTAATTACAGTCAGAGGCCAAAAAATTGTTAGAATAATTTATAAGTTTATTAAGTTTTTGTGTAAGTAAGAGCCACGCTGTTGACAGTTTTGTCTACAGCAGAAATGGGTCAGGTCGGTCGGGTCGTTACCACTATCTCACAGAAAACCAACGTAGAGTAGTCGCTTGCTGCGATTCGTACGGTGAATGAGATAACCGAAGGCCCAAATCCCTCTCCCCTTCCCAATCCCTTAATTATCCTTTCCCTTAAAGGTTGGCAACGCGCCCACGATCCTTCTGGTATTATGAGCGTATATGGTCGCCCCGTGAAGATCACTTCCTATTTGTTGATCCACTTTCAATCTAATTGGTCACATAAAACTTACAGCTTTAATTTATTCAAGTTTTTTTGTTGGAAGCGATTCGAGTCGTCTGAACTTGTCTGACACTTCGATAAACACATATACGAATTAAGAAACTCCGCCTATTTGAAGTCAGTTATAAACTAAAAATATTTCAGTATGTACGCACCCTAATAGTTTCACTCGATCCAATCCTCGAACTACGTAGATTGATGTTATAAAATCTGAGCATACATCATTTCAGATAGGCCATTTGTTATAATTCTATGTTACAGGGTGCTTCAAAATGAACAAAACAATTAAATCTTTAATGAAGATCTTCTTCCATATTTCCATTCCGCCTGCCTTTATTTCACTAGTAGTGGGGTCGACGCAACATTATTTTTAACATATGCTACAGAAATATTGGGCTTTTATTACGGCCATGAAAGCCTCTGGGGAGAAAACACTCAGACCCAAAACAAATATCTTTGGACCACAAAAACATTTTGTATAAACGAGTTGTTAAAAGCACTCACTATCAGGTGTATGTAACGACCATTAAATATAACCACACCTATCTGTAACATACTTAGTAACTTCTTAAAATACTATCAAACCATTAATCATATTTTTGCTTCACAATTTTTTTGAACTCGAATGATTGTAACGAAAGTAAACCACCCTATACACAGGTGTTAAGTTAACATTTCGGCAAAGAGTAGCGTCGGCGTTAATGCAGCGAATATGTCTTGCCGAAGTAAACAGAAATTGCCATCAATAACCCCGAAATGGCAACTTACCGTTATAATATATTAGTTTTAGTTGAGATATTTTAGTTTATAAACCTGTAACTCTGTGACAATTGTATGTTTAGTCTTTGCTCACGGCTCCGCTCGCATGAAATATTTTCAGGAAATAATTAGCATGTATCCATATCCATGTCTACTTATGTGGTCATGGTCTATTTGTGTTAATTTTCATCCAAATCTGTTCAGCCTTTAATGCTTTATTTATAAACAAATATCCAAACTCACATTTTTAATATTAGTAGTATTTAGAAAGTTGGGCCGCCCCAATGGTTTAGTGACAGCGTACATAAGCAGATAAATCGGGAGTTCTAGAAAAAATCACGTATGAATTGCCCAGCGTTGGAATTTGTCCCCGATGTGGCGATAAGCTCACGTCCTATCACATTATGGGACGGAACTAATCCCGGCAAAACGTGGATGTACTAGTTATCAATCATCAATTATCAATTATTAATCCACAAAAGCTAAGGTGTTTGAAAGACTGTTCAGACGGTTCAAATCATTTGAGATTTAACAGTTGATTAATTGAAATTGAACTATACAGAATCCACTATAAATACGCTGCTACTAAAGTAATGATGTCATTAGGAAATACTAATTATGCACTGATATTAGCTTAGCAATGATACGTGTTACAGATAGGAGTATTTTACACCCCATAGTACCAAATCAGATTATAATAATAATAATAAATACACCCAACAGTCACACACATAGTCCTGATCCCACACTAGGTAAACCTGTATCGTGGGTATCAGGAACTACGAGGGACTTGCGGTCCCACAACACCCAGACCAGAAACAAATATTTGTGGATTAGACAAACATTTGTCTCGGTGTGGGAATCGAACCCACGGCCTCTCGCTTCGCAGCCGCCTACTCGTCCGCTACGCCACGGAGGCTGTCAAAAGATTGCATTGTTGGGACATAAATAAAGCATTTTCAAATGAGTAAAATGTAGATATTTGGCGTCCAACTTTGGACATCACTAAAATGCAAACAGCTGAGTTTTTGTCTCACTCCAGCATTGTCATTCTAGCTCACGCAATTCATTTAATTTATAGGGATGTGACCGATCTTAACGAACGTAATAAGCGAGTGATTAAAATTACCGTGAAATTTCAGGATGTCTATGTTTTGATAAGATCCGGTACCTACATAAATACTCACTGTAAGGTGTATGTAACGACCCTTAAATATGATAACATCTTTCTGTAACACTTTGTATATTATGTATCTATTGATATATACAGCTAGATAGATAATAGATAAACTACCTTCGAGCGTTTCAAACGCGGAAATAAAAGCATTTCAGTGTCCTAACGTCCGTAAACAAGCTTTTGACGCATGGAGCCATTCGTGGTGACGTGAAAAGATGTCACGGTAACATATTTACAACGTGACGAAAAAACTGAAATACTGGGCTAAAATTTTATTGCAAAAGAAAGGTTCGAGCATATCACCAAAATATCAGGCAAAAATATGAGCCTGTGATTATTGATATGGATTGTTTTTAAACAGAACTTGCAGAACTTAAAGAACACTAACGTTACAAGAGTATGTAATTTAATGATATCAAATACTCACTCTTTAGAGGAGTTTTACAAAAGGACATGAAGGGGGGATTTTTTGCTTGACTTTTTTTTATTATCTTGAGCGACGAAACAAGCAGGTATTTTGCCTTATAGTAAGCGTCACGCCTGCCCATAAATAGAAGCAACACCACACAGAACTTTGAATTGCAAAGCACTGCACGGTGTTGGACCGCATTCGTCACCCCGAGACATAAGATGTTAAGTCTCCTAATGCCCAGTAATTTCACTCGCTTGAATGTCCTTTAAACCGAAACGCAATAGTCCTTACACACTGTTCAGTGGCGGCAAAAATAGACAAAGCGGTGGTACCTATCCAGACAGCCTCTCGCATACGAGGAACCACGTTGTAGACTGACTGACGGACTTCTTACTGCGTTAACATCGTATATCCACTGCCTATATATGTTCTTCTTCCACCTGCCCTTATCCCACTCGCAGTGGGGTCGGCGCAACATGCTTTTAAACACATTTTCCAGAAAGATTTGGCTTGTAGTTTTTAGGAACGGCCGCTTGGCTGACGTTAACCCCTCTGGGGTAACCCCACTGCCTTACCTCGGGCATTGTTCAAAAAGCGCTAAAACTTTGTTCGTTAAAGGAAATGTAAAAGAATAATTTTAAAATCAAGACTAGGTAAAACCATAATAAAACATTCTGAAACAAAACAAAACTACAAACTTAAAACCAATTGAAATCCAACCGGTCCGTGCAAAAACAGAGCGTGAAGTTGTTCGTATCGAGAACTGCGAAAAAACAGCTCGGCGCCTAATTAACGCCAGTGTTTACTGAAGCCGGATTTAACCGGTTCTATACAGTTGTTTGTGCGACCACTAATTACCGGTTCAATTTGCGCGTAAGTAAAGCTTTGTACGTTTAGATGGATAACATACACAGAGACGGTTTACATATAAACGGATAAGCAATGATGCATTTAGTGCACAGACGGTTCGCCGAACTTATTGCCATCCCACTATGTGATAGGAGGCTATTACAATACAGGTCACTATAACTTTTTGTTCAATAAAGATAAATAACTTCGCCAGGATATTCAACAAGTTTCATAGTCTTTACACATTAAATACATAATAATATTACTGTTCACAATTTTACACTTGGTATGATTAATCACAATTCTAACTGCACTTGGACAGCGTTTACATGGAAGAGTTCTAAGCACGATTAACACCCGGTTTCTGAAAGGCTGATCAAATCAACATTCAACTAACAGAACTTTGATTATGACACCGCTGTCAAATAAATTCGAGTTGCTGAAACGTTATTTAGTGAAAAATTCAATAACATCTGATTTAACTCTAATAGCATTTGGCATACGATTTTATATATTATTTGAAAGTTATGTTAACTAACATGTGTGTCAGATCGAAGGTGTTGACCACGCTTCTAGCAACTCAATTTCGACTTGACATGAGATTTGACATTTGATTAGTTAATTTTACTTTCAGAAATCGGGCGTGAGTTCTCTCAAATAATAACGCACACTCTTATATACCTCACTTCCACCACGTCTTAATCTTATTATCTACCCGCTTTACATAGTTATTCTCCTGAGTACCTTCACTAACACCAATAAACGGTGATATTACTAATATGAGGGTAACAATACCTACCTTACTAGGTTGTAGATTCCTCGTATGCGAGAGGCCGTCTGGGTAGTTTTTTATGTAACAAGCAAGTGGGTCATCTGATGGTAAGTAATCTACACCGCCCATGTTCGCCCATAATACCAAAATACGTTACTTACCAAAGGAAAGGAATAATTAAGGGATTGGGAAGGAAAGGAGGATTTGGGCCTATGGATATCTCACTCACCGTACGAAACGCAGCAGCAAGCTGCTACTTTACGTCGATTTTCTGTGAGACAGTGGTAACGACACGGAAGTGAGGCCCATTAATGCTGTAAACAAAAGTTTCTACAGCGTGCCTCTACCACTCTACAGAAATAAATGAAATAAATTCAACTGTGACTTGTACCAAAATTGCTGAATGTCTCCAAAGAACATTTTCAGTAAGGAAGTCAGTAAATGAACCCGAACAAAGACTGAGGGCACATTTCAATGTATCAAAGAAAGGAAATTCCAAACAAAATATTAATTCTACTCCAACACGAGTGAGTGCGCTTGTATGAAGTTTAATCATACAAGCGCACAGAGTACAGAGTTTCCCTCGTTAAAGTTTTCTTACATGTAATACTTTGAAGGTGTTTCGTTATAAATAGATGATATTGTGTACGTAAATGTTATGTATTAACTTCGTATGTACACATGGAAAACACTCTTTATTGCACACACAAAAACTAGGGGAAGAGACACCGAATAAGATTACATAATGATTTCTTAGGTTTACGCGAATATTACACATTGTAATAAATAAAAAAATAAAAATAATTATTAATAATGTGTTTGATGAAAAATGTAGTCGTAACGCGTACGCATTACAACTGCGCCACCAAGGCAGTTAGAAATAAGTTTAACTAAAAACTTTTTAACAAAATAGTCAACTGAGTAGGAGAGTCTCCTAATGGTAACTAATGTATTTACTTTCTTTCTGTCTTTATTTGCCGCCAGAAAAACAAAACCAAACAACAATAAAACTAGCCCAGAAGTAATATTTTGCCTTCAATGAGATTATTTCATCTCTCGCCCTCCAATGTAAACCAAAATTAACCCCACAAACCTAAATTATTTAAATCAATCATTCGTTCGGATGCGTAATCAACTTGGATTATTTAAATTACAAAAGTAAAGGTGATTTCCACTAGATTGAATATTTGCTAATCAATGCGATACAATAATCTTTCTTTATGCTGGCACTGGATCTGGTTTTAAGTTTTTTTTATTTGCTTTTATGAAAAGACGAGCAAGTCGCTCGCCTGATATAAAGCGTCACGCCTGCCCATAAACAGAACAACGTCACACAGAACTCAGGATTACAAAACATGGCACGAAACTGCGCTCGTCATCCCGAGACATAAGTTATTAAGTCTCGTAATACCCAGTAATTTCACTGGCTAAGATGTCCTTCAAATCGGAACACAACAATGCTTACACAATGCTGCTTAGCGGCAGAAATAGACAAAGCTGTGGTACCAACCCCGACGGCCTCTCGCATACGAGGGACCTACCACTTTGTACAGTGCCGTCCAAATATAACGTCGACTGTCGAGAGGAATTACTTCTCGATAGTTGCAGAATTATGCCCGCCTGATGTTACTGTCTAAACTGGATCGCGACGCGCCTGAACAAGGTTCACAAGACGGTAGGTTTCTCGTAGGCGAGCGGTCGTCTGCATTGGTACCACGAATTTGTCTTGTTTGTAAGTTTTGTTTGTGTAAGCATGCTATATTCTAGTGGAAGGATATTGAAGCCAGTGAAAATACTGGGCTTTATTATACTTAACATCTTATGTGGTACAAGGTAGTAGGTCCCTCGTTTGCGAGAGACCGGCTGGGTTGGTACCACCGCTTTGTCTATTTCTGCCGCCAAGCAACAGTGTGTAAGCACTGTTGTGTTCCGGTGTGAAGGACATTAAAGCCAGTGTAATTACTGGGCATTATGAGACTTAACACCTTATGTCTCGGGGTGACGAGCGCAGTCCAGTGTCATACAGTGCTTTATTTAAAGTTCTGTGCGGCGTTGCTTCTGTTTATGAGCAGGCGTGGCGCTTACCATCAGGCGAGCGACCTGCTCGGTTCGTCACTCAAGCTAATAAAAGAATACATACATACATACGCACTCACGCCTGTAATCCCCGAAGGGGTAGGCAGAGGTGTAACCAGTACATCCACATTTCGCCGAGCGTATCTCCGTCCCACAATGTGATAGGGGGCGAGCCTATCGCCAACCGGGCACAAATTCCAGACTCCGGATTGATACTGAGCATTACGTAATAGAAAAACCCAATACCACTTTACCCGACCCGGGGATCGAACCGAGACCTCAGCGTTAACCTCAAACGTAACGCGTACGAGTTACAACAGTCATTTAAAAATCTGTAGATATAATAAAGCATTTAAATCCAATGGTATCAGGTAGGACTCGACATAAAGTAGACATTGCGACTTAACGATTCGCATTTAGAGAGCTCTAGCAACCGTTATGAACCAGATTTGAATATTTTGATAGCATGAGATTTATCAGACTTAAAATTTAATTTAAGAGCATTACGGAGCGACTTAACGTAACATACTAGAGATTGAGGCGAAAAGGCGGTCTCATTTTCCTTAATATTTAGTCAGGTACTTGTTTCAGAGTGGTAGAGCCACGCTATAGACAGTTTTGTTCATGAATGGGCTCGTCCGGGTTGTTACCACTGTCTCACAGAATACCGGCGTAAAGTAGCTTGCTGCTGTGTTTTGGGCGGTGAGTGGGATATTCTGAGTCCCAAATCATCCTCTTCCCAATCCCCCAATTATCCCTTTCCTTTAAGGTCGGCAACGCGCCCATAATTATTTTGTATTGTGGGCGTACATGGGCGGTGGAGATCGCTTACCATCAGGTGACACACTTGCTCGTTTGCCAGCCTATACTATAAAAAAAAAGTCCCAAATCATCCTCTTCCCAATCCCCCAATTATCCCTTTCCTTTAAGGTAGGCAACGCGCCCATGGTATTGTGGACGTATAAGGCCGGTGGATCTACAGTGTAGCTCTACCACTCACATAATGCCCAATTATTTCACCAACATCTGCTAAAAATACTAGCTTGGTATCGTAGTTGCAAAAACATTTAAAAAATACTTTATAAGGACTATTCATTTCCATCGGTCGTATGGTAGCAAAAGATAGAAATCACTATAGTTTAGAAGTGTAATACATCGCTGGCCACATTCAATTGTATTGACCCGGTTCGAAGACAGAAAACTAAAAGTTTCGATATAAATTTATCCGCGCTCATGGCAAGTTCGGACTACTGGAAGATTTAAGTTAGTGTTGTAACATGTATTGTTTAGATGCAAGCCAAGTAGAAGGCATTACTTAGTTTCGTTTTACATTTATTACTTACCTTTTAGAGTTATTACTTGTAATTTCGGTTATCATTTCGTGGTAGTTAAGATATTATTAGTTCACTAGCTCCACTGGCTCCGCCCGCGTGAACTGCCTTTTCCGGGATAAAAGTAGTCTATGCTCTAATCGAACATCTAGGGTCCAAATGAAAACCAGCACCAAGCACTTAGTGTTTGGCATATGCTGATTTGGATCCTTTTGGCACGTTCGTGGTGGGACAGCCTACCGTCTACAGTGGATGGGTATCTAGTTACCCCCCCACCCACTACTTATAAATAAATAAATAAATATTTTTTCTGCATTAATTGTACATGTACCACCTAAAAACTGCCAATAAATACTTTCTTTCTTTCTAATCCTGCTTATAGTCTACCTGTGTTCTAAATTCCATCGAAAACCGTTCAGCCGTTAAGGCGTGATTGATTAACAAACATCCAAATTCACAAACATCCAAACTTTCACATTTATAAAAGTTTTTTTAATAGAATAGGTCAGCAAACGAGCAAATGGGTCACCTGATGGTAAGCGATCTCCACCGCAGATGTACGCCCACAATACCTAAAGAATCAGGGGCGCTTTGCCGACCTTACAGGAAAGGGATAATTAAAGGATTAGGAAGAGGAGGGGATTTGTGTTCCTGATATCTAACTCGCCGTACAAAACCCCTGCAGCAAGATGTTACTTTACGTCGATTTTCTGTGAGACAGTGGTAACTACCCGGTCGAGGCCGGGTGTTACCACAAACAAGGTTGTTCATACAAACATCCAAACTGTCACACTTATAATAGTAGTAGAATAATAGTACCTAGTAGGATTATAAGTGTGGTGTATGGCTATTCAGGGTACCACCACTATCAAATATGGTAGACTTGATAGTGGTGGTACATAAGAATAAGAATGACATCTACGTCAGATGGCACCTTATAAATACGCTCGCCACTACGGGGAGCACAGTTTTTTTATGTGAGAGGGTGAAAACGGGCAAGAGGTTCACCTGATGGTAAGTGATCACCACCGTCGATGGACACCATCAATACCAGAGGAAATATCGGTGCGTTGCCGGCATTTGAGGAAAGAATAGGCTCTTTTCTTGAAGGTCCCTAAGTCGTATCGGTTTGGCAATACCGCGGATGAAAGCTGATTCCACAAGGCTGCCGTGCGGGGAAAAAAACTATGCGTGAATCGCACCGTTGAGGAACGCCAGCCATCCAAATGGTGAGGATGGAACCCTAACTTGTGTTGCGTTGTACGACAGTTCTCTACCCAGATAATACATAAACTCTCCAGACTAGCGAGGTACCCATAACTGAGTGTTATCCGTGTTTACACGTGTAGTGAGCGATGGGACTGGGTGAAGGGTCGGATGGAACCCAGTTACAAATACGAATACTATAACATAACTATAACAAGTATTGAGAGAAGTATAAGGTGTTTATGAGTGATAGAGCCACGAGAGCATAAACGGGCGGTTCCACCGGCTTGTTACCATTGTTTCACAGAAAACCAGCGCGGAGTAGTAACTTGCGTTCATGGCGACGGAGATTGCCTGGAGCCCAAATTTTTCTCCCTCTTGCCAATCCCTATTTATTTCCTTTAAGGTTGCCAAGATTCTTCTGGGTGTAACAATTCTCGAGGTATTAATGAACGGTGGAGATCACTTTATAATTACTGATCCTGACTGATTGACTGACTGATTCATCTACGCTGGGGCTATAAACATGAACTTAATTACTTAAAGAGGTAAAAGGGGATATAAGTTTCAATGGAGAAACATTCACACGGGCGGAGCCACGAGTAAAAGCTAGTAAACAATAAAGCTAATCCAAGTCATATGAATTAACAACACCGACATTGTTATGTAAACGATTTTTTTTATTGTTACCCATCAAAATTCATATAAAATTGACCCGTGAAATATACTGGCCATTCAAAAGATTTTTTATAGACCATAAAGGGAGGTCACTTAACATCGTGGAATGAAATCTGTGTGAGGGGATTTATCCTTTTGATAAAACCATTTTACGAGATTTGAGTCTGAGATGAATTCTTATCACATTTTATGTCTGCACAAATCCTACATAGTCCATTAAAGAATTAATTTACATTTTAATTTGGCAATAAAAACTATTGCAAATTCAAGGGCGTTATGATAAAAGCTATTGTTATCCTTAGAGAAGTCTTTTAATATTCTGATAATAATAATATGATATTTTAAGAAAGGTTTTTGGTCTGGCAACATTTGTTTTGGGTTTATTTTGTTAAAATATTTATCTACTGGTACGTTTAGTTAGGCCTGCAAATAATATAAAAGACAGAGTCTTAACTGGCTCAGTCCAAAATAACAGAAAATTGAAATTTTGGGAAGGCCAAATGGCAAAAACAGAACCCTTATAATTTCGTCACGTCAGTCTGTCCGTCCGTATGTCTCAGCCGTTTTAGTCGGAGACTTTAAGCACTATATGGATGAAATTGGGATAGTAGGTGTATTCTATGAACTGCTACACAAAAGGTATAGTGAAATAGTGGAAAAAATATTAGCTGGCTGGCTGTATATACATGTAACTGAGGTATGACTTTTTTATTCCATTGCACACAAGCATGTGTGGTATTTTCTATTACGGAATGGTCAGTATCAGCCCGGAGTCTGAAATTTGTACCCGGTATGGCGATAGGCTCGCCCACTATCACATCGTGGGACGGAGATACGCTCGGCGAAATGTGGGTGTACTGGTTACACCTCTGCCTACCCCTTCGGGGATTATAGGCGTGAGTGCATATATATGTGGTATCTTTCGATCTTTCTGCCCTTGAAACAGACACAAAGGTTGCTAAAGGACTTTATATAAGTCATTTTATTTGTTTGTGAGATATGCGTGTCCAAATTCGGCAAAAATGTTTGTCCCTCCTCTAACTTTTGAATTACGAGGTGGAAAACACCAGGAAATCATTCATCATTATTAAATTAAAACAGCTCTCAAACATAGAAAACTGCATTCAAATCGGTCTATTCATGGCGCTACGATGCCAAATACATACACATATATGTACACACAATATATAACTCCTCTTTTGGTAGGACGATAAAAATACATAGCCACATTATAACAAATTTTTGCTACTTTATAACACACAAAAAACGGTGAAATTTAATTTTAAGTTTATGTAAATGGTGGGCAGGAAATTTTCTCGAGAAATTCGGCAGAACGTGTTTAAATTTAGGCAAATGGAATGAAAGGGCGCCGTTGTTTATTAAAATAAGTACATAAGAATACAGAGCGCTAATATTTCATAAGAAAATTACTTGACAATTAAGTGGAACGGGCCGAAACCACTTGGCACGGCCATAACAAAACAAAAGTAACTGCTGGGTCGGAGCTACGCTTTCGGCTTCGGCTTCGGTATAAATATCGTCGGACATTTATAGTTTGAAACTAGAAAATATGTCCAGGAGGAAAACCAAAAACCAGATACCACCTTTTTTCGTGACTCTGCCTGCATTAGAGCTTTGTGTATTTTTTCTATATTTTTACCGCCTTCAGTTTCGTATCGACCTGCGAGCGAAACACACTGAGTGGTTGATTCAGGTATGTAAAGTTCTTTTTTTATAGCTTAAGTCGGCATAGAGAAAGTGCATCGCATGATGATGATTTCCACCGCCCATAAATGCCGCCTCAGTCTAGTATTACTAGTAGTATACTAGTAATTGGGTACGCGAATCACCAGGTTGTAGTGGACATGGGCGGGGCACTTGGCTAGAAAAGACCATAACAAGTGGACCGAGGCAGTTACAGAATGGTACCGAAGAGGAGATCGAAGACCTCGCGGCAGACCACCAGCCCGATGGACTGATGATACAGTGAGATACTTCGGTGTACACTGGATGCGTCTCACACAAGACCGGAAGAATAGGCGTGAATTGGAGAAGGCCTATAGGCCTAATAGTAGATTGGTCTAGTGGCAGCGTACTAAGCCTGAGAACCGTGAGGTCCTGGGTTCAATGCACAGGTCGCGCGATCACAAATTGTATAAATGTGGCTGCACTAGTTGCACCTTACGCCTACCCCCTCGGGGGTGTAGGTGTAAGCTTATGAGATGTTATGAATACCAGAAGAATTATAGACCGACTATAAAGAAAAGGGATTATTAAGTGATCACTTTTAAGAGATTGGCAACGGTAAGGGGAATTAGGCCGAATTACATAAATTTTGTGGCGGTGGCGCAGTTGTAATGCGTACGTGTTACGATTGAGGCTATCGCTGAGGTCTCGGGTTCGATCCCCGGGTCGGGTAAAGTAGTATTGGGTATTTCCATTACGAAATGCTCAGTATCAACCCGGAGTCTGGAGTTTGTGCCGGGTATGGCTATAGGCTCGCCCCCTATCACATCGTGGGACGGAGATACGCTCGGCAAAATTTGGGTGCACTGGTTACACCTCTGCCTACCCCTTCGAGGATTACAGGCGTGAGTGCGTATACATATTTTTTTCAATACTGTAAATCTATTTTGATATATATTTTCGGCTTCGCATTTGCCCTAAGGCACATCACTAGCACCAACCGAATGCAAATATAATAGCGACAGAGCCCGCCACTCGGGCCAGTTAAATGGATGACTAATGTCGAATTATGCGTTAAAAAACGAATATACTTAAACATATTAATCATATAAATAGGTCTGGATATTAAACTTTATTACGCAATACATCTTTATATATCGTCTACGCTTTTAGAACAAAGGATTAGCTTCGCGAATAAAGTACCTAGTTAATGAAAACTTAGTTTATAGACATTTCGTGTAATGGAATTTTGATTATATTGCCTTTAGAAACAGTGTCACGCACTGAATACTTTAAAGATGATATTGATAAAAAGTTTATAAATATTGTGTCATTGGTATAGTGGCAGCGTGTTAGGGCTAAGAACCACGAGGACCTGGGAATTCCTGGGTTCAATTCCCCGGTCAGGTAATCACACCTGGTGATTGAGTTTTCGATCCAAAAACCACATATACATTGCCCGGAATTAGAATTTGTGTCCGGTATGGCGATAGGGTCGACCCCTATCACATTATGGGATTAAAATTAGCTTTGCGAAATGTGGATCTTGTGTTGCATCTTGGTCTACCCCTTCGTGGATATATGCGTTATACAATATGCATGTTTTTGTATGTATGTATATATTATGCACGTAGATATTTATCAATGTATGATACACACACCACCAAACAGGCGGCAGAAATAGACAAAGTGGTGGTACCTACCCGGGCGTCCTCTCGCATACGATGGATCTACAATCTAGTAAATATTTTTTTATAGCATAGGTCGGCAAATATGCAAGTGGATCACCTGATGGTAAGTGATCTCCACCACACATTTACGCCTACAATACCAGAAAAAAACATGAACGCGTTGGCGACCGTAATTAAGGGATTGGAAAGGTGAGAAGCATTTGGGCCTCCGGATATCTCACTATAAAACGCTGCAGCAAGCCGCTACTTCACCTCAATTTTCTGTGAGACAGTAACCCTGTTGAGCCGGCCCATTCACACTGTAGACAAAACTGTCTACAGCGTGGCTCTATCACTTACCGCCAGGTGACTCACTTGCTTGTTTTCCGTCCTCTACTATAAAAAATGTTTCAAATATCTGTCTACAAATGCTTAACCGCTTATAAACATTGAATGCACGTAAAAACAACGGTAGCGTGTAATACGTCGATTCCGAGATACGCTACCTATATTTCATACAAGGCCTGTTCGGCAAATGGAATAAAACATAGCAATTTCCTTGGGACCATGCGTGGTTCCGTACTCCGTATTTCCTACCGACTCGTACCTTGACAGAACTAATTCAGCCCCGATAAAACAATCGACACTCAATTGTGTACTCACCTCGTTTGTAATAAGGGTGGTGTGTTGTTTCGTGGACGGTAAATAATATGTTGGTGTTCCTCCGGATCCCTGCTTCTAAATAAATAAGAACAATATTGCAACTAGTCTTTCTGTCTTGAATGTTTTTCTATTTCATTACCTTGTTTCAGGCTAGTTTGTTGTTTGGCATATTGTGGAGGTATTTCGTCAACAGTGATATGTGTGATATAATAAAACCATTAAAAAAAAACATGCGGAGCTGTCGTTGGGGACTGCCGATAGAAGTGAAAACTAAGTAACTTGTGAATTGTATCGTCGAGCTATTAGATTATTATTTTTGGTTTGTAATGAGTGTTGATGACCAATTTAATTGTATATATAATGCATACTAATAACGCATGGAGGTATATCTATGTATATATACACAGTATACATATAGCTCATGGGAAGCGTGCGGTGACGATGACGCGAGTTCCATGATTTTTGTTCACCCAAAAATTACACTTATATACACAGTAAACATTGAAGCCAGTGTAATTACTGGGCATTATGAGACTTAACACCTTATGTCTCGGGGTGACGAGCGCAGTCCAGTGTCATGCATTGCTTTGTTATTTAAAGTTCTGTGTGGCGTTGCTTCTATTTATGGGCAGGCGTGACGCTTACCATCAGGCGAGCGAACTGCTCGTCTCGTCATTCAAGGTAATATTTTTTTTTGTTTTGTTTAACTACAGGAATATTTGGATTGTAGGTTTTATTATTTTTATTAGAATAATCAACAAAATCGGTGTATACATGATCTCTTAGGGGTGGATTTTAACCTTGAATTAAAATAGGCAACATTGATCTATATTCCTTCGAATAAAAAAGGAATCATATAAATCGGTCCACATTTGGCAGAGTTATGCGCGGTTATACACAGAAAATAAAATAAATAAATATACAGTTAAATACTACTAACACAATTTTTTTTTTTTTTATTAATTTTAATCTAAAGGCAGAAATAGAAGGTTTCTTTATTTTATTTATTTACTTAAACATAAATAACGCGTCGAATTGAGTACCTCCTCCGTATTTTATGGTCGTTTAAAAAGTAAAAACAATTACATTAATTTCTACAGGTATTTTTGGAGTCCGTACCGTATCGGAGTTAATTAAAAGCCAAAATATTCAAACACGTTACATTACAGCAGTTAGATATTTCTGAAAATACAAATTAAGTTAAATACAGGTAAATTCTTTGTAACATAATGTTGAACGGGTTAAAATTTCTCACTGCCGTTACTTGCTACCTAACCGCATTTTCTGTCTAAAATAATCCCAAAGTGTACGGACTACGGACAACGGACACACGGTGGAATGTAACAATCCCTAACTATTCTACCTTCCGTGGGCTTCACCTAACCACTGCTTTTTAAACCGTTATTTTAAAAGATATTTTACCAAACATATGGTCAATAATAAAAAAAAAAAAGTTAGTATTTATCTCTGTGTGCGCGCTGAGATCTCTGGTTCGATCCCCGGATCGAATAAAAGTGATATTGAGTTTTTCTATTACGAAATGCTCATTATCAGCCCGGAGTCTGGAATTTGTGCCCGGTATGGCGTTAGGCTCGCCATGCAGTGTTTTGTAATTCAAAGTTCGGTGTGGTGTTGCTTCTATTTATGGGTAGGCGTGGCGAATACCACCAGACGAGCGACCTTAGCGTCTCGTCATTCAAGCTAATAAATTTAAAAAAAAATCTTAACATTTAAAAACAGCATGCAATGGTGCGGCGGTACAAAGTTCTTTGAACGAGCTCCGGATTGTCTGCGAGTAGCGTGAGTTCTTTGACGAATTTCCTGCCCGGTTTGTTTCAAAGAGATCCCTATTAGCTAAATTAAACCGCATACTGTGTGGAAAAGGTTATTCACACATGTTTTCGGAAACTTTTCTTAAGATACTTATATTATACTAGCTTTTATTCTCGGCTCCGCCCGCGTGAATGTCTATTTAATATTTATTCTTCATGCAAACTTACATCCCCTATTTGATCCCTTTAGGAGAAAAGCTTACAAAGGTCCCTTCTTAGTGCTCGCTTACGTCATTAAAGGAACCTATGTCTAAAATTTAATGCTTGCACCCAGCAGTTTCGACTGTGCGTTGATCAGTCAGCCAGTTTCTTCTTATTAACCGACTCAAAAAAAGGAGGAGGTTCTCAATTCAATGTTTTATTTTTCCTTTTTTTAATAAATATATAGATTATGGTTTTCATCTTCTTTCAAACTTGAATTCTTAAATACACTCGGTCTTATTATAAATCATAAACCAACTTTACTATCTTGTTCTTTGCTTATAGGATGGTACTGGATACATTTTTGTACCTATTAGATAGTGGCCACTGTACGCCCGATAAAACCATCATAGTCTCTAGTCCAGGCGAGTCTTGAGTCGCGTTTTTTCCGTTTGTGCAAGTATGAAAAATTTAATGAGAGTGAATGAGGCTAAAGAGGTATGCAAGGATCGTAGCAAGTGGAAATCCGTTGTCTCTGCCTACCCCTATGGGAAACAGGCGTGAGTCTATGTATGTATGCATCAATCGTAATAAACGAGTAATTAAAATTATCGAGAAATTTTAGGATGTCTAGATTTTGATAATATCCGGTACATAAACACTCACTGTCAGATGTATGTAATGACCCTTAAATATGACCACACCCTTCTGTAACACCTTGTATATATACAGTGACTTAGGGCCTGCATAATTCTGCCAACCGTCGATGGAGGCAATGTATTTTGACGGACGATATTTTATTTGGACTGCGTTGTACTTACCATCAGATGAAGTATAGTCACTTTTCCATAGATACATGCATACATAGACTCACGCCTGCTTCCCATAGGGGTAGGCAGAGACAACGGATTTTCAATGCAACGATTCTTGCATGCCATACTTTTCCATGCAGGATAAAAAAGGTCTTTAACTTATTACTTACTAAACGAATACATCTACTCTAACATTTTGAAACTGTTATGCAGTGTTTATACATAAAATGTCAGCATATAATTGGAATACATTAATTCGTTCACAAATTGGTCGTCGCGGGATTTAATCACTGAATTTCTTGTTGCGGTCGCGGCGCTAACGTTATGATGCGGTTCAGGGTTGCCACACATATAGTATTTAAAAATAAAAAAAATAGTTATAACAAACTGTGTGGCCGATGGGCAACATCTTAAGAATATTCAGACACTTCCTACCGAAGTTCTTCAGATGCCTAAAGAGCAACTTCAAAACCTGATCAAATACGAGATGGGCTCACGCACCGAGGATGCCGCCTTCGTTTTTTCGTAAGCATTCTAATATAATAATATATAAAGTCCAACAATACACTAGGCCAGGGATTTTTAGAACAGAGTCCGCCAAACTAACCAGTGCGCCACCTGATGGTGAACGATTCCCACCGGCCATGAACATCCACAATGCCTAAAGAAATATTAGGCATTAGGCGTTGCCCTCCTTAAAGGAATGGGATGAATAAAGAACTGAGAAGGAGAAGGGGATTTGGGCCTCCGGATATCTTACTCACCGAACGAAACGCACCAGCTAGCTGCGTATTCACGTGGTGGTTAATATCAAACCCCTGTTCCAGTCCAGTGGTCAGACAGTGTTTTTTTTTATTGGCTTGAATGATTAATGGTAAGCGCCAGGCCTGCCCATAAACAAAAGCGACGCCATACAGAACTTTTAATTACAAAGTACTGCATAAGTTATTAAGTATCATAATGCCCAGTAATTTCACTAGCTTCAATGTCCTTCAAACCGGAACACAATAGTGCTTACACACTGTGGCTTGGCGGCAGAAATTTTATTCGGTGTTTACTACAAGGCTGATATTATATTAAAAATACATAAATAGTATAGGAAAAAGAAAAAGTCTCTAAGACGAGTAGTTTGATACATTTCACTGGCTCAAAAACATTAAATTTTATAGCAAGTGGCAACCCTGGCGACAACCATTTCATGAATATTGAGAGGGGCATAACGGCCGCATTCTACTGATCAATTAACTGGAGAGTAATTACCGACTTTCAGCGGCCATTGCATATCCTATACTGTACACCTGATTGATGATTTACAATCTATTCAGAAAACGTAGTCATTAGTATTAGAAATTATTCCCGTATGTGGTGTTAACTTGTTCCATTCATTCGTTCATTTATATGAATATTTTTGCTTGAGGCTCTGCTTGCGCGCATGACTTTTTCTGGGACAAAATTTGTTTTTCCGAGACAAAAGGTTCCCAATATCCTTCCCCAGGATGTACCCTATCTTCTTACCGAATTTTATTAAAACCCGTTCAGCAGTTTAATCATGATAACGTAACAGAGCTACTTTAGAATTTATAATATTAGTATGAATTTACAAGTCTAGTTGTGACATCAGGCAGGCGGCCGGTCGTAAAACTACAAGCCATATTTTGCGCCTACCCCACTGCAAGTGGGGTCCTATCTTAGTTTGATTAGACCACATCATCGCTCACCATCAGGCGTGATAGTGACCAAACGCGAACTTATTACGCATAAAAAACATATAAAAAGAAACCTCAGTTATATTGCACAAATGAGCCAATCAGAATACAGCTTGACGGTCATGCGTACAATTTACGTAGTTTTATTGGTTGAGTTCCGCGATCTATTTGGATAATCAAACCGAGATTGTTTATTGGAAATGTCCGTAAACGAGTTGCGGCCAATTGAACGTAACTTCTTGCGCAATTTCTTTGCACTACGCAGCCTGTTACATTAAAGTCTTGGATATAATGAGTTCGTATCACTAATCACGAAGCTGTGGTTCCGCAGCCAGCAAGCGTGGATCTGTTAAGGATAATGAAGATGGCATAAAGGTAAAAAAAAATCAGAGCATTCCCCGTGATACAGACGGTAAAAAATGCTAAGCCAGACAATGGCCTTAAACAGCTATAGCGTCGAAAAACACAAAAAATCCAAAGATAATGCCCATGACCTTTCCTTATTCTGACAAAGAAATATAAAACAGTCGAAATTAAACGCGTATATTCATCACTGTCACAATACTCAAGGTGTAGGTCAAATTAAAGGGCAAACTATTTCATAAAATAATAGGTCTTTACCTATGAAATTGCCGTTCTGTACGAAAAGCAGTATAAGTATTTTTTCATCTAACAATAAATGGGCCGACTCGTCCGGGTCGTTACCACTGTCTCACAGAAAACCGATGTAAAGTAGCAGCTTGCTGCTGCGTTTCGTACGGTGAGTGAGGCCAATATCCCCTTCCCAATACCTTAATTATCCCTTTCCTTTAAGGTCGGCAACGCGCCCATGACTCTTTTGATATTGTGGGCGTACATGGGCGGTGGGGATCACTTATCATCAGGTGACCCACTTGCTCGTTTGTCGGCCTATGCAATAAATAAATAAAAATAATCAAAAGTAACCTTATGCTATCGATGCATATTTGCCAGCGGAGTGACAATTTATATATTTTTCAATACTCTTCTGGAAGAAATCGGCTGAACGGGAGGCACCAAACTCTTCAAGGCATTTTGTTCTGCCTTTAGCATATTGAATTTTTCCCCGCCAAAAAGTTATCCATTGTCATTCATCGTATTCTTTGTGTTCTGATGGAGAAGCCCGCACATCTGCAGCCAGCTTTGGTCAATCGCTTGACACTGTTGCTCCTGCACCACAACATGCGACCTCTACTTTTTCTATAATTGGACAGTTTCGTTTTTAATATGACATTTGCTTTTTAACTTCTGTTAATTTAAAAAAAATATAGCTTTTTTTATTTTGGCACGTAAATTCCAATACAATTACACAAATAGATAATGCAAATGCATTAATTATGCAAAATAGCATAAAATATATATATATATAACTCACAGAATTGAGAACCTTCTCCTTTTTTTAATCGGTAAAAAAGACATGCGTAACTATAAATAATCATTTTTGAAAAGTCCAGTGATTCCTTCAATACGAAATGAAAACAAGTTAAAACATTCAAACTTGAACATTTCCCAACAGATAACAGAACCTCTAGTTAAGATACCTACATTATCTCACATCGTAGGGAATCCTTTCAGTAATAATTCAGTGGAACTATATATCGCAGACTCGTCCGTCGGAAATAGAATAGTTAAGTGGACTCATACATCTTGAATTTGCACTGCCCATTCATACAAGGGGTTTTATTTTTGAGTATAAGTACAATTCCTTACGTATCCCATCGTCAAAATTAATGTACTTAATGAAATACTGACTTAAGGGCGAATGCGAGCAAAAATTATATTATAGCTCGAGAAATTCAATTTATATATGTTTTTTTTTATTTATAGTATAGGTTGGCAAACGTGCAAGTGGGTCAACTGATGGTAAGTGATCTCCACCGCCCATGTACGCCCACTATACTAAAATAATCATGGGCGCGTTGCCGACCTTAAAGGAAAAGGATAAGTAGGTAAGGGATTGGGAAGGAGAGGGGAATTTGGGCCTCCGGATATCTCAATCACCGTACGAAACGCAGCAGCAAGCTGCTACTTTACGCCGGTTTTCTGTGAGACATTGGTAACTACCCGGACGAGCCGGCCCATTTATGCTGTAGACAGAACTGTCTACAATAATTAAGGGTTAATAAGTCTATGTCCTAATCCAGGTTATCTGTTATATGATTCCAGTTTATATGATTTCTCCGTGTGCCAAATTTAATCCAAATCCATTCAGGCGGTAAGAAGTGATTGTTTAACAAACATTCAAATTCACAAACTCACAAACTTAGACTACTTTTATCCCGGAAAATTCCCGGACACTCATGCAAGCGCAGTTGAGTGCTATATAGTACTTTATAATTTGAAGTTCTGATTGGTGTTGCTTCTGTTTATGGGCAGGCTTGACGCTTACCATCAGGCGAGCGGCCTGCTCGTCTCGTCATAGAAAGCTAATAAAAAAACTGGTATCATATTTGGTCATGAGAACGCGTTTTATAACACTATCTGGTAGAAAGCCTCAACACAAAGGTACAACAAACATCAACCCGTGATGCCACGGTACAGACATCCTAATTTATTAACCTCGGGCCATAATCATAGCGATTTTATATTTTATTAAATATGCTCAAAGCATGTAGCTTGAAGTAAAGCGAAAAAATCACTCACAAATCCGTATTGTGCTACTTCTCCTTCCACCTGTCCTTATCTAAGGTTGTCTGGAAGAAGTGCGTTTGCGATAAGACCGCCCATTGTATCACCATTACTGTATGATTCTCGTTTATAAGCTACCTACTTTTTTTCGTGTGCAATAAAGAATATTCTATCTATCAGCCTCCGTGGTGCAGCGGGCGAGTAGCCGGCTGCGAAGCGAGAGGCCCTGGGTTCGATTCCCACACTGAGACAAATGTTTGCCTAATTCAAAAATATTTGTTTCTGGTGTGGGTGTTGTGGGACCGCAAGTCCCTCGTAGTTCCTGATACCCACGATACAGGTTTACCTAGTGTGGGGTCAGGACTATGTGTGTGACTGTTGGGTGTATTTATTGGAACGAAGTTCCTTATCGCGCGTTGTGAAAGGGGGCTAGACGGAAAAAAATCTTACGAAAAGTTGTCACGACACTTTTTTCCATTTTTGAAATTATGTAGACAGTTTTAACGACTAAAGTTTGACATAATAGTGTTCGATTTTCAAAACTTTTTTGTGTTTAAGTGGCCAGTGTTGTCAATTTGTGAATCAAGTGAAAACTAGTTGGATGAGGTTGTTAATCGATACATCTTGGATTCAGTTTGGTAAGATATTAAATAATATCTAATTAGAACGAAGTTTTGGAACGAAGTTCCTTATCGCGCGTTGTGAAAGGGGGCTAGACGGTAAAAATTCTTACGACAAGTTGTCACGACACTTTTTGCTATAGTAAGCTATTGTAAGCTGTGCGGCGTCGCATGTTTCTCTGTCTGTCTCTCTCTCTCTTATAGAAAGCAAGCCAAATATTTTCATTTCTATTTCGCATTGAACAGTGTTACGAATATAATATATAATAATAAATAATATTATTATTTATTATTAATAATAAATACAAAAATTAATAATTAATTATATATTAATTAATTATTATTACATTTAGAATCCCAAACATATGTTTCCTACTTCAGTTACCACAAGCCAATTATTACGAAAATTGAGCCTACTGATTAAGTTTATATAACATTATATTTGTTAATAATAAAAAAAATATTATTATAACTTAAAAAAAATAAAATTTTATTACAATTCCTTCACTAATTAATCGAAAAGAACTTCGTTCCATCCGGGTGTCCCTTGACACCTCTCAAGTTTTTTTTTTGTTTATATATCTTATCCCACTCTCAGTGGGGTCGGCGCAACAAAAGTTTTAACACATGTTAAAGAATTGGCTTGTACGTTTTACAACCGGTTACCTGTCTGACGTCAACCCCTCTGGGGCGAAAACACCTGGACCCGAACCAGATATTTGTGGATCATACAAACATTTTTGTCTCAGTGCGTGAATCGAACCCGCAACTTCCCAATCCATTAATTATTCCTTTTTTTTAAAGTCGACAACGCGTCTATGGTGTTCTGGTATTGTGGGCGTTCATCATGAACATCATTTACCATACAGTGACCATCTTGCTCCTTCGCTGGTCAATACTATAAAAATAAATAGTGTATACATAATCACGTCGTAATCAATCTTATCATAAACTCAGAAACTGGTGAAGTTCTGGATTTATATCTCATGTTGGTTAATTACGATTCCTCAATGTGCAGGTTCAGAGGTCATGATAATCATTACGCTACAGGTGATCGAATTACTCGTTTACCAGTTTTAATAAATTTACTTCAATTATACCCGTTAGTTTTCCATTTTCCTCCTTCATCAAATAATGATAAATACACCCAACAGTTACACACATAGCCCTGACCCCAAACTAGGTTAACCTGTATCAGGAACTACGAGGGAATTGGTCCCACAACACCCAGACCCGAAATAAACATTTGTGGATTACACGATAAACATTTGTATCAATGCGGGAAGCGAACCCACGGCCTCACGCTTCACAGCCGGCTACTACTACCGGTCTAAACCCGACAACCCACAACAGGAACCAAGCTTCGCTATTAGCCCGTCCGGTAATCTGCAGAGTGTACCACGTGCAGGTGAGGTTGGCTTTGACCTAAATTATTGATGGCCCACTTACACTTCGAGTAATCCTTAACCTTAAAAGGTATCATCAAAATCCGGTTAGATTTCGTGGATTTATACGAAAACATTTTTTTTATGGCATAAACAAGCAAGTGGGTCACCAAAAGTGGTAAGTGATCTCCACCTCCCATATACGCCGACAATACCAAAGAATCATGGTCGCGTTGCCGAACTTAAAGGAAAGGGATAATTAAGGGATTTGAGCCTCCGGATATCTCAGTCACCGTACGAAACGTAACAGCAAGCTGCTACTTTACGTCGGTTTTCTGTGAGACAGTGGTAACCTGGACGAGCCGGCCCATTCATGCTGTAGACAAAAGTATCTATAGCGTGGCTCTACCAAAATAAAACATAAAATTATTTTAAAACGAATCATCAAAATCCACATTTAGTGGAGTTATGTGAGAAATATAAATATTTAAATACAGTTCGTCTGTGAACCCCTCCTTTACGCACTCGATCGTATACTTAATGGCCCCAAATTAAGCTACATCGAGTGTTACGCTCTCGGCAATCATAACTTGATACAAGACTTCTGCACGTAATGTATACGGTAACTTTACTGTTATCAACACGCTAATGAGATGTGCTTACATGGAGCGAGCTTTTTCAAGCTTTGTATCCACGTATACCACGGTAGGTAAAGAAAACCAGTCTTCTAAATTGTTGGAGAAAATCGCGAACTAACATACGAGTATATACTGATTGAATACGGAACCTAATTTTTAAGTCAGTTTATTTTTAATTAAATACATTTTAATTTATACTACCTTGAATATTTCAGATTTTTTCACTGCATAGTTTAAAAGTTAGAGTAGGGACACATTTTCCAGGCCTTTGGACACGCATATCTCACAGACTAATGACATATAAAAAAGTTGTTTGGCGACCTCTATATCATTTAAGGACCTATACAATAATATCACTCCTATTTATGTGCATTAGAAAAAAAACTGCACTCAGTTACATGTATGGAGAGCCACTCAAATTTTCCTATTTGACTACACCTATCATCAAAATTTAATTTTTATTAATATTTAAGGCTAATCTAAGTCTAAGAATAAAAAACAATAAAAAAACAACGTTTCTTGCCCGTTCATCTCTAGCGAAACAGCATTCCGAATTGGCGGTAGAGTTTTTAAGGACATTTTATGGATTCAATAAATATTTTGATTTGATTTGAATACAATGGCTATGACATGTGGATGGACAGACAGGCGGACGGACATAAAAAAATATAAGGGTTCCGATTTTACCATTTAACTACGGAACCTTAAAAAGCATACATTCAATAATCATACATTTGCTGTTTCTAGCGCTGTACGCCATTCAGCTCGCTGGTTTACAAAACAAAAGTTAGTGAATGTGAATTGTGCCGAGTTATAACTTCACGCCGGCGCGGACGGGGGCGGTCTCTGTGGCAAAAGTCAAGACAGAAAGTTTTCGGCACCCCAGAGAATTTTCCAACAAGCTGTGTGTTACCGATCCACGTTTCAATTCAGTTTGTTTTGTTTTTAAATATGAATTCGAATCTTGGAAATTGTGTTTTTTATAATAGACCGGCACATGAGCAAGTGGGTCTGATGGTAAGTGATCTCCACTGCCCATGTACGTCCTCAATAACAGAAGAATCTTGAGCGCGTTGCCATCTTAAAATAAAATGATAATTAAAGGTTTGAGATGTGGAAGGAGATTTAGGCCTCCGGATTTCTCACTGACCATACAAAACGCAGCAGCAAGCGGCTACTTTACGTCGGTTTTCTGTGAGACATTGGTAAGCCGGTCGAGCTGGCCCATTTGTGCTGTAGAAAAAACTGTCTACAGCGTGGCTCTACCACTGGCGTTTAATCAGCGCGCTACCCTGCCACGTTGATACTTTTTTGCCATGCCATAACCCGTCATAGAGTGAAATGTGTCAAGAAAACCTTAAACAGGTTAAACTGTTGTCATTGCCCGATCTGGAAATTGGACCCTAAACTTGTGAGTTTGGTTGTTACCACTGCCCCGGTGGCACAGGTGTAATGCGTACGCGTTACGACTGAGGCTGACGCTGAGGCCTCGGGTTCAAGTGATATTAGGTTCTTCTATTACGAAATGCTCAGTATCAGCCCAGAGTCTGGTGTTGTGTCCGGTATGGGGATAGGCTTGCCCCCTATAATATCGTGCGACGGAGATACGCTCGGCGAAATGTGTGTGTACTGGTTACACCTCTGCCCACCCCTTCGGGGATTACAGGCGTGAGTGTGTATGCATATAACAACCATCTTTAACATCTGATGATTCCATAATCATAACGTTTAAAAAATCTTAGAAACCGACTTCAAGTAATAGCATGTAAATTCCAATACAATAACACAATCGCGACGAGTGTACTATTGTCCGTTGAGGACTTTTTTTTCTCCGTACTCCGTCATCAGATCTTAACCAAATTTATATATACACATCGCAGCTAAACTCTATCAAGTGAATTTTTTTCTAACAAAATCGGCCCACAATTGGCGGAGAAATCGATGTACATACATAAACAAAAAAAAAATGCGCTGAATTGAGAACCTCCTCCTTTCTTGAAGTCGGTTAAAAAGTCAAAGTTACAAGTACAATAATAACTGGCAAAGGTGGAAGCAAAGTTTTTATTAAATTCATCAGGTAAGGACTTACTATCCGCAGTACAGTAAGTGCTGTCGGAGTTTAATTAATTTACTTAACCACCGGGGGATAAATTCATTGTGAACTAAACATTTCGAAGAACTTCAACTTTACGCCGCGCCTGTACGGTTTTTACTTATTTCTAGAGCATTACTTTTTACAACCTGAAAGGTATTAAGCATATATGTTACAGTATTCGTGTTTATGTCGTTGAGACTTTTAAAGTGTCTCTGGTTACTGCGTAGATACAATTTTGTCAGCGAAAAAATTTGAGTTTGTTCGGAATTTATGATGCAGCGTTAGCTCGGAGATACGGACTGTCGAGACGAAAGTTGTAGGTCCGTAGCCCTAAGAGTATGCACTGACTATAACGCCCAGTTTCGGAAAGGCTGATCAATGTTAAATTAACTAATCAAATCTCATGTTAAGTCGAAATTTAGTTGCTAAAAGCGTGATCAACACCTTTGATTTCACACATGTTAGCTAACATAACTTTCAAATTAATATGAAAAATCGTATGTCAAACGGTACTAAAGAGAGATCAAATATTATAATTTTTTCACTAAATAATGTTTCAGCAACTCGAATTGATTTGACAGCAATGTCAACTCAAAGTTCTGTTAGTTGAATGTTGATTTGATCAACCTTTCAGAAACCAGGCGTAAGTTACGTGTGTATTGATTGTATCATCTGCTTTAAGGGCAAAGATGGTACGGCAGTACCAGTTCTTTGAGTGGTAAAGTCACGCTGTAGATAGTTTTGTCTAGAGCATGAATGGGCCGGCTCGTCCGGGTCGTTACCACTGTCTCACAGAAAACCGGCGTAAAGTAGGAGCTTGCTGCTGCGTTTTGTATGGTGAGTGAGATATCCGGAGGCCCAATCCCCCTCCGCTTTCCAATCCCTTAATTATGCCTTTCCTTTAAGGTTGGCAACGCGACAATAATTGTCTTGGTATTGTAGGCGTTCATAGGCGGTGGAGATCACTTACCATCAGCTGACCCACTTGTTCGTTTGCCGGCCTATGCTATAAAATAAAAATAAATAAGTACGGATAACACCAGGCAAAAGAAAGATATACCTATGACTCGAACCTGTTGTTCAAAAATTCTATTCTTTTTTTCATATTTTTTTGTACCTGCGTATGTAAATATGTCGTTGTCTGTGAAAAATAAATTGTTTTATTTCTTTCTATATAATTATCAAGCGCGTGGTACCCATTTTATTCACTACAATTTTAGTAATAACTTCTTGAAGAGCGTACGTTTCATATTAATAAGAGTCGACACACTAAACGATTCTGATTAACCGCATTTCGTCTCCGCATTTGTCATATAACACAGCCACCAAGATGTTGAAAGATTAGATAAGACAGAAAATAGACAGACCTGAGGACCTAGCACGAATAACTTGCGAGAATTCGTATCGAAATGTCAAAAAATTGTTTGAAACTTCATACAAATGCTAGCGTTCTAGAAGATTCGAATACTTATTCGTAAGTTGTTCATGCTCGCCCCTCTGATTGTATTATGTATGTGTTGAGTGCTAGAGCAACGCTGTAGACAGTTCTTTTTTTATATATATCATAGACTAGTAAACGAGCAAGTGTGTCAACTGATGGTAAGTGTCCTCCATCGCCCATGTACGCCCTCAATACCAAAAAGTTCATGGGCGCGTTGCCGACCTTAAAGGAAAGTGATTGGGAAGGGGAGGTGTATTTGGGCCTCCGGATATCTCACTCACCGTACACAAGCTGCTACTTTACGCCGGTTTTCTGTGGGAACGACCCGGACGAGCTAGCCCATTTATGTTGTAGACAAAACTGTCTACAACGTGGCACTAACACTCACGAATGGGCTTAACAATATATGATAACTATCCATAATTTTTCTCGGATATATCATACTAATATTATAAATGTGAATGTAAGTTGTTTGTTACGCTTTCACGTGAAAACTACTTAACCGATCATCATGAAACTTTGTACACATATTCTTGGAGGTATAAGAAGTAACATAGGATACTTTTTATGAAAAAATATATATCTATTTGTTTGTTTCACGCCTAAATCACTGAACCGATTTTGATGAATTTTGATGTAGAGATAAATGGGACCTTGGAGACGGCTATAGGCTACGTTTTATTTCGGAAAAATCTATTCACGCGGGCGGAGCCGCGAGCAAAAGCTAATTGTTTATAAATCTATACATAGTATGAAACATCGCTATCTGCGTCTGTCTGTTTATCTCCTAAACTCTGCAACAGATTTAATGCGGTTTTCACTATCATTTAGAGAATTTACCCCGGAAGTTTTATATGCTTATCACGCTATGACCCATGGGAACAAGGCAGTAATATACCTTGAAATTGCGAGATACAGATAGTCAATCTAAAAATTATTTCCGATTATGACAGTCTGCGTGGCGCAGTTGACGAGTATCCGGCTGTGAAACGAGAAGCCGCGGGTTCGATTCCGGCACCGACACAAATGTTTGTGTGATCCATTAATATTTGTTTCGGGTCTGGGTATTGTGGGACCGCAAGTCCCTCATAGTTCCTGATACCCATGATACAGGTAAACCTAGTGCGGGGTCAGGACTAAGTGTGTTACTGTTGGGTGTATTGTTTTTTGTCATTTATAATTTTTAGTTTGTGGTGTTTACCTTTAAGTATTTGTTACATTTATAAATGTTTACGTGTTGTTTTTATAAAAATTAAATCTAAACAATTGCTGTAGGCCAAAACACAACAAATGGGGTGTGGCTGTGTCATGGTGTAATTATATTTTGGATGAAGATGATCGATATTATGTAGCTGCAACGCCAGACTGTATACCCCGATTTTGTTATCATTCATTTTTTGAATTGCCTCCAAATATGGAATTTATTTCAAAGACGTATTCACGTCAAAAATGTTCACATAGTGGTAGGTATACATACGCACTCACGCCTGTAATCCCCGAAGCGGTAGGCAGAGATGTAACCAGTACACCCACATTTCGCTGAGCGTATCTCCGTCCCATGATGTGATAGGGGGCGAGCCTATCGCCATACCGGGCACAAATTCCAGACTCCGGGCTGATACTGAGCATTTAACATAGTGGTATGTTTAATCTTATTCCAAAACATACACAATTTTTATAGCATTTTGCTTTTACGCCTTCCATAATAACATAAATCAGTGACGCGACGAGGTACGTGTATGTCTTCATACATACCACGCACTCTTGTCTTATGAGTCGAATATTAAGAGCCCGGGGAATACTTACATGAAAATAAAAATGTTGTGGCGCCGCCATTTTTATTGTGAGCTGTGTGGTGAGAATGTTAAAACGACCCTAAATAGCCCAGCGAGTGTGATGTAGGACAAACACGACACTTTATTTTGTTATTTCCCTTTGTATATGTTTTTTGACGTGTAAATTAAGGATTTTAGGATGTGTTAGATTGTTATGTAGGGGCTTGTTTTTGTTTCGTTCTCTAGATAACATCCTACAGTAGCTGTCGTATTTGGTCTTGTGTATTTTTTATAGTATAGGCCGACAAACGAGCAAGTGGGTCACCTGATGGTAAGTGATCTTGTGAAGTGATGGTAAGGGAGGGAGATTGATATCTCACTTACCAGCAGCAAGCTCCTACTTTACGCCAATTTTCTGAGGGACAATTGTAAAGCCCGCACGAGCCAGCCCATTCTTGCTGTAGACAAAACAATCTAAAGCGTGTGTCTCTACCACTCAAAAAGTGTGTGTAGTGCGATCCAAATTTTAATAATAAGTAGTTTCTTCAGATACAACAAGACGTGCGTAAACCCCCCATTACCCTATTATACACACATACTTACATATGCACTCAAACCTGTAATCCCCGAAGAGAGGGAATTACCGCAGAGGTATAACCCACATTTCGCCGAGCTTATTTCCGTCCCGTATTAACCGAGCATTTTAAAATAGAAAAACCCAATATCACTTTTACGCGACCTGGGTATCGAACGCGAGACCTCAGGGCAGCAGTCGTACCCGTACGCATTACAACTGCGCTACCGAGGCAGTCCTATTCTATTATATTCATTGTTATTCTACTTTTAAATGTGAAAATTTAAATGTTGATGTGTTTGTGAATGAATGTTTGTTTATCGGCCACGCGTTAACCGCTGAACGGCATTCGATGAAATTTGGCACAGCGATAGACCATGACATGGATTAGGATATAGGCTAGTTTTTATTCCGAAAAAGGACGTTTAACCGGGCGGAGCCCCGAGCAAAAGCTAGTATATAATATAGGTACGTAGAACGTAAATTCACCGCGGTCAGAATTCGGTTCTTGGAACGTCAAATGTCATCGTGAGGGATTTATCGCACAGTGAACGACGTTTCACTAACTTTAAAGGTTTCCGTGATTTTGGACCTCCGCGGAATTCAGCCTGAGAAGTTTTTCCACTCTTTTATATCTATCCCTTTGGGACAGTGAAAAATTGCTCAACAGGTAAAAAGGATAAAATATTTCTTCAAGATAAGCGCTATCTTAATGATTCTTATAATTATAGATTTATCAAGGGATTTCGCTTGCTGATGAATAGGGTCCACAATTATTCTTCCTCGACTGCCGCTGTGGTGCAGTTGTAATGCGTACGCGGTACGACTGCTGTTCTGAGGTCTCGGGTTCGATCCCTAGGTCGGGTAAAATGATATTGGGTTTTTCTACCACGAAATGCTTAATATCAGCCCGGAGTTTGCCCGATATGGCGATAGGCTCGCCCCCTATCACATCATGGAACGGAAATAAGCTCGGCGAAATGTGGGTGTACTACCACTTCTACATAATCTTTCGGGGAGTAGCGGCGAGAGTGCGTATGTATGCAATTATTGTTCCCCTCTTATCATTCTGACTAATTGAAAACTATTGCAAGGTTCAAATTAAATTCTGCAACGTTATAGTTTTATATCAGATTCTAATTCTATTCGACTGTGGTAGAAGTTCAAAACACAAAAATAAACAATAAAATATTTTGACTGCCAACGGCATAAGTACTGACTACAATGAGACTAATAGAGAATTTTATTTTTGACTTTCAGTGTCATTTTTTGATTATATTTATTGATTTTGTTATTTCATTCTACGTATTAAAAATC
Source organism: Mimas tiliae (assembly GCA_905332985.1). NCBI lineage: Eukaryota > Metazoa > Arthropoda > Insecta > Lepidoptera > Sphingidae > Mimas > Mimas tiliae. The sequence goes on along the minus strand of HG995262.1, from coordinate 5,088,827 downwards.
TATTGAAGTTAGCAGTCCGTAAGCTATGTCAGCAGTTAATCACGTAAATTTGGTGGCAAATCATTCCTATGCTTCTTTGGATTGCATTGTACTATTTGTAGCAAAATAATATAGAAATGAAGACGTAATTACGTATCCCCCTCGCCCTTCGGCCCTGGACTACGGACGGCTTATTCAGCACAACTTTATGCACTTCGCTGTATGCTGCGTAAGCCTTCCCAGACTCCCAGGAGTTCGACCACCCATAGTGTAAGTTAACTTTAAGATTTGATTGTTCATTTTTTAATTTATTAGTATTAAAGCCTCCAAATCGGCTACATGTCTTTTAATTCTAATTAAAGTTTTTAAAAAGTAATTTTAGTGCTCCCCAAATTTCACTACGTATTTGCCTTACATTGTTTTATTTTTTCAACAACCGAATGTATGATAGTCTTTTTATACATAAAATCCATTTTTACAAGTGCGCTATCTAACTTCATCTACCTCTAGCATAACACCCACTTCGTTACGCAAATTTGTCGCGAAGTTCTCGCATTTACATGAATAATTACTGAGATAGGCATCTCAGACTTCCATCCGCGTAAGTCAAAGGTGCTTTGGAATTCTCTTTTCTATTGGGAATTTTTAATCATAATTTTTTCACTTTTACTTTAGCGAATAAATATTCATGGATTCTTGTTTACTTAGCTACATTAATGGTAGTAAAGGTCTTTTGTGAAGTTGTTGCAGTGTTTTAAGTCATCAATTTAACAGAAGCAATCTGAAATACAACTAGTTTATATGGTTTTTATCGCGGTTTAGTTTTTATTTTATAGAAGCAATCTGATTTGGAAACTGATGACGAATTATGGAAACCCATCTTAAAAGAATGGGGATCAGAAGGGGGGATTGGCCGGATCTCCGGAAATCTCATTTTTCATACGAAACGCAAAAGCTAACTGCCGCTTCACGACAATATTCTGTGAGACAGTGGTCCTACCTCTGTCAAGCCTGCCTATTCATGCTTTAGACAGAAAGGTATACAGTATCTTGGCACTACATGACTTACTACCGTACTCAGAAATGTGAAGTAAGATTAAGTAATCATTAACTATTTCTTATAATTTTTTAAAGTGGTAGAGTCATGCTGTAGACAATAATGTCTACTTGACCGGGTTGTTACCACCGTCTCACAGAAAAATAACAGTGATAGACAATTATGAGATATCCGGGAGTAAACGTAGCTTATAAACTTCTCCAGGATCCCATCTATCTCTGTATCAATATTCATCAAAATTGCTTTAACGATTTAGGCGTGAAAGCGTAATAAATAAACTCACTTTCGCATTTATAATATTTCTAAGTACGGCAGTTAGGAAGTATTGAGTTGACAACAATAATTCACCGAATCGGTTCAGCAGTTTCGTGAAAATGTAACAAACAAGATAACTTTCACTTTGATCATATAAGAAATTCATATGGATATGTGGATAGGCTGGCAGGTATTCATATTTACCTCTTCTATAAATAAGTTCGACGTTGTTCGCGGTGTTGATTCCGCCAACTAACAAGGCACAGACGCGCAAATCAAATCAGTCTGCCCGAGAGGCAAACACTTTTCAATATTTCCCGCGGAATACTCGTATTCCATCGAGCGTTCTATTTGTGTCGAGCTCTCTTTATCCGGCGAAAAAAGCGGAGGAAGTTTTCAATTCGACGCGTATTTATTAGGATTCTGTAGCGAAATGGCAAAATATACCCTTTATAATTTCGTCATGTCTGACCGTCTGTATGTCACAGCCATTTTACTCGGAGATTATTAGCGTTATATGGACGAACTTTTGATGTTAGATGTATTCTACACAATAGTGTACTGAAATGAATTTTTATATACGTAATTAGTTTGTGAGTTTTGAGTTTCGAAAGTCGTGAAAAATGTGTTCCCCTCGAACTTTTGAACTATAATATAGTAAATTTTGAAAAAAATTGAGTATTAGTAGTAATAAAAGGTATTTATTTGAACGAAAATTGATTTCAATAGTGTAAGTTTTATAGTTTTTGAGATATGGGATATTTTCGGTTACACTACGGCCCCCTTTACTGTGCGTGGTCTGACACACACAAGGCTGGTTTGTTTTCATTACTTTTTCATATCAGTGGCAACGAGCTGCCAGTTTACGTCGGTTATCTGTCAGAGAGTGGTACTGACCCGGTTGAGCCGATCCATTAAATAGATAATTATTTATATCTACAGTGTGGCTTTACCACTTTCAAACCCACCTAGTTTGAGCAAATGGCAAATTAATCTTACGTTGATCCAATTAATTAATTAATAAAATAAGTAAAAAATATTCTCACAAAAATATAATTAAGAATAATATCCATAGATAAGTTTAAGTAACGAATAAAATCGTTTATTTATCATGTAGGCAATTAAAATAGCGCTTTTGATAAGTACGCAGAACAAAAATAAAGCAAGATATTTAATTATCACAAACCATATTAATAGCAACTTATACAACGTGTTACAGAAAGGTGTGGTCATATTTTAGGGTCATTACATGCACCTTACAATGCGTACTTGTGTACCGGACCTTTTCAAAACCAAGACATCCAAAAAAATCACGTTAATTTTAATCTTTCGTTTATTAAGATCGATAAGATTGATGACATCACTATTAATTATTATGAACGACACTCACTTTTTAATAATCTGGAATAAGATTTACGTAATTCTACGGACATACGTACTTAACTTGTAATTTAAACACAAATTAACACTTGAAAGAGACTGTGTGCTGAAAACGATATAGGTACCATCCTCTAGAAGCATGTTAAAGACTTCATTCTCGGGTCTTCCATCTATGTATTTGGCTTAATACAGTCGACGATCCTCTTATAAGCTGTTATTAGTTACACCAACACAAAGTACCAATACATAATACTTGTTACTTGTTTTTAGTCAAATACAACATAATATGAACTCGTAATCAGTTCTAAAAATCACAAATTTCCGAACTGACTGCGTCAAATAAATATTGACATTTGACAACTGTTTAATGTTTTTTTAATTATAAAATAATTAAATGCAAGGAGGTCTAGTATCATTGTTTATCATTTAGTGTTGTTCAAAGTTGAAAGTCGATATCGACATGTTACTCATACGATAAAAAAGAAAATTCTATAATTAATGTCCCAGCAAAGCAATCGGATTTGGTACTATGGGAGATAAAGTACTTATACCCATACTATACATTGCTTAAATTTGCCCGCCCCTTTCTATAACACGTTGTATAGGTACTTATGTAGGGTACATATTATACATAGCATCATCAATAATACACTATGCATCTATATTAAATCAGTATAATGTTATACTTTATAAAATATTTTTATTATGGAACAAGTCCAATATTGTAATAAATTTGTATTTAATTTTAGGGTGCGGGGGTCGAGATGCACCATGTGCATAACCGAAACGGCACGGTTGGTGCGCTAAAGTCACATAATCTATGGACAGAACAAACAGAAGCCGTGTTACTCCACTTCCGTGGATAAGTTCACACAAGAAATATAGACATATTTTCCATTTCAAAAAAGTGAAAAATATTACGCCCTATGAAGTACAAAGTCTCTAACAAGCTGTCTACTAAAAAGGGATTAGCTCTAATCTCTAGAGATAAGCGCCCGCTTTATCTCCAAATTTTGAATTTAGAACACGAGTGTTCCACTTAAAGTTGTGATGAAAGATAAAAGTCCTCCCGGACCGGTGAACGAATGAATTGAAAAGAGGGAACGGATTTTATTGAATGATAAATTGAATGAAACGTTTTGGACTTGAATTGTTTAATGTGCCGTCACAAATTGTGATTTGTTTCGCACACAATGGGGTCCATTTTAAAGTATTTTCAACCCGCGATAAAAAAGGGGTGTGTGTGTTTGTAGCATTGTAGTATCTAAACGAATAGATGGGCTTGATTGCGTTTTTATTTATTCGAAAACTTGTTTAAATCGAGATGGGTCGTAGCGATGTTTGTTTCGATGGTATTAGGTTTTTATCATTTTGTTTTCTTTTGTATTTATAATATTTTTTGACATTTTAACATACTCTGGTAGGACCCTCGTAGGCGAGGGTAGGTAGCCCGACTGGTTTGGTACCACCACTTTGTCTATTTCTGCCACCAAGCAACAGTATGTAAGCACTGTTGTGTTTCGGTTTCAAGGACATTGAAGCTAGTGAAATTACTGGAGATTATGAGACTTAATATCTCATGTCTGAGGGCGGCGATCGCAGTCCAGTGCCACGCAGTTGTTCACTCAAGCCAATAAAAACACCTTAACCGACGGTTGGTATAATAAAGTCCCATCATACCTACTAATGGGGAAACCATGCTAATCATGTTAAAGCACAATCAATTACACGTTTCAGTTAAATAATCCTTACAATTATTTATAATTTATATTGCTGAAACAACTAAAATATAATTTATATACACGCTTTACTGGTACAATAATGTTTTCAGACATGAAATCTTTTTTTTTTTTTATAGTATAGGCCGGCAAACGAGCAAGTGGGTCACCTGATGGTAAGCGATCTCCACCGCCCATGTACGCCCACAATACAACAGAATTATGGGCGCGTTGCCGACCTTAAAGGAAAGGGATAATAAGGGATTGGGAAGGGGAGGGGGATTTGGGCCTCCGGATATCTCACTCACCGTACGAAACGCAGCAGCAAGCTGCTACTTTACGCCGGTTTTCTGTGAGACAGTGGTAACGATCCGGACGAGCCGGCCCATTCATGCTGTAGACAAAATTGTCTACAGCGTGGCTCTACCACTCGTAAACAATCAATTTAACAAGTATCGTTCTAAATAATATTTTATTATATTTTGCGTTTATAACGTTTTACCTATTGTCAACTGGTAACCAAAATACACCCAACAATCACACACATAGTCCTGACCCCACACTAGGTTAACCTGTATCGTGGGTATCAGAAACTACGAGGGACTTGCGGTCCCACAACACCCAGACCCGAAACAAGTATTTGTGGATCAGACAAATATTTGTCTCGATGTGGGAATCGAACCCACGGCCTCTCAATTTGCTGCCGGCTATTCGCCGCCTGCGCCACGGAGGCTGTCGAAGCTCTAAATAGACGCTGTTGACAGATTTGTCTACAGTATATCGGTTTTATTTATGTTCATTAATTACGTCATCCGTTTTTCAGTGTAATTCTGTATTGTTTTTAAACGTCAAAGAGGTAATCACGTATTTGCAACAATGTTTTTAAAACTAGAAGGTCCAGGTAACCAGGTCAGTCGGAAACTGCAAGAGCGACGGAGCACAATGGAAAAGCGACGTCGCTTCAGTTAATGTATTGCTGTTTCTTTAGTTCCCTCGACGTCCGCGTCGAGTCGCACCTGGGCACCTAAGATTAAAAGTGAATTTGTCAGTGATGAAAACAGCTGTTATTTCTATGAACGTCTTTGTCTTCGAAATTTTTGAGTATTGGATTCACAATATCATTACTTAAAATTCGTTTAAACGTTGTTTCTAAAATATTTTTTGTTACCTATTTATTTATTTATTAAGACGAAATGAGCAGCCTGTCTACTCTTGAAATACAATTTCAACAGGGAAACAGTTTTTTAGCAATTCCGTTCCAAATACTCTTGAGTATTCTTGTAATGGTGGTGCCAATCAGCTAACGGAATAATAATTTTAAAAATGAGTTAATAATAATTTTTGAGTCACGCTGTAGACACTTTTGTCTACAGCATGGAAGGGGCCTGCTCGCCTGGGTCGTTACCACTGTCTTACAAAAAACCGACGTAAAGTAACTGCTTGCTGCTGCGTTTCGTACGGTGAGTGAGATATCCGGATTCCCAATTCCTTAACCTTTTCCTTTAGGGTCGGCACCGCGCCCTTGATTTTTTTGGTATTAAAGGCGGTGAGCGGTGGAGATCACTTACCATCAGATGACCCACTGGCTCGTATATTATACCTATACTGGCATATGCTATAAAAAACGGTGTCAGTGCGGGAATCAAACCGACGGCCTCTCGTTTTACAGCCAGACACTAGCCCGCCACTTTATATATAAACTACTTTAAATACTTACGACATTATTATGAATCTCTTCTCAGTTTTACTTGTACATCACATCACATAGATTCACGATTGTTCTCCATAAGGGTACGCAAAAATTCTATCTCCATAAGGGTACGCAAATATTATGTCTTCGAACCAAAATAGTCATTTCTACATAATACAAATCATAATATAATTGTTATGTCATTTCCAATCCAAACTTTAATGTTATTGGTACACCTGATACACCAATTTTTACGTGGCATGATAGAATTCTAAAGTAATAAATAGGACTTTTCGCCTCCAAGAAATTGGTTGCTGCGTGACAAATAGTGCGCCCTCGTGCAGAGGCGATTGAAAATTGAAGTGTCCGCTTCCAAATATACACATATTTAGAGCATGTGGAGACAGAATATGATAGTGAGTTGTAAGTTTATATATATTTTTACTTGAATGACGATACGAGTAGGTCACTCGCCTGATGATAAGCGCCACGTCTGCCCATAAACAGAAGAAACACCATACAGAACTTTAGATTACAAAGTACTGCATGGCACTGGACTGCGTTCGTCACCCCGAGACATAAGTTATTGTATCATGATGTCCAGTAATTTTACTAGCTTCAATGTCCTTCGAACCGAAACACAATAGTACTTCAACACTTTCTTCGCGGTGGAAATAGACAAAGCGGCGGTACCCAGACGGCCTCTCGTATACTTGGGACCTAGTGTGTGGTGTTTTTTTATAGCACTGGCCGGCAAACGGGCTAGTGGGTCACCTGGTGGTAATGATCTCCACCGCCCATGTACGCCCACAATACCAAAAGAATTAAGGGCGCGTTGCCGACCTTAAAGGAAAGGGATAATTAAGGGAATGGGATGGGTCGGAGATTTTGGCCTCCGGATATCTCACTCACAATACGAAACGCAGCAACAAGCTACTACTTTACGTCGGTTTTCTGTGAGGCCGTGGTAACGACCTGGACGGGCCGGCCCATTCATGCTGTAGACATAAGTGTCTACAGCGTGGCCCTACCACTCAAGGACCGGTGTCAAGAAGTGTCCGGTTCGAAGGACCAAAAAGAGTATAAATGGGCTACTGCGGCACCCGTACAGGCAGATAGTGAAAATGTATGTATATTGTAAAATTTCTAATGATATGATATTATAAAGTGATAATGAGAACGCACGACATAACACTTTCAATTGATTTGTGAACTGAGGGGCTAGCAAGAATAACTTGCGAGAACGTATTCGTATCGAAATGTCAAAAAAATTGTTTGAACAATTCGAATGCTTATTCGTAAGTTGTTCGTGCTCGCCCCCTGAACTGGATTTAATATACAATGCTAACTTTGTGGAAAATGCTGATGCGACAAAGTATATACTGTACTAGTGTTAGCTCGTACGAATAGTATATCACAAAAAGTGACTGTCAACGATATGTATTATATTAGTAGTCGGCTGCGAAGCGAGAGGCCGTGGGTTCGATTCCCACACCGAGACAAATGTTTGTGTGAACCACAAATATTGGTCTCGGGTCTAGGTGTTGTGGGACCGCAAGTCCCTCGTAGTTCCTGATACCCACGACACAGGTTTACCTAGTGTGGGGTCAGAGCTATGTGTGTGACTGTTGGGTGTATTATTATTATTATTATTAGACATACCTCAGTGGCCACGGCATGTGCTCACATCACAGAATACTATCAGATATATGTATGTACCCATCAGGGTCATCTATGTATCGACATAAATATATCACAGAACTGTTTTTTTTTTTTTTTTATACTGGCACGTCATAGTGACTACGCTACACCTGATGTTAAGTGCAGCGCAATCCAAGAATACTGTCGACCAACGACAGACGATGTGTCTATCGTAGGTCGGCAAAATTATGCCGGCCTGCACATTTAAGACATTTTAAGGCCATTGTCTTCAGAATTGAGTCTATTATTCGTCCAATTAGTGTAGCGCTCTGTGATTGGTCAGCCGAGATTTGAGTTTCAGAACAACAACGCAGTAAGATTTCTGTGGATTCTAATAAACACATAAATATGTTATTACATAATATATACCTTTGCTGAAAAGCTTTCGAAACGTCGGGACTAAAGTAAAAATTAAACTGCGATAAAATCCGTATAAACTAGTTTTATTTAAATGTGTAATATTCGCGTAAACCTAAGAAATCACTATTAATCAATTATTAAAAACTTCAAATTATTATTGTCTATCCTGGGTCTTGAACTTAAGACCTCACGATTTCGCAGCCTAAGTGGGCTGCCTTTAGACCAATGAGGAAATCTAAGTATAGTTTTAATGTAGATGGAAATTCATTGAATAACCTAGCAGTTCAATGCAATGTAACATGCGAAATAATGCGAGACTGTCCCGGTGGCGCAGTTGTAATACGTACGCGGTACGACTGCAGTGCTGAGGTCTCGGGTTCGATCCCCGCGTCGGGTAAAGTGATATTGGGTTTTTATATCATGAAATGCTTAGTACCAACCCGGAGTCTGGAATTTTGCCCGATATGGCGATAGGCTCGCCCCCTATCCGGACCGAAATAACCTGGGCGAAATGTGGGTGTAACAGTTACACCTCTGCTTACCCCTTCGGAGAGTACAGGCGTGAGTGTGAATGTATGCGAAATAATGTATTATACAACTCACAAGGCAGACCCTGGTATTAAGCAGGAATAACGCTGGGCAAAAAATACACTCTATTCGTTTTACAGAGGCAACAGATAAACTAATTCAAACAAACATCACGTACCTACATCCAAATCAAAATGTGCTAGTGCCAAAAGGCATTAGGAACCGTTTATCATAAGGTCGTATAATGCATGTTGTATTTAGGTACATCAATTCATGTTTTTCGTAGATCATGGTTCGGAGCACATTTCTATTTCATAATTAATAAATAATTTTGGAATAAAATATTATCATATTGAGTCATGTTTTTTATCCTGCCACAGCAAAGTAACTTTTTATGGCATAAGTCAGCAAACGACCAAGTGGGTCACCTGATGGTAAGTGATCTCCACCGCTGATGTGCGCCCCACAATAAACAAGAATCATCGGCGCGTTACCGACCTTATAGGAAAGGGATAGTTAAGGGATTGGGAAGGGAAGGGGGTTTCGGCCTCCGGATATTTCACTCACCGTACGAAACGCAGCTGCTACTTTACGCCGGGTTTCTGTGAGACAGTGGTAACGACCCGGACGAGCCGGTCCATTCATGCTGTAGACAAAAGTGTCTACAGCGTGGCTCTATCACTTATGAAATGTATGTAAACAAACATCCAAACTTTCATTTATAAGTAATATTTAGTAACACCCCACCCAGTTAATACCTTTGCCCACAAATCATCGCCCCACCGACATTATTCATATCGCATTCGAATTACAAAGTATCATAAAAAATACGTTTCGAAGAGCACGTCCACAAAACTCCTTTCGTTTCTTCGGCCCATTACACACATTCGTGTAATCCAAACGCGACGCCCAATGCATTGTAATGCGACATTACTTGCTCCGCCAGTTTTATCTCTGTCGGGCAGTGTGAACGAGCCCTAAGGGATTCCGGCGGCACTAAACGCTGAGACGTGTTTACCGAGTGTATGACAGCTCGTAATATAACATACAGATTACAGTGTACCAATATGTGACTGCCTCGGTGGCGCTGTTGTAATGCATACGCTTTACGATTGAGGCCAACGCTGAGGTCTCGGGTTCGATCCCCGGGTCGGGTAAAGTGGTATTGGATTTTTCTATTACGAAATGCTCAGTATCAACCCGGAGTCTGGAATTTGTGCCCGGTATGGCGATAGGCTCGCCCTCTATCACATCGTGGGACGGAGATACGCTTGGCGAAATGTGGGTGTACTGGTTACACCTCTGCCTACCCCTTTGGGGATTACAGGCGTGAGTGCGTATGTATGTATGTAGTGTAGTAATATGAAAGTCGTAGAGCAACGCTGTATAGGGTAAGAAGCTGGTAGGTCCCTCGTATGAGAGAGGCGGGCTGGGTTGGTACCACCGCTTTGTCTATTTCTGCTGTCAAGCTTCTGTGTGTCCGTTGTGTTCCGGTTTGAAAGACATTGAAGCCAGTGAAATTACTGGGCATTATGAGACTTAACATCTTATGTCTCGGGATGACGAGCGCAGTCCAACGCCACACAGTGCTTTGTAATTCAAAGTTCTGTGTGGCGTTGATTCTGGTTATGGACAGGCGTGACGGTTACCATCAGGCGAGCGACCTGCTCGTCTCGTCATTCAAGCTAAAAAACATGCATACGCACTCATGCCTGTAAACCCCAAGGAGTAAGAAAGAAAGAAAGAAAGAAAGCATTTATTGGCAGGCGTTAGGTGGTACATGTATACAACTGATGCAGAAAAAAAAATATTTTTATAAGTATTAGGTGGGGGGTACCTAGATACCCACCCACTGTGGACGGTATATGACCCACCACGACCGCGCCAAAAGGATCCAAATCAGCATATGCCAAACAATTAATTTGGACCCTTGATGTTCGACGGATGTCAACCAGAAGCAGTAGTGTGTGCGTGTGTATGTGTGTGCGTGTGTATGCGTGTGTGCGCGTGTGTGTGTTCGTTTGTGTGTGTACATACAAATAGGTATATCATAGCATACGGTATCATATTTTGTTACGGTATCGTATTTTGTAAAAAAAGGAAAATATATATTATATATCTATATATATATACTGACTTGACTGCCTCGGTGGCTCAGTTGTAATGTGTACGCGTTACGATTGAGGCCAACGCTGAGGTCTCGGGTTCGATCCCCAGGTCGGGTAAAGTGGTATTGGGTTTTTCTATTACGAAATGCTCAGTATTAGCCCGGAGTCTGGAATTTGTGCCCGGTATGGCGATAGGCTCGCCCCCTATCACATAAGGGACGGAGATACGCTCGGCGAAATGTGGGTGTACTGGCTACACCTCTGCCTACCCTTCGGGGATTACAGACGTGAGTGCGTATATGTATGTCTATATATATATGAGGTAAATTCTGACAATACGGTCAGAGTAGGCAGAGGTGTAACCAGTACACCCACATTTCACCGTGCTTATTCCCGTCCTATGATGTGATTCGGGGTGAGCCTATCGCTATACCGGCCACAATTCCAGATTCCGGGGTGGTACTAAGGATCCAACCAGCAGCCAAGCAGTACAACCCGGTCGAGCCGGCCGATCATTCATGCTGTAGACAAATTGTCACCTTGCCTTAATAGAACTACGCATGTTGGAACCATAGCTTCGTTGTCTCTATCTGGGGTCGATCGAAATTCGCAAAATCTTACTTCTGCTGTACCATTAAGTTATGGAACAGTTTGCGGCACACGTATTCCTTCCTACGATATGGGGTCCTTTAAGTGGAGTTTGGAGAAGGAATTAGGCAGGCCAGCATAATTCTGGTGACCTACACGCATCGTTTATCGCTGGTCGAAGCTATTCTTGGATTACAGTACACTTATCATCTTATGTAGCATAGTAACAGCGAATCCAAGAAAAATACTCCTATTTTGATTGTTAGATTCGGGAATCGATCCCACACTACCGCAACTATTACACAGCCTATAAACACTGCCAATATACCAATGAGACGATCTTAAAATTTTATCCAACCTCAAAACGAAAGAGAAACGCCAAAATAAAATTCTACCAGACGTAACTATTTAAGCACCCTTCAAAATTGTCGCTGAAGAGTTGACACAATTCTATTCGTTTATTCCGAGTCGAAAATAAATATCTGTTCTCTTTAATAGAATTCGTTCAGGACGATTTGGAGCACCTTTTCCCATCTTTTCGACGTATTTTTCGCGAAGGCTCATTATTCGTTTGGCCCTTTTGAAGGGACAATGCAGACCCTCGGGTTATACTGGACCCTTAACCCGTTGAAAGATGAATAGACACGTACACTTTATTTGTTAAGTGCAATATAGAATAGTTTGTAAGATGTTCGCATGTGAATGGGGTTTATTTCGTATCTTGTATTTATACTTAATAGCTTTTGCTCGCGACTCCGCCCGCGTGTTTAGACTTTTCCGAAATAAAACGTAACCTATAACCGTCTCCAGGGTCAGGGTATTGTGGGCGTACATGGGCGATGAAGATCACTTACCATCAGGTGGCCCACTTGCTCGATTGCAGCTTATGCTATAAAAAAAGAAAAATAGGTTTTTAATTTTGTGAGTCAGTTTTTTTAGTTTTTCTCATCCCGGGAACATGATGGGAAAGACTATCCCGCGGGCGGAGGCGTGGCCAAAAGCAAAGCAAATGTACTAACTTTAATTAAAAACAACATGATGTTGGAAATGAATGAATACGAGTACAGTTGAATCACTTCTGTGTAATGTACGCACACATCATTACGTAAGGGCTTGAAGTACTGTGACAACGCTGTCAATTATTTGGGACATGTTTAACCGACTTTAAAAAGGATTTTACTGCATTAATGTTTTATACATACATACGGCACGCACTCTACAACTGCCTCAGTGGTGCAGATAATGAGTACGCGTTACGACTGAGGCTGACGCTGAAGTCTCGGGTTCGAGCCCGTGTCAGGTAAAAGTGATATATTGAGCTTTTCTATTACGAAATGCTCAATATCATACATACGCACTCACGCCTGTACTCCCCTTAGAGGTAGGCAGATGTGTAATTAGTACACCCACAAGACGGCAAGCTTATTTTCGTCCTATAATGTGATAGGGGCTAGCCTATCGCCATATCGGGCTCAATTCCAGACTCCGGGTTGATGCTAAGCATTGCATGATAGAAAAACCCAATATTACTTTACCCGACCCGGGGATCGAACCCAAGACCTCAGCACAACAGTCGTACCGCGTAGGGGAGCTGTATAACTTAAAAAAATAAAAGTAAAGTCTCACAAAACCCGGCAATTATGGTGCACAACCAACCAAGGTAGGGATATGGCCAATAACCTCTCGGAGATAATTGAGTGACACACTCTTGAACCCCATTAAGGGATCTGTCAAGGCTCCCACTCGATAATCGACTCGACGTTCCCCCAACCTTTGACTGATTGCATATTAGAAAAACCCGAAGAGGTGACAACCAATTTAATTTTTATACTCTGTTTTGGGAATTGAAATGGACTTTTTTTATTAGCTTGAGTGACGGAACGAGCAGGTCGCTCGCCTGACGATTTTCATCATCTATTAACGCCCGCGGGCCACGACAAGAGAAGAATCATGGACGCGTTGCCGACCTTAAAGAAAAGGGAGAATGCAGGCATTGGGAAGGGGGATATGAACTTCCGGATATCTCACCGTATGATAAGGTACAGTAAGCTAAACTAATTTACGTAGGTTTTCAGTCAGACAGTGGTATCGAACCAGTTGAGCCCATTCGGGCTACAGACGAAACTGTCTACGGTGTGGCTCTACTACTCAAAAATACATGAAGAATACCGAACCGCATAATTTATAATTTTTTTATTATTAGTTTGACTGACGAGACGAGCAGGTCGCTCGCCTGATGGTAAGTGCCACGCCTGCTCATAAACAGAAACAACACAGAACTTTAAATAAAAGCACTGCATGACAATAGACTACGCTCGTCACCCCGAGACATAAGGTGTTAAGTCTCATAATGCCCAGTAATTTCACTGGCTACAATGTCCTTCAAACCGGAACACAACAGTGCTTACACACTGTTGCTTGGCGGCAGAAATAGACAAAGCGGTGGTACCAACCCAGCCGGCCTCTCGCATACGAGGGACCTACCACCTTGTATATATACTCATAAAAGCAACATTTATATTTCACAAACTAAAATATCGTAATAACAATTCAAATCCATTCGCAAAATTGACCAATAACTAAAACAAATAAATCAACAATCAAAAACGTTTCGCAATAAGCCACCGATAAATAAAAAAATCAGTAAAAGGCTATTTAATGAAACAGGTCAAATAAATTAAAGAACAAAGGGCCTGCAGGAGGCGCCTTTAATTTATTTCAACCGTTTCAATACAACGTTAAAAAAACACCAAATTGGGAACACCAGGAATTCAGACACGATGACGCACCACTCAATGGGTTTTAATTAAAAATGGCTTCTCTTGGCGCACGTAAATAAGGAACAAATTACTACTTACAACATAAATATAATCAGCGACGTTGGGCAGAGAATAGATATCTTCGATAGTTCATTGGCGGAATTCGTAAAGCTAACTATATAAATACTTACTAATGTATCGACTACATAATGTAAATTGTATAACAATATATATCGCATTGGGTGTAAATCCTATTTAAATTACATATCACTCACGCCTGTAATCCCCGAAGGGGTAGGCAGAGGTGTAGCCAGTACACCCACATTTCGCCGAGCGTATCTCCGTCCCACGATGTGATAGGGGGCGAGCCTATCGCCATACCGGGCACAAATTCCAGACTCCGGGCTGATACTGAGCATTTCGTAATAGAAAAACCCAATACCACTTTACCCCACCCGGGGATCGAACCCGAGACCTCAGCGTTAGCCTCAATCGTAACGCGTACGCATCACAACTGCGCCACCGGGGCACCGAGTGTTAAAATTGTATTGATACTATAATAAATAAATAAATAAAATACTATTGAACCGAAGTCCTTGTAACTACGCGAGTAGAAACAGTTTGATTGGCAATAACGTACAAGCCTCATGTTTGATAATGAGATCTGCCTCCGTGGCACAGTAGGTGAGTAGCCGGCAGCGAAACGAGAGGCTGTGGGTTCGATTCCCGCACCAAGACAAACGTTTGTGTGATCCACAAATATTTGTTTCGGCCCTGGGTGTTGTGGGACCGCAAGTCTCTCGTATTTACTGATACCCACGTGTACCATTAACCTAATGTGGGGTCGGGACTATGTGTGTGACTGTTAGGTGTATCAATCTATAATATATAAAAAACTAGGCAATTGAATTAATTTGTGGAGATTGTATGGTACCTATATAAAACTCAAACTAGACTAGAATGATGTAACACATGATGCAGATATATTCAAGTGTGAAATATTAGAACACTTCATCAATCAACATTACTATTTTAAACAAAAGATATTCTGCGACGGAACTTGTTACACACCGACGATCTTTTGTCCAACATAGAGTATGACTTGTAGCAAGAGCGGAAAGGTCCGACGAATATTAATAGAAATTAGTGGTCGCGTAATGGTCGAAACTTTTTTAATTTTGTTCTATCACTTGAGATGCGCGATTTGACCTTCAGACATTGTAAACACAATAATTAATGTTATTATATTTTATTTTATTAAATGTACTTATTTGTTACAGATATTATATATTATTAGCACTCCTCCTACATATACACTTTACCTATGCCAAATCTCACAATCCTCTGTGGGCGTAATATGCTTAAAAAATGGTCTGAAGTTTTATCTTCGCGTATTAATATAAAGAAGATACTTGGGTGGTGTAATTGTCAATTAAAATATCTACTATGGTGTCTTTATGAAGACGGCCTAAACATCATTGGCTTCACATCGTAGAGGAAGAATTCAAAGGCCAATGTCAAAACCGGATAGAATAGAAAAGGTAGAATAGCAGCGGAAAGCGAATAAATTGGAAATACCTATAGAAATTTGAATAATGAAGATGTATTTTGAAAATATCAAAACCGGATGGAGTAGAAAAGATAGAATAGCAACGCGTTGCGACTGAAGCTGACGATGAGGTCTCGGGTTCGATCCCCGGATCGGGTAAAAGTGATATTGGGATTTTCTATTACGAAGTGTACCCGGTGTGGCGATAGGCTCGCCCCCTATCACATCATGGGATGGAAATAAGTTCGGCGAATTGTGGGTGTACCTACTTGCTACACCTCCGCCTGGGAATACAGGGGTGAATGCGTACGTATGTATTTTATATGTATAGTAATTGCTCTCTCTCTCTCTCTCTCCCTCATTATTCTATTATTATTACTATTTTAATACCAAATGATAAAATAATACCATAACTTCCTAATACCATAGCTGTTATATTACAGTTACGTCACCTAAAAAGTTTCATTTGCAAATTGCAACTCGAAGCGAGTGTTGCACGAGCGCACAGCCAGTATGTCACGCAACGGTATGTTGGCATGGCTTTTCGTACATTAACAACAATTCCCGGAATGATTAATGTATACGAAATTGATATTTAATTGCTAGTAAACATCGTGTTACCGAGGACGCTGAGTTGCGACATTTAATAACAATTTATGACGTGTTTGTGTAAAGTTTAGAGCGAGTACGTCTTCACGTATTATAAAACGCAACTGTATGTTTATGCGCTAATATATCGAGAAACATGTAGCCGATTTCGGTCTTTTATATTTCAATTGATAAGTATTTTCATTGGCTAGATTTAAGTGTAAGTATATTTTTTTAGCATAGGCCAGTAAACGGCAATAAAGTGGTTCACCTGATGGTATTTATCTTCCTCCATTCATGAACGCCCACAATAGCAGAAGTCTCCTCCATCTCGGCTCACACTAAAACGTTCGCAAAATCATATTTCTGCCAGACCATCAAGTTGTGGAATAGTTTTCCGGCACACGTGTTCCCTCCTTCCTATAATATGGGGTCCTTTAAACGGAATGTGAAGAAGCAATTAGACAGGCCGGCATTATTTTGTAATTTTTGACATAGACACATCGTCTGACATCGACACTATTCACTATTATACACTATTCTTGGATGTGACTACGCTACACGACTACGCTACACTTGGTGTAGCGTAGTCACTTTGCCGAGTTAGAATAAAAAAACCATGGACGCGTTTCTGATCTTGAGGAAGGGATAATTAAGGGATTGATAAGGAGAGGGGATTTGGGCCTCCGGATATCTCACAGACCACATGAAATGCAACAGTAAGCTGCTAGTCAGTTTTCTATGAGACAATGGTAACAAACCCGGTTAAGCCGGTTCATTCATGTTGTAGACAAAATTGTCTACAGCGTGGCTCTACCACTTTTGGTACGTTACGTAATATTAGGAATAATTAGTAAATCCTAAATATTCCATGTAATTAGGACTCTTGCGTAGAAAAATCTCGTAAATAATGATTCAGAATTATAGTCAAACTAGCTTTTGCTCGTGGCTCCTTCCGCGTAAACGGCCTTTTCCGGGATAAAAAGTATATGTATGTATATGTTCGAATCCAGATCATGGTCTCCCTATGTGCCCAATAACACCCAAAACCATTCAGCTGTTAAAGCGTGATTGACTAACAAACATCCAAACTTTCACATTTATAATAATAGTAGGATCTATACCTTACACAAACGACTATGAGTTACTAAATTTTAAGGTAATAACAGAGCATATAACCATCAATGCTAGCAATATATATATATATATATACTAGATGTCCCGCGCGGTTTTACCCGCAACTACAGCAGCGCCACCTACCGGGTCCAATTGTGAATCTAAACCATCCAGGGCGCCACCCAAACGCATACAAAAAATATCATTCAAATCGGTCCAGCCGATTAGGGGGAGTTCAGTCACATACACACGTACAGTAGAATTATTTATACATCATTTACTTATTTACATTTATTTATCAACATGACAAAATGTTTACGTGGCGCTTTGCAGTATTTTCATTGTCTATTGCATGCTATCATGACCTACGTCTTTGCTGTGTTTGCCGGTTGTCGGTAATAGTTTGGTAGTGGTTGGATTGGTTGTTTGTTGTTGAACCTTACACCTTGGACCTTGTAGTATGAATACTGACGTTTAAGTAATAAATTGTGTTGTGTGTTGTAATTGGCACATGCTGTGGTTACTAGTTCTAGAATTGCAATCACCTCAATTATTATAAACATGTATAACTTAACAATAATATTATTTTACCAATGTAAACTCAGTATGTGAGCCTTAAATAAATAAATATAAACACCAAATCTTAAGTAGCTAACGTCATAAGTCCTCAGACGAGTTATCGGCTTGAACTAGACGCCTGAATGATTGACGTTAATTGCATCGCTCGAGTTCAAGAAGCAAGGATTTGACGCTCCAAATACCACATATTAGGAACCAGATTAAATTTAAATAAGAACAAATTGCTTCTTTGGTGTAGTGGCTGCTTATTTCGGCTGTGAGCTTCTTAGTTTTATTGGTCAAGCAATTGCTATTTTTTTCGAAGTTAATGGAGCCTTTGAGTGGTATGCCATACTGTAGATAGTTTTGTCTACAGCACGATTGGGCCGGCTTTCCTTTAAGGTCGGTAACTTTAAATTCTTCTGGTACATGGGCGGTGGAGATCACTTACCATATTGCTTGTTTCTGACAATTAGAAATAGTTTAAAATAAATTTAGTAAGTGGCACTGCTTTGTCTATCTCTGTAGCCAAACTGTCACGTTGTATTTTGACTGACACTCAATCAGAAAATGACATTTTGCATACATCGAAATAAGATGACTTCGATGGTTATATATCTTAAACCCGCAAGTGTAGTTTAGTAAAGGGCCAATGTCACGGTCCCTGATTCGACTGTAATTGCTATGCGAGCGTCCCGAGAGAGACCTCACAACTTGTGAAAGCTATCGAAATAATTACGATGGTATTAAAATTACTACTAATTCTATGCGATCTTTGAGTTGCGCCACCTACCCGCTTAACATATGCCCCTGCGATATTTTGTGCGCAAGAGAGTAAACTATCGATGAAAAATATCCCAGTTAAAGTGTTAACATTCGATAAAATTATGTCATCATGTAGCGTTCGTAGACAAAACACCACAGAAAAGTAAAAAATACTATTTTCCCTACTTTTGGCATAACGAGATGGAAATAAATGAAGAGATAAATTGTTTTTTCACGACAAAAAGACTCGACAAAATTATCTCGTGTCGCATATGTTATGCTCTAGGGGCTATAAGGCGATTGATTCAAAATATTATTCAAGGTTTACTTAGAAATATATTTTTATAACTCTATATGCATTAATATATCTTTTTTTTTATTATCCTAATCGACGAAACGAGCAGGTCGGTCGCCTGATGCTAAGGCCTGTCCATAAAAAATAATAACATAACTCAGAACTTAGAATTACAAAGCAATTCATTATTCCGAGACATAAGATGTTACCACCCTAACACTGAAACGCAACTCAAACATTAATGGCCGTTCCCTATATTTTATTTACAGATAGATTTGCTTACTATCAGTAAATAGTGTTTTGTCAGATCTTCCTTACAAAATGTGATAAAAATTAACCGTCGGTAAGCAGATCTGTCTGTTAACATAATATTGGGAACGGCTATTAAGATCGTTTTACACATATTAAGATCCTCTTATCTATCAAAGTAATAAAATAAGTAACCCTTAGACAATTGATCGTTGAGTGGCGTATCCACTCAGAAGTCAGATGTGACTTTGGCCCATGCCTCTTCCGGCATGCGGCCCCAGTATTCGGGTGTAAATCTCATTATGTAATTGCACTGGCTTCAATGTTCTTCACACCGAAACACAACATTGCTTACACACTATTGCTTAGCGCTTGCAGACACAGCAAAATAGCACTATATAGATAGGTAATATTATTGCAAGTTTTATGTCATACAAATATTTTTCTAACTCTATACAATATTTCTAATGCCTAACCCCTCTCATTCAGTAGAGGAGGCCCGTGGCCAGCAGTGGGACGTGTATAATACAGGGCTAGTATTATTATTATCATTATACACTATTACTGATTCGCAATTTCACAAATACTCTACTGCTATACTTTACACTCTGGTACAGTTATATACAGTTACAGATAGATTTTATGTTACCTAACAATAGTAGGTAAGTATAAAATAATGGAATGACACTAATAAAATGCAGATAAATTTATTTTGCGACGAAGACTCGAACGAGAAAAAGCTGATTGAATCCCAAATTGCAATGTAGAGTCGCTTTTACAACACGCGATTTTCATTTCAAATAATATAATTTTTATTAGGTAATCTTATCGCATTTATTTAGGCTCATTGGTCTAGTGTACTAAGGCTGAGAACTGTGAGGTCCTTGGTTCGATTCCCAGGTCGGGCAATCACATTTTGTGTTTAAATTTCGATTCAAAAAATCTCACATAATAATTTGTGCCGAGTATGGCAATAGGCTAGCCCCTATCACATTTTTCTTCCTGCCTGGCATTATCCCGGCTTAATGCCAGGTTCCGCCAACCGATCCGAATTTTGATAGTTTTTCATTTACACCAAAAACCACCAGGTTTGTGTAACATACTTACACTCTTTATATATACAGACGAATTGATAAATTCTTTATTTTTATGTCGGTTAAAAATCGTAGGTGTCTAATACATCTAGCCTTAAACATTGAGGGAGTTTATGGGCGGTGGTGACTTACCATCAGGTGATACACTTACTCGTTTGTCGAGCTTGAGCTAAAAAAACAACCTTGTAGACTTTTCAATCTCCAAATAAATGTTATTTATCAGATAAAATATAATACGGCGGAAAATCGAGGACATCCCGCCATCTTATTCTGGATATGTCGCGACGTTGTGTATTATTTATTGGGATCCACTCAGAAGTCAGATGTAATTTTGGCCCATGCCTCTTCCGGCATGCGGCCCACATGTCCTGCACAGCCCATTTATTGTAATCATACTAATATTATAAATGTGAATGTAACTTTGTTTGTTACGCTTTCACGCGAAAACTACTTAACCGATCATCATGAATCTTTGTACACATATTCTTGGAGGCATAAGAAGTAACATAGGATACGTTTTATGAAAAAAATACCTATTTTTTTGTTACGATTTCATGTCTAAATCACTGAACCGATTTTGATCAATTTTGATGTAGAGATAGATGGGACCCTGGAGACGGTTATAGGCTACGTTACACGCGGGCGGAGCCACGAGCAAAAGCTAGTAAATAAATAAAATCGTACTGTTTAAATATTCCCCAAGTAAGTAACAACTAAAGTACGTTGCCGCCAAGGTATTTGCATTTCGCCAAGATCATTTTGAATCTCCACAGATCTGGTTTGCCTTTGGATGTGTTCCAGCCCTTTATTATTGCCGTTTAATGGTAATTTGGGATGGCACGTCTGCCTGATATTATGTGGGATCGCTTAATAATTCATATAACTCATGTCCACGTACTTTGTATGAGGAATTATTTGAGAGCTGATTTAAATATTTATGGATGTCCAAAGCTGAACTGTTAAGAAAACTGACTATAATTCTTTAAAAAACTAATAAAGAACGGTATAAAAATTCAAGTACTAACGTGGCACTCAGATATAAAATTGTCATGTAAAAAATTCATGTCATTTGTAAAAATTAAATTAACTATAAATTTAAACCAGTTAATGTTTTATGTTCCGTTTATTGAGTGCATAAATAATCTTAATTGACTTCTCTGAAAAGTAATTGCTAATCGTCAGTTAAAGTTAATTGTATCTAAGTGCGACAGTGAGAACGGTATTTCTCAAAAAATCTAAAAAGCCTTGAGCATATTCTGATTATGTCCTTCGTGGACAGAGGGGAGAGCTTATATTATGGTATTTGATGATCGCACAGAATTTATCAAACGGGTATACATTTGTATGGCAAGTATAACAACCCTTTTAAATCTGCAACGCAATGGCGCTGACTTACCTTCAGCTGACCAACGTCGTCGATTACTCCATCTATTTATTTATTTATTTAATAGCAATACCATTAGGTAAAACACACTACTAACATAATATAAAAATCAATTAAGTAACAAATCATGTGCTTACCTTTTAAAGGTATTTACAGCTAACACAAAAAAAATACAATGTCATAATAACGTAATACCTAATAATTATTATAAATTATAAGATAAGTAAAGTAAGTAAATTATTTTAAATGAAATGTAATATGTGAAATACGTAAACTAAATTAACAAAAATCTTTAGAACATATATTAAAAAAATCGTCCAAGTGCGTGTCGAGCCTCGCACAGTGAAGGGTTTTGTACTGTAACCGAAAATATCCCATATCTAAAAACAATACAAACTAGCTTTTTGAAACCACCCTAATAAAAATATTTTCTTGATTTCACTTCACCTTGTGTAGCGGTTCATAAAATACACCTACAATCCAAATTTCATCCATATAGTGCTAATAGCCTTCAACTAAAATGGTTATGACAGACGGGCATTACGAAATTACAAGGGTTCTATTTTTGCCATTTGGCTACGGAACCCTAATATTGATATGCCTTTGTCTTCTATCCCTATTTTCTATAAATCTCGCTAATGATAACCTAAAATACCCACAAAACTAAAACAAACAAGGCCAACTAGCCTCAGATAAATTAAAATTGCTGAAGCGTTATAAATAAAACCATTAAATTGTAATATTAGTTTGCGTGTTATTACAAGCCATCGTTTATCTCACGTCCGCCCGATAAGTGCAATGGCGCTTCCTTTCTGATACTGTGCGTTGTGCTAGCCAGCCAACTTTAGACTAATAAATATACCTAATAATACTAGCCTTGTATTATATACGTCCCACTGCTGGGCACGGGCCTCCTCTACTGAATGAGAGTGGTTAGGCCTTAGTCCACCACGCTGGCCTAATGCGGGTTCGCAGACTTCACATACCTTCGAAATTCTTATGAAGAACTTCTCAGGTATGCAGGTTTCCTCACAATGTTTCCTTCGCCGTTAAAGCAAGTGATAATTAACAATTAATATACTCATAACTTAGAAAAGTCAGAGGTGTATGCACTTAGGGCTGGTTTCGAACCTGCGACTTTCGTCTCGTCTCGTCTTAAACGATGCGAAAAATAATGTTGATGCCCTGTGGTTATAGGAAAAAAAGACAACCCAACAAACATGCTTTGGCACTTATAATATTAAGTATAGATTGATGATTATTAGTTTCATTTCAGGGTGGCCTAGGTATATAATTCTCTCCACGGGATTTATTAAAAAGGTACTTCTTTACCTCTTCTACCCAGTCATATTTTTATACCTATTAAATAATCACTTGCGTTGCCGGTTCGACGCGCATCGTTACATTTGCACCAACAACGGTTTATGTTTTAGTTGAGTATTGTCCACTGGCGCTTTCCGTATATTTTATGTAAGTTCAAAATGAGATGGATTATATTGTTCATGGTCCGCTTTGTGTTTATAAATGGGATCAAAACTAATAACTCATATACATACAACAGTAAGTGCATTTTTTTATTTACATACAAAGGCAGACATGCTGACGGCCCACCTGATGGTAGGTGGTTACCGTTGCCCATAGACATTAACAGCGCCACGGGCCAAGCCTACCGTGGAGATAGATACGTTTTTAAGTCTCATTTGAAGGACATGTCATAGCGCTGAGGAAACACCGCATTTCAATTATGGTTAGATTTTTAAATCTACTGATATTTAGCTTTATTTTATCTTTGTAGTCATTTCAATGAGTATATCTATCAGTGGTATCACTTAAATGAATGATTGTGGTTTTATAAGAAAGCTAGTTTAATAAAACTTTTCTTCAAGAGGTTCTTAAAGGTTAGACAGCCTCTGTGGCGCAGAGGCCGCAGGTTTGATTCCCGTACCGAGACGAAACGTTAGTGTGACCCACAAATATTTATTTCGGGTCTGAGTGTTTTCTCCCCAGAGGGGTTGACGTCAGAAGCCAAATCTTTGTGTAATATGTGTAATAAAGTATGTTGCGCCGACCCACTGCGAGAGGATGAAGGGCAGGTAGAAGGAAGGAGGTTCTCAGAGGTTAGATATGTATGAA
The DNA here is from genome assembly GCA_905332985.1 of Mimas tiliae. Taxonomy (NCBI): domain Eukaryota; kingdom Metazoa; phylum Arthropoda; class Insecta; order Lepidoptera; family Sphingidae; genus Mimas; species Mimas tiliae. The sequence goes on along the minus strand of HG995262.1, from coordinate 5,064,973 downwards.
TAAATCGGTTAAGCCATTTAAAAATAACAGATGTTTTTCTAATTGACGTCAAGGTTTTACGGGTAGGCTATTCCTTCTCCATTTGTGGAGTCGGTTAACAATTAAAGATTTCGTTTAGACCCAATCCCTAAGTCAATATATCTTGGTGAAGATAAAGCTACGTAGTATAAGCATATTGAGAATTGAACTTGGGAATTAAACTTCCAAACTAATTGAAAACTCCGACAGACGTTCTGAAATGAGCAGTTTTAATATTTAAAGAGGGAGAATGCTTCTGCTTTCGGTCCAATGGGGAACATAATTTATACTGAACTATATTCCTGCAGTTCTATAAACTTGTAAAGATGGTTGAATTAAATATTAGGTTTATTATTGGATTTCGGAGACAGACTAGCTGACGGCCGGCCTAATTATAAGTAGTTACCGATTACCGTTGCCCATGTACATTAAGCAATGCTTGAGCACAGCCTTCGCCTACCTAAAATACTTCTTTAAGCCTTGCATGAAGAAGAATATATCATAACTGTGTCGAAATACTGCGGAGGGAAGTTATTTAAGTTGACCGAAACGTTTAAGTGTAAATTTTGAAGTCGGTTTTGAGCTTTTTGCTTTGCTAGTTTAGCCATCCTGATAATATTGCAAATGTGACTGTTCGGATGTTTATAAGTTTATGAATTTGGTTGTTTGTTAATCAGTCACGTCTATAAGCCTAAACGAATTTGAATGAAATTCAGCACAAAGTTTTGACATAGGTTATTTTCTATTCCGCACAGTGCCGCAAAAGCTGTGGCATACACGTACTAAAATCGACCAACGAATGTTGGACAATAATGCCACTTCACTGCCATTTTGTATTTTTTTTTTATTATTAGATTGAATGACGAGACGAGCAGGTCGCTCACCTGATGGTAAGCGCCACGCATGCACATAAACAGAAGCAACGCCACGCAGAACTTTAAATAACAAAGCACTACATGATATTGGACTGCGCTCGTTACCACGAGACATAAGGTGTTAAGTCTCATAATGCCCAATAATTTCACTGGCTTCAATGTCCTTCAAACCGGAACACAACACAGTGCTTACACACTATTGGTTGGTGGCATTTGGTTGGTTATTTGGTTCTCGCATACGAGGGACCTTCCACCTTGTGAATTTTTATTGATCTACATTTTATAATTCCAGTGGCAATGCTGTGCAAGGAACATATATGCCAACATGGCTATAATTATGAAGTTTTCTACCGAGTCGATGATGAAGATTTAAAGAGAGTGAAGTCTGATAAAAATGTTGGTTTGGAAATGCATATAGCTATACAGGCCGCTAGCAATGGTCTGATAGTTTTGTCGGAAGTACCAAATCCTCGGCCTAATGAACCTGTCTATGAAATTGGTAAGTGTTTTGTAAGTACAATAGTAGATTGTCTCATTATTATTGTGAAGTTCTAGGTTCAAATGGTAGGTCGGGCAATAACAATCGTGTATAAGTTTTCGATTTTAAAATATCGCATGTGATGTCACGGATTAAAAAAAATCGGATATTGTATCACATCATGAGACGGAAATAGATGAACCACAGGTGCACTAATTATCTGATAATCCTTTCGAAGATACGAGCCTAAGCCTTTTTTTATTAACGGATACCTCGGGGGAAGTGAGATGGTTGTGCTGCAGTCACCAGCTTTCCGAACCATTTATTTTTACCCGAACGACCGCTGGTTCGTGTGCTTTATCAAAATCCTAACGCCGTGCTGCTATACGTACTAAAAACCCCACCCTTCTTCGGTGCAATTGGGAAAGTCCCGGCGGATCCTGAGTGTACTCTAGATTGCTGTCGAAACCGCCTCTGCGCTATGCCGATTTGCGGCCCGTCTCCTAGGAACGCAGAAGTTCCTCACAATAATGATGCCTTTCGTCATCTCCGGCACCATGATGCCGTCCATCTCGGGGTGACACCGTAAAATGTACATTACGTACAGAGGCTGCGTATAAGGACCGCGACGTCAGCGATCAGTCCGCTTTGAGTGCAATTGTATAGGAATGCGACCGAGACAGGAGAGCTCGACGCGCGACTGTTTCCCTACAATTTCATACAAAACGGACATATCGTTATCGCCTGACTCACATCGCCTATCACGCTCACCTGTTTTTTTTATAGCAGAGGCACGCAGGTAACCTGATGGTATTTGATCTCCACCGCCCATAAACATCCTCAATACCTGAAGAATCATGGACACGATGCCAAAATTAAAGGAAAGGGATGATTGTAGGATTGGGAATGGTAAAGGGATTTGGGCCTCCGGATATACCACTTACCATAGGCAATAGAGTTAGCTAATTCACGTCGTTTCGGTATCGTACATGAAAACGTGCCGTGAAATTAAAACTAATATAATTCAGGTCTCATAAAGGTCATATTGTTTGACTGAGTTTGCCATCTCCTATCATAATTTATTTTATTTATTTAAAACTTTATATACATAACATGTATAAAGGCGGACTTAATGCCATTAGGCATCTACCAGCCTACCTTTGAGTGATGCAGAGACGAGATGATATGGGTGTATAATATTTAATACGTGAAGAGATAACTGAGGGCCCCTTTTTAAGCATATTGCGCGCACGGAGGATTGTGAGATTTAGCATAGTTAAAATTTATATGGAAGAGGAGTGCTATCTATATATAATATCTGTAACAAATATGTAGGTACATTTAATTAAATTAAATAAAACATTCATTGTTTACGCTCACACTGACAATGTCAAATCTTGCAACTGACGTAATAGAACAAAATTCAAAAAATAAGTCTAGTTCGACCACTCTCCGACCATTAATATTAATTATTAATAGCTTGACAGCGTTTGGCCATAACTGTGTCATAGCTTATTTGCATGATACCGCCAACTTGTGAACTATTCGCATCATCAGTTTACTCGTAGGTTCATGTCGCATAACTAGTTGGGAAACGCTAAGCTAATTATGCACTAGATGTCAGGAGGACAATTCTTGTAATTTTAAATGTTCAAAATATCATTCCGATCTAGTCTCAGCGTCAAGAAAGTTGCAAATGGCATTCTCTAAAACCAATCATCAACGTCAAATGTGAACATATTATATCGTAATGAGATTGAATGTAGAATGAAATTTGACTGAATCCAAAACGGTATAATGCTACTGCTAGGTGCATTTGACGTTGATTATTGGTTTATGAGAATGCCATCTGCAACTTTCTTGACGCTGAGACTAGATCGGTATGATATTTTGAACATTTAAAATTACAAGAATTGGCCTCCTAGCTGTATACTGTGATAATTTTATCGTTCGTGGTTAGTTCTATTTTCCGGTTAGAATACTACATTTATATTTACTGCCTCGGTGGCGCAGTTGTTATGCGTACGCGTTACGACTGCTGTGCTGAGGTCCCCGATTCGATCCCCAGGTCGGGTAAAAGGTGATATTGGGTGTTTCTATCACGAAATGCTTAGTCATTCAGCTCGGAGTCGGGAATTCTGCCAATTTTGTGATTTTTTTTGTACTAATATGATGCGACGGTGGGGTCCAGCTGAAAATCAGTGGTGTGTCTCAACAGCATACACTGAGCTGGACCGCTTTTTTTTTACTGCCTGGATAGGCAGACGAGAAAACGGGCCACCTGATGGTAAGTAGTTACTGCCGCCCATAGACTTTTGCAATGCCAGGGCATAGCAAAGCCGCTGCCTACCGTCGAAGGATTACTCTTTTTAAACCTCGTTTAAAGAAGGGCATGTCATAGCGCTCAGGGGACACCGCTGCTGGGAGATCATTCCAGAGCTTGCACGTACGTGGTAAGAATGAACGCCGCAACGAACCGTGCTAGACGGAATCGTATCTTCTACCGCATATATTTTAGCAAATGTGTGCTTATATAAATGTATGTTTTATTATTTTGTTTTGTTGTACTATATGACAATCTCCGTGGCACAGTGGCCGTGGGTCTCATTCCCGCACTGAGACAAATATTTGTGTGATCCACAAATATTTGTTTCGGGTCTAGGTGTTGTGAGACCGCAAGTCCCTCGTAGTTTCTGATACCCACGATACAGGTTAACCTAGTGTGGGGTCAGGATTATGTGTGTGACTGTTGGGTGTATAGGAAAAATAAATGATTTCACAAATTTCCTTGTACACCATAAGTTATGAACAGATAAACTCTACGACAGAGAAGTTGATGCTGTTTCATAGCAAGCGTCCCTTTCAATAAACAATCGCGACTCAAATGCTAAATACTTCATAAACAATATTATACAATATTCCAAGTTGAACTAATTGAATAACCGTGAAATGTTGCAAGTCGTGGGCGGTGGTGGCAACGAGTTCACTGAATTGCGACGGAATATAGCTCGAAACGCGAAGGCATCGGTCAGGACTCCGGGCATTCTGTCGAGTATTGACATGAGAGGATTCTACATAAAAGTCGATCCTGGTAAGTGTCCTGTTTATTTGATTTGCTATTATAAAGAAAGGGCGTTTAAGTGAAGTAATATGTTTATTGTAACATGTTACAGAAAGGTGTGGTCATATTTATGCAATATCAACGCCCGGTTTCAGAAAGGCTGATCAGTTAAATTAACTAATCAACTGTCAAATCTCGTGTCTGGTCGAAATTAACAATTCTCAGCGAGAATGTTTTGTCTGAGCCAATGCGTGTCTGTAGATATGAATAGTACTTATGGCGTGGATATGTGTATACACCATCAACTGGGTAAGATGGAAAATTTTCAAAATACAATTCCATTTACAGACGGCCTGATTGAATTTGGAAAGGAAGGCGAGATTCTACCCTTGATCAGCTACAACGACGTCAGCCCGCTGCCAATCAAATACTTCAGTTTCGCAGCTTGGACTGGAGTTGAAGCGAAATTTTTATATGACTGCCCGGTTCCTGGGAAAAATAATACTGAAGGTATAATTTTTATTGAAATATTTGAACATGAGCGCTGCATTTTTGCCGTTGTTGGAAGGACTTATGGTTGATTATTCCATATTTTTTCAATTGCCTTGGTGGCGCAGTTGTAATGCGTACGCGTTACGATTGAGGCCGACGGTGAGGTCTCGGGTGCGATCCCCGGGTCGGGTAAAGTGATATTGGGTTTTTCTATTACGAAATGCTCAGTATCGGCCCGGAGTCTAGAATTTGTGCCCGGTATGGCAATAGGCTCGCCCCCTATCACATAAGGGACGGAGATACGCTCGGCAAAATGTGGATGTACTGGTTACACCTCTGCCTACCCCTTCGGGGATTACAGGCGTGAGTGCGTATGTTTTCCAATTGCTTTTTGTTTTGATTTCAGCATCACCAAACTCACAACCAGAAGAGCACAAGCTCTCCAATTCAGATACTTTGAAACGAACTTTGCTGATGGGTAGATTGCCGTCGGTACCACCAAACCCAGCTGTGCCAGTCGGTCTTGGCGTGAAAATCACCAATGTGCAGTACGATGCGTTTGAATCAAGGTTGATTACCAGAATGGCTGTTGTTACGGTACGGAAGTCGTTTTTAACAGACTTCAAAAAAGGAGGTTATCAATTCGGCGCATTTTTCTTTGTTTTTTTATGTATGTACATCGATTTCTTCGCCAACTGTAGAGCAATTTAGTTGAAATATTTCATTCGATAAAGTTTAGCTGCAATGTGGTGTATGTGTGCTCCTATATAAATTTGGTTCAGATCTGATGACGGAGTAGGAAGTAAAAAAATGAAAGACCTCAACGGACAACAGTACACTCGTCGCAATTGTGTTATTGTATTGGAATTTACATGATATTGTTACCACAAAAAAATTAAAAATAAAATAAGTTTAACGAAACTTAGAACCGACTTCAAAATAAAAACACTGAAAAGTCAAAAATAACTATTCCTATAGGTCTCTTTACGAGTACAGTTTTTTAGGCTATGTAGCTACGTTCAAATAAAATTGCATTACTTATTTTTTATTAACGTTATTTACTCGCCTGATGGTAAGCATCACGCCGCCCCATAAACGAAGTAACATCAATCAGAACTTCAAGTTAGTACTGCATGGGCATTGGACTGCTCTCGTTACCCCGAGATATAGAATGTTAAGTCTCATAATGCCTAGTAATATCACTGGTTTCAATGTCCTTCAAACCGTAATAAAACAGTGCTTACAAACTGTTGCTTGGCAGCAGAAATATAAAAAGCAGTAGTACCCACCCAGACGGGCTCTGGAATAAAAGGGGCCTACCACCTTGTAAAGATGCAGTTAACTATTCCATAATATTGTTTATGTTTACAGACATGGTTCGATGACAGCATGGCATGGAATCCAACCAAATTCAACGATACTACAACCATTAAATTTCGGCAAGGCCAAATCTGGAGACCAACTTTTTATGTTTTAAAGTATGTATGTTTTTTAGAAACGTCTCTGACGGATAAAATCCGGAATACGGAGATCCGTCAGAGAACTAATGTAACCGACATAGCTCGCCGAATTACCAAGTTAAAGTGGCAGTGGGCTCGTCATATTTATCGCCGCAACGATGGCCGTTGGGGTCGAAAGGTGCTAGAGTGGAGACCACGTCTATCCAAGCGTAGTGTAGGCCGACCTCGAGCCCGCGGGACTGACGACCTGATAGACGTGGCGGGAAGCGGCTGGATGAGGAAGTCGGAGGACCGTCAAGGGTGGCGCCAGCTTGGAAAGGCCTATGTCCAGCAGTGGACGAATTCAGGCTGATGATGATGATGATATTTTTTAGAATGGACGCATAATACTAGATAATAGGCTTTTACAGCATACCATACCTACCATAACCTTTAAAAACTGACGTCATCGATTATAAAAATATCTGTAATTTCTAAACTGCTGAACAGAACTATTTAGTTGAAACTATCTTTAAAAAATCCGCAGTTAAATTGGTCCATTAATTTAGACACTTTATGCGATATGCAGATTTGGGCATGTTTCGAGAAAACGCAAGACTTCGGTCACAGATACCTGAGTCAGCTCGTACCAAGGATACGATTCCGCGGGCGGCCCAAAAAGCGAAGGCTTGACGTATTGGAGGGAAACATGAGAACCAATGGTCTCACTATAGAGGAAGCTCAAGATCAGGCGAAGTGGAAGTGTTTAACTAGGAAGGCGGACCCTGGCAATAAACTGGGGTAAAATAAAGCAGAAAGAAATAAAGACTGCGATAAATAGATTGCCAAAGTTACTATACTATACATTGTTTTAGTAGATAATAAGTCTCGATATACGATTAAATCATGAAACATAAAGATGTACGAACCTCTATTTTTGAAGTGAAAACTTCTTTAGACGCTTTGAGCATATTTTGGGTGAACCATAATCATGAAACTCGCGTCATCGTCATCGAACGCTTTCCATGAGCTATATGTATACTGTGTATATATGTGTAGTTTTAGGGTGAACAAAAAGCGTGAAACTCGCGTCATCGTCACCGCACTCTTCCCATGAGCTATAGGTATACTGTGTACATATATTAAATCGATCCTTAACACTTCTTTACAAACCAAAAATAATAATCTAACAGCTCGACAATACGATTCAGTTACTTAGTTTATTTCTAACAATCGCTTTTATTATAGTTCTAATAACATCGGAGTGTTTGACACAAGAAATCCTGATCTTATATCGATGGCACACAACGGTCAAGCAACGTTTCATTTCCAAACGAAAACAGAAACTTTATGTACAGAAACAACAGCAACGATGAACAAGTAAGTTAATATTGTTACGCCCGCTGGTACTACGTAAATAAATTTATAATGGCGCAATCTATTACTGAGCTGCGAAACTGCATGAGTGTTGAATATTCTACAACGGATAGATCTAGAAACAACTACATAGTTCGGCAATGTTCTGAAAGTATGTAGGTGTTTTCTGGAATGTTCTACATACTTCGGTTGGGCACGCAACTGGTATATAGATAAAGAAAGAAAGAAAGCATTTATTGGCTGGCATTAGGTGGTACATGTACAATTGATATATTTTTATAAGTAGTAGGTAGGGGGTACCTAGATACCCCCCACTGTAGACGGTATATATCACCCACGACCGCTCCAAAGGATCCAAATTAACATGATCCAAACACTAAGTGCTTGGCGCTGGTTTTCATCTGGACCCTAGACATGGTGGGACTTGGTCAATGCGCAGGCAGTTTTCGACTTCTAGTGCTTTCTGTATTTCAATCTTGAGATTCACTAACTCCCGTAACGACCGATCCGTCTTCCAATTTGCGTAGATTTTCACATCCAGAGGGTCACATTCTGATGATATATCCACCAATTGCCCTTAGGGGTGATTTTGTGAAATCCTGAAGGCGCAGACAGGTCAGTCTTTATTCGTAGGTACGCGATTAAGGAAACAAAGTGGCAAATTCGTTAAGGAGTGATCTCTGCAAAGTGATCGTATTGTGGTTTGTTATTTTATAGCATAGGCCGGAAAACGAGCTTCTGGGTCACCTGATGGTAAGCGATCTCCACCACCCATGTAAGCCCAATATCAGTTCGAATACGTTTTTTAATAAGAGCAGTGTATAGGAATTATTACGCTCTATTTTTAAATTAACATAACTGTTTTAGATGGCCTCATGATGAGTATGTTTGCTCAATTATAATAGAACCGTGGCAAGCTCACGAGAAGATGATAATTGTAGCACTAAGTTCAGACGACGCGAAATTGAAAGTGGTAAGTTTCAAATGAATTTTAAGAACAAGTCTGATGAAACTGATAGTTCAGTTCCACTGGCTTCCCCACTGTCCCACTGGGTCCCTTGATAGGTAGTGAACTCCACCGCCCACAGTACCAGAGTCTTAGGTATTTTAGATGCGATACCAACGTTTAAGAAAAGGAAAGGAATTAGGAAGGTAAGGGAGATTTGAAACTCCGGAAACTTTATTCACGGTATAAAATAAATGTGTGATCCACAAAAGTTTGATTCGCATCTGGGTGTTGTGGGACCGCAAGTCCTTCGTAGTTCCTGATACCCACGTTACAGGTTTACCTATTGTGGGGTCGGGACTATTTGTGACTGTTGGGTGTATTTTTTCATGTCCTTCTGATCTCCATCCAATGGTGCCTGTAAGAGATTGCCTTAAGCAATATGGCCGCCAATTGTACTTTCTTTTATAATGTTTATTCTTGTATGTTATATAAAGGTTTTTAAATAAAAAATGTAATAAGCTGCCTTTTCACTTAGTTTGTTGTGAGTGATACTAACCTGGTCGAGACGGCCCAGGCCCATTCATGATGTAGACAAAACAATCTACAGCGTGGCTCTACCACGTTCAAGAAATGCATCTATATCTATTTATAAAATGAAATCTCCTCCTAACTCTTAGCCCAAGTTCAATTGTATCCAAATATTTTTATTTTTTTTTGGCTTGAATGACGAGACGAGCAGGTCGCTCGCCTCATGGTAAGCGCGCCGCCTGCTCATAAACAGAAGCAACGCCACACAGAACTTTAAATAACAAAGCACTGCATGAAACTGGACTGCACTCGTCACACCGGGACATAAGGTGTTAAGTCTCATAATGTCCAGTAATTTCACTGGTTTTAATGTTCTCCAAACCGGAACACAACAGTGCTTACACACTGTTGCTTGGCAGCAGAAATAGTCAAAGCGATGGTACCAACCCAGCCGGCCTCTCGCATACGAGGGACCTACCACCTTTATTCAGTATTTAACTAAAAAGTGACGATAGAGTTCTTGATTGGACTTCAATTTGAAAAGGACCATTTCCAACCACTTTCAAAGTTAGCGTTACAGACTAACGCAATTACAGTTCGCAGATATAGACGAAGTTGTCTACAACGAATGGGACTTCTCCACGCAACAACTTGTCATAGACCCTTCTATATGGAACCAGGAGTACATCAATGAAGATAATAAGACTCATCAGAGCGACAGATTATTGATATCGCTCAATTTGAAAAGACGTGCTACCTCACACAACATCGTGTTTTATACGCCGCTGCTAGGTATTAGAGGTCTTGTAATTAATTTGAAGTGCGAATGCTTTTTCGAAGACTAACGTCTGGTTTCTGAAAGGCTGATCAATGTTAAATTAACTAATCAACTGTCCATTCCCATGTCAAGTCAAAATTGAGTTGCTATCAGGTGATCAACACCTTTGATTCAACATACATGTTAATAGATAACATAGATTTCAGATTAATATTAAATATCGTATGCCAAATGCTATTAGAGTTATATCAGATATTGAATTTTTCACTAAATAACGTTTCAGCAACTCAAATTGATTGGACAGCGGTGTCAAAATCAAAGTTATGTTAGAGGAATGTTGATTTGATCAGCCTTTCAGAAACCGGTGTAAATGACTCACAGAGCTAATAGTAATCGTAGTTCACGTCGTATTCTTGATGAGACTGGCCTAGGAACTTATAGAAACTAAGTACACGCACGAAATTTAAGCCTTTCAATTGGAGCCATATATATCACCATACTAATTACTACTCACCATATTATGGTTTTGATCCTCACTTATAGATGAATGTATGAAACACATGTGCCAATCTATAAATTACTAAATTTTAAGTAAAATTAGCTGACATTTCTTTTTCATGTAAACACATCACACTTAGCGAATTTTCAGCTTAAGACTGTGAGTGTGCGTTGTTTAGACATCTACCTTCTGTAAGTAGTTATTCTACGTTGCGAATATTATTTTGAAGACTAAATGAATAAAATTTTATTATCTGCCAAGCCTGCACTGACTTAATCAGCTGGTTCTGAATATACTTGGATATTCAGTACTACAAGAACTACAAACGATTGTAATTTGAGCCAGACTACTACACTAATGGAACATACATTATTTCATTGTCTAATTGGTCTAGTGGCATAGTATATAGGCTGGTGAGGTCCTGGGTTGAAATCCTAGGTCAAGGAATCACAATTTGTGTTTGAATTGTCAATTCGAAAATACACATAGGATATAATGGAATTTTCGCCCAATATGGCTCCCCACTTATATACCGATGTACTAATTGCACTACTTCTACAATACAGGCTCGAAATAGATAGGCTTTATCTATTTTATGTTATTTCAGTATTGAACGTGTTTGTGCTGATGTCATTCTGGAGTGAATCGTTGAACCTGAGTCGCATCTGGTTCTATGCTGGTTGTACGGTCTTCATTGGCATTGGGTTATGCTATATCGATAACTTAGTCCCGATACACACCATCCCTTCCATATGTGAGTTTCATTACTGATATTTTTACTTTTTTTATAGCGGAAACCAGCACACGAGCACATGGATCACCTGTTGGAAGTGAGCTACACCGCCCATGAACATCCACAATACCTGAGGAATCATAGATGCATTGCTGACGTTAAAGGCAAGGGATAATTAAGGGATTGGGAAGTGGAGGGAGAATTGAACCTCAGGAAATCTCACTTCACGTCAGTTTTCTGTGAGATAGTGGTAACAAATCGGTCCCATACATGCTGTAAGCAAAACTATTTAACACTTGTGAAAACCACATCTACTTTCTAGAATCTTTAGTGACAACCACGAGCCAAGGATCAAAATGAACTGTAAATACCTTATTAAGTATAAAATCTACTTGTAGTCTAATTTCCTACGAAATCTATGTGAAATGATTTCCGATACTTATTAGAAACTCATTTGGTCCGGTAGCGTATTTTGATCCTTATAAAGACAGGATCGTTTGAAATAAAAATAGTGTAACCTGCCTATTTTCTTGCTTACTACAATGTTTCCATATGTGTGAATGCAGATCAAAATATCTCGGCAGTGTCTTCACTTTCATTGTAGTGATCCTAGGTTCAACCTCTTTGGGTTCAACAAACCTAGCATTACACACTAACTTTGCAAGTCCAGAAAGACACGCCTAGACATTTCGTGGAGAGCGTGAGACGTTCAAAATTCAGATGATAGTTACCTCACAAAATATAAGAGCCTTTTACAGACAAGTTTTGATAGAATACTGAAAATGTAAAACCTAATTATTGTACTAATTGCGACCTAAATCAACTTAATTCATGAAAACGAAACAAAAACTTCAAAGACGGCATTGAATATAAAAGGTCGCGATAAAAGTGAAAGCAGTGCGATATTTAATTAAAAGTTTTTCTTTCAAGTTCAGGCATTGAAAGCCTATAGCAGTAACAACATGTAGAGCCCGTGACTTTGTTCACTTTGAGAAAATATTAGCATACTTCCGGTTGGTTAAATCATAATTATGAAAATAACATCTACTAAAAGTTCACATTTGTGGTGCTAATTTTAGCTGCACACACAGAAATTGACAACATTGTCGGTGAAGCACCTATAAGAAATATTATACGAGTGTTAATGGAGTAAAAGAATAATTCTGGCATTTTCTGTGTTTAACCCACGATAGCGAAGAAGTTTCTCAATTCAATGCGGATATTTCGTTTTTTTACGATTGACTTTGTGTATAGATAAAACCAAGTATATTTGCATGACCATAAAGAAATTTAACAACTCTGTAAATCCTGCATTAGATATTGTTGCTCATAATTGTAACAATAACCTTAGTAAATCCTGCATTGCCCTAGACTACAAAACGTCTGCAGTATCAAGTATCTGGGAATGATAATAGATTGTAACCTTAACTTTAAATGTCATATAAATACACTTGCACCTAGAATTAGAAAATTGATTTACATATTCAAAAACCTCAGACATATAGCAGACCCAGAAATTATAAAATCAACCTACCCTATGCCAATCTTTAATGACGTATTGTATAACGGTCTGGGGAGGTGCTGCAAAAACGTATATGCTACCATTAGAGCGCGCCCAAAGAGCTGTTCTTAAAGTAGCCCATTGTCTTCCATTCCTTCAGCCTACCACAGAACTTTATCAAAAACGTAGGGTTCTGACTGTTCGATAGCTTTTTATTTTAAACACAATCTTAAAAAACATTCACAGTTACCGTATTATAACTTCGTAGAAGGGTTTCACCAACGAAAGAATCGCAATATATGTACTAATACAAAAATCTTCAAAACAAGCCTATCACATAAATTCTTCTGTTTCCTGGGGTGTCATCTTTACAACAAAATAAATCGTTTGTTGTCAATTCATAAATTAAACAAGAATAATTGTAAAACAACGGTTACCTTATGGCTGCCAGATTTGAACTATGAGCAAACAGAAAATCTCAGAACGTTAGCTTAAATTGAACACACACACCCAAACATCACACGCACAAACACACACACACACAAGCACACACATTTCTCTATTATTCTCGTCTCAACACCCGAGTTGCATCAAGAATATTGTATTTTTCGGTAAGATTAATATGTCGGGAGGCCTGGTAATCTGTTAGACAGGATTTTATCCTAGTATAGATACCAGTCTCTCACAAAAGTAATTTTTGAGTTCAATGTTTAATACAATAGCTTTTAAGTATCTTTTGTGATGAGAGAAATAAATAAATATAAATAAATAAATTAATTAAAAAAAAACTTCATTTGAAACCATTAATATTTTATTACAGTGGTTCTTTATACAACAGTGTTGGGTGGAGTACTGCTGGCTTTGCTTATTCAAGTGGCGTTGATGTCTTCTCTGGCCGATAAACTTTGTGAAATGTACACTATGAAACGAATGCTCACTTCGAGGATTCTGCGGGTTGTATTTTGCCTACCAGCTATGAAGGTAAATTGTAACATTTTTGATGCTTGAATGACGAAACGAGCATGTCGCACGGCTGATGGTAAGCCTACCCATAAACAGAAGCAACGCCTCACAGAACTTTGAATTACAAAGCACTGCATGGCATAGGAATGCGCTCGTCACCCCGAGACACAAATTGTTAAGTCTCATAATGCCCAGCAATTTCACTGGCTTCAATGCACTTCATACCAGACCACAACAGTGTTTTCACACTGTTGCTTGGCGCCAACAAAAGACAAAGCGGTGGTACCAACCCAGACCGCCCTTTCGCATACGAAGGACCTACCACCTTAACTTCATAATATTGGTATTATAAATTGGTATTCATTATTCAAAACAAAATATTGGGTATTAAAATGAGAATTCAAATTCCAAAAGTATATTTCTGAGTCTATGTATTATGATCCTCTATATCATAATGGAATACTTCTAGGATCACTTGTTATATGCGTCTATTTTTCTGTCCGAGTGTCAATATCCTTTTTCTTAATAACAGCTTGAGGTATCAAGTTGAAATGATATGGAATCTACGTCTAGTCTTATACTGCTGTAAAACAGTCAAAATGCAATTTCTACTGACTGACTCATTATCAACCTAAGGCGCTTCCTATAATCTAAGTTATTATGTGACTTATAATCTTGAAATTCGTTAAGAAGGCGGGTCTTGTAATTCAGCTTCCGTATGGAATTATTGATAAATTATCAGATAAATAATATATCTACGAGATCAGAAACGGCTTGACGTATTAAGTTGAAATTAATAAAGAATAGATCTATAGTCTCACACTGTAATCCAGAATTGTAAATCTAGAAAATATATAGCGTACTTCCATAATTACTTTCGTAGTTGATCACCCAAGGTGTACTAAAAACAATACATTTACAGATATCTATAGACGGAGGTTACACAGAACAAGAAAACGAGGAATCCGGTGTATTCGTGACTCCCAGAGACAGTAACGTTGAAGAGATGGAAAGCGAAGACCCGACATATGGCGATAAGAAAGAACTTGCAGAAATCGTTGATAGATTCATGTTCTTTGTATTTACACTTGTGTTTGCTGCGATGTTGGCAGCGCATTACTAAATAAAGTATAGATAGTTCAAGTCATTTGTGGCCGCGGTGTGTATGGTTGGTTTGTATTAGAGCATACATTCTCAAATTCCAGAATTTCGAAACTCCGGCACCCCGGAACATATTTTCCGATATTTCAATTCCGGAATTGAGAGGAGTAATATTGCTACTTCGATATTCATAAATTTTATACATGTTGAGAATTTATTTTTCAACATGTCTAAAATCGTGTCGAATACGCGGCTGTCAGTTGAGGAGTTTAGGGAAACGTTTCCCTTACACCCGGTATACCAAGCTCACGCATATATACCAAGACGTAGACAAACTCCAAAATGCGTTTGATAAACGCTAATGTTATCAACATATTGTTAGTCGATTACATGATAGATATTATAACAAACTTGTGTTTTATTTTTAATTAAGAACAGCACAATTCGTATTCATAAAGGTGTTATCTGGATGCAGAACACAGACCGCAACGACACTACTAGCTTGTATGTATTTTACATACGCACTCACGCCTGTAATCCCCGAAGGCATTTCGCCAAACGTATTTCCGTCCCATAATGTGATGGGGCGAGCCTATCGCCATAAAAAAAGCCTTTTATTTCTTGCTTCCATAACAATTTTTGGATCAATTTGTACATAATTTATATTTTTAATCATTTATTATATTTTATTACACTAAGATAAAAAAAAAATACTTACAATATTTAAATTGATTCGATATGTTAAATCCATTGACTATTATTACAAACTTATTATTAATATTAAATTCAATAAATATTATTCAATCATTTCTTTATTATTATATAGTATTAATATCATTATTTATTATATAGTATTAACATTATTATTTATTATATAGTATTAATATTATTATTTATTATATAGCATTAAAATGATTATTTATTATATAGTATTAATGATTTAAAAAAATTATAATACTGTTTAATAATATGCATGCAAGAACCCCTCTAGGCAAGGGTGAAGGCCTCCTCCAGATGATTCCAGCGTGTTTTATCTGTTGTTTGTAGTACTTAAAGTTCTCACGTTGTACAATTGAACATGCTTGGCTTTATAGCTCCTTTAGATTTAGATGTGCTGGATGACCGTTGTATTAGTGCTTGTGTGGGTATAGTTTTATTTTTCTGTTTCTTGGGAACTTGTACCCTGTGGTGTAAATGTTGTTTGGGGTGGTTTTCTGGTGATATATGGAGATATAGTTTTTTGGATTTCGTTACATCTTGTTGGTTTTCGATTATTATTAGTTTATCATACTTAATTATTGCACGATTTCCTTTTTCTTTTTCAAGTTTTAGTTGATATTGTAGCTCCTTTCTTTTTTGTAATACATGTTGTGGAAAGTCTTCTTTTATGTAGTACTGGGTGTCATTTAATTTGTTTTTATTTTTGAGTATACTGGTTTTTAAACCGAGCGTGGAAAATGTTACTACGATAGGGCGTGGTTTGTCCCTTTTCACCCCTATTCGCCTGGCCTCTTGTATATCTCTACAGTCCATTTTTATCGCCAAGTGTTTTTCTATGAATAGAATAATGTTGTTTTCTAGTTTAGCGTATGATATATTTTCGTCGTTTTCAATCCCGAAAAATACTAGGTTCCTTGCTCTAGCTTGCTTTTCCAAGGCATACAACCTTTTTTCTTGTGTATCAACTTTTTCCTTTAGGGTATCATACTTTTCATCCCACTTTATATTTTGTGTTACTTTTTCGCCACTTTAAGGATCGCTGTCTTTTGTTCATCGAGTTCATTTTGTATTTTGTGGAGTGCTTTTAGTATTTCTTCCATGATTATCCTTAGTTGATAAGGATAATTCTAACGTTTTTGTTGTTTTACAGGTGCTGCCCTCGCGTTCTGGAGTGTTGTACTACTAAATGCGCTTGTATTGAGTTGCGATGACAGATCGATGCTGTTTTGTTCATTTTATTATAGTTCACCACATGGGAAAGTAGATGGCGTTAGTTTGCTTATTAAATCTCTTTTATAATTAATTCAAATGTCATTAATTTTTAGGTTATTTTTAACCATTATTTTTATGTTTTAATTTTGAATTATCACTTTTTGCACTCTTTTTCCCCCACAGTTTTTCTATTCATTGTTTTTGTCCGTATTTTCCTGTTAATTATCTGTTGTATGGCGAAATTGAACTGATTTAAGTTTCATTTGTGATTCACTTGTTCGTTTGTTTATAAGTTTTAAAGGAGTTCTAGTCATTCACTTATATATTCACAGTTTATATAGGCTTTAGAACTTGTTTTTCCGTATATATCACTGATTTCCTTCGGTTTTAGCACTTTTAATAAATACTTTTTGAATTTATTGACGGAGTTGATGTTAACTGTAGTACAGTAGCGCCGCCATATATCGCCATATCGGGCACAAATTCCAGACTCCGGGCTGATACTGAGCATTTCGAAAATACCAACATCACTTTTACCCGACCCGGGGATCGAACCCGAGACCTCAGCGTCAGCCTCAGTCGTAACGCGTACGCATTACAACTGCGCCACCGAGGCAGTATGCAGAGGTGTATGTATTTTAATGGAATATTTTCGAACGAGGTAGTACCGCTTATCGAAATAGATAGAATTTGGTAGTTATGTTGGGCGACAATGTCGCTGGGGTCTCCGGCCCAGATGAAGCCCGAACCTTAAAAGGCAACTTTAAAAAATTGGATGTCAACGACAGCATTCTACAGAGTATCAAGAAAGTTTGCCATTAATTACTAATTATACTACAGAATTATATTAAAGCATGTTTCGCCGACCGCGTTGCGAGTGGGATAAGGGCAGGAAGATTAGTTTTTTGATTCGGTTCTATTTTT
Source organism: Mimas tiliae (assembly GCA_905332985.1). NCBI lineage: Eukaryota > Metazoa > Arthropoda > Insecta > Lepidoptera > Sphingidae > Mimas > Mimas tiliae. The sequence continues at coordinate 5,047,325 of HG995262.1, read as the reverse complement.
TGTTAACGAAATAGGTACTTTACTATTTTTCTGAGAAGGAATCATTAAAGTAGGCGCATAAGTATCAAAGAAATCTTTAGTCCCTAATTTCAGCCTCTTAGAGTTGGAATGATTTCTTGAAATTAGATAGGAAGAAGCAATTAGGCACGCCGGCATTATTCTGCCTACCTACGATAGACACATCGTCTGTCGTTCGTAGACAGTATTCTTGGATTGCGCTACACTTACCATCAGGTGTAGCGTAGTCACTTTACCGAGCTAGGATAAAAAAAGGACCGTTGACAGCCTCTGTGGCGCAGTGGGCGAGTAGCCGGCTGCGAAGCAAGAGGCCGTGGGTTCGATTCCCACACCGAGACAAATCTTTGTGTGATCCACAAATGTTTGTTTCTGGTCTGGGTGTTATGGGACCGCAAGACCATCGTAGTCCCTGACACCCACCTACAGGTTAACCTAGTGTGGGGTCAGGACGTCAGGACTATGTGTGTGACTGTTGAGTGTGTTTATTTATTATTATTTATTTATTACCACCGTAGTCAACCCTATCGAATACAAAAAGACCCTCTTTGTTTCTTGTGTTAAAAAGCAAAAGTAAGAACAATGGCTTTAAAATCAACATATTCCTAACCGACCTTTTAGCGTAAGATTTCCAATCGCAATAAAATCCTACAGAACACGATCATAATGATCCAAAAAATAAAGGATTTCACGTTCGCTTAACGAGCCAATCAAAATCTTTGATGGTCTTTCGAGACTGGGTAATATCGCCGACGTTTCTAACCATCATTTCCACAGATCTTAGATTGGCCTTTTATGATAATTTAAAATTTACTTTTCACCAATCGCGTCGAAGTAAATGATAATTTTAAAGTACGTACAATATTTCTTTCTACCTGGCGTTATCCTGATTTGATGCCAAGGTCCGCCATCTCATACCATAGTTTTTACGGTATTTGATATAGGACGACCCGTCGTCTGACCGCCATAACCCGCAACGGGAACTAAGTTTCGCCATAGCCTCGTCCTTTAATCTGCAAAGTGTACCACGAGCATGTGAAGGTGGTTTTGGGGCTAAGATAGACACATTGTCTGTCGTTGGTCGACAGTATTCTTGGATTGCGCTGCACTTACCATCAGGTGTAGCCTAGTCACGTTGCCGGGTTAGGATAAAAGGAAAAAAACTGACTGCCTCGGTGGCCCAGTTGTAATGCGTACGCGTTACGATTAAGGTCAACGCTGAGGTCTCGGGTTCGATCCCCGGGTCGGGTAAAATGGTATTGGGTTTTTCTATTACGATATGCTCAGTATCAGCCCGGAGTCTGGAATTTGTGCCCGGTATGGCGATAGGCTCGCCCCCTATCACATAAGGGACGGAAACACGCGTGGCGAAATGTGGGTGTACTGGCTACACCACTGCCTACCCCTTAGGGGATTACAGGCGAGAGTGCGTATGTATGTATGTAAAAAAAACTGGCAAATACGCTATGACCACTACGCTACTACTAGTAACAGTAAGTGCATAATCTAGTGTTATGACAGGTTTCTGTTAAGGCATTAACTTGACAAGACCGTATTTTCAAAGTATCCGAGGATTGCAGAGGCGCAACATTTCCTAGTACTCTACTATTAGGGTATTTCCTTTTTATTGGTGAATTGAGGGCGTCTAAGAAAATAACGTTGGGTACATTGGAATAATAACTGTGCGTGGTGTAAGAGTGGGCAAATCGTATAAAAGAGGTGGCCGCCATAGCTGGAGCCCATTTGCCAGTTGCCAGTGCCTAGGGCTCAGTCGTAGTTTCTAGTTCTTAGTGTTCAGTACTCAGTCGATAGTCCAAAAGTTTATTACGCGGTAGCTCTGCCAGTTTACTATTCAATTCTAGTTGTCTTAGTTATAATTAATTAGAGAACGGTCTCTAGAGAATCCTGACATGGGGTTGTGGTCTGTAAAGCAGTAACATTGTAAAAGTGACTCGTAAATCATTAATTGTAGATTGGATAACCGTCGTTTTGTATTTTTAAAATAACTCGTCTTATGTAACATCTAAAACTACATAAACCGATGGAGGTATAAGTTTTATTTCGGCATATGTAACATCAGTATATTCAACTCCTTACTAACGCAACAGCAGTTGTACCGTTCCTTAGAAAATACCTTTTTTACCAAAATAAAGGGCAGCTATACACGATGCAACTAAATAACAATTTGTCCTTTGTATCCCAAGCCTGGGATCAATAGGGATAGCGTAAATTTGTTTTCAATAATCTATTTCTTTTCGTTATGGGACAGCATGGCTAAACTGAAAATGTGGCAATGTATCAACCTAGTTCACTTCAAATTGAGGAAAAAGAAAAGAATTTTGAGTATTTTTTTTACATACATACGCACTCACGCCTGTAATCCCCGTAGGGGTAGGCAGAGGTGTAACCAGTACACCCACATTGCGCCGAGCGTATCTCCGTCCCATAATGTGATAGAGGGCCAGCCTATCGCCATACCGGGCACAAATTCCAGACTCCGGGCTGATACTGAGTATTTCGTAATAGAAAATCCCAATACCACTTTACCCGACCCGGGGATCGAACCCGAGACGTCAGCGTTAGCTTAATCTTAACGCATACGCATTACAACTGCGCCACCGAGGTACCGCGCAGGCAGAAGTATTGTTTTATACTTATACTAAAATGGGAATAACTGAGCTAATTTATATAGTTTAATGCAGATTACAGACGACCACGACCAATAAAACCATTCAATAAAACTGCAAAACAAAGTTTAATCAACACACAAATCTAATCTGAACAATGTTACTTAGTGCTATTTATGTACTAATGTCTATAGCATGAATGAACCAACTCGACAGAGTTGTGACACACAATTTTTTATTGCATAGGCCGACAAACAAGCAAAGTGGGTGACCTGATGGAAAGTGATCTCCACCGCCCATATATTTCTATATGGCCCACAATACCAAAAGAGTCATAGGCGCGTTGCCGAACTTAAAGAAAAGGGATAATTAAGGGATTGGGAAGGGGAGGAAAGGCAAGGGCATTTAGGCCTCCGGATATCTCACTCACCTTAAGTACTTAACGCAACAGCAAGCTGCTGATTTACGTCGGTTTTCTGTGAGACAGTGGTAACGACCCGGACGAGCCGGCCCATTCATGCTGTAGACAAAACTGTCTACAGCGTGGCTCTACCACTCGTAAAAAACCATCGATATAGTATTCTACGATCGAAGTAAAAAACCGACGTGAAGTAGCAGCTAGATAAAATTATAGTTAAGCAGTTACAAGTAGACGAAACAGCGCGGCTCGACCACGTATAAAATCATACTAATATTATAAATGTGAATGTAAGTTTGTTTGTTACGCTTTCACGCGAAAACTACTTAATCGATCATCAGGAAACTTTGTACACATATTCTTGGAGGTATAAGAAGTAACATAGGATACTTTTCTGAAAAAAAATATCTATTTGTTTGTTACGCTTTCACGCCTAAATCACTGAACCGATTTTGATGACTTTTGATGTAGAGATAGATGGGACCCTGGAGACGGTTATAGGCTACGTTTTATTTCGGAAAAGTATATACACGCGGGTGAGCCGCGGGTAAAAGCTAGTATTAAAATAAATAAATCCTACAGATTTATTAAAAGTCGATACAAATCCGAGGTATTAGAAAAAAAACATACTATTCAAATAAAATCCAATACCGCTCGTTAGTGTATTCGCTGTTCCAAAACAATTTCAACATTCATCCCACATAACTGAGGATACTCGATCGCAATTCACTTTCACGGTAAAGAACACTATCGACGGAAAAGGTGATTTTTTTAATCCTGGCGCGGCAAATGATAAACGACATCTAATGGTAAGTATTATTATTCATATATACAATGGTTAGGCAGAGGTAGAACTAGTACACCCATATATCACCTAGCCTATCTCCCGTCACACGATGTCATAGGGGGCGAGCCTATCGCCCACAGACTACTATAGAGATGCTACGCATATCGCCACAACCGGGCACAAATTCGAAACTCCGGGCTAATACTGAGCATTTCGTAATAGAATGAATGAATGAATAAATGAATGAATGAATGATATTTTTATTTGCAAAATGTGGTTACACGGGGATGTTAGCATATTTCAGATAAGTACAATCGCACACTCTGTCATTCTTGACGTGCAAATTTTAATATTAGAATTTGAAATACCCAATATAACTTTACCCGACCCGGGGATCGAACCTGAGATCTCGGCGTTAGCCTCAACTGTAACTGCGAACCGATGCAGTTCTAAAAGTTCCATCTACTAATAAACATTTTTATTTTGCAATGTTTTTATAATGTGCTTCATGTAATTCTCTCATAGTTTCGCGAGTTTCTCAGCGAGTTTCGTTCGTAAACAAATAGTAAGACGCATTGTTAGCATCAATTGTGTAGCGGCAAGCTTGAAATATCTAACGATTTTTCCCAATTCAGCTGCTCGAGTAATTTTACAGTTTACAATACAGCAATTGTCATTACTTATAGCAATCATTTGGACGCGTTAAAAATTCAGATTACGTACATCACATCATGGGAGATTCCAATACTGATCTCCTTCTTTGCTCTCCCCGCTCCCGTAAATTCCTGGATATAACTGTATCTGCTAGCCTGCATGTTCTCCCGCTACAAGCGACCCATCATAATAGTGATGGTCATGACACTTGGCTAGACCTTATTCTCACATTTGCCCCTTCCTTGGTCTCCTATCACGGTCAGTATCCTGCCCCTGGTTTTTCCCATCATGATCTTATCTTCCTCTCTTACATCCTGAAACCTCCGAAATCCCCGCCTAAGGTCTTGTATATGCGTCGCTTTAGTCGCATGGATTCTGATCAGTTGTGCAGGGATGCTGCAAATGTGAACTGGGACCCGGTGATTACTGCCGCTACAGTGGATGACAAAGTCCACATTTTTTATTATAATATTCATAAGCTTTACGACGTCCATGCACCAATCAAGAAAATCAAACTGAAGCGGCTCCCTGCACCTTGGTTGACAAGGGGAGTTCGGATGGCGATGAGACGTCGAGACCGAGCCTTCCTCAAATTAAAAAAAGACCGTTCGGAGGAAAACTGGACCTATTTTAAAAGCGTAAGAAATCGATGTAATCAGATGATACGCAACGCTAAACGCCGCCACATTCTTGATAATATCTCTTCCTCTTCCCCGGCCAGCATCTGGAAGTTTCTTAGGACTCTGGGTGTTGGCAAACAAAAAGTTGAGTTTCAGGGGGCAATAGATTTGGATGACATTAACAGTCATTTCACCACTACTACTCAACTGGACATCCAAACCAAATGTCGTACTCTGGACTATTTACATGGCCTATCTCGTGCTAATATTGTTTTTTTTCAGTTTTCACCAGTTGCATCGGATGAGATCAGAAAGATTATCCTCTCCCTTAAATCAAACGCTATTGGCTGTGATCAAATCAGTCGCCGTATGGTCATCACCATCCTGGATCATCTCATTCCTGTAATTTCCCACATTATTAATTATTCCCTCACTAATGGTATCTTTCCGTCCTTGTGGCGGAAAGCTTACGTTATTCCTCTTACAAAAATCCCAAATCCGTCTCTCGCCACTCATTTCCGTCCAATCTCTATTCTCCCTTTCCTCTCCAAGGTGCTTGAGGCCTGTGCGCACAAGCAACTGAGCAAGTTTGTGCACTTAAATAATTTAATGAGCCTTCTACAGTCCGGCTTCAGACCTGGTCACAGCACCGTTTCCGCTCTCCTCAAAGTGACTGGCGATGTAAAGGTGGGTATGGAGGATACCCAAGTGACTGTACTGGCTTTGGTCGACTTCTCAAATGCTTTTAACACCGTCAGTCACGACATCCTTCTATCTATCCTCTCCTATCTAATGGTCTCTTCTGATGCACTGAAATGGTTCTCGTCATATCTTCGAGGTCGTCAGCAGTCGGTGCGTCTCGATGAGACTTCATCGAATTGGCGCTATTTTGACTCTGGTGTTCCTCAAGGCGGTATTCTCTCTCCTCTCCTTTACTTTTCTCTGTTTTTATTAATCTTATTACTCAAAAACTTCAGTGTGCGTATCATCTATACGCCGATGACTTGCAGCTGTATGCTCAGGCAAACATCGAATGCGTATCTGTGGCTGTTGATGCTGTAAACAAGGATTTGGAAAGAATCAAGAACTGGTCTGATAACTTCGGGCTATCCGTAAATTCAAGCAAGTGTCAGGCAATAATTATAGGTAGTCAACGGATTATACCAAAACTCAACACAGATACATTGGCACCTATTGTCTTTGATGGCTCAGTTATCTCATTGTGCCCACCGTTAAGGACCTTGACTTATACATCGATGCTAACTTGAACTGGCAAGCACAAGTGTTCCATGTTTGTCAGAGGGTTACCAATACCCTTCGTGCTCTTTATCGCCTGAAGAACTTACTCCCTATCAAGACAAATGTGATGCTTGTGCAAACCCTAATCTTTACTATAATCAACTATGGTGATATGTGTTATCTTGACCTGAATGCAGATCTACTCAACAAACTCGACCGTCTTCTGAATAACTGCATTCGATTCATTTTTAATCTTCGTAAATATGACCACGTATCTACCTATCGCTCCCAATTAAAGTGGCTACCTATTCGTCAGCGTCGTAGCTTGCGTGCACTCACTACGCTCTTTTCCATCCTAAAGTCTCCTACTCCACCCTCTTATTTAACGCCACTCTTTCAGTATCTTCACTCCGGCCATGAGAGAAATCTTCGTTCCTGTAATAATCTTCTTCTCTGTTCATCTCACAGCTCTGGATTGGTACACTCCTCTTTCCCTGTACAATCTGTACTTCTCTGGAATGCGCTCCCTCTCGAGATCAGACTGTGCACGAATCGTTACGCGTTTAAAGTGAAGGTTCGGCAACTACTTTTTAACAATTTGGAAGTATTATCAGCAACATAGTACTATTTTATCTATGACTACATGATATTGTGTATATTGATATATATATATATTATGTATATATATATATATATATTCATAAGTATTTATATATTATGTATATTAATTAATATATGTATAACTTTCATTTATGTACATAATTAAAAAAATAGCAATTTAATTAGTTTTTTTTTCTCTTTTTCTACACCGCTTGGTTGCTAGTTTGTTTTTTTTTTTTACATGCCTACTGTCTTTTATCTCTGCACTACCTTGGGTAGACTGGTAGAGAATGCCTTTGGCATTAAGTCCGCCTTTACATTAACTTAAATGTAAGAAGTTTAATAAATAAAAAAACATTATTATGCAATGCAAGGTGGTCACTCGTATGCGAGAGGCCATCTGGTTTGATGCCACTGCTTTGTCTATTTCTGCCTCCAAGCAGCAATGTGTCAACACTGCTTTGTTTCGGTTTGAAGGACATTGAAGCCAGTGAAATTACTGGGCATTATGACACTTAACATCTTATCCGTCTCGCCTGCCCATAAACAGAAGCAACACCACACAGAACTATGAATTACAAAGCACTGCATGGCATTGGACTGCACTCGTCACTCCGAGACAAAAGATGTTAAGTCTCATAATGCCCAGTAATTTCGCTGACTTCAATGTCCTTCAAACCGGAACACAGCATTGCTTGCATACTGCTACTTGGCGGTAAAATAGACAAAGTACCAACCTAGACGGTCTCTCGCATACGAGCGACCTACCACCTTGCTGCTGTGATGGACAAACAGTCATACGGACTGACGGACATTATAAGGGTGTCGTTTCGTAATTTGGTAATGGAATCCTAGAAGAATGAAGGGCTATTTACATTACGGTAATAAAAAAAAATCATTACCAATAAACATAGTCCATTGTACACTGAAATCCCAAAGTAGCTGTTATGTAGAGTCATTTAACGGTAATAAATACATTTAAAGCAAACCATAAACACGTTTTGCTGGCGGAATATCTTTATATATATAATTCTACTGTACGTGTGTATGTCACTGAACTCCTCCTAAACGGCTGCACCGATTTGAATGATTTTTTTGTATGCGTTTGAACGGCGCCCTGGATGGTTTAGATTCACAAATCAGCTCGGCAGAAGGCGCTGCAATTGTATACTGCGGGTGAAACCGCGTGGGACAGCTAGTATTGTATATTATTTGATTTTGGGTATAATTTATATGTGGTGTGAATCTAATGAAATTGGCAATTCTAGTTTACTATAGTCTAGGACTACAACTTTTAGGTTTTAGATCGTAGGTCACTCGTATGCGAAAGGCAGTCTGGGTGGGTACCACCGCTTTGTCTATTTCTGCCGCCAAACAACAGTGTGTAAGCACTGTTGTGTGCCGGTTTGAAGGGCATTGAAGCCAGTGATATTATTAGGCATTATGAGACTTAACATCTAATGTCTGGAGGTAACGATGCCATGCAGTGATTTGTATATGGGCAGGCGTGGCGCTTACCATCGGCGAGCAACCTGCTCGTTTCGCCACTCAAGGTAATTTTTTTTTTAATTATGAACCTGCGCTTACCTGGCAGACTCAACATACCTTCAAAATTCTTATGAAGAATTTTCAGTTATGCAAGTTTCCTCACGATGTATTCTTCATTGTTAAAGCAAATTAACAATGAATACGCACGTAACTTAGAAAAGTCAGGTGTATGCTCTTGGGGTAGGTTTCGAACTGGCGTCTTTCGTCGAGACAGTCCGTACCACTTCCCACTGAGCTATAGCTGCTTTAAAAAAATAGAAAATGCAGACATATAGAGAACCTTTTTATTTTTAAAGCCGGTTGAGAACTGACGCACACCCACATTTATTAATAGTGTTTAAGACACTAACGTAGGAGAAACTACTTATATTTATCAGTAAGTAGGTACTCTAATTGCAAATACTATCGATTAAATGTGCTGCTATCTAATGCAGTTAATTCCCTTCATCAAGTACATCATACAATTAATATACAACGCGGCGTCTCGGTTCTCAATTTTAGCTCTAGTCACACATACGTTATTTCTGACTAAAGCCCCATTTACACGGAGAGATTTTGTCGCACGAGAACGGCAAGAACACAAAGATCCATTTATACATAGATATTTACACACATGTATAACGCGAGGTGATGATATAACAAAAACACTCAACACGAGACAATTTTTCTTATATGAGAAACGTTTTTATAGCATAGGTCGGCAAAGGAGCACCTCATGGTAAGTAATCTCTACCCCCCATGTACGCCTACAATACCAGAAATGGTCACGTTGTCGACCTTATATGAAAGGGATAATTACGGGATTGGGAAGGGAGGGATTTGGGCCTCCGGATATCTCAATCACCGTAGGCAGCAAGCTGCGTTTCATACTTTACGTCGGTTTTCTATGAGGCAGTGGTAACAACCAGTAGGCCTAGTACAAGTTTTAATAGTTTTGTAAAACGATGAAAGTTTCTCTCAATACGTCAAATATTAGTAGCCACTAGTGGGAACTATGATGAATTAAAATTAATTACATGGTTTATTTTATTTCATAATAATAGTATATGAAATTAGTTTTCAAGCGATTCTTTTCTTTATTACCGTATGAATTACTAGTTTGACCCTTCGACGGTAGTAATTTTACACGAATTCGAAAACTGTGAACGTATTTGTAACTCATACTAGGCCTACAAGTCGAGCCGGCCCATTCATGCTGTAGACAAAATTATCTGCAGCGTGCCTCTACTCAGACAGTATAACTGACGCTAACCAGAACATTCTTATATACATGGTCGCGTCATGCGCCAGCTAGAATCGTTCGACGCGACCTAGTGAATCAGATTTCCTTAATATATTCTCGCCTGTGTTGTTGAACTCTCCGTGTACATGGAGCTCAATGTTATTTGGCAATTTAAGCTTATAAGAAAGAAAGAAAGCATTTATTTGGTGCAATACTGTTTGGAATCAAAAAGAAAACATAATGACATAGGCATAAGCTCAAATATTGCTTTGCACCAAATGGGGGTCAGTTCTGCATATTGTTAAGTTGCGCTGACTTTCAACTGAGCCTCTAACTTAGCGTATTTATAAATTTAGGCACAAAAGCCATTTTACCCACTAAACCTGTGTTAACATTTCAACAGCCAAAATACAATCTCAAATAAAACCATTTGTACACATAAACAATACTGAAACTCTTAAACTGTAAATGTGTATATTTCAACAAAATTACAAAGTTGGTTGCTTTAAATTAAAAAAGGGATCTTCAAAGTCAATATCCGAACAAAGAGCTCTGAAACCCACACGGAATCCATTTAGGCGTTACCGCAACGTTTCTAGTAACAAATAAAAAACAACATCCCACACATAGGCCCGAAAAAGCGCATGTGGCGTGTAGAGACATTTTTCGACTTTTATTTGAGCGGCCGCCCGTCGTCCAAGCTAAATTATTACTGCAATGTTTTCACAAATAAAACTAGACTCGTTCGTCGACATAAAGCCCTCGTATGGTTTTAAAAATTCAATTTCCACGAACAATTCGCAAGAATTCGACCAGTTTCGGATTTTCGTAATCAATTTTACGCCTCAAAATGTTTGTAAACAATAAACTTTCAGGCTTGAAGTTGGCGAAATAATGAGAATTTAAAAATGTAGTTAGTTTTTTTGCGTTCTGGAAGCCGGGATGAAATACATGTCGGCTGAGCGTTGTACATTATTATGCTAACGGGGCATAAATTTGGCTTTTCAACGAGATTGTTGGGTTTTTTTGCGAGATTCTTAACATCTGTGGCGTGATTTTTGTGATAGCGTTGTATCATGTATCATAATATCAGCTACAGCTAATCCTTTGCTCCAACCAAACTGATATTCATGAGTATTGTGATGATAAATTAAACACACATCATCGTAACAAATGAATTCTTATAATATACGTACAGCTGTTTATATCACAGAAGTTTCTTATAACAGTTGTGAATCAGGACTTTAATATTTTCACGAAGGATGTTATTGAGTTCAAATAATGGAATGTTTGGATTCGGATAAATCGAGTACTACTCTAAACACGTTTTTAAATAAACATAGTATAAATCACATGCAGCATTATCATAGACTTTTCAATAGATTTCCGGAGGCCCAAATTCTATTAATAAAATATCCCTTCCCTTTATGGTTGACAACGCGTTTTCCATGTTTCTTCTGATATTGTGGAGATCACTTACCATCAGGTATAACTTGCTGACATAAGTTGTATACAAAATATCAGGTATTATACATACTAATATATAAACTCACGTCTATCCCCGAAAGAGTAGGCAGAGGTGCAAGTAGTGCACCATCAATACGATTGAAAGTCTGTTCAGACGGTTCAAATCGCATGCGATTTAGTTGATGAGTATATTTTCTTATGTCAAATAGAACGATTCCATTATTTCTAACATAACGAAGCATCGGCGCCATTGAATAGATTGCCTCGTTCTACGCAGATTGGGGTCTCCGGAGCCTAAGTACGTGACACAAGAGAGTAGTGACGCCCTCGCGAATATTTTTTATAAGGCTTTGACAAAGGAACATCTGCCACACAGCCACGATTTACACAACCTTTAAGTTACGCATGGCGATATGTCGAGATGAGTTACAGTAATAAAACTTAATATTTACCTGTAAGAAATCTCACAATATTTTAGCATTACTACATGTAGAGTTGAAAGACGTAGATATTTCCATTACCTTTTTCAATTCTAACATCTGATCTGTCATTTGTGACTATACGGTGCCCCAGATACTCACTTTGAAGTCAAGTAAAACGAAATGGAAACCACTTTTTGCAATTTTAAGTGCAGGCTACTTTTTTATGAGTGGTAGAGCCACGCTGTAGACACTTGTCTACAGCATGTATGGGCCGGCTCGTCCGGGTCATTACCACTGTCTCACAGAAAACCGGCGTAAAGTAGCAGCTTGCTGCTGCGTTTCGTACGGTGAGTGAGATATCCGGAGGCCCAAACCCCCTCCCCTTCCCAGTTCCTTTATTATCCCTTTCCTTTATGGTCGGCAACGCACCCATCATTCTTTTGGTATTGTGGGCGTACATGGGCGGTGGAGATCACTTACCATCAGATGACTCACTTGCTCGTTTGCCGGCCTTTACCATAAAAAATAAAAACTTTCCTATTATTACGCTAAAAGATCTTGTAGATGGAGGGACTGAAAATATTAACACAAGACAATGTAAATAAGCTCACACCTGTGTCCCTGGAGGTGTAAACAGAGGAGCAAAAAATACACCCACTGTTATTTCGCATCTTATTGTTCCATAATTCGATACGTGATGAGCCTATCACCATATGGGACACAAAATCAAATCCCGGGCAGCTCATGCCTGATTTTAGAATAACTTAAATACAAATTATGACTGCCCGACCTGGAATTTGAACACCTGATAACTTCAACAAACTCACCAATAAAGCATAATCTTGGTCCCTGTTTACATTAAATTCACAAAAACGTTTTATTTTTATTTGCCTGAATGACGAGACTCGCATGTCGCTTGTCTGATTTTAAATAGCACATAAATAGGACAGCCCATAACTTTGAAGTTTTGAACCATATAGTATTGCGCTGTGCTCGTTACCCCGACATAAGATGTTAAGTATCATAATGTCCAGCAATTTCACTGGCTTAACAGCCCTTCAGACTGGAACACAACAATCATTTATGTGTTGGTGTACCTTGACTGAGAATCTACTTTGAATTTCGAAGGTACATGAAGTCTACCAACCCTCATTAGGCAGGCTTGGTAGATGTAAGCTCTAAATAGATGGAGGAAGTTTCTCCTTGCCACTTGCAATACAATAATTGTCATGTTGGCTACACTTGACAGTTGGCGAGGGATTAACGGTTTTTAGTTTTTTCATACATGGGTTTTACGTTGATTTATTATTGTTATTTTTAATTTTATTTTTTATAAAATATTTCATATATTTTATAGTTACATTTTTAATTTATTTTTTCTGTCTTTTTTGTTTTTTGTCTGTAGTTTATGTGTGCGGAAATAAATTTATTTTCTTTCTTTCTTCTTCTTCTTCTTCTTCTCCTACAACATAGGGGAGAATGTTATAGAAACCTGTCATTGATGAAACCACGTCTCACGGTTCTTTTTTCAAACTGTATGAGGTGGCCGCATAAACAAGGAATTCTGTTGAATTATGTTGAATGAGGCCCGTGCCCAGCAACTGAAAAAAATACTCATAAAATCTTAAACATTTATATTAACCCTCCTGGAGTGTAAGAAGGCCACCATCTTAACCTCAAAGCCAACCTCACCTGCACGTGGTACACTCTGCTGATTAACCGGCGAGGCTATGGCGAAACTTTGTTCTCGTTGCGGATTGTAGTGGTCAGACGGCGGGTCGCCTCAATACGAGATCCACCGACAAATCATGATAGGAAGGCGGACACTTACATTAAGCCATAATGCCAGGCACAGAAAGTAGGCACACCACTCATGAATACCTCACATATTTACATGCCCATGGCGCGGCTGCACTTCTTTTTCAATCAGGAATAATAATACACCCAACAGTCACACACATAGTCCTGGCTCCACACTAGGTAAACCTGTGTCGTGGGTATCAGGAACTACGAGGGACTTGCGGTCCCACAACATCCAGACCTGAGACTAATATTTGTGGTTCACATAAACATTTGTCTCGGTGTAGGAATCTACTCGCCCGCTGCGCCACGGAGGCTGTCAATCAGGAGTAATATAAAGTTTTTTAAAAGTATGAAAGAGCATTAGTACTTAAAATATGTATTTTACTCCGAGGTTGTTAATCATTGAGATGTCAAAAGGCGTCAGGAGTTGCTATCACTGTCACAGTAAAGACTTCAAAACTCACTCACCGACTCGCAAGTTGATATAACTCACTAAAAGCTCCTTACCAATTGTTTTCTATACAAAAAATAAAACCGAATGAAGAAAAAAATCAAGAGTGCTTTGACTCAACAACTTTGACTTACAAAAACTACAATAGCATAGATCCAAAATTGGTTATTGGTTAGATTTGGAGCTAATTTTATTTTTTTATTTTTCAACGTTTTTTAACCTTCACGTTCTTACAAGAACGCAAAGGTTAAAAGAATTATCAACATCGGTACGTAACTATCGAAGACTTGATATAGACTTTTACATTTTCATTTCCGATTCCACCCCCTTAGGACTGGATTTTTCCTTCAAATTCAAACGTGATCAACATTGAGATATGCTATAGAGTAAAGAAAATAATAAATATGAAAACAGTACATTCATAAGTGAACAGATATTCGTGATTATACATATGCACACGTATATTTACAGCGTAGTTCTAACCTTTTTTGTTACTTGTTACTTGAAAGAATTCTTCTTCGTACCTTATTTTTATGGTGTTTCCATTCTGCAGTTGCTGTTAATTTGCGGCTATCTTAAGAAACCAACAAACCTGCACTAACTATGGCCTATCTCTCCCTCCGCTCCCCTTTTTAGTAGAGAAGGCCTGTGCCGAGTAGTGTGACAGTATAGAGTGCTAAAATTATTATTCTATAATAAATTATTGTCGGCAATCCCCACGGCAAAACAAAGTAGCCTAAATAATAGTAGGCTGCTTAATGTCCTATTACTTTGTACATATAACAGACAAGGGTGACTGACTCATTCATTCTTGCATAACGTTCTTAAGAATCCAGAACCTCCGTCTCGTATACAGAATGGCTCGCCAGTGGTGCCCATAACAACAGTGACAGTTAACACCACCCAATTTCAGTGCGCATGGCACTATACTACGCCCATCACCGCGTGACATAGGATGTCACGTCACATGTCCCCATGTCACATAATTCTTTTATCCTACTAATATTATACGCACATACATCCAAACCGGAAAATAGTAGGATCTGAAAGTTTTGATGTTTGCGAGTTTGTAAAATACGTCTTAGTGACTGAACGGATTTGCATGAAAATTTTCATACGTGTACCTACGACACAGTACATCATGACCTACATTAGGACATAGGCTACTTTTATCCTGTCGCATTCACGCGGGTGGAGCCGTGAGCAAAAGCTAGTGCTGACTATAAAAATAAGTTCAACCGAGAACCAAGAGTAATGGCTTCTTATACGTGGATGACGAAATTCTCCAACTTCACTCTTACGAGTCGCGAACTCTTACAAATGCCTGTTTTATTGCAGACACTTTTTTACGGGAAATACCGTCTAAAAACTTGCCAAAAGACAAATTTGCTTTACGTGAAGCGTATTCGTTATTATCCGCGGCGAATGTTCAGGGACAAAGCCAAATGAACGCTCCTCTTTTTAGTGATACGAATTCATAATATTATGTATAGTTTCAATAAATATTTAATATTTTTTTATGCTACAGAATATTATAGTTTATTAAGTCCCTATACGTAATATGTATTTGATAATAAGTGAATACACTACTTTACGGTTTATTATATAAAGAAAATATATTTGGCGTTAAATAAATACATAATAATTAATATTTGTTGTAACAAATGTAGCATCGGATCAATATAATAAATAGGTATATTGTTCGTTTGTCTGTTCATGGTCTGTTCCATGAAATTGTAAGTCTATTTTTAATATTACGGCGAGTCAGCCTTTTCGACCTACTTCATTTATATGACTGAACTTGCCATCGTATATTTCGGATTGTCAATGAAAAAGAAACACATTCATAACGATTCATAAGTATACAATAAGTATTAAATTTTATATTTCTGTCAGTATACAAATAGGCACAAGATGAAACTTCCAAAAGCGTCTCGTCTCCGATGCCTTTTCACGCTCTAAAAACATTTTTAATAAAGGATATTGCACACAACTCCTCTTAAAGAGAGTTCGCGGCTTAATAAAAATTTTGATCCGTTTAAACAACGCAATTCATATTCATGAATAATAATACTTGAGCGGGATAAAAAATTTGGTGACTTGAGACGAATGTTCAAGGCGTGACGGTTGAGTGATTGAGAGACGAGAGATTGCAAAATAAAATATGATTAAAATGAACTGATAAAAAATACCACAGTTTTCAGCTATAATACATACATACATACATACATAGACTCACGCCTGTTTCCCATAGGGGTAGGCAGAGACAACGGATTTCCACTAGCCTCGATCCTTGCATACCTCTTTGGCCTCCTGCACTCTCAATAAAAATTTCAGCTATAACTTGTAATAAAATTCATATTATAGAAATATAGTTAAATAATACCTAGGTATAATCGGAAAGTAATACACCATTACTTTGTATCGCTAAAACGATTGAAAAAAATCTTCGTTTCAAAACGTTTATTCCAGATAGTACAAAATCTATTTATGAGCACAAAGTTTGTTTAAGATAAAGCCATTCTCAAAGCAGAATGTAGTAAGTCTTTTGCTTGCGATTCCTTTAAAAAGACATTTAGAAGTTTCTTGCTGTTCACAGTTTTAAGTACAAAACACGAAATATTCTACTTAATCTCGTTGCCAGTCAGTCGACACTCTCGGAATAAATTACTCGCGTCTCCTTGGAAGATATTTTTTCACCCGGTGAGAAATTTACTTGCATCTCACGTACCCATTATGGCGGGGTTGTTACAAATAAGATATTTAGTTATACGGCCAAAAGCATGGAGAAGAAAGCGCGAGAATTTTATGGGGTGCGACAATTTTTTGTGTTGCCAACTTAGTTTATTAATGGTCTACTGTAATTACAAAATGATCTTCAGAGCCGTCGAAAGATTAATAACTCGACTTTGTATGAGTAAATATTAACGTTGTAGTGTTATAACACAATTTAGGAACACAACCTAGCATCAGGATCTGTTACATTTAGATGTATGTTCCAGCCATAATAAGCACTAACTGTAATTTTCAGATTAGATACCTACCTACAATATCCTATTGGTTACCACTGAAAATCAGCGCTGTGTTGTAGTCAAAGAGAATTGTACGCGCCACAGCACAACAGTACGCTGAGTAGTCACCTGCCTGTCACAGTCACAACCAGTGGTCACAACTCACAACGCGCAAATATCAATACTATCAATGGTTTTTACTGTAATATTAATTGTGATTTGTGACAAAAAATTGTCTTTCTTACTTTCTTTCTATATCTAGGTATAAAAATTTGTAAATTTGGATGTTTGCTATTCAATCACGCCGTAACGGCTGAATGGATTTGAATGTTTTGATTCCTATAAGGTCGGCAAAGCGTCCATGATTCTTTTGGTATTGTGGCGTATCATGGGCGGTGAAGATCATTTACCGCCTTGCTCGATTGCCGGACTCTGATATAAAAAATGTATTACAAGCCAATATGGCGAATGCGATAAAATTAATCTTATCGACACTCTTAATATCTTAACTTTCAATACCGCAAAAATGCTTAAGCATATTATATTTATGACCGCATCACTTAAAAACTATTTGTCCAACGGAAAAAGGTCTTTTCTCGTTCGAAATCTTAAAATAAAAAAGCTGAAATGTAAAACAAAAGAATGCGTGTCAAACCGAAGTTAATTGTTGCGAAATTTCTTTAATAATTTTATCAGAAGAGCTTGAATTATTATTTTCAACTCTAGTAGTTAAAAATTGTTTCTTCGAATTAAAAACATGTCACGCCGACGTCACTTCACCAAGCAAGAATGAATGAATAGGGTCATAAGAATGCTGGAGCGCCGCGCTAATCAGCAGATTGTTGCCAACGCTATTGACACAAATTAAAGCGTTATCTCCAGGCTTTGGTCACAGTACCGTCTCCCTGGTAATAGAGCAAACCAGCACTTAGACAAATAACGTGTCGATTTATTCAAAATATGGCACAAAGATAACTAAATACCACGGCTATAGAGAACGTTCGAAGGCTGCAATCCGAAAGGCTATCGTTTCCTTATCTAGTTAATATGTACTCTTTGGACTATTGTCAGTACGCAAGTGACCAAACTGTCAGAAATAGCTTCCACGAGATTGGACTTTACCCTCCTAGACAACTCAGAGTTCTAGCCTCTGGTTCTAGCTTTACGTCGCGTCGTGGCAATCTGGGACGTGGATTTCTTTGGGCCCACGAAAATTCGTCGTAGCCTTGTTTTCAATGGTCGACGGTGCTATCCACGGTTGAGACTAGGGTGGGATTCCACCCGGATTCTCGAAGACTACATGTTTGGAGATTGTCTGATAAAGTAAACCTTAGGGGTTCGCGTCACCGACATGCTTATAACAGTATATCTGTAGCTATACAGCTGACGTATTGTGCAACATTAGTGCTGTGTATATCTTTTATGTAAAATATAATGGATTTAGTGAAAAGTTCACTGTGTACCTATATACTGTGCATTGTTGAAATAGTGTTTTTGTTTGATTATTATTTGAATCATTAATTGCAGAATCATTGTGCAGTACAATAGCGAGTACTAAAAAACCATATAAACATAAATATACTCGTAATTGTTGCTCGGAGTGGCAATAGATGTGAAAACCAGATTGATGTTGATAATTTTAGATCAAACATTATGAAATTTCAAATTTTAATACTAAAAGTTCTAAGTTTTCTCTTCTATCGGCAGTCTCTACAACTACCATTTTTTTTAATGGCATAGGCTGGCAAACGAGCAAGTGGGTCACCTGTTGGTGAGTAATCTCGACCGCCCATGTACGCCCACAATACCAAACTAATTATGAGCGTGTTGGCGACCTTAAAGGAAAGGGATAATTAAAGGATTGGGAAGGGGAGGGGGATTTGGGCCTCCGGATATTTCACTCACCGTACGAAACGCATGGGCCTTGGTTACTACTGTGGTAACGACCCGGACGAACCGGCCTATTCATACCGTAGACAAAAGTGTCTAGACTGACATGCCCAAAGACTTTAATGTATACTACATGTTACACAAGTATTTTCTCATGCCCGACAATTTTTTACCAGGTGGTAGGTATCGCGTATGCGAGAGGCCGTCTGGACTGGATTTTCGTCTCAATAGTACACTCCACTCCCCGCTGAGCTATCACTGCTTGTTTAATTTTATTGGCTCAGAATTGTTTAGTTTTATTTTTATCTTTTTAGCTTTTTTGTCGGTTTTATTTTTTGTTAAAATGTTCTTAATTACTCGTGGGTAAAACTTAGATATGCAGGTTTACTCACGATTTTTTCCTTCATCGTTAAAACAAATAAGGTTCGAAACCTGCGACCTCTGTCTCAGTAGTCCGTTCCACTGCCCGCTAAGCTATCGCCACATTCATGCGTTGAGAAATCATCCACAGATTTTCAATAAAGAAAACAGATTGATACGTAGAGCGGCATGATTTCGTATCCATTGCACACAAACGTATTATTATATCTGGCAACAATTCATGTTGAATATCGTAACAAATTGTCTTCCGAGCGGGCAGAGGACACTTGACTCGCAGCCAGCCATGCGGAAAGCGCTGATAACTGCAAGAGCCGCACTCCACTTACAACATACCGTTACGAGTGCAGTTATACGAATGGCCATCAAACAATACAGGGTAAACGGCTTTCAGTGCCTGCTTTTCTTATTCTTTTCCTGCTTTGGCAGATGAGAAATTTAGCGCAATCGACATCCATAAATCCCATCCAATCTTTCTTTCTACATACATACGCACTCACGCCTATACCCCCCGAAGGGGTAGGTAGAGGTGTAACTAGTACACCCACATTTCGCCAAGCTTATTTCCGTTCCATGATGTGATACGGGGCAGCCTATTGCCATATCGGGCACAATTCCAGACTCCGGGCTGATACTAAGCATTTCATGATAAAAAACCCAATATAATTTTACCCAACCTGGGGATCGAACCCGAGACCTCAGCACAGCAGTCGTACCGCGTACGCATTACAACTGCGCCACCGAGGCTGTCTTTGTTTTTGCCTGGAATTATCCCGGCTTAATGCCAGGGTTCGCTTTTCCATTATAATTTAACGGTAGATTCGGTATTATGTGGGGCGATCCGCTGTCTGATCGCTGGGTCAAGATGTTTGTGGCCCACTTACACTCCAATATATTCAATCCAAATAACCAATAAAAAACATTTAAGTTACATAATATAAATAATAGATTTAGTGTAATACAGTAAAGTAAACACCTGTACAAATGTATGAGAAGATGTATGAATGTGGAAGAGGCGAAAGAGGTGTGTCAGGATCGTAGCTTGTGGTACTCAATAGTCTCTGCCTACCCCCATGAGACATAGGCGTGAGTGTGTATGTATGTAAAGTAATTTAAAGTTCTGTGTAGTATTGCTTCTGGTTTAGGGCGCTTACCATCAGGGGAGCGACCTGCTTGTTTCAAATAAAAATAAATGTAAGTACCTATCTAAGTAGGTAGTGGCAGACAAGACATAAAAATATTTTTTTCATAGCTTAGGCCGGTAAACGAGCAAATGAGTCATCTGATGGTAAGTGATCTCCACCGCCCATGTACGCCCACAATGCTGAAAGAATTATGGGCGCGTTGCCGACCTTAAAGGAAAGAGATAAATAAGAGATTGTGAATGGGAGCTCCCTCCGGATATCTCACTCACTGTACGAAACGCAGCAGCAAGCTGCTACTTCACGCCGGTTTTCCGTGGTGTGTGTGTGTGTTCTCTGATTTTGCGAGGCCTCTTGTGGCACAAGAGTATGGATGCAGTAAAGCGACACAGCGGGCCGAATTCCGCCCAAACGGAGCACGTAGCAGGTAGAAAGCCATACCGCACGACTCTGCCGTAAGAATTGCGACGAGGAATGGTAAGTAAGAAGCATACTGTCAAACTTGAAAGGATAAAGTTTGACAGCATTCTTCTATTCGTGCCTGCTTTCCGCGTCCATGTTCACGACAGGGTTTCAGGCCCTCGGTACGTTGGCTTCCCTGTGGCCCCATTCGAGGCCTATGAGTGATGGTTTCACTGGTGAGAGGGTGTCTAATAATTTCTGTACGCGATGGCATAGCGAACACTGCGTTAGCGTTCCGGGATCAGCCAGTGTATTTTAACCAGTAATGTCAGGCCGTTAAAATTCTTCCGACCGTGGAGGGACGCAATGTCTCTTGATGGTCGACATTATTTTGGACTGCACTTCAATAAGATCAGCCCCCAATACAAAAAATCAAAAACTAAACGTTTCATCGCGACGAATTTGTCGTTTAACGTCACACGTTGGGCATCCGAGTTCTGAGTCGACTTCTCTTCGTCGGGAGCTTCCGACCAATCACAATCAAACAGCACGAAGTTCGTATCGTGTTCCATAAAGTAAAATTGTTCTATAGCTCATTCTAACTCCGCTCGTCCCGTTGACTGAGTATCTAAAACGTCACTTCTTTCTAAGTAGTCTGTGGTATCTAATAGACTCCTACATGGTGTCGCAGAAAGAGACAAGGATACAATTTCGAGGGTTACCGCGTCAAAAACAAATTACCCCACAATTTGTTTTGTTACGTGACGTCATGTACTACAATTTTTTGAGAAATAATAGGTTCTTACTATTGTGAGTAAATAATACAACATGGTTATTTTCAATTACCTTTTATTATTTAAATATTATTTTTATTAGCTTTAGATGAGATGCGCAAGTCACTCACCTGGTGATAAGAACCTCGAATTATGAAGTACTACATGGCACTGAACTACGCTCGTCACCCAGATACATAAGGTGTTGTGTCATAATGTAGACAAACCGGTGATAGCATACATGCTGTAGACACTTGTCTACAGCATGTATGGGCCGGCTCGTCCGGGTCATTATCACTGTCTCACAGAAAACCGGCGTAAAGTAGCAGCTTGCTGCTGCGTTTCGTACGGTGAGTGAGATACCCG
The DNA here is from genome assembly GCA_905332985.1 of Mimas tiliae. NCBI lineage: Eukaryota > Metazoa > Arthropoda > Insecta > Lepidoptera > Sphingidae > Mimas > Mimas tiliae. The sequence continues at coordinate 5,025,490 of HG995262.1, read as the reverse complement.
GAGGCCCAAACCCCCTCCCCTTCCCAATCCCTTATATATCCCTTTCCTTTAAGGTCGGCAACGCACCCATGATTCTTTTGATATTGTAGGCGTACATGGGCGGTGGAGATCACTTACCATCAGATGACCCACTTGCTCGTTTGCCGGCCTATACCATAAAAAACATGGATTATAACTTATTTAAATCAAAAGTGTATATTATTGATCTGTAATTGATAAATCTGAATTTTTTACTTTCATTTTCGACTGCCTCGGTGGTGCAGTTGTAATGCGCACGCGGTACGACTGCTGTGCTGAGGTCTCGGGCTCAATCCCCGGGTCGGGCAAAGTTCCCGGGATGGGATTTTCTATCATGCTATGCTTAGTATCAGCCCGGAGTCTGGAATTGTGCCCGGTATGGCGATAAAGTTTGCCTCCTATCACATCATGGGACGAATATAAACTAGGCGAAATGTGGGTATACTAGTTAGGTACACCTCTGCCTACCCGTTTGGGGAAAACAGGCGTGAGTGCGTATTTAATTTAACTGTATTTTCTGAATATTTGAATTCTGTGGTTACTTATTATTGTGACAAGAATTACCATTGTTATATTAAAAAGCCTTTACTCTAATATAAATACCATTATATATCGGTTTGTGATCCTAATAAATAAAATAATATTTAAAATATAATTAATTTATGTACTTTTTCTATTGATTATTGCTATACATGCTTAAACTAAATATTTACCAGAATAGGTACAGCATTACAAAGCAGAACAGTCAGTTTCTTCTTTTTGAATAATACATTTTTCTCTAAATGTTGCTAAAAATTATTGATGATGGTTTTGGTGTCCAATATCAATGTCTTACGTTGATACAATCCAATTCTACAGTAAAACATTATCTTCAGGAAAACTGAAACGAGTCATTTCATACATTTCTTATATTTAATTTTATTATTAATGCATACTGCAAAATTAATATTTCCCATAATATGGGGTAATCATTTATTGAAATTTCGGCAACACCAAACGGAGTAATTTTGTTTGGATAAAAATTTTATATGATATTTATTTTGATTAAATGCTTTACTACGAAGAATTTTACTTCAAGAATACTCTAAAAACAATAATATATTTTTTTACAGCTTTATTACTGATAAAGCGTGGTATACTTACGAATGAAAAGTTAAGTCCGGCGTTTTCCATCCACTATCACTTTTACTCCCTAAAATGCTACACCGCACTATGGTTACTTCGAAAATTATATAAATAGTAAGTCGACGTTGTTATCAACAACAAATAATCGCATGTATTTTTACTTTTACAATTATTAATTATTTAATTTATTTTACCAGGAAGACAATAGACAACTATACGTCAACTGTCAAACTTTGTTTATGCAAGTAGTTTGATATACTTCAAATACTAAACATTTGTCATAAAACAAGAAATATGATCGTTCTGTTTCATTCTTTTATACGATATCACCATAAGTAGCTCTTTTTCTTGTGCGAATGCGACAAAAGCTATGAATTTTTCTAGGTATTCTCCCTCTACGGCTCGTCCAGTGTCACTTTGCCTTGCTAGGATTAAAAAAAAAACAAATAGGCCACGGTTAAAAAATATGATGCATTCGGCACATTAATCGGCGTTAATCGGGCATCTGGTAACACGTTGGTAACATTTGAAAGAAACTTCAAAACCGTCAAAATATGTCAAGTTATTATTTTTCACCATTATTGGTTTATAATGCATACATAGAGACAACAAGATTGCGATCCATACATACTAAAAAGAGATAGCAGAACTACAATATGTTCCGTCAAGTTAGTTGGAAGCGGAACGTAACAACAAAGATTATTGAAATACAGTTTTACAAAAGAAAAAATTATTAAAATCCTTCAGTTTACATGAAAATTTGTTATAATGGCATCTACATCAAGAGACAACGCACCGACCAGTGTAAAAGTGGACGAGCACACCCCTAATGAGCTAGAACCGGGGGCATGTCCTGAAAGTGTTTTGAACCCCACGGATTCATTCGAAGAATTTGTTTCCGAAATGAGTTCGAGTCTTCAAGAGCGGAATGTTCTGACTACTAAAAGCAGCACTATAAGCGAAATACAGAGTGAAATCGGCGAAGACGCTAAAGATAATCAAATGAAGACTACCAAATCTACAGACGATTTGCAGTCCAAAGATGTAAGGGTACTTATTATTTACTGGCTTTCCTCTCCCAACCCCGACCACTTAATAATTATTTGAAACCTTTGCACCTCCTTTTTCCCTTTAGGGGTTAAATTTAGAGGAATCCCTTCTTAAATAATGCCTCCAATATAAAATGAACATAGTCTCAAAATGTCTTGTTTTCTATCCTCATTGGCTAAGGCTGGACTACAATGTGTTTATCATGACCTTGCCTCATAGATTATAATTATACAAATATGAATTATTAAGGTCATTGAGAATTATGATCAGTGTATTAAATGTTGTACCTTGAGTTTTACTCCACAGATAGTTAACAAAATATTGTGTAACTAGTAAGTTTGTAATACCCATGGAGATTGTGTATGCTGATCCGTAGTTATCATCTATATAATTGTTCTAATGTTTAATGACATAAATTGAGCTGCCATATGTCCAATAAAATATCGTAAATTATTATAATAGTATATAATTAGTGGGTATGGAAAATAATATATACAATATTAGAGCTTATTGCCCGTTCTTCTCTAGCGAATCAGCCTTCCAAACTGGTGGTAGAGATTTGACGGAATCTATACAATATATAACATTTTATGTTTTTTTTTTTTTTTACTTTTATGAACCATAGCTACAAAGTATAATATGTATGTGCAGTATATCTTGTCCAGACTAAAGTTATGCACTTCATCCTCCTCTACACCTGCTACCCTTTAATTATTGAAAACTATAACTGCAGCACTATATTAAGTAACTTCAGCTTAGCCAAGTTATTTGCTCATATTTTAGCTTATATCTCACATTACTATAGTCGAGATTTCACACAGAAATACTAGACTACATTAAATAAATTCCAGTCCTGGGCAACTCATGTGTGATTTTTTAACGTAAACTCAAATACAAACTGTGGTTGCTGGGTCGAATTTAGAAGTGGTAGTGGCATGCTGTAAACAATTTTGTTGGGCCGGCTCAACCAGGTGCTAGCACTGTCTCACAGAAAAGTGATGTGAAGTAGCAGCTTGTAGTTTAAATAAGCCTCAGATTCGAACCCTGGACATCACCAGTTTTTCAGCCTAAGTGCTCTGCTAGACCAGAGTTGATAAAGGGCTAAGCAGATTTAAATCTAAAAAATGATTTTACTTTAAAATTTTCAGGGTTCTATTTCGGCATCAGCCAGTAGCACAAACTTAACGGAAGAGAATGGTGATGACAACTTGCCGGACAACTATCTACATTCACCAGAACTCATCAACAAGGAGAAACATGTCTTCATATTAAGTTCTGCCGGCAAACCTATTTATTCTAGGTAAATATATACATTTTAAAACCAGTTTTTAGGTTTCCATGCCCAAACTACTACCAACGTCAACTGTCTGTTTAGTCTGACTGTCTGTCCTACCTTTAGAGGGCTCTCTATATCTTTTAAAATCGAATAGATTGCCAGCTGGATGGGAGGCAATAAACTTAAAAGGCATTTTGTGCTGCCTTTTGGGTACTGAATTCCTATCCCGCCAAAAATTGTCCAAATTGTGCAAAAGTAGTCTGTAGGCACAAAATCTGGTGAGTACGGCAGATGACGGAGAGCTTCCAACCCCAGCTCTTGTGCAGTATGGGGTCGCTCGTCGTGCAGGAGCAGCGGAGAGGAGTGATTGGCCAAAACTGGCAGCTTCTCCTTCAGAAGACAATGATGGAGAAGCTCGCACATCTGCAGCCAGCTACAATCATAACGCGGTGCATGCCTGAGAGGGAGATAGCGAGATGGTCCCACTAGGCCTTCATTTTAATCAATATTGAAATATTAACTGTGGTCTTATTTTTCAACCGTTTTGATTTTGATTCTTTTTTCGTAATAGGATTTCCTTCTTTTATTGAAGTGAAACTTCTTTATCGGCGTATAGGAGAAATTTTATAGGAGGTAAAAAATAAAAAGTGTAATGTTTTTCTGTTACGCGCCATCTTGGTTTCTGGGTAACATTTTTGCGTTACGCGCCATCTTGATTTCTAAAGGTGCGCTCACAATGAGCAAAATCCAATCTAAATACACGTAGCGTGAGCGTTTTGAGCGCTCAGTGGAACACACGTTAAATTATTTATCAACTAATATCATATCACTCGACGATCTTAACACACGATGGTAACGTAACCATATCGCGATGTAGGGACTAAAGCGCGCAACATGCGACACGCGAGCGTCAAATGACGCGCAACATTTCAACGATATGCAACACGGCGGGAAATACCGCAGGGCGCTAAGTGTATTTTGTTTTAGCTAGCATATTTAGCGAATTATGAGCGAAAAACTAAAATTTTCTGTCTAATTTGTTTTAATTTGACAGCCTCCGTGGCGCAGCGGGCGAGTAGCCGGCTACGAAGCGAGAGGCCGCGGGTTCGATTCCCGCACCGAGACAAATGTTTGTGTGATCCACTAATATTTGTCTCGGGTTTGGGTGTTGTGGGACCGCAAGTCCCTCGTAGTTCCTGATACCCACGATACAGGTTAACCTAGTGTGGGGTCAGGACTATGTGTGTGACTGTTGGGTGTATTTAAGTGGCGACCTCTGTTGAAGGTTTTGGGTAAAGTTTGATATGAATAATTGTCATAATTATTTTTAATGTTATAACATTGTAATATATGCCCCAGAATATATTGATTATTTCAAATAATGTTTTAATAAATAGGAAGAGCATACACCTTTGACTTTTCTAAGTTACGTGTGTATTAATTATTAATTAATTGTCTATAATGTGAAAACAAGTTTCACTTCTATCGGCAGTCCCCAAAGACTGCCCCGCATATTTTTTTATTTTCTATTGCGTATACATTAATGTTCGAATTCAAGTTCACGCATTAACCGTATTAAATAGTTCTGTAGTTTTCCTAAGGTACACCCTACCGTAGGAAAACTACAGAACCCTCGTTGCGAGAGTCGGTCTCGCATTTCACCGTATTTTTATTTTTAGATATGGTAATGAAGACAAACTGGCGGGCCTGTGCGGCGTCATTCAAGCTTTAGTGAGCGTTGTAGAAGAACAAAACCAGGATATATTGAGATATATCACAACAAAAGACTGTAAAGCTGTGTTCCTAGTGAAGGGTCCGCTTATACTGGTCGCCGTTTCAAAATCTAATGAGAGTGAAACACAGCTTGTGTTGCAGTTAACGTACGCATAATTATATATTATCAGTATTATTAGTGTTGTATTATAAACTATGGCTGGTATCGAACCTGTGACTACCGTCTAGACAGTTCGTACTGCTAGGCCTTATGCAAGGCTAACATATACTGTTCCTACTACTATTATAAATGTGAAATATTGGATGTTTGTTAGTCAATCGTTCCTTAATGGCTGAATGGTTTAGGATGAAATTTGGCACAAAGGTTGATTACACAGGTATGGATTGGGACATAAGCCACTTTTGCCGCAGGTTTTGTGGATGAACATGAAGATGGCGGTGGTGTCCCGTAGGTTTTGGGTGAGATAGCGATGCTGTCCCGTTCAATTTGGGGCATTCGAGCTGTTTTTAGGTGGCTATAGCCAATTGCACTCACTCAGTAAACGATTAGCAAGTTAAGCAAACCTTGGCGCGGTCAGTCTATGGATGGGTAACTAGTAGTATTAAAACTGAGCGTCACCGTGCTTCGGAAGGCACGTTATCAACTGACAGCAGTCGTAAAGCCAATTCGGACGGCTTGAAAACTCTGACTAGTGTCAAAGTTGGTCACTAACCTTTCGATAAAAGAAGAATTCGTGATGTAAACAAAACTGTCGCCGTATAAAATAAATATGTACGATTTGTCTCCTACTAAGAAGTTTTGCGTTTGCATAAATCCTCCCAGAAACTTATTTATTCGTTTTTAATTACTACTTTATAATGCTTTATATTTAGTGTGTTTACAATATATCTAAGACACTTTTAGTACAACTAAAAATACATTATACATTTAAGCATAGTACAACTGGCAACCTTATCGCTCAGGGTAATCTCTTACAGGATTTTTTTTATTGAATTTTAATATTTATTGTTGTATCAAACAAGTATAAAGCGGTACTTATTTAACTTATTTGACACAACACTGATAATAAAGTTATATTGACTTTACAGATATGCATTCAATCAAATTGTATCAGTGCTAACTTTAACGCAGTTAAATAGAATATTTGAGCAAAGAAGGAACTATGATCTGAGAAGATTGTTATCAGGGGCAGAGCGATTGATAGATCATTTACTTATATTTATGGAGAAAGATCCGGCGTTTTTATTAGGTATGGTATTTTTAATCTTACACTTTATCTCCTTTTCCACCTGTCCTTATCCCACTCGCAATGGGGTCGGCGCAACATCCTTTTTAACTCATGTTACTGATGTAATGATTTGGCTTGTAGTTTTTTCGACCGGCCGCCTTATTGACATGGGAAAAAACACTCAGACCCGAAACAAATATTTGTGGATCATTTTGTTTCGGTCATCGAACCCACGGCCTCTCGCTTCACAGCCGCATATGATGGACCTACCATAATCATACTAATATTATAAATGTGAATGTATGTTTGTTTTTACGCTTTCACGCGAAAACTACTTAACCGATCATCACTAAACTTTGTACACATATTCTTGGAGGTATAAGAAGTAACATAGGATACATTTTATGAAAAAAATATCTATTTGTTTGTTACGCTTTCGCGACTAAATCACTGAACCGATTTTGATGTAGAGATAGATGGGACCCTGGATACGGTTATAGGCTACGTGATATTTCGGAAAAGTTATTCACGTGATTCGCCGCCCGCGAGCAAAAGCTAGTGTTGTAATAATTTTATGTTATAAAATTTCAGGTGCAGTAAGATGTCTTCCATTACCAGAAAAAGCCAGAGAGAACATAACAAACGCCATAACAACAACTTGCCATAAAATAAGAGATTTAGTATTTGCAATAATGATAGCTGGCAACCAACTTATAACTCTGGTTAGAATGAAGAAGTACACATTGCATCCATCAGATATACATTTATTATTCAACTTGGTGAGGAGTTCGGAGTCGTTCAAAACTGCTGAAAGTTGGACCCCAATATGTTTGCCAAAGTTCGATGCCACGTAAGTATTTTTATCGAGACGAACGGGTCGCTCGGCTGATAGATCTCCTGCACTCATTCGTCATCAATTTTCTATTACATCTATATGGCTCGTCGTACCGAGACAAGATGTCTCATAATGATTTCACTTAATTTCCTTTAAACTGGAACACAATGGTAGTTACCACTGCTGCTTGGTGGTAGAAATAGACAAAACGGTATACCCAGACGGACTCCGAAGGCTAGGTCTCATCTGATATTATAACTTACACAGACTAAAGGTATAAAATAGATATCGCATGGACTTCCATGTAACCAAGAGCGCCAAATTTTTTATTGTGAGATAATATTGGCCTCGTTTTCTCATGCTCTCTATATCTCTATCAATCTATGTACTAGTGTATATTACAGTACAAACGAAAAACTTGTCTATATCAAAAAAGTTTTCTCTATCGCCAGGATTTCTCGTAGGCTTATGCTAAGCTGGCTACATGATATTATATTCATAATAAATATACGATACTACATATTCTTATGCTGTGTGATATGTAATATTCCAGAGGATTTCTCCACGGCCACGTGTCTTATATAGCGGAGGATTGTCAAGCATGTCTCCTACTACTAACAGTGCAAAGAGACGCGTTTTTCCCTCTATCCCAAGCCAAGCACACCATTGCCGAGAAAATGAGGAGATCCAACTGTCTAGTGGCCATAAACGACGCATTGAACCGACACAAAGATTTACCCACGACGAACCCTTTGAAACATATAGGTATATCGGAAATAAGGCATTTCATGTACAAATGCAAGTCTACAGCGCAACTTTTTACCTCGGATCCTATAAGTTTAGACAGGTAAGATGATAAATCTTTCGTTCTGCTTGATGCTATCCTGGCTTAATGCGAGGGTCCGCCTTCTCATCGTGACTTGACGGTGGATTTGGTATTTTATGGGGCGACCCGCCGTCTGACCCAGACAACCTGCAACGGGAACCAAGTTTCGCCATTGCTCACACATTTTTACTATATTGGTGCCATTTCTGTTGAACACAAAATAGATTAGAACTATGCTGTTCTATTGTTGCATCAGATTTTTACTAACATACGGCAGCACTACATTTGATTCTAACATTACTACATTGAATAATTGAGACAATTTCTACCTGTACCTACTCGAGTTATTAAAAAATGAAGATAACAAATATGCAAGTTGAGCAATTTAAAACCTGTCAAACGAAAAAAGCTTTATTCCTGTGTTTTTAGACTAGTTTAGACGATTTCAAAATACAAAGACTAGCTTAGAAAGTTTTGTGACAACAAAATCTGCACCATTTTCTTATTAAACTAATTTCGTTTTAGGTTACAAGAGTATAGGATAAGACATAAAGAAGGAGGTGATATTATAGAGAAGCCTATAAAAAAACTATCGGATATAGACTATGTCAGAAATTATAGACAATTCTGCAGTCAAATACATTGTATGTCTGTACCGGCTAAGCTGATATTTCGATCTAACGCGCAGGACACTATTTTGGCTTGGGTAAGTTGTTTATAAAAGGGTAGCTGACAATTTTTTATTATTTAAATCAATAAGTTACGTTACTCAAAATCTATAGCATAAAGAATTTTATAAATCGGACCAAAAATAAATAAGTAAGTTCGAAGCCATTCAAATCCTGTAGAAGGGGTAATTGTCAAACGACAGACGACGCAAACTTTGACTTCACTGTGTAAAATGTCCATTATGGTGCACGCGTGCAAGCGAGATATCCCTACAACGCATCCACTTTTCCTCACTACTTTTTACTAACATATAAAGTCATAACTGCGGGCACATTTCTGAACAAATTTTGATTGTGTTTTAATAAAAAGGTTTCTTTTGCGTATCATTTTCTGTTGCTTATAAAATAATGTATAAAATTCAATATAGGAGACTACCCTATTCTGTATACATACAGTGTATATATAATAGAGTTTGATATTATTTAAATTATTTACGTTAACCACAACCTATTACAAAAAGAATTTCATAAATCTATCCAGAAATAAATAAGTTAGAACCTATTCAAATCTGATGGGGTATTTATCAAATGACAAATGACGGAGACCTTGACGTCACTGTGCAAAATTGCCACTACGGTGCACGCGTGCGAGGGTGATTTTTACGTTCGTCCAATATTTTCAGGTGACAAACGGCTTCGAATTATACGTCACATTCGATGCTTTAATGGAGAAAGATCAAGCTATAAAGGCTGTGGATCGACTGCTTTGGTGGATCAAAAAGGAAGAGCAGAGAATTTTCATTATGAACGCACCGACCTTCTAGTACAAGTTTACAGTGCCGTCGTTGAGTGGCATTATAAAGAACTCGATAACTCGAAATTCTAGAGAAGATTAGTATTGAAGTATAGAAGCCATGTAGAATGTAACTTATTCGAGTACATGACGCCTCACACCTTTTATTCGTAGTGAGACGTCAAGTGGTACTTAAGCGGGCTTAACATATGCGCCTCTAGAACATTTTGTCGTGGAATAAGCAGTTATAACTGGTTATATCTTTATGTTTGTCAAAGCTTAACGTGGGGGTTAACATAAGCGCCTCGAGAAAATATTGTCGTCGACTCGTTTTCTCGTGAAATAAACAATTATAACTGGTTACATCTTCATGTTTGGCAAAGCTCTAACATGGGGGCTTAACATGAGCGCCTCGAGAAAATTTTGACGACTCGTGTATCTCCTGGAATAACCAGTTATAACTGGTTATCTCTTTATGTCTATCGGAGCTAACATGGTAGCTTAACTGAAGAAAAAAATTGACGACTTGGTTTGTCGTGCAACTCTGGTTATAGCTCTCTCTCTATAGCTATCGCTATAGAAACTAGCTATGAGCCAATTAAAATACAATTTAAAGGTCACGCGTAAAATTACTTAGTTTGAATGGTTGATTTTCGGGATCTATCCGAATAATAAAAATAAGATCGTTTATTTAAATCGGCATTAGTAATTTTTACAGAACGAGAGCCACTCTGTCGGGTTGTTCGATTGTTGATCGTTCATAGCTCAGGTCGATTAACGACCATTTTCAATAAACTATCTTGGTTTATCTGTATAGACCTCCAAAATCAAACTAAGTGATATCTATGTGTGTCTTTCAAACTGTATTCTGATCCGTTCGTTTGTATTATCTATCTGGTGAAACAAACTAAGATAGTTGATTGAAAATGCCCTTTAATGTAGTATAATCTATCGATCAATGTTGACTCATGTAATTCTAGTATCGATCAGCTAGGATAGTTTTTTATATTTTTTTATTAGCTGAATGATGAGACGAGCAAGCAGGTCGCTCGCCTGATGGTAAGCGCCAGCCTGCTCATAAACAGAAGCAACGCCATACAGAACATTGAATAACAAAGCATTGCGTGACACTGGACTGCGCTCGTCACCCCGAGACATAAGGTGTTTAAGTCTCATAATGCTCAGTAATTTCACTGGCTTCAATGTCCTTCAAACCGGAACACAACAGTGCTTACACACTGTTGCTTGGCGGCAGAAATAGACAAAGCGGTGGTACCAACCCAGCCGGCCTCGCATACAAGGGACCACTTTGTTTGACTACCACCTTGTAAGATAGTGACATAACACTACGAGGAAGTTCTAATTAGATGCGTCTGAGCTTGTCTAGAGCAATTACACCTTTATTGACAAGGCACTGGACAACAAGAACAAACCGTATATTTATTTATAAATACATACATACGCACTCACGCCTGTAATCCCGAAGGGGTAGGCAGAGGTGTAACCAGTACACCCACATTTCTCTGAGCTTATTTCCATCCCATGATGTGATAGGGGGCGAGCCTATCGTCATATCGGGCACAATTCCAGACTCAGGGTTGATACTAAGCATTTCATGATAGAAAAACCCAATATCACTTTATGCAACCCGGGAATCGAACCAGAGACCTCAGCGTCAGCCTGCCGTAACGCGTACGCATTAAAACTGCGCCACTGAGGCATATTTATAAATGTATCATGTTATTCATGTAAATATGAAATGAAATTATGTAGCTAATAGTACTTATATCTAAAGTTTGTATAGAGAAATATTTATGGAAAAAATCTAGCTAGTAATAATTTTATAATAAAAAAATCAATTCACTTATCCCTTATTTTTATTTCTCAGTTGACGAGACACTCTTCTATGGTATATTGTCTTCATTTTTTTCGTCATTTTGTATTGTTTTAGCATAGAGGCCCAGGATCTATCCAAGGAATCGAACAATGATTGTTAATTGAAATTGGTTGTTAGTGGTTGCAACTAACAATTAATAATTTCCGTACCAGAAAAAAAAGAACTAAAATAAACACATTTTATTACACTAATATCTTCCCCTATCTCTACGCCTGTCCACTTCATGTCTATCTCTGTCTCTACGTTCTTTCTCTCTGTCCCGTTCCCTCTGTTCTCTAATTCGATCTCTATCCCTTTCTTTCTCCCGCTCTCGTTCACGTTCCTTCTCCCTCTCTCTGTCTCTCTCGCGCCTCCTCTCTCTGTCTCTGCTTCTGGAGCGATCTCTTTTCCTGTCCTTGTCGCGTCTGTCTCGATCTCTGGATCTGTAATTGTGATGAAATTTAATTATTAATGTAATCAACTTATTGGTCCAGGCAGAGAGTAACTAATGCTGCTTCGACTATTACTGAATTTATTCCCATCCCATGATGTAGTGTGCATGTAGAGTTACCAATTCCAGAGACAATTCGTAGATTAAAAAGACGGCATATGCATGCACTTTCTGACAAACAGAGTGGTTAGAGCGTGGAACAAGCTACCACAGGACATAGTCTCAGCGGAAAGTGTCAACCAATTTAAAAACCGACTCGAAAATCAACTCAAAATGATAGCATAGTGGAGATCTTCAGGATACAGGCACATCAGTTGTACAAACTGCCTGCCTGATTACAACATAATAATAATATTCTAGAATTGGACATCAGCCTATGACACCTTATAGAGATGTCCCAGTGGGGAATACTCTGACACGACATACACCTCCCAACACATCTGCTAGTAGTAATAGTCACTGACTGATTGCATTATTTAAATAAAAAAATAATTGAACTGTTTTTGAACAACAAATAGAAAACATATTTTACTTCATTTTATCACTTATGTTATCTCCACTTTAAAAATACTGTAGAAACGCTAACTATGGAGTGTTAGTGAGCCATCAACATCTTAGGTCCAAAATCAACCTTACCTGCATGTGGCACACTCTGCTAAAGAAGTTATCGGATGAGACAATAGCGAAACTTTATATTATAGGTTCTTCTCTTTGTGGGTTGTGGGAGTCAGACTGTGGGTTGCCCCATATAATACCAAATATAATCTAATGATGATAGGAACGCGGACCTTGGTATAATGCCGGACTGAAAGAACACTGTAGAAAAAATAACTTTTTAACCAGACAAATACTGACCTGTCTCTCCTACGGTCACGGTCTCTCCTGTCCTTATCACGCTTGTTCTCTTTGCTCTCAGGGTCCGCATTATCTTCATCGGAGGGCATCTCCTCGTCCAAATCATCATCTAAAGCAGAAACTTTGGGCTCGAGCTCGTTGTTCTCTTCTAAAATAGGCCGCTTTTGTATCCTCGGTAAAATTATATCACACAAGCGTTCCTCACGTAGCAACTCATCAATAAACTCATCCACATGGACTATTTCAAACTGTCCTTCGCGTGTCTGCCTCCGCAGTTTCCTATTATCGTTGTACAGAGGTTCCAAATACTTGTAACAGTCAACAGACGTGCCAGTTAACCTCATGTAAAATGCACCAAGCGCGCGCACGTACTTGAACTCTTCATTTTTAATAAATTCCACGACAATATCCTTTTCTGGCTGTATTTGAAGCATCTTTAACACTAAACAGAGGAATGGTGTGGGATATATGAAGCCACCGTGCACTCCACCTATGTAACGCAAATCCATAGCTTTGTCCACCAGCAACTCCGCGGTTAAGGCGAAACATTCTTCTTTCCAATATTTAGAATCGTATATGCGAGATCTTATAATCTTTTCTATCAGATATTGTGGATTTGTGCCGCGAATAGATTTCGCGTCTTTTACCGTCCGATTCGCCATATTTATAAATAATGGACATAATAGTCAATAGAGAGTAGAGTAATAAAATCCATGTAAATCTCCCTCTACGATGTAAATATAATCTATGGCCTGCAGTGTTGCCAGATGACCATCTCTCATTCCCCAGAGTTGTATGTAGATTCCCTGACAAAACCAGGTTTTCAAGAAAAAAAACCCCCCAAAAATACTAAAAGTATAATTACAAAAAAATTCGCGTGTCGCACTGTGGTACGTCCCCATAGAAGAGGTCGGACAGAACGTACTAAACAAATCAAAGCCAAAATATAAATAAATGAATATGATTGAAACGATTTTTGAGATTTGAATTATAGTTTAGTAGTTAATCTCTTAAAACTGTTTTTTATGTTTGGGAAGCTACATATAAGTATGAATATATTGTGATTCCCTCCCATTTCCGCTCTGAATTTTAATAGATGTATTTAATCATTAAATGCCACAAACTCTCATAGACACATGGTGCTGCTTTTTTGCACTTTTCGAGTTATTGTGCTAAATATACAAGTAACTAAAACCCTGTTGGGTGTTTTAACCGAAATATCTTATCTTATAAATCGATATTCAAACTACGAAATGAAATAACTCACTTACGAAAATTAGTCAATAAAAATCGTCATATTTATTTTTTATAATTTAATTATATTATTATTTGTAATCCGTATTTCGATTGATTACCACTGCAAGAGACGGCGTCTACGTACATCAAACGCGCCGCACTATGTGCGCGCCCGGCATCAGTCAACTGTTCAACACTTTTCAGATGAAAATATTTTTTTAAATATGTTCATTTTACTAAACTACCTACTTACGTAAGGATAATATCTCGCTTTTGTTGATTATAATTTTTTTATTTAACTATTTTATTGCGCTGTCTATATGTGTATCTTCATGACCTAGAAAGGGCCAACAGGGTTTTTTTTAACTTACTGAATAAGATTTGAAAAATCGCATCTAAGTAAGTATATAGTATTTAAGTTGGTTAAATATTAGCTATCTGAGCTTTACATTCGTTAAATGTTCACGTCAAACAAAATAATATTTATTGATTTTGCATAAACACAAATACCAAATTAATTACCTAAGTACTTAGGTAAGTTCAGTGGCGGATTTGCAGTCTTGGCCGCCCTAGGCCCCGGGCCATGTAGTAAGTACCAGCCGCTCCTTTCTCAGCACTAATTAAATAGACTCTTGTTATCATCAGTGATTTTTTTGTTACGATTGGCCGCCCCTAATATCTGGCCGCCCTAGGCCCGGGCCTACTGGGCCTTAGGGCAAAACCGCCACTGGGTAAGTTATTTAGTATTTGTATTGATGCAAAATTAAAATGTATTACTAACGGACATGGTAATAAAAACGTTCAATTTATTAAGAGAGTGTGCAAACTTTTGTTGGTCATAAGTTACCACCTGGTAACAATTGTATAAATGGTTTCGAATACAACAAGTCTTTCATTTATAGAACTATTTTCTCTTAAACTACATTCAAATCTCAAAAAATGTTTCAATTTTATGTATTTATTTTTAAATAAACGAATCGAATGGTTTATTTAGTTTTGCGTATTAAGAATTTGATTTTTTTAGTACGCTATGTCTGAACTCTTATATGGGGACGCACCACTGTGCGTCGAATGTAAGTTCAAGAAATGTATGCAAGATACATTCCAAACTACAACGAGAAACTTCGGAATCATTAGCTGTATTCATCTTGGAAAATAAATATTATGCATAAGATGCTATAATCTGCAACACGAACTATTAATAAATGTCGAGAAACACGTAAAAACATTTTATCAAATAATACAGTTTTTATATAAATAATTAACCAAGGGTGTATGGGGAAATATTATTCTTGAGCTAGTATCCCTATAGCCCCGCTAACGGCCAAATACAATCAAACATTTATGTCAATTTCAATATAAATAAATAAACGGTCGTTGTTTTATGATTTTTTTGTAATCACTGCTTTTATCACATAAACTGCTGTCATTCTTAGACAATTAAGCAGTAACAACCTGGTTGAGCAAAGAAATACACTATGGAAACGTCTAGGAAGAGGAGACGAGACGCTGAACCAATGGATGTGGATGAAACACCGGACGGAGAGTCTCATGGCAGCGCCAACCTTCCATTGAACGATGAAATTGATCATATATCCGACGATGAAGAAGGCGGAGTGCGCATTGGCGACATATACATCCCTCCAGCTCCAAAGCCCGCGCTGACTTTCGAAACTACAGGACCTCGACTTATTATCACTCATATTGTGAATGAAAATTTTAAAAGTTATGCTGGTATACAGACTTTGGGACCCTTTCATAAGGTAAATATGTAGTTTGGAAGGTTTCTTTGCTGAACTAGTAGTAAAGGCTGGGCTGGCAAGCCTGCAATCAGTATTTTCTTAGGCAATTTACTAGGTATTATTACTGACATGTGATGGACAGTAATGGGAGTTGAGTCCCATAGACGATGAGCATTGACTGCCCGTCCTGTGGTCCTTTCTCTTGAGAGAGCAGGTGAAGCTAACTACTTATGCTGGTACCTGTCGTTAGCTAATAATTATTTTGATAGTTATTGTGTGTTCGGGAATTTTGCATACCACAATAGGTTCAATCTCAGCCTGTTGCCGTCCACTGTTGGACGTAAGCCTTCGCAAGTGAGCCCCAACCATCCCTATCTCGAGCAGCCCATTGTATATGTATTACAATAGGTATATATTTTATATTTTATTTTTTGTAGGAATTCCACATCACAGTTGTATTTATGGTGGGGATGTCTGTGAGTAGCACAGATGAGTGATCAGCTCATGTATATACACATTGTAATTATATATTTATTGATAATTGTTATATATTATCTGTATTCTTTCGCTGTCATAATAATTAATTGTTCCAATGTGGGTATGACAAAATAAGATGTCAATAAATAGTTTTGCTTCTCATCTGAATTATGTTGTATCTTTTAATAATATTGAAATAACACATAATTGAATGTTGTATGCACCTGTAAGGAATGTTCATTTAGTCTTAAGATATTATTTAAGATATGTTGCGAATTATAGTATTGAAATGAAACAATCAATTGTGTATCTAATAAATAGATAAAATAAAACATTTCACCCTCACATGTCAGTGTTGTATTAGTACTTTGATATGTCCTTCAAATGTAGACTAAAAAGTATTACACAGTAGGTAGCAACTCTGCTGTGCCCTTGGCATTGTTGATGTCCAATGGCAACCACAAACCATTAGCTGAGCTGTTAGCTCATCTACATTTAAGGGCCATTAAACAACTTTGATAAAAATCTTGAACCCAAGACCTCAGCACAGCAATCTGTGCAGTACAACTGCACCACGGAGACAGTGTGAGTTGTACTACTATAAAAGAATTGGTAAATCATATAGTTTTATGGACATAATCTCACATTTTTTTGACCATTACTCAAAATTAAGTTCATTTCCATAACATCCTTTTAGTAAATGGTCAGTAGCATAGGGTCAAACTTGTAACATACATTTATGTGGGGGGGTTTAATAAATAAATATAGCACTTTATGAGTGGTAGACACTTGTCTACAGCATGAATGGGCTCTGGCTTGTCCGGGTTGTTACCACTGTCTCACAGAAAACTGGCGTAAAGAAGCTAGCTGCTGAGTTTTGTACGGTGAGTGAGATATCCAGAGGTCTAAACCCCTGCCATTCCCAATCCCTTTCTGTTAAGGTCAGCAACGCACCCATGATTCTTTTGGTATTGTGGGCGTACATGAGCGATGGAGATAACTTACCATCAGGTGACCCACCTCTTCGTTGACAGCCTTAGGCATAAAAAAAACTGTTAAGCATTAAAACATTTCTTTTTCAGAGTTTCACTGCTATAATTGGCCCCAACGGCAGCGGTAAAAGTAATGTGATAGACTCCATGCTGTTTGTGTTTGGATACAGAGCAACAAAGATTCGTTCTAAGAAAATCTCAGTACTGTTGCACTCTTCAAGCAAATATCCTAACATCAATAACGCTAGTGTTGCTGTACATTTCTGCCAGATCGTAGATGGGGTAAGTTTTTTTATACTGTCTCACTGCTGGGCATGGGCTTCCTCTGCTAATGAGAGGGGCTAGGACTTTGTCGAGTGACAGAGCTATGCTGTAGACAGTTTTGACTACAGCATGAATGGGCCGGCTCGAACCATTATCACTGTCTAACCGAAAATGAGGTAAAGTAGCGGTTTGTCACTGCGTTTCGTACGGTGAGAGATATCTGGAGGCCTAAATCGCCCTCCCCTTCCCAATTACTTAATTACCCCTTTCTTTCAAGGTTGACAACACGCCCATGATATCTCTGGTATTGTGGTCGTACATGGGCGGTGGAGATCACTAACCATCAGGTCACTTGCTTATTTGCTGGCAAATCTCTCTATTCTAAAAAAAGTAACTGGCGCCACCGCCGTCGCCGCTGCCAAAAGCTTGTCACGCTATCTCCTCCGAAACCGCTGGGGGTATGGGGTCGAGACTGATACCAATCGATGCAGAATAATATGGGGAAGAAAGTAAGATATGTCTCATATTCGTCGGACTTTAAGTTTTTTTTTATTTTATGTTTTGTGGAAAAATATGGGCAAAGCCCCTGGTACTATTAAAAAAAGCCATAGATATTGAGGTCCTCTATTGATCCACCGTTTGTGTTATATCTTGTACAGATAGTCAGACACACTACAAAGCATATAAAATACAAATAAATAATAAATGCACCCAACACATAGTCCTGACCCCGCATTAGGTTAACCTGTATCATATAAATGTTCCGTATTTACGGATTAGTACGAATATGCAATTAATGTCCGGCCATCCGGTTCCTGTCCATCGTTTAATGGTCATTAGCAATAACCTATCTTAGCTTAACTATCTGGATAGAGACCGGAAATCAACCAATCAAACTCAGTTATTTGAACGCGTGACCTTCACACTGTATTCTGATTGGCTCATTTGTGCGATCTATCCAGAGAAACAAACTAAGGCCCGTATTACAGAACGATACTCGAGTCATAAAACTAGTTTTAATACATGCATACATACGCACTCACGCCTGTAATCCCCGAAGGGGTAGGCAGAGGTGTTACCAGTACACCCACATTTCGCCGAGCGTATTTCCGTCCCTTATGTGATAGGGGGCGAGCCTATCACCATACGGGGCACAAATTCCAGACTCTGGGCTGATACTGAGCATTTCGTAATAGAAAAACCCAATACCACTTTACCCGACCTGGGGATCTAACCCGAGACCTCAGCGTTGACCTCAATCGTAACGCGTACGCACGCAACTGCGCCACCGAGGCAGTCAACTACTACTTTTCAGTTTTCAGGCGTTCTGACAACTAGTTTTAAATCTGCTTTTAAAATATTGTTTCTATTTTAGAACGACTGTTAAAACTAGATTCATTAATCGGCGCTCATCTGAGTAGTTTCATATGTTTAAATGGTATTTGATATGAGATTATTGCTCAATTATTATTGCTCAAGATCGTTATTAACGTAAAAACCGTCAAGAGAATTCTTGAAAACAGATCATGGATAGGCTCGTGGATGAAAACAAGTCAAAAGACGAATCACTGGCGTTATTATTCTAAGAAATTACAAATATCAATTCGACACTTGAGTGTAATTTCAGCTGAGTAGAATTTAAAACACGTTCTGAAATAAGATGCATGCCTGAGTTTATATTTTAACCTAAAATGAGTTTTGATTGATGGAGAGTTTAAACGCTGTTTCGAGACGCTTTCATACGGGCCTAAGATAGTTTATTGAAAATTACCGTAAGAGAAATGTAAGTAGGTACGTAATCTAATGTAGTAACAAATTTGTATCAGACCATCATCATCACCTGATGATGCCCGTATTTACCAGATATCTGTAGATTGCCGAAGCGCATATTTTTTATCTTTTACTAAGTATGTCATTTTGGAAAGTTAATATTAGGTCTTTACGTATGAAATTGTCGTTATAGATCGAAAAAGAGACAAGATTTAAAATACATACCACGTGTTAATTAATAAACATACATACGCACTCACGCCTGTAATCCCCAAGGGGTAGGCAGAGGTGTAACCAGTACACCCACATTTCGCCGAATCGCCGAGCGTATCGGTGCCATGATGTGATAGGGGGCGAGCCTATCGTCATAATCGAGCATAATTTCTGACTCCGGGCTGACACTGAGCACTTCGAAATAGAAAAAAAAGTGATAAGTGTAGGGTTTTACCATCAATATCATTTAATAGTAATTCAAGCTATGTTTATCTGTAAGTAATTGTGCAATTAGCAAGTATTTTATATTTATGATTTCTTGTGCGTATTACCGTATTGTAACAATTGTATCTAAATAAAAAGTTTAGGCACTAAGCAAATAACATCCTCGCAGTGGGCGAGTAGCCGGCTGTGAAACGACAGGCTTCGGATTCGATTCCCGCACCAAGGAATATGTTTGTGTGAGCCACAATTATATGTTTGGGTCTGGTTGTTTTCTCCCCGTAGGGGTTAACGGCAGGCAAGCCGGCCGCTCACAAAGACTACTAGCCAAATGTGTCTGTAACACATTTTAAGAATCATGTTGCGCCGACCCCACTTCGAGTGGGATAAGTTCAGATGGAAGAAGAGGTACTAATCAAATAGGTCACTCCAGGTACTTATACGTAATCACATTGAAATTACATAGGAAGACAATAGGTTGGTCTTTTTTTTACTTTCTATCAGGTGACTCGCTTGCCCGTTTCTCGACCTTTGCTATAAAACATATTTTAAACGTATTATGAACATCGTAATACACTACCGGTGGAAGGAAGTAGAAATCTCCGGCAATAGTTACCGCGACCTTGACTCTATCGAATTGTTTTGTAACTCGTCGCCACAATTGGTATATAAAATGATCGTCACCGAGGAAGTTAACATTCACCAACGGCAACTAGTACAATCATGAGAGCAAGCCTTCTAGTGGCTTTCGGCCTCCTGGTCCTCGTGGCCATGGTATCCGCCAGGGAGATCCGCGATAAGAGGTCCGCCGATCTGGATGCGGCCGCGTCCGGTCACCATTGGGACAAGGGCGGCGGCCACGAGCACCACGGTGGTCACCACCATGACCATGGCGACCATGGACACAAGGGCCACAAGGGTCACCATGAACATCATCATGGAAAACATGGACACCACGATCACGGCGGGCATGGGGGACACCATGATGAACACGGCGGGCACAAGAAGCACCATCATCACGACGAAGGCCACCATCACCATCATCATCACGGCGAGAAGGGTGATCACGGTCACGGCCACGATGAGCATGGTCATTGGCACAAAGGACACGATACGAAGGGACACCATGGCATTGAGCATCACGACGAGTTTAAGAAGGACAAACACTTCCACGATCATCACGGTGAGAAGGGCTTCCATGAACATCACGGTGGCCATCATCACGAAGGCGACTACAAGAAGGGCGGTCACCATCACAGAGGGCACAAGCACGGCGATCACCACGAACACCATCACGGCAAGCACGGACACCATGAGGATGGCGGACATCATCACGATCATAAGGGACATCACGGTGAGGGTGGCCACCATGATCATTGGCATCATCATCATGACCATGGCAAGAAGGGAGGTCATGAGGACCACAAGAGCTGGGGACACAAGAAGGGTCATTAAATCACTACTGACTGCCTCCAATACGGGTTTGAAATCCCATAATTTCAAACCCTGTCTCTAATTTAATTATAACTGTACCGTGACTGATGGAATGACTGACAGAATAACGCACACTGAAGATAGAAACGTGAAAACACTTTCTGCCGCAAAGCAGCAGTGTAAAGCACCGTTGTGTTTCGATTTGAAGGACATTGAAGCCAGTGTAATCACTGAGCATTATGAGACCAATATATTATGTGTCAGGATGATCGCAGTGCAGTGCCATCTAGTATTTTTTTAAAGTTCTGGGTTGGTGTTGCTTATGTGTGGCGTTTACGATCAGGCGAGCGACCTATGCTCGTCTTGTCATATAGTTACAAAAAAAAATGAAATTTGGAAGACCCTTAGGTGTAGAGGTGTGTTAGGAACATCTAAGTGGTTGAAATAGGGGATGAAATATTATCTTTCATCCCTATCATTGTTACTGATTAATTTTGTTACAATTGTTTTAGTTAATTAATGTTGTTGTGTTATCAATTGTTATATTTGTTTTTTGTTAAGTGAACCATTTATATAATAAAAGTTTTTGAGAAAAAAAACGCTTTTTTACATTAATTTCTAGCTATAGGTGATATTTAATTAGTTAGTGTATCCTTAACTAAATATATATTACTAAAACAGATATTTACTTACAGTTAAGTATAAAATTTAATTCTGAAAACAGATTTAGATTTCTCACTTCATTATAATTTTTGAAAGTGTTGTAAAAATTTACTAAAAATTGAGTAAAACCGGTCAAATTCAAATTTAACATGATAACAATAGTATACATGGACGAATGCCCGCGAAATATATATATTTTTTGAGATTTTGGAAATCGCAGCGCGGTCTTTCGACATATTATGTCAATTAAAATAAATTTTGCACATAAAAACACTTATCTGATGAATAATAATCAGTAATTATCAAAAAAAAGTTTTTATCCTAACTAATATTATAAATGCGAAAGTGAGTTTGTTTGTTACGCTTTCACGCCTAAATCCCAGAATTGATTTTGTTGAGTTTTGGTACAGCGATAGATGGTGACTTGGATACGGTTATAGGCTACTTTTTATCCCAGTTTTAGGTTACTTTTATCCCGGAAAAGCTGTACACGCGTGCGGAGTCGCGAGTAAATGTTAGTAAACTATATTTGTCGAATAACTATTTTTGTTTCTCAAATTAGTAATTTTCGATATTAATTAACTTCAAAAGCAATATTTATAGTTTAAATTGTTATTATTGTCTATACAATGTGATTTTTGATGCAAAAATGATGGACATGTAAAAGTGATATTTATGATCCAATTACAGAATAAATTATTTAAATTTGAAAAAATAATAATTACCTGGGATTCCAATTGTTCCCAGATTCGCGATAGACTCGGACCCTATAACATTATGGGATGGAAATAAGCCGGCGCACCGTGAATGCATTGTTTGCACATCTGCCTACCCTTTCCGGGATATGAGCGAGCACTTATGTTATTTTTATATACATACATACGCACTCACTCACGCCTGTAATCCCCGAAGGGGTAGTCAGAGGTGTAACAAGTACACCCACATTTTGCCGAGCGTATCTCCGTCCCACGATGTTATAGGGGGCGAGCCTATCGCTATACCGGGCACAATTCCAGACTCCGGGCTGATATTGAGCATTTCGTAATAGAAAATCCCAATACCACTTTACCCGGGGATCGAACCCTAGCCTCAAATGTGTACGCATTACAACTGCGCCACCGAGGCAGTCATTATACTATATTTTTTCTATTTAAGGAAGGAGATGACTTCACAGTTGTACCCAACACCGAGATAGTGGTCTCGCGCACAGCATTCAAAGACAACTCCTCATATTACACTTTAAATAATAAACGAGTGCAGTTCAAAGAAGTGGCCAAGATGTTGAGATCACACGGTATTGATTTGGACCACAATAGATTTCTTATTCTGCAGGTGGGTGAGATTATCGGAGGCCCAAATCTCCTACACGTTTCACAGTCGGCTACTCGCCCACTGCGTCACGGATGCTGTCAATGTGATTTAAAAAAAAATGTATTAATTACAGGGAGAAGTGGAGCAAATAGCAATGATGAAGCCGAAAGCCCAAAATGAACATGAATCTGGCATGTTGGAGTATTTAGAGGACATCATCGGCACGTCTCGATACAAGGTTTGTGGATCAAGTTTCTAATAAGCCGGTATCCCTGGACAGGGTAGGCAGAAGTGCAACTCGTAAACCCACGGTTCGCAGAGCTTCGCCCTCATGATGTGAGGTGGCGAGGCCATCACCACATCGGACACAAAATCCAATTCTGCAGGCTTAACATAAGCGACACGAGATAACTGTTTTATTGAACCAGTTTTATTTCATTATCTCTGTTTGCCTATCCTATTATTATCGTATTCAGGTCACGACTAAATGCTGCCGTCTCGTTTTTTTGTGCTATCTCTATATCTCGTTATCAGTCTCTATATGCAATTACGGTAAAAACACGAAACGAGTTGATATCGACAAAGTTTTATCTCGCAAGCTATACAGTATGTAACAAAAGCCCTGTTGGCCTTTTCTAGGTCGTGAAGATAGACATAAAATATAGACAGCTTAATAATAATAGGTAAATTAAAAAAAAATAACAGAAGCGAGATATTATCCTTACAAGTAGCTTAGAAAAATGAACATATTGAAAAAATGATATTTTCATCTGACAACTGATGAACAGCTGACTGATGTTACGTATTGACGAAACCGGTTGCACACGAGGCGCGGCGCGTTTGATGCACGTAGACGCCGCAACTTGCTATCTCGCTCTGGCTCCGAGACATCGCTCTTGTATATGATTATTTTTATAGTTCCATTTTCGTATGCGAGTTATTTCATTACGATTGAATATCGATTCTGATATCGTGGTTAAAACGCCCGACAGGGTTTTTGTTACATATTATATATCTCGTGGGCTAATGCTTAAGGGGCATGCACAGCTCGTGTGTGGTTTTAAGAATCACAACTCTGAACACAAATTGTGACACATTGTGGAGATGATAGTGAAGCGAGTGGATGAACAATCAACAATCAGGTGACTCAGTTGCATGTTTGTAATAGTATATGACATTTCATTACAGCCTCCGTGGCGCAGTAGGCGAGTAACCGGCTGCGAAGCCACAGGGCGTGGGTTCGATTACCGCACCGAGACAAATGTGTGTGTGAATCACAAAAATTTGTTTCGGGTCTGGGTGTTGTGAGACCGCAAGTCCCTCGTAGTTCCTGATACCCACGACACAGGTTTACTTAGTGTGGGATCAGGACTATGTGTGTGGTGGGTGTTGGGTATATTTAATATTATTATTTTTATTTATTAGGTACCAATAGAAAAGTTATCAATAAAAGTGGAAGAGTACACAGAGATGCGGAAAGAGAAACTGAACCGCGTCCGTTTGGTGGAACAAGAGAAGCAGAGATTAGAACAACCGATGCGGGAGGCGGTCGAGCAGATGAATCTCACCAACGGAACTCTGAGGACTAGGAACATGCTCTTACAGAAATATATGTATGTTATATATTTTATAATAGCTTTTGCTCGTGGCTCCGCCTGCGTGCTTGTCCTTTTTCAGGTAAAAAAGTAGCCTATGTAATAACCCACGTCATGTTCTACCTGTGTGAGATATTTCATCCAAATCCTTTCAACTGTTAAGTCATGATTGACTAACAAATATCCAAAGTTTCACATCTATCATAGTAGTAGGATGTATATTTTTATTCCACTTCAAAAAAGGAGGAGATAATAATAAATACATCCAACAGTCACACATACACACACATAGTCCTGACCCCACACTAGGTTAACCTGTATCGTGGGTATCATGAACTACGAGGGAGTTGCGGTGCCACAAAACCCAGACCTGAAACAAATATTTGTGGATCACACAAACATTTGTCTCGGTGCGGGAATTGAAACCACACCCTCTCGCTGCGCAGCCGGCTACTCACTCCCTGCGCCATGAAGGCTCTCCATCTCAAAGCCTGATTCATTCTTCTTCATCCTTATCTGTGATCTATGGTCAAATATACAACTATAATTGTGTTTTCAGCCATGAAACTAACAAAATAATAGAAGCAAAAGAAAAAGAGATGACCGAACTGAAAGAATGTCTCGCCAAGATTGATGAAGCTTTGAACAAAATAAAGGAGGAGTTGCATGAGAAAACCACGGTACTCAAAAATGGTACTCAGTAAGTATTCGATGCATTATAGAAGTTTTAGATTTTTTATCGAGCTGTTGTAATTAAAATTGTGCTAATATTCACAAAATGTAATATATGGTTAAAACATATTGTTTCTAGAAAACTTAAACGAATTTGGAAATGAAATTAATAAATAATACACTGCCTCGGTGGCGCAGTTGTAATGCGTACGCGTTACGATTAAGCTAACGCTGAGGTCTCGGGTTCGATCCCCGGGTCGGGTAAAGTGGTATTGAATTTCTCTATTTCGAAATGCTCAGTATCAGCCCGGAGTCTAGAATTTGTGCCCCGTATGGCGATAGGCTCGCCCCCTATCACATAAGGGATGGAGATACGCTCGGCGAAATGTGGGTGTACTGGTTACACCTCTGCCTACCCCTTAAAGGCATGAATGCGTTTTTTTTTGAATACGTATCAAATTCATTTAGAAGTTAGTTTAGATCATTCAGTTATTTATACGTTTTTTTTCATAGGCACGTTATAACTATAGTATTTTCACAAGGTGGTATGTCCCTCGTATGCGAGAGGCCGTCTGGGTTGGTACCTACGCTTTGTCTATTTGAACCGCCAAACAGCTGTGTGTAACCACTGTTGTGTTCCGGCCTGAAGCACGTTGAAGCCAAAGTCAAAGCCAAAAAGTCTAAGTTCAATTCAATTCAAAGTTCTGTGTGATATTGCTTCTGTTCATGTGGGTCACCTATTCGTATCTGTATTCAAGCAAATATATATATATATTTTTTGTAGAAAATACGACATCCTACAAAAGCAAAAAGAGGAAGCCGCGGAAAAATTGCAGAGTTGTAAGAAGAAATTGGTCACGATCCAAGCGGACACCACGCAGTCGAACAAAAAGAAGAAAAATCTTGAACAATTATTAGAACAGGAGAAGGGGAAGCTCATTGAATTAGAATTGGTAAGACACTAGCACGGACACACACATTATATTCTTCTTCCACGTGGCCTTATCCCACTCGCAGTGGGATTGGCGCAACATGTTTTTAACACTCTTTTATTAGCTTAAATACGTATGTATCGGAAACGTTGAACATGATTTTGACCCCCTTCAAAATGTCAGATTAACTCGAAATGTGGCATACTTATCAAGGACCGATGACAATTCAAGAAATTAAATATTTATTACTTACATCTCATTACGCGAACGTTCACCACTGCACTCTAAAACTATTATTTATTTTTAATTTTTTAGTTGTATTTTCTATGAGAGCGCGTTGTAGAGTGTGTTTTTTAAAACTATATTTACTTTTCAGATTTTAGTTGGATTTTCTATAAAAGCGTGTTTTTTAACTATTGTTTAAAACATGTTATAGAAACATTTGACTTGTAGATTTTACGATCGACCGGCTGCTTGACGTTAACCCCTCTGGGGAGAAAACACCAAGACCCGAATCTTATATTTGTGGGTCGCACAATTTTGTCTCGGTGCGGGAATCGAACCCCCGGCAATTTATTTAATACGGCAAATGTGTCAGGTTCCAGATAAAAATAAAAGGGAGATAGAAGATTGTGAGAAGCTTCTGGTGAAGCATGAAGAAGGAAAGAAACAAGCCGAAGAAGAACTACAGAGTGTGGTCGCTGGTGTCAGGTGGGTACTATTGCGTAAATAAATAAAAACATTTTTACTAAAATGATACCAGCTCAAATAAACTCAAATACTGAATATAAAATTACACAGTTTTTATATGGTACCTTTAGTCAAACATTGAATTGCAACCGACACCGACTCAACATTTTTTAAATTATATTCTAGATTTTAGTTTTCTGTCTGTTTAAGTTTTACTATTTTAAATGGAACAATCATCAAAATCGGTGCATAGGTAAATGTAGAAGCTTCAACCTTCTACCATCTTAGGGTTGGAATTTCAATTTAATCTAAATGTTCCAACTTTCTAACGAAAAAGAATGAAAAGAATAGGAAAAATTGAAAAGGTACCCCAAGCCATTTTTTTTATGGCATAGGCCGGCAAACGAGCAAGTGGGTCACCTGATGGTAAGTGATCTCCACCGCCGAATCATGGGTGCGTTGTCGACCTTAAAGGAAAGGGATAATTAAGGAATTGGGATTGGGAGGGGGTTTGGGCCTCCGGATATCTCACTCATCGTACGAAACGCAGTAGCACGCTGCTACTTTACGCCGGTTTTCTGTGAGACAGTGATAATGACCCGGACGAGCTGGCCATTACATGCTGTAGACCAAAGTGTCTACAGCGTGGCTCTACCACTCAAATTGGGGATGAAGGACAAGCACTTTTATGCACTGATTTTGATAATTCTTTCACAAAAACATAGTAAAATAATCCATTAATGGATGGATGGTGGCACTTACAAAATTTATTCAATAATTAAAATGTATTAAATTACGGTAGGCAGCGGCTTTGCTGTGCCCTGGCATTGCAGAAGTCTATGGGCGGCGGTGACTACTTACCATCAGGTGGCCCGTTTGCTCGTCTGCCTATAAACTAGTGTTTATAATTTTATCATTATCAACAGAGCGAAAACTCAAGGTCTTCAAGAAATCAAAGACAAGTTGCAATCGAAACTGATGGAATTGAAAAAGATTGTCGATGAAGCGAATAAAAATTATAAACTGGCCGAATCCGAGTTGAAGATCTATTTGAGCACTGAGCAGAAAGAAACGGAGAAATTGGAGAAACTAAAGGAGGCTTATGAGAAGGCCGTCAGTGATTTTGAGGAGAAGAAAATGTAAGTTAAGCGCTAGTGCGATTTTTCCGTACTTTTCACACAAAATAAGATCATGCCTTCCCAGAGGGGATAGGCAGAGGTGAACCTAGTCCGACGGTAGTCCTTATTTTCGACGGTGATACATTCATTAACTTTTGTTTTGTTATCAGTTTACAGCAGGAGTTGGTTACAACGGTGCCGTCAAACGATAAGCTGATGACTGAACTACGATCACAACTTCACGCGTTGAAGAGGGAGGAGGCCAGCATATGCAACGAGTCTAGAGCTTTGAGGTAATTTCATTTAATATAAATACCCAATAAATACACACATTCACGCATACACGCATGCACAAACTCGCACACACTCACACACCCGCATACATACACACACGCACGCATACTCGCACGTAGGCACGCATTCACTCATTCGCACACACACGCTCACTCGCACGCACACACTCACACGCACGCACATACACAAACGCACGCACAAACACAAACGCACGCACACACACTAATGCACACGCACGCTCGCACGTTCGCATTTACATACTCAAATGTATACCCTATTTCATTCGAATTTAATAGCGATTATTATCTTTATTTATGGTTCAAATACACGTCATCTGTAGATAGCGAAAGCAATGAAACAGCAAAATGGACCTTAAGCACATAAGTTGATTTTGCGATCGAATCAGTTACCACTCTCATAATGTACAATTTCGGTACGACACGAGTAAACGATATGTTATTACTGCGTGTTTAAACTGCAATTTAATTTTTATAGTGGCTCGTTCAGACGAGTCTAGTTCCGGGGTCAATCAGTGTATGATTGGCCGACGCCTTCAGTTGATCCACGTCTCATTGGCTTTAGTAAATCTAGACAACTTAACAATTATTAAAAACGGAAGTCATAATAAAACCTTATGAACTATGAATAAATATAAAACAAACAGTAATTCTAATAAGTCGTACCTAACAGTATATTCAGTAACTGTAGGCCGAAATAATTCTGCCAACCGTGGAAAGACGCAATGTCTCGTGACGAATTACATTATATTTGAGCTGCACTGTACATCAGGTCCAGTGGGATAAAAAAATGTTTTTTTTAGAGCTCAATTGGAAGAATCCAAACAAGCGATGACCGCGAACAGATCTCGGGGCAGAGTATTAGACGCTTTGATGAGAGAGAAGAGCAATGGCAGGCTACCCGGCATATTTGGCAGATTGGTACGTAAGCTATATATTAGTCGGATTATCTTATAATATACGCATAAGGCAAAAAACTTTGTAACAATAAAATAACGGTTAACAAAACTTAGAAACCGACTTCAAAATAAAAACACTGAAAAGTCAAAAATAACAAATTCTATCTATTCTATTCTCTTTGGAGTCGGTGCAATTTTACCTGACCTGTAGCGACACAGGCACCCAGGCACCGACTCTAAACAGAATAAAATATATAGAATTTGTTATTTTTGATTTTTCAGTGGGAGTTACAGCAATATCATGTAAATTCCAATACAATAACACAATCGCAAGTGTACTGTTGTCCGTTGAGGAGTTTTATTTTTTCACTCCGTACTCCGTCATCAGATCTTAACCAAATTTATATCGGACTACATCGCAGCTAAACTCTATCGAGTGCTATTTCTTCCAACATAATACACCTTAGGTAATGCAATTAGAACGCTTGCATCATATTGCAATGCAGCAAGTTAGAAATTCTGCCACAGATCGCACCCTTACTGTAAGCCGTTAAGGAGTTCCATTGATCATCATATTCGTCAATTACTTGACCATAACGACGTTACGGTAAGTGACTCAAATATCCGGATCGCCTATAAAAGATTCGGCAGATTATCGTTTATTTGCTCCTAAAAATTGAAGAGTTCCGTTACTTTGTCATCCCATCCCATAAGATCAGAACCTAACCAAACTCAATCATCAAACTACCCTTGAAGTACAAGTACATCCTTTCCAATAAATAAGGAATCATCGAAATCGGTTGGCGTGATATTGGGTTATTCGTCCATTTGTCGCGCACATACTAATAAAAATTTAAGACTTATGGTTTTCTCATGGATGCCCTTGTCAGAACTGGACCAAATTAAAATGGGATCACTCGGGAAGCACCAGCTTTCAAATAAAAAAAGAATCATCCAAATCGGTTCACCCAGTCCAAAGTTCTGAGGTAACAATCATAAAAAAAACCTCCTTTTTTAAAAATAAAAGCCATTCAAAAAACTTAAAAGCTAGAAGAATCTTATTTCTATTATATTCGGTGCTATTACAGTTTAATGATCAATGATCGGTATCTACCATTCAAGAAATTGTTTTTTTGTCCATGCTTATTTAGGAAAGAAATTTGATTAGAATTTGTAAAGTGCTAGTCAAAGATAACAATTTTGACGGTAAGTGATTTCCAACGCCTTAGTATACCCACCATACCAGAAGAGAAATATGAGCGAGTTGCCAACCTTAAAAGGAAAGAATTGGGAAGCGTAAGGGGATTTGGGCCTCCGGATATTTGAAAAAAAAAAAGAAAGAAAAACACTTTATTTAGCCAACATTTGAGACCAGCTGCAGAAAACATAATGGTAAAATTACACAAGATAAAATAGAGTAGAATTATTAGGTAGTTTGCCCAGTATGTAGGCGACATAAAGCAAGATAAAAAACAAAATATATATATATATATATATATATATATATATATATATATATATATATATATATATATATATATATTTCACTCACCGTAGGAAACGAAACGCTGCAGCAGGCCGCTACTTTACGTTGGTTTCATATGGGGAAATGGTAAAGACCCGGTTGAGTCGGCCTATTTATCCTGTAGACAAAACTTTCTACAGCGTGGTTCTACCACTCATACTTACTTCAAGAAATAAAGAACGAATGCTTAAATATTTAGGGGATTCATTTTAAATGTTTTGGTTGACCATCAGTCCTTTCTAAAGGAGTTTAATATATAGATGTGAAAGTTTCACATCGTTTTATAGCATACTAGCTTTTGCTCGCGGCTCCGCCCGCGTGAATTGATTTTTCCGAAATAAAAGGTAGCCTATAACCGTCTCCTGGGTCCCATCTATCTCTACATCAAGATTCATCAAAATCGGTTCAGTGATTTAGGCGTGAAAGCGTAACCAGCAAATAGATAAAAATATATATATAAAAAGTATCCTATGTTACTTCTTATACCTCCAAGAATATGTGTAGAAAATTTCATTATGATCGGTTAAGTAGTTTTCGCGTAAAAACGTAACAAACAAACTTACATTCACATTTATAATATTAGTATGATGCTCTAGGTGTATGTAACGATCCTTAAATATGATCACACGTTACAGTAACACGTTGTATACACACAGGGTCATCGAAATAAGATAACTAGAACGATAACTCTCAATATGAATCTGCCAAAAATACGGTTCCACTTACTTGCAAAGGTAACACTCATACACGTAACAAAAATTAATGAACGTTCAAAATAAACTTTATTTCATAAAAGTTAATGTCTCAATATTAAATTTCTGGATCAAGATATGACGTTTTGCATCGCGCTATAAATTAGACATATTAAGTGTCAACTGGAGATCATGGATCCATTTTTATGAATTGATGAATGAACGAGCTGCACATACTTTTATAGCCCCGTCCCCTTGTACAGAGTTTTAGTGGGGTAATTTTGAAGCGAAAACTTCTTTAGCATCGTTGCGATTTGAAATTACGAACTTATGCTCGGAGGTCATGTTTAGCCGGAGAATTTTGACATCGCGATGTAGGCGTGCCATACTAAGTGCATCGCGCTATAGTAGTGGCGCCATCTCTTGACACGACGAACAACTATGTGGCAATGTTTGTTGTGATTTTTGTATT
Source organism: Mimas tiliae (assembly GCA_905332985.1). Classification (NCBI taxonomy): domain Eukaryota; kingdom Metazoa; phylum Arthropoda; class Insecta; order Lepidoptera; family Sphingidae; genus Mimas; species Mimas tiliae. The sequence goes on along the minus strand of HG995262.1, from coordinate 4,993,524 downwards.
TGGTGTGTTACAGAATATTATATTATGTTATATATTTTTTATCACTATGATCATTACTAAAACCTACAATTATCCTCTTCCCGAAATTCTACATTCGTCTCATTATCTTGAAGCCAACATTTTTGAAGGTTTTACTTTTACCACGTGTGAATTGTACACATGATTTTTAGTTTTTTTTGTTGCTTGAGTTACGTTTCTCGTCATGCTGTTTCGATGCACAGGGTGATTTGGGCGGCATAGATCGCAAGTACGACGTGGCCATATCGACATGTTGCGGCGCGTTGGACAACATCGTGGTGGAGTCGGTGGACACGGCGCAGGCGTGCGTGGAGTATCTCAAGCGGCATGACGTCGGACGCGCCACCTTCATAGCGCTCGACAAACAACTACATCTAGTGCAGTACATGCAGCGCAGGACCAACTTGTAAGTACGACGTGGCCATATCGACATGTTGCGGCGCGTTGGACAACATCGTGGTGGAGTCGGTGGACACGGCGCAGGCGTGCGTGGAGTATCTCAAGCGGCATGACGTCGGACGCGCCACCTTCATAGCGCTCGACAAACAACTACATCTAGTGCAGTACATGCAGCGCAGGACCAACTTGTAAGTACGACGTGGCCATATCGACATGTTGCGGCGCGTTGGACAACATCGTGGTGGAGTCGGTGGACACGGCGCAGGCGTGCGTGGAGTATCTCAAGCGGCATGACGTCGGACGCGCCACCTTCATAGCGCTCGACAAACAACTACATCTAGTGCAGTACATGCAGCGCAGGACCAACTTGTAAGTACGACGTGGCCATATCGACATGTTGCGGTGCGTTGGACAACATCGTGGTGGAGTCGGTGGACACGGCGCAGGCGTGCGTGGAGTATCTCAAGCGGCATGACGTCGGACGCGCCACCTTCATAGCGCTCGACAAACAACTACATCTAGTGCAGTACATGCAGCGCAGGACCAACTTGTAAGTACGACGTGGCCATATCGACATGTTGCGGTGCGTTGGACAACATCGTGGTGGAGTCGGTGGACACGGCGCAGGCGTGCGTGGAGTATCTCAAGCGGCATGACGTCGGACGCGCCACCTTCATAGCGCTCGACAAACAACTACATCTAGTGCAGTACATGCAGCGCAGGACCAACTTGTAAGTACGACGTGGCCATATCGACATGTTGCGGCGCGTTGGACAACATCGTGGTGGAGTCGGTGGACACGGCGCAGGCGTGCGTGGAGTATCTCAAGCGGCATGACGTCGGACGCGCCACCTTCATAGCGCTCGACAAACAACTACATCTAGTGCAGTACATGCAGCGCAGGACCAACTTGTAAGTACGACGTGGCCATATCGACATGTTGCGGTGCGTTGGACAACATCGTGGTGAAGTCGGGCCTATCGCCATACCGCGCACAAATTCCAGACTCCGGGATGATACTGAGATTTTCGTAATACAAAAACCCAAGATCATTTTTACCCGACCCGGAAAATAATTATTTTACAACTAACTTCCTCAGGAGATTTGAAAGGCGTATAACTTCTTTATTTTAATAAAAAAAATCGAATCAATTACGGATTATTGAATTAGTATAAAAATTTGTTGCAGTCCGGAAAATGCACCGCGTCTCTTCGATTTGGTAAAAGTGAAGGACGAGCGAGTACTGCCTGCGTTCTACTACGCGCTGAGAGACACGCTGGTCGCTAACGACCTCGAGCAGGCGTCCAGGATCGCGTACGGTGCCACCAGATACCGAGTGGTCACTCTCAACGGTGACGTCATCGAAATTGCAGGTCACTACACACTATTCAGTGCTCAGTACTACTCAGCCTCAATACTGACTGCGTTCTGAAACGCGCTGAGACTTTGACTTCAAAAGTGTTTTTCATCACTCAATTGATCTTGTTACGTCATATCAGCTACAGAACAATGTGGTACGCTTGCTTTCATTCACAGATATTACATACTGTCGATTAGGCGTCGACAATCAAAAACATAAGCATCTTGGCTAGCCAAGCCGACTCAAATCGTTCTTGTACGTCAGGTTGCCTTTGAAGTCGCTTATGGTGTTTAAGAGTTCAGTGGTTGTCATCAAATAGTTGTGTTTGAGTTTTTGATTCGATATATCACATATGTGTTGCCCGAGAATGGAATATGTGATAGGGTCGCCTCCTAACATATTATATGGGACAGATATTATGTCGTGCAGGTACGATGTCTGGCGGCGGGCGCAGCGCCGCGCGCGGCCGCATGTCCAGCGCCGCACCCGCCGCACCCGCCGCACCCGCCGCACCCGCCGCACCCGCCGCACCCGCCGCACCCGCCGCACCCGCCGACACTCAACCCGACCCGCAGCTACTGCGCGACAGTGAACAACGACTCGTGCAACTAGACAATAGGTACATTACACATACAATACTAGCATAATCTAATTATTAATTAAACACTGTGAAATGACATTTCGGATGTTGCAATTTATTTGCAATAAAAATAGAGCAACCTGCTCGTCTCGTCATACAATGTAATAAAAAAAAAAGAGTTGTGTTAAAAAAAATAGTTCATTCAGTCATTGTAGAATTCAGTGAACTATTAAGTTAATATTCTGAAGTCATAATTATTTTACTCTCGGTTAATTACCTAAGTGTTACGATGCCACAGACAAAGGGATCAAATTATAAATTGTCTGTGTTCGACTATTGGTATGTCCAAAAACCAATATCGAAAATTAAAACTTCCTTCATAGGCTAGCAGAGATCCGAGGCGAGGAATCGAACCTGGAAGATTCGCTCGCGTCACTACAAAGGACGACTCACGAAGGCAAGACAAGACTGAACAAACTGGATGTTGAGTTGAAGAGTTTGAAGGAACAAGTGCCGGTTTTAAAGGTATTGTAATATTATGTTACTATTAATAACATAATAATATTGTAAAATATATTTAAAAAAAAGATGTCTGAATAAAATAAAGTACAAAACGTACAAAAAGTTACAGAAACGTGTGGTAAAATTTAAGTATCGTATAAGTATTAAACTTTCATCAGAGTACCCAATCCGATTGCATTGCTAAGACATAAACAATGTTTTGTTTTATCGAATGATTAACATGTCTATATTCGATTTGCAACTTTGGATTACACTTAATTATAAACAGCTGAGTTTTTGTCTCACTTTAGCATTATTATTCTCGCTAAAGCACTTCACTATCTGAAGGACGCGGATGGGATCGATCTCATCGATCGTAATAAACCAGAGTGCAGTTAAAATGAGCGTGAAATTTTAGGATGTCTAGATTTAGACAAGATCCGGTACATAAACACCCACAGTCAAGTGTATGCAACGATCCTGAAATATGTACGACTACACCTTTCTGTAACACGTGGCTTTTTGAATAAAATAAAATTAAAAATATATACTAGTCGTCAAAAAAACATCCGCTAGAAAAAAAATATAAGGTTCAAAAACTTAATCTAGGTTTTTTTTTAAAATATCTCTAAATAAAGATTAGCGTTTTTTTAACAACAGAAATAAGATAACTGATTTCTCAACTCATATATTTTTTACTTCAATATTGATATTAAAATTATTTGTAGAGTCAAATAAAGCAGCAAGAAGTTAAAGCCTCTTCGAGTAAAGTGGACCCGCGACAGAAAGCGAAGTTGGAAGAAGTGCTTAAAGCAACAGAAGAGAAGTTAAATAAAGCGAAACACGACGCGGGAGAGGTATGTAGATCATTCATAGTCATATATATTAACTTGTTTTTGCTCGTGGCTTCGACCGCTTAATGTCTTTTTCTGTGATAAAAATAGCCTAAACAGGGTCATGAGCTTCCTGTGTGCCAAATTTTATCCCACTGTCTACTAATCCTACTAGTAATATTAAAAAAATGTGAAAGTTTGAATGTTTGTCATCAATCACGCCTGAACGGGATTGGATGTTTAGCTCGAGTAGAACATGACGTGGGTTAGCATCATAGGATACATATTATCCCGGAAAAAGAGATTCACGTGTGCGAAGCTAGTATAATATAAAATAGATATAAAACATGTAAAAGTCTCATTGTTTAGGTTGAAAAAGAGGTGAACGGAGTGGACGCTCAAATATCGGCCATAGCCGGTGACAAAATCAAAGATTTGCAGAAAAAAGTCGATGAAATGGCGAAAAAGATCGATAAAGTGTCCACCGAGATCACTAAGTTAAAAGTTGCCATTAATACGAGCATAAGGTATGTGGAATTAATTCATTGAGATAACGTCAATTAAATTTGTCTATTAACCATTTATTTTTGCGTTTTTGATTATATTTAAGAGATGTCAATAAAAAATATTTCTGCACTTCGAAGCATAAAACATTTCCTGAATCTGCCTGTGGATATAATAGAATACAAAAAAATGCCGAATTAAAAATTAAATTTAATCGACTTCTCTAAATGCGGTAGATACAAATTTGAATATTTAAATAATATAATCGGAATTAACTGTTTTAATGCAAATAAATAGAAAACATATCGAATACTTTATTCATTTTGAGTAGATATATTATAAACACAATTTATCCATTCAGCAAATGCACATAAAGTTTTTTTTTCATGTGTCTTTCTAATATATGTTTTACATAATAAGTTTCAACTTATCCAAAAGTCTTAATTATATTATTATGACCTCACTTGATCAAAATTCTGAACAACGTTCATAAAACGATCTCCTTTTTTTATTAAATAAAATAAAGGTGGTTTTTTATACTCCTGCATATATGTATGAATAAGATGTTGTTTTTTTGTAAATACAGAAACGCAAAGAAATCCAAAGACAAGATCAACCAAATGGAGACAGATCTAAAAGATACCGAAAAAAATTTAGAAAACTACGGGATTCAAAAAAAACAACTCACATTGGAAAGTTCACAGCACAAGAAGGAATTAGAAGAGGTATGTGTTTCCCTTATATCGATCAATTTAGGCGTAAATATATAACATACGGAGCGCGTAATCTAGCAAAATTAAATTAATGTAGGCATAGTTTAATTATTCAAGGTTAACTTTATTTTGAATCAGTGCATTCAGTGGTTATTTCATAAAAACACTTCTACCAGTCAGTTTATAAATTTTTCGGCGCTCGATTTATTATTTATCGACGATAAATATCTCAGATAAAAGTGTCAACAATCGATAAAACTACATCATTATGTTATACAAAATACCACTTTTATAGGGTAAAGGTAAAAATTACTATTTTCCCTACTTTCATATCGACTTTTAACGAGTCGAGTCTTCTATGCAATAGTGTTAGCTTCGATAGACATATAAAGATAATCAGATATACCCAGTTTTAAGCGACAAAATAAGTCGAAAACATTAACGCGTGGCGCTTATTTTAAGCCCCCTGGACAGTTTAAACAATTGCCGTATAAAAATATACGTAAAATATGGTTGAAACTTTATCTCAATAAAATTTCAATAAGAGTTATCTAATAATGAAAAAAAAACTGTTTTTAAGCAATTTGTCTGAAACTACTTTTATTATAAACATGTTTTTATAAAATGATCTGACATCCTAAAAACTAGTGTAACTACATTTTTAAACCTAATAAACTAAAGAAAAAATAAAAATCAGTTAACACAGCGCACGAAGCCTTCGCATCGTATGTTTTTTCTTGTATCAATAACAACTAAAAAAACAAATTTCCCTATGCTACACCCTTAATTTAAATCACAGAAATTAAAAATATATACATTATATTGGTTAATAATAAGAATATTAACCTCTGCCGTCTGTCTGTTAATTTGTTCATGTAAAAGTAGCTGAACGTATTTCTATGGCGGTTTCTTGTTATATTATGAAATATGAAAACAATTCATTTAACAGTTAGAGGAGCAAATAAGCGAAGGTGTCGGCGAGTTCTCAGGTCTGAAACAAGAAATATCACAGTTACAAAACAAAGAGAACAAAGTGAAAAGCGAACGACTCGAGGCCAACAACGCAGTCAACAAGATGGAGAAATCCGTTGACGATTGCAAGAGCAAGCCGCCGAAATGGGAGAGAGAGGTGATGTTATTAACCGACTTCAAAGGAGGATATTCTCAATTTTATCGCATTTTTTTTACTAGCTCGCATTATATATATGCCCCACTGCTGGGCACGGTCCTGTTCTACTGAAAAAGAGAGGTCAGGCCTTAGTCCATCACGCTGGCCTAATACGGGTTGGCAGACTTCACATTTTATTTTATTTTATTTTATCGCATAATTGGTCTCTTTTTTAATATAGTATAGGATGGCAAACGAGCAAGCGGGTCACCAGATGACAAGTGATCTTGTCGACAGCCCATGTACTCCCACAATGCCAAAAGATTCATGGGCGCGTTGCCGAGTATAAATGAAAGGGTTAGGGAAAGGGAGGGAGATTTGAACCTCTGGATATCTCAGCAGCAGCAAGCCGCTACTTTTCGTCGGTTTTCTGTAGACAGTGGTAACGACCCGGCCGAGCTATTCGTATACAAAACTGTCTAAAGCGTGGCTGTACCACTCAGTCTGGCAACCTGGATTACTAAGCCAAGGTGAAGGGAGGAGGTCCGTGGATATAAAGACACCATATGACCTGTTCGAGCGTTTTGTATATAATTTAGCATTCAGATTATATTTAACTTTCCAACTGTTAACATTCCGACTGCCTCGGTGGCGCAGTTGTAATGCGTACGCGTTACGATTGAGGCTAACGCCTGAGGTCTCGGGTTCGATCTCCGGGTCGGGTAAAGTGGTATTGGGTTTTTCTATTACGAAATGCTCAGTATCAGCCGGGAGTCTGGATTTTATTCCCGGTATGGCGATAGGCTCGCCCCTTATCACATCGTGGGACGGAGATACGCTCGGCGAAATGTGGGTGTACTAGTTACACCTCTGCCTACCCCTTCAGGGATTACAGGCGTGAGTGCGTATGTATGTATGTATTAACTTTCCAAGCTTATCTAGATAGTTTTTTTTTAACGCTGCTAAGCTTGGTCGGTCAAGTATTAAATACTGATATATTTAAACTCTGCTACAGTTACAATCGTTAAAACTGGAAGACCCTGGTCTGGAAGGTATCCCGGGTGTAGAGAGACCAGCGCCGTTAGATACCCACACTGCTGAGGAGTTGGAGGAGGCATCAGTAGAGGAACTGAGGAACAAACTCGCTGCGCAGAAAGCACGGCTCGGAGACGCTAAACCTAATATACAAGCCATACAGGTGGGTGGACACTGATTTTTTAGTATACGAGCAAGCAGGTCACCTGACTGTACGTGATCTCCACTGCCCATTAACGCAGGCAACACCAAAATAATCATAGACGCGTTGCTGACTTTAAAAGAATGTGATTATTAGAGATTGGGGAGGAAAGGGTAGGGAACTTGGTCGAGTCGACCCATTCATCCTGTAGACTCGTGTCCCAACTACGTGACACTACCACCTCATCATCAGCCTGAATTCGTCTACTGCTGGACATAGGCCTTTCCAAGTTGGCGCCACCCTTGACGGTCCTCCGCCTTCCTCATCCAGCCGCTTCCCGCTACGTGTATCAGGTCGTCGGTCCAGCGGGCTCGAGGTCGGCCTACACTACGCTTGGATAGACGTGGTCTCCACTCTAGCACTTTTCGACCCCAACGGCCATCGTTGCGGCGACAAATGTGACCAGCCCACTGCCACTTCAACTTGCTAATTCGGCGGGCTATGGCGGTTACTTTAGTTCTCTGACGGATCTCCGTATTCCGGACTTTATCCGTCAGAGAGATACCAAGCATAACCCGCTCCATAGCTCGTTGAGCGACCTTAAAGTGGTGGATTAAGCCTTTTGTTAGAGTCCACGTCTCTGCGCCGTACGTCATAACAGGCAGGACGCACTGGTCGAACAGTTTGGTCTTTAGGCACTGCGGTATTGTCGACGTAAATATGTGACGCAACTTTCCAAATGCCGCCCAACCCAAGCAAATTCTTCTGTCAGCCTCGGCATCGAAGTTGTTTTTTCCTAGTTGGATAACCTGACCTAGGTAAATGTATCTATGAACAACCTCGACGCCTACTCTGTCGACGGTTATTGGCCTTTGGATGACATGGCAGTTGGATATGACCTTAGTCTTATCCAAATTCATCCTCAGGCCTACACGTCCAGAAGAATCACTTAAGCTGCGCATACATTTCCTCCAATTCTTGAAGCGTTTCTGCCATAATGACTATGTCATCGGCATATCGAAGGTGTGAAATGTACTCTCCGTTTACGTTTATGCCTCGTCCTTTCCAGTTTAGTGTCTTGAAGACGTCCTCCAGCGCAGCGGTAAACAGTTTAGGGGAAATAACATCCCCCTGTCGCACACCACGCTGAAGATGTATTGGTCTTGATTGTACACCCTGTACTTGGACGGACATCGTAGCGGAGTCATATAGGCATTTCAGCACCTCCACATATCGCCAGTCAATTTGACATCGCTGCAAAGATTGAAGAACAGCCCAGGTTTCGATGGAGTCGAAGGCTTTTTCATAGTCCACAAACGCTAGGCATAAGGGCTGGTTATACTCTTGAGTTTTCTGTATAATTTGCCTAAGCGTGTGGATGTGGTCTACGGTGCTGTAGCCTTTTCGAAACCCAGCCTGTTCCGGAGGTTGAAAGTCATCAAAGCGTTGGGCGAGACGATTCGTGATAACCCTTGAAAACAACTTGTAGGTGTGGCTCAGGAGCGCAATCGGTCTATAGTTCTTCAAAAGGGTTTTGTCTCCTTTTTTGAAGAACAATATGATCAGGCTCCTGCTCCACTCTATCGGCGTTGTTCCAGTATGAACTACGGCATTAAAGAGCTGCTGCAGCTGTTTGAGTATTAGAATACCTCCAGCTTTTAGCAGCTCTGTTGTGATGCCGTCTTCGCCTGGTGCCTTGTTGTTTTTTAACTGTTCAAGGGCTATCCTAATCTCACTCAATTCAACTTCCGGGAGTTCATCAGTGAAGTGACGGATTAGAGGAGCACGTTTGTCGTCAGCATTGCCAGCAGCTGGCTGCGGAGCGTGTGAAGAATAAAGGAGTCCATAGTAATTCTCGATTTCTGCGAGGATCTCTGGCCTAGAGGTAACGGTTTTATCGTCTGATGTCTTCAGTTTCGTCAAACGGCTCCTTCCCAACAGCTGAGCAAAAACTTTTGAGCCCTTATTTCGCTGTATCGCTTCCTCAATTAAGCGAGTATTATGTCGGCGCAGGTCAAAACGAATTTGCTTTTTGACACGCTTGTTAAGAAGAGAGTAGTCTGCGGAGTCTGAAGACATTTCCCGTCTCTGCCTCATCAGGTCCAAAGTCTCGCTAGAAATCTTGGACTCTTTATTCTTTCGCTCCGTCTTACAGAGAGCCATGCCTGCCTTGCGGACGACGTTTGTAAAGTTGTTAGCAAGCTGATCAACGTCCTCGGTGGTTTCCAACAGGGCAAATCGGTTCTGGAGTTCCAATTGGAACTTTTCGGAGCTTGATTTGGCTTGGCACAGTAAAGGACGGAGCGTAGACCTCATCAGACGGTTTCTCTCTAGCTGGAAATTGATACTCAAAGTGCCTCGGACGAGACGGTGATCGCTGCCGGTGTTGAACCTGTTGATCACTGAGACATCTTTGAATATGTGCCTTCGATCCGTTATGATGAAGTCTATCTCATTTTTAGTCTTGCCATCGGGGCTTCGCCAGGTCCACTTCCTTTGTGGCTTCTTTTTGAAGAATGTATTCAACAAATAAAGCCTTTGACTCTCAAGAAAATTAACCAGCAGATTGCCCCGAAGATTTCTACTACCATAACCATGTGGTCCGATTGCCGATTCGCCACACTCTTGTACTCCCACTTTAGCGTTGAAGTCGCCCATAACAACGGTATAGTGGGTCTTGGTGGTATTATGCATGGCCTTAGTAATGTCGTCATAGACGGCCTCGACCGCATCATCGGAGTCTCTCGACGTGGGAGCATATACTTGTACGACTTTAAGAGAATATCTCTTGCTAAGTTTAAGTACAAGATATGCTACCCGAGTCGAAATACTGCCGATTTCCAACACGTTGTTGGTAAGGACTTTGTTGATCAGAAAGCCAACTCCGCCGACGGACATTAGGTCGCCCTCTCGATAGTAGAGTAGGTGGCCTGACTGTAGGGTTACGGTGTCCTCGCCCTTTCGTCGGACTTCCGATAGTCCCAGAATGTGCCAGTTGATTCCACCTAACTCTGACTCGAGCTCAGCGAGGTGTCCATCCTCTCGGAGCGTCCGAGCATTATACGTCGCCAAAAAGAGTCGTCGGTGTTGGTGGCCATTCCACCGGAGATTCTTAGCACCCCCTGCCCCACCGTTACCACAACCGCCACCGTAGTCGGGAATAGCGGGGCTGCCGGGAACTAGGGGCCGTTTCTTTTGCGCTTTTACCATTGGAAGATTTGCCCATACTCACGCACGCTGGGCAGGCGGGTTGGTGAGCGCAGTACCGAAGCCCTCGCACCAATGGCGCTGCTGCCCGCCACCAGTCAGTGTTATTTGTAGGCCCGGTATTTTTGGATGGATTAACCGCCATCATCGGTCCCAGGCTTGGTGAGCTACCTGGTTGATGCCTAGTGTAGAACTGTCCTCTTACCCTCCCCCGAATAGCTTCGGGGGGATTAGCGGGTAAGACCTATAAAATTATCGAATTTTATAGGTGGTAAGACTACCACCTATAAAATCTTAATAATTAAAATATTTTTTACATCAAAAGCATAATGAAATTTAAACTTCTTATGTCTCGGGTAACAGAACGCAATCCAGTGTCATGCAGTGTGTTGTTATTCAAAGTTCTATGTAGTATTACTTCTGTGCAGGCGTGGCGCTTACCATAAAGCGAACGACTTGCTCGTTTCATCCTTATGAGAAAACGTTTCATAGAAATATTACAACTCGCGAGTTTTTAACGCATTTTATCGTTTCAGACGGTTCCGTTCGTGGAAAAACGCTCTCATTGTATTTATTTAGATATTTTTCATATGTCTAGGTTAATCATATTAACACTACATTTTTAGGACTACAAAGCCAAAGAAGAACTATTTTTGAAGCGTGCCGCCGAGTTGGATGATATAACAACGAAACGTAATGATATGAGAGCACTCTACGACCAGCTTAGGAAGAAACGAACCACAGACTTCTTATGCGGTCAGTTATGTTGCATGATATTTTATCGTCATGAAGTAGACGTAGTTGCCATATCGATATTTTTCATAAAATATCGAAATCATGACAAACATGATATTGCATATAAAATGCCAAATAGAGTATTAAATGATGTCGGAAGTGAAGTAAATATCTACTGTTTAACAAAGCACCGATTTCGATTTCGATTTCAATATATCGAAAAAATATCGATATTTCGGATCACTATTTAGATAGTTTCGTCATCTTATCAAAATATATAGTTTGTGATGATTTCGGTACTTGATAAGAACATATTGATGTATCGAAATAAAATAATAATATATCTTATATAAAATAATATACCTGAATGCGAAAGTGTATGATTGTTGGGTGTATTTATTTTATTACATACATACATACGCACTCACTGATACTGAGCATTTCGTAATAAAAAATCCCAATACCACTTTACCCGACCCAGGGATCGAACCCGAGACCTCAGCGTTGAACTCAATCGTAACGCGTACGCATTACAACTGCGCCACCGAGGCAGTTTATTTTTATTATTGGCTGGTTTTAAAGATGTAACCGCGAGTAAAACCTAGTATTTTTTTTTAATTACCAATAATATTGCAGGTTTCAACACGATTACTGCTAAATTGAAGGAGATGTATCAAATGATAACGTTGGGAGGTGACGCGGAATTGGAATTGGTCGATTCTTTGGACCCATTCAGTGAAGGAATTATATTCAGGTGAATATTCATTTATTTGTTTCATAATAAGTTTTACCTATTGACGATCCAAATAAATGAATAACGTAGTTTCCCCTCAATTCTCATTGTTTTCCATTCGATTATATATGACATGGATTGTAATGAAAGCGTTTTAATCAATACATTTTTGTCTTATTTAATTTTCTCCAACAAAATAACTGTCTAAAATATAATGACAAGAGATGTCATCTCTGTCGGTGTTATATTCTGGTTTGAAGGACATTGAAGCCGGTGAAATTACTGAGGATTTGAAACTTAGCATCTTATCTCTCGTGGCGACTCGCGCAGTTCAGCGCCATGCAGTACTTTGTTATACAACATACAGTCCCATAAGGCAGTCTTACCATCAGGCGAGCGACCCTAGCAAGCCGGGGGCCGTTGCCAGGGGAACTTGACAGCCTAAGCAAAATTCGATCTTGGTTGAATGTCAATAAGGTCGAATTTTGTTTGATCTGTCAAGTCCTGTGGCAACGGCCCGCGGCTGGAATTGCTGCTCGTCATTCAGGCGATTAAAAATCCTATTTTGTCGTAGTGTTCGACCGCCAAACAAATCTTGGAAGAACATATCGAATCTATCTGGTGGCGAGAAGACTCTGTCGTCGTTGGCGCTTGTGTTCGCGTTACATTACTACAAGCCGACGCCGTTGTACGTCATGGACGAGATCGACGCCGCGCTCGATTTCAAAAACGTCTCCATTGTCGCTAATTATATTAAGGTAACATGCAGAATTAGCTTGGTATTTTTTACGGATGCAAAAACAAAGATGGTTTTAATTCGTCTATGTATAAAAAGTTTACGAGTGACGCTTCCGAAAACTGACACAGGTAGTAGTGCTGGTCATTACGGACACGCTATTTAAAAAAAAATCGCGAAACTTTACTTTACATCGGTATTCTATGAGACAAATCAAATCCTTTATTCAGTAATTAGGCCGCTACGGGCACATTTACACGTCATGTCTAGATGTAATATAGATAATATTGGTCTGACGATAGGTTCGCGCCCTATCACATCATGGGACGGAGATACGCTCGGCGAAATGTAGGTGTATTGGTTACACCTCTGCCTACCCCTTCGGGGATTGCAGGCGTGAGTGCGTATGTTTAGAATGTACCTGTGCTTCGGAAATACTCACTGGTCTGAAAAGAAGCACCACGAAACTCAGCCGTAGGTCTTTTGAATGTTTGTCATTTTTTATTAACATATTATTATGTTTGGTATAAAAAACTTTAATAACTTACGCAATAAGTAATACATTCATTGAAAAACAATGTCAGTTTGGGATTTATACAGAGGATCCAGAGGATCTTAAAGTAATCCGAATCTAACAACCCGGCCCATTCATGCTGTAGAACTATAACTATCTAGAGCGTGGGTTTATCACTTAAAAAACATGTTTTTTTTATATACGCTTTTTATTTTCAGGAACGCACTAAAAACGCCCAGTTTATCATAATATCGCTACGGTACAATATGTTTGAGATGTCGAATCGTCTAGTCGGCATTTACAAGACCGAGGATTGTACCAAATCTGTCACAATTGAGAACAGAATCCCCGAACAAACGGCCGTCGATGCACAAGGATAGCCGATATATTCGGGGTTGCTGGGGGCCTTGATAGGGTTTTTCTAAAACAACTTCGCTTACATGCATTGATTAAAAACAAATTTATAGATATTTCATTTCGTTCGTGCACGTTTGCCATGCGTTTGTGTTTATTTATAGTCATAAGAGAGTAGTTGACTTTAATCTTTTTCCGTTATCCAATGCCTATTACAAAAATAATTTTATAAATCCGTCGAAAAATAAATCACTTTGATGCCATTCAAAGGATGAGCGAGTACTTTTCAAATGACAGACGACGCAAACCATGACGTCACTGTGCATTACGGTGCACGCGTGCGAGCGAGATAGTGAGATGTCTCAACCACGCGTCGACCTTTGCTCATTTCTTTTTCGTATAATTTTTTGTTGTGTATAAAATTATGTATATAATTTAACGTTGGAAACTACCGTATACTATTTTTAATAACAGACCGGAAAACGAGGAAATGGGTCACCCGATGTAAGTGATTTCCACCACCCGTAAACATCCACAGTACCAGAAGAATAATGGATGCGTTGCCGACGTTAAAGAAATGGGGATTGGATAGTATAGGAGGGATTTGGGTCTCCGGTAATCTGATTTTTTTTATTATTAGCTTGCATAACGAGACGAGCAGGTCGCTCGCCTGATGGTAAGCGCCACGTATGAAACGCAACAGCAAGCTAAATGACAGCTTCGTCGGCCCATCCCTTTTGTAGACAAAACTGTCTAAAGCATGACTACAGCAAACATGTTATTGTAACACAAATCAAAACAATACATCACACACATACTAAGACCTGCACAATCGAGCTGATCTATCTAAAGAAACATTAATTTGTATTTACTAAATTAATGCATGTAAACACGCGACTTGTGGCAACCCTGAAAATATATAATATTAAGGTACTATAGTCTGTTTCTACTAATAAACAATATTTATTAAATAAAATGGGCAATGAAAATAATAACTGTTTAGCTATCGATATAACTGAACTTAGCGTCATTAAACTTGATGTCATTGTAGCAGTACATTGTTTATCGGACATTGTGGAAAAAACCTCTTAATGTGTTGTTAGGAACTTCATGGAATGTCAAACACTCCTTATGTTATATTTATTAATAAATAGTGTTTAAAAATAACTGTTTATTTGATTTCCTATAATCTTAGACGACCTCCGTGCCGCAGTGGGCGAGTAGCCGGCTGTGAAGCGAGAGGTCGCGGGTTCGATTCCGGCACCGAGACAAAATGTGACAAATTTTTATTTCGGGTCTGGGTGTTTTCTCCCCAGAGGGGTTGACGTCAGGCAGGCGGCAAGTCGTAAAAACTAAGTCAAATCATTCTGTAACATGTTACGCCGACCCCACTGCGAGTGGGATAAGGGCAGGTGGAATATTATCTTAGATGCGGGTTATACGTTCAGTTTACAATCATCTAATCAGGATCTTCTGCAAAGAGACATCTCGAAGTAGTTAAGAATAATTTCCAGCTAGCTTTCAAATAAATTAATACTGCATTCATATCGATCCACGTTTATGCACGATGTCACAAGGGGTTATAAAATAACACCCCTCTTTATTATCGGGAGTTAAAAAGGACCAAGTTCAGCATAAAAGATGTTCGGGGTCGTAGGCGTATACGATTAAAAAAAATGGTCTGATTGGGTACCAAGTTCCATAGCAGTTCTTTATACATAGCTATAGGAATGTACAACGAAACAAAGTTAGCATGATTTTTTTTCATTTAATTAAACAAAATATATTAAGCATTTTATTTATTTTTTCATGACTGAGTGGTGACTGGCGTCACAAAAAACTATATAGCGAGTATCCCGTATCGCATAACCTACATAAATCCAACGATACCTATAGTATATTTAAATTTATCAAGCCATTGACATGGCCTGCCCTGTAATGCCCTGTGTTTAGCCTGTTTATACTTGAATACTTACATACACCTGGAAAACATAATCCTCCTCTTTACACAGTTGGAGAAAATCAGGATGGTTGAACATTTTGGTATGTAATAATTTAAAATTAAATTACATTAACAATTAAGATATTTATTTAATGATAATAATAAATAAAAAAGCGATTCAATCGCCCATAACAGTCTCAACTTTCGCTCATACATAATAAATTATATTTACATTTAGTACCACGATTACAATCGTGCTCTTCGGCAATCTTTGTTTTATACGAATTAGTTCGAATATACAATAAAAGGCCTGCAATTTGAAGGCCAATTTTCGTATTTACTGACACTGCAACTGTATTTTAACCGAACTGAGGTTAGGTTGTGATTTAACTAACAAATGGTGTTCTGCTCCTTTTTAAGTTCAGTCAGATTTCAATATGATCTCATTTCGATCTCAATTCAGTCACAATTTTGATGTTTATTTAAGGACATGTGTCATTTAAAAATGTTAGCAGAATGCCGATTTGACTTCAGTCACCGTCGTTTCGTACCTCGACACTGGCAAAATCATCGTTCCCCGATGGAGCCACAATATAAAACTGGATTGAATTGGACTTCAGTTAACTTTTAATTAATTTTCAATCTCATTTCGATTTATGTTCACATTTGACGTTTATTATTGGTTTATGAGAATACCATTTGCAACTTTCTTGACACTGAGACTAGATCAGAATGATATTATGAACTTTTTTAATTATTTAGAATTGGCCTTCGGGGTCCTGTCAGACAAGAGAAAAATAAATAGATGTTACAATCTTTTAAAAAGACTATAAGATCATTATCATTATATGCGTTCGTATTTTCCAAATATACGAAGATTGGCGAAGTGTATAATTTAAATAGTGTTTTACAACCCAATATTAAAATTGCTAAAAGGGATAAAAGAATTTGGCGACATTGTTTCTCACACAAATTAGAACAATGTCTGTATAGAGTTGCATTTTAATAGGATTTAATTACATGTGTACGTTTTACTTACACTTTCGTAGTAAAACTTACAAATGTGATTCGAGCGTAAGAATAACTATTATTACGATCATCTCGAACTATTAAAATAAGCTACAATGAATACTTTCATCCCCTGTCTTAAAATACTATAGAATAAGCGTGACAAAGATTTTTTAAATTATTAACATTTTATTTCAAACAGTACTCTTGTATCTTAAATAATGTTTCACGGCCAATTTAAACAAACAATCTTAATCCGCATCTACAGATCGATTCTGAAAATAAATCTATCAATGTATGTTATTTGTAAGCGTCGCATAGAATCTTCTTATCGGCTCATTTGTGGGAACGATCTGTACATTAGAATTGAGACTGTTTATTGAAAATGGCCCTAAGAACGCAAATTCATTACCAGAATCATCTGTTTTAGCACACAACGAGCAAGAACATAATCCATTTTATTATGTATACGAAGATTTATTATCATATTATGCTTTATATGCCAATAAACTTTATATAAAATGTAAACAAAAAACCAGACGAGAATTATCAGGGGCATGAAAGAACTAGGAATAAATTTGATATGAAAGAATTAAATTTTGTAATATTTTATTATTTGAAATAAAACAAATTTACGAGGGTTTATGTCGATAATATTTTTGTTTACATTTTATTGAAGGTTTATTTAGTCCCGAGTATAAAAATAATACATAGCAGTAAAGGTATTTAACTATTTACTCCAATGTATGTATAGATAGTAGAGATAGACTTTGTTCTAATACAAGTGTCTAATAAAATGGCGATGGCAAATCGGTTTTGTGCTGCTGATTATACAACGTGTTACAGAAAGGTGTGGTCATATTTAGGTGTTGTTTTATACATATGACATTGATATTGTGTGTACCGGATCATATCATAAGTGGACAATTATTATGTCCAACTCCTCCCTAATTTTCTATTTGATTCATTTCGTTGCGGGATAAAGACACATTTGCATTCCCAGAGACTCACCGAGCTTAATTGCTCGATGTCGAAATATGCGTGCCACTGTCGATCCTGGCTTACATGGGTTACAGTGGCGGGTGTGTGGGCGGGATTGTCTCGTGTACCGGATCCTATCAAAATCTAGGCATATTAAAATCACGATCGATAAGATCAATCACATCCCTATAAATCAAGTGAAGTGCGTAAGCGTGAATAACAATTTTGGAGTAAGGCAAAAGTTCGGCTGTTTATCTTTTAGTGTTGTCAAAAGTTGCAAGTCGAATATCGACATAACATGTCGATAAAAGAGAAAATGTTTTATTTATGTCCTAGCAATGCTATTAGTACTACGCGGCGGTTAAATACTTTATATCTTACACTTTAAATACATTACTTAAATTTTACCTTTCTGTAACACGATATATAGACTGTACAATAATAAACATTTCATAAAATGCTGATTAGTTAACTGTACATAGACGATACAAGGTGTTCGGTTAGTGTTTGAAGTTTAAGGAATCGTTAGAATTTATTTAAGATGTTATTCGAGAACAACACTCATGTGAGCTCTTTGATATACGTAGATTACTGTATACGTGACTGGAGCCTGAGCTTTGTCTCGGTGCGGGAGTCGAACCCACGGCCTCTCGCTAAGCAGCCGGCTGCTCACCCACTGCGCTACGGAGGCTGTCAATAACGCATACGGTTATCTACGCATAAACAATATCTCATTTACGTACATATTATTCTTGCAGACGTTAATTATAAACCAAATTAAAAATAGAGAAATTATCAGTAATTCTTTTCCCTTGTTATTCATACTTTGAATACATACCTCACGTTTTACATAACAATAATTTAAATATGACGGGATAACAGCACGGAAAACAAGCTACATGGCTATCTGCCGTACTTAGTTACGTTACTTAACTTTAATTGTCAGTTAGCCATGTCTTAGAATTCGATTATTTCTCAGATACGTCAAAGCAATAACGCATACGAAATACAAAGCATTAACATTATTAAATTAATGGGAATAATTTAATACTAAGAAATTACTAATTGGCAATTAAAGTTAATTAACGTGTCCAAGTGCGGCAGTTAATCAAACAATATTAGATTGATAACGATCAGAAATATATAATCTTTCTAACATAAAAATAAAACAGAATTTGTTTCTAAAATAGTGTTACCCTGGCTGGTACTGAACAAGTTAATAATAGCGCCATCTATTATCAAGTTGTAGTAAGCTAAGACAAAGCAATCTGATTGGCTATTTGAAGGACGATCTATATGTTAAAGTACCGGCACCGTACGATGCCACTTGGGACAACTTACAATAGTGTCGACACACTGTGTATTCGATACATTGTATTCCAACAGTACGTCAATATTGCGATTTGTATTTGTACACTACTTTATACGCAACACAAACATTCAAATCAGATTCAAAATAAGGCCGTGATTAAAATTTTATTTACTGATATCAGCAAAGGCGAGCGCGTAGCGGGAACATCTCACTATCTCACTCGCACACCTGCAACGTCATTACGATGTCGCCATTGTAAATATTGATGTCACTATATAATACACCCGTTTACAGTGGATAAAGGGGCACAGTGCTCTCTAGGTAATGACGCAGCAGACGAGCTGGCCAGAAAAGGGTCGGAACAGAGGGTGTTTGGCCCTAGTCCAATAGTTCCACTACCCTTTAATCAGCTAAGGTCATGGCTACGCCACAGAACGCTTGAACAACATGCAGATCAATGGGCAAACACCAGTGCGTGCAGACAATCCCGGGAAACGGTGCCACACCCGGATGCACGTTTAAGGAAAGCGCCTGCTATCCTTAGACAGGACATCCCTACGTATAATCGTAGGCAATATTACAGGACACTGCCCACTTAACAAACATTTATATGTTCTAGGTGTAACCGACAGCCCCCTATGTAGGGGATGTCTGTCGGCTGATGAAACAGCTTCACACGTCATCCTGGAATGTGAAGGTGTAGCTACACAACGGGCGGAAATCCTCAACGCAACGAGAAGCCTGTGGAGACACCAGCAGGATCCTGCGCTTCTGGTCGGAGTTAGCTGGCTAGATCTCTAGCCGGCACAAACTTCACGCACAATGGCCCGACGCTCAACGGGCTAAGTGCGGAGAAAAGGAGCCCACAATCAAAATCAAAATACATCCGTTGCACCTACATCCCTTTTCTGTGATTTCACAATTTCCCCTTTCACCAGATTTTGATACCCTATAACTTTTTTATTATTGATCAGATTTGTAAAATGTTTACGGTATAAATGTATAGTAACGTAACTTGTATATAAAAATATCATAAAAACATCGATTCAGTATTTTTTCAATAACATTTTGAGTAAATGTAAAAAATCTAGGTAACGACACTATTGTTCTTTCACACGTAATTGTCAATATTTACAGAACTTTATGAGCGTGCGCACGTCCCAAATGACATCATACGGTGCCGCTGCTGTAGTGCAAGTGCATCGACGTGCTGTATCGATTATATTACATTTCTTGTACTAAAACCATTACCTCAGGTTTAAGATATACATCCTTGTTGGGACTGTTATTTATTTCCTCCACGACAGACGAGTGCCAAGCGAATATGAGCACTGATGCCGGTACTAATCGAAGGTCTATAAGGGTCTTATTCGCATCATCCTCTATATGTAACTTATGACCTGTAGGGCTGTTTAGCACGAAAGGCAAACCACTGTGTTCTAAATTTGTTTGGACAAATTCGTGGATCTCGTTGTACCGCTCGTAGACTGAGAATGTGCCCTGAATATAAAATATATGATATAAATGTTATGCAGTACAAATTATTAAAATATTATCAAAAAGAACGAAAAAAAGGTGAATCGGCCAAAGACAAAACTTTTCAAGGGTTATCGCCTTGAACTGATGAGATACATATCACGAGCGTGAGCGAGTGAGAAAAGATTTTTTTATAGCATGGCCCAGCAAACGAGCAAGTGGTTCATCTGATGGTAAGTGATCTCCACCACCCATGTACATCCACAATACAAAAATTATGGGCGCGTTGCCGACCTTCAAGGAAAGGGATAATTAAGGGATTAGGAAGGGATTTGATTTGGGCTTTCGGATATCTCACTCACCGTACAAAACGCAGCAGCAAGCCGCTACTTTACGTCGGTTTTCTGTGAGACAGTGGTAACGACCCGGACGAGCCGGCCCATTCATGATGTAGACAAAAGTGGCTAGAGCGTGGCTCTACCACTCATAAAATCTACGATCGATATTTTTCTCGATATATCGAAATCTCGATCGCACTCTTTTAAAAAATATCGATGTTTTGCACTCCTGACATGCCTAGGACAGTTCACAGTATATAACACGGGAAAAAAATATTATTATTATTAAATACAGGACTGACAGTGGTTGTTACCTGTAAAAGAATTCCGTCAGGGAAACGTATCCTTATTATAGCAAATTTGTACTTCCGCATCTCGCGCAGTTCGTCCTTCTCACGCATCGCTTTTGTACGCAGCATCTGACTCCTCTCTATCGCTTCAGCTCTGCAAATAAATAAAGGCATTATCTGTTAAATAATACTAGCTCTGTATTATACACGTCCCACTGCTGGGCACGGGCCTCCTCTACTGAATCAGACGGGTTAGGCCGTAGTCCACTACGCTGACCTAATGCGGGTTGGCAGACTTCACTTACCTTCGAAATTCTTATAAAGAACTTCTCAGGTATGCAGGTTTCCTCATAATGTTTTCATCACCGTTAAAGTTAAATTATTACTTAATACACTTAGAAAAGTCACTGTATGGTCTTGGGGCTGGTTTCAAAACTTCAACTTTCGTCTCGACAGTCCATACCACTCTCCGCTGAGCTATCACTGCGTCCATAACTGTTAAGGTCTATATTTCTTTCTTTCTGTCTGGCGTTATCCCGGCTTAATGCCAGGGTCTACCTTCCACCGCACCATAGATTTGACAGTATCTGGTATGTGGGGCGACCCGCCATGAGACCACATGTCCCACAACCCGCAACAGGAACTAAGTTTAGCCATTGCGTCGTCCGTTGATCAGCAGAGTGTACCTCGTGCAGGTGAGGTTGGCTTTGAGCCTCAGTTGTTTGTGGTCCACATACACTTAACTGTTAAGGTATTAACTTAAATGCGAAACGAGCAGGTCACTCGCTTGATTGTAACTTGTAAGCGCCACGCTTGCCACGATAAACAGAACTCTGAATGACACTGGACTGCGTTCGTCAACCGAGACATGAAATGTCAAGTCTCATTATGCCCAATAATTTCATTGGTTTCAATGTCTTTCAAAACAAAATACAACAACAAAGCGGTGGTACCGAATCATACGGCCTCTCGCATATAAAAGATACCTACTACTACTAAGTGACAAGTGAGTGGTAGAGTCACGGTATAGACAATTTTGTGTACAGCACGAATGGGCCGGCTCGACCGGATTGTTACCACTCTCACATAAAACCGACGTAAACTATCAGTTGTTGCGTTTCGTACGGTGAGTGAGATATCCTGAGACCCCTTCCCCTTCCTTTATGGTCGGCGACCATGATTCGTGCATATTATTAGCATCCATAATGATCACTTGCCATCAGACTCATCTGCAACTTTTCTGTCCATGGCCCATCGAAATAATATAACTAGAACGATAACTCTCATATGAACCTGCCAAAAATACCGCTCCACTTACACACGCAAGCTAATCACACGTAACACTCATACACGCAACAAAAATTAATGAACGTTCAAAATCAACTTTATTTCATAAAAGTTTCGCACCGCGCACAAAATACGTTTTAAGTGTCAACTAGAGATCATGAATCAATTTTTATGAATTGATGAATGAACGAGTTGCACAGACTTTTATAGCCCCGCCCCCTTGCACACTGTTTTGGTGGAGTCATTTTTTGCTTGAGTTACGTTTCTTGTCATCATATTACGATGCCTTGGCCATAAAAAAAAACGCAATATCATGACAATCATACCTTAACTGTTGCTCCCGTTTTATTTCCTCTGGACTGAGAGTGTAGAAAGATGGCGGTAATTGTACTTTAGTAGCTGCCTGTGACGGTAGAAGTACTTGCAAATTCCTGTCCAATTCTAATTGTATCGGCTCAGCTGTACGAAGCGCGTCTACTAACGTCTGTGAATAATAATAATGCATATACAATATGTAACAATAACCTTGTTGGGCATTTTAACTGTGATATCATAATCGATATTCAAAATTAATGAAAAAACTCTCAAACGAAAATCTATATTTTTATATATTTTTCTCTATATTTTTTTTTTAATCTTGAGTTAATTTATTGTTTGTAAACTGTATTTCGATTGATTACCACTGCAAGAGCGATGACTTGGAGCAAAAGCGAGATAGCATGTTGCAGCGTCCACATACTCGTACATCAAACATGCCGCGCCCCCGGCATCGTTAGTCCACACATAAATTCAGATGCAAATAACATTTTTTTAAATATGTTAATTTTTTTAAGTTACCTGTGTAAGGATAATATCTAGTTTCTGTTTTTTTTATTTAACTATTTTTATAAACCTATACTATCTAAGGGCCGTATTAATAAACCGATCTCAGTGTTGAGACGGACCATAAGTAAATACTCAAGATGCTGAACTATACAATAAACCAAACTTGAGCTATTAATTGAGTACCGGTTATCAGCTGAGTTCATGTTGTTTAATAAACTAGACTCAGGTCTCAAGAACTTCATTGACATGTGTAGTAAGATGCCGATTCTTGAGTACAGTAAATTGGTGACTTAAGAACGTGAACTGTGAAGGTGTATTAACCGGAATTATGGAATTTAAAATAATTATTGCTGAAATTTACTATTATGATGTATTTGATCATTATGATAATATGTTACGGCCACTAAAATATTGTTTGAAAAAAAAATACTTATTTATAAAAGGATGCTATAAATTCCTTTGAGTTACAACAAGAAAACTTTAAAAAACATAAAAGTTACGATCTTCGTCATCAGTGTTAACCAATGCAAAAAAGAGGAGGTTCTCATTTCTATGTGTAGTTTATGTGTATATACACGAATGAAGAATGTCTTTCCACAGAGCTATCCGATTTTGATGATTCTTTTTTATTCTTTAAAGCATACACACTGATTAAATGGATAATAATATACGGTCACGCGACTAACGGTATACTGTGTGCATATACTTTAAAGAGCACGTTGAAGAGTTGCGCTGAATATTACGCTTAATCGACTTACATGGATCTATTCACATACCTCGATATTGATCCAATCCAACAATTTTGGATGGATACGACCCTCTAGAATTACTTTTGTGTATGCCACCTTTGAAGTATTACATATTACGTTCATGTAATTATAAAATAATATATTTAATTACGAAAAGTAGCGCAAAACTATCATCATGTCTGTAATACGACAGTAACGCAACAGGGCCAAAAACTACACAAAATGTTATAAAAGTAACGCTTTGGCAACACTAGTCGTCACTCCCGCCACGTTTTCCCCCGAGGACCCGCGTAGTTTTTTGCGTGGTTCGATTGCGTTTTATTATATTTTGTAGTAGTATATATTCATGAATTTATTACCACATTTTAATTGATTCATAGTGTTTTACGTAAAAAAAGATGTATAGTTTAATAATATCCTCATTTTGTTACAATTTCAACTTCGTTATGACATTTCAATAACTTTAATTTACGCAATAA
The DNA here is from genome assembly GCA_905332985.1 of Mimas tiliae. NCBI lineage: Eukaryota > Metazoa > Arthropoda > Insecta > Lepidoptera > Sphingidae > Mimas > Mimas tiliae. The sequence continues at coordinate 4,969,365 of HG995262.1, read as the reverse complement.
TAAAACGTAGATGAATGATAGGCATTCTTCCATAGATTATACTAATAAACTGGCATGTTCTTCGTTCAATTTGACGTAAGAGCAGACTCTCAAATGACGTAATTTGTGGCGCTGTTCTTGAGAACGTTATCATTTGAGATGATGTTGATACGTGTTTATTAATTAACGATGAACTTAAGAAGCTGACCTCATCTTGAGAACGTATCAGCTGATAACGTACTTGAGAACTAAACTGAGATCGGTTTATTAATACGGGCCTAAGTCTATACTATCTTCACGACCCAAAAAGGGCCAACAGGTTTTTTGTTACATACTGTATATAGCAGCGATAGCTCAGTGGCGAGTGGTACAGACTGTCTAGACGAAAGTCGCAGGTTCGAAACATTCCCAAGAGCACACAACTCCGACTTTTCTAAGTTACGTGTGTATTAATTGTTAATTATCACTTGCTTTAACGGTGAAGGAAACATCGTGAGGAAACCTGCATACTTGAGAAGTTCTTCTATAATAATTTCGAAGGTATGTGAAGTCTGCCAACCAGCATGATTCTTCTGGTATTGTGGGCGTACATGGACGGTGGATATCACTTACCATCAGGTGACACATTTGCTCGTTTCCCGACTTATAGCATAAATAAAGGACAGATTTTCTTCAAACATAGCCAAGAATCATGTCGATTAAACAAGCTTTCGAACAAAAAAAAACACATTCAAATCGGTCCATTCGTTTAGGCGCCACGGTGGCACTGGACGGGTTACAAGATGTTAAGGTCCCTCATATGCGAGAGGCCGTCTGGTTAGGCACCACCGCTTTGTCTATTTCTGCCGCCAAATAGCACTGTGTAAGCACTGTTGTGTTTCGGTTTCAAGGACATTGAATCCAATGAAATTACTGGGGTTTATGACACTTAACATTACGTGGTGACAAGCGCAGTCCAATACCATACAGCTTTTTGTAATTCAGTATTTTGTGGGCAGGTTATTTTATGTATACCATCAGGCGAGCAATCTGCTCGTCTCGTCATTCAGGTTAATTAAAAAAGCAATAATTTTTAGGTAAACATAACGATAATGTTTCCAGCGAAACAAAAAAAGCGTGGGGTGCTTTTAAAGATATTATCAAAATGATTTCTACTCATATCTGTCAATAAAATATTACTAACTATTGCCACCATGCACCCCACGCTTTTTTTACAATAAAATATTTTAAACTATTATTTATTTTTCATTTATAACTAATTTTTTGTTGGGTTTTCTATAAAAGCGTGTTTTTTTAGTTTTTTTAAACAACTATATATTTTCAATAATTTTTAATTAAGTTGAAATTAATGAATAAAATTAAATCGAATTTTTTGCATTGTCATCAGTCCTTGATAAGTATGGCAAATTTCGAGTTAATCTGACGTTTTGAAGGGGGTCAAAATCATGTTCAAAGTTACCGTTACACACATACGTATGGAGCTAATAAAAGCGTATTAAAAAGCAAGAATTTTAAGGTAAACATACCGATAATGTTTCCAACGAAGGCACATTATCTTTGTCGAAGACCAGATATTCTTCTTCAACACCCTCTGCGTTTGTTATCATTTGTTGTGTAAAACCTGCTGCTAGTAACAATTCCATTGAACCTTCTATGGGTATCACACGTTCGCAAAATGCTCTGAAATACAATAATATTAATAGTATAAATCACTATTGCCTCGGTGGCGCAGTTGTAATGCGTACGCGTTACGACTACTGTGCTGAGGTCTCCAATTCGATCCCCAGGTCATGTAAAAGTAATATTGGTTTTTTCTATTATGAAATGCTCAGTATCAGCCCGGAGTCTGGAATTGTGCCCGGCATGGCGATAGGCTCGCCCCCTATCACATTATGGGACGGAGATACGCTCGGCGAAATGTGGGTGTACTGGTTACACCTCTGCCTACCCCCTCGGGGATTATAGGCGTGAGTGCGTATTTTTTATAAAATACTAGCCTTTGCCCGCGGCTCCGGCCGCGTGAATGCCTTTATCCAGGATAAAAAGTGGCGTATGTGGAAGTTTTAAAAAATGTGAAACATTACAACAAACAACACAAAATAACACATTATTATATTTGAGATTCAGATTTTGAGTTTTCAGCTCCCAGGCGAATTGACTTTTTCCAACACTTCCAACAATTATCGTTATATTTCAACCAATTCACACAAAACCTTGACAAATTATATACCTCAACCTTTCTCATGAATCATTCTATCTATTGGTGAAAACCGCATGAAAATCCTTTCAGTAGTTTTTTAGTTTATCGCGAACAGACAGACAGACGCGGCGGAGGATTTTATAGTGTGCATTGCCAAAGATGCCATGCCAATAAACACGCAAAGCAAGTACATGTACAGTGTCTATTTAGTTTTTTGTTCTGTGTTGTCAACCAAGTTATAATAACAAAGATAACCTTGCCTTTAACATGTGCTCGTCAAAAGTCTATTGTAAACATTGATACATTGGATGATAAACAAAAACACCGCATACCTATTGGACATCCTAATTTTTTGATATTTATCATCATCCGGATGATTGATGATATTCTCTAAATATTTGCATAGAGTTTCAACACAAGTTTCAATCTGAAATAAATAGTTTTTTTTATATTACACATTGTTTTTCTTTATAAAATAAGTCATAAATAATTTCAATCCATTCATACACGTTTTGCTAATTATGTGCGTGATGTATTTGTTACAATAGGCGTGTTCTGGCAAACAAAGCTGAGTAGCTAAGTTAGATCTCAGCATAATGGTCTAAGCGGCGGAGTACGATGCTTTTCGACTTAAAAAAGCTTGCTGACTAATGGCCGTTCCCAATATTAATCTTCAATTTCACGATAGATAAATACTTATTATGTTGCAAAACACAATGTAATAACGAAACGTTTTACTGTCAATACATTACGGCTCTGAATACAAGTCCTTTGAATGAAAATCCCAAGCGAATTTGGGGGATTTTACTGAAGTGGGGAATTATTTTGTACGCATTAACAAATATTTATATGTCTCTTGCACTTCATTTAATTATCAAAACGGTGCATTATTTTTATTTATGGGAATTTTAGATTTTTTAATATTTTCTTTTAGATTTTTACATAATTTATTTAGTTTTTTTGTATTGCAGTGCAAGTGCCATGTAAGCCTTGTATACTCATGGCTATTTCTTTAAAATGCGTTATTTATTTCGTTTTTTTACAGCCGAGGATATCTGTTTATCGGTCAAAATCTACCGATAAAGAAAAAACTAAATAACTTTATCAACAGATAGCACATAAAAAATATTGGGACGCTTGAACTGTCATTTTCATAGTGTTGTATATCTGTAGTCAGCTATCAGTCCTCTCATCGATAGACAGCAATGAAGAATAGGATTACCTATCATTTGTAAGTTTATTGGGACGGTAAAACGGAAAATAGATAAAATTTTCTATCGCCGGTATAGCAAAACTAGAGACAGCCAGAATATAGGGAACAGCCATAAGTAACCACATTTAGTTACAGTACTTGCAGTTTAACTGTTGACATTACTTGTTAGTGGAATATAACATGTCACTATTACACAAATCAAGAGTACATTACAAGCTAACGCACACGTACAGACAAGCAAAAATGACCCGATATATTTATTCACTTACTTTCTCTCTATTGCTATTACAAGACTGTATTATAAGGCATGCCGTCAGTCCCCTCTCCTCTTCTAGTTGTTCATACAAAAATATCTTTATGTTTTTCTTCCATTCGTCCCGTGGAAGCACCTCATCACTTATTATTGGACATCTGGGAATTATTTGTAATTAATTATATTATATTATATATTTAATTATATTATTGACTGCCTCGGTGGCGCAGTTGTAATGCGTACGCGTTACGATTACGCTAAGGCTGAGCCCTCGGGTTCGATCCCCGGGTCGGGTAAAGTGGTATTGGGTTTTTCTATTTCGACATGCTCAGTATCAGCCCGGAGTCTGGAATTTGTGCCCGGTATCGCCCCCTATCACATCGTGGGACGGAGATACGCTCGGCGAAATGTGGGTGTACTAGTTACAACTCTGCCTACCCCTTCGGGGATTACAGGCGTGAGTGCGCAAGTATGTAATTATATTAAAGTGGAATTGTGTTTGTTGAAACGAACGAAACAAATATATATGGCGAGTGTGAATGGTACCACCGCTTTGTCTATTTCTGCCGCCAAGCAGCTGTATGTAAGCACTGTTGTTTCGGTTTGAAGGACATTGAAGCCAGTGAAATTACTGGGCATTATGAGACTTAACACCTTATCTCTCGGGGTGACGAGCGCAGTCCAGTGTCATGCAGTGCTTTGTTATTGAAAGTTCTGTGTGGCGTTGCTCCTGTTTTGAGCAGGCGTGGCGCTTACCATCAGGCGAGCGACCTGATCGTCACAGCCAAGTCGCTGCATACAGTTAAACTGTATAATTTAACTAAACATGCCACTATTTTGTCTCAGTGGAGGAATCGAACCCACGGCCTCTCGATTCACAGTCGGCTACTCGCTCACTGTGCCACGAAAGCCCCCATATATCCGGGGCTGCCGAGCAGTACAAATGTGTAAGTGGGCCGACACAATTCGAATTTCATCTGAGATAGTATAGACCCTTAATGCATTATCTTACTTGAAATAAACTCCAGATGCTGCAAAGTTCCTTGGCAAGTCTATCTCCACTTCTTTCCTTTCTGGTTCAGAAGCAGCTGCCTTCGATGTTGAAGCTTCTGCTCTCTCATTTTCTAACTCCTTCTTAACTTGCGCCTTGAATAAATACAAAATAAACTAATTCCGGTATCCTTAAAACCGTAGGCTAAGATGCAACTAGTGCAGCCACATTTTGCCCAGATTATTTCCGTCCCATGATGTGATAGGGGCTAGCAAATCACCATGTCAGGCCCAAATTACAATCCCAGACAATTCATGTGTGATTTTTCGAATCGGAAAACATAAATACAAATTATTATGGTTGGCCAACCTGAGGGTTGAATCAGGATCAATGTTTATCAGTATGTTGCCACTAAACCAATGAAGCAAATAATTATTAGATTGTGTAATATTACAAAATTTCAATTATTACAGTGTTTGGAACTTGAAATAGAGTTGCACAGTTGCATTATGCAAAATATTGTATTATTGTCCAGAAAAGTAGTCCTTTGTGTAAATTTTAAGTTGTATGTTTTTTTAAATGGAATTTTCTGATACATATTTGAACACACCTTCCTTTGGCTCTTTATAAAAAATACTAGTTTACTGTTTACATAAATACTACCTCGGTGGCGCAGTTATAATGTGTACTAAGCTAAGGTCTTGGGTTCGATCTCCAGGTTGGTTAAAGTGATATTGGGTTTTTCTATTTCAAAATACTCAATATCAGACCGAAGTCTGGAATTATGCCCGGTATGGCGGTATGGCTAGGGGGCGCCCTATAACATCATAGGACGGAAATAAGTTCGGCGAAACGTGGGTGTATTGGTTACCTCTGCCTACCCCTTCGGGTATTACAGATGTAAGTCGGGTATATGGAATAATAAAATATAAAATCCTTTTGCTTAAAATATAAATGCCTACTACTAAAAATATAAATTATTACTACTCGTCTTCACCCTCCTGCCCTTATCCCACTCGCAGTGGGGTAAGGGCAGGAGGCAACATGCTTTTAACACAAGTTACAGAAAGATTTGGCTTGTAGTTTTTACGACCGTTGTGTATTGCTTGCCGGCAGAAATAGACAAAGTGGTGGTACCAACCCAGCCGGCCTCTCACAAACGAGGGACCTACCACCTTGTATGTGTTTTGTTTATTTACCTGTATAGCAGCAAGGGATGTATTGAACGCTGGATTCTCCCTCTTCGACTGCAACCTGATTAAAGCTGCATCAGCTGCAACTTTACTCTCCTCCGACAACCCTGACCGTTTCGGTACAGGAGCATTTTGTGAAGAGTTTGAACTTTGCGATCTGAAAGTTGATTCACTCAACTTATGACCTGGTCCTGCTAACTTAAATTTAGCATCAGCTTTCTTTTTTTGAAAGAATTTCTTTATTTTGTCTGCCATTTTTTAAATCCTGGGTGTGTGTTCTTTAGGCAGTTTTAATTTTGATACACTTTCTTTCAGCTGTTCGATTGTAGCTGATGTAGCTGAAACAATCAATAATTTAGTAATTTGGACCGCTTCCGTGGTCCAGTGGGGGAATGGCTGACTGTGAAACATTAGGACAAAGGTTTGATTCCCGCACTGAGGCAAATATTTGTCTGATATACAAATTTGTATTTCTTCTTCTTCTTTTGTTTGGCTTCACGGTAGATCGGTGATTTCGCCAGTGCCCATTGTGAAACATAGTGGCTGAACAATTTGAGTTTTCATTTCGAAAAATCACACATGAATTGCCCGGGATTAGAATCTACATTGTCTCACTGCTGGGCAATGGTCTCTCTCAATTCCTTCCAACATTCCCTATACAAGGCTGTTATAGGCCAGTCTTTGTGGAAGTGGTCAAGATTGTCACACCACCTCGTTTGGGGTCTGCCCCGTCGCCGTCTACCATCTTCAGGCACCCATTGAGTGACAGTCCTGGCCTACATTTCATGACATGACTTTTGTATTTTTTTTTAACTTGAATGACGAGAAGAGCAGTTTGCTCGCCTGATGGTAAGTGCCACGCCTGCTCATAAACAGAAGCAAAGCCACACAGAATTTTGAATAACAAAGCACTGCATGACACTGGACTACACTCCTCACCCAGAGACATAAGGTGTTAAGTCTCATAATGCCCAGTAATTTCACTGGCTTCAATGTCCTTCAAACCGGAACACAACAGTGCTTACACACTGTTGCTTGGCGGCAGAAATAGGCAAAGCGGTGGTACTAACCCAGCCTGCCTCTTGGAAACGAGGGACCTACCACCTTGTATTTTTTCATACCAAGGATGCTGCGCGTCATAGCTCTTTGGCAAGCTTATGTATAATAATAAATAGCATCAAATTCAATGTGCACATGAAATAACATTAGTATTATTAGGAGAGTGCATTATAATAAGCTGCTTGTTACCTGCTAGTGTTAAATAATGCGTATAAATAAGGTTTTATACTAAGCAGAATACAATTTACTGTATACTTTTATGATGTAATAAGATAAAACACTTTCTAGTTGTTAATCAAACAGGGACAGTCTGCTATTGAATATGTATTATAGATAAATAGCAAACGTGAACAATAGAAGGGATTATAGGTAAAAATGACTCACCCGGTTTCATAAACCGTTCCGAGATACGTTTGCCGTAAACACGCCACGAAATAAAAATCAATAATAAAGTGAAAAGTAAAATCAGGAAGAACGTCTTCAACAGCAAAAACTGGAACTCGTTGAAGTAGAAAACCTCCGCGATCTCTTCATAAAATGATAATTCGTTGAAATTAACAAACGATTTGGGAAAATTATCAATAGGTAATGACGAAACGCAAGAACCGAAGAAATCTCTCGCGAACGATAAAGTATCTCCGATCTGAAGATACAGGGCCTCGTAAAGGGTGGTATTGAATACAGCGTTATCGAATAAAGACATTACATAAATCAAATTACGATTTTAAAGTAAATAAATTGAAATACATAATATAATTAATTTATCCGAAAACCGTAAGCAAACCACATGCATGTCACTGCAAGACAGAGGCAGTGTTACCAGAGCTAAGTTTGAAAATATGGCCGAAATATCCTTCTTTTCGTATTGAAATTGCCCTCATTAAGATTAAAACCAATACGTTTCAGTTTAACTTTCAGAATTAATAAATACTTTTGTTACATATTTTATCATCAAAGAATTTATGTCCCAGAATATAATCAAGGTAAAACCCAAAGCAGATATTTTCAATATCAATTGCGACTAATCAGCCCAAAAGCAATGTTCTCACTCAATAGTAAAATAGAAAAAGCTTTGGAACAAACAATTAATTAAATTCCCTTAATTGTCACGTTCCTCTTTTTTACCCTCTTGAACCCAAAATTCCCCTCAAAATGGGGAATTCCCCTCAAAATGGCAATATTGGTCTAAATGATATATCAAATTTGACATAACTTGACAGTGACAGCACTAGTTTTTTTTTATTATTTCGGCTGGTGATACTTGTACTTTGAGCCCGTCTTAGATAGATAATTTTCTATTCCTGTATTTTCCAAGAACGATGAAACACGGGTGGGCAAGGTCTTGCCGGAGTTTTGGTGTTAATTCCTTTCAGTACGATGCTTCTCAGTTCTCAAATTACTTTCATAAAGCGAATCGAACGCACAAGGTCGATCAATATCCTTGCTCAAAAATTACATTCACTTATTTCAATGTTTCCCTAAAGTTGTTCCTTAGGTTTCTTCATTGCTTAAACTCAATAGAAGTAGATATTTGTACATCGAAATAATGTGACTATTTGTAGTTATGCTATAGTATCACTATCAACTATTTTTTATTATGTGGCTAAAGTGAGGCCTAAAGGTACGAAATGATTTTTATTTTGTGAACATAGGTTCAATTACAGTAATATATAAGTCGAGGCGTTGCGTCGCATCGTTTCATGTCACGTCGACACTCGGCACACAAGGTTTTTGGTTTATTTTATTAAAATAAAATTGCTTTTTGGCATTTAAATGAGCAAATTAGAAAATAAAGAAACTTTCCCAGTATTTTTGGGTACACTCTACAAAACAAGTACCTAACTTTGACAGAAATCAGAAGTAGATCTTGTGGCTTGTTATTTTTGTATGATAAATTGTACATACAAGGAATATAATTTAATGCACATTTGCGCATATTTACCTATTGGCAAAATCGGCTATATTAGCAACGCCAAGAAGAACGCGCAGAAGTAGGACTCGCAGTAGCCGAAACCGGCATGTCGGATCGGCATCGGATAAAATCGTCATCATCATCATCATGATTAGTTGATTAGGAGATATTTATGTTCTGTTATTATTTTTAGACCATCGATGTTTCGATGTTATACAGGACATAACATCGATGTGAAAATATTCATGTAAATGTATCATCGATAAATAAATATCGATATCCCTAATTTATGTGTAAATTATCTCTTGAGGGGCTGAAGCAGAATTATATTTTAGACCATTATTTTTACTTGGTTTCTACTCTTATTTAGTAAATCTTCGATTTGCTGAGCTTATACTTAGCATAAGTCAAAAATCATTCGATAAAATACCAACACTGACCTAAGTCAGAAGTGCTGATAGGTACCAAGTACTTTGACCTATGAAATAAGTCAAAGTGCGCTCTATAGATTTCAGCCTGACCACTGTAAATCGAATAAACTAAGCTCTGCAGTATATTATTCTCATTGAAATACGGTGCTGGTAGGTCCCTCGTAAGTCGTATGGGAGAGGCTGTCTGGGTTAGTACCACCGCTATGTCTATTTCTGCCGCCAAGTAGAAATGTATAAGCACTATTGTGTTCCAGTCTGCTGTTTCGGGGTGATGAACTCAGTCCAGTCTCAGTCATGAAGTGCTTTGTAATTTAAAGTTCTGTGTGGCGTTGTTTTCAACTAATAAAAAATCAAGCTAATAAAAAAAGAATACATAATCCAATGTTACATACGCACTCACGCCTGTAATCCCCGAAGGGGTAGGCAGAGGTGTAACCAGTACACCCACATTTCGCCGAGCGTATCTCCGTCCCACGATGTGATAGGGGGCCAGCCTATCGCCATACCGGGCACAAATTCCAGACTCCGGGCTGATACTGAGCATTTCGTAATGGAAAAACCCAATACCATTTTACCCGACCCAGGGATCGAAACCGAGCTTAATCGTAACCCGTATGCATTACAACTGCGCCACCGAGGCATAATCTAATGTTATGTCGATAAAATCATCTCGTGTTAACGCGGAAGTTTGCCAGCTGCCAGACAGGGAGCACGATAGGGGTTCTAGTTGAGAGTAAGCGAGATGGTAATATAGAGTTACGGTCAATTGACCGCATATAGTGGTATAATTTCTATGTACCGCACAGCTTGTCTAGTTATACATTAAAGTCTTTGATCATGAGTATTTTGAAGAGTAAGTACGTGTCGAGTAGTCGACCATCTGGTATTGTGGTCGTGTGGCGGTAATCACTTACCATCAGGTGGCTCACTTGCTTGTTTATAAAAAAGCAATCCGATCCCTCCGCCAGACGAGACGTAGAAGGCGCTAGTGTGGGCTCCTCTTCTATTAGATTGGCTGAATGAAGTTTATTGACATTATATTATTGACATTAAATTATTATACATTTATCTGCTCTCATAGCTTAAGTTGTAAAAGTCAAGATCATCTATTGAATTATCTCGATGATTTGATTGTGTTATCTCATATCATGTGATGTAACAAATAAACACGGAATAAACTGTTTAGAGAGTCAGTGAGTGGCTGACTATCTGTTAAGTATGTTTGTGAGTGGTATGATATAAGAAAAATAAACCATAGAACCTTCGCCTTTTTTGAAGTCGGTTAAAACAGAGCAAGTTCGATTGAAACCATTAGGTAAGTTCATGTTTATTATTTATTTTACAATTACATATTTGTTAAAAACTTATACCTAATTTTCTTTGGTTTGTTTGCACCTACAATACAGGCTTTGTACAAACCAACATTTTTTTTTTAAATATTACAGACTCAAAACAACTTAAAAAAAAAACAGTCGGTGGTATCGTCATCGACTTACAATCGACTCAAAATTGTTTATTTATTTTTAGCTTTATAGTATTTTGGAGTCTGTTTTATTTTTTATTGAAATGTCTTATTTTACTATTTTCTAGTGAAAAAAATCGGTGTTTATAGGTGTTTTAGTTTTTCACCTCCGATTTCATCTCTTTATAGGCGGACTTATTTATTAAAATTACCACCACCGCAGTAAACTCTATCGAATACAAAAATAATCATACAAATTGGTCCACATTTGACGGAGTTATGCGTGAACATACATATAAAAATATAAAACAAAAAAATTAAAATCTTTGTTATTTTGTGTCGTATAAGTATTATGAGCCGTTTTATTCTTATCGTTATTTTATTTAAGTGAAAGGAACTGTGTATGTTATTTTTAAATGCTTTTGTTGTACGTTTTAGTTGAACAACTGAATATTTGTTTTCCTCAAACGTAGCTAAGAATCATATCGATTAAACCAGTTTTCAAAAAGGAACCGCATTCAAATCGGTCCATTCGTTTAGACTAGGCGTTACGATACCAAAGGCACCAGACAGAGGGTTCAATCTTATAACATCCCTCTTTTTGTCGAAGGTTAAAAATTAAATTAGATTCTAATTGTGTCAACGTTACCGACCCCGTTAAAGGAAACATTATTTTGCGTCATTGATACTTGAATTGCAAAAACCCAGTTAAAGTTCACATTTTCGTTTATTTGGAAATTTGTGAACTGTAAAATGGTACTTTAATGTCGTTAACAGCTTTACTAACTTCGCACAATAATATTATAGTTTGTAAACGGCTATTAGCGGGAATTATTTACAGTTTCACGCTAAATTGGAGGAAATTACTCGTTTATTATTGGCAATATTTGGCTTGAAAATTTACTGTATACATTGTTTTAGCCGCAGATTTGTGGCGCAGTGGGCGAATAGCCGGCTGCGAAGCGAGAGGCCGTGGGTTCGATTCCCTTACCGAGACAAATGTTTGTGTGATCCACAAATATTTGGTTCGGGTCTGGGTGTTGTGGGATCGCAAGTCCCTCGTAGTTCCTGATACCCCGGTTTAACCTGTATGTTAAACCTAGTGTGGAGTCAGGACTATGTGTGTGACTGTTGGGTGTATTATTATACTGGGTGTAAGGGAAACGAAGACAGGTTTTTTATACAGCAAAGTCCGGTTAACGAGCATGTGGGTCACCTGATGGTTAGTGATCTCCACCGCCCAAGACCATCGACAATACAACATCGAAAATCATGGATATGTTGCCGATTTTAAAGTAAAGGGGATTTAGAAGCGAAAGGGATTTAAACATCCGGATATCTCACTCACCGTAGGAAGCGTAACAACAATCTGCTGTTTCACGTCGCGTCAGTTTTCAGCGAGACAGTGGTAATAACCCGGTCGAGCCGGCCCATTCATGTTGTACACAAAACTGCCTACAGCGTGGCTCTACCAGTTAGTGCTGGTGATTATAGACACGCTACTACTAAAAACTTTTTAACAAAATAAAACCGAAATAAAGTAAATATTTAAAAATAAGCCACTAAGATATCAATAGCATAATTAATTAACACCGGGCGAGCGACCTAGGCCCGTCTTGCCATTAAGGCTATTAAAAAAATCAATCAATCCAACTTCCTTCTAGGTAGCTATTATCTTATTTCGATGTAGGTACTATTATAAATGTGAAAGTTTGGTTATTTGTGCCTCTGTGAATTTTGATACATATTAGTCAATCACGTCAGGCTGAACGGTTTTAAGTGAAATTTGGTACACATGTAGACCATGTCCTGGGCTAGGACTAGGACGTAGATATACTTTTTACTCCGGAAAAGCCCTTTCACGCGATCGCAGGCGCGATGAAATTTTGTGTTCAATATATTCCAATACAATTCACTACAATAATTTAACCATGTTATCATTTACATCGATTTCCGACGTTTTCCGTAGTTTATTATCTTACGCATCCATTTCCTGCCACATTGTTTCTCACAGAACCCTTGTGTCACATCCTACCGTGCCGTCCTCACGATCACTCAATGATAAATGCACGTATGAGTCCAGACAGTACTGTAAATGCACAACAAGAATATTCTAACATATGTATACACCTTGAGATTGGATATCATATGGAGCGGTTACAACCACTCTAAACGGCTTTTAGTTGTGTCTCAGTGTAGTTTAATCGATACGGTTTTTTGCGGTTATGATTGAGCCACAATGTATTAATTTTATAAACTCACAGACGTGAATCTAAAGGGGTTAGGGTTGACAAAATATTCAGCTGCAAACATTATTCTAACATAAATTTATGTATACATCTTGAGATAGTACTGTGACTGATTCGTTTGCGCAGTTGTAATGCTTTCGCGGAAAGACTGCTGCGCTGAGACTTCGGGTTCGGTCACCGAGTCGGGTAAAAGTACTCAGAAATACTCAGTACCAACCCGGAGTCTGGAATAGTGCCCGGTATGGTGATAGGCTCGGTGAAATGTAGGTGTACTGGTTACACCTCTGCCTTTTTTTGCCGCGGGGGAAATCCATGTTACCCTCCCATGCCGGGGCAGGAGGGATGGTTATGTCGGACTCAGTCTTCCGACCTAGTTCACAGAGTGACTGCTAGATCGGGACCCTAACCAATTCCTACGCCAGTATACCGACTAAAAACCCCGCAGTGGCGTCCTTCGGCCTTTGGGTATTACTGGCGTGAGTTCGTATGTACAAGTACTACGTAGTACTTTATATTTCTACAACAAGTGTTATTCATTTTTATCAATATCTTTGCATATCATTGTGACATATTGGCAATCGAGTGTTTACTTCGTGTGAGGCTGATTATCAGATCAGATAAATTGTCTAGGTACTCATAAATGTTAAAGTTATGTCGAAGGGGTAAGAGATAAATGCCATCATAGTGATTTCTTAGGTTTACGCGAATATTTGTCAACTAACTTTTTAAATAATTAAAAATAATTGTATAATTTTAAAATGAAGGTAGCCATTGTAACATTAACTTTTCGAGACGACCTACACCTCAGTCTCTCCCGTGACCACGAAGGCTGAAAAGCCTTCGAAACGTCGGGACTAAAATAAAAATTAAACTGCGATAAAATCCGTATAAACTAGTTTTATTTCAATAAATGCCATCACTTAGATAATTCATAATGTGAAGATAAATGGCATATGTATAGACACTGTATCGCTGGGTACGTGCTTGAGATGGCGAGGGAATTTCTCGAAACTGTATACTATAAGCTCCCTAAATTTGTTGGCAGATGTTGTGGCAATATTCGCCAAGCTTATTTCTGTCCCATGTTGTGATTGAGGGACTATCGCCATACAGGGTATAATAGGGTAGTTTCCTATATTGAATTTTATACATTATTTTATAAGCAACAGAAAATTATACGCAAAAGAAACCCCTTATATTAAAACACAATCAAAATTGGTTCATAAATGTCACGGCAGTTATGACTTTAAATGTTGGTATGAGCAAAAGTGGGTGCGTAGTAGGGATATCACACTATCTCGCTTGCACGCGTGCACCATAATGAACATTTTACACAGTGACGTCAAAGGTTGCCTCGTCTGTCATTTGACAATTACCCCTTCTACAGGATTTGAATGGCTTATAACTTATTTATTTTTGGTCTGATTTATAAAATTCTTTCTGCAATAGATTTTGAGTAACGTAACTTATTGATTTAAATAATAAAAATCTAGTCAACTATTCAATCCTGGGTAATTTATGGGTGGGTTTCGTATGTTTATTTCTGTCTAGCATTATCCCAGCTTTCAGTGAGGGTCCACCTTCTGTTCGTGTTCGTGCGCGACCGTCCTGTGGGGTACAAGACGTTGGGGGGACGAGGTTCACTAGATGTTAACAGGGGCGGTTGCATTTGTTTCCCTTCCCCGCTGCACACCCACAGGACGGTCGCGCACGAACTTGTCCATCTATAATCATGACTTTGCGGTAGGTGTGGTATAATGTGGGGCGACCCGCTGTCTGACGCACATGACCCGCAGCGGGAGCCAAGTTTCGCGATTGCCTCGTCCGTTAATCAGTAGCGTGAGTTTCTGTAAGAAAATTGATTGTACAACCACAGTTAAGCCGCCTCATTCCTGCTGTAGACATAACTGGTTCGTGGTTCTATTAATTAAAAACATATTTAATATTAATTGTAATTTTATCTCCTTTGTATAATTACAAGAACAAAGATTGTATGTGCTGCGACATCCGAGGCCCGTCGCGCACAGATCTCCGCACTGTACACACTCGACTTAAATTATTACTGAATATTTGACTAAAACGATTGTGAGAGCTCCTTCAGTCGTGCACGGGGACCGCGTGGGCTCAGATGCTCAGATATAACGCACCAATCACACCATTAAGGCTAATTTTCCAATAATATAGAGCAAAATAGCCACCACTTAAGTACTTCCGCACTGTGCCGCCATATTTGTTATATGACGCACGTTTGCGTTCTATTTTTGAATTTTGCCGCGAGATTTTAAATCGAGCATAGAATAAATGTATTTTTCGATAGAAACGGTTGTGGAATATTCAGCCAGTGGAAGCGAAGAGTTTGCATAAGTACCGGGAACTGTTCGAGTGGTCAAAGACTATCAAAGTGGATCCTTTCGTAAAGAGGAAGATGAAAATATTCAAGAAGAAGCTTCGGTTTTCGATAGCCTCGAGCTACGTTTAGAAAAGACGTTTTTAGTGACAAAACTACTTATTTATCTGGGATTTTTAGATATTCATATCATCAGCGACGCTTTACTTCTCATTGACATCCTCCAATAAAGGTAGGTAACGTTTTATTTTATAAGTATTCTATATTTATTGTGGGCGTACATGGGCGGTGGAGATCACTTACCATCAGGTGACCCACTTGCTCATTTGCCGGCCTATGCAATATAAAATAGTAAATATAATTGAAATATGTGTGTAATACAAAAATAAAATCTTTTTCTTAAGCTACGGAGGGCCGAAATGTAGCAGAACCCAAACAAGTTATTTTTAAAAATGTTGTCTGTCCTGTCCGGGCTTATCTCATAAAAGGTTGAATCAATTTTAACAGATTTACTTTACTTTCATCCCGTAAATAATGCAGACTACCTACCACGTGGGCGGAGTCGTAAGTAAAAACTATTAACAATTTTATGTATGCTTATAGTAATGATTGTGGTTTCTCCCCAGAGGGGTTGACGTCAGACAGGCGGCCGCTCGTAAAAACTACAAGCCAAACGTTTCTTTATTATGTGATATAAAACATATTGCGCCGACCCACTAAGAGTGGGATAAAGAAAGGTGGAAAACGAAGAGTATTTATTATGGTTGGATTGCCTTAAAATTATAGATGAAAACATCGTCACACAATCTATTCGGAATACTACATATAAAAACGTGCATAAGTCTGTGTGACCCTCAAACATACAAATAGTTTAATTCCATAGGTAAATAAGTAAACATCAGTTTTAAGATAGCTTATCGAGAAGTACTTTTCACTTACGTATAAGATACGAATCATCCACTTGTGACATTTATATCTATGTATTCATGTCGCCTCATTGGTTTAGCGGCAGCGTAGTTAGGTTGAGAAATTATGAGGTCCTGAGTTCGAATGCCAGGTTGGACAATTTCAAAATCTCACATAAGTTCCGCGGGATTGGAATTTGTGCCTGATATAGCGAAAGATGGCTCTTTGCTTGAGTGACGAAACGAGCAAACCGCTCGCTCGCCTGCTCATAAACAGAAGCAACACAGAACTTTTAATTACAAATCACTGCATGGCATTGGATTGCGCTTGCACCCCGAGACATAAAATATTGATTCTCATAATGGCTAGTAATTTCACTGGCTTTAAATGTCCTTCAAACCGAAACACAACAGTGCTTACACACTGTAGCTTGGCAGCAGAAATAGACGGCGCGGTTACCAACTCAGATGACCTTTCGCATACGAGAGGCCTACCCTATTGTAACTCTTTACATCATTTAAATCATAGAGTGAGGGGTAGAGGAAGACCTCAGCAAACTTTTCCATCTCAAGTGGTAGATATTCTCGATAAAGGCTAGGCCAGAAGTACTCTTAACCTACGTGCATGAAGAATTTAAGATAGTGGAGGAGGCCAAGAAGGTGTGTAAGGATCGTCGTATGTGGAAACTCGTTGTCTCTGCTTACCCTTATCGGAAACAGGCGTGAATCTATGTACGTTTGTAAGTACATAGTTATTTGAATTTATATTAGCAGTAATTGTTATAGGGGTTGACGTCAGGCAGGCGTCCGGTCGTAAAAACAAGCCAAATACATACATACATACGGACTCACGCCTGTAGTTCCCGAAGGGGTAGGCAGTGGTGTAACCAGTACACCCACAGTTTGCCAAGCTTATTTCCGTCCAATAGTGTTTTAGGGGGCGTGCCTATCGCCATACTGGGCACAATTCCAGACTCCAGGCTTATACTAATCCCAAAAATCCAATATCACTTTTACTCCACCCGGCGATCGAACCCGAGACCTCAGCACAGCAGTCGTAACGCGTACGCATTACAACTACGCCACCGAGGCAGTCTACATGCCAAATCTTTTTGTTATATGTGTTAAAAATCATGTTTCGTCGACCCCACTGCGCGTGGGATAAGGGTAGGTGGAGTAATATCAAAAAACCTTTCTTAGTGGTTATGTAATTTTTTTACCATTTTGACAGTGACATGCAAATTATACGCGCAATAATGAGTCGAAGTATATATACTTAGTTGAAGTGCCTTTCAAAATCAATATGCCAGAATGTGTTATTGCCATGACAAATTTATTAGGCGTATATTACAAATACTTTAGAAAATCAGCGATAGCTCTGCGGGGATTATATATAACCTCAAAAGCATGCACCTCTGACTTTTCTTTAATTTTTATACATAAATTCTTATCAGCGATACTTAGGCTATGGCTTAGTAAATCCTTTATGCTAACCTTGTATATGAGTAAATTGCTCCTCGAGCGTGGCTGGCCTTAGGCAATAATTGTCACTAACTCGTGACAATTTTATTAGATCTCGATATTATGTGGGCCACCAACGTCTTAGGCTCAAAGCCAACCTCACCTGCACGTGGTTAACTCTGAAATGAAATGAAATGAAATGAAATAGTTTTATTCATCATGTAGGCAATTAAAATAGCGCTTATGACAAGTCAGTACAAAATAAAGAAACTTATGTAAGTACAGAAATCATATCAGCTAATATATACATAACATACATAGCATCGTCAAAATACACTGGGCAACTATAGAGTTTACAATATTTTTATATTAGTCCAGGATTGTTAAGTATTATTATTGTTATTTTTTCTCTGTTTTAAAGGTCGATATGGACCATAGGCATTACCGAAACGGCACGTGGTTTAAAACTACCACCGGATCCAAAACGACCCAACCTGAGAAGACCCGGCGAAACAAACTCAGTGGGCTTACTTTACCACTGGATTTTACGCGGCGCGACCCAGTCCTGAGAAGATCCAGCTAGTCAAACTCAGTGGGCTTGTTTTTGGTCCGATTTATCATACCAAAATAAATTAGGGAAATAAAAAGTCCTATTTTTATTTTAAGGTGATTGATACGGACCATGTGTACCTCTAAATTGTTGTTTTAAAACTGCCACCGGATCCAAACGCGACCCTGTCTGAGAAGACCCGGCGAAACAAACTCAGTGGGCTTGTTTTTGGTCCAATTTCTATAATCTCAACAATAATGACTTGTCAATTTAAAATTGCCAATTTTTATTTTACGTGATCGGTCGTCTTTTTTATTTGGTATTTAAATTTTATTGATACATTTATTTAATATATTGTTTTAGTGTAGGTATTTAATATTATTGTGCAATTTATTTATATCGTACTTACTTGAACATATCATATATTATTTACATTTATTAAATTATTCCCTACATTGTCTACAAGCTACAGGGCCCCAGGAGGTCACAGTATGCAAGGAGGAACCGAACGCCAAACATCTCTATCCTCTAGATATTGCTTAACATTATAATAGCCCCTAGTCATAAGCACACGTTTAATGTGTGCTTTGAACATTTTTTCGGGCATATCGATCACACTATTTGGGAGCTTGTTATAAAATTTAACGCTGTTACCCATAAATGATTTTTTAGTCTTAACTATTCTAAAAGCGGGTACTACGAGTTTATTTTTGTTTCTTGTATTAATATTATGAACGTCACTATTTTTACAAAATTTACAAAGATTTTTACGAACATACATAATATTTTGATAGATGTATTCAGACGGCACAGTCAGTATATTACTTTCCTTAAATACAGATCGTAAGGAATCGCGGCTACCCAGGTCATAAATAGCACGAACTGCTCTTTTTTGTAGTATAAATATAGTGTCTATATCAGCAGCTGATCCCCACAATAGAATGCCGTAGGACACAATACTGTGAAAGTATGCGAAATATACTAACCTAGCCGTTGAAACATCAGTCAAGCGTCTAATTTTCCGGACAGCAAAAGCTGCAGCACTAAGTTTACCAGATAATCTTTCTATTTGTGGATCCCATTGCAATTTACTGTCTAAAGTGATTCCTAAGAAAACTGATGAGGAGACTAGATCCAATGTTTCTCCGTTTAATTCTATGCGTGAATTTACTTTTGCAACATTTGGTAATGCAAATCGAATACATTTTGTCTTCCCTGCATTTAACAAAAGGTTATTTGCAGAGAACCAATTTAAGATTAAATTAAGAATATTGTTGGGTGTAACCAGATCTTCCTCCTTACGGTTTACTTTAAATATTAACGACGTGTCGTCAGCAAACAACACTATGTCTGTCATTTTTTCTACCATGTAAGGGAGATCATTTAAATAAACTAAGAATAGAAAAGGGCCCAGAATGGAACCCTGTGGAACCCCTATTTTGACTGAAGATCCTACTGAAGTGACACCGTCAATATATACCCTTTGTTCCCGACCTGATAAGTAGGATATTACAAGATCAAGTGATGTGCCACAAATTCCGTAATATTTGAGTTTAGCAATAAGGGTTTGGTGGTCGTCACAGTCAAATGCCTTGGAGAGATCACAGAACACCCCTAGAGCATCCTGCGATCCCTCCCAGGCCTCCAACACAGATGTCATTAAAGCTGATCCAGCATCTTGAGTAGACCGATTTTTTGTAAATCCAAATTGATTCTTATGTAATATCCTATTCCTATCAAAATGCGCCAGCATTTGGTCCAGCATGATTTTTTCAAAAACCTTACTAAGAGCTGGTAATATAGATATAGGTCTATAATTTGAGGCGCTGTTTACACTGCCCTTCTTAAAAATTGGCACAATTTTGCTTATTTTCATTAAATCGGGAAAAATACCGTCACTCACACAAGAATTAAAAATATCTGCCAATATGGGAGCAATATTTACTATAATAGCTTCTATAGCTTTAACAGATAGCCCCCATAAATCTTCAGTACCTTTTATTTTAAGTTTCTTAAATGCTTTGATTATTTCACTATGAGATACCATGACAAAGTTAAAATTAGGCATATTTCGTTTAACATTTTCAATTAATAAAGATTTTGCTAAAGTCGCTGATGACTGCAACCATTTTGTTGTCTCTATAGGTATGTTAGTGAAGAAGTTCTCTAAATAATTGGCAACAGAGAGCTTATCTGAAACTAGTTCGTCATTTACATTTAAAGCTATCGAGTTGTCACATAATCTATTTTTACCAGTTTCAGTATTAATTATTTGCCAGGTAGTTTTTATTTTATTATTTGATTGTCTTAACTTTTCACTAATATGTGCGGCTTTAGCATGCCTACATACTTTTTTAAATATTTTAGAATAATTCTTAACGTAGTTAGAAAAATTGACATCAGGTGTATAGGACCTTCTGTTGTACAAGTCATATAAAACATCTCTACTACGCCGTATGCCTTTAGTAGCCCAAGCTGCAAAGCTAATTTTAGGGGTATATTTTAATATTTTTGGTTTACAAGTTTTATTAAATTCATTGCAAATGTTACTAAATAAGGCATTATACATATCATTAGGACTGGCAGAATCTGGGGTAAAAGAACACAAAAATGAATTTAAATTATTACTAAATTTCTGTAAATTGTTTTTTGACAGAGGCCTTAATGTAATGGGTTTATGTTTATTACATACATTTTTATTAAGTTTGACCATCTGACATTTATGATCTGACCGAACACCTGTTGTTACACACCTATCTTTTATATTAAAATTTGTTAATATATTGTCAATGCATGTTGCCGACGCACATGTAATTCTAGTTGGCTCAGTAAACAAACAATTAAAATTAAATGAGCCAAATAATGATATAAATTTACATTTGTCTGGAGAATCAACCAGAGTACCTATTAACATTAAAGTCACCGGACACTATAATTTTTTTATCATTTTTAAATTTCTTAAGAATATCCTCCATTATAGAAATAAAACTTAATAGGTTAGATGAAGGAGGTCTATATACGCATAATATAATGTATAAGTCGGCTTCTGCACATGCGACCTCACATACTCGTTCAACAGAAAGGTGAGAGATGTCCTTTCTTTCCTTAAATGTAACATTATCTCGTACTAATATTAGCGATCCCCCACCCTCTGCTGACACCCTATTGAACGAGCTGGCGACCCTGAAGCCATTGACATTAAAATGCATATGGTGCGCCTTCAACCCTTCTGCTGATTAACGGACGAGGCAATGGCTAAACTTGGTTGTGGGGGTCAGATGGCGGATCACCCTACATAATACCAATTCCACCGTCAAGTCCTGGTAGGCCGGGATAACGCCAAGTAGAAAGAAGAAAATATTCATTAATATTCTCGAGAAAGGCCAGGTCAGGGGTACCCTAAACCGACGTGCAAGTATGAAAAATTTAATGAGAGTGAATGAGGCCAAAGAGGTATGCAAGGATCGTAGCAAGTAGAAATACGTTGTCTCTGCCTACCCCTATGGGAAACAGGCGTGAGTCTATGTATGTGTGTATGTAGAAAGAAAAATATATTGTTGATCATTGACCAAGCTCTCTTTGCCAAATCGTTTGCCCTGAAAACTTGACCCGCACGTGTTTCCAATGAGTCTGCTCATTAGTATTTATCAGGTCAAATTTAGGCACGCCTCATTAAGGATAATTGCCATTTAATGTTCATAGACAATATACAGGGCCGGCCCTACCATGCCAAACGGTGAATGACATATAAACCCTAATGCCCCTCCGCTCCCTAATACGTCCATGTTTTTTTATTGGTTTGAATGACGAGACGAGCATGTCGCTCGCTTGATGATAAGCGTCACGCCTGTCCATAAATAGTAGTAACGCCACACAAAAAAAATACAAAGCATTGCGTGGCACTGAACTCCGCTCGGCACCCCGAGCACATAAGTTTTTAAGGCTCATAATGCCCAGTAATTTCACTGTACTTTAAACCGGAAAACACACTGTTTACACACAGTTGCTTGGCGGGAGAAATAGACAAAGCGGTGGTAACAATCCAGACGGCCTCTCGCGTACGAGGGACCTACCACCTTGTATTCTTCTAGTATTGTAGGTGTTTAAGGCAGTGATATAATAAAAAAGCTGTATATCTTAAAGATTTCGGAAATATATTTGACTGCCTCGGTGGCGCAGTTGTAATGGGTACGCGTTACGTTTGAGCTTAACGCTGAGGTCTTGGGTTCGATCCCCGGGTCGGGTAGTGGTATTGGGTTTTTCTATTACGAAATGCTCATTATCAGCCCGGAGTCTGGAATTTGTGCCCGATATGGCGATATGCTCGCCCCCTATCACATCATAGGACGGAGATACGCTCGGCGAAATGTGGGTGTACTGGTTACACCTCTGCCTACCCCTTCGGGGATTAAGGGCGTGAGTGCGTATATTTCGGAAATATATTCATACCCGTGGCCTCTTCTTTACAATCTTTCGACAATGTTTCGACATTGGTGCCTTATTATTAATTAAATATTTTCTTTAGAATTTATGCAAGCTTAAATATTTTATAACACATGAAAAGTCACGTTGTAGACCAAGACGCGAAATACCGTTGACTATTTAAATGGCTGGCAAAACGTGAGGAGAAATTGCGTACTGTGGGACCAGTTGTTTTTCTCAGAGTAAGGTCATGCTGTTCATATTTTTGGGATCATCAATATTTTTGTCACATGAATGACTCGATTGAGGGTATTACCGCTACTTGAAATAGGGGTATCCGGTGGCCCAAATCCCTTCCCTTATCCCAATCTCTATCTTTTAAAGTTGGTAACGTGTTCATGATTCACTGTTGCGCACGGGACATCCTCTACTAATGTAATATTTTTTTTATTACATTGAATGACGAGACGAGCAGGTCGCTCGCCTTAATTAGGCCTTAGTCCACCACGGTAACATTTGCGGAGGTAGACTTCACATACATTCAATAGTATGTTAGCATATGATTATTTCTGGACTAAGTAACTGAAACTTTTTACGAGTGGTAGAGCCACGCTGTAGACAATTTTGTCTACAGCATAAATGGGCCGGCTCGTCCGGGTCGTTATCACTGTCTCACAGAAAAACGACGTAAATCAGCAGCTTGCTGCTGCGGTTCGTACGGTGAGTGAGATATCTGGAGGCCCAAATTTCCTCCGCTTCCGAATCCCTTAATTATCCCTTTCCTTTAAGGTCGGCAACGCGCCCATGACTCTTTTCGTATTGTGGGCTTACATGGGCGATGGTGATCACTTACCATCAGATGACCCATTTGTTCGTTTGTCGGCCTATACAATAAAAAAAGAATGTGGAATTAACTGCTCTGAGTGTGGAAATAATCAAATCTTGATAATCTACCCAGAGGGGTTGACGTCAGACTGTCGGGAGACGGTCGAAAAACCTACAAGCTGAATCTTTCTGTAACATGTTTTAAAAAGCATGTTGCGCTGACCCCACTGCGAGTGGTATAAGGGCAAGTGGAAGAAGAAGAAGACGCTTCTGAATAAGGCAGTTATTGTTTAAAAAAAAATATCCCCGTATTTTTTGTAAATGTTCAAAAGCTTCTATCCAACTGAATTTAATGTTTTTCCTCTTATAGAATTCGGAGATGGTCGTGAGTGACTGACATAACTGTATTTTGAATTTATTTTCTGCTGACTTTTTTACTTAGGTATGTGTCTAGGGTTCGTTGTACACATAACATATGAAAGACCCAATTTTCGAATATTGTATTATTATTTCTGAATCCGTTACTTTTCAATATTTAATACAATAGAGAAGCACACACAACTCCTATGCGACCATTATGCGTATTTTGAACGTAGATATATTTTTTTTAACACTCTCAATCAAAAAGAATCATTATCTGAGATATTCATGAAAATAAAATTAAACGTACTGAGGAATTGAGACATCCTCCGTGGCGTAGTGGGCGAGTAGCCGGCTGTGATGCGAGAGCCGGGGTTCGATTCTTCGATTCCCGCATCGAGAACCGCCGCATGTTTGTGTAATCCATAAATATTTTGTTTCGGGTCTGGGTGTTTTCTTTCTAGAGGAGGTGACGTCTGACTGGCGGCCGGTCGTAAAAACTACAAGCCAATTCTTTCTGTAACATGTGTTAAAAAGCATGTTGCGTCGAACCCACTGCGAGTGGGACAAGGGCAGGTGGAAAGGGTACAGAGGAATTGATAACATCCTCTTTTTGTGAAATCGGTTAAAATTGATTAAAGTATTGCTATTATGTCCTACCTTTTGCTATCGTCTCAGTTTGAAAAAACGCGCCAAAAACAAAAAAAATGCCGTTCACGTGCCTCGAGACGTGCAGTGAAACATATTTACTAGAGACGTGATATTTGCCATTGTCGATATCGATATTGTAGGCATTTCGGGAATTTTCATTTATCGTAGGAAATACAAAGGGCGATGATGATAATCCGATATAGAGCAGTTGTAACATTCTATTTTTAAAAACTATGTATATCTTGTTTTTACGTTGACATATTAAAAGCTTTTGTAACAAGGGACCTTAGTATTTGGTATTAGTATCAACTTGATAACTACCCATTGTTCACAAAAAGAGTCCTTTTGACAGGGGAGAAAATCCCATTTACGGATACCTTCTCAGCTTCAGGTGAGGAGAGATGGTTATGCCGGATTCACCAGCCTTCCGACCAAATTGTCCTTACCAGAATTACCACTGGATCGGGTCCCTAACCATAATCCCTGCTGCTATACCGGCTAATCCCGCAGGGGCCTCCATCAGCGCAACCGGCAATGTATTCGCGCTGCCGTCCATC
Organism: Mimas tiliae; assembly: GCA_905332985.1. Lineage (NCBI taxonomy): Eukaryota > Metazoa > Arthropoda > Insecta > Lepidoptera > Sphingidae > Mimas > Mimas tiliae. Next base: position 4,944,345 of record HG995262.1, on the reverse strand, counting down.
TAAGGATTACAAAAAGGGTCTTGATAGACAGATGGACGGAGCAGAAGTTTATCCTATAAGAGTTCCGTTTTTGCCTTTTGAACCCCTAAAAATAATATATATTTTGTTATTATTATTAGCTTTAAATGACGAGACGAGTAGGTCGCTCGCCTGGTGTTACGCCTGCCCATAAACAAAATCAACACCAACCAGAACTTCGAATTATGAAGTACTGCATGCCACTGAACTGCGCTCGTCACCCTGAGACATAAGGTGTTAATTCTCATAATGCCCAGTAATTTCACTGGCTTCAATGTCCTTCAAACCAGAACACAACAATGTTTACACACTGCTGCTTGGCAGCAGAAATAGTCAAAGCGGTGGTACCTACCCAGACAGCCTCTCGCATATGAAAGATCTACCACCTATAAAGAGTACATTGCGGAGCGGGAGTCTCATTTCGGCAACAATGTATTACAAATGTATGTTAAGTCTTTAGTTTGTTTTCTTCATTATTTTGTCATATTCTGTGTGCTGCATTATCTTATCTAGATAATATGTATCATTAATTAGATAATATATTTATTTATATTCTCTCGGCTGCCTTGGTGATGCAGTTGTAATGCATACGCAGTACGACTGATATACTGAGGTCTTGGGTTCGATCCCCGGGTCGGCTGAAAGTGATACTGAGTTTTTCTATCATGAAATGCTTAGTATCAGCCCGGAGTCTGGAATTGTGCCCGGTATAGTAATATGCTCGCCCCCTATCACACCATGGGACGGAAATAAGCTTCGCGAAATGTGAGTGTACTGGTTGTTCCTTTGCCTACACCTTCAGGAAATACAGGCGTGAATGCGTGAATGCTATATGTATGTGTGTGTAGAAAAATAAATGGTTTAAATGGTTATTTTTTAATGTATGTATTATTTTTCTTTTGGGAATTGAGGAGGCATGTATGCCGGAAATTGTTTGCATATTCGTAAAAACGAAGATTGTTTTGATCCTGCTTTATCGATACATCGATATTGCTACTTCACTAGTTTTCGATACAGGAAAATCTAGTCTTTGCGCACTACCTGAGTTTATTCGACTACGTGGAATAGCATCCGCCTGGACACGTGTTTCTGCTGATATAGAATACATATTTGACATAGTAAACTATGTAAAATTAATTATTGGAAAATTGGTAATTTATTTATTGGAAAATCGACGAAACTAAAAGTAGAGTTTAAGATACAGTTCATAAAGTGATAAGTCGTCACACTGTAATCATACCTCGACTAGCTTTTATTCGCGGCTCCGCCCGCGTCAATGTCTTTATCCGGAACAATCCATGTCCTTTTAAGGCATTTTACCCCCTAATGGCCGTTCCCTATATTCTATCTATCAACAGATATGGTAACTGTCAATAGTGTTTTGACAGATCTTCCATACAAAATGTGTCAACATTTTTCTGCCAGTAAGCAAGCCTGTCGATAGACAGAATATTGGGAACGGCCATAAGAGGATGATTTTCGGGATATCGTGAAGTACGTAATTGCTTATTTGCTTAAATGAGTACTCCTACAAATTTTCGAGTCAAAATGTCTTCTTCTTCTTACATCTGCCCTTATCCCACTTCCACAATTTTGTTCTATTACGCCATCTGTGAGATTTGACATTGCGAGCGTAAACAATGAATGTTTTTTTTTAATGATTCCATAGGCCGACAAACGAGCAAGTGGGTCACCTGATGGTAAGTGATCACCACCGCCCATGTACGCCCACAATACCAAAAGAGTCATGGACGCGTTGCCGACCTTAAAGGAAAGGGATAATTAAGAGATTGGGAAGGGGAGGAAATTTGGGCCTCCGGATATCACACTCACCGTACGAAACGCAGCAGCAAGCTGCTACTTTACGTCGGTTTTCTGTGAGACAGTGGTAACGACCCGGACGAGCCGGCCCATCCATGCTGTAGACAAAATTGTCTACAGCGTGGCTCTACCACTCGTATTTTATTTAATTATTTAAAGGTATATGTACAGTCAATGTCTCAAATCTCACTCTTCTGTCCGCGAAATATGCTTAAAAATGGGTCGAAGCATTCTTTTCATTAATACAATATACATTTCACTAATATATAAATACTGTCTATTTACTGCCTCGGTGGCGCAGTTGTAATGTGTACGCGTTACGACTGAGGTTGACGCTGAGGTCTCGGGTTCGATCCCCGGGTCGGGTAAAGTGGTATTGGGCTTTTCTATTACGAAATTCTCAGTATCAGCTCGGAGTCTGGAATTTGTGACCGGTATGGCGATAGGCTCGCCCTCTATCACATCGTGGGATGGAGATACGGTCGGCGAAATGAGGGTGTACTAGTTACACCTCGGCCTACCCCTTCGGGGATTACAGGCGTGAGTGCGTATGTATGTATGTATGTCTATGTCTATTTATAGCCACGATCCACGTGTACTGAACACTTCTACACTTCCTAGTCTTGCTCCCATTCATCCAGATCGACCAGCCGCTTTCAAATATAATCTACTGTTACTAAAACTAAGCCAAAGGCATTTTAGACTTTATTCTGCTCGCAATAAGATTCCCGCTTTGTTGTTTGGTAACTTGGCGCAATGGTGCTCTGTCCGTAGCTGACAATAGACAAATTGGAAGGTACTGATTGGTTAACAATGCAATAGTGGACGTAGATATGACGCGATATCTAGTGAGATTTTCTCGGTGAGGTTATCTCTATTTAATCGCTTCAGATAAAGATAAAGATATTTTTTATTTTGCAAATATGAGTACATATACATGATGGTAACATAAAATTTTTAGCTCAACCATATTTGACCAAGCATAGGCATGCAAAATTAAAATCAGAGGGAGGGGCATGCTACTTTTTTTAGCAGAGGTCGGTAAACGAACAAGTTCGTTACCTGATGGTAAGTGATCACCGCACATGAACATTCACAATACGTGATGATTAATAGACTCGTAGCCAAACTTAAGGGATTGGGAATGTAAAGGGGATTTGGGTCTCCGGATATTACACTCACTGTACGAAAGCAACAGCAAGCTGCTATTTCATGTCGTTTTTGTTCGAGCCGTAGTGTACGCTGCGGACAAAACTATCTACACTATCTGTCCATTTACGTGTTTGAGTTTTCGATTCAAAAAATCACACACGTGCCAGCGTGTTGCCAGGAATTGGCCAATAGGCTATTATGTAAAATAACTATGTCTAATTTTATACATTACTAGCTGTTGCCCGCGGCTCCGCCCGCGTGAATACGTATTTCCAGGATTAAAGAGGTCTCGCGCGACACAAAAATACTAATATCGCTATTAAAAATAGGGGTTGATCGTAGAGGGTTGAAAATTTAGTGTTGTATGTATTTTTTAATGCTGTATCATAAAAAATAAAAACAAAAAATTTGACTAAAAAATAAAAGTTAGGGGTGGACCACCCTTAACATTTAGGGGGATGAAAAATTGATGTTGGCCGATTCTCAGACCTACCCGATATGCACACAAAATTTCATAAAAATCGGTCCAGCCGTTTCGGAGGAGTATGGGAACGAACATTGTGACACGAGAATTTTAGTTAAAAGATAAGATTTTATATGGAACCAACAATAATATCAAAAAGATACTGTTTTGCGAAAACAGAATAAGAAGAAGAAAACAGAATTAGAATTGGGTAAAAAAGTTCATGTTTCAAATATTGGTACAAGCAAAGGTAGGTGCGTAATGAAAAATCTCACTATCTCCCTCGCCCACGTAACCCGTAATGGCGTGACCTGACTTGTGACGTAACTTGCCATGTCGTGCATCCTCTTTCCGTCATTTTACATCTACCAGCAGATTTGAATGGCTTCTAACTTGTCTCTTATTAACTTGATTTATATACATAATTATTTAGCAGTGATAGCTCACTGAGGAGCGGTATGGACTGTCAAGACGAAAGTCACAGGTTCGAAATCAGCCCGGAGAGCATACACCTCTGAATTTTCTAAGTTACGTGTGTATTAATTGTTAATTATCTCTTGCATTAACGGTCAAGAAAACTTCGTGAGGAAACCTGCATAACTGAGAAGTTCTGCATATGAGTTTCGAAGGTATGTGAAGTCTGCCAACCCGCATAAGGCCAGCGTGGTTTACTCAGGCCTAACCCCTCTCATTCAGTAGAGGTCGCCCGTGCCCAGCAGTGGGACGTATATAATACAGGGCTAGTATTATTATATTATTTTATATAATTATTTCGATAATCGTTTTTAGGGAACGAAATTTATTAATAGGGTAGTTGACTAGATTTTTTTTATTATTTAAATCAATATGTTATGTTACTCAAAATCTATTGCAGAAATAATTTTATAAATCGGACCAAAAATAAATAAGATAGAAGCCATTGAAATCCTGTAGAAGGGGTAATTGTCAAATGACAGACGACGCAATCTTTGACGTCACTGTGTAAAATGTTCATTATGGTGCACGCGTGCAAGCGAGATAGTGTGATATCCCTACTACGCACCCACTTTTCCTCATACCAACATTTAAAGTCATAACTGCGGGCACATTTCTGAACCAATTTTGATTGTGTTTTAATAAAAGGGTTTCTTTTGCGTATCATTTTATGTTGCTTATAAAATAATGTATAAAATTCAATATAGGAAACTACCCTATTATGATGTTAAAAATAATCAAGCCAAATACACTATTTTGGATAGTTCTGCTTCTGTTATAGAATACGACGAGTTTAAAACTAAAGAAAAGTTTTCAAAACTGATTAATGTTATCACATTTAACATTCATTTACTTTACTTTAAGAATTTCAACTAAAAGCTAGCAAAACCAATGAAGACTGTTGTAGTAGCCTAACGATGTCTTAACTAGAATAATTAAAATTACAGTGACTGATTGTGGCTAGTTAAAAGGAGGCTTAAGGGGCTGTTTCATAATTTTCTAGTAAAGGACCATAAATTAAAGTAAAAGACACCTTTTTTTATTTATTTTTTATAGGCCGGCTCGTCCGGGTTGTTACCACTGTCTAACAAAAAACCGACGTAAAGTAGCAGCTTGCAGCTGCGTTTCGTACGGTAAGGGAGATATCCGGAGGCCCAAATACCCATCCCATTCCCAATCCTTTAATTATCCCTTTCCTTTAAGGTCGGCAACGCGCCCATGATTCTTTTTTTATAGTGTGCGTACATGGGCGGTAAAGATCACTTACCATCAAGTGACCCACTTGCTCGTTTCCGACCTATGCCATAAAAAAAACTATACATACCAGTTGTCACAGTATGACATAGGCCGCTATTCCACTATCATATTTGCATCATAGATATATGACGTCATAATATATGATACTATGTCACAGCATGCTGTGAAATAGGACCATAGAAGTATGATCATAGAATATATGAAGTTTATGTTGCTATTACACGGTCATACATTTCTCATATATCTATGAGCTATAGAAGTAGGATCATTTTTTAGCTTTTTTAATGTTTTTGAGTCGATTTTATTTTTATTGTTTTTTAATATTTGGTAACCTTAAGTAACCTTTACTCAAGGGCATGTGAAATTGACGCTTAACCGGAAAACATTTTCCGTAAGTAAATATATGTTTTTTTTCACTAGTCACACGCATAGTCCTAACCCCACTCTAGGTTAACCTGTACGTGGGTATCAGAAACTACGAAATACTTACGGTCCCACCAAACCCAGACCTAAATAAATATTTGTGGATCACACCATTTGTCTCGGTGCAGGAATCGAACCCGCGGCCTCTTGCTTCACAGCCGGCTACTCACCTACTGCGCCAGGCTGTCAAGTCATTAAAAGGTTTCTCCTTAACTAGTGACTGAACTAGTTGCCCGTTTAAAATCCAAATTAAGACAAGACTAGTCCATTACGTAAAAATTCCACTGCGGTTTGGAGCGATGGAAAGTATGTAGGTAAGTTATTTTGCCTGTCTATTATATAGTTTACTAGCTTTTGCTTGTGGCTCCGCCGGCGTGAATAGACTTTTCCGAAATAAAACGTAGTCTATAACCGTCTACAGGGTCCCATCTATCTCTACATCAAAATTCATCAAAATCGGTTCAGTGATTTAGGCGTGAAAGCGTAACAAACAAATAGATAATTTTTTTTCATAAAAAGTATCCTTTTTTACTTCTTATACCTCCAAGAATATTTGTACAAAGTTTCATGATGATCGGTTAAGTAGTTTTCTCGTGAAAGCGTAACAAACAAACTTACATTCACATTTATAATATTAGTATGATATTTATATAGGACATTTTAGAGTAGATGTCCACAATAATAGGGTTTGAAAGATGTTGGCATAAAAAGTAAATACGTAATCATGCGATTATAATTTTGCGAAAATTGACGAAGTTACGCACATTGTAAAAAACACAAATAGTTTACCTATATTTACATACATGAATTTGTTGTGTCTGTCCACAATAAAAGCTTTTTAATAAAAATACAAGCGACTCGAAAACACTAAAAATAGATATTAGCAATTCTGAGTCAACATCAAATCAAAGGGACCAACTTTCAGCTATATGTGTCCGATTGAAAAGAGAATAATCCGGTCCACGTTTGACGGAGTTATCCGTGGTTATAATATGAGCCCTGTATTATACACGTCCCACGTCACTGGGCACGGGCCTCCTCTACTGAATGAGAGGGATTAGGCCTTAGTCCACCACGCTGGCCTAATGCGTGTTGGCAGACTTCACATACCTGCGAAATTTTTATGAAGAACTTCTCAGGTATGCAGGTTTCCTCGCGATGTTTCCTTCACCGTTAAAGCAAGTGATAATTAACAATTAATACACACGTAACTTAGAAAAGTCAGAGGTGTATGCTCGTGGGGCTGGTTTCGAACCTGCGACTTTCGTCTCACCAGTCCATACCACTCGCCTCTGAGCTATCACTGCTTGCTTATACATACTATGCGTGGTTATACATACAAAAAATTCTTCGAATTGAGAACATCCTCCGTTTTTTCGTCGGGTGAGAAAATAATAATATGTAAATCGTGTGGTGTAGGATTTTTGTACGCGTGATTTATCAGCCGTGATCACACTAATGCTGCTGATGTTATGCACGTGACTGTACTTTAGGGTTCCATAGAACAATTGCTATGAGACGGCTGTTTAAAATACTAAACAGCGTTACAATATTAAGTAGTTTAGATAGAGTGCTGTTACTGTGAAAAATTTATAAGTCCTGATGAAAAACCTGATTTTTTATAAAACTTCCTGACATTTGATACAACTGCACGCGCGTTTCTATTATGTAAATAGATAGAGATAATATAGTTGTATTTATTGGATGGATAAAGTATAGTCAAATTGAAGTAGATTTTTTTTGCAAAGAAAATGCTTCTTTCAAATATACATTAATACTAGCTGTTGCCCGCGGCTCCGCCCGCGTGAATGCCTATTTCCAGGATTAAAGTAACCAAGTGGGCGCATCAAGCGAATCCCGGTGAGAAACACGCTTGACAAAAATACTAATGTCACTATTAAAAAATAGGGGTTGATCGTAGAGGGTTGAAAATTTAGGGTTGTATGTATTTTTTAATGTTGTATCATAAAAAAATGAAAACAAAAATTTTTGTCTAAAAAATAAGATAAAAAATTTAGGGGTGGACCACCCTTAACATTTAGGGGGATGAAAAATAGATGTTGGTCGATTCTCAGACCTATCCGATATACAAACAAAATTTCATACAAATCGGTCCAGTCGTTTCGGAGGAGTATGGGAACGAACATTGTGACACGAGAATTTTATATATAAGAAGAATAAAAAATGTTCTTTGTTCAAAAATCCTAACGTTCCCAAAGTTAGCCCAGAATCCTGACAAGAGCCTAAAATTCTGATATAATAGAGCAAATCCTGACGTCTGAAATCACTGAACCTGAACCGATCGGAAAAGGAGACCAAAATATTTATTATAACAAATAAGAAACCCGCGGCCTCTTGCTTCGCTCACTGCGCCACGGAGGCTGTCTGACCAATGAGGACAGAGAACATATTTAATAAAATTCCGCTCACGCTTGACAAGCAGTTAAATCATTGAGGGAATCCCTGTCTACAGGACGGCTCGAAAGACCCGATGACATATTGTGATTAATACATTTTATAAAGTAATTGTCGCACAGTACGAGTATGCAGATAAATAACGTTGTTGTAAATAATGTTTTCCAACGCTTTGAAGAACGTTCGTTGTTCGATTTTCAATTTTTATATATAGTTAGATAGATAGATAGAATCTCTATATATATAGTTTTTCGACCGGCCGCCTGTCTAACGTCATCCCCTCTGGGGAGAAAACACTCAGACCTGAAACAGTAATTTGTGTATCAGACAAACATTTTGTATCGGTGCAGGAATCGAAATCCGTGGCCTCTCGCTTCACAGCCACCTACTCGTCCACTGTGCCACGGAGGCTGTCGAACACCAAAAAGACAATTGCGTTTATTATCCCTATAGAGGCCGAGTGTAGAAATATATACATTATCCAGGTAGATTTCAGTACGTAAATAAGTATTCTTTTTTTGTTCCATTTGAAACCGGTTAAGGTCAGAGACCATGTTGTCAAGTCAATAGTTAAATTATTATTTACTTATTTTCCAAGAACGATGAAACATGTGTGTGGCCGATTTCAAGGTCTTGCTGGAGTTTTGGTGTTAATTCTTTCAGTACGATGCCTCTTAGACGACTTTCTTCAAGTGGATCGAACGCACAAGGTCGATCAATACCGTTGGTAAAAATTTACTTAAATTTACTTATTTCAATGTTTACATACAATATTCATCTTCGTTAATGTTTATTGCACAAAACCACACCACTTTTATACACCAAACACAACTTTAAACTAGTTTAGCAAATAATTAAAACAAGAGAGCCCTGTCCGAATTCCCGCCAAAACTCTACCCTCTTTTCTAGACGAAATTGTCAATGTCATGTTAGTAATTTTTTGCCGCCAATTTTTTTCTATACGTTGTTGATGTCACGTAGGCGCGTTCTAGTTTTGTAATAAAGTTTTTAATATCTCAATACGAGTTTATTTCAAGACAGCTTCTATGTTAACATACGAATATGTATGTCATATTAGTTATTTATGGTAACTTTGTTACGCTAAAAGTAACATAAAAGAATATTTATTACGCTATTTGTCACACATCTATGAAATTTTAATATAAAATGGCGGCAAGCCATGTGTTTTTCAAGGTATGTGCCATGGTCAGTGTCAAGGCAAATTTTCTTGATCATTGTATTTTTAACCGGCTTAAACAAGGAGGTTTCTAACTCGCCTGCATTTTTATGTACATTCACAAAGATTAAATAAGCACAGTTTAGGTTTTTTGTTTAAAATAATATATTTTTCTTGGTGATCCTATATTTGCTTATGATTTGTTTTTTTAACGAGACTTGCAAGTCGCTCGCCTGATAGTAAGTGTCATGCTTGCCCATGTTTATGGGAAGATTGGTTCCTTCTGATAGAAAAAAAAACAATCAATTATTTCGATACACGGAGTCAGTTGTAATGGGTACGTGGTACTGATTTGCTGAGGCCTCGGGTTCGATCATCGGGTCGGGTAGTGATATAAGGTTTTTCTATCATGAAGTGTAGTATCTTTCCGGAGTCTGGAATTGTGCCCGATATGGCGATAGGCTCGCCGCCCCCATCACATCATGGGATAGAAATATGCTCGGCGAAATGTGGGTGTAATAGATACACCTTTGCCTATCCCTTTGGGGATCACAGGCGTGAGTATATATGTATTTCTATACATTATATCGCGGGCAGTATGACAGCGCCTTTGCCGATCATATTAAGTTTTTATGCGATCACGGGTATATTCTATATCCTATTCATTGTTATTCAGTTGTTTTTGTTAAGTATTTAACCGTAAGTTGTACCGGATATGTTGTAATGCATCCAACAAACATCCTGGATGGAAATAGGTACTATGGTCAGCGCTGACTCGAAACTAATTTTCTGAGTGGTAGATCCACGCTGTAGACAATTTTGTCTACAGCACGAATGGGCCGGCTCGTCCGGGTCGTTACCACTGTCTCACAGAAAACCGGCGTAAAGTAGCAGCTTGCTGCTGCGTTTCGTACGCTGAGTGAGATATGCGGAGGCCCAAACCCCCTCCCGTTCCCAATCCCTTAATTATCCCTTTCCTTTAAGGTCGGTAACGCACCCATAATTCTTTTGGTATTGTGGGCGTACATGGGCGGTGGAGATCACTTACCATTAGGTGGCCCACTTGCTCGTTTGCCGGCCTATACTATAAAAAAAATACGCCCATGTACACCCACAATACCAAAAGAATTATGGGTGCGTTACCGACCTTAAAGGAAAGGGATAATTAAGGGATTGGGAACGGGAGGGGGTTTGGGCCTCCGCATATCTCACTCAGCGTACGAAACGCAGCAGCAAGCTGCTACTTTACGCCGGTTTTCTGTGAGACAGTGGTAACGACTCGGACGAGCTGGCCCATTCGTGCTGTAGACACAAGTGTCTATAGCGTGGCTCTACCACTCATAAAATTCTAAATTTATGAGTGGTAGAGCCATTAAAATTAAAATTTGTTCTATTACGTCAGCTGTTAGACGGCACACGAGGGGCGTACCACATTGCAAAACTTTTAGCTGTGCAGGTTTCCTCGCGACTTTTCCTTCATCGATACAACAAGCCATAATAATTGACAATTAATACACACGTTACATAGAACCTTCCCTTTTTTGTCGGATAAAAATAAATAAATAATTAAAATTAAAATTAAATGTTTACGACATAATTGGTTATTCCTCAGCGTTTAGCTGTCATAAAAAAAATCAGTTCAGCATTTCGTCACTAATCTAACGCCAATCAATAACATCTGAGCCATAAGCCTTGACAGCCTCCGTGGCGTAGCGGGCGAGTAGCCGGCTGCGAAGCGAGAGGCCGTGGGTTCGATTCCCGCACCGAGACAAATATTTGTGTTATCCACAAAAATTTGGTTCGGGTCTGGGTGTTGTGGGACCGCAAGTCCCTCGTAGTTCCTGATACCCACGATACAGGCTTACCTAGTGTGGGGTCAGGACTATGTGTGTGACTGTTGGGTGTAAAAAAAAAAAAAAAAAGATTTTGCTTGAGGCTCGAATAGTACTCAGACAATTTACGAGTAACATATTCTTAAACAGAACCAGTAACCTCGACGCTGATTTCGTCATAACCACTCGTGAGATTTTGAAATCGCACGTATTTGCGGTTAATGTTTACATATTTGGGTAGTTTTAATGGACATTTATAAATACTTTAATATTTATAGACTTATAAAACATCGATTATAATTATGTTGTTTCTCGCAGACATTACGACTTAAAATTAATTTTGAAACGCGATTCATGGAAGGTCCTTCAAGAAAAGAGCCTACTCTTTCCTCAAAGGCCGGCAACGCACCGACAAATCCCATGGTATTGACGGTGTCCATGGGCGGCGGTGATCACTCACCATCAGGTGACGCGCTTGCTCTGTTGCCCCCTCTTTCATAAAAAAGAAGGTCTATTTAACACCGTATGCTAATATAGATCACTAAGATCTATTAGTATACTAGCTTTCGCTCGCGCTTCCGCCTGTATGAACTGTCTTTTCCTAATCCAGGACATGGCCTATCTGTGTGCTGAAATTCATCCAAAACTATTCAGCCGTTACGGCGTGATGGGCTAACAAACATCCAAATTCACAAACATTCAAACTTTCACATTTATATTAGTAGTGTTTCGTATTTCTCACGTTTCGTTACTCAAGGTAATAAAAATAATTTGTCTCAAGAACAAGGGATAATGTCTAGTGTCTTCAAGCTGATATCAATGTCTTTTCGAAGGTTTTTCTCCATTTAATTACTTACTACTCAGTTAATTACTAATTAACTACTATCTACCATTTGTAGTTCAATATCCTCCTGCTATTATAAATGTGAAAGTTTGGAATTTGAATTAAGAACCTCTTTTTTTGAAGTCGATTAAAAAACTGATCAGCTTTCTGATTAGTGCCAAGATTTTCAAATACCTTGATAGTGTAATTTAATATGAATTTCTTTTATATAAATTAAGATACTCTTTATGGTAGCGATAACTCAGCGGGGAGTAAACAGATTGCCGAGACGAAAGTAGCAGGTTCAAAACTAACTCCAAGAGCATGCACCTCTTTCTTTCTACCTGGCGTTATCCCGGCCATTGTCAGGGTCCGCCTTCCCACTAAGACGCCTCCACTTCGCCCAATCTTGAGCATCATCTGTGGTAAGACCGTTGGCTCTCATATCTACCTCTAATACGTCAAGCCACCGTTTTTTGGGCCGTACTCTTGGTACGTTCTGGCACAGGCACTTGCGACCAGCTTACTCCTGTGGTTTCCTCAAAACGTGACCACACCACCTTAAGCAACTTTCCTCAAGTTTATCAGCCACGTCGCGGACACCCAGGCTGCCGCGGATGTACTCGTTACGTATACGATCTAAGAGCATGTACCTCTGACTTTTCTAAATTATATATGCATTTATTTGCAACTAGCTTATGCTCGCGGCTTCGCCCGCGTGAACAACTTTTTCGGGGTAAAAAGTAGACTATAACCGAGATAAAAAGAAGCCTATAACCGTCTCCAGGATCTCATCTATCTCTGCACCAAATTCATCAAAATCGGTTCAGCGATTTAGGCGTGAAAGCGTAATAAACAAACTAACTTTCAACAAAATATGTAGTAGTTAGTTATTATTATCAAACATAAACAAAAATATTTCAGTTTTGTTTGAAATTCGGCTACCCAATTTATGCTTGATAAAGTTTTATCAACAAGCCATCTTTTATTCGAATATTTTCGACATCACTTTATGAACTAACTGGATAGTATCGACGAATTTGTCCGAGTTACTGACTTTAAACTGGGTCAAATTCAAAAAACCCGATGACGGGGAAATACCTGGAAATACCTACCTACGCTTAAAACTGGAGGTTAATTCTCATAATTTAAAATGTTTAATATATCATTCCGATCTAGTATCAGTGTGAAGAAAGTTGTAAATGGTATTCTGTTAAGCCAATAATCAACGTCAAATGTGAATATAGATCGTAATGAGATCGAAAGTAGAATAAAAGTTGACTAAAGCCAACACGGTATTCTGCTAACATTTTTAAAAGACACATGCCGTCATACGTCAAAATTAAGACTGAATTGACATTGCAATGACATCGAGATGAGATTATATGGACTGAACTTAAAGAAGAACATAATACATTTTTTTAGTCAAATCAAAATCTAATCTTAGTTCGGTTAAAATTCATTCGCAGTATCAGTTAAATACGAGAATTGGTCTTCTGGTTGCCTAGCGAATTAATTAAACGGCACTTATATGGAGACCAGCGATAGCACCGACCTGCTCGTCTCGTCATTCAATCTAATAAAAAAAAATTATAAAAAGTTTGTCAACCTGTATTAGGCCAGAGTGGTGGGCTAAGGACTAATCTCTCATTAATTAGTGGAGCCCCTTGCCCAGCAGTGGGATGTGTATAATACAGGGCTAGTAATATAGATATAGAGAGTTTCTTGACGACTTAAGCAAGATTATTACAGAAACCTTCCCAATCCCATTCCTTTAAGGTCGGCAACGCGCCTATGATTATTTTGGTATTGTGAGCGTACATGGGTGGTGGGCATCACACAGCTGACCCAACTACGGCAAACGAGCACGTAAGTATGCTATAAAAATGATGCATCTTTACTTATGTCTTCATATAATTAAATATCGTCTTCACAATGTAAAGCTTTTATTTTTAAAGTAACCTTGTAGACTGTTGTTTGTTGCACGTTTGACAAAAAATAATAAAACAATTGCTGCAATAAAGATAATCATATAATTTAAATAAACTTTACAAAATATAATAAATACATGTCATTAGAGCTTATTGTCCGCTCACGTTCATTTTATATTCATAATTAACTTTACTATAATTTGTTATAATAATATTGTCAACACTAATTAATTAATGCAATGCAATTAATAAATAATAATAAAGTGGTAGGTAAAATAATAATGAAATTTAATTATATAAAATGTAACAAAAACCCTGTTGTTCCTTTCAACCACGTTATCAGAATCGTTATTCAAACGTAAAAAAATATCTCAATTAAGAAAATTCTACCATAAAAATAACGATCGGCGATCACCCGGTGGTTTCTCAAAGGTGGTAGTTACTCGGTACGGCACCTTTTTACTATTACAGCAATTCACCGCTTTACTAATACGCACGTAAAACACATAAAATTATAGTTTTTAGTAGTATTCCATTTACACAAATACCACTTTCATTGAGCTGCTGGCCCACCATTTGTCCCATTTTTATGTTAGATTTTTCTCATTAGATATATTTCCTTATGTTTGAATATCTATTTTCACAACACAGCTAAACGGACCAACAGGGATTTTTGTTATATGTTGTACGAGTATAATAATGGTAGCTTTTGCTCACAGTTCCGCTTGCGTGGAAGTCTTTCCCGTTATATTATTATTCCTGTGATAAAAAGTACCATCAGTCACTCTTCAACCAATTCAACATTATGCAATAAATCATATCGATCCATTGCTTCGTTGCGGCGTGAAGAAAAACTAACAAACACACTTTCGCATTTAAATTATTAGTATAAAAGACATTATAATTTTAATGAGGTAGTTTTTAGAGAGATCTTTAGTTTTATGCATCCTATTATTATTTGTATTTTTCTGTTAACGATTACTCTTCACCTCAGAAGCATAGAGGTGTACGTCCTATATCATTTACATAGGACTTACGCCTGTATGATTCTAAGTTTAAAATGAATTGTAATAGTAATTTTATTAAAATCCTAATTAATTATTTTTACTTTATAATACTTTTTGTAGGTTTTATTTTTGTTTTGGTAAAAGAATCATCAAAATCGTCGCATAAATGTCAAAGTTTTAATCTTTCATCCCATATTTCACACCCTCAGGGGATAATTTTTTATGTTAAAATTTAAAAAGGCTAAGTTGAACGGGCATAGCAGATGTGGGACGAACGACAGCACGTCCTAAATAGAATTGGGCAAGTCATGTGACCAGCATGAGTCCAGAACGCTGGGCAAAGTCAGTGACCGAATGGATACCTGATGGTGGGCGACGCACGGCCGTCCTAAGAAGAGGTAGCGAGATGATCTGGACGCATTTGAGCCACAATGGCTTGTAGTGGCAATGGATCACGATATATGGAAAGAGAGAGGGGAGACCTTTGCCCAGCAGTGGGATGATATAGGTTAACAAAAAAAAAGTTGAAACTTATACCTTTCGAATGAAAAACGGATCATAACAATTGGATCACTCTGTGAAACGTTATGCCTATTTACTATGGTAGGTACGTTGTTATGGTTATACATATAAGTAATATGCAATTTTTGAATTGTAGAGCCACGCCGTAGACACTTTTGTCTACAGCAGGAATATGCTGGCTCGTCTGGGTCGTTACCACCGTCTTCGTCTTACAAAAAACCGAAGTAAAGTAGCAGCTTGCTGCTACGTTTCGTACTATGGGTGAGATATCCGGAGCCCCAAATACCCCTCCCCTTCCCAATACCTTAATTATCCCTTTCCTTTATGGTCGGCAACACGCCCATGATTCTTTTGGTATTGTGTGCGTACACGAGCGGTGGAGATTACTTACCATCAGGTGATCCACTTGCTCGTTTCCGACCTATGGCATAAAAAAAGTAAAAATGATTATCATAACATAGTTCCTTGTTTGTTTTTTATTTAGTTTTACTCGTTTTCCTCACTTATCTTCTTCTTCCACCTGCCCTTATCCCACTTTCAGTGGGTTCGGCGCAATATACTTCTAACACATGTTACAGAATGATTTGGCTTGTAGTTTTTTACGACCGGCCGCCTGCCTAACAACAACCTCTCTGAGGAGACATTTCTCACTAATAATAAAAATAATTATCACTCGAATCCAAAATATATAGATATAGTTTTATCCGCGAGAACCTCGACTGACTGCCTCGGTGGCGCAGTTGTAATGCGTACGCGTTACGATTGAGTCCAACGCTGAGGTCTCGGGTTCGATCCCCGGGTCGGGTAAAGTGGTATTGGGTTTTTCTATTACGAAATGCTCAGTATCAGCCCGTAGTCTGGAATTTGTGCCCGGTATGGCGATAGGCTCGCCCCCTATCACATCTTGGGACGGAGATATGTTTTATCCGCGAGAACCTATCGTTAGCACTCTCTAGTTTTTATCGTAATGTTATTTTTTATTATTATTTGATGGTTCTCCTGTAATAAATAAATAATTCACATAAAAAAATATTTTTAGTAGAAACGATTAAATTGAGTGACATCATATGAAATCCCAATACTAAAGCCAATCAAAGCTTGTTTTTTAAATTAATTTCCAATTAGATAATAACAATGTCGAAACATCAATAAAGTTGGTCAATGACAACTGTGACATCAATTGTGGGTTCCGTAACTTGATTTTAAATTGTAATAGGAATTTCTTTTTCTTCTCCCCAGAGGGGTTGACGTGAGGCAGGCGGCCTGTCGTAAAAACTACAACCCTAATATTTCTGTAACATGTGTAAAAAAGCATGTTGCGGCGACCTCACTGCGATTGGGATAAAAAAATGGAAGAAGAGTGGTTTCCTTTTTTTAATACAATTATTATGTGCCTAGTACTTAGGCTATAAACTATAAAACCAGTGAGGTCCTAGGTTCAATTCCCATATCAGCCAACTAAAATACGTGTCAGATTTTCGATTTGAAATGGGATCTCTTGTGGTGTTAAGCTCGTTCCCTACCCGTCGGCGGTTAACGAATCGGGCTTTATCACCGAAGGGGTAGGCAGATGTCCAACTATTACTGCACCCACGTTGCGCCGAGCTCTTAATTGCCGATCCCTGATGTGATAGGAGGGATAGGATATTTTAATATGTATGTAACAAAATGTTAAAACAAGGAATAATGCACTACTGATGTTGATATTCTTCAACTTTTAGTTTTTGTTTTATGGGTTTTTGTTCTTTGTTCTTCTTACGGGACCCCAATTTATCGGAGCGGTAAGGCCAGTGCGTACGCGCAGTGGCGCTCAATGGATGACGTCGAATGATGCGACCGCACGATCATACCAGGTGTTCCACTATCCTCCGGTCATTTACAGTCCACCAACCAAACGTAGTGCGCCGGCGGACGCGTTTGAATTTCGAACCGCCGCGTTCTGGAACTCAATTGTTGTGATTGTTAACAAACAGTGTTAGTTTTGGAACGGTGTGAAGTGTAAAATTGCCATTAATTTTAAAATTTCAAAGAGTTTTTAATGTGGATTTAGTACAGGATTTATAAATGTAAGTAGTCTATACTTACTTTAACCTGATATGCCTGATTTAACCTCTGATAAAAAGGGGTGTTATATGTTTCCTCGTTTTTTGTCTGTATGCATCTGTCAGTGGCGCCGAAGCATCTCTATAGTAATCTGTGCACCGTAGCGCCTAAATGAATGGATCGATTTGAATACGGTTCTTTTTGTTTGAGAGGTAATTTAATTGAGATGGATCTTAGCTATGTCGGAAGAAAATCTCTTCAGCTGTTTAAAAGTTTCAGATATTTTCCTGATCGACGTCCATTCTTAACGGTTAAGTTAAATTATACTGTTTTTTTCTTGAGATTATTTTAAAATAATTGTTTAATGTTTAACAGTTATATTTTTTGTAAACTATATAACGGCCCTCATTATTTAATATAATGAAATGATGTAACTGTTATTATTTATTATATTTTTAAAGTTGCAGAACTTCGTTAAAATTACATATGGTAATTTGAAATATATATTAGGGATAATTTCCATATTAGTTTACCGATATATAATTAAAATTGAAAACTCATTCATAATGATGTTATTTTTATTCGAAGGAAAGTATTTTAATGCAAAACAGAGCCGGTTTTACATTTCGTAAGAATATTGATAATAAAAGATAATTTATGCATAAAATATGTACACATTTCACGAGATCGATTATAATTTAGTTACAATTAATTATTAATTATAATTATATTTTAACGTTTCTTATTAATTATAGAAAAATATGTTTTGTGAAATAAGTTCACTTTAAAACTGATAATACCTATACTATTTTTTAACGTAACCGCAATGACATATGTGGAAGGCTGTCTGGATAGTTCCCACCACTTTGTTTATTTCTGCCGCAAAGCAGCAGTGGGTAAGCACTGTTGCGCTATGATCCGAAGGATATTGAAGACAGTGAAATTACAGGGCATTATGAAACTTAATTAATATTAATTGTCTCTTTATAATTTAAGTTCTGAGTGATGTTGCTACGGCTTATAGGCACTTACTTAGTCGACCGACTTGCTCGTCTCGTCATTATTTAAGGTTCCACAAAAAGTTGTTTCTTTCTTCATTTGTTCTACCAGGTAATATCCCGGCTTATTGCTGATACCCACAATACAGTTTAACCTAGTGACGGGTCAGGACTATGTGTGTGACTGTTGGGTGTATTTATTTATTTATTTAACTGCTGAGACCGCCTTGTTTCTACTTCGCTCGGTTTTGAGAATCCTCTGTAATGACCTTAGGCAAAGAAGTTGTTGACAACTATGAGCAACAATTATAATTGAATAAACATATTAAAAGATTACATGAACTTAAATAAAAAGTACACGATTTAATAACATAATTTTATCGTCGGCTATAAAAATTTAAAAGGATTAACTTTTTATTATTACATTATATTATTATCTCAGATTAGCGAATTCTTACCGCAGTGTGTACTAATGATAAACAGTCTTGTGAAAGTTATTTAGAATTTAAATTTAACATTATATTATTATTATTATTTTTATAGTATAGGCCGGCAATTTGGGCCTCCGGATATCTCACTCACCGCACGAAACGCAGCAGCAAGCTGCTACTTTACGCCGGTTTTCTGTGAGATAGTGTTAACGAACCGGACGAGCCGGCCCATTCATGCTGTAGACGAAACTGTCTACAGCGTGGCATATTATACAGTACTCTTTTAGACGGCCTCCGTTGTGCAGAGGGCGAGTAGCCGGCTGTGAAGCGAGAAGCCGTGGGTTCGATTCCCGCACCGAGACAAATTTATATTTAACATTTATGTTTGTGTGATCCACACATATATGTTTCGGGTCTGAATGTTTAGCTCCAGAGAGGTTCACCTCAGGCAGGCGGCCGGTCGTAAAAACTACAAGCAAAATATGTGTTGAAAAGCATATTGCGCCGACCCCACAACGAGTGGGATAAGGGCATGTGGAAGAAGATTATACGTACTCTTTATTTTTAAAGTATTTTGTAACATTTTTAAATATATACTATTCAAAAGAATACATTTAAAAATATAAGAAACGACACCCCTCGATGGTGAGGCCCAGGACCCAAGCCATCGGTGGTTAGAGCCCTAGAGTGAGGGACTATCTAGAATTTCATATCGTAAAGCGCTATTGATTCATCGGCGATCAGAAATTGTTCCCTCGCGTACTTACCGTTGTGTGAGACGAGTTATCTTATTACGTTAAATTGAACTTGGTATGCGTTGGAACGTCGCCGGCTAGATTTTCTATCTAGGCTGTCTAGAGTCTAGACCGATTTAAGAGTTTCATAAGCGCCGTGACGTCATCAGTTCCTATGTATTAATTCTACAGTAACGACTTGAGGCTATGTTTCGGATAGAGCCAAATTTAAATTACCTGTTGGCTCATATCGTATTTGGTATGTTTCTTTTAATTTTATTGAATGATGGGAAGAGCAGGTCGCTCGCCTGATGATAAGCGCCTCCATATGCTTATAAGCAACACCACATAGATCTTTGAATTATTTAGCCAAGCCAGCGCTTTTAAGCCGTCCGCAGGATTATACCCCTGGTACGTTCCTGGCTTAGTCATCTGCGACCGATGTACTCCTGTGATTTTCGCAAACCGTTGCCAAACCATCTTAAGCGACATTTTCAAGCGAAGTTTGTTTGCCAAGTTGCAGTCACCAAGGTGGTCGCGGATTATAATTATAATACTAGCCCTGTATTATACAAGCCCCACTGCTGGATACGGGCTTCCTCTACTGAAGAGGGATTAGGCCTTAGTCAACCACGCTGACATAATTCGGGTTGGCAGATTTCACATACCCTGAAATTCTTCTGGAGAATTTCTCAGGTATGCAGGTTTCCTTACGATGTTCCCTTCACCGTTAAAGCAAGTGATAATTAACAATTAATACACACGTAACTTAGAAAAGTCAGCGGTGCATGCTTTTGGGGTTTGTTTCGAACCTGCAAAATTCGTCTCGACAGTCCGTACCACTTCTCGCTGAGCTATCGCTGCTTTATTATACTTGTGTTTCTTAAATTAATAATTCTGACTATCCAAACATGTGAATCGGTAAGGAGATCGAATCCGCGGCCTCTTGCACATTGCTCCGGTGAAGCTGCCGGTCAAATGAAATTGCACCGACTCCAAAGAGACCTGTAGAAATTGTTATTTGTAACTTTACAGACTTATTTATTCAAGTCGGTGTATAAGTTTTGTTAAAACTTCAAATATCTTAATATTTTTAGTGGTAGGTACTGCTGTGGAATGGAAATTCCAATACAATAACTCATCGCGAGGACTATGCTCTATTCCTTGAGGAGTTTTTTTTGCTCCGTACTCCATCTTAACCAAATTTAGAAGGGACCACATTGCAGCTAAACACTATCAAATGATTTTTTTCCTACAAAATCCACAATTCGCGGAGAAATACACATAAAAAAACTCGCCGATTTGAGAACCTCCTCCTTTTTAACCGACTTCAAAAAAGGAAGAGGTTCTCAATTCGGCGCGTTTATATTTATTTTTTCTTTTGCTTTTTTTATGTACGTAGATTTTTCCGCCAATTATGGACCGATTTCGTTGGATAAAAATCACTCGATAGAGTTTAGCTGCGATGTGGTCCCATATAAATTTGGTTAAGATCTGATGACGGAGTACAGAGAAAAAAATAAAATTCCTCAACGGAAAATAGTACACTCATCGCGATTGTGTTATTGTATTGGAATTTACATGCTATTGCTTGAAGTCGGTTTCTAAGTTTTGTTAAACGTTATATTATTTGAAGTCTGTCAAAAAGCAGCCTTGTACCATATATAATTTATCCGGTGTTTGTCGGAGGCCCTACGGTATCGTGTGAAACGGCCATGTATGAAGACAGAGCGGTCAAGGAGAGCGCGCGTTAGGCAATAGCTTCAACCGGATCACAGGCAGTACCTATGCAAAACGTGTAGTGAGAGTGGTTTGCTCTAATTGTCTACTAACTTATGAACGCGACTTCATCCGTGTTGCTATACTTAATAAAAATACGTTTTTACTCAATCTTAAAAAATCATTACAAAAATTTAAATAAAGGTAAAAACTTACTGCTAATGCAATAATATCTGACTGTATTTAAGTTACGACTGAGGTTGACGCTTAGATCTCGGTTTCGATCCCCGGGTCGGGTATAAGTGATATTGAGTTTTTCTATTATGAAATGCTCAGTATCAGCCTGGAGTCGGAAATTGTGCCCAGTATGGCGATAGGTTCGCCCCCTATCACATAGTGGGACGGAGATACGCTCGGCGAAACGTGGGTGTACTGGTTACACCTCTGCCTACCCCTTCAGAGATTACGGGTATGTATATACAATATTATTAATTTTTAATAAACGAAACCAGAGGTGGTTCTCAATTCGACGCGTATATTGGGTACATATTTTTTTGTGTAACCACAAGAACTCCACCAAATATAGACTGATTTGGATGATTCCTTTTTCATTCGAAAGAATATAGTTCAAAGTTAGTCCCATTTTAATTTCAAGAAGAAATTCCACCCTCAAGTGGGTGAAATTGGTTATGAAAGATTAAAATTTCGTCATTTGAGTGGTAGAGCCACGCTGTAGATAGTTTTGTATACAGCACGAATGACCAGAGGGGCTAGCAACTAAAAAGGAAAACAATCGAAATCGTAATGTAAAGGTATCGAGGGCTCGATAGATAATTCCTTAAATATCATTGGTCTATATTCCATATATATTAGTTTCTTTTACGTACGATAGAGGCGCTGTATTAAAATCTCATAGAAATTGTTGTCGATGACAGCTCGAATAACTTTTCGCAAGTTTCCGTGCTAGCCCCTCAGGTCGTTACCACTGTCTCACAGAAAATTGACGTAAAGTAGCGTTTTGCTGCTGCGTTTCGTACGGTGAGTGAGTGTTCCTCCTCCCCTTTCTAAACCCTTAATTATCTCTATCCATAAAGGTCGGCAATGCGCCCATGATTCTTCTTGTGTTGTGGGCGTACATGGACAGTTACCATCAGGCGAGCGACCTGCTCATCTCGTTATTCAAGCAAATAAAAAAAAAACATATCAATAATAGGTTATATTGATGCCTGTCTTAAGTCAATGGACTCAGAATGTCCAAATAAGATAAATATTCTGGTCACATCTGTCAAAGGTCGTGTATGCAAACCATACATTTTGTTAGTGAAGAACTTATTGATGCTCTCCGCCATTGATTTTTGAACCTTATTATGTTCAAAATTGAGTGCTGCCAGAATCGTTTTCAAGCGTCATTTCAGCTTAAATATACCTTTAAAAAGGTGACCTCGCATCAGCTGATCTAACTAAAATTATCTTGAGTCTTACATTCACTGTTGTTTCGAGTATTTGAATTTGTTCCATACCACAATCTTTATACATACCGCCATAGACTCGACCCCTATCATATCATGGGACGGAGACTATTGACCAACTCTGGTTACAAATACAAATTCAAGTAGGTATGCCGTAAGCCGTCATGGGCACTTTTACACGTCACTTAAGAATCTACCGCTTCGGAAATGCCCACTGGTTTGAGAAGAAGTACCAAGAAACTCAGCCGTAGATCTTTTTATAAGGTTACAAAATAAAATAAAAAGGGTCTCTCGTATGAGAGAGGCCGTGTGGGTTGGTACCACCGCTTTGTTTATTTGGCATTATAAGATTTAACATCTTATGTCTGACTGCCTCGGTGGCGCAGTTGTAATGCGTACGCGTTACGACTGAGTCTGACGCTGAGGTCTCGGGTTCGATCCCCAGGTCAGGTTTTTCTATTACGAAATGCTCAGTAACAGCCCGATGTCTGGAATTTGTGCCCGGTATGGTGATAGGCTCGCCCCTTATCACATCATGGGACGGAGATACGCTCGGCGAAATGTGGGTGTCGGTGGGGTTGATTACACCTCTGCCTACCCCTTCGGGGATTACAGGCGTGAGTGCGTATGTATCTTAAGTCTCGGAGTGACGAGCGCAGTCCAGTGCCATGCAGTAATATGTAGTTCAAAGTTCTATGTGGCGTTGCTTCTGTTAATAAGCAGGCGTCGCGCTTACCATCAGACGGGCTACCTGCTCGTCTCATCGTACAACCTAATTTAAATATAACTCAATTTAATACATTACATTGTACTCCTATCCTTTTGGGATAAACACTTGACGTAATGGTATATTATATTCTAGTTATATGTAAAAATTCATTTACATTTCTTACTTTAAATTTACATCTTTGAGGTGTCATGCAATGATATGTAAATTGCCTTTAATTTTCATGGTTTTGTAATTAAAAAGGTGCAACAGAACCCTATTTAACTTGTATCTTTAAAGTGCTTTCTTTATCTTTAGAACTCAAATAGGTTAGACACTACATTTTTCATAGAATATGTTTTATTAAAGCAATACCGATAGCTCAGCGGGGAGTGCCGCAGGTTCGAAACCAGCCCCAAGAGCATGCACCTCTGCCTTTTCCAAGTTATGTGTGTATTAATTGTTAATTATACACACATAACTTACACAGACAGCCTCCGTGGCGCTGCGGGCGAGTACCCGGCTGCGAAGCGAGAGGCCGTGGGTTCAATTCCCGCACCGAGACAAATGTTTGTGCGATCCACAAATATTTGTTTCGGGTCTGGGTGTTGTGGGACAGCAAGTCCTTCGTAGTTCCTGATACCCACGATACAGGTTAACCTAGTGTGGGGTCAGGACTATGTGTGTGACTGTTGGGTGTATTTTTTTTATTTGTTATCGCTTTCTTTAACGATGAAGATAACATCGTGGAGAAACTTGCATACCTGAGATGTTCCTCATAAGAATTTCGAAGGTATGTGAAGTCTGCCAACCCGCATTAGGCTAACGTGGTGGACTAAGGCCTAACCCTTCTTATTCAGTAGAGGAGGCCCGTGCCCAGCAATAGGACGTGTATAATACTGGGCTTGTAAAAAAATGTATTATTATGTCGGATATCCTAACAAAAAAATAAAGAACCCGACTGCAAAAAAAATGAAGCGGAGCCCATTAATTTTCTTTCGGTTTATAAATTGCATTGTATTTAAGTTAGGCTTTCAGCTCATAATATAGTCTGATAAACCGAAGTAGAGTTTACTAGTAACGAGTTTAGTTTGAGTGGTAGAGCCACACTGTAGACACTTTTGTCTACACCATGCATGGGCCGGCTCGTCTGAGTCATTACCACTGTCTCACAGAAAACCGGCGTAAATTATCAGTTTGCTGCTGCGTTTCGTACGGTGACTGAGATAACCGGACGCCCAAACCCCATCCCCTTCCCAATTCCTTAATTACCCCTTTCCTATAAGGTCGGCAACGCACCATACCACCAAAACCATAACCTTTCCTTGGCAGTCGGGTAATAATAATGAAAAGACTAAAAAGTAAAAACCTGACTCAAAATTGTTAGGTTTTATTTTAGTTATAAAGTTTTTTACATCCCATATTCACACGGCAGTAATAAATCTTGTGCCGTTAATTGATGGTGTACCACAAATGGAGTTTACGTTTGATAGGTTGCGTCATTTGCCCGATGGATGCTCACGTTTTTCCCCCATATATTTGTGTTGCGAACGTGATCATTGATTGCTGTTGTTACTTAGCAGTCTTATTTCTATTAAGTTTTATTACAAATAATATATTTTATGTTGAGCATAATGTCTCTTAATTTGGTCTATTATAATAGGATGGCTTAAGTCACGCGTATCATAAAAGTGAGTTAGACAGACCCAGCACAAAAATTTTTAAGCAGCGGTCAGCATGCGGGCAAATAGGTGACTCGCTTATTTGTTCCAAATATCGACGAGTAACATTCTTTCGGTGGCCTCTGAGCCATATTTCTTCATTGTAGGCAGTCCACAAAAGTCTAAGCGAGTGCATTTTTATAAAAACTGATGAAAATAGTCAGATTTGTACAAACAAACACAACACTAATACCAGCTGATTAAACAATCGCCATATTGTTTGTGGCGTATCTACAGGGTCTCGGCGTACACCCCCTGATGGTAATTAAATTAATTAGTTATTAACTTAGTAATTAATCAATTGTTAACTGTTTGTTAAATAAACTATTTTTCTTTCTATTTCTTTATAAATGAACTCCACCGCCTATGAGCAGGTACTCACAATAATAGAAGAATTATGGAAGCGTTATCCACCTTAGAGGAAAGGTATAAAATATAATATTTCAGAAGTAAAATCGAAGACCCAACTTTCGGGTTCGTAATTTTATAAACAGCATCATCATCATCATCAGCCACAAGACGTCCACTGCTGAACATAGGCCTCCCCTAATGCCTTCCAGGCCGACCTGTTGGAAGCGCCCTGCATTCATCGGCTTCCTGCACCCCTTGTCAGGTCGTCGGTCCATCTTGTAGGTGGACGTCCTCTGTTACGCTTACGGGACGTGGTATCCATTCGAGAACTTTTCTGCCCCATCGGCTATCAGTTCTGCGAGCTATGTGGCCTGCCCACTGCCTCTTCAACATGCTAATCCGCTGGGCTATGTCGGTTACCTTCGTTCGTCTACGGATATCCTCATTTCTGATTCGATAACGTAGAGAGACACCAAGCATATCCCTCTCCATAGCTCGGTGAGTGACAGTGAGTCTACGTAAAAACAGCATATCTACTTACAATTTTTTTTTGGGTATTCATTTGCTTTTTTAAATATAAAAGCGATCATCCATATATTTATCTATGATTAAACAGCTAAAATTCCAATTAAAATTATGAAAGAAATCTACACCCTTTATCCACCCACTGCTGGGTATAGGACTCTTCTCCAGCACACCAAGTGAAACGGTTTTGCGCACTCCACATCCAAACATCCAGCTTGCCCTACAATGTCGTCTGACCAACGGACTGCTGGCCCACATATCTTTTGCCCAGTCACGGACACACCGCAATAGGGTAGTTTCCTATATTGAATTTTATTCATTATTTTATAAACAACAGAAAATGATACGCAAAAGAAACCCTTTTATTAAAACACAATCAAAATTGGTTCAGAAATGTGCCCGCAGTTATGACTTTAAATGTTGGTATGAGGAAAAGTGGGTGCGTCGTAGGGATATCTCACTATCTCGCTTGCACGCGTGCACCATAGTGAACATTTTACACAGTGACGTCAAAGGTTGCGTCGTCTGTCATTTGACAATTACCCCTTCTACAGGATTTGAATGGCTTCTAACTTATTCATGTTTGGTCCGATTTATTAATTACTATTTAGTGATACGTTTATCGACGTCAGTAAGGTTAGTCCGGCGTCGGATTTCCACGTTTGGGATCTTGTCTATTGAATTGATGCCTAGCATGGAGCGGTCCATAGATCTTTGTGCTACTTTAATTTTGTATTTTCTATGGTAAACGTCCATGCTTCGGCTCTCACTTGCCGAAGGTTGAATACATTGATTATAAAATATTGTTTTTAAGTTTTGAGGGATTTTGGAATGGAAGACATCTTTTAATTTATGAAATGCCATCCTAACTGAATATATGTATCTCCTTGGTTTGTGCTTTATGATCAAAGGACAAACAAAGTCCAAATTAAATAAATGATTTCCCTTTTACCTTACAAGTCGACGTTAAAATAAGATTATAATTTGAACTTTCCTTAACCACTCGGTCGTTTTGTTTTCCCATCGGCTGTGTAAAAGGCCAGTGTACAAGTGTACGGACCGGTAATGCGGAATTCCCCATAGGAATGAACCGGAATATTTTTTATTAATACAAGTAAGCGCAGTGAGTACGAAGGAGCAGTTTTACGCGTTCAGATATGCGCCTCGGCGCATTGCAACTGTTTTGATAGATTACATATCATCATCATCAGCCACAAGACGTCCACTGCTGAACATAGGCCTCCCCTAATGCCTTCCAGGCCAAGCTGTTGGAAGCCTGCATCCATCGGCTTCCTGCAACCCTTGTCATGTCGTCGGTCCATCTTGTAGTTGGACTTTCGTGGCCTCCATTCGAGAACTTTTCTGCCCCATCGGCTATCAGTCTGCGAGATTACATATGATAAATAATAATAATAATAGCCCTGTATTATATACGTCCCACTGCTGGGCACGGACCTCCGCTACTGAATCATAGGGGTTAGGCCTTAATCCACCACGTTGGACTAATGCGGTTTGGTAGACTTCACATACCTTCGAAATACTTGTGGAGAACTTCTCAGATATGCAGGTTTCCTCACGGTAAAGCGAGTTATAATTAACTTAATACACACTTAACTTAGAAAAATCAGAGGCGTATGCTCTTGGGGCTTGTTTCGAACCTGCAACTTTCGTTTCGACAGTCCATACCATTCCCCGCTGAGCTATCACTGCTTTTTTAATAGATAGATTATAGATTATGCATTCATTCAAATAACACTCTTTTTTCAATAGCATAGGCCGGCAAACGAGCAAGTGTATCACCTTATGGTAAGCGATCCACATGGGCGCGCCCGCAATACGAGACTGATGGGCACATAAAGCCGACCTTAAAGGAAAGGGATAGCTGAGGGATTGGGAAGAGTTGGGGAATTTGGGCCTCCGGATATCTCACTCACCGTACGAAACGCAGCAGAAAGCTGCTACTTTACTTCTGTTCTCTGTGAGACAGTGGTAACGACCCGGACGAGCCGGCCCATTCATGATGTAGACAAAAGTGTCTACAGCGTGGCTCTACCACTCTAAAATGCCATGCTCGCAACAAACCCTTATCTGGATACGAAGGTATATTCAATCTGTAGAGCGGTCTGCATAATTTATGATTGTCTTTGGTTTGCTCGAAGGCATGAATGCTAATCGCGGATCTGTGTGGGAAAACATTGGAAAGACCGCTTACCTATCAGGATATGGGTATTGTACCTAAATACATTTTGTACCTACAAAATGACCTTGTGAGTAGGGTTGCCAGGCCCTAAAATAAAAAAGCCGAACTCGGCGCTGTATCGGGCCGGACATTTTTCCCTAAAAGCCAGACATAACGTTTTAAAGCTAAAGATACTGTTTTAAAATCGATTTTTACTTTTATAATAAAAAAAACGGCAAGGATTGAATTCAAGTTGTTTATTAATTATTATTTACTAACAAATCGTAGATTTATTCCAAATTAATATAATATAATATACGATCAATTATTATCAATATAATATCCGAAAGGCTAATAAAAGTCAGGCACTTGAATATTTGGCCGGACACCACCTAAGAAACCAAACATGTCCAGGTAAAGTCGGATATCTGGCAACCCTACTTGTGACAAAAACAATTGAATGAAGTAGTCATAGTTATAATAAAAATTTATATAAATGCTTTATATAATATTATTTTTCAAATTATATATATATATATATATATATATATATATATATATATATATATATATATATACGCACTCACGCCTGTAATCCCCGAAGAGGTAGGTAGAAGTGCAACCAGTACACCCACACTTCGCCGAGCGTATCTCCGTCCCATGATGTTACAGGGGGCGATCCCATCACTATACCGGGCACAATTCCAGACTCCGGGCTGATATTGAGCACTCCATAATAGAAAAACCCTATATCACCTTTGCCCGACTCGGGGATCGAACCCGAGACCACCGCGTCAGCCACAGTGTCAACGCGTACGCATTCCAACTGCGCCACCGAGGTAGTTTAAAACGATGTCCTCGGATATTTCTAAATTACAAACTTATGTTGGTAATATAATACCAGCCATGTAGCTACCGTCGGTGGCGCAGTTGTAATGCGTATGCGGTACGACTACTGTGCTGAGGTCTCGGATTCGATCCCGGGGTCGGGTAAAAGTGATATTGGGTCTATCTATTACTAAATGCTCAGTGTTTCCCGGAGTCTGAGATTATGTCAGGTATGGCGATAGGCTCAACCCCTATCATATATAGGTCGGAAATAAGCTCGGCGAAATTTGGGTGTACGAGTTTCACCTCTGCCTACTTTTTCGGGAGTAGAGACGTGAGTGCGTATTGAAGTATTATACACGTCTCACTGCTAGACACTGAGCTCCCCTACATAATAAGAGGGGTTAGGCCTTAGTCCACCACGCTGGCCTAATGCGAGTTCGTAGTCCAGTTCCATGCAGTGCTTTGTTCAAAGTTCTGAGCAGTTTTGTTATTGTTTATAAGCAAGCATGGCGCATACCTTCAGATGAGCTACGTGCTCGTCTCATCATTGAGTTGTATATAAAAAATATTGGCAGTTGTAGAGACTGGCGATACAAGTGAAAACTTAGAACTATTCGTATTAAAATTTGAAATTTCATAATGTTTGAATTATAATTATCAACACCAATCTGATTTTGACATCTATTGACACTCCGAGCAACAATTATATGCATGTTTATATGGTTTTTAGTACTCACTATTGTACTGCACAATGATTCTACAATTAAAAAACGATTAAAATACTAATCAAAACACTATTCAACTATGCATAGTATATACCTACACATTGAACTTTTCACTAAATCCATTCAATTTCACTTATAAGATATACTCATCACTAATGGCTAAAACGTGGTCTCGTTCGCCGCTATAAAAAAATACATCTTCAAAGATATATTTTAACATAGTTTTCTTAAATACCTATAGAATAGTAATACCTGTTTGCGACCTAACGTCACCGGAATTATCCAATTGAGATGTTTGTGGTCTGTTAAACCCAATCTGGGATTACGTGTCGGATTTTTTTTGTCGCAAACTGCGCTGTCCTATAGCACGAACGAAACACAGATTAAAACAAATTGAATCCGGCGAGAAGTCGCGCCGAATTCACTATGAACCTGGCGCTTATATTTTTTTATAAGAGTAAGTATAAGTATATTTTTAACCGACTTCAAAAAGGAGGAGGTTCTCAATTCGGCGCGTTTTTTTATTTTTGTTTGCTTTTTTATGTATGTACACATCGATTTCTCCACCGATTGTGGGCCGATTTTGTAGGAAAAAATTTCACTCGATAGAGTTTAGCTGCGACGTGGTCCCATATATATTTGGTTAAAATCTGATAACGGAGTACGGAGAAAAAAAAACTTCACAACGGACAACAGTACACTCGTCGCAAATGTGTTATTGTATTGGAATTTACATGCTATTGCTGTACATTGAAGTCGGTTTCTAAGTTTTGTTAAACGATAGATTATCTATGACATATTTTCGTGAAGAGGCTGTGGGTTCGATTCCCACACTGACACAAATGTTTTTGTGAACCAGGAGTATATGTTTCGGGTCTTGGTGTTTTCTCCCTAAAGAGGTTGACGTCATGCAAGTGGCCGGTCGTAAATCTACCAGCCAAATCTTTCTGTAACAATGTTAAAAAGTATGTTGCCCCAATCCTACTGTGAGTGGGATAAGGGCAGGTAAAAGAAAGACGGTAAGACAGTTCTATACTGCCTCATTCTTAAGCCCAAAGGCAACCTCACCTGTACGTGGTACACTCTGCTGATTATCGGACGAGGCAATGGCGAAACCACAAAATAGCACATCCACCGTCAAATCATGATGGGAAGGCGGACCCTGGCATTATGCCGGGATAACACCAGGCAGGAAGTAAGGTTGGATCGCGGATAATACCTAAATTAGATTTATTGCAGTGAGAGAAAACCAAACACTACCTATATTTACATACGCACTCACGCCTGTAATCCCCGAAGGGGTAGGCAGAGGTGTTATCTGTACACCCACTTCGCCGAGCGTATCTCCGTCCCACGTTATGATAGAGGGCGAGCCTATCGCCATACTGGGCACAAAATTCCAGACTCCGGGCTGATGCTGCGCACTTCGTAATAGAAAAACTCAATAAAACCACTTTACCCGACTCGGGGTTCGAACCCGAGACCTCAGCGTTGGCCTCAATAGTAACGCGTACGCATTACACCTGCGCCACCGAGGCAATCCTATACCTATATTTATTTATAACAAATACAAATTTGGGGTGAAATTCTAGAAGTTAAAATTGGCAATCATAAAAACTTTTACTTATCGCTTCGCAACAACATAAGAGGATAAGGAAATTTTATTGACACCAATAAAAACTTAGACATTTACGATTTTAATACGGTTAGCTTTAAGAGACCTAACAGAAAGGAAATTTATATACATAAGTAAGTAGTCGTTTTTGGTGTCTAAAATGAACTAGGTAATAGGTATGTTTGTTTATTAAAAAGCTGAAAATAATATATATAATTAAAAAAACGACTCAAAAACACTAAAAACTATGAATAGAACTAAATATTTATAAGTCTTTTGTACTGTTGTTTGTTAGTCAATGATTGATATCATCGCGTAGACTCAAAATTGTTTGCACCTCGTGACTTTTTTAAGTTACCTACGTTTGTATTCATTGTTGATTATCTATAGATTTAACGGTAAAAGAAACCAGCATACCTGAGAAGTTATTCGTAAGAATTTCGAAGGTATGTGAAGTCTGCCGTCTGCAGGCCAGCGTAGTGGACTAAGGCCTAACCATTCTCTATTAAGTAAAGGAGGTGCAAGCTCAATAGTTGGACGTGTATATAAGTATTATTTTAGCACCCTTTGGTTGCCGGAACCTCCAACAATGCACCCAAACAGTCCCCTTACAACATACCCTATGTTATATATATATTTGTTAGCTTGAGTGACGAAACGAGCAGGTCGCTCGCCTGACGGTAAGCGCCACGCCTGCCCATAAACAGAAGCAATACCACACACTTTGAATTACAAAGCAATGCATGGCAATGGACTGCTCTCGTCACCCCGAGACATAAGATGTTAAGTCTCATAAGTCCCAGTAATTTCACTGGCTTCAATTTCCTTCAAACCGAAACACAACAGTGCTTACACACTGTTGCTTGGCAGCAGAAATAGACAAAGCGGTGGTACCAACCCAGACGGCCTATCTTATGCGAGAGAGACCTACCACCTTGTATATATCACTTCCACAACACCCAGACCCGAAACACATATTTGCAGACCACATTTTATGTTGCAGTAATTGAACCTCTGACCTCCATTTTCATGGTCGGGTCCTCGCTCAATACGGCATAGAGGTCGTCCTATTGTTTATATCTAATTTTAGCTATATCTGTATAATTTTAGTATGTAATTACCTCATCGTTACCTATAATACTTAGGCTGAAAAATCGTGAGGTCCAGCGCTCAAATTCCAGTTGGCTTATCATATGATTTTCGTTATGTTAAAAGTAGAGAAAATAGTAATTTCAACCTCTCTATGGTATTTTGTCTACAAACCCTAACACAATGACGTAATTTTACTTCTAAAGCCCGTCTAGTAGTATACATTAAAGTCTATGGTTACACGTCTGCCCACCCCTTCGGGGATTTCAGGCGTGAGTGCGTATGTAGTTTAGAATATATGGGTTTATGCAGTCACTATTTACAGCGGTACTCATATTTATTACTCTTCATGGACTAATGGCTTTATTATTTGTATGAGAAAAATATAGACCGAGAGCCAGAAACGGATTAATTAAGATTTTACATCGGTCCAATATTTTATAATGTTTATGTACCTTTTTTATAGTATAGGCCGGCAAACAAGCAAGTGGGTCACCTGATGGTAAGTGATCTCCACCGCCCATGTACGCCCACAGTATTAAAATAATCATGGGTGCGTTGCCGACCTTAAAGGAAAGGGATCAGTTAGGGATTGGGAAGGGGGGGGGGGGATTTGGGCCTCCGGATATCTCACTCACCGTAGGAAACGCAGCAGCAAGCTGCTACTTTACGCCGGTTTTCTGTGAGACAGTGGTAATGACCCGGATGAGCCGACCAATTCACGCTGTAGACAAAACTGTCTACAGCGTGGCTCTACCACTCAGTGTACCTGTAAGTATAAACCTCATCATCTTTTTAGTTTTGCCACAGTGTTTATTGGCTTTAAATCACGTAATCGTAAACATATTCTACGCTCGGGGAAAATTTTGTATGTTTTTTCTGGGATTGAGCTTTTTTCAAAATACCGTCATATTATTAAAATATTATTAGTAAAAAACGTTATTATAATATAATATTGGCATCATAAAAGAGAACATTTTGTAAACAACAGAATAATAAGACGAACAGGTCGCTTACTTGATTATGCTATCCTATAATTGACTTTAACATTGCAATAGCATCGACATAAAAATTCTATTTTAGTTTTTTTATTTTGTCAAAAAGTTTTATTTTATTATTTTTAGTGAAATAACTATCAAAACCAATGCTTGAGTTGTCTTTCATCACCGATTCCACTCCGTTTGGGGTGCATTTATTCTTGATATTTAATTGCAATCAGGTACTCTTTTTTTCTTTGTTTTTGTGTGTGTACTAGTAACACCTGTAACCAACCCTCGAAGAGTATAGGCCTGAGTAAGTATGTATGTAGGTACTCTTACGAATGAAAAAAGATTCATCCAAATCGGTCTACATTTGGCTGAGTTATACGTGGTTGTATATACAAAAATAAAACAAATATACGCTTTATATTGATAACCTCCTGTTTATTTTCTTCGGTTAAAAAGTACTCTTAAAAGTACACCAGCTCTCTGTCTACCACTACCGCTACTCCTTAGTAGAGTGCGAAGTGATTTTTCCATGTTTTTACAAGCAGTACAGTTAGATTCACCGAGTAGTGCATACAAAACGCTTCTTGCATAATGATAGTATCGTTTGCATTTCCGCTTTTACCAGAGCTATGTTTGAAAAAAGATCTGGAACGCTTTGATAGATGTCGCTATTTCGAGTTATGATAGAGCAAAAAGAAAGACCGCCTTCGAGTAGTTATACGTTAAGCATTCATTAGTTAAACACTCTTTTGTCATTCTCTGTTAACGCGATTTATAAAGTGGCTAGAAAGAGACGAAGTGTTTCAATTAATTAGTGCTTAAAAAGTTTTTATGTAAGGGCCAATAAGTATAACTAATTGCCAGGCTCTGTGGCGCAGTGGGCGAGTAGCCGGCTTTGAAGCGAGATGCCGCGGATTCGATTCCCGCACCGACAATGTTTTTGTGATACACAAATATTTGTTTCTGGTCTGGGTGTTTTCTCTCTGGGTGTTGACATCAGGCAGGCGGCCGGTCGTAACAACTACAAGCCAAATCATTATGTAACATATGTTGACAAGCATGTTGCGCTGATCCCACTGCGAGTGGGATAAGGGCAGGTGGGAGAAGAAGAATAGTATAACTAGTATCACATGTGGTTAAATCTATTAATGAAAAAAAAATTAGCAACGCCTCGTTGGTCTAGTCTTAGCATAGATATGCTGATAACTGTGAGATCCTAGATTCAAATTCCAGGTCAGGCAATCACAATTTGTATTTGAGTTTTCGAAAAAAAAATCACGTTGCCCGGGATTCATATTTGTGGCCGGTATAGCGAAAGGCTCGCCCCTGATCACATCTTGGGACGGAAATAACCTTAGCGAATCGTGGATGCACTATAGTCTAATCACTATACCCGTTGCAGAAATGTAAACAGATATCTATCAACTTTTCAGTTATCTCTATTGTATTTGGTGCATTAATACTCATAGGTCCCAGCAAAGGAATTATGAGAAGTGGATAGATATTTGTTTACATTTTTGGAACAAGTTTGGTGAATAGACTATAGTTAAAACTTTCAGCTCTTCTACCCCTACAGGAATACAGGAGAGCTAGGTTGTGTATTGAGCAAATAAAACCTAGCGTTTACTTCACCACTGCTAATTTGTTTCGTCATTAGCTATACTTGAAACACAAAAAGTATTTCAGTCATTAGCAAAGCATTATAAGACGCAAATGCATTAAACGTGACTAATTTTATGTCCCGTGTGGTTTGCAGTAAAATGATAATTACTTACTTATCTTATTCTTTAGAAGCGTGACTGTCTACCCTTCATAAACATTGTTTATTTATTTTTGTAACTCACGTACATGTAATTAATGTTAATTTTGTTTTGACGTTTATCTCATTTTCTTTTCAATACATAAGCCCTCACGCCTGTAATCCCCGAAGGGGTAGGCAGATGTGTAATCACCTACATTTTGACAAAATTATTTATGTCTCTTGATATCATAGGGGGCGAGTTTATCGCCATACCGGGGACAATTCCAGACTCCGGGCGGATACTGAGCATTTCGTAATAGAAACACCTAATATTACTTTTTATCCGACTCAGGGATCGAATCCGAGACTTCAGCGTCAGCCTCAGTCGTAACGCGTACGCATTACAACTGCGCCACTGAGGCAGTATTTTTATTATTTGTTAGGATATCCGCCGTAACACATTACTGTGTAGTAGATCCACTACTTTGTCTCTTTCTGCCGCCAAGCAACAGTGTGTATAGACAGTTTTTCGGTTCTGAATTCATTGAAAGCCAGTGCAATTAATAGGCATTATGAAACTTTACATCTTATGTCTCGGGGTGACGAGCATAGTCCAACGCCATGCAGTACTTTGTAAATCAAACTTCTGTGTGGAGTTGCTTCAGTTTATGAGCCAGGCGTGGCGCTGACCATTAGGCGAGCGACTTACTCATCTCGACATCTGAAGCTAATAAAAAAAATGGCAGTTGTAGAGGCTGCCGATAGAAATGAAAATTTTAAATTTCATCATGTTTAAAATAAAATTATCAACATCAATCTGGTTTTCACATCTATTGACACTCCGAGCAACAATTATATGCATGTTTATATGGTTTTTTAGTACTCAGTATTGTATTGCACAATGATTCTACAATTAAACATACATACATACATACGCACTCACGCCTGTCATCCCCGAAGGGGTAGGCAGAGGTGTAACCTGTACACCCACATTTCGCCGAGCGTATCTCCGTCCCTTATGTGATAGGGGGCGAGCCTATCGCCATACCGGGCACAAATTCCAGACTCCGAGCTGATACTGAGCATTTCGTAATAGAAAACCCAATACCACTTTACCCGACCCGGGGATCGAACCCAAGACCTCAGCTTTGGCCTCAATCGTAACGCGTAAGCATTACAACTGCGCCACCGAGGCAGTTACAATTAAACGATTCAAATAATAATCAAACAAAACCACTATTTCAACAATGCACAGTATATACACATTGAACTTTTCACTAAATCCATTCAATTTCACATATAAGATATACAAAACACTAATGTTGTACTATACGTCAGCTGTATAGCTACAGATATACTGCTATAAGCATGTCGGTGACGCGAACGCACCCTACGATTTCACCCTACCAAAAAGTGCCCAACGCGGCTAAAGAAGTTTTCACTTCAAAAACTTTGAAAATTACACCGATTGCGGCTCAAAAGATAAAAAGATCGCACAATTATGTCAGATAGACATACAGAAGGCGTAGGTTCTGGGATCGGTTGGTACCCTTTTGATACGGAACCCTAAAAACGACGGTTGCCTACAGTCTTTGATTACATGTTTTTCTGCAACTATTATGCAGAATAATTTCATAAAGGTTAGATCAGTTTCCTGAACTCACATGTAATTATCGTAACTAAATAACTTACAATGCATTTATAATAATACTAGCTTTTTCTCGCGGCTCCGCCCGCGTGAAAGGGTTTTCTGGTAACAATTTTGACACTTAACTATATAAAATGCATTTCGTCCATAGACAAACGACAAAATATTAATTGAGAACGAAATGTGACTGAAGGTGAAACAGTGTTGCCAAGTGCACTGTAATTACAGCAGATCTGCCGTATTTTCATGCCATCTACTGGGTACCGTATTTTTATAAATACCGTTTAAGGAGACACAGTATTTTTTACAGTCAAAATTTCGTATTATTATTGTATACTACTAGACAGGTTATTTAGAAGTAAAACTGCGTCACATAACGCGGGAGTTTGACAGTTCACAAACAGGGAGCGCAATAGGGGTTCTAGTTGAGAGTAAGCGAGATGATAATATTGAGTTACGGTCAATTGACTGCAACTTAGTAATACAACTAATTTACTATACTACAATTTAATTAATTTATTATACTACAATTTCTATGTACCGCGCAGCTTGTCTATTAGTATACATAAAACTCTTTGATTAAACACATTAAAAACTAAACCGATATCATCATCATCGTTTCTGCTGCGATCGATATATACAAATAAAATGTTAAGTTAGTTTAGGATATAAAGTTTAAAATAAATTTATATTTTACTTAATAATTTAATTATTTCCTTTTTTGTACGACATTTTATTGCACTGTTAAATACACTATATTTTTTCCATCAAGCACTGTATTTTTGACGCAAATACCGTATTTTAATGTGGACAACACGGTATTTTCAAAAATCTGACTTGGCAGCACTGAGGTGTTAACTGAGGTGAAGTGACTGTGAGTTAACTGCAGATAAATTCAGTTAACTTTATTCTCTTTTACTGCAAGCAACTAAAAGTAGTCAAAATTGTTCGACTTTGTGTGCTCGTTATTTCAGTAAAGTATGAGAAATGAGTTTACAGCCTATGTTATTCAGTGATAATGTAGCTTTCTAACGGCCAAATTATTTTTAAAATCGGCCCAGTAGTTTTTAAGTTTATTTGTTACATAAAAAATACAAAATAATCTTTCCTTTCTAGAATATTAGTGTAGATTAAATTATGAGATCAATCGCACAGTCAAAATTCCCGCCAAAACTCAGAATTTCAAATTTCAATAAAATAATCGCGATTGTGGTTATTTCCGGAAAGGACTGCCTGAGTGGTGCTGTTGTGCCGTTTTCCTTCAGATATGCCATGGAATAGATAAATTAATTATATAAATAAAATACATGGAATTAGTCAAAACAATTAATTAAAAAAACATAATCTCCAGTTACGTAATTTTTTAATCCCTGAAATTAGTCATATTGTGGGTATTTTATTGTGAGTTGGTAACATTGATTTTGTCGCTTAGGTCATTTTTAATTTCTAGAATTTAGTCTATGGCAGCGTATACGTAAAATACTTGTCATTGGCGAAATGCATAATAATGCGAAGCTATAATTTCAACAAAAGAAAGACATTGAAAGTTGATCGAATTGACAGTTTAAATGCAATTTAACTGAGATGATATCGAATTTTTAAAGGAGCAGAATGCCATATTTACAATTAATTCAAAATCTAATCTCAGTTCGGTTAAAATTCATTCGCAGTGTCAGTTAAAATTGCAGAATTGGCCCTCAGGTCGTGGTATGCCAAATTTCACCTAAAACCGTTCAGCCGTTAAGGCGTGATTGACTAACAAACATCCAAATTCACAAAATCACAAACTTTCACATTTGTAGTAGTAGTAGTAGGACTTCCTGATCCTCGTGGGTTCACCGCAGGCATGTAACTGCCCTGCTCCCATGGGTCATAGCGTGATATACATATAAACCTCCCGGAATAAATTATCTAAATAATAGTGATAACAGTATCTAAATCCGTTGCATAGTTTAGAAGAAATAATCCGACAAGCAGCGATAGTCGCAGGTTCGAAACCTTTTCTAAGTTACGTGTGTATTCATTTTTAATTACCGTTTGCTTTACGGTGAAGGAAACATCGTGAGGAAACCTGCATACCCGAGAAGTTCTTCATAAGAATTTCGAAGATATGTGAAGTCTACCAACCCGCATAAGGCCAGCTTGGTGGACTAAGGCCTAACCCCTTTCACACAGTAGAGGCCCGTGTCCAGCAATGGGACGTGTATAATACAGAGCTATAACACAATACAATATAAATCCGACAAACAGATATACAAACGCAGACAACGACTTTGTATTATACTATGTATTGATATCATTATATAATGCGGTAACACCAAGGTTTCCTTAAAAGACACTTAAAAATTACAAGGGCACGTGAAATGAATGTGAATTGTGATGAAATTATGAAGACCTTGTTCAAACGGAGTGAGTTCTCAGGAGGCCAATTCTCGTAATTTTAAATGTTCAAAATATCATACCGATCTAGTCTCCGTGTCAAGAAAGTTGCAAATGGTATCCTCTTTAATCAATAATTATCAACGTCAACTGTGTACATGAATCGTAATGAGATCGAAAGTAGAATAAAAGACACGCCCTTATATTAACGTAATTGTGACTGAATTGAGATTGCAATGACATCGAGATGAAATCATATTGACGCCGGACTGGACTTCAAGAAGAGCAGAATACCATTTTTTAATAAAGAAAATCTGGGCCTCGTCGCCCACTATGCCATGGAGAGTATTTTTGTACAAAAAAAATACTAAAATTGAGATATAAAATTAGGAGGGTGAAGTAGGAGGGTAAAATTTGGGGTTTTATGTATTTTTGATGCCAAACCAAAATAAAACTAAAAATAAATCTTTATAAAAAAAATCTGGATCCCTGGACCCTAATCACCCAGCGGTGTGAAATATACTTTACGAACTATTCTCATACCTACCAAGTATATATTAAAAAAACATAAAAATCGGTCGATCCGTTTCGTAGGAGTGCGACCAGAAACACTCTGACACGAGGTTTATATACAGAGGGTTTTTGTTACATATTGTACATAGATTTCCTATTTAAAATAAATGTGTTCTGCAAGATACTTTCCTGCAGACACAGGTGTTATCATACTAAAATAGAAACTGTCATTGCCACGGCCTTGCCAAAGTCATGGAGGGCGATGGAGTGTGAAATTTAAATAGTCATTGTTCTACGAGTCGTCTAGTCATCCTAAACCTTCATTTTTTTATAGTATCGGTCGGTAAACGAGTAAGTGGGTCACCAGGTGACAGTGATCTCTACCACCCATGTACATCGGATTTCTACCACCCATGTAAGCCCACAATATTAAAAGAATCATGGGCGTGTTGCCGACCTTAAATGATAGGGGAATTAATGGAATTGGGAAGGGGAGACACAACTGTACAAAACACAACTGCTACTTTATGTCGGGTTTCTGTGAGACAGTGGTAGCGGCCATCTGGGTTGGTAAATTCACTTTGTCTATTTCTGCCGCCAAGCAGCAGTGTGTAAGCACTGTTGTATTTCGATTTGAGGGACATTGAAGCCAGTGAAATTACTGGGCATTATGAGACTTAAAATCTTATGTCTCGGGATGACGAGAGCAGACCAATGCCATAACTTTATCGCATAGATATTTAATTATACAATAGACAACAATACAATACAAATATTCTTTATTGTAAACCATTTACAATAAAAGGATTCATAAAACTAGTGCTTACCCTATGGTAGACAATAGACGGTCTTATTGCTACTCGTAGAAGCAATCTTTTCCAGAGAACATTAAATATAATTTTATTTATATTTAACAAATACCAAGTTTATTTTAAACAAAATGTTGAGGTATTTACGAGAAAGCGAATCTATTAATAATGAAAATATTTTAATAATATAATCTATTAAGATTTTTATAAAAGTGAATAATGATTTTAGTAAATGCACGGTCGAAATTAAAATAATAAACTAATATTTTTTTAAGCTGAATAAAAGTATTGCGCTGTTAAATTTATCAAATAGATACCGATAAATATCTCTTAATTTAAAACTAAGCAAATTTTAATAACTTTATTTTTATATTACCTATTATAAAAAACCTGCATATTTCGGAGTTTCTGAAGAATGATATGTAATACAAAATACTATTATAATGCAAATACAATGTATTGTATTGAACACGTGAACAGGGTTGTCACTTAAAGGCATAGTTTAAAAACGATGTTGGAATTGAGTGAATGCTGATCTCTATCAAATGCATCCTAGTATGATGAATAAAAACTTTTAATCTATCTTTAAGTATATATAAAGCCTTATTTAAAACAAGCTTTTATCGGACGCCATATTGGATTTAGAATTGCGTCACTCACTTAGTCTTTACTGTTTTAATTATTGAACCCTTACATCCATGTTAAGGTGGTTGTAAAGAAAATATGGTATATCCGCCAACTAGGGCAGGGAACATTTAAAAAGACATAATTTGAGTATAATAGATTGTATAGTCCAACACCAAAAGTGTGTGCTTCTCTTGTCTCAACGTTCAAGCTAATAAATAAACTAGAACAAATCTGATGAAATTCGTGCAGGTGACATCCCTATAAGCACCATATCACCTCGTGGTCATAGTGCATCAAACGCCATTGACATACTTATTGTTTGACGTAATGTTACATGTCACAGTGTATTCTATTCTGTGAAAAGTACGCGATTATGAGATGTCGGTATTTGCGATTGTCAGATTTTTATTGTGAAACACGTATATCATCTCCCGCCTGCGTCCCTGAGATGGTAGGCAGAATTACTACTTACTATAACTTATTTTTTTAATTTGACTAGGTGGTCAGTCCCTTATGTGAGAGGCCGTCTGGCTTGATTCACTTTTTCTAATATTGCCGCCAAACAGCAGTGTGTAAGTACTGTTGTGTGTCGCAACACGTGTTTCGCAGCATTTAAGCATCGTATAGTGTACGATACAACTATTTCACGCCCCGTAGTACCAGATCCGATTTCATTGCTAGGACATAAATAAAGCATATTCTTTTTAACCGTCTTCAAAAAAGGAGGAGGTTCTCAATTCGACTGTATTTTTTTAATGTTTGTTACCTCAGAACTTTCGACTGGGAGAACCGATTTTGATGATTCTTTTTTTATTTGAATTTTGATACTTCCCGTGTGGTCCCATTTCAATTTAGTTAAGATTGAGACCGGAATGCGGAGTAAAAAAATAAAACCCCTCAACGGGCCTACGAAAATGTATATTGTATCACAATATGTAACTAAGCTTAAGTTATCCAGAATTTGACTATCTCTTTCGATGTACTGTGTATTATTAGCTTTCTAATATCCTAGTTCGCACTTTATTGAATATATATAAGGGCGCATGTTTTGGAATACAATCTGGTTTTAATGATTGTATAGTTATAAAGTTGTACTAATGTATTGATTGTACTCTTTTTGCGTTTTAAAT
Organism: Mimas tiliae; assembly: GCA_905332985.1. Lineage (NCBI taxonomy): Eukaryota > Metazoa > Arthropoda > Insecta > Lepidoptera > Sphingidae > Mimas > Mimas tiliae. Next base: position 4,902,058 of record HG995262.1, on the reverse strand, counting down.
AAATAAATAAAATAAATAAATAAACGGATAACAGTACTCTCGTCGCGATTGTGTTTTTACATGCTATTGCTGTAACTATCACAATTTTTTTTAAAAAAAACAATGTTCAACAAAACTTAGAAACCGTCTTCAAAATAAATACACTGAAAAGTTAAAAATAATTAATTCTATCTATTCTATTCTCTTTAGAGTAGGTACCTGTGTCGCTACCGGTCAAATAAAATTGCAAGTCGGTTTGTAAGTTTTGTTAAACGTTATTTTATTTATCGAAGGAGTAACATGTCGATATTTGACTTGCAATTTTGGATAATACTAAATGATACTAGGCGTATAGAGGTAATGCAAATAATTTATAGTGATGTGATCAATGTTATTCGAGTGAATAAAATTAGCGGGAATTTTAAGGCTGTCTAGATTTGATAAAACTCACTATCAGGTATGTAGCGACCCTTAAATATGTCAACACCTATCTTTAACACGTTGTTTACTAATCAGTCTATTTATTATAAAGTTAAACGCAAAATACTAAGTTGCCTCAGTCAAGCGGGCGAAGATGCATTATTTTTTTGCAACAATTTTTACGGGTCTATCAATGTATTCAATACAATAATGCAAATGATTTTACGCATATAAAATATTGTAGAGACATACATATATTTTTCTATTTTCTAAAATTAGTTAGAGGTGCTTGATGGATGTATATTTTATTGTTCTGTAAATCATTGTTTTTGAAGTAAATTTTCACACTTTATTGAGCTGAATTTTAAGTTTCACGTGTTAAAAAACGCGAGCTATTTCTTACTATATATTTTATTGTTAAACATTTTATTTTACATTATTATGGAAATGGATCCGTAGAGATATCGATACCTGTTCTGTTTCTAAATGAAGTAAAAATAACTGAATAGAAATTAGCTAAAAGCAGCGATCGCTCAGCGGGGAGTGGTACGGACTGTCAAGACTAAAGTCGCAGGTTTGAAACCAACCCCAAGAGCAACCTCTGACTTTTCTAAGTTACGTGTATTAATTGTTAATTATCGCTTGCTTAACAATGAAGGAAACATCGTGAGGAAACCAGCACACCTGAGAAGTTCTCTATAAGAATTTCGAAGGTATGTGAAATCTGCCAACCCGCATAAGGCCAAACCCCACTCATTCAGTAGAGGAGGCCCGTGCCCAGCAGCGAGACGTGTATAATACGGGGAAGTAAAAAAATAGCTCCATTGGAGTAGCAATAATAATAATAATAATAACCCCCCCGAGGGATCACCTTGTCGTGGTGGGGGGGCTTACGGGTGCCGGGTACTGGATTTACCAATGGTCTTAACATCTTACCATTTACAATATACACCTACCCAACCAACGATCCCAAACCCACTCAGTGGAGAAACATTATGGAACGTCAGTCAAAAAGATATAGTCTACGGCCGCTACCCGGGGGTCGCCGGGGCGCATCTGGAGCCGACGCTGGATGCCACAGTATGCGAACCGTTGGCGACGGGGGACTGAGCAGGCGGGTTCCCCTCGAAAAATATACTACAGCCGACCCATCAACTTCATCTCCATCTACTTCACCTTCTCATCGATCACTCTTTTCAAACATTCCATCACCATCCTCGACTCACAGTTTATTCCGTTCACCTCATTCATCACCATCTTCCAATTATTCACCCAAATCAACAAGGTCAACATCTGTTGTGCAGGAGGCATTCGCCACTAATCCTACACCCACTGCTGGCCCTTCCGGTGCGCGAAAAAAATGGTCAGAAGATATGAACCGTTTCATATGGCGCACATATTTGACAATTACCAAGTGTGAGACAACTCAACTGCAAAATTATTTAGAATCATTACATCATCAATTTAACATTCATTACCCCGAAATGCAAGCAACACGACAACGTATAGGTGACCAAAGAAGAGCTATATTAAGAAGGAAATTACTATCTCAAGATATACTTGATCAAATACGTATTGAAGTAAAACAACAAATTCAAACACCTGTCCGATCAGAAGACAATTATTCACCCCCGAACATTCAAATTCATTCTGCACCCTCATTGCACACACCATTAACAAATACCAGAATGAAATGGACGAACGATATTAATGACGAAATTATTCTTTGCTATTTTAAAGTTACTGATTTAGAAATGAATAAAACTGCCTATCGCACAAAATTGCATGAGCTATTTATAGAAAAACATCCACATCTTTCACATCTTACTGAACAGAGGATCGCAGATCAGAGACGATTAATTTTCAATAATAAGTCACTACAGGGTAGAATTCGTCAATTAAAACGACGGGTTGAATTGGAACTCAATAGTACGTCTATTGATAATTTGACACAAACCTGTACAGAGCAAATATTTCCTACAACAGAAAGTCCACAAGAACCCCCCTTTGAAGTAATTACGATTACAACAGATTCAATACTTACACAATCACACTTACAAACTAACACAGTAAGTACTAATACTCTACCTCGTATACAGGGTAATAAAATAGATTTTAACAAGATTGAAACCGAATTTAATAGAGCAATACACCAATTCACTGACATAGATCCAGAAAAAAGACCCTATATACCAAAACAGAAGTCGTCACGAAAATTTTCTCAAATAGTTCATTATCTTAATGCCACAATACTTCCAAAACACCTAAATGATGATTTAGATTTCATTTCTCTGCACACACTTATATATGCAGCAGCATTCACCGCTGCTGTTTGCAACGGCACAAGGTTTAATTTAGATAGAAACATCCATAATGGTGGTAAGAAAATGCCAAACTGGCAAAGAAGAATTAGTGACCGAATAAAACAATATAGGTTGGAAATAGGTAGACTATCACAATATATATCAGGGAATAGAACACAAAGAATAATAAAAACTGTAGAAGAAATCAAAATCAAATATAAAAGTCACTCACAGTACGAAGAATCAAATACAGAACCACAACATTTTTTAGACACAATAAAACAGAAATTAAATGCAACCGCAACCAGACTCAAAAGATACCTTACTTGCACAAAGCGAAAGCAACAAAACTCAACTTTTGAAAATAATGAGAAACTATTTTACAGGGACTTAGGTAAAAGCAAAGAACACAATACAGCCGATTCTTCGCAATTTCCCTCACCGGAACATTTGCATCAATTTTGGGCGAATTTATGGGAAAATTCCACACAACACAATGTAAACGCTGATTGGTTAAACAAAGTACCTGATACCACACATATAGAACATATGGGCTTTGAAAACCTGTCTTTAGATACATTAAGAAAAATAATAAATCGTACACATAACTGGAAAGCACCCGGAACTGACAACATACATAACTATTGGTTAAAAAAACTCACGTGCACCCATCCACTCATTCACAACCATATTACTCAATTCATACAATCACCGCACACAGTACCAGCATTTATCACCCATGGAATTACGTACATGTTATCAAAAGGTTCAGATCCAAAAGATCCAGCTAATTATAGGCCTATTACATGTTTACAAACTATGTATAAAATCATAACGGGATGTATCAGTGAAGTTATTTACCAACATTTAGATGAGCAAAATATACTAGCGGAACAGCAGAAAGGATGTAAGCGAAATAGTCAAGGTTGCAAAGAACAGCTAATTATAGATTCAGTTATTATGAAGCAAGCACAAACGAAAAATAGAAATATTCATACAATGTATGTTGATTACAAAAAAGCATTTGATTCAGTTCCTCATAGCTGGCTGATTCATGTATTAGTACATTACAAAATCCATCCAAAAATAATTGCATTCCTAAAAACAACTATGGCTCAATGGACGACGAAACTAAGGCTTAATCAGAATAATACATCAATAACTACAGATCCAATTAAAATAAAAAGAGGCATATTTCAAGGAGACGCGCTCAGCCCGTTGTGGTTCTGTGTAGCTCTCAACCCCTTGTCTGAACTACTAAACAACACTTACGCAGGATTCAAATTAAAACACAATAATACACAACACGTAATCTCACATTTAATGTATATGGATGACATTAAAATCTTTGCAACCAACAACACAGAACTTAATAAATTAGCAGATATCATGCAATCTTTCTCTACCGATATACAAATGCAGTTTGGAGTCGATAAATGCAAAATTCACTCTATTAATCGAGGTAAAACACAAATTAACACATATACTCTTGAAACAGGTGAACAAATAGAACCCATGAACGAACTTGCTACATACAAATATTTAGGTTTCCATCAGTCCAAATATATACTCCAAAAACAAGCCAAAATAGAAATGACCAAGAAATTCAAACTAAGACTGAACCAAATTTTAAGATCTACTTTAAATTCTCGCAACACGACTAAAGCCATAAATACTTACGCTATTCCGATTCTTACATACTCCTTTGGTATTATAAGCTGGACACAAACTGATCTGATTAAACTACAAAGAATGATTAACACACATATGACTTCCCACCGAAAGCATCACCCCAAATCATGCATGCAACGGCTGACATTATCACGCAGAATAGGTGGTAGAGGATTGATCGACATACGCAACCTACATAATAATATAATTACTAAACTCCGACACTATTTTCACAGTAAATCTGAACACACACAGCTCCATAAATACATAGTTAATATAGACAAGAAATTTACTCCACTAAACTTACACGACATAAACCCTCAAACAAACCAACATATCGCCACAGTACAACAGAAAGTAGACTTATGGTCTCAAAAGTCATTACACGGAAGGCACCTAGCCGATCTCAGCCAAACACACGTCGACAAGGAAGCGTCGAACGAGTGGCTCCGGCGTGGAGAGCTCTTCCCGGAGACGGAGGCCTTTATGTCTGCTATTCAGGATCAGGTAATAAATACCCGCAATTACCAAAAGCACATCACTCGCATCCCTAATCTGCCAACTGATCAGTGTCGGCGTTGTTACAGTAGTTCGGAGACTATACAACATATAACCGGTGCTTGTAAATCCATCACACAAACCGATTATAAGCATCGCCATGATCAAGTTGCCGCCATCATTCACCAACACCTAGCATTCAAATATTCCCTTATTACACAAAAAAGCCCGTACTATAAATATAAACCCACAACCATATTAGAATCCGCACATTACAAACTATACTGGGACCGAACAATTATTACTGACAAAACTATACACTACAATAGACCGGACATCTTATTCTACGATAAAAGCAATAGTACCGTATATTTAATAGACATCGCTATACCAAATACTAACAATCTTGCATCTTCATATACTGAAAAAATTGCCAAATATATGGACCTATCAATAGAACTCAAAAACCAATGGAGGGTAAACACTGTAAAAACAATTCCTGTGATCCTATCTTCCACAGGCGTCATACCTCATACACTGCACACTAGTCTCCAATCTCTCGACATGCATAAGCTCTCGTACACTCTTCTCCAAAAAGCCACAATTCTGAACACTTGTAGAATTGTTAGAAAATTTCTGTCAATCGATCTTACATACTAATTGATATAGGTAGTTATGTCTCAACTTCCATTTCTTGCTTGGCACAAAAGCCCGCAGAAATGGGGTCTAACCCCATCACGATGGGAGAATAAAATTTATAAAGAAATAATAATAATAATACACCCAACTATCACACACATAGTCCTGACCCCACACTAGGTAAACCTGTGTCGTGGGTATCAGGAACTACGAGGGACTTGCGGTCCCACAACACCCAGACCCGAGACCAATATTTGTGGTTCACACAAACATTTGTCTCGGTGTGGGAATCGAATCCACGGCCTCTCGCTTCGCAGCCGACTACTCGCCCGCTGCGCCACGGAGCAATAGATAAACCCCGAGTGATATGTACTACGGACTGTCGAGATGAAAGTCGCGGGTAAAAAGATGCAAGGGCATCTTATCCAACTTACGTGTGTATACATTGTTAAATTTAACGGTGAAGGAAAACCTTGAGAAAATCTGCATACCTAAAAACTGTAAGTAGAAGAATTTCAAATGTATGTGAATTCTATAAATTGGCATTAAGCCAGCGTGGTCGAGTAAGGCCCAACCCCTCAGGCCTGTGCCCAGCAGTGGAGCTAATGTAAGTAATACTGGCTACACTTCTCACTACCCCTTCGGGAATTACAGGCGTGAGTGTCTATGTGCGTATTTCAATGTTTTTTTTTAATACGAATTCATCAATTATATAATTTTGTTTTTTATAGCATAGGCCGGCAAACGCGCAATTGGGTCACTTGTAGGTGATCTCCACCGCCCATGTACGCCTACAATACCAATAGAATCATGGGCGCGTTGCCGACCTTAGAGGAAAGGGATAATTAAGGGATTGGGAAGGGGTGGGGGTTTAGGTCTCCGGATATCTCACTCACCGCACGTAACGCAGCAACAAGCTGCTACTTTACGTCGGTTATCTGTGAGACAGTGGTAACGACCCGGACGAGCCGGCCTATTCATGCTGTAGACAAAAGTGCCTACAGCGTGGCTCTACCACTCAACAAATGGGACCCTGGAGAGGTTATAGGCTACTTTTTATCCCGGAAAGGTTGTTCACACAGACGGAGCCGCGAGCAATAGCTGGTTCTTTAATATACATACATATTATTTTGTAAAGATGTTTTGTTATCTATTACGTATTTTTGAATAAGGACGTCATGAGTTGCGGAAATTTACGTTCGTTGACTTAATTACCTTTCGTAATCGAGTTTTTGTTACGTTCCAAGGTTGTTACTAATTTATTTATATTCTGTAGTTTTTGATACAGCACAGAATATCGTAACAGTACTTGTATAGAAGGTAGTTAAACAAATATAAACTTTCGCCTTGACGCAATAAAGTCCTTTTAATCTTATCCAGCGATCCATACCTTTCTTGCCTAACGTTATCCTGGCTAGTGCCAGGGCCCGCCTACCTACCTAGCTTCCACTTCGCTTGATCATGAGTATTCTCCATTCTTTTCTTTCTTTCTACCTGATGTTATCCTGGCTAGTGCCAGGGTCCGCCTATCTATTTAGCTTCCACTTCGCTTGATCATGAGTATTCTCCATTCTTTTCTTTCTTTCTACCTGATGTTATCCTGGCTAGTGCCAGGGTCCGCCTACCTATTTAGCTTCCACTTCGGTTGATCATGAGTATTCTCCATTCTTTTCTTTCTTTCTACCTGATGTTATCCTGGCTAGTGCCAGGGTCCGCCTACCTATTTAGCGTCCACTTCGCTTGATCATGAGTATTCTCCATTCTTTTCTTTCTTTCTACCTGATGTTATCCTGGCTAGTGCCAGGGTCCGCCTACCTATTTAGCTTCCACTTCGCTTGATCATGAGTATTCTTTATTATTTTCTTTCTTTCTACCTGATGTTATCCTGGCTAGTGCCAGGGTCCGCCTACCTATTTAGCTTCCACTTCGCTTGATCATGAGTATTCTCCATTCTTTTCTTTCTTTCTACCTGATGTTATCCTGGCTAGTGCCAGGGTCCGCCTACCTATTTAGCTTCCACTTCGCTTGATCATGAGTACTCTCCATTCTTTTCTTTCTTTCTACCTGATGTTATCCTGGCTAGTGCCAGGGTCCGCCTACCTATTTAGCTTCCACTTCGCTCGATCATGAGTATTCTCCATTCTTTTCTTTCTTTCTACCTGATGTTATCCTGGCTAGTGCCAGGGTCCACCTACCTACTTAGCTTCCACTTCGCTTGATCATGAGTATTCTCCATTCTTTTCTTTCTTTCTTTCTACCTGGCGTTATGCGGCTAGGGCCAGGGTCCGCCTTCCTACTAAGACACTTCCACTTCGCCCGATCTTGAGCATCCTTCGAAGTAACTTCTTTGACTCGCATGTCTCCCTTTAATACGTGAAGCCAACGTTTTTTGGGCCTTGAGCAAAAACATCAGGGATACGATCTGGCATAGGAATTTGCCAGCGATTCATGGCAATATGTATTATTCATACATTCATGACGCCCTCATAGCTAGTTGCACTTACTAATCGGTTAACGATTAGCGAGATAGGCAATCTTTATCGTGGTCAGTCTATGGATGGGTGACTGTTTATAGCCGTTCCCTATATTCTATCTATCGACACATTTGCTTACTATCAGTATTGTATTGACAGATCTTCTATACAAAAAGTGTCAAAATTTTTACTGCCAGTAAGCAAATTTGTAGATAGAATATTGGGAACGGCCATTAATGGTATTTCAACTGAGCGTCTCCGTGCTTCGGATGGCATGTATAAAGTCGGTCCCTGCTGTTATCAACTGACAGCAGTCGATAAGCAAAGTTGTAGGCCTTCGGGTGGCTAGAAGTCTTTTTTTTATAGGCCGGCAAACGAGCCAGTGGGTCACCTGATGGTAAGTGATCTCCACCGCCCATGTACGCCCACAATACTAGAAGAATCATGGGCATGTGCCGACCTTATAGGAAAGGGACTAAGGGAATTGAGTAAAGGGGAAATGGATTGGGAAGGGGAGGGGGATTTGGGGCTCCGGATATCTTACTCACTCTACAAAACGCAGCAGCAAACTGCGACTTTACGCCAGTTTTCTGTGAGGCAGCGGTAATGACCCGGACGAGCCGGCCCATACATGGTGTAGACAAAACTATCTACAGCGTGGTTCTACCACTCTAAAGTCTAAAGGCTAGAAGTCTTTGACATTAAGTTGGCCACATAAAGAATAGGATATGCCATCAAAAACATAAATGTGAAATGAGAGCCAAGTTTAATATTATGATATATGCCTTGGTTGTTGACTTCAACGACAAAAGAAATGAGATCTAAATGGGTGCCAAGTTCAATGGTCAGTCCTGAAATTTATTTATAACAACATAAACTATTTTATAACAACTTAAAATATCATTTCTTCTTATAACTTAGGATAATATATTGAAGCCTAAGGTCTAGATTGTTAGTCTTCGAAAGAACATCACTAAGTACACGCAAGCTGGAATGTATCGAATCACAAAGTACTAGAGCTTTTTTTGGCTAACCGTTGACGGTGAGCGCGCAATAGAATTGAAGGTCATTATCACGTAATTTCCCGAATGGTGATAGTGCGCTTGATTTTGCCATAGTGTCATTAGCGAGTGGTCTTTTGGGGACTTCCCTGTATGAGTATCTCCCATTATGTGGCTTAGGTCTTTGTAGTTTTATTATAGTACTAGCCAGCGGTCCCACGTGGTTTCATCTGCGTGCATATTACTGCTCCGATTCTGTGTTTGATACATAGTTCGACCTTTTTTTTCTTCAGCCTGTATCCACACAATACTGAGTGTAGGCATCTTGCATTGCACGCCTTTACCTCCTTAAAATGTAAATTACCAAAACAATTCTGGATTTTGGAAAAATATAAATCAGTCAAAACTGGATTGTACAATAAACTTTTTTTTAAATGACTATAAATATAATAAAATATTTAGTTTTGAAAATAATGCCCCTCGTACGCGTGAGGCCTTCGGGGTTGGTACCATAGTTTTGTCAATTTCTGCCGCCAACCAACAGTGTGTAAGTACTGTTGTGTCTTTCGGTTTGGAGGACATTGAAGCCAGTGAAATTACTGGACATTATGAGACTCAACATCTTATGAACCATGCAGTGATCTTTAATCCATAGTTCTGTGTGACGTTGCTTCTGTTTATGGGCAGGCGTCTCGTCATTCAAGCAAATAAAAAAACAAAATTCAGAGACGAAAGTAATACGTAAGGATCAGAATCATTTTTTTTTATGAAAGAGGGCTAACGGAGCTAGCGGGTCAACTGATGGTAGATGATCACCGCCGCCCATGGACACCATCAATAAGAGGAATTTGTCTCGGGGCAGGGATCGAACCCGCAGCCTAGGCAATTAAATAAAAACATGCGGGACAGTCTTTGGGGACTGCCGATAGAAGAGAAAACTAAGTAACTTGTGAATTGTATCGTCGAGCTATTAGATTATTATTTTTGAATTATTTTTGGTTTGTAAAGAAGTGTTAATGACCAATTTAAACATATCTATGTACATATATACACAGTATACATATAGCTCATGGAAAGCGTGCGGTGACGATGACGCGAGTTCCATGATTTTTGTTCACCCAAAAGGTGTTCAACGCGCCTAAAGAAGTTTTCACTTCAAAAATAAGCCTCTCATTTCACAGCCGGCTACACGCGTGCTATGAATAGCGATTCCTATTCTTATTTAGATTGCATAGTACATACTCTACCATATACGCTACATTTTGTAACTTCTCTAGTGTGAAATATATTGTTTGAGTGAGTAAACGTATTTAAGACATTGTATTGGCAAATTCTAACGAAGTCTTACTTATTTCACAAGTAATTATTTTGTAATGAGTTTATCTAAAAACCTCTGTTTGTTTCTGCCGTAAGTAAGAAAAGGTTGATTTTCTCTGTGTTTATTAGTTACTAGCTTTTGCTCGCGTCTTTGCCCGCGCGATATTCCTTTTCCGGGATAAAAAGTAGCCTATGTTATAATCCGGGTCATGGTGTAATTATATGCCAAATTTAATTCAAAACCGTTCAGCCAGCTAGCCAGGGTCCGCCTTCCCATCATAACTTAACGGTGAATTTGATATATAAAACCAAATACCGTCAAATCTACGGAAAGAAAGAACTTATATAACATTAAAAGATTGACATTGTTTTGTCAAAAAAGAATCACATTAAAGTTTGCCAAATATGCAATCGTGTCAAACTAATTAAATTCAACGACACCCACACTTAGTTTGGGGAATCACGAAAAACTTGTTTTCAACACAAAAATTATGAGGTTTTTGAACTTTCACCCGTTTGTTACTGGTCAAGGGGAATCCTTTAATGCATTCATTTGATAATATTATTACATTTGCTGATCTCGGTTAAGTCTTTGCAAGGTTCTTCGCCATATTACGACAAAACTGATTTTTAATGTGATACATCGTATGTATCTTCAGTCAGAGATACGAATGAGCTTTTTGTATACATCTGTGTGATCATGGCGATGATGAGCGGCGTGTGGTGCATCATAATGTTACGTGGCCTTTAAACGTTTAAAGCAAAACTTTATGTTTCGTCATACAAATGAAATTATATTCCTGTCATGGCAAAGTGGCTACACTGGAAATGGTGTTAAGTACAGTGCAGTATATATATAATGTTGACCGTCAAGATACATAAGTCCTTCGGTATACACATTTTTGAGTGGTAGAGCCACGCTGTCGATACTTTTGTCTGCAGCATGAATGGGCCGGCTCGCCCAGGTCGTTACCACTATCTCACAGAAAACTGACATAAAGTAGCAGCTTGCTGCTGCGTTTCGTACGGTGAGTGCGATATCAGTAGGTACCCTTCCCATTCCCAATTAATTATCCCTTCCCTGTTTGGTCGGCGACGCGCCAATGATCCTTTTAGTATTGTGGGCGTACATAGCGGTGGAGATCACTTACCATCAGGTGACTAGCTCGTTTACCGGCCTATGGTATAAAAAAAGACAGAAAGAGTATTATTGATAACTTCAACACACGAAAAAGTCCTAACGCATCTTAACGTATTCTAAAAACTTTTCAAAACTGGTTAAAGGGCGTTTCGCATAATTAAATTGTGTGTGAAACTACAGTTATAAAAAAATGTTGCAAGCTTAGTTTTCATACAAAGTACTAGCGGCGTCTATTTTGATCTATATCAGTGTTGTTATTAGACCTAAACAGTTAATGTATTTTATGTGCAGTAAAATATAGCCGCTATAATATAAACTCGCATATTAGTAAAGATACGATTCCAAACTCGGCGGCAAACCGCAGGCCGCAACGTCAGCCAAGACCATAGCTGTATTATGCAATGAAAGTATTTCGGAGGATGGCGACAGTGTCGCTGCTCCTGTAGTCGAGTGACACTTAATAATTACATAGCATTTAGTAGAGCTGCTAAACGCAGTATATAAATATTTTCAAACTAAAACACTTCCCTATCAAGCGACTGAAAGCCTTGTGGATAGAATCAACGACTGCAGACTGCAGAAACACAGGCGCCTGAGGTTAATGTTAGCGCCCGTACTGCTGCTTTCTGTGGTCTATCGCATAGTTTGGAATCACATCTTAAATGTTTCAGTTCGACGATAGACCGCAAGCCGCAGTGACAGTGTCGCCATACCACAGGTTTAAATGTATTTTATTATAATTACTACTGAACGTGGTGACAGTATCGCCTGCTGAAATCAAATACTTTAATGTATATTACTAGACAAGCTGCGCGGTACATAGAAATTGCACCACTAAGTTACGATCAATTGACCATACCATCTCGCTTACTTTCAACTAGAACCCCTATCGCGCTCCCTGTCTGTGAGCATACTGTCATACTCCCGCGTTATGTGACGCAATTTTAGTTCTAAACAGCTTGGCTAGTCTTTGGCTGAAATACATAGAAACCAGTAGTGCCGTTGCGGTGGGCGACATTGTCGCTGCCATAGTCGCTGCGGTTTGCGTTCTGCCGCTGAACACGGAATCATACCTTTATGCTCATCGGCACGTCAAATGTAATAACCGGTTACACGATACGGTAATGTCGGTGAATTATTTCTAATTAAAACACGACAGACAATTCAGCATCCATGACCTAGTTAAACTTCTTTTAAACATCGAGTTGGTGATTCGATTCTGAGCTTGATGGTAGGTTACTAGGGATGCACGATTTTTTTTAATCGATTTTTTAATCGTTTAGTTATATGCCCTGAAACGACTCTCAGATCAGATTTTATTCATTAATTAGTTTAAATGATGAGATAAGCTCTCTTGCCTTATGGTAAGCACAAAGCCTATCAATAAACAGAGCAACCACATAGCTTTGAATTACAAATCACTGCATGGCAATGAACTGCGCTCGTCATCCCGAGATATAAGATGATAAGTCTCATAATACCCAGTGATTTCACTGGCTTCAATGTCCTTCTGAAACACAATATGCCATAAAACATTTAGATGCCATTTTCACTATTATTTAGAGAATTTATTCCGGAAGGTTTATATGTATAACGCTATGATCCATGGGAGCACGGCAGTAACAGCAGTGAAACCGCGAGTATAACCTAGTTAGTTATAATATAAGAAATTGTTAATTTTTGTGACTTTAGTTAGACTGCCTCAATGGCGCAGTTGTAATGCGTATGCGGTCAGACTGCTGTGCTGAGGTCTAGGGTTTGATCCCCGGGTCGAGTAAAGTGATATGTATTGGGGTTTTCTATAATGAATTGCTTAGTATCAACCCGGAGTCTGGAATTGTGCCTGATATGGCGATAGGCTCGTCACTTCATGGGACTGAAATTAGCTCGGCGAAATGTGGGTGTACTGGTTACACTTCTGCCTACCCCTTTGGGGATTACAGGCGTAAGTGTGTATGTATGTATATGTGTTCTTTATAGCTAATATTAGTTTATTTTTCTTTTGTTACAGAGTCACAATGTATCAAGAAAACTGGAGGCATGTCGCTTGTTCCATCTTAGTTGTTATTATCAGTAAGTTGTTATTTTATTGCCTTTTTTTGTTTTTTTTTTAGTTGTTTATTGTTTAATAAATCAAAATACATAAATAAATAAATAATACACCAAACAGTCACACACTTAGTCCTGACCCCACACTTTGTTAACCTGTCTCGTGAGTATCAGGAACTACGAGGTACTTCCGGTTCCATAACACCCAGGCCCGAATTCGTGGATCACACACACATTTGACTCGGTGCGGGAATCGAAACCACGACCTATTCATGCTGTAGACAAAACTGTCTACAGCGTGGCTCTACCACTCAAAAAGTAAAAAAAATTGTGTTTGACTTTTCAATTCACACTGGCGATATGGCGATAGGTCCCCCCCCCCCCCCCATCACATCATAGAACAAAAATAAGCTCAGCGAACTGTGGCACTAGTTGTATCTCCGCCAACGCCGTCGTGAATACAAGCGTGAGCTTATGTTATATATCTTTCCAATATCGGTTAATTACTGCGAATTTCAATAAACCTACATTAGAACCAAACAATGATTAATATTTATGTATTCTTGATATTGCTTGTCAAGTTAAAACCTATTATTAGCACGGTGAACATTGTATAACACGCGTTCAATACATAAAGAGCAACGCATGGTCTCGATAATTCGTCGCATGGTAGTTTTGTTAAGGTATGTGAAGTCTGTCAACCCGCATGGACTAGGGCCTAACCCCTCTCCCGATGGGTAGGCCCGTGGGTACGTGGGTAACGTGTACTACCATACAAAGTGTTGTATGTAATGTAAGCCCCACGTCTGCTCATAAACAGAAGCAACGCCACACAGAACTTTAAATAACAAAGCAATGCATGACACTGGACTGCGTTCGTCACCCCGAGACATAAGGTGTTAAATCTCATAATGCTCAGTAATTTCACTGGCTTCAATGTCCTTCACACCGGAACACAACAGTGATTACACACTGTTGCTTGGCGAGAGAAATAGACAATGGTACCAACCCAGCCGGTCTCGGTATTTTTAAGGGTTGGGTTTTTAAGTTTTGTTACTTATCCTGGATACTAAACTGTATCCGATTTAACTATCGATCTACTAAAATCCATAATATGCGGAAGCCCTTATTTTAAACATAATTGTGTCCTGTCAAATACGTTTTGTCATATCAGTGCTAGTTTCGGTATGAGTTTATGGAACAATTCCGCAACATATGTAATAACAGTCAAATGCTAGGTTTCATAACTCCAGTTTTCATCTACTCGTAAGTTAGCTCAGTAAATCATAATTTTATGCATATTGCAAACAAATGTAGCGCTGTATACAAGTTTAATTAATAACGGGCGAAGCAATGGCGGAATTTGGGTATCCGCTGGTGTGATGGGAGTTAAATGTCCAAAACCTCAGTAACTATTTATATTTTTTTAAATCACAAAGTTAATTAAATTTACACTTACACTTTCGGTCATGATTTAACATTGAAAAAAAAAGTTTTTTGCCTTTCTAAAACGGCAGTCCTTATGGCCTAAGACGGCCCTACTCATCATTGTGTTGTATCATTAATACATAACACATACATACAACATACACTCACGCCATCGGGGTAGGTAGAGACTATGGACTGCCGCACTATTCTTTTGCCACATTCATGTATCTTCTCATAAACTTTCACTGATTAAAGGTTCTTTTAACTAACCCTCTTCAGAAAAGATCAGTTATTTGATCAGCATACGTTCTCTTTGAACATCCTCTTCTAGCCCATCTATTAAAATTCGCATGATAAATATTTTAAGTAAGTCACTATTCATGTATTCTTCTACTTTCACCTGCCCTTATACCACTCGCAGTGGGGTTGGCGCAACATGCTTTTAGCACATGTTAAAGAAAGATTTGGCTTGTAGTTTTTACGACCGTCCGTCTGCTTGGGAATCGCTATACATCTATTCATCTCAAATAATTAAATGTACTGAAGAAAAGGACCAAACAGTGGGTAAGGTTAAAGCACTGATAAATAATGATAAATAGACAAGGGTTGGAATGTAATTGGGCAACCAACATCTTAGTCCCAAAGTTAACCTCACCAGGGGGGCGAGCACGAACAACTTACGAATAAGTATTCGAATCTAGAACGCTGCTAGCATTTGTGTGAAGGTTTAAACAATTTTTTGACACTTCGATACGAATACGTTCGCGCAAGTTATTCGTGCTAGCCCCTCAAATACCGTGAAGTCTATGAGGAAGGCGGACCCTGGCATTAAGCCGGGATAACGCCAAACAGAAAGATTATATGTTAGTATATCTACTATAATAGATTTTAGTCTCAGTGGCGCAGGTGTAATGCGTACGCGGTACGACTGCTGTGCTGAAGTCTATGTTTCAATCACCCAGGTCGGGTAAAAGTGATATTGGATTTTTCTATCACGAAATGCTCAGTATTAGCCCGGAGTTTGGAATCATGCCCGGTATGGCTATAGGCTCACCCCCTATCACATTAAATAAGCGGAAATAAGCTCGGTGAAATGTACACTAGTTACACGATTCTGCCTACCCCTTCAAGGATTACAGGCATGAGCGCTTATGTAATAGATTTTAGCGGATTCTCCCCCGCAACTTGAGGTGTCAAAACTCATATAGTTATGAGTAATTAGCATATTAATTAAATCGGTAGTAGAAAGGTGCGTTGTGTTCACAGATACCTGGCGGTTAATTGTGATAATCTATAGTTAAGAGAGCAGTAACACAAGTACGATGAAGGCATTCTGGAGGCCAATTCTCGTAATTTAAAATGTTCAACATATCATTCCGATGTAGTCTCTGTGTCAAGAAAGTTGCAAATGGTATTCTCTTAAACCAATAATCAACGTCAAATATGAACATAGATCGTAATGACATCGAAAGTAGAATAAAAGTTGACTGAAGCCAAAACTGTATTCTGCTAACATTTTTAAATGACACATGTCCTTATTTAAACGTCAAAATTGTGGCTGAATTGAGATTGCAATGACATCGAGATCAGATTATATTGACACCGGACTGAACTAAAAGAGGAGCAGAATACTTTGAAGTCAAATCAAAATCTAATCTCAGTTCGGTTAAAATTCATTAACAGTGCCAGTTAGATACGAGAATTGGCCTTCTGGTTTACGGCTGTGGTTTTACATAAACCCGGCCAAGTGTGTGTCGCACCACGCATAGTAAAAGGTTCCGTAGTCAGGTTGAATAAAAATGATGTAACTGATATAAATATTATAGAGACTATCCCGCCCACAAACCCGCCACTGTTACTCCTGTGCACCAGGATCGACAGTGGCACGCATTTTTGTTGACACTGAATAGTAAAGCTCGCCGAGTCTCTGGAAATGTTAAATTGACCCGCAAAGAAATTAATCAAATAGAAAGTTAAGGAGGAGTTGGATATATTAATTGTCCACTTCCCTCCATAGCAAAGCGGTAGACCAAATAATGAAAATGAATAAAGGATATTTACAACTGGAGAAGCCAGATGTAAAGCACCGGAACACAACAGTGTTACAACACTGCTGCTTAGCGGAAGAAAAAGATAAAGCGGTGGTACCTACCCAGACGGCCTCTCGCATACGAGGGACCTACCACCTAGTAAATACACACATATCATACGCACTCACGCCTGTAATCCCCGAAGGGGTAGACAGAGGTGTAACCAGTACACTCACATTTCGCCGAGCGTATCTCCGTCCCACAATGTGATAGGGGGCGAGCCTATTGCCATACCGGGCACAAATTTCAGACTCCGGGCTTATACTGAGCATTTCGTAATAGAAAAACCCAATACCACTTTACCCGACCCGGGGATCGAACCCGAGACCTCAGCGTTAGCCTCAATCCTAACGCGTACGCATTACAACTGCGCCACCGAGGCAGTCAGTAAGTACACACATATATACTGGTTAACCCCGGAAAACGGCTCGCGTAACACTTACTGATCTAGCTAGGTCCCTTAAAACACTTGTCCCTTAGATTTATTTGTCGCCTACATATTTCACTAGAGAATTCATTCTATGTTTTCCATCAGTGCAAGTGTGCGATATATCAGTTTGAAACATTAATGCTACTGTTTGCATACAACCTCTGTGACAGTGTACACTATCCAATATTCATGAGGATCGCGATGGTCGGTGAGTTAAGCCGCGTGTACACTCACGGTGTAGTGAACACACTGTTTAAAACAGTTTTTTTTATTTATACAGGTGTTTTTATAACATTTTACTGAGCATCGGTCACGTGTTCAGGCGTTATACAGTAATTTATTTATAGCATATACCGGCAAATAATAAATATATGATAATTGTTAATTATCACTTGCTTTAACGGTGAAGGAAAAATCGTGAGGAAACCTGCATACCTAAGAAGCTCTTCATAAGAATTTCGAAGGTATGTGAAGTCTGCCAACCCGCATTAGGCCAGCGTGGTGGACTAAGGTCTAACCCCTCTCATTCAGTAGAGGAAGCCCGTGCCCAGCAGTGGGACGTGTATAATACAGGGCTATTATTATTATTATATTATTTATATACCGGCAAACGAGCAAGTGGGTCACCTGATGGTAAGTGATATCCACTGCCTATGCCACGTCTACAATACCAGGAGAATCATGGACGCGTTGCTGTCCTTAAAGGAAAGCGATAATTAAGGGATTAGAAGGGCCTCAGGATATTTCATTAATCGTAGGAAACGATTACGCTACTTTGCCTCGGTATTCTGTGAGCCAGTGGTAACAACCCGGGCGAGCCGGCCCATTCATGCTGTAGACAAAACAGTCTAAAGTGTGGTTCCACCAGTAAGTAAACAGTTTATTATCGATCGCGCGAATACACATTACAGGCCAAATGGCTACTTTCAACAAGGCCGATTTAGGCTTAATCTAATATATAAAATTCTCGTGTCACAATGTTCGTTCCCATACTCCTATCGGCCAACATCTATTTTTCATCCCCCTAAATGTTAAGGGTGGTCCACCCTTAAATTTATTTTTTTATTATTTACACAAACTTTTTTGTTTTATTTATTTATGATACAGCATTAAAAAATACATACAACCCTAAATTTCCACCCCTCTACGATCAACCCCTATTTTTTAATCTTCTAATATATAAAATTCTCGTGTCACAATGTTCGTTCCAATACTCCTCCGAAACGGCTGGACCGATTTGTATGAAATTTTGTGGCATATCGGGTAGGTCTGAGAATCGGCCAACATCTATTTTTCATCCCCCTAAATGTTAAGGGTGGTCCACCCCAAAATTTTTATTTTTATTTTATAGACAATTTTCTTTGTTTTTGTTTTTTTATGATACAGCATTAAAAAAACATACAACCCTAAATTTTCAAACCTCTACGATCAACCCCTATTTTTTAATAGCGACATTAGTATTTTTGTCAAGCGCGTTTCTCACCGGGGGCGCTCACTAGGCTACTTTAATCCTGGAAATAGGCATTCACGCGGGCGGAGCCGCGGGCAACAGCTAGTAATGCATAATCATTTAATTACAGCGGTAATACAGAGTAGCTACCCGGGACAAGTGGCCGACCTCACTTGTGACTAAGAACAGTTTCAAATAAAATACCCATTGACTACGACAAGGCAATTTGACAGCTTTTGGTATATATATTTTTTACTATAGTAGTTTTGCGGCCATTTTTAACCGACTTCAAAAAAGGTGGAGGTTCGATCGGGATGAGATTTTTTCAACACTGGTTTAACCAAGATGGTTTACATATGGGATAACAATACCAGCTTTAGATTATATACGTCCCACTGCTGGGCACGGGCTCCTCTACTGAATGCGAGGGATTAACCTTAGTCCACTATTGTCCGTTGGTAGACTTCAGACACTTAGGCATTCACACCTGTAGGGGTAGGGGAAGGGGTAGGCAGAGGTGTAACCAGTACACCCACATTTCACCGAGCACATATCCGTCCCATGATGTGGTAGGGGCGAGCCTATAGCCTATATCCATATAAGGCACAATTTTAGATTCCGGGCTGATACAGAGCATTTCAAAATAGAAAAACCCAATATCACTTTTACCCGATCCGGGGATCGAACCCGAGACCCCAACACAGCAGTAGTACCGCGCACGCATTACAACTGCGCCACTGAGGCAGTCACACATATCTTCAAACTATTTATGGAGTTTTTCATGTATGCAGGTTTACTCACGATGTTTCTTTCACCCTTAAAGCGAGCGATAATTGATAATGAATACATACGTATATTTGAAAAGACGGTGATGTGTGCCCGGAGGCTTTTATTGAACCTGTGACTTGTTTTTTGGCAATCCGTACTTTCTTAGCTATGTTTGAAGAAGTATTAGCCAGGGTAGTGGACTATGGCATTGTTGGCAATACCAACAAAAGTATATTTTGTAGTTTTAGAATAGAAACACTTTTTTGTGCTTACCACACTTATCAAAAATATGGCGTAAGTGAAAGTCGCTGAAATCTATTTGGGAGCAACAATAAATATGTAGAGGGAAATATATACAGGACTCATAAAAACGATATTACAGTAATAGCAACTGCTAATACTCAAACACCTCTAATGAAACGCGTCAAATCTGCAACATTGAATACAGTTACGGCCACAGTAGCCAAGATTAAGGTAGTCAATCGGCACAATGCACTACAATTCGCAGCTAGTACGGACGTTTGGGCGCGAGAGACTCTATCAATGGATGGTAAATCCCTAAGAAGCACGATTCTGTAGTCTTGATACTTTGACAGTTTTTCTCATTGAGGTCAAACGTTATCTCTCTATTCTAAAAAAAAGTAACTGTCGCCGCCGCTGCCAAAAGCTTGTCACGCTATCTCCTCCGAAACCGCTGGGGGTATGGGGTCGAGACCGATACCAATCGATGCAGAATAATGTGGGGAAGAAAGTAAGATATGTCTCTCGTCGGAGTTTTTTTTATTTATTTTATGTTTTGTGGAAAAACATGGGCAACGCCCCTAGTGAATTAGGAAAATATTAATCGTTCTTGTCCTTAAAATAGCTTTATGTTAGTATGTAAAACATCTGACGCTGAGGTCTTGGGTTCGAACTCGGGTCCGGTAAAGATGATATTGGGTTTTTCTATTACGAATTGTTGAGTATCAGCCCGGAGTCTTGAATCGTGCCCGGTATGGCCATGGGCTCGCCCCCTATCACCCCATGGGACGGATATACGCTCAGGGAAATTGGGTGTACTGGTACACCTCTACCCATCCCTTCGGGGATTACGAGCGTGAGTGCGTACATGAATGTAGTTTATTCGACCACAGTAGTCAAGATTAAGGTAGTCAATGCACTACAATTCGCGGCTAGTACGGACGTTTGGGCGCGAGAGACTATCAATGGATGGTGAAATCCCTGAGAAGCACGATTCTGTAGTCTTGATACTTTGACAATTTGTTTCAATGAGGTCCAACCCACTAATATTATAAAGAGGAAAGATTTGTATTTTTGTATGTAACGAATCAACTTAATAACTACTGGACCGATTTCAAAAATTCTTTTGCTGTTAGAAACCTACATTATCACTGACTAACATAGGCTACTTTTTATCCCGGAAAAGGCCGTTCTCGCGGGCGGAGCCGCGAGCAAAGACTAGTAGGTTATAAATTTAGAAATTTGTTGTTCTTAAGATAGCTTAAGAAGCAGCGATAGCTTAGCGGGGAGTGGTATAGGCTGTCGAGACGTAAGTCGCAGGTTGGAAACTAGCCCCAAGAGCATGCACCTCTGACTTTTCTAAGTTACGTGTGTATTCATTGTTAATGATCACTTGTTTTAACGGTGAAGGAAACATCGTCAGGAAACTCGCATATCTGAGAAATTGTCCATAACAATTTCGAAGGTATGTGAAGTCATTTTTCATATATATATTCCATGAATAATATACGTCCTCACGCCTGTAATCCCGAAGGAGTAGGCAGAGGTGTAATCTGTACACCCACATTTTGTCGAGTGTAATTCCGCCCCTTAATGTGATAGGACGCGAGCCTATCGCCATAGCGGGCACAATTTCCAGACTCCGGGCTGCTGAGCAATTCGTAATAGATACACTAAATATCACTTTTACCCGACCCGGGGTTCGAACCCGAGATGTCAGCGTCAACGTCAGTCATAACGCGTACGTATTACAACTGCGCCACCGAGGCAGTCCTCATCTAAATTTTTTCGTCAAAGATCGGGAACGCATCCACGATTTCTCAGACATTATTTTATTTTATTTATTTATTTATGGAGTTCATGGGCGATGGTGATGACTCACTATCAGATGATCCACTTGGTAACTTGAAGGCTTCTGCGGCTATAAAAATGTATTTCGAATAATTATTTTATTTCATAATCATTACCACATAAATCACGTCAGGCGCTACAAAGAGCTTCTTAATAGAGTCGACCTTAAACTTTGAACGATCATCTTCAACATTAACTTGTATCGGCTATAAAATACTATTGAATACACTTCTGGAACTAATACGTTTTTGTTAGTTAAGTATGTTGAAGGCCTTGTTTATTCTACTGTCGAAATAATGTGAGGTGGATGATGATATAGCTTCTATATTTTGGAGTGATGTTGCAAAAGTTTAAAGCAGACTTCCGAGTATCACGTCATGGACGTCAATGACGCCGCGTCTCTACTGTACCTACTACGTACTATGCAAATCTATAGGAGACCATTGGATGGTAGCGATTCTAAGGCATGCTGTCATTGGCTGTTATGCTGAAAAGTATGGTATTTATGGACGATAGTGTCATTACATAAATAAATTATAATAAATACACCCAACAGTCACACACATAGACCTGACCCCATACTAGGTAAACCGTGTCGTGGGTATCAAGAACTACGAGGGACTTGCAGTCCTACAACACCCAGACCCGAGACCAATATTTATGGATCACACAAACATTTGTGTCGGTGTGGGACTCGAACTGTCGACCTCTCGCTTCGCAGCCGGCTACTCGTCCACTGCGCCACGAAGGCTGTCATTGACACTAAGGTTTGACGCTGGACGTGACCATTGAAAGTCCACCTTTAGGTTGCTTTGAATTCAGTCGTTTGCGGTGTGCTATCGCACTGGAGCAGTGCGGGAGTACTACGCGACGCCCGGGGGTGGGTGGCTTACATTTTGCTCACAGTCAGCTTTCTCGTCATTGAGACTTATTACCTATTCAGCAATAATAACATATATTTATATATTTTACAAGGTGGTAGGTCCCTCGTATGCGAGAGGCTGTCTGGATTGGTACCACCGCTTTGTCTATTTCTGCCGTCAAGCAGCAGTGTGTAAGCACTGTTGCTTTCCGGTATGAAGGACATTGAAGCCAGTGAAATAACTGGGCATTATGAAACTTAACATCTTATGTCTCAGGGTGATGGGCGCAGTCCAGTGCCATGCAGTACTTCATTATACGAAGTTCTGTGTGGTGTTGCTTCTGTTTATGGGAATGCGTGGCGCTTACCATCCGGCAAGCGACCAGGGGTGGTACTGGCTAATTCGTCGTACTTCATCAAGTCTGCCGGCGTTCAAGTCCATTCAGATTAATCGCCCGCGGGCGGCATTAATTAATTCAAATAAATCGGTTTTATTGAAGTTCATGTGACGTCATAAATCGTTGTTCATCGTTTTGGCCATTAGACGGTCGTTCGGCGGTACGACAGAACCATTGGCTCTCTAATCGAACATCGATTTGCATTAATCCGAAGTTCGGTACCGCCCCAGCTCGTTCCGTCACTCAAGTCAATAATATATATATATATATATATATATACATATATTTATATATGTAATGGAGAAGTTCCGAGCATAATATTAAGAGACAAGTGCGCACTTTTGTCAATTCCCTGCTAAAAGCGCACGTGACCCGCGTATTGATGGCACCGTGTGACTATCGTATGACGCTATAATCGAAAGTCTTTATATTAAGGAATCCAATATTTACATTAACTACAAAATTACATAGCCTCCGTGGCGCAGCCGCGAGTAGCTATTTTAATACATAGTGTCCAGTGCGAATAATTTGCACCGATAGTCGTCAGTTAAACAGATAATAGAAATTAGTTGATTATACTGTCAACAGATGGCACTGTTAAATTTTCATCTTTTTTTGACCTAACCTATAATTTTTATATGTATATTTTTGTCAATAGCGGCAAACATAAGCTTTAAAATGATGTTTGAATCATTAAATTTGATGGACAATTATCAAAGTTATCACAAAATCACCTTTGGAAAATAACATGTAGTTTTTTTTTATATATATCTTAGGTCGGTAAATGAGCAAGTGGGTCACCTGATAATAAGTGATCTCCACTGTCCATGTACGCCTACAATACCAAAAGGATCATAAGCGCGTTGCCGAGCTTATAGGAAAGGGATGATTAAGGGATTGGGAAGGGCAGGGGGATTTGGGCCGCCAGATATCTCACTCACCGTACGAAACACAGCGACCAGCTGCTACTTTACAGATAGTGAGACAGTGTTAAACGACCCGGACGAGCCGGCCCATTCATGCTGTAGACAAAACTGTCTACAGCGTGGCTCTACCACTCAAAAATCCACAGACACAGGATAATAATGACAGCCTATGTGGCGCCGTAGGCGAGTAGCCGGTTGCGAAGCGTGAGGCCGTGGGTTCGATTCCCGCACCTAGACAAATGTTTGTCTGATCCACAAATATTTGTTTCGGGTCTGGGTGTTATGGGACCACAAGTTCCTGATACCCACGATACAGGTTTACCTCAAAGTGTGGGGTCAGGACTATGTGTGTGACTGTTGGGTGTATTTATTTATAATAATAGATCACATAAATACTTCTGCCAGGCGTTATACCGACTTAATACCATGGTCCGCCTTCTCATCATGACAAAACTGTCTACAGCGTGGCTCTACCACTCAAAATTGTGCATGTAAAGCTTCCAAGGTTGACTCTACATCCATTCAAATACTTAATAATTACATTTCGTAATCAATCGTGAGTTATGTTAAATTACGACCTCACTTGATTACGAAACTCAATCCTTCACATTTGTGTATCAAATCTATCCAGTCGTACTACATTTAGATGAATAGATAGATTAGTTGAACAAGTGGGTACAACCTTGATCGGTGGATCGACGACTGTGGCGCGACGTTCGTACGTTTCAATTGCGACTATTTTGCCCACGGATTTGGATTTGCGGTAATTGGTTTATTTTGTGAATGAAGCTTTATTTATTGATTTTAAATGTTAATGTGTGGGTAGATATTGTCCCATATGACGTTGGCGGGCTAAAATATATTAGTGAAAATTGCACCGGCTCCAAAGAGACTTAAAGAAATTGTCATTTAGTACTTTAAACTTATTTTATTTTTCAGTTTTGTGTGGTAGTTACAGCAATAGTATGTAAATTCCAATACAATAACCAATCGCTACGATTGTACTGTTGTCCATTGAGGAGTTTCATGTTTTTACTCCATACTCCGTCAGCAGATCTTAATCAAATTTATATGGGACCACATCGCAGCAAAACTCTATAGAATTTAATTTTTTCCAACAAAATCGTCTACAGTTGGTGTAGAAATCGATGTACATACATAAAAAAAGCAAAAATAACGTATTGAGAACCTCCTCCTTTTTTAAAGTCCGTTAAAAAATTACGATGATTTCATCATGTCATTGTATACCAACGTTTAGGGATAGTCCCACATACTCATTGATCTTTAAAGAATGTATTTTAGTCAATACTTACATTGCATTTATAATATTTATTTACGAATTTACACATACCTTACCATCTTTAGCCTTAAGGAAAATTATACTTGAATAATTCATCCCACGCATTATGACTGTCTCGTAAAAATATTAAACAATACGTTTCGTTAACGAATTAAAAATAGATAAAATAGATAATTATGAGTGGTAGAGCCACGCTGTAGGCACTTTAGTCTACAGCATGTATGGTCCGGCTCGTCCGGGTCATTACCACTGTCTCACAGAAAACCGGCGTAAAGTGGCAGCTCTAAAAGTTATATTGGGTTTTTCTATTACAAAAATGCTCAGTATCAGCCCAGAGTCTGGAATTGTGCCTGGTATGTCTATATGCTACATCATAGTACGGAGATACGCTCGGCGAAATGTGTGTGTACTGTTTACACCTCTGCCTACCCCTTCGGGGATTACAGGCGTTACAAGGGTTGATACTGAGCATTTAGTAATAGAAAAATCCAATATCACTTTTACCCGACCCGGAGATCGAACCCGTAACCTCGCCGTCAGCCTGAGTCGTAACGCGTACTCATTACAACTACGCCACCGAGGCAATCATTCTTCAATCTATATACCTATATCAAAGCGAAATATTGCGAAAACTACTAAAGCTAGAATAATGTTTGGATGATAGCTTGTGTAATGTAGGGGTCTGCTAAGAAAGGGTTTTTGGAAATTTAAATTTTAAGGGGGAAAAGGGGGTTGAACTTTGTATGAAACTTTTTATGGAACGAAATACGACTATGAAATTGAGCATAAATATTGATTAAGTATACAAAATAATCAAACATGTGTTTCGCATTATGTAGTGGGGACGAGGGGGAATGGTTGAATTTTGTATATCATTATTGTGAAATGTGTTGGATGTTTGTTGATCAATCACGGCTGAACGGATTTAGATAAAATTTGGCATACAGGTAGACCAACTCATGAATTAGATGATAGGCTAGTTTATATCACAGAAAAATATATTTACCCGGGCGGAGCCGCGGGTAACTACTAATATCATACTAATATTATAAATTTGAATGTAAGTTTGTTTGTTTGGCTTTCACGCGAAAACTACTTAACTGATCATCATGAAACTTTGTACACATATTCTTGGAGGTATAAGAAGTAACATAGAATACTTTTCATAAAAAAAATATCGATTTGTTTGTTACGCTTTCACGTCTAAATTACTAAAACGATTTTGATGAATTTTTATGTAGAGATAGATGGGACCCTGGAGTCAGTTATAGGCTGCGTTTTATTTCGAAAAAGTCTATTCACGCGGGCGGAGCCACAAGGAAATGCTAGTATACCATAAAACCATATTAGAATGTGATCATGTGACTGGTCTGTTGAATGAACATCATAACATGGATATTGTAGAGACCGGTTCATATTGATTTGGGACGTTTTTTATTATTTACAATATACATAAACATGAACCGGATGTTTCCTTATGCCTTGGGGTTTTTTCTATTTTTATTGGATATTTTTTAAGCAGCGATAGGATTGGATTCCATCCATTGGATGGAATGGAATTTGTCTGGGTTTGTACCATTGCTTTGTCTATTTCTGCCGCCAAGCAACTATGTAGGCACTGTTGTGTTTCGGTTTAAAATATATTGAAGTCAGTTTAACTCGGCACATTATGAGACTTAACAACTTAATGCCTCCGAGCGATGAAGAGTGCCATGCAGTGTTTTGTAATTCAAAGTTATGCGTGAGATAGTGTATGATTAAGGGCAGGTGTGGCGCTTACTATCAGACGAGCGCACTAGTAGGATCCCACTCGCAGTGGGGTCTGCGCAACATGCTTTTAAATCATGTTACAGAACGAGTTGGCTTGTAATTTTTACGAACGGTCACCTGCCTGACATCAACCCGTTGAGAGTTCTGAGTGTTTTATCTGGGGATAAAACACTCAGAACCGAAGCAAATGTTTGTGGACCACACAAAAAAATTTCTCGATGCGGGAATCGAACCCGCAGCCTCTCGCTACATAGCCGGCTACTGCCTCACTGCGTCACGGAGTCATTTCGTCATTCAAGCTAATAAAATAAATGTTTTAACTAATTTAAACTAGTTCAGACGTCCACATGGATTGTAATAATCCGAAATTCTCAAATAATCAACAGTCCAAAAATCAGCAATCATCATAGAATCAACGTGATGTCCAAAAATTGCTCGTCCAACACTGAATTAATTTCGCTAATGACCATAATATAAAACGAGGCTAAAAACGAAAAGCCTATTTCCGGTCAAATGACCTCGTTAAGACATGAAATGGAACAAAATCTCAAAGTTAGGAGAGAAATCTTTAGAAATCTATTCTTAAAAAGTTCTTTATTCAAAACTCCACAATTCTACGACTAACAAGCATCCACGAAGTTTAGAGTTTAATCAACAGTTATAGCAGAAAATATTTTAACTAAAATTGGTATTTGAATTAAGTTGGTAAAGCTTAACACGAACCTCCAAGGGTTACGACGCCGCCGAGGTGTTTTAAATCGCAAATTAATTAATTGATGTGATTGTAAATACTCCTTTATTATGCGCGGAGAGAGATTTCCTATCTGTCTGCTACTTTAAATTACTTTTTCTTTTGTAGTTTTGTATGCACAGGCTATTGTTAAAAAATCTTCTTCTTCCACCTGCCCTTATCCCACTTGCAGTGGGTTCGGCGTAACATGTTTTTTAACACATCTTGAGAAAGCTTTGGCTTGTAGTTTTTACGACCGGCCGCCTACCTGACGACAAACCTCCTAGGGAGAAAACACCCAGACCCAAAACAAATATTTGTGGATCACACAATAATTATGTCTCAGTGCGGGAATTGAACCCGCTTCACAGACGACTACACGCCCACTGCGCCACGAAGGCTATGTTATATCTATTAATGTAGTTTTATTGCCCGGTCTGGACTTAATGTCTTTATATTCTTTTGCCTGGTATTATGCAGACTTAGTACCAGCATACGCCTTCCTGTTTGCACTTCACCACATAATTTATTCCTTGAGTTTATCTGAAACATCTCACATACTAAGGCTTAATGCCTGTCTATTATTGCATAGAATTTTAACGGTTTTATTACAGAATACAAGGTTACAAATACGCTACCTTTCATTTATCAGCCAATTACACATACACGAAGAATGCCGTTCACCTATATCTAAGTAACATTATGTAGTATTTGCCTACACATTTATGACAGGCGTTGTGCAATACTCATTAAAAATCTGACTATTGCTTTATTTTGCAGGCGTACATGGTATCAACTCGCAGACGGAATTTACGACAGAAGAAAATGAATTAGGCACAGTTGACTTTAACTACACACAAAATGTAGAGATTAAACCATCTGGAACACTAGAAGACGTCAGTTTAGATGAAGACCAGCATTCCAGTGCACAAATAGTAAATAAACCTGAAGCTTTAGAGAGTGCATCCAGAGTTATAGTACCAGTGAAGTCTAACATATCTCTTAATGATGTTAACTACGCAGTCAAACGGAATGTAACCCAACGACATCCTGTCGAAGAATTAGATGAGGAGCTAGCTAGTAAGATTTTAAGTAAATACGCGAGAAAGAAATCAAACATCAGAGCTCACGTGAGATATGACGAAGTAACAGGAGAATTAGTTGGCGGAGCTCATCCTTGTGAGAGGGAATGCAAAGAAGGAGAAGATCCGATGGTGTGTTACTACCATTTTAACTTAGAATGGTATCAGACGATGAGTAAAGCGTGCTATAATTGCCCGTTTAATGAGACGGATTGTCTAAGACCTGACTGTATACCCGCTGATGGGATGAACAGGCCTTTGAATGTTGTTAATAGAAAAATGCCTGGACCTGCTATTGAGGTAAGATTCGTTATAAAAGTAATTAAATATTGTAGGTACTATTATGCGAAGAGTCGTCTGGGTTAGCACCACCGCTTTGTCTATTTATGCCGACCAACAGCCGTGTGTAAGCGCTGTTGTGTTTCAGAAGCCAGTGAAATTACTGGGCATTATGAGACTTAACGTCTTATGACGTTGACGTTGACGTTTGACTCTGGTTGACGAGGCAGTCCAACGCCATAAAGTACTTTGTAACTCAAAGTTCTGTTTGGTATTGCTTCTTTTTATGGTCAGGCGAGGCGTTTGCCATCAGACAGCTCGTCTTGTCATTCAAGCTAATAAAAAAAGAGGTACTTACTACTTCGAGTGAACCCTATATGTAAATCATTATTTAAATCACTAGGGGCTAGTAGCCCCTAAGCTCGCTACGCTTGCTTTTCGTACGGGGCTTTCAACCCCTAATAAGGCTTACTCGTAAAACATCTTAATAGAGAATATTTTACTCGTAAAAGGCCCCTGATAAGGCTTACTCGCAAAAAATATTTGTTATTGCAATGTGATATTAATGTTTTTAACGCAAACAAACGAAATTTAAAAAAATAATATAGTGAAAAACTGTTTTACTGTGAAGAAGATTTAATCAATTCAAGATCTCTAATTAAATGTTTCTTACATTAAGGGCGATGAATGAATCAAGTGAATGAATGACTCAATCGTTGTATAAAATCTAAGAGGAGAAAAACCAAGAAAAGACGTGATTCTTCATTACGACATTCCGATTTCTATTGAAGTATCGTTCTTTAAAATTCAATTAAAAATCGAAATTTTAAGATAGAGACTTGAAATGAGGTTCATATGAATGAGAAAGCTTTCATCTTCCAGTTGATATAAATATTTTCTTTGTAATATAATGAGTCTGAGAGCATCAAATTTATATACCTCAAAACGCATAAATTTTTCTAAAAAGTGGTTTTTAGATTTTAATGAAAATATCAGTCTATTTAAAATTATTTTTAAACAAATGAGGTCTTGTTTGAAGGAGAAATGTTTGTAGTCTTAGATTGTAAAAAAAACCTACGATCCTTTTTTGGCGAGTTATCGTAATGTGAACATGAAAAAGTCAATATTTTTCCACAAAACATAAATAAAAAAAAACCTTAAAGTCCGACGAATATGAGACATATCTTACTTTCTTCCCCACATTATTCTGCATCGATTAGTATCGGTCTCGACCCCATACCCCCAGCGGTTTCGGAGGAGATAGCGTGACAAGCTTTTCGCAGCGGCGGCGACAGTTACTTTTTTTTAGAATAGAGAGACATTCGTCATATCAATCTCGTTTTTGTTATTGTATAGTGAAAATAGCTTACGTTTTTAAATTAGTTTGTAAAGTTGTTGTAAAATCCAATTACCCGTAGGCTTAGCTTGAATACCCATTAGTGGACTGGTTCACCAATTCGACTGAAGTCTAAAAACATAAGAACTAACAACATTAATTTCTCGAAGGACGGAATTAATTAACATTGAAAGGACTCCTAACCTAATTTCTTTCACCACTTAACATTACCTTGTTCCTTTAATCTCAATTCATTTATTTAGAGAACTTAAAATGTTATTACTCTGAGACTGTTCTAAAATAAAAAGGACAAGTATTTTTTCAATGTAACATTACAACAATGTTAAATCTTCAGTACTATTGTGGACATCGTACAAATTACAGAAACTTTTGTCGATTTAGTTTAACGTTTAGCAAAACATTGTTGCATGCCGAGTAAAAATTTCAACCGTGTTTTTTGTATCTAGATAAAATTTAAAACTTAATTTCATGTGATGTACACAGTAAAGGCGCTGTTGCATTTAAAAATATGAACAGCGTCAGTGTGGGATGTAATGTACAGAGTTTATGATTAGTTTAATATACCATCTTCTGGAGCTAATTGAGAAGGAAATAAAGAGTGGTGAGATATTATGACATGTGATTTTAATGGATATGCTTGAATGTATGACTTTCAAAACGAATTTTAATAAGTGGAATTCCATATTGTATAATATCATCGATAAAAAAATAACTACTTTTTTACGATACTGTAGGAAACCAGGAATCTAAGGATTTTGTTCATGAAATAAAACTAGTTTATACGGATTTCATCTCAGAAGGCTGAAAAGCTTTCGAAACGTCGGGACTAACATAAAATTAAACCGCGATAAAATCCGTATAAACTAGTTTTATTTTTATGTAATACTAGCTTTTGCTCGGGCTCTGCCCGCGTGAATATTGTAATAAAAAGTAGCCTATAACCGTCTACAGGGTCCCATCTATCTCTACATCAAAATTCATCAAAATCGGTTCAGTGATTTAGGGGTGAAAGCGTACCAAACAAATAGATCATTTTTTTTCATAAATAGTATCCTATGTTATTTCTTATGCCTCCAAGAATATGTGTACAAAGTTTCATGATGATCGGTTAAGCAGTTGTCGCGTGAAAGCGTAACAAACAAACTTACATTCACATTTATAATATTAGTATGATTCACGTAAACATAAGAAATGACACTATTTTGTTCTTCTCTGCCTATCTTCTGTGTTATATTAGTATTTTCCTACAAAAAACAAAAATGCTACTAAATGTAAAAATAAGAATAAAAGTCGAATAAGATTTCAAAGGTCGACATGATATCTTTCCTTTTCCCTTGGATAATAACAGATTGGTCTTAAGGGATCCATTTCGTCTATACGTTTGTACGTATAACCTTTCAAAGCAAATTTTTTGATAGCGCTTCGATGTTTGAAGTCAAGTCGTATCAAATCCTGAGGGATTGTGTTATGAAGAATGATCATAATCGTATTATGTATGCTCTATTATGGAGTTGAAGATTGCTTTCTTACTACAAAAGGCAGGCATGGTACAAATCTTGTTTAGTGGGGGTTCACAAAATCACATAAATTTGTACTTACATCAATGTGAAATAAAAAGTAATCTTCAAAGATTTAAATAACTTCTGGATGTGTATTCTTAAATGTACTGAGATTATGTAACGGATGTTTAAGGTCCACTTGCACGTCGATCCTAGATTGAGTTTAACCCACTAAACTAGTTTAAGCAAATCGTATGAAAATTTTACTTAAGTAAATAAGTCTTGTGGTAAATCTCGATTTAGTATCGTCGTGCAAGTTGGCCTAAGTTTCTGCTTGAAGTTATCCCGGCTTACTGCCAGGGTCCACCTTCATTTATACTTCGCCCAGTCCTGACCATGCTCTATAGTTAGGCATTGGCTCTCATGTCTCTTTCTAATACATCAAGCTAGCCCTTTTCGAGTGCTCCGCGGGATAGTATCCCTGGTACACTCTGACACAGGCACTAATGACAGACTAACTCCAGTGATTTCTTTAAAATATGACCAAACAACTTTATATGTTTTTTTTTATGGCTTAGGCCGGCAATCGAGCAAATGGGCCACTTGATGGTAAGTGATCTCCACCGCCCATGTACGCCCACAATACCAAAAGAATCATGGGTGCGTTGCCGACCTTAATGGAAACGGATAATTAAGGGATTGAGAAGGGGAGGGGGTTTGGGCCTCCGGATATCTCACTCAATAATAGTGATGAACTACCTCCTGATGACTTACCTCCGGGTAATGACCCCGTCGAGCCGGCCCATACATGCTGTAGACAAGTGTCTACAGCGTGGCTCTACCACTCATAAACGAATGATAATTTGTAGGTATGCCAACACGACCGAGTCATAGTGGATGTGGAGAATGACCTGATGACGGAGGGCACGACTGTTCACTGGCATGGACAGCATCAGAGAGGAACTCCGTACATGGACGGCACTCCTTACGTCACACAGTGCCCTATACTGCCTGAGACTACGTTCAGGTATGAATTTTCATATATTTTATACGTACGCACTCACGCCTGTAATCCCCAAAGGGGTAGGCAGAGGTGTAACCAGTACACCCACATTTCGCCGAGCGTATTTCCGTCGCTTATGTGATAGGGGGCGAGCCTATCGCCGTACCGGGCACAAATTCCAGACTCCGGGCTGATAATGAGCGTTTCATAATAGAAAATCCCAATACCACTTTACCCGACCCGGGGATCGAACCCGAAATTGTATTGTGGGCGTACATGGGCGGTGGAGATCACTTACCATCAGGTGACCCACTTGCTCGTTTGCCGGCCTATATTATAAAAAAGTACATGTTCAAGTTAATTACATACACACTAAGCTAATGGCTTTATCCCCGAAGGGGTAGGTTTCGCCGAGCTTATTTCCATCCCATAATGTGATAGGGGGCGAGCTTATCGCCATATCGGGTACACATTTCAATTCCGATTAGTTTTTATTATAATATGAGCGCGTATGTAATTAACTTGAACATGGTTTTGTAAACTACAAAGATTGTGTATTTATTTAGGCTTTCATAGCATATTCTATTAATTTTATATATTTTCCAGGTATCAGTTCAACGCTACACACTCGGGCACACACTTCTGGCATTCACATTCTGGTATGCAGCGAGCTGATGGCGCCGCTGGGGCTTTTATAATTCGGAAGCCGAAGTCTCAGGAGCCGCATGGTCCTTTGTATGACTATGACAGGTGATTATTTTGGAAATTATTTTTTATTTTTTATTTGCTTGAATGATGAGATGAGCAGGTCGATCGCCTGATGTTAAACGTCACGTCTGCCAATAAACAGAAGCAACGTCACACAGAACATTGAATGGCACTGAACTGCGCTCGTCATGCCGGGACAAAAGATGTTAAGTCTCATAATGCCCAGTAATTTTACTGGCTTCAATGTCCTTCAAACCGAAACATAACAATGCTTACACACTGCTGCTTGGCGGCAGAAATAAACAAAACGGTGGTACCAACCGAGACGGCCTCTCGCATGCGAGGGACCTACCACCTTGTGAAATGATGGTCCTTTATTTATGGACCCTCAATGCAGATATATTATCCTTATAACTAAATTTTTTTGGTGCTTATTACTTATTGCATTAATAACAGATGACCTCAGCATGACCAAGAAAAAAATACACAAAAGTTTTTTATACTTTCGCAGAACAGCAACAACTTCAATTCACATACTTTATTAAGATTACATGTTGTTTTTTCTTAAGATATAGACCAGACTGGTCTCAGCGGATATCATAACTAAATACATAAATAAATACACCCAACAGTCACACACATAGTCCTGACCCCACACTAGGTTAACCTGTATCGTGGGTATCAGGAACTACGAAAGACTTGCGGTTCCACAACACCCAGACCAGAAACAAATATTTGTGGATCACACAAACATTGTTTCGGTGCGGGAATCAAACCTACGGGCACTCGCTTCGCAGCCGGCTACTCGCCCGCTGCGCCACGGAGGCTGTCCCAAAGCCCTAATCGACCTCTGCAATTGCGATTGTAGGGCTCGCTGATAAAACATTTATGTATCTCTGTAGAACCATGATTTTACACAAGGTGGTAGGTCCCTCGTATGCGAGAGGCTGTCTGTGTTGGTACAACCGCTTTGTCCATTTCTGCAGCAGCGTGTAAGCTGTTGTGTTTCGGTTTGAAGGACATTGAACCCAGTGAAATTACTGGACATTATAAGATTTAACATCTTATGTCTCACGGTGACGAGCGTAGCCATGCAGTGCTTTGTAATTCAAAGTTCTGTGTGGTGTTGCTTCTGTTTATGGGTAGGCGTGACGCTTACCATCAGGCGAGCGACCTGCTCGTTTCGTCACTCAAGCTTATAAAAATACGGCTTAAATTTCATGCGTGTGCTTAGTTTCTATAAGTAGTTATTCTAAGGTCAAGACATTTAGAGTAATGAAACGATGAAAACGCCAAATATCGACTGTTCTATTCCCAGTATTCGGATTGAAATTCTGTAGCGAGTATTTCAGAGTTAAGTGCACTTGTAACTGTTTAAACACAAACTCAGGAGGCCAATTCTCGTAATTTTAAATGTTCAATATATCATTCCGATCTAGTCTCAGCGTCAAGAAAGTTGTAAATGGCATTCTCTTAAACCAATAATGAACGTCAAATGTGAACAGAGATCGTAATGAGATTGAATGTAGATTAAAAGTTGACTGTAGCCAAAACGGTATAATGCCCTGCTAATGCTAGATGCATTAGACGTTGATTATTGGTTGAAGATAATGACATTTGCAACTTTGTTGACGCTGAGACTAGATCGGAATGATATTTTGAAAATTTAAAATTACGAGAATTGGCCTTCAGATTGGTTCGCAGTTTAGACGGTACATACAGTTTCGTTTACACGCTCTGTTACTAATACAAGGGCTGTTGAAAATTTGTTCGTATGTATTCGGTTTCACTGCATAGGAATTTAACGTTGTAACATCGATTTACAAGCGTTCTTAAATGTTTTAACTTTTTGATTCAATCTGGCATTTCGATTTGGATTTAATTTGAGTTGTGAACCCCTGTAGTTGGAAGTTTATTTCCGTTGATAAACTGATATTAATCTTTTGGATTTT
Source organism: Mimas tiliae (assembly GCA_905332985.1). Lineage (NCBI taxonomy): Eukaryota > Metazoa > Arthropoda > Insecta > Lepidoptera > Sphingidae > Mimas > Mimas tiliae. The sequence continues at coordinate 4,866,443 of HG995262.1, read as the reverse complement.
AATGCTTTGCTTTTACAGAATATTAAATGGCTTAATGGCTTAATTTGCTCGCGGCTCCGCCCGCGTGAGCAGTGGTTTCTGGGGGGAAGGAGCCCATAGGCTCCTTCCCCCAATTAGGACATAGTCCTAATCTAGGGCATTGCCTACCTGTGTGCTAAATTTCTCGCAATACTGTTCAGCGTAACAAGACGTAATTGATTAATACATATCAAAATCCACAGTCACAAACATCCAGACATTTTTAATAGTAGTAGAAAATAGAATGATAAGTTATCTCTGCCGTCAATGAACACACACATAACATAAATAATTATAGGTGCGTTGCTGACCTTAATAGAAAGGAATAAGAGAGGATAAAGGGAGGACTGCCTCGGTGCCGCAGTTGTAATGCGTACGCGTTATGATTGAGGCTAACGTCTGCCTACCCCTTCGGAGATTACAGGCGTGAGTGCGAATGTATGTAAAGCGAGGATTTTCACCTACACTAATTCGAAATGCAACAGCAAACTAGCAACGTTGGTTTTCTGTGAGACTGTGATATTACCTTGATCGAATCGGCCTATTTATACCTACTGTAGACAACCAAGTCACATCTAACTCCCTGTTTCATTAAGACAAAACAGTCTACAGATAGACTCTACTAATTTAAATCACTTTAGAAAATGACAAAACTTAAAAACCCACTACAATAAATAACACTGAAAAGTTAAAAATAATAGTTGTATTGGATTGGAATTGTATTGTACTGAAATTTACATGCCATAGCTGAACCTACCAGGTAGGTTCAGCTATGACATGTAAATTCCAATACAGTGACACAATCGCGATGACTGTACTATTATCCGTTGAGGAGTATCTTTTTTTTAATTCGTAGCCCGTCATCAGATCTTAATCAACTGTATATGGAACTACATGGCAGCTAAACTCTATCAAATGATTTTTTTTCCAACAAAATCGGTCCTCGATTGGCGGAGAAATCGATATATACACAACTCCTTTTATGAAGTCGCTTAAAAATATCCCAGATTAATACATCAATTCCATTACAGATCGGACCACGTGATGATAGTGACAGACTGGATCCACGAGCTGGCTGTAGGGATGTTCACTGATCACCACCATTCTTCTGGGGATAACAAGCCTCCAACACTTCTCATCAACGGCGTCGGTCGCTTCAAAATCTTCAATAATGACACTGAAAAACCAGTGTACATGAAGTCTGCTAGATTTAACGTTGAACAGGTTAGTTATTGCATTTTTTTATACCACAGGCCGGCAAACGAGCGAGTGGGTCACCTGATGGTAAGTGATCTCTACCGCCCATGTACAATACAAAAATAATCATGGGCGCGTTGCCGAACTTAAAGGAAAAGTATAACTAAGGGATTGGGAAGTGGAGGGGAATTTGGGCCTCCGGATATCTCGCTCACCGTACGAAACCCAGCAGAACGCTGCTACTTTATGCCGGTTTTCTGTGAGATAATGGTAACGACTCGGACGAGCCGGCCCATTCATGCTGTAGACAAAAGTAGCTATAGCGTGGCTCTTCTACTCATAAATGTTAATTATGTGTGTATTAATTATTAATTATCGCTTGCTTTAACGGTGAAGGAAACATCGTGAGGAAACCTGCATACCTGAGAAGTTCTTCATAAGAATTATGAAGGTATGTGAAGTCTACCAATCCGAATAATGCCAGCGTAGTGGACTAAGGCCTAACCCCTCTCATTCAGTAGAGGAGACCCGTGCCCAGCAGTGGGATATGTATAATACAGGGCTGCAATACAATACAATTTAGTGAAGACTTGCAAACATACCATCCCACGATTCCACGAAATAAAAACAAATATTTTAAAAAGTTACCAACAGTCAGTGTAACTTAATTTCATATAAATACATTACACACAAATTGAGGAACAAAAGCGAACTTTTCTTTTGTGCTCAGACTAAAATGTTTTTATCCCGTAGCATTATGAACCAGAAAGTGGCGAGAGGAAGTTTTATCATGTTTTATAACTTCGTTTATTGGATTGTGTGCTTTGTTCCCAGGGTTATAAGTACCGGTTTCGCGTGATCAATGCGGAGTTCCTCAATTGTCCTATAGAAATGTCGGTGGATGGACATAATATAACAGTCATTGCTTCGGACGGCTACGACCTGGAACCTATTACTGGTAAGGCATTACATTTTGTATTATTTGAAACATCTGCTTTATGGAAGTATTTTATGTTGGTGCTTTAGTGCTTGTATAGAATACATATACAGTTTCCTGTAACATTTGATGACACTTTCACGGTATCAATAGGTTCAGATTTTCTTTATCATTATTGGTAGTTGTTACCTCGGTGGTGTAGTTGTAATGCGTACACGTTCGACTGCTGTGCTGAGGTCTCGGGTTCGGTCCCCGAGTCGGGTAATAGTGATATTCGGATTTTCTATTATAAAATGCTCAGTATCAGCCCGGAGTTTAGAACGAAACATCATGGGGCGCTGAGTTCGGCGAAACGTGGGTGAACTGGTTACATCTCTGTCTACCCCTTCGGGGATTACAGGCATGTGTGTATTATTGGTAATTAATTTAATTGTTTTACTACTATCCTCTCTACCATCTGAATTTTTATATTACCATACACACACAAGGTGTTTTCTTAGGAACACTATCACCGTCATCATTTTGACCGATGCAAAAAAGAAAGTTCTACCAGGTATTGACAGCTATTAATAACCAAATAGCACCGCGCGCAACAATGAGTTGATTTACCTATAATTATATAGCATACTTCACATCATGGAAACCTTTCTTGCATACTTCAGCTGAGAACAGGATGTGACAGCCCTATTAATTAATGGGAATAAAAAACATATATACGCTTACTAATAGTACGTCCTCTTTATTAAAATGAACACATTTCTAAGCTAAAACCAGAAATTCGAGACTTAAATTCCACATCCACCGTATGCACGTTAACAAAGCGAAAAAATATACGTATAAAAGCTAATTGAAACTCGTGTCGTCTCGTTATAATATGCAAAACAGTGAATTTGTCGACTTCTCTGTACGGATGACGTCGGCTTAGTTTTAGGGCTGTCACCAAGGCTTTATTCGTTGGCTTTTATGTTTTATCTTCGAGGATCGTTTACATTTGTGTTAGAAAAAAGGAGATGATTTTAAGTAGAAATTGAAGCAGTATTTTAAGCTTTATTTAGAGAGAATAAAACTTATGAAGATTTTGATATATATGTAAAGGAAAGATAGAACATCCGACTCTTTCTATCATTTTAAAAAGGACAGAGACATGCTGAAATAAAACAACTGCGTGAATGGATCGGCTTGACCACTCTCTCACAGAAAACCACTTTGGAGTGGTAGCTTGGAGTGACGTTTAATATGGTGAATGAGATTTCCAGTGGCCTAAATAATCCCCCTTTTTAATCAATGCACTTGGGATTCTTCTCGTATTCATGGACGGTGGAAATCCTTACTCTAAAACCATTTAAGAGTAAATGACTGCTAACCCTTGTTGTAATACTATTTGTCCACTTTATAATATTTATTGAAATATTCAGATCAAGTTTCTAGAAAACTGGACTCACTATTTTAGAAATAAAATAACTAAGTTGCTTTTCATTTTGAAAGATGAGAGCGGAATTGTTTCTCTGAATGCCTTAGGCAATTTTTTCACAATTTTACCGTTTTTGGCATTTAAAATACATCGTGCTGAGGCCCCTCGCATTCGAGAGATTGTTTGGTAGCTACCACCGCTTTTTCTATTTCTGCCGGTAAACGGCAGTGTGTAGGTAAGCACTATTGTGACTGCCTCGGTGGCGCAGTTGTAATGCGTACGCGTTACGATTAAGTTAACGCCGAGGTCTCGGGTTCGATCCTGGGTCGGGTAAAGTGGTATTGGGTTTTTCTATTACGAAATGCTCAGTATCAGCCCGAAGTCTGGAATTTGTGTCCGGTATGGCGATAGGCTTGGCCCCTATCACATTGTGGGACGGAGATACGCTCGGCGAAATGTGGGTGTACTCGTTACACCTCTGCCTACCCCTTCGGGGATTACAGGCGTGAGTGCGTATGTATGTATGTATGTATGTATGTTGTGTTTCGGTTTGAAGGACATTGAATCCAGTGAAATTACTGAGCATTGTGAGACTTACAATCTTATGTCTCGGGGTGATGAGCGCAGTCCAGTGCCATGCAGAACTTCATAATTCACAGTTCTGATTGATACAGCTTCTGTTTATCAGCTGGCGACCTGCCCGTCTCGCCATTAATGTTCATAAAAAAGCTGTATTCAGATGCCCTGTTCTCTTCTAGACGTAATTCTATACCATAGAACACAATGAAACATACCAGAATGCAGTAACAAATAGAAAACCGCTGCCACAATGAATTATTTCACATTAGCGCTCGTTTTACATTAATTTTAACGCAAAACGCGCGAAAACGTTTACCATAAAGTTTCGGGGATTTTAAAATTACGACGCAATACGTGGTTAGTGCGTCATAGCTTCGCCAAATGACAGAAGGTGTACAATAACGAATGTTACTTTTAAACGACTTCAAAAAAAGGAGGAGGTTCTCAATTCGACTGTATTTTTTTATGTTTGTTACCTCAGAACTTTCGACTGGGTGAATCGATTTTGATGATTCTTTTTTTATTTGAAAGCTGGTGCTTCTCTTGTGGTCCCATTTCAATTCAGTCCAGTTCTGACAAGGGCATCCATGAGAAAACCATATAAGTCTTAAATTTGCATTACGTATGTGCGCGACAAATGGACGAATAACTCAATATCACGCCAACCGATTTCGATAATTCCTTTTTTTATTTATTGGAATAGATGTACTTCAAGGGTTTGATGAGAGTTTGGTTAGGTTCTGATTATGGGATCCATGACAAAGTAACGGAACTCTTCAATTCTTAGGAGCAAATTAACGATAGTCGGCCGAATCTTTTATAGGCTATCCGGATATTTGATTCATTTACCGTAACGTCGTTACGTTTATGTATTGGAATTTACATGCTATTGCTGTAACTCCCGCTATAAAATTGAAAAATAAAATAACGGTTAACAAAACTTAGAAACTGACTTCTAGTCGGTGCCTGTGTCGCTACCGGTCAAATAAAATTGCACCGACTCCAAAGAGAATAGAATAGATAGAATTTGTTATTTTTTACTTTTCAGTGTTTTATTTTGAAGTCAGTTTCTAAGTTTTGTTAACCGTTATTTTATATAGGCACTATTACCGAACCCCCTAAATATAGACTATAAGGCTGAGCCGATTTATCAATATCCGAATAAATAACCGCCAGATAACGCATAAGACAGCTAATATAAGCGCCTGTTCATCATCATCACTGAATAAATGGGCCGGCTCGACCGGGTCGTTACCACTGTCTGCCTTAACGTAGCGTACAGTACAGTTCACTGACGTAAAGTAGCGGCTTGTTGTTGCTTTTTGTACGGTGAGTGAGATATCCGGAGGCCCAAATTCTCAATCCCAAACTTATCCCTTTCCTTTAAGGTCGGCAACGCACCCATGATTCTTTTGGTATTGTGGGCGTACATGGGCGGTGGAGATCACTTACCATCAGGTGACCCACTTGCTCGTTTGCCGGCCTATACTATTAAAAAAGGAGAATAGGTACCCACTCTGTAAATATTGTATTGTGGCTCTTACATACCACATTGCACGCGAGATTTCATGATTTTCATGAGTCTGAAATGTTATTACTGTTGCAATGACTGCATGGTACGCTGATTCTAGGAATAAACTGACAATGTATTGCTTTTGAAATGTTGATATTTCAAACAGAGTTGTTTTTTGAATGTTTTAAATAGTGCAAATGAGGTATTAGAATGAACGTTGTATTCAGATATCAGTAATACAAATGCCCACAGTACTAAATGGTCGCTCAACGGTTATGACGTCACACTATGATTGTATAGCTTTATACCGCCTGCCAATACTCATGATAATCTCTGATTTATTTTATTATTAAATTATAATTATTATTTAAACGTTATTTATAATGTTCGAATATGTTCAATAATAAATACAATTACTAATGTGAAACATTTGTAAAAAGATATAAATAAGGTGCATCGATCAATAGATTGTGTATTTATTTTTCTCTAAAGTACGAAGTTTAGTTTTCATGATAGAACCAATGCAATGAGCTGATTTTAATCATACTAATATTATAAATGTGAATGTAAGTTTGTTTGTTACCCTTTCACGCCTAAATCACTGAACCGATTTTGATCAATTTTGATGTAGAGATAGATGGGACCCTGGAGACGGTTATAGGCTACGTTTTATTTCGGAAAAGTTACTTCACGCGGGCGGAGCCGCGGGCAACAGCTAGTTAAAAATAAGGCGATATAATTACCGGTACGAATTATAAACAAAGATGACTCAACATTGTTTAAGCTTTGTTGACTTTTTTTTTTTTTTGTAAAAAAGCTTTTATTATTCCGCAATTTAGAGTGCTTAAGACTCGTGCCGGTACCTGTTTTTTTATTTCTCAAAATCACTTACGCGTTTGGAACTACGAGCAAAACATGTCAAACTATAAGCTAAACAAGAAGTGTGTGGTTTTAATGAAGTTCAATGCATTTCGAGTTAACTCTACTTGCTTTAACCGCTAATCAGCCTATTGCGCCGAAAACTTGCACATAAAACGAAAAATAAACTTCTTATTTTGCCCATTAAACAGCATATTTGAACAGTTCCTTGTGCTGAAATAGGTATTTATCGAAGTATACGAATGTAGATACCTAATTAAAATGTCACCGATCATCGTGCTAGCGGACGTACTGCTCATCTCGCCGTTAAGACTAAAATAATCGTCACAAAAGTCAGGCTGCGTATTTCCTATAAGATAAGTAAAGATGTAAGAGTGATAAGAGCCACGGATTAGACTGTTTTGTCTACAGTATGAATGGGCCGGTTCATCCGGGTCGTTACCACTGTCTCACAGAAAACCGGCGTAAAGTAGCAGCTTACTGCTGCGTTTCGTACGGTGAGTGAGATACGAGTATATCCAGAGGCCCAAAGTCCCTCCCTTTCCCAATCCCTTTACTTAAAGGTCGGCAATGCGCCTATAATCACTTTCCATCAGGTGACCCACTTACTCATTTGCCAGCCTATGCTATAAAAACGCGAGCGAGACAGAGAGACAGCGACAAGTCCGCTTTATATGAAACTAGCCTTTGCTCGCGGCTCCGCCCGCATGTAAGGCCTTTTCCGGGATAAAAAGTAGCCTATGTTACTCAGTGATAATGTAGCTTTCTAACGGCAAAAGGTTTTTTGAAATCGGTCTGGTAGTTTTTAAGTTTATTCGTTACATACAAAAATACAAATCTTTCCTCTTTATAATATTAGTGTAGATTGTATCTAAAAGCCAACACCTTAGGCTCAAAGCCAACCTCACCTGCACGTGGTACTCTGATTAATGGACGAGGCAATGGTGGAACGTGGTTCCTGTTGTGGGGGGTCAGTCGGCGGGTCGCCGCACATAATACCAAATCTACCGTCAAATCATGACGAGAAAGCGGACTCTGGCATTAAACTGGGATAACGCTAGGCAGAAGTATTTATTTCACCTATTATTATAAATAAATAAATATACCCAACAGTCACACACATAGTTCTGACCCCAGACTAGGTAAACCTGTATCGTGGGTATCAGGAACTCGAGGGACTTGCGGCCCCATAACACCCAGACCCGAAACAAATATTTGTGGATCAGACAAACGGGTGTTTAGGTGCGGGAATCGAACCCACGGCCTCACGCTTTGCAACCGGCTACTCGCCTACGGCGCTACGGAAGCTGTCATTATTATCCTGTAACCGTTTTATAAGGGTTTTTAACCACAAATTTATTATAAATTGTTTAAATGCGGTTCAACGCTCCCTTTAAGACAGAATTGGGGCGATGCTCTTGAGCCTTTCAACGGCGTCTAACTTTTTCAATTTCCTTCGATAGGAAAATTAAAAAATTCTCAACTCGTTTTTATAAGCGCCTAACATGTGTTTGCGGTTTGAATTTGAATTTTGAAACGCTTTGAATTAACATAAACATTTGGTGTAATAGGTATAATATTACTTCCCATTTTCTCCCCAGAGGGGTTAACGTCAGGGAGGCGGCCGGTCGTAGAAATTACAAGCCAAATCTTTCTGTAACACGTGTTAAAAAGCGATTGCGCCCAGCCCACTGCGAGTGGTATAGGGGCAGGTGAAAGAAGAAGGTATAATATAATACTAGCCCTGTATTATATAAGTCCCACTGCTGGGCACGGGCGTCCTTTCAGTAAAATAGGTGCTACATGTAATTCTGTAGGAATGTAGGTGTGCATGGGCGGTGGAGTTCACTTACTATCAGGTGAATCACCTGTTCGTTTGCTAGCCTATCTTATTACTACTAGGTAGTAGGTCCCTCGAATGGGAGAGGCCGTCTGAGTTGGTACCACCACCTTGTCTATGCCTTCCGACAAGCAGCAGTGTGTAAGTTTAATTATAATCTTTATATTAAAATAAATAAATAACACCCAACCTCACTCACTCACAGTCATAACCTCACAGTAAGATATGAGTCTTGTGTTCTGGGTATCAGGAACTACGAGTGACGTTCGGCCTCAAATTAGCGGCATTATCGCGAAAGTTTTCTATTATCCATAGATTTTAACGCCTTTTAAGGGCAAACGGGAGGGCAAAGATCAGTCACTATCACAAAGATAATTTCGTAACTGATTACATAGGCAGTTGGGAGCAAAGGAATTCCCTTGCCGAAAGCGATCGCCGGCATCGCTGCGGTATTACAAATTAATTAGTTCCAGAATTCCTAATAAAGTTTAGGGATGTTCATTATTCTTGGAATAATTACTGGAGTTTAGTTGTAAGAATCGATAATCGATTGAAACTTCAGGCAACAACAGACAAATTTAGGCCTAATAAGTACGATTTAAAAGGAAAATTATTTAGCACAATATATACACCCACATACGTTGGTATGTGGGTATATGTCTGTAGAGACAGATGGTCAAAGTTAGAACACCCCTCTTTTTGATAGGGATAAAAAATAATTACTACTGAAGTGTAAGTGGGCCACCAACATCTTAAGTCCAAAGCCAACTTCACCTACACGTGGTACACTCTGCTGATTAATGGACGAGCCAATGGCGAAACTTGGTTCCCGTTGCGGGTTGTAGGGGGCAGACAACGCAGGGTCGCCCCAAATACCGCAAATATATAGTACAGAAAGACGGACATTGGCATTAAGACGGAATATCGCGAAAGAGAGAAAGAATATAGCCTTATAACTGCTATATATTGGATCATTATTATGAACGCTATCGTGTTTTCAAAAAAAAAAAACATGCGGGGCAGTCTTTGGGGACTGCAGATATCAGTGAAAACTAAGTAACTTGTGAATTGTATCGTCCACCTATTAGATTATTATTTTTGAATTATTTTTAGTTTGTAAAGAAGTGTTAATGACCAATTTAAACTTTTATCCTTGATGATAAACACTTCTTTATAAACCAAAAATATTTCGAAATTAATAACGCACGGAGGTATATCTATGATTTTTTTTAAATATAGTATAGACCGGCAACGGCGCAAGTGGGTCACCTGATGGTAAGTGATCTCCACAGCCCATGTACGCCCACAATACTAAAATAATCATGGGCGCGTTGCCGACCTTAAAGGAAAGGGATAAGTAAGGGATTGGGAAGGGGAGGGGTATTTGGGCCTCCGGATATCTCACTCACCGTACGAAACTGCTACTTTACGCCGGTTTTCTCTGAGACTGTGGTAACGACCCGGACGAGCCGGCCCATTCATGCTGTAGATAAAATTGTCTACAGCGTGGCTCTAGCACTCAGGAACATATACACAGTATACATATAGCTCATGGAAAGCGTTAGGTGACGATGACGCGAGTTCCATGATTTTTGTTCACCCAAAAAGTGCTCAACGCGCTTAAAGAAGTTTTCACTTCAAAAACGGAGAATTATCAGAAAATCATAACCTAATAACGTTTTCCGATGTTCAAACAAACAAGACGATGTTTAAAATCCGTCAAAAACAAAGCGCCGTCAACAGTGCCTGAACACTGAACTAATATTTAAATTAAAATGAACATTAATTCTCTGCACTATACGGAAACGTGCGCGTCTAGTAGGCATATTTTCTACAGGTACGTAATTAAGCGGTTTCCTGGGAGTCCGACCCTCATCTTGTCGCTAAATTAACTTGACCCTCATTATGAACTTCACTTGCTACCGTGCGGACAAGTTGGATTTTATTAATTTCGCAAAAATGTCTTTATTTAATGTACATTTGTATGGCTCATTTGAAATTATTTACGAATAGCTATTGTCCCTTTACTTACTTTTTAATGGGTTGTTATAAGCGAAAGAGGTATTTAGGTCTAACTTTTTGGGATTTTGTACATGAAGGGTACCAATGAAACCTTGTTATTAAGCCTACCCGTCTGTCTGTCCTAAGTATAAAGGATTTCTATCTTTTGAACGTTAATAGATAGGCGGTTGATTTTTTTTATGTTTATTATGCTGAATATTATGAAAAAATAGTTAATCAAAAACAAAAAGGAAAGTTTCCCAAGGTGGTAGGTCCCTCGTATGCGAGAGGCCGGCTGGGTTGGTTCCACCGCTTTGTCTATTTCTGCCGCCAAACAACAGTCTGTCAGCACTGTTGTGTTCCGGTTTGAAGGACATTGAAGCCAGTGAAGTTAGTGGGCATTATGAGACTTAACACCTTATGTCTCGGGGTGACGAGCGCAGTCCATTGTCATGCAGTGCTTTGTTATTTAAAGTACTGTGTGGTGTTGCTTCTGTTTTTGAGCAGGCGTGGCGCTTACCATCAGGCGAGTTACTTGCTCGTCTCGTCATTCAAACTAAAAAAAAGAATAACGGTGTGTGCCATTCAGCATTTTCTTAAAAAGGGTATTTTTAGACTTATTTTTATTGACTGCCTCGATGGCGCAGTTATAATGCGTACGCGTTACGACTGCTGTGCTGAGGTCTCGGGTTCGTTCCCCGGGTCAGGTAAGTGATATTAGGATATTCTATTACGAAATGCCCCTATCACATCATGGGACGGAAATAAGCTCGGTGAAATGTGGGTGTACAGGTTACACCTCTGCCTACTCCTTGGGGGATTACATTCGTGAGTGCGTTTAAAAAATAAAATATAATAAAACTGTATTCTTCAGAATTCTCCATAAGAATTTCGAAGGTATGTGCCTGCCAACTCTCATTAGGCCAGCGTAGGACTAAGGCCACTACGCTGTCCTCCATTCTCATTCAGTAGAAGAGGCTCGTCCCTAGTTCTACGGGCCGGTTTTAATTAAATTCTCCAGATAGTGCGTCAATCAATTTAGTATCAAATTGATGTACGGTTCTCCATTGTTATAGTAAAGAATATCTGGAAAAAAATAACCCCCTTTGAGAGTATTGAGTACGCCCACGGCTTTTCCTATACTCATCCCCTATTCAAATTTACATATTCAAATGTAGAGGAGGGATCAAAGAGCTAGCGGATCCGGACCTGGTCAGACGTTTACTTAAACCGTTAGATGAAATGCTACCACCAATGCTGGGAACATTTTACGTAAATAAAATTGTGCTGCCAACTGCGGTCAGGTTAGTTTTGCGACAGTTTCTGTGTGGTACGAGTATAACATACTGCGGTCTTAATATGCGCCTCCAGTAAATTTTGTCGACATGTTTAAGTAGTAACAAACACAGTCATGTAAACTTTCATATTTATTATGTATCTACATACCACGAGTTAAATACCAGTAAATAAATAAGTTAATAATTAACCACTTATAACTGGTTACGAGTATTTCTTTCTTTCTTTGTGTGTAAGTATCGAATCTAACAAGACTGCCTCGGTGGCGCAGTTGTAATGCGTACGCGTTACGATTGAGGTCAACGCTGAGGTCTCGGGTTCGATCCCCGGGTCGGGTAAAGTGGTATTGGGTTTTTCTATTACGATATGCTCAGTATCAGCCCGGAGTCTGGAATTTGTGCCCGGTATGGCGATAGGCTCGCCCCCTATCACATAAGGGACGGAAATACGCTCGGCGAAATGTGGGTGTACTGGTTACACCTCTGCCTACCCCTTCGGGGATTACAAGCGTGAGTGCGTATGTATGTAATCTAACAAGATTCACGTAAGCCTCGACTTGTTACGTCAAAAGAATAGATAAACTAGCAAACTCGCAGGCAAAATAAAATAACGGTTAACAAAACTTAGAATCTGACTTCAAAATAAAAACACTGAAAAGTCAAAAATAACAAATTCTATCTACCTATTTTATTATTATCAGTCTGGCATTGTGCCCCGTATGACGATAGGCTCGCCCCTATCACATCATGGGTCGGAAATAAGCTAGATGATATTTGGGTGTAATGGTTAAACCTTTATCTACTCCTTTGGGGATTACAGGTACGGTTTCTGCTTAAGATTTCTCGAAGCGAGAATTCATGTAACGTTATTTCGTAGTAAGAACAAACGATAACAAAAACATTACTTCATACTGTTTCTGCGGAATACGATATAGCGATAACTTACTCACATTTTTAAACGAAGATAAACGTTGAACTATAAAGACCTGTCGTATTGAGTGTCAAAGGGATTACTCACGGCTCCACAATTCAGTATTACTGTATCGCCTTTTTACATAAACCAGGTCACGAGTCGCGACAAATTGTCAATGTCCTCATGTTTCTTTCTTTTGACTTAAACGTTTGTGGTATTCGTTGGGATAACAGATTTTTAAAACTATATCACTTTTTGATGGTTGACTTGTGCATTGCCAGCCTTTGAAGAAAGAATGGTCTCTTTCTTGAAGATTCATCAATCGTATGGGTCTTGAAATACTGCAAGCGAAAGCTAATTCCATGAGGGTATTGTACGGGGTAGGAAACTTTGGGTAAATCACACCATTGAGGAACGCTATCCATCTAGATAGAGAGGGTGACATCCTAACTTATTTAACGTTGTTCTTAGTTTTTAACGACGGCAGTAGTTAAGCTATCGAAATAAGATGACAAGAAACGTATCAAGAAAAAAATTATTCCATCAAAACTCTGTGCAACGGGGCGGGGCTATAAGACTGTGCAGCTCGCTCATTGATCCTTTCATAAACATAGATTCATGATCTCTAGTTGACACTTGATATGTCAAATTTTTTGCACAATGCAGAACGTCGTATCTCGATTTAGAAATTTAATATTTATACATTAACTTTTATGAAATAAAGTAGATTTTGAACGTTTATTATTTTTTGTTGCGTGTATAAGTGCATGTGTAAGTAAGGGGAGCCGTATTTTTGGTAGATTCATATGAGAGTTATCGTTCTAGTCATCTTATTTCGATGAGTTAAGCCAATTTAAGTGGAAAATATCGCTATTGGACTAGTCCCGGATTTTATATAATTTCGGAGCATCTTGTCATTTATACCATTATACCTATATTATGTATTATATTACGGAAAGGTAAGCAACGTATGTTATATATACAATACTTTCGAATTTAGATATCTGTAAAACCTTGAAATGGGATGAAATAATTGAATTCATAATACGTTCGTGTGAACTATTGGGAAGTGACAGTTGGTATGAGAAACGATGCAGTTATGTACAAGGTACTTGCGATGGTCAACTCACGGCATTCAATAGAAGGATTTGCATAATCCGTTGACGTTCCGTCTCCTTAGATATATAGATAAACATTGTAGTATGTTAGTTATCTATTTGTATTTTGTTCCAGGCATTAGAATATAATTAAATAATAATTTTGACAGCCTCCGTGGCGCAGCGGGCGAGTAGCCGGTTGCGAAGCGTGAGGTCGTGGGTTCGATTCCCACACCTAGATAAATGTTTGTCTGATTCACAAATATTTGTATCGGGTCTGGGTGTTGTGGGACCGCAAGTTCCTCGTAGTTCCTGATACCCACGATATAGGTTTACCTAGTGTGGGGTCAGAACTATGTGTGTGACAGTTGGGTGTATTTATTTATTATTATTATATACTAGAGAGGTAAATAGCTTTTGTTCGCAATCCCGTGCGTGTGAATGTCTTTCTTCGGGTAAAAGGTAACCTACGAATATGTCCTATTTAAGGTCTTTGCATACCGTGAGTCAAATATCCAAATAATGCTTGATTGATGTTATTGATTTATTTACATCCCTATGTGATAGGAGGAGAGCTTATCGGTGTCAGTGATGAAGTCTCGATTCAGAGTTTTCGACCTATATTATAAATGCGAAAGCAGCTCTTTTAATCTGTTTCGACTAAACGACTGAACGGATTTTAATGAGATTTGGTAAGGAGATAGGTTATATTCTGGAGAAGGATATGAGATACTTTTTGACCCGGAAAGAGACATTTAAGTGGGCGGAGCCGCGAGCAAAAGCTAGTATTATATATTTCTCAAATAATTCGAAATGAAACTCCGACTGATAGAATAACAAATAAATTATCCAAATTCACAAACATCAAAACTTTCACACTTAAAGTAGAAACGTAGTAAATATGATATTAAGTAGGAGGTACCTATTTGCTATTGATATGATTGCATATTCCCGTAATTATTCCTTTCCTTTAAGGTTTTACGAGTGGTAGAGCCACGCTATAGACAATTTTGTCTACAGCATGAATGGGCCGGCTCATCCGGGTCGTTACCACTGTCTCACAGAATACCGACGTAAAGTAGCAGCTTGCTGCTGCGATTCGTACGGTGAGTGAGAATATCCGGAGGCCCAAATCCCCTCCCCTTCTCAATCCCTTAATTATCCCTTTCCTTTAAGGTCGGCAACGCGCCCATGACTCTTTTAGTATTGTGGACTTACATGGTTGGTGGTCACCACTTACCATCAGGTGACCTACTTGCTCGTTTGTCGGCTTATGCAATAGAAAAAAGGGTTGGCAACGCGCCCATGATTCTTTTGGTATTATGGGTGTACATGGGCGGTGGAGATCCCTTACCACCAGGTGACCCACTTGCTCGCTTCCCGGTCTATGCTATAAAAAAATGACTCCGTATTGGCTTTTTGATTTTAAGATTTTGATGGCATTAACTTTGTTACAGCGACGTCATTAGTGACTTATGCTGGCGAGCGTTACGACTTCATACTGGAAGCAAACAACGAGATAGACAACTACTGGATAAGGTTCCGAGGACTTATGGACTGCGATGAAGTGTAAGAATTAGCAATTCAAAGTTTGAGAGGGAGGCCTGTGACATTTTCATATGACTGTATAGTGACAGCCTCTGTGGCTCAGTGAGCGTGTAGTCGGCTGTGAAGTGAGTGGTCGTGGGGTCGATTCCCGCATCATGACAAAATATCATTTAATTACAAATATTTCTTTCGGGTCTGGACGATTTTCCCCAGAGAGGTTGGTGTCAGGCAGGCGGCCGGTCATAAAAACTACAAGCTATTTCTTTAAGATGTGTTAAAAACATGTTGCACCGACCCCACTGCGAGTGGGATAAGAAGAGTGGAAGAAGAAGACTGTATAGTGACTGTACCTATGGCGAATAAAATAACTTTTTTCTATCGTGGCTCGGCAGTGACTACGGTACACCTGATGGTAAGTGTAGCGCAATCCAAGAATAGTGTCGACCAACGGCAGACAATGTGTCTTGTTGTGCCTAGTCAAGTTGCTACTTTACGTCGGTTTTCTGTGAAACAGTGGCAACCGAGTCGAGCTAGCTCATTCATGCTGTAGACGATACTGTCTAAAGCGTTGAAAAAATGATAATATTTCTTCCAAAGGTTCACAAGAGCAAAGCAAGTAGGAGTCTTGCATTATGAAGGAGCACTGGACCTGGAACCACCCGGAGACCCAACCTGGTACGAGCTACATAACGAAGGACTTGTAAGTATATCGTAAGCTTTTCAATTTCTTTTTTTATTGCCAAGATAGGCAGACGAGCAGGCGGCCCACCTGATGGTAATGGTTACCGCCGCCCATGGACCTCAGCAATGCCAGAGCACAGGCAACCCGCTGCCTACCGCTGAACGAAAACTCTTTTTAAGCCTCGCTTAAAGAAGGACAGGTCATAACGCTCGGGAAACACCGATGCAGAGAGTTCATTCCAGAACTTGTATGTGCGTAAATTCTTTTTTTTATTTTGCCTGGCGTTTTCCCTGCTTAATGCCAGGATCTGCCTTCCTAGTAAGACGCCTCCACTTCGCCTGATCTTGAGCAACTTCTGTTGTGAGACTCTCATTGGCTCTCACGTCTCCCTCTAGTACATCAAGCTAGCACTTGTTTGGGCCTTCCGCCGGATCGTACCCTTCATTCGAGATTCTTTTTTTTATCCCAGGTCGGCAAAGTGACTACGCTACACCTGATGTTAAGTGTAGCGCAATTCAAAAATACTGTCGACCAACGACAGACGATGTGCCTATATCTATCAATGGTTCAAGCATTTGCGACCGTCATAATCCTGTAGTTTCTTCAAAACATGACCATACCACCTTAAGCGACGTTCTTGAAGTTTATCCACCACGCCACATTAATAATAGTAAAAATATAAGGGGGTGATGTGGAACCCTTAGTACAGGACTTGCACTTGGCCGGTTTTAACTGACTTAAAAAGGGTTCATTTTTATGTTTACTTTTGCTTCTTTTTATATCTAAGGTTTTGTCAAATAGCCATTCCCACCATATTCCCACGCACATATCACTCAATAATAAATTCGTGCGTAGTGATGACGTAAACATATTCGGTAGGACACTATCTCTCAAGGTCATCCTATAAAAATATATTGGTTCGATACTTCGTTTCAGCGAGGTACACTGCTAGGTTTACCATAAAAAGTCGCTTACGGCTGACAAAATCCTTAAAGACATTTGAGGGAAGCGCAATTCAAGAAACATATCTCATACATACATACGCACTCACGCCCGCAATTCCCGAAGGGGTAGGCAGAGGTGTAACCAGTACACCCATATTTCGCCGAGCGTATCTCCGTCCCAAGATGTGAAAAGTGGGAGCCTATAGCCATACCAGGCACAAATTCCAGATTCCGGGCTGATACTGAGCATTTCGTAATAGAAAAACCCAATACCACTTTACCCGACCCGGGGATCAAACCCGAGATCTCAGCGTTAGCCTCAATCGTAACGCGTACCCATTACAACTGCGCCACCGAGGCAGTCATCTAGTCAGGCAGGTACATATCTCAATCTTCTTTATTCTGCCTGGTGTTATCTCGATTTATGAAAAGGCGGCGACCGTGCAAGCAGGTCACTTGATGGTAAGTGATCACTACTGCTCATAGAAACCTTCAATTCCAGAGGAGTTGTCGGTGTGTTGCCAGCCTTTGAGAAAAGAGTAGGCTTATTTCTTGAAGATTCCAGTGTCTACTTTCCTACTAAGGTCACCAGATCTTGAAATCCTCGAAAGTGAGAACATTAACATTCATGTCTCCCTCTAAAATGTCAAACCAGCTCTTCACACAGAAAACATATCATAATAGTTGAGTAATTTAAAACACGGATAAAATTGTGCTCAAAATCTTAAAATTTATAATTCAATAAAAAAGAGGTTACCTTCGCCCCAAAATAGGCCATATTTGCATATTTTATAAAGTTCTTCCCTAGACACCTTGCAAATAAGGAAAAATCCATGGCAACCCGGACGGATGACAACCCTATTCACAGCGCACCCTTGTTGCTCGTAAAAAAAACAGGTTTTCACCGCACGTGGCCTGGATATGATAAGACATTTTGTGACATACACACGCTTGTCATCTTGTGCATATTCATATGATAAAACCGTTGAACTGTACATTGAGAATATATGAAAAATAATGAATTGTAGGTAGTAAAATAAATATCTGAAGACAATTTTACTTTGCTGGTCTGTAGCGAGTTTTTTTATTTAGTAAATTCTGGTTTACTGTTCGATCCGACTGCCTCGGTGGCGCAGTTGTAACGCGGTTACGATTGAGGCCAACGCTGAGGTCTCGGGTTCGATCGCCGGGTCGGGTAAAGTGGTATTGGTTTTTCTATTACGAAATGCTCAGTACAGCCCGGAGTCTGGAATTTGTGCCCGGTATGACGATAGGCTCGCCCCCTGTCACATAAGGGACGGAGATACGCTCGGCGAAATGTGGGTGTACTGGTTACACCTCTGCCTATCCCTTCGGGGATTACAGGCGTGAGTGCGTATGTACATTTGCCTAATTTTCGTCAATAGCAGCAAAACATAAGCTTTAAAATGGTATTTGAATCATTCGCAAGGGAAACGTTTTATGTATGAAGTATATACGTTTCCAATACAATTTGCTAGGAGCACTGTACGTTAGGTACTTACTCATTACCTTTCAGGTCGGCAATGCGTCTATTTATTTCTGGTATTGTGGGCATTCATGGACGGTGGTGATGCCTGACCCACTTGCTCGTTTATGCTATAAAAAAGTTGCAAAACCTAAAAGAAAGTAAACTGCACTTAGATGTTACTTTTCCTTTATCAAAGTATTATTGCAGTAAAAAATAACCCACGTATAATGTTTTTTTATAGCAAAGGCCAGCAAACGAGCAAGTTGGTCACCTGACGGTAAGTGATCACCACCGTCCATGAACATTCAGAATACCTAAAGAATCATGAAAGCTTCGCCGACCTTAAAGAAAAGGGATGATTAATGGATTAGGAAGGTGGATTTTGGCCTCCGGATATTTCACTCGCCATACGACATGTAAGTAATCTGCTACTTCACACCAATTTTCTATGAGACAGTGATAAAAACCTGGTCGAGCCAGCCCATTCATGCTGTAGAAAAAACTGTCTACAGCGTGGCTCTACCACAAATACTACTAAAATACGAACTAAAATGTAAAACGGAAACGATTTATGTAGTGGCTACTTGTAGAACATTGTTTTAAGTTCACATAACGTGGTGGGAGCCCTCCAATAGTGAATCACATTTGCATTTAGTGGTTAGTGTGGGCCAATTGTACGCTCATTAATTTTCAACGTTTCTGTATTTATAAAAATACATATAAAACATTTTAATTAGTAACAAATTTATTGTTTTTGGTACCGTAAATTAATTAAACTCTTTATAGATATTAAGTAAAGTAAAGCAATCTTCCATTCCATTCAACCTTCGCTGCTGAATCTTAGGTTGAACTGCACGCTCGAAAAAACACATTTCTTTTCAAAATTTCAGTCACATACTTTCATTTCTTTCTTCTTACTTATTAATATCTCAGAACCTTGGCTTTCACTCAGCATAGTGGTTTAAGTCATAGTCAATGTTCATACTTTCAGGCTAAATGAGAAAAATTGGCATCAAGATTATAAAAAAATTAATAATTGGCACCTATACCACTAAGAAATAGAAAAAAAGATTCATAAATAAAACAAATAACAGCTATATTATAATAGTATGTGAATGGCATGTAAGCCACCAAAAAAGAAAGGTTTATATGAATAAAACAAATAATAACAGCTATAATATTATAATAACATGTGGCTGGCACGTATGCTACTAAGGAAAGAAGAAAAGATTTAAATAAGATACAAGATTCCTTTTGTTTTTTAAATGTTGTGTCTTAAGAATTATTATTTAATTTGTGCGTCAACTTTCTGATACTTCACTTAAATAGATAACAAAAAGATGGGCTCAGAAAAGGGCTAGCTTATCGGTAACATTACGCAGGTCGCAAAATCAAATGGTTGCAGATGCGGTGAAATTATCCCTTTAGTTGTAACGGGTTGGCCAACAGCCAGCCACTATCAGCGGCCGTCCGCATGCGAAGATTAGTATTATGTAGTACGGAACTTGAAATATTCCAGCCTTGATATATTATAAATGTTTCGGTACATTTTAGTGTTCTTGTTGCGAATGTTTTGCCAAAAATTGTACTTTGTGTTTCGTTAACTTTGTTTTTCTCAGAATATATATTAGGATGAAATAAGAAATTATTTTATGATTATGGTAAAATTGGCTAAATAGGGATACAGGGGTGAATAGGAACAAAACTAGTTAAGTTTATTGACACGTATATAATGAGAAAAAAAAACTATTTTATTAATATTTTGGACAAAAATTTAGCTTGATGTAACAATTTGGTCGATCCATCTATGTAATAGACTCAATATAAGTTTCGTCCTGATTCACCCCGCCACGCCATCTCTATCCAACCCGTTTTACATACATACATAGACTCACGCCTGTTTCCCATAGGGGTAGGCAGAGACAACGGTATTTTTACAGTACTATTACCCTCCGTTTTACAGTACTAGTTAAATAGTTGATAAAAGATTTTATTTATTCGTAATAAAAATCTCATTAGGTGGTAGGTCCCTCATATGCGGGAGGCCGTCTAGGTTGGTACCATCGCTTTATCTATATTTGCCGGCAAGCAGCAGTGTGTAGCACTGTTGCGTTTCATTTTAGTACATTGAAGCCAGTAAATTACTGGGCATTACGAGAATAAACAGCTTATGTATATGTATTTATTTACAGCAACTAAATGCGTTGAATAAAGGCGAAGAAGAAGATGAGACAATAAGCGTGGCCGAGATGAGGTCTTTAGAGGGGTACGACGACAGTCTCAAGGAGGTCGCTGACTACCAGTTCTACGTGGCTTACGACTTCTACGCGAAGAACAACTCGCACTTCCATAGGTCGCCTTATTACGGGTATTACCAAGGTAAGAAACCTTTAATGGTATTGAAGCTGTTTAAAAATTCCTTGCTATATTTGAAGGGATGATTTAAAATGATATCGTAGAAGTGCTGCTACTAAATTATAAAGCGGTTGTAAGTGATAGATGAAGGATTTTGTACAATCTGCTCTGCGACTAATAGTTAACATCACCGAGACCAGCAATTATATGGCATTGACTCGAAATAGCTTAGAAAATTACAATCAATCTTTTAGTAACTAAACTTATTCAGCCGAAATGAATTTATAGAGCTAATAAAAAGGCAGAAGAAATAATCAAATTATATCTGTTTTACAGTGCCTGAAAAAGCCAACCGGCTGTATACGCCCCAACTCAACCACATCAGTATGAAGATGCCCACCAGCCCGCTTCTACTAAGTAGGCCTTCACCAGAGAATTTCTGCAACTCTTCCAGCATCGACGAGTCTTGCAAGGAAGGGTACTGCGAATGCTCCCACGTGCTATCAGTCAAACTGAACTCTGTTGTAGAAATAATTATCCTTGACGAAGGAGTAACTTTTGACGCCAACCATCCATTCCATCTACACGGCCATAGCTTCAGGGTTGTGGGACTAAGAAGGCTAAATACAACAACGACTATTGAAGAAATAAAAGCGTATGATGAAGCGGGACTGCTAAAACGAAATCTAAAGAACGCTCCCATTAAAGATACAGTGACAGTCCCTGATGGTGGGTATACAGTGATCAGATTTAAAGCTGATAATCCTGGTTACTGGTTGTTTCATTGTCATATAGAATTCCATGTTGAAGTTGGTATGGCTCTTGTTTTCAAAGTAGGAGAACATAAAGACATGGTTCCGTTGCCTCGAGATTTCCCAACTTGCGGAAACTATATGCCTGATAATATGCTAGAGTTGCAAACTGAGAAACCAAAGGACGAAGGTCAAGCTATTTCCATAGCACACTGGTGGCCTGTTATTTATTCTAATAATACAATTTCATCAGCCAATAGCGTTTCTGTGTCAGGATTCTTAATTATTTGCAGCGTTTGGATTCTACAATTAAATGTATACACGTAATATTATATTATAGATTTTTGTAAACTGTTTTGATGTAATAATTTGAAACAAATGTTACTAGGATCAAAACATTAGGCGTGTTCGTGCATACAAAGTTCTGAGTAATCTAAATTAGACTCTCGGAACATTTAACTTAGTTTACGTCCGAGATACCTATATTCAAATATAATTACGGAAACAAGCTAAGATAATTAACTGTTGGCATTAGGTGTTAATTGATTGATCAATTAACAACTAATGTCAACAGTCAGACTGACAGTACTGTAGAAGTCACTTAGTCAACCAATGAACAACTAATGTCAACAGTCAAACTGAAAGTACTGTAGAAGTCGCTAAGTCTACCAATAAAATATTATTGTCAACACTCAAATTGACAGTACTGTAGGAGTCGCTTAATCAGTCAATTAACAACTAATGTCCATAGTCAAACTGTTGTAGTGTGTAGAAGTATATTAGACTTATAATCTGAGTGTCTATCTTAGCTACTCGGTACTTCGTTCGCCCTAACACGTTCTATATTCGAATGTTGGTGCCTGTAGGCGTTACCAATGTTATGTTTTATGTTATAAAGTCCTTATGCCCCTGTGAGCCTAAAAGTCTCAACATAATGTTGAAAACAGTGAACATCAAACGAATTTGTACTTACCGAATTTATGTTAATTATTTACAATATATAATAATTTATCTAATGTTATTCAATGATGTGGCTTTTGATTATTTTTTAATAATTTATGTATGGAGTACTTACTTACATCGTTTGTGTCCTTTATGCTTTTATTTTTATCGGTAGAAAATTCTTCGTTGAGATTGTTTTTTTTTTCAATCTGTGATCAAGTTTTGGTTAGCCAAATATTAAACATTTTTCAAAAAAATGTTGCCTTTAAGTGTAAACGGAATGTCGCTGCTGATATGTGATATTATTTAGTTAAGTTATTTTTAAGTTTAGTTGTATATTAGGATTACTATAATTATGTTGTTAAGTGAAATCAAGTACAGTTATCGCAAATTACTATGCTGTTTCAATTTTATCCTTAAGGCCTGTTTTGAGGTACGCGACCAAGGCAAGAAGACCGCGACGCGTGAAGCAAGTCAGGCCAGAGCGACACGTCTGTATTGTATGCAATTGTATGGAAACGGTCGCATGTCGTGCCGTCCTATCTCGATCGCATACCTACCTCAAAACGTACTTATATAATTGCATACAAAGTGGACGTCTCACTTTTGTCATGTGTCGCAGTCTCCTGTCTCGTTCGCGTGACTCATAATGGATATTTATGAATACCTATGTTTACCTATTAATCCTTCCACCTGCCCTTATCCCACTAGCAATGGGGTTGGTGAAACATGTTACAGAATGTTTGGCTTGTAGTTTTTACCTGCCTGATGTCAACCTCTCTGGGGAGAAAACATCCAGACTCGAAACAAATATTTACGGATCACACAAATATTTTGGGTCGGTGCGGGAATCGAACCCGCGGCCTCTCAGCCGACTTCACAGTCGGCTATCCGTCCGTTGCGACACGGAGGCTGAACATTAAATTTATGTTTTTTTTATAGTACTCGGTTCTCTTCCTTTTTAGTATCTGATTACATGTCTCAGAGTGACGAGTGCAGTTCAACGCCAGGAAGTACTTCAAAAATGGAAGTTATTTTTAGTGTTGCTTCTGTTTCTGGGTAGGTGTAACGCTTACCATCAGGCGAGCGACCTGCTCGTCTCGTCATTATGGCTAATGAAAAAAACTTCGGTACTTTTGGAGACACACAGTATCGTGAACACTGCAGTAGGTTGGGCTTAATCCGTGTCTTGACTCCCGGTATCACGCGTCATTTAACTGTACCTTAGGATTACAACGATGTTCCATTTTCAAAACAAAACCCCTATAAACATTTGAAAATGGAACATCGTCGTCATCTAATAGCAGGTTCACACGGCTCAATTTTAATTGGTCGGCTGACTTGAATCAATAAAAGCCGTATGGTTTTTGTTGATCAATTCGATTGAAAGTCTGTTCAGACGGTTCAAATCACATGTGATTTAGCAGTAGATTAACTAAAATTGAACCGTGTGAACACGCTTAAATACAATGTAGTCCCGCGAGCTGAAAACGAATAAAACAACCCTACAGTCATTTGTAAATCACGCGAAACAATGCTTATTTCATTACGAATAAAACAGTTTAAACAACCCATCTAACAATAGGAAAACGATGTAAAAAGTTTATAAAAAATTAAAGCTCTATTATAATAACATTATATAGCGTGTCTAACAAGAGTTTTGTTATTTAAGGACTAGTCGGGGCGAGTGAAATGATTAATAATCCAATAAATTGGTTGTCCCTAATTGCTATTGTGTTGCGAATTATAAACGTTTAAATGGAAAATATTCTTGATGTAATTTGTTTAACATTGTCAACAACATTTATTCCATCACTTTGTTTACACTAGCCTTAATTTTATTTTGTGTGTTCTAAAATTAATATAATCGGAAATTGCACATACATAGGAATGTATGTGCAATTTCCGATTCACGCCTATAATCCCCGAACGGGTTGACTTATGTACTGGTACACCGCATTTCGCCGAGCTTATTTCTGTACCATGATGTGATAGGGTCACCGCATAGCGCACACAATTTCAGACTCCGGGCCGATACTGAGGATTTCGTAATAGAAAAAAAATTAAGGATTTTTGGGTATTTCTCTAAATAAAGTAAGTTTGAACTAATACGACAAGCCAATGCTTCTTGGACCATCCGCGTCCAAGAAGATGTCCGCGTCGCGGACGGCCGCGAGATCGTATTTTTGTACGATCTGGCCCAAGCATTTGCATCTAACGTATTCATGCAGTTTCCTTATCATGAGACCACACTAGCTTAAGCGATATTTCTGGAGATGATCTGCCACGTCACAAGCACCAACACTGCCACGGATGTAGTCGTTATAGATTTAATACTGTAATTTGTACATCCACCGTAGAATCTTCATCTCCGCGAAGTAGCTCAAGACAGTTCATGTCTCACACCCAAATGGGTTTTTGAAAACCTTCTCAAATACATCGAAATAAAAGGTATCTTAAAGATATTGATCTCATCTAAGGTAAGTAAGCCAATTAAGATAGAAAAGATCTTAAATCAAGTCACAAAAAAGTAATAAATATAGGAGGGATGGGTGGGACCTCCTTTCGGGTAAATGGGACAAAAATAGGCAGTGTTGCCACTTATCTCGGATCTTTGCTTGCGTATATTACGGTGGGTGAGGATGTTGGTCACACCGTCGTTTGCATTGCCTGAGCTTCGTTGAATAATGGGCAGATAAACAATGCAAGTTGTTCAAATTGATTAGCTGGTCTGTAGTTTACCCGATATGATTGGAAGATAAGTGGAGATCCGACGTCGGACTAACGTTCCTGACTTCAGTAAACGTAACATTATATATGAGAGGAGATGGATGGGATACTTGATTAGAAGAGATTATTGAAGATGGTGCAAGGCAATTGCAGAATAGTAGCCGAGATTCGGTAAAAGATCGGTGGGCAGACGACTTTGAAAAGCAAGCATTAGTCGATATGGAGTGCGCAGGACGTTTACTTGACGTGCTGGAGAAGAGACCTATACCCAGCAGTGGGTAGATAAAGGCTGCAGATAGATAGATGATTTAAAGGAGTGCTAAAATAATATATTGAATGGTAGGATGAACGTGGACAAGGAGCAATCTACCGTGAAGAGTACAAGACCGGATCTGATTATATGACTAAATATCTCTGAAGTGCATGATTAAATATCGTTCAAATCGATCTCATAAATACTATCAGGTTTCTCCACAATGAATGAACCAAGTTATATGAAGTTTGGAGTGATATATTGAAATAAGTATAAGTTAACATATTGTGTATAAAAAAATCGTTTAACAAATAAAACATATATTAAAAATGTTTGTAGTACTCTTACAACAGATTTTCGTAATAAACATATCTCTTATCAAATCATTCTTCCTATCCAATGTAGTACAAATAGTTTATGAATTACTGATTTAATCGAACATAAGCTGGAAACCGATGACGTCGTGTGTTCAAATCCAACGACAGGAAATCACAATTAATGTTTGAATTTTTCGATAAATCCATATGAATTGCCTGGGATTGCAATCTGTGCTCGATATGGCGATACTGCAACTCTGTGCTTGCTATCACAGATAGGTCTCATAATCTATCACAATATGGGATGATAACTTTAGCGTTAAAAAATTGTTTTAACATAACTCAAAAACCCATTTCAAAAAATAACACTGATAAGTCAAAAATAACAATTTCTAGCCTCTTTGGAGTTGGTGCAATTTTATTTGACCGGCAGCTGCACCAGTAGTTTCAACTGTTATTTTTTGAAGTCGGTTTTTAAGTTTTGTTAAAACTTATTTTAGTTTCATTTTTTATTGGTAGGTACAGCTATGGCATGTAAATTCCAATATAAATACACAATTGGGATGGTTATGTTATTCGTTAAGAAGTTTCATTATTTTACTCCTTACTTCATCAGAGGGGCGAGCACGAACAACTTACGAATAAGTATTCGAATCGAGAACCCTAGTATTTTGTATGAAGGTTCAAAAAAAATTTTGACATTTCGATATGAATACGTTCTCGCAAGATATTCGTGCTAGCCCCTCAGATCTTAACCAAATTTACATGGGACCATATCGCAGCTAAACACTATCGAATGAAATTTATTCCAACAAAATCGGTCCACGATTAGCGGAGAAATCGATATACATACATATTTTTTTATAAGTCTTCCCTTTTCTGAAATCTGTGATATATAAGCTCGCTGAACCATGGGCGGACTTGTGGCACCTCTACCTAAAGTTACGACTTTAAAATTATTACTCTTACGAAAAATAAAACTGTAATATTATTATTATGTTTTCGATTGTTACACTTCGGTGTTAGGTAGGTTCTGTGAACCCCATGTTACCTACAGACCTGGTAAATAGCTATTATCTTTGATGGAACCGAACGATATTGATTTCTTTGAATCACACAATATATTCAGTGACTTTCCGAGCCGCTTTGATTTTATTAATATATTTTGTTTTGTCAAATACCGTATCTTATTTATACGCAACAGTATATTTTTTCGTTTTGGTTAAGTGGCACCATAGGATACCTGTGAGGCGAAGTCCTGCCTTCAATGCCCTGATGAGAAAATCAAAAGTTGTTTTACTAATTCACATAAGAATGCGCTCGTTTGCAGGTCTACAAAAAGTCAGAGATCAGTCAGTAGGTGGTCAGGTAAAGGGCAGGGGTTGTTCCGGATAAAGACATACGCGGGCAGAGCCGCAAGTAAAAGCTCGTATTAAATAAAAGCTATTAAATCACATTAAAGGTTGTCTGGAAGAAATCGCAGTTAGCGGTAAGAGCGCCATTTGTACTTCGCTATAATTTTTATTGTTATTAATTTTCTTTTTTATGATGTACTTTATTGTACATCTTAGTTTATACATACAAATAAATAAATAAATCGCTGCCGCCACTCCGTATCCCGGTCGCGTGAAACCTTTATTTTGATTGTTTTATATGACAAATCGTCAAAGTTATTGGCACGGCCTGCAACCTTAAGCCCGTCTTCGTCTTCGTCTTATTTAACTTATATACTTTGTATATAAGTTAAATAAAATATATAAGTTATCCGAATATTTTAAACAGTACCTTATTTTGAGCTGGGAGATCCCCAGGGGTGTCAACAAAAGCTTAATTTTCACTCTAAAAAATGGTGTAATATAAATTTTCTTCATAAAGTCTCAGCGCCATAAGCAATAAATAATGTCTATCTAATTAATTGTCCTCGTTAGGAGTCCGATATTAAACATAGAAACGCTCAGATTTTAAATAAAAGCTATGATTAATCCTTTGAAATATTTTAAACGCAATTTTAATGTATTTTTATGAAGCACGAGCGGCCAAAATACAAAATGCAGACTTAATTTAATCTTCTTTTACCTGCCCACTCACAGTGGGGTCGGCGCAACATGCTTTCTAACCTATGGTGCAGAAAGATTTGGCTTGTAGTTTTTCGACCGGCCGCCTGTCTGATGTCAACCGCGTCTTCGTCTATGTGAGTGTTTTAGTGTTTCAAATACCTTTATACCAAATTTCATTAAAACCAGCCCAGCGGTTTGGTTTAGTAAATTAAATATTTATTCCGTTTAAGATAGACTACTTTAGCATTCTTAGTTTACGATTATGGATTTTAAACCCCCGAATAAAAAGAGGGGTGCTGTAAATTTAACCTCTTTGCCTAAGCGTGTGCGTATGCGTATGTATCTGTGCATGACCGTGTGTATCTGCGTGTGTGTGCGTGCTTGCGTGCATCTAAGCGAATTAACCGATTGAAATGCGAAAAGATCAAACTTATAACACCCTATGGATTTGCCGCGAATTACAAATCCAAACTAACTAAGAACATCTTCCTTTTTTAATTCGCTTGAAAATAGACAAATGGTGCAAAAATCCTTGAAAAATAATTGTTTCTTAGTATAGAAGATTCGTGGAATTACTTCGATCTAAAATTAGTTCTGATTTATTATTTACTTCCCTCAACAAATTGCTTCATGTAATTTAGAATTATTTTAACGGAGTATAGCTTTAGGTTATATTAATGTAGAAAGAAAGAAAGAAAGACAATTTATTAGTGTATGTAATAGTTTCGTTGTAGGGTAGCTAAATTGTGTCATGTAATTTAAAATTATTTTAACGGCGTATAGTTTTATGTTTTTTTAATGTAATAGTTTCGTTGTTTGTTTGCTTTGTTGCTAGTTACTAATCTATAAAGGTAAATGACTAAAACAACATAATAACTAATGAAAATGAAACAGCTATTTTGAAAACCCTACAAGTTCATACTATCTTTATGTTTACGCGGGAAAAACAAAAATACATAAATAAAAAAAAATACACCCAACAGGCACACACATAGTCCTGACGCCACATTAGGTAAAACCTGTATGGTGGGTATCTTGAACTACGAGGGACTTGCGGTCCCACAACACCCAGACCCGAAACAATTTTTTGTGGATCACACAAACATTTGTCTCAGTGTGGGAATCGAACCCACGGCCTCTCGCTTCGTAGCCGGCTACTCGCCCGCTGCGCCACGGAGGCTGTCACTGTAAATGAATTAATTATAACCCTCACTCCGAGGATAAGCTGGACTATGATAGCTATGATGGGCTCACCGATCTTACGCCCGCAGATTTTTCAATGGGAGTTCGTCTAGAGTGCCGTACCGAGTAAACTATTAGTGTGAATGTAAACCTGTCCACGCCGCTTAACCCGCATGCGCCGCACTCATCGAGTTTTATAATTAGTTGTATGACATTATATGCAACTTCGTACATCTATTCGCGCCGTGCAAGTCGCATCCGTTGCAATCAAAGACTTTAATACCATAGACGGGCTGTTCAGAAGTAAAATTGTGTTGTATACGCGGCTGGCGAGGCGGCAATGACGTCTAAGGCGTGGGAGCGAGAGAAGTTTGAGAGTAAGCGAGATGGCAATATTCAGACGGCTGTTTTGTTTGGTATTAGTTTTCATTCACAACAAACGACTTTTTCGATCAAAACCAAGAAATAATATAGTTACTTCGGTAAAATAACTTCAAATTGAATGAATAATATATGCACGTAAATAATGACAATGTTTTATGGGTGACAATAAACAATTTCGTGTTGGTTTATCGAATTTAACGTTCGCAGCTGTTCAAACAACAACAACTGCACTTTAGGCCTAGTATGAGTTACAAATACGTTCACAGTTTTCGAATTCGTATAATATTACTGCCGTCGAAGTGTCAAACTAGTAATTCATACGGTAATAAAGAAAAGAATCGCTAGAAAACTAATTTCATATTCTATTATTATGAAACAAAATAAACCATATAATTAATTTCAATTCATCATAGTTCCCACTAGTGGCTACTAATATTTGACGTATTGAGAGAAAACGAAAACTTTCATGTTTTTACAAAACTATTAAAACTTGTACTAGGCCTACTTGTCACTCTCTCGCGGGCGATTAAATGAGTTGCGGTCAATTGACCGTAACTAAATGCGCAATTTCTTTGTACCGCTCAGCTTGTCTAGTAGTATACATTAAAGTCTTTGGTTGCATGACATTATATGCAAGTTCGTACATCAATTCGCGCCGTGCGAGCCGCATCGGTTGCAGACATTGCATTAATTTCGATGACCGCTGCGTTTACGGCTTGTGCGGCACGGATAGGTATACGTTCACCCTTACGATACTGTATAGGAAATGCTAATGCACTTTGTACTCGATTTCCTCGAGGAAAAAGAAAACAATATAAAATTATAATATTCAAAAGACCTGGGTTGAGTTACTTCGTGCTTCTTTTTAAACCAATGGCCTTCCAAAGCAACGGTAGAGATGTTTTTATGTAATTTAATCTATTGTTGACGTGTAGAATACATACAATAGAGTAGAGTATATTGTGTCGTACTTGCAAAATAATCATTTTGATTTTGGTCCACTTGCATGACGATCCTAAATCGAGATTTACCATTAAATATATGTGAGAAACGTTTAATCGTATGAACATTTAACATAAGTAAACATGTGTAGGGGCTAAAATTTAGGGTCGTCATGTAAGTAAGTAATTTATTAACTCAATCACTTAATTTTGGTTGATAAACTATCTCATCAGCAGATTCTTAAGGCATAGATAGCCATCATAAAAATTACGTTTCATTGTCCTCAAGCAAAAGACCGCAAAAATGTTCTTCTTAATTATTCGCCTCACGAAAATGTTATCAATAAATTCCTACTGCAAAGTATGATAGGCCCGGCGGTTCATAAAAACACAAAGGATTTCATTGTACTCATTGTAAAAGAGCGACGGGTCATCTCTTTGTTAGCAATGAACTTAGTATTTGGCCTCCGACTGCGATGTTTCGGGTGAAAAAGATTCCTTTTCGCAGACGTGTTGAAATGGACGTTGATAAACTGTATGCTTACTTTTGTCGGATAATTTTTGCTTGAAATTATAGTAGATTTTTACTATGAATCATAAAAATGATGTATAATTAAAATTCTTCTTCTACCACTTGCTTTTATGCCTCTCGCAGTGAGGTCTGCGCAACATGCTTTTTAACACATGTTGCAAATAAATTTGGCTTGTAGTTTTACGACCGGCCGCCTGCCTGACGTTAAAAAACTATAGAGAGACCCCTCTCCATAGTTTTTTTTTAACAGTGACACACATAGTCCTGACCCCACACTAGGTAAACCTGTATCGTGGGTATCAGGAACTACGAGGGACTTGCGGTTCCACAACACCCAGACCCGAAACAATTTTTTGTAGATCACACAAACGTTTGTCTCGGTGCGGGAATCGAACCCACGGCCGGCTACTCGCCCGCTGCGCCACGGAGGCTGTCAAAGTTAAAATTAATGTATTAAAATTATAAACGGTACTAACCCAGCGGGGAGCCGCACGGTTCCAACTGAACACATAGCACTGATTTTTGAAGGAACGTGTGTATTCATTGTAAATTGTCGCCTGCATAAGGTGAAGGAAAACATCGTGAGAAAATGTAACAATAATATTAACTAATTATGAGTAAGCGTTATTGCAATCAATGCTCAAGGATTGGTAGACTGCATGGACTCAAAATTGGTTATTTTTATAATATTACATGCAACATTTTATGTGTAATTAAAAAAAAATGGCACTTGTAGAGACTGCCGATAGAAGTGAAAACTTAGAACTTTTAGTATTAAAATTTGAAATTTCATAATGTTTGAATTAAAATTATCAACATCGATCTGGTTTTCACATCGATTGACACTCCGAGCAACAATTATATGCATGTTTAAATGGTTTTTTTGTACTCACTATTGTACTGCACAATGATTCTACAATTAAACGATTCAAATAATAATCAAACAAAAACACTATTTCAACAGTGCACAGTATATACACATTGAACTTTTCACTAAATCCATTCAATTTCACTTATAAGATATACACAGCACTAATGTTGTACTATACGTCAGCTGTATAACTACAGATATACTGCTATAAGCATGTCGGTGACGCGGACCCATAGGAATCTCCCCTACCAAAAAGTGTCCAACGTGGCGAAAGAAGTTTTCACTTCAATAATAATAATATATAATAATAAATAATATATATTTATAAGTGGTAGAGCCACGCTGTAGACAATTTTGTCTACAGCATGAATGGGCCGGCTCGTCCGGGTCGTTACCACTGTCTCACAGAAAACCGGCGTAAAGTAGCAGCTTGCTGCTGCGTTTCGTACGGTGAGTGGGATATCCGGAGGCCCAAATCCCCCTCCCCTTCCCAATCCCTTATTATCCCATTCCTTTAAGGTCGGCAACGCGCCCATAATTCTTTTGTATTGTGGGCGTACATGGGCGGTGGAGATCGCTTACCATCAGGTGACCCACTTGCTCGTTAGCCAGCCTATACCATAAAAAAAAAAAAAAAAATTTGCCCTGTATTATATACGTCTCATTGCTGGGCACAGGTCTGCTTTTCTTAATGAGAGGGGTTAGGCTTTAGACGCTGGCCTAATGCAGGTTGGTAGACTTCACATGCCTTGTTTCTTAAAGAGAATATATCATGTATGCAGGTTTCCTCAAGATGTTTCCTTCACCGTTAAAGCAAGCTATAACAATAAATACGTCAGTCAATAAGTCAGAGGTGCATACTCTTGGGACTGGTTTCAAACCTGCGACTTTCGTCTCGACAGACCACGCCACTCCCCGCTGAGCGATCGCTGCTTACATAATTATGCGTGATTGTACATTAAAAATATACAAATAGATACTCTTCCATTTTTAAGATAATTAAAAAGGGAATAAGACATTATGCTGTTACATTTTATTACAAGAAGTAAGAGCTATTAGAATTCAAAGAAATGTCCTCGAAATGGTCGATGTTGCTGACAAAGCTTTTAGCGCGGAAACTTGCCCCAAAACAACTCTCGAACATTCGGAGCAAAATCTAATTATTCCAGAACACGCTTAATCTAATTAGGAATTTTCTAAAAGGCTTATTACGAGAACGTTGTTACGAAGTGTTAGCTATTCTATATAACACTGTCAAAGTTTATGCGGTTGTTTCGCTTGTAATTAATAGCTGGTCCCAATTATATTACGAAATGCCAGTGTCAGCCCGGAGTTTGGTATTGTGCCTGGTTTGGCGATAGGCTCGCCCCATCACAACATGGGATGGAAATAAGCTAATAATGTGGGTGTACTGGTTACACCTCTGCCTACCCCTTCCAGGATTATAGGCGTATTATTGAGTGCGTAGATATGCCAGTTCATAGTGTCTGTAATATTTAAGTACTATTTTAATGTACACTACTGAATGTTGTTTGGTGATATTTAAAGTTGTAGTTAGTTCAATTTCATTAACGAAATAAAACAATTTTAAATTTAATAATATAAAGACACCTTGAACTCTGTATGCTCTTACAAAAACGAAGTGGCGGTATCATGCTGCCGCGATGTGTTTTTTATAGTCGAAAAAAGAAAAAAAAAATGGAAGAGGTTCCCAATTCGATGGGGGGTTTTTTTTTATATGTATAACCACGCATAACTCCGCCAAATGTGGCTGATTTGGATGATTCTGTTTTCATTCGAATCAAAGTAGTAAATTCATATAGATCAAAGTTGATTCCATTTAAATTTCAAGAAGAAATTACACTTTTAATGGGATTAAATCGGGAATGAAAGAATAAAACTATGTCATTTTGATGACACTCACTAAAAACAATTTTTTTTTTTACTTAAAATACCAATCGGTGTTATCCAAAATATTTTCCCAGAGGGGTTGACGTCAGGCCAGCGGCCGGTCGCAGAAGTTTCGCCATTGCCTCGCGCCTAGGCTATTAAAATAAAATTGTGAATTAAGTACAATTATTTTCAAAGACATTGTTTAAACGTTAATAAAATAAATGAATTTTATCTAGGTTAAAAGGCTTATTTATTTATTTAAATTTTTTTAACAGTTGGAGATTTTTTTTATTTCAAACATTTTCGTAATCAAATCGCGAGCCACTCTGAAGTAGCCAACGTACACATTGCTTAAATAAAATATTTCGGCCGTGAAGCTACGAAATTTAAGTTAACCTTGTTGAAAATGGCACAGTTAAGAGGTCGGACTACTTTATGTATACTTACAGCAAGAGTCTACACACGTTCTTTTTTTTGTCTTTTTAACTAACGACTGAAAGAGGAGTGTTATAAATTTTACACATTATATCTCTCTTTGGTATAAATAAATACACCCAAAAGCCACAATCATAGACTACCACTCCTAACCCCACAGTAAGATACGCGTGTGTCGTGGGTATCAGTAACTAGGAGATACTTTCGGTCTCACAACACCCAGACCCAAAACAAATATTTGTGGATCACACAAATGTTTGTCTCGGTGTGGGTATTGAACCCGTGGCCGTCTGTTTCATAGCCGGCTACTCACCTACTGCGCCACGGAGGCTATCATGGCACCTTATCGAATATATCAACATGCGTTTATTGAAAGCTTGTTAATTCGAGGTGATTTTTAAATATGTAGAAGAAAATTTCATGTTTATCCAATTAATTAATGTCTGGGAAATTTTTATTGCCCCTTAAACCCCCAACAAAAAAGAGAGGTGTTATAAGTTTGACCCCCTTGTATATCTCTCTCTCTCTGTGTGTAGCATCATAACGAATGGACCAATTTGATTGCGTTTTTATGATTAAAAGCTGGTTTCATCGAGATAGTTAGAGGCCCAAAAATCCTCTCTCTTCTTACTTCCTTTATTATCTCTTTAAGGGTAACAACTCGTACTTGATTCTTTTGGTATTGTGAGCATTCATGGGCGGTGGAGATTACTTACCATCAGATGATCCGCAAAAGAATAAAGATGCAGATTGAAGCTTCCTGGACCGTATTTATTTTCGTGTTCCGTAGCTTAATCTAAGGTGTCTTATTTTTGAACACG
Organism: Mimas tiliae; assembly: GCA_905332985.1. Taxonomy (NCBI): domain Eukaryota; kingdom Metazoa; phylum Arthropoda; class Insecta; order Lepidoptera; family Sphingidae; genus Mimas; species Mimas tiliae. The sequence goes on along the minus strand of HG995262.1, from coordinate 4,831,635 downwards.
CGACTCGATGTAGCTGGCGATGGTATCACCCGCGCCCTATAAATATTTGATCGTCCTCGGCGCGAACATGTCTTGAAGCTGCTTATGTTTTATTTGCTACTGGCTTCTCAACACGGTTTTACTTGTTTTTCTGTGTTTTCGATGGTCGCATGTCTTCCTGAATTTTTAGGTTGTTTACTATTTTTCCAATTTTTTAGACCCGACAAATAAGAACACAAATAGACACGCATAAGTTGGTGTCTAGTCCAACTTGTATTTATTAACGTTTTACCGGTACTTAGAACGAATACATACATACGCACTCACGCCTGTAACCCCCGAAGGGGTAGGCAGAGGTGTAACCAGTACATCCACATCGCCGAGCATATCCCATGATGTGATAGGGGGCGAGCCTATCGCCATACCGGTTACAATTCCAGACTCCGGGCTGATACTCAGCATTTCGTAATAGAAAAACCCAATATCACGCTTAACCGACCCGGGGATCGAACCGGAGATCTTAGCGTCCACTTCAGTCGTAATGCGTACGCATTACAACTGCGCTACCGAGGCAGTCTAGAACGAAACCAACTTAAAATATTTTTCTCATAATATTTTGTTTCCATATCTCCCTAGTTTGTAATTCACATTAAACCACCCAGATGGCGGTATCACTTACGTAGTATTTTTATTACGAGCTAACACGAGATACCCTCGGTCGTACATTCGCATGCGGCGCACGAACACACTACGTGTTTGTTCCACCACAGTATGCTATCCTAGTACATCAAGAAATACGATGTCGTATGCATTTTACAGATACCACTAGCTTTCAGACCAACTCGTATGATATTTGAATATTTTTGATGTTTATGGTGCATAAACTCGGTAATACAGATGGAAAATAAATATATTACACTAGCTGTCCCGTGCAGTTTCTACCGCAACTACAGCAGCTCCACCTACCGGGTCGAATTGTGAATCTAAGCCATCCAGGGTACCACTTAAACGCATACAAAAAAAAACATTCAAATCGGTCCAACCGCTTAGGAGGAGTTCAGTGACATACACACGTACAGTAGAGTAGTATAGTAGAGTATATATATAAAGATATAGTTAACAGATATTGGAGTGTAAGTGGGTCAACAGCTTCGAAAGCCAACCTGCACATGGTTCACTCTGCTGATTAACTGATGAGGCGAAACTTGGTTCCCGTTTAAGATTGTGAGGGTCAGACGGCGTGTCACCCTATATAATACCAAATACCGTCAAATCTTCGGAATGAGAAGATGGACTCTGGTATTAAGCCAGGAAAGTGCCAGGCAGGAAGAAGAAGAAACATAGATCATAAAATGGATCATAAAATCAATTTCTAGTTATATAACTCACTAGCTTTTGCTCGCTTTTGCGTAAATAGACTTTTCCGAAATAAAACGTAGCCTATAACCGGCTCCAGGGTCCCATTTATCTCTACATCAAAATTCATCAAAATCGGTTCAGTGATTTAGGCGTGAAAGCGTAACAAACAAATAGATAATTTTTTTTCATAAAAAGTATCCTATTATACCTCCAAGAACATGTGCACAAAGTTTCATGATGATCGGTTAAGTAGTTTTCGCGTGAAAGCGTAACAAACAAACTTACATTCACATTTATAATATTAGTATGATGATTCTGTTTAACATTTTATGAATAAATCAAAACAACTACGAGGAACATTCATAAATTACTCTTTGAGTGGTAGAGCCACGCTGTAGATAGTTTTGTCTATAGCATGAATGGGCCGGCTCGTCCACTGTCTAATAACCGGCGTAAAGTAGCAGCTTGAGATATCCGAAGGCCCAAATCTCGTTCCCCTTCCCAATCGCTTAATTATCTCTTTCCTTTAAGGGCCGCAACGTGCCCATGATTCTTTTGGTATTGCACGCGAATATGGGAGGTGGAGATCTCTTACCATCCAGGTACTCACTTGCTCGTTTCCCGGTTATAAAAAATACATAATTTTTATCCGGTTTTGATTTTGACCGGGTTTTGCTTACATCGGTCATACCTTACATGTTACAACTTACAAATGAGTCCCATGGCAGTAAATACCAAACGGTGAACCCAAAAACGTTGCCCAAAACATTCTGAATAATCTACAAACATTGGGACAAAGTTTTAAGCTTTACGAGAACAAATTATCGTCCGTAACCTACCTTTAATAATAAATAGCAGTTAAACATCTAACTTTGGTAATAATTTTATTTGGTGAACAACACAGGTTTTGTGTTCACATTTTAGATGGTCTACAGATTTAGTTGCTAAGTGTTAGGTTTTAACACTGTTTTGGAGAAAATGTTATATCAATTTTGAACTAAGGATAATTTATGACTTGTTTTAAAAGGTGTAGGCAGTGAAAATATTCACCGAGTAGGTACTTATTCATATATAACTGATTTAAAAAAGGAGGCTCTGTATTCGATCTGTTCGTAGGTATGCGATTTTCATAAAAAATCTATTTTGATGAATATGTGATATAGTGATTTCTTAGGTTTACGCGAATATTACTCATTGAAATAAAACTAGTTTATACGGATTTTATCGCGGTTTAATTTTTAATTTTTATTTTAGTCCCGACGTTTCGAAAGCTTTTCAGCCTTCGTGGTCACGGGAGAGACTGAGGTGTAGGTCGTCTCGAAAAGTTAATGTTACAATGGCTACCTTCATTTTAAAATAATACATATATTTCCAATTATTTAAAAAAGTTAGTTGACACTAGTCCGATCTACGCAGAAAGAGCTCACGGTATCTTGAGGTCTGGCAGTTGGTCTTTTGGGTTCCGATTTAATTAAATGTATAATTGGAGCCCAGGCTTGTGCAAGCTTCCAACCATCTTCTCTATTGAAATTTGGGTGTTTCTTAATTTCAATAGCCTCACGAATCATCCTAGGTAGGAATCGGTGTTCTTTGGCAAGGATTTGTGGTTTGTCAAATCTAAGGTAATGTTTGGAGCCTTCATCTGAATGTTCAGCAACTGCAGACTTCGTAGAGCGTCGGTGTTTAACATCAGCTATGTGTTCTTTTAAGCATAGGGACCCGCGTAAAGAACACCGATTCCTACCTAGGATGATTCGCGAGGCTATTGAAATTAAGAAACACCCAAATTTCAATAGAGAAGATGGTTGGAAGCTTGCACAAGCCTGGGATCCAATTATACATTTAATTAAATCGGAACCCAAAAGACCAACTGCCAGACCTCAAGATACCGTGAGCTCTTTCTGCGTAGATCGGACTAGTGTCAACTAACTTTTTTAAATAATTGGAAATATATGTATTATTTTAAAATGAAGGTAGCCATTGTAACATTAACTTTTCGAGACGACCTACACCTCAGTCTCTCCCGTGACCACGAAGGCTGAAAAGCTTTCGAAACGTCGGGACTAAAATAAAAATTAAAAATTAAACCGCGATAAAATCCGTATAAACTAGTTTTATTTCAATGAATATGTGATATCTCACTAAAAGTTGTAAAAACATAATCTCTTTTGAAATAAATATTAATAAGCTCAATATTTCAAGATTTTTAGTAAAAATGAGAGTTGAAAATGTAATAGGAGTTGAGAATTTAAATAGCAAAATGATTTATGTGCAAATTGAAGTCGCCGGCAAGTGATTGATTATTAATGAAACTTTTTATTATTTGATTTCAATTTATACTATTGTGAAAAAATACCTATAATATGTAAAAAAAACCCTGATTGGCGTTTTAACTATGATATCAGAATCGATATTCAAATGTAATGAAAAATCTCCCAGACGAAAATTGGACTATAAAAATAATCATATTTATTTATTTAACTTATATTAATATTGTTTGTCAACCGTCTTTCGATTGATTACCTCTGCAAAAGCGATGGCTTGAAGCCAGAGCGAGATAACAAGTTGCGGCGTCCACGTCCAATATAGAAACAAGCAGGTCACTTGCCTGATGGTTAGCGCTACGCTTGCCCATAAACAGAAACAATACCACGCAGAACTTTGAATTACAAGGCACTGTATGACACTGGACTGTGCTCGACCCCCCAGACATAAGTAGGAGATCTATAATGAAGTCAGTTTTGTCTACGGCATGAATGCCCTGCGCGTATGCTGGATGTTTATGAGTCGTGGAAATCACTTACCATCAGATGATATGCCCAGTAATTTCACTGGCTTCAATGTCCTTCAAACCGCACACGTAACCACATACATTAATTTCTCGCATCTCGACTAAACACGAGACAGAGTGATATCGCATGTCCTTTGTGGTTCAGAGTAGAAATTAGGCCCACCGTTCTGTACAACTGTCAGTGACCTGACCCAAATGTAACTAAATACCCTTTATATTGTCTTCGAATGGTATTTATGCATGACATTTTGGACTATTTGGACTGGCTCGGTGGCGTAGTTGTAATGCGTACGCGTTACGATTGAGTCCAAAGCTGAGTTCTCGGGTTCGATCCCCGGGGTCGGATAAAGTGGTATTAGATTTTTATATTACGAAATGCTCAGTATCAGCCCGGAGTCTGAAATTTGTACCCAGTATGGCGATAGGCTCGCACCCTATCACATAGTCGGACGGAGATACGCTCGGTGTACTGGTTACACCTCTGCCTACCCCTTCGGGGACTACGGGCGTGAGCGCGTATGTATATTTTGGACTATGTTTTATATAAAGGTGAATGTACTTAGAATAACATACATAAGGTCACGCCTATATCACTGAAAGGGTGGGCAGAGGTGCAACTAGGGTTGCACTCACGTTTCGCTGAGCTTATTTCCATCCCATGTGATAGAGGCGAATGTATCATCATACCAGGCAGATTTTAATCCCGGGCAATTCATATGTTTTTCGAATCGATAACAAACCCAAATTGTGATTGCCTGACCTAGGAATTGAAACCAGGGCGTCACGGTTCTCAGCCTTAGTACGTTACCACTAGACCAATGAGTCAAATCTACTACGATATTGTTTTTTTTATAGCATAGGCTGGTAAACGAGCTAGTGGGTCACCTGATGGTAAGTGATCTCCACCGACCATGTCATTGTGAACATTACCAGAGGAATCATGAGCGCATCGCCAATATTAAAGGAAAGGGATAATTAAGGGATTAGGATGGGGAGAGGGATTTGGGCCTCCGGATATCTCACTCACCGTACGAAACGCAGCAGCAAGCTGTTACTTTACGTCGGTTTTCTGTGAGACAGTGGTAACGACCCGGACGAACCGGCCCATTCATGCTGTAGCTAAAACTGTCTACAGTGCATCGTGGCTCTACCACTCATATATACCTATGTCCTGTTTATTGACCACCTCGGTGGCGCAGTGGGGGAGTAGCCGGCTGTGAAGCGAGAGGCCATAGGTTCGATTCTTGCACACAGACAAATGTTTGTGTGATCCACAAAAATTTGTTTCGGGTCTGGGTGTTGTGGATTGGCAAGTCCCTCGTAGTTCCTGGTATACACGATACAGGCTAACCTAGTGTGGGGTCAGGACTATGTGTGTGACTGTTGGGTGTATTTATTATTATTTATTATTTGTTATTTGCTCGCCTCTATCGATGAACTCTCTTCGGGGTTTTGTTATGAATTACGTTACTGACCGAGGTACCTAGTAGTAAAATATCCGCAAAAACCAAAGTAATTAATTCCAAATCAATCGAATTTTCGTATACTAATTCTAACCAAATATTAATAAAGATTACACGGGCGGCAAGCTTAGCGATTTTATTATCTTTATTATGAGGGGAAAACCTGGATTAACAGATTTTAATCTTAATATTGCTCTTAAAAGACAATTTTAATGGCGAAGTCGAGTGGGCTCGTAAAAAGAGGAGTTCCAAAAAGTTTCCGAGGTCAGGTAATTTTTATTCAGAAGTGTAATATTCATAATTTGGAATTGATAATGGCTCTTTTAACTGTTGTTGATGTCTCCTTTTTATATTTGACTTCTGGAAAATTTGGAAAATATTTTATCTTTCTAGTTGTTAGATTTTTCTTATTAACCTGTTATAGAAAAGTGACTTTCATTTTTTATTTTATTTTTATTAGCTTGAGTGATGAAACGCTTGGATAGACGTGGTCTCCGTCAAGGTTGGCGCCAACTTGGAAAGGCCTATGTCCAGCAGTGGACGAATTCAGGCTGATGATAATGATGAGTGATGAAACGAGCACGTCGCTCGCCTGGTGGTAAGCGCCACGCCTGCTCATAAACAGATACAACAACACATAGAACTTTGAACTACAAAGCACTGTATATCATTGGACTGCGCTCGTCACCCGTATTACATAAAATATTGTTGCCCAGAGAATGCCCAGTAATTTCACTGTCTTCAATGTCCTTCAAACCGGAACACAACAGTGCTTACACATTGCTACTTGGCGGTGAAAATAGACAAGCATACAAGGGACTTATCACCTTGACTACACTGGAGCTGATGTTATACAGTATAGTCCAAATATAATGTCAACAGTTAAGAGACACTGCGTCCCTCGATTGTCGACAGAATTAAGATATAGACTGCACTGTCTAGGTATACAAAATGTAACAAAAACCCTTTTCAGAAAATCAGAATCGATATTCAAACGAAATGAAATAACTCGCATACGAAAATGGGACTGTAAAAATAATCATATTTATTTTTTAAACTTTAATTATTGAATTGTTTGTGAACCGTTTTTCGAGTGATTATCTCTGCAAGAGCGATGTCTCAGAGCCAGAACTAGACAGCAAGTTGCGGCGTCTACGTGCATCAAACGCGCCGCGCCGCGTGTGGTTTCGTCAATACCTAACATCAATCGGCTGTTCATCAGTTTTCAGATGAAAATAACACTTTTTAAATAAGTTCATTTTTTAAGCTACATGTGTAAGTATAATATCTCGCTTCTGTTTATTATTTTTTTATTCAAATATTTTTATTTAGCTGGCTATATGTCTATCTTCACGACCTAGAAAAGGCCACCAAGGTTTTTCTTACATACTGTATAATTGACTTACCATCTAGTCAAATGTAGTCCTTGCCGAGCCAGGATATAAATATAATATTGAATCGTTTGATTGCATGCAACTTGCAATAGGTTTCATGCGTTTATTTTTTGTATAAGTTTAATCAATAGCTTACATTTCCTATGATTCATAATAGAAAGTTCATTTGCACGTTCCGAGGAGGAGTATATCTACAATATAATTGACGATTTAAAAGATCTTGGATAAGGCTATTTAAATAAATAATATTATGACTTTGAAAGAATTGTATTAATCGCCTCAAAAATATTACAGTTATAGGCTACTTAAGTCTGGTGGAAGGCATGACAATGACAATAAAAATATGTACGACATATACGATAACGTAAACCTATACGATGGTCATAATGCGGCGCACGTGTGAGGGAGATAGCGAGATGGCCCCACTACTTCATTTTATTTCACACGCGATTGAATATTTGAAATATTAATTGTGGTCTCGTTTTTCCATCGATTTTGATTCAGTTTTCGTATACATTTATTTTCGAACTCAAGTTCATGAATCAACCCAATTCTTATTTTGCACAAACGACCCAGACGAGCTGGTCCATTCATGCTGTAGACAAAACTGTCTACGGTGTGGCTCTACAACTCAGAAATCAGCTTTTTAATTTATTGAAGTGAAAACTTCTTTAGGCGCGTTGAGCACTTTTAGGGTGAAAAAAAATCATGGAACTCGCGTCATCGTCACCGAACGCTTCCCATGAGCTATATATATGTATACTGTGTATATATGTACATAGATATACCTCCGTGCGTTATTAGTATACATTATATATACAAAGAGTATATCTCTCTACATATAAAATAAATTGTTCATTAACACTTCTTTACAAACCAAAAATAATTCGAAAATAATAATGTAATAGCTCGGCGATACAATTCACAAGTTACTTAGTTTTCACTTCTATCGGCAGTCTCCAAAGACTGCCCCGCATGTTTTTTTTTATTTGAAGGATTATATTTAAACATACATTGTATTGCTTACTGCATTATTCCTAAGTAAAATTATGTTATCACGTGAGTGACGACCAGTCTTTGTTGATAATAAACTTCTTTAAACCTTATATACATTGTGAAATAGGCCCTTATATTCAAACACTTTGCAATATAAACGAGCAGTAAATATGTCATGGCAACAAATTGCGGGATAAAGGTCTTCCCCACCCAACTTGTCTGTGTCCGACATGCTTTAGCCTTAGTGGGATTACCTCATAATGTTACCTTTGCGTCACTTACATAAACAAACAAACAAGGGTACGACTTTCTGTAAAACAAGAAATTGCCGCCCCACGTCAATCAGTCTTTTTAGTAGTTCTATGGCAACGATAGCTTAGCGCGAAGTGGATTGTCGAAACGAAAGTCGCAGGTTCGAAATAAGACCTATGACTATTCTAAGTTACGTGCGTATTAATCAAAGACTTTAATGTACTACTAGACAAGCTGTGCGGTACATAGAAATTGCACCACTAAGTTACAGTCAATTGACGGGAACTTAATATTACTATCCCGCTTACCCTAAACTAGGCCCCTATCGCGCTCCCTGGATGTGAGGTGTCAAACTCCCACGTTATGTGACGGAATTTTAATTCTAAACAGCCCGCTTGTAGTATACATTAAAGTCTGGTATTGATTGTTAATTATCGCTTGTTTTGACGGTATAGGAAACATCGTGAGTAAACCTGCATACATGAGAACTCCATAATAATTTCGAAGGTATGTGAAGTCTGCCAACCCGCATTAGGCCAGCGTGGTGGACTAAGGCTTAACCCCTCTCTCTCAGTAGAGGAGGCCCATTCCCAGCAGTGGTATGTGTATAATACAGAGCTAGTATTATTATTGTATAGATAGACGGCCTCGGTGGCGCAGTTGTAATGCGTACGCGTAACAACTGATGCTAACGCTGAGGTCTCGGATTCCATCCCCGGATCAGAGTGATATTGGGTTTTTCTATTACGAAATGCTCAGTATCAGTCCGAAGTTTGGAATTTGTGCCCAGTATCGCGATAGGCTCGCTCTCTATCACATCAAGGGACGTAGATACGCTCGCTGAAAAGTTGGGGTACACATTACACCTCTGCCTACCCCTTCGGAGATTATGGGCGTAAGTGTGTATCTATACTAATATTATAAAGCTGAAGAGTTTGTTTGTTTGGTTGAACGCGCTAATGTCAGGAACTCTTGGTCCGATTTGAAAAAATATTTTAGTGTTAGATAGCCCATTTATTGAGGAAGGCTATAGGCTATATAACATCACGCTAAGACCAATACGAGCGGAGCACTATTGACGAACCGGGTTTTTCCTTTTGAGAGCTTCCGCTGCGTGCGCTGCGGAAACGGTTAAAGTTTCGCTAAAATAATGTATGACAGAATTGTTCCCCTTTAAAAGTTCTAAAAAACAGTCCGGGACAGCATATGTCTATATTTTAAGATTGGCTCACTATAACCTTTTTTATGCTAACCAAATTTGTTTTAAAATAAAGCATTACTTGTGAAGGTGTTTTTATAAAGATGATATTAATCCTTATCCAAATAAATACGTTATTCATTATAAGTATTTAATTTAAAAGAAATTTGCCCTTTACATCATTTGATTTCAATGAGTATCTTAGAAGATATCGCAGTTTTAAAATAACATCGCAGCAAAATAATGATCAAGCACGTAATAATGATGTACACAAGGCGCCGGCCGGCACAGAATAACAGCTAATAGTACTGTGCCGGCGCGGCGGGCAGTCGTGAGGGGGAAGCGCGAACGTAAATGAAGTCGCGGGTAAAATTTTGCGTTATCCCAAAGTAACTATTCCACGCGGACGAAGTCGCGGACAAAAGCTAGTGTATATATAATTCAGTGAATAAAGGCCAAAAACCATCAATAATGATGTCGCAGTATGAAGTCATGATCGATAAACCCATTCCGGTGGCACATTTTATTAACCGTAACTGTTCGAATGGTACAATAAATCCTTCCGCGCACTACCGCATTGCGGAAGCAGCCTGTCTTTGCCACAATTTGTAAGAATTAAAATGGTATTTGGAAGTGCAATTATTTTTGCCGCTGCGCTCTTAAATCTGGCGGAGTTTGCATTTTCTATGTTTTTGAATAAAACGTACAATTTCGTATTTATCGAGGTGATACAAGTTGTTGGTTTATCATTTTTGTATTATGATGTAAGTAGATAGATTCTGCCCAGAGGAGTTGATGTCAGGCAGGCAGCTGGTCGTAAAAACTACAAACCAAATCTTTCTGTAACATGTGTTAAAAAGCATGTTGCGCCGACCCCACTGCAAGTGGGATAAGAGAAGGAAGTATGTAGATAGATAGTAACTCTTTATTGTAGACATATAGAAAACAGACATCAGTAAACAGCGTTATATGTATATATACTGTAATATTTTAAAGAGAAAAGATTTGATTGTTTGTTTGCATTGAATAGGCTCCGAAACTACTGAACCGATTTGAAAAATTCACTCACTGTTGGGAAGCTACACTATCCCCGGATGACATAGGCTTCTTTTTATCCCGGAAAAGGTGGTTCACGCGGGCGGAGCCGCGAGCAAAGGCTAGTCTTCTATATATTAAAACGTGAAGAGAAAACTTAGGGCCCCTTTTTAAGCATATTGCGCGCACAGAGGAGTGTGAGATTTGGAATAGTTAAAGTTTATATGGATAAAGAGTGCAGAAAGCTATTTAAATATAATATCTGTAACAAATATGTACATTTAATTAAATAAAAATCAATCATTAATTGTCTACGTTTCTTGTTACTGTCAATATAATCAATATAGTAATATATCAATATAGTATAAAATTATATATAGTCAATATAATTTTGACAGCCTCCGTGGCGCAGCGGGCGAGTAGCCGGTTGCGAAGCGAGAGGCCGTAGGTTCGATTCCCGCACTGAGACAAATGTTTGTGTGATCCACAAAAATTTGTTTCGGGTCTGGGTGTTGTGGGACCGCAAGTCCCTCGTAGTTCTTGATACCCACGATACAGGTTTACCTAGTGTGGGGTCAGGACTATGTGTGTGACTGTTGGGTGTTTTTTTTTTATTTTTTTTAAATATATGAATGTGAAATCTCGCAGCTGGCGTAATAGAACAAAATTCTAAAACAAAAAATAGGTTGAGTTGAGTACTGGTCAGTATGCGATCACTAGTAATAAAAGTGGCGGCCTTATCTCGAAAAGCGATCTGTTCCAAGTAAGTAATTAATTATTGGGTGTAGAGGAATAATGTGGAAATGATGTATGGTGGTACACAGCGCGCACCGCACATCGTCAACTGATCCTGACTCGCGCCACTAAAGTTTCCGCGACACTTTATATACATATTCTGAACACCAGCCATTGGAGGGGCGTGAATGTCTTTATCCGGAACAACCCCCGCCATTATAAATCGACCCCCTAAGACCCCCTCAGAGGATGATTTTGGAGATATCGCGAAATACGTAGTTGCTTGCTTACTTGTTTTTAAGAGTCCTCCTACGAAGTCTGGAGTCGAAATGTGTATTTAATATTTTTTCTCCATACAAACTTATATACTTGACCTCTTTAGGGGATGTATTTTATGTGCTTACTTACGTCATAAAAGGAACCTATGTGCAAAATTTAATGCTTCTAAACCCCATGGATATATCACGCTTCAGCTCATCGAATAAGTTTTTTATAACAGACGCTGGCAAACGAGCAAGCGGGTCACCCGATGGTAAATGATCTCGACTGCCGATGAGCACCCACAATATCTGAAGAATCATGGACGAGGTGCCGAGCTTAAAGGAAAGGAAAGATTAAGGGATTAAGTAGGAGGAGATTTGAGCCTTCGGAATTCTCACTCACCGTTCGAAACGAAATAGCAAGATTTAAGCAACCCTTGGCGCAGTCAGTCTATGGATGGGTGACCGTTTATTAGTACTGAGCTTCTCCGTGCTTCGTAGGGCACGTAAAATGTCGATCCCGGCTGGACAGAAGTCACGAAGGCCTACGCGTGGCTTAAAAACTTTGACCCAAGGTTGGCCACTAACCATTCGATATAGAATAGAATAACGAGTAAAAATTCTATATGTTACTTTTAAACTAAAAATAATTGTTACGTGGAGTTATTGAAAACGAGTTTCGAACTCGAGCAACTTTTTAATTATTATTCATTACTTTTAATATTTATTAAACTTTTAACGCAGTCGCGGACTTTCACCCGGCGGCGATGTTCGTCTGGTTTTTTTCATTGTAATTAGATTTATTAATAAAAATGTTATAAAAATCAAAGATTAGTTTAGTTATGCGACATTCTTTTTTAAACAGTTTTGTTTAGAGCATAAATGGGCTGGCTCACCCAGGTCGGCTTGCTGCTGCGTTTCGTATGGTGAATGAGATATCTGGAGGACCAAACCCCCTTCCCCTTTCCAATCCCTTAATTACCCCTTTAAGGTCAGCAACATGATTCTTATGTTTATGGACAGTGGAGATCACTTACCATCGGGTGACCCACTTGCTCGGTTGCCGGACTATGCTAAGTTAATCAAAAATTCATTAGGTGGTAGGTCTCTCGTATATGAGATGCCATCTAGGGTTTGTCTATTTCTACCGCCAAGTGTTTAAGCACTGTTGTGTTTCGATTTGAAGAACATCGAAGCTTGTGAAATTAATGGACAGGTGACGAGCGCAATCCAGACTCGGTACAAAATACGATATATGGCGTAATCCAGTGCCATATATCGTATTTTGTATTTCAATATACTATGTGGCGTGACGGTTACCAACTGGCGAGCGACCAGCACGTTTAGTCACTCAGGCTAATAAAAAATAGGCAGTGGCTTGGTAGTGGACGCGGCCGGGTGTTGTACGTGAATACGTGTACGTAACGGGTAATATTTATATTTATTTTAATATTTTAACACCATATAAATTCACTGTAACTATTTCACACTAATGTTTTATATAGGCAATCGATAGATTTTGACAAGATCTGACGATTAAAACTTAGACGAACGTCGTAGTTTCTCGGAGTCAAAAGTTAAACTAAAAGGAAAACTCGAAACGCAGCAAAATTACTTCAAAATGGCGGCGCTTCCCCCTCCACCGCGCGCGATGTGTCATAGTCCCTACTTAGCGTAACGAATTCTTTGATCCTTTAGCTATCCAGTGGTGTAATTAAATTTTGGATGGAGATGATATATATGTATATGCAACACCAGACTGTATCGCCCGAATTTGTTATCATTTGTTTTTTTATTTGCCTCTCACTATGGAAGCAAATTTAAAGACGTATTCACGTCAAAAAGTCTTTAAATAAAAAAAATACAGCAAAATTTTACTTAAAATCTTCAAAACAAGTTTTACAAGAGGTTTCTGTATAAGAACAATGTAAACCTCGCTGACAAACACAACGTGAATACAAAACAAACGCTATTAAAGGCAGTAAGAAAGCTGTTTTAATCCTGAACTATTCTCTTTATCCCATTATTTATGAGATTATACACAAGAACTGCCTCGGTGGCGCAGTTGTAATGCGTACGCGTTGAGACTCAGGCTGACGCTGAGGTCTCGGGTTCGATCCTCAGGTCGGGTAAAAGTGATATTGAGTTTTTATATTACGAAATGCTCAGTATCAGCCTGGAATCTGGAATTTGTGCCCGGTATGGCGATGGCCTCGCCCCCTATCACGGTATGGGACGGAGCTCCGCTCGGTGAAATGTGGGTGCACTGGTTAGACCTCTGCCTACCCCTTCGGCGATTACAGGCGTGAGTGCGTATGTATACACAAGAAATATCAACAATATAGGTTCGTAATCGGGGATATCAAACTTGTTTTAATTAAATGATTTATTCTGTTATAAGTAACATAACTATGGGCGCTTTAACAAGTTACTAGTACTTAATTTTAATATATACCATTTTAAACTATGTTTTTAGTGATCGCCTAGAGGTCAATATTCGAATGTAATTTCGCGCCCATAATTCTTTTGGTAGTTTGGGCGTACATAGGTGGTGGAGATCACTCACCATCAGGTGACCCACTTGCTCGTTTGCTCTCTGAGTAGTAGAGCCACGCTGTAGACAGTTTTGTCTACAGCATGAATGGGCCGGCTCATCTGGGTCGTTACCACTGCCTCACAGAAAACCGGCGTAAAGTAGCAGCTTGCTGTTGCGTTTCGTACGGTGAGTGAGATATCCGGAGGCCCAAATTCCCCACCCCTACTCAATCCCTTACTTTCCCGTTCCTTTAAGTTCGGCAACGCGCCCATGATTATTTTAGTATTGTGGGCGTACATGGGCGGTGTTGATCACTTACCATCAGGTGACCCACTTACTGGTTTGCCGGCCTACACTATAAAAAAAAAGTAATTTACTCATGCGAAGCCACGAGCCAAAGCTAGTTACGTAGCATTGACAAGGGCATCTTATATCGTTTTAAATGTCACACTTCAGATTACTTTGGGAGTTTTTCGATTAATCGGGACGTTTAGTAAATAGTTCGTGCATGGCAAGCAGTTAGATCTAATGTAAATGAAACTTGAATACAAAGCGCTAGTAAACACCATTTACAGTTAATGTGTTATAAGTTTTGATTACAGCATTAAAAGAAAGAAACATTTATTCAACACTATATACATTGCTATTAGATTTTTAGTGGTAGTTACAGCAATAGCATGTAAATTCCAATACAATAACACAATCGCGACGAGTGTACCGAGTTGTCCGTTTTTTGTCCGAGTTTTCTTTTTACTACCGTACTCCGTCATCAGATCTGAACCAATTTTATATGGGACAACATCGCAACTAAACTCTATTGAATGACATTTTTACCAACAAAATCGTTTTGGCGGAGAAATCAAAGTACATTTTTAAGGATAAACCTCTTTCTCCATTTAGTGCTTTAATTGCGCCAAAATAGGTGGTTTATTTAACTTTCTATTTGATTAATTTCGTTGCGTGAGAAAGAAAATTTACAATTCCTATAGACTCGCCGAGCTTCACTGCTCGGTGTCAACAAAAATGCGTGCCACTGTCGATCCTGGTGCACAGGAGTTACAGTGGCGGGTGTGTGGACGAGATCATTTCTAATACAGTGATTCAAGAAAATATCAGAAATATGCTATATCCCATAATTTTTTTTTTACCCTTTCTTCATTCTTTTTTATCCATTATTCTTTTAAAGATGGAATAACAAGACCTTTTCTTTGTGGTTTTTCTTCTTCTTCTATCTGCCCATATCCTATTCCCTTTGGAGCCACAACAGGCTTTTTAAAACATGTTACAGAATGATTTGGCCTGTAGTTTTATGACCGGCCGCCTGCCTGACGACAGCCCTTTTAGGGAGAAAACACCCATCCCAAACAAATATTGTTGTAGATCACACAAATATCTGTCTGGGTGCGGGAATCGAACCCGCAGCCTTTTACTTCACAGCCAGCTACTCGCCCACTTCGCCACGGAGGCTGTCGAAAACATTTCTTACTCGTAGTGGATACCTATGACAAAAAAACAGTCCATATTCAAGTCCAAATCCACGTCAATTAAACGCAAATCTTTTAAAAACGTTAAATCCGGCTCTGCATCCACCATTATTCCCCGCGAATTACTGGATCACCAGTAAAACGCAATGCCTAGCAATTTATCACCTCAATAACTTAAGTCGCAGACGTACTCAAATCCAAGGAAAAGACTTAATTTCAACTGATTTCAGAAAGGAAGTTATTTTGATCGTTTTAACCTCTGAAAAAAGAGGGGTGTTATTTAAATTGACCCCTTTGTGTGTATCTATCTGTAACATCGTAGCGTCTAAACGAATGAATCGATTTGAATGTGGTTTTTCTCGTTTGATAGCTGGTTAAATCGAGGTCTTTCTTAGCTTTGTCTGAAGAAAATCGGCAGACTTTACATACCTTCGAAATTCTTATAGAGAACTTTTTAGGTACGCACGTTTTTTCACGATATTGCCGTTGTTTAAAACAAGCAATAATATCAATGAATACACACGTAACTTAGAAAAGTCCGAGGTGCATGCTCTTGGGATTGGTTACGAATCTGTGATTTTCGTCTGGGCAGTCCGTACCACTCCCACTAAGCTATTGCTGCTCGGTGTCAATCTCAAATATATTTGGTTAAAATCTGTAGATGAGACACGAGGGAATTTTAAAAATCTCTTGAACGGATAATTGCAAACGTAATTTTTAGTTTTAGTGAGGTTGGGTTATTGCACTCAGTTTGGCGTAACGATTAAATTTTTAAGAACGAAAAAGTATTGTGTTTAAAAGACTTGACGAAAAAAGTTAATCAAATAGTTTTTTTACAAAGGTTAGTGCTTCGTTAAAAATATTCACAATGGTCCATCAAAAATTTAGTTCAGCGTAAAATACTCTGTATTTATAGTGATAAATTCATTGTTTAATTGGATAGACGGCATGTAACTTCATTATTAGCTTTTAGCAAATAGATTTTTTTTTAATGAGGTGTCTAAGAAAATCCATAAAAAGTGAAAGGTCAAAACCGAGATGCTATGCAATTATCAACTTAAGGCGAGGTTGCATTTACAATCTAAGAAAAAGACAATTGTTGAACTCAGAGTGTGGCAAAATGAATGAACTTATAGTGACAAAAAATACAGTGTGTAGAAGAAGATCTGAAGCAGACATTTTTAAAAGTTATTTAGTATTTGATACAAAATCCTAAATTGTCCTTAAAAAAATAAACTTTGGCATCGAAACTCTTAGTATTTTTATTTAACTCTTTGTTTTTCAGAAACTGATAGATATAAAATTTAACTAGAATATTAACCGAGCAAATATTAAATAAATTTGTGTTTTAATTGACAAGAAAAAAAAACCAAAATTCCTACCGTCAACTCGCTATACAATTATGAACCTTATTATATTGTGTTTCAAATCGTAGTCGGACCTCGTCATGGTATTGTTTCAAATTGTAGTCCGCCCGCCTTAATAGATTACCATTTCAGAATTACTTTTTACGCGGGGAGCGGGGGACGCGGGGGCCGACTTGGAAATATTGCCGCGGCTTCGTACAATATGATAATAGAACTTTGGCACACTACCATGTTTTTGTCCCGTCGGGATAATTTTGAGGTTCATATTTTATAGTGAACGTAAGTGATTATAAGGATTAATAGTCTCAGTGAATTTTCGAACCACCAGTAACGTTGATCGTTTATGCTTTTAAAAGCCTTATAAAACTTAACACTGCGGAAAGGTGGTTTATATAAAAGAAAAAATTATAGCATAGGTTGGCAAACGAGTAAGTGAGTCACCTGATGGTAAGTGAAGTGTTCTGTTAAAATATAATGTTGTGTAAAGATTTGGAGTCAATACTACTTTTCGAGATTTACGGCCACAACATACGGAACCAATTTTATTGTAAATAAGAGAAGCGTAGAAGATCTACTTAATGAATCACCCGTAGGTTGAATGTTAAGAATTCCTCTGGCATAAAGTCCGCCTTTATAAATATGTTCTATATACAGTTCACTTATATGAATAAATAAAATATATCGGTCTTCAATATCGGTCTCTTAAATAAATTTTCAACTATTTGCCACTACAAAAAATTACGTATTGCTATATCGTCTAAAGTAAACAACCCAACAGTTGCTCATTTAATGGATGTTTGTGATGCAGGCCACGCGTCGCCACGACCGCTGTCCGAACCTAGCCTTATAATTGCTTGTGGGTGGTGGCATGATGCCAAACGTTTTATAAAAAACCCTCGGACGGCCCGGCGGAGTTTCACCAACTTCCCTCAGGCGACTGCCACCCTTTCTTAGGCATTTAATTATTTGGGGAATTGATATGAGAATAGAATAATTTAAAGGAATTATTGTTGATGATATAGAAAGGGTCATTTCATGATATAGTTTCGGAAAGCCTCCGTGGTTCAGTGGGTGAGCAGCCAGCTGAAAAGCGAGAGGCCGTTGCTTCGATTCCCGCACTGAGACAAATGTTTGTGCGATCTTTGTTTCGGGTCTGGGTGTTTTTACCCCAGAGGGGTTGACGTCAGACAGGCGACCGGTCGTAAAAACTACAAGCCAAATCTTTCTATAACATGTGTTAAAAGCATGTTGCGCCGACCCCACTGCGAGTGGGATAAGGACAGGGCGAAGAAGAATTTAATGATTTTTATTTTCATTGACATATACCCGGTGGTGCAGTTGTGCGTACGTAGTACGACTACTGTGCTGAGGTCTTCGAGGAGTTCGATTCCCGGGCTGTGTAAAAGTGATACTGGGTGTTTCTATTACGATGCTCAGTATCAACCCGGAGTCTAGAATTGTGCCCAGTATGGCGATAGGCTCACCCCCATCACGTTATGGGACGAAAATAAGCTCGGCGAAATGTGGGTATACTGGTTACACCTATGCCAACCCCTTCGGGGCTTACAGGCGTGAGTGCGTATGTATGATAAAACTATATTTCAATGAAATAAAATAATCATAATAAAATGTTCCGTAAAAAATCTACAGACCAAATAAATAACATCTGTTTTGAACATAATGTGGCTGAAAAAAGTGTCTAGCCAGAATAAAAACAAAATTATCATAGCGTTTAAATTATTCCAGAGACAAGACAGAATATATGATGTACGCAAATGATATCACATTACTTTTATCCCCGAAAGAAGTGGGCCAGGTAATCCTCTACATTTTCGCTCGTTTTACTGACCCAGAATTTGTATTGTCATAGTGGAGACGAATCAATTTCGTTTGAATACAATTCAGCTTCTAAGTCTATTGTTTAGTAAGTCACGTTCTAACATTAAGAGTTAAATTATCGATACAAATGTGGGATTTATATTTGAAAAAAAAAAATTTTTTTTTACATACATACGCAGCCACGACTGCAATCCCCGAAGGGGTAGGTAGAGGTGTAACCAGTATACCCACATTTCGCCGAGCGTATCTCCGTCCCTTATATGATAGGGGGCGAGCCTATCGCCATACCGGGCACAAATTCCAGACTCCGGGCCGATACTGAGCATTTCGTAATAGAAAAACCCAATAGGGAAGACCGAGGAGGGTTGTGACAATCTTTACTTTAATTGGCATATCTCAATACAAAAATGTCCTACGTCTATGAGCTCTTCAACTCAATACACCATGTGAACCATATATAAAAAATAAATAAAAGTATTGAGGATCCATGAAAAACCTGATGAAAACTGAAACAATCCCCTAGTCACAACTTTCCTCTGTACCGAGGTAAGTTGTGACAGACATCGAGGTAATTTGTGACAACTCCGTTTTTGTTCATTTTGATGAAATCTCTTCTTCTTCTTCATAAAAAAATAAAATATATACATTACAATATATCAACATTTAAAGCCATTGACATGATAGAAGAAGAAGAATGAAATATATACAATATAGATATTTAAATGTAATAATACAAAGAGTAAGTCCCTACCTACAATCAAATTGATTACTAAAAATAAACATAACTCAAGTTCAAGCATTATAAACACATAGTAGTCAAATATGACAAACACAATTGTTTACCCTTTTTTAATTATACAGTAGCACTTATTTGGATAATTATTACTTTAAATAACTATTATATCAATTGTCCAAATAAATAGGTATAACATTTATGTGAAATCTATTAAAATATAATGAAATTCAGGATCCTTGGCTACAAAATTTAATCCTACAAGCAATTATAACAAATATATCGTAGTTATCCTCCAGTACAAGCTTCGTGAGACCCATCCCTTTTATTCAATGCACTAAACCCACTTCTTTTGATTTGCTATTAGCCATCATTTTTCATATTTTTCTCGTTTTCGTCATCAATTTCATAAATTTTTTAGACTTCTTTGGTTTCTAATCTTTCATTCATTTGGATTTCTTCTTCCGTTTGTCGGGCTTTTATCTCGCTACTGCCTTCTTATAATATAATAATAATACCAGCCCTCTATTACATATATACGTCCCACTGCTGGGCACGGGCCTCCTCTACTGAATGAGAGGGATTAGGCCTTAGTCCACCATGCTGGCCTAATGCGGGATGGCAGACTTCACCGTTATACCTTCAAAATTCTTATGAAGAACTTCTCAGGTATGCAGGTTTCCTCACGATGTTTCCTTCACCATTAAAGCAAGTGATAATTAACTATTAATACACATAACTTAGAAAAGTCAGAGGTGTATGTACTTGGGGCTGGTTTCCAACCTGCGACTTTCGTCTCGACAGTCCGTACCACTCCCTGCTGAGCTATCACTGCTTTCTGCTTTCTTACTGCCATCTTACACATTTGAAATTCTGAAACAACAAAACCAATGAGTATTTGTTACATTTCTTAAAAAAATTAAACTAGGGAGTTGTGACATGCTGTCATAATTCACCTAGGTGTAAAAAAATCGGGTTTGGGCACAATAACGACTCATTACCTCCAAACGAGAGGCGAATCAAATAATAAAATACCATGAAATGAAACTAGAAGATCCAATGAGTATTATAAAAATTAACACAAGACCCCTAGAATATTATACGTATAAAAAAAAGATTTTAAAAAAGTGGTGAAAAACTTACTTTTGGAATATTTTTCGTCGCGAACCTTGTTTTAAACAGAACCACTTCTTGGAAGCCGCTGGTCGAATTACATCAAAATGGCGGGTGAAAAACAATAAAAACACGGGTGTTGTTAACTCGCTAACGGTCATACCTACCTAGAAATTCACACTGTCACAACTCTCCTCTATCACAACCCTCCTCGGTCTCCCCTACCACTTTACCCCACCCGGGGATCGAACCCGCGACCTCAGCGTTGGCTTCAATCGTAACGCGTACGCATTACAACTGCGCCACCGAGGCAGTCTCTTTGAGTCTTTATTTAATCAAAATAGGTCTACTCCATCAATAATTATTACAATTTAAAGTAGGAAGTAACAATAAGAGTAAGAGTCAAAGTACTTAGTAGTAAAAGATCAATCTCTATATATTATAAAACGATAACATAATTAGATAAGGTGAATATTTCGCACCGATAGTGGTGAGCTTATAGGTCAACAGATGTCACTTATAGCACTGCATGGCACTGGATGCGATAGTCACCCATAAACATAAGATGTTAAGTCTCATAATGGCAAGTATATTTTTAAATAAGTACTAGCCTATTTTATTTAAAAACAACATTAAAATGCCTGTTATTTTATAACCAAGAGCCTGAATGGGCAATGTTAATGCAGGAAAACTTAAAATGATACCAGTTCAGAACTTTTACTGTTTCCGTGTTTTCTAAAGGAAGCCAACATTATAGTCGTTAACTCCCATAAACGACTTCGGTAAAGTATATTATTTTTCTTAAGCGCTACGAGTATACTTCGAATTATTACATTGCGCTACGAATCGTATGTCTACTACGAACGTCTACGGCTATGTATGATAACCAGCGCTACAAGTATTTTATTGGGTCTGGGTGTTGTGGGACCGCAAGTCCCTCGTAGTTTCTGATACCCACGATACAGGTTAACCTAGTGTGGGGTCAGGACTATGTGTGTGGCTGTTGAGTGTATTTATTTATTTATTTTATTCATTAGCTTTACATGACGAGCTGGCGCGGTGAGTCGTTGCATATAATACCATAAAATCTATGGTAGGTATGAGACCCTGGCATTAAGCCGGGATAACGCCAGGCAGAAAAAAAGTACGCTCGCTTCTTGGTAAGCGTCAAGCCTGACTTTAAACAGAAGCAACTAGCACTGTACTGCGTTCTGTAAGGATGGCGCTCCGTGGGTCCTTATTAAAAAAAACACTTTTTAAATGCTGGAACTTTAATTATGCAAAGACACAAATACAATTATACTGGTTGATTGAATTGAATTGAAATTAATTATACATATCGACTGCTCTGTTCTAAGTTTTTTAGTTAAATTTATTTTTCGAAGATGTGCTTTGTAGTGTATGGCTATTGAGGGTACCGAATAATGAAATGAAACTTTCTAACAAGTCGCCACTTTATGTTGGTTTTCTGTGATACAGAAAATGCATGCTGTAAAACAGTGTACAGCGCTCTACCGCTCACTAAATGATAAAGCAGAACGGAACTCAGCTTTACCCTAACTGATGTTGGAGGTTTTTAACGGCCTAACCTTCAGACCTCAGGGTCGGATTAAGTCATATAGAGGTGCCTAAACTACGCAAGTCTCAAGAGGGGCCCTCTTGCCGTAGTTATTCGGTGTAATTGAGAGGTCTGGACAATTATTTTTTTTAAAAGGAAGGTTACATTTAGTATAATTTTAATCTTCTACCACCTGCCCAATCTCACTCGCAGTGGAGTCGGCGCAACATGATTTCTAACTCATGTAACAGAAAGATTTGGCTTGTAGTGCTTTACAACCGCCTGCCTGGCATCAACCCCTCTGGGGCGAAAACACCAAGACCCGAAACACATATGTATTTGTGGATCGCACAAACATTTTGTCTCGGTGAGGGTATCGAACTCGCGGCCTCTCGCTTCACTGCGCCAGGGAGGATTTATGTGTCTTGTACTCTTTTTTGAGTGGTAGAGCCACGCTGTAGACAATTTTGTCTACGGCATGAATGGGCCGGCTCATCCGGATCGTTACCACTGTCTCACAGAAAACCGGTGTAAAGTAGTAGCTTGCTGCTGCGTTTCGTACGGTGAGTGAGATATCCGGAGGCAAAGACCCCCTCCCCTTCCCAATTCCTTAAGTATCCCTTTCCTTTAAGGTCGGCAACGCACCCATGATTCTTTTGGTATTGTGGCGTACATGAGTGGTGGAGATCACTTACCATCAGGTGACCCACTTGCTCGTTACCCGTCCTATGCCATAAAAAAAAACTACGCAAGTCTCAGGACCCCTCTTGCCGTAGTTATTCGGTGTAATTGAGAAGAACAAAAAGTTTTTTTGAAAAAAGGAAGGTTACGTTTAGTATAATTTGAATCTTCTACCACCTGCCAATCTTACTTGCAGTGGAGTCGGCGCAACATGTTTTCTAACTCATGTTACAGAAAGATTTGGCTTGTAGTTTTTACAACCGCCTGCCTGGCATCAACCCCTCTGGGGAGAAAACACCAAAACCCGAAACAAATATTTGTGGATCTCACAAACATCTTGCCTCGGTGCGGGTATCGAACTCGCGGCCTCTCGCTTCACTGTGTCATGGAGGATTTATCTGTCTTGTACTCATGTACATACATATTTCTGTAGTTCATACATTGGATTCAGATTGGCTCTCTCATTTCTCGATCGATCAAGCTCACAAAGCTGCCGGCCCAATGGATAGAGATAAATGTACTGCGCTTTAACACCCGCTGGACAATACAATAGGATTATGTACCGACGTAACGAGTGATATATCTTGTATTTCTTTGAACCTTCGTCAACTCATTGGTCTAGTGGTAGCGTATTGAGATATGTGAGGTCCTGGGTTCAATTCCCAAGTCATGCGAATACAATTTAAGTTTCGAGTTTTCGTTTCAGAAATTCATGCTTGATTGGAACTTGTGTCCGTTAGGTCGACAAAATGTGGATGTACTAGTTTCACCTCCGCTTACCCCTTCGGGAATATAGGCTTGGGTTTATGTATTACTGGGCTTTGCTCGCGGCTCTGCCCTCGTGAACAGCCTTTTCCTGGATAAAAAGTAGCCTATGTTACTCAGTGATAATGTAGCTTTCTAAGAGCAAAATATTTTTTAAGTTTATTCGTTAGATACACAAATACAAATCTTTCCTCTTTATAATATTAGTGTAGATAAATTATTAACAAATAAGTCGACTATATTCCTAAACATAACATTTATTTTCCAAATATTTTATCACTATCTTTGATTTTAAATAACTGGATTATGCATAATATATTTTTATCATAAAAATAAATTGATGGCAAAGATATCCAATATTATTGATGGCTATTTTTATTCATATCGCATTTATGTCATTTGATCTTTAAGTTACGACGGAGTGTAATTTGTATATTTGACCCAAAGGACTTACTTTATTTACATTCAATACGCTTTTGAACGTGATTTGGGTATTTTTAAAAAATAAAATTTGTATCAGTATTTTCTAAAACCATTTAAGATAATGAAATGAAGTAAATAGTTTTTATTGGTAAGGATTGCGTAGGACGGGAAATGAACAAGTGTGTCATATGATGGTAAGTGATCGCCAATATTTACCAGTATATAGCAGTCTGGAGGATTCCAGGCCCCAGGGTCCGCCCTTTTGTATCTACCACAAATTTGACGATATTTGGTATTTTATGGGATGACCTGCACACCCGGGTGTGGACCCGGAACGGAAACAAAGTTTCGTCATTGCCTCGTCCGTTAATCAATCAGAGTGTACTACGTGCATGTAAAGGTGAATTTGACTTTGAGCCTCAGATATTGTTGGCCCACTTACTCTCATTTATTTGTTCAGGTTAATTACATAAATACAGTTTTGAAATTCTTGACTATGTTGTTCGAGAAACTATCTTCATGTAAATGTAGCACTTTAATGAGAAAAAACAGAACTTGTGCAGTCAATTAAGTAAATATGATTTTTATTATCGAAATATCAATAAATCTTGTACAGTTGATAAGGTTAATTAGAAATTATTTCGTTTCAAATACGAGTTTGCTTTGAAGTAAAAATGAAGAGATGTTTGCTTATTTGTGAGTATAAATACATTTATGTATATTTAAAAATATTTTAAATATTTTTTCCATTTTTTTATGAAATATGGAGCAATTGACCGTGGGTCACCTGTAGGTCTAGTACAAGTTTTAATAGTTTTCCTAAACGATGAAAGCTTACGTTTTTTCTCCATACGTCGAGTATTAGTAGCCACTACTGAGAAGTATGATGAATTAAAATTAATAATATGGTTAATTTTATTTCATATTAGTCGAATATGAAATCTGTTTTCAAGCGATTCTTTCCTTTATTACCGTATGAATTACTAGTTTGACACTTCGACGGTAGTAATTATATACGAATTCGAAAACTTAGAACGTATTTGTAACTCATACTAGGCCAACAGGTGGTAATTGATCATCACCGTCCATGTACACAGTCAGTACCAAGGAATTGTTGGTGCGTCAGAACCTTTGAGGAAATAGTAGGCTCTTTTCTTGAAGGGACCTAAGTTGTGTCGATATGTATTCGTTTGTATCTTTATACATAAACTAACACCTTTATCTGCAAAGGAGTAGGCAGAGGTGCAACTAGTCCTTGTTAACTTGTAGAGTAATGCAATGGTACTTTTTAGAATTTTTTATCTTGGCTTGGATTTGGTAAAATTTAAATAAATCCAGCTCATAAAAAGGTTTCAACATCAAATTTTGGGTCGATGCTATTTAATGATCAATGATTGATATGTTGAATTTTATTTTAAGCTCATTGAAATAAAACTAGTTTAAACGGATTTTATCGCGGTTAGTCTTTCCTGTGACCACGAAGGCTGAAAAGCTTTCGAAACGTCGGGACTAAAAGAAAAATTAAACCGCGATAAAATCCGTATTTAAAACTAGTTTTATTTCAATGAGTAATATTCGCGTAAACCTAAGAAATCACAATTTATTTTAAGCTGTTTGAGGCAACTTTATTTTTCGTAAAAACGTGTTTTATTTTACTATGTTTAGTCATAGACACATTCTGTATCTATGGTTTAGTGAAAGAGTCGTCAAAATCTATGTCTATGAGTAATGACTGTCTAAGTCTTTCAGTCTTTCATTCCCTTAGAAGTTGGTTTTTTTATGAAATAAATGGTTGCATCGGAGTAAACCCTAATTAAAAAAGAATCATCCAAATCGATCCATAGTTTAATTATGCATGAAAATAAAAATATATACGTATTGAGAACCAAGTTTTTATTCGTCGGTAACAAAATAAATCACGATACTCCCCAATCCTTTTCCAGTCATGTTGATACATTACGCGGCCGGCCTCAACATGGATTTGTTAAAAAACCTGACACCGTTCCGGGGCGTTAAGCCGGGACTAGTCCTGAGAGAAGGGTATGTAACAGCCCTTATTATCGAGATTTAGCTGACATTGAAACCAGTGTTAGCACTAATACAGGCATTCCGAATTTGACGTGTTATCTTTTTATGGAGCTTATAGTCGGTTCACACGGCTCGAGTTTAGTTGATCAAATGACTTTATCAATAAAAGTTGTATGGTTTTTGTTGATCGATTCGGTTGAGTCTGTTCAAATGTTTCGAATCGCATGCGATTTATTATCGATTAAATCAAAGACTTTAATGTATACTACTAGACAAGCTGTGCAGTACATAGAAATCGTACCACAAAGTTGCGGTCAATTGATTGTAACTCAATAATACCATCTCGTTTACTCTCAACTAGTACCCCTATCGCGCTCTCTGTTTGTGAGCTGTCAAACTACCGCGTTATTTGACGCAATTTTACTTCTAAACAGCCCGTCTAGTAGCAGGTACACATTAAAGTCTTTGATTAAAATCAAACCATGTGAACACACTATTACAATAGGAAAGGATTAGGCATCAATTATACATAGTATAAATCAGGAGGAGTTGACAGCCTTTGTGGCGCAGTGGGTGATTAGCCGGCTGTGAATCGAAAGGCCGTGGCTTTGATTCCCGCACCGAGACAAAATGTTTGTGTGATCCACAAATAATTGCTTCTGGTCTGGGTGTTTTTTCCCCATAGGGTTTGACGTCAGGCAGGCGGCCGGTCGTAAAAACTACCTATAAGCTAAATCTTTCTATAACATGTATTAAAAATCATGTTGTGCTGACTCTACTGCGGGTGGGATAAGGGCAGGTAACAACGATCAATAAAAGTTGTATGGTTGTTGTTGATCGATTCGATTGAGTCTGTTTAGATGGTTGGATTCGCATGAGATTTAGCAGTATATCCACTAAAATTGACAAACGTTACTTCGTATGTAGTGTGTACAAAATGATAATGTATTTTTTATTGACTCTAGATGATGAGTGTCCTGCTCGTCTGATGGTAAGCGTCACGCCTGCCCATAAACAAAAGCAACACCAATCAGAATTTCGAATTATCAAGTACTAACATTAACGAACTGCGCTCGTCACACTGACACATAAGCAAGCTTACAATAGGGTGGTAGACTAGTTTTTTTTTATTATTTAAATCAATAAGTTACGTTTCTCAAAATCTATTGCAGAAAGAATTTTATAAATCCGACCAAAAATAAATAAGTTAGAAGCCATTCAAATCTTGTAGAAGGGGTAATTGTCAAATGACAGACGACGCAACCTTTGACGTCACTGTGTAAAATGTTCATTATGCTGCACGCGTGCAAGCGAGATAGTGAGATATCCCTACTATGCACCCACTTTTCCTCATACCAAAATTTAAAGTCAGAACTGCTGGCACATTTGTGAACCAATTTTGATTGTGTTTTAAAAAAAGGGTTTCTTTTGCGTATCATTTTCTGTTGCTTATAAAATAATGTCTGAATTTCAATTTAAGAAACTACCCTATTAGGCGAGCGACCTGCTCGTTAAATCATTTAGGCTAATATAAAAACCTGAATATAATATTTTCAGCGATTCAACTGCCACTACAGAACAGTTAAAGAAGGACTGCATGTGTTCGAAAATCTACGATCCTGTGTGTGGCTCCAACGATAAATCATACTACAATCCTTGCCACTTCGAATGCGATGCGGGGAAGCTGTCCAACGTGACTATAGTCCATCAAGGGAAATGCATACCATTTTAGTACTGTTAATAAAATATTTTAAATATATTCTTTTTTTATGGCATATGTCGGAAAGAGCAAGTGGGTCACCTGATGATAAGTGATCTCCACCGCCCATGTACGTCCACAATACCGAAAGAATCATGGGTGCGTTAAAGGAAAGGGATAATTAAAGAATTGGGAAGGGGAGGGGTAATTCATAATTAAATTGGTAATTTACGAGTGGTAGAACCACGCTGTAGACAATTTTGTCTACGGCATGAATGGGCCGGCTCGTCCGGGTCGTTACCACTATCTCACAGAAAACCGGCGTAAAGTAGCAGCTTGCTGCTGCGTTTCGTACGGTGAGTGAGATTTCCGGAGGCCCCTCCCCTTCCCAATCCCTTATTATCCCTTAAAAAATCTTAATCCCTATAAAAAAAAACTTTAGTTCTCTCAGAGGAGGTGACGTCAGGCAGGCGGCCGGTCGTAAAAACTACAAGCCAAATCTTTTTTGTAACATGTGTTAAAAAGTATGTTGGGCGGACCCCACTTCAAGTGGGATAAGGGCAGGTGGCAGAATATTAAATTTTTTTGTGAGTGTTAAGGACCTTGTTTATATGAATTTGATGAACCAGTGATACGATTTTTTTGGGACAACAATGCGATGTCTTAAATTGTGTCTACAATTGTGACATTTCGACGCACAAAAACTCCGTGACAGTGTCAGATCTTCTATATATTACTAGTTGTTGCCCGCGGCTCCGCCCGCGTGTATACCTATTTCCAGGATTAAAGTAGCCTAATGGGCGCGCCCCCGGTGAGAAACGCGCTTGACAAAAATACTAAAATGACTACTAAATTAGACTAGCCGTTTCGGAGGAGTATGGGAACGAACAATGTGACACGAGAATTTTATATAATCAATTTTATTTAATGTAATCGAACCAAATTCAAAAATTTGGTCTCGTTTCTTGTAAGCATAAAGACACATATGAACGGTTGTAAAATGTCACGATCTAACATCACGCAGCGACCAATCAGACACTTTTTTTAAAATAAAGAAGATTTTGTCAAGTCATATCACAATTACTCTCGTCTACATTTAAGCAAACTATATAGCAAGCACGTAAAAGCAAATCAATCCCGAATTTTTTTTTAACTTAAAACTAGTCTGATCAAATTTTCTTCACACGTAGCCAAGGACTAATTTCATTAAAATATTTCAAACTAAAAAAACGCAGTTATTCGGTCCACGTGTTTAGGCGTTAAGAAACAAACACACACACACACACATAAACATTCCTGAGTTCTGTGCATACACGCAGACACACAAAAGGGTCGAACTTATAACACTCCTCTTTTTTCTCAACGTTGAAAACTGAAAATAATGGTCATAACACTGAAAAATGTTTTGGAATAATTAATGTATAGATAAGTACACAATATATTTAAAATATTCAAAACAAATTGCACAAGTTTTGAACTAAGAAAGAGTTAAAGCGTTAAACTGCCTCGAACTGTTGTCTTAATACACTTATCGTCAAAATTCAGCACATTAAACAAGCTCGAGATGTTTTTAAACTCTCTAAATGTTCAGACTTTGTAGTGGAGGAAATTGAGTTCTGAAGTAGAAAAGTTGATCTGTTAGATACAACTGAGATCTTCGGATACGTTGTAATGAATTAACAACTCTTTGTCGACTCGTCATGTCTTTAAGGGTCTATCAATACAATCTACGTTCAATATAGCAGTAATAGGGTCAGCGAGGAGTGGTATGGACTGTCGAGACGAAAGTCATAACCGCCCCGGCCGACCATGCGGTGGGGTAGTACCCACAAAGGGTTTCCCACCGTTAAAAAAATGGGATGAAATCTAGATTATAGAAAACCCGAATATTATATTACAGTTAGATTAAAAATATGATAACCCAACGGCTCATAATTTTTTCCAACAATCCCTTCAAGGTTGTCTGAAAGACTGATGGTAGAGTTAATATATTTTTGCTTTACGTATATATAATGCCAGAACGAAGTTTAAGTTTTAATAGGGTTTGCGTCATTTATAAGGACTCTTTTTTGAATATTTTTTAGCGAATGATTTATAATATCTGATTTAGACGCAGCGAGCTTCTGTGACTGTCCTACGTACTTACTATGCTTAATTTGATGATTTCCTAAATCCGACTTCAAAAAATAAGAATGAAAAGTCAAAAATAACAATTTCTATATTTCTCTTTGGAGTCGGTGCAATTTCATTTAATCGGCAGCTGCACCGGCATCGACTCTAAAAATACATAATATAGAAATTGTTATATTTGAAATTTCCATATTATATTTTGAAGTCGGATTTTACTAGATTTTACTACTAAAATAAAGAGTTCTGTTTATTATCTATACTTAGCAAAGAAGGAAGCGGATACAGTTCGCCAATTGAATTTACGGTACACACATACATACATCACATTTGTTGCATTTAAAATTATAAATATTCTATTAGTTTATTTCAAAACGTATTTCTATAATTATTTATGGGGTTGGGGACTCTGCCACCAACACGGTGTGAGAAGGCATACACAGGAAATATAAAATGATTGGATGAATTGTTACGCCGGCTACTGCAAGCGCTCTCTAGCGGGAAAAAGGAGAGAACTGGGTCTTCTGAAAAAAGTGGCGATCGGAATACAAGGAGAAAACACAAATAGTAAATAAGTCGGCAAAAAACAGAGATTTTAAAGTGGCGCAGTTGTGGAAAATTGTTTCGGAAGCTGGCGGAGTCGGGGTGAGTGTAGGTTATTTGTATGTGTATATGTATTTTATTATTTCTATGCACTCTTAGAGCGTGAGGCCGCGACAGCGACGGGACCTTCTAGAAACAACCAGCGGTGAATTTGTCGTATAGGTTTTGGCTTACAACCAAGGCTTATATACATCATTTGGTCTTGATCGAGTCGGATATTGATTTTTACGAGGTCTTGCCGTTGTCTTGGTTTTGCGAGCTATTACAAAAACACGCGGTCGGTTCCTTGTCGAAGTATTCTGGCGGTATATGAATACTTTCGTCAAGGAAATTCTCATATCCGTAGTTTATGCGGTATCATAAGCACGGATAATATCGTTCAGATAAATATACTTTAGCGGATAAAAGTATGTGATTGACTGAAATTCACATTAAATTGAATATTAGCGGAGATAATTATTAATGCTGGATTGTGCGGACAGGTGCTAATATTGCGCTATAATAATATACTGCACACAGAAACTCGAATTATATTATATTTCGGTAGGGCTACACATATTTGTATTGCTTTTCCCTTTGGTATTGGTATTTATTGTTTCATACATTACACAGACATTATACATAATACGGCGTCTGTTCCTTTGGTGTAATAAGTACGCGCTTTCTTTTGCGGGTTGTATGAGTCGGTAATAATTATTTTTCTCATTACAATAATATAATCTTAGATTACTGTAAGGAGTTGTCGCAAATTCAAAAGCGGTTTTATTTGTGATTTCTAGATTATTCAACAGTTGACGTTCAAATTTGTGACATACCATTAGCTGTTGACATAAGACCTTTGGTGGCCTAGCGGTTTGAGCGTATAGATACAGTGGTAGTATTGAACGCGGGTTCGAATCCACTTTGAAAATCCAACGTTTTGTTTTTTATTTCTATAGCTCAATATATTTTTAAATTCAATATAATTTTATTCCTGACCTTAATATGGTTTGAGAGAGTTTTTGTTAAAATAATATTTTTTCATAAATTTTCAAAATGCCTCCTAAAGCTCAGCCTAGACTTTTGAAGGTGAAGTATGATATAGCTTTACTGAATTTAGACAAACTCTGTGATCTCTCACAGTCAGGGCTTATTTCTGAGGAAGAAAGAAATGAATTTAAGTTAAGATATGCGGATTTAGAACAAATATATACCGGCTTCTCATCTAATCATATAGAACTCCAGGCTAACTTGGAGGATGAAGCTGATTCGGAAGAATTTGCAAAAAGGTATACGGTATATAACCAGAAATATTATGATGTGAAACGGAAGTATTTGGAGTTGTTTCCTGAGAGCAGTTGTCAGTCATCGGAGTATGGCACTGCATCCTCAACGGATAGGGCAAAGGGCAAGCGGGCTCTTTTGCCCAGGGTTCAGCTTTCAACTTTTTCGGGTAAAATAGAGGAGTTTGCGGCTTTTATGGATTTGTTTGAGTCACTGGTTGGGAGAGATGCAACACTGACTAACACTGAGAAACTATATTATTTACTTGGGTCTCTGTCTGAAGAGGCAAAAATGCTAACCAAGCATTTGTCCATCACTGGTGATAATTATTCAATAGCTTTGGAACTGTTGAAGCGTCAATATGCTAACAAAAGATTATTAGCGGATAAACTATTACATAATTTATTGGGGACCACTAGGGTTACTAACAGCTTTTCTTCCTTGAAACCATTTCTTATTACCTTGTTGGAGAACACAAAAGGCTTAGAAAAAATGAATTTTCCTGTGACGGCATGGTCTTATCTTTTATTTTTCATAAATTTCCAAAAACTTGATGCTAGTTTGAAAAAACGGTTTGAATCTAAAGTCACGGACAAAGAGTTGCCCAGTTTTTCTGATTTTATTCAGTTTTTGGAAAACGAGGTTAGGATTTTAGAATCCAGTGGAGAGGGTCTCGGTGGAAAAGGTAGTTCTTCGAGTTCCCGGGTACACCATTTAACATCTGTGAGTGAGCAGATTGGGTGTAAATTTTGTAAGCGGGGAAGCCATCATTTATCAAAATGCGAACAGTTTTTAGCTTTCGGTCCTCGCCAACGAAAGGAGCATGTAAAAAGAAATGGACTTTGTTTTAGGTGTTTAGGAAAACACAGCATCAGTCAATGTCAATCGGGTTGGTTATGTTTTAAGTGCAAATCCAACAAACACCACTACCTTATCCACTTTGACTTGCCGACGACGGCTGCGACTGGGGGGGTGTCGGGGGGTTCACCAGCGGCTGGGGGATCTCATGCTCCAAATTCGGACCCAAGTCGGTCAGGCACATCCGGAGCGGATCGGTATCCCGCGAACGTATCTACTTATACAGCGTCTAGAGTAGTGGAACCATCAGCAGTGGATGGTGGTGCGGCTTTAACAGCTTGTAACACAAGGAATGCTGTAGGTAGTTATCGGCGGACAGTGCTACTCGCAACGGCTGTAGTGCGTGTTATGGACAGATTCGGTGAATATCACGAAGTGCGCGCGCTGTTAGACGGGGGTAGTCAGAGTACTTTTATCACTGATCACTGTGTTAGGTGGCTAGGATTAAAGCGATTTAAGTCAAATATCGTTTCGGTTACGGGACTAGGGGGAAGGCCGGTGAGTGATTGCAGGGGAGGGGTAAACTTGGCCATATGTCCTAAGTTTTCGGAACGCCCTAGATTGGTAACAACGGCCATAATATTGAGTGACATCACTCACAACCTACCAGCTGAAACACTATCCCAGAATTTGGCGGATTTGGTATAAGGGTATTTATTTAGCAGATGACCAGTTTTATGTTAGTCGGCCTATACATATTTTAATAGGCGCGGATCTCATGGGTGAAGTAATGACTGGGGGTTGTGTAAAAGTTAATAGTTACTTACCGTGCGCTATGAATACGGTGTTTGGCTATGTATTAATGGGTCCGGTAGCCCATGCGGCTCCTCAAAGTGATAACTTTCAGACTCAAACGGTGTTCACCGCGCATATTACCACTGACCAACTTTTGGAAAGGATTTGGGAGGTGGAAGATATTCCGGAAACAGTTTTAGTTAACCCTAAAGACGCCGAATGTGAAAATGGGTTTCGGGAAACTCATCAGCGGGATGAGCAGACAGGGAGGTATGTGGTACGGTTACCTTTTATAGTCGATAAACCCGAGTTGGGTGACTCAGTTTTAATAGCTAAGAAGCGGTTTTTGGCAATGGAAAGGCGGTTAGTTTTAAACAAAGCATTGCGTGAAAAGTATATTCAATTTATGCGAGATTATGAACGTATGGGGCATATGTCTGTCTATGACCGGGGACTAGATAGCTATGCGGGAGGAAAAGGTAACGTAATACCTCATCATGGTGTATTCAAAACGGGTTCGGAGAAAATTCGTGTGGTGTTTGATGCCAGTTGTAAGACTACCACGGGAGTATCCCTAAATGACACGTTACATGCTGGACCAAAGCTTCAACGGGATATAATGGAAATTATTTGTCGGTTTCGGATGTTCGATATTAAGATGATGTTTCGGCAAATCGTGATCCATGAAGAGGATCGAAAATATCAGCTGATATTTTGGAGGGAGATACCGGATCAGCCTTTACTCTTGTACGCCTTGAACACTGTTACATATGGTATGAAGTCTAGTCCGTATCTTGCAATTAGATCTCTGCGTCAACTGGCTCATGATGGTGAGTCGAAATACCCGGCAGCGGCTGAACTTTTAAGATCCGCAGTTTACATGGATGACATATTAGGGGGCGCGGATTCAGAGACGGAAGCTAAAAAGTTAAAGGCAGATCTGTCATGCTTGCTTATTTCTGGTGGTTTTGAGTTAAGCAAATGGGTGTCAAATAGTGAGCGCCTGTTGGAAGACATTCCAGCTGATGATTTGGAGAAGCCACGAATTTTTGATAAGGAGGACGGTACTGGCTTTTACAAAATTTTAGGTATAGAATGGGACCCGAATAAAGATAGCTTCTCATACCATTGTAAACTGACGGATTCTGGAAAGTATAGTAAACGGATAATTTTATCAACCTTGGCAAGGACCTTTGATCCCCTAGGTTGGATAGCGCCGGTGCTATTTCAGGGTAAGGTTCTTATGCAGCGGCTTTGGAGATTAAATTTGTCGTGGGATGATACTCCACCACCGGATGTGTTAGAGGAATGGAGTAATATTGTTGCTGACATTCATAAAATTGAAAATATTAATATAGAACGTTTTGCGCCAAATAAAAATAAGACTTGTTCTTTGCACGGTTTCTCAGATGCGTCTGAAAGCGGATACAGCGCGGTTGTATACCTTAGGGCCGTAGATGAAAAAGGCGTAGTGAAGGTTTCTATTATGATGGGCAAATCGCGCGTGGCACCGTCTAAAATGAAGGTCACAATTCCGAAACTGGAATTACTGGGTGCTGCCTTGTTGATACGGCTAATTAAATATGTATTCGAATCAATTAAAAAAAATGTGAAAGTACAAGATTTATACTGTTGGTCGGATAGTACAATTGTGCTCTCATGGCTGCGAACGCCTCTTCATACTTTACAAACATTTGAAGGGAACCGGGTGTCTCAAATAATAAATTGCGGATTAGACCTGAAATGGAGGCATGTGCCATCGGAAATGAATCCTGCAGATGTCGCAAGCCGAGGATGTCGGGCATCAGAGCTGATCGCATGTACTATTTGGTGGTCACCCCAGTGGCTTAAAGGTCATGAAACGACGTGGCCTGTGGACTTAATTAGGCAAGAGAAAGACATACCGGGATTGCGGAAATCGTTAAAGGTCCATGTGGGTACTGTGGAACCAGACCCCGTGTTTAATAGGTACAGCTCGTTAGTCATGCTACAGTCGACCGTAGCTTACTGTTTTAGATTTTTTAATAATGTTAGTAATCCCTCTAATAAAATTACTGGTGTTCTGACGGTCAAGGAACGAAATTCGGTCATGGTTCGTCTTGTTAAATTAGTTCAGCAAACGGAATTTGCTGCGGACATAGATGGTTTAAAACGAAACAAACAGTGTTCCACACGGTTAAGGCGGTTGCTTCCTTTTGTGGATAACACGGATTTATTGCGCGTTGGAGGCCGCCTCGACTATTCGAGTCTCTCGTTTTAGGCAAAACATCCACTTATTTTACCTAATCATCATCCTTTGACTAAGCTAATTATTGACCATGCACATCGAGCTCATTGTCACGTTGGAGCAACAGCCCTTCAGGCTATTTTACAAAAAGATTACTGGATTCTTTCGGCTCGGCAAGCCATTCGGAGTCGTATTTTCAAATGTATGTCGTGTTTTAGGACTAAGGCGAAACCGATCGAACCCATAATGTCCTCGTTGACGAGTGACAGAGTGAATGCAACTGGTATATTTCATACGGTGCAAACGGATTTTGCAGGGCCATTTTCAATTAAGTCATCTCGTCTTAGAAATGCTAAAGTGTTGAAGGCATACTTATGTGTATTTGTCTGTTCTGCAACCAAAGCGGTGCATCTAGAGGTTGTTTGAGACTTAACGACAGAGGCATTCACGGCGGCTGTAACACGGTTCACATCTCGGCGCGGACGAGCGTGATACGTTCCGATAATGGTACTAACTATGTAGGGACAAACAAACACCTTAACGAGGTTAGTAAATATCTACGGAATAAGGAAGTTGAGGATAACCTGACGAACGTTGCAGCCAAGAGCGGTATTACTTGGTTATTCAACGTTCCTGGGGCGCCTCACTTCGGGGGTTTATTTGAGGCGGCTGTAAAATCTGCAAAAACTTTATTAAAACGTATGATCGGGGAGCAAGTTTTGACTTATGAGGAACTGACTACAGTGTTTGCCCGAGTTGAAGCGGTACTCAACTCTCGACCATTGTGTCCCTTGTCTAATGATCCTAGGGATCTTGAAGTGCTGACACCAGCACATTTCTTGGTTGGTAAACCATTGCTTTCTGTACCAGAATATAATCTGGAAGATGTGACTAATACACGTTTAGGTCGGTTTAGGTTAGTTCAGGCTATAACTCAAAGGTTCTGGAGGCAGTGGAGTGACTGGTACCTGCATTGTCTACAGAACCGCAATAAGTGGACAACACCGACGGATCCGCCTAAGATAGGGGACCTAGTTTTAGTTAAAGAGGAGAATGTTCCTGCTCTTAAATGGAAACGCGGGAGGGTTATAGAACTTCTGCCTGGAAAGGATGGGGTGATCAGATCTGTGAGGCTGAAAACTCTCTCAGGGATATTTTTGAGGCCAGTGGTAAAAATAGCTAGGCTGCCACTGGAGTAGGAGAATTTATTTTTAGTTTGAAGTTATTATTTTTCATTTATATTTTCTATACGGTTTAGAAGTTGTTAAATTGATAAAGGCTTTTTAGCCTTTCTCGGGCGCGGGGATGTTTATTATCTATACTTAGCAAAGAAGGAAGCGGATACAGTTCGCCAATTGAATTTACGGTACACACATACATACATCACATTTGTTGCATTTAAAATTATAAATATTCTATTAGTTTATTTCAAAACGTATTTCTATAATTATTTATGGGGTTGGGGACTCTGCCACCAACACGGTGTGAGAAGGCATACACAGGAAATATAAAATGATTGGATGAATTGTTACGCCGGCTACTGCAAGCGCTCTCTAGCGGGAAAAAGGAGAGAACTGGGTCTTCTGAAAAAAGTGGCGATCGGAATACAAGGAGAAAACACAAATAGTAAATAAGTCGGCAAAAAACAGAGATTTTAAAGTGGCGCAGTTGTGGAAAATTGTTTCGGAAGCTGGCGGAGTCGGGGTGAGTGTAGGTTATTTGTATGTGTATATGTATTTTATTATTTCTATGCACTCTTAGAGCGTGAGGCCGGGACAGCGACGGGACCTTCTAGAAACAACCAGCGGTGAATTTGTCGTATAGGTTTTGGCTTACAACCAAGGCTTATATACATCAAGTTCAATTATCAATCAATTAATCAAATGTCACAAATGTATACGTACTTTAATGAGTTCCTATAACCATACTGACTCAAATAATTATAGGTTGGTATCACCAATAGAATTACGTCATCGTTATCTTGAACAATTTGATTAATTTATCTTCCTAAAATCATTAATTTACTTATCGAGAGGCAGCATCGAAGCAAATCCTTTATCAAATTAATCCTTTGCAAGCTGACTGAAGAGATCTCTTAAAGTATAACAAGTAACGTGGCCTCGCATAAATATGATGATTAATTAGAAGAATCGCCGGGCGTTTCCACTTAATAAAACTTGGGGAAGTTATATCGTTAAGGACAGACAGCTTGGTAACAGCTGTTTTATGACGGAACTTTGTATGGAATTTTTTCTTGCCATTAAATGCATTGGGGATATTAATAACAATGGTCCAGGGGTATGGTGTAATATGGGATCCGTATAGCGTGGCACTGGATTCGATTTTGAAAAAAAAATATTTGATGTGTTGCTGAAACTACTTCTTCATTGCTCCTATTCGTGGGCAGGCGTGACGCTTCAGGCGAGCGACCTGTTCGTCAATAAGAAGCAATGGCTCACAGAACTTAGAACCACATACCACTGTATGGCATTGGACTGTGCTCGTCACTCCGAGACAAAAGTTTTTATGTCTCCGAATGCCCATTTATTTCACTGGCTTCAATGTCCTCTAAACTGGAACACAACAGTGCTTACACACTGCTGC
Source organism: Mimas tiliae (assembly GCA_905332985.1). Classification (NCBI taxonomy): domain Eukaryota; kingdom Metazoa; phylum Arthropoda; class Insecta; order Lepidoptera; family Sphingidae; genus Mimas; species Mimas tiliae. The sequence goes on along the minus strand of HG995262.1, from coordinate 4,793,530 downwards.
TTAAAATAAATATACAAAGTGGTGGTACCAACCCACACGGATTCTCGCATACTACGGATCTACCACCAAATATCAAGAGACACTTTGATGGTGGCCAATATTTCCACCATATTTACGGTGACCACTATCCCTCTTCCTTCTATATCGTTCCCTCATTGTCGAGGATCGTAACTCCGTGCAAGGATTATAGCGATGGTTTTCTCCATTTGCTATGGTCTTCGGCTTAATGGATGGTGACGTTGACTGGTTTCTCCAGCTGTTCCGACACCTGGTCAGACCAACGTTTCGGGCTCCTTGGCTCTTGGTCTTTTGCCTTCTATCACTATCCCACCCACCATTGCACTTTCATTTATTCGTTACCTATTGCATCTCTTTTCTCGACGTCTTACACTATATGCTATCTCCTTCACCCTTCACCTTTTAACGTATAGTACCTAATAAAGTAAAAGTTGGGAGCTAGCAGTCAGAAACGTCAACTACTCGAAACAGAACTCTCAACTCAACTATACATTAAATATACTCTACTGTAAGTGCGATGTACCCATCTTACTATTAAGCACGTCACGTTTTAAAAGTCACTGGAGATCTGGTCGTAGTGCTCCACTTTCTAAAGCATCTTAGGTCAGACGTGCCTTAGTTCTTAGTGTAACTGATTTTTATGAGGAAATTTTATCACCGGCAGAATGTTCTTAGCTCTTGAATATTTCTAGTATTACCTATTTTTTTTTTAAGTACTTTATCGTATTATTAAATTATATGTATTATAAATCGCATTATAGCAGCGATAGCTCAGTGGGGAGTGGTACGGACTGTCGAGACGAAAGTCGCAGGTTCGACACCAGTCCCAAGAGCACGCACCTCTGACTTCTAAGTTATGTGTGTATTCATTGTTAATATTATCGCTTGCGTTAACGGTGAAGGAAATATCACGAGGAAACTTGCATATCTGAGAAGTTCTTCATAAGATATTCGAAGGTATGTGAAGTCTGCTAACCCGTATTAAGCCAGTGTGGTGGACTAAGGCCTGACCTCTCTCATTCAGTAGAGGAGGCCCGTGCCCTACAGTGGGACATGTGTAATACAGGGCTAGTAAAAAAAAGATGTTAGGTCACCACACTGGCCTGGGTTGATAGACTTTACGTATCTTGAAAATTATTATGAAAAATTATCAACTATGCAGTGATTACACACATAACTTCGAAAATACAGAGGTGTGTGCGTTAGATTTTGGTTTCGAACCTGCGGCTTCCGTCTCTACAACCCGTACCACTCACTGCTAGTCTATCGCTGCTTATAATAGAAATATTAAACTTATAACTAAAAATGAAATGTAATTTAATGAAATAAATGCTCGTTAAATGCTGCAAAATAAATAAATTTCCAGTAATTTTTTATCTGTTTTATGAAGTGGCTATTCAGGTTTTATTTTAGGCAGGAAAAAAATCTGAAAATAACTGATTAAAGCAAGTGAACGCAGGGTAAACTTGGTACTGGGACACACTGTTGTTATGGATAGCGAACTTAATTTCTTTAACCCTCTATATAAAAAAGGGAGGGTGTTTAAGTTTCACCTCTTCGTCTGTCCGTCTTGTCTGTGCATCTCTTCGTCGCTTCGCAGCGCCTATAATTATATATAACTACTAGCATTTACCCGCGGCTCCACCCGCGTAAAAGTCTTTTTCTGGGATATATTTGGCTATGTTCTAATTCATATCTGGTCTACATGTATGCCAAATTTCACCCAAATCCATTTAGCCGTTAAGGCCTGATTGATGTACAAACATCCAAAAATTCACATTAATAATATATAAAATGTATCCCTCCCCCTTTACCCCTTAAAATATAAATTTCTAATAACCCTTTCTTAGCGTGCCCCTATATTACACAAACTATCTTCTGCAGGCCAATTCTCGTAATTTTAAATGTTCAAAATATCATTCCGATCTAGTCTCAGCGTCAAGAAAGTTGCAAATGGCATTCTCTTAAACCAATAATCAACGTCAAATGCACCTAGCTAGCATTAGCAGTAGCATTATACCATTTTGGCTTCAGTCAACTTTTATTCTACATTCAATCTCATTACGATCTATGTTCACATTTGACGTTGATTATTGGTTTAAGCGAATGCCATTTGCAACTTTCTTGACGCTGAGACTAGATCGGAATGATATTTTGAACAGTTAAAATTACGAGAATTAGCCTTCTGACCAAACATAATCCTAGCTTTAGTAGAGTTTGAGATATTTATCTCCAATATATTTAAATTACTGCTCCGCTCCCATGGGTCGTAGCGTGATGATATATAGCTATAAACCATTGTCTCCACAAAACAAATGTACGGTGTGAATATGACCCCAATCGGCCAAGTTGTTCAAAAGTTAAAATAAATACTTTCATACTAAGTTCAACCCCCCTTCCCCCCTTTTGCAAGAGGAATTTTACAAAAATGTGAATCACATATCCAAAAATCCGTTCTTAGTAAGCCGCGCCATTACACAAACTATCATCTGACCAAATTTCATGATCCCAGCTTCAGTAGTTTTTGAGAAATCGTGATAAAACCAGTGAGTGAGTGCGTAAGTTCAACCCCTCCTCCCCCCTTTTCCAAATAAAATTTTGCAAAAATGTGAATCAATTATTTAATTTATTGTCATAAGCAAAGTTCGTGCATAGTTTCACAGTCGTATTCCGTTCCATTAAAAAAGTTCCATACAAAGTTCAACCCCCGCCGCCCCCCTTTTGTAAGAGGAATTTTCCAAAAATATAACCCTCATATTTAATTATTTTTAATAATCAATGTTTGCGCTCAATTTCACAGTCGTATCCCCTTCCATAAAAAAGTTGCATACAACGGACAAACCCCTCTTTTACCCCCTTAAAATGTAAATTTCTAGAAATCCCTTCTTAGCTGACGTCTACATTACACAAACTATGATCTGACCAAAGGACATGGCCAGTTTCTGTATGGTGGTGTGCCTAGTTCCTCAAACCTCATGTACATCAATGAATTTTGCTTTCTTGGAATTTAGTTTGCTCCAATATTATTACAGAAAAGTTACAAAGCCGAGGAACTTCAGGTTTTTTAGATATTTACAAAAACATATACTTATTAGGTTAGGTTTGTTAATTACTTGACCTTAATAAAAGTACGTTTTTAAATACATTTTGTCTTCGAATTTTGTTTTTAATAATCAAAATACAACAAAAGACCTATAGAAACATTGAAATCTTTTATATCTATCTACTGAATGGATACCATGGGCCATGCACTCGATTTTTTTTTCGGGCGTTGACGCGCCTTTCGCCGTCAAACGAATAAACAGGCTGTACACGTGGTTTTGCAGTTTTTACCTACATATGCGTATTTACACTATATTTGAAAAATCTTCAAGATTATCCAAGTATCATACATACACACTCATACCCGTTATACCCGAAGGTGTAGGCAGTGGAAGTGCAACTAGTGCGCCCACTTTTCGCCGTATGTATCCTTCCCATGATGTGGGCGGGCCTATCGCTATATCGGCCACAAGTTCCAGACTTCGGGCTGATACTGAGTTGAAAAACCCAATATTACTTTGCTTGACCCGGGATTCGAACCCGTGACCTCAGCAATGCAGCCGTACCGTGATACAACTTCGCACAGAGGCAGTCCATCAAAGATCATTACTTAATTTATATTGTAAATACTGGTAGCCACGATTACCTGGGTTCCAACCCCACTTAGCAAAATGATTTTAGTCTAGATCCGTATTAGTCAGTGGATGCTAAGGGAGATAATATATGTCAAAGGATGAAATAAATAAAATCATTTTTATCAAAATAATTTATTGTCGCATTAATATTCAAATATACTTACAAATATATCATCTAAAAATGAAGCTGGCCGACTAATATTGGTCTGATGCCTAGCCCAACCTAAATACCATATCATTGTCATTATATGACAACATCCTACCGTTCTGTTGCCAACTAAGCAGCTGCAATAATAGCCTAAGATAGCATCTAATGGGCAGTTGTTTGGGGGTTCAATGTCAAACAAAATATATGTATAATATATCCTTTGGCTTATATGCCTTGATTTGATACGTCCCCTTAATAAATAAGGAGTGTTTCCACCGATACGGGAGACCATTTCTTGAGAATGATCAAGTTCTGGACACACTTCCACTTCATAGACGACATTTGCTCTAATATGTTCGCCGTAATACGATCGCGACTGCTTTATTTGGTAGGGCCAGAGCGCGACGGTCGTTTTGTACAAACTACAAAACGTCAAAACCACAGTACAAAACACAGCTCCTGTCATTCAGTCAGCTTTTATGTCGCTTCGTTTAGTTGTTGCAATGAAGATATATTAACATTGGGCAGAGGAGTAAAATATATTTGGCAGAAATTACTTAAAATATTTATAGTATTGCCGATCAATATAACTATAATTATTATTATACATCGATTATTTTTAAAAACACATTACTAAAAAAATGATTTTCCTACATTTGCTTTACTGCGAACGAAACGTTTACGTGGCGACCGGATATGCCGGAAATAATTGATAATCTCAATAAACTTATTTTACCTCTCTGAACTTCTACAGAAATAAGAATTGTACCGTAATTAATAGTTATATTTTTATTTTCATTTCATTATTAGTTTAAGTTTGTACATGTTATAAAGTAACTAGGCAGAAACTGGCCATGTCCTTTCATGATCCCAGCTTCAGTAGTTTTTGAGAAATCGTGATGAATCAGTGAGTCAGTGGTATTTCGCTTTTATATATATAGATATTATTAAGGGATTGGGAAGGGGAGGGGTATTTGTGCCTCCGGATATCTCACTCACCGTAAGAAACGCAGTACCAAGCTGCTACGTCGGATTTCTATGAAACAGTGGTAACGACCCAGACGAGCCGGCCCATTCATGCTGTAGATAAAAGAGTACAGCGTGGCTCTACCACTCAAAAAATTGCTTGTTTTTTACCTCACAGTTACTTACGAGGTCGCGTCTTACGATTATTTTATCAAACCATACGACGCGAATTCGGAAACGTGACCTTTCTATCATATCTCGCCTTTATCATGCCATAACTTTTCGCCGTCTAATGTCCGATTTCAATAAACAATCTTTGTTTGATTCTCCAAATCGATCCGCAAAATCGACCAAGCAAACTAAGTAATTTTTACGCGTGACTTTTAAAGTGTATTCTTATTGGCTCATCTGTGGGATCGGTCGGGAGACTCAATCCAAGATCGTTTATTGAAATTTTACATAAATTTTGCTTGTCAAACTTAACAACAATGTGTGCGAACGCAAAGAAAATTCAGTTAAATTCTTCTCTACAAGTTAACTATATTAAATTAGAAACGAACTGGCGGAGTATGAATAAAACGAGAGACTTGAGCGAAGCAATCAGCAAGACTAATTTGTTAATTAAATAATACAAGTTTAAATCCGGGACAACAATCAAGGGGAATCCCGCCCCTTGATTTCTTTATAAGGATGTTCGGGAACGCTATCCTGTCATGTTTGACAGCCTCCGTGGCGCAGCGGGCGAGTAGCCGGTTGCGAAGCGTGAGGGCGTGGGTTCGATTCCCCTACCTAGACAAATGTTTACGAGACTATCCCGCTCACACACCCGCCACTGTAACTCCTGTAAGCCAGGATCGACAGTGGCACGCATATTTCGACACCAAGCAATGAAGCTCGGCGAGTCTGGGAATGCAAATGTGTCTTTATCCCGCAACGAAATTAATCAAATAGAAGATTAAGGAGGAGTTGGAAATAATAATTGTCAACTTCCCTCCATAGCAAAATGGGACAAATGTTTGTCTGATTCACAAATATTTGTTTCGGGTCTGGGTGTTGTGGGACCGCAAGTCCCTCGTAGTTCCTGATACCCTCAATACAGGTTTATCTAGTGTGGGGTCAGGATTATGTGTGTGACTGTTGAGGTGTATTTATTTATTTATTTTATTATGCAGCTCTCGTGTTATATTTTTCATGTCGTTGGTTAAGATCAGATTCTTCTATTATTACATATACAATATGTTACAAAAACCCTGTTGTACATTTTGATTGTGATATCAGAATCGATATTCAAACGTAATGAAATATCTCGCATAAGAATATGAGACTAAAAATAAATAATCATATTTATTTTTTATACTTTACTTATTTTCTTGTTTTTAAACCGTATTTCGATTTATTACCTCTGCAAGAGCGATGACTCGGAGCCAGAGCGAGATAGCAAGTTGTGGCGTCTACGTGCATCAAACGTGCCGCGTCACGCCGCGTGCCTACCCGGCTTCTGCAATACGTCAGCTGTGCATCACTTTTCAGATGCAAATAACATGTTTTAAGTATGTTCATTTTTCTAAGCTACCTGTGTCAGGATAATATCTCGCTTCTGTTTATTAATTTTTTAATTTTACTATTTTTATTAAGCGGCCTATAGGTCTATCTTCACGACCTATAAAGTGCCGACAGGGTTTTTGTTACGTACTTTATGTAAAGTCTTCTTTCACCTGCCCTTATCCCACTCACAGTGGGGTCAGCGCAACATTTCTAAGACATGTTACAGAATGATTTGGCTTGAAGTTTTTAAGACCAGCCGCCTGCTGACGTCATCCTCTCTGCGGTCATGACGGATATAGACGTACAGTACTATGATTAAAATTATGCGCTTCATTACTTTTTAATTAGCCAAAATAATAAACGAGCGGGTCGCTCGCCTGACGGTAATCACAACGTGTGTCCATAAACAGAAACAACACTACAAGAAGTTTGCATTACAAAGCACTGCATTACACCGTGCAGGTCGTGCCCATGAGAGTGTTTGTTCGCTAGAAAATACGTTCATAAGAATTATATAATACTAGTTGTTGCCCGCGGCTCTGCCCGCGTGAATGCCTATTTCCAGGATTAAGGTAGCCTAGTGGGCAACCCCGGTGAGAAACGCGCTTGAAAGAAATACTAATGCCGATATTAAAAAATAGGGGTTGATCGTAGAGGGTTGAAAATTTAGTGTTGTATGTATTTTTTAATGATGTATCATAAAAAAAAAAAAACAAAAAAATTTATCTAAAAAATAAAAAATAAATTTTGGGGTGGACCACCCTTAACATTTAGGGGGATGAAAAATAGATGTTGGCCGATTCTCAGACCTACCCGATATGCACACAAAATTTCATACAAATCGGTCCAGCCGTTTCGGAGGAGTATGGGAACGAACATTGTGACACGAGAATTTTATATATTAGATTTGTATGTCTGTGCTGGTAAGTGTATGCTATATTCGATGTATCTACATACATTCTATTCATATCTACATATGAATAGAACATTAATGGGTGAATATTTTGTACCATATGCTACGATTCCGCAACAGAATCTCAAAACCAATGCTCTAATTATGCTTTTGACGCGAATAACAAAAATAGAACAGACTAAAAAATACAAGCCTTAATTTAAGATATTCGAATTTAGAACCTGCTCAATCAAACCTCTGTTTTTTTCATCGGTTAAAACATATATGACTTGCCCGGGATTAGAATTTGTTCCTGGCATGACGATAATCTTGCCCCTTATCACATCATGCGACGTAAATAAATTCGGCGAGCTGTGAGTGCAGCTTGTTGAACTTCTGTCTAACCGTTCAGGGATACAGATGTAAGCTTATGTTAGTAATCAAACTGCATAAGAACACAACAATAATACTTGTCAATAATGAAACAAACACTATTTTATAAAATGGTTGAATCAACTGCAAAAATCATTTTAGTAACACCGGTTGACACTTTTATTTTCAGAAAAGCCAAACTAAATTCCTACAGTCTATAACGTAAACTGAATGAGCTGGACTCAAAATTTACCCTGAGATAATGTTTAGCGAAATATTTGCTGAGTTGGTTCCGTCTTAAGAAAACGACAGTTTCGTATTTTCTCGTGTAAAAGGCGAGTGTAAGGAATTAACTTAGAGAATAACATTCTGTTGAATCGAAGGAAATTTGAATCGAAATAAATCGGCAACAATAAGCTTACATTCATTACATTACATACATATACATACGCACTAACGCCTGTACTTCCCGAAGGGGTAGGCAGAGGTGTAACTAGTACACCCACATTTTGGGCATTATGAGATTTAACACCTTATGTCTCAGGGTGACGAGCGCAGTCCAGTGTCATGCAGTGCTTTGTTATTTAAAGTTTTGTATGGCGTTGCTTCTATTTATGAGCAGGCGAGCGACCTGCTCGCCTCGTCATTCAAGCTAATAAAAAAAAGGTCAGACTTTAATCTTCAGGTATTGTGGGTGTTCTTAGGCGATGGTGATCACTTATCATCAGGTGACCCACTTGCTCGTTTCCCAGCTTTTATTAAACAAACCGTTAGTGTAAGTGATAATTATGAACAATGAACCATCACATTAAGTTAACAGAAAATCTTTTAGATGCAGCTTCGACTGATCTGCGTTATCTGTGCTTTTTGTGTTAAGAACTCGCTAAAAGGATTACAGAGTGACGCAAGTTGGCACATTACAGCGTATTTATATTAATCTTGCTTAGTTGTAGAAAGAATTTAAACATTTAATGCATAAACAGCGTCCGTGGCGCAGCGGGCGAGTAGCCGATTGCGGGTTCGATTCCCGCACCAAGACAAATGTTTGTCTGATTTACAGATATTTGTCTCGGGTCTGGGTGTTGTGGGACCGCAAGCCCCTCGTAGTTCCTGATACCCACGATACAGGTTTACTTAGTGTGGGGTCAGGACTACTGTTGGGTGTATTTATTTATTATTTATAAAGAAGGTGATTTACTTACTGCTGTAATACGTACGCACTCACGCCCATAATCCCCGAAGGGGCAGGCAGAGGTGCAATCAGTACACCCACACTTCGCCGATCGTATCTCCGTCCCATTATGCGATAGGGGGCGAGCCTATCGCTATATCGGGCACAGTTCCAGACTCCGGGCTCATACTGAGTATTTCGTAATGGAAAACTCAATATCACTTTTACCCGACCCGGGGATCGAACCCAAGACCTCAGCGTCAGCTTCAGTCGTAACGCGTACGCATTACAACTGCGCCACTGCGGCGAATATTAGGTACAAGTAAATCCTACTACTATTATTAATGTGAACGTTTGGATGTTTGTGAGCTTCTGAATTTGGATGTTTGTTAGTCAATCACGACGGAACGGTTTTGGGTGAAATTTGCCACACAGGTAGGTCATGGATAAGGCATAGGCTACTTTTTATCCCGGAAATCTCCGGCGGAGCCGCGAGAAACAGCTAGTCTATAATAAAGTTGATAATCATAGTAATTTATATGAACAACGAATAAAAGTTAGTTCGGAGTATAACCAAATCGAACACATAAAATATCAAAATAATTTAGCCGAGGTATCGCATAACATTTATAAAAAATACAGACGGATTATCGATTCTTTTTAGAAGTTGGTAAAAAAGTGTTCTCAAATGTAAACACAATTTAAACACTCCGTTTCAGTCAGGCTTTTGATTCGCTAAATGCACAAGTTTGATTGTTTCCATCAAGTAAACAACTGTACAATGGTATCAAAGGTGTACTCGTGTTTGTTCGTGCACAATTCATGGTTCCAGTTCATTGTTTACAACTATTTATGCTTTACAGCGTCTGTTATTTTGTTTCGATTAAAATTTACTACGTAGTAGGTCCCTCCGACCTCAGGCGGTCTGGCTGTGTACCACTTCTTTATTAATTTCTTCCGCCAAGTAACAGTGTGTAGACACTGTTATTTTTCGGTTTGAAGGGCATAGAAGCCAGTGGAATTACTGGGCATTATGAAACTTAAGAACACACAAATGGACCGGCTCGTCCGGGTCGTTACCACTGTCTCATAGAAAACCGGCGTAAAGTAGCAGCTTGCTGCTGTGTTTCGAACGTTGAGTAAGATATCCGGAGGCCCAAGTCCCCTTCCCAGTTCGTTAATTATCCCTTTTCTTTAAGGCCGCCTATGATTCTTCTAGCATTGTGGGCGTACATAGGCGGTGGAGATCACTTACTATCAGGTGACCAACTTGCTTGTTTACCGGCCTATGATATATTAAAATAAGAAAAGTCAGAGGTGCATGCTATTGGGGCTGGTTTCGAACTTGCAGTTATTGTTTCAGCAGTTACAACCACTCCCCGTTGAGCTATAGATGTAATCTTTAAGGCTAATTATTATAAAAAGCAATTTAATGGTTATGTGATCTTTAATATCTGAAGATTAAATATTTTCTTTATTTTCGATGTAAAATCGCTTTCATTTATGTTTTTGGATGCTCAAAAGTTGAAGAATAATCCGCACGGATTTGCTTTATAATAATACCGCAGTAGTTCCTGTTAGAAGTTAATTAATGTGGAAGGTTTCCGCAGACTTACTACAGAAGGCGATTATATGTGTACTCAATACTACAAAACTACGATTTTTTCGACTAGTTTTTGAAATACGAAGACATGATGATGATGATGCTGATGATGACCTAATACAGATCTTTTACAACATTACATACATACGAGTACATAGACTCACGCCTTTTTTTAATGGTAGAGCCACGCTGAAGACAATTTTGTCTGCAGCATGAATGGGCCGGCTCGTCCGAGTCGTTACCACTGTCTCACAGAAAACCGGCGTAAAGTAGCAGCTTGCTGCTGCGTTTCGTACGGTGAGTGAGATATCCGGAGGCCCAAATACCCCTCCCCTTCCCAATCCCTAACTTATCCCTTTCCTTTAAGGTCGGCAACGCGCGCATGATTATTTTAGTATTGTGGGCGTACATGGGCGGTGGAGATCACTTAACACTCGCCATGTATATTTGTTGCGGAAATCTTCTTGTTTTACAACATTATCTGTATATTTTGCTGTTGGGAGGGTATCTGATCATTTTTGCACCTAACGCATATCGCCCACCGTAAAAATTCCGCCATAGTTGCTTGTTCAGCCTGTACTTCTCAATATTAAAGGATTTTTATAGCATAGGCCAACAAACGAAGTGGGTGGCCTGATGGTAAGTGATCTCCACCGCATTTACGCCCACAATACCAAAACAATCATGGGCACGTTGCCGATCATAAAGGAAAGGGATAATTAAAGAATTGGGAAGATGAGGGGGAAATTGGGCGTCTCGAAACGCAACAGCAAGCTGTTACTTCACGTCATTTTTCTGTGATATAGTGGTAACAACCCGGTTGAACCGGCCCATTCGTACTGTCTACAGAATGAAAATCATCATCATCATCATCATCAGCCACAAGACATCCACTGCTGAACATAGACCTCCCCTAATGCCTTCCAGGCCGATCTGTTCGAAACGGCCTGCATCCATCGGCTTCCTGCAACCCTTGTCAGGTCGTCGGTCCATCTTGTAGGTGGACGTCCTCTGTTGTGCATGACCCATACGTGGCCTTCATTCGAGAACTTTAGCATGACAATACAACTTATAAATATAATGACATCACAAAAGATATAGATTATAGTTTATTTTTATTTGCCACTGCTGTTTTTTCTTTAGAAGAATATACAAACTCCTCGCCTGATAACATGAACAGATTTATCAAATCCTTTACAAATGAATTGGCAGTGGTTAATATAGGTCTTGTTGTTAGAGGCGCAGACAGGGAAGTAAACGTTCGGGCATTGTTCGCAGGGCATTTTGTCGGTGAGAGGCGGTAGGAGCTTCACGTAACCTGGCAGGAATTGCAGTTCGATTCCATTGATAAACAGCAATATGAACACTGCATCTGTAAATGTGTGTAAGCACCGCTGCATTCAGGGAAAAGATATTGAAGTCGGGAAAAATATTTTTTTTATTACTGGGCTTTATGAGACTTACGACTGGTTTTTGAAATGTAAAATTAACTAATCAAATTTATCTAGTGTCAAGTCGAAATTAGGTTGCTAGAAGCGTGGTCAACACCTTTCATGTGACACACATGTAAATATCATAACTTTCAAATTAATATGAAAAATTACATATCAAACACTACTAAAGAGATATCAAATATAACCATATTTGGCTAAAATTAAATAACGTTTTAGCAACTCGAATTGATTTGACAACGGTGTCAAAATCAAAGTTCTGTGAGTTGATTTAAACAGCCTTTCAGAAACCGGGTGTAAATATCTTCTCTCGGGATGAACAACGCTATCCAGTACTTTGTAATTAAAGTTTTGTTTGCTACCTTTTATGGTCAGGCGTGGCGCTTATCATCGGGCGAGCAACCCCGATCATTTACCATTAGGTGACCCACTTGCTCCTTTGCTGGTCTCTTTTATAAAAAAACTTAAGAAATGTAGTTAGTTCACGTTTTGTGGAAACCGCAGGAGTACATCGGTCAATAAGACATTTCTTTCGCCCGTGTAAACAGTCTTTTCCGGGATAAAAGAAGCCTATAACCGGGATAAAAATTAGCATATACCCATCTCCAGGGTTTCGTCTATCTCTATACTAAAGTTATAAAAATTAGTTTAGCGATTTCGGCGTGAAAGCGTAACAAACAAACTCACTTTCGTATTTGTAATATTAGTTAGGGTTACCGCTTGCTTAAACGGTGAAGGAAACATCGTGACGAAACCTGCATACCTGAGAAGTTATCCTTAAGAATTTCGAAGGTATGTGAAGTCTGCCAACCCGCATTAAGCCTGCGTAGTAAGAAGTAGGAAAGCGGAGCCTTTCAAGAATCCAGAATAACGCCAGCTATTTAATATAAAATAACTTACATAATATCGTCATTGTTGTAATGAAATGTTTGGTTTTTCACTTGAGCTACACTTGTAAGGAATGCACAATAAGTCGCGTGTTGCAATAATTGCTTATTTAATGGTTTGCTGCTGTGTATTAATATACAGGTATCATAAAGTAGCAAATAACTCCAGCGTATATTTTACGAGTGAAGCGATTACGAAATAAACTATTTGTTTAAATTTTATTTGTTCTATATGAATGTTAGACCTGTATTCACAAACAACACTTAAGCGAGCTCTTTAATAAGTATACATTTCTGTGTATATGATTGGTCTGTTTTTATTTAGCGCCAAAAACTAACCAATGAGGACGTTTGATGACGTTTAGAGTAATGTCAATATGCATTCGTGCTCACTATGAAGCCTCATAGTACCGTTTCTGAATACGGGGGTAAGTTTCGTGTATAAATAGCTTATATATACATACATACGCACTCATGCCTTTAATCCTCGAAGGGATAGGCAGAGGTGTAACCAGTACACCCACATTTCACCGAGCGTAGCTCCGTCCCATGATGCGATAGGGGGCGAGCCTATCGCCATTCCGGGCACAAAATCCAGACTCCTGTCTGATATTGAACATATCGTAATAGAAACCCAATATTACTTATACCCGAACCGGGGATTGAACCCTCGATCGAATTTGAGGGACTATCATTTTAGAAGTTTTGTCTGGCTGTTGTTTGGCTATATTTTTGAACATAGTACATCAAATCAATACGACTAAAATGATTTTACGGAAGGGGATAGAAATGTATAGGCCTTGTCTTGGGTTATCTTACATACGCACTCACGCCTGTAACCCCGAAGGGGTAGGCAGAGGTGTAACCAGTACACCCACATTTCGCCGCGTATTTCCGTCCCTTATGTGAGTGGGGACGAGCCTATCGCCATACCGGGCACAAATTCCAGACTCCGGGCTGATACTGAGCATATCGTAGTAGAAAAACCCAATACCACTTTACCCGACCCGGAGATCGAACCCGAGACGTCAGCGTTGACCTCAATCGTAACGCGTACGCATTACAACTGCGCCACCGAGGCAGTCTCTTTGAGTCTTTATTTAATCAAAATAGGTCTACTCCATCAAAAATTATTACAATTTAAAGTAGGAAGTAACAATAAGAGTAAGAGTCAAAGTACTTAGTAGTAAAAGATCAATCTCTATATATTATAAAACGATAATATAATTAGATAAGGTGAATATTTCGCACCGATAGTGGTGAGCTTATAGGTCAACAGATGGCACTTAATTTGTCATCTTTTTTTAGCAAAACCAATAATTTTAAAACAATTGTCTATTTAAGCCAATAGCAGCTCACATAAGCTTTAAAATGATGTTTGAATCATTAAATTTTATGAAGAACTATGGAAGTTATGGCGTACTGACAAAAAAACCTTTGAGAAATAATATATATATATATATATACATAAAATATCTATTTATTGTCAATATACATAAGGCTCCAGAAACTGTAAACATAATCCCATGTACTGAACACGTATATATTGATATTCATCCCGCTTCATGATTATATTCATGCAGTTCATCCAGCATACGTTAGTATAGGTCTTGTTATCAGTCCCACACACTGGGATGTAGATTCTGGGACACTTCTCGCAGTCGAATATAGTCTCAAGAGGAGGCAAGTCATCCTTAATGCGTGTCATGTAATAGTTTTGAAACTCTTGCGCGGTGGCGTTGCGGTATGCCTCTGCTATTATTGTGGTAAGGTAGACTGCGACTGCAAAATACAAATCTTAATTTTTTTATAGCAAAGATCGGCAAAGGAGCAAGTAAGTTAACTGAGAGTAGAGTGATAGAGCCACGCTGTAGAGACTTGTGTCTACAGCACGAATGGGCCGGCTTGTCCGGGTCGTTACCACTGGCTCACAGAAAATTGGAGTAAAGTAGCAGCTTGCTTCTGCGTTTCGTACGGTGAGTGAGATATCCGGAGGCCCAAATCCCTTAATTAACCCTTTCCTTTAAGGTCGGCAACGCGCCCATGATTCTTTGGTATTGTGGGCGTATATGGGCGGAGGAGATCACTTACCATCAGGTGTCTTATTTGCTCGTTTCCGACCTATGCCATAAAAAAACCCTACCCGGGAATCAAACTCGAGACCTCAGCACAGCAGTCGTACCGCGTACGCATTACATCTGCGTCATCGTGGCAGTCTCATTCTTCAAAACCAAATCTTTTTCTCATTTGAAAACATAACGCGTCTGGCTTGATTCTAAAATAATATCAGACAAAATTGGAATAGATATAGCCTATCCAAGCCAGTATTTTATTGCTCTGTGATTTGAAGAAATAACCATTTCAATACGTGACATCATTCTCTTTCGATTTCACGTGCAATATGAAGAAGGACTTGATTTTTTAAATGAAAGAAAATATCAATAGAAATAAATTGAAAATCAAAGAAAAGAATTTAGATTCGAAGTCAATCGCTTTTACATCTCCGTGTAAATGAATTTGTGTACTGATTGGAACTTCAACTGAAATAGGAAGTGACAGTACATAGTCGTCCCAATCTTATCGAAATTCTTTTTTTACTTCGCCATACCATTTTGGCCAGTATTGACTGAATAGCAAGGACTATTATTGCGTAATAGAAGAAAAATATTCTTAATAGTCCCGCCATACTTCGACGGCACTGAAGCGTATCAGCTGTCATCTGTCTTTTTGAAGTGAAACTTCTTTATCGGCGTATGGGAGAAATTTTATAGCAATGTAAAAAAAAATGTAACGTTTTTCTGTTACGCGCCATCTTTAATTTCTGGGTAACATTTTTCCGTTACGCGATGGTTACGCGCCATATTTATTTTTTGAAGTGAAACTTTTTTATCGGCGTATGGGAGAAATTTTATAATTTTCTAACACACAAAAACAAACTGTAGAGGGACGGGTGCTAAATGTTCCTCCGGCGAAGGGGAGATCTTCAGTCAGGCAGATGTTGTACCTGACCAGCCGCGGCCCCTCCGATGGTTGATGTTCGGAACTTGTATATATACTAATCGTCGCGCAAACTTTGCTAACGCGATTCAGGATCTGAGGGCCAATTCTGCTATTTTAACTGACACTGCGAATGAATTTTAACCGAACTGAGTTTAGATTTTGAATTAATAAAAAATATGGCATTCTGCTCCTTTAAAAATTCGGTATCATCTCAGTTAAATTGCATTTAAACTGTCAATTCGATCAACTTTCAATGTCTTTCTTTTGTTGAAATTATGGCTTCGCATTATTCTGCATTTCGCCAATGACAAGTATTTTACCGAATTTTACGTATCAGCTGCCATAGACTAAATTCTAGAAATTAAAAATGACCTAAGCGACAAAATCAATGTTACCAACTCATAATAAAATACCCACAATATGACTAATTTTTAGTGATTAAAAAATTACGTAACAGGAGGTTATGATTTTTTAATTAATTGATTTGACTAATTCCATGTATTTTATTTATTTAATTAATTTATCTATTCAATGGCATAACTGAAGGAAAACGGCACAACAGCACCACTGAGACAGTCCTTTCCGGAAATAACCACAATTGCGATTATTTTATTGAAATCTGAAATTCTACCGAATTACGGTTTTTTTATTTTTATATTAACACTGCTGAGGACATATTTATACTAATTATAAATTAGTGCGAGAGTTTTGGCGGGAATTTTGACAGTGCGATTGATCTCATAATTTAATCTACACTAATATTCTACAGAGAAAAGATTTTTTGTATTTTTGTATGTAACAAATAAACTTAAAAACTACTGGGCCGATTTCAAAAATAATTTGGCTGTTAGAAAGCTACATTATCACTGAGTAACATAGGCTGTTAACTCATTTCTAATACTTTACTGAAATAACGAGCACACAAAGTCGAACAATTTTGACTACTTTTAGTTGCTTGCAGTAAAAGAGAATAAAGTTAACTGAAATTATCTGCAGTTAACTCAGTCACTTCACCTCAGTGTTGCGAAGTCAGATTTTTGAAAATACCGTGTTGTCCACATTAAAATACGGTATTTGCGCCAAAAATACAGTGCTTGATGGGAAAAAATACAGTGTATTTTACAGTGCAATAAAATGTCGTACAAAAAAGGAAATAATTAAATTATTAAGTAAAATATAAATTTATTTTAAACTTTATATCCTAAACTAACTTAACATTTTATTTGTATATATCGATCGCTGCAGAAATGGATGGCTGCGATGATGATGATATCGGTTTAGTTTTTTTAATGTGTTTAATCAAAGAGTTTTATGTATACTACTAGGCAAGCTGCGCGGTACATAGAAATTGTACCACTAAGTTGCAGTCAATTGACCGTAACTAAATATTACCATCTCGCTTACTCTCAACTAGAACCCCTATTGCGCTCCCTGTTTGTGAACTGTCAAACTCCCGCGTTTGCGTTATTACGCAGATTTACTTCTAAATAACCTGTCTATTAAACAACAATAATACGAAATTTTGAGTGTAAAAAAATACTGTGTCTCCATACACTGTATTTATAAAAATACGGTGTCCAGTAGATGGTGAAAATATGGCAGATTTGCTGTAATTACAGTGCACTTGGCAACACTGCTTCACCTTTAGTCACATTTCGTTCTCAATTAATATTTTGACGTTTGTCTATAGACGAAATGTATTTTATATAGTTAAGTGTCAAATTTATTGTTACCAGAATGCCGTTTTGGTTCAGTCAACTTGTATTCTACTTTCGATATCATTGCGATCTAAGTTCTTGAATATTGGTTTAACAGAATACCATTTGCAACTTTCTTGTCGCTGAGATTAGATCGGAATGATATTTTGAACATTTAAAATTACGAGAATTGGGCCTCTGGTTACGTTGCATTGTGCGGTGCGCGCTGCCGGTCAGGTACAACATCCGCCTGACTGAAGACCTCCCCTTCGCCGGAGGAACATTTAGCACCCGTTCCTCTACAGTTTGTTTTTGTTAGAGTTTTATGTAAAAATAATTAAGAAAAAAATTGTTAAATGTCTATAATGTGAAAAAAGTTTCACTTCTATCGGCTGTCCCCAAAGACTGCCCCACATGTTTTTTTTTTTGTATGGGGTATTTACGTCTGATGCGCTTTGATTTAGTCATAGTGTGACGGGACCCTAATGCCATATAATGCCTTTATTTTTTTATGAATGTGGGCCTTAGACTGAACCAATTGAGGTATCTTCAAGCAAATGCTAAATGAAAATAAAACTATGTTATTACTGTATGGAAATGTAGAATTTTGCTTAAAAAATACTATTAGTACCTAAATTTAAAACCCGCGAAGTTATTTAAAAATACCAAAGCCTAATGTATACTACTAGACGGACTGTTTAGAAATAAAATTGAGTGACATAACGCGTAAGTTTGACAGCTCACAGACAAGGAACGCATGAGGGGTTCTAGTTGAGAGTAAGCGAGATAGTTATATAGAGTTATATTGCGGGCTTATGGAAGACCAGCGGTTGCGGCGTGACTGCGACCTCACACTGAATAAGCCCATTTGCACACACACCATGACATTCGGAACAATGCACTTATATTTAATATTATTATGTTTCTTCCCGCCATGCCGATATTCGTTGTATTGCATCTGTAGTGGTCTCACCGGTGCGTCGCCTCATTTGAGGAAGTAGGACGGGGCGCTTCATGTGTGGCTACTGTGGGTGTGTGCAGCGTTTGTTGGTGTGGTGGAGGGAATATGATGGTTACCATCATCACCCTCCGGTTCCGAAGCAGTGTTTAAAATAGTTTATTTTTAATTTTTTATGTACTGCAAATGTATATTGTGTTGTGTGCAATAAATGTTTTTATTATTATTATTATTAGTTACGGTCAATTGACCGTAACTTAGTGGTACAAGTCCTTTGTACCGCGCAGCTGGTCTAGTAGTATTAAAGCCTTTGAAAAATACCTGTAATTTATAAACTAAACAGATTTTCTTCAAACGAAGCTAAGAATCATCTATCTCGAATAATGCTTTCAACCATAATTCCGCAATCAATCAGGCCCATTAGTTTAATCGATACGATGCCACAGACAGATACGAGTATAAACACCTTGTGTTAGTATAGAAGTATTTGTAATAATGTTTTAAAACACCCTGTAATACTCACGCAAAGAAATGAATGTTTTCCCGATACACATTTTCAAAGCATTCCGAGTGGAAGGAAATGTAAGAAACCAATTTAAAGTTGGTGTTATGACTGCTTTTCATGCAACGTCTGATTTATTGCAATTACTAGTAATGGGTTATTTAATTTGAATGTTTATGAGTGTATTGTATTTGCTATAACATGTGAGTATGATTCTGTTCATAAAAGAGGTAAAAATGGTAAAGGGTGTTTCTATTACGAAATGCTCAGTATCAGCCCGGAGTCTGGGATTGTGCCCGGTATGGCGATAAGCTCACCCCTATCAGATCATGGGACCGAGATGCGCTGCGCGAAATACGGGTGTACTGGTTACACCTCTGCCTACCACTTCGGGGATTACAGGCGTGAGTGCGTACTACATGCAGGTGAGGTTCGCTTTGGGCCTAAGAAGTTGATGGCCCAATTACTCTCCAAACTGCAATATCAGTACAATTAAACTTTTCTATTACAGCCAGCGATTGTTTTACGACTAAACATGTCTTAAATTCTTTAGAAAGCGAAAGAGCTCGCATTTATTTTTCCTGACATCCCTGAAACCAAGCACTTCAAGTACAAAAAGTTTGCGTAGATCTTTGCATAAATTATTCAATGTAAAGTTGGATTGCTCTGTTTTCTCAGAATACTCAGAAAAGAAAATATTCTATACAATTGTCTGCTGTTTTACATTTACCTAAGAATACAAAGCTTTGGGTACAGGTTCAGGATAAGTCAAGTCTTTTATTGAAGTGAAAACTTATTTAGGCACGTGCACACTTTTTGGGTGAACAAATATCATGGAAATCGCGTCATCGTCACCGAACGCTTTCCATGAGCTATATGTATACTGTGTATATATGTGTACTTTTTGGGTGAACAAAAGAAACTCGCGTCATCGTCACCGCACGCTTCCCATAAACACTTCTTTATAAATCAAAAATACTTCGAAAATAATAATCTAATAGCTCGACGATACAATTCACAAGTTACTTATGGCCGTTCCCTATATTCTATCTATCGATAGATTTGCTTACTATCAACAGTGTTTTGACAGATCTTCCATAAAAAATGTGTCAAAATATTACCGCCAGTAAGCAAATCTGGCGATAGACAGTATATTGGGAACGGCCATTAGTTTTCCAGTCCCCAAAGACTGCCCCGCATGTTTTTTTTTAAATGAATCTCTATATATTATTTCTCGAAGGTGTTTTTTGTCAGAACGCTATAACTTCTATAATTCTTCATCAAATTTAATGATTCAAACACTATTTTAAAGATTATGTTTTAAAATATACCTAGGTTTTGCCAAAAACAAGATGAAAAATTACTGGGCATAACATCTTATGTCTCGTTGTGAAGAGCGCAGGCCGGTGTCACGCAGTGTTTTGTAATTTATGGTCGTTCCATATATTTTATTTACAGATAGATTCGCTTACTATCAATAGTGTTTTGACAGTTCTTCCATATACAATATGTCAAAAATTAACTGTCAGTAACCAAAACTGTCTGTAGACAGAATATTGGGAATGGTCATTAAAGTTGTGTGTTGCTTTTTTTATGGGCAGGTGTTGCGCTTACCAACAGGCGAGCGACCAACTTTGTCATCCAAGTTAATAAAAAAACGTGTCCCTATTTTCGAATTATCGGAAAATTATTGAAGCTAATGATTATAATCTTATTACTATACAAGCTTGGACTGCCTCGGTACTATACAATACTGACTGCCTCGGTGGCGCAGTGGTAATGCGTACGCGTTACGATTAAGGCTAACACTGAGGTCTCGGGTTCGATCCCCGGGTCGGGTAAAAGTGATATTGGGATTTCTGTTACGAAATGATCAGTATCAGCCCGGAGTCTGGAATTGTGCCCGTTATAGCGATAGGCTCGCCCCCTATCACATCATAGGACGGAGATACGCTCGGCGAAATGTGGGTGTACTGGTTACACCTTTGCCTCTCGGGGATTAAAGGCGTGAGTGTGTATGTATGTGTAACTTGATTTAGGATCGTCGTGCAAGTGAACCCTAAAGTTATAACTCAGAATACAAACAAAACTTGTAAGAATGTTATGAAATTATAAACAAGCTAACACGTTTTTATTAGCTCTATTTTTCTTTCTAATGGTATGAAAAGTGGATTTCTCTGTATTAACTCGTACGTGCATAATGGAATAATAAATTGCGGTTACATGTTACGGAATGAATTATATTACTTACATTAAAATATTTGCATTCTCGCGATATAAAGCATTTTCTTTTTTGTCGAATAAATAAATCGATATTCGACTTGCAACTTTGGAAAACACTAAATGATAAACAACTGAGTCTCTGAGCTTGTCTCACTCAAGTATTATTACTCTCGCCCACGCACTTCACAAAATTCATAGGGATGCGATCAATTATATCAATTGTAATAACGAGTAATTAAAATACATGTGAAATTGTAGAATGTCTAGATTTTAATAAGATCCAGTACATAAACACATAATCAGGTGTACGTAAAGATCGTCAAAAATGACCACACCCTTGAATCATTGATATATTACCTAAAGATGGAGCCATTAATCTACTTCCTAAAGTGAAAGCGAGATCGCGAGATACCAAACATTGGTAAAAGAGAGAGACAAAAGGCTTCTTTTTTGTCCCCGTCGTTATTTTGTTTGTCAATAAGTCAGATTCATTTGTTTGTCATATTGTCAGTCAGTTGGTTTGACAGAAAATTTTATTCAATAAGTTTTGCGAGCTATTAAAGGAATTGAAGACGCTTAAAGTAAATATACACATTGATTGACAAAAAAAGAATGGTGGGGTGTAGTGTGCTAGGCTGTAAAAGCCGTAGTGAACGACAAATTGTCGGCATAAGCTTTCACTCGTAAGTAGTTATTAATTTGCTGTTGTGATGACATGTGATGTAAAGATAAGTAAATATAAAGAAAGATTTACAGTCGAACCCGTTAGAAATACAGATTAATAGAGCATTTTTATTGAAAAATTAAAATCAGTTATAGGTTTGGTATGGCCAGGTTGTAAATTTTATTTACCCAAATTTATTAAAAAAATGTTTTATTGTATTATTTTAGGTATCCTTCTGACCCGAAAATGAGACTTCGATGGGTAAAAGCCACTGGTAGATTAAATTGGGAGCCTACAAAATTTACAAAAATGTGCTGTGAACATTTCAGTGAAAGATCATTTATACGTAAAAAGCAATTGGTTTTTTTACATGCAGAAGCAGTGCCAACGAAACATATACATGTGATACATGTGTACTATATATATAAAAGCGAATGTATGTGTGTATGTATGTTCACCTAAAACACGCTCATTTTTGTATTTCCACATAGGCTAGGTACTTTTTATCCCTGAAAAAGACTTTCACGCGGGCGGAGCCGCGGGCAAAAGCTAGTTTGAATATATGTTTCGGGTGTAAGTCTGGGTGTTAGTAATGTTGAGTTATAGTAAATCATAATGTTGATTTGACTAAAAAAGTTTTTTATATCACAGGTTGTGAGCTCAGAAGGTCTGAACGTTTTACAAAAACTGCAAACTACTGAGCGAAATCTATGCTGGGTAAATTTTGTAACTATATTACAGGTCGCCCCATTAAATTGCTGCTAAACAGTTGATTTTTATATTGTAATTCCTGTGGATTTGAGATTGATGATAGACTTTGTATTCCGTTTCTTGCAGTTTAGACATTAAAAAAAATAGCTGACTGATGGCATTCCTTATTGGCATTATCTACAAAAATGTTAATTGTCACCTTACAAATTTTAAGTTATTTATTTAATTAAATGTGCCTCCAGGTACTTCAGAAGATGTTTCCATTACAGAAAAACCTAGTCCATCTGCATTGACATCAACCAATAACAAGGATAAAAAAAAATATTAGGTCAAAAAGCCAGATCAGAAACTAATGAAACATTGCGTGTTGTGCGTGAATCAAAACGTAGATTAGTAAAAAAGCTAGCTCCGTTAGAAAGTGGTGTAGCAGTACTAAAGTGTAAGATGAAAATGTATTTAAAAGAGTTCGATTGACTATCAAATAATGAAACTGAATATGCTGATTTTCTGAAACAGTATACTGATATAGAAAACTGCCGCTAAAAATATTCACCCGCACTAATAAATAATAATAAATAAATACACCCAACAGTCACACACATAATCCCGATCCTACACTAGGTAAACCTGTATCGTGGGTATCAGGAACTACGAGGGACTTGTGGTCCCATAACACAGACCAGAAACAAACTTCGGTGGATCACTCAAACACTCGGTGCGGGAATAGAACCCACGCCCTCTCGCTTTGCAGCCGGCTACTCGCCCATGGTGCCACGGAGGCTGTCTTTAAATTTTATAACAGTTTTGTTTTGTTTGTAAATTAATACTTAACTAAAATAGATAGTGATTATAGATAGTGATTTCTTTTTACCAACCTCAGTTACCCATAGTTCGGGTTCATAAGCTACAAGCATTTTTTTTTCATCTATTTTGTCTACAGTATAAATGAGCCGGCTCGACCGACTTGTTACCACTGTCTTTCAGAAAATCAATGTCAATTAACGACTTGCTACTGCGTTCCATACAGTGAGTGAGATATCCGAAAGCCCAAATCGCCTTCCCTTCTCAAGCCAATAATTATCCCTTTTCTTTAAGGTTGGCAACGCGACCATGATTCTTCTGGTATTATATGGGCGTTCATGGATGATCACTTACCATCAGGTGATCCACTTTCTCGTTACCCGGCCTATGCTATAAAAATACATTTTTAATTAAGAAGAAGCAGTTTTGAGTTACCAACGTTTTTCCTAAATGCTGGACATAGTTGTGTTTTTCGTTACTTTAATGTGAGTTTAAACTTAAAAGACAAGAATTTGACAGTTGTGATATTTTTTCCCAAACATGAAATGGGGAAATATATGTAACGTAGCAACATTTCAAAAAATCTAGCTGTCTCATGTGCGGTCACGCCATGGCTCTATCTATAGGTAATATATCAATGCCTTGAATAGTACACTGTCTAAATAATTGTGTCTTATGAGTAACGTCATTCAGACAATACAGTTACAATATATCAACTCAGATAAAAATTCCTTCGACGGCAAATTATGATCTTGTTTTGTGCCAGACGATCAGTGATCGATGTATGGGTCATATACTTAAGTCTATTGATGTTCTATTGTTTACAAAGAGCTATTTCACTGAAATCGGTGATCTGGAAAATGGACTATGAGACAATTTGCAACGCGGTCAACAAAGGAAAGCCATAAATTGTAATAGAATATATGATATTAATCTATATCTTTAATTTGTTTTGATGAACATTGTAACACCTAAATAAGTGGGCTAGTTTAGAATAGATATACGAGTATCATACTTATTACATTCAGTCCCATATAACATAATATTATAAAAAGTCGGAACTGACAAGACCAACTGCATTTCGCCAACGACAAGTATATAATAACTGCCTCGGTGGCGCAGTTGTAATGCGTACGCGTTTCGATTGAGGCCAACGCTGAGGCCTCGGGTTCGATCCCCAGGTCGGGTAAAGTGGTTTTGGGTTTTTCTATTACGAAATTCTCAGTATCAGTCCGGAGTCTGGAATTTGTGCCCGGTATGGAGATAGGCTCGCCCCCTATCACATCATGGGACGGAAATACGCTTGGCGAAATGTGGGTGTACTGGTTACACCTCTGTCTACCCCTTCAGGGATTATAGGCGTGAGTGCGTACAAGTATATAATACATTACACAGCCTCCGTGGCGCAGCGGGCGAGTAGCCGGTTGCGAAGCGTGAGGCCGTGGGTTCGATTCCCGCACCTTGACAAATGTTTGTCTGATCCACAAATATTTGTCTCGGGTCTGGGTGTTGTGGGACCGCAAGTCCCTCGTAGTTCCTGATACCCACGATACAGGTTTACCTAGTGTGGGGTCAGGACTATGTGTGTGACTGTTGGGTATATTTATTATTATTTGCGAGTCTTCACAAGAACAATGAAATGCCGGTGTAGCTGTTTTCTAAGTCTTGTCGGAGTCTTGGTGTTATTTATTTCGAGTACAATGCTTCATAGATGATTTCCTCCAACCGGAACGAACAATCCTAATACCCCTAGTAAATCACCAAAATTCACTTATTTGAATGTTTCGATACACTGTTCATCACTGTCAGTGTTTATTGCACCACTTTTCTACAACAAACATAACTTTAAACTATAGGAAATAATTAATCAACCCCACTGTCAGAATTCCCGCCAGAAAATCTGTTACCAACTTGTTCCGATAGTTGTGGCAGAATGACCGAACATAAGCGTGAACATGCGCTAATACTAACAGTGTTGAGTCAGCGTTATATCGGACACCGATTCCCATTGTCAGGTTGCCCGATGGATGAAAATCTGTCATCGATGACGTCAGCGCTACGCCGAAGGTTCAAATACTTAGAAAAAATGGGTGGTGGAACAAGGTCAAGTATTTTTAACAAACACAAAAAAACAAAGGTTCCCAATTCGTCTGTATATATTTTATGTATGTTCACGGCTTTCAATTCGTCTGTATATTCGTTTATGTGTGTTCACGCATAACTGAGTTTTTTTACACATTCTTTGAGTGTTAGAAACTAAAATAGTTATAGATTTATGCATAAAACGAAACATTTTTTTTCGGTATCAATCATTGATTAATAAACTACCGTACGTACCACCGACTCAAAATCGTTTAGTTTTATTTTTATGATTTTTGATTTGATCTTATTATTTGTTACAATTTTTTATATTCTTAGGAATAAGCAGACAATGCTAATTGTTTGAATAATAAACTGTGTTTAATTGCTTAATTACAAAAATAAATATGCAAAGACTTTAATGTATTCTACTAGACAAGCTGGAAAGTACAAAGAAATTGCGCACTTAGTTACGGTCAATTGACCGCAACTCATTTATTCGACCCCGAGAGGTCGACAAGAGCAGTTGTTGTTGTTTGAATAGCTGCGAACGTTAAATTCGATAAACTAACACGAAATTGTTTATTGTGACCCATACAACATTGTCATTATTTACGTGCATATATTATTATTCATTCAATTTGAAGTTATTTTACGGAAGTAACTATATTATTTCTTGGTTATGATCAAAAAAGTCATTTATTGCTAATGAAATCTAATACCAAACAAAACAGCCGTCTCAATATTGCCATCTCGCTTACTTTCAACTCCTCTCGCTCCTACGCCTTAGACGTCATTCCCGCCTCACCAGCCGTGTATGCAACACAATTTTACTTCTGAACAGCCCGTCTATGGTATTAAAGTCTTTGTAAATATTTTATGTAATCGTCAATCTCTGATTATCCGATGATGCGTGACATTCCGTGATTGCTTGAACTATTTAGAGTATTTACGCACTATATATATTCTTAATCCATTCCGAATCTAAGACGGGGCGAGGACGTGGCGCCCCCTCAAAGTATTGCAATGCAAGTCACAGAAAGAGGGTGGGGCGCAGACAGCAACGCTTCGTTCCCCGCGATTTACAATTATTTACCTTACTATATTGTATTTTATATCAAAATACTTTCAGCAGGAGCATTGTCCTCGCTTCGTCTTACGTCTTTTCTAAGAGTAATCATCAGGGAATACTCTACAAGGTCCAAAGCGGACCTTCTTCACTGTTTTATTCATTTTACTATATCGATTCACATTGATGCATGCTAATCTGCATTCGCTAATGTATGTGAGATTGTCATCCCCACAAACGGGAAGGTAGACTTTTGGGCAGACACTGCAATTCCCTTTGACGTCGAACTTGTCCAGATCCATCACGTCGACTGTATAAGGATTGAAGAAGTCTAAGAATTCTTCCACAGGCATCATCAATGTTGTGGAAAGGACCAGAGCTGTTGAAAATTATAATATACATATATGCCTAAGCTCACGTCTTTATTTAAGGGGTAGGCAGAGGTACAACTTGTGTCCCCACGTTTCGCCGAGCTTATTTACCCATACATAATGTGATTCTTGTTATTCACAAATTGGGACTTCCGTGTTTTATCGATATAAAATTACTCATAAACCTCCCTAAATGTGCAGTTATTATTGGTACCACATTTCTGCAACACCCTATAATTATGAAAAGTTTTTATTCGCGGTCCGCTTGGAATTAGCATTTTTTTAGATTCGACTATCCATTTCGAGTTGATCTCCATATTACAGGGCAGTAAAATTGTATTTACGTTTTATTTGAGATTGAAAGCGGTGTCCTAGGGCAATGGTCATTAACTTTTCGAAAGATGAACTTCCGATGGTCGCGTCAACCATCAGACACCAGTGTCAGTAACGTCATCGTGAGTGACAACCCTACTGAAAACGCTAATAACGCACGCGCTTGTGACACTATCGTCGGCTGATTCTCCATAGTTTTATGTAGTAGAGATTCCTAAAGTGGGTTCCGCGGAACCCCAATGGTTGTTTTATTCTGGCACGACAAAATGACTACTCTGAACCTAATATTAAATACAGCGCCGTGTAAATATAATGCTGATTTAGACACAATTCCACAATAATAAGTTTCATATTCAGGGGTGCCTCGGTGGCGCAGTTATAATACGTACGCGTTACGATTGAGTCCAGCTTGAGGTCTCGGGTTCGATCCCCGGGTCGGGTAAAGTGGTATTGGGTGTTTCTATTACGAAATGCTCAGTATCAGCCCGGAGTCTGGAATTTGTCCCCTATCACATAAGGGACGGAGATACGCTTGGCGAAATGTGGGTGTACTGGTTACACCTCTGTCTACCCCTTCGGGGATTACAGGCGTGAGTGCGTATATTCAAGGGCCTTGAAAGTTTAGGAATCGCTAATGTAGACAAAATCACTGCACGGGTGCGTGAAATTTTTGAGATTTCACACATTTCACATTGACGTGCGCAGCTGTCGCTAGACGCGATGATCGGTAGTCTATCTTAATAGCTGAACTACAAGTTCATTCAAGGCTTCTCAACTTTAACCCGTAATAAAATCTAAGAAATCAAGAATCGTAAAGTAAAATCATTCAGAATTTAATCTGCACTAAAATACTCACTTAAAACCATCAATTTTGCACAATTTATTACACCCATTTTAGTGTTTTACCACTTTTGAGGTCACACAAAATTGGTACATAATAAGGACATTAAAATTTTAATTGCAAATTTTATGACACTTCGCCTAATCACTTGATATATTGGGCAATTAACTTTTATGGGAATTTAAGCGACTTTCCAAGAATGGCTATACATTGTTTTCAAATAAAGATGTTAGCTACATATACTTGGAGTAGGCAGAAGAGTAATACATGATGAAATCTGCGAAGGCTTGGCAAGCAAAAATAAAAACAATTCAAAAATACTAATATGCCAGTAATTATATTATAAGCATTTTGAATCGGCGGTATCAATGATCGACTATTAAACTACAATAGTATACATACATACGCACTCACGCCTGTAATTTCCGAAGGGGTAGGCAGAGGTGTAACCAGTACACCTACATTTCGCCGAACTTATTTCCATTCCGTTATGTGGTAGGGGGCGAGCCTATAACTATACCAGGCACAAATTCCACTCCGGGCTGATACTGAGCATTTCGTAATAGAAAAACCCAATACCACCTTGCCCGACCCGGGGATTGAATCCGAGACCTCAGCATTAGCCTCAATATAACGCGTGCGCATTACAACTACGCCACCGAGGCAGTCACTGTTAAATATATTCTAAAATTCTGAATAGTTCCATCTATTTTGTATTCCATGCGTGACCAAATGACCCGGGGTAAGTGGTGAATAAGACGTGTGCAATCTTTAGAAAATGGTTTTTTTCCACCTTGAAATCGACGCTATTTCTATGGACGACCGCGGTGGGTCTGTCGTTCAATGAGTGTCATATATGCAAGAAAAGCTTTCTCATCCTTGCCTAGTAGATATTACACCATACTGTAATGTTATAATAAATTTACACAACAATATAAGTTAGTAGGTAAAGGTAATGTGAAATGCCGTTTGCCGCTTTGTCTATTTCTGCCGCCAAGCAGCAGCGGGTAAGTAGTATAATGTTCCAGTTTGAAGGATTGATTTAATTGATTTAATTGAAATTATTGGGCATTATGATTATGAGACTTAACATCTTATGTCTAGGTGTGGCGAGTCCAGTACCATGCAGTGCTTTGTAATTCAAAGTTCTGTGTAGTATTGCTTCTGTTTATGGGCAGGCGTGGCGCTTACCATCAGGCGAGCGACGTGCGTTCGTCACTCAATCTAATAAAGAAGCAACTAGTACATCGACCGTTCGGCGAGTTTAGTTTAGTCCATAATGTAATAGGCGCCCATCCCCATGGGATTTTTCCAATCGATAAACTCAAACACAAAGATTGCCCGACCAGGGATTAGCACCCACGACCCCGCGATTTTTCAACCTATGTACTCTGCCACTCTATACCAATAAGGCATTATTAAAAAAAAAAACTTTAAAACTACTATACACTGACTGACACCGGAACGCGGTAGGTTTAGAATGGTAGAGTCACGCTCTAGACAGTTTTGTATACAGTATGAATAGGCCGGCTCGTCCGGGTCGTTACCACAGTCTCACAGAAAACTAGCGTAAAGTAGCAGCTTGCTGCTGCGTTTCGTGCGGTGAGTGAGATATCCGGCGGCCCAAATCCCCTGCCCTTCCCAATCCCTTAATTTTACCTTTCCTTTAAGGTCGGCAATGCGCCCTTTATTCTTTTGTTATTGTGGGCGTACATGGGCGGTGGAGATCTCTTACTAAACACACTTGCTCGTTTACCGGCCTATGATATAAACAAATTATATATTAGTTAAAAAAAAAACTAAAAAAACACGTCTTTATAGAAAATCCAACTAAAATATTTTAAACTATTATTTATTTACAATGATTTTCAATAAAATTGAAATTAATTAATTAAATTAAAATTATATTAATTTAATTTTTTGAATTGTCATCGGTCTTTGATAAGTATACCACATTTCGAGTTAATTCAACGTTTTGAAGGGGGTCAAAATCATGTTCAAAGTTTCCGTTACATACATACACACATACATACGTATGAAGCTAATAAAATCGTATTAAAAAGCCACTATGGCGGGTTTTTCACCATGGTTATCCAGCCACTTACAAAAATAATCATGTATCCATCAGCCAATTTATATCTATTGGATCAATACCGTTAAAATTCAATTACCATTGCGCTATTGAATTACCCAATACCCAGCATTGTTTACCAACGTTTATAAAAACAAGTTATTTATTTACCGCCTACGGCGCCGCTTCAAGTTAATAAAAGGCCTTATTGATAACAGCTGGGATCGGTGACTTCTGTTGTTTTTCGGGACTATTTATTGGTTACTAGCTTTTGCTCGCGGCTCCGCCCTCGTGTAAGGCATTTTCCGGTATTAAA
The DNA here is from genome assembly GCA_905332985.1 of Mimas tiliae. Classification (NCBI taxonomy): domain Eukaryota; kingdom Metazoa; phylum Arthropoda; class Insecta; order Lepidoptera; family Sphingidae; genus Mimas; species Mimas tiliae. Next base: position 4,763,164 of record HG995262.1, on the reverse strand, counting down.
ATCCTATGTCTTAATCTAGGTCATGGTCTACCTTTGTGTCAAATCTCATTTAAATCCATTCAGCCGATTGCCTAACAAACATGAAAATTCACAAACTCACAGACATACAAACTTTCATATTTATAATAGTAGTAGGATTCGGGTCTGGGTGTTTTGGGACCGCAAGTCCCTCGTAGTACCTGCTACCCATGATACTTAACTTAGCGTGGGGTCAGGACTATATGTGTAACTGTTGGGCGTATTTATTTATTTATAGTAGTGGGGTTGGTTGTGTCTGACAGCCTCTGTGGCGTAGTGGGCGAGTACCCGGCTGTGAAGCTAGAGGCCGCGGGTTCGATTTCCGCACCAAGACAAAATACATGTGTGATCCACAAATAATTGTTTGGTCTGAATGTTTTCTCCCCAGAGGGGTTGACGTCAGGCAGGCAGCCGATCGAAAAACTACAAGCCAAATATTTCTGTAACATGTGATAAAAATCATGTTGCGCCGACCCCACTGCGAGTGGGATAAGGGCAGGTGAAGGATGAAGAAGAAGATGAGTAGGATTAGTTAAGCCTGGCATGAGTTATTGCTAAGTTTTTTTTCTTTATAAGTTGTCCTTTTTATACAAAGCAGATACATTTAGGTTAATCTTTTAGTTCTGGTTCGGAAAATTAACTATTACATACCTGAAAAGTTTTTTTTTATAGAATAGGCCTGAAAACGAGCAAGTGGCTCACTTAATGGTAAATGATCAATGGTTTATGAACGATCATAATATTAGAAAAATCATGGAAGCGTTGTCGACCTTAATGGCATAGTCAAGGGATTGGGAGGGGAGGGTATTCATACAAATATACATACATACACACTCACTTCACTCCGAAGGGGTAGGCAGAGGTGTAACCAGTCCACCCACATTTTGCCGAGCGTATCTCCGTCCCATGATGTAATAGCCGGCGCACCTATCGCCATACCCGACACAATTCCTGACTCCGGGCTTATGCTGAGCATTTTGTAATAGAAAAACCCAATATTACTTTTACCTTCCTATAATATGGGGTCCTTTAAACGGAGTGTGAAGAAGCAATTAGGCAGGCCGGCATAATTTTCCCTACCTACGATAGACACATCGTCTGTCGTTGGTCGACAGTATTCTTGGATTGCGCTGCACTTAACATCAGGTGTAGCGTAGTCACTTTGCCGTAGTATAAAAAAAAAACCCGATCCGGGAATCGACTGCGCCACCGAGGCAGCTGCCTCCATATATCTCACTCACCATACGAAACGCAAAAGCAAGCTAATCTGTGAGATAGTAGTAACGACCCGGTCACGCCTCATTCATGCTGTAGACAAACTTGTCTAGAATGAAGTCGCTTAAAAATTAACAATTACGCGCCGGTGTGATGGTCGGCCATTAACTGATATTCACACGTAATGACTCCGCCTTATGTGAAGAATCCTTTAACCTTTTTTTGCCTTTTGACCCTTTTTGACCTTTTGTACGTAGGTCAATACGTAATACAAGGTTACGTTGCGTACGTGACACGGACTTTCAAAAATTACAGCCTATCTCTTATGCATGCGTGATTCATATCCTTTAGGAGGTATTCTTCTTATATTTTATTGGGGCTAGATATATTGAATGAGTATTTGTATCTAAAATTATTTAATGAGTGGTAGAGCCACGGTGTAGACACTTTTGTCTGCAGCATGTATGGGCAGGCTCGTCCGGGTCATTACCACTGTCTCACAGAAAACGGGCGTAAAGTAGCAGCTTGCTGCTGCGTTTCGTACGGTGAGTGAGATATCCGGAGGCCCAAACCCCCTCCCCTTTCCAATTCCTTAATTATCCCTTTCCTTTAAGGTCGGCAACGCACCCATGATTCTTTTGGTATTGTGGACGTACATGGGCGGTGGAGATCTGTTACTATCAGGTGGCCCATGCCATCAAATGCTCGTTTACCGGCCTATGCAATTAAAAAAAAGTTGTTTTAGAACATTCCGGTGAACGAGGAAGTGGGTCACTTGATGGTAAGTCTGTCCATGAACATTCACATACCTGAAGAATCATGGACGGGTTACCGACCTTAAAGGTGAGGCATAGTAAGAAATACTGACTTCTTGCAACTCAAACATTATTTGGTTACTATTGGTAATATATTTCTTATTAAAATACATGGATATTAAATGCTCTCAGTTTCAGAATTATTTGACAAGACTATAGCAGCTTTTCTAATATCCTCCCAATCTGGTGGCAAACTGGTATTATACGTCACCAAATTGGTATCATTTAGAATTTCAACATCTTCATTTATGTTATCAAGTGCCTTCTCCACATCAAACTTTTCTAAATTTCTCAACCCAATGAAGGAAGTTTTGTTATAATTCTTCCATTCTACAGGAAAACTGACATTATACATAATGCTTCCGCTTCTTCTATAGATGATGCAAGGTCCGAACCTTCGTAAAGTTGTCTTTTTCAAGCAGTTCATGATACAGCCATTAACATAGGTGACATTGTCGTGCCCACAAGCAGGCCAGTATACGCGAGGACAGTTGCAATCATGAATGTTCTCCAAGTCATGTGGAGGTCGACCGATTGGTAGCAAGTAAGGATCAAGCAGGCTGAACAAGTTTTTAAGGTACACGTACCGTTCTTCTTGTTCTTCAGCATTTGCTGTAGATTCTGGAATGGAATTGTGGTTAATTTATAAAGGAGTTTATGCTATTCGAGGAGTTGTGTTTTAGCCTTAACAGTTGGGATATTGAAATAAACTAGTTTATACGGATTGTACCGCGGTTTAATTTTATTTTAGTCCTGACGCGACACTACGGTCATGGGAGAGACCATGGTAGATCAATGTCAAGAAATCACTAAGTTGGGGTATTATAAAATTTACCCCTTCCTATATCTGTGGCATCGTAGCGTCTACACGCATCGACTGATTTGAATGCGGTTTTAATCGAGATTTTTGGGCTTTGGGATATCTCACCCACCGTACGAAACACAAGCTGCTGTTTCACGACGATTTTCGAAAAGAATAGTCAAAACTTTATACTCTTGGGTTAGAGCTGCAAAATAACACAAACCTTGGACTGTTAATTGTTTTGAAATGAACTTGGTAACTGGTACAGGAAATAACATTAGATGCGGTGTAATGCTTCCTTCCTTCGTTTTAATAGAGCAACGGGAAGGTAAATTTATTATATGTTCCGTGAAGAAAAAGGTTGCTAATTTTATTTCTACAAGTTTAAACAAGTTTTTTTTTTATTGTATAGGCTGACAACGAGCAAGTGGGTCACCTGAAGGTAAGTGAACACCACCGCCCATGTACGCCCACAATACCAAAAGAATCATGGGCGCGTTGCCGATCTTAAGGAAAGGGATAATTAAGGAATTGGGAAGGGGAGGGGATTTGGGCGTCCGGATATCTCACTCACCGTACGAAACGCAGCAGCATTACGTCAGTTTTCTGTGAGACAGTGGTAATGACCCGGACGAGCTGGCCCATTCATGCTGTAGACAAAATTGTCTACAGCGTGGCTCTACCACTCGTAAAAACCTTATTTTTAACCCCCTACAAAAAGAAAGGTGTTATAAGTTTGACCTCTTGTCTGTCTATATGTATGTATCTCTCGGGAGCCTACTCTACTTCTTCCGCCTGCCCTAATCCCACTCGCAGTGGGATCGGCGCAAAATGCTTTTTAACACATGTTACAGAAAGTTTTGGCTTGTAGGTTTTTACGACCGGACTGACGTCAACCCCTTTGGGGAGAAAACACCCAAACCCGAAACATATATTTGTGGATCACACAAACATTTGTCTTGTGTGGGAATCGAACCAGCGGCCTCTCGCTTCACATCCAACTACACGCCTACTCCGCCACGGAGGCTGTCGATGTATCTCTCGGGCAACTAAATGAATGGACGCATTTGAGATGCTGTTTTTTTATTTGAAAACTAATTTGATCGAGTGTTCTTAGCTAGGTAAATCAGGACATCAATTACAATAAAGCAAAGTTCCCGTGGTCACTTGCCTACTACATTGTCAAACTTTGATCACCATCTGCAAGCAGGTACAGGCATCGGCTGGGCTGCACCCACAGCATTACCAATGTCCATGGGCGGCACATTAGCATGAGCATTGTTCATCTGCCTATCATGGCAATAAAAAAGGTCAATTACTCGTTGAAACCTATTCGATGACCCCAAACACAATGTATCGTTCATTCGTTTAGATGCTACAATATGGTATTTGACTATATATAATTTTATAGATTAATTATTTTACACGCAACTGACAGTAATGCGAAAAAGAAACTGTTTCGCGAAAACAGAATTGAAATTAGGCAATAAATGAGACTGCAGTTCATGTTTTAAATAAAAAAATAATAAATAAAACTACTGGGAACATCTCATCATCTCCCTCACAGGCGTACACAGTAATGCCGTGACCTGTCTTGTGACGTAACATAACATGTCGTGCATCCTTCTTCCGTTATTTGACAACTACCTCTTCAAGCAGATTTAAATGGCTTATAACTTATTTATTTTTGACTTGATTTATATAATTATTTCGGTAATTTATTTTGGGGAATGTAACTTATTTATTAAAGTTATGAAAATAATAGAGTCAAATACCCTATGATACTGCACAGATAGACCACCATAGGGTACATATTTTAAGAGCCCTCTTTTGGTTAAAATTCTTTTATCTTTCAAAAATAAACATGAAATGAAAGTAGAAACTATAGTTATAAGTTGTCGTGCAAACTAGGATACGGTATAAGTTTCGTTCGTTCAACTTTGATATCTTTGTTTGAATTATGCTTAGAGCATAAAGTCAGTTTAATATTTCCTTTAAGATGTTCTGCGCTCAGTTTGAGTGCTAAATGCATGAGTTCAACAGCATGTTGTAGAACTTATATTTTAATGTAGAAAATTTGTTTTTTTAACTAATGAAAAACCAGACGAGATTCTCATTTCAACGTATATTTTTAACAGAATGGTTCCATTTCATTATTTTTAGGCAAAAGTATAGCTCAAAGTTGGTTTCATTAAAATTTCGTGCTTTACCCATAGGGCTGAAATTGGCAATAAAAGACTTCAACATTTAGAACCGATTTGGATGATTCTATCAATAAAAATAGAAAATAGAAAAAAACTTTTTAACAAAAATAAAACCGTCTCAAAAAACTAAATATCTAAAAATATAATAATATATAGGTATATATTTGCTATTATTAATGACGAAGTTTGAATCTTTCATCCCTGATTTTAGCCCCTTAGGGGTGGATTTTCATAAAATTCTTCGTGAAATGGGACCAACTTTGAACAAGGTATAGGTTTTTCGAATGAAAAAAGAATCATCAAAATTGATCTACATTTGGCAAAGTTAAGCATTATTTAATATTTAAAAAAAAAATAGAACCTCTTCCGATTTTTCGTCGTTGGATAAAAAATTGCCCTTACTAAAAGGAACTTACGATTTCTCAGCCTAAGTTGGCTGTCTTTGGATAAATATGCGATTGAGACTAAAGTGTTAATTTTTGAAGTCAGTTTTTAAGCTTCATTTAAACTTAAATATAACCGTATTACTCACGTATAACAAATAATGCAATTACGATAAAGGAAATACGATGAAACAATTCTTTAATTAATACTCTGATTGGATAAAAGCGCATGTTGCTTGTAATGTAACCGCTGGCGACTGCTTTATGACGATGCAGTTAATTAAAAAGCATTTAATTACGCCAATGTAAAACCATTCGGAGATAATTAATTTTGTTCGTTCATTCTTGGATTGTGTCCGAACTATATAGCTTTTGCTCACTGCTTCGCCGATATGAAAGTCTTTGGCGTCATGCTTGATAGGCTTACGCTCGGTTTCTGAAAGGCTGATCAAATCAACATTCAACTAACAGAACTTTTATTTTGAGACCGCTGTCAAATCAATTAGAGTTGCTGAAACCTTATTTAATGAAAACAATAATAATATTTGATGTATTTAGTAGCGTTTGACATACGATTTGTCATATTCATTTGAAAGTTACGTTAACTAACATGTGTGTCAAATCAACGGTGTTGACCACGCTTCTAGCAACTCAATTTCGACTTGACATGAGATTTGACATATTTTGATTAGGTAGTTGATTTTATATTGAATAGCCTTTCAGAAACCGAGAGTATATAACGCAGTGGACGCGTAGCCAGCTGTGATACGAGATGTTGCGGGTTCGATCCCCGCAGCAGGACAAATGTGTGATCCATAAATATTTGTTTCTAGTCTAGGTGTTGTTGGACCGTAAGTCGTAATATTCAAACAAATTCATTTACATTTTAATCACGACATAGTGACCCAGCCTCTTTCCCACATTTCGTAGCGCATTGATGTAAATCATAAATAAATAAATAAATACACCCAACAGTCACACACATAGTCCAGACCCCATACTAGGTTAATCTGTATCGCGGGTATCAGAAACCACGAGGGACTTGCGGTCCCACAACAATCAGACCCGAAACAAATATTTGTGGATCACAGAAACATTTGCCTCGGTGTGGGAATCGAACCCAATGCCACTCACTTTGCTGCCGGCTATTCGCCAACTGCGCCACGGAGGCTGTCGGTTAAGTTAGTATTGTTTGAGGGCCTCCTAAATATTGCATACGGTATATAGTGCTTTTGTATTAATCATACCTCCGTATATCAGTGGATCCATTAATAATTTATTGGGGTACCAGTGGGCGCCATTAGCGCGCCTTGTATCGGCCATACTGACACGGCTACACGCGCATTACCTACCGCTAATTGCTCATTAAACATCATTTGAATAGATGGTAGGTCTATCGTATGCGAGAGTAGGTATATATACGTCTGAGTAGATTGGTAGCCATGTTCCGCTTTGTCTATTTTTATCGGCAAGCAGCAGTGTGTAAGCACGTGTGTTACGGTTTAAAGGATATTGTAACCAAGTAATGGGCATTATAAGACATTATGTTATTAATGTGAAACTGCCAGAAGACTTAAATAGATCTAAATGAACAGGAATATCTAAAATATTAAAAGACTTGACTGCCTAGATGGCGTAGTTGTAATGCGTACGCGTTACGACTGAGGCTGACGCTGAAGTTTTGGGTTCGATCCCCGGGCCAAGTAAATCTGATATTGAGTTTTTCTATTACGTAATGCTCAGCATCAGCCCGGAGTTGGGAATTGTGCCTGGTATGGCGATAGTTTCACCCTCTATCACATCATGGGACGGAGATACGCTCGGCGAAATGTGGGTTACACCTCTGCCTACCCCTTCAGGCATGAGTGCGTATGTATGTAAGAAAACATCAAAAGTCGGCTAAAGTTACGTAATCGCTTCTTGTCAAAAATACTTGTAATATAGATTTCAAATTCATTCTTAGAGACACGCAAGGAAGGAAAAGGAAAGGAAAAGCAATCACGTGCTTAAACACCATAAGCGTGAAACTCAAGTAATAGAATTGTTTAATAACAGTGTGGCAGTAAATAAAACAGTGTTACAAAGTTGTCAACGGCAATTAATATACTAGTTTATATTCCTGACTACGTGTGTTATTTTTATATAAAGATACCGGCTAAGTAGAGACAGCCTCCTGGCACAGTGGGCGAGTACCCGGCTGTGAAGCGAGAGGCCGTGGGTTCGATTCCCGCGCCGAGACAAATGTTTGTGTGATCCATAAATATATGTTTTCTCCCCAGAGGGTTTGACGTTAGGCAGGCGGTTGGTCGTAAAATTACAAGCCAAATCTTTCTGTAACATGTTGCGCCACTGCGAGTCGGATAAGGGCAGGTGGAATAAGAAAACCGGCCAAGGGGAGATTACTTACCATTGACCCATTATTTCGTTTGCCTGCCGCTACTATATGTAAAAGGAGTATACGCACTCACGCCTGTAATCCAGGCAGAGGTGTAAACCTATATTTCGCCGAACGTATCTCCGTCCCATGACGTAATAGGGGGCGAGCCTATCGCCATACCGACCACCATTTCAGACACCGGGTTGTGATACTGAGCATTTCGTAATATTAGAAATACCTAATATCACTTTTACCCGGCCCGGGGATTGAACCCGAGGCCTCAGCGTCAGCCTCAGTCCTAACGCGTACGCATTACAGCTGCACCATCGAGGCGGTGAAAAAGTAGTGTAAAATTTTATTCCATATATTCAATATAATTATATATATATTATATTATACGAGCTGTTGCCCACGGCTACGCCCGCGGTAATGCCTATTTCCAGGATTAAAGTAGCCTAGTGGGCGCCCCCGATGAGAAACGCGCTGGACCAAAATGATGATGTCGCTATTAAAAAATAGGGGTTGATCGTAGAGGGTTGAAAATTTAGAGTTGTATGTATTTTTTAATGCTGTATCATAAAACAATAAAATCAATTTTTTTTTGTCAAATAAATATAAAAAAATTGGGTAGGACCACCCTTAACATTTAAGTGGATGAAAAATAGATGTTGGCCGATTCTCAGACCTACCCGATATGCACACAAAATTTCATACAAATCGGTCCAGCCGTTTCGGAGGAGTATGGGAACGAACATTGTGACACGAGAATTTTATATATAAGGTATAATATGATATGTATAATACGCATTGTATTTGACATAATTAGTTAAAGCGTCGGCCAAAGAGAAGTGAAAACTATAAAAAAAAAACACCGCTGTTCATAACTCATTCTAAGCTGAGCGGGCAGTAGCACCCTTGAGTGAACTAGACGAACCTCCGGGGGAAACGGCGATGGCTAAAGCCATGCTCACAGGCGGTAGCGTCTACGCATGGAAAATAATTAATTCTTAAAACCTCCAACGTAGACTTTATAGTCAAGCATTTAAAATTCGAATCACGATGCATTTTGAATAATAATATTATAATTATAATAATATATACGTCCTGTATTATATACGTCCCACTGCTGGGCACGGGCCTCCTGTACTGAATGAGAGGGGTTAGGCCTTAGCCCACCATGCTGGTCTAATGCGGGTTGTCAGACTTCACATACCTTCAAAATTCTTATGAAGAATTTCTCAGGTATACAGATTTCCTCACGATGTTTCCTTCACCGTTAAAGCAAGCGATAATTAACAATTAATACACACATAACTTAGAAAAGTCAGAGGTATAGAGGTCAGAGGTATGCACTTGGGGCTGGTTTCGAACCTGCGACTTTCGTCTCGGCAGTCTATACCATTCCCCGCTGAGAAATCACTGATTTTTGAATAGAATAGAATAAAAATTATTAATTGCACACTACTCCATTACATATTATGAGTATAGTTTACAAGCTAGAAGTTTATAAAATAATGTGATATAATTTATTAGTATTCGTTGAGGAGTTTCCAATTTTTCTCTCATACTCAGTTACCCCAGAGGGGTTGACGTCAGGCAGGCAGCCGGTCGTAAAAACTACAAGCCAAATCTTTCTGTAACATGTGTTAAAAAGCATGTTGCGAGGATACCACTGTGAGTGGGATAAGGACTGGTGGAAGAAGAAGTATAGATTAGATCGGTCCGTCGTATGCGAGAGGCCGTCTGGGTAGGTAACACCGCTTTGTCTATTTCTGCCACCAAGCAACAGTATGTATCTAAGCACTGTTGTATTTCGATTCGAAGAACATTGAAATCAGTGTAAATACTGGGTATTACGAGACTTAAGTACTTATGTCTCGGTATGACGAGAGCAGTCCAGAGCCATACAGTATTTTGCCAAATTTCTGTTTGGTATTGCTTCTGTTTATGGCCGGGCGTGGCACTAACCATCAGGCGAGCAACCAGCTCGTTTCATCATTCAAGCTAATAAAAAAACGATTGTCATAACCAGCCATAATTTCCTATAATCCGCTATCGATCACCACAATGTACTACCATATTCGGCAGCGCATACATCACAACTGGGTCACCTGAGATGCTTATAAATCACGCCAGTCCCCAGCACTGTCAACATTGTCTAATATAATAATAAGCAGTAGGTACTTGGTTACTGGCGTCACGGAAATCACCGGCATCAATATGAATTTCACTATAATTTTGGTATTAAATGTTAACCTGCCTCGGTGGCGCATTTGTAATGTGTACGCGTTACGATTAAGGCTAACACTGAGTCTTGGGTTCGATCCCCGGGTCGGGTAAAGTGGTATTGGGTATTTCTATTACGAATTGCTCAGTATCAGACCGGAGTCTGGAATTTGTGCCCGGTATGGCGATAGGCTCGCCCCCTATCACATTGTGCGACGGGCATACGCTCGGCGAAATTTCGGTGTGCTGGTTACACCTCTGCCTACTCCTTCGGTGAGTGCGAATGTATGTATTATGTTAAATGTTAACCGTGGAAGATGATGAGTATACTAAAATATCTGAGCGATCTCCATAAGAATTTTGAAGGTGTGTGATGACTTCTTTTTGTAGTAGGTATAGGTCGGCAAATGAGCAAGCGGGTCACCCGACGATACATGATCTCCACCGCCCGTGGACGCCCATAATACTAAAATAATCATGGGCCGTTTCCGACCTTAAAGAAAAGGTATAATTATTTTGAGTCTGTTTACTTTTTTAACACGTTTTGGTTAGGGATGGATCAATTGAACGGGGAGGCTGTGGACCCGGCATAATCATACAAGATACAAGATACCAGATTATCCCCGCCGGAAAAATGTATGCTGACATTTTGATTGCTGCTAATAACTCTTATTCGTTGATTTATCGTCGTTCTTGCAGACCTTCACTTGAGCTTGAGGATGGAGTGTTTTGCTTTCACTTGACCTTATCCCACTCGTAGTGGGGTCCGTGCAACCTGCTTTTTAACACATGTTATAGAAACATTTGGCTTGTAGTTTTTACGACCGGCCGCCTGCCTGACGTCAACCCATTTGGGCAGAAAACACCCAGAACCGAAACAAATATTTATGAATCACAGAAAAACTTTGTCGCTGTACGGTATTTGAACCCACGGCCTCTCACTTCACAGCTGACTACTCGGCTACAGTGCTATAGAGGCTGTCATATTGATACAAATAAAAATTGGTAGTTGTAGAAACTGCCTATAGAAGTGAAAACTTAGAACTTTTAGTATTAAAATTTGAAATATTATAATTATTGAATTTAAATTATCAACATCAATCTGTTTTTCACATCTATTGACACTCCGAGCAACAATTATATGCATGTTTATATAGTTTTTAGTAGTCACTATTGTACTACACAATGATTCTACAATTAAACGATTCAATAATAATCAAACAAAAACAACATTTCAACAATGCACTGTATACTTAATGAACTTTTCACTAAATCCATTCAATTTCCCTTATAACATATACACAGCACTAATGTTGCACAATACGTCAGCTGTATATCTACAGATATACTGCTATAAGCATGTCGGTGACGCGAACGCACGAGATTTCACCCATCCAACAAAGTGTCTTACGCGCACAGCACATGGCCGCTGCGCGTCATGAGCATGTCGGTGACGCGAACACATAAGATTTTCCCCTACCAAAAAGTGCCCAACGTGGCTAAAGAAGTTTTCACGTCAAAAACTAAATAATAATAAGTTTTAACAGACATATATTTACTAACATAAAAATTTGCATGCTATTGTAAAAACGATAAAAATGTATATGTTTATCATAAAGACTGCCTCGGTGGCGCAGTTGTAATGTTGTACGCGTTACAATTGAGGCTAACGCTGAGGTCTCGGGTTCGATCCCCGGGTCGGGTAAAGTGGTATTGGGTTTTTCTATAACGAAATTCTCACTATCAACCCGGAGTCTGGAATTTGTGCCCGGTATGGCAATAGGCTCGCCCCCTATCACATCGAGGGACGGAGATACGCTCGGCGAAATGTGGGTGTACTAGTTACACCTCTGCCTACCTCTTCGAGGATTACAGGCGTGAGTGCGTATGTTTAGCATAAACATTGCAACTTTGTTAGAATTTGTAGAGCCGAATTTACACCGAATATAAAAATGTCATGAAAATTTTATTAGCCATGATCGAGTGCACAAAATGGCTAGTAAATTTTTTATTTGGTTATCACTTATTTAGTTTGCCGGCTAGAATTTACGATCCGCATCTGTAGCATCAAAATACGACCGATGACTTGGAAAATATTTTTGAGGTGTGACAAAATTATTTTCGGATTATGGCTTTTTCAAAATTCAAATTCAAATTCAAATCATTTATTCTGTAAATTGGATCATAAATATCACTTTTACATGCCAATCATTTTTTAAGCTATATTACATTTACGACGGCATTTCAGGGCTAGCCATGAGAAGAAATGCCGAAACAAACTCATGGGTTATGGCCTCTTTTAATGTCCAGACATTGTTTTACAGAAATTATGCGAGTGTAATGTACAGAAATTCCTGGATTGGCCCTTTCAAGAGATAGCCAAATTATATCAGACATACGTAGCACTCGCACTCACATTAAAAAAATAAATGAAATAATTTATAACAAAAAAAAAAACAAAATGTCAATATTCCCTTACATACTAATATTGCGCCAATAGAGCAGTCAATATTAAATAATATAATATATAAAAAAAGAGAACTATGTACATCCAATTTTGTAAGGAGTGAGCGGCTTAATTCCAAGCTGTTTTGTCTTCCAGGTAATCTTTCACATTATAATAACCTTTTTGGCAAAGCCTGAGTTTAATACATAATTTAAATTTATTAAGGCCTAATAGTTGAATATGGCTTGGAATTTTGTTGTAGAAACGTATACTTTGAAAACACTGTAGAACACTGTTGCTCCAATAGCACATTTCCGCCGCGAAACTATAGCAGCGAAATTCTGTAGGTCCGCCATGACTTGTCAATGTGGTAAGCTCTTCGTATGCGAGAGGCCATATGGGTTGGTACCGCCGCTTTGTCGGACATTGAATCCAGTGAAATTACTGGGCGTTATGAAACTTAATATCTTATGTCTCGTGGTGACGAGCGCAGTCCAATGCCATGCAGTGCTTTGTGCTTCAAAGTTATGTGTGGTGTTGCTTGATTAGGCGCAGCGCCTACGATCAGGCGAGCAACCTGCTTGTTTCGTTATTCGAACTAATAAGAAAAAGACTGAATAAAAGTATATGAGAGCTTAAAGTATATCGGGACCCATTCTGGAAGTCCTGGGCACTAGCCTGCGTGCCTTTAAAGTAAAGATAGACCTGCCAATGCCATATATTTCTACAGCATGGATAGGCCGGCTTGCCACTGTCTCACAGAAAACTGGTAGTTACCACTCGCGAGTTCGCTAATGCGTTTTGTATGGTGCGTGAGATATCGGGAGGCCCAAATACCAGTAGTATCCATTTTCTTTAAGGTCGGCAATGCGTCCATAATTCCAGTATTATGCATGTTCAAGGGCGTCACTTACCGTCAGGTGATTCAATTGGTCGCTCACCGGCCTCTGCTATAAAAAACTGACTATAAAGATGTCGCGTAACTTAAAAACAATAATGGAATTCCTTCTTCATAATTTTTGATGTGAAACATCTATAGGCTCACTTGTAAACCGAATTGGTGGCGTGGCGACGCTTGCCGTGGCGACGGGTCGCCACGCTATACTAAGGTATACATATATATATATATTATGTGTAGTAGAGTGTACGGTGTGTTATATTTTTATATTTAATTAATTATATTCATATTAATCATATTAGTAATTATATAAATTATATTAAGATTAATAATTATATAAATTATATTAATATTATCTTCAATTAATTATTTTTTTATTATTATTATTTATGAAAATATTTAAATTGTGGCCACTTGATATTAATATCGAATTTTTATATCACATGTAAATAAATGTTTATTAAATAAAGTTACCATTTTCTGTAAGAAATTCGTAATACTTAATTTTTTCATTAGGCTATATTTAATTCCTGTAATAATATTATCTTTTATGCATATTACTTGTACACACACGATGTTTCACATCTGCCAGGCGTCCCATGACGGCTCACATTTTTTCTTTTTTTTATATCTAGTATGGCGAGGGCAAAAAGCTAATACGTGTAAACCAAAAACAATCGCAAAACAATAAATCCATTTTCTTTTCCGCAATAATACAGAAGTCAATTTGATTTGCAATACGATCTCAAACCAGTATTAAGAAAGTTATGAATAAAAACTTTATACAAGATATTTATGACAAGAACATTAACGATTGAAGGGAAGTCTGTGATGTAGCATTTTAAGAACTCATCAGTTTTTAACTTGGGCTGATGTTATATGTAAAGTGGGACAGACGAGCTACTTTTGATGAAAAAATCGGTGCATAAACGTCGAATTTTTAGTCTTTTCGCTCCCTCTTCCATATTCTATCCCTCTTTCTTTTTCTTCTTAAAACATGAATGGTATCTTTGAGTGATAGAGCCACGCTGTAGACACTTTTTTCTACAGCATGAATGGGCCGGCTCGTCCGGGTCGTTACCACTATCTCACAGAAAACCGGCGTAAAGTAGCAGCTTGCTCCTGCGTTTCGTACGGTGAGTGAGAAATCCGGAGGCCCAAACCCCTCCGCTTCCCAATCCCTCAATTATTCTTTTACATTAGGGTCGGCAACGCACCCATAATTATTTTGGTATTATGGGCGTACATGGGCGGTGGAGATCACTTTCCATCAGGTGACCCACCTACTCGTTTGCCGGCTTATGCTATAAAAAAACAATGGGACTGAGTTTAATTGTAAGTTTTTGAATGAAAAAGGAAACATCAATATCAGTTTAATTTGTGAAAAGTTGTATGGTAGTGTACTACAATAAAAATATCGGGTCGAATTGAGAAGCTCCGCCTTTTTTTCGTCACTACCTGACCTGAGTGTAAAGTTTCTAGCATGTTAATTGATCAATACTTCCCTATATACCAACGAGGTATTAGGTTCAAATCCCAGATCTGGCAACCACAATTTGTGTTTCAGTATTCTATTTGAAAATTCACACATGAATTGCCTGAGATTAGATTTGTGCCCGATATGGCGATCGGGCACCTATCACATTATAGGACGGAAATAAGTTTAGCGAGCCGTAGGTGTACTAGTTGCATTTCTGTCTACGTCTTTGGGGACACAAGCGTGACCATAATATGTTCCCAATCAATATATTTTGTTTGAATACAAAACTTGATTAAAAAAACTTTGTACCTTTATAATAAATTTTAATATTTGAAGCTGATTCTCATAAGGTAGAAAGAAAAATCATTTAACATTCACGAATCTAGTAAATTGTTAACAAAAAAAATAACATTGGAAAGTGTGCTTTCGTTTTAGTGATACGTATTCTCGTATATTCTCAGGAAGGTGTGAAACAAGACATTAGTGCCACATTAGTCGGGAAATTTATAGTCTAGGATAATCCAGGTAGCGATTTCTTAGTAGAGGCTGTAGATACACATACCTTTTTTTAACCTGGCTCTGCAAAGTGACTACGCTACACCTGATGGTAAGTGTAGCGCAATCCATGAATACTGTCGACCAACGATAGACACTGAATATATCGCAGATCGGCAGAGTTATCCCGGCCTGCTTAGTTGCTTCTTCACACTCCGTTTAAAGGATCCCATGTTATAGGAAGGAAGAAATACGTGCGCCGGCAAACTATTCCACAGCTTTATGGTCCGGCAGAAGTAAGATTTTGCGAACCTCTTGGTCCAAGCTGAGATGGAAGAGACCACGAAGCTATGTACCACTGTAACTCCTGTACAGCGGGATCTACAGTGGCACGCATTTTTGTTGACACCGAGCAGTGAAGCTCGGCGAGTCTCTGGGAATGCTAAAACTAAATTAATCAAATAGAAAGTGAGGGAGGAATTGTTTTATTATGAAAGCTTGAATGACGAAACGAGCATTTCGCTCGCTTAGTGGTAAGCGCTACGCCTGATCATAAACAGAAGATATACCACACAAAACTTTGAATTACAAAACACTGCATGGCACCGGATTGCGTTCGTCACCCCGAGACATAAGTTGATAATTCTCATAATGACCTACTGGTGGAATTCTTCACTTCTTTCACTGGCTTCAATGTCCTTCAAACTAAAACTTTGCTTACACCTGCTGTTTGGCGGCAGAGATAGAAAAAGCGGCGATACCAACCCAGACGGCCTCTCTCATATGAGGGACCTACCTCCTAGTGAATTAGTAGTAATTTTCCACTTACCACCATAGCAATGGCAGAGGCTGACAAGGCTGAATAAGTTATTCACTTGAACCGTCACCGTCCATGAACAATACCAGAACAGCCATGGGTGCCTTGCCAACCTTTAAGGAACCAGCGATTGGGAACGGGAGGGGTATTTGGGCCTCCGGAAATCTCACTTACCATACAAAACTACTAAGCTGTCAATTCACGTCCGGTGCGAGACTGGTAACACCACCCCGGTCGAGCCGGGTCTTTTTAATACAATTTTGTCTACAGCCCGCTACCACTAAATTTGTCCGTCTACACGAGGCGAAAGCCACTCTCGTTTTCAATAGAAGGGAGCTAAATTTATTTTGGAAAGTTGCTAAAACAAAGATAAATTTGAATCGACTCCCGAAGATTAATGTACTAAGTTTAGATGGGCCGGCCCACTGACGAGAACGAACGCCGTATTAACTTTCATAAGTGGGATTAGTTGACGAACTGCTTTCTGAAAGGAATTAATACTTTGACTTCGTTACTGTGCGAGGAAAAGAATTTGTGTAAAGTAATAATGAAAGATGTCAGGCGTGTTTTTAACACGTTTTTTAAACCGTGAGAAATTAGAGGGGTCTTTGAGCCTTTTTTCAGCCTGTGTGTGTATTTCTATGTAGCATCGTAGCGCCTAAACGAGTGAATAATTTTGGGTATGATTTTTTTGATTTATGAATTACTGAGGCAGGTGAATGAGCAAGTGAGTCACCTGATGGTAGGTAGTCTCTGTTGTATAAAGCTCTTGAGGGTATAAACACACTAACGCCACTGTTTACTGTTCAACAATTCCAAGCCGCTTTCTACCGTTAATAAATAAATACACAACAGTCACACACACAGTCCTGACCCCACAGTAAGATATGAGTCTTGTGTAGTCGATATCACGAACAAAGAGAGGTTTTCGGTCTCAACACCCATACCCGAAATTTTAATAATATAAAAATATAATTTTATTTTATTAAAATTCAATTTAATAATTTGAGATAAAAAAAGTACTTTTTGGTAATTATTACGATGCTACAGTCCGACAGGCAAACGCTTCAAGTTTACAAAACACCACATTAAAAAATCTAATTCAGTTGCGTTCAATAATTCAATCCCCCGTGCAAAGGATATTCTAGAATTCCAAACAGTCACTATAATTGTTAAGCGCCTTTGTTCATCTAAAACTCAACTAGTTGAAACACAATACAGCACCCAAACACATAACTCACAATGCATTGAGTTACCGTAACTTCGTATAATCAAGACACGCGTTCCATGCATCCTAGTTAGCGAAATACGAAGATGTACGCGGAATTACCTTGTTTGCTTGCTAAATATAATGGAGTCAGAAACGTTGGCGGTTTATGCATGAAGAAGCTAATTTGGTTGATTTAATTAAAGTGTTAATATGAAATGCATTGGATTTTTGTAAGTATGTATAGTTGTATACATAAGTATGTATACAGTAAGTATAATTTGTTATAGTTTTTGATTATTGTTAGTGGAAAGCTATGGTATTTAATTGTAGATGATTTTTTAAGAATATTTTAGAATGCCTCGGTGGCGTAGTTGGAATGCGTACGCGTTACGACTGAGGCTGACGCTGAGGTCTCGGGTTCGATCCCCGGGTCGGGTAAAACTGATAAAACTGAAAAGCTCAGTATCAGACTGGGGTCTGGAATTGTGCCCGGTGTGGCGATAGACTCGCTCCCTATCACATCATAAGACGGATATACGGTCGGCGAAATGTGGGTGGTTACACTTCTGCCTACCCCTTCGGGGATTACAGGCGTGAGTGCGTATGTATTTAAGAGTACTAAGTCGTTCTCGCGGCTTCGTCAGCGTGAAAGTCTTTTTCTGACATAACCACTTATCTTAAGTAAGAGGTTTAATTTTGTAATATGCGTTTCATTAATATTGGTAGGTAATAAAGGGACCTACCACCTGCTAGGTGGTAGATCCCTCGTATGCGAGAGGCCGTCTTCGTTGGTACCACCACTTTGTATATTTCTGCCGCCAAGCAGCAGTGTGTAGGCGGTGTTGTGTTTCAATTTGGATGGACATTGAAGTCAGTGCAATTACTAGGTATTATGAGATTTAACATCTTATCTCGCAGTGACGAGCGCACTTCAATCCTTTGTAATTTAAGGTTCTGTGTGGTGTAGCTTCTATTTTATGAGCAAGCGTGACGCTACGGCACCACACACACTCACACACATACAGACAAATTGATTAAACTTATAAAAGGACAAAGTCCTGATTAACTCACCGCCCAACCCAAACCTTAAGGATGGCATTACGACATTTTGGGAGAGTGTTGATTTTACATATACAACATGTTACAGAATGGTGTGGTCATAATTGAGGGTCATTACATAACTTGACAGTGAGTATTTATGTACCCTAATTTATCAAAATAGGTTTTCTAAGATTTCACACAAATTTTAAGCTCATCTGATTGCTGAAACAACTGAAACTCCTGCCAACCATTTAGTGTTATCTTAAGTTGCAAGTCAAATATCCACAAGTTAGTCATTCTATAAAAAAGAAAATTCTATAATTATTATGTCCTAATAATGCAATCGGATTTGGCACTATGGGGTATGAAAGAATTATATCGTACACTATACTTTGCTTAAATTTTACCACACCTTTCTGTAACACGTTGTATACATCATTTATGAACGGATTTTATTAAATACAATCCAGATGAGGAAAGAGGTTGCAAAGTTTGTATGTGAAACTATATTTTTTGGTCAAACTTCAAACTAGCGAAAGCTAGTTAAATAATTCTACCTCCTGCCAACCGTTGTTACTGCTTTATAGTGTATCATGTACAGTTCAGAGAATTTCGCGTGCGGAAACTTTTGACAAAAGCTAGATTAGCAGAGCGTCATCTATGTTTCACAAACATGAAAGTTTAATAATGGCAAAATGGCGCTTCTGCTAGATAAATATTCGTACATGATGCATAAATTTGATCGCAGAATTGATTTATAACGGCCACTAATCTAATTACACTAGATGTGGGAGTCGCAGTGTAATGGATGTGGTAAATGTTCCTTTAATAATTTTGCGTAAAGACTGAAGTAGTGTAGACTGTTGAGAGGTTCGATCCTATCCTTCAGGATATAAATCTGACTTTTTGAAGTTACGTGTGTTAATAATAAACTCCTGGACAAACAAGAAGGGATTTTTTTATTCTGGCTCAGCAAAGTTACACATGCAAGGAAAAATCATACGTAACACTCATATACGCCATAAAAATTCAAAATCAACTTTATTTCATAAAAGTTAATGTCTAAATATTAAATTTCTAGATCGAGATACAACGTTCTGCACCACGCAAAAAATTAGACGTATCAGTGTCAACTAGAGATTATTATGCACAGACTTTTATAGTACCGCCCCCTTGCACAAAGTTTTGGTAGGGTATTTTTTTTGCTTGAGTTACGTTCCTTCTCGTCTAATTTCGATGAGTGCAATCCAAGAATAAGGATTGGTTGTTTTAAGTTTGAGCCTTTTATGGCCGTTCCCTATATTCTGTCTGTCTCTAGTTTTGCTATACCGGCGATAGAAAATTTTATCTATTTTCCGTTTTACCGTCCCAATAAACTTACTAATGATAGGTAATCCTATTCTTCATTGCTGTCTACTGATGAGATGACTGATAGCTGACTACAGATATACAACACTATGAAAATGACAGTTCAAGCGTCCCAATATTTTTTATGTGCTATCTGTCGATAAAGTTATTTAGTTTTTTCTTTATCGGTAGATTTTGACCGATAAACAGATATCCGCTGTAAAAAAACGAAATAAATAACGCATTTTGAAGAAATAGCCATGAGTATACAAGGCTTACATGGCACTTGCAGTGCAATACAAAAAACTAAATAAATTACGTAAAAATCTAAAAGAAAATATAAAAAAATCATAAAATTCCCATTAATAAAAGTAATGCACCGTTTTGATAATTAAATTAAGTGCAAGAGACATATAAATATTTTTTAATGCGAACAAAATAATTCCCCCACTTCAGTAAAATCCCCCAAATTCGCTTGGGATTTTTGTTCAAAGGACTTGTATTCAGAGCCGTAATGTATTGACAGTAAAACGTTTCGTTATTACATTGTGTTTTGCAACATAATAAGTATTTCTCGTTATTATTATTTCATTTACAGTGGTAAAAAATAAGAATTATAGATAAATGTTAAATTAAAACTTATATTTCTAATCTAAATCATATCTTCATATTTTCTAACATAAATTAAACATTAGTTCCTCTTTCTCAGCTTGTATGAACACAACGCACAAGAGGGCCCAGATAGACTGCCTATCTATTGCTATCATAGTATCCGACGTGCATATCTAAAAAATAGGGACGATTCCAAGCAGTAGATAGAACAATACGGATGTTTGACGATAGCTATCTATCGTGAAATTGAAGATTAATATTGGGAACGGCCATTAGTCTGTCTGTAGATGTGTTTCTGTGTGCATCTGTTTGTGGTACCGTAACGCCTAATAAGCTGAATTAACTGCGATTTTTAGAAACTCGTTGAATTCAGATGCTTCGTAGCTATGCGTGAAGACAATCTGTTCAGCCATTTAAAAGTAGCAAATTTTTTTCTAGTTGATTTGATTCGGGGTTTTAACAATAAGGTTTGGTGAGTTATAGGTTGCTTTAATGGTGATAAAAAACATCGAAGAGAACCTGCATATCTGAGGGTGCTTCATTCAAATTTCGAAGATATGTGACCCGCATTAGGCCAGTGTGGTGGACTAAGGCCTAACTCCTCTGTTTACTAGATGAGGACTATATATAATACTAATCTGAATTATTATTACGGGTATTATCTGTAGTCAAAATTCGATCATGAAAGAAATGGTAACAATTATTGCTTTTACGTGATCAAAATGTAATCATTTGATTGGTGAAAAGGTTCTGTACAAAAATTATCTGTGTTTACTACTATTTTGCACATATATGGCACAGTACCTTGATTTGATGATATACATTTCATTCCCCTCATTTATTTAATAGTAAAAAAAGGATCAAACTTCTGAGCTTTGTATAAGGTTAAAACTTACCGTATATCTGTACAATCATAGCTCATTGTAGCGGCTTACGTAAATTCAGCAGTATAAAGTTGTCCGCCCGAGGGATTTCATTTGCCAAATTATAGACGCTTCAATTGTAAAGCAGTGGTGATATTCTAGAACAATTCCATCAAATATTCATGTACACTTGCTCTAATTTCTGTTATGAGAATATCTGCAAGTGTTGGTATCTGTGTGTTCTAAGTTTTATATAATTACTAGCTTTTGTTTGCGGCTCCGTCCGCGTGTATTTTCTGGAATAATAAGTAGTAGACTGCGTTAATGGCGCAGTTGTAATGCGTACGTGTTACAAGCAAGGCTGGCGCTGAGATCTCGGGTTCGATCCCCGGGTCGGGTAAAAGTGATATTGGGTTTTTCTATCATTAAATGCTTAGTATCAATCCAGAGTCGGGAATTGTGCCACATTTCGCCGATCGTGTCTCCGTCCCACGATTTGATAGGGGGCGAACCTATCACCAAACAAGAAACAAAACAGCGCAAAAAACAACATACAATAGTCACACCGTTTAATATTATTATTGTATTAAACATTTAAAAGAGATATAAGTAAAACGATATTAGCTATTTTTTTTTGCATTGGCCGTCAAACGAGCAAGTGGTTCATCTGATAGTAATTGATTTCCACCGCCCATGTACACCCACAATACCAAAAGAGTCATGGGCACGTTGCCGACCTTAAAGGCCTTTCCTTTTATTAATAAATTAAGGAATTAGGAAGGGGAGGGAATTTGGGCCTCCGGATATCTCACTCACCGTACGAAACGCAGCAGCAAGGTACTGCTTTACGTAGGTTTTCTGTGAGACAGTGGTAACGACCAGGACGAGCAGACCCATTCATGCTGTAGACAAAACTGTCTACAGCGTGGCTCCACCACTCAAAAATACTAGCACTCACTCTCGTTTCTGGTGAGGTAGCCAAAAAGGCAGTTCAGCATTATTGTTCACAACGTAAGCCTGGTGCTGAGTTTCGTCAGTACAGAACACAAAATCTATAGACTGCCTCGGTGGCGCAGTTGTAATGCGTACGCGTTACGACTGAGGCTGACGCTGAGGTCTCGGGTTCGATCCCCGGGTCGGGTAAAAGTGATATTGGCTTTTAGCTATTACGAAAAGCTCAGTATCAGACCGGAGTCTGGAATTTGTGCCCGGTATGGCGATAGGCTCCCCCCTATCACATCATGGGACGGAGATACGGTCGGTGAAATGTGGGTGTACTGGTTACACCTCTGCCTACCCCTTCGAGGAATACAGGCGTGAGTGCGTATGTATGTAGTTAGATAGTTTATTTAACATTGATCAGCCTTTTACAAACCGGGCGTTAGTCTCTTATTGCAGCTGCAGCGCTACTTGCTAACTAGATACTGTCTGACGCCACACTAGCAACACCATATTATTGTTTTAAAAGAGATAGGTTAAATTATATGAGGTATACCAAAAGGGTGGACAACGTGTTTCTCGTGAGATTGCCTTTTGTGAGCCTGGCGCTGGTTTTCGTCAATACTACAGTCAATTCTCGAACGCAACCTGAATTATTCAGACCACAAAATCTATTCATTATAATGATCAATAAAACGTCTCCACGCCTTCCTATTAACTATTTTACGGATATCTGGTCAGAATATCTCATTAATAATGGTCACAAATCACTTCATTGTCCTAACGACTTCAGATTGTACGAAGGTATTAAATATTATCATCTGGTGTGATCTGACAGTGTCATTGAGAGCGTTGGGGACCATTAATCTATCGCCATCTACGATTTATCTACGTCAAATGCGGGAGATTTGTGAATTGTGTTCCTTGAGCTGTGGTCTATTTTAGTGTCGTGTGCATTTGTATTTAGGTCATTGATGGGATTGTTCAGAGCAAGGTATCGTTCGTTTGACAGCCTCCGTGGCGCGCGCGCGAGTAGCCGGTTGCGAAGGGTGAGGCCGTGGGTTCGATTCCCGCACCTAGACAAATGTTTGTCTGATTCACAAATAGTTGTCTCGGGTCTGGGTGTTGTGGGACCGCAAGTCCCTCGTAGTCTTGATACCCACGATACAGGTTAACCTAGTGTGGGGTCAGGACTATGTGTGTGACTGTTGGGGGTGTAATTGTTAGACATCAAAAAGGAGTAGATTCGCATTCCACTGTATATATATTTTTATGTATGTTCACTCATAACTCCGCCAAATGTGAAACGATCTGGATGATTATTTTTTTACTCGATAAGATTTGCTATGGTTGTGGTTTCATTTAAATCTAAAGAAATATTTCTGCCTCTAATGGGGTAAAAGTAAATTAAATTTTCAACAAAAAGATACATATAAATTTCTGTAACGCGTTGTATACAGACGAATTGAGAACCTTTGTTTTTTCGTCGGCTAAAAAGAGAGAAATCTTGACAACAAAGATACGCTTGTCAAGGATTACGGAGTAAAGTAAAGAAACCTTAAATTATGTCCAAAATATTTATTAACGTCAAACACAAAGGGGAATAAAACAAAACTTAAAAAATGCCCACTCTAAGAGGATATTTTATTTCTTTATAATTGTTTTTCCTTATCTCTTGTTCCACGTAAAACATTGCGGGGATCGCAGACATTTTCCGCCATGGAGAAATCCATTGTTCTTGACTCCCTTATCATTAGAAAAGGAAAATTGCGAATAACATTTTATAGGTACTCCTTTTTCATGGGTAGATTTGTTTTCAATCCAATTGTACAGTGTGATATTTGGAAGATAACGGAACGTTTGAAGGTAAAACAATCTGATAATAATTAAAATTTAAAATATTTATTGAATCCATAAAATGACTTGGCAACACTGAACTAGCTACTGTATACATCGACTAGGTGATTGCTGATTAATGAAATACATTTAATATAAATGTAACATAGCCATCGAAATAAGATAACTAGAACGATATCTCTCATATGAATCTGCCAAAAATACGGCTCCACTTACTTACACAGGCAAAGGTAAAATCACACACGCAACAAAAATTAATGAATGTTCAAAATCAATTTTATTTCATAAAAGTTAATGTTATGATACGCGTTCTGCACCGCGCAAAAAATTGACTATTAATCTAGAGACCATGAATCAATTTTTGTGAATTGATGAATGAACGAGCTGCACAGACTTTTGTAGCCCCGCCCCCTTGCACAAAGTTTTGGTGGGGTAATTTTTTTGCTTGAGTTACGTTTCTTGTCATCTTATTCCCATGAACATAGCAACCTAATAGTGGGTTTACAGTGGTCGATTTAGTCAATCGACTTCTAACTCGCACGCGACATCAGAATTGATCAATCATCACCCTTCTCAACCAAGTCACAGACAGCCTCCGTGGCGAAGAGGGCGAGTGGCCGGCTGCGAAGCTAGAGGCTGTGGGTTCGATTCCCGCACCGAGACAAATGTTTGTATGATCCACAAATATTTGTTTCGTGTCTGGGTGTTGTGGGACCGAAAGCCCCTCGTATTTCGTGATTCCCACGATACAGGTTAATCTAGTGTGGGGTCAGAACTATGTGTGTGACTGTTGGGTGTATTTATTTATTTACTTGACTTACTTGCCTTAAATAAATAAATAAATTATTTATTTAAGTCACTGGGAAATAACCCGGACCCGGTACGCGACGCTGCCGAATACTTTTAGGATGTAGAGCTACTCTATAGTACGTTTTACATACAACTTCTTTATCATCCTCTGTAGCGAGACCATCGTACATATATAAATAGTATCATACTTAATAATATAATAACTTAATCATAAGTCATTATATTATTATAAGTTATTAAGGGACGGAAATACGCTCGGCGAAATGTGGGTGTATTGGTTACACCTCTGCCTACCCCTTCGGGGATTACAGGCGTGAGTGTGTATGTATCTAACTTAATCATACTAATATTATAAATTTGAATGTAAGTTAAAAATGTGAAAGAAATAGTGTTTTAGTTTGATTATTATCTGAATCGTTTAATTGTAGAATCATTGTGCAGTACAATAGTGAGTACTAAAAACCATATAAACATGCATATAATTGTTGCTCGGAGTGTCAATAGATGTGACAACCAGATTGATGTTGATAATTTTAATTCAAACATTATGAATTTTCAAATTTTAATACTAAAAGTTCTAAGTTTTCACTTCTATCGGCAGTCTCTACAACTGCCAATTTTTTGTTTTCTTATATGTCACGCCAGCGCTGGCAAGATGCGGTTGGGATCATCTGGCACTGGTATTTACGACTGACTTTCTTGCAGTATCCGAAATTTCTGCTATATAAATACATAGAGCGTGTATTCTCAAAAAAAATACTCCACTTTCTGAAAGAAAACATTGGGACGATGGAAATGCAATAATTCGTCAAATAGTCGTTCATATCTGAATCGACATTTGAATAAAATCTCGTTGTCACATGTAGATTTTAATTGGAGTACGTTAGTTTACAGTTCAGTACGTTCCGAAATGAAAGAATGAAATTACAAATATGAAATATTTCTATTTTTGCTTTTACAGTTAGAACAAAGGGATTTTTTACTAAAGTGTTTAGAATGCACTAGCTTTTTATTTATTTGAGTTCGCAAGTGAACATTTTGGTGCTAGTTTTAAACCAATAAAATTAAATATTGTTTTATATTTTTCAAATTCCGTTTCCACCTACCCTTATTCCAATCGCAGTGGGATCGGCGCAACATGCTTCCTAACTCATGTTACAGTAAAAATTGGCTTGTAGTTTTTACTACCGGCCGCCTGCCTGATGTCAACCCTCCCATATTTATAAAATTACTAATGTAAATTGATTTCACATTCCCACAAATGTATTATTCTTCATTTGTTTCGACATTTAAGCAAAGAAATGAGGTTTGGCGATGGGAGGGGAGATTTGAGCCTCCGGAAATCTCAATAATCGTACGAAATGCAGCAGCAACTGTCACTTCATGTCGGTTTTCTGTGACACAGTGGTATTAACCCAATCGAGCCGGACCATTCGTAACAAAAGTATCTACAACATGGCTCTACCACTTACTGTAACGTGAGTGAAATAAATAATAATTCTAGCCCTGATTATATACGTCCCACTGCTGGGCACGGGCCTTCTCTACTGAATGAGAGGGGCCTAGGCCTTAGTCCACCTCGCTGGCCTAATACGGGTTGGCAGACTTCACATAACTTCGAAATTCTTATGAATAACTTCTCAGATATGCAGGTTTCCTCACGATGTTTCCTTCGCCGTTAAAGCAAGTGATAATTAACAATTAATAGACACGTAACTTAGAAAAGTAAGAGGTGTATACACTTGGGGCTGGTTTCGTACCTGCGACTTTCGTCGACGTGACGTAACGTGAGTGAAATACTAAATAAAAACTTTTGAACTAAAAGTAAAACCGAAACAAAAAAACTATTTTTTGTTAGAGGTTACTATTTGACTTGTGGAAAAATAATCAAAATCGGTGCAAAGATTTCGAAATTTAAGTCTTTCATACTCTTACACCTCCTTGGGGATTAAATTATTTATATTATCCACATTTTATAGTGGACTACCACCGCACTAAGCCCTAACAAATACAAATAGAGTCATCCATATCAATAGAAATTTGGCAGAGTTAAGCGTGAACAATAAAATGACTCTAAACATAATAGAATAGATAGAATTTGTTATTTTAACTTTTCAGTGTTTTTATTTTGAAGTCGGTTTCTAAGTTTTGTTAACAGTTATTTTATTTTTCAATTTTCAGTGGGAGTTACAGCAATAGCATCGAATACAATAACACAATCGCAATGAGTGTACTGTGGTCTGTTGAGGAGTTTTATTTTTTTCTCTGTACTCCGTCATCAGATCTTAACCAAATTTATATGGGACCACATCGCAGCTAAACTCTATCGAGTGATTTTTTTCCAACATAATACACCTTAAGTTATGCAATTAGAACGCTTGCATCATATTGCAATGCAGCAAGTTAGAAATTCTGCCACAGATCGCACCCTTACTGTATGCCGTTAAGGAGTTCCATTGATCCTCATATTCGACAATTACTTGACCATAACGACGTTTCGGTAGGTGACTCAAATATCCGGATCGCCTATAAAAGATTCGGCCGATTATAGTTAATGTGCTCCTAAGAATTGAAGAGTTCCGTTACTTTGTCATGGATCCCATAATCAGAACCTAACCAAACTCTCATCGAAGTACCCTTAAAGTACATTATTTCCAATAAAAAAGGAATTATCGAAATCGGTTGGCGTAATATTGAGTTATTCGTCCATTTGTCGCGCACATACTAATGAAAATTTAAGACTTATATGGTTTTCTCATGGATGCCATTATCAGAACTGGACCAAATTGAAATGGGACCAGTCATGAAGCACCAGCTTTCAAATAAAAAAGAATCATCCAAATCGGTTCACCCAGAAAAAAATAAAAAAATACAGTCGAATTGAGAACCTCCTCCTTTTTTTTTGAAGTCGTTTAAAAAGAAAATAAATACAAACTAATTAATAACTTCTTTGTTTTTTGCAACGTTTATGAAAATCAAATAAATAATAATTGTTGGGCCTTGAATCGTGTTGAACCATTTCGCCTAATGCTTAATTACGTTTGAACTGTACCACCGCAATCACTTTGATTCATTAGTAAGGATTCCTGTACATGTTACTGCGCGATTTACATTTGTGCTCAGAGTGTAATAATTTAATATCGCGTTATCTGCCTATTAGTGACGTACATACATACAGTAAAGCAGTCCTGAATAGGTATAATAACCTACCTAGCTTACTACCGGCACGAATCGTGAGTAGTTACTATTGACGATTCCTATTTTTAACAGACTTGCATGTATGTATGTATGTATGTACATCGATTTCTCCGCCAATTGTTGAACGATTTTGTTAGAAAAAATTCATTCGATAGGGTGCAGCTGCGATGTGGTTCTTATAAATTTGGTTAAGATCTGATGACGGAGTACGGAGTAAAAAAAATAAAGTCCTCAACGGACAACAGTACACTCGTCGTGATTGTGTTATTGTATTGGAATTTACATGCTACTGTAATTACAACTAAAACTTTATAAAAATAAAATAAGTTTTACCAGTTTAAAGTAAGTTAAGTAATAAAAGTGTCAAATAAAATTTCACCGACTTCAAAGAGACGTATAGAAATTGTTATTTTTGACTTTTCAGTGTTTTTATTTTGAGGTTGGTTTCTGAGTTTTTTAGTGAAAAAATCCGATTAATGTGCTCAATTTGTTTAAATTAATATGAAATTTTAGGATCTAGTCTATATATATAAAAATCAATTGCTGTTCGTTAGTCTCGCAAAAACTCCTAAACGATCGGACCGATTTTGATGATTTGTTTTTGTATGTATTTGAGCGGGTCCCTGGATGGTTTATATTCACAATTGGACCCGGTAGGTGGCGCTACAATCGATAGATGTTGCGGGTGAAACTGCGCGGGACAGCTAGTATTTTATAAAATCCTGTGCATAACACTTTATGTCAGATGTATGTAGAGATCCTTAAATATGACCACAACTTTTTGTAACACGTTTTTTACGTATGTTCACGCAAAACTTCGCCGAGTATAGTCAATTTAAATGATTATCTTTATATTCGATTTACACTAAGGAGGGTCCTAATTATTTAAATTAAAATTATATTAAAAGAAAAAAATCACGCTTAAATCGTGGATAAAAGAGTAACTTCTAGATTTATGCACCGATATTGAAGATTCATATTCATACATACGCACTCACGCCTGTAATCCCCGAAGGGGTAGGCAGAGGTGTAACCAGTACACCCACATTTCACCGAGCGTATTTCTGTCCCTTATGTGATAGGGGGCGAGCCTATCGCCATATACCGGGCACAAATTCCAGACTCCGGGCTGATACTAAGTATTTCGTAATAGAAAAATCCAATACCACTTTACCCGACCCGGGGATCGAACCCGAGACCTCAGCGTTGACCTCAATCGTAACGCGTACGCATTACAACTGCGCCACCGAGGCAGTCGGAATCGGTATATTGAAAACAAAATTTACTAAAAAAACTCTCGGGTTCGATCCACTGTCGAGTTGGGTACTCGTTTTTTTTAAATACGTAATAGGCTCGCGTTTGGCCACAATCACGCCTGATGGTAAGCGATGATGTGGCCTAAGATGAAGCACGCTTGCCTAGCAAAAAACGATTCACTCGCGACTTGAATACACCCAGATTATATTTATCGGGGAACAAAAACTCCGGTAACTTTGTTCCACAATAAAAAAAAAGAATTCATTAATTTTAATTTATTTTATCACTCGTAAAAGTGATATTAGAGTTTTTCTATTACGAAATGCTCAGTATCAGTCCGGAGTCTGGAATTGTGCCTGGTATTGCGAAACGCTCGACGCGTATCACATCATGGGATGGAGATACGCTCGGCGAAATGTAGGACTGGTTACACCTCTGCCGACCCCTTCGAGGATTAAAGGCGTGAGTTCGTATGTACGGATTAAGAACCTCCTTTTTTAAATCGGCTGAAATTTTTATAGCTAACTAGACTGGTACTTAACAAATTGTTTTTATGAAGATCAAAAGCTACTGCGGCCTGAGGCGGAGTGTTTTTTCTTCCCAAAATTTATTCTTCCCAAGAGTTTCCACTTTGTAAGTCGTTGTTTCCTTGAACAATTTATTTATTAAAACATGCAAGATAATCGGCAAATGAGCGTTCACAATCTATGCACTGTAATCGTTATTTTTTTGCAAAAAGCCCACCATGAGCTCTTTTACACGACAATATTACAATAAATTACATTGAAATGTCTCTACCGATGGCTTGATAATGTTCACTGGTCTGAGAACAAGCACCAAGTAACTCAGTACAAAGTCTTTTAGTTTTTTAAGCTTGAATGATGAAACGAGCAGGTCGCTCGCCTAAAGGTAAGCGCCACGCCTACCCATAAACAGAAGCAACACCACACTGGACTTTGAATTACAAAGACTGCGCGGAACTGGACTGCGGACTGTTCTTACCCCAAGATGATGATGTCCTCCTTGACGCATCCGTCAACGGCGACACCCTGTCAATTATTATTTCTGGCATGCGCGCGTAGATGACTCGTGAAACCCAACTTGTTCACAAACACTCGATCACAAGTTGGACAGTAGAGCTGTCCGCTAGAATTATAAGTGTAATTGTAGGAGGGCTTAGGCCGCGTCTTTCGGAGTTCGCGTTTAGTGTCACGGTCTTTAAGGCGGAGGCGTTCATAGTCTTCTACACCAATCTTTGAAGCCTTTCGCCACTCCGGTCTGTGTATCGCAAGCTCCTCCCACGAACTGCATGACAAGCCACAAGCAGTAAGATGACGTTTGAGGACGTCCTTGTAACGCAAATACTGGCCTCCGCGTTTGCGATTTCCACACTCAAGCTCTGAATAGAAAACTTGTTTAGGCAATCTAAAGGAGTCCATGCGGACAAGGTGTCCACACCAACGCAGCTGGCCCTTCATGAGCAGGCTTTCCATGCCAGTCAGTTTGGTGCGACGAAGAACCTCCGAGTTCGTCACACGATCTTGCCAGCGTATCCGTAGAATGGTCCTGAGACATCTCATGTGAAATGTATCAAGGCGCCGAATATCATCTTTATAAAGACACCATGTCTCAGAGGCGTACAGAAGTAGAGGCAGAATTATGGCCCTGTATACGGCAGTTTTAGTATGTAGCCCGAGATCATGAGATTTCCACACCCGCAGATTCAGCTTACCAAAAGCTGCTGCAGCATTGGCGATTCGCGCCGAGAGTTCGGTCTCAAGGCGATTATCACTACGAAGGATACTTCCAAGGTAGCGAAATGATGTCACTTCATTGAGGGGACTACCATTTAGGCAAATGGCTCTGTTATCCGGGGAGCCACCTCTGGCAGGCTGTTTTAAGACCTGGGTTTTTGAGGAACTAATCACTAGGCCAAACTTTCGACAGGAACCAGCAAGGTTATCTAAGTATTGCTGTAGGGATTCTGGGCTGTCAGCCATAAGACAAACGTCGTCAGCATATAGGATCTCGAGCACGAGAACCTTCTGAAGCTTACGCTTGGCCTTGAAACGGGCCAAGTCAAAGACGCTTCTATCAGTTCTAACGTTGAGAGTGATATGATTATTACAGTCTCTCAGCGCGTCTTTCATTACCACAGCGAAGTAGATGGCAAATAATGTTGGAGCCATAACGCAGCCTTGTTTGACACCGCTTGTAACCGGGAATTGGGCTGTGAACTCATTTTCATGTCGTACGCGGGCTTTCATACCCTCATGGAATTGGCGTATCAATGTAATGAGCTTCACAGGACAACCAATTTTCTCAAGAACCTTCCACAAGGCGACTCTCGGAACGCGGTCAAAGGCTTTTTCAAGGTCGACAAAGCACATATTGAGATCACGGTGTTGTTCAAGACTTTTTTCTTGAAGTTGCTTGACAACAAAGATGGCATCAACCGTACCTCTGTAGGGACGGAAACCACATTGACTCTCCGGCAGGAAGCTTTCAGCCAGCGTATTCAGACGTTTGTTGATAATGTGTGCCAAGATTTTACCAGCTGCCGAAAGTAATGCAATGCCTCTATATGAGCCACAGTCCGAGAGCTCGCCTTTGCCCTTATACAGTTTGCTCATAGAGGCATCCTTCCAGTCCTGTGGAACCACTTCCTTCTCCCATATGCGAGTGACTAAGTCAAATAGTTTGCTCTTTATATGCTGACCCCCGTATTTATATACTTCAGCCGGTAGACTATCAGACCCTGGCGACTTGCCATTTTTCAGCCGGTTGACAGCACTGAGAAACTCCGAAAAAGACGGCGGGTTGTCAAGATCTGCAACAGTAGGAAGGTCCTCAATAGTTGAAATATACGCAAGATCTGCCTCCAGACTGCCAGGATTAAGTATTTCATTGAAGTGCTCAGCCCAGCGAATTAGTATTTCACCGGGATCAGTAAGTCGCTTGGACTTATCACGGGAATATAAAGGGGTAGTCTTTTTACAGCGTGGGCCAAATACAGCCTTCAGCCCCTCGAAAAACTTAGCTGATTGGTTGGTATCGGCAAACAGCTGGAGTTCTTCAGCTTTATGCTGCCACCAGTTGTTCTTTAAACTACGTACTTTTGCTTTGAGTTCGTGCATTTTGGTTTTCCGCTCTGTAGCGCCAAGGTGACCCCTGAGAGCACCTCTCGCGTCTTCAACTAGTTTTTGTATGGCGGCATCAGAATCATCAAACCAGTCCTGATTTTTCCTTTGCTGTTTACCTATGACTCCTTGAGAGACAGTATGTAGTGACTCTGCGAATAAGTGCCACTCCTCATCAATAGAAGCGCTGCCATCAATGCCAAGCGAAGCATTACCAAACTCTTGATCAAGTCGGAACCGCGCATCTTCGCTGCGGATCAATTTCGCAAAAGCAAGTTTCGCTGGGACTTTGTGTTCTGCCCTACGCGGAGGCTTGTACTGCAGCTTCAATTTTGATCTAACAAGACGATGGTCTGTCCATCCTTCTGCCCCTCGCATGGCTCTTGTAATGTGCACGTCCACTAAGTCTCGTTTTCGAACAATGACGTAGTCTAGGAGGTGCCAATGCTTGGAGCGAGGGTGCATCCACGACGTTTTATATTTATCAGGTAGCCGAAAGAAGGTGTTAGTAATACTGAGATCAAACTCAGCACACAAAGTAAGCAAGTCAGTACCATTCGCATTGCACTTGCCAACGCCATGTCTTCCAAGTACATTTTTCCAGGCTATATGCTCCGT
This sequence comes from Mimas tiliae, assembly GCA_905332985.1. Taxonomy (NCBI): domain Eukaryota; kingdom Metazoa; phylum Arthropoda; class Insecta; order Lepidoptera; family Sphingidae; genus Mimas; species Mimas tiliae. The sequence goes on along the minus strand of HG995262.1, from coordinate 4,730,096 downwards.
ACCAACACGTGCATTAAAGTCACCAAGCAGTACTAATTTATCACGGGAAGGAATGCTCTGCAAAACCTCGCGAAGATTGTTATAGAAAAGCGCCTTGTCCTCATCCGACGACGGTAAGGTGGGTGCATACACACTTATGAGGTGTAGGAACTTCCTGCGACCCAGGTGAAGTCGAAGGGTCATTAGTCTGTCATTGATGCCTTTGGGTGGCTCTGCAAGAGTTCTAGCGATGCTGTTCTTAATTGCAAAAGCAACGCCACTTGCTGCTCTTTCTATTGCAGATTTTCCAGACCAGTAATAAGTATATCCACCCAAAGCCTCGCACAGTTCGCCACTTTCAGCCAGGTGCGTTTCACTGATTGCAGCAATATCAACACTATAGCGCGACAGTTCGCGTGCAATAAGGGCTGTTTTCCTTTCAGGACACAAGTTGTTATCACTATCACGCAACGTTCTTACATTCCAAGCAGCTATATAAAAGGATTTTATTAAATTTTGTTTCTTTCGACCGCTATGGATGGTGATCAGACGACCGCGGTTAGACGCCTGAGGTAAGTTGAGACGGGCTTTGTTTAGGCCACCTTTTCTAGGCCCTTCCCCGGATTGGGGAAAGCAGTGCGATCCCTAAACAGGGCTGCTTTGTCATTAGGCGAGCTGCCGAACCGGTCTTACCGTCCCAAGTTAAGAACCGAAACGACCATCACCGCCTAACCGCCATACGTGCAGAGAACTAACTAGCGACCGGGTACACCTATCCGTATCGCCACCGCCAGTCTCCATCGCCGCAGGACTTGCGCTCGTAAAATCCAGATTAATGCCAGGGGGTCATCAGCGCGTGAACATATTTTAGGTGGATAAGCAGTTGCGCAGGTGCATGTCCACCCTCTCGTCCCCTACTTCCCGTTGCCGATGGATCGGATATCCGATACGACCAGCAGGAGGCATTGGATGCAGGAAATTGGCTATACACTGCTATAGGATCCCAGTGTATACCCTTTGAGGCCTATTTCCATATGCCTTGCCTCATCGCTATGCCATGGTCACACTTTCTGGAGGGATTTAGTTCTCCAAGGCTTGTGAGAGCCTGTGGACAGGTTTTTTTTTTTTTTTTTTTTTACCGCCGCCTGTGACTCGGCGTTGTTGCCCATTTTGCACCACCCGGGGAGCACGTGTAAGGTGAGCCTTGGAAAGGTGGTATATCCTACGGACGCGGACAACATTGCCCCCCAAATCTTATTATCATCTTACCCCAAGACATATTAATTATATATACACCCAACAGTCACACACATAGTCCTGAACCCACACTAGGTAAACCTGTATCGTGGGTATCAGGAACTACGAGGGACATGCGGTCCCACAACACCCAGACCCAAGAAAAATATTTGTGAATCAGACAAACATTAATTGTCTAGGTGCGGGAATCGAACCTACGATCTAGCGCTTTACAACCGGCTACTCGCCCGTTGCGCCACGTAGGCTGTCAAGTAACATAAGTTGGTAAGTTATGTCCAGTAATTTCACTGGCTTCAATGTCCTTCAGACCGGAACACAACAGTGCTCAACAGTGCTGCTTGACGGCTGAAATAGCCAAAGTAGTATCAATCCACACGGCCTCTCGCATACGAGGGACCACCTAGAAAGGTTTGAATGATCATGTTAGGTTTCACATTACAATGGAACAGATGTAAATCGAATGCAAATAGGTATATAGTTGTATGTCTTTTTGAGTGGTAGCGCCACGCTGTACACACTTGTGTCTACAGCGCGAATGGGCCGGCTCGTCCGGGTCTTTACCACTGTCCCACAGAGAACCGGCTTAAAGTAACAGGCTTGCTGCTGCCTTTCGTACGATGAGAGATATCCGGAGGCCCAAACCCCCTCCCTTTCCCAATCCCTTAATTACCCCTTTCGGTTAAGGTCGGCAACGCACCGATAATTATTTTGGTATTGTGGGCATACATGGGCGGTGGAGATCACTTACCATCAGGTGACCCACTTGCTCGTTTGCCGGCCTATGCTATAAAAAAATAAGCGATTATTTTTGGTCAGGTGTGAACAGAATGAGCTTTTCGTGTACAATGAATTGCCCGGAGTTAAAAGACGACAGTGGAAACGCAGCGTCTGTTCCGTAATAACTCATAATAATATGTCGCGGTTCTTATAAATAATAGGGCAGCTGAAGCATATTAATATTTCGATAGTTTTTCTGCCTTTGTGGCACGAAAACTTCTTTAGCCGCGTTGAGCACTTTTTGATAGGGGAAAATCTTATGGGTTCGCGTCACCGACATGCTCATGACGCGCAGCGGCCGTATGCTGTGCGCATTAGACACTTTGTTTGATGGGTGAAATCTCCTTGGTTCGCGTCACTGACATGCTTATAGCAGTATATCTGTAGCTATATAGCTGACGTATTGTGCAACATTAGTTTTGTGTATATATTATAAGTGAAAATGAATGGATTTAGTGAAAAGTTCAATGTGTATATACTGTGCATTGTTGAAATAGTGTTTTTGTTTGATTATTATTTGAATCGTTTAATTATAAAATCATTGTGCAGTACAATAGTGAGTACTAAAAAATCATATAAACATGCGTATAATTGTTGCTCGGCAAATATTCGTAAAACAGAAAAATCAACCCGCAAATTACTAAATTTGTAATCACCGTCAGTAATAAACACTGTAATAAAAACTGGAACAGTTTAAGCCTGGTCCAGTTAATCAGTTTCCGGGAACGAAGCACTGCACGGTAATGTATTCAGAGTCATGCGCCGCGCGTGACACATCATTAACTTGCATACCATTTTGCTGGCGACTGCTTAATTACCAAGTTTGGCACAAATTTTTCATATATCTGGTTAAATCCTACTACTATTTTAAATGTGCCAGTTTGGATGATTGTTCGTCAATCACGTCTTAACGGCTTAACGGTATTGGATGAAATTTGGCACACAAGTAGACCATAACTTTGATTAGGATTATTTGTTATCACGGAAAAGTTTATTCACAGGGACGGAATCGTGAGCAAAAGCTAGAACTTTATAGTGCTGTGAAATGTAATACTATAGGCTATATCAGGTAATTTAAAACGTGTTACAGAAAGGTGTGGTCATATTTAAGGGTCGTTATATACATCTGACAGTGAGTGTTTATGTATCGAATCTTATCAAAATCTATACATGCAAAATTTTTACACTAATTTTAACCACTTATTTATTACGACCGATAAGATCAAACACATCCCTATATATTAAGTAAAGTGCGTGAGCGAGAATAACAATGCTGGAGTGAGATAAAAGCTCATTTGTTTATCATTTAGTGTTGTACCAAGTTGCAGTTTAAATATCGACATGTAACTCATTCAATAAAAGAGTTTTTTTATGACCTAGAAATGCAATCGGATTCGATACTATGAGGGCTGAAATAGTTATGTTGTACACTTTAAGTTGCTTAAATTTGACTACACCCTTTTGTAACACTTTGTATAAACTCATCCATGTCTGCCATTGGGGCAAGAAAAAGCTATGAAGCTCTATGTGCTACCCTCCAAACACATCTCTTTTGCTGTTTACATTACTATTAGTCTTTTCATGCATGGTCGTCGGTTACGAGACTTCCCTAGTTCACCCCTTCGGAGAATATTTAACAATAAATACACACGTAACTTAGAAAAGTAATAGTTAAAGAATAGTTTTTAAATTGCTACTTTCAGTCTGTGTCACTTCCCGCTGATCTATCGCTGTTATTATTTGGTTACTAGCTTTTGCTCGTGGCTTCACTCGCGTGCGCGGCCTTTTCCAGGATAAAAAGCCTTCCTATTATATGTTCTAATCCAAGCCAAGTTGTGTGTTATTTGTCATTACATGTGCGCCAAATTTCACCCAAAACCGTTCAGCTGTTATGTCGTGATTGACTAACAAACATCCAAATTCAGAAACTCACAAACATCTAAAGTCTAGTGATTTTTTAGGTTTACGCGAATATTACACTTTGAAATAAAACTAGTTTATACGGATTTTATCGCGGCTTAATTTTTATTTTAGTCCAGACGTTTCGAAAGCTTTTCAGCCTTCGTGGTCACGGGAGAGACTGAGGTGTAGGTCGTCTCGAAAAGTTAAATTAACTTTTCGAGACTAAAATAAAAATTAAACCGCGATAATATCCGTATAAACTAGTTTTATTTCAATATCTAAAGTCTATACTAGACTAGGAAGTAGGATTTACTATCCACATCTCTAACTAAATTATGTAAAACTGACATTATCAAACAACTAAATATAGTCTTCTCTAAGTAAAAACACGTGTGAGCGAAGCGTGGGAGAGAGTGTTTTAGCCACGTCATAATATGACGAAGGTGTGCGCTCACAAATATTTACTATAGACGATGGATAGTCTTGAACCCTATTAAGCGTACATTTTCACGAGCGTACTTAGATTACTTAAAATAGCCGTCACTATGGATCGTATTTTTAGTTGATATTAGATAACTTAATCTGTTTTATTTACTTTTATTTAGTTGTGAACATAAATTTTCTTTTCTTTTTTAAAGACGAGAAATATCTCAATTTTGTAATTTTGCTACAATTCGTAAGTTATTGTTTTATTTACATGTACAAGGTTAATTTAAAAACCGACTCTGGGCGATTTAGTTGTAATGCGTACACGGTACGACTGTTATACTGTCTCGGGTTCGAACCCCGGGTTTAATAAAAATAACCACTCACCTCCTATTATATCATGGGACGAAATGAAATATAGAGATACTAGTTACATTTCTGCCTACCCCTTCGGAGATTATAGGTGAATGCGTATAAATTATATCTTAGAGGTAAATGGTTTCAATGATCATCATATTTAACAACTTTAGTTCTGCGACACACAATATTTTTTTCTCGGTGCTGGAATCGAATCTCGCTTCACAGCCGACTATTTGCCCACTGCGCCACGGAGACTGTCGTATAATTTCATATAATAAATCTAAATATATTTTTTTCAACTCTATAATGCAATAACTCTACGCGGTCGCAAAATAAAAGGGTAAACATAATGCGATGCAAAATTGTTCAATAAAGAAGTCGCTTATAAGAAGTTATAAGTTATTTTAATTAACTCTTTAAAACCACAAATAAAAAGACAATCATATAATAATTCCAGCCCTGGATTACATACGTCTCACTACTGTGTACGGGTCTTCTTCATTAATGAGAGGTATCAGCCCTTAAGCAGTGATAGCTCAGCGGGGAGTGGTATGGTATGGCTGGTATAATTTATTATTATATAAGCCCTTAGCACATAACAATCTAGAAAAAAAATGGCCCTACCCTAGGATAAATATAAGATCGCATGTTGAGCTTAAGCGTTGATTTCACATCATAATGTGTCCCTATTTAAATCTATCAGTAGAATTATACCTTAATACTGAAACGTTTACATTGTAAGGAATTTCACTGAGCTGTGGATGACGTATGGAGATTATATAATGAATGGATATAATGCCCGAAGTTACGTCAAGTTAATGGATTAGTTGTTGTATTTTGAAATCCCCAGTGGCATCGGTAAGTTTAGAGTATTTAGTTGATTCCTTACTATGCATACCGCGAAGATAGACTTATGGCCGCTTCCTATATTTTATTTACAGATAGATTTGCTTAACATAAATAGTGTTTTTACAGATCTTTCATACAAAGTGTGTCAAAAATTCACTGTCTATAAGCAAGGCTGAAGGTGAGACTTCCTTATTTCATTATTTTGCCTTCCGTTTTGCTATAGAGGGAAGTGGACAATTATTATTTCCAACTCCTCCCTAACTTTCTATTTGATTAATTTAGTTGCGAGACACACATTTGCATTCCCAGACTCACCGAGCTTCATTGCTTGGTGTCGAAATATGCGTGCCACTGTCGATCCTGGTTATAGGAGTTGAAGTGGTGGGTGTGTGGGCGGGATAGTCTGTTTGTAAGCAAATTTGTTATCAGAATTATGGAACAGTTAGTACAGGTACGCGATCGAGATACGAGGCCGCGACCCGGTTTCTATGTAATTGTATGGAAATTGTCGCACGTCGCGTTTTCCAGGCTCAGTTGCATTCTTATAATGCACCTATACAATCTTTATTATATTATAAAAAAAGATTTTTATGAGTTGACTGCCTCAGTGGCGCAGTTATAATGCGTGTGCGTTACGACTGAGGTTGATGCTGAGGTCTCGGGACCGATCCCCGGGTCGGGTAACAATGATATTGGGTTTTTCTGTTACGAAATGCTCAGTATTATGCCGGAGTCTAGAATTGTGCCCGGTATAGCGATATACTCGCCCCCTATCACATCATGAGACGGAGATACACTTCTATCCCTTCGGGGATTACAGGCGTGAGTGCGTATGTATGTATGTTTATGAGTTGGAGAATTAGGATGTTTGTTAGGCTTTTAACGCGGGCGGAGCCGCGAGTAAAAGCTAGTACTTACATAAAACTACAAAATGGCCAGCTTAATGACAACAGTCTTTAAAAAGTTCGGAATTTATAACAATTACATCGACGAAAACCGGGACAAGGGAACAATTTTTTATTACGTTAAAAGTGTAAACAACGTTATAAAAAAGCCCGGGCGTGACCTCGAACTGGGAATACTTTACACGAAGGCCGGATAATTAGAACAAAAATAACTTTTAATTAATTTTCTACTATGTAGAGACAAGTGGTGTTCAAGGAGGGAAGCCGACACTAGTTCCTTTTTAACCGACTTCAAAAAAAAACGATTTCTCCGCCAATTATAACAAGGTGGTAGGTCCCTCGTTTGCGAGAGACCGGCTGGGTTGGTACCACCGCTTTGTCTATTTCTGCCGTCAAGCAACAGTGTGTAAGCACTGTTGTGTTCCGGTGTGAAGGACATTGAAGCCAGTGTAATTACTAGGCATTATGAGACTTAACACCTTATGTCTCGGGGTGACGAGCGCAGTCCAGTGTCATGCAGTGCTTTATTTATTCTGTTTATGAGCAGGCGTGGCGCTTACCATCAGGCGACCGACCTGCTCGTCTCGTCATTCAATCTACTAAAAAAAAAAACAAAAGAAAAAAAAAAAAATATGGACCGATTTAGTTGGAAAAAAATTCTTTCGTTAGGATTTAGCTGTGATGTAGTCCCATATAAATTTAGTTAGATCTGATGACGGAGTACGGAGTAAAATTACCTCCTCAATGGACAACAGTACACTCGTCGTCATTGTGTTATTGTATTGGAATTTACATGGGCATTATGAGACTTAAAATCTTATGTCTTGGGGTGACGAACGCAGTCAGTGCCAAGCATGGTTTTGTAATTCAAAGTTCTGTGTGGTGTTGTGTCTGTTCATGGGCAGGTGTGATGCTTAAAATCAGGCGAGTAACATGCTCGTGTCATCATTTAAGCTAATAAAAAATATAAAATAGTAAGTAAGTGGTAGAGACACTGTAGACAGTTTTGTCTACAGCATGAATGGGCCAGTTCGACCGGGTTGTTGTAGTCTCACAGAAAACCGACGTAAAGTAGCAGCTTGCTGTTGCTTGCGTCCATGATTCTTCAAGTATTGTGAATGTTAGTGGAAAGTGGAGATGACTTACCATTAGGTGACCCACTTGCTCGTTTGCCACTGCTATAAAAAATACGTAAACAGAGCTGCCCGATGGTAGGTATGATTTGATACAAAAATTAATAATACATACATACGCACTCACGCCTATACAACCCGAAGGGGTAGGCAGAGGTGTAACTAGTACACCCACATTTCGCCGAGCTTTTTTCCGTTTCCCATGATGTGATAGGGGGCATGCTTATCGCCATACAAGTCACAATTCCAGACTCCGGGCTAATATTAAGCCTTTCGTGATAGAAAAACCTTATTTTTACCCGACCCGAGGATCGAACCTGAGACCTCAGGACAGCAGTCGTACTGCCTACACATAACAACTGCGCCACCGAGGAGGCAGTTTGAGTTTCAGTGCCAGATTATAATATCTATAAAGACGTCTTTATGGCCCATTTTCGTTTGTAATTTTAGAAAAAGAGCCGATGCGTAAACAGTGTAAGAAGTAGAATTGCGAAAAAAGCACATTTATTTGAAACACCGTTCCAATAAAGGTAACGTTTACGCCGTAGCATTTGAGACAGCGTTATATAATTCGGGCCTCAGTAAATTACACTAAAGGTCCCACATATATTTAGAGGATTTCTACTTTGAGTTTATTATCTTACGCATAATATACCATACGCACTCACGCATGTAATCCCCGAAGGGGTAGGCAAAGGTGTAACCAGTACACCCACATTTCGCCGAGCGTATCTCCGTCCCACGATGTGATAGGGGGGGAGCCTATCGCCATACCGGGTACACATTCCAGACTCGGGGCTGATACTGAGCATTTTGTAATAGAAAAACCCAATACCACTTTTACCCGAACCAGGGATCGAACCCGAGACCTCAGCGTCAGTCTCAGTCTCAGCCTACGCACTACAACTGCGCCACCAAGGCAGTCAATGAAACATGAAATGCACATTTTTTATAAATTTCCACTTGCAAAAGGGGAGAGGTTGAGGTTGCGAAAGTTGAATGTTTGTAGATGAATCACGCTTTAACGGCTGATCGGATTTGGGTAAAATTTAGCATACAGGTAGACCAAGACATAAATAATAATTAGAACATAAGCAACTTTTATCCCACGAAAAGACTTTTACACGGGCGGAGCCGCGAGCAAAAGCTAGTAAATAATAATAATAAATGCTTGTAGTTACTTCAAGCTAATTAAGTTATTTTGCGTCTATTGTAAAGTCACCTCAACTTCTGTCTTTAAAAATATGAGGCCCCCAACACTATAAAGGCCTATCTACATTTTACTATTTTTATAAATGCGCTCTTTTATCTCGGACAATATTACAAGTTGAGAAAAAAGTTAAAATTTTCAGATCTAATATCTTTGAACGTAGTATTTATTTAAGTGATATCGTTTGTCTAGCCGTTACATTATAAATTCCTTTATTATTTTCAGTAAATGTGGCGTGTTGGCTATACATTTTATTTAAGCACGTTTTATGTGCTCACATACTACAGTAAAAAAATGTAGTATATAAATATTTTTTTTTTTGTAGAAACTACTCTAATTGCAAATTGTAGGCCAGTTGGGTACAAATATATTTTACTTAGGAAACCAGCATACCTAAGAAGTTCTTTATAAGAATTTCGAAGGTATGTGAAGTCTGCCAACCCGCATTAGGCCAGCGTGATGGCCTATGGCCTAACCAGTCTCATTCAGTAGAAGAAGCCCGTGCCCTGCAGTGGGACGTATATAATACAGGGCTAGTAAAAAAAAAATCGTCGAGTAGAGATCATAAATCAATTTTGATTAATTGATGAATGAACGAGTTGCGCAGACTTTTATAGCCCCGCCCCCTTGCACATAGTTTTAGTGGGGTCATTATTTTGCTTGAGTTACGTTTCTTGTCATGTTATTTCGATGGCTTGAAATCAATCTACCAAATCAACGACAATAAACGACATTATGATGTCACAGCGCGTCCGGTCAAATAAATAACAATCGGGCCGAGTTGTTAGCGGTCGACGGTCGTTGCTACGATTCATTGCCACTGACTGAAACTAGTATAGCTACTCTATCGACAGTTCCGGCTTGTCAACCATTATTAAGGGATCTGTTACGGTACGATGCATGATCGGGAGCGTTTTAGACCCCCAAAAAAGAGGGGTTTTGTAAGTTTGATCCCTTTGCTTGTCTATCCGTTTGTTTGTGACATCGTAGCGCACAAACACATGGACCGATTCGAGTATTTCAATTTGAAAGCTGGTTTTATCGAAGATGGCCCTTGGCCATGGTCGAAGAAAATGTTGTGAGCAAATTTGAAATAATTACCGATTCTTTTCTAATTATTATTGATTTCGAGGTTTTTAACATTCTGTTACGTAAAAACTTTACGTACCGAGCGCACTCCAGTGTCATGCAGTGCTTTGTAATTCAAAGTCCCGCGTGACGTTGCTTCTATTTATGGGCATGCGTGGCGCTTACCATAAGTGTGAGCGAAATGCTCGTCTCATCATTCAAGCTAATAAAAAAAAAATACATACAATAAAAACAAATAAAACACGTCGAATATTTCGGCTGTTAAAAATCCATTAACATTCTCATTTTTTTATTTCAGTTTATGACTTAAGCCTCTTCAACCTGGGCGCGCCATTAGGCATAATAGATCAACCCCTTTGCAAAAAAGTTTACTCGGTCAAGTTGTACGGCCTAATTGCCCGAAGTTGGGCATAGTACATAAATAACAGACATAAATCAAGGATTTTATAACAGACCGACGAACGAGCAATTGGGCCACCAGTAGGCCTAGTACAAGGTTTAATAGTTTTTAAAACGACGAAAGTTTTCGTTTTCCTCCATACGTCAAATATTAGTAGCCACTAATGGGAACTATGATGAATTAAAATTAATAATATGGTTAATTTTATTTCATAATAGTCGAATATGAAATTAGTTTTCAAGTGATTATTTCCTTTATTACCGTATGAATTACTAGTTTGACACTTCAACGGTAGTAATTTTATACGAATTCAAAACTGTGAACGTATTTGCAACTCGTACTATGCCTACTGATAGTAAATGAATTCTATCGTTTATCTTTTACTCACAGTACCAGAAGAATTATAGATGTGTTGTGACATATATATTTTTTTATAGAGCCTTACCAACTATAAGACATACATTTTTTACAATAATTGCGCTAATAATAAATAATTCTGACGCTTGGTTTCTGAAAGGCTGATCAAAGTGAAATTAACTAATCAAATGTCAAGTCGAAATTGAGTTGCTAGAAGCTTGGTCAACGCCACTGATTTGACACACGTGTTAGCTAACATAACTTTCAAATTTATATGAAAAATCGTACGTCAGATGGTACTAAAGAGACATCAAATCTCTCTATTCCAAAAAAAAGTAACTGCCGCCACCGCCGCTGCTGCCAAAAGCTTGTCACGCTATCTCCTCCGAAACCGTTGGAGACCGATACCAATCGATGCAGAATAATGTGGGGAATAAAGTAAGATATGTCTCATATTCGTCTGACTAAGTTTTTTTTTATTTTATGTTTTGTGGAAAACATGGGCAAAGCCCCTAGTATTATAAATTTCTTCACTAAACAACGTTTCAGCAACTCGAATTGATTTGACAGCGATGTCAAAATCAAAGTTCTGTTGTATGTTGATTTGATCAGCCTTTCAGAAACCGGGTGTTAGTGTATTATAATTCAAAAGCATACACACACAGTTTGTATTTAGCTTTACCATGTTCATTTGTGCATAAATAAAGTAATTGCTCCGATAATCCGAACTAAACTAAAATAAAGCTAACATTTATTAATGATGAATTCATTAATAAATTTTGTAATAAATAATAATATACACCTTCTTCCACCTGCCCCTATCTCATTAACAGTGGTGCTTTACATTTGGCCTCTCCAGTTGTAAATGTCCTTGTGCCGGAGGCTGAGACCTCCTTAGCTCATTATTTTGACTACCGTTTTGCTATGGAGGGAAGTGGACAATTATTATTTTCAACTCTTCCTTAACCTTCTATTTGATTAATTTCGTTGCGGGATAAAGACTTGCATAAAAAAAATCTTGGGATAAAAGATTTGCATTCCTAGAGACTCGCCGAGCTTAATTGCTTGGTGTCGAAATATGCGTGCCACTGTCGATCCTGGCTTACAGGAGTTACAGTGGCGGGTGTGTGGGCGGGATAGTCTCGTGCCCCTATCCCATTCCAATGATGCAGTGGGAATCGTAAGGAAATATTCGAATGGATTAATGATACTTTATTTGCAAGAATGTGGTTACATAGTGATGTTAATATAATTTAAACAAGTAGAATAGAAGTAAAAGTTTTTGTATAACACACCACTATAACATGCGACGGAAATAAACTCCGCAAAATGTGGGTGTACTGGTTACACCTCTGCCTACCCCTTCGGGGCTTACAGGCGTGAATGCGTATGTATGTGTTTTCCCACTAGAAATATATACTATCGCCTTAATAAACCTTGTTTCCACTACTCACCTTGTACGACGCATGGCCCTAAGTTCAGTTGTTTCAAAGATGTCAAATAGACGAGATAAGGACCTTAAACTTAACTAGTTTTACAACTTCAGCAATAGAGTGAGTTGAAGACCTTAACAAGTCACTATATTTGCTCGCTGAAGCGTCATTCGTTACAAGATGTTTGAAATTTGAAATTGCTTCAAATCGTACCAATTTAGACAGTAAAGTAGACTGCCTCGATGGCGCAGTTGTAATGTGTATGCGTGACGATTGAGGCTAACGTTGAGGTCTCGGGTTCGATCCCCGGGTCGGGTAAAGTGGTATTGGGGTTTTCTATTATCAAATGCTCAATATCAGCCCGGAGTCTGGAATTTGTGCCCGGTATGGCGATAGCCTCGCCCCCTATTACATCGTGAGACAGAGATACGCTCGGCGAAATGTAGGTGTACTGGTTACCTTCGGGGATTACAGGCTTGAGTGCGTATGGCTACTTTTTATCCTGGAAAAGCTAATCAGAAATAAGACATCAAACACTACCGATACTGCTTCCAGACTAGAAATATATTCAACCTGTTGCAACTTGACGAAAATGATTGATGCTGTGGACGCGCCACACAAACGGGACAAATACCGGCTTGATTTACGTGTATCAAACGCAGCTTTGTGGGTTTCGCTATTGTATCCAACTGTAAATCACGTAGAAAACACCAAGTGCATGATTTGTAGTTCGGCGAAGTGATACGGGAAGGATATTCAGGATTTATTGTTGGGTTTTTAGTGTGGAAATGTTTGGTTTGAAGTTTTTGGGGAGTGAAGTAGTTTTGGGAATGGCAGTCACGCGTAACACACGTAAAACACATAGGTTTTTGAATGGTAGAACCACGGTGTAGACAGTTTTGTCTACAGTATAAATGGCCTGGCTTACCGGGTTGTTACCACTGTCTCACCGAAAACCGGCGTACAGTAGCTGCTTGCTGCTGCGTTTCGTATAGTGTGTGAGACATTCAGAGGCCCAAATCCCCCTCCTCTTCCCAATCAGCAACGCGCCAATGATGTTTTTGGTAGTGGTGTACATAGGCGGTGGAGATCACTTATCATCAGGTGACCCAATTTCTCGTTTGCCGGCCTAAGAGATAAAAAAAATACAGTTTTGGCTATAGAAAATTGGCCGGCTCAATTGAGTTGTTACTACTGTTTCACAGAAAACTAACGTGAAGTAAAAGCTTAATGCGTGTATGTTTAATTTAGTTTACTCGTACAATATACATTATATCTATTTTGTGGCTATAAATGACAAGAGTGCGTTGTTTTCTCTTCAAATGATACAAGATTCATTCTCGCGCCGAAAAACGATAATTGATTTTTTTTTGTTTTTGTTAGCTTAAATGACGAAACGACCAGATCGCTTGCTTGATGGTAAGCGTCATGCCTGACCATAAACAGAAGCAACACCACACATAACTTTGAATTATAAAGCTCTCTACTCCGTATGTCACCCCGGGACAAGTTATTGCCTCATAATGCCCAGTAATTTCACTGGCTTTAATGTCCTTTAAACCGAAACTCAACAGCGCTTACACAGTGCTGTTCAGCGGCAGAAATAGACAAAGCGGTGGTACCAACCCGACGGCCTCTCGTATACCTAGGTAAGGCACCTAATAAGTGATAGGTAAGTATATCATAATAAACAGATCAACGAATAACAAATTATCAATTAATGATTCTATTTCATACTAGTATACATATTTGCCAGCAATAAACAAACTGCTCCTACAGCCGGCAGGTGAAAAGAAACTGGGTTAAAATAACAAGCAATTAACAAACAACGGATTAATTGATCCACTCGTGTAAACAAGGCTTATTTTTTCCTTTTTCCCTTGAGTAATAGATTTTTTTCAACGCTCCAAAACAACGCCGCCCTCAAATTACTGTCAATTTATATGAACGTTTCTTTGTATTCGTATATCTGAATGTTTAGCGTATTTTATGGTTATTACACTTCGTTTTAGGGCGTTAAGTTAAAGTACTGGAAGTGGAGACTTTGTTCTTCTTACACCTGTTCTTATCCCACTTGTAGTGGGGTCGGCGCAACATTCTTTTTAATACATGTTACAGAAAGATTTGACTTGTAGATTTTACGACCGGCTGCTTGTCTGACGTCAACCTGTCTGGGGAGAAAATACCAAGACCCGAAACAAATAATTGTGGATCACACTAACATTTTGTCTCGGTGAGGGAATCGAACCCGCGGCCTCTCGGTTCAACACCAGCTCCTCGCCCACTGCGCTACAGAGGCTGTAAATTGTATAAAAATAAATCTCAACATATTTCAATTGTCACTCTGCATCTAAATGTAAAAATATCATTCCATTTAGTCATAATGCTAAGAAGTTTTCTTTCAAAGATTGGAGTCATAAACGACGTCGAAATTATGCCATTTGAGCAATGCGATAGTTTTCTTTTTGCATGTGTAAATGTAATTTGAGTATACACTAAATCGTTCAAATCATAAATGTGAATAACCACACACGATAAGACACAAGATAATCGTATGTGTTTTTTTATTAGCTCTAATGACGAGACGAGCAAGACGCTCGCCTGATGGTACGCACTATGCTTGCTCATAATCAGAAATAACACCACACAGAGCTTTGATTATCAAAGCGTTGTATGGAGTTGGACTGAGTTCGTCACCCCGAGACATAAGATGTTAGGTCTCATAATGCCTAGCAATGTCCTTCAATGTCCATCAGACCGAAACAGTAAAAGAAAAGAAGATAAAGCTATTAGATATCGCTCAAGCTACATTGTTTCATTGTAATAGCTAATAATGGTATCGAAACAGAAAGTTAATGTAAAAATAATACTATACACCGAATAAAGACCGCTGGGATCTTACAAATTAATGTTAGGAGTCGGGAAAATAGTTTATTTCATGGATACGGCAGTGATAATTCATTTCTAGACTTGATTTATTAGTATTCACGCCTAGGAAAAAAATAGCACGCTAGCAAATATCCCGTAAAATTTCTTTTGCATTTTACGGGACTTTTTGACATACTTGTGACATCTCCCCACACCGAGAGGCATGTTTTTTATATTAGCATATGAGGGACCTACCACCTTGTAAAATGTGACTTACTCAAGTGTGTTTTGAAATGTCACGGAGCAATCCTCTCTGAAACCCTGTAAAATTTTGCCGTGACATGTCATTTAAAGTTTGTCATTTTTTGTTCTAAGTCACGGCAAAATGACACAGTACATGTTACGGCATCCTTCGACATTAGTGTACCCATTAGGTACGTGTGACAGTTACACCTCTTGATGCGACAAAATGTCACAAAAGTGTGGACGCACCTGAAGATGGTAGTAAGGAGAACTAAGAAAATATTTTCGAGAATAAACTCTTAGGGGGGGTAACAGTGGATGAAATTGCGTATGGGAATTCTCGAAGCATACATACATATACACTCACGCCAGTAATCACCGAAGGGGTAGGTGTAACCAGTACACCACATTTCGCCGAGCGTATCTTCGTCCCATGATGTGATAGGGGGCGAGCCAATCGCCATACAGGGCACAATTCCAAACATCGGGCTGATACTGAGCAGTTCGTAATAGAAAAACTCACTTTACCCGACCCGGGATCGAACCAGAGAGCCACGAATTACAACTGCGCCACCGAGGCAGTCTTAACGTACTTGTTACTATAATTTAATAACCGTACCGCACCCACAAGCGATCGCTGATCAACTCGTGATTCCATTTGCCCATGTACAAGCGAAGCCACCTGTCAATAAAGATAACCCGGTCACCAATTTGTTTGACACGACACGTCCGAGACCAAGTACTGGAATGTGAAAAGTAAGCACTTTTTTCTTGGGTTTTATATGTTTGAATAATATACTCGGACCTTGTAATCTTTTTTAACTGACTTCAAAAAAGGGAGAGGTTCGCAATTTGTCGATTCCCACACAGATACAAATGTTTGTGTTTTTTACAGCATAGACCGGCAAACGAGCAAGTGGGTCACCTTGCCTACAATACCAAAATAATCATGGGCGCGTTGCCGACCTTAAAGGAAAGAGATTGGGGAGGGCAGGGAGATTTAGGCCTCCGGATATCTCACTCACCGTTCGAAATACAGCAGTAAGTTGCTACTTTACGCAGGTTTTCTGTGAGACAGTGGCAAGCCGGCCCATTCATTGTGTAGATAAAACTGTTACAGGGTGGCTGTACCACTTTGAAATATTACTATATTTGTGTGATCCACAAATATTTGTCTTGGGTCTTGGTGTTGTGGGATCGCAAGTCCTTTGTAGTTCCTGATACCCACGATACAGGTTAACCTAGTGTGGGGTCGGGACTACGTGTGTGACTGTTGGGTGTACTTATTTTTTATTAGCTTGAATGACGAGACAAGCAGGTCGCTCGCCTGATGGTAAGCGCCAAGCCTGCTCATAAATAGAAGCAACACCACACAAAACTTTGAATTACAAAGCACTGACATTGGACTGCCCCCGTCACCCCGAGACATAAGGTGTTAAGTCTCATAATGCCCAGTAATTTCACTGCCTTCAATGTCCTTCAAACCGGAGCACAACAGTGCTTACACACTGCTGCTTGGTGACAGAAATAGACAAAACGGTGGTACCAACCCGGGCGGCCTCGCGCATAGGCCTACCACCTTGTTAAATATGACCACACCTTTCTGTAACTCCTGTATTAGTCATATCAATTTCCCTTCCCACTTCAGTTCATTCATTAGTAATCGCCGGTTATCACGAGGTGTAATTTTAGTTATTTATAACGTTCAACCGGCCGATCTTGATAATGTCACCTGCGTTATTTACGTGTGCCTAACCGATATTACGTTACGGCCGTCGATGGCTTTTATAATTTTACCCATAAAGATTTTTATCGGATAATTTCTCTGGTGTTTTAAGTGTTGAGAAATTGTATAAAAATGTAGGGTTAGAGTTATAAATGTGTGATTTGATATTAAACTGATTAGCTGTAGGCCTAGTACGAGTTACAAATACCTTCACAGTTTTCGAATTCGTATAAAATAACTACCGTCGAAGTGTCAAACTAGTAATTCATACGGTAATAAAAGAAAGAATCGCTTGAAAACAAATTTCATATTCGACTAATATGAAATAAAATATCAGAGTGGTGAAAAATGTGGCAATGTTCAAATTGTTCAGACGCCCCGACACATGTCTCGGACCCTACGGATGTGCAGCCAGGCTTTTATGAGTATCGGAAACTATGGACTACGCTTAACCGTATTTGAATCGGTGTGGCTAACTGCAACTGCCATCTTTATAAGTGGGGTGTCACTGACACGCCTAGCTGCGATTGTGGAGCCCCCTCTCAAACTACCCGGCACATTGTTGAGGAATGCCCGAGGAGAAACTTTCCGGGAGGATTCACTGGCCTTCTTCAACTGTCCCCAGAAGCTAGAGCATGGATTGCTGGGCTGGACTTACAATTGTGATTAAGCACAATATACTAATCCTACACGCCATACGAAATAATAATGAAATAACATTAACCGTATTATTAATTTTAATTCATCATAGTTCCCACTAGTGGCTACTAATCTCGACGTATGGAGAGAATTCGAAAACTTTCATCGTTCAGAAAAACTTTTAAAACTTGTACTAGGACTTCTATTTTCAACCGACTTCAAATAAGAGGATTGTTTGGAGTGTAAGTGGGCCACCAACGTTAGGGCCCAAAGCCAACCTCAGCTGCATGTGGTACATTCTGCTGATTAACGGATGAAGCAATGGCGAGACTTGGTTTCCGCGGGTTGTTCCGTCAGACGGTAGGTAGTCCCACATAATACCAAATCCACCGTCAAATCATGATGAGAAGGCGCACCTTGGCATCAAGCCTGGATAACGCCAGGCAAAATGAGAGATGTATTGTTTTTTCTACTACACAATATGTAGACTTGGTAACTGCCTCGATAGCGCAGTTGTAATGTGTGCGTGTTACGATTGAGGCTAACGCTGAAGTCTCGGGTTCGATCCCCGGGTCGGGTAAAAGTGATATTGGGTTTTTCTATTATGAAATCCTCAGTATCAGCCTGAATTTTGGAAGTGTGCCGTATGTTGATAGGCTCGCCACCTATCACATAATGGGGCGGAGATACGCCGGCGAAATGTAGGTGTACTGGTTACACCTCTACCTACACCTTCGGGGATTACAGGCGTGAGTGCGTATGAGTGTGTATCCACATAGGCTAGGAATTTTTTATCCCGAAAAATGACACTCACGCGGGCGGAGGCGCGGGCGACCGCTTGTTTATGCATCATTCAAAATCGATTCAGCGATTTAGGCGTGAAAGCGTAACAAACAAACTCACTTTTCCATTTATAATGTTAGTTAGGATAGCCCCTTAACACAGTCGTGTTTAAACTGCAAGAAGTGTGTTCCCGGGAGCAAGTCTGGTCGAATTGATGGCTAATTAGTCCGGGAAAAACTTTGCAAGGAACGTAGGACAGGCTTTATTTCCTCAGTTGCACTGAACTAATTCCGCAAGTACGTTGTTGTCTTTTTAACTTACAACGTTGTAAAAACACATGGGCACTGTTTTATTAGTTCATTACCCCGATTAAAATGTATACCTAATAAGTTATATTATACAATTTGATTTGTACCGCCAGAAGTATGGAATTGTACCCGATAAGACTGCGTGGCGCAGTCGGCGAGTAGCCGGTTGCGAATCGAGAGGCCGTGGGTTCAATTCCCACACCGAGACAAATGTTTGTGTGTGAACCACGAAGTCCCTCATTGTTCCCGATACCCACGATACAGGTTATCCTAGTGTGGGGTCAGGACTAAGTTCGGACTGATGGGTATATAACGGGATAGAAATAAGAACGGCGAAATGTGGGTGTACTGGTTACACCTCTGCCTACCCATTCGGGGAGTAAACCCACATTTTGAAGAACTTATTTCCGTCCCATGATGTGATAGGGGGCGAACCTATCACCGTACCAGGTACTAATCGACTCCGGGCTGATAGTAAAGAATTTGTAATAGAAAAACCCAATATCACTTTTATCCAACCCGGGGATCGAACACGAGACCTCAGCATAGCAGTCGTAACGCATATTACAAATACCCACCGAGGCATGCAGTAAATATATTTTGGTCGGTAAGACTTCAAAAAACCATCACTCGATAGAGTTTAGCTGCGATGTGGTCCCATATAAACTTGGCTAAGATCTGATGACGGAGTACGGAGTAAAAATAAAACTCCTCAACGGACAACAGTACACTCATTGCGATTGTGTTATTGTATTGGAATTTATATGCTATTGCTTGAAGTCAGTTTCTAAATTATGTTAAACCTTATAATTATGTATATAAATCTTGATTATGTAACAGTTACCTAAATATCAAAAATGTCGTTAAAACGTCAGCCAAATCTAATCCGCGGAATAAATATCTCCCACCTACAAGCTTAACGTATTTTTTGTACCGAAATGACAGTAACGATTCTAATAAACTCATCTATATGATAATTTTCCCTTTAGCCAGGACATTGGAGTTTATTAAGGATTCTTACCTTTTTAAGTAAGGGAAATTTGTAAAATAAATCATGTTACTCCCTGTTTTTAAGGAACTAAGTTTAAATTTGTTTTGCATGTAACTTTAGTGACAGTGTTTACTTTTTTTTCTTTTTAAAGTATAGGCCGGCAAACGAGCAAGTGAGTCACCTGATGGTAAGTGATCTCCACCGACAATGTACGCCCAAAATACTAAAATAATCATGGCCGCGTTGCCGACCTTAAAGGAAAGGGATAAGTTAGGGATTGGGAAGGGGAGGGGAATTTGGGCCTCCGGATATCTCACTCACCGTACGAAACGCAGCAGCAAGCTGCTACTTTACGCCGGTTTTCTGTGAGACAGTGGTAACGACCCGGTCGAGCCAGCCCATTCATGCTGCCGAAATTATCTACACCGTGACTCTACCACTTAAAGTGCGCTTAAGGCTCATAAAACTATTAACGGATTTAGTATATTAGAAAATTACATATTAACCTTTAGTAAGTTAACATGATTACCTAAATAATTAATATCATTAGATTTTAGTGCGTGAAGGCACGGTATACCAAAGGATATTAGATACGGGCTTAAGGGTGTTACATGGTCGAACGATTTTAGCTCAGTAGCCAGATTGCGCGTCTTTACGAAATCTGTCACATCAATCGTACACGAGAAATATGTGTGAAGTTAATACGTAATATAATGGCTCCGTCGCGCAGTTGTAATGTGTGCGTGTTACGATTGAGGCTAACGCTGAAGTCTCGGGTTCGATCCCCGAGTCGAGTAAAGTGGTATTGGGTTTTTCTATTACGAAATGCTCAGTATCAGCCCGGAGTCTGCAATTTGTGCCTGGTATGGCGATAGGCTCGCCCCCTATCACATAAGGGACGGAGATACGCTCGGCGAAATGTGGGTGTACTGGTTACACCTCTGCCCACCCCTTCGGGGATTACAGGCGTGAGTGCGTATGTAATATAATCCGTTAGGGGGCGTTGTACAGATCTACTTTCATACTGCCTATAATACCCAAAGGAGTAGGCAGAGCTGTAACCAGTACACCCACATTTCACTGAGCTCATTTCCGTCCAATGATGTGATAGGGGCAAGCCTATCGTCATACCGGGCACAATTCTAAACTGATAATTTCGTAATAGAAAAATCAATATTTATTAAGTTTACTGATTGTACGCCTTATACTACCTTTTCATATTTTTCTCTTTTCTCTATCCCATGGTTATTGCCTTGAGCGATAAGACCGCCAATTGTGTATTGTTTTTATTGTTGACTGTGTATGTTGTGGTGTACTATAAAGGTTTAAATAAATGAAATATCACTTATACCCGACCAGGAGATCAAACCCGAGACCTCAGCAGTCGTTGCGGAAACACAAAAGTGCTTACACGCTGCTTTGGCGGGAAACATTGACAAAACAGTAGTATCCACGCAGACGGCCTCACACAAGGTACCTACCACTTAGTTCAGGATTTATTAATAATAATACTTGCCATGTATTATAAACGTCCCACTGAATGAGAGGGATTACGCCTTAGTCCACTACGCTGGCCTAATGCGGGTTGACAGTCTTGTTTTTTTTTTCTTTAATGGTCCACAAAACTGGTTGCTTCAATTAATTTTCCACACGAAGATAAAATCACAAAGCCTATGGTAAATGAACAACCTGCTGGATGTAGACACGAAATGCATGTTAAATTTCAAGTACAATAGTATTATGCTTGGGAGCGTATTGTAAATAGTGGCAATGGTGCACATACCTTCGAAATTGTAGAACTTCTCAGGTATGGAGGTTTCCTCACGATGTTTCCTTCACCGTTAAAGCAAGCGATAATTAACAATTAATACACACGTTACTTAAGTCAGAGGTGTATGCTCTTAAGACTGGTTTCGAACCTGCGACATTCGTCTCGACATTCCGTACGCTGAGCTATCGCAGCTATTTACTAAATAGTTTAACGATTTAGCCCATGATACACCCTTAAGGTTTCATGTCTGGCTATTGCAGCCAGTCACGTAGCCGGCGATACGTGGCCTGAAATATTTTTTGTATAATAACCCAATATCGAAATGAAATTGTAATAGAAGCTTTGAGTTTAACTAGAAAACGTTGTAGGAATAGTTGTTTACGATCGGTTTTTCTTGCTTGTTCTTTTATACCGTTTCATAAACTTCGTAAGACCCGGATGGTTGATGCTTATTTGGGGCTGCTTACGTCCATCAGTGGACGGTAACTGAGATGAGGATGATGATAAACACACATCTGTATCCCTTAATGGGTAGATAGAGGCGCAACTAGTGCCTTCGCGGTTCGCCGAGCTTAATTTCGTTCCATGATGTTTGACGTGGTGAGCCTTTCGCCATATTGGGTACCAGAGCGGCTAGCACGGAAAACTATCGAAATCGTAATGTAAAGGTATCGAAGGCTCGATAGATAATTCCTTAAATATCATTGGTCTATATTCCATATAAATTAGTTTCTTTTACGTACGATAGAGGCGCTGTACTAAAATCTCATAGAAATTGTTGTCGATGACAGCTCGAATAACTTTTCGCAAGTTTCCGTGCTAGCCCCTCAGTTCCAATTCCGAGGAACTCATGTGTGATTTTTTAAATCGAAAAAACTTAAATTAATATTGTATTGTCGGATCTGGGATTCACATGTCAGCTAGTCCCTGGAATTCAGATGGTTGAGCTCAATGGTTTCTCAACCTAAGTACGAAGCTATTGGATCATCGAGGTGATTATGTGATACAGATCTTTAATGGAATGTAATTCTACTAATTTTAACCTTCTTCTTCCACCTGACCTTATCCTACGCAGAGTGGTGTTGGCGCAACATGCTTCTTAACACATGTTAAAGAAAGATTTGGTAGTTTAGTTTTACATACTTGTTTCCTTACATACTTGACGCCAGAAAGAGATGGACACTCTCATATGAGAGGCCTATCATCTAGTCAACCTAGGACCCTTTATAGTGTCGTGTATTTTAAATTCATGTTTGCTATACATACCGTATTTCTATTCTAATATCGAGTGGTAGTTGCCAACCTAGTGCCAGAGTTTTTCAAGCCGCCCGAAGGCTTCCGATTTGGATTAAGTACTGCTGTCAGTTGATAACAGCTGGGACCAGTGCCGTACAAAGCACGGAGACGCTCTGTTAAAATACGATTCGAATACGTGGTATAACCACGCTGTAGACACTTGTCTACAGCATGTATGGGCAGGGTCGTCCGGGTCATTACCACTGTCTCGCAGAAAACCGGTAAAGTAGCAGCTTGCTGCTACGTTTATCCCTTTCCTTGAAGGTCGGCAATGCACCCATGATTCTTTTGGTATTGTGGGTGTACATGGGCGGTGGCGATCACTTACCATCAGGTGACCCACTTGCTCGTTTGCCGGCCTATGCCATAAAAAAATCCTCTACGCGGTCACCCATCCACAGACTGACCGCGCCTAGGGTTGCTTAACTCGCTAATCGTTTACTGATGTAAGTGCAACTAGCTATGAGCGCCACAAACCGTAATGAAATGTAATATAACTGATAAAATATGGCAATAAACAAATATTTTTCCGAAGTTAAATAATAAATCAAATAGCACAAGAAACATAAATTCAAAATTTGGAAATTACTCACGGCGATAAATTTTACAATTTATGCGAAACTCTAGCTTATGTAAATGTTGTTGATACCTTTAACTTTGACTTTGTGGCCATTCTTTTTCAAATGGTCTAGGGGTGTATAGGATACAGGTTCCAGTGTAGTACTATTTGTACACAAAAAAACATTTAAACATTATATAAATATATACATACGTACTCTCGTCTCTAATCCCCGAAGGGGTTTGCAGAGAGCTTATTTCCATCCCATGATGTGATAAAGGGCGAGCCTATAATTCCAGACTGTAGGTTGACACTAAGCATTTCATGATAGAGAATCCAATACCACTTGATCTGACCCGGGGCTCGAACCCAAGACTTCAGCATAGCGGTCGTACACCGTACGCATTACAACTGCGCCACCGAGGCAGTAGTCAGAAAAGCTAGTCCCCTCCGAGGGGAGTCAAGAAATTCAACTGCATTCCGTTTGGTTTTTGAATGTAAAACGGGGCCAATGAGAGTGTTATACGGTTTGAAGAGAATGAACGTTTACATATGTGATCCGTGTACTTCTTGAAAGTCAATTGTGCAGTAATTCGTCGCAACCGCCTTCATGTAACCGCTAATGTTAAGTGCGATTAAGCACTTAATGTGTTTACCTTAAGTTTTGGTTAATTTTCTCAAACAGTATTTGACTTTGAAATGAAAACACACTTGAAATGTGCGTTTCAATTTACATATGCAGCAACTTAGGAATCTTTATTAATCACGAGAAGTTTATGTATAAGTTGACTGCCTCGGTGGCGCAGTTGTAATGCTTATGCTTTACGATTGAGGCTAACGCTGAGGTCTCGGGTCCGATCCCCGGGTCGGGTAAAGTGCTATTGGGTTTTCTATTATGAAATGCTCAGTATCAGCCCGGAGTCTAGAATTTGTGCCCGGTATGGCGATAGGCTCGCCCCCTATCACATCGTGGAGCGGAGATACACTCGGCGAAATGTGGGTGTACCGGTTATACCTCTGTCCTACCGCTTCGGGGATTACAGGCGTGAGTGCGTATGTAAGTTTCTAACACCAAGACAAACAAGGTATTCTGTAGGTATAATTAATATATAATTCTATATGTCCCTCTTTACACGAGGCTTAAAAGAGTCTTCCTTCAACGGTAGGCAGCGACCTGGCTGTGCTCTGGCATTGCTGATGTCCATGGGCAGCAGTAACCACTTACCATCAGGTTGCCCGCCCGCTCTGTCATCTAGGACAATAAAAAAAAACAGGTATATTCGAGTTACAAATATATTCACTGTTTTCAAATTTGTATGAAATTGTTATTGACGAAGTTTCAAACTAGTGATTCTTACTGTAAAGAAGGCGAGAATCGTTCGAAAACTAATTTAATATTCGAGTAATGGACAGACATTTGATATTTGTCAGTTTGTGAATTTGGATGTTCATTAGTCAATCACGCCTTAACGGGTGAAGGGTTTTGTCCACCTGCCCTTATTCCACTCGCAGTGGGGGTCGGCTCAACATGTTTTTTAACATATGATACAGAAGATTTTTCTTGTAGTTTTACGACCTGCCGCAAGCCTGACGACAACCCCTCTGGGAAGACAAGACACCCAGACCCGTAACAAATATATATGAATCACACTATCATTTGTCTTGCTGCGGGAATCAAACCCGCGGCCTCGCACTCCATAGCCGGCTACTCGCCCACTACACCACAGAGGCTTTTGTTTACTGGCCTATGCTCTATAATACATAGGCGTTAATTGAAAACCTCCTCCGTTTTTTACGTCGGTAAAAAATAAAGCTTGTTAGTCGTATATCATACTAACCCAGATTTCCATCGGTTTTCCATTAATTTATGAGTTAAATGCTGTATTTTTCCGTTTACTATGAAACAGCGTACCGTTTCTGAGTCAAATTATGACGATGCAATGGGCGAATGAAATTTTGTTACCTTTCGTGTGACATACGAACATAAAGAATATCCAACATGTATTGATTTATTGTAGTTATTTGTTTAAAATACCAATATTTACATATAAAATAAGTGTCTTCACTATTTCATCAACACCCAGAGAAAGCTGCCAGACCTAAATGATGAAATATTTATAGCGTATTCATAAAAAAACTGCAAAAATGGCAGACTAGCGTTTGCTTGCAGCTCCGCCCGCGTGAACGGCCTTTTCCAGGATAAAAAGTAGCCTATGTCCTAATCCAGGTCATGCTTTACTTGACGTCAACCCTCTGAGGAGAAAAGAAAAATATTTGTGAATCACACAAACATTTTGTCTCGGTGCGGGAATCGAACCCACGGCCTCTCTCTTCTCAGTCGGCTACTCGCCCACTGCGCCTCGGAGGCTGTCTTGAGTACATAGTAACATTTTTTTTTTTATTTGCTAACTTTATAGCGGTGAACACGCTTGCCAGTTTATATATTCTCTTCCTACAGTATTGGAGCACAAATCCAGACTCCGGGCCGATACTAAGCATTTCGTGATAGAAAAACCCAATGTCACTTTAACCCGACCCGGGGATCGAACCCGACACCTCAGTATGCATGTAATGTGCCACCGAGGGAGGCAGTATGCTATTCATTCAAATTATTTTTTTTAATGTTAGAAACTTTTTAAAGTTGGAAATTGAATTCTTGAATTTGAAAAAATGTTTGTTACTTTGTCTGTCTGTATGTCCGGCACGCAATATTACTGCGGTTGTAACAGCTGTAACTGTTTCGCCAATCATTCCGTGACCCGTGCCCATTAAACCGCCATATTCGCATGCCAAGTTTTACAAAAACTCAATATTCAATACTTAAAGGATTGTATTCTATTTTTGTGACTGCGGATGTTTGTAGTAGGGTTATTTTTTATGTTAAAGTATGTTTTTCAACCGACGAAAAAGGAGGTTTTTTTGTATGTTATCCACGCATAGCTCCGCTAAATATGTATAATTCTTTCTCACTCGAAAGAGTTTTTTATCAGCTTGAATAATGAGACGAGCAGGTCACCTGTCCATATACAGACACAAAGCCACAGCGAACTTGAATTACAAAGCACTGCATGGCACTGGACTGCGCTCATCATCCTGATACATAAGTTGTTAAGTTTCATAATGCCCAGTAATTTCACTGGATTCAATGTCCTTCAAACTAAAACTCAACATTGTTTACAACTGCTACTTAGAAATAGACAAAGTGGATTTCTCATATTCAGTAACTATCCAGACAGTTACTCGCATACCTAGTGTATTCAACCAGTTCTATTCTTTATAATATAATTTCTGTATCTAGTAATAATAAAGAATAATAAATACACCTAACAGTCCCACACATAGTCCTGACCCCACACAAGGTTAACCTGTATCGTGGGTATCAGGAACTACGAGGGACTTACCAACCCATAACACCCAGACCCGACACAAATATCTGCGTTTAACGTTTAATCGATAAGTATTTTGACTACCGAATAAGAACTTTAATACCTACTAATAACTAAGCTTCTCTCTAGAAATCTCTAATATCTATAATTCTATAGTTTCAAATGATTCTAGCAGTAAAGTTCCTCATATATTTGACAAAAAAAGTTACCTATTACTAAACTTAATTGAGGTAAACAATACATTCTTACAGCTATTATATCAAATGAATATACTAATGACTGCCTCGGTGGCGCAGTTGTAATGCGTACGCGTTATGGCTAACGCTGAGGTCTCGGGTTCGATCCCCAGGTTGGGTAAAAGTGGTGTTGGGGTTTTTCTATTACGAAATGCTCAGTATCAGCCCGGAGCCTGGAATTTGTGCCCAGTATGGCGATAGGCTCGCCCCCTATGGCATCGTGTGACGGAGATACGCTCGGCGAAATGTGGGTGTACTGGTTACACCTCTGTCTACCCCTTCGGGGATTACTGGCGTGAGTTAGTGAGTATATATGTATTATATTAAGAACTATAACAAAGTAGAGATGTTTTGAAGTCAACGCCGGTGCAGGTCAATTGAAATTGCACCGCCTTCAAATAGTAGTAGGTACTGCATGGTGTAATGTATGGATCTGCTTTCATATATCTCGCCTCAGAGAAAACAATGTCGTGGGAAAATCTAAAGTTTTTTAAGTCTTTCGTGAAGTTGTTAACAAAGTTGGTCGGTTCTTTCACTGCTTCTTATGTGTAGCGTGTATGTGTTTTCTCGGAAACTACGAAAATTTCTCAGGATAATATATGCGGAAACTGAACTTTTAAAAAGAAAATACTTTGTGGAGGTAGATTATATTCTAAGTGTTTCACTGTTCAGGCTACACGGTTATAAAACGCATTGTCAGTTGATATAATACGTGCTCCATCACTGGCTCAGAAAGAATTTTTGGAAATTTACATTTCATTATTGGGGGTAAAGGGAGGTTGAACGTGGTTTGAAACTTTTTTATACAATGAAATATGTTTATCCCCGAGACGATATTCACGCGGGCGGAGTCGCGAGCAATACTTAACCATGCAGTATTTTGTTACATCTATGTGTTGTCGTGTCTGTTTACGTGTAAATGTTGCGCTTACCATCAAGCGTAACCTGCTCATTTCGTCATTCAACCTACAAAAAAAAAACAATAAGTATTTAAAAAGCAGCGATAGCTTCGCCGGGAGTACGAACTGTAGAGACTAAAGTCTATTTTTTGAAACTAGCCTCAATAGCATGCATCTTTGACTTTTCTTAGATACGTATGTGTTTATTAATTATCACTTTCTTCGACGGTGAAGGAAATATCGTGAGAAAGCATAACTGAAAATTGTCCAAGAATTTCGAGGATATGTGAAATCTGCTAAACCACATTAACCGAGCGTAGTGGACTAAGGCCATATCCCTCTCATTCTAATAGGAGACCCGTGACAAGCAGTGCCACAGTCAAATACAGGGCTAAACATTAACAATAAAGAAACAATACCATAGTCTGATCTACATTTGAAACATAACAATTGATTGTGGTCATAATAGCTAAAATAAAATTGTACAAACGATATACTTTAAAATTATACAATCACATTATGCGTGTGCATGATGTGTGTGTATTATTATTATGCCTGTGCGTGAGGGTGACCCTAAACACTGGTTCGAGGCTGGATCACTGCCGCGTAAAGGCGCTCAACTGCTTCACATAATGTAACACTTTTGAAGAATAAAGTCTCAGAACCATAATAAATACTGGGAAGGTCGCCAGTATCCCAATAGCAGGGACCACTCCAGTTAATTATTATGATACAAAATACAGGGCCGATTTTATGACAATTGATAATTAATATTCTTAAACCTCAAATTATCAAACTTACTAATTTAAAAATGACCTTATTCACCGCAACCTGAATTAAAATATATTTTAACAGCAAAACCATTTCGGAAACGGCATTTTCATTTTAAATTAGCGGTTTATTTTGTTAATGTTTAATTTAATTTAATTAATGTGTATTGTCGATATTCGGTAAGCAAAGTTAATTAACAATTTATTCACTTGTTCAGTTTTTGCATTATTTGCTCATTAGGTTCGTCGATAAGTCGACGAACGATAACGCCTGTTATTTTCGAAGGGGTAGGCAGATGTGTAACTAATACAACCACATTTCGCCGAGCTTATTTCTGCCCTATTAAATGATAGGGGGCGAGCCTATCCCCAATACAATTCCAAACTCCAGGCTGATACTAAGAATTTCGTAATAGAAAAACCCAATATGATGTCTACCAGATTCGCGGATCAAACCCAAGAACTGAGCTGATATTCCTCTACCAATATACCAATTTACAAGGTGGTAGGTCCCTCGTATGCGAGAGGCCGGTAAGGTGGGTACCACCGCTTTGTCTATTTCTGCCGCCAAGCAACAGTGTGTAAGCACTGTTGTGTTCCGGTTTGAAGGACATTGAAGCCAGTGAAATTACTGAGAATTATGAGACCTTATATTTCGGAGTGACTAGCGCAGTCCAGTGTCATGCAGTGCTTTGTTATTTAAAGTTCTGTGTGGCGTTGCTTCTGTTTATGAGCAGGCATGGCGCTTACCATCAGGCGAGCGATAGGCTCGCCGCGCCATTCAAGCTAAAAAAATATATATAAACAAATCAGAAATGTGTAGTACAAATGGAAACAATCAGTGATTAGCATAAGACCATCTGATAACATACGCACTCACGTCTGTAATCCCCGAAGGGGTAGGCAGAGGTTTAACCAGTACACCCACATTTCACCGAGCGTATCTCCGTCCCTTATGTGATAGGGGGCGAGCCTATCGCCATACCAGGCACAAATTCCAGACTCTGGGCTGATACTGAGTATTTCGTAATAGAAAAACCCAATACCACTTTACCCGACCCGGGGATCGAACCCGAGACCTCAGCGCTGACCTCAATCGTAACGCGTACGCATTACAACTGCGCCACCGAGGCAGTCACCATCTGATAATTAATAATTAAAATCATTCACCCGGTACTAATAACATCAATCACGGAGTCTTCCGCTCTGTACGCGATTGCAAATTAAATCATTGAATACGAAAGCCCAGTATCCGTGTACGAGGTTTGCCAAACCGAGCGTTCATTCTCTTTTAACATCTCTGTGATTAGGCTCTACATCTAAGGAAGACACGAGTGTTTATGGCTTTGATATTTGTTTATGATCAGAAAGGCGGAAAATATAAGAATTAGTGATGTGAATGACGAACCGAGAAGTAGGCCTAGTACGAGTTTCATATACGTTCACAGTTTTCGAATTCGTATAAAATTACTACTGGTCAAGTGTCAAACTAGTAATTCATACGATAATAAAGGAAATAATCGCTTGAAAACAAATTTCATATTGACTAATCATACTTACTTACTAATATTATAAATGTGAATGTAAGTTTGTTTGTTACGCTTTTACGCGAAATCTACATAACCGATCATCATGAAACTTTGTACACATATTCTTGGAGATATAAGAAGTAATATAGGATACTTTTATGAAAAAAAAATCTATTTGTTACGCTTTCACGCCTAAATCACTTGAATTGATTTTTTGTATGAGAAATTACTTTCTATCACAAAAAGATTTCACGCGCGTGAAGCAGCGGGTAAAAGTTATTTTATTTATAAGCAGAAAAACAATGTATTAGTCAGCAAGTGATGTCATAAATTTATTTTAATTATTATTTATTTTATTTTATTTATTTTTTAATTTATGCTTTATAAATGTATGTTTTATCATCTTGTTTTGTTGTGATATATGTATGTGTGTGTGTAGAAAAAATAAATGGTACCTATTTATGGTTTTTATTTTTAGAGTGGATTATGGTGATTCCGCTGACACGGAATATTTACTCTACACTTATGACCCATTACTCTGTCTATCAACAGATTTGCTTACTGGCAGTAAAATTTTGACACATTTTGTATGGAAGATCTGTCAAAATTCTATTGATAGTAAGCAAATCTATCTTTATATGGATTATAGGGAACGGCAATAAGTAAGTGCACTGCAGTCCTATGCCCTCTGAGCTGATATCCTTTGCTTATTTCCACAACTTCAAAAATAAGAAAAAACAGCTATTTAGTACACGACTAAGCCAACATTAATGGAAAATCGGGGTTAAATAAGTCCGTATTTTTTTCCGTTAAAGCTACCGAGTTAAAGGAAACATATTCAAGAATTTTAGCAATATCTTCGAAATTCTATTTCGTGACAGCTTTATTTGCTTTATCCGCTCGTGGACTTGGCGCTAACTTGCCGCCGAAACTGTTTGAAACTAATAGAGTACGTGAAATATTTTATAACTTCATAGCGACTGATTTGTTGCGATCATCGCAGTACATACATAGTACATACTAAGCTCGCGCCTGTATCCCCGGAAGAGTAGGCAGGAATGCAGTGATCCATATCGACTCAAAATATTTAATAATTAATAATGGACGTTTCCATATTACATATATTGTTACTAATGTAAAATGTAAAATAAAAAGACAACAAATAAACAATTTAGTGTAATTTCCTAGTGTATTTTGACGATGCTATGTATGTTATGTATACATTAGTTGTTATGATTTCTATACATAAGTTTCTTTATTTTGTACTGACTTGTCATAATCGCTATTTTAATTGCCTACATGAATAATAAACTATTTCATTTCATTTCATGCAACTAATACACCCACGGTTTGCCATATTTTTGTCCTACGATGTGATAAGGGTGACCCTATTGCCATATAGGACACGAATACAATGTGCAACTCATGTATGGCATTGCCTGACCTGGAATTTGAATTTAGGACATCACATGTTCCTCACACTAAATGAGCTGCCAATAGACCAATGAGGCAATATCTTTATTTAAATTTATATAACTCTCAGATGAAACATAAATGACTGTCTCGGTGGCTCAGTTGTAATGTGTACGTGGTACGACTGCTGTGCTGAGGTCTGAGGTTCGATCCCCAGGTCGGGTAAAAGTGCTATTGGGTATTTCCATTACGAAATGTTCCTTATCAGTTCGGAGTCAGGGATTGTGACGGGTATGGTGATAGGTTCACCCTCATTATGGGACGGAAATAAGTCGCAAAAGCTCGTGTGCTGATTACACCTTTGCCTACCCTTTCGGGGATTACAGGTGTGAATGCGTATTTATGTATGTATCCATACAGCAAAGCCGATACGGCCGATTTCAAAGTATATATTATGTATTATAAAGTAGGGAAAATTAATTAAGCAACAATAACATCTTTAATAAAAGCGAACCCACTTTCTTTGCGCCGAATCTATTTAAAGTAGTTTACAGGGCACGGATAATAGGTGGAGCTGTACACAAATCAGTATACTGTACCCAACTGGTACCTATTGTTATGCTTTTCATACTAGTACCATTCGGGTCTGTGGCGCCGTTGAATTAGAGTGACTGGACATGATTTTTATGGCACGGTAAAGTGAAACTGGACCTTTATTAGGTGGTAGGTTCCTCGTATGCGAGACGCTGTCTAGGTTGATATCACCGCTTTGTCTATTTCTACCGTCAAGAATCAATGTGGGAGTACTGTTGTGTAAGTAAAACACTAAAGCGAGTGAAAATACTGGGTATTATGAAACTTAACATCTTATGTCTCGGAGTAATGAGTACAGTCTAATGACATACAGTGCTTGTAATTCAAAGTTTTGTGAGGTGTTGCCTCTGTTTATGGGAAGGCGTGCTTACCACCAGACGACCTATTCGTTTCGTCATTCAGATAAAAAACTAATAGTACTTACCTACAGTGATATAAAATAACGGTTAACAAAACTTAGAAACCGACTTCAAAATAAAAACACTGAAAAGTCAAAAATAACAAATTCTATCTATTCTATTCTGTTTAGAGTCGGTGCCTGGGTGCCTGTGTCGCTACCGGTCAGATAAAATTGCACCGACTCCAAAGAGAATAGAATAGATAGAATTTGTTATTTTTGACTTTTCAGTGTTTTTATTTTGAAGTCGGTTTCTAAGTTTTGTAAAACGTTATTTTATTTTAAAATTTTTAGTGGTAGTTACAGCAATAACATGTAAATTCCAATACAATAACACAATCGCGACGAGTGTACTGTTGTCCGTTGAGGAGTTTTATTTTTTACTCCGGTCTCCGTCGTCAGATCTTAACCAAATTGAAATGAGACTACACGGGAAGAACCAGCTTTCAAATAAAATAAGAATCATCAAAATCGGTTCACCCAGTCGAAAGCTATGAGGTAACAAACATTAAAAAAAATACAGTCTAATTGAGAACCTCCTCCTTTTTTGAAGTCGGTAAAAATTCAAAGTCAACTGTCGAGATACACTTCGAATAGTAATAATGAATGAAGGGTTCTACATTGGAATAATTTTCATTTCATTAAGAGATAGTTAGATAGGTATATGCTAAAATAATTCATGAGAAACAATAACTACCACCGCATTTTCATTACGGATAAGTTCGCTATTGAGATAAGTCAAAGATACTACCGTGAAGCCGAGCAAACGCCCATCAGAATCGTCACTTATTAAATTCTTCAAACCAAATAAAGGGGTCAATTTATATACAGATCAAACTCAACATCTTGCAAGGGCCTTTGATGTTCTGGAGATCACACCCATCATACGAAATGTAAAAGCAAGCCTGCCTCTTCACGCCAGTTTACTTTGAGATAGTGGCCTATCCGAGCCGGTTCACTCATCATAAAGGATTTGATGATTTAATTAAGGAATTGGGTAGGGGAAGGGGATTTGGGCCACCTGATATGTCACTCACCGTACGAAACGTAGCAGCAAGCAGCTACTTTACACCGGTTTTTTGTGAGACAATTGTAACGACCCGGACAAGCCGGATCATTCATGCTGTAGACAAAAGTGTCTACAGCGTGGCTCTACCACTCAAGAAAGCGACTTGACTTGAGTACCAAAGTGTAGTATTTAGAGTACGGATGATGCGGCTCTCTGTAAAAATCTTTCTTTCTGTGTGGCGTTTTCCCGGCTTAACACTAGGGTCCGCCTTTCCATCCTGATTTGACGGTAGTTTTGGTATTATACGTAGCGATCTGCAGTCTGACCTCCACAACCCGCATCGGCAACCAAACTTCACCAATGCCTCGTCCGTTAACCAGCAGCGCAGATGTAGGTCAGGTTGCCTTTGAGCCTGAGATGTTGGTGCCCCTTTTACACTCGCGGCTAATATCAACACATAAATTTAAGTCACTTTTAGTAAAGTTATGAAGAAATCCCTATATTTAATAACTATGTAAACGGCACCTGGTACGGACCCAATTACTCGCCATTTACTTTATATAATGTGCCGACCTTGAAGGGGAAATTTGTACTTTCCGAACACTCTAAAATTTATATTCATTGTTCTCAGTTGAAATATAGGCATTGTGTCAGTTTGTTAATGAGTTTTGCAATTTTGAATATTGTATTTTTTATTTAGATTATGACAAAAATATTTAAATATCTTCAAGTACGTTATTTAATTATATTTAAACTGCATTTATTCTGTAGTGTAACACCATGAAACTACACCGAACATCTAGGTACGTTTACGACAACGCTCAATAGATGTCGCTCACACAAAACTACATCGCGATATGGTTTACAACGCAATATTATAAGTAGTGCGGGAAAATATTGTCAATTGGAGTTGGTACGACTACGTTGCTGGCACGGGATGCATAAACAATAATACTTGTATGTACTGAAGTGCACGATACCGGGCCTCTATACATACAGTACGCTTACCTCTCGTTGAGTCGGCCATATCTCCAGGCTTCCCAACTTAGGGCTTTTAGCCCTAAATTTAGGGTACAAATATGTGTAATGGGCTTTTTTAGAGCCCAAAAAATGTTGGGCAATTTTTAGAGCCATAAAAAAGTTTCATGTATTATTGTTTGACTGGACAAAAGATAAATAAAAAAAGGAAAAACGTTCAAGTTTTTACACAAAGTATAATGCCAAATACACACTGCTGCCGAACCTACCTGTACGAGTCATCACGAATCCGAGAGTGTGAATCCGGCATAAACTCTATGTGCACGCTCACCATAAAGAAGCTTTTGGGTATAAGCTTCTTGATCACTATCCACGCTGTATTATAATTCTCACAACTGAGGCTCTGGCTTTTGAATTTTAAAGAAGTCCTTGGGCGTGGAAAAGAAACAGCACACTAGCCTCTGTACAGGCCAATAAATACCTCCTCCTCGCTTAGTTTCCTCACTGCTGAGGGTCGTGACCGTCAATGTTGGATTTAGACAGCATTTTATAACGGACAATGTCCTTCTATATCATTCTATCCTTGGCCACGTGGAAAGCTTCGTGCAGTGGGGTTCCAATTATGGTGCGGATTTGGTCAGACCAACGTGTCGGGTTGCGGCCGCGCGGTCTTTTTCCTTCGATCTTCCCTGTAACTATCAGTCTTTCTAGACTATCAGGGTCTCTCCGAGCTATGTGACCGAAGTACTCGAGAGTGCGGCGAAGGCAGAGTATAGACAACCTTGTCTTGACCTTAAGCTGTTCCAGGATAGACACGTTGGTTCTTTTTGCTGTCCACGGTATACGAAGCATTCTCCTCCAGCACCACATTTCGAAGGCATCCACGCCTTTGCGGTCTGCTGCTTTGAGGGTCCAGATCTCTGCTCCATAAAGAACGATGGAAAATACCAGGGTAACCACCAGTTTTGTCATCGTATTCTGGGTAATGCTGCGGTCTTTCCAGATTCTATGGAGCTGGGTCATGGCTCCCTTAGCCATTCCGATTCGCCGCCGAATCTCAGGTTCGCTGGAACCGGTGTTGTTTATGTTGGAACCTAGGTAGATGAAGTTGTCCACTTTTTCAAGGTTTAGAGTTCCACTAATTTCCAACTTTTTAGTGCGATCAACAACCATGACTTTTGTTTTTGATCTATTTATGGCGAGGCCTAATTCTAACCCAACGCGCACAATCCTGTTCAATAAATACCACCCGACTCAAAATTGCTTAGTTTTATTTCTACGTTATTCGTTTTTAGTCCGTTTTATTTATTATTAAAAAGATTTTATTTTATATCTATTTTAAATATATCACTTGCGAGTGGTTAATGAAAGAGCGTACAAGTGAAAATGCTTCCAAAAAATACCAATTCACTTTAAATTTTCTGTTTCTAGCATTTTACCGTCTGACACTTAAATGTTTTTATTCAACTCACTTTAGAATTAGGTACACTGTTGGTATATTAATATTCTAGCGAGGTCCTTACGACAATTAGGCTGTCTGAGTGAGTCTCTTTTGGATTTCTCTTATTTGCAAAGCAAAAGACTGAAATGAACGTTTAAATTATTCAAGGAGATCGTACCGTAGTTCTGGAAGGTAATCTATTATAATAGTTAGTTCGTTGGTTATCCATTTTCTATATTATTATGAAACGGTATAAAATAAAAAAGCAAAAATAAAAAAATACAACAAAGCATAAAAAGTTACATACGCACTCACGCCTATAATCCCCGAAGGGGTAGGCAGAGGTGTAACCTGTACACCCACATTTCGCCGAGCGTATCTCCATCCCTTAAGTGATAGGGGGCGAGCCTATCGCCATACCGGGCATAAAAGACAAGACATAAAAAGATAAAAATAAATAAAATATTTTTAACAAGTAATAAAAGCGACAAGAAAATTAAGGCTTAGGGAATGTACCTCTCGTATGCGAGGCCGTCTGGGTTGGTATACCGCTGTGTATTTCTGCTGTCAAGCCAGTGAAATTACTGGGTATTATGAGACTTAACAACTTATTTCTCGGGGTAACAAACGCAATCCAGTGCGGCGGTCTCGGAGCCTGCTTTTACCTTGCTCTTGAACACAAAGACATTTCAATTCCCATGTTCAAATAAGATGTGGCTATTTCAAGCACGCTTAGCTTAAAACGTACTAATGGCCGTTCCCTATATTCTGTCTATCGATAGATTTGCTTACTGGCAGTAAAAATGTGACACATTTTGCATGGAAGATCTGTCTATTGATAGTAAGCAAATCTGTCGATAGATAGAATATAGGGAACGGCCGTAAGTCAGTAGCTTATCTATGACGTCACGTAGATATCTGTCAAGTATCGTACTTTATCAAAATGAATGCACTATTCGTATTGGAAAGTAGCAACCCTTTGAAATGCTTGAATATTTTGTCCCAAAGGAAACTGCTGATACTAAATTTTTACTATTATTGTATAGTAATATGCCATAGATGCGGGAGTTTGGATGGTTATTTTTACCGACACAAAAAAACAAAGATTCTCAATTCATCTCTTTTTTATAGTAGGTATAAGCCGGTAAACAAGCAAGTGGGTCACCTGATGTAAGTGATCTCCACCGCCCATATACGCCAATACTAAAATAATTATGGGCGCGTTGCCGACCTTAAAGGAAAGGGATAAGTTAGGGATTGGGAAGGGGAGGGGAATTTAGGCCTCCGGATATCTCACTCACCGTACGAAACGCAGCAGCAAGCTGCTACTTAACGCAGGTTTTCTGTGAGACAGTGGTAACGACCCGAACGAGCCGGCCCATTCATGCTGTAGATAGAACTGTCTACAGCGTGGCTCTACCACTCAAAAAAATATCTATAGGTAAGTAGGTATTTATTTAAACCCCGCTGAATTTTGAATTACGAAGCACCTTTACACATAAGATTGACCCAATTGCTTGTCAGCTATAAAAAATAATACAGAGTGTTCTTTTTAACTCGGTTAAAATACAGACGAATTCAGAACCTCTTACTTTTTGAAGTAGGTTGAAAAGCAACCAATGTTATTAGCATAGATATATTGTTCACTCAATTTACCTTGAAATTGAATTGCAATTAAGCTTCCCCGGCGGCCGGCTGCCTGCGGTTAGCCCCCGCTGCTCCCTCGCAGAATACATATTTATCCTTTTGA
This sequence comes from Mimas tiliae, assembly GCA_905332985.1. Lineage (NCBI taxonomy): Eukaryota > Metazoa > Arthropoda > Insecta > Lepidoptera > Sphingidae > Mimas > Mimas tiliae. The sequence goes on along the minus strand of HG995262.1, from coordinate 4,692,433 downwards.
TTATGTTGTTCGATTATTGAGGCTTTATCATGTGGTAGCAACGGACCGAAGGGCTAAATAGTCATAAACATCTACGTTGTTGCGTTTCGTACGGGGAGTGAGATATCCTAGTTTATTTGACAAGTTACTTTTACTTGGAGAATACCACAAAACATTTACATTGTATCATTTAAAACATTAAACAAAAATGTATAACATTGTAAACATACGATGAATAACGAGCGCGACACGCCATCAAACTTAACAGTTTGGCGAGTATATAATATACAAGAAATAGTATATAAGAAATGTATTGTAACAGATTAAATAATAAATTAAAAAAAAGCCGGAGGCCCAATTTCTCCTCCACTTCTTAGACGTTTAATCATCCCTTTTCTTTAAGGTCGGCATAGCGTCCATAACTCTTCAGGTATTGTAGATGTTCATGGGCGGTGGTGATCATTTACCATCAAGTGACGCACTTGCTCATTTCCCGGCTTAAATTATAAAAAAAAAAATTGAGCATTTTGTAATAGAAACCCCCAATATCACATTTACCCGACCCGGGGATCGAATCCGAGACCTCAGCGTCCGCCTCAGTCGTAACGTGTCCATATTTACTAAACTGAAAACATGCATCCCTCCTCGTTTTAGTGGAATAAGGAAGACGATAATAAACAAAAATTTCCAAAATGTCGTAAAACACCATGTTCATGTTACCAAATATTCATATAACAATTTATCAAATATAAATTGTTTTATTTTTCGTACACTACGCTGCTGGGATAATTTAATTTAGGGGTTGAGAAAGGTTACCCTCATAAATAAAACGTTGTTGATTTATTATTGCGTATACTCAATTTTTTATTGATGAAATTATAAAACATTTTAATGTATTTTTAATGTAACCTCGTTGGTATGGCTCAGATACAGGAAAAGTCAGTTTAAACCTTACATACGTAGGTAGCGATTGACAGCGGTTTGGCCGTACCTTGGCCTTGCTTATGTCCATGAACGGCAATGACAGCTAATGGTAGGCAGCGGTGGTGATGGCATACCGAAGGCAGTAGTTTGATTGTGTCCCTAGACCCCTGAGGGTCCACCTGGACCACTTTGGGAACTAATGGTATAGAAATTCAATTTCTGTATGTAGTTATGCGAAGAATCTATATTGTAACTAGCTGTTGCCCGCGGCTCCGCCCGCGTGAATGCCTATTTCCAGGATTAAAGTAGCCTAGTGGGCGCCCCCGGTGAGAAACGCGCTTGACAAAAATACTAAAATGACTATTTAAAAATAGGGGTTGATCGTAGAGGGTTGAAAATTTAGGGTTGTATGTATTTATTAATGCTGCATGATAAAAAAATAAAAACAAAAAAATTTGTCTAAAAAATAAAAAATAATAATTTATGGGTGGACCACCCTTAATATTTAGGGGGATTAAAAATAGATGTTGGCCGATTCTCAGACCTACCCGATATGCACACAAAATTTCATACAAATCGGTCCAGCCGTTTCGGAGGAGTATGGGAACGAACATTATGACACGAGAATTTTAAATATAAGATAACTGAAAATTATTTAAAAACTAGCTGTCCCGCGCGGTTTCACCCGCATCATACTAACATTTACATACTAATATTTATACCATACTAACGTCACTCAATTGTTTTGCCTTCCCGGAACCTTTCCACTAACACTTAAACTTCATGGTATGGTATTAAAGCTCCAATTGACTTTTAAGTATTATTACGAATAGACTGTATGGGAGTATAGAAAAGTGTTGTTTTTAGACTTTTTCAGGATATTTTTTAAATTTTTCTCTCCTTAAGAACCATCCTCGTACTTCAAGGAAAATTCTAAAAAAATAATTAGCGAAATCGGTTCAGCTGCTCTCAAGATTTGCGCTTAGCAACACATTCAGCGATTCATTTTTCTATTATAGATACAATTATTTTAATTAAATATCAAAATCAGTATACTACGGTATTAAGATCGAGGAGTAAAAAAATAGTAACTGTAAAAAAAATCTCGTGACCCATCTGGTGAATCTGCAGATTCCGTACCTGCATTAATCAAAGCCATTGTCTATAAGATTAACCACCCTTGGGAGGGTACAAGACCTTCCTTATTTCATTTGCAGCCCTATTTTCCTTCGCAAAGTTTGATGGATTCGTTTATTGGATTTGATTACATATATTTTTACATACACACGCACTCACGCCTGTAGACCCAGAAGGGGTAGGCAGAGGGGTAACCAGTACACCTATATTTCGCCGAGCCTATTTCCGTCCCATGATGTGACAGGAGGCAAGGCTATCGCCATACCGGGTATTGGTAATTGGGTAATTCTAGACTTCGGGCTGATACTGAGCACTTCGAAATAGAAAAACCCAATATAGCTTTTATCAAACCCGGAAATTGAACCCGAGACCTCAGCACAGTAGTGGTAGCGCTTACGAATTACAACTGTGCCACCGAGGCATATTTTTTATTAGCTTGAATGACGAGACGAGCACATCCCTCGCCTGATGTAAGCGTAACTCCTGTCCAATAACAGAAACATCTCACAGAACTTTGTATTACAAAACAGTGTATGGTACTGAACTGCGCTCATCACCGTGAGACATAAGATGTTAGAAGTCTCATAATGCCCAGTTAGTTCACTGGCTTCAATATCCTTTAAACTGAAAAACAATAGTGCTTACACACTGCTGTTTGGCAAAAATAGCCAAAACAGTGGCACCAACCCAGACCGAAAGACTCATGGGTGCGTCGCGGATTTTTGTATATAATATGGTATAATGTTAATAAAAAGATAAGAGAAACAAACACACTCAACAACTTATTGCCTGACCTAGGAATCGAACCCAAGGCATCCTGGGTCTTATTCCATAGGAACTGCCACTAAACCAAAAGAGACTACCCAAGTTACCTTGGCGAGTTGTGGACACTATCATTACACTACAGCTTACTCCCCGGAGAACCTAGCGTAAGTCGATGGATATAAAATATGAAAGCGACCAAACTGAGCTATTCCCTGAACCCATTAACCCCGAGTAATGGCATTATCTCGAGGTCACAGGATACACTAGATTTACTTCAGTAAATCTACTATCTAATCTACCCTAAGCCATTATTCGTGTACATAATTTAGTAACTCAAAATCTGGCTTTTGCTAAAAACATTTTTCAATTTCATCATCAAGACACGAAGAAAAAAGTCGTTCAAACCATACGCCGTAGTTTAATAGATTCTGCTCTTGAAAAGCAATTTGGGACCAATTTAAAAGACCTCCTTCGTGTCGCGCAGAATTAATTTCCAATACTTCATTACTTCGAGAGGAAGAGGTATGGGAGATCAAGTTTTACTGGTTATGATTAATAACGATCAGGTCTTGTCAAGTCTCTGAATATAATGGACGAAGTTAGACAAACTTGCACCATCAATAAATCATGGTGAAACTTCGACGATCTAATGGCGTATTTCTGTTCCCATGAAATATCAGTTCTCACCAAGACTTCCATTTTTTTGAGTAAAAAACTCATAAATAATCTTTTTATGGATAGACTTGCATTTGCTCGCGGTTCCGCCCGCATGAGTGCTTATAAATGCTAGAGCCACGCTGTAGACAGCTTTGTCAACAGCATGAATGAGCCAGCTTGTCCGGATTATTACCACTATTGCACAGAATACCGACGTAAAGTAACACCTTGCTTAGAATTTGTGCCCAGTATGGCGATAGGCTCGCCCCCTATTACATCAAGGGACGGAGACACGCTCGGTGAAAAATGGATGTACTGGTTACACCTATGCCTACCCCTTTGGGGATTACAGGCGTGAGTGCATATGTATGTATTCTACATTTTACCGATTGTATTTGCATGACCACCACTTGAGCTTAATACATCAATCTATGCAAGCAACTGGGTCCTCAAATTCCATCGGATTTGATCTTTCAAAGGGATCTGACCTCTCCACAGTTAACCGAAATAGCGCCTAAAGTGAGTGCTGTGAAGCTATTTCGTAGTTGTGTCAATATACAGAATATTGCAAATAGATAGTATCTTCTATATATTAATACGTGAAGATCAAATTTTGGACCCTTTTTAAGCAATATGCGCGCATAGAGATATGAGATTTGACATAATTAAAGTTTATATGGAGGAGGAGTGCAGAATGCTATGTGTGTGTAATATCTGAATCTCGCAGCTGACGTTACAAAAACTATAGATCACGAACGGCACTTTAGACAGTCTTGTTTACAGTGTCTCACAGAAAAACAACGTAAAGTAGCGGTTTACTCGTGCATTTCGTACGGTGAGTGAGATATCCTGAGGTCCTTTCCCAATCTCTTCATCACCACTCATGATTCTTCTGGTATTGTGGGTGTTTATGGGCGGTGAAGATCTAAGTGATCTCCATCTCCATCAGGTGACCCACTAGCACGTTTACCGGCCTATCCTTTAAAAAATAAGAAAGTATATTACGATACGCTGCAACCAATAACTTCTTTAGAAATAAAAGATTATTATAAACATTATTCAAGAAAGTCTAAAAAAAGTTGTACAAAATACCTTTTGTGACTCAAACAACTCCGATATCATGAACTCTTGAACACAATAACTATTAAACGATAATAGAAAATATCTGCTGTGGTTAATTTTAAAATAGTTTCTCTGAGAATGTTGATTTGTATTGTATTTGTGTTTATAGTGGGGACGTCTGCTAGTTGCACAGACGGGTGATCAGCTCACGTTAATGGGACCATTTCAACTTTAATCCTAGTTTGGGTGGCACTTCGCTTTCGCCTCGGATCAGCCCAGTTCACCAGCAGCACTCCGAGAGGTCTCCACCGTTGGGTTTCGGTTACAGCTATAAGCCTTTGGGGTATCGTGGCGCTCTTCCAGAGTTAAACCTTTCCGAGTTGCCACTTCTACCCAGCAATGTCACCCATGAAAATTCCGCCACGCTGATCCCTGGAGACCATTGTTCCAAGATTATCTGGGCGGACTATGCTCAGCCTGTACGTGAACCGAACTTACTGCCTGGCATTGTCTGCCTGGATACTCTCCCACCTCCGGCGGCAACCCCCGGTTATGATACGGGATTTCGAGCTTTTGTACAAAAGAATGTCAGTACAAATTCTCACAACATCATTAAGAAAAAAGAAACACCCAACTTGTAGAGGTAAAGTTGATACTTAGCCAAGTATTTAGTCGCTTGAACATCGGACCCTTGAAGACTAAAACGTACTTTTAGAAAACGTTAATTGCTGTGGTTAGGGCAATTATTTAGTGTCTTTATCGAATAATATATTCTATACATACGTAGTCACGCCTGTACTCCCCGGAGGGGTAGGCATACGTGTAACTAGTACATGCACATTTCGCCGAGCATATTTCCGTTCCATGATGTGATGTAATTCTATGAGACGAGTTACGCCATATCGGACACAATTCCACACTCCGGTTTGTTAATAAGCATTTCATTATAGAAAAACCCAATATCACATTATCCGACCCGGGGGTCAAATGCTCAGTATCAGCCCGGAGTCTGGAATTTGTGCCCGGTATGGCGATAGGCTTGCCCCCTATCACATAGTGGGACAGAGATACGCTCGGTGATATGTGGGTGTACTGGTTACACCTCTGCCTACCCCTCCGGCGATTACAGGCGTGAGTGCGTATGTGTACCTATTTCGTTAAGAATAGTGATAACCATATTAATCTGTTCAAATTACTCATCAAATGATTTCCTAAGATCCCAACTTCTACGAACAACAGAACACTTTATGACTTTGAAAGAGAAAGTTTTTTCATTAGCTACTTGTCGAGAGTTACTCGCTCAGGATATTGTATGATTCATAGTAATTGGTTTTTGTTGTAATCTATACAATGAAGAAAGCCGGAGCCCCAAGACAATTAGGTTTATTCAGCTCTAATTTATGGGCCTTATTTGAATTGCTGAAGAGCCGCGATTGCTAAGTGGTTTGGATTTATTTCTCGCATAACTTAAACTACGTCAATGATTTAGTTTGTTTTAATTACAGTGGTATTATACGTTACAAAACTTTTGTTATTCATTGCTTTTATATTTTTAGGATTAGCCAAATTTGAATTAAAATATATCCTGCAATATCTTTCGATTTACGATATACAACGTGTTATAGAAAGGGGCGGGAAAATTTAAGCAATGTATAGTATAGCGTATAAGTATTTTATCTCCCATAGTACCCAATACGATTGCATTGCTAGTACAATATTTATAGAATTATCTTTTTTATCGAATGAGTAACATGTCGATATCGACTTTTTACTTTGGACAACACTAAATGATAAACAATGATACTATAGACCTCCTTTCATTTAATTATTTTATAATTAAAAAAACATTAAAGAGTTGTCAAATGTCAATATTTATTTGACGCCGTCAGTTCGGTAATTTCTGATTTTATGAAGTATGATTACGAGTTCAAAAAATATGTTGTATTTAACTAGAAATAAGTATTATGTATTGGTACTTTGTGTTGGTGTAACTGATAACAGCTTTTAAGATGTTCGTCGAATGTATTAAGCCAAATTCATAGATGGAAGACACGAGAATGAAGTCTTTAACATGCTTGTAGAGGATGGTACCAATATCGTCTTCAGCACAAAATCTCTTTCAGGTGTTATTTTGTGTTTAAATTACAAGTTACGTACGTATGTTCGTAGAATTACGTACAACTTATTCAAGTTTATTAAAAAGTGAGTGTCGTTCATAATAATAATAGTGATGTAACCAATCTTATCGATCTTAATAAACGAGTGATCAAAATTAATGTGAAATTTTTGGATGTCTTGGTATTGAAAAGGTCCGGTACATAAGTACTAACTGTAAGGTGTATGTAATGATCCTAAAATATGACCACACCTTTCTGTAACACGTTGTATATGTTATTTGTGTTTTACTTTCGCAACCAGTTCTAAATTAATGATTTTTAAGATTTATTGTTATACTAGCTTTAGCTCGCGGATCTGCTCACGTGTACGGCATTTTCCTGGACAAATGTCTATGTCCTAATCCAGGTCATGGTCTACCTGTGTGCCAAATGTTAGAACGTGAGACGAGTATTATTTTATTAATACCAAACGACAGTAATCATTTTAACTCATAGTTTATTGGTTACATTTACAATGTTACTGCTTTACAGACCACAACACCATGTCAGGATTCTCTAGAAACCGTTCTCTAATGATAACTAAAAGAACTAGGATCGAATAGTAAATCAGCATAGCTACCGCGTAATGAACTCTTAGACTGTCGACTGAGCACTGATCTTACTGAACTGGAGACTGGCTGACTGACTGCGGGCAAAAGACCTCCAGTTATGGCGACGACCTCTTTTATACCGTTTAACTACCCTTCCACAACTATCTCGCACCATTATTATTTCAGTGTACCCTACGTTGCTTTCTCAGACACCCTCAATTCAGCAATAAAAAGAGAATATGCTAACACAAATTTCATTATATTTCACTAGCAAACAACATTTGATTATATTTTAACAAAGGGTTTCTTTTGCATATTAGGTATTTTCTGTTGCTTATAAAATAACTTATCAAATTGAACATAGGAAACAACCCCATTGTTAAGTAAAGTTACTTCGTCTCTGAGTTCATATAATGCTTGAAAGTTATCGCTTATTCATTCTGTAAGTGATTATTTATCAAAATAATAGCGAGTCTGAATGGTGAAGTTGAGAGGGAAGGCCTCGGCGAATATTCACAGATCAAGTTGGAGATATTCTCGAGAAAAGCCACGTCAGGAGTACCCTAAGCCAACGAGCATATATGAACATTTTAAAGGGGGTGAAGAAAGCCAAAGAGGTGTGCAAGGAACGGAGCAAGTGGAAATCCTACCCCTATGTTGTCTCAGCCTACCCCTATGGAAAACAGGAGTGATTCTATATATGTATGTATCTATCCGATATATTATATATGTAAAATTATTGACTTACATGAGTTTCATTGAAGTTTAAGTACGGGAACTTTTTATAATACCTCCCATAATGCGAGAATTCCCTGGGAACCAATAAAATCGAATACCCAAGTAACGTTTGATATCAGAAATGACTTCATACCGATCCGATTTTATGAAATTCCTTTAAGTTTCCGTGAAATAAGGAAAAAGTGTTCCGTTTTATCGTAAGCTAAGGCTCAAATATGTCTACAGAGGGCGTTATTACGACAAAAGGGTTGGGCACATCGTAACCTATTTGCTGCCATTAAGTAACTTATATGGTATCCTAGGCTATCTCCACATATATTTAAAAGAACTTCTCTGGAACCTTTTGAATCGCGGAAACCGAGGATATTTGCAAACGTGTTGACAAAAACGAATTCATTTGGCTTTATTCAGTCTATTTCCCATACTAAATATTGCATTTGTAAACACAAACAGGCCTACGCAAAAAATAAGCATACTGAGCAACAAACTGAATATTATTATAATAAGATTATTTTCGAGAATCAATCTCTAAAACAATCTTATTATATAATATATTTAAGGTTGTCTGGTAGAGACCGCTATTAGCGATAAGACCGCCTATTGTTACATTTATTAATTGTTTATTTACGGAATTTAAAATAGGAGGAGGTTCTCAATTCGCAGCGTTTTGTTTTTGGTTTTTTTAATGTATGTACATAGATTTCTCCGCCAATTGAAAATGTAAAAACAGTAATAAAGAATTATTATTATTAATTGTGGATCGTTTTTTTACTGTAATATTCTGGTGTACATTAAAGTGTTATCTATCTAACATCACTATCATGCATAATAGCGGTGTTAGCTCAGTGATGAATGTTATGGACTGTCGAGACGAAGGTTGCAGGTTAGAAATAGAAACCACGGGTCGGGTAAAGTTGATATTGGGTTTTCTATTACAAATTGCTCAGTATCAGCCCGGTGTCTGGAATTGTCACCGGCATGGTGATAGGCTCGCCCCCTATCACATCATGGGACAGACACACTCGGCGAAGTGTGGATCTACTGGTTACATCTCTGCCTACCCCTTCGGGGATTACAGGCTTCAGAGCGTATTTTTTTTCATTTAGTAACCACCTAGAGCACCCATTAATACGCTAAACCGTCTCCTATATACGGAGCTGCTGTGTGAACTGGCTATTACATCCTAACAGATATCAGAGACGATAATTTTCCTTCACAAAGTAATCAGGAGTCAATCGGCGGCCTCGAATTGCGCGATTGTTTAAAACAATTTGCGTAAAGTTGCCCGCACCGTGATCGGTGTTCGCGAACAATGTAACCAAGGTGAGGGTGAAATTATGAGCTTTGCTGTTATTTGTAAATTGTTACCGATTTCGGGTCGAAAATTTGATGTGAGATCAGGAAATTGGATTCAACGGAGATTAATGCACGAAGTTTTGAGTTATTTTTGACTGCCTCGGTGGCGCAGTTGTAATGCGTACGCGTTATGATTGGGGCCAACGCTGAGGTCTCGGGTTCGGTCCCTGGGTCGGGTAAAGTGGTATAGGGTTTTCTATTACGATATCAGCCCGCGGAGTCTCGAATTTGTGCCCGGTATGGCGATAGGCTCGCCCCCTATCACATCGTGGGACGGAGATACGATCGGTGGTGCTAATGTAGGTGTACTGGCTGTAACCCCGAAGGGGTAGGCAGAGGTACACCTCTGCCTACCCCTTCGGGGTTACAGGCGTGAGTGCGTATGTAATTCTCGGTGGGCGTGTTCGCCTCAAACTTAACCGTTTTTTGAACCACCCAAACATCCACTTAACGCTACGAAGAACGTCTAGCCGAAAAGCAATTGCCGATAATTAGCTGCTTAATAATAAATAGGTTTACACCACTGTAATTATAGTAAACGTTTTGTATCGCATAATATAACACGAAAGCATTTAGTGTATAATTGCTTTGTCACTTGTGTGTCGACAGCTTTATCTGTTTAGCGAGTTGTTGTATGTCTAAAGCAACATTCGTATTTCAACTTATTTGTATGGTTAAGTGGACAAAGATGTTAATTAGCAGAAAGCATTTTAATTTTGTATATATTTTAATTTCACTAGGTGGTAGGTCCTTCTCACAACCCCTTTCTTTTAAGGTCAGTAACGCGCCCTTGATTTATCTGATTCTAATTGATTTAGTATTATGTGGGGTGATCCGCCGTCTGATCCCCACAACCCGCAACGGGGACCAAGTTTCCCCATTGCCTCATCCGCTAATCAGAAGAGGGTACCACATGTAGGTGAGTTTGGCTTATAGCCTAATATCGGTGGTGCATTTACACTTAGACCGCATATTTTCCTTCCTTTTAAAAGGAATAATACATAAATTATCCAGCATTTGCAACTGAGCCCAGACCACGAGATAATCTGTGCCGTCACAGAATGCGATCATTATAATGGCGCAGGGATGATTAGGGGATGCTTTCAGCCCGATTTAACTTCAATGGTTTCCGGGATTATGTTTATGAAATATTTTTCGCAGGTGACACTAAATAAAGATGAAGCTTTATTAAATTTGCATAAAAAATTACACAAGCAAAGTGCATTGTCACAAGCAAAGTGCATTGTCACAAGCAAAGTGCATTGTCACAAGCAAAGTGCATTGTCACAAGCAAAGTGCATTGTCACAAGCAAAGTGCATTGTCACAAGCAAAGTGCATTGTCACAAGCAAAGTGCATTGTCACAAGCAAAGTGCATTGTCACAAGCAAAGTGCATTGTCACAAGCAAAGTGCATTGTCACAAGCAAAGTGCATTGTCACAAGCAAAGTGCATTGTCACAAGCAAAGTGCATTGTCACAAGCAAAGTGCATTGTCACAAGCAAAGTGCATTGTCACAAGCAAAGTGCATTGTCACAAGCAAAGTGCATTGTCACAAGCAAAGTGCATTGTCACAAGCAAAGTGCATTGTCACAAGCAAAGTGCATTGTCACAAGCAAAGTGCATTGTCACAAGCAAAGTGCATTGTCACAAGCAAAGTGCATTGTCACAAGCAAAGTGCATTGTCACAAGGTTTTCGAAATATGACCATTTAAATCTAATATTTTATTTTACTTTTACTTTTATCACAGCATCCGTGGTGTAGTGAACGAGTGGGCTGGGTTCGATTCCTGCACAGAGACAAATATTTGTGTGATTCACATATTTGTTTCGGGTCTGGGTGTTGTGGAACCGTAAGTCACTCGTAGTTCTTGATTCCCACGATACAGGTTTAACCTAGTGTGGGGTCAGAACAATGTGTGTGACTGTTGGATAATTCGTTTTTCATTCGAAATGGTATCTAAAAGATGGTCCTATTTTAATTTCAAAATAAATTCCACTTCATATTTTTCACCCTATTCCCCATTGCTTTTTAGTAGGTTTGAAAATAGTTAAATATTTATTATTTTTAATAAAGCCGTCTAAAAAAAATAAGGATGAACAAATTTTAAGTCCGTCTCTTGTATATACAACGTGTTACAGAAAGGTGTGGTCATATTTTAGGGTCATTACATACACCTTACAATAAGTACTTATGTACCGGATCTATTCAAAACCAAGACATCCAAAAATTTCACGATATTTTTAATCACTCGTTTATTAAGATCTATAAGATTGATGACATCACTATTAATTATTATGTACTACACTCACTATTTAATAAACTTGAATAAGATGTACGTAATTCTCCGGGCATACGTACGTAACTTGTAATTTATACACAAATTAACACCTGAGAGAGATTGTGTGCTGAAGCCAATATAGGTACCATCCTCTAGAAGCATTTTAAAGATTTCATTCTCGGGTCTTCCATCTATGGCTTAATACAGTCGACGATCCTCTTAAAAGCAGTTATCAGTTACACCAACACAAATTGCCAATACATGATACTTGTTTTTAGTTAAATACAACATATTTTTTGAACTCGTAATCATACTTTATAAAATCAGAACTTGCCGAACTGACTGCGTCAAATAAATATTGACATTTGACAACTGTTTAATGTTTTATTCAATTATAAAATAATTAATTGAAAGGAGGTCTATTGTATCATTGTTTATTATTTAGTGTTGTCCAAAGTTGAAAGTCGCTATCGACATGTTAGTCATTCGATAAAAAAGAAAATTCTATAATTATTGTACTAGCAATGCAATCGGATTTGGTACTATGGAAGATAAAATACTTATACCCTACACTATACATTGCTCAAATTTGCCCGCCCCTTTCTATAACACGTTGTATATAATAATACTAAATAATACTGGCCCTGTATTATACTTATCCCACTGCTGGGCACGGGCCTCCTCTACTGAATGAGAGGGGTTAGGCCTTAGTCCACCACGCTGGCCTAATGCGGGTTGGCAGACTATACCTTCGAAATTCTTATGAAGAACTTCTTAGGTATGCAGGTTTACTCACGATGTTTCCTTCACCGTTAAAGCAAGTAATAATTAACTATTAATACACACATAACTTATAAAAGTCAGAGGTGTATGCACTTGAGGCTGGTTTCGAACCTGCGACTTTCGTCTCGACAGTACATACCACTCCCCGCTGAGCTATCACTGCTAACTTGTATATATAATTGACTATTAAATTTCCATAGCACCGACTAAAAACTGTATATTCTTATTATTAACCTAATACTAATAACCTTAGTTTTGTAGTCAGTTTTTTTTTTAAAGTTTACAAGCGTATAGTTTTCTTAACCGTTAGTTACATAATATTATATTCAGTATCAAAGCGTAGCGTGTGAACATTCAGTTAGCTTAACACAAACATACTGGCGCACGCTAGGAATTCAAGAAAAACAATTAGACCCGAAGGAACTATGGCGTTATCTTCATTCCTCGGATAGTATACAAGTAAAATTGTTTTTAATTCTAATTATTTTACAGTTTCTTAAATTTGTAGAGTTTGAGGTTATGGTATAGACATTTTCATAACATACCTCTCGTTTGTATCCTTGATGGGGTAGGCTCTGCCTACTAGAACTACGTGGTAGGTCCCTCGTATGCGGGAAGCCGTCTGGGTTGGTAACACCGCTTTGTCTATTTCTGCCGCCAAGAAACAGTGTGTAAGCACTGTTGTGTTCCGGTGTGAAGGACATTGAAGCTAGTGTAATTACTGGGTGTTATGAGACTTAACACCTTATGTCTCGGGGTGACGAGCGCAGTCCAGTGTAATGCAGTGCTTTGTTATTTGAAGTTCTGTGTGGCGTTGCTTCTGTTTATGAGCAGGCGTGGCGCTTAACAGCAGGCGAGCGACCTTCTCGTTTCGTCATTCAAGCTAATAAAAAGAAATAAAAAAAAGAAATAGATGAAGTCGTCGAACTTATTTATTCTAATAGTTTGAAGACTTGTCCCAAATTACGGATAACATTTTATGGCCAAAGTTTATAATAGGAAATCCGTATTGATTGTCACGTAATGTTGACGTCGCGTGCTGAATCCAAGATTGTGTCACTCTAGCATATTAAGGTTTATTCTTATACTAGCTTTTGCAAGCGGCTCCGCCCGCGTAAATGTTTTTTTACATACATACGCACTCACGCCTGTAATCCCGGTTTAAGTAGTACACCCACATTTCGCCGAGCGTATCTCCGTCCCATGATGTGATAGGGGACGAGCCTATCGCCATACCGGGCACAATTCCAGACTCCGGGCTGATACTGAGCATTTCATAATAGAAAATCACAATATTACTTTTACCCGACCCGGGCATCCAACCCGAGAACTCCACGTCAGCGTCAGTCGTAACTGCGCCATCGAGGCAGTCATGTCCTTATACAAACGTCAAAATTGTGACTGAATTAATTTGTTTTTTTTTATTCGTAATAGGCCTCAACTTAAAGCGGTACAGAATACATTTTTTAAAAATCAAAATCTAAAATCAGTTCGGTTAAAATTAATTCGCAGTATCAGTTAAATACGAGAATTGGCCTTCTGTTTCACCCTTCAGAAATATCGTAGTCACTATATAACGTCATGTCCAACCCTTTGATCATTTGTTAGTCCTTAAGAATGGTTACCTGAAGTACGATATGGGAATGAATTGAAGAGGGTTAAAGGGTCATCTACAAATTCGGTCACTTTGCAAGGGTTAAGGATATCCTTAAACATGTCTGGGTTATGTTAACAAATAGGTGGAATTTAGTATGTAAAGTTAATGACAAAGGAAATTTTAAGCCTTACTCAAATATTTAGATAAGTCGCCTCATTGGTCTAAAACAACGGTGATTCCATATAAATTGGTCGGCAAAACGAGCAGGTGGGTCACCTATTGGTGACCTTCCAACGCCCATTGCCGGCCTTAAAGGAAAGGGATAATTAAGAGATTACGAAAGGGAGGGTCTCCGGAATATATCACTCAGAAAGCTGTTACTTTACGTCGGTTTTCAATAAGACAGTGGTAGACAAAACTGTCACGTCATCCGTATATGAGAAATATATATGAAGTTAATATGTATCCAAATCTACTTGCTAGGGGGCGGATAGATTACGATTATGCGGATGAAAATCGGAAAACTCGCACTAGGGCTACCAAGTTAGTTTTTATCATCATATATGTACGGTGGTCGCTGTTCAGTTGGGTAGAGAAATAGCAGGTACTCTCCCACTAGCTAAAGTACGTTCCTATTAGCAAAGTGCTGAGACGCTGAGATGAGTGGTAGAGCCACGCTGTCACACTTTAGTCTACAGCATGTATGGGCCGACTCGTCCAGTTCATTACCACTGTCTCACAGAAAACCGGCATAAAGTAGCAGCTTGCTGCTGCGTTTCGTACGGTGAGTGAGATATCCGGAGGCCAAAACCGCCTCCCCTTACCAATTCCTTAATTATCCCTTTCCTTTAATTTATCTGACTATATATAACTATATATATATAATTTATCTTTACTATATATAATTTATCTGCCCTTGATTTATCTGATTCTAATTGATTTAGTATTATGTGGGGTGATCCGCCGTCTGATCCCCACAACCCGCAACGGGGACCAAGTTTCCCCATTGCCTCATCCGCTAATCAGAAGAGGGTACCACATGTAGGTGAGTTTGGCTTATAGCCTAATATCGGTGGTGCATTTACACTTAGACCGCATATTTTCCTTCCTTTTAAAAGGAATAATACATAAATTATCCAGCATTTGCAACTGAGCCCAGACCACGAGATAATCTGTGCCGTCACAGAATGCGATCATTATAATGGCGCAGGGATGATTAGGGGATGCTTTCAGCCCGATTTAACTTCAATGGTTTCCGGGATTATGTTTATGAAATATTTTTCGCAGGTGACACTAAATAAAGATGAAGCTTTATTAAATTTGCATAAAAAATTACACAAGCAAAGTGCATTGTCACAAGCAAAGTGCATTGTCACAAGCAAAGTGCATTGTCACAAGCAAAGTGCATTGTCACAAGCAAAGTGCATTGTCACAAGCAAAGTGCATTGTCACAAGCAAAGTGCATTGTCACAAGCAAAGTGCATTGTCACAAGCAAAGTGCATTGTCACAAGCAAAGTGCATTGTCACAAGCAAAGTGCATTGTCACAAGCAAAGTGCATTGTCACAAGCAAAGTGCATTGTCACAAGCAAAGTGCATTGTCACAAGCAAAGTGCATTGTCACAAGCAAAGTGCATTGTCACAAGCAAAGTGCATTGTCACAAGCAAAGTGCATTGTCACAAGCAAAGTGCATTGTCACAAGCAAAGTGCATTGTCACAAGCAAAGTGCATTGTCACAAGCAAAGTGCATTGTCACAAGCAAAGTGCATTGTCACAAGCAAAGTGCATTGTCACAAGCAAAGTGCATTGTCACAAGCAAAGTGCATTGTCACAAGCAAAGTGCATTGTCACAAGGTTTTCGAAATATGACCATTTAAATCTAATATTTTATTTTACTTTTACTTTTATCACAGCATCCGTGGTGTAGTGAACGAGTGGGCTGGGTTCGATTCCTGCACAGAGACAAATATTTGTGTGATTCACATATTTGTTTCGGGTCTGGGTGTTGTGGAACCGTAAGTCACTCGTAGTTCTTGATTCCCACGATACAGGTTTAACCTAGTGTGGGGTCAGAACAATGTGTGTGACTGTTGGATAATTCGTTTTTCATTCGAAATGGTATCTAAAAGATGGTCCTATTTTAATTTCAAAATAAATTCCACTTCATATTTTTCACCCTATTCCCCATTGCTTTTTAGTAGGTTTGAAAATAGTTAAATATTTATTATTTTTAATAAAGCCGTCTAAAAAAAATAAGGATGAACAAATTTTAAGTCCGTCTCTTGTATATACAACGTGTTACAGAAAGGTGTGGTCATATTTTAGGGTCATTACATACACCTTACAATAAGTACTTATGTACCGGATCTATTCAAAACCAAGACATCCAAAAATTTCACGATATTTTTAATCACTCGTTAATTAAGATCTATAAGATTGATGACATCACTATTAATTATTATGTACTACACTCACTATTTAATAAACTTGAATAAGATGTACGTAATTCTCCGGGCATACGTACGTAACTTGTAATTTATACACAAATTAACACCTGAGAGAGATTGTGTGCTGAAGCCAATATAGGTACCATCCTCTAGAAGCATTTTAAAGATTTCATTCTCGGGTCTTCCATCTATGGCTTAATACAGTCGACGATCCTCTTAAAAGCAGTTATCAGTTACACCAACACAAATTGCCAATACATGATACTTGTTTTTAGTTAAATACAACATATTTTTTGAACTCGTAATCATACTTTATAAAATCAGAACTTGCCGAACTGACTGCGTCAAATAAATATTGACATTTGACAACTGTTTAATGTTTTATTCAATTATAAAATAATTAATTGAAAGGAGGTCTATTGTATCATTGTTTATTATTTAGTGTTGTCCAAAGTTGAAAGTCGCTATCGACATGTTAGTCATTCGATAAAAAAGAAAATTCTATAATTATTGTACTAGCAATGCAATCGGATTTGGTACTATGGAAGATAAAATACTTATACCCTACACTATACATTGCTCAAATTTGCCCGCCCCTTTCTATAACACGTTGTATATAATAATACTAAATAATACTGGCCCTGTATTATACTTATCCCACTGCTGGGCACGGGCCTCCTCTACTGAATGAGAGGGGTTAGGCCTTAGTCCACCACGCTGGCCTAATGCGGGTTGGCAGACTATACCTTCGAAATTCTTATGAAGAACTTCTTAGGTATGCAGGTTTACTCACGATGTTTCCTTCACCGTTAAAGCAAGTAATAATTAACTATTAATACACACATAACTTATAAAAGTCAGAGGTGTATGCACTTGAGGCTGGTTTCGAACCTGCGACTTTCGTCTCGACAGTACATACCACTCCCCGCTGAGCTATCACTGCTAACTTGTATATATAATTGACTATTAAATTTCCATAGCACCGACTAAAAACTGTATATTCTTATTATTAACCTAATACTAATAACCTTAGTTTTGTAGTCAGTTTTTTTTTTAAAGTTTACAAGCGTATAGTTTTCTTAACCGTTAGTTACATAATATTATATTCAGTATCAAAGCGTAGCGTGTGAACATTCAGTTAGCTTAACACAAACATACTGGCGCACGCTAGGAATTCAAGAAAAACAATTAGACCCGAAGGAACTATGGCGTTATCTTCATTCCTCGGATAGTATACAAGTAAAATTGTTTTTAATTCTAATTATTTTACAGTTTCTTAAATTTGTAGAGTTTGAGGTTATGGTATAGACATTTTCATAACATACCTCTCGTTTGTATCCTTGATGGGGTAGGCTCTGCCTACTAGAACTACGTGGTAGGTCCCTCGTATGCGGGAAGCCGTCTGGGTTGGTAACACCGCTTTGTCTATTTCTGCCGCCAAGAAACAGTGTGTAAGCACTGTTGTGTTCCGGTGTGAAGGACATTGAAGCTAGTGTAATTACTGGGTGTTATGAGACTTAACACCTTATGTCTCGGGGTGACGAGCGCAGTCCAGTGTAATGCAGTGCTTTGTTATTTGAAGTTCTGTGTGGCGTTGCTTCTGTTTATGAGCAGGCGTGGCGCTTAACAGCAGGCGAGCGACCTTCTCGTTTCGTCATTCAAGCTAATAAAAAGAAATAAAAAAAAGAAATAGATGAAGTCGTCGAACTTATTTATTCTAATAGTTTGAAGACTTGTCCCAAATTACGGATAACATTTTATGGCCAAAGTTTATAATAGGAAATCCGTATTGATTGTCACGTAATGTTGACGTCGCGTGCTGAATCCAAGATTGTGTCACTCTAGCATATTAAGGTTTATTCTTATACTAGCTTTTGCAAGCGGCTCCGCCCGCGTAAATGTTTTTTTACATACATACGCACTCACGCCTGTAATCCCGGTTTAAGTAGTACACCCACATTTCGCCGAGCGTATCTCCGTCCCATGATGTGATAGGGGACGAGCCTATCGCCATACCGGGCACAATTCCAGACTCCGGGCTGATACTGAGCATTTCATAATAGAAAATCACAATATTACTTTTACCCGACCCGGGCATCCAACCCGAGAACTCCACGTCAGCGTCAGTCGTAACTGCGCCATCGAGGCAGTCATGTCCTTATACAAACGTCAAAATTGTGACTGAATTAATTTGTTTTTTTTTATTCGTAATAGGCCTCAACTTAAAGCGGTACAGAATACATTTTTTAAAAATCAAAATCTAAAATCAGTTCGGTTAAAATTAATTCGCAGTATCAGTTAAATACGAGAATTGGCCTTCTGTTTCACCCTTCAGAAATATCGTAGTCACTATATAACGTCATGTCCAACCCTTTGATCATTTGTTAGTCCTTAAGAATGGTTACCTGAAGTACGATATGGGAATGAATTGAAGAGGGTTAAAGGGTCATCTACAAATTCGGTCACTTTGCAAGGGTTAAGGATATCCTTAAACATGTCTGGGTTATGTTAACAAATAGGTGGAATTTAGTATGTAAAGTTAATGACAAAGGAAATTTTAAGCCTTACTCAAATATTTAGATAAGTCGCCTCATTGGTCTAAAACAACGGTGATTCCATATAAATTGGTCGGCAAAACGAGCAGGTGGGTCACCTATTGGTGACCTTCCAACGCCCATTGCCGGCCTTAAAGGAAAGGGATAATTAAGAGATTACGAAAGGGAGGGTCTCCGGAATATATCACTCAGAAAGCTGTTACTTTACGTCGGTTTTCAATAAGACAGTGGTAGACAAAACTGTCACGTCATCCGTATATGAGAAATATATATGAAGTTAATATGTATCCAAATCTACTTGCTAGGGGGCGGATAGATTACGATTATGCGGATGAAAATCGGAAAACTCGCACTAGGGCTACCAAGTTAGTTTTTATCATCATATATGTACGGTGGTCGCTGTTCAGTTGGGTAGAGAAATAGCAGGTACTCTCCCACTAGCTAAAGTACGTTCCTATTAGCAAAGTGCTGAGACGCTGAGATGAGTGGTAGAGCCACGCTGTCACACTTTTGTCTACAGCATGTATGGGCCGACTCGTCCAGTTCATTACCACTGTCTCACAGAAAACCGGCATAAAGTAGCAGCTTGCTGCTGCGTTTCGTACGGTGAGTGAGATATCCGGAGGCCAAAACCGCCTCCCCTTACCAATTCCTTAATTATCCCTTTCCTTTAAGGTCGGCAACGCACCCATGATTCTTTTGGTATTGTGGGCGTACATAGGCGGTGGAGATCACTTACCATCAGGTGACCCACTTGCACGTTTGGCGGCCTACGCCATAAAAAACAGGATTTTAGTGACGTAAATAAGGACCCATTTTATGTACAATTTTTATATACAAAAACATTAATTTTCAACAAATACAACAAAATACTAAGGCAATTTATATTGCTATTAAAACTTAGGATCTTATGGAATTTGTGAATTTATTTTCCTTAAAATATACTATGAAATCTGGGTTGTTTGTCAAGGAGGCCAATAATCTCCCACCGAGACGCGCTAGGCCGAACAAATTGCACGCGATTGGGTACGCGCCCAGCGTCCGGAAATATTGGAATCCAAGTAGAAAAAGAATTTTAAAAGGAAACCCGACTGTCGTTACTGGGAAAATTGAAAATAGGATTATTTTTAACATACATACGAGTTGTGATTTCTTATGTTTACGCGAATATTACACATTGAAATAAACTTCAGTCTCCCCAGTGACCACAAAGGCTGAAAAGCTTTCGAAACGTCGGGACTAAAATAAAAATTAAACCGTGATAAAATCCATATAAACTAGTTGTATTTAAATATATACGAGTTGTAATTTAAAAGTATCGGGCTCTTATCGATGGCGGTCTGAATTTGACCTTTTTTAGAGTCTGTTGCTTTACAGATCTCAGTTTTTGATCACTGGTGCTTTGTAATCAAATTTTTTATAACTGAGGCTGACAAACGATCAAGTGGGTCACCTGTCACTCGTTTGCCTGATCGTCGGCCTCTATTTTAAATAAAAATTTTATAACAAAAAAATTTAACCTATATAAAATCCAAAAATAAAAGTAAATAATTTTGAGTAGGTAGTACAGTAGTTTAATCGTCAATGATTGTTAGCACCGCCTCAAATTAAATGAAAATTAAAATATTCAGATGAATTGAGAATCATTGTTTTTTTGAGGCGGGTATAAATAGGCTTGAAATGTACACCGAAGCAAAATTCGTAAATATATAAAGGAGACAATGCTGTAGACAGTGTATGAAATTTTTATGAGGATCCCTCCCAACCTAACTTATATATATATACGCCCGACCTATGACCAGTATTCGAGTGCACATTAATTATTCTGTTTTGTACAGGCAAATGTCCAGAAAAATAGTATTTTCAGGTCTAACCTCATTCTGTCTACAAGAGCAATAAATGATCTGGGTTTTTGCAAAAATATAATCCTAGACTGCCTCGGTGGTGCAGTTGTTATGTGAACGCGGTACGACTGGGTTCAATCCCGGGTCGGGAAAAGTGATATTAGATTTTTGTATCATGAAATGCTTGGGCCCGTATAACAGAATGATACTCAAGTGACCTCTTTGCTAAGTGTCGATTTCTGTACACGTGATTGGTCTATTTTTGGCGCCAAACTAAAACAGACTAATCACGTGTACAGAAATCGACACTTAGCAAAGAGCTCACTTGAGTATCATTCTGTAATACGGACCTTAGTATAAGCCTCAAGTCTAAAATTATGCCCGGTAGTGCGATCGATAGGATCGCCCTCTATCACATTTTGGGACGGACTAACCTCTCCACAGAGTTCAGGCGTGAGTGCATATAATCCTAGTAAAATATTTTTACACGGTTTATTTTGTTCAACATCTACTAAATCGCATACAATTTGAACCCTCTGAAGAAACTATTAATCAAATGAATCAAGAACAACCTCACAGCTTTTATTTTTTAAGTGGTAGAGTCTCGCTGTATAGTGTATGTATAGTATATAGTTTTATCAGTCAACTATCTCACAGAAAACGCTGCTGCGTTTCGTACGGCGAGTGAAATATCTGGAGGCCCAAGTTCTCGTCCCTTCCCAATCCCTGAAATATCTCTTTAAGGTCGGCAACGCGCCCATGATACTTCTGTTACTGTGGGCGATGGAGTTCACTTCCCATCAGGTTACCTGCTAAAAACTTGCTGAATTACCGGTCTATGCTACAAAAAAAGTTAATTGATCAACTAAAATGGAAAAGTGTGAACCCGCTGTAAGTTTTCTTTTAATAATGGACATGTGATTGTTCAAACATGATTACAGTATATTTCAGGACGGAAAATGGATTCTATTAATAACTTTCTACGGAAAGTAATCAGTCTTTTATAAATATGAGCATTATGTAGAAAAACTTGGAATATTACGTTATTATTGATACTATAAATATGGATAATACATATCTTAAAGCGCGTCTCCACTTGTGACATTTCGTCCACATCAAGGTTGGTACCACCGTTGTCTATTGCTGCCCCAAACAGCAGTGTGTAAGCATTGTTGTGTTTCGGTTTGAAGGACATTGAAATGACTAGGCATTGTGAGACTTAACATCTTATGTCTCGGGGTGACGAGCACAGCCCAGTTCTATGCAGTGCTGCTTCTGTTTATGGACACGCGTTACGCTTACAATCAGGCGAGCGACCTGCTCGTTTCGTCATTCAAGCTAATAAAAAAAACATCTGGGTTCACAAATTCACAATCAATCAAACTTACACATTCATATTTAGTAGGAAATAGGAATAGTATGAAATAGGAATAGTATGACATAGGAATAGTATGAAATAGGAATAGTATGTAATAGGAATAGTATGAAATAGGAATAGTATGAAATAGGAATAGTATGTAATAGGAATAGTATGAAATAGGAATAGTATGAAATAGGAATAGTAATAAATAGGAGTAGTATGAAATAGGAACAGTAGGAAAGTAGCAATAAAATATAAATAAAAAGGAAAGTAAGAATTCCAAATGGAAACAAAGAAACATACATACATAAAATACTTTCGCGAAACGAAGCGGTTCTCTCAAAGAACTTACAACACCGGGTCAAATGAATACTCTTGACATGATTACTGTGAAACTTGAAAGTTTTTGTGAAAAATCCTTTTCTCACATCACGGTTGTTACACACAATGCCTTACGTAAAGTGTAGGCTTTTAAATGTTAGGTTCTTAGTTATTTTGTTTTCAGTTCAAGCTCGACACGTTGAGGCGTAATAATTGTTGTTGGGTATAATTAAGCACCTTAGTGATATAAGCCTCAAATTCATTATTTTATACCCGGACAAAAAGAGGGGTGTTAACAGTTTTTTCTTCTCCCTCTGTCTCTCTCTCAGTTTGTGTGTGACATCGTAGCACCTACACAAATGGACCTATTTGAACTTTTTTAGTTTGTTTGTAATCTGGTTTACTCAAGATGATTGTTAGCCATTTTTAAAGAAAGTATGCTCAGTCGTTTAAAAGTTACATATGCTTTATTAAGTGATGTCAGTTTTAAAGTTACGTACGGATGAATTAATATTGTGTAATAGAAACTATCCCATATCTCAAAAACTATAGAACTTAGCTTATTAAAACCAATTTTCCTTGGAAGTACGTAATGATTAAAAGAATACTACCAATATATTTTCAGAACTTTCCACCCGTATTTTAAAAGTTAGAGGGGACATTTTTCACGACTTCGTATTCTTCTATTTTAGAAACTTATAACAACTAAGCCGATGTACAATGGAAAAAAGTCATCCCTCAATGTGGTGCATGGACAGCCACCCCATGTTTTTAAAATTAACTTCACTATATATTTATATAGCGGCTCATAGAATACATCTATCATCCAAATTTAATCCATATAGAGCTAATAATCTCCGTGTAAAACGGCTGTGACATACGGACGGACTAACGGTCAGACATGACGAAATTATAAGGAATCCGTTTTTGACATTTGGCTACTGAACTCTAAAAAGATCTGTCACTTGAGTTTAAAAGCGACATTCAAATCGGTCCATCAACTAATCGCTATACACAAATAAATAGACAGAGGTCAAATTTAATACACTCCTATTTTGTGGGGGGTTAATCACTGCCATCAAGTTGAAGAGTTTGATGGTGGGTGTCTTATTATAAATGACGTGCAGTATGACACTCATAAAGATGAGTACGTAAGACAAGCTCCATGATATAATGCTCAAATCAGAGCTTTAACGTTACACGTGAATGCTTTCAAGAACTTATGTTTTTACTACCACAATAATATCATTGTAATAAAATGCCCCACTGCTGGGCAAGGACCTCTTCTACGGAATACGAGAGATTAGACCTTAGTCTACTACGTCGGCCTAATACGGGTTGCCAGACTGCACATACCTTCGAAATTCTTATACTTAAAGAATTATCAGGTAGGTTTCCTCACGGTGTTTCTTTCACCGTTAAATCAAGCGATAATTATTATTAACAATGAATAACCTCTGACTTTTCTAAGAAAGTCAGAAGTGCATGCTCTTGGGGCTGTTCAAATCTTCGACTTTTGTCTCAGCAGTCTGTACCCCGCTTTATATCAGACTTCAAAAAATGAGGAGGTTCTCAATTCGGCCAGTTTTTTTGCTTTTTTATGTATGTACATCGATTTCTCCGCCAATTGTGGACCGATTTTGTTAGAAAAATTTCACTCGATAGAGTTTAGGTGCAATGTGATCCCATGTAAATTTGGTTAAGATCTGATGATGGGGTACGGAATAAAAAAATAAAACTTGTGTTAGAGTATAATGGAATTTACATGCTTTTGCTGTATCTAAGAACTAAACAAGAACACAAAAAATTTTAGTCGGTCTCTAAGTTTTGTTAAACGTTATGTTATTATAAATACAAGTCCACATGTCATTTAAAATTACTCAATCTGTAATACAATAATGGCATGTATACCCATTGCTAATATTATAGTCTAGGTTGATCTAGTTGCCTAGAAGTGACGTACAAATACAGTGCTGAATTTGCAATCAGATTTTTGTGTAGCCATTTTGCAAGACGAGAACAAAAAAAACAATTACTAACAAACTCGCAAAGCAACCTGGAGGCCAATTCTCGTAAGTTCAAAATATCATTCCGATCTAGTCTCAGCGTTAAGAAGGTTGCAAATGGCATTTTATTAAACCAATAATCAACGTCAAATGTGAACATAGATCGTAATGAGATTGAATGTAGAATAAAAGTTGACTTAAGTCAAAACGGTATAATGCTAGGTGCATTTGCCGTTGATTATTGGTTTAAGGGAATGCCATTTGCAACTTTATTGACGCTGAGACTAGATCGGAATGATATTTTATACATTTAAAATTACGAGAATTGGCCTTCTGAATTCTCCTATCAACTCGTCCAGTTCCACCTCACATTATACCCGTAGTAATTCCATCGTGTAAATGAAATTAACCAGAACATTTTCATTTCCAAAACTTGCTATCTTGACAAAGACAAATGAAAGTTCCAGAGAGACGTTAAATTTGTAATGGGTGCGGTTAGTAATTGAGTTTAGGTTGTGCTAAGTGGTGGGCTGTGACAGCTATGCTAGTGGCCAGTACCAAACAACAGTGCCAAACAACAGTGTGTAAGCAATGTTGTGTTCCGATTTGAAGGACATTGAAGCCAGTAAAATTACTGGGCATTATGAGACTTATGTATCAGGGTGACGAGCACAGTAAGTTTGTAATTCAAAGTTCTGTGTGGCGTTGCTTCTATTTATGGACTGGTGTGGTGCTTAAGGTAAGTATAGGCTATCAGGCGAATAAAGAAAAATAATCTGTAATAAATATCATCAATTGATACTTAATTCTTTTGAGAATCTGCGTAAATCGCACACATGCGACAAAAAAAAATTATGCATTGGATTATTGTAAAAAAATTACAAAGACACCAATGAACCCTCGTAGTGCAAAGGGTTTGAACTTTATAACTGATCAGTTATATAGACCAGTACGCGTTACGACTGAGGTTGACGCTGAGGTCTCGAGTTCGATCCTCAGGTCGGGTATTAAAAAGGGGTATTGGGTTTTTCTATTACGAAAAAGCTCAGTATCAGCCTGGAGTCTGGATTTTGTGCCCGTTATGGCGATAGGCTCGCCCCCTATCACATCATGGGACGTAGATACGCTCGGCGAAATTTGGGTGTACTGGTTACACCTCTGCCTATCCCTCTGGGGATTTCAGGCGTAAGTGCGTATATAAACTGGTTTGCTCCAATGTAAATCAATTGAGTTAATATTCTAACAAGCACTTCATTGTTTGTTTAAAAAAAATTAAAGCTCTATTTAGATAAAGTGAGTTAATCGCACGATCAAGGCAAGAGTTCTATTTCGCGAGGTCGCGTCATTCAATTTGAAAACTAATAATTCTATGACATGTCCTTGCAAATGACAGTATTCTGTGATGACAGCTCCGTGGCGCAGCGGGCGAGTAGTCGGCTGCGAAGCGAGAGGCCGTGGGTTCGATTCCCACACCGAGACAAATGTTTGTGTGAACCACAAATATTGGTCTCGGGTCTGGGTGTTGTGGGACCGCAAGTCCCTCGTAGTTCCTGATACCCACGACACAGGTTTACCTAGTGTGTAATCCCCGAAGGGGTAGGCAGAGGTAACTAGTACACCCACATTTCGCCGAGCGTATCTTCGTCCCACGATGTGATAGGGGGCGAACCTATCGCCATACCGGGCACAAATTCCAGACTCCGGGTTGATACTGAGCATTTCGTAATAGAAAAACCCAATACCACTTTACCCGACCCGGGGATCAAACCCGATACCTCAGCGTTAGCTTAATCGTAACGTGTATGCATTACAACTGATATTACAGGCCTGAGTGCATACATTTCCAAAATATTCAACATATTTCCAAGTCGACATAAATCAAACAAAAAAAGGTCTTTAAAAAGGAAGCAACGATACGTTTAATTGAACTGCCTCATTTGATTTTTACCATCCATAACACGGTTAATGTGAAGTGAAATTCGAGTGAGATGTCTCGATCGTATAAAAACCTCGGCAGGTAAGCTTGAAAAAGGGACTTTTCGTATCAGTGAGAACGAATTGTCAATAAAAGTGGCTTTACGACTCCCATCAGGAGGAGACCTATTGTTGTTAAACTCGAAAGCTTATCACTCGACAGGTATCCAGCTATTTACCAAGATAATGTGGCCTTAGGGGATATTGTTTGAAATTTACAGTTTGGTTGCGTAATGTGATTTATTAGCCGTTTCTCGCCATTTACTCGCGTGCATCTACGAGCAGGAGGCCGAAATATTTACAAGATTAAAGGTAGCTTATATTACATACATATACATACGCACTCACGCCAGTAATCTCCGAAGGGGTAGGCAGAGGTACACCTCAACCAGTACACCTATATTTCACCGAGCATATCTCCATCCCATGATGTGATAGGGGGCGAGCCTATCGCCATACCGGGCACGATTCCAGACTCCGGGCTGATACTGAGCATTTCATAATAGAAAAACCCAATATCACTTTCACCTGGTACGGGGATCGAACCAGGGACCTCAGCGACAGTCTCAGACGTAATGCGTACGAATTACAATTGCGCCACCGAGGTAATCATACTGAAGTAGTATATATAGTCATCCTGTAACATGTGCTAAAACATGTTGCGCCGACCCCACTGCGAGTGGGATAAGGGCAGATGGAAGAAGAAGACTTTAATATATACAAAATGATTAATATATTGCAAAATCAAACAATGGTAAGGGGTTAAGTGCCTTCTTTAAAGGTTGTAGATCGGACCAAAACTAAGACTTCAGCGGTTATTGTAACAATAAATATTTATATCTTTGACGTTGTTTTCTATCGGTTTGTGGACGAAAGATAAGTACGTTGTATTCGGTTATGATTAGGCAAATGTAGGGACCGAAACAGTAAGCTTGTCACTCGTATTGACTTGTTATTCCAGGCAGTTTGGTTATATCGAAACGATGGCGTATTCTTTTTAACTCTCGACAAAAAATTGGGGTTTATAAGTTTTTTTTAACTCTTTCTCTCTCTGCATCGCCTTAATGTATATTAACTGTCATGTACGTAATTTAAATTTTTATATATTTTCATTTATATATGGATTATTTAAAATATTAACCACATAAAATCCGTATTGCTTTACAAATATTACAAGCACGTTTCTTGTATAGGGCACTTTCCATCCAAAAATGACTTCTTTTGTAGTCAGCAACAATGTATGATTTATTATCGGCCAGCGTCATGCAGCCCTGACCCCGAGCCTATACATTAAAGAGGGCGAACATTTTCGATAAAGTACGCCAGATAGGCATGGCCTCTGAGTTTTTATTCAGTTATTACCTATTTACATTTTTATGCTCCATCAATGGAGATGGTAATTTAAAAGACCTAGTGCCCGCCGGCTAGGTAAAGCGACGATATATTACACGCATAAAAGCTCAGTATTAACCTGGAGTCTAAAATTTGAGCCCGGTATGGCTATAGGCTCGCCCCCTATCACATCATGGGACGGAGATACGCTCGGCGAAATGTGGGTGTACTGGTTACACCTTTGCCTACCCCTTCGGGGATTAGAGGCGTGAGTGCGTACTCATAATAAACTCACAGTGGGGTAAAGGCATCATGCTATTAAACACATCATACTAATATTATAAATGTGAATGTAAGTTTGTTTGTTACGCTTTCACGCGAAAACTACTTAACCGATCATCATGAAACTTTGTACAAATATTCTTGGAGGTAAAGAAGTAAAATAGGATGCTTTTTATGAAAAAAAATATCTATTCGTTTGTTACGCTTTCACGACTAAATCACAACCGATTTTGATGTAGAGGACCCTGGAGACGGTTATAGGCTACGTTTTATTTCGAAAAAGTCTTCACGCGGGCGGAGCCGCGTCCAAAAGCTAGTCTTACATAAAGATTTAGCTTGCCTGCCTGACGTCAACCACTCTGTAGAAAAAAACAGCCAGACCCGAAACAAATATTTGTGAATCACACAGACATTTGTCTCAGTGCGGGAATCGAACCGCTACACAGCCGGCTACTCGCCCACTGCGCCAAATTACAAAACACAATCCCCAATGTAATTCAAACTTCATCGAACTGTTAACATAGTGAAGCAAAATAAATAGACTGGGACATTAAGGCCCCGGGTCGGGAATAAAACCAGAAGGCCGAAAGAAAGGTTTAAAGGATTACATGGGGCTTATGTCCAAGAAAGGACGTTGATGCGATAAACTTATAATATGGGCAACCGTTACGAAATATTCAACGTTTGTGCGGAACATTCGTAGGTCGTGTATATTTCATCGTATTCTAAATTTAGAATATTATTATACGCACTCGCCTGTAATAAACGAAAGGGTAGGCAGAGGTGTAGTACATCCACATTTCACTGAGTTTATCTCCGTCCCATGGTGTGACAGGGGGCGAGCCTATCGCCATACTGGGCACAATTCCAAACTCCAGGTTGATACAGAGCATTTTGTAATAGAAAAATCCAATATCACTTTTAGCCGACCCGAGCATCGAAGCCAAGAACTCAGCGTCAGCCAACACATACGCATTACAACTGTACCACTGAGGCGATTTAGAATATGTTTATCTACCCTATGTGGATTAACTAACCTCTTACAAGGTCGCATGTCTCTCGTATGCGAGAGGCCGTCTGAGTTGATACCATCACTTTGTCTTTGTCTGCTGCCAAACATGAGTTCGTAAGCACTGTTGTATTTCGGTTTGAAGGACATTGAAGTTAGTGAATTTACTGGGCATTATGAGACCTAGCATCTTCAGTGTAACACTGTTCTGTTTTGGTTAGGTTTGAAAGACATTGAAGCTAGTATAATAACTAGGCTTTATGATACTAAACATCATATGTCTAGGAATGACGATACGCACTCACGCCTGTTATCCTCGAAAGGGTAGGCGGAAGTGTAACTAGCACACCCACATTTCGCCAAGCGTATCTCCGTCCCATGATGTGATAGGGGGCGAGCCTATCGCCATACCGGGCACAATTCCAAACTCCAGGTTGATACAGAGCATTTCGTAATAGAAAACACAATACCACTTTACCCGACGCATACGGATTACAACTGCGCCACCGAGGCAATATTTTATGCCCATGCCATGCAATGTTTTGTGATTAAAATTAGTGTATGGTGTTGTTGCTTCGGTTTTTGGACAGGCTTGACGCTTACCATCTAGCGACCGACCTGCTCGATCAAATGATTAAAAATCCCACTAATGTTTCTAATAATATAATAATAATACTAGCCCTGTATTATACACGTCCAACTGCTGGGCACGAGCCTCCTCTACTGAATGAAATGGGTTAGGAATTAGTCCACCACGCTGCCCTAATGCGGGTTGGCAGACTTCACGTACCTTCGAAATTCTAATGAAGAACTTTTCAGGTATGCGGCTCACGATGGTACCTTTGCCGTTAAAGCAAGCGATAATTAGTACACACATAACTTCAGAAAACAGAAAAGTCAGAGGTGTATGCACTGGAGGCTGGTTTCGAAACTGCGACTTTAGTTTCGATAGTCCGTACCACTCGCTACTGAGCTATCACTGCTTAATGTTTATAAGCCCAAAATATTTGATGCTTTGGTAGAAGGGTTACAAAATTGAGTTAGGCTCTAAGTCTGGATGAGGTTGTGAATTGAATTTATCCAAGGATTTTAGATACACACAAAGTTAAACATGAGACATTTGATTTGACTGCGAGATAGAATATCTAATATATAAAATTCTCGTGTCTCAATGTTCGTTCCCATACTCTCCGAAACGGTTGGACCGATTTGTATGAAATTTTGTGTGCATATCGGGTAGGTCTGAGAATCGGCCAACATCTATTTTTCATCCCCTAAATGATAAGGGTGACCCACTTCTAAATTTATTTTTTTATAATTTTTTTATAATGTGGCATTAAAAAATACATACAACCCTTAATTTTCACCCTTCTACCATCAACCCCTATTTTATAATAGCGATTTTAGTATTTTTGTCAAGCGCGTTACTCACACCGATCGCGATGACGGGACTCGATTGATGCGATCACCCCCCACGCCGCGCCCAACGCTGTCGGCCACTAGGCTACTTTAATCCTGGAAATAGGTATTCACGCGGGCGGAGCCGCGGGCTACAACTAGTTTTCGTTTTAAAATTTGGTTTAATGTCATAAAATTTTACATTATTATAGCTGAAATGACAATAATATTTGATTACAGGTTTTTCATAAATAAAAGAAAATAATCTCTGGTTTTAATACTTTATGCCTCTATTTTGAACCGACACAAAAAAAGAGGTTCTCAATTCGTCTGTTTAAACTTTTGTATGTATTTCACTCATAACTCCGCCAAATATAGGCCGAATTGTTTAATAAATAATAATAAATACACACATAGTCCTAACCCCGGACTATCCTGCCTGTATCGTGGGTATCAGGAACTACGAGTGGGACGGTTGAGACGGACGAACTACGATCACACAAACATTTGTCTCGGTGCGGGAATCGAACCCACGGCCTCTCACTTCGCAGCCGGCTACTCACCCACTGCGCCACGGAGGCTGCTTTTTTAATTCGATAGGGTTTACTGCAGTGGTGGTCCCATTTAAATTTGAAGAAATAATTCATCTTTGAGGAGTGAAATCGGAGATGAAAGACTAAAACACCTTTATGCACTGATTTCAGTAATTCTTTTGCAAAAAGATAGGAGAATATAAACTATTTAATATATAATAAACTCACAAAACTAAAATGCTATAACAAACTAAACAATTTGTGTCGGCGGTATCAAGTGTAAGTGGGCGACCAGCATATTAGGCCCAAGGTTACCTGCACGTGGTACATAACGAGGCAATGGCGAAACTTGGTTCCCGCTGCGGGTTGTGGGGGTCAGACGCGACGGCAGGTCGCCCCATATAATACCAAATACCGTCAAATTCATGATACCAGAAGGCGGACCATGATACAAAAAGGCGAACCCTGGCATTAAATAACGCCAAGCAGAAATAAAGAACAATGAATAGCTTCTGAAAATACTGATTATACGATAGAATATAGACGTTAATAATAAGTAGCTATTTCATGGCTTGCTAGGAAAATTTATTGACAGCAATAAAATGAGAAACACAGCTTTATGCTTGCACTTTACTGCGCTTACTATGTTTCTAACGTCACTTGAGAAAATAGAAAGCTAAGGCGATGTCGACGTTTTGATTGGGTGTATTTTCAACACTTCTTGATAACTTATAACAAGTTCACACTGTTCTATTTTAGTTGATCAACTAACTTGAATCAAGAAAATCTGTATGTTGCTTTGTTTCAATTTGTTTGAATGTTTGTTCAGGTGTTTTAAGGTGAAAAAACTGCACTAGCCCGTGAAATTCATGGCGCGTACGCCCTTAAATATTACTGTTTTTTTATAATCTTTGAATATAGCCACCATCATAATTCATATCCTGTGCTATTTCAAACGGTTCCTTATAACGGTTACAAATATAGAGTATAGATAAGTAGGGCAGCGTACACAGAGATACACATATAGGGTGTATGTTCTGTAATAGGATTAAAATATTTTTTCAATAACTATAGGCCGTCATTACCAGATGCACTCACTGATCGGTAAACGTCAAATTTTAACTACCGCCAGTTCGGAATGCTGTTTCGATATAGAAGAACGGACAAGAAACTCTAACGTTGCTCTTTTCAAAATTCATTTACAATATTTGCACTACGATAATACAATTAATTTTGAATAGTGTTAGAGCAGCTGAACATATGCCAATGAGGAATCATGAGGATCATGAGTACGATGTATAATATAAATTAAATTAATACTGCGTAGATGACTATGAAATAAGATGAGATATCTTACTTGTTATATAACAAGCAAAACGGTCTGAGCAGACCAGTCCACACAAGCAGCACCCGTTCACGAGTATGACGCATGTGCCAGCCATCGGCCTCCTCAACCATGTTACAGGGAAGTGACCGACCCGGCACACGACGCCGCTGTTATTAGCGAGTTAAGCAACCCTTGGCGCGGTCAGTCTATGGTGCGTCTCCGTGTTTCAAAGGGCACGTAAAAAGACAATTCCGGCTGTTGTTAACTGAAAGCAGTCGTTAAGCCAAGTCAGTGCCTTTAGGTGGCTTGAAAACTTTGACACTAGGTTGCCCACTTCTTTCTTGCTGGCGTTATCCGGCTTAATTCCAGGTTCCGCCTTCACGTAACATAAATTTTACGGCATTTAGTATCATATGGTGCGACCCGCCGTCTGACCCTCACAACCCGTAACGGGAAACAGGTTGGCCTCTTACCATTCGATATAGAATAGAATTGACACCATTAACTATTATTATTGGAATCAATTTTAACCGTGATGAGTCACTTAATGACATCAGTGGTGCTTAACTGGCTTCTCCAGTTGTAAATGTCCTTGTGCCTGAGGTTGAGACCTCCTTAGTTCATTATTTTGTCTCCCGCTTTGCTATGGAGGGAAGTGGACAATTATTATTTCCAACACCTCCCTAATTTTCTATTTGATTTTGTTGCGGGATACATACAGATTTGCAATCCCAAAGACTCGCCGAGCTTCATTGCTCGGTGTCGAAATATGCGTGCCACTGTCGATCCTGACTTACAGGAGTTATAGTGACGTGTGTGGGTGGTATAGTCTCATAACCATTAACCCATCTGGTAAATTTATAATCACTGAACGATATTGCACCGTCACTAACTATTGTCCAAATGGCAACAAAGTTTAAGGTGCTAACCGCTTGTTCCATTTCGTTATTAATTTACCGCGATAAGGTGAAAATTACTGCTTGCTTTATTGTAATTACTGATTAACCTAATTGTTTGTGGGGTATATTTTATTTCAGGTGGTAGGCCTCTTGTATGCGAGATGCCGTCTGGGTTGGTACCACCACTTTCTCTATTTCTATATTACTACTATTTCCGCCAAGCAGTAGTGTGTAAGCACTGTTGTGTTCCGATTTGAAGGACATTGAAGCCAGTGAAATTACTAGGCATTATGAGACTTAACAACTATAAATAAGGTAATAAGGTTGAGAAAGCGAGTGCTAAATATCTTACATTACTGGCCTGTATTACCCTTGGAAACACAGTAAATTCATTAAACATATAAACAGAGCTTATATACGATAATAGGTGGAAATACGAAGAGTGTTTTACTGAAGGCACCTGAGATCGCAGTATCACACAAACAAGGGTCGAAACCTCAGAGGAAATAACAAACATGCAAATTCATGCCCACATAATTAATGCGCAGTTAGCTGCCAACCCTTGCGCCTGACACCGTTTGATAATTGAAACAGATAAAATGACTATGAAAGTTATAAGTTATGTTTAGATCGATAAAAAAGAAGAAAGAAAATAAATTAATTTCCGCACACTTAAACTACAGACAACAAACAAAAAAAGTCTTAAAAATTTAACTATAAAAATATACGAAATATTATTTATAAAAAAGAAAAAAAAATAACAATAATAAAACCCATGTATAGCTGGAAAACTCTCGCCAACTGTCAAGTGTAGCCAACATGACGATCATTGTAATCAATTGAAGGTTGGCAAGTGGCAACATCTCTTTGGTTGACAAGAGGAAATAGTACATGTCACAAAATAGCTAACATTTGTTTACATTATGCATGCATTAGGTGTAATTTAAAGGTACATATTAAATTAAAAAGATAATTCCTTAAAATAAACTGTGTACATAAAGTTGTGGGAAAACTTTGCGCGTAACTAGGGATGTCAGTATTTGTACTGACATCCCTAGTTACGCGCTTTGGCTGCATTTATATGGATAGAGTGTTCTGCTTTTTACTCGTGTATGGAATGCTATAAACTCTCTCCTTCTAAACTCGCTTAAGGAGCACCACTCGATCTCAATTAAGTACCGAAGTTACATATATTATGTCTTCTAACAAAATAAAACCATCTTTCTACCACAATAGATTCATTTTACGACACCTAAAGGCACTTAAATTAAATGAAGCTAACCGACCAAGTTCTTCAACTTAAACCGTCTTTTTACGGTTTCGTAATAAAAATCCCCTCATGGCGATTAAGTAGTAAAAAGTTCTACGCTGCACACTCATAAAACTTCTTTCATGGTCGGTAGACAAACACGTAACGTTCGCGCTTCATGTATACAACGTATCTATCATTATTCTAGACCAATTCGACTAATGGCCGTTCCCAATACTCTGTCTGTCGACAGACTTGCTTACTGGCACGAGACTATCCCGCCCACACACCCGCCACTGTAACTCCTGTAAACCAGGATCTACAGTGGCACGCATATTTCGACACCGAGCAATGAAGCTCGGCGAGTCTCTCGGAATGCAAATCGTGCCTTTATCCCAGCTTGCTTGCTTACTGGCAGTAAAATTTTGCACATCTTGTATGGAAGATCTGCCAAAACACTATCGATAGTAAGCAAATCTATCTTTAAATAGAATATAGGGAACGGCCATAATAGTGTGAATAAATATTTTATTTGACAGACTTCAAACTAGACTTTTACGAGTGGTAGAGCCACGCTAGCAATTTTGTCTATAGCATGAATGGGCCGGCTCGTCCAGGTCGTTACCACGGCCTCAGAAACCGACGTAAAGTAGCTGCTGCGTTTCGTACGGTGAGTGAGATATCCGGAGGCCCAAATCCCCTCCCCTTCCAAATCCCTAATTGTCCCTTTCCTTTAAGGTCGGCATCGCACCCATGACTCTTTTGGTATTGTGAGCGTACATGGGCGGTGGTGATCACTTACCGTCAGGTAACCCACTTGCTCGTTTGTCGGCCTATCATCAGGTGACCCACGTGCTCGATTGCTATGCAATAAAAAAAAAATAAGGTAATGGCGAAACTTTGTTCCCATTGCGGGTTGTGGCATCAGACAGCGGATAGATAGGGACAGCCCCGCATAATATACCAAATACCGTCAAATTTATGAGAAAAGCTGACCCCGGGATAACGACAGACAGAAAGACAGTGTATATCCGAACACTGCCT
This sequence comes from Mimas tiliae, assembly GCA_905332985.1. Classification (NCBI taxonomy): domain Eukaryota; kingdom Metazoa; phylum Arthropoda; class Insecta; order Lepidoptera; family Sphingidae; genus Mimas; species Mimas tiliae. The sequence goes on along the minus strand of HG995262.1, from coordinate 4,656,868 downwards.
CTCAAGATACAGGGCCAAGCCTAGTTTAAGAGACCGAGTTTACCTATAAAATTGTAATCATGTTACATCTAATCACTATGAATGTTTTCATAATACTGTATATAAACACTAATATAAAAGGAAAGATGTGATTGTATTTGGTGATAATAAATAAATAATATTGTAGCAGTTTTTACTTGTAGCTTTACACTCGCACACCAGTATGGTGTCAAGTTAAGAATCTAAATTTAACTGCATAATAAAATTAATTACAATATTCAAATCAGTATTCATAGAAAACATATTGCAAGTGTTTATTTGTTAAACAATAAAGCTTGTGTAAATCTCAGTATCGCCCGTAAACTTATTTCTAGAGCAATAAAATAAATTACTGATTTGGTATCTAACAACAGTGGGGCTAAAGCGGAAGTTGCTTTTATGTTTTTACAGCCATTAAACTTTATCGAACACTTATGCTTTGTCGATCTAAGTTTGGCGCAGAAAGTGGGCGGTATACTTTCTTACAAGTAGGGTAAAGATTTTATTTGATGAATATATCATTGACTAGCGTTGGTTCGCGGCTCCGCCTGCGTAAACGGCCTTTTCGGGGATATAAAGTAGCCTATATTACTCGGTGATAATTTAGCTTTCTAACGGCAAAAGAATTTTTGAAATCGGTCCAGTATAGTTTTTAAGTTTATTCGTTACATACAAAAATACAAATCTTTCCTCTTTATAATATTAGTGTAGAGTGACATTGATTGCACCTGTTAGTATGAATACAGACGTTTAAGTAAGTTGTGGTGTGTATTGTAATTTGCGCATGCTGTGGTTACTAGTGAAGTTCTAGAGTTGCCATCACCTCAATTATTATAAACATGTATAACTTAACAATAATATTATTTTACCATTGTAGATTCAGTATATAACCGTCAAATAAATAAATATAATGTAGGGCGATATCCGTGGCGTAGTCAGAGAGTAATCGGCTGTAAAGCGCGAGGCCGCAGATTCAGTTCTCGCACCATGACACAATGTTTATATGATCCACAAATATTTGTTTCGGGTCTGGGTGTTTTCTCCCCAGAGGGATTGACGCCAGGGAAGCGGCTGGTCGTGAAAACTAAAAGCCAAATTATTATGAAACTTGTCTTAAAAAGGATGTTGCGCCGACCCTACTGCGAGTGGGATATGGGCAAGTGGAATAAGAAAAAGAATGTAGGGAATGTAATCTCAATTTCTCAGTATATTTTTTATGTATTTTTACACATAACTCAAATGGGGACATATTTGGATCATTCTTTTTGTATTCTATAAGGTGGTAGTTCCATTTAAATTAGATGGAAAATTTACACTTCTAAGGAGATGAAATCTAGGATGAAGGACTAAAACTTCGACATTTATGCACCATTTGACACTCACCAAAGATAGTTAAAAAAACGTTTAACAAAAAAATAACTAAACAACTAAAAGAGCTAATAAATAATAATAATAATACTAGCCCTGTATTATACACGTCCCACTGCTGGGCACGGGCCTGCTCTACTGAACGATAGGGGTTAGGCCGTAGTCCACCACGCTGGCCTAATGCGGATTGACAGACTTCACATACCTTCGAAATTCTTATGGAGAACTTCTCAGGTATGTAGGTTTCATCACGATGTTTCCTTCACCGTTAAAGTAAGTGATAATTAACAATTAATATACACGTAACTTAGAAAGTCAGAGGGGTATGCTCTTGGGGCTAGTTTCGAACCTGCGATTTTCGTCTCGATAGTCCATACCACTGAGCTATCACTGCTATTAAAGAGCTTACACTAAAAGAGCTATAAATAAAATTAAACAATTTTGAGTCGGTCGTATTAATTATTAATTGACAGTCAAAACTGTAAAAGCAGCGCCTCAAGACTGTAGATTTTATTTTTAACTTTTTAGTTTTTCTGTATGAAAATTAAAAATAAAAGAGGCAGTTGCTAAATTGCATAACCTTGAAGAAATTTATTATCCGCAAAAGGCATTTTTGTAACTTCTTTGTCGCGTTTACTTCTAATGTTGAATACAGAATTGATCAGTTTCTTTTAGAGAGAATTGAAGCTTAAAAATACGGTTCTTGTTTATGAAGCAAACTTCTTATATTTTGATGCGAGAATTGATGGATATTTTTATAACATTATATTTTTTATTTTATTCTCTGAGGCATTATAATGAGGTGTTCTTAGAGAAACAAAGTTCTTTTGAACTAGAAATGTTCTAATAAAAAATTATAATTGACATCTAAAATATTATAAAACAGCAAGTACCTACATTATGTAATTTACATAGTCCTTATCCAACATGAATATTTTTGTGTTATAGTTTATTGTATTATTTTGCGACCCAAAATGCTCCTCGATAAAAATATTTCTCATAATAGATTTCGTTCTGCTGGTCTTTCTCTAATTCCGTTATTCCTAATTTTTTATTTTAATCCTCCGAACAATTCGACCCATCTAGTATTTTCTGGTATCTTTTTTGAAAATATTTTACATAGTTATAAGTTAAGACCGTTAAAAACAGACTTTAATTTATGAAAATGAATGTAAAATTTAATTTAATATCTGAATTGCGGTAGTTACATTTGCTGACTTCGGTTAAGGATTTTCCCATATTTCCTTATTTCCTATATTCACTTTGTTTCTTATCACCCAAGGTATACGGGTAGAGAATGTCTTTGGTATTAAGTCTACTGTTATACATTTAAATTTAAACCAAAATAAATGAATTAAATAATTATTCCCTCGAAGTAAATCGAATACAAAAAATATCATTAATATTAGTCCACATTCGGCCGAGATATCATTTAACACGCGTAAATATATTTTCTGATAAGTACCTAGTAGACATTATCCAAGCGGTTAAAAATAAATAAATACACCCAACAGTCACACATACGCCAGAGTAACTTTTTTATTTTAACGTGTCATATTTTTTTATCATATAATAGGCGCTCATAATCATAAAATATCTAATATTTACCAGTATTGGGTTTCTACTCCGCAGAAATTTAATCTTAACAGCGGTCAATATTATAGCAGTATACGGTAAAGATTGTCGAGATTAATCCGCCTGTGGTACGCAAAGCGGATAAGAAGATCCGCTACGGCACAAGTATATAAAACATTTGGGAATTCATTATTCAGATTTGACAGAATTCATTACTTACCAACCAACGAAAAAATACGTAAAGTATTCTGAATTTGACGCTATACAACGTGCTATAGAAATGTGTGGTCAAATTTAAACAACATTGTATGATACAATGATGACTGCCTTGGTGGCGCAGTTGTAATGCGTACGCGTTACGTGAGGCTGACGCTGAGGTCTCAGGTTCGATTACCGGGTCGGGTAAAGTGGTATTGGGTTTTTCTATTACGAATTGCTCAGTATGGCGTTAGGCTCGCCCTCTATCACATTATGGGACGGAGATACGTTCGGCGAAATGTGGGTGTACTGGTTACACCTCTGCCTAACCCTTCCGGGATTAAAAGTGTGAGTGCGTATACATTTATAATATAAATAAATATTTTTAAAATTTATCGAATGACGTAATATCGATATTCAACTTACAACTTTGGGCCATACTAAATAAACAGCTGAGCTTTTATCTCGCTACAGAATTGTTATTCTCGCTCACACACTTCATTTAATTTATAGGGATATGATCGATCTTCGCGATCGATTACGACTCGTTAATTAAAAATAGCTTAAAATTCTTGCATACGAGGGTCCTAACACCTTGTACAGCACTAGTTGCACCTATGCCTACTTCATGGATAAAATACATACACACATACGCCCTCACGCCTGTACTCCCCGAAGGGGTAGGCAGAGATGTCACTAGTACACCCACATTTCGCCGAGCTTATCTCCGTCCCAAGATATGATAGGGCGAGCCTATCGCCATACCAGGCACAAATTCCAGACTCCGGGCTGATACTAAGCATTTCGTAATAGAAAAACCCAATACCACTTTACCCGACCCGGGGATCGAACCAGAGACCTCAGCGTTAGCTTAATCTTAACGAGTACGCATTACAACTGCGCCACCGAGGCAGTCAGTTAGGGATAAAAGCGTGGGCTTATGTTTGTAAATTAATCAAATTTAACTTACACATTGTTAAAATTATGTTAAAATGTATTTCATAGGAACATTCAGCGTGCGGTCGGCAGAGTGGTCCGTATTACAATGATAATCGCCTATTATTGCATCAGCTATTATTTCAGCTTAAGCTCTGCGGTTATTAAATTAAGTACGACACGAAATGTGTTTACAATTGCAAATGGATTATGGAGGTTGTTCGTGAACTAGCCTGGTTTGTGTGTAATTGATTTTAGATTTCTAATGTCATATCTTCTTCTGCTAGTGGGATAAAGACAGTTTATCCCACTCGCAGAAGTGTTGCAATATGCTTTTTATTATACCTTTGTTACAGAATGATTCGGTTAGTAGTTTTTACGACCGGCCACCTGTCTATCGTCAAACTCTGAAGAGAAAACACCCAGGTCCGAAACAAATATTTGTGTATAACACACTGTCTCGGTGCGGGAATCGAACCCGCGACCTCTCGCTTCACAGCCGGCTATTCGCCTATTGCGTCACGGAGAGTTCAGTTTTCAATATTATGCATAATATTAAATATCTAAAACAATATATATTGTAAGTGAGCAATATCTTAGCCCCAAAGCCAACCTCACCTGCACGTGTTCGGCTCTGCCGATTAACGTTCGAGGCGATGGCGAAACATATAAACATGGCGATATACGTAATAGTCTCGCGTTTGGCCACTATCACGCCTGTTGGTAAGCGATGATGTGGCCCAAGATGAAGCACGCTTGCCTAGCAAAAAACGATTCACTCGTGACTTGAAGACACCCAGATTATATTTATCGGGGAACAAAGACACCGGCAACTTGGTCCACAATTTGGCAGTCCGTATGATGAAGGTCGAGGCAAAGTGTTTGGTACGGGTTCAGACGGCAGGTCGCCCATAAATACCAAATACTGTCAAATCTATTACACGAGAAGACGAACCCCAGTAAGCCGGGAAAACACCAGGCGTTAAGAAAGAAGAAAGAAGAAAGAAGAAAGATCTCTACTGTTCTTCTTTCTTTCCGCCTTGCGAGCTCCGAGCCTGCTCCAACGTGGAGATCTCGCTGTAGACACTTTTGTATGAAGAAAAAAAAAAGAACAGCAGGAGATCTGTCTTCTTTCTTATCGCCTGGCGAACCGAGCAGCTTACACGCTTGCCCATAAACAGAAGCAATACAACACAGAATTTTGAATTAAAAAGCACTGCATGGCATTGGACTGCGCTCGTCACCCCGAGACATATGATTTTAAGTCTCATAATGCCCAATCCTTGGCTTTAATGTCCTTCAGACCGAAACATTAGTGCAAAATACTTTATGTCAAATACTTTTTATACAGAACCAAAGTCTTACTATACTTTAGTAGGTACATTGTAAAAATCCATGCCCTAAAGGTGTTACTTAGTCTTTACATGAAAACTGTATTATACATCGAGGGAAGGTCGACACATTCCCATGGCTTTTAGAAGCCAAAGGGCAAAGAGTCACGCACTAAGTGCTCTAAATAATACAATACTATTTTTGCGCTTGTTTCAAAATTCCGTAGTTACCTACGCATTCAAGTCAGTAATCCCTGAAAGCGTAAGAAGAGGTGTTACCAGTACACCTACATTTCATCGAATGTATCTCCGTCCCATGATGTGATAGGGGGCGAGCCTATCGCCATACCGGTAATAATTCCAGACTCCGGACTTATACTGAGCATTTCGTAAAAACCAATCTCACTTTACCCGACCCGGGGATCGAACCCGAGACCTCAGCGTTGGCCTCAATCGTAACGTGTACGCATTACAACTGCCACCACCGAGGTAGTTTGTGGTATTTGTATGAAATTTTGTGTGCATATCGGGTAGGTCTGAGAATCGGCCAGGTCTGAGAATCGGCCAACATCTATTTTTCATCCCCCTAAATGTCAAGGGTGGTCCACGCCTAATTTTTTTTTTTAAATATTAGACAAAAAAAATTTTTTTTTATTATTTTATGATACAGCATTAAAAAATACCAACCAATACAACCCTAAATTTTCAACCCTCTACGATCAACCCCTATTTTTTAATAGCGACATTAGTATTTTTGTCAAGCGCGTTTCTCACCGGGACTCGCTCGATGCGCCCACTAGGCTACGTTAATCCAGGAAATAGGCATTCACGCGGGCGGAGCCGCGGGCAACAGCTAGTGCAATATAAAATGTTACTCTGCCTATATAAATGGAGATTCTGAATGTACACGACATTGTGTTTCAATTCATCTAGTGTGTTACAATACGGAAAACGAAATAAAGCAGTTTTCATCTACGGAACTCTAAAACCGTTTCATTTGTGGTATTGAATGTGTTTTATACCATTAATGATCCAAACACTGTCTCACTAGGGACTCTTAGCGACCCCAAACAAACCTTTACTGTCAAACGCACGCTCGCTGGGTGACCAATATAAAATGTCATCTCAGAAAATAAATTGTGTTTTTAAATTGTCCGCTAAACGGGAGAAGTGTGGTGGAAAAATCGGCCAAGTGTGTGGCCACGCAAAGGAGTAGTATAACCGAAAATATCTTATATCTCAAAACTATAAATCTAGCTTGTTGAAACTAATTTTGACTGGAATTTGGAAGTACCTTTTAAGTTATACAACCTTTATTTTTTTCAGCATTTTTCCACCCCGTTGTTTAATACTTAGAGGGGAGACCTTTTTACGACTTTGGACACTCTTATATCAGAAACTAATAACTAACCTCAGTCTCCATGGCGCAGCGGCTGAGCAGCCGGCTGTGAAACGGGAGGCCGCGGGTTCGATCCCCGCACCGATTTTTGTGTGATCCACAAATATTTGTGTCTGGTCTGGGTGTTGTGAGACCGAAAGTCTCTGGTAGTTCCCACCAGAACTATTATCCTGTCGTAAGATACCCACGACACAAGACTCTTTATCTTACTGTCGTAAACTCACTATCACTTTTTGTTCGTTAAAAATAAATAACTTCGTCAGCATGTTTAATAAGTTTAATAGTATTTACACATTAAACGCAAAATTATATTACTGTTCACAATTTATTACACTTGGTATGATTAGTCCCAATCAAACTGCACTTGAGCAGCGTTTCCACGAAAGAGTTCTTAGCACGACTAAGTCTTCTCAAATAATAACGCACCCTCTTATACCTCAGAAAATCACCTCCACCACGTCTCAATGTTATTATCTACCCGCTTTACATAGTTATACTCCTGAGTACCTTCACTAACACCGATAATGGTGCTATTACTAATATGAGGGTAACGCTGTGGGGTCAGGACTATGTGTGTGACTGTTGGGTGTATTTATCTATCTATTTATATAAAAAGACATTAAGCAATATATATCTGCATAATTTTATCCTAGGACCTATCCAATGATACCACATATATCAATGTGCAATTGAAATAAAATCATCCTTCATTTATACGTATGAAGAGTCGCCTCAATTTTATTGTTTCAATTTAACTACAAATTTTTGCAGCCATTCAAAGAATATACTTATTATCAAGATTTCATCCATATAGTGCTATTAGTCTCCGAGTAAATGGCTATTACTTACGGACAGACAGACAGACGGACATGACGAAATTATAAGGGGTTGTTTTTGCCATTTGGCTATAGAACAGTAAAAAGTAGTGTCTGCAGCAGATATAGGTTATATAATAATTTTACAAACCTTTGTGACTCGCTTTGTTTAGTAAATCCTATTATCCTAAACAATAAATGTGAAAGTTTGCATCATTAGAAGTTACGTGAGACGAGTATTATTTTATTAATACCAAACGACAGTAATCACTTTAACTCATAGTTTATTGGTTACATTTACAATATTACTGCATTACAGACCACAAACCCCATGTCAGGATTCTCTTACCCGACGTTACTTTCTCAGACACCCTCAATACACCAATAAAAACAGAATACACTAACAGGATGATTGTAAGTTTCTGAATCTGGATGTTTGTTAATCAATCAACGGTTGAACGCATAGGAATGAAAATTGGCACACGAGATCATAACCTGAGATAGGAGATACTCTCTACGTGGAGTTGCTGCTATTTATGGGCAGGGACCCGCTCGTTTTGTCGCTCAATATAATATAAAATAACGTTTAACAGAACCGACTTTAAATAATAATACTGAAAAGTCAAAAGTGCAATTTTATTTGACCGGTAGCGACACAGGAACTGACTCTAAAGAGAATAGAATATATATTAGAAATAGTTATTTTTGACTTTACAGTGTTTTTATTTTGAAGTCGGTTTCAAAGTTTTGTTAAACATTACTTTATTTTTAAATTTTTAGTAGTAGTTACAGCAATAGCATGTAAAAACACAATCGCGACGATTGTACTGTTATCCGTTGAGGAGTTTTTTTTTACTCCGTACTCCGTCATCAGATCTTAACCAAATTAAAATGGGACCACACGGGAAGCACCAGCTTTCAAATAAAATCATCAAAATCGGTTCACCCAGTCGAAAGTTCTGAGGTAACGAACATTTAAAAAAACAGTCGAATGGATAACCTCCTCCTTTTTTGAAGTCGGTATAAAAGAAAGAAAATTAAGCATACAATTAACACAGCGGAACGGAAGCTTTTGAATTTGAATACCCTTTAATTTTATCGCCTTAGTTCCATTTTAGCAATCAAAACGTAGTTTAACTAAACGGGGTTTCAAAAGAAAAACTAAACTGAGCTATGATTATTCCCGTTTTTCCGAGCTATGCAAAATGAAATGCAAATTTACGAATGTTCGTTAATTTCTACCACTGTATAAATACAGCGTATAAAAAGCGGCGAGACTAGCGGGAAGTGGTAACCACCGACGAGATAGAAATCGCAGCTTCGAAATCATTCGTTAAATATTTGTGGATCACACAAACATCTTGTCTCTGTCCGGGAATCGAAACCTCAGCATTATTTAAGACCTGGCTAATGGTCCACTGCGCCATGGAGGCTGTCATTCGTAGATACGAGTATATTACAATATATTAGAGTATATTATTTACAAGGTGGTAGGTCCCTCGTATGCGAGAGGCTGGCTGGGTTGGTACCACCGCTTTGTCTATTTCTGCCGCCAAGCAACAGTGTGTAAGCACTGTTGTGTTCCGGTATTAAGGACATTGAAGCCAGTGTTATTACTGGGCATTTGAGACTTAACACCTATGTCTCGGGGTGACGAGCGCAGTCCAGTGTCATACAGTGCTTTGTTATTTAAAGTTCTGTATGGCGTTGCTTCTGTTTATGAGCAGGCGTGGCTTACCATCAGGCGAGCGAGCTGCTCGTCTCGCCATTCAAGCTAAAAAATTATTAACCGGTAAAAGAAATATCTTGCGGAAACCTGCATACCTGAGAATTCTCCATAAAAAGGTATATGAAGTCTACTAATCCGCATTAAGCCATCGTGGTGAACCAAGGACTAATCCTTCTTATTAGTAGAAGCAACCCTTATCTTGCAGTGGGGCAGTATAATTCGAGGCTGGTGTTATTACATACATATACAACGTGTAACAAACAGGTGTGGTCATTAAAGGTCATTACGTACACTTCAAAGTGAGTATAATTATTATATACTGGATCTTTACAAAATCGAGACATCCTAAAATTTTACGTTAATTTTATTCACTCGTTTATTTAGATTGATAAGATCATAGAATGGATAGCATCACTATTCATTATGAACGACACTTACATTTTAATAAACGTGATTTTTTACATATATGACGAAGGAGATCTATATACTGACTTATGTAATAGACCGGTGACCGTGTCACCAGTCTAGATTTATTTATTTAACGTTTAAACTTCAAGCAGATAATGAAAAGAACAATTTGGATGATTACTAATTATAATTATTTACTTTATTATTTAGTTACATTTGATCTTTTGTAAAACAACACGGATCAACAATTTATTTTGGAATCAACGTTATATTCGCGCCTACAGTGTGATCATCCCGAGAGTCAACACACTAATGCGCTCCACTCTTTTTTTTTTTTTTTTTGTGGATGGACGCTTGCTGATAGCCTGACCGTGAGTCGGCTTTAGTCAGCGACACCGGACTTTCGGGCGAATGCTTGTAGACACTCCAGCCCTAAGGGCTCCACTCGTTCTGCAGTGCGTTTATATTGCCAGCTGTCATTGCTCCCACCCATTCCGACACTACATCGGAGTGTGGGTAGATAGAGCCACAATTATTTCGAGATCTACCTACAAAACAGTATTCTGACCACCGTTACATGCGATAGTCAATTCAATTACATAATTTAATAACTAATTGATTACTTCTGAACAGATAAGTTATCTCGGCGCATAAATAACATTATAAGTAATTATTTCAAACAATAAACAATCAATTTATAAAAACGAATCTTGCTATGACACCACTTGTCGGAGATGTTCCCCCGACATATACATATGCACTCACGCCTGTAATCCCCGAAGGGGTAGGCACAGGCAGACCAGTACACCCACATTTCGCTGAGCATATTTCCGTCCCACGATGTGATATGTGTGAAGTTCGCACTTATAGGCTTAGGATAGGCTCGCGCCTATCGCCATACCGGGCACAAATTCCAGACTCTGGGCTGATACTGGGCATTTCTTAATTGAAAATCCCAATGTCACTTTTACCCGACCCGGGGATCGAACCAGAGACCTCAGCGTTAGCTTAATCGTAAAGCGTACGCATTACAACTGCGCCACCGAGGCAGTAATCGTCATATATATTTGTTTTTATTTGATATTAATTATAAATACAGCGGGGATCAAGTTATACTGGTCGGTCGATAATGACTCTTTGATTACGGATGACGTGAAGTAATTAGCAGCTTTTTGAGTGCAATCGAATATACACGTGTCTGCCTTTGATTATGTTCTCTTCGATGTCTCTTTCGACTTGTTTATTTATGGTCAATTTTAGTATGAATTCTGTTTACCTACTAAGCTAAAACTAAATTAAGTTAAGGCCGACGATCCTAAATTGACTTTCGTCACTAAACGTATTTACATATTATGTCAAACTTTCATACTATTAGACGTTTTTTAAACAGGTTTAGTCGTAAATCTCGATTTAGGATCGTCGTGCAAGTCAGCCTAAGAAGCCATGTCAAATCTCGCCGCTGATGTAGTAGAACAATATTCAAAAAACAAGTCGAGTTCGACCACTACGCGGCTACTAGTAAACTTTAACTATGTTACATTTCAAACTCCTCCATGCGCACATATTGTTTACAAAGGCTTCTAAAGTTTTCTCTACACGTATTAATATATAGATTAGTGTTAGACAACCTCCGTGTCGTAGTGAGCGAGTAGCCGAATGCGAAGTGAGAGGCCGTGGATTCGATTCTCGCACCGAAATAAAATGTTTGTGTGACCCACAGATATTTGTTTCGGTCTAGGTATTGTGCGACCGCAAGCCCCTCGTAGTTCCTGATACCCACGATACAGGTTAACCTAATGTGGGGTCAGTACTATGTATGAATTGTTAGCGGTGACCATATCAAACGACAGTAATCACTTGAATTCATAATTCATTGGTTACTTTTACAATGTTACTCTGCTTTACAGACCACAAACCCCATGTCAGTATTTTCTAGAGACCGCTCTCTAATTATAACTAAAACAACTAGAAAGGAATAGTAAACCAGCAGAGCTACCGCGTAATGAACTATATCGACTGAACACTGATCTTTGTGAACTGGAGACTGTCTGACTGACTGCGGGCAAAAGACCCCCATTTATGACGATAACCTCTTTTTTTTTTTTTTTTTTTTTTTTTTTTTTTTTTAGGTTTTCCAGCAGACTTAACACTAATAATACAATAAAACTTACTAAATATCTTAAGTTATAATGCAAGTCCAATTTAGGAAAACTCATCATGCACTTAGTATATGATACATATTTTCGAGCGGAACTTATTATGTGAGCACATATACATGTATAAAGCACATGTATATATATATATATATATATATATATATATATATAGTACATACATACTAGAAGGGCTCACGCAAACAGCGTCCAACAACAAACAACCCAATCTCTCGAAGCAAAGTAGAAAATTGATATGTAAAATATAGATGTAAAAAGATATGCAATAAGAGCATCCACTAACAACTATTACAATGTTTTATACTTAAACATCAAGTTTTTAAAACTGAGCAATGAACAATTTAATACGTCAACCTGCAGAGATTTGAATAGGATATTATGTTCACGACTAATTCTTGCGATAAGACTGTGGGTGCCAACATTTGTTCTATATCTCTTATTTGTAAACGGGTGAAAATTGACTATTCTAGCACCCTTCCGAGGAACAGTAAAAGAAAATTTTGAGATTAGCTCAGGACAATCAATTGAGCCAGTCAGAATCTTGAACAATAGAATTTGATTTCTTAGGTTTACGCGAATATTACACATTGAAATAAAACTAGTTTATACGGATTTTATCGCGGTTTAATTTTTATTTTAGTTAGTATATAAAATAGATTGTGACTGTGGACTCTCCTATATCGGACAAACTAAAAGAAGCATAGGGACCCGCGTAAAAGAACACATAGCTGATGTTAAACACCGACGCTCTACGAAGTCTGCAGTTGCTGAACATTCAGATCAAGGCTCCAAACATTACCTTAGATTTGACAAACCACAAATCCTTGCCAAAGAACACCGATTCCTACCTAGGATGATTCGCGAGGCTATTGAAATTAAGAAACACCCAAATTTCAATAGAGAAGATGGTTGGAAGCTTGCACAAGCCTGGGATCCAATTATACATTTAATTAAATCGGAACCCAAAAGACCAACTGCCAGACCTCAAGATACCGTGAGCTCTTTCTGCGTAGATCGGACTAGTGTCAACTAACTTTTTAAATAATTAAAAATAAATGTATAATTTTAAAATGAAGGTAGCTATTGTAACATTAACTTTTCGAGACGACCTACACCTCAGTCTCTCCCGTGACCACGAAGGCTGAAAAGCTTTCGAAACGTCGGGACTAAAATAAAAATTAAACCGCGATAAAATCCGTATAAACTAGTTTTATTTCAATAGAATTTGATCTGCAATCCAACGTCGACTTTCCAAACTTATCATATAAAAGCTAGCTAAACGGTCAGCATACGATGTAAGCAGGTGTTTTTTCTTTTGGTGTACAGTAAGAAAGAAAAGAAAGCGTTTTTGAATTTTTTCAATCCTATCAATATGACATTGGTACGAAGGATTCCAAATGCTCGACCCATAATCCAGTAAACTACGAACTAAAGCAGTGTATAAGAGCTTTAATGCCAATATATTTTTAAAATGCTTACAGTTGCGCCAGATAAATCCCAACATTTTAAAGGACCTGTTTATTGCACTGTCTATATGGAGAGTATAAGAAAGTTTCTTATCTAATATAATGCCTAAATCTTTTATATTATCTACTTCTTCTAGTACTTTTACACCAAGCTTATACGAGGTGGGAATAGGTGATGTTTTTTTTTGTGAATTTAATATGCTTACATTTGTCGATATTCAAAGGGAGTTTATTTCTGATTGTCCAGTTCAAGATGCTGTCTAAATCGAGTTGAAGTAGTTGAGAATCTTTAATATCACGTATACTCTTGTAAAGTTTTAGATCATCAGCGAAAAGTAAGAATTTAGAATGTTTAATTTCATTAGCAATGTCGTTAATAAATACCAGAAACAAAATCGGACCTAAATGTGACCCCTGAGGTACTCCAGTACTGGCTACATAAAATGACGACTCATAGCCACAAACTACAACTTTTTGATTACGATGTGACAGATAAGATGAAAACCATTTAAGAAGACTGCCGTGAACTCCCAGCGAATTAAGTTTTTGGACCAGAAGTCGGTGGTCAACTCTGTCAAATGCCTTACTTATATCTGTGTAGATAACATCTGTCTGATAGCCATCGTCAATAGCTGTAGTTAAGTCTGAGGCAAAACAAGCAAGATTCGAAATTGTAGATTTTCTACTACGAAATCCATGCTGTTCAGGTATCAGCAGGTGTTTAAGATGATGTGTGAGATGAGGGCAAATGAGTGATTCAAAGACCTTACCCAATATTGAGAGAAGAGATATGGGACGATAATTTATAATATGATTGGGGTTACCACTTTTAGGAATCGGTATAATATTAGCTTCCTTCCAAACAAGTGGAAATACCCCTAATGACAACGATCGGTTATAAATAATGTTAAGTGGTACCGATAGGCTTGCAGCACAGTTGATGATAAAAATGGCAGGAAGGCCATCCGGACCAGCACCAAGACTAGATTTCAATTTTAAGAGGGCTTTTTTGATGGAATTTATGAAATGTAGATGCTGCTTAGGGTATTACAAATTGGAATATTAGAGATCGACGGGAGATGGTACTTCATTAAGTTGGCAGAATTGGGATAATTATAGCTTATATGGCTGCTAGTATTTAGCGTGAAAACTGAAGAGAAGTGGGTAGCAAATGCATCACAAATTGCAGTCTGGCAGGTTAATTTCTCATCATTAAAGAATATTTCGCTCGGTACGGTCTCAGCAGTTTTTCTTTTGTTGCGAATATATGTCCAAAATGCTTTTATGTTATTCTTGGTGATGGAAGTTTCCAAAGAATCTTTATAATTTTTGTAACAGATGTTTATCAATTTGTGACATCTTCTCCTGGCTTCAACATAATCCAGTTCATCTAAGGGGTTTTTATATTTCCGGTATCTAAGTCGATGCTTTTCGGACTCTTTAATTAGTTTTATTAATTTTGTAGTATACCAAAAAGGGAATGATCCTCGATATGAATTTGAACGTGGTACATATTTATCAATAAGCATCTTAATTTTAGAAAGAAACTGTTCAACCATGCCGTCAACACTATCCACTGAGCCCAATGATCGATGCCAATCAACGTTGTTCAACTCTGCTACTATTTTTGAATATTCGGCGCGAAAGAAGTTATGTCTCGATATAGATTTTTTGGGTAGGTAATCAATTGAGGGACAAGTAAATTTCAAGATTAAAGGCGGGTGATACGGATCGATCTTAGATAGGTAGTCAGGAGCAACATAAACTTTAAGGTTTTTATTGTTACAGAGGATAAGATCAAGAACTTTGTTGTCTTTATTACTGATTAGGTTGTATTGTTCAAGATTGTGCAAAGCTAGAAAATCTGTGAGCAAATTAGTTAATACCGAATAAGAGGAGCTTTTGTTTATGGAAGCGGCATGGTTTCCCATAGAATTTGTCCAATAGATATAAGGTAGGTTAAAATCACCGACTATAATAAAATCGTTAGGACCGAGAGAAAATAAATTGTTACTTAAAAAATTTAGCTGACTTTCAAGCATTTCAAACCGCATAGGTGGAGGCAGATAGAGAGCACAAATATAAACATGTTTTTTAACTACTTTCGATTGGATGTTGATAGAGATCCACAAGTCCTCACCAGGGCTTTCATGTTGACTTAAACGTGTAGAGTTGAACTTTTTAGATACCCCAATTAAAACCCCTCCACCGTCCTGTTTGACACTACTTGAAGAACTGCGATCTCTTCTAAATATATTATAAGAGCTATTTAAAACTTCAGCGTCTAGAACACTGTCATTTAGCCAAGACTCTGTAATTATTATTACATCATAGTCACACTTAAGACTAGATAAATACAAATCTTGAAGTTTACCACGAATGCTTCTCGCATTCTGGTAATACATTTTTAACATAGCCATTTCTGCAAATGACTTATCAATATAAAACACTTATAAAAATCTAGTTTTTGAGATCTTCCAGCATACTGATATTCTTTACCCATATGGCAGGCGAAGAGTCATCCTTCCTCAGAAATATGCGGCCACGGCGAATCCAACAATACTTATATTGCTTGTCTCTCTTTACAGCTCGAGCTTGCGCATGGAGATTTCTATTCCATAAAGAAAGATGTTCTGCAACAAATATAGCTTGCTTGTCACCGCCAAATCCTAAGTGGTGGCTGTTCAATTTGTCGGTTGGATTAGATTTATTAAATTTTATGCAGGCAGCCAGAAGCTCATCGCGGGTGCGAGGAGAAGGCAGCCTGACAATTATTGACTTCGGCCGTTTCGACACAGGACTAGACTTAGCGACTCTGGTGCAGGACAAGATGTCCTTTTCGGCCAAGGGAAATGTGATTGTATTCGCAAGCTGAAGAACTGTAGGGATCAAATTCTCATTAGAATGCTCTGGAACACATTGTATCTCAATATTGCACTCCCGTGCATGTTGTTCTATTTGCGAAAGCTGTTGTTTTAACTCAGTGACGTCGGATTTAAGTTTAAAATTTTCAGTGCGAAGATTCTTCGACTCTGCACGGATATTTTCAATCTCGTTTTTCAATACCGCAACTCTTTTATTTATACCATTTACCTACTCTTCAACAACTATATTGCACAATTATTATTTCAGTTTACTCAACGTTGCTTTCCCAGACACCCTCAATACACAAATAAAAAGAATACGCTAACAGACTCTTGGGTGTATTTTTTATTATTATTTATTCATATTAGTGTTAGATACCAAAATCCATCTATCTATTTTTCAAAAGAACCAGAAAAGTTTTGACTGTAATCCAAGAAAACCTCGTTCTAAAGACCAATGTTTAATGTTTTTCTGATTAAATAAAATGCTTCTTTTAAATCCTTCATTAAGCCTTCATTAGCTTAGTTCTACTGCGGCCTTGCCTAATGAAACCCTTTCTGAAATTCATGGTTGAAGGTAAACTTGTTTGGGCAACTGGAGTTACTTTCTCTTTAATTATAGAAACGGGTACCATCATGGGACCAACGTGTATATTTGCGTTAGTGTTTAGTTGTTACATGTAAAAGTTTGTACTATTTTTTTTGTATATATGAAGTAAGTTTAACTTAAAACCGGCCAAGTTAAAGTCAAACCTTGCACAGTGAACGGTTCCGTAGTCAGGATGAGTTAATATTGTAAATAAATACACACATACATACGCACTCACGCCTGTAATCTCCAAAAGGGTAGGCAGAGCTGTAACCAGTACACTCACATTTCGCAGAGCGTATCTCTTTATTTATTTTTTATTACATAGGCCGGCAAACGAGCCAATAATACCAAAAGAATCATGGGTGCGTTGCCGACCTTCAAGGAATGGGATAATTAAGGGATTGGGAAGGGGAGGGGGTTTGGGCCTCCGGATATCTCACTCACCGTACGAAACGCAGCAGCAAGCTGCTACTTTACGCCGGTTTTCTGTAAAACAGTGGTAATGACCCGGACGAGCCGACCCATACATGCTGTAGACAAAAGTATCTACCACTCATAAAATCGTATCTCCGTCCCGTGATATGATAGAAGGCGAGGTTATCGCCACACCGGGCACGATTCCAGACTCTGAGCTGATACTACGCATTTCGTGATAGAAAAACCCAATATCACTTTTACACCAGGGATCGAACCCGAGACCTCATCACAGCAGTCTTAACGCGCATTACAACTGCGCCACCGAGGCAGTCAGATATTATTTCATTAATTTCAGCACTGAATTCTGTAGTACAGAAACAATAAATTCCATCACACCGTACGCCATATACCGAGAGTGAACACGCCATGAATGGACGGGAAGACAAAAGAGCCGAGAGGTATTCAAGCTGTCCCAAACAGACCCACTTGGATAGAAAATTGCGAGACACCGCACGTCAATCAACGCCTCTAATTAATTACTGACTCTTTTGAGGTTTTATTATATCGCGTATGGATTCATAATATCAGCCCTGTATTATACATTGTCCAACGGGCACGGGGAATCTCTTCGGCCTCTCATGCGAATAAGGCCTATTCTACCTCGCTGGCCTAATGCGGGTTGGTAATTAGAAATTCTTATAAAGAATTCTTAGGCATGCAAATTTACCTCGCGATGTTTCCTTCACTGTTAAAGCAAGCGATATTTAACAATGTATAGTAATTTAAAGAAGTCAGAGGCGCATGGTTTTAAGGCTGGTATCGAATCTTCAACTATCATCTTAGCAGTCCATACCACTCTCCGCTGAGCTAGCGTATAATATAATTTCATTATCCGACTTCAAAAAAGGAGGATGTTCTAAATTTCTCTATGTCCATAGGCGACTATCGATATTATATTTGGACTGCACTGTATTTAACATTAACTTTGCTGCGGCAAGATAAATAAAAAGACAGACAGACAGTCAGACAAATTGCGTAGGCCTTGTAAAAGGCCTCGTTGGCAGCCTTTGAGTACTAAGCCCTAAAAAACGTGTCGAATTGAGAACCTAATTTTCATCCTTAAAATCAATCAAGAAGAATAAAGGGAAATCAGACACAAAATAACTCAGAATTTTAAATTACAAAGTACTGAACTGCACTCGTCATCAAGGGGTATAAGATTTTAAGCCTCGTAATACCCAGTAAATGGCTTGAATGTCTTTCAAACTGGTATAGAATAATGCTTCCACGCTACTATTTGCTAGAAATAGACAGAATTGTGGTACCTACCACAAATGAACTCTCCAATACGAGAGAATAGGGCAGTTTCCTATATTGAATTTTATACATTATTTTATAAGCAACAGAAAATGATACGCAAAAGAAACCCATTTATTAAAACACAATCAAAATTGGTTTGGAAATGTGCCCGCAGTTATGACTTTAAATGTTGGTATGAGGAAAAGTGGGTGCGTAGTAGGGATATCTCACTATCTCGCTTGTACGCGTGCACCATAATGAACATTTTACACAGTGACGTCAAAAATTGCGTCGTCTTTCATTTGACAATTACCTCTTCTACAGGATTTGAATGGCTTCTTACTTATTTATTTTTGGTCCGATTTATAGAATTCTTTCTGCAATAGATTTTGAGTAACGTAAGTTCCGTTGATTGATTTAAATAATAAAAAACATCTAGTCAACTACCCTATTACCACCATATAGATTATTTATACAGGCGATCAATTATAATTAATGAAACTGCCTCGGTGGCGCAGTTATAATGCGTATGCGTTACGATTGAGGCTAACGCTGAGGTCTCGGGTTCGATCCCCGGGTCGGGTAAAGTGGTATTGGGTTTTTCTATTACGAAATGCTCAGTATCAGCCCGGAGTCTGGAATTTGTGCCCGGTATGGCGATAGGCTCGCCCCCTATCACATTGTGGGACGGAGATACGCTCGGCGAAATGTGGGTGTACTAGTTACACCTCTGCCTACACCTTCGGGGATTACAGGCGTGAGTGCGTATGTGTACAAACCTTAATTTCTTTCTACCTGGCGTTATTCTGGGTAAGTGCCATGGTCCGCCTTCCACTTTGTCCAATCTTGAGCATCTTCCATAGTGCAACCATTGGCTTTTATGTCTCCCTCTAATATGTAAAACCAGCGCTTCTCAGATCCTCTATGGGACCATAACCTTAGTAAGATTTGGCACAGGTTTTTCCAATAAACGTACTGCTGTCTTTATTTCTACCTGACGCTATCCTGGCTATTGCCAGGATCCGCCTTCACTAAGACGCCTCCACTTCGCCCGGTCTTGAGCATCCTCTGTAGTAAGACCATCTGCCTCTAATACGTCAAGCCAGCGTTATTTGGGCCGTCCGCGGGATCGTACTCCTGGTACGTTCTAGCAAAGGCACTTGCGACCGACGTACTCCTGTGGTTTCCTCAAAACGTAACCAAACCAAGCGACATTCTCTTTTTCTGCCTAGCGTTATCCTGGCCTATTCCCAGTGATTGAGCCACACTGTAGACACTTGTCTACAGCATGAATGGACCGGTTAAACCGCGTCGATACCACTGTCTCACAGAAAACCGACCTTAAGTAGCAGCATGCTGCATTTCGTACGGTGAGTGAGATATCCGGAGGCCTAAATCCCCCCCCCGCTTCCCAATTCCTTAATCATCCCTTTCCTTTAAGGTCGGCAACGCGCCCATGATTATTTTAGTATTGTGGGCGTACATGGACGGTGGAGATCACTTACCATCAGGTGACCCATTTGCTCGTTTCCGACCTATGACATAAAAAAGGGTTCGCCTTCTCATAACATAGATTTAACAAAGTTTTTATTATATGGGGTGACACGCCGTCTGACCCCTAAAAGCCACAACGGGAATCAAGTTTCGCCATTGCCTTGTGCGTTAATTGGCAGAGTGTAGAAACGTGCAGGTGAGGTTGGTTTTGGGCCTAAGTATTCCAATTAAATATTGTAAAACCTTATGCTGTAATAATTGTAAACTAGTTTTGAAAAGAGCTACGCTGGAGTTTCTTGCTCGTTCTTCTCGAGCGAAACAGCATTCCGAACTAGCAGTAGAATTTGAAGGAATCTAAATAATGTATAACATTTTATGGATTCAATAAATATTTTGAATTTTAAGATGTTGGTGGTCCACTTATATGGGACATTCCTGAAGTTTACTTGCCACGTCGCGGACACCAAAGCAAAAACAGATTAAACGAACCAATCCATTCAATTTATTGTACACTTCGTTACATCTGTTATAGTGTCACAAAAGGAATTACACGATAGACTGCCTACGCAAGACGTAAGAAAAATCTTGTAAGGTACAATGTGATTTTTATAGAGACATCTTGTGTAGTCCATTTCTGTGACAGTATTTCGCGTAGGTGGATCAATTTTTTTAGGTGTGTAAGAAATACAAGGAACGGGGCATTGTTAAATAACATCTTTTATTACATACCTTCTAAAACTCTTATGGAGAACTTCTCAGGTATGCAGGTTTCCTCACGATGGTTCCTTCACCGTTAAAGCAAGTTTATTTAAAAATGAATACACACGTAACTTAGAAAAGACAGAGGTGCATAATCTTGGGGCTGATTTCGAACCTGCGACTTATGTACGTCTTAGTCACTAAGCGTAATAGGATAATAAAGACAATAAATTTCAATATTTGAATCTTCTCGAAAGATAAATGAATAAAACAATATAGCTTGGCACGTTAAATTCAAAATTGATATTTATTCTTAACTTCAAATTAAATGTAATTACATAATCACTTACATTAATTAAGTATATATTTCACATGTTTTATTTACATTTAACATTATTGTACTCGGTTGGTATACTTTTTCATTATATTTAACTGTTATAAATTACAATTTTCGTAACATATAAATTATACGGGCGGAGAAATTGTATTTGTTTTATGGAATTCTCAGCGCATTTGGTGGCGTACGGATAAATCAGGTACCATTCATATACAGACACGTGCACACACGCACCGACACAAACATAATATTCCGGCCGAGAATTGTTAGTCGTGTGTGTTGCTAGATGTAAATATGTTCATAAATAATGTATGAAGCAATATTATTATGTCTGTGCTGGTACGTGTATGGTACGTACGGTGTCTGTAAATATGAATGGAGCTTTTGGTATGGTACGAATCACGAGCATGATTTCCAAGGTAGTAGGTCCCACATATGCGAGAGGCCGGCTGGGTTGGTACCACCGCTTTGTCTATTTCTGCCACCAAGCAACAGTGTGTAAGCACTGTTGTGTTCCGGTGTGAAGGAAATTGAAGCCAGTGTAATTACTGGGCCATTATGAGACTTAACACCTTATGTCTCGGTGACGAGCGCAGTCCAGTGTTATGCAGTGCTTTGTTATTTAAAGTTCTGTGTGGCGTTGCTTCTGTTTATGAGCAGGCGTGGCGCTTACCATCAGGCGAGCGACCTGCTCGTCTAGTCATTCAAGCTAATATTTTTTTTATACGAAAATAGAAAAATGGATATTTGACTGAAGCCAAAACGGTATTCTGCTAACATTTTTAAATGACACATGCCCTTATATAATAATTTCTAACTTAAATAAAATTAAATCAAGAAATTCTAACTTTAAAGTTGATCTCATGGATGATTGCTTCCATTTGGAAGCGTCATCTTGCTGACACGTGCGTAACGACTCGCTTTAAATGTTCGCCAGCTATTAAAATAAACGAGCCTTAGCTCCTTAGTTCCAGGGAAAGCCCGGTGAGGATTAAAATGTATTATATAAAATGGTGTGAGGATGAAGTAGTAAAATGTTGTTAGAATATAAATACCGAACTTCGGGATTAGGGCAGACGAAGCAAAAGTTATGATTTACAAGATTATAATTATACGTGTTACAGAAAGGTGTGGTCATTTTAAAGCTATATACAGATTACCGAATCTTATCAAAATCTAGGAATCTTAAAATGTCACGTCAATGTAAACTCGTTTATTATGATCGATAACATCGATCACATCACTATTAAAAAAAAGAAGGTGCTTGTTTATGTTTTAGCAATGAAATCTGATTTGATACTACGGGGGTGAAATACTTATAACGTACACTATGAGTTGCTTAAGTTTGACCACACCTTTCTGTAACACCTTGTATATGAAAGTTGCTAATCAATGATGAACAAGCTAAGGTTAATTAGTGTCAAAAGAAATAAAACGTAAGTTGTGGCTGTAGAATGCGAATCACCTCCGTACAGCTACAATTATGGATTTTTAATTTTTGAAGTTTTCCTTTTTTATCAAAAACTTTTTATACGATACGCTCATCCTAACTTTCCCTAATTCGGTCTGATGGTTATTCTCAGAATTCATAATTTTGTTGTAAAAATAATCGCTTTTATTATGTGTTTTTCCTTAACATTGCCGAGACAAAACATTTCATCTGAATATTCAATTAAACGTAAAACCCACACGAAATTTAAATGGATCCTCATCAAATTTGACTCCTGTTTGCTCTCATCTAAAGAGTTTATTTTTACATCCATGTTTAATGTAAATTCAACCATAACTCCTGAGAATAAAGATTACTTTAGATATACAATTCCTCCGCCTCTGAAAATACATTTTAAAACGACAATATACACAGCAAATGTACAACGATAGTGAAACGTTATCCAAAATCATGGTGGTTTTGTATGAGAATACTTAGAGATATAGATATAAAAACATAAACAAGTATTTGCACTTCTAATTTAGAAGCTACGGAGTTATTTCCGTGTTGCATCGCTGCTGGCGTCTCACCTGTGGACAAAAATAAGCATCTATACTTAATAATACATTTTTGAAATAGTTCTTATTAATATATTATGTAGAGGTAGAACTAAATCTCACTAATATAATAAATACCCTTTTTATAGCATAGGCCAGCAAATCAGTCATTTGATGGTAAGTGATCTCCACCGCCCATGTACGCCCACAATACTAAAAGAAAGGGATCGGGAAGGGGAGGGGGATTTGGGCCTTCGGATATCTCACACACCGCATGAAATACAGCGAGACAGTGGTAATGACCCGGTCGAGCCGGCCCATTCATGCTGTACACAAAACCGTCTACAGTGTGGCGCTACCACTCAAAAAACCTCAACCACACAAAAAAACTTAAATATACAAGTGTGGATGTTTGTGAAATTGGATTAAACGTAGTTTAATGAAATTTGACACACAATTAGACTATGACGTGGATTATGAGATGGATATATTTTAATATTAAATAATGAATTAAAAAAAACATTGGTCATGCAAGCATTGATTCCTTTAAATCAAACAATGATCATAATATTAGAACTGTTATATTAAGATGTACTACAACTAGTCGAAGTTTCTTCTACGTTAATGGAAGAAGCCTTTGCTCCACAAACGAGAGGAGGCTCGTAATGTAGAAAAATGAAATAAAACTAGTTTATACGGATTTTATCGCGGTATAATTTTTATTTTAGTCCTATTTTACACTCCCTCTCCCGTGACCACGAAGGCTGAAAATCTTTCGAAACGTCGGGACTAATATAAAAATTAAACCGCGATAAAATCCGTATAACTAGTTTTATTTCAATGTTTAATATTCGCGTAATATGAAAATAAGAAATTAAAATGAAATAACTAAAATTTAAATGGTTTTTTAATCCATCCAGTTATTTGTTGCTATACAAACCGTAGATAACCTAAGATATTTTAATACTAGCCCTATATTATACACATCTCACTGATACGGGCCTACTTTACTGAATGTGAAGGGTTAGGCCTTAGTCCACCACGCTGGCCTAATCCGGGTTGACAGACTTCACATATCTTCGAAATTCTTATGAAAAACTTCTCAGGTATGCAGGTTTCCTCACGATGTTTCCTTCACCGTTAAAGGAAGCAATAATTAACAATTAATATACAGCCTCCGTGGCGCAGCGGGCGAGTAGCCGGTTGCGAAGCGTGAGGCCGTGGGTTCGATTCCCGCACCTTGACAAATGTTTGTGAATCCACAAATATTTGTCTCGGGTCTGGGTGTTGTGGGACCGCAAGTCCCTCGTAGTTCTTGATACCCACGATACAGGTTTACCTAGTGTGGGGTCAGGACTATGTGTGTGACTGTTGGGTGTATTTATTTTATTTATTTAATACACACGTAACTGAGAAAAGTCAGAGGTGCATGCTCTTGGGGTTGGTTTCGAACCTGCGACTTTCGTCTTGACAGTCCGAACCACTCCCCGCTGAGCTATCGCTTGTCTAAGATATATCATAAAAATAAATTTCATTTCCCATTATGACAATCCAAAACAAAGACAAAAACCTAGCTCCAAATAAATACCTAATTTTCAAAGTTAAATAACAAAGCCAGTCCTTTATTTAACTTTAAAGAGGAAAACTCACTTAAGACAATTGTGTTTCTTCGGAACAAAAGATTTATTTAATCTCATGTCAAAGTAATGAGTAAATGTAATAACAGAACAAAAGTTGCTCAAACCTTACATAATTATGTTCGGTAACGTCTACCTCCATAGGGAAATAACAAGTCCTTTTTGTCTAATTAAACCTCGTTTAATATTCAGAGCAAACATGGGCGAAGTGGACACATTTTACGAGTGGTAGAGACACAGTGTAGACGATTTTGTCTACAGCATGAATGGGCCGGCCCGTCCGGGTCGTTACCACTGTCTCACAGAAAACCGACGTAAAGTAGCAGCTTGCTGCTGCGTTTCGTACGGTGAGTGGGATATCCGGAGGCTCAAATCCCCTCCTCTTCCCATCCCTTAATTATCCCTTTCCTTTAAGGTCGGCAAGGCGCCCATGACTTGGTATTGTGGGCGTACGTGGGCGGTGGTGATCACTTACCATCAGGTGACCCACTTGCTCGTTTGTCGGCCTAGGCAATAAAAAAAAAGTAACAATTTGTAAAACGCACTTAGTACACCGAATTAAATAAGTCCTCGAACTAGATAGGGTCTTGAATTACTTGCTATTACCCTTTGTAAAGATTCTGCTCCGTCTGGTAGAATAAATTTAGTGGAAATTTAAAGGGTTATTAAAAAACCAATTTCAGTTTTGTATGGAAATATCGAAGCCGAAAAACTTGGATATAAATCATTTCGGAGCATTGAGACGTTTCAGCTTCATATTTCTATTATTTTCTGAAGGGAACTTGAGAAGAAATGCTGATTCAAATTGGATTAGCTTTATTTAATCTTTACAATGATACTTTTCCCAAAATACATAAATTGCTATTGGAGATATTTGTATGTTTGTATGTTGCGATGATTTTGTATGTTCAAAATCATCGCAGTTTTTATTTATAATAGCCGCCCCGCGCGGTTTCACCCGCAACATATAATTGATAGTTAGAACTCGATTGCACCGCCACCTACCGGGTCTAATTGTAAACATATACCATCCAGGGACCCACTTAAACACACACAAAAAAATCATTAAAATCGGTTCAGCCGTTCTCGAGTTTTACGCTTAGCAACTTTAGCCATTCATTTTTATATAATAGATTATCTTATATATAAAATTCTCGTGTCACAATGTTCGTTCCCATACTCCTCCGAAACAGCTGGACCGATTTGTATGAAATTTTGTGTGCATATCGGGTAGGTCTGAGAATCGGCCAACAACAATTTTTCATCCCCTATATGTTAAGGGTGGGTCCACCCCTAAATTTATTTTTATTTTTTAGACATTTTTTGATTTTATTTTTTTTATGATACAGCATTAAAAAATACATACAACCCTAAATTTTCAACCCTCTACGATCAACCCCTATTTTTTAATAGCGACATTAGTATTTTTGTCAAGCGCGTTTCTCACTGGGACTCCGGAATTTTTTTAATCCTGGAAATAGGCATTCATGCGGGCGGGGCCGCGGGCAACAGCTAGTATAGTAATAAAAATCTATTGCATGCATGAAAGATCACCACTTGAGAACGGCTCGATCCATATATCCAATACATACATCCGTACTCACGCCTGTAATCCCCGAAGGGGTAGACACAGGTGTAACCAGTACACCCACATTTCGCCGAGCGTATCTCCGTCCCACAATGTGATAAAGGGAGAGCCTATCGCCATACCGGGCAGAAATTCCAGACTCCGGTCTGATACTGAGCATTTCGTAATAGAAAAACCCAATATCACTTTTACCGACCCGGGGATTGAACCCAAGACTCAGTGTCGGCCTCAGTCGTAACGCGTACGCATTACAAATACGTCATCGAGGCAGGCATGAGAAAAATCGGTGGTAATAGTAAAATGTACCCACTTTGTACAACGTGTACTGTGACTGAAGCAGCTTTGGCGTTGGCAGGTACACACGTGTAATTCCCAGCGTGACGTGGCTCAGCTTTGCCGATCACTAGCTCGCTCGTCTGCCTTCCATTGTGTACGCTCACACCATCTACGAAAAGCAAAACAATATTAAATTGTAGTTTATACAGAAATAACATTATTAATACAGGTTTATGTGGTGGTAGAGCCACGCTGTAGACAGTTTTGTCTACAGCACGAATGGGTCGGCTCGTCCGGTCGTTACCACTGTCTCACAGAAAACCGACGTAAAGTATCAGCTTGCTGCTGCGTTTAGCACGATGAGATATCCGGAGGCCGTAATCCCTTAATCATCCATCATCTCTTTCCTTTAAGGTCGGCAACGCGCCCATGATTCTTCTGGTATAGTGGGTGTATATGAGCGGAGGAAATCACTTACCATCAGGTGACCCACTTGCTCGTTAGTCGGCCTATGCTTTAAAAAACAGAACACCCAATAGTCACACACATAGCCCTGACGCCACAGTAAGATACGAGTCTTGTGTCGTGGGTATCAGACACTACGAAAGACTCTCGGTCCATCCACACCCAGATACGAAACAAATATTTGTGGATCAGACAAATATAAGTCTCCTTTTTTGAAGTCGTTTAAAAAGTGAAGAACATAATACTCTAACATCTCTGTGATATATGTATACGGACCCTGACATGACGTAATTTTATCGAATGTTGACACTTTTCAATAGCTTTTTATTAGCTTCATACGTATGTTTGTAAGTTTGTATGTAACGGAATCATTGAACATGATTTTGACCCCCTTCAAAACGTCGGATTAACTCGAAATTTGGCATATTTATTAAGGGCCGATGACAATTCAATATTTTAAACAATTTGAAATAAAAAATACGCTTTTATAGAAAATCCAACTAAAAAATAGCTTTAAAAAATGCTTTTTTTACAATAAATTCATTTTTTTCTTACACTATTTTTAATTCAAATTTATTAAAATTTACTTTCTATTTTTTAGTTGGATTTTCTATAAAAGCGTATTTTTTAGTTTTTTTTTAACCTTTATTTATTTTTTACAATAAAATCATTTTTCTTACACTATTTTTAATTCAAATTTATTATGAGATATTTGTCGTCGATAGTTTTCCCTCTCGCATGCGAGTTATGTCGTGAGCATAGCTCACAGGAAATCTTTCTAAACAAAACTTCTCATGAACCAAAACAAACTCAATTCCAATTAACTCTAAGGCCCACATACAAATATTGGTTAGTATAAACGGCGTGGGTATTGTTTTGTTTGTTCGTGTTATTCCCCAGCCACTTCGTCTGGATTGAACAATAAGAAAAATAAGTGAATAGACCGTATATATGGAACTGAGAACGCTCCTCTTTAATTCCTCTTATAACCCCCGATATAAAAAGAGGTGCCATAAATTTTACCCCTTTCTCTCGGTCTCTCTCGCTCTCTTTCTCTCTATATTTGTGTGCGTGCATGTGTGTCTATGTGTATGATTTATCTATGGCATCATAGGGAATAAGCAAATGAATCTATTTGAATGCGGTTTATTGTTTGAAAGCTAGTTAGATCGTAATAATTCTTGTCTATATTTAACACATACATACGCACCCACGTGTGTAGTCCCCGAAGGGGTAGGCAGAGGTGTATATAGTACACCCACATTTCTCCGAGCTAATTTCCGTCCCATGATGTGATACAACACAATGGGCACAATTCCAGACGTCAGGCTGTTACTAAGCTTTTCATGGTAGGACAACTCAGTATCACTTTTACTTGACCCGGGGATCGAACTCGAGACCACAGCAGTCGTACCGCGTACGTATTACAACTGAGCAATCGAGGCAGTTTTTATAGCTACAAATGAGTTTTTGTAACTCGAATAAATAAATATATTATAACTAGTTTTTGCTCGCGGATCCACTCACTTGAAAAGCATTTTCCGGGTTAAAAATTAAGCTATAACCGGGATAAAAAGTAGCCTATAACCGTCTCCAAAGTCCCATCTATCTCTGTACGGCAATTCATCAAAATCGATTGAAAGCGTAACAAACAAACAAACTAACCTTAGCATTTCGTCGCTTAGCTAACAATGACGCGCAAGTTAAATTGGCTTAGTTTTCAGGAGAGTCAAAAATCTGAATATCTTTTATGAACATGTGTGATCTAACCAATGAGTTGCGCAGTGACAGAACTATTTGAATAACGTTTGCTTTGTATGGTTTTTTTTGTACATTCATTGGATACGCGCCAAAAAAAAGTTTATACGATGACAATATCACATGGCCAATTTTCAAGTTACACGGATTGTTAGCTAAGCGACGACTTATAATAGGTAGAATTATTTGCCGAAGTGCATTCTGTACTGCATACTACTCAACAGCGCATCGAGTAAACAGGAGATTTCTTTTAAAAATAGGTCAGCAGTTTCTATCTGTATGCTTAACGTTCCTGTATTCACTATAATATGTATTGTGACGGGTTTCAACGTAAAACATTGTATCTCGGGTAAGTTTACTTTAGTTTTTTTTTCCGACTAAAATAAACGGACGAGGGTCTTTAGTAAACATTTAATAATATTTGATTTAATTTCATTTCCTTTCCTTTAATTGAATTTGTAATAATATAATAGGACAGCCTCCGTGGCGCAGCGGGCGAGTAGCCCGTTGCGAAGCGTGAGGCCGTGGGTTCGATTCCCGCACCTTGACAAATGTTTGTCTGATCCACAAATTTTTGTCTCGGGTCTGGGTGTTGTGGGACCGCAAGTCCCTCGTAGTTCTTGATACCCACGATACAGGTTTAACCTAGTGTGGGGTCAGGACTATGTGTGTGACTGTTGGGTGTATTTATTATTATTTATTATATAATAATTTGTGATTAAATTTTATGAATATTTGTGTTTTAGACTTTATGTTGTAAAATTGTAAATGTACTAATATGGACTGTACTTGTCTGAAATAAATGATTTTAACTTAGTTTAAAATTAATTTTATCGACGGGATATTCTATTTGTGTAACCAAAATGTAGATCGATGGATGATTGTTTGTCATCAGAACAAGTACAGCCTAAAGTTGATTCCATTTTAATTTCAAGAAAAATTTCTCTAAAGCGGTGAAATCGGGGATGAAAGACTCAAACTTCATGTATGCATCGGTTTTGATGTTCCATTCACTAAATATAGTGAAATCAAAACTCCTTAACAAAAATAAAACCGACAAAAAAAACTAAAATAAAAAAATGAAATTCTATCATTAAATAGTAGTAGATAGAAGGCACCGATTCAAAATTGTTATATTTTCAGCTTATTACTTTTTGAGTATGTTTTATTTTTGTTAAAAAGTTTTTAGCGTATATAAGGCGGAAGTCATAATTTTTTATTGACATTGTACATTTGATGTTAAAAGTTTTCCTTTAGCCGAACCGGGCATCAAGGGAATTCGTACTGATAAAGCCACTGGGCACATCCATGCATAATGCTTTAGTACGAAAATTAAATTCCACGGACGCGCAACCTTTGTCCGATGAAAATGAAAAATTTATTTATGAATTCTGTAAAATCCTTTCGCATAGATATCAATAGTAATGAACCGTTGAAAACACATTATTTAACAAATTCGGACAGATTTTTTTTTTCATGCAAAAATGTTATCAAATTCCAGTCAACATTTTAAATATTTGCTCGTACATTTTCTAATATCAATATGGCCGTATTTTATGAATTGCGAAAATCTGCGTATAAATTATTCACGATTTAGAATCCATAATGGTGCTATTACCAATGGCGAAACTTGCTCCTTTTGCGGATTGAGATCAGACGGCGGGACACCCCTCATCATACCAAATTCACCGTCCAATCAAGATGGGAAGGCGGACCATGGCATTTTAAAATGGTAGAGCCACGCAATTTAATGCGAAAGAGGTATGCTAGGATCGTAGCAAATCCGTTGTCTCTGCCTAGCCCTATGGGGAACAGTTGTGTGAGTCTATTTATGTGTAGAGCCACGCTGTAGACAGTTTTGTCTACAGCAGGAATGAGCCGGCTCGCACGGGTTGTTACTACTTTCTCACATGGTATGACGACGGCGTACAACTTTGTAATTATTCGACTATGTAAGACACTGAAAGTCTCAAACGGATACAATTTAACGCATGAAACAGATGCGAATATAACAGTAAACTCTTGTGTACAAGGACGCAACATACAGGTTAAAAAAAATATCATATAATGCATCATCAAAAATGACAGTTTCTTGCCTATGATGTAAAAACCAGTAGTACAAACAAAAGTACATAAACAAGTAAGTAAGAAATTAAATCAACCAATACAAAATGAAAGCGTGGAAAGAAATAATACCAACAATTTTAAACATTTTTAAACTCGACGTTTTAAACAATAATCCATTGTTTTACTTACTCAAATCATAGTTGATCATCCTGTTCTCAAAGTACCAGAATACGTAGGAAGGCGGTTCTGTTGACCGCTTTACAACACAGACCAGTCGGAGCATCGAACCCTCGTGGATTATCTTCTCAGATTCACCCACTATTTCAGCGTAGGCGGCTGTAAAAGAATGAGGATTAAGTTTTTAAGGAGGAGACTAGCAATCTCGCTGAGTACGCCCACACCTGCATATAGTAGCTACTCCTCCCAGACATTTGGATTATTTAAAGCACTAACGTGAATAATATTGACGACAGTGAATTACTGGGTATTTTTTTTTTATTTATATAATTGACTAGCCAACAATTGTTTGCACCAATACAAGTGCAAATAAAATTCAATAAAACTTATATAAATGCAACAATTACTTACTGGCTAATACCACATGCACAACTAGGTAAACTTTTGAATTAACTTATATTATCAGTAGACTTAGATATTCTGATAAAGGTAATTGCTTTTTTTGTGTAGTGTAGGTACATACTATTGAAATAAAACTAGTTTTTACAGATTTTATCGCGGTTTAATTTTATTTTAGTTCCGACGTTTCGAAAGCTGTAAAAAAATAGTTTTGTTTCAATGGATATTCGCGTAAACATAATAAATCACTAGGTACATACTATTTTATTTTATTATTATTTTTCAATTTGAACGCAATTTGAGTATGACATGCTCGCTTAAATGCCTGTGCTTGCGACGGCGCGGCGTCATGTACCGGGTCGGTCAATTCCCAGTAACATGGTTGAAGAAGCCGATGGCTGACATGTGTCAGTCGGTCTACTTGACGCATGTGCGTCATACTCGTAAACGGGTGCTGCTTGTGTAGACTAGTCTACTCCGAATGCTTATTATTAATAATTATATTGTAACAATTAATTGGTCTGCTTAGATCCGGATTACTTTTAAATCTTCAGAATTTTAAATGTTTGTATTACTTACTAAGTTCATAAATTATTAAAGTTTTGTATACCAAATATAAATTAATAAAAAAATTCAAACACTCAAAATACCTACAGCTGAGTTTCTTGGTGCTTCTTCTCAGACTATTTAACACCGGTAGATTCTAGACTTGATGTGTAAAAGTGCCCTTGGTGGCCTAATTACTGAATTAAGTCAAATCAAATCAAAATTTGATTTGACTTAATATCTTATGTCTGGGGATGATGATCACAGTGCAGTGTCATGTAGTACTTTGGAATACTACTATTGTTAATGTGAAAGTTTCGACGTTTGAGAATTAGGATGTTTGTTGATCAATCATGCCATAAAGGCTGGATGGATTTGCATCAAATTTGTTACACTGATAAACATTGACTTGGATTAGGACATACGTTACTTTTTATCCCGGATAAGGTAATTTACGCTGCTGGAACCGCGGGTAAAATGTAATTGAACCTACATCTAACTAATCCGTATTGCTGAATTAATGGCTAGTTGTTTCTATCATTAAGCGAGTTACCTGCACGTATAATTTATCACGAAATATTAGATTCAAATTACTGCCTAGCTAATTAATTTATATTGTATTTATAAGCGGGATTCAGGTCTTTGATGAAGTTAGCCAATTCATGTTACGTCAACATATAACAGAGTTTATAAGCAATTGCTTAATTTAGTATTTGATTACTGTTCATAAAGTTTTGCTTAGTATGATTTAATACTGATCAAACTTAGTTTACTTTCTAGCTTCTATGTAGAAATATAATATAAGGGTTTTGTTTTACAAGGTGGTAAGTTTCTCCATTGCGAGAGACCGTCTGGGCGGGTACCACAACTTTGTCTATTACAGTGTGGAAACACTGTTGTGTTCCAGTTTGAAGGACATTGAAGCCAGCGAAATTACTGGGCATTATGAGACTAACATTATGAGACTTAACAACTTATGTCTCAGGGTGACGAGCGCAGTCCAATGAAACATTGTAATTTAAAGTTCTGTGTGGCGTTACTTCTGTTTATGGGCAGACTTGGTGTTTACCATAAGGCGAGCGACTTATTCTCATTCAAGCTAATAAAAATTATTGTATTAGGTACAGCAAAGTGACTACACCATACTTAATGGTAACGACAATTGAATCCAAATAATTTCGAGACAATATAACATTGAGGGAGCAGTGTGTGAGATGCTGTTATTCTTTTTTTTTCAATTTATGTTGTAATATTTATTTTGATTTCCATATTAATATTAACATTAGCTGTCGTATTGGCAAAGAGTGAATAGACGCTGATAATTGCAAACTAGAATAAAATGTTTTAATCATGCTGTGATTTGGAATACTAAATATCAGCAGTATTATATAATACGTTTGAAGGTTATAAAAACTTTTGAGTGGTAGAGCCACGCTGTAGTCACTTTTGTCTGTCCACCACCACTGTCTTACAGGAAACCGCTGTAAAGTAGCAGCTTACTGCTGCGTTTCTTACGGTGAGTGATGTATCCGGAGGCCTAAATCCCCTCCCCTTCCCAATCCCTTAATTATCCCTTTCCTTTAAGGTCGGCAACGCACCCATGACTCTTTTGGTATTGTGGAGATCACTTACCATCAGGTGACCCACTTGCTCGTTTGCCGACCTATGCCATAAATAAAAATTGGAACACTTACCAACTAGAACAAGTTTGAAGAATATACTAGTCGGTGGATGAGTCGGGACTTGACATTCATAGTATCCACCGTCAGCAGATGTTGCAAACCGTATGTGCAACGCCCAATCCTGTAACAAAAATATTGTTTACATGAAATACACACTCACGCCTGTAATCCCCGAAGGCAAACCAGTACACCCACATTTCACCGTATCTCCGTCGCAAAACGTGATAGGGGGCCTATCGCCATATCGGGTACAATTCCAGACTCTGAGGGCTGATACACTTTTCCCCAACCAGGGGATAGAAACCGAGACCTCAGCGTCAGCCTCAGTCGTAACTCGTACGCATTATAACTCCACTAACGTACCACCGAGGCAGTCGTTATTGTTTATATACTCGTAACATGACATAAGCTTATCGACAGCCTCCGTGGCGCAGTGGGCGAGAAGCCGGCTGTGAAGCGAGAGACCGCGGGTTCAATTCCCGCACCAAGACAAATGCCTGTGTGATCCACAAATTATGTTTCGAGTCTGGGTATTTTCTTCCCAGAGAGGTTGAAGTCAGGCAGGCGGCCGGATGTAAAAACTACAAGCCAAATCTTTTTGTAATATGTGTTGAAAAACCAGTCGCGCCGACCCCACTGCGAGTGGAATAAGGGCAGGTGAAAGAAGAACATGACATAATCTTGTATCCCAGATGAAGAAGGTAGAGGTGGAACTAGTGCACTGATTGTTCGCTGAGCTATTTCCTACTCATGTTGTTGTAGGTGGTACTTATGAATGACCATTTGAACTGGCTAGGTTCATCAGTTTTTCAATCAATAGGCCGGCAAACGAGCAAGTGTGTCACCTGATGGTAAATGAGATCCACCGCTCAAAACATCCACAATATCTGAGAAATCATGGATGCGTTGCCAACCTTAAAGGAAAGTGATTAGGAAGGTCAGGATGATTTCGGCCTCAGGATATCTCACTCACTGTACCAAATGCAACAGCAAACTGCTACTTCACATCGGTTTTC
Organism: Mimas tiliae; assembly: GCA_905332985.1. Taxonomy (NCBI): domain Eukaryota; kingdom Metazoa; phylum Arthropoda; class Insecta; order Lepidoptera; family Sphingidae; genus Mimas; species Mimas tiliae. The sequence goes on along the minus strand of HG995262.1, from coordinate 4,622,152 downwards.
TGTAAGACGGTGGTAGCAACCCGGTTGAGCCGGCTCATTGTCTACAGGGTAACTCTTACCATTTGTAAAGAAAGGTTTAGTAAGAACTAGGTGGTAGGTCCGTATGCGAGAGGCCGTATGGGTAGGCACTACCGCTTTGTCTATTTTTGCCGCCAAGTAGCAGTGTGTTAACACTGTTGTGTCCGGCTTGAAGGACATTGAAGGCAATTAAATTACTGGACGTTATGAGACTTAACATCTTAAGTCTCGAGGTGATGAGCGCATTCCTATGCCATACAGTGATTTGTAATTCAAATTTATGTGTGGTGTTGCTTCTGTTTTTGGGCAGGCGTGACGTTTACCATCAGGCGAGTGACCTGCTCATTTCGTCACTCAAGCTAATAAAAACAAAAAGAAAAAAACATTTCTAGATTCCTTGCCCTAGATATCCAACACTGGATTCACAGCCCAAGTGTACTGTCATTTTATAAGAAAACCATGCAAAAAAACTATGTTTATTTCACTTATTTTTCTTTGACAAAACACTATCTCATTTCGAACTTTGAAATCAGAACGCGCAAATATTTGTCTATGGCAAACATCATGATAAACAAAATTGGGGAAACAATTTGAAGGAACCTCAATCAGTGAGCCGTGTGTTAATTTGCAAAATAAACAGAACAAGTTTTATCAGAGCCTTTAGGGAGCTGCGTTGAAAGCAATTCAAATGTTTGACAATAAACGGTGGTTATCAAACTGTCTCTAGCGTATTCCAAATGGATTTCGGTATTTAATTTTCATTTATTGCTTCGTCGTGGCACTGCTGACTTTAATGTCGAGGGGATTTTATACGTACAGTACTCTTCAAAATGATAGTTTTAGTAAAACTTTTATTTATTTATTTATTTGAGGGTTATATACTGAGTCTACAATGGTAAAATAATATTATTGTTAAGGTATACATGTTTATAATAAATTTATAAAGAATTAATATGATACCACACAATACCTAGCACTTAAAGTCCTAAACCCACAATCAGATGCGATCTTGTATCATGGCTATCAGGAATTACGAGAGCCTTTCGGTATCTTATTAATAAATATTTGTGGATTGCAAATCATTGTCTCGATTTGGGGATTGGGCCCGCAGTCTCGTTAAAAACTTTAAACTGGTCTCCAACGATAGTGTTAATAATCCAGAATTTAAATATTTTATACCTATACTAGCTGACCCGCGCGGTTTCACCCGCATCTACAGCAGCGCCACCTACCGGGTCCAATTGTGAATCTAAACCATCCAGGGCGCCACCCAAACGCATACAAAAAAAATCATTCAAATTGGTCCAGCCGTTTAGGAGGAGTTCAGTCACATACACACGTACAGTAGAATTATATATATAAAGATCTAAAATAAATCTGTTATCATAAATAAATACACTCAACAGTTTAGTCACGGGCAATTCCTGTCTGCTTTTTCTAATCGAAAGACTCACACAAATTGTCATTACCTGACCTGAGATTTGAACCCCGGACCTTACAACCTAAGTACGCTGCCACTAATTTAACATGTATTCCAACAATTTTTTGTTATACAACGTGTTACAGAAAGGTGTGGTCATATGTTAGGGTCATTACACACTCCTTATAGTAAGTACCTATGTACCGGATCATTTCAAACCAAGACATCCTAAAATTTCACGTTAATTTTAATCCCTCGTTTATTAAGATCGATAAGATTGATGACATCACTATTAATTATAATGAATGACACTACCTTGAATAAGATTGAACTTGAATAAGATTTACGTAATTCTACGGACATACGTAAGTAACTTGTAATTTAAACACAAAATACCTGAAAGAGACTGTTTGCTGAAGACGATATAGGTACCATCCTCGGAAGTATTTTAAAGATTTCATTGTCGAGTCATCCATCTATGAATTTGGCTTAATACAGTCGACGAGCGTCTTATAAGCTATTATCAGTTGTACCAACACAAAATACCAATACATAATTCTTGTTTTTAGTCAAATACAACATATTTTTTGAACTCGTAATCATACTTCATAAAATCAGAAATTGCCGAACTGACTGCGTCAAATAAATATTGACATTTGACAATTGTTTAATGTTTTTTGAATTATAAAATAATTCAATAAAAGGAGGTCTATAGTATAATTGTTTATCATTTAGTGTTGTCTAAAGTTGAAAGTCGATATCGACATGTTTCTCATTCGATAAAAAAGAAAATTCTATAATTATTCTCCTAGCAATGCAATCGGATTTGATACTATGGAAGATAAAATACACTATACATTGCTTAAATTTGCCCGCCCCTTTCTATAACACGTTGTATAAACTAAAACAATACCACCCATCAAAAATATCTCCAATCAATAATGTACGTTTCAATATTGGGCGTAATCCAAACGACTGTCACTGCCAATAACTGAATTGGTCGGCCGTTCTAATCCTGTCCTGTTCTGTTTAATGACCGGATTACATTTTAACTGCATTTAGAATCATTTTATGCAGTGTTGGCAGAGTAAATTGCACTGTAGTGGCCTATTCAACCTTCTCAATTGCATCACCAGTTTGTAACTGGCAATGGGATTTGGTACAATTATGAGGACCGGCTCAAGGATTTAAAATCAAATAAAACTTCATTAGTGTGATTATTGGTCATACAATAGTATGGAAAATTAAATACGAGGTTGCCTGTAACATTTCTTTACCATCATTTCGGAAAACATTGTAGCTATAGAGTAAGAAGTGGCAAGAAAACCCCCTTAGATTACAAGATATCTTTATGAAGTAAATGTAGAATATAATCATTATAGCTATATATAGATGTAGCAGTGATAGCTCAGCGGGGAGTGGTATGGACTGTCGAGACGAAAGTCGCAGGTTCAAAACCAGCCTCAAGTGCATACACCTCTGACTTTTATAAGTTATGTGTGTATTAATTGTTAATTATTACTTGCTTTAACGGTGAAGGAAACATCGTGAGGAAACCTGCATACCTAAGAAGTTCTTCATAAGAATTTCGAAGGTATGTGAAGTCTGCCAACCCGCATTAGGCCAGCGTGGTGGTCTAAGGCCTAACCCCTCTCATTCAGTAGAGGAGGCCCGTGCCCAGCAGTGGGACGAGTATAATACAGGGCTAGTATTATTATTGGAACGAAGTTCCTTATCGCGCGTTGTGAAAGGGGGCTAGACGGAAAAAATTCTTACGAAAAAAATTGTCACGACACTTTTTTCCATTTTTGAAATTATGTAGACAGTTTTAACGACTAAAGTTGGACATAATAGTGTTCGATTTTTAAAACTTTTTTGTGTTTAAGTGGCCAGTGTTGTCAATTTGTGAATCAAGTGAAAACTAGTTGGATGAGGTTGTTAATCGATACATCTTGGATTCAGTTTGGTAAGATATTAAATAATATCTAATTGGAACGAAGTTCCTTATCGCGCGTTGTGAAAGGGGGCTAGACGGAAAAAATTCTTACGAAAAGTTGTCACGACACTTTTTGCTATAGTAAGCTATTGTAAGCTGTGCGGCGTCGCATGTTTCTCTGTCTGTCTCTCTCTCTCTTATAGAAAGCAAGCCAGATATTGGAACGAAGATTACGGCCTTGGTGTAGCACCATCCAGCCTATTCTTTAATCATGATTATAGATTACGTTTGTACTCTTTGACTTTGTTGATTAACAAGGCGACGGAAACTAAGAACACAGCCATCTCGCAAGTTTTTGAGTAATTAACCCTTTAACCGGCAACACCGTAATATTATGAGTACATTCAGCTAATTGTAAATAATTTTATGATTTTTACCAAAACAGGAAAAATCGAATATTGATTATCAAGGGTGAAATATCGATTCACTGAATCAATTCAGTACGACATATCGATTTTAAAAATCAATTTATTTGATCTGATGAATTAATTCTTCGATTAATCGATTTAAGATCGCCATGCCTAGTACTGGTTGAGAATTTGGTTGAGAATAGAGAATAATAGAGATCACAAACAACTGGTCAAGAATTAGAATAATGTATAAAATAGCAAAATGAATATTTTCATTTCTATTTCGCATTGAACAGTGTGGTGTCACGACGATTATTTTTGTTGAGTGTATACAGGTTTCATGTAAATAATAAATAATAAAAAATAATAATAATAATGAATCCTGACAGTGTTTCTGCACAAGTTCCGGATATTGCTGATGGAGTTAGGTAAGTAGAGATTATATGCAGATAATAATAAATGCTTTTGTATTTTTAGCAAGTACGCACTATAACCTCTCTTTATTATTGTGCTAACCAAGTCATACGCATTATAATCTCCACATTTTGTGTGTTTAGCAAGTGTACGCGTCATAATTTTAATAAATTCAAAAACAAATCATATTTTAATATTACAATATCAGAACGTATGTATTTAGCAAGCCGTGCGTGTTCTAACCTATACGCTGTTGTGTTTACGAAGTCGAGAGAGTATATATATATATATATACACTCTGTTGTGTTTACAAAGTCCCGCGCATCTATGACGTGTATGAAAGAATAGACAGACAGAGTACATATATATATATATATGTATATATACATAAATGTTTCAGTGTGTGTATGTATATGTACAATTTTATATTTAACATTATATTTGTTAATAATAAAAAAATATTATTATAACTTAAAAAAAATAAAATTTTATTACAATTCCTTCACTAATTAATCGAAAGGAACTTCGTTCCATCCGGGTGTCCCTTGACACCTCTCAAGTTTTTTTATATTTTTATATATATAGATTATAACTCTACCCCGACAGAGATCTTATTTTTTCAGCGTGGTATTATCCCGACACAATACCAGTGTATGCCTTCTCGTACCATAGAGATTTGACAGCATTTATTATTACATGAAGCGACCCGCCATCTGACTCCCACAATCCGCAACAGTCACCCAGCTATTGCCTCGTTTGTTAATCGACGGAGTGTACCACGCGCAGGTGAGGTTGGCTTTGGGCTTAAGATATTGGTGGCCCATTTACACTTTACTTTTACCCCTACGGAGATATTAATAAAAACGAATACAGCTTCCAATAGATTTAATTTGATTACGTATATAGGCTGAGTTTTTGACAGGGACTCGTATGGCAGCTATCCTACCCATTGAAGATACTAAGATAACTACAGTTTGCTAAACGGTTTAAAACAGCATTGAAGATTTATTGAAAAAAGAGATTATAGGTACAAAAGACGTTGAGGTTTTTATGACACGGATAGGCTGAATTGCTACAAGATTTTACATAATCATTTCATTTCGATCGTGTCTTTGCATTACATTTGCTATAGATTTCCCGACATTATTCTAGAAACCAAAATCCCCACTTAGCCGCTATAAAGAACAGTTGAGCATGTTATTTTGGATAAATGTAGAGACTTAAAATGATGGTTATAAACCTAAACCATTTTCAGAATGTTAAGTTTTAATGGAACTCCAATAATAAAGGTACGTGTAATTTTAGAATAGCGTTAACTAAATACCTATACCTAATCACGTATCGTGTACATGATACATGGGATATTTTCAACATTTTATCAAACTTAATCAGGCATAAGCCGCATATTTCTAAAGAATATTAGAGCAAATTGCTAAATTCTGTACAACAATTTTTATAAAATATCCAGCCATTAACATTACATCTGGAGCAAACCAGGTCCCTAGCGACGCAGCTGCAAAATCTAAATACTTTAATTAAAACAAAAGGTTTGAAACATTTCACGCAAAAAACAATTCTCAGTTCATATTGTTAGTTAAACAAAAGTTTGTTTTCAATTTTAATTTTAATCACGGTTGGGAGTTCCACTCTTTTCGTACGACCGTTGTTTCGAGTTCCCTTAACTCGGAGTGCGTTTAACCCAGAGTCAGCTCATACCAACTCAGCATTGTCTATTTTCAACCCCATGTTAATTAAAGTCATGTACACTCGAAATTGTATATATTAAATTAATTAATTAGTTTAGTAGAGCTGCCAATTGAACCATGATTACCTTGTACTATCATGATTGTTGTTTAGAATAATGTGTTTAATCTTTAATGAGACTTTGTCTGGTAATTAGGTCAATGTTATGAAGATCTTTAATGTTTTAGATTTATTTTTGATTCTTATTTATTTTAAGGTAATCATGAACTAATCTATTCATTCCTATTTTACTCCTGACAAAAAGGAGGGACGTTATAAATTTGACACCTGTCTTTGTCTGCTGTATCGGAACTCCTAAACGAATTGACCCGTTTAGATGCCATTTTTTATTTGAAAGCTTATTTAATCGATGATGTTCTTAGTTGGTAACTATGACCTGATGCTGCAACCAAGCAGTTTGCTCCTTCCAACTCCTCGAAATGAATAGTATATATTATGTATATTTTATTTGGGTTCATCGAAAGGTTCCCATAAATAGTTGGCTTACAGATATTCTAAGTTTAGGCTCAAAGAATTCCCGAGTTGTGCTCTGGAGACTTTCCTAGTCTATCATTGATGATACTGAAATGTAATCTAATTCAAATGACACCAAAAATTCTTGGGAGTCCCAGTTCGGTAAAATTAAGTAAATTTTACGCTGCTTCATGAGTTTGAACACTGAATAAAGAGTGATCATATATAATATCAAATCTTTTAAGGTGATGTATCTTAGATCACAAACATCGTTTATGGTAGTGCTATAGACAGTTTTGTCTACAGCATAAATGGGCCGGCTCGTCTAGGTCATTACCACTGTCTCACCGAAAACTGACGTAGAGTAGCAGCTTGCTGCTGCGTTTCGTACGGTAAGGGAGATATCTGGAGGCCCAAATCCCCTCCCACTTCCCAATTCCTGAATTATCCCTTTCCTTTAAAGGTCGGCAACGATTCTTTTGGTATTGTGGACGTAATCCCCGGTTCGGGTAAAAGTGATATTGATATTTTTCTATTACGAAATGCTCAGTATCAGCCCGGAGTCTGGAATTGTGCCCAGTATGGCGATATACTTGCCCCTTATCACATCATGGGACATCATCATCAGTCTCTGCTATAATTAAATACGAATCGGCCCAGTAAAATTATATATTAAGTGTTATATACACCTACTTTGTTTCTCCTCTGCATCACCCAAGGTCGACTGGTAGAGAATGCCTTTGGCATTAAGTCCGCCTTTATACATTTGTATATAAAGTTAAATAAATAAATAAAATTAATTCTATTCTAATACGAACACTAATCTACTTTTTGTTTTTATCCTAGCTCGGCAAAGTGACTACGCTACACCCGATGGTAAGTGCAGCGCAATCCAAGAATACTATCGAGCAACGACAGACGATGTGTCTTTCGTAGGTCGGCAAAATTATGCCGGCCTGCCTAATTGCTGCTTCACACTCCGTTTAAAGGACCCCATATTACACTCGTAGGAAGGAGGAAACACGTGTGCCGGCAGACTATTCCACAGTTTACCCAACCTGGAATTTTTACTTTAGACTATATACAAGGCCCTAGTAAGCTTCATCTTAACGAAGTATGTATGAAATTTTGCCTAAGTATCTAGTTTTAATTAACTTGCTATTTCCTTAAATTCTGCGGCCTTCCATCTACCTGAAACTATTTCATCAACTCAAATATTCAAATGCTTATTAAGTTTGCTCGGTTGTAGCGGTTAGAGATAATGAACAAAAGAATTTACAAGGTCCTTTGTATGCGAGAGGCCGTCTGGGTTGGAACCACCGCTTTGTCAATTTCTGTCTCCAGTCAACAGTTCAACGCTTTGTGTGGTGTTGCTTCTGTTTATGGGTAGGCGTGGCGCTTACCATGAGGGGAGCGACCTGCTTATCTCGTCATTGAAGCTCTTCTCTCTCTTTTGCACTTGCCCTTATCCCACTCGCAGTGGGATACGCACAGCATGCTTTTTAACATATGTTACAGAAAGATTTGGCTTGTAGTTTTTACGACCGGCCCCCGCCTGATGTCCATCCCTCTGATGAGAAAACTCCCAGACCCGAAACAAATATTTCTGGATCACACAATCATTTTGACTAGATGCGGGAATCGAACCAGCGGCCTCTCCAGCCGGCTACTCGCTCACTGCGCCAAGATGGCTGTCTTTGTCATTCAAGCTAATAATAAATAAAATAAAATATATTATTATATATTTAAAATAAATGAAGCGACAAGCAGGTTGCTCGCCTGATAGTAAGTGTCACGCCTGCCCATAAACGAATCAACACCAACCAGTGTGGCAATTCTCGCGCAATTCGAATTCGAGAAAAATCTCGGATTCGAACTTTTTTCGAATGAAATTCACGTTGAGCTATTCTGGGAATCTCGGGCTCGAAATATCTCGTAGGTTGCTGATAGAGTTACTTCGAATGGTAGAGAGCGTTCGAAACGTAAATGTCGAATAGAAATGAGAATGTCAACTGTCAAATTATTTAATTTAATTTAATTTATTTATAAATTACAATTTTCTTTTTACATTCGCTTTACGATCATACTATGTCTGAAAATGGATAAACAAAGTAAATATTACAAACAACTCGCCACCTATTACAAAATGGGACGGAAAGAATCTCGGCGAAATATGGGTGTGCCTACTGTGGCCTACTAGTTGCAAACAGTACATTAGGTAGTATTCATGTGGGTGTCCACATTAATATAGCTACAGAGGTGTACTTCTGCCTACCCCTTCGGGGAATACAGGCGTGAGTACATATGTATAGGTATTACAATCAATAAATATGCTAAAGGAAGCTAGCTTGTTTGCGTGTTTTATATTGTTGATGATTGCAATTGCTTGTGACTAAGCTTGTGGTACGAGTGTGTCGAGAAAAGTGAATATGGCAATTTAACAAATAATGAAATATGTATTTATAAACCTATTTATTTCCGAAGTGGTGGTAGTTTATTAAAATACGAGTATATTATCTTTATGTTCTATGTTTTATTTCCTGTTTCACCCAAGTTTTACCTACTTATTTACTTGCTTAGAGAAATTAAAATATCGCAGAAAATTAGATGGTTACAAATGACTGATGGATTTTATAACAGTGAAAGTATTTAATATACTATTTTTGTAACAAATGCAACAAATTAGAATAGTATCTTATTAATTGGAATAATACTTAAATAAACATATTCTTTATAGCATAGGCAGGCAAACGAGCTAGTGGGTCACCTGATTGTAAGTGATTTTCACCGCCCATGTACGCCCATAATACCTAGGAATGGGATAATTGAGGGATTGGTAAGGGGGACTATTTGGGCTTCAAATAGTAATTTGGTCTGTATTTTATTTACTTTACACCAACCCTCCCACTATTTGTTTGCGCCAGTAAGGGCATTTAATGTTTCTGAAATTTATCCATCTTTTATCATCTTCACGCTTAGAAAATATTGGTGAAAATTTTACACTTCGGAGATCGTAGATCCGCTTCCACTATTTGGAAGAAAATGCTGCTGCTGGGTACTTGGGTAGTTTTTTTTTGGATTGTATTCATTTTGAGAGCAAAATAGACACAACGAGAATAACATGAAATCTAAACTTAGATACACTAGGTTTCCCGCTTAAACTTTGATATCCATATTACGTTCCATTACTGCAAATCTTGGGAATTGGCAATTTAAAAACTTATTTTAAAATCTTCTCATAATGATTATCGCGTTATTTATGTTATAATAATCACAAAACACGTATACTACACTTGTTGTAATACGTTACACATCTAAATATATTTATCAGTATATTGTTCATGGTAAGTTATCGCATGCGATTAAAAATCGCATTACTTACGTTGAACGGAACGCCTCGCGGGCTGATATGTTTTTTAATGGCAACATTTTGCTCCTTCGAATTGAGATTTTTACGCATTTTATTTCGATTGTAGCTGAGAATACAAGATTCGAGAAAAATACTTTGACATTCGAAATTTTACAGTAGAGAATCGCTGATTCGAATCCGAGATTATTTCGAGGGAAGTGAGAATTGCCTCACTGGACTTTGAATTATGAAGTACTGCATGACACTGAACAGCGCTCGTCACCCTAAGACATAAGGTTAAGTTAAATCTCATAATGCTCAGTAATTGCACTGGCTTCAATGTCCTTCAAACCAGAACACAACAATGTTTACCCTCCGTGGGCGAGTAGCCGGCTACGAAGCGAGAGGCTATGGGTTCGATTCCCGCACTGAGACAAATTATTGTGTGATTCACAAAAATTTGTTTCGTGTCTGGGTGTTGTGGGACCGCAAGTCCCCCGTAGTTCCTGATACCCACGACACAGGTTTATCTAGTGTGGGATCAGGACTATGTGTGTGACTGTTGGGTGTATTTATTTATTTATCTATGTAGTATATTAAAGAGACTCACCTTAACATGCCTCCCATGTGCTGAGAAAAATCGATTGTCAGCGCTGTAGGTTACAAGACCTACTGACAGTAGGGAATAATCCTTTCTCCTTATCCAAGTCACCTGAAAACATTACTTGCTTTAATTTACAAAAATCAAAGTATCTTTTTAACCCACTTCAAAAAAGAAGGCGCGTTCTCCGCCAATTGTGTACCGATATTGTAGGAAAAAATTTCACTCGATAGAGTTTAGCTGCGATGTGGTCCCATATAAATTTGGTTAAGATCTGATGACGGAGTACGGAGAAAAATAAACTCCTTAACGGACAACAGTACACTTGTCGCGATTGTGTTATTGTATTGGAATTTACATGCTATTGATGTACATGAAGTCGGTTTCTAAGTTTTGTTAAACGTTATGTTATTTAAATAAGATTACATGACGAGACACAATATGTTTAAAAACAGTGATAGCTCAGAGGGATTTGGTACGGACACGGATATTACAGGTTCGAAACCAGCTTCAAGAGCATGTATGTTTGACTTATCTAAGCTACCAATGTATTAATTGTTGCTTGCTTCACGGTGAAGGAAACTTCATGAGGAAACCTGAGAAGTTTTCTATAAGAATTTTCTAGGTATGTGAAGTCTTCCAACCCGCATTAGGCCAGCGGGTAGACTAAGGCCTAACCCCTCTCATTTAGTAGAGAAGGCCCGTACCCAGCAGTAGAACGTGTATAATATAGGGCTAGTATTATTATTATTATTATACAAAGAGACGAATAGGACGCTCGTCTGATAAACAGAAGCAACGTCAGACAGAACAACAAAGCGGTGGTACCTACCAATACGACCTCTCGCATAAAAAGGTCCTACCACTTTATAACTCGGTGCAGGAATCTATCAATATTGTTTATCAATAAATTTATTTTCCATTTAATCATTCCTGGAAATAGTTTAGCTACAACCAGGTAACCTGATTCATATTTACGTTAGCCAAAACCTGATTTTCAGTCACCTATATTGATTTCGGTACGAGACAGAGTAATTTATTCGAATAAAATGGAAAACGAGAATGGCGAGGGTTATTCTTATTGGAAAATTTATGAGACTTATCAGCAAGCCGATCCGTTTAATCGCGATTCTCATCGAATAGATTGTCTTACGTTTGGACTTAAGACTTTCTGCAGGGATTTGTGTCGTATTTTATTTTTATCCTCATGAAAATTAATTTGCGATGTCAAAAATATGTATATTCTTTTTATATGAGAGAAATCTTTTTATATCTTTAGAGTGGTAGAGCCATGCTGTAGACACTTTTGTCTACAGCATGAATGGGCCGGCTCGTCCGGGTCGGTACCACTATCTCTCAGAAAACCGACGTAAAGTAGCAGCTTGCTGCTGCGTTTTGTATGGTGAGTGAGATATCCGGAGGCCCTAATCCCCTTCCCTTCCCATTCCCTTAATTATCCCTTTCCTTTAAGGTCGGCAACGCGCCCATAATTGTTTTGGTATTGTGGGCGTACATGAGCGGTAAATATCATTTACCATCAGATAACCCACTTGCTCGTTTGCCGGCCTGTGCTATAAAAAAACATCAAAAGCGCCACTGTCCTTAGCAACGAATTAATGGATATTGAATTATTGATTATAGATTAGAAGCAAATAATCCGATATTCTAACGGTAAACAACATTACATAAATTACAGACCTTTTCTGAAAATTACGAAATACGAATTACATATTATTACCGACTTCAAACAGATATATTGTATTTGATGGATAAAATCAAATACACTTGTGTAAATAACAATGGGTTCCCAATAATTTTGTATTAATGGATCGTGCTCTATTCTTTGCAAGTAAATAAGGCTACATTTATAATATATATCAATATTGGTTTATTGTGCTAGATGTGCGTATTTTTTTTAAAGTTGTGTATACGTGTATTTGTTGGTAGGAGTTACGTGAGACGAGTATTATTTTATTAATACTAAACGACAGTAATCACTTCAACTCATAGTTTATTGGTTACATTTACAATATCACTGCTTTACAGACCACAACCCCATGTCAGGATTCTTTATAGACCGTTCTCTAATTATAACAAAGACAACAAGGACCGAAACCAGCATAGCTACCGCGTAATCAACACTTGGACTATCGACTGAGCACTGATCTTATTGAACTGGAGGCTGACCGACTGACTGCGGGCAAAAGACCTCCAGTTATGGCGACAACCTCTTTTATACCATTTAACTACCTTTCCACGACTATATCGCACCATTATTATTACAGTGTACCCAACGTTGTTTTCTCAGACACCCTCAATATACCAATATTAAGAGAATACGCTAACATTGTAGGCTTGAGTTTACTTTAATAAGTCCTGTATCTTGGCAAAAGTATTGGAATTTAATTATAGGATATAGAAAAACTGGATTGATATTTCAGAGATTTATAATATTCTATATACGAGTACGACACTTGAATGACAACCAAACAGAAAAGAATAAAACGAACTAAAAAGTATTCATACAATTATGTCTAGTTTACATAATCTAACAAAAAGTAATTCTAAAACAAGATTTGGTTTCCTTTTTACATTGATTTAATGACAGCATATAAACAACTTATATCAACTGTCTCGGTGGCGCAGTTGTTATGCGTGCGCGCTACGACTGGGGCTGACGCTGAGGTCTCGGGTTCCATCCCCGGGTCGGGTAGAAGTGATATTGAGATTTTCTATTACGAAATGCTCAGTATCAGCTCGGAGTCTGGAATTGTATCGGGTATGGCGATAGGCTTGCCCCTTATCACATAATCGAAGGGAGATAAGCTCGGGGATATGTGGGTGTACTGGTTACACCTCTGGCCACCCCTTCGCGCATTACAGTCGTGAGTGCGTATGTAATTGTACTCAAAGTACTTTATTACGATTTTCTATCCCAGCCTCCGTGGCGCAGTGGGTGAGTAGCCGGCTGCGAAGAGTGAGGCCGTGGGTTCGATTCCCACACCGAGACAAATGTTTGTCTAATCCACAAATATTTGTTTCGGGTCTGGGTGTTGTGGGACCGCAAGTCCCTCGTAGTTCCTGATACCCACGGTACAGGTTAACCTAGTGTGGGGTCGGGACTATGTGTGTGACTGTTGGGTGTATTTATTATTATTATTATTATTATACCTAATACATAAATGTATAAATGTAGTCAAGTTCGGTTGAGGAGCCAACTGACCTTCGTCGTTGAGTAGTCACCGCCAAAAGAGCTGAGATTTGAATTGCAAATAATATATTTTTTTTTTTTATCCTGGCTCGGCAAAGTGACTACGCTACACCTGATGGTAAGTATAGCGCAATCCATGAATACTGTCGACCAACGATAGACACTGAATCTATCGCAGATCGGCAGAATTATGCCGGCCTGCTTAGTTGCTTCTTCACACTCCGTTTAAAGGATCCCAAGTTATAGGAAGGAGGAAACACGTGCGCCGGCAAGCTATTCCACAGCTTTATGGTCCGACAGAAATACGATTTTGAGAACCTCTTGGTCCGAGCCGAGATGGAAGAGACCACGAAGCTATGGTTTCGCAAGCCAGCACGCGTGGTTCTGTTAAGGAAAGGTGAGGAAGGAATAAGGTCAAACAATTCTTCAGAGCATTCACCGTGATACAGACGATAAAAGACGGAAAGCGAGGATTTTAGTCTTATTTGATTTTAAACGAATATTTTCATTATAATTTTGATTTTATTTAATGGAAAATTTTCAAGATGTGTAGCAGACACTAAAATACCAACAAACGAAAGAATTTCTTAAATCGTGGATATCAATAAGTAACTTAGCCAAATTATACATTTGAAACTAGCTGCTTTTACATTTTCTCCATAATCAATTTCACAAAAAAAAATCGTTAACAATAGAACAACTGAATTAGATAATATTAAAGCTGAATTGTTACGAATCTAAACAATCTATAGAGGTAATATCAACAATTATGTATTCCAAAATGATATTCCAGAACAACAAGTTAATTATGAAAGATAACAAGCAATTAACGATGGAACCAAATGAAATAACAATAAATGATAATTGCATTTATCAAGGTTTTAGTTATTTTGAAGGTTTAAGACATTTTTCATTTGATTTTATGTTTAATATAAAAATTAACGAACATTGTTCTCACGAGTTTTGTATATTTCTTTTCTTTTAGTTTAATTAATTCCATTTGATTACATATATATTTTAACATTGAAATCCTATAAAATTAATTACCATCAATGGTTTCAGTACGCTATTTAAATCTTGTGTCTTTTTTGTTGCAAGTTGCTTGTCATATGCACTCACGCCTGTAATCCCCGAAGGGGTAAGCAGAGGTGTAACCACTACACCCACATTTCGCCGAGCGTATATTATCTGTCTCACAATGTGATAGGGGGCGAGCCTATCGCCATACCGGGCACAAATTCCAGACTCCGGGCTGATACTTAGCATTTCGTAATAGAAAAACCCAATACCACTTTACCCGACCCGGGGATCGAACCCGAGACCCCAGCGTTTGCCTCAATCGTAACGCGTACGCATTACAACTGCGCCACCGAGGCAGTCAAGTCAAGTTGCTTGTCCTAGTTATATAATAAAATAAGTTCAGAGTATGGAGGCACCATAAAGTTCGGATTCCAATAACTAGTCTAAGGACAAATTGACCAAAATAAACATACCAACACTTTTTGTGGATGTCCTCGTGTTGAAGGTGAAAAGATTCCTTTTAAGGAAAATCTACACGGAAAGCAAAACATATTTATACGCATATCTATTACACAATTTGTAATGTTTATGTGCAATTCCATATTTTATAATTGTATTGCTTACTTCTAACCAAACATTCAAAATATGTAATACTAAATCGATACAACATGGAAAAGTTGTACTATAAAGTAGGCTTGCCAGCATCGAGGTTTTCGCGGGAATGGAGGCGATATGATAATAGAAAAAGGTCGATATTAATGTTATTGAGTAATATAAAACTTACCGTATTTTCTGTAATATCACTAACTTCACAGTGTAGTATCGCGGTTGTGCCTATCTGAGCTATAACTGTAGTACAATTTTCAGTCAAAAATATGCCATTTTTACCACTCTTCCCACTTAATTTATTTACAGCTGATCCCGTGGAGTCTCTGTACATTTTCTTCACTTTATTCAAAGACTTTGAGAGTGACGTCTCATCTAATTCCTCAGCAAATTCTTTGCTCGTTATTCTATTTTTATTATGCCTTCTATTTAGCTCGTTTACTTGTTGTTCTATAATGTTATCTATATTATTTACATCTTCATTATAATCGATATCTAATACGGAGGATGAAAGACGAAGTGGTTTTGGTAGCTTTGGATATGTGGGCTGTACATTTAGTATGTACTCTGTAGTTGATTCTACTTCAGAGGATTCATACGTTGTATATACCATAGTTGTTGATGTAGATGTTGTTGTTCTTCTTCTGTGACCTGGAAACATAGTTTGATTAGCAGCTGTCACGTAACTATTGAATAATTATACATACATACGCACTCATGCCTGTAATCCTCGAAGGGGTAGGCAGAGGTACACCTCTGGTTACAACCAGTACACCCACATTTCGCCGAGCGTATCTCCGTCCCATGATATGATAGGGGGCGAGCCTATCGCCATATCGGGCACAATTCCAGACTCCAGATTGATACTAAGCATTTCATGATAGAAAAACTCAATATCACTTTACCCGACCCGGGGATCGAACCCGAGAACTCGGCGTCAGCCTTAGTCGTAACGCGTACGCATTACAACTACTCCACCGAGGCAGTCTATTACTTATATACTATTAATTATATTCTAGTTTTATGGAATTCTAACTTTGTTCCGCTAGTGCGATTATATCATAGAAGTATATCGTTTCCCTGGGACTGTGCTAAATAAATAAGTAGGTCTTATTTTTCTATACATAAGAAACAGCAATTCTATAAAATTTCAACTCAATTGAACAAACGTTAAAAGTATAGAAGATAAACAAATGAATATGAGTTTTATATATGTATTAGATAACTTATGTTTTTAAAACTCATAGATAAAAATATATCTGTTAGTATCTCTGAATAAATGTATGAGTATGACTGCCTCGGTGGCGCAGTTGTAATGCGTACGCGTTACGATTAAGCTAGCGCTGAGGTCTCGGGTTCGATCCCCGGGTCGGGTAAAGTGGTATTGAGTTTTTCTATTACGAAATGCTCAGTATCATCCCGGAGTCTGGAATTTGTGCCCGGTATGGCGATAGGCTCGCCCCCTATCACATCGTGGGACGGAGATACGCTCGGCGAAATGTGGGTGTACTAGTTACACCTCTGCCTACCCCTTCGGGGATTACAGGCGTGAGTGCGTATGTATCTCTGAATAAAGTAAAAATCTATGTACCTCAACTATAGCTATCTCATATTCCAAAGAATATTTTAACGTAATTTTTTCGATTGAAAGCTCCCTAATAGCCTCGTCGAAAAAAGTATTTTCAAATACGTTTTGTAGTACTTATGTAACTTTTGTTTCATAAAATTCCTATATTTTAGCTTCATAATCTTCTTGATAATTACATTACATTGAAAACCATCCGTAAGATTTCAGGTGGGTGAGATTTTAATTAACCTCATTAACGTAATACTCTGGATTTGACCTTGTAATTATTGAGCTTTATTATACAAAACGGAACGCTGGAAACGTAAAATTGTAATGTAAATAATCTTTGTACTTTAGGAAATTCACTGATTCGACTATATTAGCTCATACTTCAAATTAATCCTGTTATTTTTAAATGAGTTTAAAAAAGTAGGAGGGTCCCATTTCGTATACAACGTGTTACAGAGAGGTGTGGTCAAATTAAAGCAAAAAAAATATCCGAAGGCCAAATCACCCTCCCTTTCCCAATCCCTAATTATCCCCCTTTCCTTTAAGGTCAGCAACGAATTCATGATTCCTCATGTATTTTGGATGTTAATGGGCGGTGGAGATCACTTACCATCAGGTGACCCACTTGCATATATGCCGACCTCATGCTATAAAAATATCTATATCCACATAGTTTATTTGTTCGTAGTGTAGTTACCATTATTAAAAATCCCTATATTATGCTGGTATTTATAAAAAAATATTAGAACCTAAAGTGGACATAAACAATAAAGATAAAATAGTGTAATCATACTAATATTATAAAGAGGAAAGATTTGTATTTTTGTATGTAACGAATAAACTTAAAGACTACTGGACCGATTTGAAATTCTTTTGCCATTAGAAAGCTACATTGTCACTGAGTAACATAAGTTACCTATATTAATTACTAGAAGAAATAAGAAATCCTTAGAAATCCCTACCAACCAACCCAAGGTGTAAAAAATTGTATTATAAAGGCGAAACTAACTCTATCTGTCTGTTACGTTTTCACGGCTAAATGGATGTACAGATTTTAATGAAATTTGGTAAGGAGATAGGTTATGTCCTGGGGAAGGAGATAGGTTATGTCCTGGGGAAGGACATAGGGTACTTCCGTCCCGGAAAATAGACAATCACGCGGGCGGAGCCGCGAGAAAAAGCTAATATATAAAATGATAGGGAAATATAGAGACATTTACTAAGGAGGATGCTAAGATCGAGCGAAGTGGAGTCGTCTTAATAGAAAGACAGACCCTGGCATTAAACCGGGATAACGCCAGACAGTTTTTTTTATTATCAAGTAGTTTCTAATGCTCGACCGACTGCATTACGTCTGACGCTGACACTGATGTCTCGGGTTCGATCCCGGGTTCGGGTAAAAGTAATAATGGGTTTTTTATTACGAATTGTAAAGTATCAGCCCGGAGTCTGGAATTGTGCCTGGTATGGCGATAGGCTCGCCCCCTACCACATCACGGGACGGAGATACGCTCGGCGAAATGGGGGCGTGCTGGTTACACCTCTGTTTAAGCAACCTCTGTAATAAGCAGTGGTCAACGAATTATTACATTTTGTGATTAATCGCTAGGAATAAGTTTTTTTTCTTAGCCTGAATGACCGGACTGCTCGCTTGATGGTAAGCACCACGCCTGCCCATAAACAGAAGCAAAACCACACATATCTTTGAACTACAAAGCACTGCATGACATTGGACTGCACTCGCCACCCCGAGGCATACGACGTTAAGTCTCATAATGCCCAGTAATTTCACTGGCTTCAATGTCCTTCAAACCGAACCACAACAGTGCTTAGCACACTGCTGCTAAGCTGCAGAAATGGACAAAGTGGTGGTACCAACCTAGACGGTCTCTCGCATAAAGAGGCCTAGTATGTTTTTAGTCATGTTTAGTCATTCGTGTTGCTATGGAGTATATAATAATAATAATAATAATAATAATATTCTTTATTGCAGACCCAAGATCCATATCACATAATTAATTAATTAAAAAACGTTCACACATATAAGTATAAAATATATAAAATCTAATATATCATAGACGGGTGGCCACATCCACCCAGTGTCGATACGTTGTCGTCAACATCAGCCTGTTAGCCAGACTTATAATAATTGAGTTCTTACACGAGTCAACTCTGGACATAAAGGACGCGATCCGTTTTCTGTGTATGGCGTTAAATGTATCCACACCCGCCTCAGCAAACATTTCAGATGCGCTACAGTAGCGTTTGAGGCCCATAAGGTGTCTAAAGATGTTGTTATAGACTACCCTTATACCACAATAGGACTTTTTCGTGTAATTAATCCAGAGCTGACACGTGTAAAACGATTGACAAAACGATCTGAAGAGTGTCAACTTCACGTCGGGTGATGCTTTATAAAACTTCCTTGCAATCATGTTACCCACAATGCAAAGAGCCCTGCGTTGACGTTCAACATCTGCGTCATCTTTTAAGCTAAGTATATGTACTGTGTACTATACTACTAATGTAATATAATAATAATACCAGCCCTGTATTATACATGTCCCACTGCTGGGCACGGGCCTCCTCTACTGAATGAGAGGGGTTAGGCCGTAGTCCACCACGCTGGCCTAATGCGGATTGGCAGACTTCACATACCTTCGAAATTCTTATGGAGAACTTCTCAGGTATGTAGGTTTCCTCACGATGTTTCCTTCACCGTCAAAGCAAGTGATAATTAACAATTAATATACACGTAACTTAGAAAAGTCAGAGGTGTATGCTCTTGGGGCTGGTTTCGAACCTGCGACTTTCGTCTCGACAGTCCATACCACTTCCCGCTGAGCTATCACTGCTATACTATACTACTAATGTAACCATCCTACTTCCTAATATCCTACGAATACAATAAATGTGAAAGTTTTTAGATTCGTGACTTTGGATTTGTCAATTCAGATGTTATTAATCAATCACGAGTTAATTTAATGGATTAGAATGAAATTTGCCATACAGGTAGACCATAACCTAGAGTAAAAAAAATCCGGGGAAAAGACATCGACGCGAGCGGAGCCGCGAGCAAAAGCTAGTAAGATATAAAACTAATCTTAATTATTTCTATTCGTGAGAGCGTTATGGCAGGATCACACAATTCGATTTTGATTAACTCACTTGAATTAAAGCTGTATAGTTTTTATTGATCGATTCAATAAAAATATTGTTCGGACGATTCGAATCGCATTCAATTGACCATTAGATCAACTAAAATTGAACCGCGTGAACCCGTTATTAGACATGGGGCCTCACTTATAAACGTTACTTATGCATCGATTAGTTAATCTTTTGTCTTTTTCTGTCAACGCGATTTATAAAGTGACTAGAAAGGGATGAAAACAGTGTTTAACTAGGCAGTGTTTATAAGTTAGGTCCATGGTCTCTAAAATGACGCGCCTCAACACACAATTTTTAAACTTTACTGCATACGAAATTAAGTAGTGCGAGAATTTATGGGTCTCGTCATTCAAGATTAGAGCTGTACCAACTTGATGTGTCTTTAAAGGCGTAAACAGGCTTTTATTACGTATTAAACGTACGTGATCTTCACGTTTAATGGAAAATGTATTTAAGGGTTGCTACTACCTTTTTTTTACCTCAGATAGTTTAGAATTGGTTCAGATTATCTTCTTCTACCAGCCCTTATCCCACTCGCAGTGGTGTCGGCGCAACATGCTTTTTAACACATGTTACAGAAAATCTCTCAAATCGGTCTATTATTTAAGACGCTACGGTGCCGCAGCAGATATAGACACATACACGCACATATACCGACAAACAGTCATAACGGTCTAATTTCCAACACCCTTTTTTGTCAAAGATAAGAAATAGAGTCTCTTAGTTTCAAGTTACAACACATTTTAGAGGACCGTTCCTGGATTCCTTTCACTATATATTTAGTCAGTCTCTTACAAATCAAGCTAGGAAGTTTTTTCCCCAAAAAAACTTTACGCGTGATTTATTTCGTCAGAATCTAAGACACATAAAGCACATAGAGCTGTAAGGATAGAAGAGAGAAGAAGATACAGAGAAGGCTCTGCCTTAGTTATTCACTACAAAACCCAAAGATCGACTAAGAGAAAACCTTAGGCTCTAAATCCGCCTTCACTTTGTTTTTTTTTATTAGCTTGAATCACGAGACGAGCAGTTCGCTCGCTGATGGTGTGCGCCACGCCTGCTCATAATCAGAAGCAGCGCCACACATAACTTTAAATAACAAAGCACTGCATGACACTGGATTGCGCTCATCACCCCGAGACATGAGGCTTTCACTGGCTTCAATGTCCTTCAAACCGGAACACAACAGTGTTTACACATTGTTGCTTGGCGGCAGAAATAAACAGCGGTGGTACCAACCCAGCCGGCCTCTCACATACGAAGGACCTACCACCTAGTAAAATATAAATAAGTTATCCATCCATCAGACTATATTCTTCAACTGTAACTTAAGCAGAGTTATCATGCCTTCGTAACTACGAAACGAAATAACTCTGCTAAGAACCTTACTTAGAGTTCTAAGAACCTTACCTTTCTTGTGATGCCTTGTGAAATTGCCAAAAACACTGCCGAGCCTCTGCTGATTCCTCGTTGTACACAATTCCAAAGATTTCAAATCATCAGCATTTTGTGCGATCATTATTGGTGATTTCTTCGACTCCATAGCACTGCTCAGTAATTCGACTTTGAGTAACAGAACAAGAGCGACATAAATTAGTTTCAGTTCTCTACAGCAATACATTGTTTTCGACACTTGCAACTGTCACATATGCAAACCACTTAAATTTATAGTCATTTTTACACTGTTATCTCCTTATGCTTCTGTGTTCTGTAGTGACTTGACGGTGCATTCTGGAAAGATAGAAAGGTGTGTATTAGCTTCTTAAAGAACTGCAACATTATTGGTTCTTTATATATCCACTAGCATGTGAGTCACATGATGGTAAGCGTCAATGCCAGAGGAATTGAGTGTAAAGTGGTATTGGGTTTTTCTATTGCGGAATGCTCCGTATCAGCCCGGAGTCTGGAATTTTCCCCGGTATTGCGATAGGCTCGCCGCCTATCACATCATGAGATGGAAATAAGCTCAGGAAAATGTGGGTGTAATGGTTACACCTCTGCCTACCCCTTCGGGGACTTCAGGCGTGAATGTGTATGTATGTGGTGAGAAACGTTTATTGAGGTTTGCGCAATTGTGGCATTTCAAATGACTAAGCGGTGACAAAAAAATGCGCAGCTGAAATCCGCAATCGTGATTGATGGAATCCAGAGAGGTTTTCAGAAGGACACCCTTGACACCCTCCGTGGCACAACGGGCGAGTAGCCAGCTGCGAAGCGAGAGGCTGTGGGTTCGATCCCCGCACTGAGACAAATGATTGTGTGATCCACAAAAATTTGATTCGGGTCTGGGTGTTGTGGGACCGCAAGTCCCTTGTAGTTCTTGATACCCACGATACAGGTTTACCTAGTGTGGGATCAGGACTATGTGTGTGACTGTTGGGTGTATTTATTTATTTAATTAAAAAGAAAAATAGTCAGGTTTGCACCATCGTAGTTTTTGTACTCAATAAACAACGGTTTGATATCAGAGTAATAGTCTGGCGTCAGTATTTTTAATTTTAGTATAAAGTTACAGCTGTGATGAATCCTATACATTCCAGTTATCATTTAATGGCCGGTCCTTATATTCTATCTATCGACAGATTTGCGTACTATCAATAATGTTTTGACAGATCTTCCATACAAAATGTGTCGAAATATTACTGCCGGTAAGCAAATCTGTCGATAGACAGTATATTGGGAACGGCCATAAGTGGCCACACTGTAGGTAGTTTTATCTACAGCATGAATGCACCGACTCGACCGGGTTGTTACCACTGTCTCACAGAAAACCGATGGTAATTAGCTGCTGTTGCGTTTCGTACGGTGAGTGAGATACCCGGGGCCCCAATCTGGTTCAACTTCTCAATCCCTTAATCATGCATTTCTTTTAAGGTCAGTAACGCATCCATGACTTCATGTATTATGGAAGTGGTGCAGTGGAGATCACTTATCATCAAGTGACCCACTTGCACGTTTGCGGGGGCCTCTACTATAAAAAGCTAGGTATTTGATAATAAATATACTTTAGCCATGTTTTGTGAACCTTATAAAAAATAGGGATAAAGAACAGAACCACCTCATATGTTTAGTGGTAGCGTACTAAAGCTGAGACGTTCTGGGTTCAATTCTCAGGTCAAGTAATCACAATTTTAGTTTGAATTAGCACTTCTAAAAATTACACACTAAATGCCCGTGATTCGATTTTGAGCCCAGTATGGCGATAGGCTCACCCCCTATCACATCATGGGACGGAAATAAGCTTACAATGTGATATGGTAATCTTTGGTTATCTTGCGAAGTTTAAACACTAAAAGTGATGATGATCCACGATGTTTCCTTCACCGGTCAGAGGTGTATGCTCTCGAGGCTGGTTTCGAACCTATGACTTTCGTCGCAACAGTCCGTACCTCTCCCTGCCGAGCTATCGCTGCTTTTTCACGTCAATACATAAAGACTATTTAAACTAAATGCAGTGCACATGGGGTAAAGATTCTAAAGTATTTTCTAATTAATTCCGACCTCTATCTGAGAGTCGAACCGTTTAAGATACATTATTAACTTCACACGTTGGGAACAGTACATCGAAATTGGACTGGCTACTATGTACTGCAGTAACCGCATGCACCACCACTCCAATCCAATAACGGGATTTTCATTCTCTTATTGCTCTTGCCTACTTTTGCTAAAACCAGTAGTTTATTTCTGTTTCGTATTTAGATTTACTTTTAAATGTTTTCTTGTTTTCATTTGATCTATGTACATTAATACAAACATACGCACTCACGCCTGTAATCCCCTAAGGGATAGACAGAGGTGTACTAGTACACCCACATTTCGCCGAGCATATCTTTGTCCTATGATATGATAGGGAGCGCGCCTATAGCCATACCAGGCACAAATCCAGACTTAGGCTGATACTGAGCATTTTGTTGCTTTTTTATAGGCAGGCGTGACGCTCAACATCAGGCGAGTGAACTGCTCGCCTCGTCATTCAAGCAAATAAAGACAACAATTTAGCCGTTGCGCCAATTTAGACAAGTATTTGTCGGATTCACAAATATTTGTTTCGGGTCTGGGTGTTGTTAGACCAAAAGCCTCTCGTAGTTCCTGATATCCACGACACAAGACTTATATCTTACTGTGGGGTCAGGACTATGTGTGCGACTATTGGGTGTATTTAATTAACATTTTTAAGATCATATTATTAATTTTGAGAATCAACGAACAGAACCACTATAAGTACTTTTCAGCTAATTACGAGGAGGTTATATAACTGTGACACGAATTATTGACCACATGTTAAAATCTTCACATTAAACTTGTATGGAAATTATAAAGAACAGATTATCATGTTGTGAACGAATTTAAAAGTGTTCTATTCCAGCCTATTCTATTTAAGATCGATACAAGCCATGAAACAAGCTCGTGTTTAGATATTCTGGCCGGTCAGTTCGTTAGGAAATAGCATTTTTTTATTAAAAATCCTTCAACATCACTCAAGTTGGGTCGAATCTCGAGGTTCGAGTTGTTTGCTGTAATTTCTTTTATTCTTCATTTTTTCTGGAATTAGCATTTTGATAGCTTTTTACGTAACTATATAAAGGTCT
Organism: Mimas tiliae; assembly: GCA_905332985.1. Lineage (NCBI taxonomy): Eukaryota > Metazoa > Arthropoda > Insecta > Lepidoptera > Sphingidae > Mimas > Mimas tiliae. Next base: position 4,597,617 of record HG995262.1, on the reverse strand, counting down.
GTGTAAGGTACGCTTCTGAGACAGTAAAACGCAACGCGTAAACCATTGAGTTTTAGAGCCACGCTGTAGACACTATTATCTACAGCAGAAATGGGCCGACTCGTCCGGGTCGTTACCACTGTCTTACAGAAAACCGGCGTAAAGTAGCAGCTTGCTACGTTTCCAGCGGTGAGTGAGATATCGGGAGGCATAAAACCCCCTCCCCTTCCTAACCGCTTAATTATTCCTTTCCTTTAAGATTGGCAACGCGCCCATGATTCTTTTGGTATTGTGGGCGTACATGGGCGGTGGAGATTACTCAGATGACCCACTTGCTAGTTTGCTGACCTATACGATAAAAACCTTTTCATATAATTGTATACAAAGCGGACGTGTTGTTAAAGGGCTCGCGTCACGCGGCGCGGTCCTCCTGTCTCGATCGCGTACCTCAAAACAAACCCCTCACATATGAGATATCTCTCTCTCTCTCTCTCTTCTTCTTGGTCGTATTCTTTATTACTGAAGGTCGTGTCCTTGAAAGCCCTTCGTTGACTGTTGTATTAGCTGTTTCCACTTTGTCCGGTTCTCAACTTCCTTCAAGGCGGTTGTCATAGGGAGACGAGTGAAGGTGGTTATTTGGTCACACTAATGGTTAGGCGATCGGCCGCGGGGTCTCTTTCCTTCCATCTTACCCACACCAACTATTTATCAAGGTTGTCCGGTTGTCGACGGGCAAAATTACCGATATAACCGAGGATCTTTTGATAACAAAATGTCGAGAGTCTAACACTCACATGGAATTGGTCCAAGATAAATTTATTTGTTTTTTGGCAGTCCATGGGATACGCAACATTCGTCTCGAACACCACATTTCGAAGGCGTCTATCTTTTTCCGCTCCGTTGCTCGAATCGTCCACGATTCCGATCCATAAAGAAATATGGAGAAAACAAGTGTCCGGACTAGTTTCATTTGGGTGATTTTTGAGATCCTCCTATCCTGCCAAATGTGTGTCAGCTTGCTCAATGCAGCTTTGGTCTTGGCTCATTTGAGACAACATACACATCAAAATATTTTAGAAACCCTAAAACTACTGGACATTATGAATTAATATCTTATATCTCGGTGTGACGAGCGCAGTCTAGTGTCATGCAGTACTTTGTAATTCAAAGTACAGTTTGTTGTTGCTTCTGTTTATGGGCAGACGTGGTAAGCGTACTTACTCAGGCGAGCGTCCTACTCATTTCGTCAGTTCCTGTTATAAAAAAAGCTAGCTATAATGTGTTTTACTCTGTTTATTCTTAATATACCCTTATTTTTAACCTACGCCAAAAAAGAGGTCATAGATATTTAAGTGCTTTTGTCAGTCTATCTATCTGCCTGTGGCATCTTAACGCCTAAACCAATTGGGATGAGTTTTTTAAAAGCTGGTTTAATCAAGTTGGTCTGTAGCTATGTTTGAAAAAAAATCAGCTTAGCCATTAGGAATTACAGATCTTTTTCAAATTTACTTTCATAATTAAATACATTACATTAGTGATTTATTTTTACATATATTACGTTTATGAAAAGCCTATCAATTGAGATCAAAGAAACGTTTGATGGAATGAATGTGGGGTACGGTTTAGACGTTGTTTTCATGGTCCATGTAGGAAATAACTTTTATAATGAGATTTCCCTTTCGTGTGAACATTAAATGGTTTCCAGATTCTATTAGAACTTAAATTAACCTTTATAAACTACGTAAGATGAGTGTTATTTTAAAAACACAAAACGAATGTTATCGCTTCAACTCATTGTTAATTGGTCACTTTAAAATGTCACTGCTTTATAGACCAATGTCAGGATTCTCTAGAGACCGCTCTCTAATTAATTATAACTTAGACCGAACCAGGACTGAATAGTAAACCAGCAAAGCTACCGCGTCACGATTTCTTAGATTGTCGATTGGGAACTGATCACCAAGAACTGGGGACTTGGAATTGGGTACAGCGAACTGGAAAGCGGCGACTGACCCAGCTCCTCCGAATGCTTAAAATTTCGGGGGTATCTGAAGACTTAGATACCTACCGTAGATATATATTATAAATTTTGAGACAGTGGTAATAACCCAGTCAAGCCCGCCCAACCATGTTGTAGACAACATTGACTACAGCGTGGCTCTACCCCTACCTAACTCGATAATTCCCTGCAAGTGGCAATCAAATATTCTATTGATCATCAATGTCTCTGATGACTACAGCGCAATCACTTAAACAGCACAACTACAAATACCTCGGGATTCTGAAAATTATAACTAGAGGCTTCCAACGCCTCGTAAATAGGCCACATCGGCGCGCCTTGGGAGAGGCGTTTATAGCATTCGAGTTCATTTATTGATGCATTTTAAATGTTTTGTTTTATGGTATAAGCCAGCAACGAGCAAGTGGGTCACCTGATGGTAAGTGATCTCCACCGCCCATGTACGCCAACAATACCAAAAGAGTCGTGGGCGTGTTGCCGACCTTAAAGGAAAGGGATAATTAAGGGCAATCCAATGGAAGAAGAGGGGGTTTGGGCCTCCGGATATCTCACTCACCGTATGAAACGCACCAGCAAGCTTTACACCAGTTTTCTGTGAGAGGGTGGTAATGACCTGGATGAGCCATGATACATGATACATGCTGTAGACAAGTGTCTACAGCGCGGCTGTACCACTCAAAAAACAGAGACATGGCTAATTTAAGCTATGCTATTTCAAAAGAAATTGAATTGTGTTAGATGGTATTAGGTAGCATATAAGGGGTAAAAAATCCTCTGTAAATTAAAATTGGGAATAGCTTTGAATTATACTCTTAAAAAAAAGTTATAAATACATAAAAATACTGTCTCGTTGGCGTAGTTATAATGCGTACGAGTTACGACTGACTCTGAGATCTCGGGTTCGGTCCCCAAGTCGGGTAAAAGTGATATTGGGTTTTTCTATTACGAAATGCTCAGTATCAGTCCGGAGTCTGGTATGGACGGAGTATGGCGATAGGCTCGTCCCCTATCACGTCATGGGACGGAGATATGCTCGACGAAATGTGGGTGTACTGGTATATCTCTGCCTTCTCCTTCATGGAATACAGACGTGAGTGCGCATAAATGTGCTACAAGTTGCCGGAGTCTTTGTTCCCCGATAAATATAATCTGGGTGTCTTCAAGTCAGGAGTGAATCGTTTTTTGCTAGGCAAGCGTGCTTCATCTTAGGCCACATCATCGCTTACCATCAGGCGTGATAGTGGCCAAACGCAATCCTATTACGTACAAAAAAATAAATAAAAAAGTATAAAAAAAAACTACAATTCGCATAGAATTGAGAACCTCAACCTTTTTTCGTCGGTTAAAAATACAACGCACGTCCAGATTACATGTACGAGGAATTTATAATCCCTATCGCATCCTTGCCATGCACAGAACGTGATGTTGTATGTTAGATAGATATATATACTGAAACGTTATGTCCCGGGCGTATAAAAATATTCGTGGCATACATACATGAAACAAAAGACGCAATCCGGATATGTATCTCGAAACATCCTTGTACAAAAAACAAGTCAAGTGCGAAACGGACTTGCTCACAGAGGGTTCTGTCCACTCCATACTTATATGATTTATTTATTTGAAATATCTCTTACCCCTCTCTCATTGGGGTCGGCGCAACATGCTTTTTAACACATGTTACAGTAAGATTTGGCTTGTAGTTATTACGACCTGCCGCTTGCCTGATGTGAGCCCCTCTGGGGATAAAACACCCAGACCCGTAACAATTATTGGTGGATCAAATAAACATTTTATCTCGGTACGGGAATCGAAACGCGACCTCACAGCTGGCTACTAGCTCACTGCGCCACAGAAACTGTTTATCATTAAGTAAATAATACACATCCAAATTATCATCGTATAAAAATAATTAATTATTTAATTCAAGTATATTATTAAAGCCCTTCTTAATTTTTAAAGTTTACATAAGTTGCATATAGACAACCAGCGAACGATTATTAAGCGAAGACTTATATAATACGATTTTATTTAACATAAAATAATCAATCGCGTGTCTATGACATTGCGTCATAGCGTGATTATCTCTCATTGATATTTTTCGGCGTTAAGTTACTGGATATCCATTAGCTGATCCCAGACTGGCTAACCCGAACGAGGCACTTTATCAGAAGGCCAATTCTCGTATTTAAATGACACTGCGAATGAATTTTAACCGAACTGAGATTATATTTTGATTTGACTTAATCATGGTATTCTACTCCTCTTTAAGTTCAGTCCGGTGTCAATATAATCTCATCTCGATACAATTGCAATTGCAATTCAGTCACAATTTTGACGTTTATATAAGGACATGTGTCATTTAAAGATGTTAGCAGAATACCGTTTTGGCTTCAGTCAACTTTTATTCTACTTTCGATCTCATTACGATCTATGTTCACATTTGACGTTGATTATTGGTTTAAGAGAATACCATTTGCAACTTTCTTGACACCGAGACTAGATTGGAATGATATTTAGAACATTTTAAATTACGAGAATTGGCCTCCTGGTTTTTTCACGATATTATATAGTGGTCGCTATTCAGTCGTGTGTACGGAACCCTAAAAATTGTCGGCCGAAGCGAACGTCTTCATGTATTATTCATGCAAAGTAGTAAGATGAGAAAATATGAGTGAAACAAATTCGGGCGCTTCGTGTTACGTACGTTTACTGTTAGAGAAATTAATTTAGCGGCTTATACGTTAATCGATCATTAGTAGAGCGAACAGACTTCTTAGTTTGTCTGCCTCGGTGGCGCAGTTATAAATGTAAATAAATGTATGTAATAATGTATTATAAATGTTGTAATGCGTACGCAGTACGACTGTTGTGCTGAGGTCTCGGGTTCGATCCCCGGAAGTGATATTGGGTTTTTCTATCATAAAATGCTTAGTATTAACCCGGAATCTGGAATTGTGCACAATATGGCGATAAGCTCGCCCCCTATCATGGGACGGAAATATGGTGATCTTTATCGCCTATTAACATTCACTAGAGCATGAGGAATATGATCACTCATGCATGTGTTGCTGGCCTTAAAGGAAAGGGATAATTAAGGGAATAGGAAAGAGAGGGGATTTGAAGGCTTTTTTTACCGACGACTTAAAGAGGGATGTTATAAATATCACCCCTTTTGTCTGTGGAATTGTCGCTCCTTTTTAATAGCGTACGCTGGCAAACGAGCGAGAGGGTTACCTGATGGTAAGTGATCTCCACCGCCCATGTTCACCCACAAAATCCGAAAAATCATGAACACGTTGCCGATCTTAAAGGAAAGGTGTAATTAAGCGAATGAGAAAGGGAAGCAATTTAGGTCTCCAGATATATCACTCACCGTACAAAATCCAACGTCGGTTTTTTGTAAGAGAGTGGTAGCAACCCGGTCGAGCCGGTCCATCTATACTGCAGACAAAACCGTCTACAGCGTGGCTCCACTAATTAATAAAGTAGCACTCTAAATACATAATATTTATTAAATCCATAAAATATTATACATTACTAGCTGTTGCCCGCGGCTCCGCCCGCGTGAATGCCTATTTCCAAGATTAAAGTAGCCTAGTGGGCGCATCAAGCGAGTCCCGGTGAGAAACGCGCTTGACAAAAATACTAATGTCGCTATTAAAAAATAGGGGTTGATCGTAGAGGGTTGAAAAATTGGGGTTGTATGTATTTTTAATGCTGTATCATAAAAAAATAAAAGATTTATAAAAAATAAAAAATAAATTTAGGGGTGGACCACCCTTAATATTTAGGGGGATGAAAAATAGATGTTGGCCGATTCTCAGACCTACCCGATATGCACACAAAATTTCATACAAATCGATCCAGCGGTTTCGGAGGAGTATGGGAACGAACATTGTGACACGAGAATTTTATATATATAAAGATTTACATTCTGTCAAAACTCTAGCACACGTTCTGAATGCTGATTCGCTAGAGAAGAACGGGAAAGAAACTCAAGCGTTGCTCTTTAAAAAAAACTAATATTTCACTCCCAGAAACAAAGTAACTCGGTAAACGTGGAAACATTTTCTAATCTCTCGAAACCGAGTTTCCTTCAACGTTTGACGCCAAAAGAATTCCTAAGAACGTACAAGAATCAATGTGAATTCCCGCGAATGATATACGACTGTCGCTGAAGAATATATTTCACTGTCACTCACTACGCTTATCTCTTGAATGGGGTAGTTTGAATCTCGGCATGGATTTCCATATAATCTGTCGGTACCACATTAGTTGATGGGTATCGTTCGCCTTAATCATCCACTTAAATGTGTGCACCACGTGGTAGGTCCTTCGTGTGCGAGAGGCCACCGGGATGTGTACCACCGCTTTGTCTGCCATCAAACATCAATGTGTAAACACTTTTGTGTTCCACTTTGAAAGATATTGAAGCCGTGAAATTGCTGGGCATTATGAAAGTTAACATGTTATATCTCGGGGTGACGACCATAGTCCAATACCATGCTAAATAAATACCACACTATAGAGATAATAGAAACAATTGTAGATTATACCATACCAATGCAGAGTTATAAATGAAAACATAAAGTTACAATATACAGTATGTAACAAAAATCCTGTTGGCTCTTTTTGGATCATGAAGATAGAAATATATACAGCTTATTAAAAATAGTTAAATTAAAAAACTAATAAAGAGAAGCGAGATATTATCCTTACACAGGTAACTTAGAAAATGAACTTATTTAAAAAATGTTATTTACATATGAATTTCTGTGTGTACTGACGAAGCCGGGGGCGCGGCACGTTTTATGTACGTGGACGCCGCAACATGCCATCTCGCTCTGACTCCAAGTCGTTCGTCAATCGTTCTTGTAGAGGTAATCAATCGAAATACGGTTTATAAGCAATAAATTCATTCAAGTTTAAAAAATAAATGTTATTATTTTTATAGTTCAATTTTCGTATACGAGTTATTTAATTACGTTTGAATATCGATTCTGATATCACAGTTAAAACTCCCAACAGGGTTTTTGTTATATATTATATCATACTTAATATTATAAATGTGAATGTAAGTTTGTTTCTTACGCTTTCACGCGAAAACTACTTAACCGATCATCATGAAACTTTGTACACATATTATTGGAGGTATAAGGAGTAACATAGGATACTTTTTATCTATTTGTTTGTTACGCTTTCACGCCTAAATCACTGAACCGATTTTGATATAAAGGTAGATGGGACCCTGGAGACGGTTATAGGCTACGTTTTAGTTCGGAAAAGTCTATTCAGACGGGCGGAGCCGCGAGCAAAAGCTAGTAGTTCTATAAATGAGGGTCGATGTAAGCCCACACAAGTCATTTGGCTGATGATGCGGCATGGAAAGGGCCGATTAGGTGTAGTTTATGTGTCTGGAATTAAGCTATATCAGCCGGGGCTAGTCGCTTTAGTCATACGCTTAATTAACTCGATTCAAGCCAAGCCTTAACATTACTAATGATGATAATGATAATCGTAGATGCAATAGATAGAATGTTTCCCGAGCGTTATGACATGTCCTTCTTTAAGCGAGGTTTTAAAAGAGTTTTCCTTCAACGGTAGACAGCGGCTTGGCTGTGCTCTGGCATTGCTGAGGTCTGTGGGCGGCGGTAACCTCTTACCATCAGGTGGGCCGCCCGCTCGTCTGTCTACCTAGGCAATAAAAAAAAGATAGTATATTTTGAGCAAGTAGCGGACATTTTACTATCCCGCCCACACCCGCCACTAACTTTTGTACACCAGGATCCATAGTAGCTTTTTTGTTAACACCAAGCAGTGAAGCTCGGCGTGTCTCTGGGAATGCCAAATTGTCTTTATCCCGCAACGAAATTAATCAAATAGAAAGTTAGGGAGGAGTTGGAAATATTAATTGTGCATTTCCCTCCATAGTAAAGCGGTAGACAAAATATTAAACTAAGGAGACACAAGGACATTTACAACTGGAGAAGCCAGAAGTAAAGCACCACGGATGTCTATGAGAACGAATACTTTTATTGCTATGTGGTCCCATTTAGTTAAGGTCTGATGACGGTGTACAGATTTAAAAAAATAACTCCTCAACGGATAAGAGCATAGTCTTCGGGATTGTGTTATTGTATTATAATTTACATACCATAACAGTAGCTACAAAAAAAATAAAAATAACAAAACTTATTTTTTTATCAGTTGTAAATCAATTCCATTGCTTATAAATCCTCGAATAGTATCAGAAAGCAGTAACAATACGCCGAAATAGTGATAAAACAAAGCTATTATTCTGTTCATTGAATGTTTATTGCTGAATAATATCGAAACAGCATAACACAACCTGAACTCGGTATTTTTGTAAGACACGAGAAAATATTATGTACTAGATTACCGTAAGCAATAATATTATTTTTCCGCAGCCTTGCTTTGTATTTGTGTATGAAAATTGTTATTTGCGAGGAGAAATAATAACTAAACAGCTTATGAATAAAACATGAGCATGCGACATACGAAAGGTCGCCCATCTTGATAACAAGAGGCTTTTTACGTCTTCCAGTCAAGTATCAAAATTTTGATGCAAAATGTTTGATAAGATTTTAGTTTATTTCATATTTTTGTTCTAGGTTGTGAGTTATGATTGTGGGGTGTAAGTGGGTCACCAAAACCTTAGGTCCGGACGAGCTGGCCCATTCACGCTGTAGACAAAATTGCCTACAGCGTGGCTCTACCACTCGTGGACCGTCAAAAGACATTGTGTCCCTGGACGGTTACAAGAATTATGTCGGCCTGAAGTTAAGAGATACACTACCTGACGGAACACGAATCGTTTGAACGAACGTTATTTCAGTGAAAACTTCTTTAGCCGCGTTGGGCACTTTTTGGTAGGGGAAAATCACCGACATGCTCATGACGCGCCGCGGGCGTGTGCTGTGCGCGTTAGACAGTTTGTTGGATGGGTGATATCTCGTGCGTTCGCGTCACCGACATGGTTATAGCAGTATATCTGTAGGTATACAGCTGACGTATTGTGCGAAATTAGTGCTGTGTATATCTTTTAAGTGAAATTGAATGGATTTAGTGAAAAGTTCAATGTGTATATACTGTGCACTGTGAAATAGTGTTTTTGTATTACTCATGCGGGAAAAGTAGTATCTTGACGCTCGCTGTTACGTTTGAAAAAGAACCGTTTGCCCATTTTAAAATTACGCGTGAGTTTTTTCATAAATAAAACTGTTATTTGAGTGCGACAAGTTTACTTGTCGCACGTAAATTATTCTTGGCACACGCAAATTTAGATAAAATTGCTAAAATTAAAAAAATAATAACAAAAAAAAACACAATCGACATATTAAAACTGAATTGAGGTTGACGCGTCTGACAGTTTAATTTAATAAATAAAATTGTAATTAAATTAAAATTAGTTTAAAAATGAATATAGAGTCGGAAATAATACCGGAAACTCCAGAAAGTTCGAGCGACGAATCCACACCACCTGAAATCCTGAAAAAAGCCGATGAAGTAAGAAATAATTTAGTTCCTCAAGTATCGAGACCCAAATATGAAAGTTTTTATTAATTTTTTTGAATGCTTAATTTTTCAGCTATTATTTCTGGTCCGAAAAGGCTTCGTCCTTTTAAAAAATTGAAAAAATTTATTTTTTGTTTATTAATATTAATTAATTTTTATTTATTGTTTAAAATATATTTTTTTCTTCTTTTAAAACTTTTTATTTGTTTTGAGGGAGGGAGGTACTAAAAGTTCTAAGTTTTCACTTCTAGCGGCTTTTGAGACTTTTGAGTCGGTTTCATTTTATGTTAGAAAGGTTTTCTTGTACTACATATTACTGAAACGATCATCAAAATTAGATGCCTAGATGTGTTTTAGTTGGCGTCCCAGATTTCTCCTCTTAGCGATGGAATTATATATTCAAATTTTAATTTTAATTTCAAGACCAGCTCCGCAGTTAGCCCTTTACAATACAAGAGGAATCATCCAAATCGGTCAACATTTGGCGGAGTCATACGTGAACATCATAAAATAATTATATACAGACGAATTGAAAACCTTTGTTTTTGTGTTGGGTAAAAACTAATGACTATTTTTGTATTTGTTTCGATCCTATTTTGTATAATTTTAGAGATTCAGAGATATAAAATAAGTTTGCTCAACTACTGTACAGACAATAGGGTTTCGATCCCGGAGATGGTCGATAAAAATGTCGTGTGGTATAAAATATGTGGATTAATCATTGAGAAAAAATAAAATAAAAGGAGAAATTAATAAAAGCAGAAATCATTGAAGCAAATATTTTACATTTCATTTCAACTCGAAAAGAAAATGTAAAAAGCAAATATTATGGCAAACTCATATTTTTTTCCAATAAGATACACTGACGAACAACGAAAAACTTAATTCAATCTAAGAAATGGAAACGGCCCGATATAAATCTCAACGTAGCGTAAAATCCGCGAACTTGCAGATTCTACTGCATTGATCGGAATTGCGTCCCTATTCCAGAAGTTTTTTTATAATTTCAGGTTCACATGAATCCGTATTACTTGATCAACTGACTTAAATCAACAAAATCATTTGCAAGATTCTTTGCAGCATATTTTGTAATTTTGTAATTATCATGGACTGTGACATATCGGGGGTGTAAATGGACCCCCAACACCTTAGGTTCAAAGCTAACCTCACCTGCACGTGGTACACTCTACTGATTAATGGCTTTTTGTTTTGTTTGTTTAGTTTGACGGATTGCGGGGGTGAGACGGCGGATCGACCCATATAATATGAGTGGTAATGACACTTTTGTCTACAGCATCAATGGGCCGACTCGTCCGGGTCTTTACCACTGTCTCACAGAAACCGACGTAAAGTAGCGGCTTGCTGCTGTGTTTCGTACGGTACCTCAGCCTACCCCTATGGGAAACAGGCGTGAGTCTATGTAGGTATGTATGAATTCTCGTACTTTAGCAAATAAATCAAAACCATTAACGTATCTGAATCAGTACTGATCCACCATTATTCGATGCAAAGCGGATGAAACCACAGATCAATGCTCAGTAATTTGAATAAAACATGGCGATTTAACTACGTTGTTAACCAAACATATGTAATTACTAGTTGTGAGGTTTGGTAATGAAATATTAATTTTAATGTTTGTAATAAAATTCACATAAATTGAAATACTACGCTCGTCACCCTGAGACATAAGGTGTTAAGTCTTACAATGCCCACCAATGCCCTGGCTTCAATGTTCTTCAACCCGGAACACAACCGTGGCAAAAATAGACAAAGTGGTGGTACCTACCTAGACGGCCTCTCCCATCCAAAGGACTTTTTTTATGGCATAGGCAAGCAAATGAGCAAGTGGGTCACTTGATGGTAAGTGATCTCCACTGCCCATGTACGCCCACAATACCAAAAGAATCACGGGTGCGTTGCCGACCTTAAAGGAAAGGGATAATTAAGGAATTGGGAAGGGGGGTTGGGTTGGGCCTCCGGGTATCTCATTCACCGTAAGAAACGTAGCAGCAAGCTGCTACTTTACGCCGGTTTTCTGTGAGACAGTGGTAATGACCCGGACGAGCCGGCCCATACATATAGTTACGGACTAATATACATATAGTTTGTACCTAACCGTCAAAAATTCCCGACGTGAATTTAAAAAAAACTAAAAGAATAAGGGTATAAAAAAACCGCTGACAAGAAACTAAGGTACCGAGTCCCGTCGTCAATTCAATTTCTTTATTCATTGGTGCATAATGTTCTTGTTCCGCTCTTTGCAAACTTATCGACAACTACTGACGCTAATATTTTATTAAATGTTACTGAAAACTTATTGAGTGGTAGAGCCACTCTGTAGACAGTTTATCTACAGCACGAATGGACCGACTAGACCTTGTTAAACAACCTAAACTGACGTAAAGTAGCGGCTGCGTTTCGTAAGGTGAGTGAGATATCTGGAGGCCCAAATCTGCCCGTCCCAATAACTTAATTATCCCTTCCCTTTAAAATCGGCAACGTGTCCATGATTCTTCTGGTATTGTGGGCGTACATTAGCGGTGGAGACCACTTAAAAACGGTGACCCACTTACTCGTTTACCGGCCTATGCTATAAAAAAACATTTGGAAAGTAAAACATTATTTAAATACAAAATTTCATCTAAAGTCGAACTGTGTCGGAGAAACGAATTTCTTATTTAATATTATGTACAAGAATAATTTCTCGTTTTAAGTATTGGATTCGATTATCCGTAAAATTTGAGGTTCCCGATATCCAGCAATTTTATCAAAGGAATTACCTCCGGGCAAACAATCCTCATAGAATGTTTTCTCGAACAACACCATTCCGTTTTTATTTCATATCGTCGAGTTTATTTTATTGAATTATTGAGGGCTTGTGACTTCCATCTTTATTTTTTCTGGTACGACGCATTTCCGGCACGTGACTCTATAGAACGGCTGGTAGTACAAGGCAGAGTAGAGAGCACCAGGCCTCTAGGAAGATCGCCCATGTGATGGAACGATCAAATAAAATCAGCCATTGGTGGTCCCTTGAGTGGCGAGACTTCGTGAGGCGAGCCATATCAGCCCATACCACTACTACATCATGATCATAACCACTCTGTTAAGAGTGATGTCTCTAAGATATGTCTTTTACAAGGTGGTAGGTCCCTCGTATGCGAGGGGCCGGCTGGGCTGGTACCACCACTTTGTTTATTTCTGCCGCCAAGCAACAGTGTGTAAGCACTATTGTGTTCCGGTGTGAAGGACATTGAAGTCATTAATTACTGGGCATTATGAGACTTAACACCTTATGTCTCGGGGTGACGAGCGCAGTCCAGTGCCATGCAGTGCTTTGTTATTTAAAGTTCTGTGTGGCGTTGCTTCTGTTTATGAGCAGGCGTGGCGCTTACCATCAGGCGAGGGACCTGCTCGTAACGTCATTCAAACTAATAAAAGAAATAAAAAAAAGATGTAAAGAAGAAGAAACAATTAAGAAATGAAAATTTCTCCAATATTGAACCCAATGACCATTTTCACCGACCTTAGCTTAACTTTAGTTGACCCTTAACTCCCAACACGCATCAAAGCGGCGAGACTAGTCAAAGAAATATAGGTTCACTATCATTCTTTGTTCTTGTTAGAAATTATAAAATATTGCCATTACTCATTAATTACTTCGCAATGTAAAAGCGGACTTGTTCTTTTGGTAAAAGGATAATGTTTGATTTTTTTGTAAAGCGTGCGATGATTTAATTCATACGCACTCACGCCTGTAATCCTCGAAGGGGTAGGCAAAGGTGTAACCACTACACCCACATTTCGCCGAGCGTATCTCCGTCCCAAGATGTGATAGGGGTGAGCCTTTCGCCATACCGGGCACAAATTCCAGACTCCGGGCTGATACTGAGCATTTCATAATAGAAAAACCCAATACCACTTTACCCGACCCGGGGGTCGAACCCGAGACCTAAGCGTTAGCCTCAACCGTAACGCGTACGCATTACAACTGCGCCACCGAGGCATTTAATTCATTACAATAAAATTACGGTTATATAACTTCTCAATTCTCAAGTTGTATGTAATCGCATTAAATTATTGAGATAAGCCAATAATTATTACATTCCAATGTATACTTTGATGCGTTTCGAAATTTAAAGTATTCGAGATATATTGATACATTTTGGTCTACGCGTGACGCAAGCCAGGCGATAGCGACACCGTGGCGGATTTACCCTAAGGCCCAGTAGGCCTGGGCCTAGGGCTGCCAGATATGACAGCCTCCGTGGCGCAGTGGGCGAATAGCCGGCTGCGAAACGTGAGGCCGTGGGTTCGATTCCCACACCGAGTTAAATGTTTGTGTGATCCACAAATATTGGGCTCGTGTCTGGGTGTTGTGGGACCGCAAGTCCCTTGTAGTTCCTGATACCCACGATGCAGGTTAACCTAGTGTGGGGTCAGGACTATGTGGGTGACTGTTGGGTGTATTTACAATTATTATTATCAGTATATTAGGGGCGGCCTATAATGACTAAAATTCACTGATGATAACAAGAGTCTATTAGATGGGTGCTGAGAAAGGGGCGCTGGTACTTACTACATGGCCTGGGGCCTAGGGTGGCCAAGACTGCAAATCCGCCACTGAGTGACACGTGCGCTTTGTACGAAACTGACTGGACCCAGTCGCGCATCTTGTCATTTATTTCAAGACGTACCATTGTTTACTTTGTAGATGTTTTAAAAGGTAGTAGGTCCCTCGTATGCGAGGGGCCGGCTGGGCTGGTACCACCGCTTTGTCTATTTCTGCCGCCAAGCAACAGTGTGTAAGCACTATTGTGTTCCGGTGTGAAGGACATTGAAGTCATTAATTACTGGGCATTATGAGACTTAACACCTTATGTCTCGGGGTGACGAGCGCAGTCCAATGTCATGCAGTGCTTTGTTATTTAAAGTTCTATGTGGCGTTGCTTCTGTTTATGAGCAGGCGTGGCGCTTACCATCAGGCGAGCGACCTGCTCGTCTCGTCATTCAAGCTAATAAAAAAAAATTGTGTCTTTGTCCTCGTGTGTCGCAGTCACTTGTCTCGGTCGCGACCCTCAAAACGTGCCTTTAGTAAGTTAATCAGAGGCACAAAAAATCCCCCGAGTTTCTTTTCCAAATATCATTAATTTTCTTAAAGCTCCATCACCCACGCTTCTCAGACATTGTGGATGTTCATCTGCGATGGTGATTACTTAGCAGTTGACCCTATTTCTCGTAACAGCGGTGTTCTATAAAATAAACCGAGAAAAGAAAATATAATCAATTATTAAAATGTACTAACATTTTGAAATATTAATTATACGCTCGCACTTCCGGGAAGCGGCAGCGTGATGAGCTTAATTTACTTTGTAATAAAATTATTTCTCACAATCAGAAAATAAAAAGCGGATATTCAGCATTTGCGGAGAATATTTTTAGCAGCGGGCGTGGTACGGACTGTGGCAACGAAGTCGCAGATTCGAAACCAGCCCCAAGAGCCTTGCACTTCTGACTTTTCTAAGTTTCGTATGTATTCACGTAACGTTTTTACGTCATTTATTATTAGCTAAACATAAGTGTTAATGCTTAACCATGACTCCCACAGGATAGACTGAACCTAGTGTAAGGGTCAATGTTAAACAAAAAAATACTGTATTAATTACCGTCTATCGAATACAAAAATAAACAACCAAATCGCTCGACATTTGGCGGAGTTCTGCGTGAACATACATAAAAATATATATACAGATGAAGGACCAATTAACAAGGCAAGGCAAAAATATTGATGTACGGTAAGCACTGGGCTCTTTGATGGAAATTCATTTGATTTTCATAGACAGGCGGCCTTCCATCATCGCCCGTGTGCCATCGCGTTATATCCTAAATTAACCTTATGTTCGGTGCAAACTAAAAGAGGTTAAATATTCATAAATTAATAATACCACTCAGGACACGACCCCCATCTAATGAATATATAATACGACCTACCACAAGGTGGTAGGTCGTATGCGAGAGGCTGTCTGGGTTGGTAAAACCGCTTTGTCTATTTCTACCGCCAGCAGTGTAAGCACGGATGTGTTCCGGTTTGAAGGACATTGAAGCCAGGGAAATTACTGGGCATTATGAGACTTAGCATTCATATATAGATTAGCTCAAACCTGTATACCTGAAGGGGTATGCAGAGGTGCAACTAATCCACCCACGGTCCGTCGAGCTAATTAGCGTTTCATAGTAGCGAGCCTATTGTCATATCGTGGACTTCTTCCAAATTTCAGGCAAGTCTGAGTGGAAGAGACACACCGTAGACCGTGCTGTCTACAGAATGAATAGGTCGGCTCACCCGAGTCGTTACCACTGTATTACAGAAAACTACCGTAAAGTAGCAGCTTGCTGCTGCGTTTCCTACGGTGAGTGTGATATCCGGAGATCGGAATCCCCTCCCCTTCCCAATCAAGTTAAAAGTTAGTGAATTGTACCACAAGCTACCTTTCACTTAACGCCAGGCCTGTCCACATCAAACACTCCAAAACCCTGGGGAAAAATGTATTTCGGAGCTTCTACTATCGGCATCGTGTTGTTTACTTTATATATTTAGTAATTCATTAAGTTTTATGTGAACCTCATATTATTGCATAATGGTCTTAAATACGGCCTCGGTGGCGCAGTGCAATGCGTATGCGTTACGACTGAGGCTAACGTTGAGATCTCGGGTTCGATCCCCAGGTCGGGTGACAGTGATATTGGGTTTTTATCTTACGAAATGCTCAGTATCAGCCCGGAGTCTGGAATTATGCCCGATATGGCGATAAGCTCGCCTCCTATCGCATCATGGGACGGAGATACGCTAGGCAAAATGTGGGTGTACTAGATATACCTCTGCCTACCCCTTTAAGGATTACAGGCGTGAATGCGTATAAATGTATGGTCTTAAATAACAATATTTCTGTTTTTGGTCCTCACCGCCTTATTCGTCTACTGGCAGCTTACTTGGGCGTAGAAACTGGAAGGTCCTGGGTTGACATCTTAGGTCCAATCATAGTTTATGTTTGAGATTTCGATTCCATGAGTCAAAATCATGCATGATTTGCCCGGAATCGAAATTTGTGTCCGGTATATGCTCGATCCTATCACACCATGGGATGGAAATAAGATCGGCGAACCGTGGGTGTGACAGTAGTTGCTTCTCTGCCTACTCTTTAGAGGATACAGGCGTGAACTTATGTTGTGTTCTGTATTTTAAATTACAACTGATAGGCAACTGTAGGAAATACAAATATAATGTCCATGATTATTCTAGTATTGTGGGTGTTCATGGGCTGTGACCATCAGGTGACCCACTTGCTCGTTTTCCAGCCTATGCAATAAAATAGCTAAAGGAACTGACTAATAAGAAACGAAAATAATGAATTGAAGGTTGTTTTGGAATAAACAACTTATATCAAAAAATCAAAATAGTTTTTTTTTTACATTTATGGATAAATATAATGTTTTAATGTAAAAGTGTACCACATTTTTTCTCGAAATAATACCGCGATAGTCAAGCCATACGGAAAAATAACTTTTGTCCGAAAGCTCTGAGCAAATACAACCAATGTCGAAGCAGCAACCAGGGGGGCAAACTAAGAGCAACGTTAGAGTTTCTTGTCCGTTCTTCTTTAACGAAACAGCATTCTGAACTGGCAGTAGAGTTTAAATTGGACTGAATCTAAATGATGTATAACATTTTATGGATTCAATAAATATGTTTGTTTCATGTCAAACAATTTTTTGACATTTCGATACGAATACGTTCTCGCAAGTTATTCATGCTAGCCCCTCACCAATGGCTCCTGTGAACATATTCACTCCGTCAAGTAAATAATACTCACGTCTAATACGGTAAATAGAGTAATGAAAACTAAGTTGAAGACAAGACTTGAGAAAAACTATTTGTAAGCATCATATCGACCTACGCATATGCTTATTCACGGCTCGCTGATTCCTTTATATCACGTATGAGAAATATATGGAACAGGGAACACAATATGAACCGGGATACTGTTCCACTAGTAGTGATTCAATCAAACGTTGATGAAATTCTAAATTTAGCATTGCTAATTATTACTGCCTCGGTGGCGCTGTTGTTATGCGTACGCGTAACGACTGAGACTGAGTTCTAGGGTTCGATTTCCGGGTCGGGTATAAGTGATATTGGATTTTTCTATTACGAAATGCTTAGTATAAGTCCCCTATCACATCATGGCACGGAGATACGCTCGGCGAAATATGGGTGTATTAGTAACTCGTCTGCCTACCTCTTCGGAGATTACAGGCGTGAGTGCGTATGTATGTATGTATTATATTCAGTTTTGAATATGACACACGTATATGTAAGTTTGCATAAACACAGTGAGTGTGCATGCCTGTCAGAATTGACATAAATACGTATAAGGCCCTTGACGCGTCACTGTCACATATATAAAAACTACACTCGTGAACGGGTGCTGCTTGTGTGGACTGGTCTGCTCGGACTGTTATCTTTTATTTGTTAACACTATTTTAAGGTCTTAATTTATTCGTCATGCTTATGGAGGTCATGCAAGTTAATCCAATGCGTAGATATCATTTCGTTAATTGCTTGATTGAGCTGCTCTAATTCCAATTAAATATTGTAAAACCTTATGCTGTAATAATTGTAAACTAGTTTTGAAAAGAGCAACGCTGGAGTTTCTTGCTCGTTCTTCTCGAGGGAAACAGCATTTCGAACTAGCGGTAGAATTTTGACGGAATCTAAATAATGTATAACATTTTATGGATTCAATAAATATTTTGAATTTTGAATTTTAATTTTACACATTTACAAGCTCACACATATATATATATATGGCCAGACATATCAAATTTTATTATTGATGTAAATCTAAAAGTTACTGCAAATCTTTACATAAACTATAATAGTATGGTCTTTTCTGGTCTGTTTGTTATTTTTTTCGCGAATCACGTAAAAACGGATAACAGATTTTGATGCAGGTTTAAATATTATGTTAAACGGAACCCAAGAAGACACATAGGCTATAAAATCTACTTTGCCATTCACAGAAAAAGACTAACGTGGCTGCGAGCAAAGATAATGAAATAAAATTATTCTTTAATAACTTAAATATTAATGAACTAACATTAATGATTCATCCAACAATTTTGTAAACCACTTAATCAGTTTAATCTACATTCAATTCCAAGCAAACTCGTAGATCACATCTACCGAATCAGAATTCAATCTTAATATAAATAGCCAATTAAATCCAATGAAACAATGGCAAATAATTTCACAGCAAGCTATTGAAAGTAACGAAGTACACTGTGAAATGTCTGTATTACTCGCGATATCTCGGGAACTAAAACCGATCTCAACTTTATATTAATGAGTACACGAGATTGGATAGCTAGTAGCAACTATTTAAATTACAGAACACCAAGACGATGTCGCGGGCGGTCTTGTAAACTAAGGAATTGCTTTGAATACAAATTGTTAGGTAAATTTGTTGTTCAACATTTTAAATTTAAAAGATTTCAGAAATTGTTGTCAAAGTATAAACTGGATTTTGAGATAGGACTTGCTGGTGCCTGATACATATTTCTGATAAAAAATAAAGTAATTATGTATAAAATAATATCCAGTAACTTTAACTCAGCAAAGTTCTATTGACAATTAAAATAAAACTACTTTTGAATGACTGAATAGATTATGTTCAAACATAGCTAAGAAAAATTAAACACAAAAAAAGCACTCAAATAGATACAATGATTTCCGTGCTACTATGGAATAGCGGGTTCACATGGTTCGATTTTCATTTATCAACTGACTTGTATCAACAAAAATGTAACAGACAGATACACACTCACACAATATACCCACAGACAGACATAGGGGTCAAATTTATACAACTCCTCTTTTTTGTCGGGGGTTAAAAGATTCTCCTCCTTCCTCTACCTGCCATTATCTTACTCGTAGTGGGGTCAGCGCAACATGCTTTTTAATACATGTTACAGAAAGATTTGGCTTGTAGTTTCTAAGGTGGGCCGCCTGCTACTCTGGGTAATACGACATGCCACTTGCCTGACTTTAACCCCTCTGTGGTAAAAATATTATCAAGCTTATATGTAAGTTCTATTATTGTAGTTGATAAGTTATTATACAGATCCAATTCAAGATATGTAAATAGAATATTCATTAAATATTTATCTTATGACTCTCACATAGTAACAAAACGTATGAAGATGTAATCCTCCAAATGATGGAGCATTCAAACCACGTAGGCGGGTAACAAAACATTTTTCTTCAGATTACGGCAAATTATATATGATGGGAACAAAAGGCACTCTGGGTGAATGCATGGGATTGATTAATACGGGCAAAAGGGATGAAAATGTTTTGTGTTTTTTGGCTTTTGATATTTTTTATTAAACGCGACCACTGAGCGTTGTGCGTTGATTTTTCGGTGATGACAAACATTTTGTACAGGTTTTTGTGGAGTTTTTATACAACGTGTTATAGAAAGGTGTGGTCAAATTTAAGCAACGTATAGTGTACGTTATAAGTATTTCACTACCCGTAGTAGCGAATCCGATTGCATTACTAGGTCATAAATAGCAATAATCGATTAGTATTGGATTTATAAAGAATATTTTTCACGGTTATCTGTTTTCTGCTTTTTATAGTATTAATAAATATCATTATTATTATTCGCCGGATTGTCCTAGTTGCAGTGTACTTGAGTGGAAAATCAAATTCATTCAATTCATTAATTCAAATCCCAGGTCAGGAATTTAAAAATTGTATCTGAGTTTCAAAAAATTACACAATATGATTTACGCAGGATCGAAATTTGTGCCCGGTATTTCAATAAGCTTGGTGAACCTTGGGTGCAGCACTAGTTGTACTTCTGCCTACCCGTTCGGTGATACAGGCGTGATCTTATGTAAATAATTATTTCTAAAATTAAACTGATAAATCAACACTGATGGATGTCCTTTGCTGTGAAACGAGCAGTTTTACTGATTATATTATGTTGTAAAGTCTCGCTTTATTAATTTTAATTAAAATGTCATGCGTGTAGGTTTACCAAAATTAAAGGGTAAAGTTGAGGACAAAACAATAATGTTTCTATAATAAATTGTTGGCTTTTGTATGGTTACATTTTTAAATTTAATAATTATTTCAAATGAAACTGTTTTTGCACTATTTTCGTTTTTTAACGTCATATTTTAAAAAAAATGTGTTTTAATGGCTTTCATGTGATAGAAAGTATATTTATTAGAAAAAACATAGCGGCATTTAATAATAAGTACACTCAACAGCCGCACACATAGTCCTGAACCTACACTAAGTTATAAACTTTAGTATCAGGAACTACGAGGGACTTGCGGTCCTACAACACTCAGACCAGAAACAAATATTTGTGGATCATTAGTCTTGGTGCGGGAATCGAAGGCACGGCTTTTCGCTTAGCTGCGTTTGGCTGCTCGCCTACTGCGCAATGGAGGCTGTCAATTTGTATGCTATACAGAAAGACTTTAATGTATACTACTAGACGGGCTGCTTAGAAGTAAAATTGCGTCACATAACGCGGGAGTTTGACAGCTCACAGACAGGGAGCGCGATATCTATTCTAGTTGAGAGTAAGCCAGATGTTAATATTACGGTCAATTGACCGCAACTTAGTGGTACAATTTCTACCTACCGCGTAGCTTGTCTAGTAGTATACATTTAAGTCTTTGGCTATACATGACAAATGACAAACAAACAGATCATAGGCGTTTAAAAGTACAAAGCCTTGAAAACATGTTTCCTGAAACTGAAACTTTGAAATCCTCGCGTAATGAATTTAAAAGGTTTATCGCGCTATTGCACGTTTTGTCAACAAGACCGAAACAATGCTACAAGCGATAGGTTTCACAGCCTCTTATTAATTTTCTGTGTACGCGCGTCCGTGCGGAAAATCGCGTACCGGCAAGACTGTCTTTTATTTCCAATCAGGTTCTAAATGAGATTTGAAGTTTGAGATTCTGGTATTGTGGGCGTTCATGGGCGGTGGAGATTAGTTACCATCAGGTGACTCACTTGCTCGTTTGCCTGCCTATACTATAAGAAAGCATTAGGAGATAAGTGATTTTTTGATATTAACAAGGAATCCATTATTTTTTTATAAATTGTAATAATGATATCGTATACGGCATTTTGTACAGAGAAATTATGAAAAAAAACCATCCTGATAGAAATTACATATATACATACATAGACTCACGCCTGTTTCCCATAGGGGTAGACAACGGATTTCCACTTGCTACGATCCTTGCACACCTCTTTGGCCTCGTTCACTCTCGTAAATTTTTCATGCATGCTCGTCGGTTTAGGGTACTTCTAACCTGGCCTTATTCGAGAATATCTCCATTTTGATCTATGAAAGATCGCCGAGGCCTCCCAACTGTACCATTCACATTCGCTATGTATATTTGTTTCTTTAATATTCTTTCATCCATCCTCTCTACAATGACAATAATAGAATAATATAAATTATTGAATTGAATTACTGAATCACATCAAAGTCAGCCCCATAATATCTGATATTTCTGTTTTTAATAGTCATAATAATATACCCAACAGTCACACAAATAGTTTTCCCCCCACAGTGGGTAACAAAAATTACAACAGATTCTTATATTTGTCTCCGGGCGGAGATCAAATCCGCGGCTTCTCGTTCCACAACTCCTATACATAACTATATATATATAACTGCCTATACTCCGCCATGGGGTCCGACAATTATAATGCCTTTCTGTCCAGGTAAATGTAGACAGCCCATCCAAATACCATTCGCATGGGCACCCTACACGTGTCAACCAATATGAGTATCAGTACAGTGTTATCAAAATCCCCCAGCGTTCATATTGAAAACAGGCGTTAAATATTTGCATGACTATTTAATTGCTTTTACAATTTACATTACGTTGACAATAAATGTGTTGTCGATATTGTGAATGTAAGCTACATTTAGTTCAATCAAATTAATCGCCTTATTGGTCTAGTTGATACGTACTTAGAATGACAAATCGGTGAGGTACTGGCTTCAAATCCTAGGTCGGGAAATTGTAATTCAAATCGGAATTGGATTGTGTGCCTAATTTGACGATAGAATCGCCACCTATCACATCATAGGATGGAAGTGAGCTCGGCTAACCATGGGTGTGTTAGTTACGTCTCTGCCTACTGCCTTCAGGGACACATAAGTGGAGATACAGTAATTTCACTGGCTTCAATGTCCTTCAAACCGAAACACAACAGTGCTTACTCACTGCTGCCTGGCGGCAAAAACAGACAAAACGATACGGGAATTTCGATCACGAAATGCTAAGCACCCATACTCAGTCGTAACGCGTACGCATTACAACTGCGCCACCGAGGCAGTATGTCGAGTTAGTTCATAACTAGTATCAGCTTAAAACTCATCCTATTACTTCAATAGTTACTTCAACAAGCAGTATATATCAGTAGGCATTTTAACATTGAAGTCAGGCGAACGAAGATAAGGCTCGTACGAAGCAATAATTCTGCTCCATTTCGGTTATATTTTACAGAAATCATTTCCAAAGCGGAGATTTAGAGTTTCTGAGAACGTGATTTAGAGTCGGAAAGATGGTATGGATGATTCGTTTTATTTATCTAAAATGTTACGTAATACTTAATCGAGGGAACAGTTTAAGAAGTCAGCCGAACATATGAAACTATGCAAGTTAGTGACAGCCTCCGTGGCGCAGTGGGCGAGTAGGCGGCTGCGAAGCGTGAGGCCGTGGGTTCGATTCCCGCACTGAGACAAATGTTTGTGTGACTAGATATTTGTTTTGGGGCTGGGTGTTGTGAGACCGCAAGTCCCTCGTACTTCTTCATACGCACGATACAGGTTAATCTAGTGTGGGGACAGGACTATGTGTGTGACTGTTGGGTGTATTTATTTAGTCATTCTTACGGTCGGTTTTTGTACCAGATGTTGACGAACGAGCTTGTGGGTTAGACCATAAAGGAAAGGGATTATTAGGGATTGTGAAGGAGATTTGGGCCTCTGGATATCATCTCATCACCGAACGAAACGCAGTAGCAACGTCGGTTATCTATGAAAAAGTGGTTGCAACCGGATCGATCCAGCACAAAGAATCACACAAAGAGATCACCACCATCTATGAACGTCTATAATGCCAAAGGAATTCCATGATGCCTAGACTGTTACATATAATACTAGCCTTTGTTCGCGGCTCCACCCGCGTGAACGGCCCTTTCCGGAATAAAAAGGAGCCTATGTTACTCAGTGATAATGTAGCTTTCTAACGACAAAATAATTTTTGAAATTGCTCCAGTCGTTTTTAAGTTTATTTGTTACATATAAAAATACAAATCTTTCCTCTTTATAATATTAGTGTAGATTCTTCTGGTATATTCTTCTTATTATTGGTGTCCATGGACGGTGGAGACCACATACCACCAGATGACCCACTTATTCATTGGCTACCTTTGATATATAAACAAATAGAGTCATGCCCTAGTAAGGAAACATCCTTCAAGCAGGAATCAAATCAATCACGAGTGTTTTATTGCCCATGAAAAGAAAACGCGTAAACACATTACCTTTAGTAATCTCTTAATAACATTAGCCCAGCTTTATATACATCATCATCATCATTATCATCGTCACTGTATTCACTCACTGCTGGGTATAAGTCTCTTCTCGCTTGTGCCATAGTGTTTCAAGTGCCATCAATTGCACGACGGTAATGATATTGTAAAAAGGTATAAATAAGGTAGAATGTTGATTGTCAGCGGTCAGTCGGTTGGAAATCGGAATATAAAAAGTTACTTTGCCCAAATAAATGGAGGAGATCGTATTTTGTGTTTCAATTCACCTACTGCGTTACAATTAGGGTTGCCAGATTTTCGTGCGCGAATTCCGGGACAACAAAACAAACCTACATATAAGCAAAATAAAATCATTGCCTACCATTATTTCAGTACTATTAATAATTTTTGGGACCGGCAATAGGTTTGCCTAACATACTCAACAATTCCGAACAAAACATATCGAAAGTTGTACTTTAAGTTCGACTGAACATACCTCTACTACACTCGAACTGACGAAAGAATAGGTATACTACTACGAGTATTACATACGCACTCACGCTTGTAATCCCCGAAGGGGTAGGCAGAGGTGTAACCAGTACACCCACATTTCGCCGAGCGTATTTCCGTCCCTTATGTGATAGGGGGCGAGCCTATCGCCATACCGGGCACAAATTCCAGACTCCGGGCTGATACTGAGCATTTCGTAATAGAAAAACCCAATACCACTTTACCCGACGCGGGGATCGAACCCGAGACCTCAGAGTTGACCTCAATCGTAACGCGTACGCATAACAATTGCGCCATCGAGGCAGTCTACGTATATAATACTACGAGTATTATAAATGTAAAAGTTTGGATGTTTGTGTATTTGAACGTTTGTAAGTCAATCACGCATTAACGGCTCAACAGTTTTGGATAAAATTTGGCACACAGATAGACCATGAACTAGATTAGGACATAGGCTACTTTTTATACCGGAAAAGGCCGTTCCGAGGCGGAGCTACAAGCAAAAGCTATTACTTTGTAATTATTTCTGAATGATGTTGAAGTTGTTTATGGATGGGTGTGCCGTTCATCATCAAATGAGCAATTTGCTCTTATTATTCAGGCAAATACAAAACGTGATAACCCACTGCTCATATGTCAATGGAATGATGAATGCATTGCCTATCCTTATGAAGAAGAAATAGGGAATGGGAGGTTATTTTTGGGTATAAAATAGTCTCACTCATCGCTCCAAATGTTTTACTATTAGATAGTGGTACTACCCCAGTCGAACCGGCCAATTCATACTATGTAAACAAAAGTGTCTTGTCCTTTTTTTTCCTTCCACCTGCCTTTATCCCACTCGCAGTGAGGTCAGTTTTAACGCATGTTAAATAAAGATTTGGCTTGTAGTTTTTACGACCGGACATGACGTCAACCCGTCTGGGGAGAAAACGCCTAGACCCAAAACAAATATTTGTGGATCACACAAACATTTTTGTCTCGTGCGGGAATCGAACCCGCGGCCTCTCGCTTCACAGCCGGCTACTCGCCCACTGCGCCACGGAGGCTGTGGTAGAGTGTACACTTATTTTATTGTCGTAGTTATTAAATCCAATAAAAATAAAAATCCTCTACACGTACTTGAAGAAATTATTTTGTAACACGACAAAGTAAATACCAGTCTAAGAAAATATAGACAAATGAAAAGCATCTCTAGACGGTCGCCGTAATTAAGGACGACCATATAAGTGCAGGATTTTTCATTATTACAGCTGCAAATTTGTCTAAGCTCTAGTATTAAAGATCATCAAATTATACCAGTCTAGAATTTTTACTATAAAGTTTTTGAGTCTGAGCACTCGTCTGGTAAAAATTACGTAGTGAAAAGGTAATGTAATATTCATTCATATTAATCACATGTAACTATTGACATTGATTATATTTGACAGCCTCCGTGGCGCAGCGGGCGAGTAGCCGGCTACGAAGCGAGAGGCCGTGGGTTCGATTCCCACACTGAGACAAATGTTAGTGTGATCCACAAAAAATTTGTTTCGGGTCTGGGTGTTGTGGGACCGCAAGTCCCTCGTAGTTCCTGATACCCACGATACAGGTTTTACCTAGAGTGGGGTCAGGACTATGTGTGTGACTGTTGGGTGTATTTATTTTTTATTTATTATTTAATTAATATCGTCTGAGACTTTGTTGTAATGCGTTATTAAACACACCTCTGTTTTACACCAAATATTAATAATATAATTTAATAATAAAACAATAAGTACAGAGTCTTATACAATATGGTGGTAGGCCCTCGTAGGCGAGAGGCCGTCTGGGTTGCTTTGTTTATTTCTGCCGCCAAGTAGCAGTGTGCAAGCACTGTTGTATTCCAGTTTGAAGGACATTGAAGCCAGTGAAATTACTGGGCGTTATGAGACTTAACTTATGTCTCGGGGTGACGAGCGCAATTCAGTGCTTTGTAATTCAAAGTTCTGTGTGTTGTTGCTTCTGCTTATGGGCAAGCGTGACGTTTACCATCAGGCGAGCGACCTGCTAATTTCGTTACTCAAGCTAATAAAAAAAAAACAAAACCCTGCGTTTTAACTGTGACATCGGATTCGATATTCAAACGTTATGAAAAACCTTGTATACGAAAATTGGACTATAAAAATAATCATATTTACTTTTTCAAATTGAAATAATATGTTTTAAACTGTATTTCGATTGATTACCTCTGCAAGAGCGTTAACTTGAAGCCAGAGGCATGTTGCAGCGTCTACGTACATCAAACGTGCCGCGCCCCCGGCTTCCTCAAGACAGACAGAAATTCAGATGTATTAGTAGAGGAGCCCCGTTCCCAGCAGTGAGATAGTGTATAAATACTGGGGTAATATTATTATTATATATTTTTAGTCTTCAGGCGTTATGTAAGATTACTCGTAATTTTGTGGGGAATTGAAAGCCAATATTATTAGAGATTCACCTAAGGCTTCACCAGATATGATAGCACGGTTTTTTACGACTGTTTTCATTTTTTTTTATGTGACTTTTCCGTTAGGTGTAAATATAGGTACTTATTTTGGATTAAAATATGTACCAAACAAATATAGGTGGTACATTGCTCGATTATGTCGTGGTGTAGCTAGGTCTATAATAATCAATGTTCTCTATACGAATCTGCTTGCGGGGCACATAAATAAAAATCTGAATAACGTATAACATTTTATAACTTCAATAAATTTCATTTCATAAGAAATTGGCTTTGTGGCATAACAGAAGTCTACTAGTAATATGTGTATTTATATAATTATGTATGCAGTATATATACATATATTTATATTTAGTTTATGTATTTATGTTTAATTATATTATAATATTATTATGCACGATAAGTTTACGTATTAGTATGTATTTCTATATATTTAATAATAATCTCCCTTCCATCTCATTACTTTTATACACCTGCCTTGTTTATTCTCTGCACCACCCAAAGGTTGACTGGTAGAGAATGCCTCTGGCATTAAGTCCGCCTGTACATATTTTGTATGAAGTGTAATAAATAAATAAATAAAAATAAATAAGAAGTCCTGGAATGTCGTCCAATACACGAGCGTAATCCGGACTCAACATGGCCGGGATTCTTTGGGATCAGAACATATTGCTCTGTTCCCGCATGAAGGAATTTATAAGTTCGATCTACGGGACTTGGAATATCGTATTTTAAATCTTGCATGAATTTTGATTGTCGTTGTAAATTATAATAATATTTTTTTTTAATTGTTTAGGAAATTTGACAGCCTCTGTGGCGCAGTGGGCGAGTAGCCGGCTGTGAAGCGAGAGGCGGTGGGTTCGATTCCCACACTGAGACAAATGTTAGTGTGATCCACAAAAAAATTGTTTCGGGTCTGGGTGTTGTGGGACCGCAAGTCCCTCGTAGTTCCCGATAGCCACGATATAGGTTAACCTAGTGTGGGGTCTGGAATATGTGTGTGACTGTTGGTTTAGTTTGTATAAAAAAAATTAAAGCAGCGATACCTCAGCGGGGAGTAATACGGACTGTCAAGACGAAAGAATACGCTCCGCTTACATTCTAAGTTATGTGTATATTCATTTTAATTATCGCTTGCTTTAACGGTGAAGGAAACATCGTGAGGAAACCTGCATACCTGAGAAGTTCTCCATAAGAATTTCGAAGGTATGTGAAGTCTGCCAAGTCGCATTAGGCCAGCGTGGTGGACTAAGGTCTAACCGCACTTATTTAGTAGCAGTTGGACGTATATAATACAGGGCTAGCATTATTATTCTTATTTTATGTTTAGGAAATCATTATGACAACAGCCTCCGTGGCGCAGTGGGCGAGTAGCCGGTTGTGAAGAGAAATGCCGCAGGTTCGATTTCCGAACCAAGATAAAAAAAAAATGTGTGATCCATAAATATTTGTGTACCAGAGACCCCAGCGTTAGCTTAATCGTAACGCGTACGAATTACAACTGCGCCACCGAGGCAGCCAAAACAAAATAGAAAAAAACTGTGATTACCGGACCTGGGAATTGAACCCGGTTCACGGTTATCAGCCTTAATACGCTGTCACTTCTAGACCAATGAGGCGATATCAAATATCTTAAACAATGTAACAACTGTCATCTCTGCTGTTAAATGTCCTTTCTGTCCAGGTAAATGTAGACAGCCCATCCAAATACCATTCGCATGGGCACCCTACACGTGTCAACCAATATGAGTATCAGTACAGTGTTATCAAAATCCCCCAGCGTTCATATTGAAAACAGGCGTTAAATATTTGCATGACTATTTAATTGCTTTTACAATTTACATTACGTTGACAATAAATGTGTTGTCGATATTGTGAATGTAAGCTACATTTAGTTCAATCAAATTAATCGCCTTATTGGTCTAGTTGATACGTACTTAGAATGACAAATCGGTGAGGTACTGGCTTCAAATCCTAGGTCGGGAAATTGTAATTCAAATCGGAATTGGATTGTGTGCCTAATTTGACGATAGAATCGCCACCTATCACATCATAGGATGGAAGTGAGCTCGGCTAACCATGGGTGTGTTAGTTACGTCTCTGCCTACTGCCTTCAGGGACACATAAGTGGAGATACAGTAATTTCACTGGCTTCAATGTCCTTCAAACCGAAACACAACAGTGCTTACTCACTGCTGCCTGGCGGCAAAAACAGACAAAACGATACGGGAATTTCGATCACGAAATGCTAAGCACCCATACTCAGTCGTAACGCGTACGCATTACAACTGCGCCACCGAGGCAGTATGTCGAGTTAGTTCATAACTAGTATCAGCTTAAAACTCATCCTATTACTTCAATAGTTACTTCAACAAGCAGTATATTTCAGTAGGCATTTTAACATTGAAGTCAGGCGAACGGAGATAAGGCTCGTACGAAGCAATAATTCTGCTCCATTTCGGTTATATTTTACAGAAATCATTTCCAAAGCGGAGATTTAGAGTTTCTGAGAACGTGATTTAGAGTCGCATAGATGGTATGGATGATTCGTTTTATTTATCTAAAATGTTACCTAATACTTAATCGAGGGAACAGTTAAAGAAGTCAGCCGAACATATGAAACTATGCAAGATAGTGACAGCCTCCGTGGTGCAGTGGGCGAGGAGACGGCTGCAAAGCGTAAGGCCGTGGGTTCGATTCCCGCACTGAGAAAAATGTTTGTGTGACTAGATATTTGTTTTGGGGCTGGGTGTTATGGGACCGTAAGTTCCTCATAGTTCTTCATACGCACGATACAGGTTAATCCAGTGTGGGGACAGGACTATGTGTGTGACTGTTGGGTGTATTTATTTAGTCATTCTTACGGTCGGTTTTTGTACCAGATGTTGACGAACGAGCTTGTGGGTTAGACCATGAAGGAAAGGGATTATTAGGAATTGGGAAGAAGATTTGGGCCTCTGGATATCATCACCGAACGAAACGCAGTAGCAACGTCGGTTATCTATGAAAAAGTGGTTGCAACCGGATCGATCCAGCACAAAGAATCACACAAAGAGATCACCACCATCTATGAACGTCTATAATGCCAAAGGAATTCCATGATGCCTAGACTGTTACATATAATACTAGCCTTTGTTCGCGGCTCCACCCGCGTGAACGGCCCTTTCCGGAATAAAAAGGAGCCTATGTTACTCAGTGATAATGTAGCTTTCTAACGACAAACTAATTTTTGAAATTGCTCCAGTCGTTTTTAAGTTTATTTGTTACATATAAAAATACAAATCTTTCCTCTTTATAATATGAGTGTAGATTCTTCTGGTATATTCTCCGTGGCGCAGCGGGCGAGTAGTCGGCTGCGAAGCGAGAGGCCGTGGGTTCGATTCCCACACCGAGACAAATGTTTGTGTGAACCAGAAATTGACAGCTCCGTGGCGCAGCGGGCGAGTAGTCGGCTGTGAAGCGAGAGGCCGTGCGTTCGATTCCCACACCGAGACAAATGTTTGTGTGAACCACAAATATTGGTCTCGGGTCTGGGTGTTGTGGGACCGCAAGCCCCTCGTAGTTCTTGATACCCACGACACAGGTTTACCTAGTGTGGGGTCGGGACTATTTGTGTGACTGTTGGGTGTATTATTATTATTATTAATTATTATTATTATTCTTCTTATTATTGTGTCCATGGACGGTGGAGACCACATACCACCAAGTGACCCACTTAAGCATTGGCTACCTTTGATATATAAAAAAATAGAGTCATGCCCTAGGAAGGAACTTCAAGTAGGAACCAAATCAATCACGAGTGTTTTATTGCCCATAAAAAGAAAACGCGTAAACACATTACCTTTAGTAATCTCTTAATAACATTAGCCCAGCTTTATATACATCATCATCATCATTATCATCGTCAGCCTGTATTCACTCACTGCTGGGTATAAGTCTCTTCTCGCTTGTGCCATAGTGTTTCAAGTGCCATCAATTGCACGACGGTAATGATATTGTAAAAAGGTATAAATAAGGTAGAATGTTGATTGTCAGCGGTCAGTCGGTTGGAAATCGGAATATAAAAAGTTACTTTGCCCATATAAATGGAGGAGATCGTATTTTGTGTTTCAATTCACCTACTGCGTTACAATAGGGTTGCCAGATTTTCGTGCGCGAATTCTGGGACAACAAAACAAACCTACTTAAAAGCAAAATAAAATCATTGCCTGCCATCATTTCAGTACTATTAATAATTTTTGGGGCCGGCAATAGGTTTGCCTAACATACTCAACAATTCCGAACAAAACATATCGAAAGTTGTACTTTGAGTTCAACTGAACATACCTCTACTACACTCGAACTAACGAAAGAATAGGTATACTACTACGAGTATTACATACGCACTCACGCCTGTAATCCCTGAAGGGGTAGGCAGAGGTGTAACCAGTACACCCACATTTCGCCGAGCGTATTTCCGTCCCTTATGTGATAGGGGGCGAGCCTGTCGCCATACCCGGCACAAATTCCAGACTCCGGGCTGATACTGAGCATTTCGTAATAGAAAAACCCAATACCACTTTACCCGACCCGGGGATCGAACCCGAGACCTCAGAGTTGACCTCAATCGTAACGCGTAATCGTAATTGTAATTCAAAGTTCTGTGTGTTGTTGCTTCTGCTTATGGGCAAGCGTGACGTTTACCATCAGGCGAGCGACCTGCTAATATCGTCACTCAAGCTAATAAAAAGAAAAAAAAAAAACCCTGCGTTTAACTGTGACATCAGAATCGATATTCAAACGTTATGAAAAACCTTGTATACGAAAATTGGACTATAAAAATAATCATATTTACTTTTTCAAATTGAAATAATATGTTTTAAACTGTATTTCGATTGATTACTTCTGCAAGAGCGTTAACTTGAAGCCAGAGGCATGTTGCAGCGTCTACGTACATCAAACGTGCCGCGCCCCCGGCTTCCTCAAGACAGACAGAAATTCAGATGTATTAGTAGAGGAGCCCCGTTCCCAGCAGTGAGACAGTGTATAAATACTGGGGTAATATTATTATTATATATTTTTAGTCTTCAGGCGTTATGTAAGATCACTCGTAATTTTGTGGGGAATTGAAAGCCAATATTATTAGGGATTCACCTAAGGCTTCACCAGATATGATAGCACGGTTTTTTTACGACTGTTTTCGTTTTTTTTTTTATGTGACTTTTCCGTTAGTTATAAATATAGGTACTTATTTTGGATTAAAATATGTAACAAACAAATACAGGTGGTATATTAAGATAAGATAAGTTCATATATAAGTTTTATATATAAGTTTTATTATAGATAAGTTTGTATATTCTTAACATGTAACCGTTTATTGTCCCAATAATAAAATAAAATAAAATATATTGCTCGATTATGTCGTGGTGTAGCTAGGTCTATAATAATCAATGTTCTCTATACGAAACTGCTTGCGGGGCACATAAATAAAAATCTGAATAACGTATAACATTTTATAACTTCAATAAATTTCATTTCATAAGAAATTTGCTTTGTGGCATAACAGAAGTCCTGGAATGTCGTCCAATACACGAGCGTAATCCGGACTCAACATGGCCGGGATTTTTTGGGATCAGAACATATTGCTCTGTTCCCGCATGGAGGAATTTATAAGTTCGATCTACGGGACTTGGAATATCGTATTTTAAATCTTTTTCTCTTGCATGAATTTTGATTGTCGTCGTAGATTATAATAATAAATAACATTTTTTTTTCAATTGTTTAGGAAATTTGACAGCCTCTGTGGTGCAGTGGGCGAGTAGCCGGCTGTGAAGCGAGAGGCGGTGGGTTCGATTCCCGCACTGAGACAAATGTTAGTGTGATCCACAAATATTTGTTTCGGGTCTGGGTGTTGTGGGACCGCAAGTCCCTCGTAGTTCCCGATACCCACGATACAGGTTAACCTAGTGTGGGGTCTGGAATATGTGTGTGACTGTTGGTTTAGTTTGTATAAAAAAAATTAAAGCAGCGATACCTCAGCGGGGAGTAATATGGACTGTCAAGACGAAAGAATACGCTCCGCTTACATTCTAAGTTATGTGTATATTAATTTTTAATTATCGCTTGCTTTAACGGTGAAGGAAACATCGTGAGGAAACCTGCATACCTGAGAAGTTCTCCATAAGAATTTCGAAGGTATGTGAAGTCTGCCAAGTCGCATTAGGCCAGCGTGGTGGACTAAGGCCTAACCGCACTTATTTAGTAGCAGTTGGACGTATATAATACAGGGCTAGCATTATTATTCTTATTTTATGTTTAGGAAATCATTATAACAACAGCCTCCGTGGCGCAGTGGGCGAGTAGCCGGTTGTGAAGAGAAATGCCGCAGGTTCGATTTCCGAACCAAGATAAAAAAAATATGTGTGATCCATAAATATTTGTGTACCAGAGACCCCAGCGTTAGCTTAATCGTAACGCGTACGAATTACAACTGCGCCACCGAGGCAGCCAAAACAAAATTGAAACAAACTGTGATTACCGGACCTGGGAATTGAACCCGGTTCACGGTTATCAGCCTTAATACGCTGTCACTTCTAGACCAATGAGGCGATATCAAATATCTTAAACAATGTAACAACTGTCATCTCTGCTGTTAAATGTCCATTATTCTAGATACAAAATAATTTATCCATAAAAACAGATCCTTTGAAAACACTTCATCTGGATTACATTCAAAATACTTTTGGTTAGTTCTAATGCTTATACCATTGTCGGCATTACTTAGAAATGTTCAAGTAAAATATATTTTATTTTCATTGTGTTTTAATAAATAGAACCAAGACAATCTGAATAATAAATCTTTTGATAGCTTAATGCGAGTGAAAAATGTATTCAATAGTGTTTGCGAATGGATGATTTCTTTTATTCGAAAAGGGCAAAGTGGAATAAATAAATACACCCAACAGTCACACACATAGTCCTGATCCCACACTAGGTAAACCTGTATCGTGGTTATCAGGAACTGTGAGGGACTTACGGCACAAATATTTGTGGATCAGACAATAATTTGTCACGGTGTGGGAATCGAACCCACAGCCTCTCGCTTCGCAACCGGCTACTCGCCCACTGCGCCACGGAGGCTGTTACGTTTAGTTGTTTAAAACATTTATATATTTATTTATTGCATAGGTCAGCAATCAAGCAACCGGGCCCCCTGATGACCTACAGAGTAAGGATAATTAAGGAATTGTATTAGGATCTCTGGATACCTCACTCACCATACGAAACAGAACAGCAAGCTGCTACTTTAAGTCATTATTCATTCTGTAGACAAAACGGTCTACAGCGTGGCTTTACCACTTAAAATAAATCAAATAGTTTTTATAGTTATTATTTTGATATCCGAGGCAGTTACATTTTCTAAAATAATAAATGAAATTACCACAAATCCAGAAAAGAAGAAAAAGGCCAGGTCAGGAGTACCCTGCATGTATGAAAAAACTAATGAGAGTAAAGTAGGCCAAAGAGGTGTACAAGTACCGTAGTAAGTGGAAATCTGTTGTCTCTGCTTACCCCTATGGGAAACAGGCGTCTATATATGTATGTAACGTATGTGTTTACAAGGCCCCTCGTATGCGAGAGGACGGCTGGGTTGGTACCACCGCTTTGTCTATTTCTGCCGCCAAGCAACAGTGTGTAAGCACTGTTGGGTTCCGGTGTCAAGGACATTGAATCCAGTGTAATTACTGGGCATTATGAGACTTAACACCTTATGTCTCGGGGTGACGAGCGCAGTCCAGTGTCATGCAGTGCTTTGTTATTTAAAGTTCTGTGTGGCGTTGCTTCTGTTTATGAGCAGGCGTGGCGCTTACCATCGGCGAGCGACCAGCTCGTCTAGTCATTAAAGCTTATAAAAAAAAACTACCACAAATATGTTCCGTGGATTGAAATTATCCCAGATTCTCGGATATCCCTTTTCAGTCACGTCTCCACCTTTATAAGGTAGCAGGTGGTACATTTTGTTCAACGTCTATACAAGAATTTCTAAACGAGCGTACGTGCAGATTTCCAAGACGTCGCTCAATAGAATACTTCTATAAGAAATATGTTCATAATATTGACGTGGCTCGACTTTGCTTCGGAAAATGTTGAATCAAAAATCAACTTTGAATATCTTTGAGTTCTTACATACATATACATGCTCTCACGCCTGTAATTCCCGAAGGGGTAGGCAGAGGTGTAACCAGTACACCCACATTTTGCCGAGCTAATTTCCCTTCCATGATATGATAGGGGGGGGGAGCCTATCGCATTTCAGACTCCGGTCTGATACTGAGCATTTCGTAATAGAAAAACCTAATATCACTTTTACCCGACCCGGGATCGAACCCGAGACCTCAGCACTGCAGTAGTAACGCGTCCGCATTACAACTACGCTACCGAGGCAGTTGAGTTCTTGCTTCCTCAAATACTGAATGTGGATCTGTGTAGGAAATAGGGTTTATGAGTTCAGTAACTTTTGCTCAGCTTCATCCATGTAAATTATTTAGGATAAAAAGTAGTATATGCTCCAATTCAGATCATGGTCCACCTCTGTGCCAAATTTCATCTAAATCCGTTCTGCCGTTAAGGCGTGATTGATTATTTATCAAACACCCAAACTTTTAAATTAAAAATATTAGTAGGCAAGAGAAGTTTTAGGATTCCGTATACAGAGGGTGCTTACTGAACCCTTTTATTAAGTCATACCCTTGTTTAAAAAGTGTAATAAATAATAAATAAAAAAAAATATGTGTACAAAGTTTCATGATGATCGGTTATGTAGTTTTCGCGTGAAAGCGTAACAAACAAACTTACATTCACATTTATAATATTAGTATGATATACGCATCGCGTCGCTCTACGGGTCTGTTAAAGTGATATTGGATTTTTCTATTACGAAGTGCTCAATATTAGTCCGAAGACTGGAATTGTGCCCGGTATTGCGATAGTCTCGCCCCCTATCACATCATGGGACGGCAATAAGCTCTGCGATATGTGGGTGTACAGGTTACACACTGGTTGGTCGTCGTAGCCAGTTAACTCACTAATCGGTAAACGATTAGCGGCTTATGTGCAACATTTTAATTGCAATAGCTTTTAGTCTACTATGCGGTGTTTTAATAAAATTTTACAACAAGGAGGAATCAAATTCTCAATTTTTAACCCGTTGTAGCCTGTTAACGCACTAACCAGTAAACGATTAGGGGGTTAAGCAACTCTTGGCGCGGTCAGTCTATGGATGGGTGACCGCTTAGTGGTATTTCAACTGAGCGACTCCG
Source organism: Mimas tiliae (assembly GCA_905332985.1). Lineage (NCBI taxonomy): Eukaryota > Metazoa > Arthropoda > Insecta > Lepidoptera > Sphingidae > Mimas > Mimas tiliae. The sequence goes on along the minus strand of HG995262.1, from coordinate 4,561,159 downwards.
TGCTTCGGAGGGCACGTAAAAAGCCGATCACAGCTGTTATCAACTGACAACAGTCGTTAAGCCAAGTCGGAGGCCTTCGGGCGGCTTGAAAATATAAAACTAGGTTGGTCACTAACCTATCGATATAGAATAGAAAGTGTTTTTTAAAGATTTTTTATAATGCATAGGCCGACAAACGAACAAGTGGGTTACCTTATGGTAAGTGATTACCACCGCCCATGTACACCCACAATACTAAAAGAGTCATGGGCGCGTTACCGACCCTAAAGGAAATAGCTAATTAAGGGATTGGGAAGGGGACGGGATTTGGGCCTCTGGATATCCCACTCACCGTACGAAACGCAGCAGCAAGCTGCTACTTTACGTCGGTTTTCTGTGAGACAGTGGTAACGGCCCGGACGAGCAGCCCATTCATAATGTAGACAAAATTGTCGACAGCGTGGCTCTACCAGTCGCCTTTATAAACATTTGGAACATGCTATACAAGCGTAAACTTAACGATTACGAAAGTAAATTTATGAGGGTGTCTGCTCTAAAAATTTCATAGTAATAAAGGGTTAAGTCAGGCGTAAAATGCTTGATGAAATGTCGATCCCAGTACTAACCCGTTTACTGCGACGACCGTCCAATTTCTCGCCCCCTAGGCAAGGGTGTAACGAGTAAGTATAAAGTAAATATTCAAAAATTCAGGTCGACTTATTCTGGCTTAGCCTTGAGGCGCCTCAAATTAATTTCAACTTTAAGTTGGTAATCAGAATTGTTGAATTTCTTTTGTCAATATTTGAGCCCCGAAAAAAGCGGGTGGTTATAAGTTATCTGATGTGGGTATTTATTCTTGCGGCCCGCTTGACCAGGTTGTTAGCACTGTCTTACTGAAATCGAACGTAAAATAGCGGGGTGCTGCTGCGTTTTGTAAGGTTAGTGACATATCCAGAGGCCTATGCCAAAAAAAAATCATGAGCGTTTTTCGAATCGAAAACTCAAATACAAAATGTGATTGCCCGACCTTGAAATTGAACACAGGACCGCGCGGATCTCAACTTTAGTACGCTGCCACTAAACCAATGAGGCGATTTAAAAATTATTTAGTATCTTTATTGATTTCAAAATGAATGTGGTATGGTGTTAAGCATTTAAAGAGCCGACCACAGCGCCGTAATCCGATTAATTACGATTCGTGGATTAACGGATTTCCATTCATTAAAAATTACTTTCAGAAACACTCGTATATGGTCGGTACCGCAATTTTTTACAGTCCAATCGCCACGCACAGGGCCAGATCGAGGAAAAAATTCATGCAAATTCATGATGTAATGAAAAAAGAATAATCTACGAGCATTCGGTCGGACGTTCGGGTATTGAACCGTTATGCGATCAGTTTACGCATCACTGACTTACCACTTTTTTCAATTTGTGTTCCCGTACAATTTTGCTATTGTTCAAATTTTTTTCTGTTGTATTTTTAGATCGCGTTATTAGTGGTAATGTACGTGAAAAATGTGGGGTCCTGGTACAGATTCCAGGTGGAGCTATCACACTGTTTGACTTTTCCATACAAAAATCACACACGAGTTGCTCAAGCTAGGAATTTGTGCCTGGTAGGAAGAAAAAAAGAAAGCTTACTTGTGACCAGCCATTATAATGACTACTAAAACTAAAAAAATACATAGACTGTAGTGTGGTAATCACAAAACAGCCAAAGCTTATCATGTGTTGGCAAAAAACTAATGCTGATCTTCCGCTGGGTCGTTTGGTGATGTCATGGCCGCCACAAAAAAATGACATTATTATGACACTTATGCAAGTGGCACGTCAATAGAACATAACCTTAATATTATAACATAAATAAAATGTGGCATATAGATATATATTGAATAAAACATTCCATTATTCACTGGTATGTTTTGGTATCTTAATAGGCTTGAACCCGATAACATGGGACGGGAATAAGCAGGGCGGCAGGTGTGCAGCACTAGTTGCACCCCTGCCACCTATTCTGGGATACAGGCGTGAGCTTATGTAATGTTCTGATATCAAAATGCGCCCCTGTGTGGCGATTATGGTTAATTTTCATGATAAAAAAAATATTTTCATGATTGATGGTGGAACTTGGAAAGCTTAAAATATTATTGGCTAGCTTTTGCTCACAGTTCCACCTGCGTTAACGGCCTTTGCCGGGATAAAAAGTATCGTTTGTCCTAATCTAGCTCATGATCTATATGTGTACCAAATTTCACCCAAAGCCGTTCAGCTCTTATTGCGTGAATGATCAACAAACATCCATACTCACAAACTCACTAACATCCAAACTTTTGCATTTATAATAGTAGTAGGATGGGTAAGTGAGAGTGGCACGTTGGTATGCGACCGCTGTCTGGAAACAATGTTCTTGAAATTAAACCTAAATAGCGAAGTTTCCTACTTTATTACGATATCGTTTTTTTTATTCCGACACCGAAAAATACTACACTGGATCTGATAAGTGCAGTCTAAATATAATGTTGACCGTTGCGAAACACTGCGTCTCTCGATGGTTGGCAGAATTATGTCGGCTTGAAGTTACTGAATTTAGACTGACTGACCCTGGAACACCACTCGGATGAACGAGCCACTATCACGGATTTGTCACCATGTATACGGTGGTAGCTATCCAGTCGGTCTGTTAATCACATCCTCACTAAGATGCTGTCAAACTCCAAACTAACTAAATAGTAAAGTCAGGCTGTAGATAGTAGAGTTTAATATATGGCATGTATGAGCTTGCTCGTCCGGCTTGTCTCACCGAAAACCTACGTAAAGTAGCAGCTTGCTGCTGCATTTCGTACGGAGGCCCAAATCCCTTTCCTCTTCCCGATCTCTTAATTGTCTCATTCCTTTAAGGTCGGCAACGCTTCCATGTATCTTTTGGTATTCTTGTGGGCGTCCATGAACAACGGTGATCACTTATCATCAAGTGGCCCAATTGATCGTTTGCCAACCTATGCTAAAAAATAAGTTCGATAGTGGGCAGAGAAGTGACCGATCTGAAGCCCTGATAAAACCTAATCTCAGTTTAGCGGTTGAGTGACCTTTAAAAGGATCAGTAATCTATGTCACCGATCTGACAAAGTAAAATTGTTCTCGAAGCAATAAATAACGGTGAACGTGACATACGCCCAATCCCAAGTATTGTTTCTCAAAAAGAAACATACGTCTCCGAATCTAAGTACCAAGGGTTCATTGACATTCAATTCGTACGAAGTCTATGAATTCGGATCGGTGCCATAACTCCTTTATTCTCTGAGGTGGGGGCAAAAACAACGCGTTTTGCATAATAAACTCCCTTGTCTGAGAAGTTTTCCTGACTGACATTGTGAATAATATTTGGAAAAATGATGTTCGGAAAATGGGCCTTCAAAGTTTTCATGCCCTTGTAAGAGCTAGCTTTTAGTACTTGTACTAAATTTAATATTAAAATACTCGTATGTTAGTAGTTTTGGCTACATCATGAAAGGGCTCTTGACTGGAGTAGTTTTTTTTGCTTGAATATGCGAAATGAGCAGGTGACTCGCCTGATTGTAAGCTACGCCTGCCTGTAAATAAACACAGCACCACACTGAACTTAAAATTACAAAAAAAGTAGCAAGTTCGAAACCAACCGCCAGAGCATGCACCTTTGACATTTTTAAGTTACGTGTGTATTAACTGTTTTTATCGCTTGCTTTAACGGTGAAGGAAACATCGTGAGGAAACCTAAATACCTGATAAGTTCTCCATAAGAATTCCGAAGGTTGTGAAGTCTGCCAACCCACATTAGGCCAGCGTGGTGGACTAAGTACTAATCCCTCTCATTCAGTAGAGGAGGCTCGTGCCCAGCAGTGAGACGTATATAATACAGGGCTAGTATTAAAGTTCGACAACGCACTTGGGGTTGTTACCACTGTCACAGAAAACCAACGTGAAGTAGCAGCTTGCTGTTGCGTTTTATACCCTGAGTGAGATATCCAGAAGCCCAAATTCCCAATCCCTTAATCATCTCTTTACTTTAAGGTTGGTAATGCCTCCATGATTCTTCAAGTATAGTGGATGTTCATAGGCGGTGGAGATCACTTACCATCCGGAGGCCAATTCTCATAATTTAAAATGTTCAAAGTATCATTCCGATCTAGTCTCAGTGTCAAAAAAGTTGCAAATGGTATTCTATTAAACCAATAATCGACGTCAAATGTCAACATAGATCGTAATGAGATCGAAAGTAGAATAAAAGTTGAAGCCAAAAAGGTATTCTGCTAACTTTTTAAATGACACATGTCTACCATGCCTATGTCGCTACCGGTCAAATAAAATTGCACCGACTCCAAAGAGACCTATAGAATTTGTTTTTATTGACTTTTAGGTGTTTTTATTTTGAAGTCGGTTTCTAAGTTTCGTTAATATAATAATAAGTCACACTGCTGGGCACGGACCTCCTCTACTGAATGAGATGGGTTAGGCCTTATTCCACCACGCTGGACCAAGTTTTGTTAAACATTATTTTATTGTATAATTTTTTGTTGTAGTTTAAACTGAAACTCCTTCTTTTCTGAAGTCGGTTAAAAATAAATCGAAAAAGTCTGCACTAGTTCTATCATTCCATAAAAACACTCAATTGAACCTGTAATATAGTTGTGTGATGCAGACAAATTCAATTTCTGTTATCGCAGCTGTTTTCAGAATGCGCTGGGAGTACTACTTTAGTAGCTATGCTTTTCATTCTAACTTTAAATCCTAGTTCCTACTATGCTACTAGTCCTAAAGATATAAATCTGAAGTTTGGATAAATTTGAAAATTTGGATGTTTGTTAATCTATCACACCGTAATGGCATAACTGATTTGGATGAAATTTGGGATACAGGTCGAGCATGAATTAGATTAGGCTACTTATATCCCGGAAGAAGACTTTCATGTTAGGTAGAGCCCCGAGTGAAATCTAGTTTATAATATTCGCCTACGGCCGCATTATCAGTATTAGAATAAAGTTTAACAAAACTGAAAAGTCAAAAATAACTAATTCTATATTTAAATTAGTTATTTTTGGCTTTTCACTGTTTTTATTTTGAAGTCGGTTTCTAAGTTTTGTTAAACGTTATTTTATTTTTATTATTTTTGGTAGTTACAGCAATAACATGTAAAACACAATGTCGATAAGTGTACTGTTGTCCGTTGAGTTTTATTATTTTACTCCATATTCCGTTATTAGATCTTAATCAAATTCAAATGGGACCACACGGGAAGCACCAGCTTTCAAATAAAAAAAGAATCATCAAAATCGGTTCACCCAGTCGAAAGTACTGAGGTAACAAACATAAAAAATACAGTCGAATTGAGATCCTCCTCCTTTTTTGAAGTCGGTTAAAAAGGTACACATTATTGTGAAAGTGTTTCCGAATCATTTGTCATTTGTCAAGTCAACACCGATGTCGACGTAAGTAGCCACATCCTATTTCGATGGTACCTACAACACTCGTCATGCACTGCGCCGAAGGGTGTAAATCGAGTTTGGTCACGACATTATGACACGAACTGCAGCATAATTTGTTTAGTCACAGTATATTTAGGTATTAGGTTTTGCGAGTGGTAGAGCAATGAATGGGCTGGCTCGTCCGGGTCGTTACCACTGTCTCACAGAAAACCGGCGTAAAGTAGCAGCTTGCTGCTGCGTTTCGTACGGTGAGTGAGATATCCGGAGGCCCAAATCCCCCTTCCCTTCCCAATCCCTTATTATCCCTTTCCTTTAAGGTCGGCAACGCGCCCATAATTCTTTTGTATTGTGGGCTTACATGGGCGGTGGAGATCGCTTACCACCAGGTGACCCACTTGCTCGTTTGCCGGCCTATACTATAAAAAAAGGCCACCAAACGGAGAGAGAGGTTTGATTCCATAACAAAAGCATCAAAACTTATACACTGCAGTTAACATGTGATAGCGCAAGCCGAGCCACGAATGCGGCAAATCCTACTCGTGTACACGATGCAGTGTGTCTTCAAAAGTACAGAAGGTAGTAGTAGACAAGTCATTACGAATAAAATGTGTTCGGTTGCTATTTATTCTATTATTTGCAACTAACTGAAATTTCATTAGTATAATAACTTTAACTTGCCACCGTTATTACACTTACCCTTATTACACTTACCCTTATTACACTTACCCTTATTACACTTACCCTTATTACACTTACCCTTATTACACTTACCCTTATTACACTTACCCTTATTACACTTACCCTTATTACACTTACCCTTATTACACTTACCCTTATTACACTTACCCTTATTACACTTACCCTTATTACACTTTTATTTAACGTATAATAGTTTTGTCACGTAAACATATTATGACAAATCATCGAAATAAGATGACAAGAAACTTAACTGAAGCAAAAATATACCCCTCCGAAACTCTGTGCAAGGGGCGGGGCTATAAAGTCTGTGCATAATAATCTCTAGTTGACACTTGATACGTCTAATTTTTTGCGCAGTGCAAAACGTCGTATCTCGATTTAGAAATTTAATGTTTAGACATTAACTTTTATTAAATAAAGTTGATTTTGAAAGTTCATTAATGTTTGTTGCGTGCATGTGTAAGTAAGTGGACCCCTATTTTTGGCAGAGTCATATAGTCTAGAGAGTTATTTTTCTAGTTATCTTATTTCGATGCGACAAATATAAAGCCTTGTCATCCTAATAAATATTATGACAGTCATTTAATAGGTGTCAGAGTACAGAAAGTATTAGGGTTGCGTAGTAATTCCACGCGACACTGCTACGCGTAGAGGGCTACGAGGCTACGAAAGACGAAATCATTTAGTGATCTAATTTAGTTTATCATAAGCACCTACTACGCACTTCCTAAAGCTCTATATACTACGCTGTTTATCTAGGTGTACAACGCAATATTGTATTATGCACGACAATGGTATTTAATTTTTTCGCAATTAGTCGAAAAAAGCAAACAAGACAATATATAAATATAAATTATACGATTCGGTAATCTCTGTATATTTCAATCTCTACCAGCCATGAACATTCACAAAATTTATAGAATCATGGAAGGAAAAGGATGATAAGGCCGTTCAGAAGGGGCAGTGGATTTAAGCTGTCGGATATTTAAAATGTGAAAATAATAAAATTAAGTGATAGAGCCCACTGCAGACAGTTTGTTTACAGAATTAATGGGCTGGCTCGACCGGAGTTGTACCACTGTCTTATAGAAAACCGACGTGAAGCGACATCCTGCTGTTGCGTTTCGTACGGTGTGTAAAATCTCCGGAGACCTATTCCCGGTCAACGTACCTATGTTCTTATACTTCTTCTTGTATTAATTAGCGGTGGAGATCACTTATGCTAGAAGTTACGTGAGACGAGTATTATTTTATTAATACCAAACGACAGTAATCACTTTAACTCATAGTTTATTGGTTTCATTTACAATATCACTGCTTTACAGACTACAACCCCATATCAAGATTTTCTATAGACCGTTCTCTAATTATAACAAAGACTACTAGGACCGAATAGTAAACCAGCATAGCTACCGCGTAATCAACACTTGGACTATCGACTGAGCACTGATTTTACTGAACTGGAGGCTGACCGACTGACTGCGGTCAAAAGACCTCCAGTTACGGCGACAACCTCTTTTATACCATTTAACTACTCTTCCACAACTATATCGCACACTTATTATTTCAGTGTACCCAACGTTGCTTTCTCAGACAACCTCAATATACCAATATTAACAATACGCTAACACTTACCTTAAGGAAACTTCCTAGTTTGCCGGCCTCTTCTATCAAAAATAATACCACAGCGTAAGTAAATAAGATCTTAAATAATACATTTCCTTTTGTAACTACCAATGTAGATACATACGAAGTACTTAAGTAGAATTAGCAAAAAACCACGAAGTTTGAATTAGCAGAAACGAAGTCCGACTCAGCATTAAAAATGTAAAGGTGAATTACGAATCGACGTAACAAATTGTAGCTCTTAAAGAGTCCATGGTTTAGTTAGTAACTTGCAATAGTATACAAGGGTAGTCAGAAAGGGTGTACTGAGTCGTGGCAAACTTAAAGTATAACTGATAAAGATTTCTGCCATGTTATTCTCATTAAAAAAAACAAATATTTTTGCTTCATACAAAATACAATAGTGCTTTTTCAATTTTAAACATGCACAGCTGAAAATTCTTGCGACAGGGTTGTCGCAAGAATTTTCAGCTCATGAATTGGCGGCAAAAAACAAACGAACTTCAACGCCGCGCCGTGCCGAGATGCAACTCGCCAAGATGCACCGCGCCAACTCCAAATGAAAATACAGCTGATCATAGGGTTATGTGTGCATAGTTTTTATAAAATCTTTAAACAGTAATTATATGAAACTATAGAATTTATTGAATAATTTACAAAAGTTCAAACGTTATTCAGAATTACGGGTATGGGTGTAGAAAGCTAGCTATGAATGGAAGAGCAACGCTGCCGTCGCTCTGTTCATTACAATATTGCCATTTTAAACCATTTATTTTTCCACACACATACGTACATATAGCTCAACAAAACAAGATGATAAAACATACATTTATAAAGCATAAATTTGCTACAACCTAGGCGGTAGAAGGGGTCCAGCTCAGTGTACGAATAATGATTCATTATGAGGGATATTTCAGGTGTTATGACACAAGTGACTTGCAGAATATCAAATACCTTCAACGTCAGCATTCTTTATAAAAAATGAATATCTATTACATTGGGTTTTCTATTACGAAATACTCAGTATCAGCCCGGAGCCTGAAATTGTGCCCGCCCGCAATAGGCTCGCCCATCCCATCGTCATGGGTCGGAGATACGCATAGAGGTATACCTCTGCCTAGCCCTTCGGGGATTACAGACATTACATTTACCAAGAAATTATAAGTACAGTAGAGTCACTTATCATTAATTGACCTGACCTGATAACTTCTTCGGTTTTAGAGCTAAGTACGCCACCTATAGACCATGATACCTACAAACTCATAACATTATACAGTATGTAACAAAAACCCTGTTGGCCCTTTTTAGGTCGTTGAGATAGTCAAATAGACAACTTAATAAAAATAGTTAAATTAAAAAAATCATAAACAGAAGCGAGATAATATCCAACAGATAACTTAAAAATTTAATATATTTAAAAAATGTTATTTGCATCTGAATTTCTGTGTGGATTGACTAGGCCGGGGGCGCGATACGTTTGATGTACATGGACGCTGCAACATGCTATCTCGCTCTGGCTCCAAATCATCGCTCTTGCAGAGGTAATCAATCGGAATACGGTTTACAAACAAAAATATAATTCTTGGAAAGTTTAAAAAATAAATATGATTATTTTTATAATCTCATTTTCGTATCTCACTTATTTCATTACGTTTTAATATCGATTTTGATATCACAATTGCCAAACAGGGTTTTTGTTACATATTGTATATCTGTAGATGGGGCGAAGTTTGTCTAATCACGCTACCTAAGGGATCTGGTACTGCAGACTCATCCTTTACTAATGACTTGAACGTCCATTACCCGGCTGTTTTTCGCGTATTCATGGTCAGTTGGACTTCGAAACCCTAGTTTTATTTCTAAATGACTTTAGAAATGAAAGTGGTGGAGCGTCCGATTTTAATTTGTGTCTAGATCTGAATGTTGGTTTGTAAAATTCAAGTTTTGGAAATTTCCTGGGGATTACTTTTATATATTTTTTTATACCATGGGCTGGTAAAAGAGCAACTAGATAACGTGATAGTAAGTGATGTCCACCACCCATGTACACCCATGTACACCCACAATACCAGACGAATCATGGACGCGTCACCAACCGTAAAGAAAAGGGAAGGAAAAGGGTATTTAGGCCTCCAGATATCTCACTCACCGTACGAAACGCAGCAGCAAGTTGCTACTTTACATTGATTTTCTGAGACACAGTGGTAACGAACCGGTCAAGTGGACTATTCACGCTGTAGACAAAACTGTGTACAGCGTGACTTTATCGTTTAAAAAATTCTCATTTTCATAAAAAATTAAAACAATTAATTCAGTTTAATAAAGTACCGCGGACATGTATCGCGTGACAATCGGTACTAATATTTCAGCATTTAACGCCTATAATCTACTATTTAATTTTACCTTAATGGTTTTACACAATCCTACTAGTAACTCCGAAAAATAAAATAATTCACACAATTTATATTTTTGGGAATTTTTGATGTTAGTCGTTAGTCCTACGATCCTACTTCCTACTTCCTACTACTATTGTAAACTAGCTTCTGCTCGCGGCTCCATCCGTGCCTTTTCCGGGATAAAAAGTACCTTAAGTTCAAATCCAGGTCATAGGCTAATAGTAGTTTAGTATAATAGTGTAACACCATGAAACTACACCGAACATCAATATACGTTTACGACAACGCTCAATAGATGTCGCTCACGCAAAACTACATCGCGATGTGGTTTACAACGCAAGTGTATGACGTTAGTACGGAGCTAGTACGAGATACATAGTAGTACTTACATGTATTGGAGTGCACGATAGCGGGTCTCTATACATACAGTATGCTTACGCGGACCTTTCGGTGAGTCGGCCGTATCTCGGACCCGCCTGTTTACAATAGTACATTTATAATAGTACTAGGATGTGAAAGTTTGTATGTTTGTTAGTCAATCACGCTTTACCAGCGGAACGGTTTTGGGTGAAATTTGGCACACAGGTAGACCATGACCTGGATTGCGACATTATGAAATAAATAAATACAACAAAATATATATACTTATTAACAAAAAAAAAAGTCGGTGCTATTTCAATGTAATGAATAATTATACTTGTAGGTACATACAAGGTACACACAGGTACACAGGACATGTAGAAGGTATCTACCTGCTCAAAATTATTTATTTCAATTTTTAGGTTTTTAGTTTTTGGGTTTTTTGTTAAAAGTATTTATTACTATTTTTAGTGAAAGATCATCAATTTATAAATGTTGAAGTTTGAATTTTGTATCCCTGATTTCACCCCTTTAGGGGTGGATTTTCTTCTACAAATTTAAATGGGACCATCCTTCAGGTATACTCGTTCAAATATAAAAAAAAACCATCCAAATCGTCCCACATATGGTAGTTAAGCGTAACTATAAATTTAAAAAGAACACGTCGAATTGAGAACCTCCTCTGATTTTTATCGGTTAGTAAAATTATGAAGGATTATGTCAAATTGGTGTTTCCTGAATTAGCTATATAACTATATTATTTATTTATTTTTAAGTTTTGTCCACTGTAAATACTTTTTTTTTTATTGCCTAGATAGGTAAACGAGCAGACGGCCCACCTGATGGTAAGTGGTTACCGCCGCCCATGGACCTCAGCAATGCTAGAGCACAGCTAAGCCGCTGCCTACCGTTAGATACTTTCTTCCAAGTAAAAACATTACCGACTGATTTATATTAGCAAGCGAGGCATTTGCTTACTTTTGTCGAGCCGTTCAGCCAGAAAAGTATACGTGCAATTTTTTACCGAGCGCTTCTGAAACAGGTAAAAAGTGGCATACATTACCTACAAGATCCAAGTAATGTGAGTGAGAATAGGTATTTAAAGATATTGCGGTTCGTTTTTATACGCGCGTTTTTATATATAAAATTATACGCGCCGAGTTGAGAACCCCCCTCTTTTTTTGAAGTCGATTAACAGACGATTTTGAGTCGCCATCTACCCATCGAAATAAGATGACAAGAAACCTAACTCAAGCAAAAACATTACCCCACTAAAACTCTGTGCAAGGGGGCGGGGCTATAAAAGTATGTGCAGCTCGTTCATTCATCAATTCATAAATATTGATTCGTGATCACTAGTTGGCACTTAATACGTATTTTTTTTTGCGCGGTGCAGAACGTCATATCTCGATTCGGAAATTTAATATTTAGACAATAACTTTTATGAAATAACGTTGATTTTAAACGTTCATTAATTTTTATGCCGTGTATGAGTGTTACGTGTGATTACCTTTGCATGTGTAAGTAAATGAAGCCGTATTTTTGGCATATTGATATGAGAGTTATCGTTCTAGTTATCTTATTTCGATGCATCTACCTATAATAATTGACAGTTACACTGAAATAGCACCGACTCAAAACTGTTTCTCGAAATGTGGGTTTCCTGGTTACACCTCTGCCAACCCCTTCGGGGACTACAGGCGTATATAAATAGAATTACCAGGCAAGCGTATGTATTGTAGGCAAGAGAGCCATAGCATCATAGCCAACAAATGTAACTATAGTCCGCCTAGCTTATTTCCATCCTCTGATGAGAATGGAAGCGAGTCTATCACTATATCCGACACAAATTACAATCCTGAAAATCATGAATTTTTTCAAAATATTCAAATAATATACTAGGAACTAGTAACTACTCGTAGATGGTGGGTCCCTAGTGTGCGAGAGAACGTCTGGGTAGGTACCACCGCTTTATCTATTTAGTTGTATTCAGTTTTAGGGATATTGAAGTCACTAATATTACTGGGCATTATGAGACTTAATATAATGTCTCGGGGTGACAAGCGCAGTCCAAGGCCAAGGCAATACAGTGCTTTGTAATAATACAGTGGTTCTATGTGGTATTGTTTCTGTTTGTGTGCAGCATGGCGCTTACCATCAGGCGGTCGACCTCATTTGCTCATTTCGTAATAAATTCTTCTACCTGCCCTCTCGCAGTGGGGTCGATGCATCATTCTTTTTGAAACATGTTGCAGAAATATTTGGATTATAGTTTTTACGACTGACCACCTGCCTGACGCAAACTCCTCTGGGGACATACAGGTTAATAAAAAATCGTTTATCGTATATACCGTTTGTTGACCTCTTCCAAAAATTACTTTATTATATTAGGTACATTTTATTAAGAGGCGACGGCGAGGAGGTTAAGATGAAAGGCGTCACGTCAGTTCTAAACCAGCCCCAGGCCCATTTTGAAGTGAAAACTTCTTTAGCATCGTTGTGTTTTGAAAGTCGATGAAACGAAAAAGAGACAGTAAAAAGAGACAGACACATAAATTCATAAGACTTAACGTGGGAGAAAATGAGATATAGGAAGCATTATACAGTTGTGCGCGCATGCGTAGTACAAAGCTTGAGAAAAGTCATCACAAAGACCGTGGTGTTTTGTATACGTGTACGTATTACGAATATACGTTACACACTACCGTTTGGCGGCTGAAATTTGTTAATTATCGCTCACTTTAAAAGTGCAGGAATAAATTCTCTATAATAAAAATCGTAGGTATGTGTGTATTGCATTTTATTAACTTTAAGACCACGTATAATTCCTCCGACATCCTCCGTGACATAACAGCGAGTAGCCGTCTATGAAGCGAGAGACCACGGGTTCGATTCCTCCACCAAGATAAATGTTTATGTGCTCCAATATTTTTTCGAGTCTGGGTCTTATAGGACCGTAAGCCCCTCGTAGTTCCTAATACCTACGATATAAGTTAATCTAGTGTAGGTTCCCGGGTCTGTTTGTGACTGTTGTGTGTATTTCTTATTATAAATAGCTCATTACACTATATTACCTCATTAGTGAAATGTGTCTGTATAATAAACGAATTAACGCCGAGGTGGAAACTGGAAATGTCTAGAAACAGCAAATATTCAAATCATAATTGATGCAAATGCGATATCGAATGAGCCAATCACGTACCGTATTTATGAGAGTTTTAGCGTAGAATATTGATGAGTTCGCCCCAAATTTATATATACCTCAATTTAATACTTAGAGTACAGTTTAATACCCTTTAATTTACTATTGGAAACTGAACCTAAATATTTTATAATAGTTTCCAACTTTGTACCACACAATTGAAAGTTTTAAATGGCCTAGTCTATTAGTTTTTCAAGTGATCGTTATTGTTTGGGAAAATTTCTATACGAACTTACGTTTGTTTGCTCCCACGGCGACGTTTCGTAGAACTTTTAATACTTAAACATAACAATAAGTAACTTTGCTATTAGTAAAACATATAAATATTTCTTGACTTAAATTTATAACCAGGAATGATATAATGGACGTTATTAAAATGTTTTAATCTGCCTCGGAGTAGCAGTTGTAATGCGTACACGTTACGACTAAGGCTGACGCTGAGGTCTCGGGTTCGATCCCCGGGTCGGGTAAAAGTGATATTGGGTTTTTCTATTACGAAATCAGCCCGGAATCTGGAATTGTGTCTGATACGGTGATAGGCTCGCTCTGATCACAACATGGGACGGAAATAAGCTCGACGAAACATGGTTAAAAAACGTGTACTGGTTACATCTCTGCCTACCTCTTCGGGGATTACAGACGTGAGTGCGTATTTATGATACCAAAATAAAACAGTATAACTGTACAATGAACACAGTACAACCGAAACCACTATGTTTCATGCACTAAAAATGTACAAAACTAGATATTCCGCGATTTCTAGCACACTGCTTTATGTCACGCAAGCTCCAACATTAATTTTACCATTGACATAAATTTAATAAATTTATTACATGGCAATACGTCAAGGCGAAAACATTTTCCGCCATTATAAATAATAATAATTATATTGTACCGCCAAAGTAACGGAAATGTGGGAATTAATTAATTTCTGTGTTTTGAATAACAAATATTTTATGCTCGCTCGGCTAAATTAATCCCTTACATTTTTAACAAACATAAAACTTAAATCAATTATATTTTAAACAATTAAATAGCTAAAAAAAACAGTGGTACTCCGGGAGTGCTAAAAGAAGTGAAAACTTGAACAATTATGGTGACAATCTATAATATAAAAATGAATCGCTGAATGTGTTGGTAAGTGCAAAACTCGAGAACGACTGAACCGATTTCGCTAATTCTTTTTTTAGAATATTCCTTGAAGTCCGAATAATGATGCTGATTCTTACAGAGAGAAAAAATTCAAAAATTGCCTGAAAAAGTCTAAAAACAACACTTTTCCATACTCCCATACAATCGATTCGTAATAATAGGTACTTAAAAGTCAATTTGAACTTTAATACCATACCATAAAATTTAAGTATTAGTGGAGCGGTTCCGGGAAGGCAAAACAATTGAGTGACATTAATATCGTATAAATATTAATGTCAATATTTGTCAATATTTATAAATGAAATGAAATTAAATGAAATGAAATGAAATGAAATGAAATGAAATGAAATGAAATGAAATGAAATGAAATGAAATGAAATGAAATGAAATGAAATGAAATGAAATGAAATGAAATAGTTTTATTCATCATGTAGGCAATTAAAATAGCGCTTATGACAAGTCAGTACAAAATAAAGAAACTTATGTAAGTACAGAAATCATATCAGCTAATATATACATAACATACATAGCATCGTCAAAATACACTGGGCAACTATAAAGTTTACAATATTTTTATATTAGTCCAGGATTGTTAAGTATTATTATTATTGTTATTTTTTCTCTGTTTTAAAGGTCGATATGGACCATAGGCATTACCGAAACGGCACGTGGTTTAAAACTACCACCGGATCCAAAACGACCCAACCTGAGAAGACCCGGCGAAACAAACTCAGTGGGCTTACTTTACCACTGGATTTTACGCGGCGCGACCCAGTCCTGAGAAGATCCAGCTAGTCAAACTCAGTGGGCTTGTTTTTGGTCCGATTTATCATACCAAAATAAATTAGGGAAATAAAAAGTCTTTTTTTTATTTTAAGGTGATTGATACGGACCATGTGTACCTCTAAATTGTTGTTTTAAAACTGCCACCGGATCCAAACGCGACCCTGTCTGAGAAGACCCGGCGAAACAAACTCAGAGGGCTTGTTTTTGGTCCAATTTCTATAATCTCAACAATAATGACTTGTCAATTTAAAATTGCCAATTTTTATTTTACGTGATCGGTCGTCTTTTTTATTTGGTATTTAAATTTTATTGATACATTTATTTAATATATTGTTTTAGTGTAGGTATTTAATATTATTGTGCAATTTAGTTATATCGTACTTACTTGAACATATTATATATTATTTACATTTATTAAATTAAATTAAATTATTCCCTACATTGTCTACAAGCTACAGGGCCCCAGGAGGTCACAGTATGCAAGGAGGAACTGAACGCCAAACATCTCTATCCTCTAGATATTGCTTAACATTATAATAGCCCCTAGTCATAAGCACACGTTTAATGTGTGCTTTGAACATTTTTTCGGGCATATCGATCACACTATTTGGGAGCTTGTTATAAAATTTAATGCTGTTACCCATAAATGACTTTTTAGTCTTAACTATTCTAAAAGCGGGTACTACGAGTTTATTTTTGTTTCTTGTATTAATATTATGAACGTCACTATTTTTACAAAATTTACAAAGATTTTTACGAACATACATTATATTTTGATAGATGTATTCAGACGGCACAGTCAGTATATTACTTTCCTTAAATACAGATCGTAAGGAATCGCGGCTACCCAGGTCATAAATAGCACGAACTGCTCTTTTTTGTAGTATAAATATAGTGTCTATATCAGCAGCTGATCCCCACAATAGAATGCCGTAGGACACAATACTGTGAAAGTATGCGAAATATACTAACCTAGCCGTTGAAACATCAGTCAAGCGTCTAATTTTCCGGACAGCAAAAGCTGCAGCACTAAGTTTACCAGATAATCTTTCTATTTGTGGATCCCATTGCAATTTACTGTCTAAAGTGATTCCTAAGAAAACTGATGAGGAGACTAGATCCAATGTTTCTCCGTTTAATTCTATGCGTGAATTTACTTTTGCAACATTTGGTAATGCAAATCGAATACATTTTGTCTTCCCTGCATTTAACAAAAGGTTATTTGCAGAGAACCAATTTAAGATTAAATTAAGAATATTGTTGGGTGTAACCAGATCTTCCTCCTTACGGTTTACTTTAAATATTAACGACGTGTCGTCAGCAAACAACACTATGTCTGTCATTTTTTCTACCATGTAAGGGAGATCATTTAAATAAACTAAGAATAGAAAAGGGCCCAGAATGGAACCCTGTGGAACCCCTATTTTGACTGAAGATCCTACTGAAGTGACACCGTCAATATATACCCTTTGTTCCCGACCTGATAAGTAGGATATTACAAGATCAAGTGATGTGCCACAAATTCCGTAATATTTGAGTTTAGCAATAAGGGTTTGGTGGTCGACACAGTCAAATGCCTTGGAGAGATCACAGAACACCCCTAGAGCATCCTGCGATCCCTCCCAGGCCTCCAACACAGATGTCATTAAAGCTGATCCAGCATCTTGAGTAGACCGATTTTTTGTAAACCCAAATTGATTCTTATGTAATATCCTATTCCTATCAAAATGCGCCAGCATTTGGTCCAGCATGATTTTTTCAAAAACCTTACTAAGAGCTGGTAATATAGATATAGGTCTATAATTTGAGGCGCTGTTTACACTGCCCTTCTTAAAAATTGGCACAATTTTGCTTATTTTCATTAAATCGGGAAAAATACCGTCACTCACACAAGAATTAAAAATATCTGCCAATATGGGAGCAATATTTACTATAATAGCTTCTATAGCTTTAACAGATAGCCCCCATAAATCTTCAGTACCTTTTATTTTAAGTTTCTTAAATGCTTTGATTATTTCACTGTGAGATACCATGACAAAGTTAAAATTAGGCATATTTCGTTTAACATTTTCAATTAATAAAGATTTTGCTAAAGTCGCTATACGATGGTAACATAACTCAAAAACAAATTGTCTATGGTAAAATGAAAAAGATAGCGACTAAAAGTTTTTGCAAATTTATTGTATGGGCAATTCTACACAAGAAATCAATCTACGTTGTGCACATAACAATTCAGTGAAAAGATCCGGCGCGGTCCCGAATAGCAGAATAAGTATTAAAATTATTAACTGTTAAGTGGTACGAAGTTCGCGGGGTCAGCTAGTTGAATATATATATATATATATATATATATATATATATATCTTGTACTTATATACACAATATATATTTATATAATATATAGTTATATATAACCCAAACTCAACTCTCGTGTAAACGGGGCCAATATATGTAGATACAGAGGTGTCGGTAACGGTGTCGCAAGTTCAATGGTTTTTTCCCATCTCAAAAAGTGCCCAGAGCGCTTAAAGACGATTTCGCTTCGAAAAAAATAGTGGTGTCAGTCTGGTGAAACTGGCCAATTCATACTGCATACAAAACTGTCTCCAGCGTACCTACGACTTAAAACTAAGTCTTTAACTCTGTGGAAAGAAAACCGTGGACAAAACCCTTGCTTCATAAGCCTATTATTCACGTACTTACAAACTTTCAAGTTGAAATAACAGACGATTTGAAACTTGAAGACCGTCATGAATTCTTAAATTAAATTCTACGCCATGTTTCCAAACTCTTTGTATTCGAAATAAAGGCGTCGGCCTAGCCATCTATCATTAAGGCATTTGATAGTGGATTTTATTCTCATTTCATTTATCATTCCGTGACGTTGAAATACCCAGCCGTTAATGTAGAATAAATAATTTTTCAAGTCAATAATGATTGTGCCTATATTTTTGTACGGAAATACTTATATAATTATAATATATTAAGATCATTTCTCATTTTGTGTACAATTTTTCATGACCAAAAATTTTGGACACGTTTGAACTCTAATAATTACATTTTGAATAAACAAATACTGCGGTATTTGTAATAGAACAAGCACATAACATAAGGCCACGCTTATGTCTCCAAAGGGGTAGGTAGATTTGCAACCTACCCCTTTGGAATATACCCCTTTACTATAATGTTAAACAATATCTAGAGGATAGAGACGTTTGGCGTTCGGTTCCTCCTTGCATACTGTGACCTCCTGGGGCCCTGTAGCTTAGGTTAATTATGAGATAATTAAACAATTATAAATAGAATGTATGTTTTAGTAACCAAGATCTAAATAAATTGACCAATGAGTTGTATTATTCTACGAGCAAGCTAAAATGGAATGCTCCCTAACATAAAATACCTACCTAAACCAAAAAAAAATAAAACGATATCAAATAAACAAAAGACGACCGATCGCGAATAAATAATACCTAACGGAAAATTGGCAATTTTTTAAAAGACAAGTCATGCTTTTCAAGAATATAGTAAGCGGACAAAAAACAAGCCCACTGAGTTTGTTTCGCCGGGTCTTCTCAAGCTGGGTCGCGTTTGGATCCGGTGGTAGTTTTAAAACAACACTTCGGAGATACACACGGTCCGCATTCAATCTCCCTAAAGTTAACTATAGGACTTTGTATTTCCTAATATAAATTATTGAAAATCCGGACCTAAAACAAGCCCCCTGAGTTCAAGTAGCTGGATCTTCTCAGAGTTTGGGTCGCGCCGCGTAGAATCCAGTGGTAAATTAAGCCTACTGAGTTTGTTTCGCCGGGTCTTCTCAAGCTGGGTCGTTTTGGATCCGGTGGTAGTTTTAAAACTCGTGCCGTTTCGGTAAATGCAGTGGTCCATACCGACTCAAAATATTTAATAATTAATAATGGACGTTTCCATATTACAAATACTGTTAATAATGTAAAATAAAAAGACAACAAATAAACAATTTAGTGTAATTGCCTAGTGTATTTGACGATGCTATGTATGTTATGTATACATTAGTTGATATGATTTTTATACATAAATTTCTTTATTTTGTACTGACTTGTCATAAGCGCTATTTTAATTGCCTACATGATTAATAAAACTATTTCATTTCAAACTATTTCATTTCATTTCATTTCAACCAGTGCATTAATCGAACAAGAACATAATATTTTTATAACATTTGATAACGTGTACTTAAGTGGACATTTATAAAAACGTCTATTACAGACTGAGAACAAGGATTTATCGCAAATTCATTACATGAATTGTTATTTAAATCCGCGATAATATCTTCCCAAGTAAATTCATTATCTGATCATACTGATCCATCTAAATACCGATCAAACTCAAGATTACATAAGATGTTATCGCACTAACAATAAATAAATAGATATTCTATTTCCATCAGAGCTTGCCAACAACTTATAGTGCGTTTACATTTGTGACTGACTGGGTGGCGCAGTTGTAATGCGTACTGCTACGTGCTGAGAGGTCTCGGGTTCGATCTCCGGGTCGGGTAAAAGTGATATGGTTTTTTCTACCACTAAATGCTTAGTCTTAGCCCGGATTCTGGAATTTGTGCGTGGTATGGCGATAGGCTCACCCCCTATTACATAAGGGACGGAGCTACGCTCGGCGAAATGTGGTTGTACTGGTTACACCTCTGCCTACTCCTTCGAGGATTACAGGCGTGAGTGCGAAATACTTAAACCGTACACTATACACTATACAAATTTACCCACACTTTTCTATAACACGTTGTATATAGACCAATTTAAAACATTCCACCGTGTTAAAAACCGGGAGTACGAGTATCTCTCTATTCTAAAAAAAAGTAACTGGCGCCGCCGCCGCCACTGCCAAAAGCTTGTCACGCTATGTCCTCTGAAACCGATGGGGGTATGGGGTCGAGACCGATACCAATCGATGCAGAATAATGTGGGGAAGAAAGTAAGATATGTCTCATATTCGTCGGACATTAAGTTTTATTTTAGTTCCCCCTAGTTCTTTAGGAAAATAAATATGAAATAAATAAATAAATATAATATAAATTCTGCCTACCCGCGCCTGCGTTTCGTTACTACATACTTAAATTTATATTGATACTACCGTAGTATCGGAATTCGGCCAGCGTAATTGACTTGATCTTAGAATTGGAATAGATAATGTGTAATCAACCCTCTTGGGAATCTATTTGTTATTAATATAAAGAACGATGTCGGGTGACAAAATTGATGCACAGAAAAACTTAAATTAGTTTATGTTACATCTCTTGTACAAATGAATGTTAACTGTTTTTAATATTAAATAAATAAAAATAAATGGTTCCGAAATAAAATAATTAAAATACCTGAATTTAAGACGTTTTTGATAATACTCAGGACGCTCCCCTAGTCATTCTAATTTCCCACAAGACAAAAGAGATAAACAATCTTTATTTCAACGTAAAATTGTAAGCGGATCGTAAAGAGAAATCTGTTTTTTAGTTTCCACGAAGAAATACGACCGACATTAAAAGTTATTACCTGAGAATTATTATAATAAATACCATCTAGATTTATAACTTATAGACAAAATTGGATTGAGTTTTATAAAGTGTTATTCTCACACACATCACTTAAATAGTAAACGAATAGGTATATAAGCAATCCTTGGCGCGGTCAGTCTATGGATGGGTGACCGCTTAGTGATATTTCAACCGAGCGTCTCCCAGCTTTGGAAAGCACGTAAAAAGTCGCTCCCAGCTGTTATGAACTGACAGCAGAGACTATCCCACCCACACAGCCGCCACTGTAACTCTTGTGCACCAGGATCGACAGTGGCACGCACTTTTGTTGACACCGAGCAGTGAAGCGGCGAGTCTCTGGAAATGCTAAATTGTCTTTGTCCCGCAACATAATTAATCAAATAGGGAGTTAAAGAGGAGTTAGAAATATTAATTGGAAATATTGTCCACTTCCCTCTATAGCAAAGTGGTAGACAAATAATGAACAAAGGAGGCATTAACCTCAGGCACAAGGACATTTACAACTGGAGAAGCCAGATGTAAAGCACCACGGATGTCATTAAGTGGGTCCTATCACGTCCGCTGTTAAACTTGATTCCAATAATAGATACTAACCATTCGATATCGAATAGATTAGACAGATATAGAGAGATAGAGAGAGATTATTGATCTAGTGGCGTCAGCGTGTGAAACCTGAGATCCTGGGTAAAACCTCAAGCCAGGCAATCATAATTATGTTTGAGTTTTCGATTCGAAAATCACGATTTTCTTGGGACTGGATTTTTTCACCGATATGGCGATAGGCTCGCCACCTATCACATCATAGGACGGAAATATACTTAGAAAACCGTGGATGTACATTTGTATGTATTACGTTATCAAGCCAGTTAAACTAAAGTACTTACGTAGGTAGCTAGGCTGGGTTGGTACTACCACTTTGTCTATTTCTGCCGTCAAGCAACAGTGTAAGCACTGTTGTGTTCCGGTTTGAAGGGCATTGAAGCGAGTGAAATAACTAGGCATTATGAGACTTAACACCTTATGTCTCGGGGTGACGAGCGCAGTCCAGTGTCATGCAGTGCTTTGTTATTTAAAGTTCTGTGTGGCGTTACTTCTGATAATGAGCAGGCGTGGCGCTTACCATCAGGCGAGCGACCTGCTCGTCTCGTCATTCAAAACAATAAACATAAGGTAGTCAGCGAAATGTAGACTTAATTGAAAATGTTCAGAGTAATCAGTCAAAGTTTGAAAATGGATGACGAGCATCGACAAAAGCACTGTCCAATTTCACAAACATGCTCTAGTTAATATGCCTCGAGTATTGTTTTGTTTAATGATATTTCGTAGAAAATTCAGCAATGCAAAATTTAACTATTCTCTTTACGCTTACTAACTTACTAACTTACTTAACGCCTGTAACTCTAAAGAGGCAGCTAGAGGTGCAACTACTGCATTTATGTCCTTAAAATACGATAGGGAGCGAGCCTATCTCTATATATTACGAGGTATTGCTCGTTGGTTACCTAGTAGAAAAAATGCTTTATTGCAGTTATTGAGTATATAAATAATCTTAATTGACGTCTGTTAGAAATAACGGAATTCTAAGAAATGGGTAATGAATACTTAAAATTAAAGGAAGACTTTGAGTACGGGCAGTTACGTAAGCTAATTAGATAAGAGGAGTTACGAAGAAATTACTAATGTAACATCATCTTAAGTTGCTTACTGTAAATGTCGTTGAATTACGTAAGCTCTAAAATTTTCTACTATATAAGTTCGTCCAGACCGCTTAACAGTCCTACGAAATATCTGGAGAGAGAAATTAGTATCTAAGATAAAAGTTAACAAATCACTTTTTTTTTCTATCTCGGCAAAGTGACTACGCTACACCTGATGGTAAGTGCAGTGCAATCCAAGAATACTGTCGACCAACGACAGACACTGTGTCTATCGCAGATCAGCAGAATTATGCCTGCCTACTCGCTTCTTCACACTCCGTTCAAAGGACCCCATATTATAGGATACAGACGATAAAAAACGCCGTTTATTCTACTTTTACATAAGGTAGAGTCTTCTAAGCGACAATGTCAGCTTCGATAGACATATAGAAATAATCATATCTATATAACCGGTTTTACAAGATATAAAGACAATTTTCTCGGGACGCTTACGTTAAGCTCCCAGATGTAAACGTCCCAGATATATACGAGCTATTTACGCAAGCCTGTTCGTAAAATTTACAAATATACAGACTTAACACCAAGTTTATTATGAAAACAACTATATACATAAGCTCAGGTCTGTACCACCGAAGGAGCAGACTATCTCGCCCACACACCCGCCACAGTAACTCCTGTGCACCCGGATCAAAAATAGCACGCATTTTTGTCGACACCGAGCAATTAAGTTCGGCAAGTCTTTATTTTTTTTATGGCAAAGATCATAACCGAGCAACTGAGTCTGTGGTAAGTGATCACCACCGCCTATGTACGCTCACAATACCAAAAGAATCATGGGCGCGTTGTCGACCTTAAAGGGGTAATTAAGGGTTAGAGAAGTGGAGGGGATTTGGGCCTCCGAATATTTCACTCCCCGTACGAAACACAGCAGCAAGCTGCTACTTTACGTCGGTTTTCGGTGAGACAGTGGTGATGGGATCACCGTACTTGCCGATCCATTCACGCTACGCTGTAGACAAAAGTGTCTACAGCGTAGCTCTACCACTCAAAATGTCTCTGGGAATCCTTTAATTGTCTTTGTCCCTCAACGAAAAATATCAAATTCAAATTAGTTATTGAATCAATAAAATGTAATACATCATTTAGATTGAGTCAAATTTTAACTCTACCGCCAGTTCGGAATTCTGTTTCGCTGTAGAAGAACGGGCAAGAAACTCTAACGTTGCTCTTTTCAAGACTGATTTACAATATTTGCATTACATTAATATAATTAGAAAGTTTAAACCAAATAAAAAGTTAGGGAGGAGTTAGAAATATAAATTGCCTATATCTCGGAAGGGGTAGGCAGAGGTGCAACTAGGGTTGTAGATGGTACGCCGAGCCTACTTCCGTCTCATAATGTGATGAAGGACAAGCTATTCCAATGCCAGGAAACTCAAATTGTAATTACCTGATCTGGGACTTGAACCCAGAACCTTACGGTTTCTTATTCTAAGTACACTGCCACTAGATGGTGATAATCATTGAATTACAATTACTCAAACGTGAGTTTCAAACAATATTTTCACGAAAGTACTGATTTTATTATAAAAGTTGTATTACAATATTTTGACAGCCTCTATTTTGTATCAAAAATTTTACTTGGAAAGAGTTTTAATAATCCATTATCTTTGAAAACATTTAATAAACCCCTATTAGTTTGAAAGTTAATTAAAAAAGTAACGCTAGTGAAATAAAAATCTCTACTAATATAAATGTGAAAGTAACTCTGTCTGTCTTTGTGTTACGTAGTCACAACTAAATCACTGAATTGATTTTGAAGAAATCTGGTATGAAGTAAATTTGAACCTTAGGGAAGGACAGACATTTTATCCCATAAATTAAAAAAATAATAAACAGAAGCAAGATATTATCCTTACTCAGATAACTTAAAAAATGAACATATTTTTTTTATATCTGATTTTCTGTGTGTATTGACGAAGACGGGGCGCGGCTCGTTAGATGTACGTGGACGGCGCAACAAGCTATCTCGCTCTGGCTCGAAAGTCATTGCTCTTACAGTTGTAATCAATGGAAATAAAGTATAAATACTAAATATGATTATTTTTATAGTATCATTTTCGTATGAAAGTTATTTCATTACGTTTGAATAAAGATTCTGATATCACAGTTAAAATCCCCAACAGGGTTTATGTTACATATTGCAAAATATAATATAAACCAAATCGGATTACAATATGAAAAGATATGCGTGGTTACACAAAAGAAAGCAAATGTACTTTTTTCGTCGATTATAACCCCCATAAAAATTGTTTACCCAATATTAGCTTTCTCATGGTAACATTTCGACCCATTATATTGAACAGTTTGATTACACGCTTTCAAACTGAAGGCAATAAGCAAGGTTTCATTGAAATATTTATTACGTACAGTACTTGAAACTGTTTTAATAGAATACGATTCATAATTTTCACGCCTTTATCTCCAAAGGGGTAGACAGAGCTGCAACTAGTGCTGCACTGCATTTCACCGAGCTTACTTCTATCCCATGAGATGATAGGGGGCGAGCCTATCGCCCGGCATGATGAAACGGCCGCACAATCCCGGGCAGTCGATAAGTCAAACACAATAGTAATTGCCTGACCCAGGAATTGAACTCAGGACATCACGGTTCTCAGTCTTATTACGTTATTTTTAGACCAATAAGGCGATCCTCTTTGAAGTCAATTGAAAATGAATATAGAGCAACGAATTCTAATGAACATGCACGACATGATTTAAGACAATGTAATAGGTGCCTTTGATATACAATTTTAGTACAAAATTATTAAAGAGAACTTGCTAAAAAAAGGTAAAAATAAAACTAAACCTATTTTGCCTTTGTCACGATGGCCGAGTTGTAATGCGTACGCGGTATGACTGCTGTGCTGAGGTCTCGGGTTCCATCCCCAGGTCGGGTAAAAGTGATATTGGGTTTATCTATTTCAAAATTCTCAGTATTAACCCGGAGTCTGGAATTGTGCCCGATATGGCTATAGGCTCCGCCCCCTATCACATCATAGGCCGGAAATAAACTCGGCGAAATGTGGGTGTACTGGTTTTTTATATTAGCTTGAATGACGAGATGAGCAGTCTGAGGGGCTAGCACGGAAAACTATCGAAATCGTAATGTAAAGGTATCGAGGGCTCGATAGATAATTCCTTAAATATCATTGGTCTATATTCCATATATATTAGTTTCTTTTACGTACGATAGAGGCGCTGTACCAAAATCTCATAGAAATTGTTGTCGATGACAGCTCGAATAACTTTTCGCAAGTTTTCCGTGCTAGCCCCTCAGCTCGCCTGATCGTAAGTGTTAGGCTTGCCCATAAACAGACGCAACGCCACACAGAACTTTGAATTACAAAGAAATGCATGTCACTGGACTGCGATTGTCACCCCGAGACATATGTTGTTCAGTCTCATAAGCCCCATTAATTTCACTGGCTTTAATGTCCTTCAAACCAGAACACAACAGTGCTTACACACAGTTGCTTGGCGGCAGAAATAGACAAAGCGGTGGTAACTCCTCTGTCTACCCCTTCGGGGAATACAGGCGTATGTGCGTATCTATGTATGTAAACCATAATGTTTAGTTACTCAAAAGTGATAATGTGTGGATTGGATCCTTTTCTTTCAACGACGTCCAATTGATTGTCGCCTGTCTTACAGTTATTCTGCAACAATTGCAACAAGTGCAAATATCACTTTACCCGACCCGAGGATCGAACCCGTTACTTCAGCGTCAGTCTTAGTCGTAACGCGTATGCATTACAACTGCGCCTCAGAGGCAGAAAGTTTAATAAATGTTTATTCGTAACTAGCACTAACTCAATATTCTAATAAAATATATGATTATATTAAATATTAAATTCAAAGCTGATATTCAGAGCTGATGTGCGGTCAAAATTAAGTTTTCCAATTTCACGAGTAGGTCCCTCGTATGCGAGAGGTCATCTGGGTTGGTACCACCGTTTTGTCTATTTCTGCCGTCAAACAGCAGTGGCTAAGCACAATTTTGTTTCGATTTGAAGGATATTGAAGCCAGTGAAATTACGGCGCATTATGAGACTTAACATCTTAAGTCTCGGGGTGAAGAGCGCAGCCCAGTGCCATGCAGTGCATTGTAATTCAATGTTTTTTGAATGTGCAGGCGTGACGCTTCCCATCAGGCGAGCTTATTATTCATCTCGTCATTAAAGTTTAAAAAAATCGCGTTCCGTAGTCAGCCAGTGGATATCCAGTAAATTTAGACCGGCATAATTTTGCCGACCATTGACGGATGCAATGTCTCTTTACATCAACATTATATTTAAACTGCACTGTACTTATCAGATCAAGTAAAAGACTTTGCCGAGCCAGGATAAAAAAATATCGTTTTACAAGTCTACAAGCCATGAAGAAAAATATATTTTATCCATTAAACAAGTTCCATTCACTTACAAGAATGCATTAGAAAATGTGTTTGTCTTGTCTGAAAGCTATCTGCTTGATGAAATATTTTACGTACCTAGGGTGTATCAGTTAATAATATGCATAACGAAAAATATTAAATATTTTCGGCGACCTTACAAGTGTAAGGTACCTACATAGTTAATTGAAGTACATAGTTTTGATACAAAAAAAACTCAAAATCTCCCATTAACCAAAATGCTAAAAATATTTTTTTTTCATTGAAATATAATTTAGGTATATGGCGGAGCATTATTATTATCGGAATAGTAGAAAGAGTATTAGAAATATTAAATGTAATTATTTTAATTACCGAAATTTAATTTATGCGGAATTTAATGACACTTTCATAAAAAAGACCCAGTTTCCAATTTTCTCCGAAAGAAACCCGTTGAAAGGAAACTTCGTGCGGTGTCCACTAAAAAAAGAATTTTTAATCGTATCTTACATAAGCCAAAACAACATAAATATTTTCTAATTTGTGACCTCATAAAAATGTTGTAGGTATCTAAAGTTCACTTTCAAAATTCAAATCGAAATAAATATAACATGGTTCTTAATTATTAATTTTGCGAATTAAAAGACGTACCTCTAAAACAATACCACCAATCTCCCTTCACTATACCACTAATGTCACTAAAGTTCACAAACAAATCATAATTCCACTAAACACAGTGTTAAAAAATCACATCACAATTTTTAAAACATCGTCAATACCGCATTTACGTACTCAGAGATTTGACAGACGAACGTCCGTTGGGTAGGGCGTACGAAAACGCACTGGGGTCTTCGCGGTCTGATGTGCGAGCGAGACCACAACACCGAAGCAAGAGGGGTTGAAATCTATATGAAGCTTATAACTGCCCACGAAAATTCTACGGAAATCTTAGACCATTCGGTTTGGACATCAATAGGCCACTGAGGACGGTTGGAAATATTTCACCCGACCATTTCACCTAATAGCATTTTCATTTATGACTTTCGACTTATGAAATTTTCTTTTTAAGCGAACTTAAAGGTTTATAACACGTGGCCGAGTTTTACACTCATAAACGTTTAAATACGTGCGGAAAAGTGTCTTTTTCGAAAGGCATTTTATTTGACTTTGCTGAGAATTAAAAATGTTAAACGGACTTCATATTTTCCGGTTAGTTCTCTGATTATTTAAACGTTTTAATGTAGACTTAGTTACAAGTGCTCTGTATTATAAGAAGATATGAATGAGTAAAGCCATTAATAAAGAAAATAACTTCTAACTCTAATTAAATATTATTGTCTACACAGATGAAATATTTAATACTTTTACTTTTTTTGACAGCCTCCGTGGCGCAGTGGGCGAGTAGCCGGCTGTGAAACGGGAAGCCGCGGGTTCGATCCCCGCTCCGAGACAAATGTTTGTGATCGACAAATATTTGTTTCGGGTCTGGGTGTTGTGAGACCGAAAGTCTCTCCTTGTTTCTGATACCCACGACACAGGACTAGTATCTTACTGTGGGATCAGGACAAAGTGTGTGACTGTTGGGGTGTATTTACTGGTTAGGTATTTTGTAAGCTAGGGTGTGAGTAGGTTGTTTGCGCTTCTTTTGAAGGAGTTTAACATACATACATAGAGTCACGCCTGTTTCCCATAGGAGCAGGCAGAGACAACGGATTTCCACTTGCTACGATCCTTGCATACCTCTTTGGCGTCATTCACTCTCATAAAATTTTTCATACATGCACGTCGGTTTAGGGTACTCCTGACCTGGATTAAAGCGAGCAAAAATACTGAATACTGATTACTTATATATTTTTAATCTGAGATGGCGTAACTTTGTTCTCGTTTGTGGGGGGGGGGGGGGGGTCAGACGGCAGGTCGCCCCACATAATACCACATAATCCACTGTCAAATCATGATGGGAAGGCGGACCCTGGCATTAAGCCGGTATAATGCCAGGCAGAAAAAAGTGACAGGCGCAGTGCAGTGCCGTATTTTGTGATTCGGAGTTCTGGATGGTGTTACTATTTTTGAGCAGACGTGGCACTTACGACCTACTTCAGTGGCATATAATATACAAAACCCCTTTTACATAATACATAAGTCCATGCCTTTTTCCCCGAAGGGGTAAGCAGAAGTTCAATTATTGCTCCTACGTTTCGCTGAGCTTATTTCCGTTACATGATATGATAGGAGGCGGGAACATAGAACATATTTCATTCAAAATTAGGCCTATTCTACAAAATCTATCTATAAGTGGTAGTCACGTTGTAGACAATTTTATCTACAGGATATTTTTCGTGTTTTTTTTTAAAGCTTAGGTTGGCAAACGAGCAAGTGGTTCACCTTATGGTAAGAGATCTCCACCGCACATGTACACCCACAATATCAAAAGAATCATGGGCGTATTGTCGAACTTTAAGGAAAGTTCGACAATAGGTTCGATACATGTCATCATATCGACAAGGCGCGAGATATCCGCAGGCCCAAATCCCCTTTCTCTTCCCAAACTCTTCTCCTTTAAGTTCAGCAACGCGTTAATGATTCTTCAGGTATTGTGGATGTTCATGGACGGTGATGATCACTTACCATCATGTGACCCACTTGCTCGTTTGCCGACCTCTGTCATATTTTTTTTTTTGCTGAAGTTTAGTAACATCGAAATGAGCCGAGAGTCGATCTAAGTATTCTCGGAAGGGACGCCAACAATTTCAACAGTAGGTACATACCTTTTCCCACATAAGCAAGTTTGAGTAAACTAAGTTACCACGGAGTGGGTTTGTTTACAAACTGAATTTGGAGGTCAATTTACCATCAGAAAGATAAGAAAATAGTTAACATAATACATACATACATACGCACTCACGTCTGTAATCCCCGAAGGGGTAGGCAGAGGTGTAACTAGTACACCCACATTTCGCCGAGCGTGTTTCCGTCCCACGATGTGATAGACGAGCCTATCGCCATACCGGGCACAAGTTTCAGACTCCGGGCTGATACAGAGCATTTCGTAAAAGAAAAACCCAATACCACTTTACCTAACTCGGGGATCGAACCCGAGATCTCAGCGTCAGACTCAGTCGTAACGCATACGCATTACAACTGCACCACCGAGGCAGTCGCGGCATCTGATAAATTATCTATAAACATTTCAAAGGTAAAAGAAGTACGCGAGACTGACTCACATTTGGCAAATTTTTTTGCCGACTTTAAAGGAAAGCGATCATTAAGGGATTGAGAAGGGCAGCGCAATTTCGGACTCCGAATATCTCACTCACCGTTCGAAACGTTTTCTGTGAAACCCGGTCGACCCGGCCCATTCGTGCTGTAGACAATACCAGACAATATTTTAAAGATATTGTTCTTCCGTGATTCTACCATTATATTTGTACATCATATTCGAGTTATGATCCATGCCACTAGAGACCTTAATACAACAATATTAAACTAATTTCTTCAAATGAACTTTGTCTCAAAGTAACATGAAGGGACAAATCCCATCTTCGAAGATTCAGGCATTCTGCCAAACCAGCTGGAGCGGTGGGGTTTGTTAACAAAGAATTTTACGGAGTTGATTAGATTACCGAACATTTCTTTTGTCTACTCATCAGCTCTTTTACAGACATTCGAACGGGGCGTCTCAATTGGAGTGATGTATCGTAGTATAAGACTTTGTAAAATGGTAAATCAGATTTAGAACCATACATACATACGCACTCGAGCGGAAGAGCCACGCTGTAGACAATTTTGTCTACAGCATGAATGGGCCGGCTCGTCCGGGTCGTTACCACTGTCTCACAGAAAACCGGCGTAAAGTAGCAGCTTGCTGCTGCGTTTCGTACGGTGAGTGAGATATCCGGGGGCCTAAATCTCCCCCCCCTTCCCAATCCCTTATTATCCATTTCCTTAGGTCAGCAACGCGCCCATAATTCTTTTGTATTGTGGGCGTACATGGGCGGTGGAGATCGCTTACCATCAGGTGACCCATTTACTCGTTTGCCGGCCTATACTATAAAAAAAAAACTCACGCCTGTAATCCCCGAAGGGGTAGGCAAAGGTGTAACTGGTATACCCACATTTCGCCGAGCGTATCTGAGCGAGCCTATCGCCATATCGGGCACAAATTCCAGACTCCGGGCTGATACTGAGCATTTCGTAATAGAAAACCCCAATACCACTTTACCCGACCAGGGGATTGAACCCGAGACCTCAGCGTTACCCTCAATCGTAACGCGTACGCATTACAACTACGCCACCGAGGCAGTCTAGGCAGATTTAGAATCAATCAGACGTAAAATGGTAGATTGTTAGGTGGTAGGTCTCTCGTATGCCACCGCTTTGTCTATTTCCGCCAAGCAGCAGTGTGTAAACAAAACAATGTGCATGTTACATGACACTGAACTGCGCTCGTCACCCGAGACGTAAAGTGTTAAGTAACATAATGCCCAGTAATTTCACTGGTTTCAATGTCTTTTAAACTGGAACACTGTTGTGTTCCATGATTAACGCCGCGCCTGTCCATAAACAGAAGCAACGCCACACAGAACTTTGAATAATAAAGCAATGCGTGACACTGGACTGCGCTCGTCACCCCGAGACATAAGTTGTCAAGTCTCATAATGCCCATAAATTTCACTGGCTTCAATTCTTTCAACCGAAACATAATTGCTGCTTACACACTGCTGATTGGCGGCAGAAATAGACTAAGTGGTGATACCAACCCAAACGGCCTCTCGCATACGAGGGAACTACCTGGTAGTTACCTGTTAGTTATTCTATTAAATTACAATATCTGTTTCATGAAGTTATTGTTATGGGTAAGCGTCGGCCTTTGTCCTCCGTCCTGTGGATTGAGGGCGTTAAGAATTCGGTATTACGGTATTCCCTGCCTGTAGTAAGAGACGACTAATTGGGCATATTGGGGAATGCGCGGCCATTGTAATTTTGTATATTTCCTTAGTGCGACCACGAAACGATCGTTAGCATGACCTCGGTGCTGCCGTAGCCGACAAAATATTCAGGGTGTGAGTGACTTGAAATACCCAAGCCCTACAGGAGGCGAGTCACAAAGGCAGAGCGCAGGAGCAGTACCGGCAGCAATCTAGGTATTCAAGGATTCCCCGGAAACGTCTTACGGCGCTAAAGGAGGCCACTACAGAGTTTTTATTCAGTACATTGGCATAGGAAAAGTAGTTAGCACCGATGTAGGTATCACTTGGCAGTTGTCGAAAGGCTAGCGAGTCTAGCATAATCAACCCTCCACCCACAGGTTGCGAAGGTATCAATAAGATGGATTTTCCCCGCGCAAAAAAGCGTAGGCGTACCCTCAGGTGAGCGACCTGCTTGTCTCGTTTTTTATGCATATAAAAATAAACAATCTTTAGGTCTAACTAGCGAGGTTAAAGGGTCTTGAACTACATACATACATACGCACTCACCTGTAATCCCCGAAGGGGTAGGCAGAGGTGTAACCAGTACACCCACATTTCGCCGAGCGTATCTCCATCCCATAATGTGATAGGGGGCGAACCTATCGCCATACCGGGCACAAATTCCAGACTCCGGGCTGATACTGAGCATTTCGTAATAGAAAAACCAAATACCACTTTACCCGACCCGAGACCTCAGCGTTAGCTTAATCGTAGCGCGTACGCATTACAACTGCGCCACCGAGGCAGTCTTCGATCTTGAAGTAATGGTGTAAAAACAACCAACGCACGTCCTCTGTTCTTCTATTCCTCTATTCGAATATGTTACCCACGTCTTTCAATTAAGCTCCAGCATAAATTATCTAGGTTCTTTACTTTGTTTTTCGAGAGACGCAACTTCTTAGACCGCAGTTGGAATCAATTTTAATTTCGATTTGCAAAGTGAAGTTGTAAACTTGGATAGTAAGTTTGTATTTTATGGGTAGAAGTTTTTACTTATATCATTTGGTGAATGTTTTGATACAGTGCCCAGTCGTAGAACTGAGTTTTCAACTGACTTAAAAAGGGAGAAGTTTGTGTGACATCTCACAGGACAGCTATATTGTGCCACGTGTATTTTTATTAGCTTGAGTGACGAAACGAGCAGGTCGCTCGCCTGATGGTAAGCGACACGCCTGCCCGTAAACAGAATCAACACCACACAGAACTCTGAATTACAAAGCACTGCATGTCACTGAACTGCGCTCAGCACCCTGATACATAAGATGTTAAGTCTCATAATGTAGTAATTTCACTGGCTTCAATGTCCTTAAAACTGGAACACAACAGTGCTTACACAAATAGACAAAGCGGTGGTACCAACCCAGACGGCCTCTCGCAAACGAGGGACTTACCACCTTGTAAACCTTATCATCTTGTTTCGGTCGCATACCTCAAAATGTACCTATGCCAAATCCCAAATCCCCTCCCTATACCAATCCATTTCCAACGCGCCCATGATTGTTTCTTGTATTCTCGTACATGTGCGTTGGGGATTACTTACCACCAGGTGACCCACTTGTTCGCCAGTCTAATCAGCCAGCCATTCAGTTCTTCTTCTTCTTATCGAATGGTTAGTGGCCAACCTAGTGTCAGAGTTTTTCAAGCCACCCGAAGGCCTCCAACTTGGCTTAACGACTGCTATCAGTTGATAATAGCCGGGACCGACATTTTACGTGCCCTCCGAAGCACGGAGACGCTCTGTTGAAATACCACTTAGCGGTCACCCATCCATAGACTGACCGCAACCAAGGGTTGCTTAACTCGCTTATCGTTTACAGATTAGAGGCGCTCATAGCTAGTTGCACTTACTAATCTGTAAACGATAAGCCAGTCAGTTTATAGCATATAAAACAGAAATGCAGTTCGCATAACCTTCTTTCATCTGCCCTTGTCCCACTCGCAGTAGGGTCGGAGCAACATGTTACAGAGAGACTTGGATTTTGTAGTTTTTACGACCGGCTGACGTCAACTGCGATGGGGAGACAACACGCAGACCCGTAACATATATTTTTTAGCATTGACCGGCAAACGATCACGCGGGTCATCTGATGGTAAGCGATCTCTACCACCCATGTACGCCCACAATACAAAAAGAATTATGGGCGCATTGCTGATCTTAAATGACAGGGATAATAATTAAGGGATTAGGAAGGGGAAGGGGGTTTGAGCCTCCGGATATCTCACTCACCGTACGAAACGCAGAAGCAAGCTGATACTTTACGTCGGTTTTCTGTGAGACAGTGGTAACGACCCGGACGAGCCGGCCCATTCATGCTGTAGACAAAAGTGTCTACAGCGTGGCTCTACCACTCAAAAAGTTGTGTGTGTTGTGTGCTCTGAGACTCATATTATTGTGGATCAAACATTTGTATCGATGCGGGAATCGAACTCGCGGCCTCTCACTTCACAACCGGCTACTCGCCTACTGTGCCACGGAAGCTGTCAATGCAATGAATACAGTTCGCATAATACTACACAATATTACTACTCCAATAACTCGATTGTAGGGTACATAATCAAAATAATAGCCTGAACAGATAATCCCGTAGAAATAATTTATTATCCGGCGTAACAAAATAGTGGCCGACTCGGTTATTTCCAGCCCCACATGTGTCGGTGGATTTATTCCCCAGTGATGTTTCGCAGTACTCACTCGTAACGTTTTTCCATTTTTTTTAATCGAAATGGTTCTTATATATGTTTCAAGAAAATAAGTTAATCCATGTAGAAATTACTTACAGTATTTTTTCTAAATTACGTAAACACTGAATTCTGTCCACTTTCTGTATTAAAAAAGTAGGAGAATTCATTTCAATTAGAGAAATAAATTCTGTATAATTTTGCAAAATAAACATCATGACACGTGTGTGTGTGTTCCCGTTAAGACAAGTAAAATTAGGGAAATATAAACACATGAATCATTACACAAAACACTATAACGAACAATCTTTTAATGACGTTTATGGCTGTATGAGCTAAGATTCCTTTGCCACCTATGCACTGAAAAATATTATTAAAAAAACACATAATATTACGTATTTGCCCGTTGACTGAGTATCTATTATATTTGCCGAGAGGATTTTTGGCTGGCATTCTGACAGAGCGGTGGCTCTTTTTTTTCCTTAACTAGTTTAAAGTTGTGTTTGTTGTATAAAAGTGTGTGGTTTTGTGAAATACACATTAACGATGATGAATAGGGTATGGAAATATTGAAATAATTGATTAAAGGTGATTTGTAACCAAGGGCCTTTCGACCTTGTGCGGTCGATCCGCTTGAAGAAAGTCGTCTAAAAAGCATCGTACGGAAAGGAATTAACACCAAAACTCCAGCAAGACCTTGAAATCGGCCACACCCCTGTTTCATCGTTCTTGGAAAATAAGAAAATAATATAACTAATGACTTGGCAGCATGGTCTCTGATCTTAGCCGGTTCGTTATTGAAGAAACAAAAATAAAAGTAGTGGCCGAGATTTGGCTGGAATTCTAACAGTGCGGCCGATCAATTAATTCCTTAACTAGTTGAAAATAATTGTTTGTTGTATTTATTTATTTGATAGCAATACCATTAGGTAGTCAACTTTTGGGAGCCCGCGAGGACGTTTTTAAAAAGACAATATTTAAAATGAATTTAATTTTTATTGTCCGAACGTTGTGGAGACTAATTACAGACTAACTTAACTCTAAGATTCAAAAACATTAATTGGACTTACAACTATGGTGGTCGTCTGACCGACAATGCATGATCATCAAATAGTCAGGTGTGCAGAGCCTGGGCGTGAGAATGTCGCCCAGCGCGAATAACAAAAAAGTACTTACGGGGTTAAAAATACCTGACTATTGGACATTACTGGGGATATAACTCCTCCCTCCGTAAGTTCGAGATTACCTGAGGGATGAGGGTTATCTCGAGGTTTCCTCATTTTACACAATTCTTTAATTTTTTGCTTACAGGCTAACAACATAAGACTTATAATTATGATTATACAAAATACTAGATTTCCTATGCTAACACTTTTATGATTTAAAACACTTTTATAATTTTCACTTTCACTTATAATTTCACTTCCACTTTTCTGCAGTAAATAATTCAGGAACTGGATATCGGCAAGGTCGATCCCATTTAGGTTGAGGGGTTTCTTCCGGAAATCTGATGGTTTGATTTTTATTGTAGGGAGATTAATTAATGGGAACTTTGTATAAGTTATATCCTTCCCTTGATGTTGGTGTCTTGTTAGTTTAAATTCCTTTATCTTAACTTGGCAATCCTCTTCCATAGATAATATAAAAGTTCCACAAATGCTTTCTTGAGTTATCTCGTTTTCGCAGTATTGGGTAAGTAGTGTTTCAGTTTTTGTATAAATTATCCAGCGATTGGGCTGAATAAGATCAACCCTCACGTCGTCGATGGCCACAGGAACAGGGTTACAACTCGAAATGTTTGCGGAGAACTTCATAAGTTCAGTAATACAGTTATCTTCAATTAGCGGTGAGACGTCTTTCTCAAAACATAGAAAGCTGGTTTCCTCGATCTCGCGGCATGGCTGGGAGAGCGGCTTGGTTTTTGACCCTTTCACAAGGAGATAGGGATATTTAGGGAGGATTAGAGTAGTGAGACTGTTGCTAATATTATGTACAGGTAAAGGAATTAATTTGTAGTAATGAAGAACTTCGCTTTTAATCAAAGGAATGTACATAATAAATTTTATCTGATTTTGTGTTACATATGCCTTTAACTCTATAAATTGCTCTATTTTTACTATATTTTCAGGCTTTACTGGGTATACTAATTTCTCCGTTTTCTCAATTTCTTTTAATAATACAATTAGTTCGTCAGTATCTACAATTGACTGATGTAACAATTTAATTTTTGCAAAAGCAACAGCCGTTTCAATTTCATTCAGTCGGATGTAGAGTGTTTGAAAATTATTTGTTAATATGTTATAAATATGAACTATTTTATTACTTGTTTGCAATAACTTTGATTCGTTTAAGCTACGATAAATATCTTGTATGATTTCCTCCGTCTGAATGAATTTGTTTGTGGTAGAGTTGGCTATTCTCGTGATAGTACCCACCATTTCGGCGATGATCGTAATTTTGTTTTGTATACCGTCTTGTTTCGTTTTTAATTCATGAATTAACTTTTCATACATTATTGCATCGTTATGATCCAGATTACCTGTAATTGCCTTTACTATTGAACCAAGGGGATTCAATAAACCACGTTTAGATCTTACCAATGAGGGAACCAATTGTTTGTACTTTTCTATAGTAATACCCATAGCATATTCTGTTTGTGATTCGACTAAAGTGAAATCTGAATCGAAAACTTTAATATTAATACAGCTCTGAACTTGGTCTTTAAGATTAAGAAAACTATTAATATTTAATTCTAATTCATCGTAAATTAACTTAAAATCTAGGATTTTTATAACAGTCCATTTATCGTGGCTGATAATCGCTTGACCTTCCCTTACAGGTAGCAGTCCCGGATTCTTGTTCATCGGCTGCAGACGAAGGGCCTGGCCGTATATCAGTTGGACCGCCAGAAGTACTAACCTGTGGAGGACGCCTAATGTCTTTAATGGGAACATTGGTTTTCCTATTTAATGTTGTAACTGGCACAACATTCCTCTGCATAGCTCCGGTGACCTGAGCTTTTTGATAGCGCGGTTTGTCTTTGCTACGCCTAGTATTCACACCTTTTATAAACACCGTGTCGCCTACGTCTATATCAAATTCCGTTTCTCCACCACGTCTTCCTATTATAGTCTTCTTTTTATCTATGATTTTATTTGTCAAATATTCGTACAAGTACTTAGTCTTTCTCACGTGTTCTTTAACCAATTGTTGAGTAAATTGTTTGTTAAAGTCTACATAAAATGCGCTATTGGATTCTGTGTGACCGAAAACTACTTCAAATGGCGTGAGGTCTGTGGTTGAGTGAATTGAGTGATTGTATGACATTATTGCATAAGTCATGACAGATGCAGCATCGGTAATTTTACGCTCGTATTTCGCTATTCGGTAAATTTCTATAATTGTGGAGTGGAACCTTTCCACGATACCCATAGAGTTAGGATTGTGTGGGGTACCGATGTGTAAGTCAATTTTGTAGAATGACAGCATTTCCTTCATTAATGTGTTGTTAAATTCAGTACCAGGGTCTGAACTGATTCGGCTAGGGATACCATATAGTGAAAAATATTTTATAAGGGCTCTAACTGCTTCTGGTGTAGATTTGGAGCTAATTTCGATTGCCTGACCCAATTTGCTAAAGGCGTCGACTATTGTAAGATAATGTTTGCCTTCAATTGAAAATGTATCTATAAACAATTCCTGAAAGGATTTAGTCTGAGTTTGCGATAATTGAAGTTGAGGTTTTAGTGGCTTCCGATCATACTTCATCTTTTTACAAATTTCGCAAGCGTTTATGATGCTGGCAACCGTTTGGTCCATATTATTCCAGAAAAAGGTTCGCCTAAGATGAACAAGCGTTTCCTTAATTCCCCTGTGACTATTTTTACCTATGTGATATTTAATTACAACCTCCCGCTGTTCATTCTCATCTTCCACAAAAACTACTCTCTTAGTGCACTCATAAAATTTTACTGTTCCCTTCTGAAAAAGCGATAAAGTAGCTTCGGAAAACTGTTTGCGGTGTAATCCGTCTTCAAAATAAAAGAAGTACTTTATGTTAGGTCGGATGTATTCTTTTAGAAATCGTTTTACAAGAGTCAAGTTATCCACAGGTAAGTGCACTTCTAATACCTTTTGTTTAGCTCTAGATATATCTTTTACGGTAAGTTGGTCTCTATTCCAGGTGTATACAAGTATTTGATTGGGCTTGGTGTCTATAGCCTCTTGTAGTATAAGTATGCCGTCGGTATCTAAGTCACAGGCTGAATGTACTGTGCCTATACTATCACTACTCGGTTTTTCAGATGCAGTTGCGGTAGTACTACTCAATGATGGAATCGGATACGGGGATTGTCGGCCGTCGTCTACTATCGAGCTAGTTTTTTCTGAATCTGATGATATTACCATAGGAGATGGTGTTCGTTCACGCGAAGTAGAAGTGCCCGGGACATTGTCCTGGTTTCCAGATAATCGAGTTATTTCTTTAGTTAAGCTATCTATATGTCGCTGTAGTTTTTGTTCTTTTTTATCTATATTTACTTTCATAGAAATATCATCATTTTCACCTAAAGCGTTGACTTTTATCCGTGACAATGCATCCGCGTTAATATTTTGCTTGCCACTTTTGTAAATAATGTGATAGTCAAATTCCTCAAGACGCAGTTTCCATCTTGTTAATTTACTATTCGGTTCTTTTATCGAGTTCAACCAGGCTAGAGGCCTATGATCCGTGTATATAGTGAATTTCTTACCATATAAATAAGGTCGAAAATGCTTAGTGGCCCAGACAATCGCTAAAAGTTCTTTTTCTATTGTGCTATATCGAGATTCAGCGTCATTTAAAGTGCGACTAGCATACGCTATCGGCTTATCACCACCGATTGGTCCCTGTGAAAGGACAGCACCGAGTGCGTAGTTGGACGCATCCGTCGTAAGGACGAATGGTTTTGAAAAGTCGGGAAATTGTAAGAGCGGAGCGTTCGTTAAAAGCTCTTTGCATTTTTCGAACGCATCTATATATTCCTGTTTAGTTATGTCAATCTTATTTTTCTTTTTTAGACAAGATGTTAATGGCTGAGTCAATTTTGCGAAATCTCGTATAAATTTTCGGTAATAACCTACTAAACCTAAGAAACTTTTGATCTCAGTAGTCGTACGCGGTAATGGAAAATTTAAAACTGCTTGTATCTTATCGTTATTTGGCATAAGGCCGTCCTTAGTGATAGTATGACCTAGATATAAGACTTCTTTTCTTAGAAATTCGCATTTATCAAGTGTGACTTTCATATTAGTAGCTCTAAGTCTGTCGAAGACTTTTCGAAGTTTTTCAACGTGTTCCTGAAGACTTGAAGAGTATATTATAATATCATCAAGATATACGAGACAGTGTATACCTTGAAGGCCCCGTAATATATTGTCCATAGCTCTTTGAAATGTTGCGGGTGCCGTTTTTAACCCAAATGGCATCCGTTTGAACTCATAGTGCCCTGACTGAATGGTAAACGCAGTTTTTGCTCTATCGACCTCATTAACCTCTATCTGATGATATCCGCTAGCAAGGTCGAGTGTACTAAAATATTGGGATTTACCTAACTTATCAAAGAGATCACTAATGTTAGGTAAAGGGTATTTATCATCTACCGTGATCTCGTTTAGGCGACGGTAGTCAATTACCATCCTAAATTTCTTTTCTCCGGTCGCGTCTAGTTTTTTGGGGACCAGATGTACTGGTGCGCTCCAAGGCGACTGTGAATCTTGTATAACGCTATCTTCCAAGAGTTTCTCTACTTGTTTGTTAATTTCCTCATTTTGGCAAGGCGGATGTCTATACGGTCGAATGTAAATAGGGTCCTCATTAGTCGTTCTAATGTTATGTTTAACTTGATTTGAAAATGATAGTGGTATTTTATCGCAATAAAATATATCACGATATTCATAACACAATTTAGTGATGCTATTACGTTCCTCAAAGTTCGTATGGTCCAATCGTAATTTATTTAGATTTTCTTTCAGTACCTCATCAATCATGCACTCATTATTTACAAAATTTAACTCTAACTCCTCATTTTCAAATAACGTGACTTCCAAAGGTTCCTTAAACGTAATAATAGCTTTTTGATTAGAAATATTTTGTATGACTGTATCTGCGAAAAAGTTATGGCACTTAATAAGGGCAGTAGGCATGCGTACGCCATCCTTAAACTGTACAAAGTCTACTATAGCGTCTCCGTGTTGTAAGTTGGTTGGGATCCTTACTCGCGTTTCAGATCTCGGTGGCACATTAATCTCGTAAGGTGGGTTATAAATGATTGGAATTGCTGCATTATGTGTCTGTAATATCTGATTTCTCATGTCAATATTTGCTGACAACTTTTTGAGAAGATCAGATCCTATCAGTCCGTCATAGCGTCCGTCGACATCGTAAATATAAAATGTGTGAGGAAGTGTACTTTTAAAAGTCTTCAGTAATGGAATATGTATGACCTCATTATGCATGCTTTGAGCATGTGTGCTAACAACTGTAAATGGTTCGTAGTATTTATAATCTCTAAAAAATTCGTCAGCTTTAGCAGGACTAATAAAGGAGCGACTACTTCCGGTATCGATGAGAAATTTTGCATTGATCTCGGGAATTTCAATATGCGGCAATTTTAAAATACTGTCGCAATAATTAAGATTTATTATTTCACCCTGTCTCTCGAGGCTGTTTCCTGAAAATTTTCAATGTCCTGATGAGTGGACAATTCCTCGTTATAATTCTCTACCAAATGGCAATCTACAGGGGTTTGCTCTATATATTCGTCAAACATTTCAGTCGTATTATAGTCGTAGTTGTAGTCGTAATGTTGGTCGGGGGTGTATTCCTCATAAGGGGTTGGTTCCTCCATATAGTATAAATTATTGGTGGTCATGTTTTGCCTAACAGGAGCTGTGCGCATTGACACGTCAGTATTCCCAAGCTTAGGTGTTTGTTGTTGATTTGGTACACCGGATTTGAATTGATTGGGGTGCATCATTGGTTGGTTCGGAATGCCGAATTTAAAACCTTGTTGTTGAGGGATGCCAAATTTATATACACCGTGTTGAAAAGGCGCGCGCGCTTGTTGGAAAGGTGCCTGTCCAAAAGTACGTTGAGTCTGGTTAGGGGTTGACCCAAATCGGTAGCCTTGAGGAGGCGCAATTCTATTTGGCTGTGTAAAATTAGGTCTTAATGTTTGACCTTGTGGAATGCCGAATTTAAAATGATTTTGAGGCATGCCAAATTTAAAATTATTATTCGGCGGCGTTAAATTAAATATCGGTTTACTAAACCCTTGAGTCATAGGCACTGGCCTTAATGCATTATGTAAACTCGATTGTTGCGTTATACTTTGTTTAACTAGCTTATTTTTCGCGTTATATTGAAACTGAAAGTTTATTTCTTCGGTCACAATGCTTAGGGCATTTTCAAGAGTAGAGCAACCTTTTAATCGCACGATCCGAATTAAATCCTCTGGTAAATTAAATAAAAACACATTTAAAGACATATTATTATAGATAATCATTTTTGCTGCCTTTATTCCTTCATCGGTAAGCCTAATAACTTTCGCGAATAATGAGCTTCGTACATTTTGAATTCTGTGGCAAAAATCGATGTATGACTCACCTTGTTTTAATTTAATTGTCTCAAGTTCGATCGCTATACATTCCTCTGATCGCGGATCGCCAAAATGCTGCGTAAGGAGTTCTTTTAAACTATCCCATGACGTTATGTTAGGGTTGTCACTGAGTAGAGACGCAGCTCTACCAGTTAATTTACCGCTTATGGCATGAAATAAATACAATTCTTGTGCTAG
The DNA here is from genome assembly GCA_905332985.1 of Mimas tiliae. Classification (NCBI taxonomy): domain Eukaryota; kingdom Metazoa; phylum Arthropoda; class Insecta; order Lepidoptera; family Sphingidae; genus Mimas; species Mimas tiliae. Next base: position 4,518,375 of record HG995262.1, on the reverse strand, counting down.
ATTTCCTTGAATTCTACTACCGCTAAGTACATACTCGCACTTTGTAATAAAAAGATTTAATAATTTTTCATCCCCATCAAATTTTGGGATGATACATAAGATTTCTTTTTGCACTAGACTAATGCCTTCCATTTTATTATAATTTATGACTACTTATTACTAACACAAATTAATTACGAGAATGATAAATTTGCCAATATTAGTGCAAACAAAATCAGATAAACGCAACTAATAAGTCCGACGATTTAGTTCGGAGGGAAAATATGGAGAAAACAGGGAATATGAAAAAACAGGAGGTGAAAAGGTCTACTCACCAGCTGCCTGATCCCATGTCCTCCAGAGCCAGATTAGTCACCACGTCACAAGCTTCCCACGGGAGACGTATTTATTTTTGGTTCAGTCTTTCCGCGCACGAATCACCACTCGCTAAACCGATTTCGGGGTTTGCGATCGACGGTTTCCGAAATCGCGGAATATCACGAACGGCTGCGCCAGTCAACTTTTGGGAGCCCGCGAGGACGTTTTTAAAAAGACAATATTTAAAATGAATTTAATTTTTATTGTCCGAACGTTGTGGAGACTAATTACAGACTAACTTAACTCTAAGATTCAAAAACATTAATTGGACTTACAACTATGGTGGTCGTCTGACCGACAATGCATGATCATCAAATAGTCAGGTGTGCAGAGCCTGGGCGTGAGAATGTCGCCCAGCGCGAATAACAAAAAAGTACTTACGGGGTTAAAAATACCTGACTATTGGACATTACTGGGGATATAACTAGGTAATACACAATACTAACATAATTTTAAAGGTATTTACAGCTTACAAAAAAAGTAATAAAAGTGGTGTGAATTTTTACAATAAACAGTATCGATGATGAACAGTGTATGGAAACAGCCGATGGGGTTGATCGACCTTGTGCATTCAATTCGCTTGAAGTCGTCTGCGAAGCAGCGTACTGAAAGAAATTAACACCAGTACTCTAGCAAACCCGTATTTTAACATTCTTTGAAAATAAAGAAAATAAATACCATACGACTCGGCAGCATATTTTGCTATAATTAAAATAAATAAAAAAAACCTCCAAAAATTACACACACAGCCCTGAGCCCACACTAGGTTAACCTGTATTGTGGGTATCAGAAACTACGAGGGACTTGGGGTCCCACAACACCTAGACCTGAAACAAATATTTGTGTATCACACATACATTTGTCACACATATATTATTCATTATTCTAAACACATAGTCTGTCATGCTCGTAGCTGACGCAATAGAAAAAAAACATAAAACTATTTATAAATACAAGCCCTGTATTATACACGCCCCACTGGCACGGGCCCCCTCTACTGAATGAGAGGGGTTTGACCTTAGTCTACTACGCTGGCCTAATGCGGGTTGGCAGAATTCACATACCTACAAAATTCTTATGAAGAACTTCCCAGGTATGCAGGTTTCCGCTGAAGTTTCCTTTACCGTTAAAGCAAGCGAAAATTAACAATTAATACACACATAACTTAGAAAAGTCAGAGGTGTATGCTCTTGGGATTGGTTTCGAACCTGTGACTTCGCTATAACTTCGATATTATTATCGAGGTCGAATTTCGACCACTACGGGACCACATTAATTAAAACTTGATATATATAACCTGCATCCATTGTACTCTATACAACAATATCTGCTGAAATTGTACGTCTTCGCTGTAACTTTGAGAAAGTTGGTGTCTTATGAATTTCGACAACTTTACGTACAAAGATTTACGTACCTAGCGTGTCTGTGTCAAAGCATACAAACATATTTTAACTGTTTATTAGTTTGTGAGACTTAGATACTGCAGTTCTATGTATTCTAAGATACTCGTAGAATGGATATACGAGTAAATAGTGTATCTTAGAACTACTTACAGAAAGTAGATGTCCAAATAACGCATGTAGACACTTTTGTTTACAGCATTATTTATTATTATTATTATTTATTTATTTAATTATTAAAATACAAGAAAAGAAAAAAACTTATGAGCTACTACAATGTCCCACAAAACTGTACAAACAGTTTGACTGCAGGATCAGCAAAACTATACAAAGTATATACTAAGATATATAATTATACTACTAGAACCTTCATAGTGTTATGTTCTTACAAATTACAATAATGGGCCGGCTTGTCCGTGTCGTCACCACTATCTCATAGAAAACCGACGTAAAGTAGTAGCTTGCTGCTCCGTTTCGTACGGTGAGTGAGATATCCGGACGCCCAAACCTCCTCCCCTTTCCATCCCTTAATTTCCCTTTCCTTTAAGATCGGCAACGAATCCATAATTCTTTTGGTATTGTGGGCGTACATGGGCGGTGGAGATCACTTACCATCAGGTGACACACATGCTAGTTTGCCGGCAATACTATAAAAATAAATTGTAAGCTGAAAATTCGCTAAGTATGATTATATAATTTTTAGATGAGCAAAATGTGTTCCATACATTGATTTATAAGTAAGGATCATAAATATACCTAATATGTAGTTTGGAGCCATATATAGCTTCAATTGAAAGGTTTACATTTCGTGCGTGTACTTAGTTTCTATAAGTAGGTAGTCTAAGTTGAAATGGTTGTTTAGGTGAGCAAAAACTCAACATAAGTATTTTATGATGAGTTAAAAGGGAACGCTTGAAATTTTAACTATTCAAGCCATCACCCACGTATGGTGGCACCGTAAATGTCATCTAAGGACGTGACCGCACTAGGTGTGTGTGCAGCTAATCTTAATTTAATTACCTCTTTATTGCAAGAAAAGAAAAATGTGTGGTCTTTCTGAGCACAGTACATAGATAATAATATCTTGTTATTTGCTTGAATGACGAGACGAGACGAGCAGGTGACCTGCTGTTCGCCTGGTGTTGAACGACTCGCTTGCCCATAAACAGAAGCATCGTCACACAGAACTCTGGATTATAGAACACTGCACCACTGAACTACGCTTGTCTTCCCGAGACATACAATGTTAAGTCGCATAATGCCCAGTAATTTCACTGGTTTCAATGTCCTTCAAACCGGAACACAACAGTGCTTACACACTGTTGCTTGGCTTTAGAAATAGACAACATTACAACATATAGCACAATATTACAATATTTTTATTATGGAAACGTCCAGAATTGATAAATATGTTGATAAATGGACCACAGGCATTTAGCGAAACGGCACGTGTTTAAAACTACCACCGGATCCAAAATGACCCAGCTTGAGGAGACTCGGCGAAACAAACTCAGTGAGCTTACTTTACCACTGGATTCAACGCGGTGCGACTCAACCCTGAGAGGGTCCGGCTACTCAAACTCAGTAGGTTTGTTTTTGGTCCGGTTTTTCAATCTAAATTATTCTGGGAAATACAAAGTCCTATAGTTAACTTTAACTACCACCGGATCCAAACGCAACCCTGAGAAGACCCGGCGAAACAAACTCAATGGGCATTATTCTAGTCCGCTTACTCTGTGCTCGAAAAGAATATTCGCGACCGATCGCGATCGTCTTTAGTCTACGTTGGTTGGTTGGTCGTTGTTGGTGGCCCACTTACATTCCCAATAAAAATCTTACCGTATTCATAACGTTACTATGAGACCTCATAGTGAGCGCGAACGCATAGTGACGATTTCTCTAAACGTCATTGGTATTTTTTTTTTGCTAAATCAAAAAAGACCAATAATTTACCCAGAATTGGACACTTGGCAAAGAGCTTACTTAAGTGTTGTTTGTGAATACGGGCTTTAATCAATATTGAATTATTTTTTTCCGTAAATTATTTGTATGTCATAAGCAACCTCATTATACGACGTTCTTGGTAAGTGTGAAGCTCAAATTGATGTGTGAGCTGCATTCGTAATAGAGGCTTTTCCGTGAAAAGTACGGTGAAAGAATACTAATTTGACTCAACGAGGGTGTATAGGCGCAAATTCTTGCATAGCCTAGTGTATACCTACGGTTATATTGCGTAATTAAATGACAAAGCTGTATAATTCAAGTTCCTTTCGTCACTTATTTTGTAGTCTGCCTCGGTGGCGCAGTTGTAATGCGGACGGGGTACGACTGCTGTACTGATGTCTCGGTTTCGAGCCCCGGGTCGGGTGATATTGAGTTTGTCTATCAAAAAATACTTAATATCAACCCGAAGTCTGGAATTGTGCCCGATATGCTCGCCCCCTATTATTATAGGGGGCGATGATATTTCATGGGATAGAGATACGCTCGGCGAAATGTAGGTGTACTGGTTACTCCTCTGCCTACTGAGTACAGGCGTGAGTGCCTATGAACTTATTTAGTATTGCATAAATTAAAGTATAAATTGTGAGCCAATTAATCACTCCCATAAACCAATAGGGTCATGACATGACGGAGTGTGAAGAAGCAACTAAGCAGGCCGGCATAATTCTGCCGATCTACGATAGATTCTGTGTCTATCGTTGGTCGACAGTATTCATGGATTGCGCTATACTTACCATCAGGTGTAGCGTAGTCACTTTGCCGAGCCAGGATAAAAAAAACATTAGGCAACAGAGGTGTTCCATACGTTTCCACCGACGAAAAAAATGGAGGTGGTTGTCGATTCGATGCGTTTTTTTTAAATATGTATAACCTCGTATAACTTCGTCTTATAATAATTAGGATAAATTAATTTTCATTTCGTAGAGCTCACAGATGGTCCCATTTTAATTTCAAGAAAAAAATCACCCCAGGGTATGAAAAAACCCTGAAATTGGGGTTGAAAGATTCCAACTTCGTCATGTATGCATTAAAATTCTTCATTTTATGATTAATTCACTAATAAACGCGTTTAAATGAGAACCTCCTCCGTTTTTTTCGTCGGTTGATTATATTGAAAAAAACTTTTTAACATAAATAAACCGACTCAAAACCCTAAAGAAATTAGCATTTTTGAGTTGGTGCTTCCTATCTACTACTTTTCTACCATTACATTGCAATAGCACCGACTTCAAATTTTTGATTTATAGGTATCTTTTTTAGTCTTTTTTGTGTAGCTTTTATACTTACTTTAAAATATGATAGCAAAAGGCCTATATTAAACGTTTTTTATTTTTTCTAATAAATTATGATGGATGAACGCCACAAAACCGAACGCAGTGAATACAGTGACAAGTGCTGCCATCTACACAGTTTGAAACCAATTGAATTCGAATCGTGAAAACGTTCGCAACGTACGCGTGTACGTGCCGTGTAAATTGATTTAGCTAAAATTTAAGTTAGTGTTTGTGTTTGGCACGAGCTTGAAGATTTCTTGGCGCCAACCAGCTCCTATGACCACATGCATTCACGGGCTACGGCGGTGCTACGAGTCCAAGGTGTGCATTCATTGTTCAATCATTCTGCTGGTCCTTCGACTATTCCAAGATACAATCTGCTAATGTTTTTTGTTGTCCTGGCACGGCAATTTGACTACACTAGACCTAAAAGGACGTACAGTGTAGTCCAAACACAATGTTGAACGTCGAGAACGGTCGCCACAATTATGCTGAACTGTAGTTACAGGACTGACACCGGTACGAGACTCGCCGGTTGAATGCCAGCACTAACCCGCGAAAATCAATTTAATTTTGGTTTTTAGAAAATTGTAAGTCGATCCGTCGATATGGATACAAATGATTTCCGGCAATAATCACAATAGATATACGGAATAATAACAATTAAATCTATAAAATTGCATCTAGAGTTATTTAATGTCCAAAATGATATGAGTTTTTTTTATATTTAATGTTTATAAAAGCCTTTTTGATAACTACTATGATTATTATTCAGTATAAAATTTATTAATTTTAATACATATAAAGTTTATTTTCATCGATATTATGTCGAAGAAATGAGATGCAATTTTCAAAAAATAAAACTTACGTCCCACTTTAACGAGCTACTATAGCAGGTTTTTGACCATGGGTACGGTAGTTGCTAGTCAGCGAGTCAGTCAATCAGTCCAGTGATCAATAGTCAAGCACAAAAATGTACCCTCCCACCAGATTTAGAGTTTAGACTTCAATAAACTTACTCATATGTGAGGCTTCATATATAATAAGTACTAGCCCTGTATTATACACGTCCCATTGTTGGGCACGGGCCTCCTCTACTGTTTGAAAGGGGTTAAGCCTTAGTCCATCACGCTGGCCTAATGCAGGTTGGCAGACTTCACATACCTTCGTAATTCTTATGGATAACTTCTCAGGTATACAGGTTTCCTCACGATGTTTCCTTCACTGTAAAATCAAGCTATATTTAACAATGAATACACGTAACTTGGAACAGTCAAAGGGGCATGCTCTTAGAGCTGATTTCGAATTTACGGCTGTGTCTTGATATCCCGTAGCATCGAAAACAACGATGTGAGGTTTAGTTGTCTTTTTCTCAATGATAAATAAGGTACTTAGTTGTAATGCCCTCCGCAACGTTAGCTGCTAACGATAATCTGCGACCTCTAATTAATCTTTGTTCCTGTGGTACATTGCACTTACGCCTACAAGGAATGACTCCATAAAAGTAAGAAAAGGTCGTATAAAGTTAACAAATGTGGCACAAATGTCCTGAATGAGTGTACTGTATGGCTATTGAGGGTACCGCCACTATCAAGTATTGTAATCTTGATAGTGGCGGTAGATAGGAATAAGAATAACATATACGTCAGATGGCACCAAAGACTTTAATGTATACTACTAGACAAGCTGCGCGGTACATAGAGTTGTACCACTAAGTTGCGGTCAATTGACCGTAACTCAATATTACCATCTCGCTTACTCTCAACTAGAACCTCTCTCGCGCTCCCTGTCTGTGAGCTATCAAACTCCCGCGTTATGTGACGGAATTTTACTTCTAAACAGCCCGTCTAGTAATCTTTGTATGGCACCTTATAAATACGCTCGCCACTACGGGAGTGCGGTTCTCTCCCGACTGGCAAGGTACGCATAACATTATGGGTACCTCGCGAGTGGTACGCAGTGGATGTACGTGTGGACAGCACGTGTGATGTGTGACAGGACTGGGTGCAGGGGTGGAGAAATCATGTACCTACAAACACGACTAACACGGAATACTACAATGAGCAAGTGGGTCGCCTTATAATATATTACCTATGCACAAGAAGTGCGAAGCCATAAGAAGAAAAAAAAATAAGAAAAAAAATATGTTACCTATGCCACCCATGAAGACCCGCAATACCAGAAGAATTATGGATCCATTGCTAACCGTAAAGGAAAAGAATAGAGATTGTAACGCGGGCCAGATTTGAGCTTTACTTATAGTATGAAATGCAACAAGCTTTTTTTTGCAATAATTATCATTCTAGTATACTATAGTCTACTTCTTTCTTTCTTTCTACCTGGCGTTATCCCGGGTCATTGCCAGGGTCCGCCTTCCCACTAAGACGCCTCCACTTCGCCCGATCTTGAGCATCCTCTGTAGTAAGACCGTTGGCTCTTATATCTGCCACTAATACGTCATGCCAGCGTTTTTTGGGTCATCTGCGGGATCGTACTCCTGGTACGTTCTGGCACAGGCACTTGCGACCGACGTACTCCTGTGGTTTCCTCAAAAGGTGACCAAACCACCTTAAGCGACTTTCCTCAAGTTTATCAGCCACGTCGCGGACAGCCAGGCTGCCGCGGATGTACTCGTTACGTATACGATCTAGTGGTGTAACGTTGCACACGACGTTGTAGACGTTGACGTTTAGTATAGTACGAGTATAGTCTACTATACTAGAATACATTGTCTACTTGACAAAAATATCTATGTAGAGGGTAGAGAGACATTACAATCATTAAAAACCCCTGAAGTCAATAAGTTAAAAAATAAAATTAACTGTATTATTTAAATGGTTGAACAGATTTTCTTCAAATATACACACTCACGCCTGTACCTACTCCTCGAAGCGGTAGGCGGAGGCGTAACTAGTACACCCACATTTCGCCGAACTTATTTCCTTCCCATATAGATAGGGGCGAGCGTATCGCCATATCGAGCATAATTCCAGACTCCAGGTAGATAATGAGTACTTCGAAGTAGAAAAACCCAATATCACTTTTACCCGAACCGGCGATTGTACCCGAGACATCCTCACAGCAGTAGTTCCGCGTACGCATTACAACTGCGCCACCGACGCAGATAATATTAAGAATTATTTCGATGAACCTTTCAAATAATAAAAACTACAGTTAAATCGTGTGAGAGAGAGAGGTCAAACTTATAATTTATTTTTATTAAACACTAGGGGCTTTGCCCATGTTTTTCCACAAAACATAAAATAAAAAAACTTTAAGTCCGACGAATATGAGACATACTTTTTTTATAGTATAGGCCGGCAAACGAGCAAGTGGGTCACCTAATGGTAAGCGATCTCCACCGCCCATGTACGCCCACAATACAAAAGAATTAGGGGCGCGTTACCGACCTTAAAGGAAAGGGATAATAAGGGATTGGGAAGGGGAGGGGGATTTGGGCCTCCGGATATCTCACTCACCGTACGAAACGCAGCAGCAAGCTGCTACTTTACGCCGGTTTTCTGTGAGACAGTGGTAACGACCCGGACGAGCCGGCCCATTCATGCTGTAGACAAAATTGTCTACAGCGTGGCTCTACCATTCGTGAACTCGTACCTTATCTTACTTTCTTCCCCACATTATTCTGCATCGATTGGTATCGGTCTCGACCTCATACGCCCAGCGGTTTCGGAGGAGGTAGCCTGACAAGCTTTTGGCAGCGGCGGCGGCGGCGCCAGTTACTTTTTTTTAGAATAGAGATACTTTCTTCATACGTACTAATATTTTTGTCTCATGTGCACAGATCCTGCATATTCTATGAAACCATTAAAAATAACTTATTGTTTTATTGTGTGTGCGCAATAAACGCACCGTTTTGCGGTTATTATGACAAATAGCCGGAAAGGTGACGCTCGTTATTCTTCATAATGCCCGCCATCAATCGCCCAGACGGTTTTTAGTTAGATTTTTTTTAGAATCCATGAAATATCTTATGGACGCTTTTGTTTTATGAGGGTGTGCTTTATTTGTTTGTTTTATGAGGTTAATAGTTTCACATTATTCAATAGAAATGGACCAGACTTTTTAATTGAAAAATCTTAACATTCAGTTTGTTTCTATTCATACATAAGGTATAGTGAGTGGTTCATGAACATACGCACTCACGCCTGTAATCCCCTAAGGGGTAGGCAGAGGTGTAACCAGTACACCCACATTTCGCCGAGCGTATTTTCGTCCCACGATGTGATAGGGGGCGAGCCTATCGCCATACCGGGCACAGATTCCAGACTCCGGCCTGATACTGAGCATTTCGTAATAGAAAAACTGAATACCACTTTATCCGACCCGGGGATCGAACCCGAGACCTCAACGTTGACCTCAATCGTAACGCGTACGCATTACAACTGCGCCACCGAGGGAGTCAGTGGTTCATGAACATGTGTTTTAATGTATTACTAGCTTTTGCTCGCGGCTCCAATCACGTGAATGATCTTTGTCGGGATAAAAATAGCATATGTCCTAATCCAGGACATGGTCTACCTGAGTGCAAAATTTCATTGAAATAAAACTAGTTTATACGGATTTTATCGCGGTTTAATTTTTATTTTTATTTCAATGAGTAATATTCGCGTAAACCTAAGAAATCACTATGCAAAATTTCAACCAAAACTATTAAGGTGTGATTGACTAACAAACATCAAAATTCACAAACACAAACATCCAAACTTTCACATTTATAATTGCAGTAGAGAGTAGAATAGTAGAATTTTACTAGCTCTGTGCACGATGTGATTTCTTGTCGGAAATATCTTAGTAAGTATCTGACTTTTACAAATGTTACGAGTTTTTGGATAAACTGCTCTACTCAAAAACAGCCTTGACTGCCGGGTTACAAACCGGCACTCATAATTGAGAATAATTAAATGGAACATTGAGAGTAATATTTTTTTCTTCAATTAGACGAAAAACCAAGTAATGTGTATTCCGTGACATTTCCCTTTTGATAAATCAATACTTAAATCAGTGAACACGGATCTGGTTAATAAAAATGACTTAACATTTCCAGACAATAAAACAATCTTTTATTTCCATATTATAAGTTTGCTAATTAAGTAACTTATAAACGCAACGAAACTTCCTAATAAACTGCACATTTCATTACCAGCTTTTTGAATTTCCTGAATCGATAGTAATCTGCGCTTTATTTCGGTCCAGTCTTTGTACACGGCTCGTTAGTATTTCTTCGTATTCAGACCTTTCCCGTTTTCTATTCATTTCAAGTAGAACACGATCCTTTGTACGATTTTGTGCAAAAACTTGCCGTTCAAATGGTGTTTGAGCGTGGACATCTAGATTGGAACACGAAATTCATTTCGACCCGGCCTCTGTGTTTAGTATTAATAGAGTAGGACCTCGTATGATTGCGTGTGACTTTTAGGGGTTTGTACCCTAAATGAGATTGCCCATCCTGGGTTTTGAACCTAGGACCTGACCGGTTAATGGCGATTAAATTTTAGTATCAATAATAACTGTTTCCTGCAGCACCGTCTGCGTGAAATTCCGTTTCATAAAAAAGATTTATACAAATTTCAACCTTCCCTTTTACCCCTTAAAATGTACATTTCCAAAAGCTCTTTGAATGGAAGAGCCACTTTAAAGACAGTAACATGGATGGGCCAATTCTACCGGATCGTTACCACTATCTCACAAAAAACCGACGTAAATTAGCGGCTTGAAGTGAATGTTTGTAACCCCTCTCATTCAGTATAGGAGGCCCGTGCCCAGCAGTTGGACATGTAAATACATGGCTAGAAAAAAAATTACATTCCTTAAATTTATATACACCTTTCTGTAACACGTTGTATATACCTATATATATTTAAATTGTTGGTGACTTGAAATTACCTTTAAATAAGGGACGGTCAGTTTCAGACCTCCAGTCGTAATTTACTCCAATTGTTAATCACTTAATTCTTGCCGGACGATAAATTCTACCGCCAAAGCTCAGTTTACGTTTCCAAAAGATTTTTATAACAAACGTCAATGGGAAAGACAGCGATTGTTATAAATTGAACCGATTAATCCAATATGGGATAAAACGTTCGAAATGAGAAAAGCATTTAAATGTATACCATTCTGCTGTCGGATTATTCAAATCAACTTCATGAAGTGATGACTGCCTCGGTGGTGCAGTTGTAATGCGTACGCGGTATGACAGCTGTGTTGAGGTCTCTGGTTCGATCCCCGGGCTGGATAAAAGTGGTATTGGGTTTTTCTATTTCGAAATGCTTCGCATTTCCATGCATATAGCCATTGACAAGTATTTAAATTAGTTTAAAGTATTCACAAGAATGATAAAAAACCGATGTGGCTATTTTTTTTATGTCATAGGCCGGCAAACGAGCAAGTGGATACCGAGAGACGAGACTTACCATCAGGTAGGTAAGTGATCTCCACTGCCCATGTACGCCCATAATACCAAAAGAATTATGGTTGCGTTGCCTTAAAGGAAAGGTATAATTAAGGGATTGGGAAGGGGAGAGGGATTTCAAAGTATTTTTGGACATTGATGTTAATTCCTTTCAGTACGATTGTTCATAGACAATTTTCTCCAAGTGGGTCGAATGACCAAGGTCGTTCAATACATTTTGTCAAAAATAACCTAAATTCATTAATTTCAATAATTCCATACACTATTCATTACAATTAATGTTTATTGCACAAAGTCAGACCACTTGTAACAAGTTTACGAATTCATTAAAATAGGAGATCGATTGCACTGTCAGAATTCCCGCCAACAATTCTAATTTATGCTTATTCTATTGTTTGTAGTGACAGCTACGGAACCCAGTAGGGCTCAACATGCTCTTGGTAAGGTTATTTTATATCCCAAGATACTTTTTTGGAAGTGACAGTAAATCTTGACATGTTGAGTAGGAAGAATCCAGATATAGTACAAGGTGCTGACATGAAACCTAGTCACGTAGGCGAACTACGATTATCTGAATCTATTGTAGGGTCAACAGGCGAACAATTTAATTTATGCCCATACTTATCATTTGTATTTTGGTATTTTGGATCGGCTTATCTTTTTGTTTTTCGATTTGATGTGTTTATTTGTTTTTGGTAACAAATAAACTAAAATTAGACAACCCTATTTCTGTGATATTAGTAATTTCACTAAAAGATAGTTATTAAAGTTAGCAACATCTATTAATAAAACTTAACCTACTTTAAGTTTTGCAAAACTTCGCGATTACTTATTTCACCATAAAATCAGTAAAAAGTAACATTTTATGTGGATGGAACAAAAATCCATTACCAAGCGTTCGTTTATGTCGTCCATATCTAAAAAAATCCCTGATGTCAAAGGATTAAGGAATGACACTTGGTCGACAAGGGTATGCGTCGCTAATACCACATCTCGACCCAGGTTGTTAAACATAACCTCAAAAGCAAGTAATTCATTAGTATGTTACCGTATTCTCTTAATATTGGTATATTGAGGGTATCTGAGAAAGCAACGTTGGGTACACTGAAATAATAATGGTGTGATATAGTTGTAGAAGGGTAGTTAAATGGTATAAAAGAGGTTGTCGCCATAACTTTTATGAGTGGTAGAGCCACGCTGTAGACACTTTTGTCTACACCATGTATGGGCTGGCTCGTCCGGGTCATTATCACTGTTTCACAGAAAACTGGCGTAAAGTAGCAGCTTGCTGCTGCTGCGTTTCGTACGGTGAGTGAGATATCCGGAGGCCCAAACCCCCTCCCCTTCCCAATTCCTTAATTATCCCTTTCCTTCAAGGTGGGCAACGCACCCATGATTCTTTTGGTATTGTGAGCGTACATGGGCGGTGGTGATCACTTACCATCAGGTGACCCACTTGCTCGTATGCCGGCCTTTACCATAAAAAAAAAGAAACTAGAGGTCTTTTGCCCGCAGTTAGTCATACAGTCTCCAGATCAGTCGATAGTCCAAGTGTTCATTACGCGGTAGCTATGCTGGTTTACTATTCGGTCCTAGTTGTCTTAAGTTATAATTAGAGAACGGTCTATAGAGATCCGTGGGGTTGTGATCTGTAAAGCAGTAACATTATAAAAGTAACCAATAAACTATGAGTTGAAGTGATTATTGTCGTTTGGTATTAATAAAATAATACTCGTCTCACGTAACTTCTAACAAGTACTAGATTGTGGGTCAACAAGGTGTAGGTATCTCGTATACGAGAGGCGGTCTGGGTTGGTACCAACACCTTGTCTATTTCTGCCGCCAAGCAGCAGTGTGAAAGCACTGTTGTGTTTCGGTTTAAAGGACATTGAAGCTAGTGAAATTATTGGGCGTAAGAGACTTAACATTCCAATCAGTCCAATCATTAAGTCACTACGACGCAACTATCACAAACCCCTCTTGTAAGAGTGTGTAGGGTCACCCGTGCAGCGATGGGACGAAAAGAATGAGACTTCTTTAGTAAACGTCGTTTATTGTATTTTCACAGTACGGAAATACAGAGAATCGAGATACTAGTACTGACATACATCGATAATCACCCCGTCCCACGGTGTGTAAGCGTAGGGGATTGTGATGCACTGAACTACGTATTTACCCCTAAGGTCCCAAAACAGTCCCACGCAGTGGAAGCTAGAGGGTGTGGAAGTATGTGAGCTAGTTCAATGTCAGATCGGTAGCTTGATATCTTTCTTACTTCACATAAACAAACTTATATTCGAACGTCATGTTTCGCCGGAGAATATTAACATCGCGATGTAGGTGTGCCATACTCAATGCATCGCGCTATAGTAGTGGCGCCATCTCTTGACACGACAAGCAACTAGGTGGCAATGTTTGTTGTGATTTTGTGTTTGGTGTGTTACACTCTTCTTTTAAAATGAATATATTTTGCTGTATAGTCTACTGTCAGTTTACTCGTGTTTCGACTCAGGCAGTAAAGCTTTCTTTACAATAACCACACTGTTTACGTTACCAATAAATCTACAAAACACAAAACGTCTTTACAAATTCTGCTAAATCACTACACGTAACGATCTAACTTTGAATATGAATTACAATGTTGATATTTTTACACGAAAAATGCTAATATTTAGAGCGAAGGCCGCTTGTTTGAATTAACACCTTGTTTTTAGAATGGTGCTATAAATTTCGGTGAACTTTTTACATTATTTTCGTATTTAGTGTTTATTGCATGGCTCAGGGGTCCAACAGATTTCGGATTGGTGCCTAACATTTGCTTTGGGATGTTTTATTTGTTTGTTGATGTTGTGTTCGGAAATAATATTATTCTACTACTGTTATAAATGTGAAAGTTTGGATGGTTGTAAATTTGTGAATTTATTTTATAATATGGGCCGGCAAACGAGCAAGTGGGTCACTTGATGGTAAGTGATCTCTACCGCCCATGAACATCTACAATACCAAGAGAATTATGGGCGCGTTGCCGACCTTAAAGGGAAGGGATAATTAAGGGATTGGGAAGGGGAGGGGGATTTCGGGGTTTTGGATGTTTGTTAGTCAATCACGTCTTAATGGCTAAACAGTTTGAAATTTGGCACACAGGTATACCATGCCCTAGCTTAGGACTTTATACTACTGCTTTTATCCCGGTAATGGTCGTTTACACGGGCGGAGCCGCGAGCGAAGGCTAGTGATAAATAAAAAAATAATTGTGTGTATTTTTTGTATCGTCAGGAAAATTTTGTTTTTTTTCGTTTCTAAAAGTTCCGACATGAATTTATATCTTTGTTGTACGTATATACACAATATATGTTTATATTATAATATATATATAAATAGTTATATTATTACCAACCCTGACCCCGCACTAGGTAAACCTGTATCGTGGGTATCAGGAACTACGAAGGACTTGCGGTCCCACAACACCCAGACCCGAAAAAAATATTTGTGGATCACACAAACATTTTGTCTCGGTGGGGGAATCAAACCTTCAGCCTCTCGCTTCGCAGCCGGCTACTCGCCCACTCCTCCACGTAGGCTGTCGCAAATAAGGATAGATTCGTTTTTACACATCTCGCTATGTGTGCTTAGCTTGAATGACAAGACGACCAGGTCGCTCGCCTGATGGTAAACGCACGCCTGCCCATAAACAGAAACAAAACCACACAGAACCTTGAATTACAAAGCACTGCACGACATTGGACTGAGCTCATCACACCGAGACATAAGACTTTAAGTCCCATAATACCCAGTAATTTCACTTCAATATTTCAAACCGAAACTTAATATGGCTTACACACTGTTGTTTGCCGACAGATATAGACAAAGCCGTTTTAAAAAGCGTCCCAATCCTGATAGGAAATCTGATTTGTTCCAACACTTTCATAAACCCCAACAAGCGTAACCAGAGAGCCTAGCACGGACAACTATCGAAATCGTAATGTAAAGGTATCGAGGGCTCGATAGATAATTCCTTAAATATCATTGGTCTATGTTCCATATATATTAGTTTATTTTACGTACGATAGAGGCGCTGTACCAAAATCTCATAGAAATTGTTGTTGATGACAGCTCGAATAACTTTTCGCAAGTTTTCCATGCTAGCCCCTCAGAATAGTGCTGAAATTCTTATTTCCCCGGACGTCTTAATTTCTTCTGACAATGGACTGACGAACAAAGGCGACGGCGTGAAATATCGACTAGGCCTAATATCCTTCAAACCGAAAAATAATATTGCTTACACACTGCTCTCTGCCGATAGAAATAGACAAAGCCGTTTTAAAAAGCCCCCCAATCCCGATAGGAAATCTGATTTGTTCCACTTTCATAAACACCAACAAGCGTAACCAGAATAGTGCTGAAATTCTGATTTCCCCGGACGTCTTAATTTCTTCGGACAATGGACTGACGAACAAAAGCGACGGTGTGAAATATCGACTAGGCCTATTGTCCGCGCCGTTCATGTATCGAATCTAGCAAAATAGCCTTTCAAACGACAATTTCCCCCGACGTCACGCGATGAATCGATTCTTGAACGTTAAAAAGATTGGTTGTCTTAAAATTTAAGGATATATCTTCTATCTTCTTTTAAGAGTGGTTGAGCCACGCTGTAGACACGTTTGTCTAATTATTTGTTCAAATTAACTTTACGCGAGAGAAGCCACCAGCAAAAGCTAGTTATGATTTATACATATATATGAAGATAAAATAAATTATGATTTATAATATCTATACTGGAATAATATAGAATGTTATTATATATTAATTAGAATAGAAATAGAATGAAAGGGAGAAAATTTAAATATTAAATTAGTTTATTATTATATTTTTATTGAATTATGAACGATAATACAATACAATGCTTTCAAAAACCCAGCACTATAAAATATGATGGACTAGTCATCTTAAATTATTTATTTTAAGTTCCATGAAAATACAATAAAGCAGACATTTCGTAAAAACAGAATACATCATAAATCTAGAAATTTACATTAAAGCTGTGACTAAGGCTGAATTGTAACGTAATAGTTGACTTTCAAGAAAAATCTTAAATTCTACTGACTCAATAGTTGTATAAAATATTAATTTTATCATTGTTTCAAATGTGTAATTTATCTTCACAGCATAAATTTCTGTTGACAGCCCCCGTGGTGCAGTGGGCGGGTAGTCGCCTGTGAATCCAGAGGCCGTGGGTTTGATTCCCGCTTCGAGATAAATATTTGTGTGATCCACAAATATATGTTTCCGAGTCTTGAGTGTTTTCTCCCCAAAGGGGTTTACATTAGGCTGGCTGGTGGCTACTAATCATGTGTTGAAAAAGTATGTTGTGCCGAACCCACTGCGAGTGGGATAAGGACAGGTGGAAGAAGAAGACGTAACTTTCTTTCGAAGCAGAATTTGTTTAAATGCGCTGAACAATGTAAAAAAAATATTGGTATTTTATAATCTTTGACGCACATTTTCTATTGAATCCTCTAATCGTTATATAATATAATTCTCAAACTAATATAATCTGCCTCGGTGGCGCAGTTGTAATGCGTACGCCTTACAACTACGGTCTCGGGTTCGATCCCCGGGTCGGGTAAGCAGCAAGCTGCTACTTTACGCCAGTTTTCTGTGAGACAGTGGTAACGACCCGGACGAGCCGGCGCATTCATGCTGTAGACAAAACTGTCTACAGAGTGGCTCTACCACTCAACTTATGTATGTATGTATGTAATATATTCTTTGGGATCGATGAAGAAAACCTTACATATTACTTATACCACACTCCAAACAAAAAGATGAAACAACAAATAAAAACCATTGAAAACCTGCTATCGCAGAATTTGGATCACGCGAAATTTTCACTTCGGTAGATTTTAGTATGGCGCAAATCGTCAAGGTTATTGACGTGGTGCACAACCTTAATTAATAATTAAAATTACACTTTGTACAGCGGACTTATAAGTCTACTATTTTGATGCCCCAATTTTCTGATATCAGTACTTCTGAGTAAGATAATGCTTATACTATATTCGGAGGCACGTACTGTTTTTCCTAAATTCTTAAATAAATAAAACTTGCTTTCGTTTGCCTGCATTGCCCCTACTCATTTATCTCGCAAAATGTAAATGGACTGTCTAAAGTGTAAAATAATTTCGTGTTAACATTATGTAGCTAAGCTCGGTGTCACGCCCGAGATGATTTAGCCTAGATAGCTTTTATATTCCTGGAAAAAGTGTGTGTATGCTCTAGAAACCTAGTACGTTATTATACTTTGAATTGCTATGCGATTCGAAGTAAACACTAATGACTTCAATTTATACTGCTAGACCGGTACATAGAATTTGCCCCACTAAGTTACGGTCAATTCACCATAACTCAATATTACTAGTGATTTCTTATGTTTACGCGAATATTACACATTGAAATAAAACCAATTTATACGGATTTTAACGCTTTTTAATTTTTTACATACATACGCACTCACGCCTGTAAACCGCGAAGGGGGTAGGCAGAGGTGTAACCAATACACCCACATTTCGCGGAGCGTATTTCCGTCCCACGATGTGATAGGGGGCGGGCCTATCGCCATACCGGGCACAAATTCCAGACTCCGGGCTGATACTGAGCATTTCGTAATAGAATAACCCAATACCACTTTACCTGACCCGGGGATCGAACCCGAGACCTCAGCGTTAGCCTCAATCGTAAAACGCGTACGCATTACAACTGAGCCACAGAGGCATAGTTAAACATAATGTTAGAAATATTAAAGCCAGCAATTTTCTGATTCCAGTGAAATAGACACAATTTTTTTCTAGATGGTCGTAGTTTATGGAAATCTGGAGACCGTCTTTGTTGGGACCGCGTACTTTAACTTGACAAATGGCAATAGCCGTTAATTCGTGTCAGAAACCAACGGATAGTTTAAAATTTATTGCGAACTGGCCTCTGGTATCCGCTCAATGTATAATTGGCCGGTATTATTGATGATTCAAGATTTCCACAAGAACATTGAAACTAGTGGACATATTTTAGATTTCACATAATAAAGAGGCTTTTTACAAATATATTGGCTCTTTTTTATTTACACTAGACGAGCAGTTCACTCGTGTGATCAAGCAAGCATTACATTTCACATAACAAAAGCAAGTGGCTTATTACAAATATATTGGCTGTTTTTTACTTACACTAGACGAGCAGTTCACTCGTGTGATCAAGCAAGCGTTACATTTCACATAACAAAAGCAAGAGGTTTTTTATAAATATATTGGCTGTTTTTTATTTGTTACACTAGACGTGTCACTCGTGTGATAGCAAGCGTCTTATGGCCGTTCCCTATATTCTGTCTGTCTCTAGTTTTGCTATACCGGCGATAGAAAATTTTATCTATTTTCCGTTTTACCGTCCCAATAAACTTACTAATGATAGGTAATCCTATTCTTCATCGCTGTCTACTGATGAGAGGACTGATAGCTGACTACAGATATACAACACTATGAAAAAGACAGTTCAAGCGTCCCAATATTTTTTATGTGCTATCTGTCGATAAAGTTATTTAGTTTTTTCTTTATCGGTAGATTTTGATCGATAAACAGATATCCTCGGCTGTAAAAAATAAAACGGCTGTACGAAATAAATAACGCATTTTGAAGAAATGGCCATGAGTATATATAAATGGCCATGTAAAATTTTCTATCGCCGGTATAGCAAAACTAGAGACAGACAGAATATAGGGAACGGCCATTACCGTTAGGTGAGCTTTGCTACTCTGTCTTCGAAGTCCAAAAAAATTATTCCCTCCACAAAATATTACAGTACAAAACTTTTTATTCGCATAGTGATTTCTTATGTTTACGCGATTATTACACATTGAAATAAAACTAGTTTATACGGATTTTATTATTGACCTACACCGTAGTCTCTCCCGTGACCACGAAGGCTGAAAAGCTTTCGAAACGTCGGGACTAAAATAAAATTAAACCACGGTAAAATCCGTATTAGTTTTATTGAAATTTTTATTCGCAACGTAATTATCATAGGGGAGTTATTTTGCAAAGACAAGAACGGTAAACAAGCATGATACAGGAACATTGTCGGCCCGTAGCTTCTTAGATTATGCATTGTACCTTAATGTACACGCGTGGTAATAAAGTTTTTATGGTGAAACTTTTAAACGTCAGTAACAAGTTAGGCAATTTCTGACGGAGTTGGGTCTTCATTTGTTTTTAGTACCGGGAGGGATTTGGAGTTACATCAGATTTTAAAAGTCATATATTCAACAGGTAGTGAATAGGAGACACGGCAGTTAAATATCTAAATGGGGATGGATTTGAGATGTTTATTATTAATTGTTAAAACATCTATCTCTTAAACATTGGATATATTGCTAAAGTGTAGATGATGAAATAGGGGGTGTGCCTATTGCCCTACTGGTTACAAATTCTACTTGCGGACAATCAAGTCTGATTTTTCCAATTCGAATACAATTTTTGATTGCTCGACTTGGAGTTTTACGCCCAGGACCTTCCAGTTTATAAGCCTTATACCACTAGAGTTCAGTAGACGAATGCGGAGATTAAAGGCCACTTGCATAAAGATCCTAAATCGAATTTAACCCACTAAACCAGAGGTCCCAAACTTATTTTCCAATAGACCACTTTTAAAAATTTTGCCGGTTCCGGTGGACCCGCTACAATTCTACCATATTCCCAAAACAAATATTTTTTTTTAAATATTAGATCTATATATTGACCCCCGTCGAGTCTCCCGTGGACCTTTGGGGGTCCACCTGGACCACTTTGGGAACTAATGCACTAAACTATTCGTTTAAGAAACGTCTAATCGTATGGAAATTTGACAAAAGTTAATTTGTTTAGTGAGTTAAACCCGATTTAGGATTGTCGTACAAGTGGGTCGAAGTTATAAAATAAATCTAAAAACAAGATTAGGTTATATTCCTGTATAGTGTCCTATCCTACTATCCCTCTACTATAATGAATGTGAAAATTTGGATGTTTGTTAGCCAATCACGCCTTAACGGCTGACCGATTTCGGATGAAATTTGGCACACAGGTCTACCTAACCTTGAACATGGTTAATTTTAAGACCGGAAAAGGTCATTCACGCGAGCGGAAACCGCGTGTAAACGCTAGTATAGACATAATGTTAATATGTGGGTAGTTTAAGACCCGAGTAGTAAAACAGTGCACGGTTCAGCAAAACAATTTATGGCATAAGAGATCATGATGCAGTAAATGAAACCATCAAGCACCATGATAGTTTTTAGGGTATCGTTAAAACTTTATTAAGTAGTTTAGTTATTTTATTTGTATCAAATTTTGATTATGACACCTTATACTATCGAAATAAGATAATTAGAACGATAACTCGCGTATGAATCTGCCAAAAATACGACTCCACTTACACATGCAAAGGTACATAAGTAACACACATACACGCAAAAAAAAAAGAACATTCAAAATCAACTTTATTTCATAAAAGTTAATGTCTCAATATTAAATATTATGTGATACGACGTTCTGCAATGCGCAAAAATTAGACGTAGTAAGTGTCAACTAGAGATCATGAATCAATTTTTATGAATTGATGAATGAACGAGCTGCACAGACTTTTATAGCCCCACCCCCTTGCACAGAGTTTTGGTGGGGTAATTCTTTGCTTGAGCTACGTTTCTACTCATCTTATTTCGATGGTTTATACACCCAATAGCTTTACACCACACTACCCAGTTTTCAATATAGAAAATTTTTAAAAATTGTAAATTGTAAAATCATTATTGTAAATGTCATTGGTTTACACCAATGACATTTACAATTTATACGGAACTCGTACATTTTGCTCAGCGTCGCACTTAGTAAATTTTTATTAGTAGTCAAGCCAACATTGCACGACCGCGAAGATAAAGTAAACCAGCCATAAATCGTAATGGCTCCCGTCCCATTTATCAGCAGATCGTTATTGAATGCCACTGTTGTTGCACACTAGCGATTTATAACCCTCTAAAATGTGGTGTATGTTGGACCCCTTTGTCTGAGGGTGTGTATCTGTTTGTGGCATCGTAGCTTAATTAAATGACTTTTTTTGAATGCGTTTTTATAAATACTTTAAGCTAATTAATTGTAAATTTAAATTTAATAATATTTTAAAACTATTAAAATATACTTCTCCTTATAGGGGTTGATGTCAGCCAGATGGCCGTTCGTAAAAACTACAACCCAAATCTTTCTGGAACAAGTGTTAGAAAGCATGATGCGCCGAGCCCACTGCGAGTGGGATAAGGGTAGCAGGAAGAAGAAGAATATTTTAATTATAATTAATTTTAATTTCAAAAGCGTCGACATATTATTGTTATTAAGATAATATAAACCGAAACAAAACCGCCCGTTTGCTTTGCCCCAAATAATCCGTGCAGAGTCTTGTCTGGGGTGCTACTGACGGGGGCTGTTAGATATCCGATACAAGTGGTTATTTATCTTAGAATACTGCGGAACATATTATGACTGCGACACGCACCCCGTCACGCCAATTGACTGTGACGTCAACGGTGTAACTTCCTACTTGTATCATTTATGTTTATATTTGAAATGAGAGCCAAGTTTAATATTATGATATATGCCTTGGTTGTGGACTTTAACGACAAAAGAAGTGAGATCTAAATGGGTTCAATGGTTTTTTTAATGGCATAGGCCGGCAAACGAGCAAGTGGGTCGCCTGATGGTAGGTGATCTCCACCGCCCATGTACACCCACAATACAAAAAATATATGGGCGCGTTACCGACTGTAAAGGAAAGGGATAATTAAGGAATTAGGAAGGGAAGGGGGATTTAAGCCTCCGGTTATCTCACCGTACGAAACGCACCAACAAGCTGCTACTTTACGTCGGTATTTTGTGAGACAGTGGTAACGACCCGGACGAGCCAGCCCATTCATGCTGTAGACAAAAGTGTCTACAGCATGGCTCTACCACTCATAATAATGATGATCGGTATAAATAGTTTTAACCGACGCTAAAAAAAGGTTCTCAATTTGTCTACATATACAACGTGTTACAGAAAGGTGTGGACAAATTTAAGCAACGTATAGTGTACTTTCTTTGTTTCTGCCAGGCCTTATCCCGTCGCGGATGTGATGCCAGGGTCCACCTTTTCATCATGATTTGGTATTATGTGCAGCGATTCGCGCACCGACTGCCCCTATAACCCGCAACGGGAACCAAGTTTCGTCAAATTTATGCATCGATTTTGATGATTATTTCACAGATATTAGGTTTTTTTTACAAATAATAAAACGATAGCTCAAAAGAAATACAAAACTTAAATAAAATCACACAATTTTAATCAATCAATCGGTATCAATCACTGGCCATTAAACTGCAATAGCACCGACTCAAAGTTGTTTTCAGATTTAATTCTTAACTTTTGAGTTTGTTTCGGTTGTATATTTTGTTAAAATTTTTTTATTTAGTTGAAATTATTCACACACTAGTTGCCCGGGCATAATGATGTGTCCGATACTTTTTTTACACACACACATAAACCTGACCTGAATAACTTGTAGCTTGAGTATCAGAAACTACGTGAGACTTTTAGTCCCACAACACTCGGACCCGAAATAAATATTTATGCACTAACATTTTTCTTGCTGCGGGAATTAAACCTGCGGCTTCTCTTCTCGTTTTACTCGCCCACTGCGCCATGGAAGTTTTCAATTAGGCCTCACCTCTATCGCATCATGAGATGGATATAAATTCGATGAACCTTTGGTTGCAAAGTTGCACTCTGCCTACCCCTACGGAGTTATCTGTAGGGCATTCAATTAAAATAATAATATTATGGTGCATGTATTTATAGATGGCAATAAATCTTTATTTTTTTCTCTTTCTTTCAGATTACGAGCAACACTGCGATATTCAGTAAGTTAGAAAAATATCATTAAAAATGTCTCGATATTATTTTTAATAAATGAAAATCGATCAGATATTTTTAATCAGAGTTCAAGTTTTACTGAATAAAATATAAGCTCTCTGGAGCTTGCAAAAGGGAAAATTGCATTATGAATAGAATAGAATGAGTTGATACTTTTAAAAATCCCAATTACTTTTACCATTGAACGCATATTTTTACATATATTTTAAAATATTAATTATAAAATTGACGTCAAAAATAACTTGACAAATATTTTTAAATCCTAACATTATTTTGCATGCATAGATTTATAAAAATTATGTTTAAAAACTAGAATATCATTCGAAATACTAATTTATATTTGGTTATTCCAAAATCTCGTAAAACGTATAATAGCGACATTAATTTGTAACATTGCCAATTTGACGGCGGAAAATAAAAAAAATGTACCTCTGTAGGTTTCGTGTATAAATGAGGATTTATTTTTCAATGTTCCCCAATAGGCCGAACCGATAAATAACCGTACAGAATTTTGTGTTCCAATTATATTTTCAGCTATTTTGTTTTTGTATAAATACGAATGTTGTCGCAACCAACCATGCCAAAAACCACAATGATATTTATTTAATTTCGGACTAAACTAAGAAATGTTATAATCTTTAAATATTAGATAAGTTTTTCGAATACAACTTTCGATTAAATTCAAATTCAAAATATTTATTGAATCCATAAAATGTTAAAGATTATTTAGATTCCGTCAAAATTCTACCGCTAGTTCGGAATGCTGTTTCGCAGAGGAAAGAGCAAGAAACTCCAGCGTTGCTCTTTTCAAAACTAGTTACAATTATTACGAGTACAGCATAAGGTTTTACAATATTTAATTGGAATTAGAGCAGCTCAATCAAGCAATTACAGATATCACATCTATACGCATTGGATTAACTATTTATTAATCACATAAACGATTTCTAAATAAATTAACTATTTCTATTGGATTAGATTAAGATTTCGTACGTTCTACCGGAATAAAAAGAATCTTAGGACCTTAATCAATAGATATAAAGGTTCATCTGTGTAATAAATTTCATCTATATTAAAGTTGCCATTTCCTACTCTGTTAATCAGTAGAATGTACCACATGTAGATGAGGTTGACTTTAGGCCTAAGTTGTTGGTGGTCAATTACACTCCCGACACACACACTTTTTTTATAGCATACGACAAACGGGTCATCTGATGGTAAGTAATCTCCACCACCCATGTACACCCACAATACCAAAATAAATACGAGCGCGTTGCCGACTTTAAAGGAAAGGGATAAGTAAAGGATTGGGAAGGGGAGGGGGATTTGGGCCTCCAAATATCTCACTCACCATACGAAACGCAGTAGCAAGCTGCTACTTTACGTCAGTTTTCTGTGAGCCAATGACCCGGACTAGCTGACCTATTCATGCTTTAGACAAAACTGTCTACAGCGTGGCTCTATTACTCATCAATTGATGAACGAACTTAAGTATCTTAATTTATATACTCACAAACATCCAGACTTTTATATCTATAATAATAGATTGTGCATTTTGTAAATTTAAATGAGCAATAGGTTGAAAGAAACAATTAATTTCAAATTCTATTAATTCAATCTACATTTTAGAATTAATTACTGCTTTGTAATATTCTTAAGTAACAATTAAAAGCTTTGTAGCCAGTATTAATATGCCCACAAACAGACGCAACACCTTACATAATTTTGAATTACCAAGCACTGCATGACATCGAACTGAGTTCGTCATCCCGAGACATGAGATGTTAACTATGTGATCTCATAGTGAGCGCCAACGCATAGTGACGATTTCTCTAAACGTCATTGGTTAGTTTTTTGCGCCAAATCAAAACAGACCAATCATGTACACAGAATTGGACACTTGGCAAAGAGCATACTTAAGTGTTGTTTGTGAATACGGGCCTTATGTACTTAGAGTCTGCCTTATGTACACACTGCTGCTTGGGGATAAAGTGGAGATATATGTGGATAATGAATTTGGATGTTTGTTAATTAATCACGTCTTAACGGCTGATTGAATTTGGATATGTGGCACACAGGTAGATTAACCCCCGTATTGATAAACTTTACTATGACACCTCATAGTGAGTGCGAATGCATAGTGACGATGTATCTAAACGTCATTGGTTAGTTTTTGGCGCTAAATCAAAACAGACCAATCATTAACACAGAATTGGACACTTAGTAAAGAGCTTAATTATTATGTGTTATTTGTAAATATGAGCCTTGGTCATGAACTGCTTTTTATCCCGGAAAAAGACATACATGCGTTCAGAGCCACGACAAAATGCTTGTAGGTAATACGATTCTCAAAACGTTTCTATGCGTTTCTTTTCATGTGGCATCAATAACGATTTTACATTTAGAAAATTGGAAACCTATCACATATTTTACCATTTTTCCGCACGAAATGCGTTCCCATTTTTCTTTTATGTATAAAATAGTTTTTTTTACCCCAAAAATGAAATTTGCAAAATCTCACAACACTGGATATGCGCATAAACGAATTCGCAAGAAATCTACATTTGTGATTTTTACTTATTTCGATAAGTAATATAATATTCACCGTATCTTAGAAGGGTTGCTTGTCCAAGAAGCGAAGAACTCCATATTACTATATTTCCATCTGCAACATCGGCTCAAGTTATTTTGGTGGTGGGACCACACAATATGCGATGTAACATCCCATAGGAATATGATCGACTCGCCACCCCTAGATGTCATTTCGTGTTAGTTCACCCCGCTGAGATATGGGGTGTGTTGGGGCGTAAAAGTCGCCTTTATTGCTCAGCGGTAGGCGCGGGACAAGTGAATAAATCTTTACAAGCTGACGCTTAATCATTTAGTTATAACATTTCGGTACCACGAGCCTGCTTTTCGATTAAAATTTGCTGTCTTTTGTTTAAACTAGCTTCTGGTCAAGGCTCCCGCACGTCACCTTTGGCTTAATATATATTATGGTCTACTAGCTGTGTGCCAAATTTAATCCAAATCCATTCTACCCTTAAGGCTTGATTACCAAACATAAAAAATCGCAAACTCACATACATCCAAAATGTCATATACAATAACGTAGAATTAGGAGTATATATTTGTTACAAAAGGTTTTTTCTTCAACCGTATGTCCAGTAAACTACTTACTAAAACAACTTACGAAATTTACTTAAGTAAACGGCATTGGGTAAGCGCAACAGAATACGTCCACCTACAGGATGGACCGACGACCTGACAAGGGTTGCAGGAAGCCGATGGATGCAGGCTGCTTCCAACAGCGAGGCCTGGAAGCCATTATGGGAGGCCTATGTTCAGCAGTCGACGTCTTGTGGCTGATGATGATGAAACAGCATTGTCATGTCATGATTTCAATGATGACGTAAGCTCTAAATATTATTTCAAATCTAGAAATTAGTCCACGTGTATACACCGTGTTACAGAAAGGTGTATGTAAATTTAAGCAATGTATAGTGTACGATAGAGTATTTAATCCCCATAGGACTAAATCCGTATCACACCTTTCTGTAACACGTTGTATACTTGTGGACTACTTATGTAAAAATGTTTTAAGACTTATACGATGTGTATTTGGCGGAAAAAAAAACTAAGTGGCAGTACAAAATGCCTTTGAAGAGTTTGTGACCTACCGTCCAGCCGATTTCTTCAAGTAGGGCTTCGATAAATTGCCACTGCGTTTTACTTTGTATAATAGAAAAAAAAATGTTAATAAAATTCTTATACATAAAGACATAACACATAACTTATACATAAATATATAAAGACCTATTATTTGTGGATCACACAAACTTTCTGTCTCGATCCTGGAATCGAACCCACGCGCTCTAGCTTCACAGCCGGCTACAAGCCCACTGTGCCACGGAGGCAACCATCTAAGATAAATACAATTTAGTCTTCATACTCCGCAAAACGCGCCAGTAAACGTTAATCACTCATACTAATCAACTGTAAAAACAAAACACAACGCAAACTAATTGCATGCAAACATCAAATCGCAGATCAAGAGTTAAATTAAACAATCAAGAGTTGTCACAAGAATCCAAACAGAAGTCTGTATATCCAAAGTTAATGCCACACAATCTAGGTTCTAGAAGGATACCTTTGTTCACTAAATCTAGATTAAGCGCTGAGACACTGAGTATTTCATTATACTTAGACTATTGTATGCTTAATATAATTTTACAACGTAGATTCAGTAGTTTCATTAAACGTGTGAATAAAAGACCTTTTTGGGTTTAATCGTTCTTTTAATAGCAAACTACAATATTGAGAAATAAATGGATCTAGATTTTTGAGATTTCAATTCGACGGATTTACTTTACAATAGTTAAAGTGACTTATGCCTTAATCCAGATAATGGTTTACCAGTATGCCATATTTCATACAAATCCATTCAGCCTTTAAGATATGTTATTTGTCGCAAATTGAAAATAATAGACGATATTATAATTATATGGCGATAAGCTAGCCTCCTCATCGAAATAAGATGACAAGAAACGTAACTCAAGCAAAAAAATTATCCCATCAAAACTCTCTAAGGGGGCTATAAAAGTCTGTGCATAATAATCTCTAGTTGACACTTGATACGTCTAATTATTTGCGTGGTGCAGACCGTCGTATCTCAATCTAGAAATGTAATATTTAAACATTAACTTTTATGAAATAAAGTTGATTTTGAAACGTTCATTAATTTTTGTTGCGTGTATGAGTGTTACGTATGATTTTTGCTTTGCATGTGTAAGTAAGTGGAGCCGTATTTTTAGGCAGATACTTAAGAGGGTTATCGTTCTAGTTATATAATTTCGATGAGCCTCCAATCATATTATGGGACGGAAAATATTAGTGAACCGTGAGTGCAGAACTAGTAATAACGGCATAAACTTTTGTTATATACAAAATGTGGTTTTGTGTATTCGCCAGAATGACGTGACGATCAGGGCGCTCGTCTGATGATAAACTCTACTCCTGCCCAAAAACAGTAGCTACATCACCCAGAACTTTGAATTACTAAGCACTGCATGGCACTGCAATCTATATTAAGTCTGATAATGCCTAATAATTTCATTGGACTTATCATTTTGGTAATCGATGACTTCATTAAATTGAATATTATTAAAATAGTAGGTTTACTAGGTGGTAGGTCCCTCGTATGCCAGAAATCTGGGTAGGTAGTGGTTTGTCTACTTCTGCCGCTAAACAGCAGTGTATAAGTACTGTTTTATTCCGTTTTGAAAGACATTGAAACCAATGAAATTACTGAGCATAGTGAGATTTAACATCGTATGCCTTGGGGTGACTGGAGCAGTCCAGTACCATGTATGCATATTTCATAATTGGAAGTCCTGATTGGTTACCATCAGGCGAGCGACCTGCTCGTCTCGTCATTAACACTAATAAAAAAAAAACTACGCTAGCATTCAACAAACATTCTAATAGAAAATCTGCATAACAACGTTGAAATCATAATATTAGATTAACATAAATTATAAACTTAATATAAACTAAGTTGAAGTTTGGCATTATTAAATGTTGTATGTGATAAACTTAATACGCTCAGTTAAATTTAATGAACTCAAAGTAAAGGCTTAAATAGAAGTTTGTAATACACAAATTTAACATTTATTGTGATTTCTTAATCGATGATAAAATTAAAGAGGTTTTCAACTGTTTCATCTTGATTCATCAAGATTAATTTATTAATTAAGTATTAAGTATTACTTAAGGTTCAAATATTGAAGGGAGGGTTTATTGTGTGGGTGATATGCGAAAAATCTTAAAAAAAATACATAATAAAACATAGAACCCTATTGCAGCGCCACCTACAGGGTTCTGTTGAATATAAACTATCCAGGGATCCACTCAACTTTTTTATCAAAATCGCTCCAGCAGTTTCGGATATTTTGCGAGACTAACGCACGGCAATTGATATGTAACAAAAGCCCTGTCGGGCGTTTTAACCGCGATATCAGAACCGATATTCAAACGTAATGAAATAACCCGCAAACGAAAATGGGACTATAAAAATAATCATATTTCTTTTTTACTTTAATTATTTTATTGTTTCTAAACCGTATTTCGATTGATTACCTCTCTAAGAGTGATGTCTCGGAGCCAGAGCAAGATAGCAAGTTGCGGCGTCTACGTGCATCAAACGCGCCGCGCCGCGTGTGCATCCGGTTTCGTCAATACGGAACATCAGTCAGCTGTTCATCATTTTTCAGATTTAAATATGTTCATTTTTCTAAGCTACCTAATAATAATAAGGATAATATTATGTCGCTTCTGTTTATTATTTTTTTAACTTAACTATTTTTATTTAGCTGTCTATATGTCTATCTTCACGACCTAGAATGGGCTAACAGGGATTTTGTTACATATTGTATAAATATATTTAAAAAAACAAATATAAAGTAGTAGTTAATATATTCCAATATATCATTAGGTGTAACTGAACTGCGTAACCATTAATCATATTCACTAATTAAGACAGCAACTAAAATAACAGGAGGGGATATTACAATTTGCTTTATTAAAGGAATTACCATAAACGCCTTGTAATTCTTAGTGTGGTGTTACATATAATTACAGGCAGTAATATATTTAAGGCGCGGTTTGATTAGCATTTGAAAAACTATATAATAGTCCAAATATTATTTCTCAAAGGTTTTTTTTTGTCGGAACACCATAACTTCCAAAGTTCTTAATCAAGTTTAATGATTCAAAAACAATTTTAAAGCTTATTATTGCTTCTATTGAAAAATAGACAAATGTTCTAAAATTATAAGTACGTTTTGCCAAAAACGGTGAGAAATTAACAATGCCATCTGTTGACCTATAAACTGACCACTATCGAAGCGAAGTATACGTACGGGTCACCTAGTAATATAAATTTGCAAACTATAATATATAATTAATTTGAGCGGTAGAGCCACGCTGTAGACACTTTTGTCTACAGCATGAATGGGCTGGCTCGTCTGGGTCGTTACCACTGTCTCACAGGAAACCGGCGTAAAGTAGTGAGTACGTGAGTAGTGAGTACGTACGGTGAGTGAGATATGCGGAGGCCCAAACCCCCTCCCCTTCAAAATCCCTTAATTATCCCTTTCCCTTAGGGTCGCCAATGCACCCATAATTATTTTGGTATTATGGGTGTACATGGGCGGTGGAGATAACTTACCATCAGGTGACCCACTAGCTCGATTTCCAGCTAATGCTAAAAAAAAATCAAAGTTACTCGACGTGGCGGTGGGCATTATGAAGGTTTATAAGTAGTCGAACCACGCTGTAGAAATGTCTACAGCTGAATGGGCCAGTGCGACCGGGTGGTTATTACTGTCTCAGAGAAAACCGATGGGAAACAGCGGCTTGCTGTTGCATTTCTTGCAGTGAGGGGATCTGGAGGCTCAAATCCTCCTCCCCTTCCCAATCCTTTAATCATCACTTACCTTTAAGGTCGGCAACTTGTCTATGATTATTCAGGTATTTTAGATGTTCATGGGCGGTCGAGATCACTTACCAAAAGGTAACTCTATAAAATGTAGGTTTTTATTATTAAAATATGATACAATAATAAAACAATTTTATATAAGCCTATTAAAAGCCCTAATAATATGATAACATTACATACACATACTAAAATTACATGTAATATCTGCTTAGTCTACGTGCCTGGCACAGTTTTTAGCTAAATGCTATATCTATCAAAATCTAGAAATTTTATTGTTATAAATCAACATACTGAGATCGAAACCGATGTTTATTTTTGAAGCTAATATAGTTTTTTTTAGGAATATTAAACTACTTAAGCAAATTTTATTCGATTAATAGAATTATTATTATTCAATTCTAAAATACACTGATTGTTGTGTGTTTGAAAAATCATTCGATATGTCAAACATGGCATTCAAAAACTTTTTCTTGAATTTGAGGTGCTACTGTACCTTAACGCGGTAAAGTCCCCGAGGCCCAGTGTTTGCAATCAGTAATGACATGGTACAACACTAGCAATTTTCTCCCCCACCCTTATATTTAGCTTTTATATTTCGCGAGACGATAGTTTGTAACTATTATTTGAGCCAGCAATTTTATTACTGAATTAACACTTCAAAGGGCCTTTAGATTGTATGTAGTATATTTAATTAAAGATGTAAAAATAATTTCAATGCGAGCAGATTAAGACCCAGATCTATACAGCTTACATAAACTGAGTCTAAGTATTTGTTGTTATTTAGAGCTTGGATATCTTGCAGATAAAAACTTGTTTTTTACATACTGTATATACTACATAACATACATACATACATAGACTCACGCCTGTAATCCCCGAAGGGGTAGGCAGAGGTGTAACCAGTACACCCACATTTCGCCGAGCGTATCTCCGTCCCTTATGTGATAGGGGGCGAGCCTATCGCCATGCCGGGCACAAATTCCAGACTCCGGGCTGATACTGAGTATTTTCGTAATAGAAAAACCCAATACCACTTTACCCGACCCGGGGATCGAACCCGAGACCTCGGCGCCGGCCTCAATCGTAACGCGTACGCATTACAACTGCGCCACCGAGGCAGTCATTATATACTACATAAGTAGAATTATAATAAGATTACTTATTTCAATTGTGAGCAAATCTACAAAACTTTGTACGAAAATAACCTAAATAAATAAGTCTGAATTAACAATACCGATCTCAATGACCTCGAAGGTCACAAAAACATCAATTTCAATAAATTTGTATTTTTGTAAATATGCTTCGGTCGCGCAGTTGTAATGCGTATCGTCGCGGTACGACTGCTGTGCTGAGGTCTCGGGTTCAATCCCCGGGTCGGGTAAAAATTATATTGTCTTTTTCTATCACGAAGTGCTTAGTATTAGCCCGGAGTCTGGAATTGTGTCCAGTATGGCGATAGGGTCGCCCCCTAATCACAACATGGGACGGCAAAACCTCAGCAAAATATGGGTTTACATATTACACTTCTGCCTGGGAATTACAGGCGTGAGTAATATGTATGTATTTTGTAGATATATTAAAAAATCTTGACTTACAAGTAATATTTATAAGGTTTATAATTTAATATTGTCGCCGTTTGAAAATGAACTACGTGAAACGGGTATTCTTAAGTCGACTTTGCCAAATTGACTTTAGTGAGTTTAGTGAGTTCATGTCTAAGTCACTTTTACGAGGTGGTCTCGTATGTGAGGGGTCGTTTGGGTTGGTGTCATCCCTATGTCTATTTCTGCCGCCAAGCAGTAGTTTGGAAGCACTGTTGTGTTCCGTTTGAAAGACACTGATGCCAGACACAGATGCTTCTGTTTATGGGCAGGTGTGACGCTTACCATCACGCTAATAGAAAAAAAATCGTTCTAGAAGATATAAATATGGGTTACAGATCTTAGCCTAAGGCTATCTAGATGCTTAGGGCATGCACTGGGCGGGTACTATCGCCACACAGAGACAAGTTGGCTATCCAAAAATGTCCTTTAAACCGGGGCACATCAGTGCTTACACCCTGTTGCTTGGCGGCCGAAATAGACAAAGCGGTGGTACCAACCCAGCCGGCTTCTTGCATACCAGGGACCTACCAAAAACCTAGTATATAGCCGTCTTAAATTTTATCTGATAAATAACATTTTCTTGGAGATTGAAAACTCAGACTTCACACACCGATGCAACAATTTTTATTTCAATTTCTATCTATATAAACGTTATTGTTAATAGAATTTGTACGTAATTTTCCAACAGTTGGCGCCATATTGCACGGTACCGCGAGTCACGGCGTGTTTTGCATTATTAGATTCACACATGTCGATTTGGGGTTGGATTTGATGAATTAAATTAATTTATCGACGTGCGTCAAACGCTTTGGCGCTCCCCGATACAATGTTGATTTGGGGTTTTTTGTCATTTGAATCCGTGAATTGGGTGTTTTGTATGCCTTGAGACCTCCTTAATTCATTGGTTTGTCTCCCGCTTTGCTATGGAGGGAAGTGGACAGTATTTTTACTAACTCTTGCCTAATTTTCTAGTTGATTCATTTCGTTGCGGGATAAAGACAGATTGGCATTCCCAGAGACTCGCCGAGCTTCATTACTCGGTGTCGAAATATGCGTGCCACTGTTGATCCTGGCTTACAGGAGTTTAAAGCAATTTAATTATTTATAAAAATAAATGTTTCTAATTTAAAGTTCAGTGTGGTGTTTCTTGGCTGGCGTGGCGCTTACCATCACACGAGCGACCTGCTCGTTTCGTCATTCAAGTTAATAAACAAAAATTTTATTCACATCCAAGAAATTAAAACGTATTTCTTACGGTGTCAGTTTCGTCTATGCCTATATATGCCTATAAATAAATAGCTAATAACTATGGATTATAATTTGAACAAGTTCCAATTACGTTGCCACTGAAAAACGCATGGCTCGAAGCCCCATGAAAAAGTTTATTCATAAGTTATTTTCCCCATATTTAAGTATCATCAATCAAAATGATTGATGTGGCTGTTACAAGAGACTTGTGAATTTTAATTTATTTTACAATTAATTCATAATGTGATCCTCAGATCAAAGAATTTGGAAAAAATATCTATACATACATATGTAAATAAGCCCAGTCCCCGACAAGGTAGGCAGAGGGGCAACTAAAGAGAAACTTCACCGAGGTTATTTCGAGGCCATGATGTGATAAGCGCCGAGCCTATTGCCATACCGGCACAAATTCGAATACGGCATATTATGTGTAATTTTGAATCAAAACTCAAAACAAATTGTGATACACGCTGTCACTTGACTAATGAAGCGAAAAATATTTATGCCAAATTAATTGTAAGGTCGAACCACTCCGTATTTCAAAGAATTGAGTAAGTTAATAGGTAGGTACCTACTCTTTCTTCCTGCCTGGCATTATTCCGGCTTAATGCCAAGGTTCGCCTCCTCAGACCATAGATTTTATTGTATTTGGTATTATATAAGGTGAAGTTAACCCTCACAAGTATGTGATTGACTTTAAATCGGGTACGTACAGTTAAAATGTAAAATACTAGCTTTACCCC
The DNA here is from genome assembly GCA_905332985.1 of Mimas tiliae. NCBI lineage: Eukaryota > Metazoa > Arthropoda > Insecta > Lepidoptera > Sphingidae > Mimas > Mimas tiliae. The sequence goes on along the minus strand of HG995262.1, from coordinate 4,483,841 downwards.
GCGGCTCCGCCCGCGTGAATATTTCAGGGATAAAAAGTACCTAGCCGACAAATGCGCATGTGGGTCATCTGATGGTAAGTTATCTCCACCGCCCTGTACGCCCATAATACCAAAAGAATCATAGGCGCGTTTCCGACCTTAAAGGAAAAGGATAATTAAGGATTGGGAAGGGGAGGGGATTTGGGCCACCGAGTATCTTACTCACCGTACGAAACGCAGCAACTAGCTGCAACTTTACGCTGGTTTTCTGTGAGATAGTGGTAACAACCCGGACGAGCCGGCCCATTCATGCTATAGACAAAACTGTCTAAAGTGTTTCTACCGCTCAAAAAAATACTACAAAAGGTAAAAAAGGCACATGGATCGTTTTTAGCTCCCAAGAAAAAAGTATTTTTCCATTACTTTACTGGATATTAACGTCGGATGTTTGTTTTAGGATAAATAATGTTTTTAGTCGATCAACAAGGGATTAATTAGGAATTCCCGCCTCTCCAGCTCATAGGATAATAAGTGTTCTTTTAAAATTATTTTAACATAAAATATTTTCTTTGATCTGAACTTTTAACCTAAGAGTCTAGATCCCAGGTGTAAGAATATTATTAAATTGTACAAAAGAAATATTGAACATCAACTAACAATAGCTGTAGAGACAGACAGTCGTGACATCTTACAAATAATAAAGCAGAACATTTTCTATTTATTTAAAAGAAAATGTCTTTCTTTTCCAAGACTTGTTTTCATTTGGAAAATATAGTTGATTTAAATTACAAGGTGTTTAGTTGTATGTTAAAATTAATGTTTTTATTAGGGTTTTATAGTGCGTCATTAGTAGGTACGGCCTCTACTAATGGCAACTACTAGGTCTTAGCTAACCACGCTAATGCGTGTTGATCATATACTTCGAAATTCTTATGAAGACTTCTCAGGTTCTCACGTTCCTCATAATGTTCTCTTTCACCGTTAAAGCGAGCGATAATTAACAATACACAAGCAAATTCGACAAAATAGAGATGCCTATACTTTATTTTGTTTTCGCGAGTAAATAACACCTTATCGCTACCACCCCACCCTGGGAGGCGCGGGATGGTTATGTTAGACTCACTGGTATTACGACCCAACGTTAAGCCGCCCGGATAAGATACAGGAAACATCCGGATGATCGCTGGGTCTAATCCCTAACACTATATACAACCTACACAGGTAATAGTAACCAAAACCCTGCGGTGGCCTTCTTCAGCGCATTAAGGATGACTCCGGATTCCCGAGTCGAGGAGTACCAAAGTTCTGCCGGACCCGCCCTTCGCGCTATTGTCTAACGGTCCATCTCTTAATGTGAGAGGGCTTAGAGGTCCCTCTGTAAGATGTGTGAACCTTGGGGGGTAGTCCGTTTCAAGACTTCTTTCTTTCCTTCTCCCTGGCATTATCCCGGCTTAATACCAGGATCCGCCTTCCTCCATCATGATTTGACGGTGGGTTTGGTATTCTGAAGGTCAACCTGTCTAATCCCCACAACCCAAAACGGTAACCAAGTTACACCATTGCCTCATTCGTTAATGTGTAATCAATATAACGATGTGTGCTCTCAAGGTGATATTTATCATAACAATTATATGACTTTTAAAAAACGTTTACTACGAGTATGTAACATTAAGTCATAGTAATTGTATTCAAACTACTTTGTTTTACTCTCTTACAATGTTGTTTATTTGGTTTTATGTTGTAATGTTTATTTTTTCATTTTTTTGTAATTTGCCTGTGTTTATTTTCTACGAAGCTGTGTAACTTAGAATGCTGTGTACAGTGGTAAATAGACCTCAGGTTTATAGTGTGTTTATTATAATTAAGATAATGTGTAATATTAATTAATCTGTTGTCTGTTTCTGTGCCAAATAAATAAAATAAAAATTAATTAGCAGAGTGTACCACGTGCAGATGAGGTTGGCTTTAGGCCTAAGCTATTGACGGATCTTCGCTATATTTATTCATATAAAATCCAATCTAATCCCCACGAGTGATTGGTGAAATCTTCATTTGAAATTGTTACATAGTTCGTAATTAGCCGTGTCCTAAACAAACCAACTAGTTGTTAGCAACTTATTTTCATGAGGGATAGTAAATATTTACATAGGACCTCAGTCATCGGCACTTTATATTTGAAACTATCAAATAATGCTAATTTGTTTTATAACTGTTCAACTTTGTCGTGTTGATTTCGTTTTTAATGCTTTACATGAGTTGATGCTTTACATGAGTTGATGCTTTACATGAGTTGATGCTTTACATGAGTTGATGCTTTACATGAGTTGATGCTTTACATGAGTTGATGCTTTACATGAGTTGATGCTTTACATGAGTTGATGCTTTACATGAGTTGATGCTTTACATGAGTTGATGCTTTACATGAGTTGATGCTTTACATGAGTTGATGCTTTACATGAGTTGATGCTTTACATGAGTTGATGCTTAACATGAGTTGATGCTTTACATGAGTTGATGCTTTACATGAGTTGATGCTTTACATGAGTTGATGCTTTACATGAGTTGATGCTTTACATGAGTTGATGCTTTACATGAGTTGATGCTTTACATGAGTTGATGCTTTACATGAGTTGATGCTTTACATGAGTTGATGCTTTACATGAGTTGATGCTTTACATGAGTTGATGCTTTACATGAGTTGATGCTTTACATGAGTTGATGCTTTACATGAGTTGATGCTTTACATGAGTTGATGCTTTACATGAGTTGATGCTTTACATGAGTTGATGCTTTACATGAGTTGATGCTTTTTGGGTGGTAACGCCACGCTGTAGACAGATTTTTCTACAGCACGAATGGGCCGGCTCGATCGGTTCGTTACCTGTCTGCTGTCTCAGAAAACTGACGTAAAGTAGCATTTTTTTTATGGCATAGGCCGGCAAACGAGTAATTGGGTCACCTGATGGTAAGTGATCTCCACCGCCCATGTACGCCCACAGTACCAAAAGAGTCATGGGTGCGTTGCCAACCTTAAAGGAAAGGGATAATTAAGGAATTGGGAAGGGGAGGGTGTTTGGGCCTCCGGATATCTCACTCACCGTACGAAACGCAGCAGACAGCTGCTACCTTACGCCGGTTTTCTGTGAGTCAGTGGTAATGACCCGGACGAGCCGGCCCATTCATGCTGTAGACAAAAGTGTCTACATCGTGGCTCTCCCACTCAAAAATCTTCTAGCATCTTTCTGAATGAAATATCCGGAGGCCCAAGTCCTCATCTCCTCCCCAATCACTTAATTATTGCTTTCTTTTAAGGTCGACGACGCGCCCATGATTCTTCTAGTGGAGATCACTACCATCAGGTGACCCAGTTCCTCGTTTGCCAGCGTATGCTATAAAAAGAACATTTTATTCATCATAAAATGACTGCCTCGGTGGCGCAGATGTACGTGTTACGATTGAGGCCAACGCTGAGGTCTCGGGTTCGATCCCCGGGTTGGGTAAAGTGGTATTGGATTTTTCGGTGTAACCAGTACACCCACATTTCAGCGAGTGTATCTCCGTCCCGTATGTGATAGGGGGCGAGCCTATCGCCATACTGGGCAATTCCAGACTCCGGGTTGATACTGAGCATTTCGTAATAGAAAAATCCAATATCACTTTTACCCGACCCGGGGATAGAACCCGATCGAACCTCAGCGTCAGCCTCAATCTTATCATACGTATTATTCTATAATCTGGAGTGAACAATTTGGTTCGTGGCCTAAACCCTCCTGACAATATAATAGGCTTCCCCTACTCTGTAGGCCGCATAAAAGCTGATTATGTTAACTTCAAGTTGCTTTCAGAACATGTTTTGGGTCTAGTTTATCTTGTGAACTAACTTGTGTATGCAAATATACAGACCTACACTTAGGTAAAACATTTTGCGCACTCCAAATTAAATGACTATTATCTTGACTTGACAAACTTAAAATAAAAGTAAGAAATTATTAATTGATAACAAAACTTCAAACCCATTTCAAAAAATAACACTGAAAAGTCAAAAATAACAATTTCTATAGGTCTCTTTTGAGTCGGTGCAATTTCATTTGACCGTCTGTGACACAGGCACCGCAGAAGCAATTGACATTTTTGACATTTCAATGTTATTTATTTGAAGTTGGTTTTAAAATTTGACTAAAACTTATTGTATTCATCTATATTCAGTGTTAGGTACAGCTATGGTATGATAATTCCTATACAATAATACAATTGCGATGAATCTACTGTTATCCGTTGAGGTTTTTTTTTACTCCGTACTCCGTCATCAAATCTTATTTTATTTTATTATATTCGGGTGGCTCACAGCAATCAAAAGGAAAAACATACATATATATATAACGAAGTGAATACAATAGATAAGCCAATTACGAGCCACCGCATATAGCTAAACTTAACCAAATATTAATGAGACTACATTGCAGCTTAACTGTATCGAAATGAATTTTTTTGCAACAAAATCAGTCCATGGTTAGTGGAGAAATCGATGTACATACATACATACATAAAAAAAGCAAACAAAAAAACGCAGTATTGAGAACCTCCTCCTTTTTTACTATCACCTCCGAAAATTGTTAAGATGAATATTCTTATACTAAAGGCTTTACCAATACTTTTGAGTGGTAGAGCCACGCTGTAGACAGTTTTATCTATAGCATGACAGCGTCCGGGTGGTTACCACTGTCTCACAGAAAGCCAACGTAAAGAAGCAGCTGACTGCTGCGTTTCGTACGGAGAGTGAGATATCTGGAGGCCCAAATCCCCTCCACTTCCCAATCCCTTAAATATCCCTTTCGCGCCCATGACTCTTTTGGTATTGTAAGCGTACATGGGCAGTGGAGATCACTTACCATCAAGTGACCCAGTTGCTCGATTGCCGGCGCATGCAATAAAAAAATATGCCATACAAGAGTCACAAAGCCCATTTTTCTACGTCACTGAACATCTCAAATCACTTAAACATTCAAAGAATTTTGAGTTAACGAACCGTACAATTCATCAATTTAAGATGTGACAGCGCATACTCCGGATAGACATATATTCAGCATGATTCAGCAATGGGTGCAATGACCCCGCGTCCTGTCATTAATCATAACATTGTGAAGTTCCCCCGGGAAAGGTTTAACTAAAAATGTGGCAAGTTTTTATTTTTTCATAATTAAAATATGTATCAGATTTTGCATAGACGGCCTCGGTGGCGCAGTTGTCATGCGTACGCGTTACGACTGAAGCTGACGCTGAGGTCTCGGGTTCGATCCCCGGGTCGGATTAGTGGTATTGGGTTTTTTTATTTCGAAATGCTCAGCATCACCTCCGCGTCTGAAAATGTGCCCTGTATGGCGATAAGCTCGGCCCCTATCACATCATGGGACGGAGATACACTTGGCGAAATGTGGGTGTACTGGTTACACATCTGCCTTCCCCTTCGGAGATTACAGGCGTGAGTACGTGTGTTATTTAAGTGAGTCTGAGAAACATTTAGTATTTATCTATTAAAAAATATAATGTAGTTGGGCTGGATATCTTAGACATATGAACTCAGTGATGTGTCGGGATCGTCAGGCAATAGGTGTCAACAGATGATAGTGTAGGCGCGGCAGGCCACACTTGCGGGGGCGTGATGATTCCGATGCCTTCCATGAAGATAGGTGCGAGTTTGCTGAACACGATCAGTGAGTATGTATTTATTATTAACTAGCTTCTGCTCGCGGCTCCGCCCGCGTGAATAGACCTTTTCCGGAATAAAACGTAGCCTATAACCGTCTCCAGGGTCCCATCTATCTCTACATCAAAATTCATCAAAATCGTTCAGTGATTTAGGCGTGAAAGCGTAACAAACAAAGAGATATTTTTTTTCATAAAAAGTATCCCATGTTACTTCTTATACCTCCAAGAATATGTGTACAAAGTTTAATGATATTCAGTTAGGTAGTTATCACGTGAAAGCGTAACAAACAAACTTTCATTCCCATTTATTATATAAGTATGATAGTATGATCGTCGCTTGCTGTAACGGTTAAGGAAACATCATGATGAAACCATCCAACCAAACATTAATTCTACTCTCAACTCATGTAATATTTAAACAATTCGCTAATTTATTTATGATACAGTAAGCACTAGTCTATAAAGCGATAATCGCTATGCCTGACGACATATTTCCACAACGACGTAAAACAGCGGTTAAACACTACGAAGAAACCACTTGTCAAAAGTTATAGCTTTCAGTTTTGGACACCGGCCAAAGTTGGTTCGGATGTGTTATTATTAATTTATGCTGCATATTTAGTCGGATCTGAATGGTATGGCATTAAAATAAACATACTTAAGCAATAAAATGTTTACATTCGGATAATAGCAGCGATAGCTCAGTGGGGAGTCCGTATGACTGTCGAGACGAAAGTCGCTAGTTCGAAACCAACCCCAAGAGCATACACTTCTGAGTTTTCTAAGTTACGTGTGTATTCATTGTTAATTAAGGTATTGAACCTGCGACTTTTGTTACAGTAGTCCCTGCTGAGCTATCGGTGCTTTTATCGTTCATTAATTTATTTTAATTTTTTAATTTTAATGTTTTTCATTTAGATTTCTATTTTAAATTTCACACTAAGCTATATGTTCGAACACAAAGAACATTTTGTTCCAAAACATTGACTCCGGAATCTGTACAATAATTTTAAATGCTATTTATTAGCACATTCTTGTTGCTATATTTCAATGTCAAAAGCGGGATACATTTAGTTATAATTCAATATGAGTTACATTTTACGAAGCTCTAAATAATTATTATATTACAGATTTCATTGCTTTGTTAATCCGTTAAGTCTCATATTTACGACCTTTTTCACACTGAATCAAAATGAAACAGTAACATTTATTTGGGTTATGCTCAACCAGAATATATTTATGAGAATGAAAATGTCACATTAATTTGTAAAATTTTTACAAATATTTTGGTCTTTATCTTAACTAGAGATAAAACCAACATTTTCAATTAATGGCAAGGAAATAAAAAGGCAGACTTAAAAATACTTACTAATAAAAATTAGGTCCTAATCCCACCAAGTTTAGGTCGGTTCTTTATGTCAACAGTATTCAAGTACCGTTGTGTTATTAAGTAAGTTTTAAGGACATTATTGTCAATGAAATAATTGAGAATTATAAGACATAATATCTTATGTATTCTGGGGGCTTAGCAAATGTAATACTACATATTTCGCGTACAAGAGTAATCAATACTGGCGACGAATATATCGCGCAAAAGTATCGACAATCGATAAAATTACGTTATCACAAAATACCAAAGATAGGTTACAAGTAGGTACTATTTTCTCTATATTATGCATCGAATTAAGATAACTAGAAAGATAACTCTCATATTAATCTGCCAAAAATACGGCTCCACTTACTTACACATGTAAAGGTAACCACACGTAACACTCATACACGCAACAATAATTAATGAACATCCAAAATCAAATTTATTTCATAAAATTTTATGTCTAAATATTAAATTTCTAAATCGAGATACCGCGCCGCGCAAAAAATTAGACGTATTAAATAATACATACATACACACTCACGCCTATGTCCCATAGGGGTAGGCAATAGTAGTAGTATGTGTGTTTAGGGGTATTAAATAATAATAATAATAATAATTAATCGGTGGTGTAGTTATAATGCGTACTCGGTAGGCCTGGTGAGGTCTCTGGTTCGATCCTCGGTCCGGTAAAAGTGATATTAGGTTTTTCTGTCACGTAATGCTCAGTATCAGCCCGGAGTCTGGAATTGTGCCTGATATGGTGATAGACTCGCCCTCATCACATTATGGGACGGAAATAAGTTTGGCGAAATGTGGGCGTACTGGTTGTAACCAGGTGTATCTCTGCTTACCCCTATGGGGATTATAGGCGAGAGTATTGTAATCAAACACCCCAAAAATCGTATCTTCGATAAGGAAGTCCGGTAAAATCTACCCCATTATTCGAAAAACATCTTTATGTATGCTATGCGCATATTGTACTAATCCCTTAGGCCAGAGCATCTGTCGAAACATCTTGTCCGACCAGATAATATATATTGATTTGTATCACTGATTCAACTATGTGGGGTAACGTACTGTCCACTATAAATTGATCCGTCGATCAAATGATGAGTAAGCACCGTTGAGGTAATGTGCAATGTGCATCATGATAAACTGGACGTTTGTTGTTTTTATGGTATACCACGAGTAAATGATGAGCGTCTTTGTTATAAAACCATCGTGTTTATTGTTATTTAAACACTAAAAAAGAATTTTAGCATGGCTAATAATATGATTCTTCATAGCGAAAATGACTGAGGATTCAACGTCAGCCAGGCGGCCGGTCGAAAAAACTATAAGCCAAATCTTTCTGTAACATGCAAATACTTTAATGTATACTACTAGACAAGCTACGCGGTACATAGAAATTGTACCACTAAGTTGCGGTCAATTGACCGTAACTCAATATACCATCTCGCTTACTCTCAACTAAACCCCTATCGCGCTCCCTGTTTGTGAGCTGTCAAACGCCCGCGTTATGTGACACAATTCTAAACAACCCGTCTAGTAGTTTAAATTAAAATCTTTGGTAACATGTGTTGAAAAGCATGTTGTGCCGACTCCACTGAGAGTGGCATAAGGACAAATGGACAATGACGATTTTCAGATTATCTGACGGTCAATTCTCGTATTTATATTGACACTGGAAATGAATTTTAACCGGTCTAAGATTAGATTTTGATTTGACTATAAAATGGTATTCTGCTCCTCTTTAAGTTTAGTGCGGTGTCAATATAATCTCATCTCGATGTCAATGCAATCTGAATTCAGTCACAATTTTGCCGTTTATATAAAGACAGGTGTCATTTAAAAATGTTAGCAGAATACCGATTTGGCTTGAGTCAACTTTTATTCTACTTTAAATCTCATTACGATCTATGTTCACATTTGACGTTGATTATTGGTTTAAGAGAATATACCATTTGCAACTTTCTTGACACTGGTACTAGATCGGAATGATATTTTGAACAATTTAAATGACGAGAATTGACGTTCAGGTATATGAGCCATAATTAAAAAGAATTAGCTAAAATATGATTTTAAAATTAAACAGCAATCCATATCCATCCAGGTACAAATTCCCTAGCACTCTACCATCGAGCAGATGTTCGGTTGAAATTCAACTAAAATTATATAAAACCCCAAGGCACCCATCATCAAAATGGCGTAGATAAAACATAGCATGCACCTACAAATTTGCAATTCATAATTGACCCCGATATTAATGCTGAAAAATTAATGGTAAGTCAAGCCAAACATTTGATGTACGGTCGTACGCTTGTTCAAGGGGAGCGAGTATTAATATATTAATAAGGGCATATACATTCCCCTAACACAATGTCGCAAGAATCGTGGGGTGTGGACGTCAGCTTATTTTAATTTTAAATCAACGTTAAGTTATGCAAATGGGTAGAGCGTATGTTGGTGACAGAGTGGTATAAGTTGGAAAAATTATTTACTTGTTTGTAGTTCTTTGTGTGGTAAATAGTGTATTATGCATTTTGTGTTATGCTTTATGAAGTATTTATGTAGCGTAAAAGCGTGTCTTTATTATAAATGTTAAAGTGGTGATAGCCTCTGTGGCGCAGTGGACGAGTAGCCGATTGTGAGGAGAGAAAGCGTAGGTTTGATTCCCGTACCCAGATAAAAATGTGATGTTTGAGAACGGTTTACTCGAAATTCAACGCTTAGGAAAAGAAATTGGGTTGAAAAGTTTGTATGAGATTTTTTGTAGTCAAATCTACGTCATGCTTGCGAAGCCAAAAGCAAAAGCTAGTATATATATTTTTTGGTTGTTATGCGTTCATACACCATCTGATTGTTATTAAACTTTTGTAGCTTGTTGTGCATACGGCTCCAAAATTTTATGATAAAATATACTCTTTACTAACATTAAAAAAATGTTTGCTTGTTATTTGTGTACATATTTAGATAGAATAACAACCATTGCAGCACATTTCAGGGACAGCCAGTTCAAAACATAAAATGATAAATTTTTCGCTTACTCCCCTTTTCAGTGCAGCTCCCATCTACCCACTCTGAACAGTAGGCACAGTTGCTGGGTATTAGAGGTGTTTCGTCACACAACAGACTTTCCTTGTACTAATTTAGTTGAACACAACGCTAATTACTACGTTGTTTACCTGACTTGACGAAACTTGGAAATTTTACTGTAATTAAGTTTTAATTTCGGCGGCAGTTCATTTGAATCACATTGTGGAGTTGGTTTTGTCCAGATTTTCTTAATAGCAATTACTGAATATCTTTTCATAGCAGAGGCCAGCCAACTGTAGATAAAATATATCTTTCTTTTAAGGTTGGCAACGCGTTAAGCCACTGAAAACCAGCGCTGTGTTGTGGCTCGCCCCATAATCACAGTATTATACTGAGCTGGTCTCCTATTGTCACCGTGAAGGCATGCAACTGTATAGTTGTACATACGCACTCACGCCTGTAATCCCCGAAGGGGTAGGCAGAGGTGTAAGCAGTTCACCCACATTTCGCCGAGCGTATCTCCGTCCCACAATGTGATAGGGGGCCGAGCCTATCGCCATACCGGGCACAAATTCCAGACTCCGGGCTGATACTGAGCATTTTGAAAATAGAAAATAAAATAAAAAAAATATTGTGTACTGCATTATGTATGTTGCATGTCTTATGATGACAATAAACTTTTTCTTTCTTTCTTCTTTCCATGATTCTTTAGGTGTTGTGGATGTTCGATGGAGATCACGTACTATCAGGTGACCTTCTTGCTCGTTTTCCGCCTTCTATAAAATATTGTATAGGATACTATGGGGTAATCCGTAACAAAGACTATCTATGGAAACACCCCAATTTGTTCAACATCCACATTTTTACCATTGTTTTTAAAACTCCCCTTCTCAACTGAAAGCGTTCGAAACCCCACTATTAAGGCTAGGCGAACAATGCTGCGTTAGTAATCGCTTAATAGCGGGTATTAGTGTAGTTTTAACATGTGTCCTCGCTTAATAATAGCCGTGTAGAATTCATCAAAATTCGTGTAAATCCGCCATACGTCCGGTAATTCGCGTACTGCCATTGTACATTTTGTAAGCATATGTTTAATGAAATTTGCGGATTATAAATTTATAAAAGTCTATATTAGCGGCTCCCTTATGCGGGAGTTGAATCTTTTCTCACCCATGCCATAGAGGCCTTTCTTTCTTTCTGCCTGGCTATCCTGACGTAATGCCAGGGTCAGCCTTTCCATCATGATTTGACGGTGGATTTCGTATTACGTGGTGCGACCCGCTGTCTGACCCCTACAACTCGCAACCGCGGAACTCGGAACCAAGTTTGACCACAGGGTCATTAACTATTAAAAAACATACTTCAGAAATGTATATTTCTGAAATATCTATTTGTTAGTACAAGCAAATAACATCAACATTTCAAATCGATTGTAGAATTACGCACGCTCAAACAAAAGCGCTTTCAGCAGTAACACAACATTGCACTCCTAACAATGGCGATTTAAAGCGATTGGAGCTGGATTTACACGGCACCCGAACACGGCATGCGATGTGGACAATACGACTTATATCATAGTGGAATACACGCCGAGACATAGGGAGATAAATGGCAAATTGTGTAGAGAAATAAAATATAGAAAATAAAATTAAAAGGATATTAAATCTGTTGGTAACACGCAAGTTTTGTAATCAATCCTATTAAGTGTTGTTGGATCTATGTATACATAGTTTTTTATAGCATAGGCCGGCAAACGATCAAGTGGGTCACCTGATGGTAAATGATCTCCACCGTCCATGTACGCCCACAATTCCAAAAGGATTATGGGCGCGTTGCCAACCTTAAAGGAAAGGGATAATTAAGGGAACAGGAGAAAATAATTGCAAGAATTCGACTTAAGATTATCTCAAAATATACATTACCTACAAATACTTTATCATCATGCTTAAAAATATTTTATCCATCTACTGTTTAAGCATCACAGAATCTCCATTATATTCCTTATTTTCATAGCAAAATAGTCTGTCGCTCTCGAGAGGTAGTAGATAAGGAAAAATGCGCTGCCCGACCAGCAGATGCCGCAAATGACCTCTTACACTGCATTTATAATAGGTATCTCGCCAAATAATACATAGTTAGGGCGTTTTATCTAGTTTTACCGAGTTAATATTGTATTTATTTTGTCCTTTATTTTGCCTCGGTGGCGCAGTTACAATGCGTACGCGTTACGACTGAGGCTGACGCTGAGGTCTAGGGTTCGACCCCCGGGTCGGGTAAATGTAATATTGGGTTTTTCTATCACGAATTCCTCTGTATCAGCCCGGAGTTTGGCATTGTGCCCGGTATGGCGATAAGCTCGCCCCCTATCACATTATGGGACGGAGATGCACTCGGCGAAATGTGTGTGTTCTGGTTACACCTCTGCCTACCCCTTCGAGGATTACAGGCGTGAGTGCGTATATGTATGTAACTCCAATTAGAACTTAGAATTATAAAACACTTTATGACACTAGACTACACTCGTCCCCGCGAGACACAAGATGTTAAGCCTCACAATGCGCAGTAGTTTTACTGGCTTTAATGTCCTTTGAACAGAACAATGCTTACGCACTGCTGCAAAATATATAGACAATGCGGTGGCACCTACGAGAGATCAAGTGCCTTAATATTTTTTTATATATAAACCAAAACAGAAGTATCCGTCTGTTATTTTGAAGTAGAAACTTATAGTTATTTATATATTTATTAAGCTCTTATAGTTATTTGCAAAATACTAAAATCCAAACACGTCTTTATATATTTTTTTGTTTATCTGTCTGAGCTAATACTGTACTGTATGATTCCCGTTTATAATCTACCTACTTTATTTGGTGTGCAATAAAGAATATTCTATCTATATAATCTACGAAACAGCAATTTTCACATGCCAATCAGATTTTAACAGAACTTTGGCAGATTCAGAAAGTCTTCGGAAAGTAATTTAAGCTACCTTTTATCTCGGAAGTATATCGGACTCCAGCGAAAGCGGAGAAGTATGCACGTGGGTGGAACAGTGAGGGGTAGCTAGTTATTAATAAACTAGCAAAACTCGTCTATTAGTATACGTTTGCTGTCTTGAGTACGTTAGATTAGGGAATCTTAAATTAATTTTATTTCACTAGGGGCGTTGCCCATGTTTTTCCACAAAACATAAAATAAAAATAACTTAAAGTCCGACGAATATGAGACATATCTTACTTTCTTTCCCACATTATTCTGCATCGATTGGTAACGGTCTCGACCCCATACCCTCAGCGGTTTCGGAGGAGTTATACGAGACTATCCCGCCCACACACCCGCCACTGTAACTCCTGTGCACCAGGATCGACAGTGGCACGCATTTTTGTTGACACCGAGCAGTGAAGCTCGGCGAGTCTCTGGATATGCTAAATTGTCTTTGTCCCGCAACGAACTTAATCAAATAGAAAATTAAGGAGGAGTTAGCGTGACAAGCTTTTGGCAGCGGCTGCGGCGACAGTTACCTTTTTTTAGAATAGAGAGATTGTCTTTATAGACAATCGTTCCCTCATTGATCGTGACTCTGTGCAAGGATTCTAGCAATAGTTTTTCTCCATTTGCTACGGTCTTCGGCTTGATGGATTACGATGTTGATTGGTTTCTGCAGCTGTTCCGACACCTGGTCAGACCAACGTTTCGGGCTCCTTCCTCTTGGTCTTTTGCCTTCTATTTCCCCGTTATTGTAAGCTTTACCATCTTATCAACTATTCTTCGTGCGACATGTCTAAAGTATTGGATAACTCGATGTAGGCAGATAGAAGACAAGCGTTTGGTACGGTCAAGACTTAGTTCCTTCAGTATAGAGACGTTGGTTCTTTCGGCTGTCCACGGGACTCTCAGTAGACAACACTAGCCCATTCGCAATTTCATCTCATTTGGCACAGCTCTCCTCACTTTGGGTCTACATAATCCAGCTCTTTTTGGGCTGTCCCCAGGATTCCTTTTGTACCATAGGCCAACAAATGAGCCAGTGGGTAGCCTGATGGTAAGTCATCACCGCCCATGAACGTCCATAATACCAGAAGAATCATGGACGCGTTACCGATCTTAAAGGGAAGGGTTAAAGGATTGGGTTGGGGGATTTAGGTCTCCGGATATCTCACCGTACGACACGCAGCAGCAAGCTGTTACTTTTCATAGAATTTCGCTGAGCCAGTGGTAACAACCATTGAAGCTATGTTTAGTAGCAAAAAGGACATATATCACTCACTCAATACCAAATTCATAACAAATCCGTGAAGATCAAAATACTAAAATGATTTTTACTTCCCATCGTAAAACATATTCGATCCGATAGAACCCTCGAGCACGCTTCAATTTGATTTATGATCTAACATTTGGTCACGGTTGCCATGGTGGTTGACAATTTGATTGTAAATATTGCTGCTTGGTTTCATGGACCAATTGTTATTAACACGCGTGCGGTCAGGGGTCTTAAACACAAAGCGGGTGTGCTATTAAATACATGTGCCGTTTTTGTAGATAAAGGGCTTCTGAGTGTTAGCAGTTTTTTTTTAAGTATTGATTATTTTTTATACTGAAGTATATTTTTTTATTTTAAGTTTGTTATATAAACCTACTTTGTTTCTTCTCTGCATCACGCAAGGTCGACTGTTGGAGAATGCCTTTGGCATTATGTCCGCCTTTATACATTTGTATATAAAGTTAAATAAATAAATATTTTTTTGCAAGTAGAACCACGCTGTAGACTGTTTTGTCTACAGCATGAATGGGCCGGTTCGTCCGGGACGTTACCACTGTCTCACAGAAAACCGACGTAAAGTAGCAGCTTGCTGCTGCGTTTCGTAAGGTGAGTGAGATATCCGGAGGCCCAAATGCCCCTCCCCTCCCAGGCCCTTAATCGGCCCTTTCCTTAAAGGTCAGCAACGCGCCCATAATTCTTTTGGTATTGTGGGCGTATATGGGCGGTGGAGATCACTTACCATCAGGTGACCTACATGCTCATTTGCCGGCCTATACTATAAAAAAATACAACAAAATATATACGCGTCAAATTGAGAACTTCCTCCTTTTTATGGATTATTGAGTTTCTCATGTCTTATTTTTTTCAGCTTTGTTGGACACTATTTTTAGACTGCACTTACCATTCGGTGAAGCTAAGCAGTACTAGAATAAATTAATCAATAATTTTCACTTTACCGATCCCCGGTATATGCGTCTAGGTAGTGTTTAAAGACACACCAACACTGTAGCCGATGCTAAAGTGCACAACACACGTCCACGAAAGTTTCTCGACGGTCGCCGTAATTGTCCTTGTTAATTGCTTCCTCACGGTTCGTTTAATGGATCCAACATTGCACGGAGCATGTGAACGTTCAGAAATTGTGTTTTGTTAAATATCACGGTAGAAGACAAAATAGATTTAAACTATAAACATGCGTTGTAGTCAATATAATGTAGGCACTCATAGCTAGTTACACTTACTGAGCGGTAAATGAATACCGAGTTAAGCAACCTTTGCGCGTCTATGGATGGGTGACCGCTTAGTGGTATTTCAACTGAGGGTCTCCGTGCTTCAGAGGGCATGTAAAAAGTCGGTCCCAGCTGTTATCAATTCACAGCAGTCGTTAAGTCAAGGCGGAGACCTTCAGGTGGCTTGAAAACTTGGACACTGGATTGGCCACTAAGCATTCGAAATAAATAGATAGAATAATATAAGACGGAGTAATTTTTTTATTATTATTAAAAAAACCGGTAATGGCTCAAGGAGGAGTGGTATGGAATGTCGAGCACACAACTTTAATTTTGAGAATGTGTATTCATTGTTAACTATCGCTCGCTTTAACGGTGAAGGAGAGCGGTCGCACAGTTGTACGAACGCGGTACGACTGCTGTGCTGAAGTCTCGGGTTCAATCCCCGGTTCGGATAAAAGTGATATTGGGTTTAGTACGAAATACTCAGTATCAGCCCGGAGTCTGGAATTTGTGCCCGCTGTGGCGATAGGCTCGCTCCATCACATCGTGGGACGGAGACACACTCGGCAAAATATGGGTGTGCTTGTTATACCTCTGTCTACCCATTCGGGGATTATAGGCGCGAATGTGTATGTACGAATGCGATTTATAAAGTGGCTATAAACAGACGAAAACAGTGTTTTAACTAATCAATGCTTAAAAAGCTTATAAGTAAGGGCCATTATCTTTAACTACATACATATCCATACGCACTCACGCCTGTAATCCCCGAAGGGGTAGGTAGAGATGTTATCAGTACACCCACATATCGCCGAGCGTATCTCCATCCCATGATGTGATAGGCGGTGAGCCTATCGCCATATTGGGCACAATTCCAGACTCCGGGTTGATACTAAGCATTTCATAATAGAAAAACCCAATATCGCTTTACCCGACCCGGGAATCGAACCCGAGACCTCAGCGTCATCCTAAGTCGTAACGCATACGCATTACAACTGCGCCACCGAGGCAGCATCTTAAACTATAAGTAAGAAATCCAAATATCAGAATAACGCACCAATGTTCTAGAATAAGATTTTGACTTAAACCTTCAACATAACAGTATCAAGAATGCTACAAAAGAAGTACGTATTTCTAATCAGTGTTCAATCTTACGACGTCTGACGCCGTGCAAAATCGTTTACCGCGAGTTTCTCACTAGATCGACATCAGAAAAACTGACTTCTATACAAACTTGCTGGAATCGACAACAATTTGTACTTGTTTGTTCCAACTTTACAGATAGCTAGTTGCAGGTGATATCGAAAATATAACACTGTTCCACAATGTCCAAATAAACGTTTCTTAATAAATAAAATATAAGAGTGAGTTACTCGGTGGCGCAGTTGTAATGTGTACGCGTTACGATTAAGGCCGACGCTGTGGTCTCGGGTTCGATCCCCGGGTCGGGTAAAGTGGTATTGGGTATTTCTATTACGAAATGCTCAATATCAGCCCGGAGTCTGGAATTTGTGCTCGGTATGGTGATAGGCTCGCCCCCTATCACATAAGGGACGGAGATACGCTCGGCGAAATGTGGGTGTACTGATTACACCTCTGCCTACCCCTTCGGGGATTACAGGCGTGAGTGCGTATGTATGTATGTATAAGAGTTAGTAGTGAGTGGGTGGTAGAGCCACACTGTAGACACTTGTGTCTACAGCATGAATGTTCGGGTCGTTACCACTATCTCACAGAAAACTGACATAAAGTAGCAGCTTACTTTGGTTCGTACGCTGAGTGAGATATCCGGAGGCCCAATTCCCCCTCCCCTTCCCAATCCCTTAATTATCCTTTTCCTTTAAGGTCGGCAACACACCCATGATTCTTTTGGTATTGTGGGCGTACGTGGGCGGTGGAGATCAGTTACCATCAGGTGACCCACTTGTTCGTTTGTTGACATATGCCATAAAAAATATGTATTTAAGATCAAAATACATCAAAGTAAATTTATAGCCAATAGCGTATGTCAACTTGGTTCTTTCTCTCTGCCTAGCATTATCCCAGCTTAATGCCAGGATCCGCCTTCGCGTACTATAGTTTTGACGGTATTTAATATTATATGGGACGACCTGATGTCAGACCCCTACATCCCGCAACGGGAACCAAGTTTCACCATTGCTTCTTCCGTCAATTAGCAAAGTATACCACATGTAGGTGAAGTTCACTATGGGCCTAAGATTTAGGTAGTCCATTTACACTCTATTTTCTGAATTGGTTGTTTAATGTGTTTTTTGGCGGATATAATTTAAAGGGAATTTGTAAAACAGGCCTTTAAATATAGTTGGTTTTAAAATATCGCCTAATCCCCTTTTGGAATTGCAACTCTAAAATCACATCATTTTACGCACATTCAATATAATAAATAATACTAGCCCTGTATTATACACGTCCCACTGTTGCGCACGGGCCTCCTCTACTGAATGAGAGGGGTTAGGCCTAAGTCCACCACGCTGGCCTAATATTGATTGGCAGACTTCACATACCTTCGAAATTCTTATGAAGAACTTCTCAGGTATGCAGGTTTCCTCAAGTGTTACCTTCACCGTTAAGGCAAGCGATAATTATCAGTTAATACACACATAACTTAGAAAAGTCAGAGGTGTATGCTCTTGAGGCTGGTTTCGAACCTGTGACTTTAGTCTCGACAGTCCGTACCATCGACACTGAGCTATCACTTCTTTTTACATATATGACCAAAGTTTCATTTCAAGAACCACAATAGAAACATTTTCCTTGAAGTTGTTATCGAAACTTTCAAATATTTATGAATAAGATCCAATGTATATTATGCAAGGAAACTCTGGCCATCCCATGGGACAATCCACGTGCAATGATAAGACAACCGCAGTCTCAAAATGACTGGAAATGGAGTTACTTATACGTTAAAGTGCACTCAAGTGTTAGATGGAATTTCAGATAGTTTGGGTTGCGGATTTCAGTTAAAACTACTATCTTACTTTGAATATAATTATTTCATAAACAAGTTCAATATCGATAGTGAACTCTTTGTGCCTTGGGAAATTCGTTAACTAGAAAATTCTGGATATATTTTTTATGTTTATTAGTTTGACTGACGAGACGAGCAGGTCGTTCGCCTGATGGTAAGCGCCACGCTTGCTCATAAACAGAAACAACGCCACACAGAACGTTAAATAAAAGCACTGCATGTCACTAGACTAGGCTCGTCAACCCGAGACAAAAGGTGTTAAGTCTCATAATGCCCAGTAATATCACTGGCTTCAATGTCCTTCAAACCGGAACACAACAGTGCTTACACACTGTTGCTTGGCGGCAGAAATAGACAAAGCGGTCGTACCAACCCACCCGGCCTCTCGCATACGAGGGACCTACCACCTTGTAATGGATAGTTCAGATGTCTAATATTGAGCAATTTAGAAGCCAATAGATGGCTTATAGATTCAAAAACTGACCTCATTATAGTACCTTCATCATCATAGACAATACACCCAAGGAAGCAGTAGATAAAGTCCAAATACAATCTTAGCCCGGACTAATAATGGCGTCTAAAAGTAAATGAGTCAAATAAAGTAAGTATATTAAGATTTTTGTGATAACTATATCATCACAAAAACCTAAATGTACTATACAGTAACATAAGGTATCATTTACAAAAAAAAAAAAACATCACGATGTTGAGAGACCGCAAGTCTATGAGTGAGTGGACTGAGTGACCACATAGTATTTTTGAAGTTTTAGTAACTAAAAGGGTTAGTAGAATTCGTAAAACGCATATTGGAATTTGTAAAGAATCTATTAAAAAGTTATACAATAAGTGTGGTCTCTCAGTTCTGAAGGCCAATTCTCGTAATTTTATACGTTTAAAATATCATTCCGATCTAATCTCAGCGTCAAGAAAGTTGCAAATGGCATTCGCTTAAACCAATAATCAACGTCAAATGCACCTAGCATTAGCAGTAGCATTATACCTTTTTGGCTTTAATCAACTTTTATTCTACATTCAATCTCATTACGATTTATGTTCACATTTGACGTTGATTATTGGTTTAACAGAAGGCCATTTGCAACTTTCTTGACGCTGAGACTAGATCGGAATGATATTTTGAACGTTTAAAATTACGAGAATTGGCCTTCTGAAAATGAACCATGAATTTACAGGTGTGCTGTGTAGTTTCTAATCCCACAACAGCTGATTTGTCTTTATGGGATCGATACTAAGTATGTGGCTGTTGGGTATATTTATTTATTAGCTCGTTTCTATCCTTTTTTGAGTATACGCATTTGATAATTTACAACTTAAAAACATCAAGCTACTTTCGCTGGATAATTTATATATCTTACTCCTGCCTAATTATAATTTATTTCGTTTTATGATAAATATATCATTCCAAAAGACGCACAGAGCTTTATAGCTTGGAGACTAAATGCGAGCCATTGTTGAACCTGGTTCACAGGAGCTACAGTGGCAGGTGTGTGGGCGGTATAGTGCGGGGACTTTCTTTGATAGCTTCAACTGAAATATCTATAATGATATCCAAAAATACTTCGTCATTTGTTATTAAAATACCATTTTTGGAGTTGTTTGAAGTTTTATTGTCGATCATGAATATTATATTAAGAGGCTTACGTTTGCAAACCGTAAGTTATGATGAATAACTTCTACACTTTACTAGGTGGTAGGTCTCTCGTATGCGACAGGCCGTCTGGGTAGGTTCCACCGCTTTGTATATTTCCGCCGCCAAGCATTGTGTAAGCATTGTTGTGTTCTGATTTGAAGTGCATTAAAGCCAGTGAAATTACTGGGTATTATGATACTTAACCATCTTGTATACTCGTATCGGGGTGATGAGCGTAGTCTTTCAGCCGTCCAAAAGCCGCCCAGCCAAGTTGTATTCGCCTGTAGATCTCTTTTTTGATGCTCTTTACCTAAAGATAGAGTATTACAGGGTCACAGCATACCTGTATCATATTGTAATTAGCGAACAATTTCAATAATAATAATCTGAATCCTACGCTAATAAGTTTGAACGCCACGTGTCCAAATGATAATTATGTTGATTTATTTTCGGGATCAATCTGTTATTACGGATTGAGTTTTTTTTATTGAAATTCAGCGTAAATTAATAATCTACAAATAAATATCATAGAGTGGCCATATTAGAGTGGCACAAAGAGCCATGGAGCGCTCCATGCTCGGTGTCAAACTACAAGACCGAGTTCGCAATGTGGAAATCAGACGAAGGACTAAGGTCCGAGATGTCGGGACCACAGTTGCGAACCTGAAATGGAGTTGGACAGGACATATGGTTAGACGAAGTGACGGCAGGTGGAGCAAGGCAGTAACGGAATGGTGGCCGAGACAAGGTAAGCGATATGTCGGTCGTCCGGCGGCGAGATGGTCCGACGACATTGTTAACACCGGGGGTCAATATTGGAGAAGATTGGCGCAGGATCGTGGTGAATGGCATATAAAAAGAGAGAAAGATGAGAAAGGCTGTGAATGATGATGATGAAATAAATATCACGTATAAGTAAATTGATGTCCACAAAAAACAAATGAAAAGTCAATCAGCGATGAACGCTGGCAACGTTGCGACAAAAGCGCATCGTCACGCTTTTTTAATGAACTTCACTGAACATGATGTTTATGTCATCGATATTGTATGCAGATAAGAATTTATCGAACACAACGATTTTTAAACGACACTATTAAACCTCAGCGTATTTTTATTCAATTTGTTCATTATTTAACAATACAAAAACTTTATCAATAATTGAATAATAAACTAGTATAATATAGTATCGCCGACGCAAAATTGTTAAGATTTATTTTTAGCTGTTTAGTTTGTAGGTCAGTTTTATATTTTGGTGAAAAGGGTTTGTACCTATTTTTAGTGAAAAAATTCTTTTTGTGGATTAATTTCTTCTTTTTTTATAGTATAGGCCGGCAAACGAGCAAGTGGGTCACCTGATGCTAAGTGATCTTCACTACCCATGTACGCCCACAATACTTAAATAATCAAGGGCGCGTTGCCGACCTTAAAGGAAAGAGATAAGTAAGGGATTGGAAAGGGGAGGGGGCATTGGGCCTCCGGATATCTCATTCGCCGTACGAAACGCAGCAGCAAACTGCTTAACATCAGCATTCTGGAACAGTGGTAACGACCCGGTTGAGCCGGCCCATTCGTGCTGTAAGCAAAACTATCTACAGCATGGTTCTACCACTCATAAAAAATCCATTGCTCGGTACCAAGCTCTGCCATAAAATATATACACATCGCCTTGCCCATTCCACGTTCATATATCTTGGTCGCCACATATCACAGTACCCCTAGGTATTCCCGGTTCATAAATTATGAATCTCGCGACACGATACAATCTGGACCGATGGGAATATTATGCCGCGATCGTATCGCTCATGACTCTACATGAATGTGTTTTTCAAACTTTCGCTTAAGATAATATTTTTGTGGCACCATCAATTATTTTTGGACATTATGAAGCTGAAATAGTGTGGATGATTGATGTTGTTCTATTCTGTGTAATTAATTACTTTCGCATATGCATAAAGGTTTTTTTTGTCCCGTATTTCATTCATATCCTTCAAATCGAAACAGAACAGTGCTTACATACAAAGCGGTGGTACCACTCCAGACGACCTCAAGTACGAGGGACCTACCACCTAATAAAACCATAAATCATGCTAATGGTAACTGGCGTACTTACCTCTCCTCACCTTTTCTTATAATAATAATACTAACCCTGTATTATATACGTCCCACTGCTGGGCACGGGCGACCTCTATTGAATGAGAGGGGTTACGCCTTCGCAGGTTCGTAACCAACCATAAGAGCATGTACCTCTGACTTTTCTAAGTTACGTGTGTCTAATTATCACTTGCTTTAACATCGTAAGGAAACCTGCACCTGAGAAGTTCTGCGTAGGATTTTTTATCTTATGTGAAGTTAAACGTATGTGAAGTCTGCCGCATTAGGCCAGCGTGGTGGACTAAGGCCTAACCCCTCTCATTCAGTAGAGGAGGCCCTTGTCCAGCGTGGAACGTGTATAATACATGCTAGTATTTTTTTAAATATTGCTTGCCTTATCAGACTCATCGTGTCATTAGATACCATAATTCACAACTACAATAACAGGGCGGAAAAAGCAAAAAAAGATAGATTACCATAACCGCTAATAGAGCATGCTCCAGTTCTGGCGAGTTTTGGAGCCAAGCCGTTGAAATTAACCTCATTTGTGTTATTGAGTAATGTGCTCGTAAAATAAATGGTATCGCCCATTAACTACCACAGTTAGGTTTGCCAACGCTACATTTGGGTTTCTTAGATAATTTTTTAAATAAATATTATGTGAGTAAGAATCATTGCTTACATGCAACTTGCTGAAACGATTTCAAGATTCCATTTAAGATTAAAACTTTTTGCGCTTGAAATGTAAGAGAATTTGATTTTGTATTCACGTCAGTGGTACTGGCAGTCCAAATATACATTAGATGATACAAAGGTTATGTATAAAGGCGAATTTAATTCATAGTTATGTTAAATATCAATACATAGTATAAAATATTTATAAATATACTAGCTGTTGCCCGCGGCTCCGCCCGCGTGAATGCCTATTTCTAGGATTAAAGTAGTCTAGTCGCATCAAGCGAGTCTCGATCGTCCCGATCGGTGTGCGAAACGCGCTTGACAATAATACTAATGTCGCTATTAAAAAATAGGGGTTGATCGTAGAGGGTTGAAAATTTAGGGTTGTATGTATTTTTTAATACTGTATCATAAAAAAATAAAAGCAAAAAATAG
This sequence comes from Mimas tiliae, assembly GCA_905332985.1. Classification (NCBI taxonomy): domain Eukaryota; kingdom Metazoa; phylum Arthropoda; class Insecta; order Lepidoptera; family Sphingidae; genus Mimas; species Mimas tiliae. Next base: position 4,460,411 of record HG995262.1, on the reverse strand, counting down.
AAGTCTAAAAAATAAAAAAATAAATTTAGGGGTGGACCACCCTTAACATTTAGGGGGATGAAAAATAGATTTTGGCCGATTCTCAGACCAACCCGATCTGCACACAATATTTCATACAAATCGGTCCAGCCGTTTCGGAGGAATATGGGAACGAGCATTGTGACACGAGAATTTTATATATTAGATATATGGTATACTGCTTCGGTAGCGCAGTTCTAATGCGTACACGTTACGATTGAGGCTGACCCTGAGGCCTTGGGCTCGATCCCCGGGTCGGGTAAAAGTCGGGTTTACCTATTACGAAATGATCAGTATCAGCCCGGAGTCTGGAATTGTGTCCGGTATGGCGATAGGCTCGCCCCTATCACATCATGGGGCGGAGATACGCTCGTCAAAACTAGAGTGAACTGGTTAAACCTGTGCCGTCTCTGGTCAGATGATAGTTTGTATAATGTAGGGGGCCGCTAAGAAAGGATATTTGGCAATTTACATGCTAAGGGGACAAAAGGGGGGTTGAACGTTGAAAACGGGAGCGGAGCACTACTATGCTCTCGAGTGAAACCGCACAACATAGCTTGTATAATATAGATTGATTAATTTTGAGAAAACAAATGAGTCAAATACTTTGCCACAAACTTCTGCAATATATCAAGAATGTAAACTATGAAGAGATTTAGTAATAACAAAAACGGCCACGTATCAAAACTTTTGTAATACAGTGAAAATAATATTGCTGCGATGGTCATCATTTAATATCTCTAACCATTAGCAAGTTTTAAAGTATTTTTTATATTTACCGATGAAAGGTAAAATATTGCTCTTATATACATACATACGCACTCACGCCTGTAATCTACGAAGGGGTAGGCAGGGCTGTAACCAGGTAGTAGGTCACTCGTATGCGAGAGGCCGTTGGTACCATCGCTTTGTGTATTTCTGACGCCAAGCAACAGTGTGTTAGCACTATTGTACTCTCGTTAGAAGGACATTGAAGCCAGTGAAATTACTGGGCATTATTCGACTTAACATCTTATCATTACGTCTCGGCGTGACGAGCGCAGTCCAATGCCATGCAGTACTTATTAATTCAATGTTCTGTGTGGTGTTGCTTCTGTTTATGGGCAGGCGTGGCGCTTACCATCAGGCGAGCGAACTGCTCGTTCCGCCACTCAAGCTAAAAATAGAACCACATTTTGCCAAGCTTATTACCGCCCCATGATGTGATAGGGAGCGAGCCTACCGCTATATCCAACAAAATTCCAGACTCCGGGATGATACTAAGCATTTCGTGATAGAAAACCCAATATCACTTTTACTGGTATGTACACATTTTATCTTATATATGTCTGGTATATAAAGTTCAATGTATGGTGGTGGTAGGTCTATTTCTGTCGCCAAGCAGCAGTCTGTAAGCACTGATATGTTTCGGTTTGAAGAGTGTTGAAGCCAGTAAAATTATTGGGTATTATGAGACTTATGTGCGTTTCCACCATCAACCCCTAAGTTTATGTGAGCCACTAAGACATTTTAAGTATTAATTTTGTTTTCACCGTCACTTAAGGGACACTACTGTTTCTAAGATGGCCCTTAAACTACGTAAATACAAACTTAGGTACGGGATAGATTTATGGAGTTCCTTAGGTTAAGGGACCCTTAGTTACCCTACGTTGGTGAAAACGGGCATTAACTTCCCGTAACTCTGGATGACGAGTGCAGTCAAATAAAGTGTTGTGCTTCATAATTCAAAGATCAATGTGGTGTTGCCACCGCCCATGTACGCCCACAATACCAAAAGAATCATGGGTACGCTGCCGACCTTAAAGGAAAGGGATAATTAAGGCATTGGGAAGGGGAGGGGGTTTGGGCCTCCGGATATCTCACTTACCGTACGAAACGCAGTAGCTACCTGCTACTTTACGCTGGTTTTCTGTGAGACAGTGGTAATGACCCGGACGAGCCGGCCCATACATGCTGTAGACAAGTGTCTACAGCGTGGCTCTACCACTTAAATAAAATTAAAATAAAATATTGGGCAAGCAAAACAATAAAAAATAAAACGAAGCATTTATTTTATTCTCGCAACTTACGAAATTTAAATGCTCACAAATTGCGTTGTTTTACAAGTTCAAAATTATAAACAATAAAAACATTTAACAACTCCCAAAGTCAAATCGCAACTCGCAAGAAGAAACTGTAGTTACTATTTCTTAAGATATCAATTTAACAAAGCTTTTAACGTTTGTAAATGACGTTTTTGAAAGGCACTCGAGATTTAAATGAGGCGTTTCGCTTCACAATAACATTTTGAGACAAATTGTTGAATATCTCTGCAAAACATAAGGTCTTTACTGATTTTAGTTTAGGTATATAAGTTTAGCAGTCTTAAGTTTTTCTTTTGACTATGTTGAAATGGACTTTAAATTTAAACGTAAATATTTAATGACATGTTAGAAGTTTATAAGGTGGAAGGTCCCTCGTATGCGAGAGGCCGGCTGGGTTGGTACCATCGCTTTGTCTATTTCTGTCGCCAAGTAACAGTGTGTAGGCATTGTTTTGTTTCGGTTTGAAGGACATTGAAGGAAGTGCTGGGCATTATGAGACTTAACATCGTCTTGAGGTGATGAACGCAGGCCAGTGCCATGCAGTGCTTTGTAACTCAAAGTTCTGTGTAGTGTTGTTTCTATTCATGAATTTCTTCTATTGCGCTTTCCATCAGGCGAGCCATCTGCTCGTCATTCTAGCTAATAAAAAAATGGGGTGTGGCTGTGGACATGTATACGGCCGTGTATTGTACGTGAAAACATCTACGTAATGGGTAATATTTTCAATATAAAATACGTTATTTCAACATATATAATATTCACTGTAAAATAGTTTTACACTAATATTTTATACATGCAGTCGATAAATTTCGACAAGAGCTGCCGATTGAAACTTATACGAACGTCGTAGCTTCTCCGAGTCAAAAGTTTTACTGAATGGAAATCTCGAAACGCAATAAAGTGACCTCAAAATGGCGGCGCTCCCCTCTCCACCGCGCGCGATGCATCACAGTCCTCACGTAGCGTAACGAATTCTTTGATTCTTTAGCTATCCTGGTGTAATTAAATTTTTGGATGGAGATGATAGATATGTAGCAACACCAGACTGTAGTCCCCGATGTCGTTATCACTCGTTTTTAAATTGTCTCCTACTATGGAAGCAATTTTAAGAAAGAATTCTTTCTTTCTTAACTTAACTTAACTTAACAGAAACTTTTTATTGTTATCACGAAATAAAATAAATAAATAACTAACTAATGTAACAAGTTGCATGTCCTCACAATGACAATAGGTGGTGTGCTCAGCATAATGCTGTGTTGTGGCGTTTTAAAGACGTATTCACGTCAAAAAAAGGTGCACTGCTACTTTGCCGTGCTAGAATAAAAAAAAAAACAAAAATGTCCATCAGCTTTATACCAAAATCCAGTGAAAAGGATCGTGTTAACGTGAATTAATGAGATATAATTAATCAGGGACCGTTGAAAGCGATGTTTCAATTCATCGTGATTTATGACATCTGCGGGTAAATGAAGTAAGGAAGTTTGTTCCTACATTTTCCTGGTAGACATGACAAATTATCCTGTCTTAACTTATGTGACGTACTATTATGTTTTAATTATGAACATCAGTTATAATTGTACGATCTTAATGGAGCTAGTTAAAACTAGTGTTTAAAGTCCCATCTACATATAGGGATGATAAAACTTTATAACATAAAATAATGTGTAATTATTTCTTCAAATTTGAATAAGAGCACCACCGCTGTAGACTGTCGAATAGTACAAAACTTGTCATCCAAATCGGTCCACATTTGGCGGAGTTATGTGATCATACATGAATATAAAAATACAACATGTTACAAAAATGTGTGGTCACATATATGAGTAATTATATACACATTGATAGCTCAGTGAGGAGTGGTATGGACTGTCGAGACGAAAGTCGCAGGTTCGAAACCAGCCCCAAGAGCATACACCTCTGACTTTTCTAAGTTTATGTGTGTATTAATTGTTAATTATCACTTGCTTTAACGGTGAAGGAAACATCGTGAGGAAACCTGCATACCTGAGAAGTTCTGCATAAGAATTTCGAAGGTATGTGAAGTCTGCCAACTCGCATTAGGCCAGATAGACTAAGGCCTAACTCCTCTCATTCAGTAGAGGAGGCCCGTGCTCAGCAGTGGGACGTATGTAATACAGGGCTAGTATTATTATTTATTTTATACACATTACAGTTAGTGTTTATGTACCGGATCTTTTGAAAAACTTATAAATATATCACGTTAATTTTAATGACTCGTTTACCAAAATTGCTAAACTATCTTGCCTTGACTCATGTTTTAATTATGAACATCAGTTATAATTGTACGGTCTTGATTGATAAAATAATGGAGCGAGTTAAACTAGTATTTAAAGCCCCATGTAGAAGGAGAGAGTTTCTTGTACGACACAGGCGAGAATGTCACAGAAAAATTGTTTGCCATACTTACCTATTATTGGAATGAAGATTAACCTCACGTGATAGGACCCACTTAATTTCATCCGTGGTGCTTCACATCTGGCTTTTCCAGTAGTAAATGTCCTTGTGCCTGAGATTGAGATCTCCTTAGTTCATTATTTTGTCTCCCACTTTGCTATGATGGGAAGTGGATAATTATTATTTCCAACTCCTTCCTAATTTTCTATTTGATTAATTTCGTTGCGGGATAAGAACAGATTTGCATTTCCAGAGACTCGCGTCATTGCTCGGTGTCGAAATATGTGTGCCACTGTCGATTCTGACTTAGATGAGTTACAGTGGCGGGTGTGTGGGCAGGATAGTCTCTTATCAGAGAAAACAACTTTAAAAAAAATTCTGATGCCTCGGTGGTGCAGTTGTAATGGGTACGCGATACGACTGCTATACTTAGGTCTCGGGTTCGATTCCCGGGTCGGGTAAAAGTGATATTCGGGTTTTCTATTTCTCAATGCTCAGTATCAGCCCGGAGTCTGGAATTGTACCCGGTATGGCGATAGACTCATACAAGTGGTAGAGCCACGCCGTGGACAGTTCTGTTTAGAGCATGCATTGGCCGGTTCGACCGGGTAGATGCCACTGTCTTACAGAAAACCGACGTAAAGTAGCGGCTTGATGCTGCATTTCGTACAGTAACTGAGATATCCGGAGGCCCAAATCCCCCTACCCTGGTATTCTTCTGGTATCATGGGCGTTCATGGATGGTGAAGATCCCTTAGCGTGACCCACTTGGTCGTTTTCCGGCCTAAGCTATAAAAAAATCTTATGTTTACGCGAATATTATACATTGAAATAAAACTAGTTTATACGGATTTTATCGCGGTCTCTCCCGTGACTACGAAGGCTGAAAAGCTTCCGAAACGTCGGGACTAAAATAAAAATTAAACCGCGATAAAATCCGTATAACCTAGTTTTATTTCAATCTATAAAAGGTTGTATATTTTTGCAAGTAACATCTAAGTGGACTACAAAATCCGATATCAAACCACTGATAAATGACTTCGATAAAAATAACTTCCAAACGGACCACCAAGTTCCACCCAAATCACATCGCCAAGGAAGTTGCTAACAAGATCAGGATGATCAAAGCGACGGCATAACCTAATAAAACAACTATTCTGATACATCGGAAACTCCACTAACTTTACGATGTTAACAAAATGAAGCAAACATCTCCCGATGCCATCTTATTAATAACATCAAAGCGCAGAGCAAAAAACACTTTTTGTAAAACGTAAAACAACTGTAAACACTTAATACTAATGCTCTGAATGATACTTTAAATAACTTAAGTACGAAACAATTTTTCGAACCATAAAATACCACACTAATACGAGTATTTTTTTATCCACTCCTGATTTATTTAAAAAACAACTATATTTTGTAGGTGTTAAGAAATACATTTCCGTGAAATCCACGTAAATCTTTTTGTCGTTGTTTTTTATGCAGACGGGTGACTTAAAAGCGTTCGAAAAGATTAAAGACAAGTTTTGAGGTGAATGCGTCTTTAAAATTGCTATAGTGGGAGGCAATTCAAAAACGAATGATAACAAAATTGGGGGATACAGTCTGGTGTTGCTACATATCTATCATCTGCATCCAAAATTTAATTGCACCACTAGATAGCTAAAGGATCAAAGAATTCGTTACGTTAAGTGAGGACTGTGACGTATCGTGCGCGGTGGAGAGGGAAGCGCCGCCATTTTGAAGTCATTTTTTTTCGAGATTTCTATTTAGTATAATTTTTGACTCGGAGAAGCTACGACGTTCGTCTAAGTTTCAATCGTCAGCTCTTGTCAAAATCTATCGATTTCAGATATAAAACATTAGTCTAAAATACTTACAATTAATATATATATATTGTTAAAATAAATACGTACTTACACGTATTCACGTACAACACACGGCCGTGCCTATAATACAGCAGATTTAGGTTTCGTCAGATCGAGCCGAATATTTCCATTTAAAATTTTCTATTCTAGATAGTAATGAAACATTAAAAAGTATTGAAAGAAATGTATTAACGTTGAGGACTAGATTTTTAATCCGGCATATACAACGTGTTATAGAAAGGGGCGGGCAAATTTAAGCAATGTATAGTGTAGGGTATAAGTATTTATCTCCCATAGTACCAAATCCAAATGCATTGCTAGTACAATAATTATAGAATTTTCTTTTTTATCGAATGAGTAACATGTCGATATCGACTTTCAACTTTGGACAACACTAAATGATAAACAATGATACTACAGACCTCCTTTCATTTAATTATTTTATAATTAAAAAAACATCAAACAGTTGTCAAATGTCAATATTTATTTGACGCAGTCAGTTCGGCAAGTTCTGATTTTATAAAGTATGATTACGATTTTAAAAAATATGTTGTAATTGTCTAAAAACAAGTATTATTTATTGGTGTAACTGATAAAAGTTTTTAAAAGGATCGTCGACTGTAATAAGCCAAATTCATAGATGGAAGACCCGTGAATGAAGTCTTTAACATGCTTAACTTCTAAAGGATGGTACCTATTTGTCTTCAACACACAATCTCTTTCAGGTGTTAATTTGTGTTTAAATTACAAGTTACGTACGTATGTCCGTAGAATTACGTGCATCTTATTCAAGTTTATTAAAAAGTGAGTATCGTTCATAATAATTAACAGTGATGTCATCAATCTGATCGATCTTAATAAACGAGTGATTAAATTTTACGTGAAATTTTCGGATGTCTTGGTTTTGAAAAGATCCGGTACATAAGTACTAATTGTACGGTGTATGTAATGACCCTAAAATATGACCACACCTTTCTGTAACACGTTGTATATTATATAAATAATAATACCACTAGCCCTGTATTATACACGTCTTTTTATATAGACAATATATAGGTGCAAGAAGTTATAAGCATTACCATAATTAATCACACGAAAACAATAAACACAAAATCAGTCTTTGACAGCCTTCGCGGCGCAGTGAGTAAGTTGCCAGCTGTTAAACGAGAGACTGCGGGTTCTATCCCCGCACAAAAAAAAGTATCTGCGTGATTGTTTACATTAACTATGTAATATTGATGTAAGGAAACATAAATTAAAATAGCAAACGTGCGACAAAAAGTCGTCGATTTAAAATTGGAGCTCGTCGACCATCTGTCACAGCACCGTACGTCATTAAATAACCGTTTCACATCTCAATAATTTACACGAAACCGACGCACGTTTTTAGAGTTTTCAAACATCTAGTTTCCAAAACATTTAGTTTGGAATTCATGGGTTTTTAAAAATAAATTTAGTTTTTTCATTTCGGCTTGTGTGTGTTTTAACGACGTGTTTTTATGGAGAATTAATCCGGAGATTGAATGGTGAATGTGGAATAATGCTACTCTATGTTGAAAATAAATTTAAATTTACTTCACGTGTTATATTGATAAAATGCGTGGCTGACAGATGTGAAAGAAAAAACCCTTACAAAAATATAACATAATAGAATGATGTATTCATAGAAATCTAATAACATGGGCTAACTGTAGCAGTTCATCTGCCACTTCATCTTCGAGAGTGGAAGACCAACGATGTAGATAGTTATGACTACAGCACAAATGGGCCGGCTCGACCGAGTCGTTACCACTGTCGCACAGAAAACCGATGTAAAGTGCTGCGTTTCATTTCACTCACGCCTGTAATCCCCGAAAGGGTAGGCAAAGGTGTAACAAGTACACCCGCATGTCGTCGAGCCTATCTCCGTCCCATGATGTGATAGGGGGCGAGCCTATCGCCATACCGGGCACAATTCCAGACTCCAGGCTGATACTGAGCATTTCGTATTAGAAAAATCCAATATCACTTTTACCCGACAAGGGGATCGAACCCGAGACCTCAGCGACAGCCTCAGTCGTAACGCGTACCCATTACTACTGCGCCTCCGAGGCAATCCACAATAATTCATACACTTAAATCGGCAAGATTGTAAAATAAATATTTTTGATTCCGGCAGGTTCAATTAAAAAAAGTTCAAATGCGGTATTTATTCTATGAAATGATTTTTAAATGTTTATATATAAAACTCGATGAATCAAATATCAACAGACTAAGAGCAGTAAATGAAATAGGAATTTTGCAACTGCGCGGTTCTTCACATCGCTTAATTGCGTCTGAAAACACAACTTCGGCCGTTTATCAAAGTCATAAGCCAGCGGCTACATGTTTTATTTTTTGTTTATTCCACCATCCCGTTCGGGACGACAGAGTGTGTTATGACCCAAACTTCCATGATATAAAGACAACAAATGCAAAAATAATAGATTTTCGTAATATTTTTTTATCAATACTACCTTGGTGACGCAGTTGTAATACGTACGCGTTACGACTGCTGTGCTGAGGTCTTGGGTTCGATCCCTGGGTCGGCTAAAAGTGATATTGGGTTTTTCTATTACAAAATGCTCAGTATCAGCCCGGAGTCTGGAATTGCCATTCAGAGGATCTAACCGTAATCCGAATCTAAGCATACCAATGAATTGTTACAATACAATAGTAAATAATATCCTGTATGACCTGGGAAATGTGCATCGGTGTTTACACATTGCTGCTTGACGGTAGAAATAGATAAAGCGGTGGTACCTCCCAAACGGCCTCTCGCATACGATGGACACACCACATAATAAAAGTTAACATTTTCCAAATACATTACATACAAATCGGTCCAACCATTTCCGAGAAACCATTAACATTACAAGAACTGCTTAAAGTATAGAATAATAGTTTTAGATGAGCTATGTAAATCCTAGACTTTTTACTCGCCTGTCATACAAAATCTTTGCAGAGATTCCACGAACACCGGCGCGGCGCGGCGTGGCGACATCTGTGCGCATTAATAAACGTCAGAGGACTGTGGTTACATGGAGCCATTGTTATTAAATTTATTCTCAACTACATTCTGCCTGCAAATTCGTTTGCGTAGACTACAAAACATGTAATACTTTTCTATACAAAAAGCCTAGCAAGGAGCGGTACCGACTGTCGAAATGGAAATCGCAGGCCGAAACCAGCTCCCATGACACATACCTCTTTCTTTTTAACCCCCGAAAAAAGAAAGGTGTTAGAAGTTTAGCTCCTTTTTCTATATGTGTGTGTATCTGACTGTGGCATGGAAGCATCTAAATGAATAGACGAATATAAAAAAGCTAGTTTAGTCAAAAACACAATAGGGTAGTTGACTAGATTTTTTTATTATATAAATCATTAAGTTACGTTACTCAAAATCTATTGCAGAAAGAATTTTATAAATCGGGCCAAAAATAAAAAGGTTAGAAGCCATTCAAATCCTGTAGAAGGGGTAATTGTCAAATGACAGAAGAGGCAACCTTTGACGTCACTGTGTAAAATGTTCATTATGGTGCACGCGTGCAAGCGAGATAGTGCGATATCCATACTACGCACCAACTTTTCCTCATACTAACATTTAAATTCATAACTGCGGGCACATTTCTGAACCAATTTTGATTGTGTTTTAATAAAAGGGTTTCTTTTGCGTATCATTTTCTGTTGCTTAAAAAATAATGTATAAAATTCAATATAGGAAACTACCCTATTAACACAATAGTTTCAACAAAATCTGATCAGCCATTTAAGGTATAGATATATCTTTGTAATTGACATTAGGTGATTTCAATCTATTGTATAGTAAGACTGCTGAAATGAAAACAGCTGGTTCGATAGACGCTCCAGGGCACTGCCTCTTGCTTTTCGAAGTTAAGTGTGTATTCATTGTTGAATATTATTGTTCACTTTAAGGCGAGATCATACCTCAAATCCAAGAAAAACACTATATTTCTACTCTGAGTGTGGTGAAATGCATAAACTTGTAATGACGCAAAAAATACAGTTTGTAGAAAAAGTTTTGAAGCAAAATTCCAACCGAATGGAATTTTGAAAAGTAGTTTAGTTTGCCATTATAAAATATCTAATTAAAAATAAACATTGGTGTTGGAACTCTGTTTTTTAAGTGATGACTATTTATGTCAAAATTAGTTACATATAGCATTTATCTAAAATGTTAACCAAACAAATATTACATTTGTTTATGTTTTAATTAACAAATCTAAGAAAATCCTCCAAAACTCCCACCGTCAACTCACAGATGCTATGCAATTATGAACGTTATTCTATTCTGTTTCAAATCGTAGACTTAAGGAATCATGCATATCTGAAGTCTACCTGAGAGTCGCTATTTATTAAACGATCTTTGTGGAGTAAACCTTCTGTACTTAATACCATTACGATATTCTGTAGAATTAACCGCAGACGAATTTAAGTATAAAGCCTTTACTTCAACGTGTGTCATTAGAATGATAGAGATGAAGGATCTTAACCCCGTCTCGAGCTTTAACTATAGATACAATATGAGTAAAATTAATGCGCTGCTTCTTAGTCTATTTGCAGAAATACGAATGATGGTAATCAGAATGTGGTAAAGCGATGCCGTAGACACTTTTGTCTACACTATGAATGGGCCGGCTCGAGTTAATACAACTATAGAAAATAATGTGATGTCAGCGAATGAGATTTTCAGAGACTCAGCTTTTCCGTCGCTTCCCAATGCCTATTCCTTTCTTTTGAGGTTGGAATCGCATCCATGATCCTGATAGTCGTAGGTGTTTATCAAGATAAAGATCACCAGAGAGCTTAGCATGTCGTCGCTTAGCTAACAACAACGCCCAAGTTAAATTGGCTTAGTTTTCAGGAAGGACAAATAACGGAATATTTTCTATGAACATGTGTGATGTAACCAATGAGTAGCACGGTGATAAACACTTTGAATAACGTGCTCTGATCTGATTATCTCTATATCGAAGCTAACATGATTGCTTAGGATACTCGACTCGTTATGTCAGAAGTAGAGATAATATAGAGAAAATAGTACCCTAATATCATGACGTAATTTTATCGAAATTTGCCACTTTTACTCAAGTTACTTTTCATGGATAGTTATCTCTCACACGCGCGCGAGGTATGTCGTGTTACTTAAGCTAAACCCCCAGATAACAGTAGCTTGTTTGCCTGCCTCTACTTTGAAAAATAATAGGTCCTATCTACCCCGTGTCATACTGGCATGATATATTATATTTATGTTATTCTCGTATAAAAATGTCGCACAATTGTTCCCGCCATAAATTCATGAACCTAAAAAATAATTTAAAAATTTTCATGTTTATTGAACAACAATTCATGTACCACAAAAGTAGCTTTTACAAAGAGAACTGATGACATACAAAAAATAAAAATATTAATCGATTCCATAGTTTTCCGCAACAATTATCGCTGCTTTTGTAAAATAACTCTTATTACAATGCAATAAAGTGCATTTCAGACGGCACCGTGTTTGATTTTAAATCGTTACGGACGAACAGAATTCAAATGGGCAGTAACACTAACCAGAAACGTGCGGTTAGTCATTTTGTATCTTCAAATTTATTTACGTACATGAGAAGAGCTCAGCACCATTATAACCATAAAACGTTTTAAACAAAAATATAGGTACGCTTACGCCATCCAGTATTGCCATTGAGGGAAATTCTCCTTTCTAAGGGGAATTTCGGGCCCATGTGGGTAAAAAAGAAATGCTACAGGTAGGGGCATTGAGGCGAATTTTCTTTGATACTATATGTGACTTATTTAACAACTCTGAAAATTAACCTGTACCAACTAAGACTTTTTATTTTTATTGCCGGAGATAGACAGACGACCGGGCAGCCCACCTGATGGTAAGTGGTTACCGCCGCCCATGGACCTCAGCAATTCCAGAGCACAGCCAGGCCGCTGCCTAGCTCGTTGAGGGGAATTTCAATACTAAAAGGGAGATTTTTCGACATATGCGGGGTATTTTCAATATTAGTTCTGGCAACACTGTTGGCACCTCGAAATTAATTTTCATTTTTAATCTTCTAGAATAGCTTTAATTCTTTGTAATTAATTCAATTAATTTATGTGCGTGGGGCGATCTGCACGATGATTGCCAAGTTCAGTACAAACAACTTTTAGGGATGTCGCGTCGGCATCGCGTCATTGTCCTTAAAAGAACTGAGCCCAAACGGGTACAGAGTTCTATAGCAGTTTCTTTATAATTGTATTATGATAAAGTATAAAAATAATATGAATTTTAAAAAGATAAATAGTAGATCGCCTCATTGATCTAGAGGTCCTTACCCTATATGGCTCAGAACCGTACCAGGCCGGGCAATCACAATATGTTTTTGGGTTTTGGTTTCGAAAAATCACGCAAGTATTGTCTATCATTGGAGTTTGTGCCCTTATGACGATAGGCTTGCCCCTTATCACATTATGGAATGATGATAAGCTCCGCAAAATGTGGGTGCAATAATTACACCTCTGCCTACCCCTTCGGATATATAGGCGTGGACTTAGTTTATATTTATTCTTAATTATTGTAAACCTAAACACGCTTTCAACATTAACAAAAAATAAGATGTTAACACGTGATAGAATTATATTACTTATACTTTCATCTTGAAATGAAATAGTTTTATTAATCATATAAGCCTCGGTGGCGCAGTTGTAATGCGTACACGTTACGATTGAGGTCAACGCTGAGGTCTCGGGTTCGATTCCCGGGTCGGGTAAAGTGGTATTGGGTTTTTCTATTACGAAATACTCAGTCAGCCCGGAGTCTGGAATTTTTGCCAGGTATGGCGATAGGCTCGCCCCCTATCACATAAGGGACGGTAATACGCTCGGCGAAATGTGGGTGTACTGGTTACACCTCTGCTTACCCCTTCGGGATTACAAGCGTGTGTGCATATGTATGTATGTATAAGCAATTAAAATAACGCTTATGACAAGTCAGTACAAAATAGAGAAACTTATGTATAGAAATCATATCCACTAATGTATACATAACATAGATAGCATCATCTAAATACACTGGGCAACTATAAATTTTACAATATTATTATTAAGGAATAGTCCAGAATTATTAAGTAGTATTATTATGTTTTTTTTTTATGGGTTGATATGGGCCATACACTTATAATCTAGAGACGATAACTTGGTTATACATCAGAGTTAATTACTAACCAGAGTCTAAGATTTAGCGTTATAGAGTCCAGCTATAGGTACATTAATTCCAATCAATCTAGTCTAACAAAGTAACAATATCGTTTGTTATTTCTTTTACTTATTTACAAGGGTATAGACCTACCATATAATAAGTCTTCACACACAGGTTAACCTTTACGTCCAATTTCTCATATCCAATCACCTGCTGTCCAAGTACGTGTTTTGCCAATTTCCTTAGGGATTAGTATTCGTTTACCCTTTTGTCCAAATGTTTGATCAAACATCACAGACTAAATAAATCACAATTAATAGATTTAGACTCTGGATTTGTGTGGATAAGTGTCAGTACAAATAATCTAATCTATGGGACGTTTAATTAATGATTTGGTTAGCGTGTAACGTGGCGCAATCAATTGGTATGTTTGAGTTTTAGCTGAATCAACATTTTGATACAGACTTACCAAATTTTTTTTTTTTTTTACTTAATGAGAAGACAGGCATTTTACTCACCTGTTAGTAAAGCACCATGTCTACCCATTGAAATAAAACTAGTTTATACGGATTTTATCGCGGTTTAATTTTTATTTTAGTCCTGACGTTTCGAAAGCTTTTCTGCCTTCGTGATCACGGGAGAGACTGAGGTGTAGGTCTAAAATAAAAATTAGTATAAACTAGTTTTATTTCAATGTGTAATATTCGCGTAAACCTAAAAAATCACCATGTCTGCCCATACATAGTATAAAAAACAGAACTTTGAATTGGAAAGTACTGCATGGCACTGCACAGCACTTGTAAATATATTAAGTCTCATAATGATCAGCAGTTTAACTGGGTCCATGTCCTTCGAACCGTAATACAACAGTGATAACACACTGCTGTTTCAAGAAATAGATAAAGCGGAGGTACCTATCCAGACAGTGAGATGTATAAGACAAGTCATGCTCTTCAAGAATATAGTAAGCGGACAAAAAACAAGCCCACTGAGTTTGTTTCGCCGGGTCTTCTCAAGCTGGGTCGCGTTTGGATCCGGTGGTAGTTTTAAAACAAGACTTCGGAGATACACATGGTCCGCATTCAATCTCCCTAAAGTTAACTATAGGACTTTGTATTTCCTAATATAAATTATTGAAAATCCGGACCTAAAACAAGCCCCCGGAGTTCAAGTAGCTGGATCTTCTCAGAGTTTGGGTCGCGCCGCGTTGAATCTAGTGGTAAATTAAGCCCACTGAGTTTGTTTCGCCGGGTCTTCTCAAGCTGGGTCGTTTTGGATCCGGTGGTAGTTTTAAAACTCGTGCCGTTTCGGTAAATGCAGTGGTCCATACCGACTCAAAATATTTAATAATTAATAATGGGACGTTTCCATATTACAAATACTGTTAATAATGTAAAACAAAAAGACAACAAATAAACAATTTAGTGTAATTGCCTAGTGTATTTGACGATGCTATGTATGTTATGTATACATTAGTTGATATGATTTTTATACATAAGTTTCTTTATTTTGTACTGACTTGTCATAAGCGCTATTTTAATTGCCTACATGATTAATAAAACTATTTCATTTCATTTCATTTCATTTCATATGAGAGAGCAATTACAAGTTATTTTATTTTTTTATTTTTATTATAATAAAGGAAAACAAACAGAAGCATACATAGGTACATATAGAGCTTATGCTAGATAGATGTAATTATATATGCTACCCACAACGTTCTCCTCAGGTTACATATTTTAGAGTTTAGATTAGTGGGCGGATGTTGTACGTCGAGTATATAACTATTTAAATTAAAAAGAAGATACAGAATCTTGAGTAATAATGATTAAAAAAGATAAGATAAATGATGAAAACTATGTAACAAATGATACAGAACTGACAATGTCTATGTTAAAATTGGAGTTCGTTTATATACACCTTAAAAATAGTTTTAGTGATTTTTGGCTTATGGTGATATTATGTAGGTACTTGTTAAGTTACATACTATTATTATTTCATCGATGAATCAACATCTTTTTTAAATTTACATTTATTAACATGCAATATGTCAATCATACATTTAAATTAGGTCTTTTATTTTTACCAATTTATTTTCACGTTTTATATTAAGGCGTCCACTTAAGTTTTGTCCAGGTTAATCAAATAATGGGCCTACAATTTCATAGCGTATGTATACAGTCAAATAAAGAAGTAAAATCCTTAACTATATCCTCTATCTGCTGCTTTGCTTAGTGGAAGAAATCTTAATATTCGTGATACAAAAACTGGTTAAAATAAAATTATAAAGTCTATCAAAACCACAGGAGCAGGGCTGGAAGTCGCTGCCAATAATTCACGGGCCAATAAATAAATTCAATCACGCCTTGCAGTCTACGGCAAGTGCAACTTTATGGAAATAGTAAGTGGTAATATCCACAAGACAGTAAATACGGACAGCAGAAAAATGCAGGCGATCTTATCTCTTGCTTTCTATGTAGTTGTTTTTGCACCTTTATGTTTAAAACCTTAATTGATATTGTCTACTTAGAGGTCATTAAATATTATATTTTTGGGATACGTAAATGAATCGATCTGTAAGAAACTTCTGTTGGTAGGGATGAGTCGGAGGTACATCGTAAGACCCTAGAGATACTTCTAATGTTTATATGCGTACAAGATATAAATATCCCCAGTAGTTATAAATACTTACAGCCCCACAACACCCAACCAATATTTGTGCAACATTAATATTTGTCTTGACACGGAGATCGAACTCGCGGCCTCTTATTTCACAGCCGGCTACTCGTCCGCTACGCCGCGGAGGTTGTATTCAATATGCTTTAAGAAATTACTGCATGGTAAATATTTCCTTATATAGCAGTGATAGCTCAGTGGGGAGTGGTATGGACTGTCGAGACGAAAATCGCAGGTTCGAAACCAGCCCCAAAAGCATACACCTCTGACTTTTCTAAGTTACGTGTACATTCATTGTTAATTATCTCTTGCTTTAACGGTGCAGGAAACATCGTGAGGAAACCTACATACCAGAGAAGTTCTCCATAAGAATTTCGAAGGTATGTGAAGTCTGCCAATCCGCATTAGGCCAGCGTATTGGACTACGGCCTAACCCCTCTCATTCAGTAGAGGAGGCGCGTGCCCAGCAGTGGGACGTGTATAATACAGGGCTGGTACTGTTTTTTATTTAAATATTTCCTTGCTATCGGTACATGCTACAATCGATTTCCTCCATAGTTATCGCCGTCGCATCGCGCTCTAGACGGGTCTGTATGAAGTACAGCAACAATGTTTTTGTTTGATGGAGTTGCTACTTTCCCTTCACTTCATATGATACATAATCACTGTGTTGTTCGTACATAGCACTCATTCATTTACATTCATACTGTAGATAGACAAAACTGTCTACAGCGTGGATCTATAATTTAAAAGTTTATGATGAAACAGATGCCTAGATAGCTGATTTTAATAAACTAAAAAAACTTTTAGCATATTAAAATCAGCTATAGCATCCAGAAAAAATAGTTGGTGTGAATATTTTTAAAAGTGCATTTATGAAACATATATTTATAGCTTAAAAAGATAATGGTATTCATCAATTTTCACATACTTTTATTTAACTTTACTTGTTTCTATTTATGTGTTAAATTATGAATTTTAAGAAGATGAAATTGATATGAAATTTAATACCAACTATTACTGCTGGTGCCATAAAATCTAGTATATTCAGTTATTTATTATTTGATTGAATGACGAGATGAACAGATCGCTCGCCTAATGGTAAGCGCCAAGCTTGCCCATAAACAGAAGCAACGCCACACAGAACTATACGAAGGACCTACCACCTAGTAAAATACTATTATTTATAATTGATTAATATATATTATTTATTAATCTAGAAACAGAAATGATGAACGATTAAGTTCAGCAATTCCAAAATCTGAACGTGATAAGGTTAGAAAGAGACGAAGTATAACTGAAGAAAGCGGAATCATAATGAAGTCGTTTAAAGAAGATACCAATTAAGTTAGATCTCCTCGGATAATTCCTAATAGCGTAGCAAATGCACCATTCAAGTATTCCATCCTAGTGGCCGCGCAAATAGAATTCAAGCAAGAAATTGCCTTTTTTATTTTTTTTACAAGAGACATCAAAGCGGGCGCGAAACCACGACTTGAAGCACTTGACCTACATCCCAGTGGGAAAATATTTTTCATTCCAAGGAAATGTACCTACAAACAGTTTATCTTTGAAACTCGAGTTGTTTGAAAACATAATAAAAAAAACTCCTTAGACACTTCGAGTAACAGCACGTTAAAGTATTTAGGTGCTGACTTTGAAATTTTATTACTTGTATTATTCAGTCTTATATGTTCATTGAATCTTTTATCCATCTAAGGTATTGTAAAAATATTGCCACTTTGTGCATGTTAAATACTGATTGATGTCTACTACCTAATGATTTCTGAGACCTGAGGTCCAGCACGAACCACAAAAGAATAAGTATTCGAATCGAGAACGCTAGCATTTGTATGAATTTTCAAACAATTTTTTACATTTCGATTCGAACACGTTTTCGAAAGTTGTTCGTGCTAGCCCCTCTGAAACTTTTATTTTTATAGTGTACATACATATTTATTCATACCAGAACTAACTTTTAGAGCGTATAAATAATGTATTTTAATTTCGGTAACTAGAGGAATGGCAATGTCGATGGCATAATTGTCTAAGGGACTGTATCTATATTAGTACTTGCCGTTGATCGCCTAAAAAACCTGGCTATGAGTTGGTCATTGTGTCCCAAAATTTCTGAAGGACTTGGCGACTTTAAGTTTAAACTGTATAGATTGGTTGATTCGCTTGCATGTTCATGTTCTACACCTAACTATACGAACAATCTGAACATCACATTCTTTGGAAGTGTAGCCTCTGGCAACACGAATGCAACATTATGTTACACAGTATGCAAATAACAGCTGGAACTATTATACGAGTATACTTTAAGAATCTTGTGGCCGACTAGGAAGAATTTCTATACTTTCCGGCGTTTTTGCCACAACTATTTTGGAATCAAGTTTAAGAACTCACGTGATAGGACCCAGTTAATGACATCCGTGGTGAAAGCACCAAAGAGATATGGCTTCTCGGCTTGTAAATGTCCTTGTACCTGAGGTTGTTACCTCTTTAGTTCATTATTTTATCTCCCGCTTTGCCAATGGAGGGAAGTGGACAATTTATATTTCCAACTTCTCCCTTACATTCTGTTTGATTCATTTCGGAACGGGACACAGGTAATTTAGCATTCCCGGAAATTAGCCGAGCCCCACTGCTCGGTATCAGCAAAAATGTGTGCTACGTTCCTCTTTCATAGCTGGTTTCCAGAATGATTAAAATATTAAAATTAAAAAATTATATACCACATTACAATTTATTTTCATTATCGAGCTCAAATCAGACTGTTCTATTCTTAAACATTGAACGGGTTTAGCACATACTAAATTATTCAACGAACCGAGATACATTACAATTTAATTTCCTAAATGTGGAAGCAAATTATTCCAAAACAACAGCTGCCGAAACACAATTATATTTAGATCATGTATTTTTAAATTTGAAATATGTATCCTTAGTTAGAAGCTGTAATTACAGTGTTGAATTTTGAATAAGGTCTTTTAACAATAGATCTATAAATTGCCTCCGTGGCGCAGTGAGCGAGTAGCCGGCTGTGAAGCAAGAGGCCGTGGGTTCGGTTCCCGCACCGAGATAAATGTTTTTGTTATCCACCAATACTTGTTTTGTGTCCGGATGTTTTCTTCCAAAAGGGATTGACGTCAGGCAGACGGCCGGTCGTAAAAACTAGAAGATAAATTTTTCTGTAATATTTGTTTGAAAGCATATTAAGCTAACCCAACTGGAATAAAGGCGGTTGGAAAAAGAAGAAGAGATTTTTTTGTCAGTTTTATCAGTAAGAAAAATACATTCACACGGGTAGTTCCGCGAACATACGCTGGTTACTCTTATATTATTCGTATGTACATTACATACGTTAAAAAGGTATAATACTGAATACGCCATCTCAACGTGCAAAACTTTTATAACATAAATTATCATTATTTTTGCTTCCCGCTGACGCGAGAACTTTTTGTTTTCATATACTTTTTCACTAACAAGAGAGAGGGATGTTATAAGCTTGACTCCTTTGTTTGTCTCTGTGCGCTTGTGTGTGGGACAAAAGTTGCAGGTTCGAAACCAGCCCTAAGAGCATATACCTCTGACTTTTCACATTCGTATTCGACATTCGTATATTCGAACTAGCCAAGTCAAACCTTAGGCTTTAATATATTATCCTAAGTTATAAGAAGAAATGATATTTTAAGTTGTTATAAAATATTTTATGTTGTTATAAATAAATTTGAGGACTGACCATTTGTTACCGGTGACCATATCAAACGACAGTAATCACTTGAATACCTAGTCTATTGGTTACTTTTACAATGTTACTGCTTTACAGACCACAAACCCCATGTCAGTATTCTCTAGAGACCGCTCTTCTAATTATAACTAAAAGAACTAGAACCGAATAGTAAACCAGCAGAGCTACCGCGTAATGAACTAAGTATATCGACTGAGCACTGATCTTAGTGAACTGGAGACTGTCTGACTGACTGCAGGCAAAAGACCCCCATTTATGGCGACAACCTCTTTTATACCATTTAACTACCCTTCCACAACTATATTGCATCATTATTATTATTTCAGTGTACCCAACGTTGCTTTCCCAGACACCCTCAATACACAAATAAAAGGAATACGCTAACACATTGAACTTGGCACCCATTTAGATCTCACTTCTTTAGTCATTGAAGTCAACAACCAAGGCATATATCATAAGAGATATATTTCTTGAGAGATATCCGGAGGCCAAAATCCCCTCTCCTTCCCAATCCCTTAATTATCCCTTTCCTTTAATGTCAGCAACGCACCCATGATTCTTTTGGTATTGTGGGCGTACATGGGCGGTAGGGATCACTTACCATCAGGTGACCCACTTGCTCGTTTGCGGCCTATACCATTAAAAAAATTATTAAACTTGGCTCTCATTTCACATTTATGTTTTTGATGGGATCCTTTTAACACAATATGTTACAGAAAAATTTGGCTTGTATTTTTTACAAGCAGCCGCCTGCTTGTCGTCAAACCTCTGGAAAGAAAACACCCAGAACCAAAGCAAATATTTGTGAATCACACAAACACTTGTCTCAGTGCAGGAATCTAACCCACGGCCTCTCACTTCACACTGAGCACAATTGCGACTACCGTACCCAATAATATAGTAAGACAATTGCATTGTTACTGCTCTGCAGCGTCTTTGGACAGTACAGTTAACACATAGCCTTTGACGGTTGATCACTTGACCCGATTAATATCAGTTAATAGCCCAATACTTACAAGTTAAAGGAAACTTTGAAAATTATTTCAGTAGTGATAATAAATACTAAAATAATTGGGTTTTTTTACATAGCATACAATTTTAATGTCGACTGACTACATAATAGATATCTGGGAGGCCCCGTGATCTCAAGTTGCAATGAATACATCTTAAGTTACTAAGGGATAATGTAGCTTTCTAATAGTGATTTTTAGAACTTGTTTAGTAGTTTCAGGGATAAGACCTTAATACAAATGAACCACAAAATTGATATCTGTGAGGCCCCGTGGTTAAAAATTACAATGAAATATAGCCTATGTTACTCAGATATAGTGCAGCTTCCCACAGTAACCCATCTACTCGTTTGCCCCATAATCTCTCTATTCTAAAAAAAAGTAACTGGCGCCGCCGCTGCCAAAAGCTTGTCACGCTATCTCCTCCGAAACCGCTGGGGGTATGGGGTCGAGACCGATACCAATCGATGCAGAATAATGTGGGGAAGAAAGTAAGATATGTCTCAAATTCGTCAAAGCCCCTATTTTTATAAAAAAACTTCACCTTTTAATGTACACCGCTTAACGACTGTGTTTTAGACCATATAACTAACAGACGATTCTCTTGAGGTGCGTTTACCATTGTACATTTAATCTAATTGAGTTAGCTCAGTACTTAGGGTAGGATGATTAAGGTGTACCACAGGGAGTTTGTTTACTATCATTAGCTTGTAGTAAATTAAAGGCTTTGAAATAACTTGAAATATAGGCTTTAAGTTTCATAGCTCTGTCTCAAGCGTGAATAATTTAAGTCACATAAGCTATTATAATTACATTTAAATTGTGTTTAATATTCGTCTTGTTTGAAATTACGTTTCGTGTAAGTAGATATTTATTTAAAAATGTTATTTTAATGTAATAATATGATTAGCGAAAAACTTTATATTGCATTTGCCTTGAAATATATTTGGAATAAACTTCCGAATACAGATCAGGGGGGCGAGCACGAACAACTTACGAATAAGTATTCAAATCGAGAACGTTAGCACTTGTGTGAAGGTTTAAACAATTGTTTGACATTTCGATACGAATACGTTCTCGCAAGCTATTCGTGCCAGCCCCTCAGTTTCAGAAATAAAATGTACAATAATTGAATAACATATTTTAACCGACGCAAAAATACAAAAAAGTTTTCATTTTGACTTTTTTTATATCATAAGCCGGTCACTTGATGGTAAGTGATCTCCTCCGCCCTTGTACGCCCACAATACCAAAACGACCATGGGCGCGTTGCCGACATTAAAGGAAAGGAATAATTAAGGGATTGGGAAGGAGAGGGGGATTTGGGCCTCTGGATATCTCACTCACCGTACGAAACGCAGCAGAAAGCGGTACTTAAATTCGCCTATCGTGCCTATAGAAGTTTCAGTGCAGTAGGAATTGATATTAAATACGATAGACTAATAGTTATTATTATTGCGATAGACTGTAGTCGTAATATAAATAATTCAGAAAGGCTAAATTGCGAAATCATGTAACATCCTGATATACCTTTCGTACCATGTTAGATTTAAGTGGTCCCAGACAGGACGAACCTTGGGCAAGCGTTTAATTAGAGAGGGCCTGACCTTTGATACATACGGGCACTGGGAATAGCTAATCAGGTATTACCGCCGACTCAAAACTGTGAGGCGAGCATGAACAACTTACGAATAAGTATTTGAATCGAGAACACTAGCATTTGTATGAATTTTCAAACTAATTTCTGACATTTCGATAAGAATATGTTTTCGAAAGTTGTTCGTACTGGCCCCTCTGTTTAGTTTTATTTTGCCTTCTAGTTTTTTGAGTCGGTTTTTTTAAATAGTTTATTATCCGCTCGCTGGCGAAAATGTAATGCGTTCGCGACTGAGGCTGAAGCTGACGTCTCGGGTTGGATCCCCGGGTCAGGTAAAAGTGTTATTGGGTTTTCTATTACGTACTGCTCAGTATCAGCTCGGAGTCTGGAATTTATGCCCGGTATGGCAACAGTTACGCCCCCTATCACATTCTGGTACGGAGATATGCTCGGCGAAAAGTGAGTGTACTGGTTATACATCTGCCTACCCCTTCGGGGATTACAGACATGAGTGCGTATGTAGGTATTTTATAATGAATACAAAAAAATAAGTGGTCAATTATCGATGTTTACTTAATTCCTAATTTTATGACGATACTGTTTTATTAGTTAGTAGCTTTTGCTCGCGGGTTCACATTTATAATAGTAGTTGGAACTAGGATTTACTGTATATATGTAACATAAGTCCACGACTGAATCCCAGAAAGGGTAGGCAGAGGTGCAAGTAATGCTACAAGCTCGCAAGGATATTTCTGTCCCATGATATGATAGCGGGCGAACCTATCGCCATACAAAGAGATTTCAATTACGAGCAACTCAACTGTATCACAATTTACGCTTCGAATAAATTGTGACCAATCTTGTATATCATATTACTACACCTAACTCTTTCGGGAGATGAAAATTGTCAGACGTAAGAAGTACACCTTTCCCTGCATTAAAGGTAAAAAGTACACCTTTATAAAATAGGAAAAGCGGAATAAAGCGACACTTACTAGCCAACAGTAATCAACCCCTCAGACGCATAGGGGGAGTACTCTTCACGCTTGCATAAAAGTGTTGAAATGAAATAATGTTCACTAATAACGTGAAATAACTGAGCACCATAATATGTAACCATATTCTGTTAAAAAAACTTTTGGTTGTACTGTAGTTTAATAGTCAGTGATTGATAACGCCGACTTAAAATTGTTTATTTTAGCTTTTTAACTTTTTGATGTGGTTTTGTTTATTGTTAAAAACTGTCTTTTATTTTTAGTGAAAAAAAATCAAAATCAGTGTATGCACCAGTGTAAGGTGGGTTTTAGGTTTTCTTCCCTGATTTCACCTTCTTAGGGGTAGTTTTTTTTAAATTAAAATGAGACCACCATCGCAGTGAACCCCATTGAATATAAAAGAATCATCCGATGCTCCACATTTACGAAAGTTATGCGTGACCATACATAAAAAATATGGATTCCTATTAACACGCATAAATATTTTTGCCATAATTTTCATTCGCATAACTGTTTTTGGCATAATCATCACTCCGCATAGCGGTCAAATGTCATAACCCCATATTTTGTTCGCATAATGGCTGTTGTCATAACAATCTGTAGCCCTAAAGACTTTCGTCGTAAACTTTCAATACATAAAACCCATTTTTTTTTAAAGCGGTAACTTAATATAATTGTAATGGTATAAGTATTATTAGATAATTTCACTGAACTATAGGACCGTGTGTCCTACTACAATGTGATGTCGACTTTTGTTTCTAACATTTCTTTATCTTGTGAAAATATTGCAGGTGTTAAGCACAAATTTAACTTATCATAATATTAATTAATTCGTTTTCTGATGGAATAATGATAATTGGAAAAATTATTCGTGTTGGATTGTATTATTTATTTTTACGAGAAACGTAATTTGTAAAGATGTTGTTATTAAGAAATTTCTCGTCAGATTTATTTATCTAATACATCTCGGCTTTATAAATAACTTTTATTTTCTGGGACTGTGTATTACTGTATGTGCTATAAATATGTCTTTTTTCGGTTTGAAAGCTGGTTTTATCAAGATAGTTCTTAGTTTTTTTATGTTTAATATTAATACTAGCCCTATATTATACACATCCTGCTACTCCACACAGGCCTCCTCTACTGAATGAAAAGGGCCAAGCCGAATGTGGGTTGGCAGACTTTCCTATGGAGATTTTCTCAAGTATGCAAGTTTCCTCACAGTGCTTCCTTCATCATTAAAGCAAGCGATAATTAACAAATATAATTTTGGGGCTGGTTTTGAAATTGCGGCTTTCGTTCGACAGTCTGTACCACTACTCGCTGAGTTATCGCTGCTTCCTGAGACTAAATCGCAGGTAAACTCTATTAACTCTATTAAATCGACGTAAAGTAGCAGCTTAATGCTGCGTTTCGTACGGTGAGTGGGTTATCCGGAGGCCTAAATCCCCTCCCCTTCCCAATGCCTTAACTATCCCTTTCCTTTAAGGTCGGTAACGCGCCCATGATTCTTTTGGTATTATGGGCGTACATGGGCGGTGGTATTCACTTACCATCAGGTGACCCACTTGCTCGTTTGTCGGCCTATACAATTAAAAAAAAGACATTTTTTTCATCTAAATCGGTCCAGACTCGCCAGAGACATCGATAACATAAATAATTAACCGTTTAAATCCCCTTACATCTATTAGAAACACATCTGAAACTGTTTAACGGCTGAACAGAATTTCATTAAGCATAGCTAGGAACTATCTAGATTAAACAATCTAACAAAAAGAGATACCAGAGGCAGTTACCGCAGACAGACAAAGTAGTCAAGCTTTAAACATCCCTTTTTTTGTCAAGGGTTAAAACAATACGCAATAAATTCAAAATCTCCACATTTAGTGGTCTTTTATTAAAACTTTTTAACAAATTCAAAATCAATATATTTATTGAATCCATAAAATGTTATGCATTATTGAGATTCCGTCAAAATTCTGCCGCCAGATCTATTTATTAGTTATTCGGAAAGCTGTTTTGCTAGAGTTTCATTTAACATCTTTTTTTGGAAAAAAGTATTTACCAAATTCGGTAAATAAAGGTGTATTAGTCTGTCATCCCCGATTTCACTCTGCAATCATTTCTTCAAATTTAAGTAGTAACACCACCGTAGTAAACTCTATCGAATACAAAAAGAATCGTCCAAATCGGTCCACATTTGGTGGAGCTATACGTGAACTAAGACATGAACATATATACAAAATTTATACAGAATTAAGAACCTGTGTTTTTGAGGTGGTTAAAAATGATTTAGACCGGTAGAAAAAAGCTTAACCCAAGGCGATAAACGCGGAACGCTCGCACACGCTTAGATATTTTGATGAAAAAAGAAGCCTAGAAACGTCGGAAATGGGTTTAGTACAAGAAATATAATACATCACGTTTGTATGTAATATCGCAAACACATCTTACAAGATGATATATGAACGAGTTACACGCTTCTTTAGTTTTATTTTGAGACTCACTGTATTATTTTGATCGTACAATTTTTTTACCTTTCGACTAAGATTAGATTAAGGACTACAGCTCTATTTAGACGGAGAGAGTTTCCTGCATGGCACAGGAAAATATAACTGATACTGACATTTAGGAAACACGTCATAAGATTATCGTTTAACTTAAATTATCTTTTAAATAAAAAGCAACGCATTCGAATCGGTATATTTGCTGAGACACTACGGTGCCATGCACACACAACCACACACACACACACACACACAGAGAGAGAGAGAGAGACACACACACAGAGACACTCACACGCATAGACACCCACACACACACACACACAGACGGATAATGGGGTCAATCCTATAACACTCCTCGTTGGGTATGTGTTTGGTCACCTCCACGTGTGCGGCGGGATGGACAATCCATGCGGATAAGTCCAAGTGGAGTGCCGATCCCCTACCGCCGGTATACCTGGGCAACAGCGAGCTACTCCCCCTAGGGGGTCTAACTCACTGTTGGCAAAGAACCTACCTAATCACCGGAATTTGGTCCGAAGAGGCTTCACCAGTGACCTGTGGCTATGTAGCAACAAAGGACTGGTAGGTTGTGACCTGTGGGTGAGTCAGACCGACCTCTCTGTCAAGGAGAGGTATGAGCCCACCTACGTCTTGTGCCGTGCGTAGTTGAGCGCCGTATGGGGGGATAATGGAATCCTGGAGGGTTGAGTCTACCATAGATCGG
Organism: Mimas tiliae; assembly: GCA_905332985.1. Taxonomy (NCBI): domain Eukaryota; kingdom Metazoa; phylum Arthropoda; class Insecta; order Lepidoptera; family Sphingidae; genus Mimas; species Mimas tiliae. The sequence goes on along the minus strand of HG995262.1, from coordinate 4,433,532 downwards.
GTTGTTGTTATCTGTGGGGACAACACGCCCTCTTTGGTCCGGCATTCCATCCTAAACGGCAGCCTTAGGAAATAGCCAGCCTGAGGTAACCGGCAGCAAGTACCCCTTAAGGGTCGCGGGCGAGGGTTGCAGAGTCATGGGGTGCGCAGTCGGCGGAGCGCGGAGCCTATGGCGAGTACAGGTCAAAACCTCGGCCTGACAACCATAGTCCTCCTCGCACCGTGCGGACTCGCTGCATCTCGGATTCTGGACCCTATACTCTCCGGGGTAGGTCCCGGTGCTCGAATGAGCATCCCCACTTGCGGACTCCCAGGAGGGTGGGACGCCACTGGAGAATGAAGCTATATCTATTTTTAACCATGGTAAAAAAGAGTACCAACAACCCCAAGCAGGCCGCTGCTTCGAAAGAAGCGCCCTACATAACCGTCGAACGGGTCGCGGCTTCCAAGGAAGCGCCCCGCCAGACACCAAGACCGGTCGCAGACGAAGCGCCCGGTTAAAAACCAACAACCTCCACTGCTCTCGCCCCCTCGGGGGCTGATGAGCAGATCTGGCAGGTAGCCCAACAGAAGCGTAAAACAAAGCGCAACCGCAACAAAGCCAAACAGGCCAACAAACTGGTCCAGGCTGGCAAGGGTAGGCGACTACCGCCCGCCGTAAGGCAGGTGGCTGTCAAAGAGCCGGCAACGGCTCCCGCCAGCTCAGTGCAGAGCGCGCAGCAATCAAACCGTCCTGACAGTAGACAGTCAAGTTACGCGACGAAAAGGTGACCCAACCCAGCCAGGGCGCGGAAGGGAAACCCAAAGTGCCACGAAAGGCCAAACGTCAGCGTGGCGCCAGAGGCAAGAAGGGAAACGCGGTGCCCCAGGAAACTGAGGGCCAGAGCAAAGTACCCAAACGCCCTCGCCCCAACGATACACAATCGCCTTTTAGAGGCGCGAAGAAAGCTAAGGTCTCCACCAGCACCAGTGTAGTGAAGGGGGGCAACTCATACGCAGACGCTGTCGTATTAAACGACCTCTTTATCGCTGTGAACCCTTCACCGACTTAACACCGGCGCAGGTGGAGAGCATCAAGCACACCTTGGAGACCTGCATCGAGAAAAATTATCAACTATGCAGTGATTACACACATAACTGGGGTGCAGCAAACGGGGCTCATACCTAAATCCTTGGGGAGGCTATATCCTACCAACCTTTGATAGCTGCCCCCAATGACAAGATACCCAAACAACACATCTTCAACAAGACGTACAAAGTCCAGCTTATTGAAGAACAATACGACTCGTCTGGAGTCCACGAACTGCGCATATATACCGATGGTTCCAAAACCAGACCAGGATCGGGCGCAGGAGTGTACTCACCCGAGATAAATATTAATATATCAACAGCCTTAGGGGAACATAGTTCTATTTTCCAGTGTGAATACATCGCCATCACGCAGGCTGCCAGAGCAGTGACTAGACGGAATATCGAAGATCATAAGATTCGCATAGTGTCCGATAGCGCTGCAGTGCTACGAGCCCTCGATAGTAAAACCATTCAATCCGGGCTCATACTAGAGTGCCACCAGGCACTGGAAGTGATAGGTAGTAACAACCAGGTCACTTTACAGTGGGTAAAGGGGCACAGTGGCTCTCTAGGTAATGACGCAGCAGACGAGCTGGCCAGAAAAGGGTCGGAACAGAGGGTGTTTGGCCCTAGTCCAATAGTTCCACTACCCTTTAATCAGCTAAGGTCATGGCTACGCCACAGAACGCTTGAACAACATGCAGATCAATGGGCAAACACCAGTGCGTGCAGACAATCCCGGGAAACGGTGCCACACCCGGATGCACGTTTAACAAAGCGCCTGCTATCCTTAGACAGGACATCCCTACGTATAATCGTAGGCAATATTACAGGACATTGCCCACTTAACAAACATTTATATGTTCTAGGTATAACCCACAGCCCCCTATGTAGGGGATGTCTGTCGGCTGATGAAACAGCTTCACACGTCATCCTAGAATGTGAAGGTGTAGCTACACAACGGGCGGAAATCCTCAACACACCGAGGTCACTCCGAGAAGCCTGTGGAGACATCAGGAGGATCCTGCGCTTCTGGTCGGAGTTAGGCTGGCTAGATCTCTAGCCGGCACAAACTTCACGCACAATGGCCCGACATTCAACGGGCTAAGTGCGGAGAAAAGGAGCCCACAATCAAAATCATCAACACTCCTCGTTTTTTATCAGAGATTAAAAAACTTCGAATGCAACTGATAATACCAGCGAACATCTACTTACCTCACAGTAGCACACATTCCGTTTATATTTCATAAAAAATAAACAAGGACTTTAATACCCATAAAAAACAGGGAGCAGGGTAAATGCTTATAAAGGGTCCACGTATCCATGTTTTTGCCGACTTAAATATTTCACCCACCATTTTTAAACGGTTTATATTGCCGTATAAACTTAATATTCATGTAAATCCGTCTCTTTCGGCTGTCACGCGGCGAGTGAGATGGACTGACAACAGTGCCTTCATAAATCCCATAATGTCGGTAACAGGTGCGTTTACTCGACATTGACAAAGGATTACCCTATCTCGTCGGTGGCTTGTTAAGAGATTTTATGTATCAAATTATTTTATGAGAGTTACGAGAGGCAGGATGTTTTGTCGAATTATTAAAGTTAACATTAATTATATTTGTATGTAAATAGGATTAAATTGGTAAGATTACATGTAATAAATAAATAAATACACCCGACAGTCACACATGTAGTCCTAACCCTAGACTAGGTTAACTTATAACGTAGGTATCAGGAACGTAGGTATCAGGAACTACGAGGGATTTAGTTCCACAACACCCAGACCCGAAACAAATATTTGTGGATCATACAACCATTTGTCTCGGAGCGGGAATCGAACCCACGGCCTCTCGCTTCGCAACCGGATATTCACCTACTACGCCACGAAGGCTGTCATAGTAGTGCTGTAATAGCACCTAATAACATACATACATCCTTTACATTACACATTTCAGTAGCTGTCTACTGACTAGCGCTTTATCTATTTCTGCCGCCAAGCAGCAGTGTGCAAACACTTTTGAAGAACATTAAAGCCAGTGCAATTCCTAGCCATTATGAAGTTAGAGCAGTGATAGCTCAGCGGGGAGTGTGTGTTGTCGAGACGAAACGAGACCTCAGCGTCAACCTCAGGCGTTACGCGTACACATTACAACTGCGCCACCGAGACAGTTCTATACGTACATAATACTCGGCTGATATTCGGCTCGGTGGAGAGCACTTACCATCAGGTGACCAACTGGCTCGTTTGCTGAGCTATCCTATAAAAAGGAGACTAAGAGGTATGCAAGGATCGTAGCAATTGTAAATCCGTTGTCTCTGCCTACCCTTATGTGAAATAGGCCTGAATCTATATGTAGAATTTCTAGTTACTATGTATTCTGTACTCTAAAATCTGATAGCATTGCTAAATTTGTTAAACTTGCGATCCAATTTCACCAGATTCGAGTAATGGCTAATGGAAGACGGTCTGCTGCGATAACGAAGTTTTGTGCCTTACTCCCAGCCATCAATAGGGACACGCCAATTTTATTACATTTTGATGAAACTACATAGATATAAGCTCACGCCTGTATCCCCGAGGAGGTAGGCAGAAGCACGTCTAGTTCATGTTGCATAGATACCGAGCACAAATTCCAAATCCGTAGATGACGATGGACTTGCCCCCTATCACATTATGAGACGGACCCAAACACAGCGGATTGTAGATATACTAGTTGCATCTCTACCTACCCCTTCAGTGGTGAAAGCGTGAACTTATGTTATGTTATGAAAACTCTTAATGAGATTATTATAGTGATATGATAGGATTAAGCTTCCCAGTCCTACTACTATTATACATTACTAATATTACAAATTTGAAAATTTGAATGTTTGTGAATTCACGAATTTGGATGTTTGTGAAATAATTACGTCTACAACAACAAGGGTAAGGCTATTTTTTATCCCAAAAGACATTAATGCAGAGGTGTAACTAGTACACCTACATTTCGCCGAGCGAAAGCCCCCTATCACCGTCCCACGATGTGATAAGGGGCGAGCCTATCGCCATACCACAAATTCCAGACTCCGGGCTGATACTGAGCATTTCGTAATTGAAAAACCCAATACCACTTTACCCTATTGGGATGGATCGAACCCGAGACCTTAGCGTTAGCTTAATCGTAACGTGTACGCATTACAACTGCGCCACCGAGGTAGTTAACCTGTGAAGAGTAGTATTTAATAATTGACTTAATACTTTTATTGACTGCCAACTTGAAATGTTAATCCCTCTGTATATTTAATCTTGTGGGGTCACAGAAATCCATAAAACGGTTCACGTTTCAGAGCCATGAAATATTTAAATTCGACCTACATTCACTCTCACCCACATAATGTATTGTTTTTACCCCCGACAAAAGGGAGATGTTATAAGTTTGTCTGCTTTGTATGTCTTTATGTGTGTCTGTCTGTGGAATTGTAGTGCCTATTAGAATGGACCGATTTGTATGCGATTTTGTTGTTTGAAAGATGGATTAAGCGAAATTATTAATATTTTATAGTATGGCCTCGCAAACGAGCAAGTGGGTCACCTTATGGTAAGTAATCTCCACCGCCCATACACGCTGACAATCAAAGATGACCTCACAATGCTAAAAGTAACATGTGTGCGTTGCCATCTTAAAAAAAGGGATATTTAAGAATGATGATGAAGAAGAGGAAAGGGATTTGGGCCTCCGGATATCTCACCCACCGTACGAAACGCAGCAGCAAGCCGCTACTTTACGTCAGTTTTCGTCGGAGTCAGTGGTAATGAGCCATTAAGCCGAACCGTTCATGATCTATATTGGGTGTTGTGGGACCGCAAGTCCCTCGTAGTTCCTGATACCCACGACACAGTAGATTTGCCTAGTGTGGGGTCAGGACTATGTGTGTGACTGTTGGGTGTATTTATTATTATTAAAACTGTGCACAGCGTGGCTCTACCACTCTTCGTGGGAAAGACTGCTTGTTCCACAGACGGGTGATCAGCTCACGTTAATGGAACTATTTCATCTTGATCTAGTATGGCTGGTACTCCCACTCTCGCTGCGGCCTGATTCAGCAGTAGCCCTCTGAGAAGACAAGCCTCTACCTGTATGCCAAGCGCCACATAAATAACATCTGCCATTAAGGCGTGTTTGATTAATAAACTGCCTGTCTTGGTGACGCATTTGTAACGCGTAGGTGGTACAACTGCTGTGCTGAGGTCTCTTTCGATCCGCGGGTCGGGTAAAAGTGTTATTGGATTTTTTTATTACGAAATACTCAGTATCTGAGTCTGTAATTGTGCCCGGTATGGCAATAGGCTCGCCCCCTATCACACCATGGCTCGGAAATAAACTCGGCGAAATGTAAGTGTACTAGTTACACCTCTGCCTACCCCTTCGGGGATTACAGGCGTGAGTACGTATGTGTGTATGTATGTTTTTATGTGATTAACAAATTCACAATATTCAAACTTTCAAAGGAACACGGAAAGTTTACACCAAGCTTTCAAGAGTGATGAAACCAATGTCATACAAAAGCTTTTGCCGTGTACTCTATCTCAGTACACTACAAAAGGTTTTGTGTGATATCGATTTCATCACTCTAGGAAGATCGGTAAAGTCTATACTATATAAACTTACCTGTAGGTACAATATGAGAATATTTTTATTAATGTAGTACATCGCCTCCGTGGCGCAGAGGGCGTGTAGCCGGCTGTGCAACGAGATGCAGCGGGTTCGATTCTCGCAATAAGACAAAAAGTTTGTGTGATCCACAAATGTTTGTTACGATTCTGGGTGTTTTTCCCCAGAAGGGTTGACGTCGGTTAGGCGGCTGGTCGTAAAAACTACAAGCTAAATCTTTCTATAACATGTGATAAAAATCATGTTTTGCCGACCCTACTCAGTGTGGGATAAGGGCAGGGGGAAAAGAAGTAATACACCAATTTCACACTCGATTTGATGTCAGTTCCTTTATAATTAAATAAAATGCACGCCAAAAGCTTTTATATGATATAAGTTTTATAACTGTCGGAGTCTTGGTGCAAAGTAGATCATACAAATTGTCCATTGTTCTCTATAATACGAGTATTAAGTAGAATTACTTTATGAATTCGAGTATTCAAATACTTAACTACTAGCCCTGTATTATAAACGTCCCACTGTTGCGCACGGGCCTCCTCTACCGAATGAGAGGGAATTAGTTCTTAGTCCACCACGCTGGCCTAATGCGGGTAGGCAGACTTTACATACCTTCGAAATTCTTATGAAGAACTTCTCAGGTATGCAGGTTTGCTTACGATGTGCCCTTCACTGTCAAAGGAAGCGATAATTTACAAAGAATACACACGTAACTTAGATAAATCAGAGGTGCATGCTCTTGAGGTTGGTTTCGAACTTGCGACTTTCGTCTCGACAGGCCGTACCACTACCCGCTGAGCTATCGCTGCTTTTAGTATTCACATACTAACCTTTACTCGGTTTGACTGCGTCGGTGGAGCAGTTGTAATGCGTACGCGTTACGACTGAGGCTGACGCTGAGGTCTCGGGTTCGATCCCCAGATCGGGTGAAAGTGATATTGGGTTTTTCCATTACGGAACGCTCTGTATCAGCCCGTAGTCTGGAATTGTGCCCGGTGTGGCGATAGGCTCGCCGCCTATCACATCATGGGACGGAGATTCGCTCGGCGAAATGTGGGTGTACTGGTTACCCCTTCGGGGATTACAGGCGTGAGTGCGTGTGTATACTTTATCACCTTTAATCTTACTTTCTAGAAATAGACGAACGTAAAATTTACCGTGTATTTCGACAGAAGTAAGAAGTTCATTTCCCTTACTAAATATTCTTTTGATGGAGCATCTCGCTTGCTGTCGGGAAAGCATGTTCAGGTATTTCGTGTGAGCTAAATAGACGCGTATAAATGAAAGAGTTTGGTTATAAAAGAGACGGTGTTACTTTAATGGATATAAAAATGGTTTATTTTTTAACCTTCAACGAAAAAAAATTTAATTTGCCCCTTTGTCTGTGTATCTGTCTGTAGCATTATGGTATAGATACAGTGTCTGTCAGTGGTCGACTCTATTGTTTTTTTTACCCTGGCTCGGCAAAGTGACTACGCTACGCCTGGTGGTAAGTGTAGCGCAATCCATGAATACTGTCGACCAACTATATACACTGAATCTAACGTAGAGCGGCAGAATTATGCCAGCCTGCTTAATTGCTTCTTTACACTCTTTAATTCTTGGATTGTGCTACAAGTACCATCAGGTGTAGCGTAGTATTGCCGAGCTAGTATAAAAAGCACGACGGCTGAAACACGTCCGCTTTGTGTGCACTTGCTTATGTTTCGTATTGGTATTTTTTGAGGCATGTAACCTACGCAGGACACAGCGACGAGCGACCGTTTCCATTCAATTTTATACAAAGCGGATCGCTACCGGTTTACTCGCGACACGTATCGCGGTCTCCCAGTCTCGGTCACGTATCACAAAACGGGCCTTAAATAAGGTTTATTCATTGGAAGCAGTCAGGTATCATGTCATGGGACGTAACAAGCTCGGTGCATAGAACTGAAAAAAAAAATTGCCAAATTACCCCTCATCTTTGTATTTAAGAGTGATAATATGTTATAATAATTCGATTGACATAATATTTAACAAAAAATACATTTATTTTATTTTAATCCTTTGAGTTTTGACTGCCTCTTTGGCGCAGTTGTGATGCGTAGGTACGCGTTACGACTGAGGTTGACGCTGAGGTCTCGGGTTCGATCCCCGGGTCAGATAAAGGTGGTATTGGGTTTTTCAATTGCTCAGTATCAGCCCGGAGTCTGGAATGTGCCCGGTATGGGGATGGGGTCGCCCCAAATCACATCATGGGACGGAGATACGCGCGGTGAAATAAGGGTGTACTGGTACACCTCTGCCTACGCATGTACTTATGTATTTATTTATTCCTTTGATATTTTTAAATCTATTAAAATTGCAATGTCACGTTCGCAATGATCAATCTTGTTAGCAGCAATTAAAACTTTTAAAGTGAAAACTTCTTTAGGCGCGTTGAGCACTTTTTGGGTGAATAAAAATCATGGAACTCGCTTCATCGTCACCGCACGCTTTCCATGAGCTATATGTATACTGTTTATATATGTACATAGAAACCAAAGTCCAAAGACTTACCTATCATAAATCTTACTAATTTATTAACACACACATACACACATAAACAATTGGTCATTAATGACACAATTTATATGTTAACACAAATGTATTCGATAACACTTCTTTCTTCTTCTTCTTGTAGTGCCTCTCCAACTAGTGAAGGTTGGCAGTCAGCTCATCATACTGTCTTTTATCCTTTGCGAGACGAAATAGTTCAGCAGCGCTCGCTATCCCTGTCCACTCTCTGATGTTCCGCAGCCATGACTTTTTCCTTCGACCAACTTTTCTCTTACCCGCTACTTTTCCCATCATTATGAGTTGAAGGAGCTCGTATCTATCATGTCTTAGTACATGTCCTAAATATGCAACTTTTCTTTTTTTGATGGTGTCCAAAAGTTTGCGGTTTTGACCTACCCGTCGAAGGACTTCCTCATTAGTAATTTTCACTTCACTTCTTTACAAACCAAAAATAATTCAAAAATAATAATCTAATAGGTCGACGATACAATTCACAAGTTACTTAGTTTTCACATTTATCGGCAGTCCCCAAAGACTATTGGTTTAAGAGAATGCCATTTGCAACTTTCTTGACGCTGAGACTAGATCGAAATGATATTTTGAACATTTAAAATTACGAAAATTGGCCTTCTGACCCTACACTAAGTTAATCTGTGTCGTGGATATCAGGAACTACGAGGGACTTGCGGTCCCACAATACCCAGACCTGAGACAAATATTGGTGGATCACACAAACATTAGTCTCGGTGCGGGAATCGAACCCCCGCAACACGCAATAAAGTCCAAATTTTAGCATAGAAATAAATCTTACAAGCATTTTTGTCAGATCTCTTAATCTCTAACTACGAGCTTGGTTCTTCGAAGATAAATAATTGTATAAGCGATAGATAAAATTTCCCAAGAGAAATCATTCGACTCCTATGATTGTTGGAAGTTTTTTCGCGAAACAAAATAAAGGTGCAGGTAAAAGACACGCGACAGTGCGAGGGAAGCAGACACAACATAAGTTTCACAATTACGTAGATAAGAATATTATATTGTTAGAAAACTTCGTTTATTGAACACTCTGAAATGTACTGAATGCTTCTAGGCAACAATCCATGTCAGGATTTACAAGAGACAGTTATCGAATTATTATTATAACTAAAACAACTAGGGCCGAATAGTAGACCAGCAGAGCTACCGCGTTCAACTGATAATAATCAAATGAGCCAGCGTAACCGCGTATGACTGGTGGCTGACCACCGAGAACTAAGCTCCCAATGGCGGAACGCTCTCTTATAAAGCAACTGTCACCCCACAAGGCGTCAACTTGTTTACTACTTGCTCGGTTATTATTTCAATTTCTTAGATACCTTCAATTTATAAATAACTAGCTGTTGCCCACGGCTCCGCCCGCGTGAATGCCTATTTCCAGGATTAAAGTAGTCTCTTAACAAAAATACTAAAATGACTATTAAAAAATAGGGGTTCATGGTAGAGGGTTGAAAATCTAGGGTTGTATGTATTCTTTAATGCTGTATCATAAAAAAATAAAAACTAAAAAAAAATACTAAAAACTAAAAAAAATCATTTAGGGGTGGACCACCCTTAACATTTAGGGGGATGAAAAATAGATAGTAGCCGATTCTCAGACCTATTGAATATGCATATAAAATTTCATAAAAATCGGTCGAGCCGTTTCGGAGGAGTATGGGAACGAACATTGTGACACGAGAATTTTATATATTAGAAGATAAGCGATTATCCTAACAATATCTATTACATTATATAATTATATTATAACAATATCTATTACATAATTATATAATGTAATAGATATTGTTAGGATAATCGCTTATTATTTATAAATTGAAGGTATCTAAGAAATTATCTAAAAAGTAATTACTTGTCATGACTTTTTTTATTAGCTTGAATGACGAGATGATCAGAGGGGCGAGCACGAACAACTTACGAATAAATATTCGAATCGAGAACGGCTAGTATTTGTGTATTTTTTTTTAATTTTAAATTTACATTCGAATATGTTTTCGCAAGTTGTTCGTGCTAGCCCCTCAGAGGGCCAATTCTCGTAATTTTAATTGTTCAAAATATCATTCCGATCTAATCTCAGCGACAAGAAAGTTGCAAATGGTATTCTGCTAAACCAATATTCAAGAACTTAGAACGCAATGATATCGAAAGTAGAATACAAGTTGACTGAACCCAAACGGCATTCTGGTAACAATTTTGACACTTAACTATCTTCTTCTTCTTTTAATTGTGTTTGGCTCCACCGCAGATTGGTGATTTCGCCAGTGTCCATTGTGAGACACTTAACTATATAAAATGCATTTCGTCTACAGACAAACGTCAAAATATTGAGAACGAAATGTGACTGAAGGTGAAGCAGTGTTGCCAAGTGCACTGTAATTACAGCAGATCTGCCGTATTTTCATGCCATCTACTGGACACGGTATTTTTATAAATGCCGTATATGGAGACACAGTATTTTTTTACAGTCAAAATTTCGTATTATTATTGTATACTACTAGACAGGTTATTTAGAAGTAAAACTGCGTCACATAACGCGGGAGTTTGACAGTTCACAAACAGGGAGCGCAATAGGGGTTCTAGTTGAGAGTAAGCGAGATGATAATATTGAGTTACGGTCAATTGACTGCAACTTAGTAATACAACTAATTTACTATACTACAATTTAATTAATTTATTATACTACAATTTCTATGTACCGCGCAGCTTGTCTAGTAGTATACATAAAACCCTTTGATTAAACACATTAAAAAAACTAAACCGATATCATCCTTATCGCAGCCATCCATTTCTGCAGCGATCGATATATACAAATAAAATGTTAAGTTAGTTTAGGATATAAAGTTTAAAATAAATTTATATTTTACTTAATAATTTAATTATTTCCTTTTTTGTATGACATTTTATTGCACTGTAAAATACACTGTATTTTTTCCCATCAAGCACTGTATTTTTGGCGCAAATACCGTATTTTAATGTGCACAACACGGTATTTTCAAAAATCTGACTTGGCAACACTGAGGTGAAGTGACTGGTGAGTTAACTGCAGACAAATTCAGTTAACTTTATTCTCTTTTACTGCAAGCAACTAAAAGTAGTCAAAATTGTTCGACTTTGTGTGCTCGTTATTTCAATAAAGTATTAGAAATGAGTTTACAGCCTATGTTACTCAGTGATAATGTAGCTTTCTAACGGCCAAATTATTTTTTAAATCGGCCCAGTAGTTTTTAAGTTAATTTGTTACATACAAAAATACAAAAAAATCTTTCCTCTCTATAATATTAGTGTAGATTAAATTATGAGAGCAATCGCACTGTCAAAATTCCCGCCAAAACTCTCGCACAATTTTTATTTAGTATAAATCAGCAGTGTTGCAAAATAAAAAAACCGCAATTCGGTAGAATTTCAATAAAATAATCGCGATTGTGGTTATTTCCGGAATGGATTACCTGGGTGGTGCTGTTGTGCCGTTTTCCTTCAGTTATGCCATAGAATAGATAAATTAATTAAATAAATAAAATACATGGAATTAGTCAAATCAATTAATTAAAAAATCATAACCTCCAGTTACGTAATTTTTTAATCACTGAAATTAGTCATTTTGTGGGTATTTTATTGTGAGTTGGTAACATTGATTTTGTCGCTTACGTCATTTTTAATTTCTAGAATTTAGTCTATGGCAGCTGATACGTAAAATTCGGTAAAATACTTGTCATTGGCGAAATGCATAATAATGCGAAGCCATATTTTCAACAAAAGAAAGACATTGAAAGTTGATCGAATTGACAGTTTATATGCAATTTAACTGAGATGATATCGAATTTTTAAAGGAGCAGAATGCCATATTTTTAATTAATTCAAAATGTAATCTCAGTTCGGTTAAAATTCATTCGCAGTGTCAGTTAAAATAGCAGAATTGGCCCTCTGGTCGCTCGCCTGATGGAACACAACTCGCCACATAGAACTTTGAATTTCAAGTGCGTGGCACTGGATTGCGCTCGCCACTCCGAGACATAAGAAGTTAAATCTCATAATACCCAGTAATTTCACTGGTTTCAATGTCCTTCAAACCGAAACACGACATTATTATGTTTGATTATTTTTGTATTCGATAGGTCTTACAACGATGGTAGACCCATTTATTCACAGATTTTGATATTTTTTTCACTAGGAAATAATTTAAAGTTTCTTTATGGAACATGTTGTACGGTATGATTTGTTTATGACTGGGTTTAGACATCCAGAAACAAGATACATTTTTGATAGGTTTTTTTGTGGTGAAAAGCTAGGAGAGAGCTAGGACTGCGCTCGTCACCCCGAGACATAAGGTGATAAGTCTCATAATGCCCAGTAATTTCACTGGCTTCAATGTCCTTCAAACCGGAACACAACAGTGCTTACACACTGTTGCTTGGCGGAAGAAATAGACAAAACGGTGGTACCAACCCAGCCGGCCTCTTGCATACGAGGGACCTACCACCTTGTGTGATTTCCTGTGATACATTGTTAGCAACCTAGTGGAGCCGGTCTATTTAAACTGTAGACATTACTGTCTACAGCGTGGCTCTACCACTTTATGAATAATATTGCAGTTTAATAAAATATTTAAAATTTAAAGCATGTACTGGTTCGAAGCCATACAAGATACTATAAAACAAGGAATGCCTTTGTCTGCAAGAAAATATCGTACAGTTTATCGAAGGCACAAGAAATATCACGTACCCACGTCCCCGGCGACACGGCAAAAAATATGGACACTCGAAGAAAAAAGACTCGGCATGAATTTTACAACATCCAGAATCTCTTTAATAATATATATATATATATATTTTTTTTACCCTGGCTCGGCATAGTGACTACGCTACACCTGATGGTAAGTATAGCGCAATCCATGAATACTGTCGACCAACGATAGACACTGAATCTATCGCAGATCGGCAGAATTATGCCGGCCTGCTTAGTATATTGTTGACCTCCAATTACTTAGACGACATTTAATAAATAAATAAATACACCTAATAGTCACACATATAGTTTTGACCCCATAATGCATGCATGTGATAAAGGTTAACCTATAACCTTTATCACATGCATCTTTGCGTCGTGGGTATCGGGAACTACGAGGGACTTGCGGTCCCATAACATCCAGACTCGAAACAAGTATTTGTGGATCACACAAACATTTATCTCATTTGAATCAAACCCATGACCTCTCGATTTTCTGCCGGCTACTCGCCCACTGCGCCACATAGCATAGACCGGCAAACGAGCAAGTGGGTCCCCTGATGGTAAGTGATCTCCACGGCCCATGTACGCCCACAATATCACATGAATAATATAGGCGCGTTGCCAACCTTAAAGGAAAAGGATAATTAAGGGATTGGGAAGGGAAGGAGGTTTGGGCCTCCGGCTATATTTCCATACTGAAAACTTATGCGTGGTTATACATATAAAAAATATATAGAGTTCGAATATTTGACAACCGTTTATTTCGTCGTCGGTTAAAAATACGTCGAGACTTCTTGAAAACACTATCTCCGAGATGGAATAAATACTCTAAAATGGTTTAAATCAAATAAAGCAATTCGAAACAAAACCTTATTTCTAAATAAGACAATTAAGTTGTTCGCCGCAATCTATTGTTTTATTGAATTAATTCTCAACGCTTTATTACACGAATATTTCAACTGTTAAAGTATTGCTCGACATTGTGAAAAGTAAGGGTATATTTTTAACCGATGAAGTAAATGAGTAGATTCTCAATTCGACGTGTACTTTTATGGATTTTTGAAGTGTAAACTTCTTTAGGCGCGTTGGGCATTTTTTGAGATGGGAAAAAACCATTGAACTCGCGACACCGTTACCGCCACATCTGTATATAAGTATCTACATATATTGGCCCTATTTAACGAGGGTTAAGTTTGGGTTGAAATATATTGATAATATAAAAAAAATATAATATAAACATATATTGTGTATACATATGACTGCCTCGGTGGCGCAGTTGTAATGCGTACGCGTTACGACTGATGCTGACGCCAAGGTCTCGGGTTCGATCCCCGGGTCGGGTAAATGTGATATTAGGTTTTTCTATTACGAAATGCTCAGTATCAGCCCGTAGTCTGGAATTTGTGCCCGTTATGGCGATAGGCTCGCCCACTATCACATCATGGGACGGAGATACGCTCGGCGAAATGTTGGTGTACTGGTTACCTCTGCCTACACCTTCGAGGATTACAGGGGTATATAAGTATGTATATTTTATATTACTAACGCCCATTGTCTGAAAGGCTGATCAAATCAACATTCAACTAACAGAACTTTGAGTTGACATCGCTGTCAAATCAATTCGAGTTGCTGAAACGTTAACGAAAAAAAAATATAATATTTGATCTCTCTTTAGTACCGTTTGGCATACGATTTTTCATATTAATTTGAAAGTTATGTTAGCTAACATGTGTGTCAAATCAAAAGTGTTGACCACGCTTCTAGCAACTCAATTTCGACTTGACATGAGATTTTACTTTGATCAGCCTTTCAGATACCGGGCGTTAGTGTTTAATAAAAGTTTTCTTACTCGAATGTACCAAGACAGTACAAGTGCGTCTGTCGCCGACATGAGACTGTCAGTTTTTGTCTCCTGCGGTTCTCGGTCCATTGAGCCGCAAGAAATTTTGTTTATGCCCCTAAGGAACGGAGCAGCTGGCCTAATGCGGGTTAGTAGATTTTATTATTGTATAGGTCCGTAAAGTAGCAGGTTCGTCACCTAATGGTAGGTGGTCTCCACCGGCCATGTGCACCGACAATATTAGAAGAATCATGAGCGCGTTGCCGACCTTAAAGGAAAGGGGAGAGGAATTTGGGCATATCGATCTTATTCGCCGTACGAAATGCAGCAGCAAGCCGCTACTTTACGTCAAAAAAGTGTCTACAGCGTGGCAATACCACACAAACATAATTTGGCGATAATATGGTCAAACTGTGGCTATTTTAATTTAATATTTAACTTTTCTACCTCAAATTAATTGCAGTGCAGTGGCGGACGGCAGATGTTTCTGACCCGTATCCAAACTCGTTAATCAACATCAACTGATGCTTAAAGAATCCACATATTATATTTGCATAAGTTTAGTATTTTTTTTATTAACTTGAGTGACGTAATGAGCAGTTCGTTCGTCTGATGATAAACGTCACGCCTGGCCATAAACAGAAGCACATCACTTTGAATTACAAAGCACTACATGGCATTGGACTGCGCACGTCACCCAGAAATTTAAGATGTTAAGGCCGTCCGCAGAATCGTACTCCTGGTACGATTTGGCACAGGTATTTGCGACTGATGTGCTCCTGTGGCTTCGTACTGATTATATATACATATATCTAAGAAAATAACATACTTGCTCAACTCTCTTGGATAAATGAGCTGTAGTTAACGGAGTTGTGACATACGTAATACTGTGGAAATAAGTGTGGTAGACCCACGATGTAGACAATTTTGTCTACAGCATGAATTTGCTGGCTCGACCGCGTCGTTACCACTGTCTCACAGAAAACTGACGTAAAGTACGGTGAGTGAGATATCCGGAGGCCTAAATACCTTTGCCTTCCCAATCCCTTAATTATCCCTTTTCTTTAAGGTCAGCAACGTGCCCATAAATTTTTTGGTATAATGGGCGTACATCGGCAGTGGAGATCACTTGCCATCAGGTGACCCACTTGCTAGTTTACCTGGCTATGATAAAAAAAAAATTTACTAATTTTGTAACAATAGCTATGTAATTATTTATTGACCCAAATAAATTAAAAGTCTTTAACTATTATGTACCTATACATACACACTGAACCAGTAACAAAACGCGAAATGCGGATAAAATGAAACGTTCTACATTGCTAATCCGTCTTACGAATCTATCAAAAAGGAATCGCTCAAAAGAAAATTCTAATAAAAGAATTTGAAATTCCAATCGGGTTCGTTATAATTTTCTCGTTAATATTACCATCCTTGTGGCGGATGCCCGCAGAATAATATATTTTTGGATTCAATACATTTTGTGTTTTGTTGCGTGGTTCCAATACATGATGTCCAAAATATGCGAATTGTAGGGCTTAAGGGGCTGTCCCATTGATTCATTTTTAACCGATAAAAAACTGGAGGAGATTCTCACTTCGTCTGTATATGCATTGTTTTATGTATATTCACGCATTCCGATTTTCATGATTCTTTTGTATTTTTGGGGCCGAATCCGTTGATGGTCCCATTTAAAGAAGACAAAATTACACGCCAAGGGATAAAACACGAAATCAAAAGTTCTGTGTGACGTTGCTCGTCTCGTCATTCAAGCTAATAAAAAAAAACTTCTTTTAAAAGCACCGATTTAGATGAATCTTCTCCGGAGATCACAGGCGTGAGTGCGTATGTATGTATGTAATGGTGAGTTCTAAATAAAAATACAAAATTACATAATATTATTTCCTTCTTTCGTCGTGCTATTCTCTAATATTATTATCGTATTTAGAAAAACGCAAAAGTAAATAAATATCTCAGTTGTTGATTGAAATTGCTTCAGTGGTGATTATCACGTACATATTCCATGTTTCGTATTTGGAAATGGCATTGATTTTGGGTCAATCGGTGTCTCGGGGCAGATTTGTGTTTTTGATGGTAAAAAGCAATTTAAAGCTTTCGGTTTGCGAAAAATAGGTCAAATAGTACCTATAACACAACAATACCGTAGAGTCCCGGGTTTAAATCCTTGGTCAGGCAATTACAATTTATGTTTGTGTTTTTGACAATAATTTGGACAAATTTTTGGCGAGAAATAAATACCCGAGAGGCAGTACAAAATGTTTTTGAAGAGTTAGTTGCCTCTCGTCCAGCGGATTTCTATAAGAAGGGCATCAGAAAAACAATACTTTAACTTTATTTCGTACAGAAGGACAATTCCATAGGTAAATAGATTAGAGTGATTTCTTATGTTAACTCGAATATTGCACATTGAAATAAAACTAGTTTATACGGATTTTATCGCGGTTAAATTTTTATTTTAGTCTCGACGTTTCGAAAGCTTTTCAGTCTCTCCCGTGACCACGAAGGCTGAAAAGCTTTCGAAACGTCGGGACTAAAATGAAAATTAAAGCGCGATAAAATCCGTATAAACAATTTTTATTTCAAGTAGATTATTTAGAATATATATATTTTATATGCATTATACATCGGGCTGCGCTGGAGTTCCAGTGTCCCGGATAAACTCAACAGTTATCTGTAAGCCTCCGCACGTCAGATTGCATTGTACAGTGCACATGAATATATTTCAAACGTTTAAACAAAAAGAGTTTTCCTTCAACGGTAGGCAGCGGCTTGGCTATGCTCTGGCATTGCTGAGGTCCATGGGCGGTGGTACCTACTTACCATCAGGTGGGCCGCCTGCTCGTCTGGCTATCTAGGGGAAAAAACGTTCTTCTTTAATTGTTTTTTCCGTCTTGATTATTTTAAAATATTATAAATTTGTCTTTCAATTTCTTAGAGTTCCTCTCCTAACAACTTATACTCGTATACACATACAAACATGCGAAAGGGAACTAACGTTTCTAAAACAGTACCTTTATTATTTACCTTAGCACGGCAATCTGACAACACTGGAGCTGATAAATACAGCTCAGGCCAAATATAATCGACCGTCAAGAGAAACTGCATCCCTCGACGGCCGCCAGAATTATGCCGGCCTGAAGTTACTGGATGTACATTGGTTAACCCCGGAACGAGATTAGCCTGAACGAGCCACTATGGTGGGTTTTTCACCATATGTAAGGTGGTCGCTATCCAGTCAGGTAAAATAACAGATACCAACCAATACACAAGGTGGTGGTAGGTCCTTCGTATGGGAGAGGCAGCTTGGGTTGGTACCACCGCTTTGTCTATATCTGCCGCCAAGCAGCAGTGTGTAAGTACTGTTGTGTTTCGGTTTGTAGGACATTGAAGCCAGTGAAATTACTGGGCTTATGAGACTTAACATCTTATGTCTCAGAATGACGAGCGCAGTTCAGTGCCATGCAGTGTTCTGTAATCCAGAGTTCTGTGTGATGATGCTTCTGTTTATGGGCAGGCGTGACGTTTAACATCAGGCGAGCGACCTGCTCGTTTCTTCATTCAAAAATAAAAAAGATAAAACAATTAAACAAACATTGCATAAAAACAAGATTTGTAAATATTAAGTCATACTTTTTTACCCTCGGACATTTCCCTGAAGGAAAAAGGAAAAATAAGACATGGAAAGAAATTATTTCAGCAAAAAATACACAAGGAAATCGCCCTTTACACAACGCAAAACGAATTCAAAACGTCCCGTGTATCAATTTGATAGCAAAGTATTAGCATTTCGCTGTCGCCGCGTTGATTTCATATGAAATTTAAATTACAGCGCTTCTGTGAAACAACGTTAGACGATTTATGCATTAAATATCTTTTGCTGAGGCCCCGGAATTATTTAAGTCGTTGAAATCTCAAATAAAACATAACCCCATTAATTTAGAAATGAATTATGATTGAAATAAAGCTAGTTTTTACAGATTTTATTATCACGAAGACTGAAAAGATTTCGAAACGTCGAGACTAAAATAAAATTAAACCGCGATAAAAATATTGTTAATATAAATAAAAATATAATAAAAATCCTTAAATATTTATACATAATTTAAATTCAGTTAAATTTTAACTCTGTCAGTTCGAAAGTTTGATTCGCTACAAAAGATTTTTTTAGAAGATTGTTTAATATAATAATTTACTCAGCAATCTTCGGTTTGAAGTATATTGAAGCCAGTGAAATTACTGGGTATTATGAGACTTAACATCTTATGTCTCGGAGTGACGAGCGCAGTCCAGTGTCATGCAGTGCTTTGTAATTTAAACTTCTGTGTAGTGTTGTATGGGCAGGCGTGACGATTACCATCAGGCAAGTGACCAGCTCGTCTTGTCATTCAATTAAAAAAACAGAAATTGTGATTGTTCGACTTGGGAATTAAACCCAGGTCCTCACAGTCAGTCTTAGTACGCTGCCACAATACCAATAAAGCGATTTCTATTCTCAACTGATGGAAATAAGCGAAGCCAGACAACCTACCATCCAACACCAACAAATTCAATTTGTATAAACTAGAATAGTATCTGAATATACACAATGCTGGCAAAGTGTGAAGATCTGGCGAGCAAGTCAGGAAAGACAAACCTTTGGCACATTTTAGGTGACCATGTGTCACAGAAATAAAATACAAAGAAATAAAATACTCATTTATAACCGACCTCAAAAAGATAAAGGTTATCAATTCGTCTGTAACTCCGCCAAATTTAGACAGATTTGATGATGAAGATGATTATTTTTGTCATCGATAGGATAAAGGCGGTGGGATTCCCATTTAAATTTTGGAGAAAAAAATCCACTCATAAGGGGGAAAAGAAAAGACTAAAACACCTTTACAAATATTATACATTTTTACTCAATATTTGTATAATATTTTAATTTAAAAAAAAATAATCTAATCAAAAAACTAAAAGCTAAAAATAAAACTAAAACATTTTGAGTCGGTGATATCAATCATTGAATTTTAAACTATAGTTCCAAAAATTGTTTCGATTTTTTTTATTTTTTGTTAAATATTTTATTTATGGTAATGATTAACAGTGAAATTTCATTTTAATATTTATCAAAATTATTTATATCTCAGTCATGATTAGAAATTAATATAATATTCATTCAATCATATGTTTCCATTCTAAGTTGACCAAAAAGAAATCGCTAAGACCCATTAAGCACATATATTTTTATACATACATAGACACTCACTCTTAGAATCTCCGAAAGGGTAGGCAGAGGTGTAACAAGTACACCCACCTTTCGCTGAGCATATTTCTGTCCCATGATGTGATAGGGGAAGTTGATCGCCAAAACCGCCAAAACAATTCCAGACTCCTTGACTGAGCATTTCGTAATAGAATAACTTTTTACGACCGGGGGATAGAACCCGAGACCTCCGCACAACAGTCGAACCGCGTACGCATTACAACTGCGCCACCGAGGTAGTTGTTGTTTTATGTAAAAAAAAAACTTTATTTTTCTCTACTCGTATGTTGCTATTGAGTTTCATACGAAATTTGAATTTTTCTTGCTGTCAGGAAATAATACACGGGAGAGATAAAAGGTTCGCCAACCCTGTACAGCGGTCTGTTTTTTATTTATCAATATATATTTCTGAATCTAAACATAATACAAGGAAAGTAAGTTAGCATATTTGACGTGGATGTAAGCAGAATGAAGAAATGAAAAAAAAAGGGTAACTAGCTGTAGCTCGCGGCTACATCGACGTGAATGTCTTTTTGCCGTTATTTGTTTATAGCATAGGCTGGCAAACGAGCCAGTGGGTCACCTGACGGTAAGTGATCTCCACCACCCATGAACGCCCACAATACCAAAATAATCATAGGCGCGTTGCTGACCTTAAAGGAAAGGGATAATGAAGGGATTTGGAAGGGGCGGGTATTTGGGCCTCCGGATATCTCACTCACCATACGAAAGCAGCTTGCTGCTGCTTAACGCCAGTTTTCTGTGAGACAGTGGTAAAGACGCGGACGAGCCGGCCCATTCATGCTATAGACAAAACTTTCTACAGCGTGGCTCTATTTCTGCCGCTAAGCTGCAGTGTGTAAGCTCTGTTGTGTGGGTGTTCACTGATGGCAGCAAAATTGGTGGCCAAGTCGGAGCTTCGGTGTCCCTTTGGGATGGCGACGCCGAGACGAAAGCCACCAAAATTAAGCTGGAATCGTTCTGCACCGTTTACCAGGCGGAGCTGCTGGCCCTGCGCAAGGCTGTGCAAATAGCCTCCAAAGAAAAATACCACGAATACAGCATCTTCTGCGACTCACGGGCCGCTCTCGAGACGGTCGCGCGCGGTAACTCCCTCCACCCCATAGCATTCGACATCACAAAAATGTTGAATGAGACCAAAGAGCGCGGTAAAATCTTTAACCTCTTTTGGGTTAAGGCGCACGTGGGGTTGGCAGGGAACGAGCGTGCGGACGAGCTCGCAAAGGCGGCGGCTACCACCCTAAAAAGGAGGCCCGATTACGACCGATGTCCCATTTCGTTCGTCAAGCGACAGATCCGTCAGGAGTCGATTGACGAATGGAATGAGCGATACAGGGCTGGAGAAACAGCATCGGTAACGAAGCTGTTTTTCCCAGATGTTAGGGTAGCCCATAAAGTGATCAAGAAGATGCCGGTGGACCCGGTCCTCACGCAAGTCTTCACGGGCCATGGGGGATTCTCCGAGTATTTGAATCGCTTCAAGTGCAAGGAGAGCCCCTCATGTATCTGTGACCCAGCGGCCACGGAAGACGTGGTACACGTGTTGACTGAATGCCCAATATACCTGTATCAACGAACTAATCTTGAAATAGAGATTGACAAGACTGTAAGTAAAGATAATCTGAGCGGTATGTTGGAAGATTGTGATATTAGACCTAAGTTCGTTAAATATTGTAAGCAATTAGCGTGTAGTGTTGTGAAACGGAACAAATAGAAAGGGCAACTACAGTATGTAATATAAGATTATATGTTTCTAGTTGCCACTGAAAAGCCGGTTTTTGTGATGAAGACACGCTATTTTTAAAACTGTATTACTGTAAATTTTTAATAAATGAGATAAACACCGTATTATAGTATGTCTAATGTATGTTAGAGTTAGATTTTTTATTATAGGCATACTAAAAGATGTAAAATTCAAATTATATTTCTTTTTTTAGATCATGAATTTTTAAATAAAGGTATGTGCATTAATCAGGTAGACATACTCTGAATTAAAAGTATCAGAGGGAAGTGTAATCAACACTAGCAACACATCACAGTCAACTAAAACTTAAATCGCACAAATACAAACACACAAAGTATATGAAAGTATATATTTTAAGACGGACTCTTGCTAAGTTTTCTGCTTCGTTGGACCGAGGAATTACCGTCGCCTGTCCTTGTCATTTTGTGTTTTATTTATTCCTGTACCAGGCTACAGACACTCGGAGGACGGGCCGACAAGCCTGATTAATTATTTCGTAAACAGTCCCAATGAGGCCTTTTTGTGTACCTTTTGCTCTTTATATGAATGTCCGCGTTCGATGGGAATTTAAAACGTGACCATTTTCTATGACAGATACGTAGTCAGCTCTGACTTTCCTAAGTTGTTTATTAAATTAATAAATATACCCAACAGTCACACACATAGTCCTGACCCCACACTAGGTAAACCTGTATCGTGGGTATCAGGGACTTGCGGTCCCACAACACCCAGACCCGAAACAAATATTTGTGGGTCACACAAACATTGTCTCGGTACGGGAATCGAACCCACGGCCTCTCACTTCGCAGCCGGCTATTCGCTCGCTGCGCCACGGAGGTTGTTAAATATCGCTTGCTTTACCGGTGAAGGAAATGTCGTGGGGTAATCTGCACTTGAGAATCCTGTATAAGAATTTCGAAGGTGTGTGAGGTCTGCCACTCCGAATTAACCTAATATGATGGACTAAAGCCTGACAGCAGTGGAATAGTATAAAACAGGGTATATAGTGGCATAATTAGTTACTTCTGACTTTTCTAAGTTGTGTATGTATGCATTATTAATGATGCTTGCTTTAACGATGAAGAAACCATCAAGGAATTAATCACTTAGTCAAACTCTAACTTAGCTAACTTTAGTACAGACGGTCAGAAGTTATTCAATAATGAAACTATCATCAATGCAAAAAATAACAATCCATACTGTTTTTAATTTAATGTAGTTTGAATAATTGAAAAACTTTAACGAGCTATTAAGATTCATGTTGTAAAGAACAGAATAACTATAAAAAACTGGAGCAAAAATATCTTGTCAAGTTACGCTGCAATATAAAAATAATGTAGACTAGGAAAGATAGTGCAATTGAAAAATTCCTGGCTTTAAATCCTTTTCTTTGTACTTTGTGAAGAGTACAGGACGATATTGTTTTAAATGTTATGTGTAAAACTAAGTATAATATGTTTTTTTTTGTATTAACAGTAAGTATTTTAGAAAGAAAGAAGAAAGAAATAAATTTAATATTTATTTTAAATAGATATAATAATATATGCTCATGCATGTATCCTCGAAGGGTTAAACAGGCTTATACTACTAGTACAACTAGTATACCCACGACTTCCCAAGCTTATTTTGATGATGATTTGATAGGTGGCAACCCTATCGCCGCATTTGGCATCGCAGACAACAAATGTGTAATTTTTCACATAAAAATACTATGAATTATTATGGTCGACCTGGAGTTTGGAGCTAGGGTCTCACCAGTTTCTCAGACTGTTACCCGTAGACCAATGAAGCAATTACATTTTTTTTTAATTCGATTAATATTGAGGACTTCTTAGAGATGATATCATGTGATAAGTTATGTCAATTAAATTTACAAGTAATTCGTGCTCATGCCTATCTACCAATATTCAAAAGCAATAGGTAAATCATACCTGAATCATGCGTAGAAATAATTTGTGTGTATTTGTCGCACCTTTGCTTACCCTTTGGAGATACATCTATGTTTATTGAGCTGGTTCAACCATCCTCAATTCCTCTTCAATTAAGGTACGCTTAAAACGAACCCACTCCATATGTAAACGTACTACCTCATCCAACCACTCACTTCACCTAACCAAAACATCCAACGAATTCGCCAATTATTCTTTCATTCAATTCTAATTCGCTAGCGAATAACAGAACGAGCGAATGCAGAAAAAACCAATTGCAACTTCGACAATAAATTACATTCGCACCACTCAGCCTTTCTAATCGGGACTTTTGTTTATTCCTTTCTGATAGCCTTTGCACATGTTATGAACTGAAAGCGTATTTAAGGCTATATTCTCCAGCTTATATAAATTGTTTTATATCACTATTAGCCGTGGCTTCTCCCATCGGCAACATCTCAGAAACCATCTGACCTTTCTCAAATGTTAGTGTTTGATCTTTCGTGGCCTAAATACCAACTACTACGTTTTTAATATCAATACGCGTTCCATTAATTGCTTTCTATCATATTTTGTAAACATCCGGTTTATTTGTAATTCGTCATTCTATGCCTATTGACAGACACACGTAATTATTGTGTCTATGCAAACACTTGACGCACACAAAACCAAACCAAATTTTCTATATCCTACCTGACAGCACGAGTTGTTGTATTTTTAATCAACTTCAAAAAAGAAGTAGGTTTTCAATTCGACTGTTTTTTTTATGTTTGTTACCTCAGAACTTTCGACTGGGTGAACCGATTTTAATGATTCTTTTTTTATTTGAAAGCTGGTGCTTCCCGTGTGGTCTCATTTGGTTAAGATCTGACCACGTAGACCGGAGTAAAAAAATAAAACTCCTCAACGGACAACAGTACACTCGTCGCGAATGTATCATTGTATTGTGTATTGGAATTTACATGCTATTGCTGTAACTAAGACAAAATATTTAACTTAACAAAACTTAGAAACTGACTTCAAAATGAAAACAATGAAAAATGAGTGGTAGAGCCACGCTGTAGACACTTTTGTCTACAGCATGTATGGGCCGGCTCGTCCGGGTCATTACCACTGTCTCACAGAAAACTGGCGTAAAGTAGCAGCTTGCTGCTGCGTTTCGTACGGTGAGTGAGATATCCCGAGGCCCAAACCCCCTCCCCTTCCCAATTCCTTAATTATTCCCTTTCCTTTAAGGTCGGCAACGCACCCATGATTCTTTTAGTATTGTGGGCGTACATGGGTGGTGGAGATCACTTACCATCAGGTGACCCACTTGCTCGTTTGCCGGCCTATACCATAAAAAAAAGTCTAAGTATCAATTTCTATAGGTCTCTTTGGAGTCTATGTAATTTTATTTGACCAGCAGCGACATAGGTTTTGTCAAAATTTATTTTTCACTTAGCAAGCAATCATTCTAGGACTACAATTACAAGCCACTACCACTCGTATAAGTTTAAAGATTAGATATTCATTCAAATCGCTTGTAACTTGAGCTGCAACATTAGGTCGATTCAGTTTCTTATCTCCAGTGAGCTGGGATTTGGAAGAAATCCTTTAGAGGCAACGTCCAAGGTGTCTCTGATATATGTACTGAGCGAGCATAATACATTTGCAGTAATGTTGAATTGTTTTAAACGAACACCGTTATTATTTTCTTCAAAAGTGATTGATCAGTTAATACCAATGGGAAATTTGAGTTGATTCCCTATTCAGTTAACGTTCCCCGTATATCAAGTAAGAGTTGATTTATTTTCTGTCTTTCATTCTGCATCTGTAGTTGGGAAATGTTCAATTGCAGGTTCAATTCCCGCATCGAAATGGATTTTGTGTAGTTATTTCGGTGGTAGGTATCTCGCTTGCGAGAGTTTGTCTGAGTAGGTATAACCAATACGCACTCACGACTGTAATCCCCGAAGGGGATGGCTGGGTTCGAATCCAGCATCGAACCAAATATAATACACAAATATTTGATTCGCGTCTGGGTGTTGTGAGATCGTAAGTCCTTCATAGTTCCTGAACCCTAATTAATACCTACGATACAGGAAACCTAGTGTGGGGTCAGGACTGTGTGTGTGACTGTTGGGTGTATTTAATTATTTCTTTCTGCGGTCATTGATACATTACAGTTTAAAGAGCTCTGAACCCAGCGAAATAATAGGGCATTATCAGACTTAACACCATATATCTCAGATACAGAAATACGCCATTTTCATAAGCTTGAATGACGAGACGAGCAGGTCGCTCGCCTGGTGGTAAGTGCCACGCCTGCTCATTAACAGAAGTAATAGGTGTAAAAATTTATGGAACGTGTTGTTGGAGACGGTTACTAGATTATAGATAGATTGTCAAAAGAAAGTGCAAATTTACGAAAAACGTAGAATATAAAGACACCAGCTACTCAGGGAAAAATTACAATTATCCCGTTATAACAAAGACTTTAATGTATACTACTAGACAAGCTGCACGGTTCACAGAAAGTGTACCACTAAGTTGCGGTCAATTGACCGTAACTCATTATTACCATCCCGCTTACTCTCAACAAGAACCCCTATCGCGCTCCCTGTCTGTGAGCTGGCAAACACCCGCGTTATGTGACTCAATGTTATTTCTAAACAGCCTGTCTAGTAGTATACATTAAAGTGTTTGCGTTGTAATGGACAAGCTACACCAATTAAAAGATAATAACATACTGCTTCGATTCAAAAAACGTTCACCGTATTTAAGCCCGGAGCAATTTAACGAAATGTTAAACATACACAATACAGTCATGTAATTTGCTCTTGTGCGGTAAAAAATACTCGAATCTTTTTGTGGAAATACCCAGTTTCTCTTTTGTATTCAAAACAAAGGACACCTAATAAACATTAACGAATCCATTCAAAGGATATTCTGAGAATTGCAGAGGCGACAAATTAAGGAAGACTCACTTCAACATTGCGATTGTTTGGCTCTTTGAAAGTAATTGCAATCTGTATTATTAATCTTATTGAGAAATTTACAAGGTGGTAGGTCCCTCGTATGCGAGATGCCGGCCGGGTCTCCACCGCTTTGTCTATGTCTGCCGCCAAGTAATAGTCGGTTCCGGTTTGAAGGACACTGAGGCCAGTGAAATTACTGAGCATTATGAAACTTAACATCTTATGCCTCGGGATGACGAGCGCAATACAGTGCCATGCAGTACTTTGTAATAATAAAGTCAGTGTGGTGTTGCTTCTGTTTATGGGTAGGCGTTACGCTCACCATCAGGTGAAAGACCTGGTCTTTCCTTAATTCAGACTAAAAAATTAACTAAAATCTTAAAACTAAGTGACGCCAGCCGTAATATTTATCACAAATCCAAAGCAGTTTCTTTAAGAAGTTCATAAATAATTGCTGCAAACAAGACTTCACATAAACCAAGAGCATGAACGTCCAACTTGCGACGGCCCGGAGAAGTTTAACAGTAATTTGACAAGTTTTAACAAAGGTTAGCAAGTTTACCTTGCATTTGCATTTATATGAGCCCTCATTAAGGCTTCCCTTGAAATTAGTTGAAACATTTTCAGGTGACTTACCTGTTTCAACTCCCTTGTACAGTACTCTTTTATTTAAAAAGATTTTTTTACAAATTTATATGTTAAATTTCTAAATAATAAAACATTCAAAAATATTAAATTGTCACCCTCCAATGGCGAGGCCTAGGACCCAAGCCATCGGTGGTTAGGACCCCAAAGTGAGGACCTTCTCACAATGTGTGCGTGTCCAATAACACCGCTCCTGACACAACGACCAATCGAGAGCCTCTGGAGGTGTTGATCTTGGCTCTTTGGTATCAGCCCATTAGCAGAAACGACTATCAGGACAATGATGATCTTATACTTCACCTTACTAGACGTGATTTTGGCCATAAATAAATTAACACCGAGTAGCTCTGTACGGCCAGACAGCATACCTCCATTCATAATAAAAGATGCAAAGAACTTATTATGTAATCCACTTTGTCATATATTCAACCATGGCGCTTAATACAGGGATGTATCCCGAACAGTGGAAGGTAACTCAAGGGTAACCCCAATACCTAAAAGCTCTAGCAAATCAACAGTTGAAGAGTTTCGTCCTATTGC
Organism: Mimas tiliae; assembly: GCA_905332985.1. NCBI lineage: Eukaryota > Metazoa > Arthropoda > Insecta > Lepidoptera > Sphingidae > Mimas > Mimas tiliae. The sequence continues at coordinate 4,405,567 of HG995262.1, read as the reverse complement.
TGTTTTATCATCTCCTGCCGAAATATTCTAGAGCGTTTTACATAAATACATATACGCACAAGTCTTCAAATATTTGTGTAATGAGCAACACGGCTAAGATCGGTGAACACAAACCTACTAACACTAGTCGATTACATCTCAACACGAATGGACCGAGGCTGCCAAGTAGATGTGCTGTATTTTGATTTCTCTAAAGCGTTTGATCGAGTCAATAACGACATCCTTCTTATGAAACTAACCACCATGGGTTTTGCCGCTCGAATTCTTCGTTTAATAGCAGATTTTCTGCGGGATCGTCAGCAATTTGTTAGACTCGGGTCGTACGACTCCCAGCGCTATCACACCCGCTCTGGAGTGAGTCAGGGATCCATACTGGGCCCTGCCTGGAACCCGCATGAAAAGAAATACGTGGTTGCCCTAGAAAAAAAACCATAATGCCTTCTTACGATTTCTCTACAAATATTTATACGGATACTATCCATATCTATATCCCAGCCAATTCCTTCTAGGTTGCTTGGGTTATAATTCACTAGAAGTACGGCGGGCTAATGATCAAATGAAAACAGCTCTAAAAATTTTACGTGGAAGAATTGACGCCCCGGATCTTAATGACCAACTGTGTCGATTATTTGTGCCCAACAATTACTGCAGAAACAGGAAACATAAGCTGTTTGCGGTTCCTCCTTGTCGTACGGTGGCGCGCACCAACTCGCCCATACCACGAGTCCTTGCCGCACTTAACGCTCTCCTTGATGTCAACCCTGTGTACGATATATTTGCGGATGGATGGTCGTGAATATTATCAGAGTTCTTGGGATTTTGTGAGTGTGTTGTGTGATTGACATATTATTATAAATTTTATATTTCGAACTATTGTACACAATGTTGTCATATAGTCTACTTTTGATTGTAATGATGTAATTGGTGTAATCCGTTTTTATTTAAATAAATAAATAAATGATTGTCGAGTCAACGTCCCACATGTCAGTAGCCTCGTGTGCCAGGTCTAAATATTTGGACATTTTATCTTTTTCGGCTTTGACGAGGTTTTCGTCATGTGGAATGGTGACATCGACAAGCATTGCCCGCCGCGCCAATCGGTATTTTAGGAACGACCATTAAGCTCTATTCATATCTACATATAACGTATGTAGCAGACACGTACAAGCACAAACATAAAAAATAAACACGCCTGTAATCCCCGAAGGGGTAGATTGAGGTGTAACCAGTACACCCACATTTCACCGAGCGTATCCCCATCTTATGATGTGATAGGGAGCGAGCCTACCGCCATACCGGGGACAATTCCAGACTCCGGGCTGATACTGAGCATTTCGTAATAGAAAAACCCAATATCACTTTTACCCGACCCGGGGATTGAACCATACACATTACAACTACGCCACCGAGGCAGTCATAAAAAATATATATTTCGTACATTAGAGTGAGCCACCAACTATTGTTCTAGGTGGTAGGTTCCTCGTATGCGGAGGCCATCTAGGTCGATGGCACCGCTTTGTCTATTTCTGCCACCAAGCAACAGTGTGTCATCACAGTTGTATTTCGGGTTAAAGGATATTGAAGCCAGTGAAATTACTGGGCATCATGAGACTCAACATCTTATGTCTCGGGGTGACGTGCGCAGTCCAATGCCATTCAGCGCTTTGTAATTCAGAGTTTTGTAAGTGTTACTTCTGGTACGTTAAGCAAAGACACTGTACACTATATACAGTGTCTTTTCAGTCATTTATTTAGCATCTTTAGGAGTGATTTCTTAGGTTTACGCGAATATTGCACATTGAAATAAAACTAGTTTATAGACTAAAATAAAAATTCAACCACGATAGAATCCGTATAAACTAGTTTTATTTCAATCATTAGGAGTACAATCATTTGTAAAGGAAATAGTTGTTTTGACCGATGACCAGCTAGAAGGAGTGGTGCGGAGGTGGGGCGAGGTGAGAGGAGATCATCTAGAGGAGACGAGAGAAGAGCGGAGTCACATTATAAAAGCGGTGTGAATAATTTCAATCGGGTTGTGTCCAATTAGGCAAATTTAAAAAAAATATTGTATTGTTTTTAAAATTAATTTCGCGGTAGTAAAATAAATACGTTATTTATAAAGTCCTCTTTACACATTAAAATATACAGCACTTAAACATACACCTAAATCGGCAGTTACTGAAGCCACTTAAATTCCAAAGTTAAAGTAAGCAACGGCAATGGCTACTAGTTTAATAATAATAATATAATAATACACCCAACAGTCACACACATAGTCCTGACCCCACACTAGGTAAACCTGTGTCGTGGGTATCAGGAACTACGAGGGACTTGCCAACCCACAACACCCAGACCCGAGACCAATATTTGTGGTTCACACGAACATTTGTCTCGGTGTGGGAATCGAACCCACGGCCTCTCGCTTCGCAGCCGACTACTCGCCCGCTGCGCCACGGAGCTGTCATAAGTACTATTATCTGTACCATTTACATATACAATCTCTGTACAACTATTTCATATCTGGGTTAGGAGTTTGGTTTCGACTCGACTATTCGGAATAATCTGCAGTCAACAGAAATTCGATATTTCAAAGAATTCTGAAAGTTTCTTCCTTAACTAGACTGGGCTAACTGGTTCCTGGTTTGCTACTATCGTATATACGACATCGTATATATGAAGCATTGGTTTTTGTTCGATTTTATACGAGTATATTATTTTATACGAAGCCAGTGTAATTACTGGGCATTATGAGACTTAACACCTTATGTCTCGGGGTGACGAGCGCAGTCCAGTGTCATGCAGTGCTTTATTTAAAGTTCTGTGTGGCGTTGCTTCTGTTTATGGGCAGGCGTGGCGCTTACCATCAGGCGAGCGACCTGCTCGTCTTGTCATTCAATCAAATAAAAAAAAGAGAATTTACCTATGTTTATAGGGTGTATATGATGTGATAGGGAGCGAGCCTATCGCCATACCGGAGACAATTCCAGACTCCGGGCTGATACTGAGAATTTCATGAGAGAAAAACCCAATATCACTTTTACCTGACCCAGGGTTTGAACCCGAGATCTCAACACAGCAGTCGTACCGCGTACGCATTACAACTGCGCCTCCGAAGCACCGTTGTATATATCCATATATCTCTGACTTAACCCAAAAACATTGGAAACCAAGAACCAGCTAAATGCCAGATAAGCTTGTTTACGCCGGACATGTTTTTCATTGCATTATCTCAAGATTCCAGCAAGAACTGGCACAATAGAATTAGATAAGACTGCCGTATCTAGCGCCGCCTTTGTATTTACTGTTTGTTTAATTTTCAAGCTGTAGAAACTGTTCTCATTACCAAGTAATTAAGGCTGCATCTGTGAATATGTTCGAAATAGTATTAACGGGACGGTGGCGTTCGTGACATACTGTTGTATGGGTTGGTCAACGAATTAATGAATAAGCTCGGCGAACTGTATAAGCTTATGCCCTTTAGCTTTAGCAAAAAATACTTTTAACTATTTTGAGTGGTAGAGCCACGCTGTAGATACTTTTGTCTACAGTCTGACTCCAAAGAGAATAGAATAGATAGAATTTGTTATTTTTGACCTTTTAGTGTTTTTATTTTGAAGTCGGTTTCTAAGTTTTGTTAACCGTTATTTTATTTTCAGTGGGAGTTACAGCAATACCATGTAAATTCCAATACAATAACACAATCGCAATGAGTGTACTGTTGTCCGTTGAGGAGATTTATTTTTTACTCCGTACTCCGTCATCAGATCTTAACCAAATTTATATGGGACCACATCGCAGCTAAACTCTATCGAGTGATTTTTTCCAATATATTACACCTTAAGTAATGCAATTAGAACGCTTACATCATATTGCAATGCAGCAAGTTAGAAATTCTGCCACCTTTACTGTAAGCTGTTAAGGAGTTCCATTGATCATCATATAAGACAATTATAAAAGATTCGGCCGAGTACCGTTAATTTGCTCCTAAGAATTAAAGAATTCCGTTACTTTATCATGGATCCCATAATCAGAACATAACCAAACTCTAATCAAACTACACTTGAAGCACATCCTTTGTAATAAAAAAGGAATCATCGAAATCGGTTGGCGTGATATTGAGTTATTAGTCCATTTGTCGTGCACATACTTAATGTAAATTTGAATTTGAAAAGGGACCACACGGGAAGCACCAGCTTTCAATAAAAAAAGAATCATCCGAATCGGTTCACCCAGTCAAAAGTTCTGAGGTAACAAACATAAAAAAATTGTCGAATTGAGAACTTCCTCCTTTTTTATGTAGTCGTTTAAAAAATAAAACAAAATTTGTTGAATTGGTAATTCTCGCACAATAAAAGCAAAGCTGTAAATTAAATATAGAGCACTAAACCTCATCTAAAAAAACAACAATAAATAAAAAAAATACAATTATTTTTATTACTACAGCTGTTTCAATGTTAAATCAATAACGAAATATTGCGATGCCTTGAAATCTTTAATTACTCCGACGTTTGCCTTCCTAACAAGATCTGTGTCAGTAAGTTCCGTTGCCAAAACGCTAATGTCTGTTGAACCGAACCGCCTCTACACAAGGATGCATAATTTTCAATCTTTGAAAGGATTTCTGCTCTTACAGAATATCTTTAACACGTGAAATTACGACTCACGAAAGAATAAAATAATACACAAATGTTTTTTTATTGTATTATTGCGTTAATATTTGTGCGATCCACATATATTTGTTTCGGGTTTGGGTCTTGTCGGACAGCAAGGCCCTCGTAGTTTCTAATACCCACGATACAGGTTTACCACCCGGCTCCGCAGTAGAGTTCACCCATACTACCTGGAAACAATGCCGTCGAGAACAGTACGTTTCCAACGTTCATTTATACCACGCATGTGCAAGCTCTAGAATGAACTCCCTGCTTCGATATTGCCCAAGCTCTATGACAAGTCCTTATTTAAACGAGGCTTAAAAGAGTAGTCTTTCAGCGGTATGGATGTGCTCCTGGCCTTTCCGATGTCAATGAGCAGCGGTGACCGCTTATCATTAGGTGGACCGCTGGTGTCTGCCTATCAAGGAAATAACAAATACTACTTTCATTAATTTCTTCATGCATTCTCGTCGGTTTTGAGTACTCCTTTCCTTGTAACAGGTCGCAAAATACATGCGGGGCAGTCTTTGAGGACTGCCGATAGAAGTGAAAACTAAGTAACTTGTGAATTGTATCGTCGAGCTATTAGATTATTGTTTTGAATTATTTTTGGTTCGTAAAGAAGTATTAATGTCCAATTTAATTGTATATATATATATATATATATATATATATATATATATATAATGCATAATAACGCACGGAGGTATATCTGTATACATATAGCTCATGGCAAGCGTTCGGTGACGATGACACAAGTTTCATGATTTTGTTCACCCAAAATGTGCTCAACGCGCCTAAAGAAGTTTTTACTTCAAAAATTAATAGTGCCTTTTCTAAATATCGCCAAAGTTGTACCAGTTGTCCATCCGTATGTCCTCGCCGAAGGATCTGCAGTCGAACACACTTGCACATAATAACCTGCAGGTTGTTTTCAATGCCAGTTAATGATCTCGACGCCAATTCTCGTAATTTTAAATGTTCAAATTATCATTCCGATCTAGTCTCAGCGTTAAGAAAGTTGCAAATGGCATTCTCTTAAACCAATAATCAACTTCAAATGTGAACATAGATCGTAATGAGATTGAAGTAGAATAAAAGTTGACTGAAGCCAAAACGGTATAATACTACTGCTAATGCTGGGTGTATTTGACGTTGATTATTGGTTTAAGAGAATGCCATTTGCAACTTTCTTGACACTGAGTCTAGATCGGAATGATATATTGAACATTTAAAATTACGAGAATTGGCCTCCTCATCGCGGCTTAATGAACCGGAGATGCTAGTAGAGCATGTTTACTCACTGATTACTATCTTAATTAACTTATTCATATGTTGGTATTTCGCAGCTGCATACTAATATTACTTAACTTGGTTTAAAATAAGCATTTTATAAAAGAAGAGTTTTACTGGTAGAGCCACGCTGTAGGCAAATTTATCTACAGCACGAATGGGCCGGCTCAACCGGCTTGTTACCACTGTCTCACAGAAAACCTACGTAAAGTAGCGGCTTGCTGCTGCGGTAAGGTGAGACTATCCCGCCCACACACCCGCCACTGTAACTCCTGTGCACCAGGATCGACAGTGGCACGCATTTTTGTTGACACCGAGCAGTGAAGCTCGGCGAGTCTCTGGAAATGCTAAATTGTCTTTGTCCCGCAACGAACTTAATCAAATAGAAAATTAAGGAGGAGTTGGAAATAATAATTGTCCACTTCCCTCCATAGCAAAGCGGTAGACAAAGGTAAGGTGAGTGGGATATCCGGAGGCCCAAATCAACTTCCCCTTCTCCTTCCCCTTCCCAATCTCTTAATTATTTCTCTAAGGTCGGCAACGCACCCATAATTCTTTTGGTATCGTGGGCGTACATGGGTGGTGGAGATCGCTTACCATTAGGTGACCCACTTGCTAGTTTGCCAGCATAAGCTATTAAAAAAAAATTGGCAGTTGTAGAGACTTCCGACAGAAGTGAAAACTTAGAACTTTTAGTATTCAAATTTGAAATATCATAATGTTTGAATTAAATTTATTTAATTAATTCATTATCAACATCAATCTAGTTTTCACATCTATTGACACTCCGAGGAACAATTATATGCATGTTTATATGGTTTTTTATTACTCACTATTGTACTGCACAATGATTCTACAATTAAACGATTCAAATAATAATCAAACAAAAACACTATTTCAACAATGCACAGTATAGTATACACATTGAATTTTTCACTAAATCCATTCAGTTTCACTTATAAGATATACACATCACTAATGCTGCACAATACGTCAGCTGTATAGCTACAGATGTACTGCTATAAGCATGTCGGTGACGCGAACGCACGAGATTTCACCCATCCCACAAAGTGTCTAACGCGCACAGCACACAGCAGCTGCGCGTCATGAGCATGTCGGTGACGCAAACCCATAAGATTTCCCCCTACCAAAAAGTGCCCAACGCGGCTAAAGAAGTTTTCATTTCAAAAAGACACAGGCTCCACGTTTTTAAACGTCCTTAAGCACTATTTAGACGCCAAACTATGTGTTAATTAAAACATCGCTGTTGCGAGGCGCAGCGATATCCCAATATGGACGGTAATGAGTTTACTTTGCATAGGTTCATTATTATGCGACGTTAGGCCAATTACATGCCTTCGAGCTGCGCGAAATTAGCTGCCATGCCTCGAATAATGAGGACATACGGACGGCTACGATGAACAATATTTATATTTATTTTAAGTATAATAAAATCTCACGCGTATATCGCGGAAGGGTTAGGTAGAGGTGCAACTAGTTCACCCACATTTTTCTGAGCTTATCTTCGTCCGATGTCCGTCGAAGATATCCAATTTTTAAACATTCCTACCAAACATTCCACGTTATTTTATTTCAGAATAGCTCATCCATCGCCTAATACATTCTTTTTCAACATTAATTACTCAAGTTAATAACACAAAAATTTTTAAAATTCTTGATTTATTTTTATTTATTTAAATACAGAAAAATACGTGTAAAAAAGTTTAAACTTTTAATGCTTCGCCTACAAATAAAAAAATTCACATCGCGTTAAATTAATTAGTTCCAACAAAAGAATTGCAACAAAGAGGAGCCCACGTAACTTGAAAATTGTTTAATATTTTACTGCAATCCATCACAGTGTGACACTGTATCAAAGACGGGTTGGGAGCAACGCCTTAGCTTGAAAAAAAATCACGTATTGTACGCATTTTATTCAATTAAATATTTATGAAGGATTTTTCAGGGTTTTTTTTTTTTATTAGCAATAAAAGGCATAACACAGAATACAATCATACAAGTAATATAACTTAAATATTATAATTTTATGTACTAGATCGTCTTCCTAAACATATGCCCTAATAGAAAAACAGTGCGGAAATGACAAACTAAGACAAATTAATTAATATTGTTAATCTATAACAAAGAGAAGAGAAAGTCAAGAAAAAAATAAATAAATGAACGTTTTACACCCTGCTTACTTTATTATATATTTAGTACTACGCAAAAAAATTAGTGGTATATTTGGATTTTTTTAGCCTGAATGGCGAATAAATAAGGTCCCTCGCCTGATAGTACACGTCACTCCATAAACAAACACAACACCACACATTATTAAGGATTTTTATTCAAAGCTTAGTTTTTGGTATAATTATTACTTCGCATAACGTTCAAATGTTATAACCAATTTGACATTTTTTTGCGCATAATATATGTTGTCAATCTGTAGTTTTCGTCATAAACTTATAACGTATAATGATATCTTCGCATAATGTTTTCTAATATAAAATTATATAAATAAATAAATAATAAATACACCCAACAGTCACACACAAACCACTAAGTCCTGACCCCACACTAGGTAAACCTGTATCGTGGGTATCAGTAACCACGAGGGACTTGCGGTCCCACAACACCCAGACCCGAGAAAAATATTTGTGGTTCACACAAACTTTTGTCTCGGTGTGGAAATCGAACCCACGGCCTCTCGCTTCGCAGCCGGCTACTCGCCCGTTGCGCAACGGAGGCTGTCAAAATAAAAAATTACGTTATAAAAATGTTAATTATACAGACAGGTTCGCGGCTTCTCGCCGTACCATAACCTATTAAAATTGTTTAGAGTTATGGGCTCAAACGATTATGCGTTTTATATTTTAGGTTAAAACACTATTAGGCGATTTGATATTATAACTTTCAAAGTTATGTCATTTAATGTTATGCTAAAAAATAGGACAAGTTATCATATAACGTTTAACAAAACTTAGGAACCGACTTAAAGCAATAGCATGTAAATTCCAATTCATTAACACAATCGCGACGAGTGTACTGTTGTCCGTTGAGGAGTTTTATTTTTTTCTCCTTACTCCGTCATCAGATCTTAACCACATTTATATGAGACCACATCGCAGCTAAATTCTATCGAGTGAAATTTTTTCAACAAAATCGGTCCACATTTGGCGGAGAAATCAAAAAATTTAAAAAACGCGCCGAATTGAGAACCTGCTCCTTTTTGGAAATCGGTTAAAAATGAAAACATTATGCTCAGAAACTCAGTTATGCCGAATAACAATTATGCGCAAAACTTTATGACAAAGTTGATTTCCAACATTTTTTTTAAATAGGGCATGCCCAAAGCACCACCTAGTAGATACCTATCTTGGCTGGTAACTTCCTTGTTGCTTCACAAACCTAACCGTCAATGTGTATAAACTGAACGAGTACTATGAAGTAATTATCACGTCAAGTGGAAACAAAACTCCATTTTCATATTAGACAGGAGCCGGACATGGATTATTATAAAATCACAACGGTAAACGGTTTTGTATATAACCTGCAATTTGAGGGCACTCACGCCTGTAATCCCCGAAGGGGTAGGCAGAGCTGTAACCAGTACACCCACATTTCGCCGAGCGTATCTCCGTCCCACGATGTGATAGGGGGCGAGCCTATCGCCATACCGGGCACAAATTCCAGACTCCGGGCTGATACTGAGCATTTCGAAATAGAAAAACCCAAAACCACTTTACCCGACCCGGGGATCGAACCCGAGACCTCAGCGTTAGCCTCAATCGTAACGCGTATGCATTACAACTGCGCCACCGAGGCAATTTGAAGGATGATAGTTATTTTACCTGATTTAAAAATACTGCCTCGGTATAATACGACTGAGGCAGACGCTGAGCTCTCTTCTTTCTATTACGAACTACTCAGTATCAGCCGGGAGTCTGGAATTGTGCCCGGTATGGCGATAGGCTCGACCCCTGTAATATCATGGTATGGAAATACGCTCGGCGAAATGTGGGTGTACCGTTTACACCTCTGCCTACTCTATCGGGGATTACAGTCGAGAGATCGTATTTAAAAAGAAGGTTCTAAGTTCGTCTGCACATGTTCACTTATAACTCCTGCAAATGATTATTTTATTTGTTTTCCGCCGGCAAACGAACAACGGGGTCACCTTGGTAAGTCTTCTTCACTGCCCATGTACGCTCAAAATACCAGATGATTACGGGCGCGTTGCCGACCTTAAAGATAAGAGATTGGGAAAGGAAGAGGTATTTGGGCCTCCGGATATCTCACTCACCGTACCCAGTCCTTCAAAAATTAATGCAACTGGGTATGAAAGCCTTGTGTACTTACTTACAGTGTAGGGTACACTCTAAAGAAGTGTTGAGTAGGACATACAAGAGGCATTACATTTGTCACGTACATGACGAAATATTGTAAGAGCGGTTCAAATGTTTAACATGTACTACTTCAAATTTTATGTCGCATTAGTCTGTTACTATTCCATTGACGCGGGCTGCGTGCGTGAGAACGAACGAGTGAGCTTTAAGACGCCCCACCTCGAAATAATACTAGTTTAAACGGATTTTATCGCGGTTTAATTTTTATTTTAGTCCCGACGTTTCGAAAGATTTTCAGCCATCGTAGTCACGGGAGAGACTAAAATAAATATTAAACCGCGATAAAATCCGTATAAACTAGTTTTATTTCAATGTGTAATATTCGCGTTAACATAAGAAATGACTACGCCTCGCTTCATTTGAAGTGGTATATTATACAGGCTCAGAACAAAAACATAGGCTACTCTTACGAACTCATTTAAAAATCGTGTCCTACCCAACACTACTCTAGAGTCTAGGGTAACGTTAAAACTAGTCTTGCAAGCGGAGCTGCGGGCAAAAGGAAAGTATTTAAATAACCACCCCATCCGGACGAATCCAGACGCAAAAGAAATACAAGGAATTTTAAATTAAACAGTACTTGAATATAAATATTAGCTCAACAATAATGCACTTAAATAAAAGTTGTACGCAGTTTTCGTACACATTTAAAACAAATTTCATACATATTTAAAAATGCTTTTTAAAATATATTTAAAAAATACTGGTCGCCATTCGCACATTTTACTTAGAAATTAATATTTTCTGCGAGTTATTCTGAAGCCCGCAGCCACATTAAATTGAATATGTTTTTTTTTTCCTAAAAATCGAATGGCATAAGTTCATATTAAAGAGGTGTCAAGAGGGCAACTAACATTTAAAATGCAGACTGTGTGCGCCAAGCCATTTGCAACTCTACCATAAAATATTAAGATGTAAATTCAATGTGAGCTTTCATTGAATTTATTTCTAAATTGTAGGAGAGAAAGCAATAACATTATTCTATAAAAATCCGTTCAAGTGTGTGTCGGACCACGCTTAGTGAAGGGTTCCGTAATGTAACCGAAATTATACCATATATTTTTTTTATGTCATCGGTCGGAAACGAGTAAGTGGGTCGCCTGATGGTAAGTGATATCCACCGCCCATGTGCGTCCACAATACTAAAAGACTCATGGGCGCGTTGCCGACCTTAAAGAGAAGGGATTATTAAGGGATTGGAAAGGGGAGGGGGATTTAGGCCTCCGGATATCTCACTCACCGTACGAAACGCAGCAGCAAGCTGCTACTTTACGCCGGTTTTCTGTGGTGGTAACGACCCAGACAAGCCGGCCCATTCATGCTGTAGACAGAAGTGTCTACAGCGTGGCTCTACCACTCTAAATCTTAAAAACTATACAATCTAGTTTACAAAATCAATTTTCGTTGGATGTACCTTTAGTTGTACTACCTTGAATTTTTCGGAAATTTTTGCCCTATAGTTAAAAAGTTAGAAGGGGGCACAAATTTTTCCCGACTGGACACACTACCACAAACTAGTAACTTATATAAAAAAAAATACATAATTTTTATTGAGGACATATCCAATGGCAAAAAAATACATTCGCCAGTTACTTGTATGGCGGCCATCCCTAAAATATTTTTTTCTTAGTTTCACTAAATCTTTGTGTGGCAGCTCATAGAATAAACCTACCATCCTAATTTCATCAATATAGTGCTCAGAGTATTCTAGTAAAATGGCTGTCACATACGGACGGCCAAACGGACATGACAAAATTATAGGGGTTTCGTTTATTGCATTCAGCTACGGAACCCTAATAATGTAGTGAATAAATGTAAATTTGATTACAGTTCATACATAGTTCATGTATAGTTAGTTCCTCTGAAGCTCATTTTTTTTTTATTATTAGATTTAGAATTACACTGTCATTTACAATAAATTTCCATGTAGTTGGTAGGACATAAATCAATATTGCTTAACACTAAGGCTAGGGTATCTGATGCCATCCACACTAGGGCGAGCCTGTCTTGTGGAATTATAGTTGCCATAATATCTCTCTATTCTAAATAAAAGTAACTGTCGCCGCCGCCGCTGCCGCTGCCGCCATCAGCGGCGCTGTCGCTGGGTAAGGGGTCAAGACCGATACCAATCGATGCAGAATAATGTGGGGAAGAAAGTAAGATATGTCTAATATTCGTCGGACTTTTTTTTAATTTTATGTTTTGTGGAAAAACATGGGCAAAGCCCCTAGTAACGTTTAACAAAACTTAGAAACCGACAATACAATAGCACAATCGCGACGAGTGTACTGTTGTCCGTTGAGGAGTTTTATTTTTTACTCCGTACTCCGTCATCAGATCTTAATCAAACTTATATGGGACCACATCGCCACTGAAACCGAGTGAATTTTTTTCAGAAAACTGTGGCAGATCACGTCGACACGCCCGATAAGCCTCCGTGGCGCAGCGGGCGAGTAGCCAGCTGCAAAGCAAGAGGCTGTGGGTTCGATTTCCACACCGAGACAAATGTTTGTGTGATCGACAAATATTTGTTTCGGGTCTGGGTGTTGTGGCACCGCGAGTCTCTCGTAGTTCCTGATACCCAAGATACAGGTTAACCTAGTGTAGAGTCAGGACTATGTGAGTCACTGTTGGGTGTATTTATATTACTTTGTGTAGTTTACATGAAGCTTAAAATCACGTCTTGATTAATAATTTTCAGCTAACTGCAGCAATGTTTCCTATATGGAACAATATAAAAATAGGAGCAAAGCTCGCATTTTGCGAAGGGCTTATCGTCGCCCACATATGGCCGTGTAAAATAAACCGAATTGTGTTTGTATCGCCATTTGTAAGGAATATATAGATCTATAAAACCCATTCGCCTATTTTCGCCTTGGCTGCAAGCCATGGAATTGCCAACATATTTCTGATCTGAGCCCTTTCATATATTTTTCGGCGGTAATCGAAAAACTGTGGGCTTATGGGCTTAGATGCATTTCCGTGGTGCGCAAACAAATGTTCCGTTGAGTTTAGAAGTTAACCCAAATTGTGGGAAAGCTTGTTTTAAATTATTTTGGTATAAACCAACGGCGAAACAAGATGGAATCAAAGTTGTAGTAGTATGGACCAATTTGCGTGCTTTTAAGTAAGGATTTTTTATTATATGTTTATGTTGCTGAGATGGCCCTACATTAGAATATTTGTCAAAATGTGACAGGAGAGGAAACCCGACCCGGGGATCGAACCGGAGACCTCAATCGTAACGCGTACGCATTACAACTGCGCCACCGAGGTAGTCAACGGAATTCAACAAACGTGTTATCGTAAGTTGAAAATCTTTAAGTTACAATATATTATAATACTGGCTTTTGCTCGCGGCTCCGCCCGCGTGAATGACATTTTCAGGGATAAAAAAGTACCTAAGTAGCCTAAGTTACTACTTATTGCATCAACTATCTGCCAGTGAAAGTCCTATCAAAATCAGTCCAGCCGTTCAGAGATTAGCCGGAACAGACAGACAGAAAGACAATAATTTAAAAAAATGTTATTTTGGTATATGTATCGTATATACATTCATATACATGTAGTAAAAAGCGTTTATTTTAATACTAAAAACAGACACTTCAATTTTATTTATATAGATACTCAACTTCTTATTACTAATTCGTCTCTCACGTTCTAGTATAATCCGTCGAAACAGACGTACATTGTGAAATTAATTATTCACGTAGAATCTAACATCTAATTGGTACCTAGGTTTATCATAAATTCAAAATAGAATTCCGACGCCCCAGCGTGCTAATGTTCATAGTTTATTACTTACTAGCTTTTGCCCGCGGATCCGCCCGCGTGAATGTTTCTCAGGGATAAAAAGTACCTAGCCTATGTGGAAATACAAAAATGAGAAACATGTGTCGCGTTATATTTAAAGTAGAGTATTTGGATCTCCGGCTTTCTGCATGAGCGTAGGGACATTGCCTCACTTAGCTTTTTTTATCGTCTGTATCATGGTGAATGCTCTGAAGAGTTGTTTAACCTTATCCCATCCTCACCTTTCCTTAACAGAACCACGCGTGCTGGCTTACGGCACCACAGCTTCGTGGTCTCTTCCATCTCGGCTAGAACTAAAAAGTTCGCAAAATCTTACTTCTGCCGGACCATCAAGCTGTGGAATAGTTTGCCGGCACACGTGTTCCCTCCTTCCTATAATATGGGGTCCTTTAAACGGAATGTGAAGAAGCAATTAGGCAGGCCGGCATAATTTTGCCGACCTACGATAGACACATCGTCTGTCGTTGGTCGACAGTATTCTTGGATTGCGTTGCACTTAACATCAGGTGTAGCGTAGTCACTTTGCCGTGCCAGTATAAAAAAAAGAGCATATTATCCATCTACCTAAAGACAACAAACACTTACTCAAAATTTAGTTACTAGTGTAACCATATTAGTTGGTGTTCCAATGCTGCCATATTTATTACACAAAATTTCATACCAATTCGATCTATGGTTCAAAAGATAAAAATCAATACCACCAGCGCCACCTATCCGGCACTAACGTAAAGTTTCATATCAATTGGGCTAACGGTTCTCAAGTTTTAGGTGAACATACATACACACATGCATTCTCTTTTATATATATAGATGTAAAATTATGTTACTAGGTGGTAGGCCACTGAAATTGACAGCTTCCGTGGCTCAGGGGGCGAATATTGTGAAGCTAGAGGCCGCGGGTTCGCGCACCCCGCGGGAAAAGGGATTTTCATCATGTGTACGGTGGTCGCTAACAAGTCCAGTGATGAAGTATTAAAGAGTACCTACCTACCTATATACCCTATCATATTTAAAAGAAACGACTAGGTAAAAATGAAGGCTGTGTTTATCAATAAACGGAATTATCAATAAAAATCCTTTAAGCCATCGAATTAAGATAACTAGAACGATAACTCTCATATCAATCTGCCAAAAATACGGCCCCAATTACTTACACATGCAAAGGTAATACAAACAACACGTAACAGTCATACACGCAACAAAAATATTATATTTCATAAAAGTTAGTGTCTAAATATTAAATTTCTAGATCGAGATACGACGTTCTACACCGCGCAAAAAATTAGACGTATCAAGTGTCAACTAGAGATTATGCACAGACTTTTATTAGAGTTTTTGTGGGGTATTTTTTTTCTGCTTGTGTTACGTTTCTTGTCATCTTATTTCGATGCGATATTTTTGCGGATCTTGCAAATGAAGTCGTGGAAAAACCTGCAATCATATAAACTTGTTATCGCATACTGGCTACAACGCCACTCTGATTGTAGTTTACGCTTCGAAATAGAAAAACGTCTATACAATTTAACGAGAACCCCGCAGCGGATTAACTAACTACTATTGGTTCTCGTGACTTCGAGTTTAATTTTTAATAATATTTAATTAACACCCGACAGTACACATAGTCCTGACCCCACACTAGATTAACCTATACCGTGGTATACCTAAGCATCGAAATAAGATAACTAGAATGATAACTCCTATGAATCTGCCAAAAATACGGCTCGACTTACTTACACATGCAAAGGTAATTTACACGTAATACTCATACACGCAACAAAAATTTATGAACGTTGAAAATCAACTTTATTTCTTAAAGGTTAAAGTCTAAATATTAAATTACTAAATTGCGATATGACGTTCTGCACCGCGCAGAAAAAAAACGTATTAAGTGTCAACTAGAGATCACGAAGACATTTTTATGAATTGATGAATGAACGAGCTCCACAGACTTTTATAGCCCCTCCTCCTTGCACAGAGTTTTGGTGGGGTCATTTTTTGCTTGAGTTACGTTTCTTATTTTTATTTCTATGCTTAATCAACAAAAAAGTGATAACAACGCAAGTGATAATTGACAATTAATACACACATAACTTAGAAAAGTCAGAGGTGTGTGCTTTTGGGACTGGTTTGGAACCTGCGACTTTCGTCTCGACAGTCCGTACCACTCCCCACTAAGCTATCGCTGCTTCTCTAGTTAATAAAAAGGAATATTATACTCATAACCAAGAGCTTTAAATGGAAATAAAGTACGTATACCATATGGACAACTAATCGCCGATCGGTTGCAATTTCTACGACGTATGTACATATACAGTATGCACATTCAATTTGTACTATAAACTGTCGGTAGAAAGTATAATATTGCTTGACTACAAATGTTGTCCGTAAAATACGGTGATACATTCATACGAAACCGCATCCAAAGTGCACTAAGCCTATCTATATTAATAATTCAGTTTGATTCACATACATATAAAATCACGCCTGAATTATTCCAGCCTCTGTGGCACAGCGAGCGAGTAGCCGGCGAAAACGAGAAGCCGCGGGTTCGATCCCCGCACCGAGACCAAAAAAGACTTTAATGTATACCACTATACCGGCTGTGCGGTATAAATAAATTGCGCACTAAGTTACGGTTAATTGACCATAACTCATTCTTCAAAAATGGCATTTACTAGGAATTATAACTAATACAAAACTAAACAGTTATCTCAGTATTACCATTTCGCTTACTCTTAACTCCTCTCGCTCACACACCTTAGACGTCACTCCTCGTCTATAGTATTAAAGTCCTTGACCGAGACAAATGTTTGTGTAATCCAAAAATCTTTGTTTCGCGTTTGGGTGTTGTGAAACCTAAAACAGTCTCCCATAAAAGTCTCCCAAGTACCCATCTTACCTTATTTACTATGGGACAAAACTATGTATAACTGTTGGACGTATAATTTTAGACCAAGATGCCATCGTGAGGATCATTCATAACAATCATTATAATTTAATTATCATATTATTAGGCATTACGAGACTTACGCCCGGTTTCTGAAAGGCTGATCAATGTTAAATTAACTAATCAAATGTCAAATCTCATGTCAAGTCGAAATTGGGTTGCTAGAAGCGTGGTCAACAACACCTTTGATTTGACACACATGTTAGCTAACATAACATTCAAATTAATATGAAAAATCGTATGCCAAACGGTACTAAAGAGACATCATATAGTATAATTTTTGTCATTGAATAACGTTTCGGCAACTCAATTGATTTGACAGCGATGCCAACTCAAAGTTCTGTTAGTTGAATGTCAATTTGATCAGCCTTTCAGAAACCAGGGGTTACGCCCGGTTTCTAAAAGGCTGATCAAAGTAAAATTAACTAATCAAATGTCAAATCTCATGTCAAGTCGAAATTGGGTTGCTAGAAGCGTGGTCAACACATTTGATTTGACACACATGTTAGTTAACGTAACTTTCAAATAAATATGAAAAATCGTATGTCAATCAACACTAAAGAAACATCAAATAATATGAATTTTTACAGTAGTCAATGTTTCACCAACTCGAGTTGATTTCACAGCGGTGTCAAAATCAAAGTTCTGTTAGTTGAATGTTGATTTGATCAACTTTTCAGAAACCGGGTACTAACTTATATTTCGGGGTGACGAGCGCTGTCCAATGCCTTGCAGTGCTTTGTGATTCAAAGTTCTGCGTAGTAGTACTTCTGTTTATGGGCAGGCGTGGCGCTTACCATCAGGCGAACGACCTGCTCCTCTCGTCATTCAAGCTAATAAAAAATAACTTCTGAACATAATTCTACCAATCAAAGGAACCAATGTCACTCGACGCTGCGTTGGTCTCCCCACTTGAAGTGTAGTCATTTAACAAGGTAATATTCTCAACTTCCTAGCTTCGCGACAAATGGTAAGGGTAGGAAGAGTGACTGGCTTTCACGCGACCTGTGCCATCCAAAACAGTAAACTGTCGTTGCGATCGGCAAAGCGAGGCGTTGGAAAATGCTGAACAGTTTAAAAATCTCTTCCACGTTTGATAGTTGGTCTCTGAATGTTTTTAAATTGCAGTCGTTGTGACAGGAGTTTTGGAACCTTACTTATAAACTAGCTCTGTATTATACACGTCTCTCTGCTGGAGCTTTCTCTACTGAATATGAAGGATGAGGCCTTAGTCTACCACGCTGGCGTAATGCGGGTTGGCAGAATTCACATGCATTGGATTTTTTATTTTTTATTAAGAACTTCTCAGGTATGCAGATTTCCTCATAATGTTTTCTTCACCATTAAAACAAGCGATAATTAAGGTGACGATAGATGCTAGCGGCCTCGGATGAATGGGCAACGCGTCTAAGATTCTTCTGGATTTATGGGCGTTCATGGGCGGTGGAGATCACTTACCATCAGGTGACTCACTTGCTAGTACGCCGAAATATCAATTAATGAATTCAGTTTTGTATTATAAATATATTTCTACTTTTTAGTAGCACACTTCTTTACACACATTTTCTTCGAGGTGTTTATTTTCTGTTAACAGCAAAGAATGACAAACGAACAAGTGAGTCACCTGATGGTAAGTGATCTTCACCGCCTATGAATATCTAAAACACCCAATGAATCATGGACGCGTTGCTGACGTTAAAGAAAAGGGAGTATTAAGGGATTGCGAAAGGGTGAGGTTTTGGGCCTCCGGATATCTTACTCATTGTACGTAGCGTGACATTAAGGTTGATGCATGAAATTGAACGCAATTAGTGTATACGCATTATAAAATAGTGTTTCAGCGCCATCTGCCGGGCAGATTTGTGAATCTAAGCCATCCAGGGCGCCACACAAACGCATACAAAAAAACAGTCAAATCGGTCCAGCCGTTTAGGAGTTCAGGGACATACACACGTACAGTAGAATTATATATAAAGATTGGTTAAATCATACAACAAATACATGGATTAATCACACTCATCAATTTTATAGTCTACGAAGAATTTCTACAAACGTTGCTATTTGCAAGATATTCTTTAGTTTATCCGGTCCGATTCACATCGGCACTCGGAACGCGGGCCTGGAACACGGATCATGGCCAGTAGAGCGCAAAATCAGTTCGCGCGTGATTTATACCGAACCCCAGTCGAGTTTTGAGGTCTATCTTGATAGGCCTTCCAACTTCTCCAAATACATCTTGCGCACTATTTCATTGTTGCTGTTATTTATATCAATAACTTTTCTATATGGAGTTATATAGGATTGAAACTCACATTAGTGGGTATACATTTTGGAAATGATTTTGTTGGATACTGTTTTGGTTAAGTTAGTATCATAATATGTATTACTTTTAGTTTATATTAATACAAAAAATAAAATATAATTTTGAGTCTGTGCTATTGCAATATAATGGTTAATTTGAAGTAAAAAGAACCGACTCAAAGTTGTTTAATTTTAGTATTTATGAGCCGGTTCTATTTTTAGGTTTTTGTAAATAAAATTACATTTTTCGAAGTTTGAATCTTTTATCCCCGATTTCACACCCTCAGAGGTGGAATTTCTTCTTTAAATTAAAAAGGTTTGAGTTAATAGTTTGAGCTGTACTATTTCAAATGAAAAGTTAATCATCTAAATTTGGCGGAGTTATGCATTACTCACACAAAAAACATGTCAAATTGAGAACCTCCTCCATTTTTTCTTCGGTTAAAAATAAACCTAAAGACCTGTAAGGTACGCGACCGAGGCATGGAGACCGCTACGCGTGATGAGAGTCATGCCATTGCAACACGTCCACTTTGTATGAAATTATATGGACGCGGTCGTGGTCTTTTGTCTCGGTCGCGCACTCTGAATAGTTCTTTTACCAAAATTTTCACGTAACAATCACCTAAACCGTACGAAAAACTCTGCATCTATATGGGCTTTAACATGGCTCTACCACTCAACATTTCTTTATTATGAACCTAATGTATATTTATTTAGTTATTATGAACCAAATTCAGTGATTACAGCATTCCAAACTACGAATAAATTTCAGTATTCTTTAGACAATTTATTTCTTTGTGAAGCAGTAAAATACGTAATAACATAAAAATCTTAACAAGATTTACAGTGGAGCGTATTTATTAAATCGCGACGAAGTTTATTTTCAGAATCCTTTCTAAGTATACTCGTGTAATTTGTTTTACTAACTTGAGTGGTTTGATTTAATGAAAGTGGTCTTCCAAAGTATCACTTTTATTTTCACGCGGGGAAATCCCTTTTACGGATACCTTCTCAACGTCGGGGTTGGAAAGATGGTTATGTCGACCCAGATGTCTCCCGAACGACCTCTGGATCAGTTCCCTATCAAAAATCCCTACACTGGTATACCGACTAAAAACCCCGCGGTGGCGTTCTTGAGCGCAACTGAGACGGTTCCGGGGGACCCTGATGTACTCTAGATTGCTGCCGCAACCGTCGCTACTTCCAAAGTATAACTAACATTAATTCGTGTTATAGTTTTTTTTTCATAGATATTTTTCAAGTATAACTAAACAGCTGATTCCAGCAAATATATCACCTCATTGGTCTAGAACTCTAGATGCTAAACTCTTGGGTTAAGAAACTGGCAATTTTGGCGGGAATTCGGACAGTGCGGTCGATCTCCTATTTTAATTAATTCCAAACTAGTAAATTTGTTGCATAAAAGTGGTCTACATTTGTGCAATAAATATTGACTGTGATGAACAGTGAATCATTCAAATTGGAGAAATTTAGGTGCTTTTTTCCAAGTGTTTTGATCGATCTTAGTTATTCGATCCGTTTAGAGAAAAAAGTCTATAAAGCATCATACTGGAAGGAATTGACACCAAAATTCCAACAAGACTTTGAAATCACACCAGTGTATAATCGTTCTCGTACATACTTGAAAATATATTATATACTATATGCATGGAAATATGAAGCTATAATTAAAAAGGAAATAACTGGTAAAGTCAACGCTTTAACTGCCGGTTTGATTACTATTGTTGAAGTTTGATTTGTCTGGTAAATTGTCTCCAATGTGGCGATAGACTCCCACTCATCATATCATGAGACGGAAGGGAGCTTAACGACCCGTAGGTATACTAGTTGCACGTCTGTCTACCGTTTCTTTCTTTCTACCTGGTAAGGCCTGTCTTCTCGTACCATAAATTTGATGGTATTTGGTATTTCATGGGTCGATCCGCCGTCTAAGCCTCATACCCGCTGGAAAGAAATTTTGCCATTACCTATCAAAAATAACCCTAGCGAAATTTTGGATCCACGCCTGACACATACATGCAAAATACTGCTGCGAAAAAGCAAAAATCACTTACGTCACAACTTTGTTAATGTTCGCACCAAATAACTGTCAAAAGTTATTTGATTTTACAACTCAATAACAGAGGCAGTACATAATGAGATACAATAAACAAAAGCTGAGCTATTCATCATCATTACTCTTGGTTATATTATTATAAATTGATCTGACAAAACTTTAGACTCAATCACGATGTTACCAGTTTAACAAGAGCCTTCGACGGTAAATGTGATTGATACTTTGGTGGGCCTTTCTTGATTGGTTACGCAATGTATTTAGTCTGGTTTACTGTCAAATAAATGTCATGTAGGTTAATAATTTACCTTGTGTATAAAAAGTATGTAAAACTTAGTGCACACGCACTCACTCACGCCTGTAATCCCCGAACAGGTGAAACCAGAACACCCACATTTCGCAGAGCTTTTTTTCGTCCCATGATGTGATAGGGAACATCCTTCGTTATGCGGTGGGCGAGTAACTGGCTGTGAAGCGAGAAGCCGTGGGATCAATACCCATATCTAGACAAAGAAAAGTTGGAGCAAATTAAAAAAAAAAAACAAAATTAAAATGAAATTCGCGGACTAGTGCTGATCTTTCATCTTAATATACATATATCTACTTACCTAAGTTTATATAGTCGGTGAAACATCTTTATCTCGACGAACGAGGTCCTTAAAGTTCAGCACAATAAATATTATTTCCAAATAACTGTGGTCCTGGCAACTTTGTCCGGACGGACTTTGAACAAAGCCCGGAACTTACCTTAACACTCGACACTTGCGAACTTGGACTGAATCCGGTGTATTGTGTCAAATTTTGAAGGGTTTGCGGAGTTTAGTTTATCTAATGTTTTATAAGAAATGTTGTGGATTTGTGTAGTTAAGTACAGTTTTCAACCGACGAATGGAGGAGGTTCTCAATTCGATGCGGTTTTTTTTTGTATGTATAACCTGCACGCATAACTTTGCGAAATGTATACCGCCTTGGATGATTGTGTTTCCATTCGAAAAAGTTGCTCAAAATTGGTCCCATTTTTATTAAAAATAGTACAATAAGAACATATTAACAAAAAAACGACTTACAAAAATAAAAGCTAAAAATAAAAATAATTCCGCCAAATGTGGAGCGATTTGGTATCAATCATTGGTTATTAAACTACAGTACCACTGACACAAAATTGTTTAGTTTTGATTTTTTTGTCGGTTTTCCCATAAGGTCTTCTCATGCTGGGTCGTTTTGGATCCGGTGGTAGTTTTGAAACACGTGCCGTTTCGGTAATGCGTATGGTCCATATCGACCCATAAAAAAGGTGAAAAAATAAAATAATAATAATACTTAACAATTCTGGACTATTCCTTAATAATAATATTGTAAAATGTATAGTTGCCCAGTGTATTTAGACGATGCTATATATGTTATGTATACATTAGTTGATATGATTTCTATACATAAGTTTCTTTATTTTGTACTGACTTGTCATAAGCGCTATTTTAATTGCCTACATGATTAATTATTATTTATTATTATTTTCGCTGAGCGGTTTGACTGTCCCTTCCAAGACCATTGGATTAAGACAGCATTAGGTAAGGTGTAAAGAAAATAAAATAAAATAAAAAAAGAAATTAATTAAATTAAATGAATTGTACTTACATACTAACATTAGATATAAGTTAAAATTGTTTACTAACACATTGTATGGACATGTTCTGAAATAAAAATTATTATTATTTATTCTCAACTTTTTGTTGCTCGGTCTGCAAGACCGGTATAATTTGACAATCACGGGCCTAAGCCAAGTGATTGCCAGTATGACTGAAATGTGAGTTAGAGGCCAGGTGGTCCTACTACTCTGTCTGTAAGAACTTTCTAACAATCCTACAAGTGTTTAATATCACTTATTTTTGTATTTGTATGTAAGTTTGTTCCGGTACATCTAAAAGGGTTAAAGACAGTGATAATTGCTTGGGAATAATTCCAGTGGTGGACAGAACTATAGGCACAATTGAAACTTTATGTAGTCGCCACATACGGCTTATTTCGTCTTTAAGATCAATATATTTTGTGAGTTTTTCAGATATTGTGTTTTGCAGGTTGTGAGTATTGGGGATGGCAATGTCAATTATGAAAGCAGTCTTATTTTTCTTGTCTACTAGGATGATATCCGGTCTATTGTAATGTACTGTCTTGTCGGTCAGAATGGCACGATCATAATAAAGTTTATAGTCAGCATTTTCTAGAACCGTCTCTGAGTTATACTTATAGTACGGGATAGGTGTTGTTAGGGTGGGTATTAGTTTATATTTTGTGGCAAGTTTCTGGTGTATTATGTTGGCCACCTGGTCGTGTCTGTATTTGTAGTCAGTTTGGGCTATTGATTTACATGCACCTGTGATGTGTTGAATAGTTTCCGAGTTACCGTTGCATTTCCGACATATATCCGATGATGAACTAGGCACTTTCATTATAAACTTTTGATAATTCCGGGTTTCGATTACCTGGTCTTGGATTGCTGTCATGAAGCCTTCAGTCTCTGGGAAGAGTTCGCCTCGTCCAAGCCATGCGTTCGACGCTTCTTTGTCGACATGAGGGTGACTCAGGTCTTGGCGGTGTCTTCCATGTAGAGACTTCCGGCTCCATTCTTCAATTTTTTCCTTGTCTTGTGTTATTTTTTCATTTTTTTGCGGTGTTCTTTGATTCATATTTAACGGAGTAAACTTGTTATCCGTTTGTACTATTGCTTTGTGGAGTGCTGATGATGACATCTTATTGAAAAAGTATTGTCGGAGTGTTGTGATTTGTGTATTATGTAAATTAACTATATCTATAAGTCCCCTGCCTCCTTCTTTTCTAGGTAGTGTTAATCTCTGTATGCAAGATCTTGGGTGATGTTTACGGAATCTAGTCATTGATGTATTAATTATGCGTTGCAAGTTTTTCAAATCTGATTTTGACCAAGTTATTATTCCGAAAGAGTATGTAAGAACAGGTATAGCAAAAGAATTTATCGCTTTAATGGTATTCCGGGAATTTAGTTGTGTTTTTAATATGGTGTTAAGCCGGTGTCGGAATTGATGTTTTAGTGTTTGTTTGGTGTCTTTGTGAAGTATTTGGGCTGACTGATTGTATCCAAGGTATTTGTACGTCTCTTGTTCATTAAGTGCGTCTATTTTCTCCCCTGTCTCTAGAGTGTAATGGTGTTGGTAATTACGGCCTGCTTTTATTGAATTTATTTTACATTTGTCAATGCCGAATTCCATTTTTATATCATTACTGAATTTCTCTGTTAAATTAGCTAACTGGTGGAGTTGTTCTTCGTCTTGAGCATATAGTTTGATATCATCCATATAAAGTAGATGATTTAATCTACTTGTGGTTGGTGGGGTACTAGCCAATCCTTCATCTTCTCTTTGTTGAAGGGGGTATCCGATTGGAGTTAAATTTAGTATGTGTGAGAGAGGATTCAACGCGAGGCAGAACCAAAGTGGGCTGAGTGAGTCGCCATGGAATATACCACGCTGTATTTTAATTGGATCAGTTTCTATAGTTTTATTAGGGGTGATGAGCCTTAATCGCGTTGTCCAGTTTCTCATTACTGTCTCGAGGAATGTTATAATTTTCGTATGTATTTTGTAGATTTCAAGGACTTGAAGAAGCCAAGAATGGGGAACAGAATCATACGCTTTCTTATAATCTATATTCATTGTGTACAAATCAGCTTTCGTTTTTTGAACGTGTTTAAGGATTACAGAGTCTATGATTAATTGTTCTTTACAGCCCTGCGTAAACTTACGACATCCTTTTTGCTCTTCAGCAATGATGTTATTCTGTTCTATATGTTGGTACACTAATTCGGCGATACAAGACGTGATAATCTTATACAGAGTTTGCAAGCAAGTGATTGGTCTGTATTTCGCTGGGTTCAGGGAATCATTCGGGTCTTTTGGTATCATAAAGGTGGTTCCTGCTGTTACATATGAAGGTAGTTTATTAGGGTCGTATAAGAAATCATTTATAAAATTGTGTAAATATGGATGTATGTAAGTTAGTTTTTTGTACCAATAGCTATGGATGTAGTCTGAACCAGGTGTTTTCCAATTATGTAAGTTACGTAACACTTTTAAAAACGTTTCCGCGGGGATATGTTGAAAACTCATTTCTGCATGTAAATCGTTGCTTTTAGTTTCAGTTTCGATCCAATTGGCTTGCGTGTTATGCTGTTCTGGTTGTTCCCATATGCCTGCCCAGAATTTTTTCAGTGCCTCTGGGTCAGGGTGATTATTTAAACTATTATCACTATTGTTTTGTTGGACATTTGATGTTGCGTTTTTAATGGTGCGATAAAATTGTTTTTCGTTGTTGCTAAAAATATTATTTTGTTGTTTTCTTAATGTACAGTTTTGGTATCTTTTTAGCCTCCCTGTAACGACAGACAGTTTTTGTTTGAGTGTATCTAGTGTGTGTGTGAGATGTGTATTTGGTGCTTCGTGTATGGAATGAATTTTATATTGCTCTATTATTTTATTAACATGTTTTGATAGTTTCCTACTTCTATTGCCATTGATGAATTGTGTTAATCTACCTATTTTGATTCGTAAATCATCTAGTCTATGTTCTAGTCGTCTCTGCCAATATGGCTTATACTGTTTTTGGGCACTTGGTGATCTCTCAGTCGGGCTTAATTTTATTTATTTTTGAAATGAAATGAAATAGTTTTATTAATAATATAATAATAATTTATATTATTAATAAAACTATTTCATTTCATTTCAAAAACTATAAGCCAAATCTTTCTCTAACATGTGTTAAAACACATTACGCTAAACCCACT
This sequence comes from Mimas tiliae, assembly GCA_905332985.1. NCBI lineage: Eukaryota > Metazoa > Arthropoda > Insecta > Lepidoptera > Sphingidae > Mimas > Mimas tiliae. The sequence goes on along the minus strand of HG995262.1, from coordinate 4,379,262 downwards.
GCGAGTGGGTGATGGCAGGTGGAAGAAAAACTACAGTATCTTATAAACTGGTAGCTACATAGTTTGCGTAGCTACTTTACTTTGGCTCAAAATATCATGTACTCACAACGTAGTTACATCCACGTGGCAAGAAATATGATTATTAAAATCCATAGCGTGTGGCTGCGTTATTAAAATTTTGTGTGGGTCGTCCCATAAATGTTTGTAGCTGGAACATTTCCCGAAGCTACACATGGGACGCAATCTTTAAAATATCTCTTTCGAAACTTTTTATATCGTAATTAGATGAAAAGTTATGTCATTTCCGCGTACCTTTACCCTGAAGACCAATAAGAAAAACGTGGCGCGACCTTTTTCCTACCTAGTTCATGGTATTTTTTGTGCAAAATTATAAATTATTATCATGGGGCTGCGTAATCGAAGGTTGTTTTTTTATGGCATATGCCGGCAAACGAGCAAGTGGGGCCCATGTATGCTCACAATACCAGAAGAAACATGGGCGCGCTGCCGACCTTAAAGGACAGGGATAATAAAATTAAGGGATTGGGAAGGGGAGGGGGATTTGGGCCTCCGGATCACACTCACCGTACGAAACGCAGCAGGTAGCCGCCACTTTACGCCGGTTTTCTGTAAAATAGTGGTAACAACCCAGACGAGCCGGCCCATTCATGCTGAAGGCAAAACTGTTTACAGTGTGGCTCTACCACTCATAAACACCCATTTTTGTTTGATATTAAAATGTGAATCTGTTTATATTTTATCATCGAAATAAAATAACTCTCATATGAATATGGCAAAAAATACGGCTCCACTTACTTACACATGCAAAGGTAAAATCACACGTAACACTCATACACGCAACAAATATTAATGAACGTTCAAAATCAACTTTATTTCATAAAAGTTAATGTCTTAATTTTAAATTTCTAGATCGAGATACAACGTTCTGCACCGCGCAAAAAATTAGACGTATTAAGTGTCAACTAGAGATTATTATACACAGACTTTTATAGCCCCGCCCCCTTACACAGAGTTTTGGAGTTACGTTTCTTGGCATTTTATTTCGATGTATTTTATATACTTACATGGTATACAACCATAACCACAGTATTATACTGAGCTGGTCTCCTTTTGTCACCGTGAAGGCATGCAACTGTATAGTTGTAATATTAATTTTAAGCCAGTTGAATATTAATTCTATTGTGTTCTGCATTATGTTTGTTGCATGTCTTATGATGACTATAAACTTATCTTTCTTCTTTCATACAGGTGAACCATAGTCATTCTGTCCCAGGTATAGGTATAATAGAACATCTATACCTTGGTCAGTTTTCAAAATTTGGTTGATATTAAGTTTTGTGGTGCTGGTTTTATTTTTGTTAAAAAGTTTTAAAATTACTTTTGTTGGGGAAACAATTATCAGAATCGGCATGTAAATAAAAATACTCAACAGTCACACACGTAGTCCTGGTCCCACACTAGGTTAGCCTGTATCGTGGCTATCAAGAACAACGAGGGATTTCTTAGGTTTACGTGAATATTACACATTGAAATAAAACTAGCTTATACGGATTTTAACGCGGTTTAATTTTTACGAAACGTCGGGGCTAAAAGTATAAATTAAACCGCCATAAAATCCGTATAAACTAGTTTTATTTTAAGAACAACGAGGGACTTGCGGTCCCGCAACACCCAGACCCGAAACAAATATTTGTGGGTTACAGAAACATTTGTCTCGGTGCGGGAATCGAACCCACAGCGTCATGCAGCCGGCTACTGCCCACTGCGCCAAAGAGGCTGTCAAATACCTACCAACGCAAATGAAGGAAGTTATAACCTTTAGGACGGTGATGCGGCTGTCGCGTTTCGAGAGTACTTCAGAGTTGTTCGCTCTCGCACGGACGGGTTTTTGCTGTGCTGCTGCTCTATCGATACAAGGATACTATAAAACATTATGACGTATAGTCTAATTGCTACACCTGTTCCAGAAATGTAAACTATCTATCCACTTTTCCGTTATCTCTATTGTATTTGGTATATTGACAGTCCAAACAAAAGAATTATTTGTAAAGTGGGTAGATATTTGTTTACATTGTTGGAACAGGTTTGGTAAATAGACTATACATGCATAAGCTCACACCTATATCCCTGAAGGAGTATGCAAAGGTGCGACTAGTGGTGCACCCACCTCGCTCCCTATCATCTTAGGACAGAAATAAGCTCGGCAAACTGTGGGTGCAGCACTAAAATATTAAATTCAAATAACAACTTGTTCGTTCATAAGTAGACTTTTCGTTACTTTCAGAATTCATAGATGTGAATAAGCTTCTTAAAGTTGTAAACTTTTAAATCAAACGTCTGGCCCTGAAAAGAGCTTATACACTATATTCGACGCAGCGATTCGTTATTTATTCGAAACTAGTGAACTTGACTTCGTGGTATTCCATTGTAATGTTTATATATATATATTTTTACATCACAGGCCGGCAAACGAGCAAGTGGGTCACCTGATAGTAAATGATCTCCACCGCCCATGTACGCCCACAATACCATAAGAATTATGGGCGCGTTGCCGACCTTTAAGGAAAGGGATATTTAAGGGAATGGGAAGGGGAGGGGATTTGGGCCTCCGGATATCTCACTCACCATACGAAACGCAGCAGCAAGCTGCTACTTTACGTCGGTTTTCTGTGAGACAGTGGTAACGACCTGGACGAGCCATGCCCATTCATGCTGTAGACAAAAGTGTCTACAGCGTGGCTCTACCACTCATACATACATATGGCCAGATACATAGAGATCACTTACCATCAGGTGACCCAATTGCTCGTTCACCGGCCTATGATATAAAAAACTAACATAATTAAATTTCCAAAAAAACAAACATCTAAATCTTACCAAAAAAAATATGTTTTTGACAACTGGCAATTTTCCGCAAAGTACACTTTGAAGCGACACCCAAAAGTTTGCGGAAAAATTTGGCATGAAAGAGGCATCATTATTCAAATAAAAGTTTGATAGAGTCAATTGTGCTCTCGCCGTGACTACACTTTCAACTTACTTTACAGTTTTGCGATAAAAAAGGATTTTGATTGACAGATGTGACTGGATTTTATAATCATGTTTCAGATACAGGTGATTTTAACCGACTTCAAATAGGAGAAGGTTCTGAATTCAGTGCGATATGTTTTTAGCTTTTTTATGCACATCAATTTCTCCGCCAATTGTGGACCCATTTTATTGGAAAACAATAATTCAATAGAGTTTAGCTGCGATGTGGTTCAATATAAATTTAGCTAAGATCAGACTACGGAGTACGGAATAAAAAATTAAACTCGTCAACGAACTACAGTACAATCGTCGCGGTTATGTTATTGTATTGGAGTTTACATTTTTTTTTTTTTTTTTTTTTGTTGTCGCGGGGAAAAGCGACTTATTGCTACCGCCCCGCCTCGGGGGGAAGCGGAACGGTTATGTTGGGTTCACCGGCCTTACGACCCAACGTTAAGTCGCCCGGGAGAGATGGTAAACATCCAGGCGACCGCTGGGCCGAGTCCCTAACACTATATACACCCTACACCGGCATACCAACTAAAAACCCCGCGGTGGCCATCTTCGGCGCATTAGGAACTGCCCCGGGTTCCCGAGGCGAGAAGCGCCCCGGCTTCAGCCGGAACTGTTCCTGCGCGGTGCCGCCTTGCGGCCAGTCTCCAAATATGGGGGGCTCAGAAGCCCCCGCCACCGAAGGACGCTCTCGGCGTCAACGACAGCGACGAGGCCGACCACCCGTGCTGCCGTCCATCCCGGGGTCGCACGTACAAGAATATCAATGGCGCTACAACAGCCCCCCGCTGCGCGCCCGCGACCCCCGATGGCCCCTATTAGTCGCCTCTTACGACAGGCAGAGGATACCGTGGTGGAATTCTCCAAACGCCCCCAATCCACAGGGCGGAAGACGCCGGTCAGTCGTCACCCCGGCGTCTCCTACGTCTCCTCTGGCGGCGGGAGGGATCAGCTCGTTCCCGATCCCTCTCGGCACTCTCCTTCTGCAAGATTACGGCCTCGCAGAAGTGGGCCACCGCACGCCAGGACCTCCGACTGTCGACCATGGCGGACACCACTGCCGGCAGTGAGAGGTCTCCTCCGACGACTGCAACGAGAGCGCTGCGCTCCTCGTCCCAGGCTGGGCATTCCTCTAATGTATGTTGGGCCGTATCCTGCGGACAGTTGTCACAGTGGTGACACACGGCCGACTCCTCCGTGCCGACTATTTGACACAAGTACCGGCCGAAACTACCGTGGCCAGTCAGGACCTGTGTCAGTCGGAACGTCGCCGCGCCGTGGCGCCTGTCCAGCCACTGGTGAAAGACAGGGCGCACTGCCGCGACGGCCCGGTGACCCGCTGACGGGTTCTCCAGCCTGAGACGCCACTCCTCCACGGCGGCTCTGCGGAGGGAGCCGCGTACGGCGTCCACCTCTCTCGGTGCCGGTCTCTGCCCGCGTCTGAACGCCTCCTCCCGCCAATGAAAGGCGGCGGAGAGGGCCTTAGCGTCCAGATCCCACGGGACGAAACCGGCCAATACGCATGCCGCCTCGAATGAAACCGTGCGGTAGCCCCTGATCGCCCGCTGCGCCACTATACGCTGTGGCTTGCGCAGCAGAGCGGCGCATCGGTCGCCCAGGAACTCGGCCCAGACGGGACTTCCATACAGGGCCATGGACCGCACGACTCCGGCGTACAGCCTTCGGCAAGGGATGCCAGGACCTTCCAAGTTGGGCAGCAGGCTTGAAAGCGCACCCGCTGCCCGGGACAATTTTGTCCCCAAACTTTTGAAGTGGGCACGGAAATCCCACCGGCTATCCAAAATCAAACCCAAATATTTCATAGTGGAGCCGATGGGAATCCGCACCCCGTTCACAACAATGTGAGCACCGGCCGGTGGCCCCTTCCGAGGCCTATGGAAACAAATGGCCTCGGTTTTCTCAAGGGCCACCTTCAAACCCAGCCGCTGGATGCGGCTCACGACGTGGCCGGTGCCGACCGCCGCTAAAATTGCGGCATCTTGGAAAGTCCTGCCATTTGCTGTAACTAGCGTGTCGTCGGCGTAGCAAGTGACGCCGACGCCCCAGAGGTTGGCACCACGGAGAACCCAATCATAACCGATGTTCCACAGGAGTGGGCCCAAGACTGAGCCCTGTGGAACACCGCAAGTCATTTCTCTACGATGCCACCCATCAGCGCCCGGATACACTACGTCCCTACTAGAGAGGTACGAGTGCACCAAACGCCGAAGATAGGGCGGCACCTCGTGGTACCGCAGTGCCTCATGAATGCAGGCCCAGGGCAGGGAATTGAATGCGTTGGAGATGTCCAACGACACCGCAATAACTACTTTGCCCTGAGCTACTGCTTCCTCCGCTTGTCCCTTCACCCGCAGAATCGCGTGGATGGTGGATCGGCGCTTCCGAAAACCGAACTGGCAATCGGCCAAGTCCGGGCCGACCCCCTCAAGGTGCTCAACGAGGCGAGCGTGAATAATACGCTCGAAGAGCTTGCAGACCTCGTCGAGCAACACGATGGGCCGGTAGGCCGACGGCGACTCTGCGGGTCGTCCTTCCTTCCTGAGCAGGACGAGCTTCCCGGTTTTCCAGCGTGACGGGAAGACGCCCTGCTCCAGACATGCGGAGAATAGGCCACGGAGCCTCGGACCCAGGTGCTCGACTACTAGCACCCAAACTTTGCCGGGGATGCCGTCGAGCCCCGGGGCGGTGTTCTTGCCCCGCAGCCGAAGCACTGCCGCCCGCAATTCAGCGGGCGAAACCTCTGAGATATCCCTTGCCGAATTCGACGATGGCGCTGACTCGCGGGTCGCCATCGGTGGAGGAGTGGTCTCCACGGTGGCCGGGAACAAGGCCGCGACGACTTCAGCCAGAAATTCTGGCTGGAGACCCTGCGACAGCGGAGGCGCCACTGGGCGAAGCTTATTCATCGCCAAGCGATATGGGCGTCCCCACGGGTCGCTGTCGAGAGTCTGCAAAAATTCCTTTCTCGCCACGACCTTTGCCCTCTTGATGGCCACCTGCAGCGCTCTCTTCGCCTCTTTGTAGAGGCCGTAGAGCTGCCGCTCCTGGTGCTCATGTTCCTCCGTCCTTAGACGGCGGCGACGGTGCCTGGCATACTGGCGGCGTGCTGCAACACAAGCGACGCGCAACTGTGCCAGCTCCTCCGACCACCAGTACACCTGGCGTCGGGGCGGGAGGCGTCTGACCCGGGGCATTGCGGCGTCGCATATATCCGACATTGCCACTCCGAACCACTCCGCCTCCTGCTCAACCCGTACCGGTCCGTCCGGCACAGGGAGCCACGACATCACCAGAGCGGCAAGATCTAAGGTCTCCTTATCGAGGCGCTTCAATGCCCACCGCGGGCCGTCCCGATGCGGGGCACTCGGTCCACCACCGGGCTGGGCGATGGCGGACGCGGAGACGTCGAACCTAATATAACGATGGTCCGATAACGTCTCCACGCCCGCGAGGACCCTCCAGCCCTGGACACGGCGTGCGACGACTGGACTCGCAAACGTCAGATCGACAATAGAGCCGCCATTATGCCGCACGCACGTGTCCACCGACCCCCTATTTAGGACGGCTAGACCGGCCGAGATCGCCCATTCCTCCAAGACCTCACCACGTGCATTAGTCGCCGACGAACCCCAGGCCACGGACTTGGCATTGAAGTCGCCGGCCACGATTGCCGGGTGAGGTTGACCTTGCACTACCAGGGCCCCCAGCTGAACGAGAAAAGTTTCGAATTCAGCAAGGGGTCTGTTGGGAGAAAAATATACTCCGACAATCCAAATATTTCCCAACAGAGCCGCGACACATCCCCGGCCCTTCACTATTCGCGCGAAAGGGGGAGAGCCAGCGGCACCCTGAGTAATAATGGCCACCAACCCGTCGAGATCTCCCGCCCAGTTATCGCGGGGAGGGACAAAATAGGGCTCGGCGACCACGGCCACTTGCAACGACCACTGCGCCAGGCTCTGGGTTAAAAGATCCTGAGCACGGGCGCAGTGGTTGATGTTCGCCTGGAGGAACTTTAAAGCCATTATTGGGCGATCTCCTCCACTTCCATCTCGGCCTGCGGTGGGCTCTGCGGCTGCGACTGGGCCGTAGCCTTAGTGGCAGCCGATGCACCATATCTGCGGGGCGGGTGCCGGGTCTTGCGGGAGGAAGCAGGACATGCTTTCCCCCCAATTTGATGCCCAGCAGGCATACCAGCCGCTGTGCAGAGGGCACAATTTGGCGCAGCATTACACTGTCGGGCTTTGTGGCCCGGTTGACCGCAGCGGTAACACAGACCACTGCGATCCACACCACTACTACATTGCTCCCGAACGTGCCCCGACTCAAGGCAGCGGAAGCACCTCAATGGTCTGGCTTCAAGTACGGTTACTCGAGCCGCGACCCAGCCAATTAACAGTCGCTCCGCCCCCTTAACCTTCTGAGCCGCTTTTATAGGTAATTTGGCCCAAACAGTGCCCAGTCCCGAACGGTCGGGGCGGATTTCCCCGACTTTAATGGTGTCCCTGCCGCACTCACCGGCCTCCGAGAGAGCCGTTGTGACTGTTTCGGGGGTAGCCGTGTAATCCAGCCCCGACAATCGCAGCTCCGCAAACTTGGTGGGCCGGGAGACACGAATGTCTTCCGACCCCTCAAAACACTCCTTTAACCTTGCGGCGAGAGAGTTGGCCCTTTCCTCACTGTTGGTCCCGGGCACCTCGTACATCGGGGCACCCGTGGCCGCAAATTTTGGTTTCAGCCTTTGAATGTTCAGACCGTTAAGATTAACCCGACTCTGGGCCTCAGTTAGGACTTGGGCGTAAGTTAATCCTTTCGCCACTGCCGCCGGCGTCAATGATATTATGACCGACGCAGCACGCGGAGGGCGAAGCTTCGGCTCGACTCTACGTGGCTGTTGCTGCGAGTTTGCCGCCGGTGCCACACTGGATTTGCCCTTCTTTTTCTTGCCCACCACAATATTCCACGGCGTGTCCATGGACACAGGGGCTGACGGTAGTGGGTGAGACTCTCGGGGCATGGCCTGAGGATCTTTCTTCTTTTTGCTGCCCTTGGTGGGCTTAGCCGCCAGGCTTAGCGGCACAACTGCGGTTGAGACTGGGGCAGATTTCTTGATCTTACCAGTTTTCTTCTCTGGCTGTGGCTGCGACGGCCCAGCGAAAGCTAGCGTAGGCGCCGTTGAAGGCCCAGCTACAGCGGGCGGCGGGGCGCTTACAGGTCCGACAGCGGTTGGGGCAACTACAGCAGGGGCTGGTAGAGAAGCACCCTTGCCTTTACCCTTTCCTTTTCCCTTTCCTTTGCTTCCCACAGACTGTGAGGAAACTGCGGCAGATGGCTGCAGTTTGGTTGGCTCTTCTTGACTGGCCTTGACATCATGTGCCAACGGTGGTCTCTGGGAGGGCCCCATGAGCGCCGACTCGAACCGCGCCGTTAAACGAGCTTCGATCTGCTTCACCGCCTCCACCGTTTGGTGTACGCTCTTATCGGCCTCCAATTGATCGAGGCGGCGGCGAAGGGAAGCAATTTCCTCCGCTTGCTTATTCTTCTCTGCCTCGAGACGAGCACACATCTCTCTCCACTTATTAGCATCCTCTTGGAGGCCAGCCAACACAGAGGATTCGGGTTGAGTCGCATACTTCTGGATTGTATTTACTACTCGGTTCAGAGATTTCTGGTAAGTCCCCTTCAGATTTCCAGACTTTGCAGACACCATCTTAATAATCTGCCCGCACTCCTTTAGATCTTCGAGGACGACGACCCTATCCTCCTCTATCTCCTTCATAGGTATATCCCTTGGAGGAGGCGGTGGTTTCAAGAAGGGGTGGACCTTTACTGCCGTCTCCTCTTCCGACTTTTGTCGGGCAGCCTCACGACTTTGAGCATTAAGCTCCTGTTGCTCTTTCCGCGGGCGACCCCTTCGTCGGTGCGATGGACGAGTGCTTTTGGCGTCTACATCGCACTCTGATTCACTGGAATGTACGGACCTAGAGCGAACAGAGTCCGTATCACTCCCCTGCCACAAGCGACTCCTTTTTGTGCACGAAGATGCACGACTATGACCCGGCTCAGAAATGAGAACCGAGTTTGGCACAGGCCACTCCGCTGTTACTTCTGTGAGCATAACACCCACATCCTTCACCACCTCGTCAGTGTCTTCAGGCTTGCGCCCTCCGACCTCCGCCTGTCCGCTTTCTGGAATGACAACCGATTTTGTCACTGACAAATCCGCAGTCACACTACATGCGGGCATCGCACCCAGCTCTTCCATCACAACTTGACCGTCTACGGGCTTACGCCCTCCAACCTCCGCCTGTTCGGACCCGGAGTCGGGCACCGGACCAGGCAACTTCGTACATAAAATTTTAGGGTTACAATATTCCATAAAATTCCCACGAGTATGGGGGAAATAAATGGTCCACCCAGGCAGTGCCCCCTGTACCTGGGTAAGCCTAGGCGTAACCCGCTCGGAGTTTCGGCTGGACTCCGGCGGGGGATCGCACTAACGACCGAACTACCCATCGGCCATGCATCCCCTCGCGGTGCGCCGCCGCTTGGGATTCGGGGTAACTTTTTATAGAGGTTTTCTCCCTCGCGGTCCGGGCGGCTAAGCCAGGACCCTCGGTCTGATCAGGAGCGCGAGACATAACCACAGACCTCCATGACCAGATTACGATATACGACGGTGACAATGGGAGAGAAGGTCCCCCCCACTGGCTACTCGGCGGCGGGGTGAGCGCACACCGAGCCCGTCAACACCCCCGAGAAAAAACCCGGAGGTAGCCCGAACACGAGCCCTACAAACTAGACGACGGCCGCCGCAACAGGCGACGACCGCCAACCAGCCGTTGTCAGGATATCGGCCGTCGGTCATCTTGACCGCCGTTGCCCAGGGTACACCGCGTGGAGGTTTCCTGACTACGCACCCCGTATTGGAGTTTACATGCTATTACTGTAACAACCACAAAAAATTAAAAATAAAATGAGTTTAATAAAAGTTTGAAACCGACTTCAAAATAAAAACACTGAAACGTCAAAAATAACAATTTCTATAGGTATCTTTATAATCGGTGCAATTTTATTTGACGTTATTTTTTATCCTGATATTTCTTTTTTACGTTTTTAACCGACACAAAATAAGGTTCTCAATTAGTTTATTTTTTTAATGTGTGTTCCGGGTCTCAATTCGTTTTCTATATAAATTTTTTCATGTGTGTTCCCACATAACTCCGTCAAATGTGGACCGATCAGATGATTCTTTTTGTATTCTATAGGGCTTACTACGGTGGTCCAATTTAAATTTAAAGAAATAATTGAATTGGTGACCGCTTACCTCCAGACAGACGCTCGTCCGTCTACCTGAGCAATAAATAAAACAGTATTAGAAATAAACTGCTTTTTGGCATAAGCCGGCAAATGAATGGGTCACCTGATGGTGAGTGGTCTCCACCGCCCGTAATACCAGATGAAAGTATTGGAAAGGGGACTGGGATTTGGGCCTTCAGATATCTCACCATACGAAACGCAGCAGCAAGCCGCTACTTTTCCGGTTTTCTGTGAGACAGTGGTAACGAGCCGGTCGAGCCGGCCCATTCATGCTGTAGACAAAACTGTCTTATAATAAAAATATTGTAAAATTTATAGTTGCCCAGTGTATTAGTACGTTATGTATACATTAGCTGATATGATTTCTATACATAAGATTCTTTATTTTGTACTGACTTGTCATAAGCGCTAATTGCCTACATGATTAATAAAACTATTTCATTTCATTTCAAAAACTATAAGCCAAATCTTTCTCTAACATGTGTTAAAATATATTACGCAGTTGTAATGCGTAAGCGTTACGATTGAGGTCAACGCTGAGGTCTCGGGTTCGATCCCCGGGTCGGGTAAAGTGGTATTGGGTTTTTCTATTACGATATGCTCAGTACCAGCCCGGAGTCTGGAATTTGTGCCCGGTATGGCGATAGGCTCGCCCCCTATCACATAAGGGACGGAAATAAGCTCGGCGAAATGTGGGTGTACTGGTTACACCTCTGCCTACCCCTTCGGGGATTACAGGCGTGAGTGCGTATTTCATTTAATTTAATTTCAATCGTCTAGACTAAAGAGATATTTTTTGATGAATTAACTTTAATGTTTGTTACGAAACAAGTTGTTTATCAGACCGCTACAATTACCTCGCGATGTTGCGGTCTCAAGTTTGTGAACACTACATTTCATCAAATTTAGTGTTGTTGTACAATCTTATTTGGGCTTGGTGCACATCATTTCATTTATTTATACAATATTAGCCTTTGCTCGCGGCTCCGCCCGTGTGAACGGCCTTTTCCGGGATAAAAAGTAGCCTATGTTATTCAGAGATAATGTAACTTTCGAACGGCTAAAGAATTTTTGAAATCGGTCCGGTAGTTTTATGTTTATTCGTTACATACAAAAATAAAAATCATTCTTCTTTATAACATTAGTGTAGATGTAATAAAAACCCTGTTGGGTGTTTTAACTGCGATACCAGAATTGATCTGAGATTAACGTATGTATTCATTGTTTTTTTATATTTTATTATTGCATAGGCCGGCAAACGAGCAAGTGGGTCACCTTATGGTAAGTGATCGCCACCGCCCATGTACACCCACAATACCAATTTACACAGTTACACAGTTAATTATATCGCTTGTTTTAACGGTAAATGAAATATCGTGAGGAAATCTTTATACCCAATAATTTCTCCATAAGTTTTCGATTTCGAAAAACCCTGTTGGCTCTTTCTAGGTCGTGAAGATAGACATTTAAACAGCTTAATGAAAATACTCGTAGTTAAATAAAAAAAAACAGAAGCGAGATATTACATTACACAGGTAGCTTAGATAATAAACATATTTTAAAATATATATTTTCATCTGAAACAGCTGACTGATGTGACGTATTGACGATGCCGGGCGCGGCGCGTTTGATGTAGGTAGACGTCGCAACTTACCATCTCGCTCTGGCTCAGAGTCATCGCTCTAACAGAGGTAATCAATCGAAATACGGTTTACAAACAATAAAATATGACTATTTTGCATTACAACAAAACAGGTATTATGTGTTGAATAAAACACACAGCGTTGAGGTGAAGAAAGCTGAAGTAAATTTGCCCTTTTAATTAATTATTTATGGTTAAAACTTACCAAATTGTCTTTAATTTTCTACTTGACTCATTTTTTCACCAGCGTGCGTCCTTTTCTAACACGAAGGAAGTCCGCCGTCTAGCTGTCAATGTCATAGAGTCTTCAACTCACCAGCAAGAGCATTGCTGCAACGCTGTGTGTTTTATTCAACACATAATACCTGTTTTGTTGTAATGCAAAACAGTCATATTATGTGCTTTTCTAAAACACACAGCGTTGAGGTGAAGACCTGTTTGGTATCTGCTGGTGATAGTTACATACGCTATGTTGAATAAATTACAACAGAGTTTTGCAATGAAAATCAGTTAAATATTATGATATTTTAAAAACAATAAAGATACAACAATCTCTTTTCTTTTTCTCAAATAATGCAATTTATATAACTACACATAAGTTTTTTTTATTATAAAATTATTATTTAAAGGATTAATTAATATTCTGAAAGTTTTTCTGTAACAAATCAACTGAATCACAATTTTTATTAATCTGTGTTACTGGACGACAGTAAAAATTTTGAAATGTTTTAATGTTTCTCCAATTTCCTCTGTCCAAGATTTCCTGAACAGGTCTGTTTTCCAGCCAACTTCTAGAGGCTACAGCTGATCTAATACTGCCTGGTGGGGCATCAATATTGGCATCTTTGAAAATGCTTCTTATCCACCCTGCAATCATTGTTCTTGAAGCGGATTTTAATTCTCCTGATAAATTGATAAATAAACTTGTGATATTATGGTTTAAACCTCTTCTATTATGAGAACTATCTATAAGGTCTTTAATATGTTTGACTGGACAGACACTATGGTCTGGGTGTTTCCGCAGCAACCAACCTGATTGTCTGTATGTATCACAGTCCGTCTTTGAGCCAAATTTAGGCCACATAATAATCTCCTCATTGTTACAAACAGGATTATCAGAGCCAATATCTAGCAACGTGAGGTCATGAATTCTACGACTTGAGGCCAGCAAGAGTATTAAAGCTGTACGTCTAGATCTTTCGAATAATGAGTTTGAATTTGTTGAAGTCTTAAGCCAATCAAACAAAATCTTTGTATCCCAAATCGCTAACTTTTTTACTACCGGCTTGGCATGTGATATAGCTTTTAATACTTGATGAACGAAAAAGTTCTTTGAAATACATACCTCTGAAGGTGCACAGTATGTAGCAATAGCTGATTTATGTAAGAGAATTGTTATATACGCAAGCTTGTCTACTAAAAATAACTTTGCCAAAAACCTTGCCACTTGCTGACCCTCAGGTGTTCTTGGGTTAACCCCGTTACTGTGACACCAAGCTATCCACCGTTTAATTGGGGCATTGTATGTTGTTAAATTAGATGTCCGCCAACTACTCTTTAACAAGTTTTGTTCTTCAGTGGTCCACTGGGTCACCTGGTCAGCCCACCCCCAATTTTCCAGGCGAGAAGAGTCAACTTCTCCACCTGAGCAGGGCAGTTCCCTGTTGTGTGATCTATTAGAACCTTCCGCAGGTCCTTTATCGGCAGTGGTTCCGCTATGGCTCTCGCTCGGAGATCGGGTAGCCAAAAACACTTCGTCCAATCTGGAGCTATTAGGATACATATACCCTTTGCACTGTTCAAGTGAGTTAGTACTCTGGGTATTAAGCTGGGTGGAGGGAATACCCATCCCAGCTGATAATCCCATTGACGGCTGAAAGCGTCGCAAAAAATTGCGGAGCCATCTCTTGAATCCAGTGTAACGTATTTTGGTACGACAGCGGTTTGATCTGATGCAAACAGGTCTACCTCTGGTATGCCCCATCTTTTGAAAATAACCTCCGTGGCTTGGGGTAGAAGATGGCACTCTGGTACCTTGCGGCCCCTTGAGAGGCGATTCGCAATTCCGTTAAGCCTCCCCGGGAGATATGTGGCTGAGAGGGTTATGTGTAACTGCTCCGCTAATACTAGAAGTCTGGTGGTCAGTTTTAATAGTGCAAGGGAACGCGTTCCTCCCTCGTTTCTTATGTATGCAACAAGAGTCCTGTTGTCCGACTGAATTAGTATGTGCGCTCCCTCTAGAGTCATCCGCTGACTGTTTATGGAGGCAAATACTGCATACATCTCTTTTACATTTGAGTGTCAGACCTCTTGGTATGGAGCCCACTTCCCTGAAAGGTAGGCGTTGTTTAATTGTGCTCCCCAACCTGTATTTGCGGCATCTGTCGTCAAAAAGTGCGTCACAGTCTTTTTGATTATTGGCATTGATTTGTAATCGACTGCCTCTAACCACCATTTTAGATCCTGTTGACAAGCTGGGGGAAGAACACTCCTTTCCCTTAACCTTTTTTGTGTGAATTGTTTTAGAAACATTTGCATGCTGCGACAGTGCAGCCGACCTTTGGGAATTGCGTAATTTGAAAAGTTTAACAAACCTAATAAACTCTGAGCTTCTATCAACGAACTGTTTCCATTGTGCAACATTTTGGAAACCAATAATTTTATTTTTGTAATTTTTTTGGTTGGTAGTTTTACTTTGTTTTGAAGGATGTTCCATATCAGACCAAGATACTCTACCTCCTGAGAGGGCTTCAGGACACACTTTTGGTGATTTATATGCCATCCCAAAGTTTCCAATGTTCTCAGCGTCTCCGCAACCTGAGAAACAAGGAGGGTCTGGTCTTGGTTTACCAATAAAATATCGTCCAGATATATTAAAATGCGGAAATCTTGTGCCCTTAGGATTTCCGCAATCCAATTTGCCACTGTAGCAAACATTCTCGGCGCTGATGACAGGCCAAATGGTAGGGCTGTCAATTGCAGTACTTCATCCTTGTAAATTACATAGTTACGTATGAGTTGAGACCTCTGAGGTCGAATATGGGACGTAACCCTCCGTCTGCCTTTTTTACTAAAAACATTCGGTATAGAAAGCCTGGGTTTAGTACTGATGGTGTCTCTAATATATTTTTCTGCTTCAGTTGGACAATCATGCTTGTCATCTCCTTTGTGACCTTTGTCGAAAATCTTTTGAACACCTGATTGGTGGGATACTGAAGGGGAGGTTTCTTTGAAAATGGTTTGCGACTGCCTTTTATCAATTTTAGAATATATTTGTTTGCACCCATTCGTTGCCACCTGTGGGCATAATCTTTCAGACACCCCCCTTGGAAGACTTGAGTTTGATAGTCAACTCTGTTTAGGCTTGGTGTTGGAAGATGTGCTATTTGTTGTGTTATTTCTACGAAAGGGCTGATTCTTTCAACATTTTTGGTTCTGTCTCTTCTCTGTTTGTACTCTTTGTTCTGATATTTGTGACCCCCAGGATATTTTTTATTGTGAAATTGAGATGTACCTAACGCTTTTTTCTCCTTAATATAAGTAGGAGTATTAAGCCATAATTGAGAACCCCCTAAAGAAGCTATCACAGGCTGAAAAGCATCTCTGCTAAAGAGATATTCTGCACTTGGAGGTATGTTTTGAAGTGTGGCACGTACATTTGGATTTGCAATTTCTTTTAATATACGTTCTCACCTAACTTCAATGCACTCTGCTCTCTTTCCGCACACTACCTGCATTGCAGTCTCTGATGTCATTGTTATGGCCCATAAACATATTCGTTTCTCTAATTGGTTGAGCTACCGGCTGTAAATTTGCTATGTAATGAGATATGTACCCTACTTGCTGGATAAGTGCATCTACTCGCGGGTCCGAACGTGTTTTGACATGTTTAATTTTACGTCTTTTATTGGGCGGAAGTGAGGACATGCATTCTTCATCTTCCGAAGATGAAGAGGATGAATAATTAGAGCTCACCTTACTCGAAGGCTGATCTCCATCCGAAGCATCAGCGTTCGAAGCTTGTCGGCCGACACTTACCCGCACGATCTCCTCTTCATCCATTGTTCACTAGGTACTTACACAAAATCGACGCTGTGTGAACGGTAAAATAAAGAATTCTACAATCTTGTAAACGTTTTTTATGTAATTCAATTATTATAATTCAATACATTTTGCGATCTTTTCCCGGCAAAATTTACATTCGCTATGACATTGACAGCTAGACGGCGGACTTCCTTCGTGTTAGAAAAGGACGCACGCTGGTGAAAGAGTGAGTCAGGTAGACAATCAAAGACAATTTGGTAAGTTTTAACCATAGATAATTAATTAAAAGGGCAAATTTACTTCAGCTTTCTTCACCTCAACGCTGTGTGTTTTAGAAAAGCACATAATAATTAAAGTATAAAAAATAAATATGATTATTTTTATAGTCTCATTTTCGTATGCGAGTTATTTCATAACGTTTGAATATCGATTCTGATATCACAGTTAAAACGCCCAACAGGGTTTTGTTACATATTGTGTATTGTCCTCATTAGTGTATACTACCCTTAAGCTTGTTCGAACATCTCGACGGCGCGTTGTTATCGGAGTTCACACTTGGCGTCGCCTACACTCGCTGCAGACACGATGAAGTGTGTCACAGTTACTTACTAGCGTCGCTGCGCCGCGTTTATTTTGAGATACATAAGTATAGTGTATTCATGGCCTAATATTAGAATGCCTACAGCTATTTATAATAGGTCTTTACCTAATAATGGTCGTTCTGTACGAAAAAAGTTAAAGTATTTTTTTCATCTTTATGACAACCTCCGTGGCTCAGGTGGGCGAGTAGCCGACTGAGAAGTGAAAGACCGTGTGTTCGATTCTCGCATCGAATATTTGTGTGATCCACATATATCTGTTGCGGGTCTGGGTGTTGTGGGTCCGCAAATCCCTCGTAGTTCCTGATACCCACGATACAGGTTTACCTAGTGTGAGGTCAGGACTAAGTGTGTGACTACGGGGTGTATTTTTTTATTATTTCTATGAATTATGCTATCGATGCATCTTTGCCAGTGCAGTGCATTTATCGATGCTGTTCTTGAAGAAATCGGCTGTATGGGAGGCAACGAACTCTTCAAAGACATTTTGTACTGCCTCTTGGGTATTTAATTTTTCCCATCAAAAAGTTGTTCATAATATGCATACAGAGTATATATGCATAGAGTGTAGGGAGAGTGAGAGTTTGGTAGAGAAAAGGAGACCCAAATTCCCCTCCCCTTCCCAATCCCTTACTTATCCCTTTCCTTTAAGATCGGCAACGCGCCCATGATTATTTTAGTATTGTGGGCATACATGGGCGGTGGAGATCACTTACCATCAGGTGACCCACTTGCTCGTTTTCCGGCCTATACTATAAAAAAAAAGAAAAATAGAGAGAAAGAGACATAAAGTCAAACTTATACCACTCTTCTTTTTATCAGAGGTTAAAACCAATGTAAAGTCTATGATCGATTCGATGTAATTTTTAAATGATAAATAAAAACATTAATATTACAACGAAGTTAATAAAAAATGTAATTTATATCTCTAAATACGATTTCACTGAAAGTGACTTACGTATTTTATTACTCGAGAGTCCATAAACGCATAGGTCGTAAACATTTGATGACACCATAAAATGACATCAGATGTATTATGATGTACTGTAAAAAATATTTTTTATTTTGACTCGAAGTGGGACGCGGGTTGTAAAAATATAATTCGGGCCACTGGTTATTAAATTAAAATTGATTGATGCTAATTCATTCAGTCTAATGGCAGTCCATTTGGCTGCAAAACCAAACCAAGTTTGGTTCTGGGTTCAAATTCGAGTTCTGGGAAAAGAAAACATATTGCTATAGCACAAATTGTTTTTAATGGAATGGACTCATTTAAATACTGTTCCTTTTCTTTGAAAGCTGGTATAATTAATTGAAATGCTTCTTATGTATCATCGGAGAAAATCTGAGCATTCTGCTCGTCTCGTCGTCTAAGATTATAAAAAATACATTATTTAGGCTCCATCAAAACTCTACCGGCAGTTTCGAAGGTCGTTTCGTTAGAGAAGAACGTGTAAAAAACTCCAGCATTGCTCTATGAAAATATAATAATTTTAATATTATTCGAAGGAACGTATGTCACATTCGTTGTCGAATATGTCATATGGTCAGATAGATTCACTCAGACAGTGAAAAATCAGCGATAGCTCAGCAGGGAGTGGTACGAACTGTGGAGAAGTCGCAGGTTCGAATGCAGCCTCAAGACCATATATACCTTTTCTAAGTTACATGCGTCGAAATAAGATAACAAGAACGATAACTCTCATATAAATCTGCCAAAATATACGACTCCATTTACTTGCACATGCAATAGTAAAATCACACGTAACACTCATACACGTAACAAAAATTAATGAACGTTCAAAATCAACTTTATTTCACAAACGTTAGTGTCTAAATATTAAATTTCTAGATCGAGATACGGTGTTCTGCACCGCGCAAAAAATAGACGTATTCAACTAGTGATTATTATGCACAGA
The DNA here is from genome assembly GCA_905332985.1 of Mimas tiliae. Taxonomy (NCBI): domain Eukaryota; kingdom Metazoa; phylum Arthropoda; class Insecta; order Lepidoptera; family Sphingidae; genus Mimas; species Mimas tiliae. The sequence continues at coordinate 4,360,654 of HG995262.1, read as the reverse complement.
CTTTTATAGCCCCGCCCCCTTACACAGAGTTTTGGTGGGGTAATTTTTTTGTTTCAGTTACGTTTCTTGTCATCTTATTTCGATGGTTACATACATGTGTATTTATTAATAGTTTAATCTCGTGTGCGGACTCGACTATGTGCGTGACCGATGGGTGTTTTGATTTGATTTGATTGTGGGCTCCTTTTCTCCGCACTTAGCCTGTTGAATGTCAGGCCATTGTGCGTGTAGTTTGTGCCGGCTAGAGATCTAGCCAGCCTAACTCCGACCAGAAGCGCAGGATCCTCCTGGTGTCTCCACAGGCTTCTCGGAGTGACCTCGGTGTATTGAGGATTTCCGCCCGTTGTGTAGCTACACCTTCACATTCCAGGATGACGTGTGAAGCTGTTTCATCAGCCGACAGACATCCCCTACATAGGGGGCTGTCGGTTATACCTAGAACATATAAATGTTTGTTAAGTGGGCAATGTCCTGTAATATTGCCTACGATTATGCGTAGGGATGTCCTATCTAAGGATAGCAGGCGCTTTGTTAAACGTGCATCCGGGTGTGGCACTGTTTCCCGGGATTGTCTGCACGCACTGGTGTTTGCCCATTGATCTGCATGTTGTTCAAGCGTTCTGTGGCGTAGCCATGACCTTAGCTGGTTGAAGGGTAGTGGAACTATTGGACTAGGGCCAAACACCCTCTGTTCCGACCCTCTTCTCGCCAGCTCGTCTGCTGCGTCATTACCTAGAGAGCCACTGTGCCCCTTTATCCACTGTAAAGTGACTAGGTTGTTACTACCTATCACTTCCAGTGCCTGGTGGCACTCTAGTATGAGCCCGGATTGAATGGTTTTACTATCGAGGGCTTGTAGCACTGCAGCGCTATCGGACACTATGCGAATCTTATGATCTTCGATATTCCGTCTAGTCACTGCTCTGGCAGCCTGCGTGATGGCGATGCATTCACACTGGAAAATAGAACTATGTTCCCCTAATGCTGTTGATATATTAATATTTATCTCTGGTGAGTACACTCCTGCGCCCGATCCTATTCTGGTTTTGGAACCATCGGTATATATGCGCAGTTCGTGGACTCCAGACGAGTCGTATTGTTCTTCAATAAGCTGGACTGTGTACGTCTTGTTGAAGATGTGTTGTTTGGGTATCTTGTCATTGGGGGCAGCTATCAAAGGTTGGTAGGATATAGCCTCCCCAAGGATTTCGGTATGAGCCCCGTTTGCTGCACCCCAGAGGTTGAGTGACTTTAGTCTGATGGCCGCTGAGGCCGCCTCCTGCTGGATAAATAGGTCTAGGGGCGGTAGCCCTAGAAGTATCTCCAGTGCCGCTGTGGGTGTGGTTTTCATGCAGCCTGTTACGGCTATACAAGCTAGCCTTTGAAAGTGCTGCAGTTTGTTTTTGGCAGTGGTCAGTTTGGTTCTAGGCCACCAGGCCACGGCTCCGTATGTGATGATTGGCCGTATTACCACAGTGTATAGCCACATGGCAATTTTGGGGTGTAAACCCCAGGTTCTGCCAAGGAGTCTCTTACACTGCCAGAATATAATACAGGCCTTCTCCAGTTTATTGTCTAGGTGCTTGTTCCATAGCAGCTTATCATCTAGAATAACGCCTAAATATTTAACCTCTTTAGTGAGGGTAAGCGTTATTCCTTGGAGTTTGGGTAAGTGGAGATTGTGTATAATCCGCTTCTTTGTGAATAATACTAGTTCGGTTTTTGATGGGTTTACTGACAGTCCTTGTTCAGAACACCATCGCTCGACGATATTGAGTGCCCCTTGCATGAGATCGCAAAGGACTTTCTCGAATTTACCCCTTACGAGGATTGCTATATCGTCTGCATAGCCTACAGTATAGTAGCCCGCTTCGTTGAGCGACCTAATTAGGTCATCCACTACGAGATTCCACAGGAGTGGTGAGATGACTCCACCCTGTGGGCAGCCTCTCGACACAATCGCTCGTGTGGTGCCGTTTACCGTTACTTGCACTGCCCTTTTCCTCAGCATGCTGTCAATCCAACCGGATGTGGTTCGGTCGGCGCCGTGGTTGAGCAGTGCTTGGCTTATGCTGTTAAACTGCGTCTTGTCAAAAGCCCCCTCGACATCGATGAAGGCTACAAGCGCTGATGATTGTGTTGATAGTGCACTTTCTATTGGTGTGATGACACTGTGAAGCGCTGATTCTGTTGATTTGCCCGGACAGTAGGCGTGTTGTTGATGGTGTAGAGGATGATACATTGGAGCCCTATCTCTAAGATCCCGATCGCAGAGCCTTTCCAGGGTCTTGAGGAGGAAGGAAGTGAGGCTTATCGGTCTGTATGATTTGGGCTGTGTATAATCGCTCTTACCGGGTTTGGGTATAAATACCACTTTAACTTCTCTCCATATCAGAGGGACATAGCGGTGCATGAGGCATGCCTGATAGACTCCTACTAGATGCGGAGCAACCAATCTCCTACACCACTGTAGCAGCCCAGGAAAGATGCCATCCAAGCCCGCTGCTTTGTATGTTGAGAAGCTGTTGATTGCCCATAGGACTTTCTCTAGTGTGACTATTCTGCGGGCAGTGTTGGTGGCTTCAGCAGTCGGCTTGTCGAAGTACTGCTGATCAGCCTCATCCCATGTGGTACTTTCCGTGACGGAGCACCCCGGGAAGTGTGTATTCAATAGCAGCTCACACATTTCAGCATTGGTTGTGGTGTAACTGTTATTTGGTTTTTTGAGGCAGGCTAGATTTTTGTTAGGTTCGCTAGCCAGTATGTTTTTTACCCTAATTGCTTGAGTGTTTGATTCGATGTTGGTACAGAAGGTTCTCCAGCATACGCGTTTCCTTTTTCGGATGCGTCTCTTATACTGGGATTGCATTAGTTTATACGCATCCCAGTCTGTTTCCTTTCTTGTGTTTTTCGCTCTGTTAAACAGTTGGCGTAATTTGTGTCGCAGTTTCTCGAGTTCCGGTCCCCACCAACCCTTACGAGTGGTGGTTTTCGACGAGGGCGTAGTTAGTGGACAGGTCTCGGTAAATGTGTTCATTAATGTGTCAGTTAGTTTATTCACGTGCCTCTCTATGTCAGCCGGTTTCTCATATCCTGTTGGGATTGTTATGAGAGCTGGATTTTCCGACACTAGCCTTTCGAACCTTGTGCGGTCTGTCCGTTTAGGATTACGCCATGGGTCTAGCCTTTTGAGGTCCACGTTGAGTTTGTATCTTACCCACCTGTGGTCGGAGCACGACAGGTCATTCGACACATGCCATTCGGAGATTTTGTCCGATACTCTTTCCGTGGCGAGTGTGATGTCAATTATAGTTTGAAATCTGGAGGTGACGAAGGTAGGTTCGGACCCCCTGTTTAGTAGCCTGAGATTTGTGGAGAATAAAAATTCAACCAAATCTTCACCTCGTTTGTTAGGAGCAACGCTGCCCCATAAGGTATGGTGCGCGTTTGCATCCGCCGAGATGATGAGTTCAAGCTTCTTACTTTCGCAGTGTCTAATGAGGTTCTCCAGCTCGACCGTCGGTATGTCCGCGTCGCCCGGCAGATAGGCAGACGCTATGATGACCTCTGGGATGCTGGAACAGTTGCTCTGGAGCCTGACCGTGGTCAGGTCTCTGGAACAGAACTCATTCATTAGAGCTACGTTTGTTGATTTAGGTACATAGATGCAGGTGCGTGGATTAGTTACGGTGGTGTCAAGTAGTAACTTACCTCCGATGTTGTTGAGACCGCAAATTCTGTCCTTCCTTATCCACGGCTCCTGGATAAGGGCGATGGTCTTGTTGTTTACCTCCAGCATTCTTCGCAGGGTAGCCGCCGCGGCTTGTTTATGCTGGAGGTTGGCTTGGGTGATGTTGATGTTATTGGGGCGAGGAGGAGCGAAGTGGACTGCTCACTTCCTCATCCGTTTCCAAAGGAATGTCCCGGTCCATCAGCTGCGCGACATCCTCCTCCAGGTCGCCGTAACCGGCGTCCATAAAGGAGGTAGTCAGCGAGCAAGCCGATATCCCATCCTGCCTCTGCCTTTCGGCTAAGGAGTGTTGGGTGACCGTTGGTTCGCCGGCCAGATCCCGCCTTTCGGCGGATTCCAGCCGGCTAGCCGCGGACATAGACGCGCCGGCTCCCCGGTCAAGTCCGGCGCGCACCTCCTGCTTTACAGCCGGAGGGTCGCCAGCGACCATGGGTGCTGTCGCAGTCTCAGCAGGGGCGGGCGGCATATCCTGCAGCTTACCCTTGCTGCCGAAGAAACGGATGTAGGCATTGCCGAGTTTATAGCAAAGCCTACGCCCCCTTGCGATGATTCCGGGTATCTGGTCGGCTGGAATACCGAGCACCAAGAAGGTACCTGGAGGGTCCCCCTTATGGCGCTCGATATTGTACAGCGACCATTTGCTGACCTGATACCACTTGTTCTGACCTGTCAGGACGCTTTGTATCGTCCTGATTTCGTCCGAACAATGTGGTAGCAGGACAGCGGACTTCACCCTTTTGGGGATGTCCTTCTGTCGCCCTACGACCAGCCGAGTACCCGGAATTGGCGACTCGAAAGCGGCCACGGTTTCCCGGAGCCACTCCACGTCCTTCTCATCCTCGCACTGTAGCTTCAGCACTCCTTCGCTGTGAAAGGGTTTTCCACGGAAGGAGGGCCAGTACGGGGTGGTTGTGGTGGTGCTTGGAGCCTCGGCGATGTTCTCGATGCAGGTCTCCAAGGTGTGCTTGATGCTCTCCACCTGCGCCGGTGTTAAGTCGGTGAAGGGTTCCGCCATCACAGCGACAAAGAGGTCGTTTAATACGACAGCGTCTGCGTATGAGTTGGTACCCTTCACTACACTGGTGCTGGTGGAGGCCTTAGCCTTCTTCGCGCCTCGATAAGGCGATTGTGTATCGTTGGGGCGAGGGCGTTTGGGTACTTTGCTCTGGCCCTCAGTTTCCTGGGGCACCGCGTTTCCCTTCTTGCCTCTGTCGCCACGCTGACGTTTGGCCTTTCGTGGCACTTTGGGTTTCCCCTCCGCGCCCTGGCTGGGTTGGGTCACCTTTTCGTCGCGTAACTTCTCTCCGCCCTGGCTACTGTCAGGACGGTTAGATTGCTGCGCGCTTACTGAGGTGGCGGGAGCCGTTGCCGGCTCTTTGACAGCCACCTGCCTTACGGCGGTCGGTAGTCGCCTACCCTTGCCAGCCTGGACCAGTTTGTTGGCCTGTTTGGCTTTGTTGCGGTTGCGCTTTGTTTTGCGCTTCTGTTGGGCTACCTGCCAGATCTGCTCATCAGCCCCCGAGGGGGTGAGAGCAGTGGAGGTTGTTGGTTTTTGACCGGGCGCTTCGTCTGAAGCTGCGACCGGTCTTGGTGTCTGGCGGGGCGCTTCCTTGGAAGCCGCGACCCGTTCGACAGTTATGTAGGGCGCTTCTTTCGAAGCAGCGGCCTGCTTGGGGTTGTTGGTACTCTTGTTTACCATAGTTAAAAATAAATATAGCTTCATTCTCCAGTGGCGTCCCACCCTCCTGGGAGTCCGCAAGTGGGGATGCTCATTCGAGCACCGGGACCTACCCCGGAGAGTATAGGGTCCAGAATCCGAGATGCAGCGAGTCCGCACGGTGCGAGGAGGACTATGGTTGTCAGGCCGAGGTTTTGACCTGTACTCGCCATAGGCTCCGCGCTCCGCCGACTGCGCACCCCATGACTCTGCAACCCTCGCCCGCGACCCTTAAGGGGTACTTGCTACCGGTTACCTCAGGCTGGCTATTTCCTGAGGCTGCCGTTTAGGATGGAATGCCGGACCAAAGAGGGCGTGTTGTCCCCACAGATAACAACAACCCGATCTGTGGTAGACTCAACCCTCCAGGATTCCATTATCCCCCCATACGGCGCTCAACTACGCACGGCACAAGACGTAGGTGGGCTCATACCTCTCCTTGATAGAGAGGTCGGTCTGACTCACCCACAGGTCACAACCTACCAGTCCTTTGTTGCTACATAGCCACAGGTCACTGGTGAAGCCTCTTCGGACCAAATTCCGGTGATTAGGTAGGTTCTTTGCCAACAGTGAGTTAGACCCCCTAGGGGGAGTAGCTCGCTGTTGCCCAGGTATACCGGCGGTAGGGGATCGGCACTCCACTTGGACTTATCCGCATGGATTGTCCATCCCGCCGCACACGTGGAGGTGACCAAACACATACCCTCCGATGGGTGTATTCTTTTGTTAATTATTTTTATGCTTGCTTATTTAAAGGTGAAGGAAACATCGTGCGAAATCCTGCATACTTGATAAGTTCTCCATAAGAATTTCGAAGATATATAAAGTCTGCCAACCCGCACTCGGCAAGCGTGGTGCACTAAGGCCTAAATCCTCTTATTCGTAGAGGAGCTCAACAATTGAAAAGTTTAATACAGGGATGTTATTCTTGTAACTGCAGTATGACAGCCTCCGTAGCGCAGTGGGCGAGTAGCCGATTCTGAAACCTGAGGCCTCGGGTTCAAACCCCGCACCGAGACAAATATTTGTCTGATCCACAAATATTTATTTCGGGTTTGGGTGTTGTAAGGCCGTAAGTCTAGTAGTTTTTGATACCCATGACACAAGACTCGTATCTTACTGTGGGGTCAGGGCTATTTATGTGACTGTTGGGTGTATAAAAATAAAATATATATTTATTTTTATTAAAAAGCAGTCCCTAATAAACTAAATTTAGTTTCTGATGTTATCCAAACAAGATAAAAATATTTCCTAACAGCATAAATTAAGCGCTCTGTCAGGATTTAATAAAGCGACAGCTTGCAAATTGTGTTGCTATTTTACAATATTTTTTCGTAGCTTTATATGAACCGATACCTACGTAATTATTTATTTGATATCTCTTACGTGAAGGACAAAAATGTGTGATCAAGAAGGTAAGAGGAAACCATTACACTACTCTCATAAGAAAACCATATATCTCGAACACCAATAAGAAAAGAGTTATTATATACAATTATGATTAGTAAGGTAAATGTAATGTAATTATGATTAGTATTAAGGGTGTAAATCGTTTATTTATTTTTTCTCTTTCTCTTCTCTTTGTTGTAAACTTTCTTTAAAGATTCATTCATTTCAGCTTTTATGCGCCCACTGCAGGGCATAAGCCTCCTCCGCTTTACCCCATTCTACTCTATGTTGAGCCAGTCTTTGCCAAGTGACACCTGCAAACTTTTCCAGATTATCGACCCATCTATAGATAGCGGTCTGCCACGTTTACGTTGGCCATCGCGTGGCCACCATTCCGTCAATGCCTTACTCCACCTGACATCGCCACTTGAGTTTCGCTATACCAGACCCTTTAAAGATAAACAATATAAATATATTTATTTTAGTTTGTCATTTCTGCACTGAACTTCTATTAGGACATATATTTAAGAAGAGGATCTAGAACATTAAATTATAATATTTAAGTAATATTACTTGTAATCTGTGTTATGCGTTTTTTACTAATAAAGTTACATCTTCGAATTAATAATTGTAGAACCACGCTGTAGACAGCATGACTGATTATATACATAAGTTTATTTATGTTGTACTTTGTCAGTTCACAAACAGAGATCACGATAGGGGTTCTAGTTGAGAGTAAGCGAGATGGTAATAATGAGTTACGGTCAATTGACCGCAACTTACTGGTACAATTTCTATGTACCGCACAGCTTGTCTAGTTATATACATTAAACTCTTTGGCCGTAAGACGTTACCACGTCAGTATCAAAATTATAAAATCCCATGCAGTATCAGGTAACGCACGTCACTTTAATACAGCTTCATATCTCAAATACGTTCCCGTGTCAGGTTGCGAGTGTTAGCAGTCAATCGAGCGTGTGATTCGATGCGACATCTATCATGATATACAAACAATATGCGACTGAGGTAATGCATAACAACCTATAGTAGGATAGCCTCCGTGGTGCAGCGGGCGAGTAGCCGGTTGCGAAGCGTGAGGCCGTGGGTTCGATTCCCGCACCTAGACAAATGTTTGTCTGATTCACAAATATTTGTCTTGGGTCTGGGTGTTGTGGGACCGCAATTCCCTCGTAGTTCCTGATACCCACGATACAGGTTTACCTAGTGTGGGGTCAGGACTATGTGTGTGACTGTTGGGTGTATTTATTTATTTAGTATATACTTCTGAATATGCTTCTACCTATAAAATTCAATGTAATGTTACGGTAAGGTTTGATGTGGTGTTTTGAGTTTCTATGTAGCCTCAACCACCCTTCATAGCAAGACTAGACTGGTATATGAACGCAGGTTTCTCAGACAATGTTTGTCTATTTCTGCCGCCAAGCAACAGTGTGTAAGCACTCTATTTTTTAATTTAATTAACTAGAGGGTAGGTCCCTCGTATGTGAGAGGCCGTCTGGATTGGTACTAGTGTGTTGTCGTCTATTTCTGCAGCCAAACAGCAGTGTGTAAGCACTGTTGTGTTCCGGTTTGAAGGACATTGAAGCCAGTGAAATTACTGGGCATTATGAGACTTAACACCTTATGTCTCAGGGTGACGAGCGCAGTCCAGTGTCATGCAGTGCTTTGTTATTTAAAGTGTGTATGTGTGGCGTTGCTTCTGTTTATGAGCAGGCGTGGCGCTTACCATCAGGCGAGCGACTTGCTCGTCTCGTCATTCAAGCTAATAAAAAAAAACCCACTTCATATTGAGTAGGACATACAAGAGGCATTATATTTGTCCCGTACATGACGAAATAATGTAAGAGTGGCTCAATTTTTTTACATGTACTTACTGCTTCTAATGTTATGTCGCGTTATTCTTTAACTATCCTAAAAATCGTGTCCTACTCAACTCTAATGGAATTCCTACTAGACAATCAAGAGGTTTTTTCCAATGAAACTATATCAAATAACCAGTAGTCGCAAAAATACAATTAACGATATCTCATAACTGGTAGATTCAGTTGTTGTTTCGCAAACATTTTAACAAGAATTAAATGAATAAATTATAAAGCAAGCCACGTTAAAACTCCCTTAATTTAACTAAAACAAAATAGGTCTCGTATATACTCCCAACGGTATCTCGGAATTGGCCTTCATTACTCTCGGTGTATGATCATAAGGGTCAACGTTAGTGATGCTACTATGTCGTGCAGGCGAGGCCGAATACGTTACACGAAATTGAAGACGAAAATTTTCTATCTCACTCAAAGACGTCAATTCATGCACCGAGGATTCTCTACCACCACGTCCTTAAATCTTTACATTTTGTTTACATACATATGCACTTAAAACTTATTTTATTTTTAAATTTTTATTGGTACCTAGTTACAGTAATAGCATGTAAATTCCAATACAATAACACAATTTAACAAGTGTACTGTTGTCACTTGAGGAATTTCTTTTTTACTCCGTACACCGTCATCAAATCTTAACTAAATTTATATGGGACCACATCGCAGCTAAACTCTAACGAATAAAAAAAATTCCAACAAAATTGGTCCACAATTGGCGAAAAATCAATGTACATACATAAAAAATTAATAAAATAAAAACGCACCGAATTGAGAACCTCCTCTTTTTTTGAAGTCGGTTAAAAAGTAAACTCTCTAAACCTGTACACGAAGCCGAAAACTAGGCACATCCCTAGGCACCATGTTGCTTTACTAGCTATGTCGGGTGGCTTAAGCAAGGCAGCAAGATTACTAAATTGACTGTTTAAATTGCCTGTTGACACGCCCGGGTTTGTTATGATTTTGGGCTTTCACAACTTGTAGTGGATTGCTGGCAATTCGTTAGCCTGACCTTCGATGCTAATCGTAGTTTATTAGACTTCGGAGTTGGATGGCTTAATAATTAGGCTAAGCTGTGAATAGAATAGGGCTGCTTGCACAATGTCCGTTTACATTTTAGCCGTCAGTTAAGACATGGGCCTATTCATCGAAATAAGATGACGAGAAACGTAACTCAAGAAAAAAAAATGACCACATCAAACCTCTGTGCAAGGGGGCGGGGCTATAAAAATCGTAATAACTAGAAGCCAATCATTTCTGTAACATGTGTTAAAAAGTACCTATATTTCACCAGCCCAAAAAAAGAAAGAAAGTTATGCGTGAATATACATAAAAATATACAAACATACGCACTCATGCCTGTAATCCCCAAAGGGATAGGCAGAGATGTAACCAGTACACCTACATTTCGCCGAGCGTATCACCGTCCCACGATGTGATAGGGGGCGAGCCTATCGCCATACCGGGCACAAATTCCAGACTTCGGGATGATACTGAGCATTTCGTAATAGAAAATCCCAATACCACTTTAGCCGACCCGGGGATCGAACCCGAGACTTCAGCCTTAGCCTCAATCGTAACACTTACGCATTACAACTGCGCCACCGAGGCAGTACAAAACATTAAAAATATAAACAGACAAAAAAAATACAGACAAAATGGGAACCTTTGTTTTTATGTCTATTAAATACCATTCCATAAACCAATATACTTCGACAGACATCCCATCTCCGCCTTTAATATTGTAGCTAGCATTCTAAATTCATCTTAATGAAACGGTTAATTGATTAGCAAAGCAATAGGATTAGCATAATTCAATTAATTGTGTCAATAGGACTGAGGCCAGGCTTTCCTCAATTTATTAAGGGTAGACAATTCGTTGCTTTTGTGTCAACTAGTAAAGGATTTAATAGTACATAAACCGGAATTGCTTTCTATGTGTCTCGTCAGCGTAGTTGTAATGCGTACGCGTTACAACTGCTGTGCTGAAATCTCGAGTTCGATCCCCGGGTCGGGTAAAAGTGATAATGGTTTTTATATTACGAAATGCTTAGTATCAGCACGGAGTCTGGAATTGTGCCCGGTAAGGCGATAGGCTCTCCCCCTATCACATCATGGGACGGAGATTAATCGTAACGCGTACGCATTACAACTGCGCCACCGAGGCAGTCAGTCGGTCAGTCAGTCTATCCAAATAAATGCAAATATATAACATTTACGTTCTATATTGAGAAGTTAATACAGTCCAAATCACAATTTATGAACCAAACTGACCAACTAAAGCAAACGGGATGTCAAGAAAATATTTTATTGAAATAAATGGGCCGGCGTCATGGACTAAATAATTGCCGAATGTGCGGCTCATAGAATAATTAGACGCAGTTGCGAAACGTTGATAAAGTCGACGAAATGTTAGCGCTAGTTATTTACCTACGCCCTACATGATAAATTTTTTTTCAATCACTTTTGATTAACTCTGTAGTGTAACCAATTGCCACAAAATGGCACTATATCAAAAATAGAATATACACAGCCAACACCAAAAACACACCCAGATTTCCAAAAAGTCTATACATGAGTTACATATATTACGTAGGATACATAAGTCGCTTAACAAGAAAATTGGATGATCATTGTAAAAGTTCAAAATTCGCTGTACATCAGACTGACTAAAATTTCTCAACACTATCGTATTGCAATGAATAATAAATAAAATAAATACACCCAACAGTCACACACATAGTCTGACCCCACACTAGGTTAACCTGTATCGTGGATATCAAGAACGTAGTTTATTATTATTTAATTAATATTCATATTGGAACGAAGTTTTGGAACGAAGTTCCTTATCGCGCGTTGTGAAAGGGGGCTAGACGGAAAAAATTCTTACGAAAAGTTGTCACGACACTTTTTGCTATAGTAAGCTATTGTTAGCTGTGCGGCGTCGCATGTTTCTCTGACTGTCTCTCTCTCTCTTATAGAAAGCAAGCCAGATATTTTCATTTCTATTTCGCATTGAACAGTGTGGTGTCGCGACGATTATTTTTGTTAAGTGTATACAGGTTTTTTGTAAATAATAAATAATAAAAAATAATAATAATAATGAATCCTGACAGTGTTTCTGCACAAGTTCCGGATATTGCTGATGGAGTTAGGTAAGTAGAGATTATATACAGATAATAATAAATGCTTTTGTATTTTTAGCAAGTACCCACTATAACCTCTCTTTATTATTGTGCTAACCAAGTCATACGCATTATAATCTCCACATTTTGTGTGTTTAGCAAGTGTACGCGTCATAATTTTAATAAATTCAAAAACAAATCATATTTTAATATTACAATATCAGAACGTATGTATTTAGCAAGCCGTGCGTGTTCTAACCTATACGCTGTTGTGTTTACGAAGTCGAGAGAGTATATATATATATATATACACTCTGTTGTGTTTACAAAGTCCCGCGCATCTATGACGTGTATGAAAGAATAGACAGACAGAGTACATATATATATGTATATATACATAAATGTTTCGGTGTGTGTATGTATATGTACAATTTTTTTGCTTTTTTTTTAATAGCGAATCAACTAAAGCATCGACTACTGAGGTACAAACTATAACATCAAGGAAAAGGAAAAAGACAAATGCACAAAGATGTAGAGAATATAGACAAAAATTTTATTACAATTCCTTCACTAATTAATCGAAAGGAACTTCGTTCCATCCGGGTGTCCCTTGACACCTCTCAAGTATTTTATTTTATAGTGTTGAGCTACTATCGTATTGCAGTAAATAATAATTAATAAAATTATCCAAATAATTAATTAATTAAATTTTAGTTGTCACATTATAACCCATTTCTGTCAAGGGTTAAAATACAAATGAATATATAATATCAGGTCTACGTGTTTATTACTTATTCTACATGTACGAAAATCACTAAGCGGCCTTGGGGAAGCGAGTTCGTATCCAGTTTCCTGCGGGAGGAAATGAGCTGTGCTTTGACGTCCACGCTCGTCTCTCGAGGAACACACCCATTGCAAACCGAAATGGTTCGCCGAATTTACTATTATTAACTTAGGAGACCTATTCGATTTGTTGTTTAGTTTTTATTGTTAATATGTTTGGTTAGGTTTAAAAAAAACATTTGGGAAATTTTATTCATAAAGCACAAACCTGTATCTCCAAATGGGTAGGCAGAGGTACAACTAGTGCTGCACCCACGGTTCGCCGAGCTTGTTTCAGTGACACAAAAAACTAAAGGTTCTCAATTCGTCTGTATACAACGTGTTACAGAAAGAAACGCATAGTGTACGATATAAGTATTTCATCCCACTACTATTTTGTACTACCCAATCCGATTGTATTACTAGGAAATAAATAAAAACAAATCTTTTTTAAGGGATAAGTAACATGTCGATATTCCACTTGCAATTTTGAACGACACTAAATGATAAACAGCTGAGCTTTTGTCTTACTCCATCATTGTTATTCTCGCTGACGCACTTCATTTTATTTATAGGGGTGTGATCGATGTTATCGATTAATAAATGAGTTATTAAAATTAATGTGATCACCAGTGATTCCATCAATACCAGAGGAATTGTCAGTGGAACCTAATCTTTCCTCAAAGGCCGACACCATTAAGGAAAGATTAGCCTCCTTTCTTGAAAGTTCCTAAGTCGTATCGGTCTGGAAATACCGGAGGTGAAAGCTGATTCTACGAACTCTAATTCTAAGAACTAACGACTGGTGACTGAGCTCTGAGCACTGGGCTCCATCGACCTCTTTTATACGATTTATCCACCCGTCCACTACTATATCGCGCCATTATTATTTCAATATACCCGACGCTAATATCTAAGACACCTTCAATTTACAAATAAAAAGCGAATATCCGACCACTAGTTTATGCGGATTTTATCGCGCTTTAATTTTATTTTAGTCCCGACGTTTCGCAGCTTTTCAGTCTTCGTGGTCACGGAAGAGACTGAGGTGTAAGACGTCTCGAAAAGTTAATGTTACATTGGCTACCTTCATTTTAAAATTATACATTTATTTTTAAAAAGTTACTTGTTTAAATAAAATTAAACCGTGAAAATCCGTATAAACTAGTTTTATTTCAATGTAGATTTCATACATACTATTATCTACCTCCACTATACTGACAGTATCACTATACTTGTACATCCAATAGCTAAATAAGCCAATAGACGGCCTCGGTGGCGCAGTTGTAATGCGTACGCGTTACGACTGAGACTGACGCTGTGTTCTCGGATTCAATCCCCGGGTCGGATAAAAGTGATATTGGGTTTTTCGATCACGAAATGCTCAGTATCAGCCCGGAGTCTGGAATTTGTGCCCGGTATGGCGATAGGCTCGCCCCCTATCACATCATGGGAGGGAGATACGCTCGGCGAAATGTGGGTATACTAGTTGCATCTCTGCCTACCCCTGCGGGGATTACAGGCGTAAGTCCGTATTAGTATAGTATTATCCAATAGCTGTACACCACAGTAGCTGTTGTTATATATTAATTCGCGCTCAGTATGCCCTTGCCTTAATCACAATAACTTCAAATTCAGTGACACGGCACAAACTATACTCCGTTTTACGTTAGAATTATTTCTGATTAAATTTGTAACTTTCAAGCAGTTAATTTTGTTTCGAAACTCGTGTCTCCTTATGGGTTTTCGTTATAATTGTATTAATACTCGTAGATAGGCAAAGTTTGTTTGTTTATTAAAATGGCTATATAAGTTTTACCGCAAAATATGATATAATGATGATATGACATTAACTGACACGCCCAATTTTTTTTATAGCTATAATAATAATAATGCAATAATATGCTTAGGACAGAAATAAGCTCGGCAAACTGTGGGTGCAACACTAAAATATTAAATTCAAATAATAACTTGTTCGTTCATAAGTAGACTTTTCGTTACTTTCAGAATTCATAGATGTGAATAAACTTTTTAAAGTTGTAAACTTTTAAATCAACCGTCAGGCCCTGAAAAGAGCTTATACATTATATTAGACGCAGCGATTCGTTATTTATTTGAAACTAGTGAACTTGACTTCGTGGTATTCCATTGTAATGTTTATATATATATTTTTTTACATCACAGGCCGGCAAACGATCAAGTGGGTCACCTGATGGTAAATGATCTGCATCGCCCATGTACGCCCACAATACTAAAAGACTTATGGGCGCGTTGCCGACCTTAAAGTTAAGGAATAATTAAGGGAATGGGAAGGGGAGGGGATTTGGGCCTCCGGATATCTCACTCACCATACGAAACGCAGCAGCAAGCTGCTACTTTACGTCGGTTTTCTATGAGAAATTATTATTTCAATTAATTTAATTAATTTATTAATTTCACCACTTAGTAATTTCTTAGAATTCGATTAGATAGTAGGTCCCTCGTATTCCTTTGTATTTTGCCGCCAAGTAATGGCGCTTAGAATCAGGTGACAGGGTTATATGTTTTATAAATGGTATAATGTTTTACCTGAGATTCGACATGGTGGAAATCCTTATCAGTAATTATTTAAGTTAGCCACGACTTAGTACACCCTTTCTGACTAACCTTGTATAGTAGACAGGAATGTATTAATCACAAACTTCACTTTGCACTAGTGTTGATTAAGACACGAAATGAGAGAAAGAGTAGCCTCTTATTTGTACTGAGACAGCTTAAGGATCCACTTCAAATGAGGCGAGGCATCTTGAAGCTTACTCGCTCATTCTCGCCGTTTCCCCCCCGCATCCCGCGTGATGGAAATAGTAAAAGAGTAACGCGACATAAAATTTGAAGTAGTACACATTTCCATGTGTTTTTACATAAACATTAATTTGTTATGTACGGAACAAATGTAATACCTCTTATATGTCCTACTCAATACTACTTTGCACTAATTTTGTGCATTTGTTAACCGATTTATCCGGCCGTGTGTACGACACTACTACTCCAGGTCCAAATACGAAATTATGTGGATTACGAGATAAGGTTAAGGGTACACTTAAAACTTATTAATGCGTTAAAGGCTTGTTTAAAACTCAACGAAGTGACAGAGCGATTAAATGAGGATTAAAAGTTTCTCTAGTAAAATATTATTTTGTGAACCGTAAAAATATAATTTAAATTTATTAGTTTTTTTCTTTATTTATGTAACCCTCAAATATATAAATAAATATTTTGAACATTTTACCTGCTGATATGTCCTATGTGTGCGAGAGGCCGTCTGGGTAGGTATCGTCGCTTTGTCTATTCCAGCCACCAAGGAAGTAGTAGTATATAGGTAGTACTGTTGTATCTGGTTTTACAGACACTGAATCCAGTGAAATTAATAGGCAATATGAGACTTAACACCTTATATCTAGGGATGATGAGCACAGTGCAGTGACATGCAGTGAGTATGTAATTAAAGGTTTTCTGTTTATGGGCAAGCGTGGCGCTTACCATCAGACAAGCAACCTGCTTGTTACACTTGTGACTAGTTACACCTCTGCCTACCACTACGGGGATAAAGGCGTGAGCTTATTATCTATGTATGTATAATGATTTATCATAATATATAATTTGAGTTATTATCTATACCTGAAAGAGACCAATATGTTCCAAGCTTTATCTCATCAAAAATAGCCGACAAACGTTCAATCATCGCTACTGATACGTTGGAACATAATCTGCAAACGTGACGAAGCTGATCGCATTTTCGACCCTATATTCTACCTAACAGCGGGTTCTCACGGTTCAATTTTAGTTGATCAATCATTCAGTTTGAACTAAATTGATAGATTATAATAAATGTACAGTATGTAATTAAATCCCTGTTGGCCCTTTCTAAGTCGTGAAGATAGTCATAAAAATAGTTAAATTTAAAAAATAATAAATAAATACACCCAACAGTCACACACATAGTCCTGACACCACACTAGGTAAGCCTGTATCGTGGGTATCAGGAACTACGAGGGACTTGCGGTCCCACAACACCCAGACCTGAACCAAATTTTTGTGGATCACACAAATATTTGTCTCGGTGCGGGAATCGAACCCACGGCCTCTCGCTTCGCAGCCGGCTACTCGCCCGCTAAGCCACGGAGGCTGTCGAAACCGAAGCGAGATATTATACAGATTCTCTCTAATCTAAAAAAAGTAACTGCCGCCGCCGCCGCCGCTGCCAAAAGCTTGTCACGCTATCTCCTCCGAAACCGCTGGGGGTATGGGGTCGAGACCGATACCAAGCGATGCAGAATAATGTGGGGAAGAAAGATATGTCTCATATTCGTCGGACTTCAAGTTTTTATTTTATTTTATGTTTTGTGGAAAAACATGGGCAACGCCCCTAGTACTTAAGATAATAACATATTTAAAAAATGTTATTTGCATCTGAATTTGTGTGGATTTACGAAGCTCCCCGGCGCGCGGCACGCTTGATGTACGTGGACACCGCAACATGCTATCTCGCTCTGGCTCCAAGTCATCGCTCTTGCAGAGGTAATAAATCGGAATACGGTTTACAAACGATAAATTAATTCAAGATAACAATTAAATATGATTATTTTTATAGTGAAATTTTCGTATGCAAGTTTTTTCATTGCGTTTCAATATCGATTCTGACATCACAGTTAAAATTCCCAACAGGGTTTTTGATACATATTCTATATACTTACCTTCTGTCTTTTGCTCCGCCCCTCATGAATATATTTTTCCGGGACAAATAGTAACCTATGTTCTTCCCCAGAATATAAGCTATCTCCTTTTCAAATTTCATTAAAACCCGTTCAGCCGTTTAGCCGTGAAAACGTATTAGACAGGCAGAGTTACTTTCGTATTTACAATATTTGTATGAATAAACTAAACGTCATTAAATGAATACTTTTTAGTTCGCTTTGTTCTATTCTATTCTGTTACCATTCAAGTGCTGCATATAAATGATGGTGAGTGAGATATCCGGAGTGCCAAACCCCCTCCCCTTCCCAATTCCTTAATTATTCCTTTCCTTTAAGGTCGGCAACGCAACCATGACTCTTTTGGTATTGTGGGCGTACATGGGCGGTGGAGATCACTTACCATCAGGTGACCCACTTGCTCGTTTGCCGGCCTATGCCATAAAAAAAATATTAAAAATCAATCAACCAAAGTCAAATAGCAGGAAAGAGAGCTGTTAAAATAACAATCAATGATTACTTCTAATTCCGTTACCTGATTGGCGCCACCATCGCATTACAAGAATACTCGAGAGTATGAAAATGAACGAAATAGCTTTAAAATTGTTTCCATATTGAAATCGTTTTTTATGAGTGGACAGGCTGGTATGCCTACGAAAAAGTACATTACAAATGTTTTTTCTTATGTATTACAAAAGCGAGGAGCCAAATAAACATTACATCTCTTTATTACAGTCAAAAATATACATAAAAGATGAGCCAAATTATTACAATAACCAAGATTAATATTATGGCACGTCAAACTAAATGTTATTCGCTGTATTTGCCACTTAGGCAGAGTGGCGTCTGTGTACTGCGAAAACAAAGGAAAATTATGGAAGGTACCGTCGCCAAGAAAAGTATTAAATGTTCACTAGATCTGATATACATTTGTAAGTTATATTCTTACATACGCACTCACGCCTGTAATACCCGAAAGGGTAGGCAGAGGTGTAAACAGTACACCCACATTTCGCCCATGATGTGATGTGATGTCCCATGATGTGATAGGATAGATAGGTGTGATGAGCGCATTTCCGGTCTTAAAGGAAAGGGATAAATAAGGGATTGGGAAGAGGAAGGAGTTTGGGCCTCCGGATATCTCACTCAATGAACGAAAGGCAGCAGCAAGCTGCTTCTTTACGCCGGTTTTCTGTGAGACAGTGGTAACGACTCGGACGAGCCGGCCCATTCATGCTGTAGACAGAACTGTCTACAGCGTGGCTCTAACACTCTTAAACCCTTTGTTAGCGTATCACAAAAAACACTATACCGATACACAAGGCAACTGGTAAATGTCATTTTTGTAGAAGGTTAAAATTTTGTATGCAATAAAGATTAACAAAGGCCAGAGCAAATTACTTTAAAGATTTAACAGCTCTCTTCTATAAATAAATATTAGTTCTCTATTAAATAGAATCTTCAAAATTTGATTCTGTTAACTCTTTAATGATACATTCAACTCAACCAAGTTTGAACATAAAACAATTTAAAACTTTCAAACGCTTTTATGTTTCCAACTTAAAATACAACTTTGATACATGTTTTTTCTTTTATTTTAATTGGAATTAATAAAATTTAAAAGTTTGTATAACTAACAAGTAGATTAATGTAGAAATAATATTTCATATTTGGATAATTTTATTTGCAAAGTGTTGGAATAATTTAATGATAAACGAATCTATTTTACTTTAGACATTTGTCTGTTGATGTTTCATGAAGTTAATTTAATTAAGGTAAAAAGAAAATGGTAATAATTATTTTGCTTGAGATTTTTTCTAAAAAACCTTATACGGTTGGATGAGAGAATGGAAATACAATTAAGCCAGAATTAGATGGAGAGCTGTCCTTTACTGCCTCATCGGTTTAGTGGCAGCGTACATACGCTGAGAAACCGTGAAAATGTTGCTACAAATCAGTGCTGTGTTGTGGCTCATGCACAATACACCGATATGCTGAGTGATCACCTGCCTGCCGCAGTCACGGCATGCAACTGCTTACTTTTTATTGGTTTCTTTTTTTTATTGACTTTTATATCTTCGCAAGTAGCGTGTACATGTCATGATGTGGCAAACAAATATATTTTTCTTCTTTTTTCTTTTTTTGGGTCCAGAATTCGAATCCCATGCCGGGATCACAATTTGTATTCGAGTTTATCGATTAGAAAAATCATACATGAATTTCCTGGGGTTGGACTTTGTGTTCGGTATGGCGATGGGCTTCCTGCATGTCCCATTATAAGACGCAACTGAGCTCGGTGAACCGGGGAGTACTATCCATTCGGGAATACGGCGTGAGCTTATCTTATGAAGATTTTATCGTATGATACATATACGATAATAAAACCGAATATTTTTGTAAATGGCTTCGTAAAACATACATACATACGCACTCACGCCTGTAATCCCCGAAGGGGTAGGCAGAGGTGTAACCAGTACACCCACATTTCGCCGAGCGTATCTTCGTCCCACGATGTGATAGGGGGCGAGCCTATCGCCATACCGGGCACAAATTCCAGACTCCGGGCTGATACTGAGCATTTCGTACCTAATAGAAAAACCCAATACCACTTTACCCGACCCGGGCATCCAACCCAAGACCTCAGCGTTAGCCTCAATCGTAACTCGTACGCATTACAACTGCGCCACCGAGGCAGTCTGTCACTTTTCACTTCAATAAATTAGTTGCTCTCGACTGTACTGTGTGCTATCTTACAAAATGAGCGAGCATCACGGCTTGGAGGATGCTTCCGGGATGCTGCGACGAAATGAAATGGGATTTCGCATTCCTTAACCCCTGGATTTGCTCGAGTGCAACGAACCTGCACAAATCGCGCGAAGCAAGTATGGAACCTTACAATTACTAACAAAAAAGTAAAAGCTTAGCAATGACAGGTTCAGACGAGTCGAATTGTTTTAAACAAGGGACTTGAATTAACAAAAGCTAAAAGGATTTTGTTGACCAATCCGGTTGAATGTCTGTTCAGATGGTTCAAATCGCATACGATTTAACAGTTGATCAACGAAATTAGAAGCGTGTGATCCTATAGACGAAAATTTGTTTTTTACTGCAAGAATCAGACCACGCTCGACTGGTTTAGTACCATTGCGTCACATAAAACCGATATGCATTGGCCAGCTTGCTGTACGGTAAGTTACATTTTCGAAAGCCAAATCCTACTTATGTAATATTAAAATTATTAAGGAAAACAATCAACAAAAGCAAATGACGAAGTTTGCGATTCATTCCGTTAGAGGTGGTATTCTTTCATAAAATTTAAATGGCACCACCACCGCCCTATTGAATGACAAAACGAGCAGGTCGCTCGCCTGGCGGTAGGCGCAACACCTGCCCTTAAACAGAAAGAACACCCCACAGAACTTTGAATTACAAAGCTCTTTATTGGACTGTGTTCATTACCCCGAGATATCATTGTATTCCTATGTCCCTCGATCGGGGCAGAGGGCAGACACAGTGGTTGTCTGTCCGGTTTATCATTGTGTCTGTTTCAGTAATCAATTGATTCGATACCCCGAGATATAGAAGATGTTAAGTCTCATAATGCCCAGTAATTTCACTGGCTTCAATATTCTTTAAATCGAAACACGACGGCCCTTAGACATTGTTTAGCAGCAGAAATCTACAAATCAGTTGTACTAACCCAGATGGCCTCTTATACAGTATGTAAAAAACCCTATTGGCCCTTTCTAGGCCGTGAATATACACATATAGACTACTTAATAAAAATACTTAAATTAAAAAATAAATAAACAGAAGCGAAATATTATCCTTACAAATACTTATTAGCTTAGAAAAATGGAAATATTTAAAAAATGATATTTTCGTCTGAAAAGTGATGAACAGCCGACTGATGTGACGTATTGACGGCGGCGCGGCGGGTTTAATGTACGTTGACACCGCAACTTGCTATCTCGCTTTGGCTCCGAGACATCGCTCTTGCCCTTTGCAATCAATCGAAATAGGGTTTACAAACAATAAAATAAAAAAGTATAAAAAATAAATATGATTATTTTTATAGTCTCATTTTCGTATGCGAGTTATTTCATTACGTTTGAATTGATTCTGATGTCACAGTTAAAACGTTCAAGGGTTTTCGTTACATATTGTATATTATAAATGTGAATGTAAGTTTGTTTGTTACGCTTTCACGCGAAAACTACTTAACCGATCATCATGAAACTTTGTACACATATTCTTGGAGGTATAAGAAAAAACATAGGATACTTTTTATGAAAAAAAAATCCATTTGTTTGTTACGCTTTCATGCCTAAATCAAAACCGATTTTGATAAATTTTTATGTAGAGATAGATGGGACCCTGGAGACGATTATAGGCTACGTTTTATTTCGGAAAAGTCTATTCATGCGGGAAATAGCTAGTATTGTATATTAGAGACCTACCTAGTAAAAGCTAGGCATACAAAAGACCTTTCCATAAATACACTCGTCCACTTCAAATTGAGTTGCGAACTACTACAATCTGTTCAAAATGGATTTAAATTTTAAATTTATTTTGATTTCCCACCGTGAGAGGTCCAAAACTTTTGTGTAATTTGCAAAGCTGAGCATACGTTTACATGGATAATTGACTGAAAAAGTTTTCATCCAACTTAGTTGGTCCACTAGTTCGTCGATTTATTTTAAAACTATTTGCAGCTGTGTATTTTCAAGCAGAAGCCTGCAAATAAGCAAATGAGTAACAGTCATGTTAGGGTTCGTATACAAAATACCATGATATAAATATTAAATACAACCAACAGTCACACACATAGCGCCCCTCCCCCCCCCCACACTAGGTAAACCTGTATCGTGGGTACCAGGAAGTACGAGGGACTCCCAATCCCACAACACCTAGACCCGAAACAATTTTTTGTGGATCACACAAATATTTGTCTCAGTGCGGGAATCGAAGCCACGGCCTCTCGCTTCGCAGCCGGCTACTCGTCCGCTACGCCACGGATACATGTAGAACTTTATAATTCAAAGTTTATTGCTTTTACTTACGCTTCTGGGCAAGCGTGGCGCTTACCATTAGGCCAGCGACCTGCTCGTCTCGTCAATCAAGTTAATAATACAAATATTATAATACGACCAAACACTATTTTAACCCCATCATATTTAAAAATTATCATGAAATAAATATAAATTAAAACTGACGCTGAGGTCTCGAGTTCGATCCCTGGTTCAGATAAAAGTGATATTGAGTTTTTTTTATTACGAAATGCTCAGTATCAGCCCGAAGTCTGGAATTTGTGCCCGGTATGGCGTTAGACTCGCCCCCTATCACATCAAGGGACGGTGATACGCTCGGCGAAAAGTGGATGTACTGGTTACACATCTGCCTACCCCTTCGGGGATAACTGGCGTGAGTATGTATGTATAAAGGAGTTTTGTATTACTTGAAAATTTAAATTAATGCGTACTTAATAAACTAGATACTTAAAATTCCTTTAATATCATGATCACACGCGTAAACATAGGCACCACACACGCATATAAATATTATAATTTCTATCCTATCCACAACACTTTAGGTCCATTTTCCCTTGGCTGATATTGATCGACCTTTGCTCGTTCACTGATAACATCAACACAATCACTTTAATTAAGCTTTAAGAATTAATTAACGAAATAAATCGTCTCTAAGTTGCTTATCTCAGATTCACGACCTATAAATGTAGTGTTTTGGGACATCTAGGATCTTTTATGGGCTTTTTATCTTATTTATTTCTTAAATTAACAACTTATTTCAATAAAATTTTGTTATTTGCCTGAGCGAATTAGATTCAACATAAAAAATAAAATTTGCGCCTAATTAATTACAATGTATATGATAAATAAAATTTTAGGATAACTACCTTACAAGGCGGTAGGTTTCTCGTATGGGATTGATCGTCTGGATTGATACCACCACTTTGTCGTTTTCTGCCGCCAAGCAGTAGTGTGTAAGCACTGTTGTGTTCCTGCTTGAAGGACATTGAAGCCAATGAAATAACTGGACATTATAAGACTTAAATTTTATGTCCTGGGGTGACGAGTGCAGTCCAGTGCCATGCAGTACTTTTTAATATAAAGTTTTGTGTTGTGTTGATTGTGTTTATAGGCAGACGTTACGCTTACCATCAGACGAGCGACCTGCTCGTTTCGTCATTTTAACTAATGGAAAAACAATTAAAAAAGCATTTGAAGTTTCACATTGCAATACTAATAGGGTTATTATCATCGTCTAATATCTTTGGAGGTGGCGATCAAGGCAAATAATGTTTAAACTTAAACATATTTCCCTACTTAGGAATCGAACTTCTACGATTCACGGACGACATATACGGCAACTAGACAATAAAATAATGACCTCAGAAGGCCAATTCTCGTAATTTTAAATGTTCAAAATATAATTCCGATCTAGTCTCAGCGTCAAAAAAGTTGCAAATGGCATTCTCTTAAACCAATAATCAACGTCAAATGCACCTAGCATTAGCATTATACCGGTTTGGCTTCAGTCAACTTATATTCTACATTCAATCTCATTACGATCTATGTTGACATTTGACGTTGATTATTGGTAAGAGAATGCCATTTGCAACTATCTTGACGCTGAGACTAGATCGGAATGATATTTTGAACATTTAAAATTACGAGAATTGGCCTCCTGATTTACGACCTCTATTGCAAATATTCAATCGCAAAAGCAATAACTATAATCATCGTAACGCTTAAAATTGAATATATAGCAGGAAATCCGGAAAAACGACTGCGTTATATATTAAACGCGCGGGAATACACGATGGAGGTTTATTTTATATAGCCGCATAATATTTCCGACGTGGAACGCTAGAAAAAATGGACGACGGGTCGGGATTGCGCTCGGCAACATTTATCAAAGCGAATTTCCGGGATTTTTATGTATAAAGTGTAACAGCGGTGCAAGAGACGTGCTTTAAATCGACTTATTTACTGTCAGCTACTTATTGTACGTGACAGTAAATAATTTACTTACTTATGACTGCCTCAGTGGCGCAGTTGTAATGCGTACGCGGTACGACTGCTGTGCTGAGGTCTTGGGTTCCCCGGGTCGGGTAAAAGTGATATTTTCTGAGTGGTAGAGCCACGCTGTAGACAGTTCTGTCTACAACATGAATGGGCCGGCTCGTCCGGGTCGTTAACACTGTCTCAGAAAACCAGCATCAAGTAGCAGCTTGCTGCTGCGTTTCGTACAGTGAATGATATATCCAGAGGCCCAAATTCCTCTCCCCTTCCCAATCCCTTACTTATCCTTTTCCTTTGAGGTCGGCAACGCACCCATGATTCTTTTGGTAATGTGGGCGTACATGGGCGGTGGAGATCACATACCATCAGGTGACCCACTTGCTCGTTTGCCGGACTATACTATTAAAAAAAACTATTACATTTTCAGTATCAGTCCAAAGTCTGGAACTATGCCTGGTATGGCGATAGGCTCGCCCCTATTACATCATGGGACGGAAATAAGCTCGGTGAAATAACTAGTTACACCTCTGTCTACTCTTTCGAGGATTACATCGCCCACTAACATCCACATTACCTGAAGAACCATGAACGCATTGCCTACCTTAAAGAAAAGGGATAGTTAAGGGATGTGGAAGGGAAGGGAGAATTGGGCCTCCGGATATCTCACGCACCGTCCAAAATGCAAAAGCGAACTGCTACTTCTCGTCGGTTTTCTATGACACAGTGGTATCAACCCGGTCGAGCAGCATAACTGTCTACAGCGTGTCTTTACCACTTTCTGACTCACTGGAACTACGCACACGGTCCCGACTCGAACAAGTAACGATGAAGATTAAAGATCACCAACCTCCGGTCTCCAGGGCGGAGTGATGTCGCGGTATACGGCGCACACCGCACAACTGTCAAACACAATTACAATCGATCCGGAATTGGTTAGCACAGATTGAGTCCGGTTGGACTGGAGATCTTTAACTTTTTTAACCGATTTCAAAAAAGGAGGAGGTTCTCAATTCGGCGCGTTTCTTTAATTTATTTTTTATGTATGTACATCGATTTCTCCGCCAATTAAAGACCGATTTTGTAGGAAAAAAAATCACTCGATATAGATTAGCTGCGATGTGGTCCCATATAAATTTGGTTAAGATATGATGACGGAGTACGGAGAAAAAAAACTCTTCAACGGACAACAGCACACTCGTCGCGATTGTGTTATTGTATTCGAATTTACATGCAATTGCTGTACATTGAAGTCGGTTTCTAAGTTTTGTTAAATGTTATACAGAGATACACTTATTACTTGACCCTATATAACAATACAACCCCTGTATTACATACGTCCCACTGCTCGGCCTCCTCTACTGAATGATAGGGGTTAGGTCTTAGGCCACCGCGCTGACCTAATGCGGGTTGGCAGACCACACATACCTTTAAAATTCTTAAAATTTCTCAGGTATGCAGGTTTCCTCACGATGTTTCCTTCACCGTTAAAGCAAGCGATAATAATAAATTATGAATACACATGTAAATTAGAAAAGTCATATGTAAATGCTCTGGGGTCTGGTTTCGAACCGGCGTCTTTCGTCTCGACAGTCCGTACCACTCCCCACTGAGATATCGCTGCTGATCCAATATAAAAAAATAAAATGAATTCTCATATTAGATTTTGAAAGTATGAATGTTTAGAAATGAAAGTAAGCAAATCTCCAAAAATAAAACCAAGCCGAAATCTCGAAACAACACGTAAACTATAAAGGAAAAAGAAACCAAATCTGAGGAAACCCGTCATAAAACAACATTAAATAGTGGAAATAAAACAAAAAAAACTGTGTTTGGAAGTCTAACGAACCGTGAGAATGGGCGGCGGTCATCAAATATGTAAAGTGTCCTAAACATTGTACCTTTGTGGACACCGCATTGCAGATGTCCCAAATAGACGAACTAGATAGAAAATCTGACAAATATGAAGGGCAATGTGTTGGATTTATATATAAACTAGCTGACCCCGCGAACTTCGTACCGCCTAACAGTCGATTCTTTAATTTTTTATTTCTTTTTTAATACTTATTCTGCTATTCGAGACGCCGGGTCAGCTACAGACAATTTTCATTTTACCATAGACATAAATATTTACATTAATATTTATACCATACTAACGTCACTCAATTGTTTTGCCTTCCCGGAATCTCTCCACTAACACTTTAACTTTATGGTATGGTATTAAAGTTCAAATTGACTATTATAACGAATTATTATAACGAATCGATTGTATGGGAGTATAGAAAAGTGTTGTTTTTAGACATTTTCAGGCAATTTTTAATTTTTTTCTCTTGGAAGAACCATCCTCGTACTTCAAGGAATATTCTAAAAAAAGAATTAGCGAAATCGGTTCAGCTGCTCTCGAGATTTGCGCTTAGCAACACATTCAGCGATTCATTTTATATTATAGATATAATCTTTTAAAAAAAACAAATACTGAACAAAAATTACTAACATTCTAATAATCAAATTAGACAATTTTGAGTTTGTGCTAATATTACAATTTAATCGTCAATGATTGATATATAGCACCGGCTCAAAATTGGTTTATTGATATTTAAGTTTTTTTTCAGTCGCTTTTCAGTCCTTTGTTGTTTTCTCAAAATTTTGGAAATAATTATCGAAATTGGTTCACTGCGAAAAATACGCCGTCATTCGCACATGTACTTCCTGAAGGGGTAGGCAGAGGTGTAACTAGTACACCCAAATTTCTCCGAGCTCATTTCCATCGCATAATGTGATAGGGGGCGAGCCTATCGCCATACCAAGAACAATTCCAGACTCCGGGCTCTCAGATAGTCTTCAGACTTCAGACTCGATTAAAGCAACATTAAAAAGTTTAGGCGCTATTACACCCACATATACGCGTGTGAGAGATAGTGATATACTCCTCTTTTTGTCTTTGGTTAAAAACTACATTAATATTCTCAATAGACAGGTAATCCTGTGACAGTACCAATGAGTGAACGTCGCATCTGATATTCGTTCAGCGAGCGGATCTATTCTATGCATATTCAATGGGAATCCGCTATCGAGCTACAAAAAGATCTTGTTTTGCACTTTTCGATTTTTATGATTTATATGTCATTGTTAATGCATAAATTTATGTAGTCTTTGCATTTTTAGATTGAGGCGCTCATAGCCAGTTGCGCTCACTGATGGTAAACGTTTAGCAAGTTAAGCAACCCTTGGAGCTGTCAGTTTGTAGATGGGTGACCGGTTAGTGGTATTTCAACTGAGCGTCTCCGTGCTTCGGATAGCACGTGAAAATGTCGGTCTCGGCTGTTATCAACAGACAGCAATCGTCAAGCCAAGTTGGAGTCCTTCTAGCGGCTTAAAAATACTTTATAACTAGGTTGGCCACTAACCATTCGATATAGAATAGATTTTTAGATTATTTCCTTTATTCTGTATCTCTCTAAAAAAACTCGTATATTTCACGGGATATACTCTTTCAATCAATAAATAAGGGAAATGTACCATTAAAGTAAGTCTAATAAAGATCTTCATCCTAAACAATCTTTTAAAAAGCTCCTCGAGATTTGACTAGGTACTATTTGTGTCAATACAAACAAAATACCAAATCACAATCGATCACAAATCACACAGTATTACGAAATGTAATTATTTTAATTGCAGCAAATCCCGTCGGACATAGTCCACAGCGTTGGCAGTGGTTGTAATCGTGCATCTGGCCTAGTAGACGCATTCCATTGTTCGTACGGTAATAATGCCTGCGATATATCTCTTGCACCTCGCCTCACTGTTAGAGAATTCTAGTTGAGCATGGCGTGTTCAATACTCATTCGGGTGAGTGAATATGTTTTATCTCTATATTCTAAAAAAAAGTAACTGGCGTCGCTGCCAAAAGCTTGTCACGCTATCTCCTCCGAAACCGCTGGGGGTATGGGGTCGAGACCGATACCAATCGATGCAGAATAAGGTGAGGAAGAAAGTAAGATATGTCTCTTAATCGTCGGACGTCGTTCTTTTTTTATTTTATGTTTTGTGGAAAAACATGGGCAACGCTCCTAGTTAGTTGAAATAAATACTAATTTATACGGATTTTATCGCGGTTTAATTTTTATTTTAGTCCTGACGTTTCGAAAGCATTTCAGCCTTCGTAGTCACCCCGTGTAATATAATGGTCAATGTGTAATATTCGCGTAAACCTAAGAAATCACTATGTTTTATTAGCTTGAGTGCCGAAACGAGCAGATCGCTCGTCTGATCTAAGCGCCACGCCTGCCAAAAGACAGAAGCAACACCATACAAAACTTTGAATTACAAAGCACTGCATGGCACTGGACTGCGTTCGTCACCCTGAGCAGGGCCGCGCCGACCCCCCCACAGCGCCTGTGTGCCAAACCCATGAAGCGCCTCTTTTTTTCACGAATCTTCATGTTTCAACTTATTTTTTGAAGTGAAAACTTCTTTAGCCGCGTTGGGCACTTTTTGGTAGGGGAAATCTTTATGTTGTGTTAGTGTAACAATAATAATTTCGATGGCGGCGCCCCTATTGTCTTGGCGCCTGTGTGCGCCGCATACATCGCACACAGGGGCGGCTCGGCCCTGACCCTGAGCCATAAGTTTTTACGTCTCTTAATGCCTAGAAATTTCACTGGCTTCAATGTCCTTCAAACCTAAATAAAACACTTACACATTGTTGCTGCGACAGAAATAGAAAAAGCGGTGGCGCCAACCCATACGAGGGACCAATTGATATTGATATTATAATAACATATAGAAACTTGATAGCGCAGTTGTAATGTGTACGCGGTACGACTGCTGTGCTGAGGTCTCGGGTTAAATCCCCGGGTCGGATAAAGTAATATTTTTTTTTTATCATTAGCTTAGTATCAACCCTTTTTTTTTGGAATTGTGCCGAATACGGCGATAGGCTCACCCCCTATCACATCATGGGAAGGAAATAAGCGGGTTAGTATACGCCGCGTTGATATTTTTAAGCATTTCAGCAATAATTTTCAGGATTGCATAGACTTAGGCCTTGTTCAAAAATTATCCGAATACTGTCAGTACTGGATTTTTATTCTAAAATAATTTCTAATACGGCTGGAGATGTTAAAAAGTATTACTGTTATTATGGCAATCGGTGCTACGTAATTACAAATCATGTAAGTATCCAATGCGCAGGTCGCAAATGAAATCCGCACCCAATGCGGTCGTTCGGCGCAATATTTCCGCGCGCACTCGCAGATTGCGTTTCATGACATTTCATAATATATCATTTTCGTCTCACTGACGTTACTGGATATTTTGTCATTTGTTGTCAAAAACGGCTGCTCCTCAAGAAGATTTGGCTTGCATTTGGTGATATTGTAGTGCAATAAATCTTTTGGGTTTAATCCGATTTAGTATACCTATAAAGATTTTTCTTTAAATATGAAAATGTGTATAGATCAGTCTATATTGTTGTTAGGTTCGCCGTATCATAGATTTATGGTGAACTTTATAGAGCCCAAAAACTCTATAAAAACCGGCGATGTACAAGTCAGTCTCGCGCACCGAGAATTCTGTACCACCCTCTAATATATATACACATACATTCATACGCACTCACGCCTGTAATCCCCGAAGGGGTAGATTGAGGTGTAACCAGTACTCCCACATTTCACCGAGCGTATCTCCGTCCCATGATGTGATAGGGGGCGAGCCTATCGCCATACCGGGCACAATTCCAGACTTCGTGCTGGTACTGAGCATTTCGTAATAGAAAAACCCAATATCACTTTTACCCGACCCGGGAATCGAACCTGAGACCTCAGCGTCAGCCTCAGTCGTAACGTGTACGCATTACAACTGCGCCACTGAGGCAGTCAAGTTTATGTGATTTTGATTAACCTGTGATTTTTTATAAGCCTTCGAGCTAAACGCTCGTCTAATAGTAAGCGTCACGCCTTCACATACACTGATGAAATACCAATCATATCTTTGAATTATGAAGTACTGCCTAGAATTGGTCTGCGCTCGTCACCCCGAGACATAAGGTGTTAAGTCATTGGCTTCAATGTACTCCAAACCGAAACACAACAGTGCTTACAAAAAAAAACAAAGCGGTAAATCCATCTTATGGATACACTCCCATCCCAGGGGCGGAGGGATGGTTAAGGGTTCACTATAGACTGACTGGTAGATCAGGACCCTAATCAATTCCTACGCCGGTATACAAACTAAAAACCCCGCGGTGGCCTCCTTTGGCATCAGTGGGGTGGTTCCGGGGGATTCTGGTATATCTGGATTGCTGCCAGTACCACGCCTGTGCTCTGCCTTTGTGGCCCGTCTCCTTTGGGGCATGGAAGCCCCGTCACCTTGGCGTCTGAGGCAGCGCGAGTGTTTCGTACTACCCTTTGACTCGGGGAAAGCGATGGTATCTACCCAGACGGTCTCTCGCATACAGATTGAAGTAATAACGTGATCTATTATATTATTCTTGAACCTGTGGTTGCTACTTTGTTTACATTTCATTCGCCGTTTGTTGGCCTCTGTTATTGTTGTCAGTCTGTGACTACGCCACATGGACAACCAACTTTACTATACATAACTTTCTGTACAAATAGTACGCCATGTTTAGTGGCATTATTTAACTAGTTAACGTAATTATACTATGCGGTCACAGACAAATCTACATGGCGCTACAGTACAGTACCTTGCTCACTCAATATATGGTTTAAAGAATTTATTCCCAAAAATCCTAACGTCACTTACATGAGAATAGCATTATAACATAAAATAAGATTATTAATGTACTACAATAATCGCCGTGCACTCATTTAATTTTTTTGTGTTTCTTCCCGTACACATTATAAAAGTGAATAATAATAATAATACACCCAACAGTCACACACATAGTCCTGACCCCACACTAGGTACACCTGTGTCGTGGGTATCAGGAACTACGAGGGACTTGCGGTCCCACAACACCCAGACCCGAGACAAATATTTGTGGTTCACACAAACATTTGTCTCAGTGTGGGAATCGAACCCACGGCCTCTCGCTTCGCAGCCGACTACTCGCCCGCTGCGCCATGGAGCTGATGTATTCAACATTAGTTACAAGAAAAATGATGGATTTTCCGTTATGAAATTTGAAAGATTCGTTTTAAAAGCATTAAATGAGGTTACATTTTTTATTTTACATGGTATTTTATTATAGAATTGTACTCCTTCAATCGAAATATTCTTTTTTGCATATGTGCGAGTTGTTCACACGCCATTGGTTGGTTTACTCAATCAACCCTCTACAAAAAGAAGAGTATTATGTGTGTTAGTGTGTCTGGGATGTCGTCGCCTAAACCCTAAAAGGAGGCTAAAGGACTAATTACAGTGGTATTATTGTTAGGGAGATTGCTGATTAGTCCAAAAAATTCAGTTTTGGGCTGCATTTCTAGTAACTGTAAGCAAATGCAACGCAAACCAAAACACCAATTACACAGCATTCCAATCAAAACACAATCTTCCAAATTGAACCGAATAATTAAGTAACAAATGTAAAATTATTACTGTAATAAATGTCGTTTAAATTACCCATGAAACTCAATTACTTCTTGTTTCATTTTAGCAGTGTTTCTCTTAGTTTTTGTACTGAAAAAAATAAGATGTTTTTGATTGGTGAATTCTTTTAAACTATGATTTAAAATTAAAGGCTTTGCCCATCTGTATATCCTGTCTTTTTCATTTGTCTTTCTGTATGCCCCTATGTTTTACTCTCTATCTATCTCACTATATCTTTGGGTCTCCGTTCCTGTCTCTACGTCTCACAGTCTCGCTGTGTTTTTTTGTTTATCTCTTTCTGTTTCTCGGTCTCGCTATCTCACTGTCTCTTCTCCGTCTCACTACCTGTCTGCTCTTTATCTCTTTATCTCTTCATTTCTGTATTTTATTCTTTCTGTCTCTCTGTGTATCTGTGTATAGCATCTTAATACCCAAATGTGTGGACTAATTTTAATGCTTTTCCAACTACGGCAGGAAATCGTAATCTTGAACCGCATCATTCCTGACCGCCAACTTATATTTAACAAAGTACTTAATTTACAGTGATCATGTCATACTTCACACTCGTGACGCCATGGTTGACAATCGACGACCTTCCGATCTTGGGCGAGGTCGGCTGCAATAAATGCGAAAGAGTCTACGCTCCCGTCTGCGCCTCTGATAACAGAACTTATACGAATGAATGCAGAATGAACTGCCATAATTTATATCGTTATGATAAGGAGAGAGTTTACATCAAAAGGTTAGAATTTTATAGGTGGCGCGGTAATGCTAGTCACCTTATGTGGTATGGGAGGGATGGCAAGGGGTGAAAGCCGCTTGTAGAACCATTCATATATACGGACCACGTATATACATGTACCGGCACAGACAAGATATTCTCTTGAGACTCTTCAAAAAACAAATAATAACAAAATCGGGGGATACAGTCTGGTGTTGCAGTTCCTTTTTGGAACGAAGTTCCTTATCGCGCGTTGTGAAAGGGGGCTAGACGGAAAAAAATCTTACGAAAAAAATTGTCACGACACTTTTTTCCATTTTTGAAATTATGTAGACAGTGTTAACGACTAAAGTTGGACATAATAGTGTTCGATTTTCAAAACTTTTTTGTGTTTAAGTGGCCAGTGTTGTCAATTTGTGAATCAAGTGAAAACTAGTTGGATGAGGTTGTTAATCGATACATCTTGGATTCAGTTTGGCAAGATATTAAATAATATCTAATTGGAACGAAGTTTTGGAACGAAGTTCCTTATCGCGCGTTGTGAAAGGGGGCTAGACGGAAAAAATTCTTACGAAAAGTTGTCACGACACTTTTTGCTATAGTAAGCTATTGTAAGCTGTGCGGCGTCGCATGTTTCTCTGTCTGTCTCTCTCTCTCTTATAGAAAGCAAGCCAGATATTGGAACGAAGATTACGGCCTTGGTGTAGCACCATCCAGCCTATTCTTTAATCATGATTATAGATTACGTTTGTACTCTTTGACTTTGTTGATTAACAAGGCGACGGAAACTAAGAACACAGCCATCTCGCGAGTTTTTGAGTAATTAACCCTTTAACCGGCAACACCGTAATATTATGAATACATTCAGCTAATTGTAAATAATTTTATGATTTTTACCAAAACAGGAAAAATCGAATATTGATTATCAAGGGTGAAATATCGATTCACTGAATCAATTCAGTACGACATATCGATTTTAAAAATCAATTTATTTGATCTGATGAATTAATTCTTCGATTAATCGATTTAAGATCGCCATGCCTAGTACTGGTTGAGAATTTGGTTGAGAATAGAGAATAATAGAGATCACAAACAACTGGTCAAGAATTAGAATAATGTATAAAATAGCAAAATGAATATTTTCATTTCTATTTCGCATTGAACAGTGTGGTGTCACGACGATTATTTTTGTTGAGTGTATACAGGTTTTTTGTAAATAATAAATAATAAAAAATTATAATAATAATGAATCCTGACAGTGTTTCTGCACAAGTTCCGGATATTGCTGATGGAGTTAGGTAAGTAGAGATTATATGCAGATAATAATAAATGCTTTTGTATTTTTAGCAAGTACGCACTATAACCTCTCTTTATTATTGTGCTAACCAAGTCATACGCATTATAATCTCCACATTTTGTGTGTTTAGCAAGTGTACGCGTCATAATTTTAATAAATTCAAAAACAAATCTTATTTTAATATTACAATATCAGAACGTATGTATTTAGCAAGCCGTGCGTGTTCTAACCTATACGCTGTTGTGTTTACGAAGTCGAGAGAGTATATATATATATATATATACACTCTGTTGTGTTTACAAAGTCCCGCGCATCTATGACGTGTATGAAAGAATAGACAGACAGAGTACATATATATATGTATATATACATAAATGTTTCGGTGTGTGTATGTACATGTACAATTTTATTGCTTTTTATTTTAATAGCGAATCAACTAAAGCATCGACTACTGAGGTACAAACTATAACATCAAGGAAAAGGAAAATGACAAATGCACAAAGATGTAGAGAATATAGACAAAAGTTTATTACAATTCCTTCACTAATTAATCGAAAGGAACTTCGTTCCATCCGGGTGTCCCTTGACACCTCTCAAGTTTTTTTTTTTTTTTTGTATAGGCCGACAAACGACCAAGTGGGTCACCTGATGGTAAGTGAACACCACCGCCCATGTACGCCCACAATACCAAAAGAATCATGGGCGCGTTGCCGACCTTAAAGGAAAGGGATAATTAAGGGATTGGGAAGGGGAGGGGATTTAGGCCTCCTGATATCCCACTCACCGTACGAAACACAGCAGCAAGCTGCTACTTTACGTCGGTTTTCTGTGAGACAGTGATAACGACCCTGACGAGCCGGCCCATTCATGCTGTAGACAAAATTGTCTACAGCGTGGCTCTACCACTCGTCGACACTACCTATCTATCATCTCCATCCAAAATTTGATTACACCACTGGATAGCTAAAGGATCAAAGAATTCGTTACACTACGTGAGGACTGTGACACATCGCGCGCGGTGGAGGGGGAAGCGCCATTTTGAGGTTATTTTGCTGCGTTTCGAAATTTCCATTTAGTATAACGTTTGACTCGGAGAAGCTACGACGTTCGTCTAAGTTTCAATCGTCAGCTCTTGTCAAAATATATTGATTACATATATAAAACATTAGTGTAAAATAGTTACAGTGAATATATATGGTGTTAAAAATACACGTATTCACGTACAACATACGTTCGTGTCCATAACACAGCCATACCCCATTTTTTTGGCGGTAATTACCTTCAATAAATACCGGTCTTTTTTTCGGAAGTGCTTCTCTTAAGCCCAGTATTATGTTCTTAACAGACACGGGCGTTGCGTTTTGGGTATGAGAAGAAATCATATAGAGCAAATACAAAATATAACTCTACTCAGGGACCGAGCACTGAGTTTGCTTTACGCGTGGAAGAAAAATGCTACGATACAAAGAATCTAAAAGATAATATACTCGGGATTATTACTTACATAATACCTCTAATTTGGATAA
Organism: Mimas tiliae; assembly: GCA_905332985.1. Taxonomy (NCBI): domain Eukaryota; kingdom Metazoa; phylum Arthropoda; class Insecta; order Lepidoptera; family Sphingidae; genus Mimas; species Mimas tiliae. Next base: position 4,325,087 of record HG995262.1, on the reverse strand, counting down.
AAATAAATTTCCAAAGTCATTGTCTATTATTTCTTCTTCATCCACCTACCCTTATCCCAATCGCGGTGGGGTCGGCGCACACCCTTTTAGCACTGTTACATGAAGATTTAGCTTGTAGTTTTTACGACCGGCCTGACGTCAACCCCTATGGGGAGAAACCCAAACCCGAAGCAAATATTTGTGGATCACATAAACATTTCCACCATAATAACACTTACGCCCGGTTTTTGAAAGGCTGATCAAATCCACCTACTGCGGTTGAAAATAAAAAGCATTTTAAAGATAGGAGACAGACGGACAGACTGAAGGCTTAATAATAACGTTCCTTTAATACCCTTTTATGGGTGGTAGAGCCACGCTGTGGACACTTTTGTCTACAGCATGAATTGGCCGGATCGTCCGGGTCGTTACCACTGTCTCACAGAAAACCGACGAAAAGTAGCAGCTTGCTGCTGCGTTTCGTATGGTGAGTGAGATATCCGGAGGCCCAAATCCCCTCCCCTTCCCAATCCCTTAATTATCCATTTCCTTTAAGGTCGACAACGCGTCCATAATTCTTTTGGTATTATGAGCGTACATGGGCGGTGGGGATCACTTACCATCAGGTGACCCACTTGCTCGTTTGCCAGTCTATACAAAAAAAGCTACCTACTGCGGTTGAAAAGAAAAAGCCCTTTAAATATAGGAGACAGACAGACCGACTGAAGGGTTAGTAATAACGTTCCTATAAGTACGCGTACGTTCGTTCCTCTGAGTACGCTAAAAATATGTATCGCATTTTTTCATAAACAAAGTCGCGTACAACACCTAGTCAGACGCATCTCATCTAAAGTCAACGCAATGAACACCCAAGAGAGTCTTATTTCTAAACGAAAACTCTCAAAAGACTAAATTGCTTTTATCTTTCACATTTAAACAAAAAGACTGTTCCGTTTTTTTGTCATTTGAACAAAATTAAAACGCGACTTCTGTACTTCCTCAAACTCGGGGAAAATTGTGAAAAGCACTTTAAGATGTTGCACCTAGTAAATGCTTTTATAAGCTTCTGGATTTTCATCGTATTTTTTATAGCAAAAACCATACAAACTTCTACTTTTTCCATAATTTGGAGAACATTATGGCGGTAAGAAAATCAATACCCGCCAGTACAAAATTTGAAGAGTTTGTTACTTTCCGTCCCGCTGATTTCTTATGGAAGCCCATCGATAAATTGGCACTGCGCTGGCAAAGATGCATCGATAACATGGGCTGTTTCTTTAATAGAAATAAAACACTACCTACATGTGAATCAATATTAGCTGCGCTTCTTTAAATATTAAAATTAAGTCTGAAAGCGAAACATCGTATTCTAATTACTGTGAGTAAATTAAAATTGAAGACTTAGGAAAAGAACATTCATTAAAGAGAACTGAGAACAAAGATGCCCTTGTCCATTGACAGGGATGGCATTCGTTCTGACTTTCCGAGGTATTAAATACCATAACTACTTACTAGATGGCAGATCCATTGTGTACATAATAATAAATATACCCAACAGTCACACACATAGTCCCGACACACTAGGTAAACCTGTATCGTGGATATCAGGAACTACGAAAAACTTTCGGTCTCACAACACCCAGACCCGAAACAAATATTTGTGTATCAGACAATTATTTGTCTCGATGCGGGGATGGAATCCGCGGCCTTTCGGCTTTTGTAGAATCAGCAGCGTGTACCACGTGCAGGTAAGGTTGGCTTTGAGCCTAAGATTCCACATAACCGCTTATCCAACTTCCTACTACTATTATAAATATGAAAGTTTGGATGTTTGTGAGTTTGTGGATTTGTGTTTGTTAGTCAATCACGCCTTAACAGCTGAACGGTTTTGGGCGAAATTTGACGCTCTGGTAGACAATGACCTGGATTAGTACATAGCCTTTTTATCCCTGAAAAGGCTGTTCACGCGGAGAGAAAGATAAAATATCCAAAAAGGCCGAGGCTTCCATTTACTTAGACTTTATCAAGCTTATTATGGCAACCCTAATAAGAACTGAAGAAAAACACACAAAGACACTCGCATAAGCACTACAGATAAAGGACACACAAAACATGTTCTGCAAACTTGTGAGCGCATTCGCAAATAAAGTTTTCTTTATGTTCGAATTCAATAAAATCGCAACTTACTGTTCGTATACGAGTGCTGTATAACACTAACAATGTGAGAATTTCGCGGCAATGCTCGTTGTCCGCGAGAATGTACAAAAAAAATTGCTTCTAAAAATCTAAAGTAAATACGGGTTCCGTATATTTTTTATATATCACAGGCCAGCAAACGAGGAAGTGGGTTGCCATCACCAATGACCATAGACACCTATAATACCAAAAGAATCATTGGTGCGTTGCCGACCTTAAAGACATGGAATAGGGATTCGGAAGAGAAGGCCTCCGGATATCTCACTCCCCAAACGAAATACTACAGCAAGCTGTACAGTTACTTCACGCCGGTTTTCTGTGAGAATGGTATTGACCCGATCGAGCCCGCCCATTTATTCACCATGTCCAAGGAAGAGTGTCTGTAATGTTTTTGGATTCGAAAAATCAAGAAATTACTCCCAAAATCTAATAACTCCCGGTATATGTGTGTTGCTATAGATAACTCAACTCATTCTTCCACGTCTAGCTAAAATATTACACTATGCGTGATGAGTTTGTAGTATAAATAAAAAAACTAACTATAACTAGCAAAGTTAAATTATGAACTTATATTTTCATAATGTTAAACATAATTTAATGACTATTCAAACTTGCCAAGTTATAATAAAATTTCAAAGAACTTAACTTTCTTTTAAATCAATTGAAGATCGTTGTACGATTTAAGACACCGCTCTGGAACTTGTATCATATCGCAACGATATTTTATTCTCTTTTTAGATTATGGCCCCATCGATTTTCGATGATTTCACCAATATCGAATAGTAAAATAGCAATAACTAAAAATAAACATGAAAACGTAGACATCTTTAAAACCATAAACATCATATTCAACATCAACTCTTTAATCAGCGACGTCAACAACCCCAAACGTTATCTGTATCAAACTTAGTCCACATTTCAAATATATGTTTTTCGTGATATAATTTATTATTTATATTAAAATTATTACTAATATTTATTTATATATTAAACATAATGCGATATAATATATTATTAATATCATTAAAACATGGATCGAAGACTTTTACCGACAATCTCCACAAATATTTGTTTCGGGTATGGGTGTTTTCTCCCCAGAGGGCTTGACATCAGGCAGGCGGCCGGTCGTAAAAACTACAAGCCAAATCTTTCTGTAACATGTGTTGAAAAGCATGTTGCGCCGAACCCACTGCGAGTGGGATAAGGATAGGTGGAAGGAGAAGAAATAATGGATAATGCCTTTGGAAATTTCTTTTTATCCAAACTAGAGCTATTGTGTAAGTCATAATAGTCATTTTACAGTCTTTTTATCGTAGCATATTTTTTCCACTTGTGTAGCAAACTCAGCGCTCGGTTGAAATATTGGAACTACATTTACATCCTTACACCTCAATTTCACTTTCTTTAGAATTTTAATACACAGATGTTTCTTTTCAATTGGTACGTTTGATATAAATGCAGTCGGACTGCGGTCTCTGCGGATTGTAAACGATAAAACTAACATTGGCACACTGTTTGGAGACGTTGATAGAATGTATAAGACGGTCAGGTACGTAAAAATGGTAGCAATGTTTATTTCTGTGATGATAATTTTTAAATTGAATTTTTGGATGAAATAGCAAGGATGTTACTGAATCGCCTCAATGGTCTAGTGGTACCCTGTTTAGGTACATGGGGTCCTGAGTTCAAATACGAGGTCAGGCAATCATAATTTATGTTGAGTTTATATTTGAAATTTATGTTATTTCTGCAGGACAGGGTGAAGGCTCGCCTTTTACATTGTTGGATGATATCGATAGAGATAATATAGGGAACGGCCAATATTCGACATAGTTGCCAAACAAGTCTGAAACATCACCTTTACAAATTATTTAAAGAATTACACAATTTACAATTTATGAATAAGAATGTGTCCTATTCATAAATTGTTCATAGTTCTTATGCAAGTTTAAACAACAGTGTGTAAGCACAGTTGTGTTCCGGTTTGACATTGAAGCCAGTGAAATTACTGGGCATTATGAAACGGGGTAACGAGCGCATTTCCCACACACACCCATTCCCATGCAGTGTTTTGTAATTTAAAGTTATGTGTGGCGTTACTTCTGTTTATGGGCAGGCTTACCAGTCTGTCGACAGAATTGAAAACTTAAAAGTATTAAAGAACTCGTTTTTTTTTTGGATATCAAATATCCTTTAAATTGTAGTCACAGAAATAAAGATTTAAAAATATGTAATTTAAAATCATTAATATTTGTCTAGTTTTCACATCTATCGGCTCCTATTTTTTATTTTGTGTACTTAGGGGCTTTGCCCATGTTTTTCCACAAAACATAAAATAAAAAAAAACTTAAAGTCCGACGAATATGAGACATATCTTACTTTCTTCCCCACATTATTCTGCATCGATTGGTATCGGTCTCGACCCCATACACCCAGCGGTTTTGGAGGAGATAGCGTGACAAGTTTTTGGCAGCGGCGGCGGCGGCGCCAGTTACTTTTTTTTAGAATAGAGAGATATGTGTAGCTGCGCGCTAAAATATTTTAGCGTCATGTCACGTTTTCAAGATTTTATCGATCTAAAATTCGCCTAACGTGTCTATAGAAGTTTCACTTCAAAAACCTGAGCTGCGGTACCCTAGTTTTTTTTTTACATGGCAGCGAAAGAGCACCCGGAAATATGACTTCAATTTTTTAAGCTTATTAGTTACTTTAGTTTGACGTACACAGTTTGGCTCGCAGCCTTTCCCCTCACTCGCCTGTATTTCGAATCACGCTTAGTTCAACCCATATTTCGTTCAAATATTGCCCGTCGGAAATGGCACTGGATTTTTAGAGCAATTCCGTTAATAGTGCTTCGTAGTTCTACACTATTATGAAATTGTATTAGATTTATTTATATTGAAAAAAAACTATTTTTTTGTTTATTTTTATTTAAATTTATGAAATAGGTGTAAAATCTATTTTTATATATTTATAATAAGGTTTTTTTTTTATAGTATAGGCTGGCAAACGAGCAAGTGGGTCACCTGATGGTAAGCGATCTCCACCGCCCATGTACGCCCACAATACAAAAGAATTATGGGCGCGTTGCCGACCTTAAAGGAAAGGGATAATACGGGATTGGGTAGGGGAGGGGGATTTGGGCCTCCGGATATCTCACTCACCGTACGAAACGCAGCAGCAAGCTGCTACTTTACGCCGGTTTTCTGTGAGACAGTGGTAACGACCCGGACGAGCCGGCCCATTCATGCTGTAGACAAAATTGGCTGTAGACAGCGTGGCTCTACCACTCGTAAGTGGCTGTGGTTACTACATTTTGGCCGTGTTTGGTAATTGGCTGATACTATTAGTATAGTCGCTGATAGTATTGAGTCGGTGATATACTTGTACACTGTACGTTATTTAAATTTGACCACACCTTTTTGTAACACGTTGTATAAGCATACAATTTTCACTTTCTAAATCTATGGTCGATTAGCCAAAGGGTACACAGGATAAATATTTCGCAACGCAAAATGCCCTAATTGCTTTTTAATTATGATTTAAAGTTAACTTCAAAACCATGGGCTTGTACAACATCGCTTACAGGTAAAAGATTAATCAAAAAGCTGTTAAAATAACCGACGCTTGTTAATTACCAAGAATATTAATGCTTAAAGTAACGGAGAAAATTAAATATAAAATTATAATGGTTTTAGAGAAGCAATTGAAGTTTCGAATTGAGTAGAGATATCGCTAGTGATATCTAGGTACTAGTTAAGAAACTAAAATATTTGTAGATCTGTTAAACAGCTATTTTTTTTGTTCGAAACACGCAATCTTCAAATCATCGTTGTAAAATCATAAAGCTTCGAAAAAACCCTAATAAAATAGAATTATATTAATGTTTGGTACTTGGAACTTAATAGTATTTTTATAGAGCATAAGGCATCGGCCGAGAAACGAGCAAGCGGGTCACCTGATGGTAAGTGATCTAACGGTACGACTCAAGGTCAGATTTCTGTGAAACTTTGGTACCAACTCGGTCGTTAGTGAGTTACTGGATTCAAATCCCAGGTACGGCAATCACAATTTGTTGTTTGAGTTTGCGATTCGTAAAATCATACATAAGTTGCCCGGGATTGGAGTTGTGCCCGGGAGTGCCCGATGTGTCAATACGCTCGCTATATATTACATCATGAGACGGATATATGTTTGGCGAACAGTGGGTACACTAGTTCCTCCACTGCCTACCCCTTCGGGAATAAAGGCGTGATCACAACGTGTATGTAGGTATGTATAAAAAAAAATGGCAGTTGTAAAGACTGCCGATATTTATTCAAACTTAGAACTTTTTGATCTCCACCGCCCATGTACGCCCACAATACCAAAAGAATCATGGGTTTGATGCCGACCTTAAAGGAAAGGAATGGGAAAGGGATTTGGGCCTCCGGATATCTCACTCACTGTACGAAACAGAACAGCAAGCTGCTACTTCAAGTCAGTTTTCTGTAAGACAGTGGTAACGACCCGGGCGAGCCGGCCCATTCATGTTGTAGACAAACGTGTCTACAGCGTGGCTCCACCACAAATGTACAAAAATGGAACATTTATTATCGCCTAATCTACAAAAAACTTCAATCGAAACTAAATTTCCCAAAGGGGTTATATTAACACTGGAAGAAAATACGGAAATTAAGAGATCAAAGGGAATGTTCGTTAAGCCCTATCAACTCATATCCGAATACAAAAATTCTCCGTGGCGCAGCGGGCGAGTAGTCGGCTGCGAAGCGAGAGGCCGTGGGCTCGATTCCCACACCGAGACAAATGTTTGTGTGAACCACAAATATTGCTCTCGGGTCTGGGTGTTGTGGCACCGCAAGTCCCTCGTAGTTCCTGATACCCACGACACAGGTTTACCTAGTGTGGGGTCAGGACTATGTGTGTGGCTGTTGGGTGTATTATTATTATTATATTATATTAAATAATACGCTACAGTGAATAAAGGACTATTCCAAAGATAATGCCGCCTTAACGAGGGTAGTTCGTAAGAAAAAATGACAGGTTTTAGTCGTAATGGAGCCCACGCATTATCTTCATTAAGATTGAGACGCGACCATTTTTTTGGCTAACGTATTTAAGCTTCTTTGTGCTCGTCACTTGTGCTCGTATTTTGGACAGATGATTTATAATAGCGGGAGTGTATGTGGGCCACCGATATCTTACGCTTGTATTTTTAAACGTTACTATGAGACCTAGTGAGCGCGAACGCATAGTGATGATTTCTCTCGTCATTGGTTAGTTTTTGGCGCTAAATCAAGAAGACCAATTATGTACACCGAATTGGACACTTGGCCAAAGAGGTATGCAAGGATCGTAGCAAGTGGAAATCCGTTGTTTCTGCCTACCCCTATGGAAAACTATGTATGTACGTATGTAATTGGACACTTGACAAAAAGCTTACTTAAGTGTTGTTTGTGAATACGAACTGGCCTAAACCAAACTCGACTTTAAGTGGTACACTCTGCTGATTAACAGACGAGGTAATGGTAAAACTTGGTTCCTGTTGTGGGTTGTGGGGATCAGATGGTAGGTCCCCCCATGCAGCTATAAAATTATCAGTCAATCCTGCTACTATTATAAATGTGAAAGTTTGAATGTTTGTGAGTTTGTGAATTTGGATGTTTGTTATTCAATCACGCATTAACGGCTGAACGGTTTTGGATGAAATTTGGCACACAAATTAGGTAGACCATGATCTGTACTAGGACATAGGCTTCTTTATATCCCGGAAAAGATCGTTCACGCGGGCGGAGCCGCGTGCAAAAGCTAGTAAGTAATACATCGAAATAAAACAAAATGCATGGAAATGAAATATATCAATGTTATTTGAAATTCATTGAAGATTCAGCCCGACAGTACTGTACCATACGACTTTAAAGATATTTTTTCGTATGGTCAAGCGTATTTTTGGTCGAAAGCCTCAGAAAATTGAACTGTCAATGGCACGAAGTTGGACTCGATCCAGAAACCGAGTGTAGATTAGATAATAATTTAGACACCTTTTTTTTAACCGACACAAAAATCATAGAGTTTCTCAATTCATCTGTAAATAACTTTTTACAGAAAGGTGAGTGTCATATTTGGCGAGTGTTTATATACCAGATCTTATTAAAATCTTGGAATCCTAAAACTGCACTTTAATTTTAATCACTCGTTTATTACGATCGATAAGATCGATCACATCCCTATAAATTAAATGAAGTGTGTGAGCGAGAATAGCAATGCTGGAGTGAGACAAAAACTCAGCTGTTTTATCGCTTAGTGTTGTTCAGTTGCAAGTCGAATATCGATATTCATTCGATAAAAAAGAATATTCTTTATTTATGTTCTAGTAATACAATCAGACTTGATACTACAGGGGGGGTTATAACACTTATATAGTACACTATACGTTGCTTTGCTTAATTTTTACCACACCGTTCTCTAACACATTGTATATTCATTTTTATGTATATACGCAAAATCTATACTTATGTATATACTTAGCCAAATATAGACTAATTTTTATGATTTAATAAATATAAAATAAAAAAGGCCAGGGCTGTGGCCTACTCAAAACAGCAGGTAATGCAGTAAATTCATATCGGCATAATTTTGGCGACTGTCAAGGGCCGAACAGCTCTCAATGGTCATCATATTCGTATTGTACTGTTACCATCAGGTTCAGTGTAGTTTACCATGTCCGTACAAAAAAAAACATGCGGGGCAGTCTTTGGGGACTGCCGATAGAAGTGAAAACTAAGTAACTTGTGAATTGTATCGTCGAGCTATTAGATTATTATTTTTGGTTTGTAAAGAAGTGTTAAAGACCAATAATTGTATATACAACGTGTTACAGAAAGGTGTGGTCATATTTAAGGTCATTACATACACCGTACAATTAGTACTTATGTACCGGATCTTTTCAAAACCCAGACATCCGAAAATTTCACGTAAAATTTAATCACTCGTTTATTAATATCGATCAGATTGATGACATCACTAATAATTATTATGAACGATACTCACTTTTTAATAAACTTGAATAAGATGCACGTAATTCTACGGACATACGTACGTAACTTGTAATTTAAACACAAATTAACACCTGAAAGAGATTGTGTGTTGAAGACAAATAGGTACCATCCTTTAGAAGCATGTTAAAGACTTCATTCACGGGTTTTCCATCTATGAATTTGGCTTATTACAGTCGACGATCCTCTTAAAAACTTTTATCAGTTACACCAATACATAATACTTGTTTTTAGTCAATTACAACATATTTTTTAACTCGTAATCATACTTCATAAAATCAGAACTTGCCGAACTGACTGCATCAAATAAATATTGGCATTTGACAACTGTTTAATGTTTTTTTAATTATAAAATAATTAAATGAAAGGAGGTCTATAGTATCATTGTTTATCATTTAGTGTTGTCCAAAGTTGAAAGTGGATATCGACATGTTACTCATTCGATAAAAAAGAAAATTCTATAATTATTGTACTAGCAATGCAATCGGATTTGGTACTATGGGAGATAAATACTTATACCCTACACTATACATTGCTTAAATTTGCCCGCCCCTTTCTATAACACGTTGTATATAATGTATACTAATAACGCACGGAGGTATATTTATGTAGATATATACACAGTATAAATATAGTTCATGGAAAGCGTTCGGTGACGATGACGCGAGTTCCATGATTTTTGTTCACCCAAAAAGTGCTCAACGCGCCTAAAGAAGTTTTCACTTCAAAAATATTAAAAAACTCCTCAACGAATTTTATTCTCACGATGTAACAGAAAGCGACTTTGTCGTCATATAAATTATGTCTTGAAACTATTTTAATTTTGAAATATAACTTAAGACCTCAACCAACTTACTTACGTACTGCGTTTCAAGCAAATGAAGTCACTTTCCATCAAAGTAATTACCAAGTTAATATTTCAATTGAGAATTTTTATAATATCCAGACTGTAGTTTGATAAAGTACTGCCATTATTAGATATCTCAAGCATAATTTAACGTATTTCTTAATAGCAAAGTAACTCCTTTCACCTTGTCCCAGCGGTCAGTCGTCAAATAATTCAAATTTCAATGAGTGTTGAAAGTCGAAACTAAGTTCACCGTACAGGTACCTAGACTTCAATAATACGATTAAAAGAGCTATTCATTTCCATAATCATAGAATTCTTAGCATCGTTTCCAAGTATCCATACGCACTCACGCCTGAAATTCCCGAAGGGGTAGGCAGAGGTGTAATCAGTACACCCTCATTTCGCCAAGCGTATCTCCGTCCCATGATGTGAGACGAGACTATTGGCATACCGGACACATTTTCAGACTCCAGACTGATTCTGTGTGGTGGTGGAAAACTCGCCATAGTGACTTATTTAGGTGAATCACGTTTCGGGGTCAGCTAGTTAGTGTTGAGTAAGACACGATTTTTAAATGACTTTGTAAGAGTAGCCTTCTTTTTGTACTGAACTAGTACAAGGTCCAAATTCAAAGGAGGCGAGGCGTGTTGAAGCTCACTCGCTAAACCGATACCGATACCAGCGTAAAAGTATTGCTAGTAAAACATGAGCTGAATACTACTATATTTGGGAACAATATCCAGTAACTTCAAGCTTGCATATTTGGTGACATTTTGAGGTACGCAGCTCTAAAAAAAAAATGTTTTATTGATATTGTGATACCAAATATTTATAGACCACTTATATAAAACTGATCGCTGAAAACTTCTAAAGAAGCCTGATTACCAAACCTTTGTTTAAAAAGTCGAGTTACGAGACCGAAACGCTTTGTTTCTTCGCATTTTACTGCCCTCAAAGTAATATATAAATACAGGCCGAACAAAAGCTATCTTATCCGCCTATGTTTAATAAGCAGTAAGCCTTTACGAGATATAATCTAAACCAATCTATGTTTGATGGTCAGGGACGGAGATTTCGTATTTATACCCGACGCAAAAAAATAAAGAGGTTCTCAATTCGTCTGTATATTAACAGGAAACCGGTAAAGTAGCAACTTGTTGCTGCGTTTAGTACAATGAGTGAGCTATCCGGAGGCCCAAATCCCCCTCCTAATCTTTAAGCGAGGCTTAAAAGAGTCTTCCTTCAATAGATTCGAAATAGAGTTGAAATAGAGTCTACTTTATAAAATGAGTAAATTTCAATTAAATCTTTTCAACTTACTAGGTGCATTGCCCATGTTTTTCCATAAAACATAAAATAAAAATTAAAACTTACTTTCTTCCCCACATTATTCTGCATCGATTGGTATCGGTCTCGACGGTATGGGCCCCCAGCGGTTTCGGAGTAGATAGCGTGACAAGCTTTTGGCAGCGGCGGCGGCGGCGGCGGCGCCAGTTACTTTTTTTTAGAATAGAGAGATATAGTTTAACGATCGAAATAAGATAACTAGAACGATGACTCTCATATGAATCTACCAAAAAATACAGCTCCACTTACTTACACATACAAAGGTAAAATCACACGTAACACTCATACACGCAACAAAAATTTATGAACGTTCAAAATCAACTTTATTTCATAAAAGTTAATGTTTAAGACAGCCTCCGTGGCGCAGCGGGCGAGTAGCCGGCTGCGAAGCGAGAGGCCGTGGGTTCGATTCCCACACTGAGACAAATGTTTGTGTGAACCACAAATATTGGTCTCGGGTCTGGGTGTTGTGGGACCGCAAGTCCCTCGTAGTTCCTGATACCCACGACACAGGTTTACCTAGTGTGGGGTCAGGACTATGTGTGTGACTGTTGGGTGTATTTTATTTAAATATTAAATTTCTAGATCGAAATACGACGTTCTGCACCGCGCAAAAAATTAGACGTATCAAGTGTCAACTAGAGATTATTATGAACAGACTTGTATAGACCCGCCCCCTTGCACAGAGTTTTGGTGGGTTCATTTTAATGCTTGAGTTACGTTTCTTATCATCTTATTTCGATGAGTTTAACAATAAAATACAAAAGCAAATAGAACATAAAATAATTAGCCTAAAATTATCTAATAAATAATAATTTAAAGAAAGTACATAAAATTACTAGCATATTATAATTTTTATGCGAAAATGTTGGAAAATTTCCGTCTCGTACAAAATTTTAGTCGAAATGGCAAGTAGGAATGCAGTGTTTGGTGCCCCTTGAGACGTCACTGAAGGACCCCTCCACTTAGCTTTGACCGTCTTTTAATTCCAAACTGCTTTGTGTTAATGTGATGAAAAAATTCATTAAAATTCCCACTGCGATGTTCAATTTAAAATGAGATATCTGGTGCACTGTCATTGCCACGGGTGTGCTCTTTGATTGTTCAATTTATTCTGATTATATTTAATTTTATTTTTGAAGTGAACACTTCTATAGGCGCGTTGAGCTCTTTTTGCGTGAACAAAAATCATGGAACTCGCGTCATCGTCACCGCACGCTTCCCATGAGCTATATGTATACTGTGTGTATATGTACATAGATATACCTCCGTGCATTATTAGTATACATTATATATATACAATCAAATTGGTCATTAACACTTCTTTACAAACCAAAAATAATGATCTAATAGCTCGACGATACAATTCACAAGTTACTTAGTTTTCACTTCTATCGGCAGTCCCCATTATGGGACGGAGTTACGCTCGGCGAAATATGGGTGTACTGGTTACACCTCTGCCTACCCCTTTGGGGATGACAGGCGTTAGTGCGTATGTATGTATGTAACGACGAGTGACGAGCGCAGTCCAATGCCATGCAATTATTTGTAATTCAAAGTTCTGTGTTGTATTGCTAGTAATTATGGCCAGGCGTGGCGCTTACCATCAAGCGAGCAACCTGCTCATCTCCTTATTCAAGCTAACAAAAAACACACACATAAGCAAACACCAATCTTGTAAACACATAGCCAAATAAATGTATGTTTTAATAGAGTTAATTCTATTAATAAATGTATGTTGTAATAGAGTTAATTCTATTAATAAATGTATGTTGTAATAGAGTTAATTCTATTAATAAATGTATGTTGTAATAGAGTTAATTCTATTAATAAAGGACACAGATAAAGAAGGTAATTTTTCCGCCGTCGGCCACGAGTTAAAGTTCGAACTAATTCTAGGGGCGAGGTCACAGCTAACACAAATAAATCGTTGTACGTGAGAAAAATGCGCGCTAATCTTGAACGATCACTTCATAATGCTGTATCCCTTTCAAATTACTGATATTGGTGGTGTAAGTGATAAGATACTAGGTGGTGTACCAGCACTGAGTGGCTTTCTGAGTATTTTTTGAATAGAAAACTTCTTTAGGCGCGTTGAGCACTTTTTCGGTGAACAAAAATCATGGAACTCGCGTCATCGTCACCGAACACTTTCCATGAGCTTTATGTATACTGTGTAGGTATATACGTACATAGATATACCTCCGTGCGCTATTAGTATATGTCTCTGCATATATATAAAAATAGGCATTAACACTTCTTTACAAACCAAAAATAATTCAAAAATAATAATCTAATAGCTCGACGATAAAATTCACAAGTTACTTAGTTTTCACTTCTATCGGCAGTCCCCAAAGACTGCCCCGCATGTTTTTTATTAGCTTTACATGACGAGACTTGCATGTCGCTCGCCTGATGGTAAGCGTCACGCCTGTCCATAAACAGAAGCAACACCAATCAGGGAACTTCGAACTATGAAGTACTGGATGACACAGAACTGGTATTTATTATTATTTTACTTATTTCCAAATCCCAGCGCCTGCTCACTTACGTTTGGTCTACATTATGATTTGGCATTCGTAACGCGTCCACCTTACTAATGACACTAGCCATTAGTCCGGCACCATTCTTACATTTATCTTACTTTTTTACGCGTAATGTGGATTTGAGTAATTAGTGGAACAAGTTGCAAAACGCAACTTTTTATGTTTACTTACCTTTGGAAGTGCGGTGTGAATTAAAAAGCAGCGATAGCTCAGTGGGGAAAGGTAGGGACTGTCAAGACGAAAGTCACAGGTTCGAAACCAGTCCCAAGAGCACACACCTTTTTGAGTGGTAGAGTCATGCTGTAGACACTTTTGTCTACAGCATGAATGTGCCGGCTCGTATGGGTCGTTAGCGCTGTCTCACCGAAAACCGACGTAAAGTAGCAGCTTTCTGCTGCGTTTCGTACGGTGAGTGAGATATCCGGTGGCCCGAATCCTCTCCACTTCCCATTCCCTTCATTATCCCTTTCCTTTAAGGTCGGCAAGGCGCCCACAATTCTTTTGGTATTGGCGGGGCGTACATGGGCGGTGGAGATCACATACCATCAGGTGACCCACTTGCTCGTTTGCCGGCCTAACTTATAAAAAAAAACCTCTGACTTTTCTAAGTTATGTATGTATTAAGTCTTAATTATCGCTTGCTTTAACGATGAAGGAAACCTGCATACCTGAGAAGTTCTTCATAAGAAATTCGAAGGTATGTGAAGTCTGCCTACCCGCATTAGGCCAACGTGGTGGACTAAGGCCTAACCCTTCTTATTCAGTAGAGGGGGTCCGTGTCCGGCAGTGGGAGATGTATAATACTGGGTTAGTATTGTTATTATTTATATAGTGAACCTTTAGGTACGCAGCGACTTGAGTTAAAATCAGTGTATAAGATTCAACCATCTTCAATAATTACGATTTTTACCAGAAATTTGTTTATTTTCTTTTTATCAGACCTGTATAACACTGTCTTACTGGGCTCTGGCCTTTATCACTAATGAACTCATTATAATTCTTAGTATTGTTTAATATTTCCTCACCTCAATAAAATAATTGAATTTCGTCCTTGCAAGACATATTACATGATCAATTATTATATAAATAAAAAAAAAATTACTCACCCTATACATTTACTAATAAAATTTCACCACCTACCCCTTAAAACTGTTACAAATCCCCCGTCTCCTAAAGTCTAGAACACCGCCTGTCAACACTGAAATGCTTTGATCGCTTATATCGACCAAACCCGTGTTTCAACATTCTTGGGAAATAAGGAAATAATACTAATACGAGTATGTATGCGTCTGAAGGATTTGTATCCATGGATATGAATAAATAAAAAAAAAATCGGTTACACTTGTAGGACGTTCAAACGATTCGATTTTAGTTGATCAACTGTTGCATCGCATGCGATTTGAAACGTCTGAATAGGCTTTCAATTGAATTGACCAACAAAAAACTGTACAGCGTTTGTTGATTCAAGTCAGTTAATCAACTAAAAGCGTACCATCTGAACCCGCTATTACGAAATGAACGAAGATATAATTACTCAAAAATCACATTTCACAACATCTTAACCCCATTAAGCATAATCAACGTGAAAATAGTGTTTATTAATGTCTAAAATGAAAGAGCAATTATTTAGGCAAAGCTGTTGGGCCGAAGCTTCGTTACAGTACAGTCAGTGTAACTGTTATTTACGTGTCTGCCATTATTACGTAATCACATTAGCATGTCTAATATATGAGACACACTGACACCAAGATGAATGAACAAATAGGTTGGAAGCTTTTAAATACTAGATTATGAGGCATCGTTTCGGATTTGTAATCAGTTGTAGGTATTAGAGTGTAACTAGTTGTATTCTTCTAAATATTCTTTCTATTCTTCTTCTTGCTCAGTATCAACCTGGAGTCTGGAATTTGTGCCTGGTATGGCGATAGGCTCGCCCCCTATCACATCGTGGGGCGGAGATACGTTCGGCGAAATGTGGGTGTACTAGTTACACCTCTGCCTACCCTTTCGGGGATTACAGGCGTGAGTGTGTATGTATTCTTCTTCTTCTTCCACCTACCCTTATCCCACTCGCAGTGGTGTCGACACAATGGTTTTCAACACACGTTACAGAAATATTTGGCTTGTAGTTTTTTCGACCAGCCGCCTGCCTGACGTCAATCCTCTGAGTTTTATTTTTAATGACTACGCTGCATTTCTCATATACAAGACCCTCATTCGGCCCATACTCTTGTACGGGTGTGAGACGTGGCCTATACTTAAGCGCCATGTTAAGGAGATCCACGTTGCGGAAATGAAGATGCTGCGGTGGATGTGCAACGTTACTCGACAACATCGTATACGTAACGAGTACATCCGTGGCAGCCTGGGTGTCCGCGACGTGGCTGATAAACTTTAGGAAAGTCGCTTAAGGTGTTTTGGTCACGTTTTGAGGAAACCACAGGAGTACGTCGGTCGCAAGTGACTGTGCCAGAACGTACCAGGAGAATACCGCGGACGGCCCAAAAAACGCTGGCTTGACGTATTAGAGAGAGATATAAGAGCCAACGGTCTTACTACAGAGGATACTGAAGATCGGGCGAAGTGGAGGCGTCTTAGTGAGAAGGCGGACCCTGGCAATGGCCGGGATATCACCAGGTAGTAAGAAAGAAATGACTACGCTGCATTCCTATTTATATCTAAATAAGCATGCTATTATGCTGGTACGCATTCCAGACACAATTTTCCGGTATAAAATCCGGTACTTTATAAATAAACAACCAGCAATATTGTTGGACCTTCGCTGGACGAACGCTCAAACCGTATTCCCAGTGGACGTTATATAGAGATTCCTTGAGTCGCTCTACGCTGAATAAAACATATTGGTATCTACAGTCAAAGGGCCAATCACGTTACACAGCTTTAATAAATAATTATATCCCACACTTGCGAAGAAATCTCATGTTTATTTAAACACTCGTGGACGTAAACCTTTTTGGCAAGGTGTCATGTTTCGAATTGACAATTTTCAATGTTTTTATTTATTAGCCTGAGTGTGGAAACGAGTAGGTCGCCACGCCTGCCCATAAACAGAAGCAACACCACACAGCACTTTGAATTACAAAGCACTGCATGGCATTGGACTGCGTTCGTCACCCCGAGACATAAGATATTAAGTCTCGTAATGCCCAGTAATTTCATTGGCTTCAATGTCCTTCAAAACGGAACACAACAGTGCTTACACACTGCTGCTTGGCGGCAAAAATAGACAAAGCGGTGGTACCAACCAAGACGGCCTCTCGCATGCGAAGGACCTACCACCTTTTATTTGGTGATACATTTTCCGTGACTGAATTTTTGACTATGTAATTATTATAAATAAGTTATTAATATATACGACAATCTTCGTGACGGTGACCTTCGTGAAGGCTCGCGGCCGGTAGTAAAAACCACAAGCCAAATCTTTCTGTAACATGTGTTAAAAAGCATGTTGCACAGACCCCACTGCGAGTAGGATAAGGGCAGGTAGACGAAAGAAGAGTTATTAAGATATTAAATTTAAAATTGTTTTTTTATAGTATAGGACGGCAAACGAGCAAGTGGGTCACCTGATGGCGATCTCCACCGCCCATGTACGCCCACAATACAAAAGAATTATGGGCGCGTTGCCGACCTTAAAGGAAAGGGATAATAAGGGATTGGGAAGGGGAGGGGGATTTAGGCCTCCGGATATCTTACTCACCGTACGAAACGCAACAGCAAGCTGCTACTTGACGCCGATTTTCTGTGAGACAGTGGTAACGACCCGGACGAGCTGGCCCATTCGTGCTGTAGACAAAATTGTGTACAATCGTAAAATATATCTCTATTTCCGGTTATTTTATTGGTGCAAGGTTACAGCCGTGGTCCGCTTCTTATAACATAGATTTGACGGTGTTTGGTGTAATATGGGTCAAATTCGCTAAAGCTTTGATGTCACAGAAATACACACAGAGAGAGAGAGAGAAAGCGAAGCGTCAAACTTATAACACCTCTCTTTCTTATCGAATGTTAAAAAATATTTCGACAATCTAATAAAACAACATTAATTGCGATGTAAATCTTTAAAACTCACAAACATAATTCACATTTCAAAACGTTTAAAATATGGGGCGAAAATGTAAAAATAAATTCTCATATCACTTTTTTGAGAGTGCTTCAGTGTGTTTGTATGAGTGAAGTACCTTATTTTTCATAATGTTTTGCCGCTAACTATGTTGGCGAATAAATTGAGGGCACAAATGCTATTTTAAAACCGACCATATAAAACAAGAGGTTCTGAGTTCTCTGTGTTAAATATATTATTTTGTTTGATATCTCCCGCAAATGAACTTTCTGCATTTTTTATGCGCAATGTAACCAAGGTTTTCTATAATAAATACACCTAACAGTCACACACATAGTCCTGACCCCACACTAGGTAAACCTGTGTCGTGGGTATCAGGAACTACGAAGGGACTTGCGGTCCCACAACACCCAGACCCGAGAGCAATAGTTGTGGATACACTAACATTTGTCTCGGTGTGGGAATCGAACTCACGGCCTCTCGCTCCGGAGCCGGCTACGCGCCCTCTGCGCCACGGAGGCTGTTAAAACATACTCTTTGCATTTTTTTATAGAATTGTGCGCAATATAACCAATCTTTTTATAAAAGTCACCAAAAATATTCAAGGCAACGCACTTCAGAATATATACAAATGAATCACGTACATGTTTCTATACTCAAGCGTCTTATAAAAGCGAGCTAATGTAAACCTAACTTATCAGTCGAAATGCTAACTTAATCAATTCAGAATCGAATGAACTCCAATTTCTATTTTAAAAAATCGGTTCCATTTAAAAGCAATAGGGTCTGAATACGCAACAAGACGGGCCGATACGAGCTTGAATTATAAAAAGGTGATGGAAAGATAATTTAAATTCTGTTTTTTGCTGTCCCTATTGAGACATTTGTAACTTGTTGCAAATATGTTATAGAAGTAAATGTCACATTTCATACATATATTTATACATACGCACTCACGCCTGTAATCCCCGAAGGGGTAGGCTGACGGGTAACTAGTAAACCCACATTTCGCTTATCTCATTCCCATGATTCCAGACAGCGCCACCGAGGCAGTCGGTAATAAAATGCTTTAAATAAAATTTTAATGTAAATTTTCATGTAATCTTCATATTCCCACATCCAGACATTTTTAACATTACTCCAGTGAATAAATATTTTTACATAATAATTGGTAACCGGTAGGTGGCGTGACAAAGCGAGTAATTATTTAATTTATATGCGCCTTATAGTTGTGTATAAATATTAAATGTGTTTTAACCCCCGATAAAAAAGAGGAGTGTTATAAATTTTTAACCCTTTATCTGGGTGTCTCTGTTTTATCATAGAGCTTTTCTAAGTGGTAGAGTAGTGTAGAGTTTTGTTTACAGCACAAATGGGCCGGATCGACCGGGTCGTTACCACTGACTCACAAAAAACCAGCGTGAAATAGCGGCTTGCTGCTGTGGTTCGTACGGTGAGTGAGATATTCGGAGGCGCAAATGACCCTCCCTTTCCCAATCCCTTAATTCTCCCTTTCCTTTTAGGTCGGCAACGCGCACATGATTCTTTAAATACTATAGGCGTACATGGGCGGTGGAGATCACTTCCCAGCAGGTGACCTGCTTGCTCGTTTACCAGCCCATGCTATCATTTTTTTATATTTTTTTATCCGAGCTCAGCAAAGTGACTACGCTACACCTGATGGTAAGTTTAGCGCAATCCAAGAATACTGCCGACCAACGACAGACGATGATGATGGTATTTGCTACCTATATGGGGCGACCTGCCGTCTGACCACCACAACCCGTAACAGAAACCAAGTTTCGCCATACAGTAGGCAGCGGCCTGTGCTCTGGCATTGCTGAGGTCCATGGGCGGCGGTAACCACTTACCATCAGGAAGGCCGCCCGCTCGTCTGTCTATCTAGGGCAATAAAAAAAAACATCCGATAATCAGCAGAGCTCTGAGCCTTAGATATTGGTAGCCCACTTACACTCCGAGGAAATAAATAAACTAAATTAAATAAATTTTCTACTAATGTTAATTGATAGTTTAATCTAGGACAACACGAAACACGTCCGTAGCAAATTAAAATCGCCTAGATCTACAGAAAACTTCCTTACTAACAAGTTTAACGCAAGTTTCAGCTGAAACTGGCAGAAACTAAGGTAAGAAGCCAGACTACAAACGTTACATTGGCTAAGAGATGACGTAGATTGAGAAGAGTTGCTCTACTTCATGATTAACAAAGTGGATTTACTTTGTTGACAGATTTCACTATTAAGTTTAGTGCATCGAGTAGTTTGGCCGAAGGCAGTCATTCAAAATAACCTAACCATAATCCGAATACACCAGTGCTGAAGCCTTAGAAAATGGTAAATAGTGAAATTTTTTTTTTAGGATGAAACCCATTGGAAAAACTGTTTATCTCGATTTCCGGCAAAACTGCAATTCATGTTGTAGACAAAAGTTTCTACAGCGTGGCTCTAGCACTCTAAAAAGTTCCTGTTCTTAGCTATAAGACACTGCCCTAATACTGTAACTAGCACGTATAGAGCTTTCAACTCTTCGATAATTAATAGCAGATATATTATGTTTAGGCGCATTGAATAGGTTTCTACGAGTAGATGACTTCCTAATGGTGATCCGTGTCTAATAATAATAATACTAGCCCTGTATTATTAACGTCCCATTGCTGGGCACGGGCCTCCTCTACTGAATGAGAGGAGTCCACCACGCTGGCCTAATTCGGGTTGGCAGACTTCACATACCTTCGAAATTCTTATGAAGAACTTCTCTGGTATGCAGGTTTCCTCACGATGTTTCCTTCGCCGTTAAAGCAAGTGATAATGATGGAGTAGAAATCTGCTTTATTCTGATTAATATCAGAATATTTTACCGGCTAGCATATTATTATTTTCCGTCAAACTCCGTGAATGATAAAATGGCTTCCGTTCATCTTTACGGGCTACATAAACAAAAGAATCCAAGGTGAATTACGTCTTTATGATCCGTTACGGGGTTTATGAGTAATCCTTACATTTTAAGTCGGTCGTAACCGTGAAAACACGTGTTTATAATTTTATAGCGTTGCGTTATCTACGCAATTTGGTTGGGTTATGTCTATAAAGCAGCGATGGGTTGTAACATGGTGGGATTTTATTTTTTAAAGCGTTTCCTTGGTCTGTGACATTCCTATCCTATCCAACCAAGTATACAGTATGTAACAAAAACCCTGTTGGCCCTTTTTGGGTAGTGAAGATAACCATATAGACAGCTGAAAAAATAGTTAAATTAAAAAAAATATTAAACAGAAGCGAGATATTATCCTTATACAGGTACCTTAGGAAAATGAACATATATAAAAAATGTTATTTACATTTGAATTTCTGTGTGTACTGTCGAAGCCGGGCGCGCGGTACGTTTGATGTACGTGGACGCCATAACTTGCTATCTCGCTCTGGCTTCAAGTCATCGCTCTTGCAGAGGTAATCAATATAAGGTATAAGGTTTACAAACAATATTATTATCCAATTTTCGTATGCGAGTTTTTTCATTACGTTTGAATATCGATTCTCATATCAGAGTTAAAACGCCCAACAGGGTTTTTGTTACATATTGTATAATTGTACTTAGTTCAATAAAAATCTAGCCATCTACAGCATTTAAAGTCTTCTCTTGGCGATGACCAAGCACAGACTTGTCCCACCACCTACTGGCTACCTTGTAACAGCCAGAGTAAGCTTAGGGCGTGTATGGTTTATTCAGTCCGGAACAATAAACTTGGCTACAGGAAGTGAGTTTCACGCTCGGTTGTGTGCCGTCTGTCACATTCGTTGCCTTCGTATAACATTTGCATATCCTCGCTTAGCTAACAGTGTGGTACTGTTAAATTTATTTTATTTTATAATACACAATACAGATTACAATTATTGCAAAGATATGAGATAAAACTATACAGATATGAACTAGATTGTAGTCCAAAAAATATGTGTGCATAGAAAAGTGACGTAGAAGAGTGTTAGACGTTACAAATATTTAGAATTACATGAAAACAGATTAAGTTACCAATAAAGAAATTGCTAATTGAATGAGGTTGTGTTTGAGGCAACGAAACTCGGTGCTGGTGGTGATGAGTCCGGGCCATCAGGTTTGGCTTAGTTTACAGGAGAGACATAAAGCTGAATATTTTTTAGAAACATGTGTGATCTAACCTATAAATTACGCGGTGACAGAACTATTTGAATAACTTGCTTTGTATGGTTGATTTAAATTTGATCAGCCTTTCAGACAATGGGCGTTAGTGAAACATTTGATAATCTGATGGCTTTCTAATAGCGTTAGATACATGATTTTTCATATTAATTTGAAAGCTATGCTAATACGTAGAGTATTTTATGAGTGGTAGAGCCACGCTGTAGACACTATTGTCTACAGCACGTATGGGCCGGCTCGTCCTGGTCATTTACCATTGTCTCATAGAAGACCGGCGTAAAGTAGCAGATTGCTGCTGCTTTTCGTACAGTGAGTGAAATATCCGGAGGCCCAAATCCCCTCCCCTTTCCAATCCTTTAATTATCCCTTTCCTCTAAGGTCGGCAACGCACCCATGATTCTTTTGGTATTTTGGCGTACATGGGCGGTGGAGATCACTTACCATCAGGTGACTCACTAACTCGTTTGCCGTCCTTTGCCATAAAAAAAATATGGATAAAATTTTGAAAACGTGACGTGACCATGACGTGACGCTAAAATTATTTAAAAAGTAATGACGACGCTTCTAGCAACTCAATTTTGATTTACATGAGAATTGACATATGATTATTTAATTATACATTGCTCAGCCGTTCAGAAACCAGGCGTGAATAGTGTTATTTAGCTCTGATTTTTTAGTGGTAAAGCTGCGCTATAGATAGCAGACGCCATGCCACAGTAAGCGAGTAGCTAGCTATTAACCATGAGACCGCGGATTCAATTTTTGCATCGAGATAAAAATGATTGTGTGAGCCACAAATAAAAATGTTTAATATCAGCTGGGAGTCTGGTATATGTGCCCGGTATGGCGATAGGCTCGCCCCCTATCACACCCTGGACGAAGATAAACTCGGCGAAATGTGTGGTCACACCTCTGCCTACCCCTTCGAGGATTACAGGTGTGAGTTCGTATGTATTTACGTATGAATACAGAATCTGTGTTTTAGGGTCGCTTAAAAATAGTTGGCTATAAAAACAATTTAGCGTACATTCAATATGCTGATTCAATAAAAACGCAAAGTTTCAGTGGCATGTAGGCAACATTCATAATGCGTAGAGAGCGTACATTACCATTTCATTTGCATGGATTGTAACGAGCCTCGCAAGAAATAACAAAATCCCTAGAACGATGCCATGTTTACTCTACAATTGGGATAGGATAAACTCAAGCCCGTATCCCCGCAGAGGTAGGCAGAGGTGTAACCAGTACAGGCACATTTCGCCGAGCGTAAATCCGTCCCTTGATGTCATGGGGGGCGAGCCTATCGCCATAACGGGGAACAAATTTCAGGCTCCGGGCTGATACTGAGCATGTCGTAATAAAAAAACCCAATATCACTTTTTCCCGATCCGGGGATCGAACCCGAGACCTCAGCGTCAGACTCAGTCGTAATAAAAATATATACACAAGCAAAATCGAATGAAATCGGTAGTGTTGAGTCTTGTGGCGGCATTGCGGCGAAGGCACTCATCGTCTTAGCTCTGGAGGCCAATTCTCGTAATTTTAATTGGTCAAAATCTCACTCCGATCTAGTCTCAGCGTCAAGAAAATGCACCTAGCATTAGCAGTAGCATTATAACGTTTTGGCTTCAGTCAACTTTTATTTTACATTCAATCTCATTACGATCTATATTCACATTTGACGTTGATTATTGGTTTAAGAGAATGCCATTTGCAACGTTCTTGACACTGAGACTAGATCGGAATGATATTTTGAAGATTTAAAATTACGAGAATTGGCCTTCTGAGACGATTCAGCTATGTAACTAGCTTTTGCTCGCGGATGCACCCCCGTGAACGGCCTTTTTCGGCATAAAAAGTAGCCTATGTTCTCACCCCCGGTCATGGTCTATACACATACATAAACACTCAGGCCTATGTCCCATGGGGGTAGGCAGAGACTATTGTACCACAAGCTACGATCCTGTCACACCTCTTTCGTCTATACATTTTCGCATACATTTTCGTCGGTTGCGGGTACTCGTGACGTGCCCTTTTCGGAGAATATCATTTATTTGATCTGCATATGTTCTCCTCGGGCGCCCTCTTCCAACCCTACCATTCACATTCGCACGATAAATACCTTTCGTAAGTCGACTTTCATCCATCATCTCGATATGCCCAAACCATTCCAACCAACCATTGTCTATATCTTTTATTTAAACTAACCTTGTGTTACATTGAACACCTGAGACGGTACATTTCTGTGGTAATAGCGTTTTCCAATCACACTGCATGTTGAAACAAACCATTACATTAATGGGAATCGGTAACACAACCCAAGAAGTCTGTTACCACGTTGCCATATTGGAAATTTATTTTAACACACAACATCAGAATCTGTATACGAGAAGTATCCGAATGGTAGAAAAGCAACTAGTTATTCCTTTGAAATAAAACTATTTTATACGGAATTTTCGCGGTTTAATTTTATTTTAGTCCCGACGTTTCGAAAGCTTTTCAGCCTTCGTATTCACGGGAGAGACTGAGAGTCAGTCTCTCCCGTGACTAAAATAAAATTAAACCGCGATAAAATCCGTATAAATAAGTTTTATTTCAATGTGTAATATTCGCGTAAACATAAGAAATCATATGTAAACCAGTTGTTCCGTTTTTCAAGTGGTAAACCCACGTTATAGACAGTTTTGTCTACAACATGAATGGGCCGGCTCGACTGGGTCGTTACGACTGTCTCATAGAAAACCGAAGTAAAGTAACGACTTACTGCCGTGTTTTGTACTGTGAATGAGATATCCGGAGGTCCAAATCCCCCGCCCCTTTCCAATACCTTAATTATCCCTTTCCTTTAAGGTCGGCAACGCGTGCATGATTCTTCTGCTATTGTGGGCGTACATGGGTCATGGAGTCACTTAATACCATCAGGTAACACAATTGCGAATGATTGGGTCGACAGGCGGCACGGGTCACTGACCTTCCGGCTGGTGCAGGTCCTCTCGGGGCACGGTTGCTTCGGGAGGTACCTGTGCCGGATAGCCGGAAGAGAGCCGACACACCAGTGTCACCACTGCAGCTGCGACGAGGACACCGCGGCGCACACTCTGGAGGAGTGCCCCGCGTGGGCAGAGCAGCGTCGCGAACTCGTCGCAGAATTGGGGGACGACCTCTCGCTACCAGCTGTGGTTAAGGCCATGGTCGAGAACGAGAGGTCGTGGAACGCGATGACCGCCTTCTGCGAAACAGTTATGTCGCGGAAGGAGGTGGCGGAGCGTGAGCGGGAAATAACATCCCAGCTCGCTATCCGCCGCCGAAGGGTCACGCGCAGGAGGATGCGGGAGGCACTCCTACCCCCCTGACAGAGGCCTGGGCGGCGGACTCGTGGAAGTCCGTCGTCCGACAGTTAAGGCCTCGAGGTGACGCGCCTCTCGAGCGGAGCAAAAAGGTGGGTGGATAACTCCCCCAAACACCCACCGACCGGAGAGGTCCTGTACAAGGGCCGGCGCCGTCGGGGCCGCGGAAGAGTACAATAGCGTTCCCGCAGCCCCGACCGAACAAGCGTACCCGGAGGAACACCGTTGAGTTTTAGTCCGTGGGAGTCGGACATAACCGCCCCGACTGACCACGCGGTGGGGCGGTACCCATAAAGGGTTTCCCAACGTTAAAAAAAAAAAAAAAAAAAAAAGGTAACACAATTGCCCGTTATTAAAAAAAATACATAAACCAAATTATAATAATCCAAACATTAAAAATCCCTGATATCAATTAGAAAAATATTTATAATTTTATTTTAAACATAGTTAAGGAGCATCTCGGTTTAACCTGCTTTTAAACAAAGCACCGCATTTAAATCGGTCCATTCGCTGTAATATTGGGTTTTTCTACGAAATACTTATCAGCTTGGAGTTAGAAATTGTTCCCGGTATGGCGATAGGCTCAAACACATTATGGGACGGAAATAAGCTCGGCGAAATGGGGATAAATGTATGTATAATAATAGAATTCCCATAATAGTAGATTTCCTTGTAATGGCGCATAAAACCGATAGAAAACTCTCAACAGTTCCTCGATCTAGACTTGATGTATTTTATAGCTACACTTAAAGACACAACTTGAATTGGGTTGTTATCTTGAACATCTGTTTCAAATAGAATTGATTTATTGAAAGGAAAAAATGTTTACTCTGCGAAATGAGATTTAAATTGAATTCTCGTAACTTCTCTGGGTTGTTTTAAGGCGCTACGTAAATGTGAACATTTTATTACTGAAACGAAAGATAGGTACCAGCAACAAGCATTTAGTTATTGTAATACACATTTAGACCACACCCCTCCCATTCGCAGAAGTCGCCAGTGCCCAGCAGTGAGTCATTCTTATACAAGGCTGATTATTGTTATATGGTTTTACTGGTTTTATGACTGCCTCGGTGGCGCAGTTGTAATGCGTACGTGTTACGATTGAGGCCAACGTTGAGGTCTCGGGATCAATCCCTGGGTCGAGCAAAGTGGTATTGGGTTTTTCTATTACGAAATGCTCAGTATCAGTCCGGAGTTTGGAATTTGTGCCCGGTATGGCGATAGGCTAGCCCCCTATCACATCGTGGGACGGAGATATGCTCGGCGAAACGTGGGTGTACTGGTTACACCTCTGCCTACCCCTTTGGGGATTACAGGCGTGAGTGCGTATGTATGTATGTTGAAATAAAACTAGTTTATACGGATTTTATCGCGGTTTAATTTTTATTTTTATTCCCTACGTTTCGAAAGCTTTTCAGCCTTAATTATTTAAAAAAGTTAGTTGACACTAGTCCGATCTACGCAGAAAGAGCTCACGGTGTCTTGAAGTCTGGCAGTTGGTCTTTTGGGTTCCGATTTAATTAAATGTATAATTGGATCCCAGGCTTGTGCAAGCTTCCAACCATCTTCTCTATTGAAATTTGGGTGTTTCTTAATTTCAATAGCCTCGCGAATCATCCTAGGTAGGAATCGGTGTTCTTTGGCAAGGATTTGTGGTTTGTCAAATCTAAGGTAATGTTTGGAGCCTTCGTCTGAATGTTCAGCAACTGCAGACTTCGTAAAGCGTCGGTGTTTAACATCAGCTATGTGTTCTTTTACGCGGGTCCCTATGCTTCTTTTAGTTTGTCCGATATAGGAGAGCCCACAGTCACAATCTATTTTATATACACCCTGTTCTTGTAGAGGTATGTGACACTTGACTGATGGTAAAAATTTACTAATCTTCTTGGGCGGCTTGAAATAAGTTTTAATAGAAGCACGCTTCAGTATGTAGCCAATCTTGTCTGTGACACCTCCAACATATGGTAATACAACAGGGGCACGTTCAACTGTGGCTGGTTTCACTCGGTTTCTGTGACGGCGGTGTGGAATTTGGAGCTTATTGTCTCGCAGTACTCGCTTGACATGCTCAGTAGCCAGATGTTCCTCGTCACAGATTCCTTGTGCTCTCTGAAACAAAGATTTACCCACGGTAGCTAACTGTTTTGGATGGTAGTGAGATTCACCGTTCAGGTATTTATCAGTATGGGTCATTTTCCGATACACAGTATGGCTTAAAGACTGATCAGAATTACGGATAACCAAAACATCTAAGAAGGCTAGAGATTTATTATGTTCCAACTCCATAGTGAATTGAATTTTATTGTTAATGGAGTTGAGATGATCTAAAAATGCAGTTACTTTGTCAGATGGTAAAATTGTGAAAGTATCATTTACGTACCGTTTATAAAATCTTGGTGAGACAGGGGATGTGCTTAGGGCTGTCTCCTCGAAGTCTTCCATGAAAATATCGGCGACTACTGGAGATACAGGTGAGCCCATAACCACTCCATTCACTTGTACATAGAATTGATTGTTCCACAACATATAGCCAGATGTGAGGCAATGTTCAAGCAATTCTGCATATGCTAAGGGCATGTTATTATCTGCTAACTTCTTAGAAACAATTCCGATGCAGTCTTGTAATGGTAAGCTCGTGAAAAGCGACTGGACATCAAAACTGACCATGGTTTCATTGTCAGTTAATTGTAGGTGTTTAATATCACTGACAAATTAGTATGAATCCTTCACAGATGCTCTAGTGTTTCCTCTCAGTGGTGAAAGCACTTTTACTACGTGCTGAGGCAATCTGTATGTTGGTGTGTCGACTTGACTCACAATGGGACGTAGTGGAGCATTTTGCTTGTGTATTTTTGGTAACCCATACAGTTTGGGAGGTTTTGCACACGAAGGAACGAGTAAATTTACGTCTAGATTTAATGTGTCGGAGTAACTTTTTATTAAATAGCTAGTAGCCTTTAAAACTTTGTTAGTCGGGTCTGTTTTGACTTTTTTATAAGTACTTTCATCCGACAAAAGGTGTTCAATTTGAACATTATAATTTGACGTATCCATTACTACTGTCGCATTCCCTTTATCTGCACGGAGAAAAGTTAGGTCTTTCTGTGATCGCAAGCTGTTTAAAGCGATATATTGTTGTTTTGGAAGATTTGGTTTCGACACTTTCTTTTGACGTAATATTGACGAAATGTCTTGACGTATCGCCTCCGAATCCTCTTTTTTCAAGTTGTTTCTGAAGAGACCATTCTCAACGTTACAAATAATATCTTCATACGGAAACCTTCGTGGTGTTACGGCAAAATTTTATCCTTTTGATAAAACCTCAACAGTGTTTACATCCAAAGTTTGGTTTGACAGATTAATTACAGCGAGTAGTTCATCTGCGCGTGAGTGGATATTAAGAAATCACTATGTATGTATGCTTTAAGAACTGAGGAGACCCTGTCGTACTAGACAGTACGAGATCCAAATAAATAAATAAATACACCCAACAGTCATACACATAGTCCTGACCCCACACTAGATTAACCTGTATCACGGCATCAGGAACTACGAGGACTTACGATCCCACAACACCGCAGACCCAAGACCAATATTTGTGGAATACACTAACATTTGTCTCGGTGTGGGAATCGAACCCACGGCCTCTCGCTTCGCCGGCGGCTACTCGTCCACTGCGCCACGGAGCTGTCAATGTCCTAAACTAAACCTATGTGCCAGATTTTATCTAAAACCGTTCAGTCTTTAAAGCATACATACATATGCACTCACGCCTGTAATCCCCGAAGGGGTAGGCAGAGGTGTAACCAGTACACCCACACTTCGCCGAGCGCATCTTCGTCCCATGATGTGATAGGGGGCAAACCTATCGCCATATCGGGCTCAATTCCAGATTCCGGGTTGATACTAAGCATTTCATAATAGAAAAACCCAATATCACTTTACCCGACCCGGGAATCGAAACCGAGACCTCAGCGTTAGCCTCAGTCGTAACGCGTACGCATTACAACTGCGCCACCGAGGCAGTCAGTCTTTAAAGCGTAATGAAATAATAAGCCTCCAAATTCACAAAGTCACAAACATCCAAACTTTCGTATTTATAATAGTAGTAAGATATTAGGATATCAGGATATCAACCCTTTCGATTACCTTACATAACAGATTATTGACAACAACGTTAAAATTAATCCTAAAAGCAATAAGCACAGTGTTGACGTTCAGCCAAAGCAATTCCAAGTAAACAATAATTCCGCCATCTCAATTTAACTTGACAATTGCGTACGCAAATAACGCGCCCTGTATTTGGATTGAATTAGATTTTAGGACACGCTGTGGTGCAATAATCCATTAAGGTCCGGGGCTGGACAGAATTGGTTTTGAATTGTGACGTATGAAAAATGAAAACATTTATTGAATCCATAAAATCATACATCATTTAGATTCAGTCTATTTAAACTCTACCGCCAGTTCGGAATGCTGTTTCGTTAAAGAAGAACGGACAAGAAACTCTTACGTTGCTCTTTTTTTTTAATTCATTTTCAATATTTGCACTACGATAATACAATTAATTTTGAATAGAGTTAGCGCAGCTCAACTTATGCCAATAAGGAACATTATAAAGTAAAATAATGAAATTATAATGATTATTGCGCATGATCCTCATGAGTACGATGAATAAATTAATGCTGCGAAGATGACTATGAAATAAGATGAGATATCTAATATGAATGTATTAATAGTCCTTTTCCACGTGTCATATTTTGCCCCACCGAGAGCCGCACCGCACTGTGACAACACGTGTGACAACATCTCAAGTGTGGACAATGGTCACATGTTACGACCTAATGTCAAGCAGCGATCTGCTCTGACACCGTGTAACATTTCATTGTGACATCACATAAGTTTTTGACATTTTTTGTTTTATACATACATACATAGACTCACGCCTGTTTCGCATAGGTGTAGGCATACGGATTTTCACTTGCTATGATTCAAGCACACCTCTTTGGCCTCCTTCAATCACATAAAATTTTTGTTTTATGTCATTGCAAAATGACAAAGAGCATGTTATGACATTAGTGTAACATCTACATACATGTAACCTACCGTGTGACAGCTACGCGCCTCGGTGCGGTTAAATGTCAATTGTGGACGCACCCTTAGGTTTATTAAAGGGTGTTATTAATGCCAAATTGTAAAACTACATCCTATTCTTTAAATGGGAAACGAGCAAGTGAATCACCTGATGGTAAGTGATCCCCTCCCATGTACGCCTTGAAGGAAAGGGATAATTAAGCGATTGGAAAGGGGAGGGGGATTTCGGCCTCCAAATATCTCACTCATCGTACTAAACGCAGCAACAAGCCGCTACTTTACGTCGGTTTCCTGTGAGATATCGGTAAAGATTCGGTAGAGCCGGCGCATTCGTGCAGTAGAAAAAACTGTCCTCAGTGTAGCTCTAAAACTAATTTCTAGTGAAATATCCAGTCCATCGTAATCATTTACTATCCCTGTATTAGATATGTCCCACTGCTGGGTACGGGCCTCCTCTACTAAGTAAAAAGGATTAGGACTTGGTCCACCACGCTGACCTAATGCCAGTTGGCAGACTTCACATACCTTCGAAATTCTTATGAACAACTTCTCAGGTATGCCGGTTTCCTTTACCGTTAAAGCAAGCGATAATTAACAATTAATATACACATAACTTAAAAAAGTCAGAGGTGTATGCTCTTGAAACTGATTTCGAACCTGCGATTCAAACTTTCGTCTCGATAGTCCGTACCACTCCCCGCTGAGCTATCGCTGCTTCTTCAATCCAAAATTACACAAACAATTTCTGAATGATAAACGGATCATCAGTATTTCTGACCTTCGCTAATCTCTGATATTGGAAAAGGATAATCGCTGTGTACACATTACTTGTTCAGATGCTTAATATTCACAGCACGAACCATCGACAGAGAAAGTTACGAAACTAGTTACTGTTGGTATTAGAGGCTATATTCAACTTATATAGATGAATAACTCTATAATAAGTCACATAACCGCTCATCAATTTTATATAATACTAGCTGTTGCCTGCGGCTCCGCCCGCGTGAATAGACTTTTCCGAAATAAAACGTAGCCTATAACCGTCTCCAGGGTCCCATCTATCTCTACATCAAAATACATCAAAATCGGTTCAGTGATTTAGGCGTGAAAGCGTAACAAACAAATAGTTTTTTTTCATAAAAAGTATCCTATGTTACTTCTTATACCTCCAAGAGTATGTGCACAAAGTTTCATGATGATCGGTTAAGTAGTTTTCGCGTGAAAGCGTAACAAACAAACTTACATTCACATTTATAATATTAGTATGATGTAACAAAAACCCTGTTGGCCCGTTTTGGAACGTGAAGATGGACATATAGACAGCTTAATAAAAATAGTGAAACTAATAACATAATAGACAAACGTGAGATATTATACTTACACAGGTAGCTTAGAAAAAAGGGCATATTAAAAAAAAAAAAATATATCTCAATTGGCAGGCCGGCATAATTTTGCCGACCTACGATAGACACATCGTCTGTCGTTGGTCGACAGTATTCTTGGATTGCGCTGCCACTTAACATCAGGTGTAGCGTAGTCACTTTGTCGAGCCAGTATAAAAAAAAAAAAAAAAAAAAACTGTGTGCATTGACGAAGCGCGGGAGCTTCATACGTGGACTTCGCAACTTGCTATCTCGCTCTGGCCTCAAGGCATCGCTCTTGCAGAGGTAATCAATCGAAATACGTTTTAGAAACAATAAATTAATTAAAGTTTAAAAATTAACTATTATTATTTTTACAGTCCAATTTTTGTATGCGAGTTTTTTCATTACGTTCTGTAAAGATAACATTACCGTGGCGCGACGCACTGTACGGTGGCAAATAGATCGCTCGCTCTTCGATTATTTCTTTTTTAAAATATTTCTTTATTTTTATAGCAGAGGCCGGCAAATGAGCAAGTGGGTCACCTAATGGTAAGTGATGGTGGTCGAATTTCCACCACAGGCAATAAATCATTCCACAGACCCCCATCATTATCGACCAGTACCGGTGCTAAGCTTGTTATTAAGAATAAGCATAATGGTAATAAAAAAGCATGCTTATAACAAGTGTACTACAAACAGCTGCGAACACGTAGCAAGCTTTCACGTGCTATAATTGATAACTAGTTTGCTACGACGCGACGGTTTGCAAGTTGCCAAGTGCTACGAACGATTATCGACTAGCTACGGAGCGCTACGAGCTTTACCCGGTTACGACAAGCTACGGTAGCATGTGAACACAGCTTTTATCTATTCAGTGTACACGATATGCTTTTCAAGTTGTAGATTGTTTGAGTAACTTTGTATGGAACATTGCAATTCTATTATTGTTATAAGCTCTTGCCTGTACCTGCAAGGCTGGTTATGAATTTTAATTCCTACTATAATATTATAAATGTGAAAGTTTGAATGTTTGTGAATTTGGATGTATGTGTAATCAATCTCAAATCAAAAAATAATTTTGTAATTCACGAAAATTCGTGAAATGAGGGGCCTTACTCCCATAACCGTATAAAACTCGTAACGCGATCGCATTATAGTTCGAAATAGTAGTATCGAATAGAGTTCTTTATGCCAGCTTAAAATTTTCATAACAATTGACATTGGCTTAGAGTGTTCTCTATGCCAATTTCTCGAAATCAACGTAACGTGATCGCGATAACGTAACGCGACCACGTTACGAATCCACACGGTCATCCTACTACTATTATGTGCAGGACGAATGTATATAAGTAACGTATAATGTTTTATTTTAAATTGCCATTGTATAACTTTATTAATGTTGCATAGTGTGTTTGTTTTCAGTTATGAATCGTATTGTTACTTACTTGTGTAACTAGTTTCTATTTTATATCAATAGAAATAGTTGTGTATAATTTCGTAGCATAAGTAAGTATATAAGATTAATAATGTACATAGAAAATAGTGTTTGTTTAAGTATGTTACAGGAATGCAGAGGGCGCTGCAAAACAAGCACCGCCTCTCCCCGCGCGGGCGCGTGCGCACCGCACCCGCCCGCGAGCGCCTGCGCAACGTTCCGGCGTTGTGCGCGAGCTCTGATTGGCCGAGCGCCGGCGCAAAGCGCCGCGCTCCCATTTGGAGTGTCGATCGGGAATACGGGCCAAAAAGGGGCCCAATTCCCGCTGAAATTCAGTTCGGTCCGGCACTCCAGAAGAAAATCAAGAAAGAAGAAGTCAGCAAGTAGCAAGTCCGCAAGTAGTCAGCAAGTAAGAAGAACGTCTGGGAACCAGGAATCACGACGCAGCCCACGCCGACCGAGAACGGAGCCAGCATCGTCGCTCCACGAAGAACGCTCGCGGCGTTTGAAACTCAACTGCACTTTTCAGTGCAAAGCGGCTAGTGTACTTTTTAGTATAGGCTATTTATTGTTTCTGGTTCGCGAAATAAATCCGATTTCCAAAGTGTCTCTGGATCATTGGTTTTCCTGCTCACGCAATCCCGGCAAACCGTTGTGCACCGTACACACACACCCACACACACTCACATACATACAGTCCACACTTAACACCTGAGTACCAGTACGGTCGTGCACATCGACTGGTCCTTCGAGCCGGATCTACGTGAGCCAGGATGCCAGTGACCAGGTCAGTGGGAAAGAGGACGGCGACGACTTCGGGAACAGTCCCCACGACAGAGGTCACAGGTACAACATGTACCACGACCGAGGTCACGGGAACGACCGCCGAAGATCAAGCCACGGAACCAACAACGCCGCCGGCGTCGGCGAAACCCGCCGCCACAACGGAGGAGCCAACGGCCGCCGTAATGGAGGAGCGAAAATCGCCACGCCGGAGCAAACCGCCGTCCGTAAAAAACAAAGCGGAAAGAGCTCGCAAGCTGGCATTAGCGAGGGCCGAACTCGCGAAACGACAAGTTGAGCTGGCGGCCGCAAATTTGGCCATATTAGAAGCGGACGAAGGAACAGATGAGGATGTCGATTCGGTAATCACCGAGGTCGAGCAGGAGCATCGGGTGCATACTTGGCTACGGAACAGCCAGTTGCTCGCCATCGCCGGCCGACCACAGGAGACGCATGAAGAACAGCCGCCCACCGCATTAGAAGCCCCAGCCATCACTGCCGGATCCTGGGACAACGCGGCGACTGCACCGGCGGGAGTCAATACAGGGCTCCCGTGCTCGCGTCTTCAAGAGACACATCCAGCACCGCCGCAGCCAGCCACAACCGCGGAGGACATGCACGCTGCACCTCCGACAGAAGAGCCACGGACGACCGCCACGTCCTGGCGACCGATTCCGGATGCTACGCAGCACCCGAACACAGGCCCGGAAATCGAAACTATACATCGGGATCCGGGTAGGACGAGTGAAGTCCAACCAAACCTAGAGGCATTAACGTCAGCAATAACGCAAGCTGTACAAGCCGCACAAAGCAAGCCGCCAGTGAGGTACAGCGAGTTGCCGACCTTCAACGGGGCGCACGAGGACTGGCTGACGTTCCGCGCCGCCTACAATGAATCTGCGCATCACTTCTCGAAAACAGAGAACATGTCCCGTTTGCGGAGAAACCTCCGAGGGACAGCCAAGGAAGCGGTTCAGGGACTGCTCATCACCAACGCCGAACCGGACAGCGTGATGAAGACCCTCGAGACGCGGTTTGGACGACCTGAAACAATCGCAGAAGCAGAGATGGATCGTCTGCGAGCGTTGCCGCGCCTCACCGATTCACCGCGAGAGATTTGCGCTTTTGCGACGAAGATAGAGAATGTCGTCGCAACACTACAAGCACTCGACTGCGAGTATTACCTTCATAGCCCGGACATATTGAAGGTGTTAGAAAACAAGATGACACTCATCATGAAAAGAAATTGGTTCGAATATTCCGCCGTCCAACCGAAGGGAGAACCGAAGTTAATAAAGTTCAACCGCTTCATGAGAAGAGAGGCGGAGTACTACAGCCCACACGCCACCGCCGAAACAATTGTCGATCGCGCGCCCCACAAGACGGGTGGCGACGGATCGCGTCGACAAAAGGTGCACGCTGCATCAGGAGATTTGAAGTCGGCATGTGGCCTATGTGGGGAAGACGGTCACCCGATTGTGGAATGTGCGCGCTTCAAGAACGCGAGCACTGACGGAAGATGGGACGCGGCAAAGAAACATCACCTATGTTTTAGGTGTTTACGACGACGATCGAAGCAACACGGATGCAAAACAAAGGCATGTGGAATCGACGGCTGTGTGAGATACCATCACCGACTTCTTCACGCCACCAAGAGGGTGGAGAATAGAGAGAAGAGTGAAGACGAGGAGGATGGCGAAAGGGTACACAACACATGGGTACCAAAAGTATCGTACCTGAAAATCACGCCGGTACAGATTTCCGGACCGGCGGGAGCAGTGAACACGTTCGCGCTACTCGATGACGGATCGACCATCACTTTAATTAATGAAGAGATCGCGAGGAAAATAGGCGCCGAGGGCCCGGACGAACCACTGCAAATATGTACCTACAACGGCGAAGTGAAGGACGACGGGAAATCGCGTCGAGTCACATTCCGCATTAAGGGTCATAATCGCCGAGCAGAGCAAATTGAAGCGCGCACCGTCAACAACCTACGCCTAGCGGCACAAATGATTCCGCGGGAAGCTGTGCAAGATTGTCGTCATCTCAAGGGCTTGATCGCAGACATACCTACAGAAGAGTTCAAGCCCCAAATTTTGATAGGCCAGGATAACTGGCACCTTTTACTCGCCAAGAGAGTCAAGGCTGGCAAGAAGAGCCAACCAGTGGCATCGCTCACACTACTAGGATGGGTAGTACACGGGAGCCGAACACGAACACTCGGACACAATGTGAATTTCGTGGGCCACACGACCGCCGAGGACGACATGGATCAGATGGTGAAAGATTTCATCACGGCGGACAATATTTACATCAATCCGAGGAAGCCACAAAGTGACCCCGGCGAGAAAGCACTGAAGATTCTCCAGGAGCACACGACGAGGACTCCTGCAGGGAAATATCAGACAGCGTTGTTATGGAAGTCCGAAGACATCAAGATGCCGGACAATTATTTCAATACGCTCAAGAGGTTACACGGCGTCGAACGCAAGTTGGACAAAGACCCGAGGCTAAGAGAAAAGTATACAGAACAAATGGAGGCGCTAATACGTAAGGGGTATGCGGAACCTGCGCCCCCAACGGCGAATCACAAGACGTGGTACCTCCCACACTTCGCGGTGTTTAACGTGATGAAGCCGGGAAAATTACGGGTCGTACATGACGCCGCTGCAAAAACTAAAGGTATCTCACTAAATGATCTTTTGTTGACAGGTCCTGACCTTCTCCAGCCGCTCCCGGGAGTCTTGATGCAATTCCGAGAGCACCCGATAGCTGTGACCGCGGACATCACAGAGATGTTCATGCAGGTGGAGCTTCGAGAGGAAGACCGAGACGCCCTGCGGTACCTATGGCGGGGGAACCGCAGGGACAACGAGCCACCAGAACACTTCCGCATGAAGTCGCTCATCTTCGGCGCATCAAGTTCGCCGGCAACAGCGATATACATCATGAACCTCAATGCGGAGAGATTCGCGGAAGAATGTCCCGAAGCGGTCACAGCGATAAAAAAGAAGCATTACATGGATGACTACCTAGATAGTTTTGAAACGCTGGAGAAGGCAGAGAAAATAACAGAACAGGTGCGGCGCATACACAGCGACGCGCATTTCGAGCTGAGAAAATGGGCCTCCAATTCGCCGGCGCTATTACGCGCGCTAGGCGCGGCCGACAACCCCGAAGAAAAAGTCGGCCTCGAAGACGGCAAGACCGAGCGTGTCCTCGGGCTGATCTGGAGACCAAAAGAAGACCGGCTGACATTCGACTTGAACCTGACACGCGTCCCACCAAACTTATTAAAAGAAGAATCTCCTACGAAGCGTCAAGCACTGAAAATTGTTATGTCGATATTTGACCCCCTCGGGTTAATTTCGCCCATCACTATAAGGGCGAAACAATTATTACAAGAAGTGTGGAGACGTGAGACGGCGTGGGACGACCGATTGGAGGCAGACATCGCGGCGAGTTGGGCCAAGTGGCTCACCCAACTTAAGAAGTCGAACTATGTGTCAGTGCCCCGGTGTTATATAAACTATAGTGTCGCGGAACATTTAGAACTGCATGTGTTTACCGACGCGAGTGAAACCGCGTACGCAACTGCGTTATATTGGCGTGCGATAGACAGTAACGGTAAAGTGACAGTGTCCCTAATCACCGCCAAGGCAAAAGTGGCTCCGCTCAAGCTCACTTCTATCCCGAGAATGGAGCTACAGGCCGCCGTGCTCGGTACAAGAATAGCGACGGCGGTGAAAGAAGAACACCAACGAAAACCGGACTCGACCACCTACTGGACGGACAGTAAGACAACGTTGTGCTGGATACGAACGGGTTCGCGAACATACAAGCCATACGTCGCGCATCGCATCGCTGCCATTGAGGAAGGCAGCAAGGTGAGCGAGTGGAGATGGGTGCCGACGAAGCACAATGTGGCCGACGACGCGACAAGAGATGTTCCGGACAATTTCGACAAGAAACACAGATGGTTTCATGGTCCGGAATTTCTACAGTACGACCCCAAGAAGTGGCCGACCGAGAAAAGGGACACAATCACCGTGACCGGTGAAGAAAAGCCGCAAGTCATCGCCACCATACGACATGGGCCGAAGATAAGTGAAGTACTACCGAGTGTCGACCGTTTTTCATCGTGGACACGCTATCTACGAGCAACGGCGCGAGTACTGAAATGAAATGAAATGAAATGAAATGAAATGAAATGAAATAGTTTTATTAATCATGTAGGCAATTAAAATAGCGCTTATGACAAGTCAGTACAAAATAAAGAAACTTATGTATAAAAATCATATCAACTAATGTATACATAACATACATAGCATCGTCAAATACACTAGGCAATTACACTAAATTGTTTATTTGTTGTCTTTTTATTTTACATTATTAACAGTATTTGTAATATGGAAACGTCCCATTATTAATTATTAAATATTTTGAGTCGGTATGGACCACTGCATTTACCGAAACGGCACGAGTTTTAAAACTACCACCGGATCCAAAACGACCCAGCTTGAGAAGACCCGGCGAAACAAACTCAGTGGGCTTAATTTACCACTAGATTCAACGCGGCGCGACCCAAACTCTGAGAAGATCCAGCTACTTGAACTCAGGGGGCTTGTTTTAGGTCCGGATTTTCAATAATTTATATTAGGAAATACAAAGTCCTATGGTTAACTTTAGGGAGATTGAATGCGGACCATGTGTATCTCCGAAGTCTTGTTTTAAAACTACCACCGGATCCAAACGCGACCCAGCTTGAGAAGACCCGGCGAAACAAACTCAGTGGGCTTGTTTTTTGTCCGCTTACTATATTCTTGAAGAGCATGACTTGTCTTTTAAAAAATTGCCAATTTTCCGTTAGGTATTATTTATTCGCGATCGGTCGTCTTTTGTTTATTTGATATCGTTTTATTTTTTTGGTTTAGGTAGGTATTTTATGTTAGGAAGCATTCCATTTTAGCTTGCTCGTAGAATAATACAAATCATTGGTCAATTTATTTAGATCTTGGTTACTAAAACATACATTCTATTTATAATTGTTTAATTATCTCATAATTAACCTAAGCTACAGGGCCCCAGGAGGTCACAGTATGCAAGGAGGAACCGAACGCCAAACGTCTCTATCCTCTAGATATTGTTTAACATTATAGTAGCCCCTGGTCATAAGCTCACGTTTAATGTGTGTCTTGAACAAATTTTCGGGCATATCAATAACATTATTGGGCAGCTTGTTATAAAATTTAACGCTATTACCCATAAATGACTTTTTAGTCTTAACAATTCTAAAAGAGGGTACTGAGAGTTTATT
This sequence comes from Mimas tiliae, assembly GCA_905332985.1. Classification (NCBI taxonomy): domain Eukaryota; kingdom Metazoa; phylum Arthropoda; class Insecta; order Lepidoptera; family Sphingidae; genus Mimas; species Mimas tiliae. The sequence continues at coordinate 4,285,490 of HG995262.1, read as the reverse complement.
TTTGTTTCTAGTATTTATATTATGAATGTCACTATTTTTGTGAAATTTACTTAAGTTTTTACGAACATACATAATATTTTGATAGATGTATTCAGACGGCACAGTCAGTATATTACTATCCCTGAATACAGATCGTAGGGAATCGCGGCTCCTCAGGTCATATATAGCACGAACTGCTCTTTTTTGTAATATAAATATAGTGTCTATATCAGCAGCTGATCCCCACAATAGAATGCCATAGGACACAATACTGTGGAAATATGCGAAATATACTAACCTAGCCGTTGAAACATCAGTTAAGCGTCTTATTTTCCGGACAGCAAAAGCTGCAGCACTTAATTTACCAGATAATCTTTCTATTTGAGGATCCCAATGCAATTTACTATCTAGAGTTATTCCTAGGAAAACTGTTGAAGAGACTAGATCTAATGTTTCATTGTTTAATTCTATACGTGAATTCACCTTTACAACATTTGGTAATGTAAAACGGATACATTTAGTCTTCCCTGTATTTAATAAAAGGTTATTTGCAGAGAACCAGTTTGAAATTAAATTCAGAATTTTGTTAGGTGTAACAAGATCTTCATCCTTACGATTCACTTTAAATATTAAAGAGGTGTCGTCAGCAAATAAAACTATGTCTGCCATCTTATCAACCATATAAGGAAGATCATTAATGTAAACTAAGAATAGAAAAGGGCCCAGAATGGAACCCTGTGGGACCCCTATTTTGACTGTAGATCCTACTGAAGTGACGCCATTTATACATACTCTTTGTTCCCGACCAGATAAATAGGATATCACAAGATCAAGAGATGTACCACAAATACCGTAATACTTGAGTTTAGCAATGAGGGTTTGGTGGTCGACGCAGTCAAATGCCTTGGAGAGATCACAGAACACACCCAGAGCATCCTGCGACTCCTCCCAGGCCTCCAACACAGATGTCATTAAGGCTGATCCAGCATCTTGAGTAGACCGACTCTTTGTAAACCCAAATTGTTTATTATGTAATATCCTATTCCTATCAAAATGCGCCAGCATTTGATCCAGCATGATTTTTTCAAAAACCTTACTAAGAGCTGGTAATATAGATATAGGCCTATAATTAGAGGCGCTATTTACACAGCCCGCCTTAAAAATTGGGACAATTTTACTTATTTTCATTAAATCGGGAAAAATACCGTCATTTACACAACAGTTAAAAATATCTGCTAAAATGGGAGCAATATTTACTATAATAGCTTCTATAGCTTTAACAGATAGCCCCCACAAATCTTCAGTACCTTTTATTTTAAGTTTTTTAAATGCTTTGATTATTTCACAATGAGATACCATATCAAAGTTAAAATTAAGCATATCTACTTTAACATTTTCTATTAACAATGATTCTGCTAAAGTCGCTGATGACTGCAGACATTTAGTTGTATCTATAGGTATGTTACTAAAAAAATTCTCAAAGTAATTGGCAACAGAGAGCTTATCTGAAACTAGTTCGTCATTTACAAATAAAGCTATCGATTTGTCACTTATTCTATTTCTACCAGTTTCAGAATTAATTATTTGCCAGGTAGTTTTTATTTTATTACTAGATTGTCTCAACTTTTCACTAATATGAGCGGCTTTAGCATGCCTGCATACTTTTTTAAATATTTTAGAATAATTCTTAACGTAGTTTGAAAATTCGACACCAGGTGTATAGGACCTTCTGTCATATAAGTCATATAAAATATCTCTACTACGTCGTATGCCTTTAGTAGCCCAGGCTGCAAAGTTAATTTTAGAGCAAGTTTTGAGTGATTTTGGTTTACAACATTTATTAAACTCATTGCAAATTGTACTAAATAAAGCATCATAAATATAATTTGGACTGGCAGAGTTTGGGGTAAAAGAATACAATAATGAATTTAAATTATTACTAAATTTTAGCAAGTTGTTTTTTGTCAGAGATCTTAGTGTAATATGTTTTTGTTTATTACATACATTATTGTTAAGTTTGACCATCTGACACTTGTGATCTGACCGAACACCTGTTGTTACACACTTATCTAGTATGTTAAAATTAGTAAAGATATTATCAATACATGTTGCAGACGCATATGTAATCCTAGTTGGCTCAGTAAACAAACATGTGTAATTAAATGAGCTAAATAATGATAGAAACTTACATTTGTCCGGAGAATCAACCAGAATATTAACATTAAAGTCTCCGCACACTATAATTTTTTTATTATTTTTAAATTTCTTAAGAATTTCCTCCATTATCGAAATAAATCTTAATAGGTTAGATGAAGGAGGCCTATATACGCATAAAATAATGTAAAGATCGGTTTCTGCACATGCGACCTCACATACTCGCTCAACAGAAAGGTGAGAGATGTCCTTCCTTTCCTTGAATTTAATATATTCACGTACTAAAATTAAGGCTCCCCCACCCTCTGCAGATACCCTATTGTACGAGCTGGCGACCCTGAAGCCAGTAACATTGAAATTCATATGATGCGCCTTCAACCAGGTTTCTGTGAAACACAAAATGTCAATTTTAAATAAATCAATAAAAAGTTCTATTTCTAAAATTTTGCCAGAGAAGTGATTTATATTCTGATGAGATAGAACTAAGTCATTTATACACTTCTCTGTTGTCACACTTAAATGTTTAAATTATTCACCACATTTACTTTAGTAACACTACTAACAGTGGTGTTCAATGAAAACTCTGTCATACTACTTATGACTGTCTTAATACAAAAAGCTACTGATGTAGCAATCGAATATAAAAATATTTTTGGTAGATACAGTGTATCCCCTGTCAGTTGACATTTGCCAATAAATATATTGGTATCAAAAAAACTAAATTTATCACTATGATGATTTACTAAAAATTGTAAGTGTCTGTTCAAAGCATAAATATGATTATTAACCCTATCAGACACTTTCCCTAGGTATGGGAAGGCACACAATATGATTCTAGGACAGGTTAAGTCCAACATAGACCTAAAGCTATCGTTTAAGTCCCTTTTCCTTAAACTTAGGCAATTCCCTACAAGTAATGTTATGCAGGAATGATTAGTGCATTTATCTTGTATTAGTTTATCTATTATTTGAGTATAACTCATTCCCGGCATACAGTTATTTATTAAAGAATGGTTAATTTCTTTTTTAAGCAAAACACCAATACCTTTGCCTATATTGTCAGAGTAAATTATTGAATTATATTTAATATTTTTATTGACACATATACTTTGATTAAGAGGTACTTTTACATTTTCATGCTCCCTACATAAAGAGTCTGTGCATGAACTTAAAACATTGCATAAATCTACTGACTGCTCTGGCTCAGATGTTTCTATAACTTGATAGTTAACGGTTTTAATTTCATTAATTGGTGCTACTTTATCATTAATTAAGGTATTTGGTTGGTTGTATTCACACATTTTAATTAAATCTTGGATTTCATTATGGGAGGATATATACTTATTATAAGTTAAACTTAAAGATTCCTCCAAAGTTTTAATTTCAGCAAGCAAGCGTTGAGTATCAATTTCATAAATGTTTTTGCTATCCTCCAATTTAATTTCATAATTTTTTAACTTTGACACAAATGCCCTACGTTGTTTTCTTAATTCTAAATTGATTTTACAATAGGTTTTTTTTGTTTGTAGTTTTTTTGATCTCTTAATAATCTTATTTAATTTTATGTATTTTTTTATTTTTTTATGACTCAATACATTAATGTTTGAATGACAAGTATGTGAGTCATCTGCCGTTAAGTCAATGGTTATGCCTGATTTTACAGGAATATGCTCTGATCCACATTCAACCAGCTCATCATAGAGACTTTGGTTTACCATGGCTCTTGAGCATTCCTTTTCATTTTCTAAATGTATTACTTTTTCATGTACTATATTTAACTCATACTCTAGGTCTCTAATTTTACATAGGGACTCCTCATATAATGAGCTGCAATGATCAAAAGACTCTGTCACCGCTTGGAGTTTGTTCCGTTCATCAGTGAGTATCAAGTGATCTCGGTGTAACTGAGCAAGTTCACGTTTGAGCGATGAATTTTTGCAAACTATATTATTCACTTCATCCTCGCTCTCCTCCCGCTCTTGCAGTAACTGTTTGCATTGGTCTTTATATACTTTGAGCTCATTAAGCGCTTTGCTCAATTTTATCTCTGCTTCCAGAGCAGCAGTTTTACGGGTCTGCATACTGGAGTTAAGCTTGGATGAGCTGAAAATAAGAGGGGAATGAGGAGTATACAATATAAAAAAAAGAAATAGAAAATTACTAGAAAATTACTATGGGTGGGTGGGTAGTTATTTCAAAAATTACTGATTAAGAGAGAGTAAGCTAATTTATATAATTTAACTAATACATATAATATCGGGATAGTGCAGTGTTTCTGAATAGTTTACAGTGTACTGTGTCTGGGGCAAATAACGATCGTCGTCAGTTTTGCTTCCACTTGTTATCGTCAAGCGAAACGAGACTATAACATTGCCAATGTGTGATGGATGTTGCTCACAAATTGAGACACTGTGTAGTATAATGAGTCGTGTGTTATAGTTTAGAAAATCACAATAATACTCGCCGTAAACTGGATGTTGTTATTTTGTTTGAAAAGTTCGTTGAACTCCTTTGCAGTGACAGCCGACAGGTATTTGTCCTAACAATTATTTATATTTAGAGGTACCTATTGTACAAAATGTGTGTCACTATAATATTACTAAGTATATTTTGTTATTATTTAGTTTTAGTTACAATTTAATTAAAATATTTAATTTTATTTGGAGGAGCACTATTTTGACGACCGATCGAACCGGTGTTGCCAGTGTATCTGTGTACTTCAAGCCATACAAATGTTCCGTCGGGGAGTCGCCCACAAAGTACATTACAAGAGGGCGAAGAAAAATCCGCAATGTGACCCGGAGTGGCGGCGAACGAAAAGGGCGAAGCAAGAAATAACGAAAAAACCCCTTACAGTGAAAATGGACCGTTTCACCCCGCTCCCGGCCGAGATGCAACATCGCGCCGAGACATTGATACTACAACAATGTCAAGAAGAGTCGTTCGGCGCCGAAATAAAAGCGATGAACGCAAATGCGCCGATAGCAAGAGACAGCCGCTTATATCCTCTAAGCGTGGAGATGTCCGAAGGTCTCATAATGCTCAGAAGTCGAATATTCGCCGCAACAGGAATATCCGACAACATGAAGAAACCGCCGGTAGTGGACGGTGACCACAGAGCAACCAAGTTATGGATCGAGCACGTCCACAAGAAATTACATCATGCGGGCGTCGAGACCACCGTCAACGAGTGTCGACAACACAGATGGGTGTTGAGACTACGGCCAAACGTGAAAATGATCATCGGAAGATGTCACACATGTAGAATGCGGGCGGCAACTCCGCCGCGGCCGGCGACGGGCGACCTACCACCCTGCCGGCTGGCACATCATCAGAGGCCGTTCACCTACACCGGCCTGGACTATTTTGGCCCACTATCCGTAACAGTGGGTCGAAGCCATCAGAAGAGATATGTGGCGCTATTCACATGTCTCACCGTTCGAGCAATACATCTAGAGGTGGTGCCATCACTCAGCGCGGAATCGGCAATCATGGATCTCAGACGCATGATTGCACGTCGGGGGTGCCCTGTGGAGTTATGGTCCGACAATGGGACGAACTTCCATGGGGCCGCCAAGGAGCTCCGACATGCGCTACTCGCAGGCGCAGAACAAGAAGCATCACGACGAAAAATAAAGTGGCGTTTTATTCCTGCAGGGGCACCATTCATGGGCGGGGCGTGGGAACGATTAGTGCGTTCCGTGAAGACCGCGCTCACCGCTGTGCTACACGAAAAGCACCCTAACGAGGAAACTCTTCAAACGCTGCTCGCCGAGGTGGAATTCACCATCAACAGCCGCCCACTGACCCATGTATCAGTGAGCACAGAGGACCCCGAGGCCTTAACACCCAATCACCTCTTATTGGGTGGACAAGGGCCGATCGACGTGCCAGCATTCATCGCGGACCACAAATATGGGCCACACACCAGTCTACGAGCCACGCAACACCTCGCCGACGCATTTTGGGCGCGTTGGTTGAGGGAATGTCTTCCCGAGCTACGCAACCGGCGGGAGCCGCACAGTAAGGGCCCCGAGCTTCGCATTGGAGACCTGGTGCGAGTCGTGGACGGAACCCTACCCAGGAACACATGGGTGCGAGGCCGCATCAGCGCTACATACCCGGGACCCGACGGAGTCGTACGAGCCGTGGACGTCGAGACACGAGGTGGCATCCTGCGTCGACCAAGTAAGAAAATTATAGTAGTCCTACCGGCAGCAGCGGATCCTGCACCACAAGTGGATGTATCGCCCCCAGCGAGCGATACACGGCGGGAGGATGTGCAGGACGAATGTATATAAGTAACGTATAATGTTTTATTTTAAATTGCCATTGTATAACTTTATTAATGTTGCATAGTGTGTTTGTTTTCAGTTATGAATCGTATTGTTACTTACTTGTGTAACTAGTTTCTATTTTATATCAATAGAAATAGTTGTGTATAATTTCGTAGCATAAGTAAGTATATAAGATTAATAATGTACATAGAAAATAGTGTTTGTTTAAGTATGTTACAGGAATGCAGAGGGCGCTGCAAAACAAGCACCGCCTCTCCCCGCGCGGGCGCGTGCGCACCGCACCCGCCCGCGAGCGCCTGCGCAACGTTCCGGCGTTGTGCGCGCGCTCTGATTGGCCGAGCGCCGGCGCAAAGCGCCGCGCTCCCATTTGGAGTGTCGATCGGGAATACGGGCCAAAAAGGGGCCCAATTCCCGCTGAAATTCAGTTCGGTCCGGCACTCCAGAAGAAAATCAAGAAAGAAGAAGTCAGCAAGTAGCAAGTCCGCAAGTAGTCAGCAAGTAAGAAGAACGTCTGGGAACCAGGAATCACGACGCAGCCCACGCCGACCGAGAACGGAGCCAGCATCGTCGCTCCACGAAGAACGCTCGCGGCGTTTGAAACTCAACTGCACTTTTCAGTGCAAAGCGGCTAGTGTACTTTTTAGTATAGGCTATTTATTGTTTCTGGTTCGCGAAATAAATCCGATTTCCAAAGTGTCTCTGGATCATTGGTTTTCCTGCTCACGCAATCCCGGCAAACCGTTGTGCACCGTACACACACACCCACACACACTCACATACATACAGTCCACACTTAACACCTGAGTACCAGTACGGTCGTGCACATATTATAACTGTGAAAGTTTGGATGGTTGTGAGTTTGTGAATGTGGATGTTTGTTATTCAATCACGCCTTAACGGCTAAACAGTTTAGAATGAAATTTGGCATATAAGTAGACAATGACCTGGATTAGGACATAGGCTACTTTTTATCCGGGAAAACCTTCGTTCACGCGGGCGGAGCCGCGAGGAAAAGCTAGCAGAGAATAAGGCCCCAGTACGGGAGTCTGGTTGCAAAATATATACAGAGGAATAGAGAACCTCCTTTTTGTGTCAGTTAAAAATAAATACTGAGGTCACACAGTAAAAACGAGTAAAATACTTTTGAATCCTAGATTTTAAGATTATTTTGGTTTTACAGTAACTTATTACAGTGGAATTTTCTGCGTGAAAATTGTGTAAAGACCGACATTATTTTTCTTGACAGCTTATTATTCTTAACACGCCACTATACATAATAAGTGATAGCTATAAATGTATATATGAGTGGGTTTTAACGTCGAAATAAATAATCATAATTTATCTTTTATACATTTTTATACAACGTGTTACAGAAACGTGTGGTCATATTTTAGGGTCATTACATACACCTTACAATTACTACTTATGTACTGGACCTTTTCAATACCAAGACATCCAAAAATTTCACATTAATTTTGATCACTGGTTTAATAAGATCGATAAGATTGGTGACATCACTATTAATTATTATGGACGACACTCACTTTTTAATAAACTTGAATAAGTTGTACGTAATTCTACGAACATACGTACGTAACTTGTAATTTAAATACAAAATAACACCTGAAAGAGATTGTGTTCTGAAGACGATATTGGTACCATCCTCTAGAAGCATTTTAAAGACTTCATTCTCGTGTCTTCCATCTATGAATTTGGCTTAATACATTCGCCGATCCTCTTAAAAGCTGTTATCAGTTACACCAACACAAAGTACCAATACATAATACTTATTTTTAGTTAAATACAACATATTTTTTGAACTCGTAAACATACTTCATAAAATCAGAAATTGCCGAACTGACTGCGTCAAATAAATATTGACATTTGACAACTGTTTAATATTTTTTTTAATTTTAAAGTATTTAAATGAAAGGAGGTCTATAGTATCATTGTTTATCATTTAGTGTTGTCCAAAGTTGAAAGTCGATATCGATATATTACTCATTCGATAAAAAAGAAAATTCTATAATTATTGTACTAGCAAAGCAACCGGATTTGGTACTATGGGAGATAAAATACTTATATTTATACTATACATTGCTTAAATTTGCCCGCCCCTTTCTATAACACGTTGTATATTTTTTGTACCTATAGATTTATAAGTTGGAGAGCCATGACATATTTTATATGTATATTAGCTGTTACCCGCACCTCCACCTGCGTAAATGTCTTTTTCTGGGAAAAGTAGCCTGTTATAATTCATGTCTGGCATCCCTATGTGCTAAATTTAATCCTAATTCGTTTAGCCTTAAAGGCGTGATTGATCTACAAACACCCAAACTTTCACATTAATCCTACTACTATTATAAATATAAAAGTATGGATGTTTGTTTGTTAGGCAATCACGCCTTAACAGCTGAAAGGTTTTGGATGAAGTTTGACATACAGGTAGACCATGACTTGCATTAGAACATAAGCAATTTTTCATCCCGGAAAAGACCGTTCACGCCGGCAGAGCTGCGAGTAAAATCTAGTAATATATTACTCAACACCCAAATTAAAACTAAACAACAATTTTGAGTCGGTGGTAATGCAGTTTAATAGTCAATGATTGATACCAAAATTGTTGTTTAGTTTATTAGTCAGTTTTTTTTTCAAGTTTTATTTTTCTTAAAGTTTTTTTTTAATTTTTTTTTGTAGATTCATAAAAATCGGTGCATAAATCTTCAAGTTTCGGTCTTTCATCTCCGATTTCATTCCCTTAGGGGTGGAATTATTTCGTCAGATGGGACCTCCGCCCAAGTAAACCCTATCGAATACAAAAAGAATCATCCAAATCGATCCACATTCGATTGAGTTATACACGAATTGTGTCGGTTCAAAATATCACAAAACGGTACAGATTATTTCAAGCGAAACACCTTACAGGTAAAGCCTACTCAAGTCCTCATAACACCCGGCAAACAATAATAGAAAAAAATCCGAGCACGGAAACGTCAGCTGTAATGACGTCACGGTAAATCATCCGGCCTATCCGGTGGCCGGTTATCCGCCTCGTCCGGATGAACGCGGCTACTGACTGATGCCTTCCGGCTCGACGTACTTAATTGTGACCATTTCAAATTTGTCTATTTGAGGGGAACGAGATTTGGTATTTGCAATTATGGAGATATATTTTTTACACCAGAGGCTGGTAAACTAGCAAGTGGGTTTTTTATTAATTTCAAAATAATACTCATTCTTCAGGGTCCTATCTTTTTTTAATGTCTAATTTTACATTCATAAATTATTGTCAACAATTCTACAAATTCACTTAAATTACTTAAATTAGATTTCATTACTTAGAAATTAATTTAATACTAAAATGAATATTAAAAACAATGTCATAATTGAAATTAGTGTCGAAATATAAGCAACACTGAGATCAAATAAATTTTAATTAAACACACACACACAATTTGGAATTTGGATACCGCGCACGCACCGTACGAAACGCACCAGTAAGCTGCTATTTCACGTCAGTTTTATCAGACAAGAAGCCGGCTGTGAAGCGTGAGGCCGCGGGTTCGAGTCCTGCACCGAGATAAAATGTTTGTGTGATACACAAATATTTGTTTCTAGTCTGGATGTGTTTTCTCTCCAGAGGTGGTGACGTCAGACAGGCGGCCGGTCGTAAAAACTACAAGCCAAATCTATACATAATAAAAACCATGTTGCGCCGACTCCACTGCCAGTGCGATAAAGGCATATGGAATAAAAAAAAGAATTACAAAAAACAATTTAATGTTTAACAATCAAATGCGGCTATTCTATTTGAATCACAATCACATTAGGTGGTCCATGGTTTTGTTCATTAAGCACGGACCGTCCTAAAATATCGGTCTGGCCGGCGACCAAATGGTTCCAAACACAGCGTCCGCAAACTGACCACTGTCAAACAGTAATACGGATTCAGAGCTTTGCTTTGTTCTGATGGTTCTAATTAATTATCATGATGGGCGGTCACGTGGGCTCGAATATTGTAAGGTAAATACGATTTGATGAGAATTGCAGAAGTTTTTATTATACAGTTGTAATCAGACTGCTTCGGTGGCGCAGTTGTAATGCGTCCGGGTTACGAATGAGGCTCACGCTTAGGTCTTGGGTTCGATACCCGGATAGGGTAAAAGTGATATTGGATTTTTGTATTACGAAATGCTCAATATCAGCCTGGATAGGCTATATCACATCAGGGGACGGAGATACGTTCGCTGAAATATAGGTGTACTGTTTACACATCTGCCGACCCCTTCGGAGATTACAGGTAAACCCTATCAAACAATAAAAGAATCATCCAAATCGGTTGACATTTACTTACGTGTGGTCATACATAAAAAATATATATAAACGAATTGAGAACCTTTATTTTTAAGGCGGTCAAAAACCCAAATACACTTATGTAATCAAAAACTCCTTAACGACCTCATTCCACTAATCGACACCTCTTATCCAAACATTCAAAGATTATTAACACATTTATCCGTCGATCAATTCTAATAACTGTAGAACGTCAGCAAAAAATAACAAAAGGACATTCAGGCCGAACGAATCAACGCACCCATTCAATGAAACGCTGAATAAAATTACAATCGTTGAGTAAACGAGCCATCTAATTCAATCCATTTCTATAAGTGATTCTACGTCCTCGATCTATAAAGATATTACGATTCGAAATTCCAAAACATTTTTTTTTTATAGTATAGGCCACCAAACGAGCAAGTGGGTCACTGATGGTAAGTGATCTCCACCGTGCCTGTACGCCCACAATACTAAAATAATCATGGGCGCGTTGCCGTCCTTAAAAGAGATAAGTGAGGGATTGGGAAGGGGAGGGGAATTTGGGCCTCCGGATATATCACTCACCGTACGAAACGCAACAGCAAGCTGCTACTTTATGCCTGTTTTATGTGAGACAGTGTTAACGACCCGGACGAGCCGGCCCTTTCACGCTGTAAACAGAACTGTCTACAGCGTGGCTCTGCCACTCAGAAAAAATAAAAATGCTTTGTCATAGTTTATATAGCGAAATAGACACGCTATTAAAACATCTTCAAAAAACAAAGTAAGAAAAACGCATCTGTGTCTTTTTTTATTTGCTTGAATGACGACACGAGCAGGTCGCTCACCTGATGGTATGTGCGACGCCTGCCCATAAAAAGATAATAGACCACACACAGAACTTTGAATTACAAAACACTGCATGGGATTGCGCTCGTCATCTGAGACATAAGATTTTAAGTCTCATAAAGCACTGTAATTTTACTGGCTTTAATGTCCTTCAAACTATCTACTGGCCATAGATATAGACAAAGCGGACCAACCCAGACGGCCTCTCGTATACGAGGGACCTACCACCTAGTAAAAGTGTACGACTCGGTAAGTAGTCTCTGCCATAATATCACTCATACATACACATACATACATACGCACTCACGCCTGTAATCCCCGAAGGGGTAGAGTTGTTACCAGTACACCCACTTTTCGCCGAGCGTATCTCCGTTCCTTGATGTGATAGGGGGCGAGCCTATCGCCATACCGAGAACAAATTCCAGACTCCAGGCTGATACTGAGCATTTCGTAATAGAAAAACCCAATATCACTTTATACTCGTACCGGGGATCAAACCCAAGACCTCAGCGTCAGCCTCAGTCGTAACGCGTAAGCATTAAAACTGCGCCACCGAGGCAGTAAGAAGTTAATGTTATTTGCGACTTTATAACATAACTATTGAGATGCACACTCATTGTCTTCAAAATTACTCACACATGTGTGCCTGATTGTATAGACACAATGAAAACCACAAATAGCAGCAGCACGAGAGCAACGTGTACGAATGAATTATATAGGTATACCAATAAATCTTCTTTTATAGCATAGTCTGGCAAGCAAGCGGATCACCTAATAGTAAATGGTATTCACCACCCATGAATACTCATAATATAAAAAGAAACATGGGAGGGCTGGCGACTTTGAAGGAAAGGCATAATTAAGGGATTGGGAAGAGGTGGGTCGTTTTCCGAAAATACCTTCAATTTTATATAAATAGACATTTGTACTCATTCAGTTCACAAAGGGAATCCAGCCCGCATACGTTCGGGTTCCGTATAAAAACGTCACATTTCAAATGAATGCGAGGGCACGCCCTGCAAAATGACAAACGACATTCAATATTCTACAAATTCGATATTGATCGAATGGCATGACCTCACGGAAACTGTCGATGGAAAATTAATTCTAATGTTAGAATTGTGAAATGCACAGTTTACGTACATTTGTGGATTACTAATAGCAGATGTCGCACATGAGAAAGAAGATCACTGATAGTAACACCTGCAGGATATTGTGAATATTGACGTTACTATACAATATGTAACAAAAATATATACAATATGTAACAAAAACCCTGTTGGGCGTTTTAACTGTGACATCAGAATCGATATTCAAACGTAATGAAATAACTCGCATACGAAAATGAGACTATAAAAATAATCATATTATACGCACTCATACTTATACGCACTCACGCCTGTAATCCCCGAAGGGGTAGGCAGAGGTGTAACTAGAACACCCACATTTCGCGGAGTGTATCTCCGTCCCACGATGTGATAGGGGGCGAGCCTATCGCCATACCGGGCACAAATTCCAGACTCCGGGCTGATACTGAGCATTTCGTAATAGAAAAACCCAATACTACTTTACCCGACCCGGGGATCGAACCCGAGACCTCAGCGTTAGCGTAATCGTAACGCGGACGCATTACAACTGCGCCACCGAGGCAGTTGTAATCATATTATTTTTTTATAATTTAATTATTTTACTGTTAGTGAACCGCATTTCGATTAATTACCTCTGTAAGAACGATGAGTCAGAGCCAGAGCGAGATAGCAATTTGCGGCGTCTACGTGCATTAAACTCGCTGCGTCGCGTCTACGTCATTACGTCACATGAGTCAGCTGTGCATCACATTTCAGATGTTTTTTTTTATATGTTCTTTTTTCTAAGCTTCCTGTGTAAGTATAATATCTCGCTTCTGTTTATATTTTTTTTTTATTTAACTATTTTTATTTAGCTTTCTATATGTCTGTCTTCACGACCTAGAAAGGGCCAACAAGGTGTTTGTTACATACTGTATACAAGGTTAGTCAGAAAAGGTAAACTAAGCCGAAAGGATACAAAATTACTGGTCATTCTGAATAACTTTTGTACTCGCAACTTTTTCAATAACCCGTATAGTTTCAGTTTTAAAGGTTTTATAAAAACTACGCACACATAGTCTTATGAACAGCTCTATTTTCATCTGGAGTCAACATGACGACGGCGCAGTTTCTTTGTATTGCGACGCCAAGTCGAGATGTGTTTTCAAAATAAAAAAAACATTCGTTTTTGGAATGATATTCGGTTTTTCTATTACGCAATGCTCAGTATTAGCCCAGGTTCTGGAATTGTGCCTGATATGGCGATAGGCTCGCCCCCTATCACATCATGGGACGGAGATACACTTAGCATAATGTAGGTCTACTGGTTACACTTCTACCTACTTTCTTGGAGATTACAGGCGTGAGTGCATATGTATAAGTAAATCAAAAAACAATTGAAGCCATCTGCACTCTAAAAAACCATATCGATCTAGACTAATTGACAAGAAACCCCAATTGCCATTCTCAAAATTCTGTCTATCGACAGATTTGCTTACTGGCAGTAAAATTTTGACACATTTTGTATGAAAGATCTGTCAAAATACTATTAATAGTAGGCAAATCTTTAAATAGAATTTAAGGAACGACTATTAGCCGATAACAATGTTTGACTTGGCCATATCAGAACCGTCGAATTTTGGCAGATTCAATTCTCCAAAGATTAATTTCAGTTTATTGTTGGCGTACCGTCTTTTGCCCATTAGCTTGATTGATTATCGGCGATGCAAGATTTGGAGATTTAAACTTTGCTGAGTTTGTTTGGCAGACGTTAGCCACGATTAATATTGGCTGACTCTATGATAAAAGGTTTTTAGGTCGGGTTTGCAAGTTTTTTTATTTAGCTTTACATAACAAGACGAGCAGATCGCTCGCCTGATGGTGAACGTCACGCCTGGTCATAAACAAATGCAACACCAATCAGAACTTAGAATTATGAAGTACTACATGGCTCTGCGCTCGTCACTCCGAGACATACGGTGTTGAGTCTTATAATGCCCAGTCATTTTACTGGCGTCATTGTCCTTCCTACTGGAACACAACAGTGTTGCTTGACGGCAGAAATAAACAAAGCGGTGGTACCTACCTAGTCGGCTTCTCATATACGAGGGACTCTTCTCAAAGTTCGTATTTAGAATTAAAACGCGCAACGCTACATAAAATGTTCAGTCATTCATTCATTCATTCAAATGAATAAAAATCAAAATAAATTAAATTACAGATTGAGACAATCAAATCAAACCCAAAAAGTTTGAAGGCTATGAGATCTTTTATTAACGAAACTGTATTTGACCTTATATTATGAACATACTCGTATTTTTCATGGACTGTTTTGAATAAGCTTGGCTGTATTGCCTTATTATATTTGACATATTCAGATGTAGACAATTTTGTCTACAGCATGAATGGACCGGCTCGTCCGGGTCGCTACCACTGTCTCACAGAAAACCGACGTAAAGTATCAGCTTGCTGCTGCGTTTCGTCCGAAGGCCCAAATCCCCTCCCCTTCCCAATCCCTTAATTATCCCTTTCCTTTAAGGTCGGCGACGCGCTCATGACTCTTTTGGTATTGTGGGCGTACATCTGGTGATCACTTACCATCAGGTGACCCACTTGCTCGTTTGTCGGCCTATGCAATAAAAAAAGATACAAAAAAACCTTTTTTGCACGAGGTTAATCCAGTCACGAATATGTCTTTACCTTTATTACGGATGTTATAATAGGTCTTTACCTATGAAATTGCCGTTTTGTAAGAAAAAAGATAAAGTATTTTTTCCATCTTTTCATTTCTGTTAATCGAAGTAACCACCCATGCTATCGATGCATCTTTACCAGCGCAGTGGCAATTTATTGATACCGTTCGTGAAGAAATCGGCTGGACGGGACGCAACAAACTCTTTAAAGGCATTTTGTACTTCTTCTCGGGTATTTATTTTTTCCACCTCCAACAAGTTGTCGTAATTCTGGAAAATGTAGATGTATGTAGGTGCAAGGTCTGGCGCTGTTGAATGGGGAATCATGGGAATTGGTCATATATATAAAATATGTTTCGTTTCCGCTTCCTTTTTTTGTCATCTTTGCCATGTACATCTCTACATTCTACATTACCAAGGTTGACTGGGAAATAATGCTTATAGTATTAAGTCCGCCTGTTTACTCCATGTATATGAAATGTAAATAAATAAAATTAAAACTCTCCACATAATTATACCTAAACTAGCTTTCCAATAAAAAACCGCATATCAAAATCTAATCACGCATTTACGCACACACAGAGAGAGAAAAAAAGAGTAGAGAAGTAGGTCTAACTCTCTTTTTCTTCAAAAATAATAAGCATCAAACTCAACAGCAATAACGAGCGTGAACAAAAACTTTCTCACATATGAGTTATATCACGTACTCGTTGAAATCGTGACTAAGACACATCTTCGAGACGCCGCTTGTATAATCTCGGATTTATTCCATTGTACACGCTTAATACTCATTAAAACTTTGTTTATTCCTTATGTCGCATTGTTTTATTCATTTTGTATGTTTTATAGTGATTACTTCACGATTTAACTTCGGTTATGGTCGGATATAAATGTTTCTTTCATTGAAATTACTGTATGCCAATTTCAAGTTTTAATGTGGTAATGATGCGCTAGTCAGTTTTATTTATATTTACTAGGGGCTTTGCCCATGTTTTTCCAAAAACATAAAATAAAAAAAACTTAAGTTCGACGAATATGAGACATATCTTACTTTCTTCCCCACATTATTCTGCATCGATTGGTATCAGTCTCGACCCCATACCCAGCGGAAACCCAACGGTTTCGGAGGAGATAGCGTGACAAGCTTTGACAGCGGCAGCGGCGGAGGCGCCAGTTACTTTTTTTAGAATAGAGAGAAGAGAGATATTTCTAGGCTTGCTGTTGCATTGAAACGAGTGAGCTCACTCATATGGTGATCGAGATATCCGGAGATCTAAATACCTAATAACTGTTCCTTACCTGTAAGTTATGCAACGCACCCATATTTTTTAATATATTGAGAAGTTGTCAGCGGAATTCACTTACCATCAAGTGATACACGTGCTGATTTGTCAGCCTTCTTACTTTAAAAATACTGCTAAAAATGTGGTAGCCGCGTGTAGACACTTTTTAACCCACAGAAAATAGGGGTATTAAAACGTTTGACCCTTTTGTCTCTCTTTTCATGTGTATGTGTGTGTCTGGCATCGTAGCGCCTAAACAGATGAATAAATGAATTTCTTATTTGAAAACATGTTTAATCGAAATAGTAGTAAGAGTACTACACATAGAGTAAGAATTAAACCAACCAAGCCATATAGAAATTGTAGAATATTTCTTTATTAAAGTCAGAGTCTTTACAAAAATATGGCAAATCGATACATAAAACGTTCCTCAAAAATTCACGCAATAAAACCATATAAAAAAATAAATTTTCAAAAACAGTAAAAACTACTCAGTCAAAGGAAGCGTATGGACTCTGAAAGGTATTTACAAATTCTCGACAGCTTCGTAAACAAACCATTACTTGAATACTCTAGCACAGCGTAAAAAATAACAACCAAGAACGTTCTGTAAATATGGCATAAGGTTCTGTATAAAACTAGAACGAAAGATATGCCCTTTCCTAATCCCCGTACCTGCCATATTCTTCTACTTCTTCTTCCACCTGCTCCTATCTCACTCGCAGTGGGGTCCGTACAACATGCTTTAACACATGTTACAGAAAGATTTGCCTTGTAGTATTTACGACCGGCCGCCTGCATGATGTCAACCCTTCTGGGGAGAACATGTCCCTGCCAAGCTTCATTTTACAGAATGTTTTTAGACCAGTTACGGCATTAAAAAGGCGTTTGCACACTAAATAAAATAATATTGACCTTTGTTAACGTAAATTTCACTAATGTGCTTCGGTTCACGTAGTGAACTGGATGATATGAGATAATCAGAAGTCAGAGATTAAATGGATGGTCTTATAACCCTACTTCCTAGTACTATTATAAATGTGAATTGGATGTTTGTAAACAATTACCCTTAGCGGCTGAACGATTTTAGATAAAATTAGGCACACAGTTAGACCATGACCTATATTAGGATATAATGTAGCTTTTGACAGACAACCTCCGTTTTGAATGACAGCCTCCGTGGCGTAGCGGGCGAGTAGCCGGCTGCGAAGCGAGAGGCCGTGGGTTTGATTCCCGCACCGAGACAAATGTTTGTGTGATCCACAAATATTTGTTTCGGGTCTGGGTGTTGTGGGACCGCAAGTCCCTCGTAGTTCCTGATTCCCATGATACAGGTTAACCTAGTGTGGGGTGAGGACTATGTGTGTGACTGTTGGGTGTATTTATTTATTTTAATCCAGAAGAGACCATTCAAGCGGGTGGAACTGCGAGAAAAAGGTAGTGCCCAAATGATTTAACTGGTTTTAATGTCCTTCAAACAGGAACACAACAGTACTTACATACTGTTTTTCAGTGGTAGAGCCACGCTGTAGACACTTTTGTCTACACCTTGAATAGGCCGGCTCGCCCGGATCGTTACCACTGTCTCACAGACAACCGACGTAAAGTAGCAGATTGCTGCTGCGTTTAGTACGATAAGTGAGATATCCGGAAGCCTACTATGCACCCATGATTCTTATGGTGTTGTGGGTGTACATGGGCGGTGGAGATCACTTACCATCAGGTGCCCCTCTTGCTCGATTCCGGCCTATGCCATAGAAAAAAACTTATTTGGCGTAAGAAATAAAGCGGGGTAATAGGCATTTTCCTTACAGAACCCTAATAGTTGAACTCCATACATGTTCTTTGATACGAGAGTCTGTGAACGGTAGTGCATTTTTTACTAGTTCATGCCCTTCGTCTGTTATAAGCCTTACAACGAAACACTCGTATATACCTACCCCAGAGTGAGCAAACGTGCCTACGTGAGAAACTATGGTTTTTATTAGCGTTAAGACGACCGCAGGTCGCTCGCCTGAGAGTGAGTGTCATGCCTACTCCTAAACAGAAGCAACACCAATCAGAACTTCGAATTATGAAGCCTGCATGGTACTGGATATTACTCCTTACCCCGAGAAATATGATGTTAACACGCGGTTTCTGAAAGGCTGATCAAATCA
Organism: Mimas tiliae; assembly: GCA_905332985.1. Classification (NCBI taxonomy): domain Eukaryota; kingdom Metazoa; phylum Arthropoda; class Insecta; order Lepidoptera; family Sphingidae; genus Mimas; species Mimas tiliae. Next base: position 4,266,691 of record HG995262.1, on the reverse strand, counting down.
ATATTCAACTGAACTTTAATTTTGACACCTCTGTCAAATCAGTTCGAGTAACTGAGGATTTTGTAGTGAAAAAAATAATTATATTTCATGTCTTTTTAGTAGCTTTTGACATACGATTTTTCATATTAATTTGAAGGTGATTGTTAATTAACATGTATGTTAAATAAAAGGTAACTCAATTTTGATTTCACCTGAGATTTGACTAGTTAATTTACCATTGATCAGCCTTTCGATTAATATTTTTTCGAAAGATGTCTAAGTTTTGATCTTTTTTGTTAGTTATTGCTATTTTAATACTCGACATTGGCGAAATCATCGAAAATCGATGGGGCCATAACTTTAAAAATAGAATAGAATAGATCAACCTTTCAGAAACCGGGCGTAAGTCTCATAATGTCGAACGGCCCTAAATAAAATATCTGAAACGGCATCAACTTTTATCTGAATACGAGAAATACGTAATCAATTTTTCAAATAGGCAACCCGATGCCGAGGGAGGTAAATGGATAAAAAGAACCCTCACAGATACGTTTTGTCCGTTGACTTGTTAACATTACTAGACGAGGATTTTCCACGTACGTATTAAGTTTTTTTTTACTGAAATACGAATGTTAACATTACTAGACTGCCTCGGTGGCGCAGTTGTAATGCGTACGCGTTACGATTGGCTGGCGCTGAGGTCTCGGATTCGATCCCCGGGTCGGGTAAAGTGGTATTGGGTTTTTCTATTACGAAATGCTCAATACCAGTCTGAATTTGTGCCCGGTATGGCGAGAAGCTCGCCCCCTATCACATAAGGGACGGAGATACGCTCAGCGAAATGTGGGTGTACTGGTTACACCTCTGCCTACCCCTTCGGGGATTATAAGCGTGAGTGCGTATGTATGTATATACATTACTAGATGGGGATTTTCTACGTACGTATTAAGTTTTTTTCAGAAATACGAATATGGGTTTATATGATAAACTATATATAACTATAACATATACGGCACAAAAGTTTGGATATTAAGGAGATTTTTTATAGCAGGTTAGATAAACTGTATTTTTTATTACAGTAGTAGTTTTTTTATTTTTTTTATAGCTTAAGTGACGAAACGACCAGGAGGCCAATTCTCGTAATTTTAAATGTTCAAAATATCATTCCGATCTAGTCTCAGCGTCAAGAAAGTTGCAAATGGCATTCTCTTAAACCAATAATCAACGTCAAACGCACCTAGCATTAGCAGTAGCATTATACCGTTTTGGCTCCCGTCCACTTTTATTCTACATTCAATCTCAATCCGATCTATGTTCACATTTGACGTTGATTATTGGTTTAAGAGAATGCCATTTGCAACTTTCTTGACGCTGAGACTAGATCGGAATGATGTTTTGAACAATTAAAATTACGAGAATTGGCCTCCAGGTCGTTCGCCTGATGGTAAACCACGCATGTGCTAGAAAAATATATAGAATTGTAAAATAAATAAAAGTATATAGTCAGGATTTAGAGTATATTTAATACTTTCATTGCTATAAAATCCATCAGGGATAAGTCATTTGTAACCATCTAATTTACTACGACATTTAACTTCTCCGAGCAAGTAAATAAGTATTACATAAGGAAATAAAACATAGAACAGAACTGAAAACAGTTCAGTTGTTAAGACATGATTGACTAACAAACACCTAAATTCACAAACCACAAACATCCAAATTTTCACATTTATAATAATAGTAGTATGAAAACTTCTGCACGCAACGGTCCCGGGAATCCTGAGCAAGCTCTAAATTGCTGCCGGAACCGTCCCTAGGTGGTTTGCATAAGACCTCCACAATAAAGATGTGCACATCCCACGCTGTACGATCGTGACCCCAGTACCCTGTGAGTCACCTGTTACAGAGAAGAGACATCGTGATGGGAATCTCCGAAAACCAAAATGTGGCTCTGCGCCTGCTATAAAATACAAATTATTCCAGCTCGTCCGGGTCGTTACCATTGTCTCACAGAAAAACGACGTAAAGTAGCAAGCACCTTGCTGCTTACGGTGAGTGAGATATCCGGAGGCCCAAGTCCCCCTCCCCTTGCCAATCCCTTAATCACCCATTTCCGGTCGGCAACGCGCCCATAATTAAATTTGGTATTGTAGGCGTACATGGGCAGTGGAGATCACTTACCATCAGGTGATCCACTTGCTCAGTGTGCAAATATAAAATGCTATGCTATAAAAACCATATTATTACTCTCTAAATAACAAAACATCTATGAAAATTCACAATAGTTTTATATTTATATAGTGGACAATTAATATTTCCAACTCCACCTTAACTTTCTATTTGGCTAATTTCGTTACAGGACAATGACAATTTAGCATTTCCAGAGACTCGCCGAGCTTCACTGCTCAGTGTCAACAAAAATGCGTGCCACTGTCGATCCTGGTGCACAGGAGTTACAGTGGCGGGTGTGTAGGCGGGATAGTCTAAAATAGATTTATATTGTTAAAATAGACGATATTCTCGACGCCGATATTCTCACACTGTATTTACACAACCACTGCATAATCACGTGTTGTAACCGAAACCATTTTAAATTCCGTTAATGTGTTTGTTTCGATTTAAACAGGCCCTGTGAACGACAATGGGAAACGTAGCAAAGTGTTGATAGCTCAGTTTACATACGCACTCACGCCTGTAATCCGGGGTAGGCAGAGGTGTAACAAGTACACCCACAGTTTAGTATTTAATATCTGTTTAATATTAGTTAATCCATTCCTCTTATTTATTTTAAATAAATTCGTTGCATTCCAATTCGCTTTATTACGTTTCTAAGCAAAATTTTCGGTGACGCAGTTGTAATACGTACGCATTACGACTAAGGCTGGCGCTGAGGTCTCGGGTTCGATCCCCGGGTCGGGTAAAAGTGATATTGGGTTTTTTTATTATGAAATGCTCAGTATTAGCCCGGAGTTTGGAATTGTGCCCGGTATGGCGATAGGCTCGCCCCCTATCACATCATGGGACGGAGATACGCTCGGCGAAATGTGAGTACTGATTACACCTCTGCCTACCGCTTCGGGGATTACAGGCGTGAGTGCGTATGTAGATGCAAAACTTACAGCTAGTACAATTAAGGATAGTCTTATAGAAAGTTATAATAATAGTTTTTTTACATGTGTTGCAACTTGCAATCAACGCCCTAACTATCCCGCAGTTAGCAATACATGTCCAAATAAAATAAAATTTGTTTTGAAAATTTCATCTCATCGCCAAACGCCCCCGTTTCCAATCGAAAATGATAAATGATTGCCGATGAAATATCGTTTCTAAAATCGAAAATGGGACTAATCCATCCATTACTTTCACACATGTATTCAGTGGGTTTATATAGAAGTCTATTGTCTTTATAAACATATTTTGTGAATCGAGAGTAATATTCTTTAACATTATTTTAGTGTGCCGCCAAGCAACAGTGTGTTTCGGTTTGAAGGACATTGAAGCCAGTGAAATTACTAGGCATTATGAGACTTAACATCTTATGTCTCGGGATGACGAGCGCATTTCAATGCCATGCAGTTTTCTGTAATCCAAAGCTCTGTGTGACATTGCTTCTGTTTATGGGCAGGCGTGACGTTTAACATCAGGCGAGCGATCTGCTCGTCTCGTCATTCACGCAAATAAAAAAAGGCATCCGTTAAGGCAAGGATAGCTCAGCAGGAATCATATGATCATAATCATCATCATAGTCACAATGATTATTCATTTATTTGCATTAAACATGGTATGGAAGAGGTACGGACTATTAAAGTCGCAGGTTCGAGACCAGCCTGCAAGAGTATGCGCCTATGACTTTTGTAAATTACATGTGTATTTGCTTGCTTTAACGGTGAAGGAAACATCGTGGGCATGCATACCTAAGAAGTTCTCCATAAGAATTCTGAAGGTATGTGGAGTCTGCCAACCTGCATTAGGCCAGTGTGGTGGAATAATGCCTAACCCCTCTCATTCAGTAGAGGAGGCCCGTGCCCAGCAGTTGGACGTGTATAATACCGGTCTAGTAAGTAAGTAGCATTATTATTTACTAGTGTACCGTGCCCAAAGAGCCTTAATGCAGAGCCAACGCGCCATCTGTCTGTCCTTTATTTAAAGAGCTCTATCTTTTTAACTGTAAAAGGTAGCAGAGTGAAATTTTCACAGAATATGTTATTATGAGTGGTAGAGCCACGCTGTAGGTAGTTTTGTCTACCGCACGAATGGGCCGGCTGGACCGGGTCGTTACCACTGTCTCAAATAAAACCGACGTTAAGTATCGGCAAATATCCGGATGCCCAAATCCCCCCTCCCCTTCCCAATCCCTTAATTATTCCTTTCCTTAAAAGTCAGCAACGCGTCCGTGATTCTAGTTGTGTTGTGGGCGTACATGGGCGGTTGACATCACTTACCATCAGATGACCCACTCAGTCGTTTGCCGGCCTATGCTATAAAAAAACTAGTTTTATTTCAATGTATTTGTATACATGATATCCGTATATACGGATTATATCGCGGTTTAATTTTTATTTTATTTTAGTCCCGACGTTTCGAAAGCTTTTTGCCTCTAATGGTCACGGGAGAGCTGAGGTGAAGGTCGTCTAGAATAGTTAATGTTGCCTACCTTCATTTAAAATTTACCAAAATTATACATTTATTTTTAAATATAAAATAAATTGACACTCATCATCAAGAACTACGAAGGACTTGTTGTTCCACAACACCCAGACCCGAAACAAATAATTGTGAATCACACAAACATTTGTCTAGGTGCTGGAATCCAACCCACGACCTTTCGTTTCACAGCCGCCAACTCACCCGCTTAAAACGAGCTTATAAACCGTTGCTGCGCGAACGAAATATTTATATTAATTATAAATAATAAATAAATAAAATAAATAAATACACCCAACAGTCACACACATAGTCCTGACCCCACACTAGGTTAAACCTGTATCGTGGGTAGCACGAACTACGAGGGACTTGCGGTCCCACAACACCCAGACCCGAGACAAATATTTGTGGATCAGACAAACATTTGTCAGGAATCGAACCCACGGCCTCACGCTTCGCAACCGGCTACTCGCCCGCTGCGCCACGGAGGCTGTCAAATATCATGTAAAAAAAACAAAAACAAATAAATGTAACTCGCAACACCGTAACGGTAACACCCAAATGGCGTGAACATTTATGCGCCGCGTACACAAACAAAAACCACGTTTCGAACTTCATAAATCCGAAAACGCAAAAGTTATAGTTGAAGCGAACGAAATATTTGTCGTACTCGTGAAATATGTTCGAGGAAATTGAATCCGTAGAGGGAACGTAACCCAGCCGCGGACCACTTTGTCATACGCGACTTAAGCGAAAATGATTAGGTTTCTTCCAGTTCTTATTGCACTTTTTATAATAAACTTTCTATTGGTTTATTATTTGATTTATGTGAATTTGATTATTTTATTAGTATGTAACCGACAAACGAGCAAGTGGGTCACCTGATAATAAGTGATCACTACTGTCCATGAACATTCATAATACCCGAAAAATCATGGACGCGTTGCCAACCATAAAGGGTAATTAAGGTTTTTTATTAGCTTGAATGATGCGACGAGCAGGTCGCTCGCCTGATGGTAAGCACCATGCCTGCCCATAAACAGAAGCAACACCAGACAGAACTTTGAATTACAAAGAACTGCATGGTGGTAGTAGTAACTGCATCATGAGTGGTAGAGTCACGCTGTATACACTTGTCTACAGCATGTATGGGCCGGCTCGTCCGGGTGATTACCACTGTCTCACAGAAAACTGGTGTAAAGTAGCAGCTTGCTGCTGCGTTTCGTACGGTGAGTGAGATATCCGGAGGGCCAAACCCCCTCCCCTTCGCAATTCCTTAATTATCCCTTTCCTTTAAGATCGGCAACGCACCCATGATTCTTTTGGTACTGTGGGCGTTCATGGGCGGTGGAGATCACTTACCATCAGGTGACCCACTTGCTCGTTTGCCGGCCTATACCATAAAAAAAACTGCATGGAACTGGGCTGCGCTCATCACCTCGATACATTAGATTCAGATGATCAGTCTCATAATACGCCACGCTGTAGACAGTTTTGTCTACAGCATGAATGGGCCGGTTCGTCCGGGTCGTTGCCACTGTCTCACAGAAAACCGGCGTAAAGTAGCAGCTTGACGCTGCATTACGTACGGTGAGAAATATCCGGAGGCCCAAATCCCCCTACCCTTCCCAATCCCTTAATTATCCCTTTATTTTAAGGTCGGCAACGCGCCCATGATACTTTTGGTATAATGGGCGTACATGGGTGGTGGAGATTACTTACCATAATACTTACTTGCTCGTTTGTCGGCCTCTGATGTATACATAAATAAATGGTGCGATATAGTAGTAGGAGGGTGGATAAATCGTATAAAAGAGGTAGTCACCATAGATGGATCTCTCAGACGCCCAGTTGTCAGTTGCCAGTTCCCAGGTCAGTCACCAGTTCATATGATCAGTGCAAATTTGATATTCCAAGAGTTCATTACGCGATAGCTCTGCTAGTTTACTATTCAATTCTAGTTAAGTCTTAGTTATAATTAGAGAGCGGTCTCTAAAGAATCCTAACATGAGGTTGTGTGTCGTCTGTAAAACAGTGACATTAAAAAAGTGACCAATAAACTGAACCAAAGTGATATCATCGTTTTTAATTATTAAAATAATACTCGTTACACGTAACTATTAACAATATATAATAAAAATAACCGTATAAAGTACAATTTAACCAAAATAAAAGTGTCACCAATCATCGCATATGCCCATTATTTGTACCATTTTTAAGAACACATCTACGATGGATGTGTATAAAAGGAAAGCACCCAGAGCATAGTCATCTTCGCTCAACTCCACAGCTCTACCACCCAGGATGGCCTGTAACTCGATTGTAAGCATCTGCAAGGAAAAGACAGACTAAGCCCCGTAAGACAGGAGGCCAATTCTCGTAATTTTAAATGTTCAAAATATCATTCAGATCTAGTCTCAGTGTCAATATAGTTGCAAATGGTATTCTCATAAACCAATAATCAGCGTCAAATGTGAACATAGATTGAAATGAGATCGAAAGTAGAATAAAAGTTCACTGAAACCAAAACGGCATTCTGCTAACACATTTAAATGACACACGCCCTTATATAAACGTTAAAATTGTGACTGAATTGAGATTGCATTGACATCGAGATGAGATTATATTGACACCGGACTGAACTTAAAGAGGAGCAGAATACCATATTTTAAGTCAAATCAAAATCGAATCTCAATTGGGTTAAAATTCATGCGCAGTGTCAGTTAAATACGAGAATTGGCCCCCAGAACGATACTCAAGTGAGCTCTTTGCTAAGTGTCGATTTCTGTACACGTGATTGGTCCGTTTTTGTTTGGCACCAAAAATAGACAAAGAAATCACTTCAGTATCGTTCTGTAATACTGGCGTTAGTGGCGCAGTTGTAATGCGTACATGGTACGACTGCCGTACTGAGGTCTCGGATTCGATCCCCGGGTCGGGTAAAAGTGATACTGGGTTTTTCTATCACGTTATGCTTAGTATCAACCCAGAATCTGAAATTGTGTCCGGTATGACGATAGGCTCGCCCCTATTACATCATGGGCAGGAAATAAGCTAGCGAAAAGTGTACTGGTTAGACCTCTGTCTACCCCTACAAGCGTGAGTGCGTATCAATTTTCATCATTAACAATCGCCATACCAACTTCTATAGGTGCCACCGCTTTGTCTATTTCTGCCGCCAAGCAACAGTGTGTAAGCAATATTGTGTTCCGGTTTGAAGGACATTGAAACCAGTAAAATTACTGGGCATATGAGACTTAACAACTTATGTCTCAGGGTGACGAGCGTAGTGCAATACTATGCGATGCTTTGTAATTCAAAGTTTTGTGTGACGTTGCTTCTGTTTATGGGCAGGCGTGACGCTTACCATCATGCGAGCGACCTGCTCGTCTAGTAATCTAAAGATACAGAGAAAATCATTATACATTCGGTAAAACAACACGGATACTTACTACAACATTCAGCAACGTCCCAACAAAGAGTAAGATAAGATGTAATGTACTCATGTAGGTGCCAGTAAGGGCCATTGAAAGCGACGCTATCATTGCTATCACGCAGAACGCCACCGATATCACAATCACGTACAGAAGCCATTGCGTGAAGTCGAACTGAGGAAAATATATTTTATTTATATATATATTTATTATACAAATGTGCAAGGTAAACGGTCTGCACGCGTTTGTCGCTTATTTATCTTCAACAAAACTTTTGTGTTACAATGCTTGGTAGCTGGAGCATCCTTTTAAGCAAATTGATACTGTATTAGGAGACTCTCCTCTTACATTTCTATATTTAACGCCGCAACTACACAGTAGGCAGCGGCTTTGCTGTGCCCTGGTATTGCAGAAGTCTATGGGCGGCGGTGACTACTTACCATCAAGTGGCCCGTTTGCTCGTCTGCTTATCCAAGCAGTAAAAAAAAACTTGCTATATCGCTCTGACTCCAAGTCATTGCTCTTGTAGAGGTAATCAATTGAAATACGGTTTACAAACAATAAATTAATCTGTTTTAAAAATAAATATGATTATTTTATAGTCTCATTTTCGTATGCGAGTTATTTCATTACGTTTGAATATCGATTCTGATATCACAGTTAAAACGCCTAACAGGGTTTTTGTTACATATTGTATAATTATATTAGATTAATTAATCACTTACACTAGAACAGGCGAGCAATATACAAACAAAGACCACTGCACCAGTAGCTACGACTGCGTACAACACGATACGAGTCTCGTATCTCACTGTTATGAAGGCGCATATCACGCTCATGCCCACTACCTAATAAAGAAAAAGATACATATAGTGATTTGTAGACAGCTCTCGTGGCGCAATGGGCCAGTAGCCGGCTATGAAGCGAGAGGCCGCGGGTTGGATTCCCGCACCAAAACGAATTGTTTGTGTGATCCACAAATATTTATTTCGGGTCTGTGTGTTGTGGCACCGCAAGACCCTCATAGTTACTGAAACCACAGCGCATGAGTCGTACCGTTGTGCGTATTTATTGTAAAGTACTCTTTATATTAAAAGGATTTTTTTACATTTTTAAATATTACATTTCTGAAAAATAAACCTTGTAACGCGCAGAGTATATTTGACGTGGAACAAACCCTAATGTGCGGGAGCGCGCAGCCGCGTGCTCCTGTACCGTACTCAACCTTACTCGACTCCTTTACCGTACCGTACCGGCTCGCCCTCCCCCGCGACCGCGCCGCACGCGCCGGGAGTCGGCTCGGAGCAACACAACGCGACGCATACAACTATTTAACTAACTTTAACTAACCATGTAACATTGTCTGTAATAGAATATATACTAAGTTGTAAGGGAGAACACAGGCTTTCATAGCACAGTATATCATTACTAGTTTGAAAGCCTGGGTGCCCGTATCAGATATGTGAAAGAAATGTTCAATAAATAAATAAATAAATAAAATAAAAAATACGCTAAGTCCCGCGTCCCGCGCCCGCTCGCAATTGTAACGTAACACTGTGTTGTACCTAACATCTTAGTATATTAAAGTGTACTGATGAAAGGCCCGCGTTTTTATTTATATGCCATCCGAGCATTATAACCTTTTATAAATATAGAAAGTATCATCCCTCTAATGGCGAGGTGTAAGACCCAAGCCAGCGGTGGTAAAGGCCCGAGTGTGAGGAACCTCCTCACAATGCGTGTGTATTTATTATTATTATACATTATTATTAAAAAGGTATTTAAATAAACTAATTAACTGCATTAAAACAAAATGTTGCACCGCCTGAGGATCGAACTCAAGACCTCACAAGAACTCTATACTAAGCCTTCTATGATGGTAAAATCACTAGTTCCCAAAGTGGTCCAGTTGGACCGCAGGGGTCCACGGGAGACTCGACGGGGTCCATAGTTAGATCTAATCTTCACATTTATTCGAGTTTTGGGATTAAGGTAGAAATGTAGCTGCAGGGAGTCCACCGGAACTAGCTAAATTTAGAAAGTGGTCTATGATTTAAAAAAGTTTGGGAATTTCTGGTATAAATAATATCTCACCGCCAAAAAGAGACATATAAAGTTGCAGGGCGTTTGCCTTGTACATGGAGAGCATGCGATAGAATAGTTCAAACCAACCATTAAAATCCTGAAAAATAAAATATGTATATAGTGAAAGTGGTAGTTTTATGAGTGGTAGAGCCACGGTGAAGACACTTTTGTCTACAGCATGAGTGGGCCGGCTCGTCCGTCGTCATTATCACTATCTCACAGAAAACTGACATAAAGTAGCGGCTTGCTGCTGCATTTCGAACGGTGAGTGAGATTTCCGGAGGCCCAAATCCCCCTCCCCTTCCCAATACCTTAATTATCCCTTTCCTTTAAGGTCGGCAACGCGCCCATAATTCTTTTGGTATTGTGAGCGTACATGGGCGGTGGTGATCACTTACCATCAGGTGACCCAATTGCTCGTTTGACGGCCTAAGCAATAAAAAAAAGTGGTAGAACCACGTTGTAAACAGTTTTGTCACAGAATAAATGGGTCGGCTCGACCGAGACCGTTTCACTAGAGAGGAGGCTCTCGCTGGAAGCTCAAGGAATCCCAAATATCCATTAATTTTTTAAATATTCGTAATACATTACGACTGCTTTGGTATCGTGAATGATTATGGCCATTGGTGATCACATATCATCAGGTGACCCGGTTGCTCGATCGATCATTCCAGCCAAAAAAATCGTTAAACCAATTTTGTCAAACCCTTTTCTTCAAAATATTAATATTATGCTACATAATAAAGTGGCGTGAAACTTTGTTTCTTAAAACTCACCATTAAAAATAACCTATAGCTTCCTATATTTGGAATAATTTTCAGAATTCAATCAGTAACTGCAGAAATTACCCCCTACAAACACACTCACAAAGTCACAAACTGAACAAAATTACCTTTTTATAATGTTAATGTTATAAGATACTTACACCTTTTTATAATATTAATATAGCTACAAGTTAACTTACATAGCCGCTATTGCAAATAAAAAGCCACTTCTTAAAAATGCTTCCTTCAAATTAGGTCTGTAAATATATTATACCGATGTGATTAAATTACAATTCTTTATGATTATGGTCGTGTACGTTGAGGTACAGCGTACTGGAATGGCGACTGCGCAGATTTTTCCTACATTCTGCCATATTATAATGATTTTCCTACAACTGACAATTACACACACATTTTTAGAGCACTAGATGGAATTTTTGTAACAATAATTTAATGATTAATCAAGTCTTTTCGCACTGAACGATCGACTATGGATCGATCGGTTGAATACCATAAAATCGGGTTAGTAGACTTCATATATCTTTGGAAGTCTTATGGAACATTCTCAGGCACGCGAGTTTCCTCACGATGTTTTTCTTCACCATTAAAGCAAGTATAATTAACGATGAATATAACATTACGATTTTATTATGTAATAATATATTAATTTTGTTGAAAATCATTTTTCGATTCGAAAGGAAGGAGAAGAAGGGAAGAAGAAAAAAGAAGGGAAAAGAAAGACAATTTTTCAAAAGATTGCTCATAGTATGATCAGGAGTTTACTATAGACTTTACGTTTATTTCCCCAGGTGAAAAATACGAAATCATAATCCAAATCCATCAGGTGTAGCGTAGTCTCTTTGCCGAGCTAGGATAGAAATAAGTTACCTTTAATGTTGAACTCACGTGTTAAATACTAAAAGGTTGAAAGCAGCTGTGCAGCACAACATAATGAATACCAAAGTGAGGACGAGTTTCACGAACTGGTTTCTTGTTCGAGGATCATAGTTCAATGGTGCGCCCCCACTTTCCGGTATTCCTCTTGCCATTCCGACTAAAACGAAAGTGTAATTGAAACAAAATTACAGGAAACAAACAACAATAATACTGCTAGTGATGAAAATGAAATATATATATCTACAAGGTGGTATGACCCTCGTATGCGAGACGCCGTCTGGGTTGGTAACATCGCTTTGTCTATTTCTGTCGCCAAACAATAGTGTGTAAGCACTGTTGTGTTCCGGTTTGAAATACATTGAAGCCGTGAAAATACTTGGCATTATGAGACTTATCATCTTATGTCTCGGCATGACGAGCGCAGTCCAGTGCGTACTTTGTAATTCAAAGTTCTGTGTGGTATTGCTTCTGTTAATGGCAGGCGTAGGGCTAAGCATCATGCCAGTGAATTGCTCGTGTTGTCATACAAGTAATATGACGTTCATATTTGTAAGAAACCTAATAACATAATTCAGCATTCATAGCTATAGCTAATAATTAATAAGCTAATATTATGCATATACCAAATCAATTTGAAATCTCTATCTGGTGTTTAATCAGACCTGATTATATACTACATAGCTGTATCTTACTAATAAATATTTACCTTGATATTGTACCCATACAATATTATGTTTAGCTGAATGCTTTCCACCAGATACATTTCCTTTACAGTCGTTTAAATTACTAGTTCTTCCTTCATTTATAATTTTATCCAATTCAATGACTGTGTGATTTCTTTCTTCACCTTTGTCCTTGCATATTTTGAGTGCATCTTCTTCAATACTCTCAACATCGATTTCCATATTGCTCTCTGTGTCTCCTTTATTAGCCCCTTCATAGCGTCTTTCAATGTCGTTAATACTTTGATCAATATTTAGTGTTGTATCATTCATTTGGATATCAATAATAACATATCATGATTTTCAATAATAAATGCATTTAACAGGTTTGAAAAAAAACGTGTTTCTTCTTCTTCTTTGGTGAATGGCGACGAACGTGTTTTTTATTATATGTTAAATGAATGTTTGCCAAAGGTCTGTGATATTTCCCATCTTTATGTTGCCAAATGACAATGTCAGAAATATTACAATTTATTTTCGTGTCAAAGACTTAATCAAATTTAATATCAAAACTTTTTCATTTGTATTCGAACTATTTATGTAACCATATTTTTTTTTAAGGACTAAGATATATTTATCCTAACGTTTACATCACAGTTAATATAAATCTAAACGTAACTTCTACCAAATATTCTCTGTATTCAAGCATTACCTGGCCCAGAGTGTAGAAATAATCGAATTCTATTCTAAGACGACGCAACGTTATAACAATTAAACTTAATTGAAGTCATTGAGTGCGAAATTCACAGGTATATAGAATCTATAGAGGACTGTATAGTGCTGCAATCCGATGACCTTAAGCTAAATGAATGGTATTTAGAAACCAATATATCGTTGAATTAAAGCAGTGATAGCTCAGGGGGGGTGGTACGGACTGTCGAGACGAAAGTCGCAGGTTCGAAACCAGCCTTATGAGCATACACCTCTGACTTTTGAAGTTACGTGTGTATTAATTGTTGTCGCGGAATACCGCGAAATATTTTAATTATTTACAACTATTCATTTTAAAAGTCGGTATACGTGAAATCATATTTTTATTATAAGATATTGTGGGTAGATAAATACTACATGAAAGTATATAGTTAGCGTATTCTGTTAATATTGGTACATTGAGGGTGTCTGAGAAAGCAACGTTGGGTACACTGTAATAATAATGATGCGATATAGTTGTGGAAGGGTAGTTAAATGGTATAAAAGAGGTTGTCGTCATAACTGGAGTGATTATTGTCGTAACGGAGGGCGAAGAAGCTCTTATGTCTGTAGCGAGTGGACAGTGTAGTGAGTGGACAGTGTAATGAGTGGACAGTGTAGTGAGTGGACGGTGTAGTGAGTGGACAGTGTAGTGAGTGGTTTTTGTGTACCTAGTGCGGCAAGTGCTAGAACATAATCATGGTGACTGTATAATGCAATATTTCTTTGTGCTTTATGATTATTTTTATATTATATGTGGTAAAGTTGCTGTGGCGACAAATGTATATGAAGGCGGCAGAAGTTTACCTATGTTACAGAGAGTTTCTACGAGTAATATGGATATCCTGCTGCGGCAGAAGTGTACATATGTACAGTATTGCTGGGTCAGGGGTGACTATAAGGGGAGGTTGGAGGTCACCTGGGCGAGTGCCCATAATTTTATGGGCATACTGCAGTCACTGCCCGGCTCAAACTGCGGTCACTGAGCCTGAGTACACTAGTACACTAGTATCGAACATACACTACCTTATGTATTTTAGTATTTAAAAGAACGTATATTATATATATATGTATAACATATTTGATTTTTTTGTGTGCATGTGTTGAAAACTTCATTTCGCAAACCCAACATGAAAAAAGGGGGTTTCGCGACAATTTTTAATTATCACTTGCTTTCACGGCGACGGAAACATCGGGAGGAAACCTGCATACGTTTCGTACAGTGAGTGAGATATCCAGAGGCCTAAATCCCCCTCCCCTTCCCCTTCCCAATCCCTTAATTATCCCTTTCCTTTAAGGTCGGCAACGAGCCCGTATTTTTTTTTTGTATTGTGGGCGTACATGGGTGGTGGAGATCACTTACCACCAGGTGACCCACTTGCTCGATTGCTTACCAATGCCATAAAAAAAACTATATTTTAATGACTGGCTTCTGAATTCGTGTAGTTCAATTTCTATTCATATTCTTGTGATTTAGCAAGGTGAACGTCTGAATGCCCATTCCCTGGGCACATCTACGCTTACTTTTACCTAATAGACTGCCTATTACATTGACTTAATAATAAGAATCTTAAATAATAATAGACTGCCTCGGTGGCGTAGTTGTAATGCGTACGCGTTACGATTGAGGCCAAAACTGAGGTCTTGGGTTCGATCCCCGGGTCGGGTAAAGTGGTATTGGGCTTTTCTATTACGAAATGCTCAGTATTAGCCCGGAGTCTGGAATTTGTGCCCGGTATGGCGATAGGCTCACCCCCTATCACATAAGGGACGAAGATACGCTCGGCGAAATGTTGGTGTACTGGTTACACTTCTGCCTACCCCTTCGGGGATAACAGGCGTGAGTGCATATGTATTAAATAAACATAATAGAATTGTTTCAATTTGCATGATGTTCAAGGCTGGGGAAGATACATCAAAATTCCTTTAAACCACATTCTAGCCAATGGTAAATAAATAACTGAAGAAGCAGAAAAAGCCTAGTCATTTCTCTCTTCATGAGTTATCCTAACAGCGACCATAAAAATAGTCTTCAAGGCTATATTTATAGTTGAAAAATAAAGCATAAAAGCGCCTAAGGAGTAATCAGTTTCATTTAGTCGCAATGACTTTTCGCACAAAATATACTGGAGTTGTATGATAATCATCTGAAACAGACATAACATATGCTCACAACTGAATCCCCGAGGGGTATACAGTGGGTGCAACTAGTGCTGCACCCATTGGGTACCAGAGGCCCAAATCTATATTACTTTGCTTTGTGGTCAGTAACGTAGGTGCGTACGGTGAGTGAAATATCTGGAGGGCCAAATCCCGCGGCCCATTCGCAATTTCTTAGTTATCCGTTTTATTTAAGGTTGGTAATCCATCCATGATACTTCAGATATTATGGATGTTCATGGGCAATGGAAATTACTTACCTTTGGGTCACCCACTTGCTCCCTTGCTGACCTCTGCTATAAAATAGACTCAGTCAAAATTAACAGCATCATCAAACATCCAAAATTGTATACGAGAACTTAAAACATGTTTCGATTCCAAATTTTCTCCATCAAACTCCTTGAATCATTTCGAAATTGCAAAACTTTTATAATATACGAAATTTATATTTAAAGGCAGTTGGGCAAAAAATACCTTTCGAAAACTACGACCTTGCGACGTCACAGCTTGCGACGACGGCCAACATAAATAAGTACTTAGCGTGTGGC
The DNA here is from genome assembly GCA_905332985.1 of Mimas tiliae. Lineage (NCBI taxonomy): Eukaryota > Metazoa > Arthropoda > Insecta > Lepidoptera > Sphingidae > Mimas > Mimas tiliae. The sequence continues at coordinate 4,250,768 of HG995262.1, read as the reverse complement.
ATAGTTAATACAAGTTTGCAGTACAAAACATTTTAACAAAGCAAAAAATAATTATCCATAGCAACATTGGTTTGTGCCATATTTCGTAAAATTTGGGATGTATGTGTTTGTTCTTCTGACGAAGTATTCTATTAACTTTATTTTAAAATAGATACCTACTATAAATTTTAATTAATTTAGGAATTCATAAGATAAGCCGTATTTTAGAATAAGCCGATGTACTACAGTCTTATAATTATGGCGAATTTCGAGGGACGCAACATCTCATGATAAAATCTTAAGAAATTTTAATAGCAAAGGCTGGCAAAAAATCAGCTGGTCACGTACCATCACTTACCATCGTAAATGATATCCACTACCCATAAATACCAGAAGAATCAAGGATGCATTGCTGATCTTTAAGAAAAAAATGGCTACTGGGGAGGGGGAAATTTAGGCCTCCTGAAATCTCACTCATTGTCTAATACGCACACCAAGCTATGACTTCACGTCGGTTTTCTGAAACATAGTGGTAATACCCCGATCGAGCCGACCTATTTATGCTGTAGACAAAATTGTCTACAACGTGGCTTTCAAACTTTCAAAATATATTTATTTTATTTACATTCATAAATACTCAATTAATCTAACCTCAACTTGAATCAATGTTCCAACAACTAGAGCTGTAAGTGACGCAGGTTTTATAAAATTATCGGTTGCTAGATAGTCCACCAGCACTATGACAGCAATCGCGATCAATGCAGTTATAATTACAACCAAATGTAAAATCCAACTAGTGAAGTTGAACTGAAATTATATTAAAAATAAATACACCTTTCAGTCTTTCAGTCTTTCAGTTCACCAGCTCACCAGCTCACCAGCGCACCAGCTTTCAGTCTTAGAGGAAGATGTGAGAGCTAATGATCTCACTATGGTGGATGCTCAAAATCGGGCGGAGTTGAATCTAATTTGGTAAGCGGTCCCTGACAAAAGACTGAGGTCACGCCAAGCAGGACCAAGCAGAAAAAGAATAAATACATCCAACAGTTCAGTCCTGGTCCCAGACTTAGATCAAGTCTTGTGTCGTATGATTATTTAGAAACTATGATCGAATATTAGTAAAAGATTATTCGTGACCCTAATCCGGTGAACTTTAAGTGTACTAGTACTCTACAGTGCCGTCTGGGTTGGTACCATTGTTTTCTGTCTTGTCACTCAATTATGAGACTTTACATTTTATGTCTTGGGGTGACGATCTCTGTGCAATGTCATGCACTACTTTGAAATTCAAAATTCTGGATAGTATTGTTTGCTGGCAGGCGTGACGCATACTATCAGGCGAGCGATCTAGAGATTTCACTATTCAGACAACTGTTGAGTATGACACGATTTTTAAATAAGTTTGTAACAGTATACAAAGTCCCACTTCAAATAAGGTGAGGCGTCTTGCTCACTCGCTCGTTCTCATTCTTTCAAGCACGCAGCCCGCGTGATGGGAGTAGTAAAAGAGTGACGCGACATAAAATATGAAGTAGGACATGTAAAAAATTTGAGCCGCTCTTACCTTTTGTCGTCATGTACGGGACATGTAATGTAATGCCTCTTGTATGTCTAAACACTAATTCAGACTAATAAAAAAAATACACTCACATTAGAACAGGCTAGTAGACTACATACAAACACAACTATTGCCGTTGCTACTATACCGTAGTAGATGATATATGTGCTGCATTGTGATGTTATTTGAGCTAATATAACGCTCATTGCTAACACCTGAAAATTTACCCGATAGTTATTAGGTTTTCATGCTTATAACCCTCAATGGGTATGCAAGAGATATTCACTGAATTCATTTCAATGGTACGACAAATTAAATAAGCATATAAATAAAAAACCGTGAGGTCTTGGGTTCAATTCCCAGGTCAAGCAATTACAATTAGAGTTTGCTTTTCTATTCGAAACATCACACATTAATTGCCCGGGATGGGCATTGCCTTTTGATGCCATTGCCGATTGCCTCAACTTCTATCATATCATAGGAAGGAAATAAGGTCGGCGAACCTAGTCTCACTAGTTGTACTTCTGCCTACCCCTTTGTGGACACAGGTGTGAGCTTATGTATATATAAATACCTACAATGCAGTCTCTGTAAAGGCGTTGTTCTATTCTGTACTACAAGTTACAAACATACAAAAGCAGGAAAATTCAAATATATTTTTTTACCTCCAAATACAATAAAACGAAGACACAAGACGATTGTCTTAGAGCAGGGGCACACATTACACCGCAATACATGATGCACAGCAACATTCTGAAAACAATGTCTAAGTTGAAATTAAAAATAAGTGTAGCATTTACGTGTCGAGAATGAGACGTAAGAAAACTGGAAAAAACTTACAACGCCGGAATCAGAATTGTCCAGCCACCAGCTTCCAGCAACTTTTTAACAGCTGGCCTGTGAACAAAAAAATTGGATGACGTTTAGGGATGCTTGTTTCAAGAATCGATTCTTATCGAGTGAATTTGAATCGATTTTCAAATTACTTTCATTCGAGATATAAGTGGGTCACCAATAATTTCGCCCCAAAGCCAACCTCACCAGCACACGGTACACACAGTCGGCGGACAGTCGGCGGGTCGCCCCAAATAATACCAATCAATTTTGGAAGGCGGACCCTGGCATTAAACCTGTATAACGCCAGCAGAAATAGAAAGAGATTTAAGATGCGCTCTTATGACGGACTAAAATTATAATGTCGTCCAGACAATGTTATGGAGGAAATTCAATTTCGAGTGCTGGAATAGCAATTGTAACAGTAAACCTCTTTACAATAATACAATAAAAAAGTACTTATTTACCAATTTTTTCATCAAGCTATAAATTTTTATAATTATTGATCGATTCAAAAAGCGGATTCTCTGACCACTATGAATCGAATTTAAAATCGATTTTGACATGCCTAATATCGGACTTAAAGAGACAAGAAAGAAAAGTTTGTTGTTTGCAAAGGAGTCTTTCGTAGTTGTCGTTTTCTTGCGAAGTAGAAACTTGCATTTCAAACTTACATTAGTTGGAAGAAGCAATTTCACGTCATCCCATCCATTAAGAAACGTTACATCGCATATTGTTCCCAAAATGTTGAGAAATACAGTTCTAAATTACATATATACACATATATAGATGTGTGTACATGTAGGGAGATCTAAATAATGATTAGTTAGTTTTGCATTGCATCTGCTGAGCAAAAGTTTTGAACGTTGTAATATATAAGAAATTATCTAAATCTCCAATTAGTTCAAATTGTAAACCTACGACTATGGCCTTTTACAATTTAGTAGGTCCATAAAAGTAATATATATACGCACTCACGCCTGTAATCCCCGAATGGGTAGGCAGAGGTGTAACCAGTACACCCACATTTCGCCGAGCGTATCTCCGTCCAATGATGTGATAGGGGGCGAGCCTATCGCCATACCGGACACAAATTCCAGACTCCGGGTTGATATTGAGCTTTTCGTAATAGAAAAACCCAATACCACTTTACCCGACCCGGAGATCGAACCTGAGACCTCAGCGTCAGCCTGAGTCGTAACACGTAAGCATTATCGAGGCAGTCAATTATAAAAGTAATAAAGCTAATGGTTATTCAGTTACTGAAACTTATATTGTCGACTAGATTTTTCTCACGGCTTCGCCCGCATAGTAGGATTTTGTGGAATTTGGACTACAGGGTACGGACGCTTTACGCGATTGGTTTGTCGGTCGGTGCTCGTCGCTTATTGAACTACTCCTAGTACTGTCTGTGCCTGTACTGTAATAATAATACAATCATTTATTAACAGGCAACTATGACCCATAGATAAATACCTTACAAACTAAGATACATATAAAATAACAAGGGGCGTTTCCCATGTTTTTACACAAAACATAAAATAAAAAAAAAACTTAAAGTCCGACGAATATGAGTCATATCTTACTTTCTTCCCCACATTATTCTGCATCGATTGGTATCGGTCTCGACCCCATACCCCCAGCGGTTTCGGAGGAGATAGCGTGATAAGCTTTTGGCAGCGGCGGCGGCAGTTTCTTTTTTTAGAATAGAGAGATAATATCACTGCACTAAGACGGTGTGCGAATGTGTGGCACTTGTCTGCGGAAGCGGCGGAACAACACGCCCTGCGGCCAGAAGGTTTCCTCCATCACTAGGTGCAGGAGACAATTTGGTAATCGCACCACAAACGCCTTGAAATTGACATTGCGATGCGTCTCCAGCACCTGCACCCTTGGCGAGTACTTAATCTTCAGGCGCACGTACTCCATGATATTATCCGCCTTCATGCAGGCGTGAAATTAATTCTCTATTTCTGCCGCCAAGCAGCAGTGTGTAAGCACTGTTGTATTCCGGTTTGGAAGATATTGAAGCCAGTAAAATTACTGGGCATTATGAGACTTTAACATCTTATGTCTCGGGGTGATGAGCGCATTCCAATGCCATGCAGTGATTTGTAATTCAAAGTTCTGTGTGGCGTTGCTTCTGTTTTTTTAATATTTTTTTTATGGTATAGGCCGGCAAACGAGCAAGTGGGACACCTGATGGGAAGTGATCCTTCTTTTGGTATTGTACGTCCACAATACCAAAAGAATCATGGGTGCGTTGCCGGCCTTAAAGGAAAGGGACAATTAAGGGATTGGGAAGGGGAAGGGGTTTGGGCCTCCGGATAACTCACTCACCGTACGAAACGCAGCAGCAAGCTGCTACTTTACGCCGAGACAGTGGTAATGACCCGGACGAGCCGGCCTATACATGCTGTAGACAAGTGTCTACAGCGTGGCTCTACCACTCAAAAAGGTTTATGGGCAGTCGTTACCATCAGGCGAGCGACCTGCTCGTTTCGTCACTCAAGCTAATAAAAAATACTTACGTTACCATAACATACATAACCACTAGAGCAGTAGCCAGAAGCATTATCAAAAGGATGGCAAGAACGCCTTTTATGAAAGAATTCTTCGTCTGTGGTTTGTATGTACTTGAAGACATCATTTCTGGTTTCTTTTGATGAGATTTAAAACCTGTTGTTAAGAAAATATATTCACGAGGTGTTAGGTCCCTCGTATATGATTTTATTTCTGCCGTCAAGCAACAGTGTGTAAGCACTGTTGTGTTCCGGTTTGAAGGATATTGAAGCCAGTGAAATTACACACATAATGAGACTTAACACCTTATGTCTCGGGGTGACGAGCGCAGTCCAGTGTCATGCAGTGCTTTGTTATTTAAAGTTCTGTGTCGCGTTGCTTCTGTTTATGAGCAGGCGTGGCGCTTACCATCAGGCGAGCGACCTGCTCGTCTCGTCAATCAAGCTAATAAGCCACCAGAGGTATACCAGAGGTATTGTCGGTGCGTTACCGGCCTTTGAGGAAAGAGTAGGCTCTTTTCTTGAAGGTTCCTAAGTCGTAAGTCTATTGGTTTACGATACATACTGCTAGATACCCAGACAGATAGATAAAAACTTTTACCCAGACCCTAGAACCTCTTTTAATAACCAAACCTTTTACTATATAAAATTTTCTTCCACCTACCCTTATCCCACTCCCAGTGGGGCCGGCGCAACATGCTTTCTAGCATTTTTTACAGAAAGATTTGGCTTCTAGTCTTTACGACCGACCGCCTATACGACGCGACGTGGGGACAATCAGACCATATATATTTATAGAACATATATTTTTGGATCATACAAACATTTGTCAAGGTGCGGGATTAGAGCCCGCGGCCTCTCGCTTTACAGCCGGTTACTCGCCCTCTACGCCACGGAGGCTATCAAAATTTAAAATAATGTAATCTAATCTAATGTAACTAATCAAAATACTAATTAAAATAATGTAATACTGACGTATATAGCTATTACTAATCACCACGGACATTAAAAGCATTACCTTTTTTGATAGGGGTTATTTGTTTTTTATTCTCTTCAGCGATTCTAAAGATATATTCATATAATCCAATAATTCCAAATTTTCTTTCACTAAATACAGTTTCATCAATATTTATAGCCATTTTATTCTCATCAAAAACACATTAACTTTTTTTACTATTTTATGTTAGTAGTTTATGCTAATAAATTGTGCATTTTCCAATTTAACTAAAGGCTCATTGATTTTAATTAATAAATATTATCATATTATTTATTCTATTTTAATGATATCGCGTGATTTATTCAATGTTGTTTTATCAGTATCTGCCAAATACGGCCAAATATCTTATATTACTTCTTCTTCTTGTGTTTGGCTCCACCGTAGATCGGTGATTTGGCCAGTGTCCATTGTGAAAAATAGTGGCTGAACACGATACTGTTTCATTTACACAGATAAAAAAGGTTAAACAGAAAATAGTTCGCATGATATATATAAAATAAAAATTTAAAATACGCGCATGTAATAAAAAATATAATAATATTAAAATAAAAAGTTTAATTCTGACCATATGATACTTATTAGTATTTTCGTTGGTAATAATGTAAAAATATTACTCAAAATTATTTTCAAAATGTCAATCAATTGTCAAATAAAATTATAGATGGCCCAACCTAACTGTGAAATGGCAGAAAATTGAACTACAGACAGTGTTCCCAATTTAGTAGAATTATCCCTAGATTTGGTGCGTTGGACCCGCCGCTAGTGAAAACCCAATACCACTTTACCAGACCCGGGCATCAAACCTCAGCGTTGGCCCCAATCGTAACGCGTACACATTACAACTGCGCCACCGAGGCAAATAAATTAAAACAGCTAATCAAAATGTACTCAATATCAATGATTCTAAAGGAATCGGGTCGAGATAATGTGTCCGTTCAGTTACTTTTCCGCTTCCAAAGTAATCAGATTCGTTCGCCTATTAACCTAAACCATTAGGCCTGGCCGATCCATTTATTCGATCCTCTTGACTAACTGACAACCTCTATCAATGCTACACAATATCAATGTTCCAAAAAATTCAACGGGTACCTACAATAAAATAATTTATTTATTTATTTATTTTATTTCACTCGCGCCTGTATTCCCCGAAGGGGTAGGCAGATACACCTCTGCCTAGTACACCCACATTTCGCCGAGCATATTTCCGTCCCTTATGTGATAGGGGGCGAGCCTATCGCCATACCGGGCACAAATGACTCCGGGCTGATAGTGAGCATTTCGTAATAGAAAAACCCAATACCCAACTATTAGATATATTTTATAATATATCTAATAGTTAATGTTCCTCAGTCCCCAGAGGCGTTGACGTCAGGCAGACGGCCGGTCGTAAAAACTACAAGCCAAATCTTTCTGTAAAATTATATTGCGCCGACCCCACTTCGAGTGAAATAAGGGGCAGGTGCAAGACTGTACTTATTCCAACGTTAGTATTAAAGAATCATTAAAATCCGTGTATATATCGGATGTATATATAAATATGAATTACATACAAAGAAGAATTAATGAGACCAAAATAACCGAGTAACCGAATTTAATATTATTTAATGAGATTCAAATACTCGAATGTCTACGATGCGCCATTTCTACAATAACGATATGTAAAGTGTTGTGTTTTAACATATTCAATGTTAAAATCAACGACAAATAATTCGAAATACATTTCCACAGCGTAAATATTTAACTGAAATATGCAAAATTACAAACAATATTAACTAAAATTGGCGACGAGGGAGGGTTCACAAGAAATGTCCTTTTGATGGTAGTTACAGAAACAATTCTATTATTTCCATTGCTACGCAAACTGAATCCGGTCTTATTTCCATTTTGGTGAGGAAATGTAACACCTTCCCCTTAAGGGGAATGTGGGAACCCCGGTATTTGTAAATATTACTATGCCTATATGTGCCTGTGCCAGATCTTACGATCCCCTGGACGGCCCAAAAAGAGGGGGACATGAGATCCAACTATTTATTAGAGCCATACTGTAGACAGTATTGAACGGAACTGTCTCACAGAATACCGACGAAAAGTATCAGCTTACTGCTGCGTTTCGTACGATGAGTGATAAATCCCCCCCCCCCCTTCCCAATCCCTTAATTATTCCTTTTCTTTAAGGTCCGCAACGCGCCCATGTGTCCTCTGGTATTGTGGGCGTACTTGGGCAGTGGAGATCACTTACCATTAGGTGACCCACTTGCTCATTTGCCGGTCTATGCTATAAAAAAAGTCAGATGTGCATGCTCTTGGAGTTGGTTTCGAACTTGCGACTTTCGTCTTGGTAGTCTGTACCACTCCCAGTTGAGCTATAGTCACTTCTGTTGCGCAGCTGGTTGTTAAACGAAATGCCACAAATTCGATTTCAGCACCGTGATAAATGTGTGTGTGATAAATATTGGTTTCGAGTCTAGGTAAACTGGGTAAGTCTCTCTTAGTTCCTGATACCTACGAGTACATCCTACTACCTACTACCATCCATGTTATATTTAGTTCTATAATATACCTGCAATATTTTAATTTAGTTGATTATTATTGCGCACTGCATTATGTATATTGCATGTCTTATTTTGATGGCAATAAACTTTTTCTTTCTTTGAATACTAAAATATGATGTTCGTTACGCCCAAACTAATTTTATTAATATAAAGAAGAAAATTGTAAACCTAGCTGGTCTCCCGCGATATACGGTACCTAGTGCGGGGACCGTTGCATTATCATATTATCTCCTTGTAATGATTTTTAGATACGAAATATAGATTTGTATTTGTATGTTAACCTAGTGTGGGGTCAGAACTATATGTGTGACTGTTGGGTGTATTTATTCATTTAATGTAGCTCAGGTATGCATCTATTATTGTAAGAAACATAAATTTAATCAACTCTTATCCGATTCTAGGTCAAAACTCTGCGATCGTCATGAAATGGTTCGAACAATGATGCAATAACCTTGACACAGAAACTGGCGCGTCGATATATGACATCATCGATCAGCATGTCGCACAAAACAACCCTTACTATAGGAAGGAGTTTATGGATAGACCGACTTATTAATGCATTGGATAATAATTATAGTTACATAATAAGACTGCCTCGGTGGCGCAGTTGTAATGCGTACGCGTTAAGTTAAGCTAACGCTGAGGGCTCGTGTTCGATCCCCGGGTCAGGTAAAAGTGATATTGGGTTTATCTATTACAAAATGCTCAATATCAGCCTAGAGTTTTGTGCCTGGAATTGTGCCCGGTATGGCGATAGGCTCGCCCCCTATCACATCATGGGACGGAGATACGCTTGGCGAAATGTGGGTGTCTGGTTCCACCTCTGCCTACCCCTTCGGGGATAACAGGCGTGAGTGCGTATGTATGTAATAAGTATTCTTTAATAACTTTTGCTCAAGACTTTGCTAGCGTGAATATCTTATATTATATCTCAGAACAACGTTATACCGGTTTAAATAGTACACGATGTCGTAATCCAGATCATGATCTACATGTCTGCTAAAGTTTGTCCAAATCCGTTCAGCCGTTAAGCCGTGATTGATTAATAACTACTTGATCACATGTGGTTATTAGATTGACCAGATTAAGGCTGGTGGAAGAGTTCCTGATATATTTTTGTACCCAACTAGAAAGCGACGAATACACATTATGAAACCTTGCCGAAGTAGGTACTTCGCTGTCGCTAAAGTGCCGGTATTTTAGGCGAGTCTGGTACCGAGGTCTTTCTTTTATTAGTTTGAATGATGAAACGAGCAGATCGCTCGCCTAACGGTAAAGGCTACGTCTGCTCATAAATAGACGAAACATCATACAGAACTTTGAATTATAAAGCACTGTATTCCACTGGACTGCGTTTGTCATCCCGAGACATAACACACTGCTGTAGAAATAGATAAAGCTGTAGAACCAACCCAAACGGCCTCTCGCATACGAGGGACTTACCAACTCATAAATGGCGGTATTTTAAGCGCCCAGTTGACATTCTCTTTCTTCCACCTGCCCTCAAACCACTCAACATCAACGCAACGGCTTTTAACACATGTTACAGAAAGATTTGCCTTGTAGTTTTTACAACTGGCCACTTGCCTGACGTTAATCCCTCTAGGGAGAAAACAGTCATACCCGAAACAAATATTTGTGGATCACACAAACATTTTTTTTTAATGCTAGCTCGGCAAAGTGACTACGCTACACCTGATGGTAAGTGCAGCGCAATCCAAGAATACTGTCGACCAACGACAGACGATGTGTCTATCGGAGGTCGGCAATATTATGCCGGCCTGCCTAATTGCTTCTTCACACTCCGTTTAAAGGACCCCATATTATGGGAAGGAGGGAACACGTGCTCTGGCAAACTATTCCACAGCTTGATGGTACGGCAGAAGTAAGATTTTGCGAACTTTTATCTAGTTATGGGAATCTAAGCCTCTCGCTTCACAGATGGCTACTCGCCTATTGCGCCACGTAAACTGTCGGCCCAATTGACATTAATTGGACTTTAACAAGACCTCTTCTATGTTCCCTAAAAGTATGGTCATACAAAATATTTTTTAAGATTCTCAAACTCCCCCTTAAAATCCGAAGAGCACCCAACAAGTTTCCGGCAAACTTTTTCGGGCCACTGCAAAAGGGCCCCACAATAGACATAATTCACTAGATAATAAGAACAATAAAAGCTTGGGTTTGTTCTGTACACAAACTTTATTTTAAAGGGAATATTTCATCAGTTTCGTGATGCAACGTTGACGAGAGGGGCGGTGACCGCTATATTAAAATCTTAACTTGTTAAATATAAATACTGCTTACACTACAGCAACAGCCATTTGTACATTTTGTTACTCTTGAACGAAGATAAAATGTGTTCTCCTTTATTTTGTTAACAGCTATTTATTTCTGTTATTTGAGACAGCCCATATTTAAACTGTTTGGTACGTCAATTTTGGTACCAATTGTTTCTGCGCCTTCTAATTGCTGGTTGTTACTTATGAGTACCTCTACCTATGACTACTTTATCTGTATTACATACACATATACATACATACGCAGTCACGCCTGTAATCCCCGAAGGGGTAGGCAGAGCTGTAACCAGTACACCCACACTTTGCCGAGCGTTTCTACGTCCAATGATGTGATGGGGGGCGAGCCTATCGCCAAACCGGGCATGATTCCAGACTCCGGGCTAATACTGAGCATTTCGTAATAGAAAAATCCAATATCACTATTACCCGATCCAGGGATCGAACCCGAGACCTCAGCGTCAGGCTCAGTTGTAACGCATACGCATTACAACTGCGCCACCGAGGCAGTCATCCGTCATTTATCTGTATATATTTTTTTATTAGCTTGAGTGACTGAACGTGCAGGTTCCTCGCCTTATAGTAAGCGCCACGCCTGCCCATAAATAGAACTTTTAATTACAAAGCACTGCATGGCATTGGAATGCGCCCGTCTCCCCGAGATATACGATGTTTAGTTTCATAATGCCCAGTAATTTCACTGGCTTCAATGTCCTCCAAACCGGAACACAACAATAGGTGCTTACAGACTGAGGCTTGGTAGCAGAAATAGACAATGTGGTGGTACCAACCCAGACGGTCACATTTATTTCTAACCAGAAGCGGGTATAAATTTCGTGTTTCTTACTTTAAAAATTACGGACTTCCATACATCCGGTCATCACTTATTTTACCCCCTTAAGGGTGAAATTTCCAATAATCCAGTCAGAACAAGTAATTATACAACGTGACACAGGAAGGTGTGGTCAAATTTAAGCAATGCATAGTGTACGATATAAGTATTTGAGACCTCGTAGTTCCAAACCCGATTGCATTTCTAGGACATAATTAAAACATTTTTTTTTATCGAATGTGTTACATGTCGATATTCGACTTGCAACTTTGGACAATACTAAATGATAAACAGCTGAGATTTTGTCTCACTCCAGCATTGTTTATAGTAGTAGAGCCACCCTGTAGATAGTTTTGTCTACAGCATAAATGGGTCGGCTCGCCCGGGTCGTTACCACTGTCTCACAGAAAACGGACGTAAAGTGGCAGCTTCCTGCTGCGTTTCGTACGGTGAGTGAGATATCTGGAGGCCCAAATCCCGATCCCTTAATTATCCTTTTCCTTTAAGGTCGGCAACGCAACCATGACTCTTTGGTATTGTGGGCGTACATGGGCGGTGGAGATCACTTACCATCAGGTGACCCACTTGCTCATTTGCCGGCCTATGCAATAAAAAAAAACTCGCTCACGCACTTCGCTAAATTAACAATTTGTAAGGATGTGATCGATAAGAAACGAGTGATTAAAATTAACGTGAAACTTTACGATGTCTAGATTTTCATAAGGTCCGTTAACTAATAACTCAATGTCACGTGTATGTAACGATCCCGAAAGATAGCCACACCTTTCTGTAGCACGTTGTATATATATATACATTAACATATATATTTAACTAACTTTTATTCGCGGCCCCGCCCGCGTGAATGTCTTTGTCCGGAACAAATCCCGTCCCTTTATAGCATTTCAACCTCTAAGGAGTTGTTTTCCGGGAAATCGGTGCTTATTTGGTTTTAGAAGCACATTTACGAAGTTTGAAGCTGAAATGTCTATTAAATATTATTTTCCACTCATACCTCTTTAGAGGTTGAATTTCGTAATATTCTTCCTTATTTCTTATATACATCATATACCTTTAATAAATAGATATTTCAGAGACTGGATGGTAATTTTTTTGAAAGACTGTTTACTCTATTATCAAATTCCTGCGGAATATTGTAAGGTTAAAATCCTATCTTTAAAAAAATACGCCAAATAAAAGCTTACTGCGTAAAATTACCACTGGTTTTTTCTTATCAGATATAAAACGTCTTATTTTAGTAGCGAGAACAATACTTTATGCCTTTTGGACACCGAAAAAATGAGTTTGTAGACGTTAAATCGCTCTATTATTACAACGTAAACGAGGTCTAAGGTGTTAGTAAAGAGTTTAAGAGGTTTCCCAAATGAAACTCATTTAAATCTTACAAGTAATGAAAATAATGTTTTTTAAAATGTTATTCAAAGTTGTTTACAACAAGATGCATACTCACGCCTGATTTCTGAAAGGCTGACCAATGTTAAATTAACTAATTAACTGTCAATTCTCATATTCAGTCAAAATTGAGTTGCTAGAAGCGTGGTCGAGACTTTTGATTTAACACACATGTTAGATAGCTTTCAAATTAATATGAAAAATCGTATGTCAAACGCTATTATAGTGGCATCCATAGAAATAAGATGTGACGTCAGATATTATAAAATTTTAATAAATAACGTTTCAGCAAATCAAATTGATTTGACAGCGGTGTCAAAATCAACTACATGAATGTTCATTTGATCTGCCTTTCAGAAACCGAGTGTAAGATTAGAAATTTATTTACCACTTTATAACCTACGTATTTTTACAAAATAAGTATTAAAATGTTTATATAAGTGTAAACTTTCATGTAGCATAATATAAAGTGTGTGTATTTTGTAGAGTACAAGTATTTTATCCCCCCCAATACAAAATCCGATTGCATTGCTAGGACATAATTATAGAATTTTCTTTTTTATCGAATGAGTAACATATCGATATCGACTTTGAATTTTGGACAGCACTAAATTATAAACAGTGATAATTCAGAGCTCCTTTCAATTAATTATTTTATAATGAAAAAACATTGAATAGTTGTCTAATGTCAATATTTATTTGACGCAGTCAGATCGCCAATTTCTGATTTTATGATATTCGTATTTTAATACTTGACATTGGCGAAATCACCGAAAATCGATGGGGCCATAATCTAAAATTAGAATAGAATGTATGATTACGAGTTCAAAAAATATGATGTATGACTAAAAACAACTACCTATTAAGTATTACTATTTTGTGTTGGTGCAACTGATAACAGAGGCTCATCGACTGTATTAAGCCAAATTCATAGATGGAAGACCCGAGTATGAAGTTTTTAAAATGCTTCTAGAGGATGGTGCCTATATCGTCTTCAGCACACAGACTTTCAGGTGTTAATTTGTGTTTAAATTACAAGTTACGTACGTATGTATGTCCGTAGAATTACGTACATCTTATTCAAGTTTATTAAAAAGTGAGTGTCGTTCATAATAATTAATAGTGATGTCATCAATCTTATCGATCTTAATAAACGGGTGATTAAAAGTTAACGTGAAATTTTGGGACGTCTTGGTTTTGAAGAGATCCGGTACATAAATACGAATTATAAGGTGTATGTAATGACCCTAAAATATGACCCCACCTTTCTGTAACACGTTGTATATACTGTTTGTTTCCTGACCATAATTCTTCTGGAGTTGAGGGATATTCATGGTCGGTGGAAATCACTTTTTTATATTAGTTTGATTGACGGAACGAGCAGGTCGCTCACATGATGGTAAGCGCAACGCCTGTCCATAAACAGAAGCAACACCACGGTGACTTTTGAATTACAAAACACTACATGACATTGGACTGCGCTTGTCCACCCACAGACAATGTGTAAGTCTCAAAAAGCCCGGTAATTTCACTGTCTTCATACGAGGAACCTACTATCTAGTCGACCTTAGTAGGTTAAGAATATGAGGTGACTCAATACTAACTTAATAACTTGCCTACTGACTTTGTTCAACAAATCACGCCGTCTAACATAAAACTTAAACTAAAATCCTTATTTCGTGAACAATCCTGAGTAAGTTTGACAGCCTCCGTGGCTCAATGGGCGAGTGGCCGGCTGTGATGCGGGAAGCCGCGGGTTCGATTCCCGTACCGAGGTAAATGTTTGTGCGATACACAAATATCTGTTTCTGGTCTGGGTGTTGTGGGACCGTGGGTCCGTCGTGGTTCCTGATACTCACTACACGGGTTCACCTATTGTGGGGTAGGGACTATCTGTGTGACTGTTGGGTGTATTTTTTTTTATTTTCTATTAAGTGTACTGATGCAAATTTGTATCAGCACTAATATAAACCTTAGTGGTTTCATAGATGCTGTAAATTTATTTGTATTACTCATGCGGGAAAAGTAGTATCTTGACGCTCGCTGTTACGTTTGAAAAAGAACCGTTTGCCCATTTTAAAATTACGCGTGAGTTTTTTCATAAATAAAACTGTTATTTGAGTGCGACAAGTTTACTTGTCGCACGTAAATTATTCTTGGCACACGCAAATTTAGATAAAATTGCTAAAATTAAAAAAATAATAACAAAAAAAAACACAATCGACATATTAAAACTGAATTGAGGTTGACGCGTCTGACAGTTTAATTTAATAAATAAAATTGTAATTAAATTAAAATTAGTTTAAAAATGAATATAGAGTCGGAAATAATACCGGAAACTCCAGAAAGTTCGAGCGACGAATCCACACCACCTGAAATCCTGAAAAAAGCCGATGAAGTAAGAAATAATTTAGTTCCTCAAGTATCGAGACCCAAATATGAAAGTTTTTATTAATTTTTTTGAATGCTTAATTTTTCAGCTATTATTTCTGGTCCGAAAAGGCTTCGTCCTTTTAAAAAATTGAAAAAATTTATTTTTTGTTTATTAATATTAATTAATTTTTATTTATTGTTTAAAATATATTTTTTTCTTCTTTTAAAACTTTTTATTTGTTTTGACTTTTTATTTTATTGCTCGTTTGCTGGCTTCTGGCATAAAAAATCATGTCTTCAAAAATATTTTAATGACATTATTGTGTACGCGGCCAAAGAAAATTTACATTATTTAATCAGAATACACAATTATCTTTAATAATACATTTTCATCTGGCGTTTCGGCTGTTTTGAAATCTATTGCTTCTGAAACAGATAGGAACAGATTTCATTATTCGATAAAAGTTTCCCTTGTGTTGGCTTCGAACGAATTCAAGTTATAAACAGATATAAATCTAGCCCTGCCTACCTTAGGATTACCTATATTCCTTCATTTATACGGATTTAGAATACTGGAATATTTTATCGTTTGGGTATTTCTTACTTCTTTTTATGACATACGCATTCATATGCACTCACGCCTGTAATCCCCGAAGGGCTAGGCAGAGAGCGTATGTACTCGTATGTAACTATTTCTTTAAACCACGATTAATAATTTAACAGCCTAATTATGACACAAGAGGTGTTCACTAAATGGTCATAACAAATCTAATTTGAACTCGAGTACTAACTTCGCGTACAGTTAAAATGTGATAAATCAAGTGCAGCTGAGTGAGCAAGCGAACGCAGAAACCCTTTATTAGTTTGTGCTCGCCAAATTCTATTCAGAATTCCGTGGAGTTTGCTGAAGATAATATGACTGAATATATCTACAGAAGGTTTAATCAGAACAATTATTATTCGCTCTTTTACCGGATAATAAAACTGAGGAGTTTCTCAATTCCACGTATAGGCTTATATTATTTATATTTGTTTTTCTTTTATTTGTACGCATAACTTTATAGCGAGATTCTATTTTGATGATTCTATAGAGGTATATTATCTCTATAAATTATTTCTCAAAGGTGTTTTTTGTCGGAACGCCATAACTTTCATAATTCTTCATCAAATTTAATGATTCAAACACCATTTTAAAGCTTACATTTGCCGCTATAGACTTAAAACAGACAAATGTTTTAAGAATATAGGTATTGCTAAAAAAGAGATGAAATATATTTCTACTTTATTATATTGCGTAACTGGCCACTATCGGTGCGAAGTATTCTAAGCACTGTAAGTACTGTGTAAGCACTGTTGTATTCAGGTTTGAAAGGCATTAAAGACAGTGAAGTTACTGACGAAAGCAGCTCAGTGTCATACAGTGCTTTATAATTCAAAGTACTGTTTAGTGCTTCTGTTTATAGGCAGGCTAGGCGCTTACCAACAGTAAGCCTAGTTAGTACCTTCAAGTTTTAATAGATTTTTAAAACGATGAAAGTTTTCGTATTCTCTCCATACGTCAAATATTAGTAGCCACTAGTGGGAACTATGATGAATTAAAATTAATAATATGCTTAATTTTATTTCATATTAGTCTAATATGAAGTTAATTTTCAAGCGATTCTTTCTTTTATTACTGTATGAGTTACTAGTTTGACACTTCGACGGTAGTAATTTTATACGAATTCGAAAACTGTGAACGTATTTGTAACTCATACTAAGCCTACAGACGACCTGCTCGATTCGTTGTTCAATCTAATAAAAAGAAAAATCTAAATTCCCTTCGCATTCTCCTTGCACATTGAGATTAATAGATATTGAGACTGCTGTTGTGCACGTACTGCGCCTGATGGTTGTAATGAAACCGTTCCTTGTGCAAATGTGAATGAAACGCGCATCGAGCTGGCACGCTAATGCAATGCGTCTATACAGCCAGCAAAATATTTCTAATTAACTTGCCGTTCTTAGAGCTAGTTCATTAAACGCCTGTCTCATCAAGTCGTGAGTATCTACTCATTAAATAAATACGCACTCACGCCTATAATACCCGAAGGGGTAGGCAGAGATGTAAGCGGTACACCCACATTTCGCCGAGCGTATCTCCATCCCATGATGTGATAAGGGACGAGCTTATCGCCATACCGGGCAGAATTCCAGACTCCGGGCTGATACTGAGCATTTCGTAATAGAAAAACCCAATACCACTTTTACCCGACCTAGCGATCGAACTCGAGACCTCAGCGTCAGCCTCAGTCGTAACGCGTACGCATTACAACTGCGCCACCTAAAATATAACATGTTAAAAGAAAGATATTTACTTTAAGCTTAATTTACGTTTTTCTGTAATAACCACACATGACTACGCCAAGTGGGAACCGAGTTGGATGGATTAACCTCCTTTATCAAAAAAGGAGGAGGTTCTCAATATATATATTTTTTCATTCGAAAGAATATACTCAAAGTTGGTCCCATTTTAATTTTAAGAAGAAATCGTTATTTATTGTTTCACTAACAATAGTAAAATAAACAATATTAACAAAAATAAAACTGACTTCAAAAACTAAAATGCTAAAAAAGAAATAATTTTGAGAATATCTATAATTAATTGGCCAGTTACATTACAATAGCACCGACTCAAGTGTTTATTTTTTGTAGCTTTTTTGAGTCGATTTTATTTTTGGTTAAACAGTTATTAATGTTAAAAAGCTTTTATGACCAGGGATTGTTAACTTGCGCTCTGTTCAGAGCGATCTCCTTCTCAGCTGCTAGCTGAGACCCCGGTGTTATTATTTTAAATTAGTTTTTGCTCGCGACTCCACAAGCGCTATCGTTTCTGAAATAAAAATGATAGTCCACCGACCATGACCTGAATTAGAACATAGGCACACAGTGTGTATGCCAAACATCCAAAGCCGTTCAGATGTTAAGGCGTGACTGACTAACAAGCATCTATATTCACAAACTCACTTCAACATCAAACTTTCATATTTATAATAGTAGAAGGAAGTAAGATTAGCGTAGTTTTCTAGGACTATATTGATAATATTCCTCGAGTAACAAATAAGAGCAACTACAATTATAAGTGGTAGTCACCCTGAGAACTACGAGACACATTCGGTCTCACAAATATTTGTCTCGGTGCGGGGATCGAACCCATGGCCTCACGTTTCACAGTCAGCTATTCGCCCACTGCGCAAAGGAGGCTGTCTAACAGCTACGTTGTTTTGTAGACCTTACTGAGTTATTTGAGTCACGCAGGCGAAACGCTTGTCCGAACCAACTTACATTTGCTTTTGATTTCGCTAACGGCTGAATCACGAGTCATTTCTAAACACCTATCAGTTTTAACGTTTCATTTCCGTTATGGTTATGGAATAAAGTTAACCAATTATCCAGAATTGGTGTTGGCGAGCTCATTTTATTATGGATTAGGGATTAAGAAGAAAGCTACCGTACCGAACGTACAAAATTAGTTATTTACTTTTGCACGCGGATCCGTATTGTGAATCGCTATTCCGGTATAAAAAGACTGTCATAATCCATGTCATAATCTACCTGTGTAAACTTCATCCAAATCAGTTCAGCCGTTATAGCATTATTGATAATCACACATCCAAATTGAAACTTTCACATTCATTATATTATTAGGATTACCAGATAGAAAGGCAGAGCAGCTTCCGTGATGCAGCGAGCGTGTAACCGGCTGTGAAGCAAAAGGCCATGGGTTTGATTCCCGCACCGAGACGAATGTTTGTGTGAATGGTATTTGTTTCGGGTCTAGGTGTTTTCTATAGGTCAGGCAGGCGGCCGATCGTAAAGACTACAAAAAAATCTTCTGTAACATATGTTCAAACAAAAAAGCATGTTGTGCTGACCCTACAGCGAGTGGGATAAGGACAGGTAGAAAAAGAAGAACAAAGTAGCATCGTAGAAAATAGGATAATAGGATTGATGTTGTCAATTTTATTATTGATTTTATGAGTGGTAGAGCCACGCTGTAGACACTTTTGTCTACAGCATGAATAAGCCGGCTCGTCCGGGTTGTTACCACTGTCCCACATAAAACCGACATAAAGTAGCAGCTTGCTGCTGCGTTTCGTACGGTGAGAGATATCCGGAGGCCCAAATACCCCTCCCCTTCCGAATCCCTTAATTATCCCTTTCCTTTAAGGTTGGCAACGCGCCCATATTTTTTTTGTATTGTGGGCGTACATGGGCCGTGGAGATCGCATACCATCAGGTGACCCACTTGCTCGTTTGCCGGCCTATGCTATTAAAAAAATGGATATTATGGTGGGGATATAGAACAAACCGGTTGATTACAGAATTATTTACTCGTAGTTCAAACATAAACAATCTCATTGGTCTAGTGGCAGCGTATATAAACTGAGAAACTGATGAGGTCCTGGCTTCAAATCCCTGGTCGCACAATTACAATTGTCTTCTTTATCCTAACACGGCAAATTCACTACTCACTTGGACCTGATATTAAATACAGTGCATTCCAAGCATAAGTACACAAGTTGCGCTTGATTGGAATTTGGACCCAGGCTCGCCACCTATCACGTCATGGGACTGAAATAAGCTCAGCGAGATGTGGACAAAATTGCATATCTGCCTACTTCTTCGGAGGTATAGGACTGACCCATGTAAGTGTAAGTCAAATACATAAACCCGATAACTACATAAATAAATATAAGTAACAAAATTTTAAGGAGACACATTTAAAATCGCTGACTTTAAGGACCGTGCAATAAATCGTAAAAGAAGGATGTTAGTAAAAATACATAGGAGTTGCTGGCTACGACAAACAGATGGCGGGACGAGCGGCCGACGACAAAACGAAGATTTACTCGTCTGTGGGTATCTACATCTTTTAAAGGAACAAGAAAAGATGTGGAGACGTCGGAAATTGTTGGTGGTTTTTTTATGCTATGGTATTGGAATTTACATGCTATTGCTGTACATTAAAGTCGGTTTTATTTTTACACGTTATAATTATTATATATCATAGGCCGGTAAATGAGCAAATGGGTCACCTGATTGTAAGTGATCTCCACCGCCAATGTACGCACACAATACCAAAATAATCATAGGCGCATTACTGATCTTAAAGGAAAGGGATAATTAAGGGATTGAGAAGGGGAGAGAATTGGGCTCCCGGGTCAAACGCTGCAGCAAGGTGCTACTTTACGCCGTTTTTCTGTGAGACAGTGGTAATGACCCGGACGAGCCGACCCATTTCTATTCAAAACTGTCTACAGCGTGGATCTACCACTCAAATTCTTTCTCTACTTTTATTCTACTAAAAGTTTCTATAGAGGGGTTAAAATTTGTCAAGTGTTGGAAATATTTCTCTGTGTTCCTATAAAAGGAACAATTTCAACTTTAAAGAGTAATTTGTAACAAAAAGCTTGTCGTTCCTTTTAACTGCGTTATCACAAGCGATACCACCCCTCCGAGGCGCAGTGGGCGAGTAGCTAGCTGTGAAGCAAGAGGCCGCGGGTCCGATTCCTGCACCGAGACAAATGTTTATGCGATACATAAATGTTTTCTCCCCTGAAGGGTTGACGCCAGGCAGGCGGTCGATCGTTAAAACTACAAGCCGAATCTTTCTGTAACATGTGTTAAAAGCATTGCACCGACCCCACTGCGAGTGGGATAAGGGCAGGTGGAAGAAGATTGTCAGACGGATCATTCATGACAGAAATATTATTATTTGTGACTTTCTAAAGTAAATTTTGACGTGAATACGTCTTCAAAATTGCTTCCATAGTAGGAGGCAATTCTAAAAACGAATCATAACAAAATCGGGGGATATAGTCTGGTGTTGCAGCTACATATCTATCATCTCCATCCAAAATTTAATTACGCCACCATTCGTGCTACGCTACGTGAGGACTTTGACACATCGCGTGCGGTGGAGGGGGAAGCGCCGCCATTTTGAGGTAATTTTGCTGCGTTTCGAGATTTCCATTCAGTATAACTTTTGACTCGGAGTAGCTACGACGTTCGTCTAAGTTTCAATCGGCAGTTCTTGTCAAAATCTATCGATTGCATATATAAAACATTTTAAGAAAGGTTACAGTGCATATATATGGTGTTAAAATAAAATATTTTATAAAGGAAAAATTACCCGTTACACACGGCCTTGTCCATGACACAGCCACTCCCCATTTTTGAAGTCTGTTTTTAATCTTATTCTGACATTATGAGACACATCTTAAAACCAGCCTACGTTTTATATGATGTCCAATAAACTTTATAAAACCAATAAACTATTTAGCATCCGTATGCGTAAAGTGGAATTGATCTGTGCGGTACCAAATGCTATAGATAGGCACCGTACCTCCCTAACACAGTCAATAGAATGGAATCAGTTCATAATGTTCTTTTAGATTCCGTTCCAAAACATTGTACATTATTTGATTCTTTTATTTTCTTTGTGATTATTCTTTGAATATGTATTTTCATAATACACTTGGCTTTATGTTCGGGTCGTCTTCTGGTCACCTTAATATAATGTTATATTTTGTTATAATATTATTACTGACTGCCTCGGTGGCGCAGTTATAATGTACGCGTTACGATTAAGCCAACGCTGAGGTCTCGGGTTCGATCCCCGGGTCGGGTAAAGTGATATTGGGTTTTTCTATTACGAAATGCTTAGTATCAGCCCGGAGTCTGGAATTTGTGCCCGGTATGGCGATAGGCTCGCCCCCTATCACATTATGGGACGGAGATACGCTCGGCGAAATGTGGGTGTACTAGTTACACCTCTGCCTACCCCTTTGGGGATTACAGGCGTGAGTGCGTATGTAATATTTTAAAGTGGTAGCCACGCTGTAGACAGTATTTTCAACAATATGAATGGGCCGGCTCCACCGGGATGTTACCACTGTCGTAACAGAAAACCGACATAAAGTAGCGGCTTACTGCGGTGAGTGAGATATCCGGAGGTCCAAATCCTCCACCTCTTCTCAATCCCTTAATTATTCCTAACCTTTAAGGTCGGCATAGCTTCCATAACAACTTATGTATCGGGATGACGAACACAAGTCAGTGCAATGCAGTGATTTATAATTTTATTCAAACTTTTGTGTTGTTGCTTCTGTTTATGGGCAGGCGTGGCGCTTACCATCAAGCGAGCGACCTGCTCGTCTCGTCATTCAAGCTAATAAAAACACATTCTATCTCTTTTTCACACATACATACACAGACACCTAAACATGCACCCATGCACTCACACACACCTCTGTTTTGTCGGGGATTAAAGGGTCAAACTTATATCACCCCTCTTTTTTAAAAAAGCACGATCGGTTAACTTGCGTATAAAATGTTACTCCCAAGTTTCTCTCAGATAATGGATAACGATTTTTCAAGCGATTTAAGCGGTGTATAATGTCGCAGAATAGAACCTAACAAAACGTGGTATTTTCTTAAAGGTAACCTCAGTAACTTTTACTTTACTATCCACCCGTGAGATATTTAGAAAATATTTATGCTAATAGTAAATTAGACTAACTTATCCCTAGCTTTATGTAGATTTCAAAAGTTTTAACTTGAATATCTAGATGAGAAGGTCGCTCGCCCGATGGTAAGCGCCACGCCTGCCCATAAACAGAAAGAACACCACACAGAACTTTTAATTACAACGCACTGCCTGGCACTGGACTGTGCTCGTCACTCCGAGACGTAAGATGTTAAGTCTCATAATACCCAGTAATTTCACTGGCTTCAGTGTCCCTCAAACCGAAACACACACTGCTGTTTGGCGGCAGAAATAGACAACGCGGTGGTGCCCAACTAAACGTAACTACTAACTACCACCTAAAAAAAGTAACACGCATTCATGCATATGCCCGTAAAGAGGTAGACAGAAATAGGCTATCGCTGCTTGCCAACTGACTTAAAAAGAGCTAAATTATAAAAAACTAACTTAAAACTGACCCCTTTTTCTTTAAATAAAAAGGTAAAAAACTGTGTTATTTTTAAGTCAAATTATTATAACTACTTTTTTAAATGGACGAACATAGTAGTTTTGTCTATTTATGATCCGTTTTGGCTTTCGGGACCTTTATTTTCGTTTACATAATTCGGAAAATAATAGTTATTACGCTTGTATATATTTCACGATAATATAATATTATTAATGTTTATTTGGGTATGAGTAAACTACATCTATTTGGGATATCTTTATATATATATATAATTCTACTGTACATGTGTATGTGACTGAACTCCTCCTAAACGTCTCGACCGATTTGAATGTTTTTTTTGTATGCGTTTGGGTGGCGCCCTGGATGGTTTAGATTCACAATTGGACCCGGTAGGTACAGGACAGGCAGGCAGGTACAGGACAGCTAGTATATTATAGATGTTTTCTTGTTTTTTTAATTACTAACCTTTGCTCGCGGCTGTTTTCGTGTGAACGGCCTATTCCGAGGAAAGTAGGCTATATCCTAATTCAGGTCATAGTCTACCTGGCTGCCAAATTACTTCAAAACCATTCAGACCTCAAGCACGATTCATTGACAATTATCTTCAAAAAATCTTTCACACTTGGACATAAATAGAAGCAACACCACAAAGAATTTTGGATTACAAAGCACTGCATGCGCTCGCACTCGCTCTCGTCGCCCCAAGATATTAAATTTTGAGTGTAGACAGATTTGTCCACAGCATGAATGGGCCGGCTCGTCCGGGTCTTTACCACTGTCTCACAGGAAACCGGCGTAAAGTGGCGGCTTGCTGCTGCGTTTCGTGCTGTGAGTGGGATATCCGGAGGACCAGATCCCCCTCCCCTTCCCAATCCTTTAATTATCCCTTTCATTTAAGGTCGGCAACGCGCCCATGATCCTTTTAGTTTGTGGGCGTACATGGGCGATGGAAATCAATTCCCATCAGGTGACCAACTTGCTAGTTTGCCGGCCTATGATAAAAAAAAAATAAGTCTCATAATGCTTCAATTTCCTTCAAACCCAAACTTCTCACATACGAGTGAGACCAATACCAACTAATAAAGCAATATTTAAATTTTATTGTAAATCGTAAAATATGTTAACCGATGCAAAAAGGAGGTTCGCAATTGGACTCGTATATTTATTCTCCCGTTTGAAAAAATTGCCTCCTTGGTCTATTGACAGCATATTTATATGAGCTAAATTGCATTTAGCTTTATTGCTTTTATACTTTTCTAGCTCTCCGTCCCGGTTTTGCCGCATATTTCTGCCCTGCTCCCATGAGTCATGGCGTGATATACATATAAACCTTCCGGAATAAATTCTCTAAATGATAGTGAAAACGGCATCTAAATCCGTTGATTAGATAAGCAGAAATAAGCGGACAAACAGACAGATAGCGACTTTGTTTTATACTATCTATTTATCATGCTTCATTGAACCTTTATTTGCTAACCGTACATTACCTATTCATCCAATAATCCTCAATGTATAAACCTGGATGTTTCTGTAACTTTTTATCGGAGGTCGGAAACACCTGCGGCGTGAACAGGACGCGAGAGAGACGGGTGTAGCGGAGGGACAAGAGGCACGGAGGGGACGTGTCACTTCCGATGTTTACCCGCTGCCCCTACAGGAGTGACGTAGGGTGTCTTTGTTATCAGGGATGGAATTGCGCATTTTATATGCGTCTTCATAACTTTACTCGGATTTTGTCACGTCGCGTCGGTGGAAAATTTTAAAATGCGGGATGAAATTCGTGCGGTACTTTTTTTTATTATTTCCAACCGTGTTAATTATAATTTTATGTTTAAATATATGTTTACTACCTGTCAGCTTTTGTCAATATAGTTTGATGGTAGGTATCTCTTATGCGATAGACCGACTGGGTTACCAGCACTTTGTCTATTTCTGCCGCCAAGCAGCAGAGTGCCAGCAGTGTTGCGTTTGAGTTTAATAATATTGAAGTCAGTGCCACTGGACATTGAGACTTAACATCTTATGTCTGTCTGAAATTTGGTTCCCGTTGCGGGTTGTGGGGTCAGACGGCGAGTCAAACCATATAATACCAAATACCATCAAATCTATGGTACGAGAAGACGGACATTGGTATAACACCAGGCAGAAAGAAATAAACTTGGTAATCGCTATAAAATTAAATTGAAGCTGAGTATACTAATATCGTTGCTTAGCTAACAATACCGCATAACTTGAAAATTGGCCATGTGATATTGTCATTGGATAAATTGTTTTTGGCGCATATCCAATAAATTTACACAAAAATTTAAATTAACCATGCTTAAGCACGTTGTTCTAATAGTTCTGTCACCGCGCAACTCATTGGTTACATCACACATGTTCATAAAAAATATTCAGTTTTTTGTCTCTTCTGAAAACTAAGCCAATTTAACTTGGCGACTGTATCCACCATTACTAAGACATCATGGCGACACTCGCAGACGCCTTAATAAAGTATATTTTTTCCGCGTACGACATTATGAATTGTCACCATTTTGTGGTAGAGCCACGCTGTAGACAATTTTGTCTACAGCATGAATGGGCCGGCTCGTCCGGGTCGTTACCACTGTCTCACAGAAAACCGGCGTAAAGTAGCAGCTTGCTGCTGCGTTTCGTTCGGTGAGTGAGATAGCCGGAGGCCCAAATCCCCCTCCCCTTCCCAATCCCTTATTATCCCTTTCCTTTAAGGTCGGCAACGCGCCCATAATTCTTTTGTATTGTGGGCGTACATGGGCGGTGGAGATCGCTTACCATCAGGTGACCCAATTGCTCGTTTGCCAGCCTATACAAAAAAAAAAAACCTAGTACTCGCGTACTTTTGTTCCACTATTGTTTGAGCTACTTCTGTAGAGCTACTAAAATCTACCCCCCCCCCCCCCCCAATTTGTCAGACCGCGAAACACAGCATAAGTTACGTGGTGAACCAGGTTAACACTTTTGCTAACCAGTTGACTATTATTTTATTATGTATATCGCGTGCCTGTAATCATGAGGTAAATAAAATTTTTGTTGTTGTTTTCGGTGGAAAAACGAAATATATTTTTTTAACCGGTGTCGTGGGTATCAGGAACTACGAGGGACTTGCCACATGACACACCACAGCACCCAGACCCGAAACGAATAATTGTGGGATCACACAAACATTTGTCTCTGTGCGGGAATCGAACCCACGGCCTCTCGCTTCGCAGCCGGCTACTCGCCCGCTGCGCCACGGAGGCTGTCGAGCAACTAGAAGTAACATCAAACAGAACCTTGAATTACAAATCACTATTTGTAAGTATTCCATTGGGCACCCACAAGCTACAAAGCTTATTCGAAGCCCACAACTAGTCCTAAAAATAATTTGATTGATATCTTTAGGCCATGGTTTTAATTTAGATAAGTGCTTATCTTCACTGAGTTAAATCTGGCTTACTTTCGTCGCTCGGTATCTCCTTGTTAATCTATTTGGGGGATAAAATCTGTAAATATCCCCTGTTTCTTACTCTCCCCATTTCATTACGGCAATGATAAAGGAATAAATTAAGTCTGTTTAGGGAAACGGTACACGTCCGGCCATGGGCGTAGTTACGGTGGGGCAAAGTGGGGCGCTTGCAAAATTACCACGCCTAATTCGAAATAGCGTTGCTAGGTGTGTGAGGAAATAAAACATTGTTTCCGCTCCGTTTTATTTACTCTCCTTGGCTTTGCCGCCCTTGAAGTAAGTCTTGCTCCACTCTGAAGCAATTCCAGGCTTCACCCTTGCGGCTGGCAATAGTGGCTTACCAATATCATAGGCCCAAAGCTACAAGCTGATTAACGGACGGATTAAACGGATTATTGCCTCAATGAAGAAACTTTGCTTCCGTTGTGTGTTTTGGGGATAATGCCTGGCAGAAAGATGGGCTGAAATGACTATCGGGACATTGAATGTCGAGCCCACATCCCACATGTTAGTAACCTTGTGTGCCAGATCTAGATACATAGATACATACATACGCACTCACGCCTGTAATCCCCGAAGAGATTGAGAATCTCTGGAGGTGTTGGTCGAGGCCTTTTTGTATCAACATTAGCAGTTTTTTTTCAAAATATTTTCTCATTATTTTATTTATTATTATGGGTGGTGCATTTCTCTTGTCCAACATTGTACACCGTCGGCTAGGGCCTAGGGCGGTATATTTCAACCACCTCGCAGTCCTGAAGCTTCTCCGCTAATTTATGTTCAATTCGGATACATTTTATTACTACTTGTGTATTAGTTGAATCCCTTTATCGAATGGAATCAAAGTAACCGGTTTACTAATTACACGGTAGAACTGCAATTATTAACTGTACCACTATACTGCTTTTTAGGGTTCCATAGCTAAGACTGCCTAGGTGGCGCAGTTGTAATGCGTAGGTACGCGTTGCGTCTGAGCCTGGCGCTGAGGTCTCGGGTTCGATCCCCGGGTCGGGTAAAAGTGGACGGAGATGCGCTCGGCGAAGTGTGGGTGTGCTGATTACACCTTTGCCTACCCCTTCGAGGATTGCGAGGGTGAGTGCGTATGTATGTATGTATGGAACCTTTATAATTTCGTCATGTTAGTCTGTCGGTGCGAATGTCACAGCTTGGGGTTCGTTTCGAACTAGCGACTTTATCCGCAATAAAAAATATTATTATTTGGGAATTCAAGTAGGAGTTTTGGCGGGAATTTTAATACTTAGTGAAATAAAAAGAAAGAAATTGACAGTGATGAGCAGTGTATTGAAAATTTATTTAAATAATAGAATTTAAGTAATTTCTGACCAGGCGTATTGAATTGTTTATGAAGCATACATAGTATTGGAAAGAATTGACTCCAAAACTCTAACAAGACCTTGAAATCAGCCACACCGAGATTTCATCGAACTTGTGATAATGCGAAGCCATAATTAAACAAAAATAACTCTCATGTATGCAGGTTTCTTCACGATTTCCTACCGCGATACAACACTCTGTCATACCAGTAATACTAAATAGTGTAATGCAGTGCCATGCTTTTTTATAGCTGGCGTTAATGCCAGGATCCGACGTCTCGTGTACCTACCTAACGTAGATTTGACGGTAATTGGTATTATTTGGGGCCGTATAATGCCGTGCAATACCTTGTACTTCAAAGTTCTGAATGGGCATGTAGAGGAACTGGTTATAAATGTTCCTCTAGCGAAGGGGAGATCTTCAGTCAGGCGGATGTTGTACCTGACCGGCCGCGGCCCCTCCAATGCTTGATGTTCGGAACTTGTATATATACTAACCGTCGCGCAAATTTTGCTAGCGCGATGCAGGATCGGTTAATGTTGTATTGTGCGGTGCGCGCTGTGTACCGCCACAGGCAGGTGTCGTGTTAGTAGGTGAGCGATCAGCTCGTCTCGTCTTACAGGCAAAAAAATTGGCAGTTGTCAGCCGATAGAAGTGAAAAATTAGAACTTTTAGTATTAAAATTTGAAATTTCATAATGTTTGAATTAAAATTATCAACATCAATCTGGTTTTCACATCTATTAAGACTCCGAGCAACAATTATATGCATGTTTATATGTTTTTTAGTACTCACTATTGTACTGCACCATGATTCTACAATAATAATCAAAAAAACACTATTTCAACAATGCACAGTATATACACATTGAACTTTTCACTAAATCCATTCAATTTCACTTATAAGATATACACAGCACTAATGTTGCATAATATGTCAGCTGTATAGCTACAGATGTACTGCTATAAGCATGTCGGTGACGCTACCAAGAAGATTTTCCCCTACCAAAAAGTGCCCAACGCGGCTTCACTTCAAAAACTAACTGGGTAAGTACCTACCTAAACCATTGTTTCATCGGATTACCTAAGAATTGTTCCAACTCGTTTGAATTCTTTAGGGATATGTTAGACGCCAATTCCGATGTAATGAATGCTTACAGTAACGGAAAACTGATTTGTGCTTGACGTCACGATGTCGAAGACAATGAATAGGAACTAAAGGACGAAAACAATAAAGATGAGCCTTGATAGCCAAAACTGTTAAAAGCCTCAAATTAAAAATCTGTTAGTTATACTTTTTCATGGCATAAGCCGGTAAACGGGAAAAGGGGTCATCTGATGACAATTGATCCGCCCATGACCACCCACAATAACAGAAGAATCATGGGCATCTTTTTAACACAACTTGTTACCGAATAAGGTTGATAGTTTTTACGCCCGGCCGCCTGCCTGACGTCAACCCATCTGGGGTAAACCTGATCTTGATGGATAAATCATTTACGGATACCTCAAATATTTATGGATCACACGAATATTTTGTCTCGGTGCGGGAATCGAACCCGCGGCCTCACGCTTCAAAACCGGCCACTCATCCACTGCGTCAAGAAAGCTACAACTTATATTTACGTAAAGAAATAGATATGACTGCCTCGGTGACGCAGTTTTAATGCATACGCGTTACAATTGAGGCTAACGCTGAGGTCTCGGGTTCGATCCCCGGTTCGGGTAAAGTGGTATTGGGTTTTTCTATTACTAAATGCTCAGTATCAGCCCGGAGTCTGGAATTTGTGCCCGGTATGGCGATAGGCTCGCCCCCTATCACATCATGGGACAGAGATACGCTCGGCGAAATGTGGGTGTACCTACTGGTTACACCTCTGTCTACCCCTTCGGAGATTACAGGCGTGAGTGCGTATGTATATGTAAATAGATATGTCAGGTTAATTCAGAAGTAAATCCTTGTTCCACAACAGCGAGTCTTTTCAAGTTAACTAAACTTCTCAGCGAGTCTGTACATTATTTTCATGTTGCAAGTTTCGTAAATATCCGTCTAGGAACCGCTGGGATTTTAAAAACGCATCAAGGATTTTGTATTTTTCTTCATACGGACCTGTGTACCTACTTTTAAACCCTGTTAAAAAGGAAGGGTGTTATATTGTCTGTTTTTGGCATTGTAAAGCTAAAACTTTAAGTGAATGGACTCATTATTTAACCTCCTGCTAAAAGAGGGTTGTTTTTCAACCCTTTTGTATGTCTGTCGGTGTACCTGTGACGCGATATTGTTTATTTCAAGGTTTGTTTAATCGAGATGCTCCTTAGCTATGTTTGAATCTGTTTTCGAATGGTAGTAACGTTGTAGGCGGTTTTGTCAACAGTACGAATATGTCGACCGGGTCGTTACCACAGAAAACCGACGTGAAGTAGCAACATGAAACAGCGTTTCGTGCGGTGAGTGAGATATCCAGTGGCACAAATTCCTCTCCTTGCCAATCCCTTTCCTTTAAGTTTGGCAACGCGCCCGTGATTCTTTTGGTATTGTGGACATACATAGGCGGTGGAGATAACTTACCATCAGGTGACTCACTTGCTCGTATGCTACAAACAAAAACTGTCGGGTGTATGTAACGCCCTTAAAATATGACCACACCTTTTATAAGACGTTGTATCATTCAGCGATGAAGCTGATTTAATCTTGTTCTTCCACCTATCCTTATCCCAATCGTAGTGAGGTCAGTGTTACAGACAGATTTGGCTTGTAGTTTTTACGACCGACCGCCTGCCTCACGTCAATCTCTCTGCAGAGAAAACACCCAAAACAAATATTTATGGATCACAAAAACATTTCTCTCAGTGCGGGAATCGAACCCGCGGCTCTCGCTTCACAGCGGGCTACTCGCGCGGTATGAGTTATAATAATAAAATAATACCTACTAGCTCTGTATTCTACATGTCCTATTGCTGGCCATGAGCTTCATCTACTGAATGAGAGGGGTTAGGACTTAGACCACTACGCTGGCCTAAGTCTACCAGACTTCACATACCTTTAAGATTATTCGAAATTCTTATGGAGAACATCTCAGGTATGCAGGCTTTCTCACGATGTTTCCTTCACCGTTAAAGCAAGCGATAATTAACAATGAATACACATGTAACTTAGAAAAGTCAGAGGTGCATGCTCTTGGGGCGGGTTTCGAACCTGCAACTTTCGTCTTGTCATTCTGTGCCGTATTCAACATAAGGTACAATCGGTAAACAAATTAACAGAATACATTCCATCAGATGCGAGAGCTAAACGATATTACACAACTAAAATTCAATACGATTTGGTTACGTTTGAAAAACCTTTTTCCAAATTATAAATACATACAGGGTGAATTCAGTCCGGTCCATTTATATGATACGTGTCTATTATATCGCGCCCGATTTCGACTACCTTCGGGGAATCACGAGTCCCCTTTTAATTTGGGAGAGAAATCGAAACCTCCGACCTTCGAACGGGCACGTATCTGAAACAAATCGATAGGGTCTTAACCCACCCGATCAATTTTTTTATTTAAATTTAAACAGAAAAGTAAAGTAAAAAGAGGTTGCAAATTTGTATGGGTATACAAACTTTCTTCATCCCTTTTTCTCCCGTTAGAGGTTTCGAGAGAGATTTCGAGTAGGAAATCAATATCCTTTCAAAAGTCTGAATTTCTATCCATAACTTTTTGGGCTGAGAAATGATGACTTTGCATTTTACATAAAAAGAAACTAAAGTAATTGTCCTACTTACAATCGTATGAGAGAGGCCGCTTAGGTAGGTACTCTGTATTTTTTATGTCTGCTGCCAAGCAACTGAATGTATGCAGTGCGGTTTTCCGGTTTAAATAACTTGAAGCCAGTGAAATAACTGAGAATTATGAAATTAAACACATTATGTCTCGGAGTGACGAGCGCCGTCCAATGCCATAACTCGAAGTTTAGATTGATGTCATTTCTCTCTCATCAACGCTAATAAAAAAAACAAATTTTTAACCCCCAGTTAATAATCCCAAATACACACCTGCACTCGGATTACCGATGCAATGCCGCCGAAATAACGAGTCTTTAACCTCCACGTTTCGTATTTAAAACATACTCTAAAGCTAGTTAGCATATCGAACTAGTTGGCCCGAATTTACTGTTCTACAAAATATTCGGTTAATCTTTTAGCTGGACCAAACTGAATTTTGTTCTAATCTTAGCCAACCACTATGACGTAATCATATGCGTAGGTTTATTAGGTGATAGATTTCTTGTAGAAAACTCTTGTTTTTTAAAAAGAAACGTGGCCTCGT
This sequence comes from Mimas tiliae, assembly GCA_905332985.1. Taxonomy (NCBI): domain Eukaryota; kingdom Metazoa; phylum Arthropoda; class Insecta; order Lepidoptera; family Sphingidae; genus Mimas; species Mimas tiliae. The sequence continues at coordinate 4,218,319 of HG995262.1, read as the reverse complement.
CATTTATGTTTTTTTTACCAACACAATAAAGCGGTTCTCGATTCATCTGTACATATATTTTTTATACATGTTCAATCATAAATCTGCCAAATGTAGCCCGATTTGGATAATTCTTTAATACACGAATGTCAATATATATAATATAACGATTTTACAAGGTGGTCCCTTGTATGCGAGAGGCCGTGTGTGTTGGTACCACCGCTTTGTCTATTTCTGCCGCCAAGCAGAACTAGTTAGTGTTTAAGCACTGCTGTGTTTCGGTTCGAAGGACATTAAAGCCAGTGAAATAACTGGGCATTATGAGAATTAACAACTTATGTCTCGCGGTGACGAACGCAGTCCAGTGCCATGCAGTACTTTGTAATTTAAAGTTCTGTATGATGCTTGTTTATGAGCAAGCGTGCTTACCATCAGGCGAGCGACGTGGTCGTTTCGCCATTCAAACTAATAAAAAAATATTTTCTGCTTTCACACTATTACAACTTCATCGTATAAAAATGTAGGACACAAGTTTCTTTTTGTCACACGTGTAGATTGTCCATTACGTTGCACAATAGGGTTGCCACCGTTGCACTAAAAGCTAGCCTCTGACCTCTGCAACTTGTATTACAAAGTTTTAAGCTAGTTCGCGCATTGTATTACTTTATTTACAATGTAAAAGCTTTTTAACTAGCAAAAACATCTCTAAGTAGGTAAAATAAGAGATGAAAAACTCAAACTTCAAATTTATCCACTGATTTTGATGAATCTACCAATAAACATAGTAAATTAAATATATTATCTCGTTCCATCGACCAAAAAATTGTAAATAAAAAATTATAATAATAATAAATTTAATTTTTAGCTTATTTTTTTCTAGTCGGGTTAGTTTTTAACGGGTTTTTTATACAAGAGAGTAACGAGCAAGTGGTTCAGCTGATGGCAAATGATCCCGTCGCCAATGAGTCACATATCAGATTGATTCAATGCGTTGCGGGCCTTCTAAGAAAGACAAGGCTGTTTTTTCTTTCTAAACTTTTTCAACCTGCTTGGTGTAGGCCGCCTTCAACATTTTCCATTTCTCACGGTATTGTGCTCTTTGGATCCAATCCCAACCGGCAACCTTCTTCACGTCGTCTTTCTAGAGTATTTGTGGTCTTCCTTGAGGACACTTTTTTCCTCCATGGCTTCCACTAAAGGCGACGTTTGCATGTTTCGTTCCGCGCAACATGTCCAGCCAACTTCCATTTTAGGTATGCCATTCGTTTCGTTACATCTACGACTTTGCTTTGGTCTCGAAGCCATTTGTTTGTTATGCAGTCCATCAATATCACTCCTACCAGCTTTCTCTCTACCGATAAACTGGAAGTGGCCAGTGGTAGAGAGAAAATCTAAGGATCTAAATAGTTGGATACTTTGAATTAAATTATATTACAAATGTCTAGGCAGAGGTGTAACCAGCACACCCACATTTCGCCGAGCATATCTCCGTCCCATGATGTGATAGGGGGCGAGGCTATAGCTAAACCGGGCACAATTCCAGACTCCGGGCTGATACTGAGAAATTCGTAATTAAAAACCCGATATCACTTTTACCCGACCCTGAAATCGGACCCGAGACCTCAGCGTCGAACGCATTACTACTGCGCCACCAAAGCAGTCTCGTACTAATAGATAATTTAACCCATGCGTGCACGTCTCGCTAAGGTACGGCTAACTTATTAACCACGACGTAGGACGCAACTCGATTGCAACACGTCCACTGTGTAGGTATGGAATGGAAACTGCCGCACATCCCGGTTCTTGTCTCGGTCGCACACCTCAAAACAAAAGCATACAAAGCTGTCGCGGTCTCCGGTCATAGATCTGCTGTAATAACGCGGTTTGCTGACGTATACCTCAGAATTTACCTTTGCATTCAAATTCAAATTATTTATTGAATCCATAAAAAAATATACATAATTTAGTTTTAGCCAAATTTTAACTCTACCGCCAGTTCGGAATGTTGTTTCGCTAGAGAAGAACGGACAAGAAACTCTAACATTGCTCTTTTCAAAACTGATTTACAATATTGGTACTACATTAATACAATTTAATTTGAGTTAAAGCAGCTCAGTTTATGCCGGAATATTATAACATAAAATAATGATTATTGAGCATGATCCTCATGACCACGAATAAATTAATACTCGAAGTAAAAAAGTTATAACAAAAAAAACATGCAGGGCAGTCTTTGGGAACTGCTGATAGCAGTGAAAGCTATATGTATATGAGGTATGCCGCGCCGTGCGCTACATATATGGCAATATATGTAGAGATATACTCTTTATATATCTATATATATATAAAAATCAATTGCTGTTCGTTAGTCTCGCTAAAACTCGAGAACGGCTGAACGGATTTATCTTATCTTGGTCTTGAAATGTTCGTGGAGTTCTAGGGAAGGTTTAAGGTATAATTGAAGGTATAATTGCCGGGAAAACCCTAAAAATAGCCCTTTTCTTTTTCCCATATAAACGTTTTCTAAATAAAATGTAGTCAATTTGAACTTTATTGCTATTCAATAAAGTTCATATTAAATTATAATCACTCACTGTTGTCTAAGAAATGTAGGTGTGTTCCTATGAACCGATTTCGCTAATTCTTTTTTTAGAATATTCCTTGAAGTACGAGGATGGTACTTACGAAAAATTTAAAAAATTGCCTGAAAAAGTCTAAAAACAACAGTTTTCTCGAGTTTTCTATACTCCCATACAATCGATTCGTAATAATACTTAAAAGGCAATTTGAACTTTAATACCATATCATAAAGTTTAAGTGTTAGTGGAGAGTTTCCGGGAAGGCAAAACAATTGAGTGACTTTAGTATCGTATATATCGTATCGGGAAACGGGTTAAAATATATTTTGTATTATAGATGGACAAGTTCGTGCGCGACCGTCCTGCGGGGTACAAGACGTTGGGGGGGCGAGGTTCTCTAGATGTTAGCGGAGGCGGTTTGTGCAGCGGGGAAGGGAAATAAATGCAACCGCCGCAATGTCGCCGCCCCCCAACGTCTTGTACCCCGCAGGACGGTCGCGCACGAACTTGTTCATCTATAGCTGACCCGGCGTCCCGAATAAGTATTGAAAAAATATATTAAAGAATCGACTGTTAGGCGGTATGAAGTTCGCGGGGTCAGCTAGTATATAATATATACTAATAACGCACGGAGGTATATCTATGTACATATGTACACAGTATACATATAGCTCATGGGAAGCGTGCGGTGACGATTACGCGAGTTCTATGATTTTTGTTCACCCAAAACGTATTCAAAGTGCCTAAAGAAGTTTTCACTTCAATAAAAGTTTGAGCAGACCAGCCCACTAAAGCAGCACTCTTATATACATAACATACATTACAACTTGACAGCCTCCATGGCGCAGTGGGCGAGTAGCCGGCTGCGAAGCGTGAGGCCCTGGGTTCGATTCCCGCACCGATACAAATATTTGTTTCGGGTCTGGGTGTTGTGGGAACGCAAGTCCCTCGTAGTTCCCGATACCTACGATACAGGTTAACCTAGTGTGGGGTCAGAACTATGTGTGTGACTGTTGGGTGTACTTATTATTTATTTATTTATAACTAATAGTACTAGCATTATCTACAACACTAGTAAAAAATTTGCATTAAAATTTACTGAATAAAAATAAAACAAGTTTAAATTCGTCTTTACAAGTTATAGAACATCTTGTCTGACATTAATATAAGTTTCCAGTTCTGAGACGACATACATATTTTCTTTTGGAGTTATGCATCGCGATTTGCAGCTACGAAATAAGAGATTAAAATGCATATTTTACTGTTTATTATTAATTTTTATATTAGCTTTAAATGACGAGACGAGCAAGTCGCTCGCCTGATGGTAAGCGTCACGCCTGCCCATAAACAGCAACACCACACAGAACTTTAAATTACGCTGTGGTTCTACTATGTGGTAGGTCTCTCGTATGCGAGAGGCCGTCTGGTACCACTGCTATGTCTATTTCTGCCGCCAATCAGCAGTGTGAAAACATTGTTGTGTTACGGTTTGAAGGACATTGAAATTAATGGGCATTTTCAGACGTAACAACTTATGTCTCAGGGTTGACGAGCGCAGTCCAGTGCCATGAATTGCTTTGTAATTCAAAGTTCAGTGAGGCGTTGTTTCTGTTTATAGGCAAGCGTTACGCTTACCATCGGGCGAGCGAACTGCTCGTCTCGTTATTCAAGCTAATAAAAAAAATACAAAGCACCCTACAAATTGTAGTTTTGCAGTACGTTTCCGCTGGCTCAGTGGCCCAACGCTCCGACGCAAGCACGCCATGTGACTGACGCTATCTGAAATGAACGTCTGCGAGGAAGGGCCAGAATAAATAGAAGCCTCCCCGCGACTTATGATTAAACTGGTTGTGACGCCAGTTCGCGAGAATCAACTAAAATTCTACAAATGTGTTTTGATGCCAAGAAAACTTACTTAAACATACGCACTCACGCCTGTAACCCCAGAAGGGGTAGACAGAGGTGTAACCGTCCCATGATGTGATAGAGTGCGAGCCTATCGCCATATTAGGGCACAATTCCAGACTCCGGGTTGATACTAAGCATTTCATGATAGAAAAAAACATGTGGGGCAGTCTTTGGGGACTGCCGATAGAAGTGAAACTTTTTTTCAAATTATAGACATTTAAGTAAAAAAAATTGAAATAATATTACATTAAACACTAACAAAAACAAACTTTAGAGGAACGGGTGCTAAATGTTCCTCCGGCGAAGGGGAGATCTTCAGTCAGGCGGATGTTGTACCTGACCGGCAGCGCGCACCGCACAATGCAACATTAACCAGATCCTGAATCGCGCTAGCAAAGTTTGCGCGACGATTAGTATATATATAAGTTCCGAACATCAACCATCGGAGGGGTTTCACTTTAAAATAGAAAATAATTTTTAATTTAATAAATTTGAATTAAAAATAGTGTTAGAAAAATAATTTAAGGTGTGTTCCACGAAGCACTCAAAACGCTCACGCTACGTGTATTTAGATAGGATTTTGCTCATTGTGAGCGCACATTTAGAAATAAATATGGCGCGTAACGGAAAATGTTACCCAGAAATAAAGATGGCGCGTAACAGAAAAACGTTACATTTTTTTTTTACATTGCTATAAAATTTCTCCCATACGCCGATAAAGAAGTTTCACTTCAAAAACCCAATATCACTTTACCCAACCCGGGAATCGAACCCGAACGCGTTAGCGTCAGTCGTAACGCATACGCATTACAACTGCGCCACCGAGGCAGCCAAGAAAACTTGTTCACAAAAAAAAACTGTCCCAAAACGGTGTTGCTTAATTTGATTGATAGCATCAACACAATATTGGTTAGAATCATGAGTTTATTCTTTTTGGCTGTATTTTTTTATTAGTTTTTTTGGTGACGATACAAGCAGGTCGCTTGTCTGATGATAATGCCCATTTAAACAGAACACTAATCAGAACTTCGAATTACGAAGTCCTGTATGACACTTGACTATGCTGTTCACCCGAGACATAAGTTGTGAAGTCTCATAATGTCCTGTAATTTCACTAGCTTCAATGTGCTTGAAACCGGAACACAAGACTTAAACACTGTTTCTTGGCGGCAGAAATAGACAAGGCGGTGGTATCAACCTAGACGGCCTCTCGCATACGAGGGACCTACCACCTAACCTAGATTGGGGTCAGGAATATATGAGTTATGCCGAGGCAAATATTTAGATCGTACTTAATAAATAGTTTAATTTGTTTCTTTTATTTTACAAAGCTTAACTCCCAATCTCTCCTTACAATCTGGAAATGTCCAAGAATTCAGCTATCGCGTACTCAACTTAGACTTCTAAATAGTTGTTAAACTTGACGAAAATGCCTTGCACCTGATAAACGACTGTTAACCGACGACTAACGAGAGTTTAACGGTTTTATCCATCGTTATGAGACGGTTACACGAATAAGTGCAGAAGTTTGCGAGGTTTACATATGGAAACTTGTATGAAACATGAATGTCACATTGTTCTTTAACCCCTTCAACCTGCCCTTATGCAATTCGCAGTGAGGTCTATGCTAAATCCTTATTTACACATATTACTAAATGATTTGGTTTGTAGGTTTTATGACTGCCGCCTGCCTGAAGGTAGCCCCTCTAGGGAGAAACATTGTTTTTAACCGTCTCAAAAAAACGAAGGTCCTCACTTCGTCTGTATATTATTTTTACGTATGTATGTTCACGCATAACTTCGCCAAATATGGAGTGATTTGGATGATTCTTTTTGTATTCGATAGGGTTTATTGTGATGCTGATCTCATCTAAATTTGAACAAATAATTCCACCCCTAAGGGAGTAAAATTGGAGATAAAGGACTAAAACAACTAAATGCATATTTTTGCACAAAAAAAATATATAACTTTTTAACAATTAAATTAAATTGACTGAAAAAAGCGATAAATAAAGCTTAACAATTTTGAGTCCGTGTTATCAAACATTCACTATACCACCGACTCTAAATAATTTGTTAAGTTTTATTTTTAGCATATTAGCTTTTTTGTCAGTTTTATTCTTTGCTAAAAAGTTATTTTTGTTTGTAATTTATACATACGATATCATCCGTAGTTTGATAACCGCATTTCCAACCCATGAAGTCATAGTCGACGAGCTAAGGGGACGAGCCTACCAGCACAACATAAGTAGGCCTAGTACAAATTTTTATAGTTTTATAAAACGATGACAGTTTCCGTTTTCTATCGATACGTCGAATAGTATTAGCCACTGGTGGAAACTATGGTGAATTAAAATTGATAATATGGTTAATATTATTTCATACTAGTCGAATATGAAATTAGTTTTCAAGCGATTCTTTCCTTTATTATCGTTTGAATTACTTTTGACATAGTGATTTCTTAGGTTTACGCGAATATTACACATTGAAATAAAACTAGTTTATACGGATTTTATCGCGTTTTAATTTTTATTTTAGTCCGGACGTTTCGAAAGCTTTTCAGCCTTCGTGGTCACGGGAGAGACTGAGGTGTAGGTCGCCTCGAAAAGTTAATGTTACATTGGCTACCTTCATTTTAAAATTATACATTTATTTTTAATTATTTAAACAAGTTAGTTAACACTAGTCCGATCTACGCAGAAAGAGCTCACGGTGTCTTGAGGTCTGGCAGTTGGTCTTTTGGGTTCCGATTTAATTAAATGTATAATTGGATCCCAGGCTTGCGCAAGCTTCCAACCATCTTCTCTATTGAAATTTGGGTGTCAAATAAAAATTAAACCGCGATAAAATCCGTATAAACTAGTTTTGCTTTTGACACTTCGACGGTAGTAATTTCATACGAATTCGAAAACCTTGAACGTATTTGTAACTCGTAAGATCACGCATGTATTGCCGATGGTGTAGGCTGAGTTGCAACACGTTTCGCCAAGTTTATTTCCGTCCCAAGATCTATCAGGGTTTTTAACAGTTTAGTTATTGCACGATTACTCCTAAAAAGATCCCAACATAATCGGATTACAATAATACGAAAACTGTTTACTTATCGCCTATACTCGATCATTAACGAGTAACTGCTCGATCGCCGACGAGGCATTCAAACGCACTAATTGCGAAGTTTGGTTATATAATCGGATGTTAACACGTAATTATAGACCGTTCCAATGAATTGCTGAATGATAATATGGCTAATGTATGGAGTAAGGCAGAGTTGCATGGTCAGACTGGTAGCAGTAACGTTCAATGAAAGAAAGAAGAAAGAAAAAAATATACGGCACGTTTTTATGTTTTTTTAATTAGCTTGAGTGACCAAACGAGCAGATCGCTCGCTTGATGGTAAGCGCCACGCCTGCTTATAAACAGAAACAACACCACACAGAACTTTTTAATTACAAAGCACTGCATGGCATTGGACTGCGCTCGTCACCCCGAGACAGTAATTTCACTGGCTTCAATGTCCTTCAAACCGGAACATAACAGTGCTTACACACTGTTGCTTGGCGGCAGCAATAGACAAGGCGGTGGTACCAACCCAGACGGCCTCTCGCATACAAGGGAACTACCACATTATATACTATACATGATACTCTAACACATATTACCTAACCGTTAAACAACCTTAGACAATTAAAAAAACAAAAAATCTGGAATTATTACCGGTTTTTAATCATTACATTTTCTAATGATTCAACTTATCAAATCGCATGCAAGCTAAATAAAAAATCTAATGAAAATCAAAACGTGTTAGGTACTTCTAAAACATTGCACAATGTTAAAATAGCAAATAAAAGAACATTAAAAATACTGCGCTACAGCTCGGCCGCGCCAAACGTCGCCTTCTTCAGATTTTTGTATGGCGGAAATCTCCAATTACGTACGATATAACCTTAAGACATGATTCTGTTGACATTACAATGCCATAGAATGACTATGTGCCTAGATGTTGCGTCGCATCCTTGGTTATGCAAGCCGCACCGCCCCGTAAGTACTTCGATTCAATTTCGCCGCAGAACTGACTTCAAATTAGTACGGAATTAAGTTCCTCTCGAGTCAGATTGCCTGCGGACGTGTGGCCCCTGGATTACATTTTAAACTACGTCTTAACGAACCGACCTATTGCATGAGATATGGCGTCCTTCTAACTAAAGGTTAGAGTGGTAGAGCTACGCTGTAGACACTTGTGTCTACAGCACGAATGGGCCGGGTCGTTACCACTGTCTCACAGAAAACCGGCGTAAAATACCAGCTTGCTGCTGCGTTTCGTACGGTGAGTGAGATATCCGGAGGCCCAAAAAATCCGTTAATTATCCCTTTCCTTTAAGGTCGGCAACGCATCCCATAATTCTTTTAGTATTGTAGGCGTACATGGGCGGTGGAGATCACTTACCATCAGGTGACCCACTTGCTCGTTTGTTGGCCTATGCTATAAATAAATAAAAAAGTTTAAGGGAAACTCTTCCGAAAACTAAGATAGGCAGTAGTTTTTGACTATCCCGCCCACACACCCGTCACTTTAACTCCTGTAAACCAGGATCGACAGTGGCACGCATATTTCGACACCGAGCAATGAAGCTCGGCGAGTCTCTGGGAATGCAAATCGTGTCTTTATCCCGCAACGAAATTAATCAAATAGAAAATTAGGGAGGAGTTGGAAATAATAATTGTCCACTTCCCTCCATAGCAAAACGGGAGACAAAATAATGAACTAAGGAGGTCTTAACCTCAGGCACAAGGACATTTACAACTGGATAAGCCAGATGTAAAGCACCACGGATATCATTAAGTGGGTCCTATCACGTGAGCTGTTAAACTTGATTCCAATAATAGGTATCGCAAAAACGCCGGAATGCACGGAAATTCCTCCTAGTCTCCACAAGATCCATATAGTATACAACTCCAGATGTTATTTACATACTGTCAAGCATAATGTTGCGCTCATCCTGCCAGAGACTACACTCCCAAAGGATATGATGTGCCGACTGCTCGTACTCCCTGCCAGGTGTAGAGCACGCAGGTGAATCAACCAACTTAAATGAGAACAGTTTACACTTAAAATTGCCATGACCCGTGAGAAATTGTGAAACACAGTGCTCAATTTCTTGCCAAGTTTTTGTTAGGCGATCGCGAACCGAAGGGAAATACTGATATAGATGTCGCCCCTTAGTAGAATTATCCCATCGACATTGCCATTCATATAATAGTTCGTTGCGCACATCGGAATGTGGTTCGATCGAAAGTCTACCGATTCTTCACGCGACGTAAGAAAGCTTTTATCTATATTCTCTCTCGTTGAGTAATACATAGCGGCGCGACGTTGCACCTCCAGATTAACTGGAAATACACCCGCAAGGACAGGTAAAGCTTCGGTGCTAGCAGTTCTATACGCTTTACACAAGAATATTAACGCCAGACGCTGACATTGGAGCAATTTTCTGCGTACGGCGCCAATAGTAGCTCTATCGGCCCATACAGGTGATCCATAACAAATACAGCCTAAGTAAGTTGCTCCATAGATGACTTTTAGTGTGTTAAATGATAGACGTTTTTAATATGCTCGATAAATGAAAAATTTCGTTCTTAAACTAGCCCAAGGTAGCAAACCGATTCTTTTCTTTTATATAAGCAGTAGTGCTGATGATTACTGACATGATGCTAATAAATAAATTGCTTACGAAAACTAACATAGGCGGTAGTGCTGATGATTACTGACATGATGCTACTAAATAAATTGCTTACGAAAACTAACATAGGCGGTAGTGCTGATGATTACTGACATGATGCTAATAAATAAATTGCTTACGAAAACTAACATAGGCGGTAGTGCTGATGACTACTGACATGATGCTACTAAATAAATTGCTTACGAAAACTAACATAGGCGGTAGTGCTGATGATTAATGCTAATAAATAAATTGCTTACGAAAACTAACATAGGCGGTAGTGCTGATGATTACTGACATGATGCTACTAGATAAATTGCTTACGAAAACTAACATAGGCGGTAGTGCTGATGTTTACTGACATGATGCTACTAAATAAATTGCTTACGAAAGCTAACATAGGCGGTAGTGCTGATGATTACTGACATGATGCTACTAAATAAATTGCTTACGAAAACTAACATAGGCGGTAGTGCTGATGATTACTGACATGATGCTAATAAATAAATTGCTTACGAAAACTAACATAGGCGGTAGTGCTGATGATTACTGACGTGATGCTACTAAATAAATTGCTTACGAAAACTAACATAGGCGGTAGTGCTGATAAATAAATTGCTTACGAAAACTAACATAGGCGGTAGTGCTGATAAATAAATTGCTTACGAAAACTAACATAGGCGGTAGTGCTGATGATTACTGACATGATGCTAATAAATAAATTGCTTACGAAAACTAACATAGGCGGTAGTGCTGATGATTACTGACATGATGCTACTAAATAAATTGCTTACGAAAACTAACATAGGCGGTAGTGCTGATGATTACTGACATGATGCTTATAAATAAATTGCTTACGAAAACTAACATAGGTGGTAGTGCTGATGATTACTGACATGATGCTACTAAATAAATTGCTTACTTTAACTAAGATACGCGGTAGTGCTGATGATAACTTACATGATGTCACTAAATAAATTACGAAATTGCTTTAACAGTGAACTAAAAAATCTTAAAGAAACCAGTTTACCTGAGACTTCTCCATGAGAATTGCCTAGTGGTAGAGCCACGCTGTAGACACGGGAAGGGAAGGGGGGGATTTGATCCTCCGGAAATCTCACTCACCATACGAAACACAACACCTCTTCGGGGATTACAGGCGTAGGCTTTAGTACGCTGCCACTAGGCTTAAACCGATATTCTCCGCTAACCTCTCGTCCCTAGCGCCGAAATGATTAAACTCCTTCTATACAAATACACACACCAAAAGGACTTCAAATATCTCGAGACGAGCTGCCGACGAAAGTGGCACTCTTAACCGTTTAATTATACCCATATATTTACTTTTGTCTCACCCATTGAACGTGGGGAGGATGTGTGAGCTACGCAACGTACTCGATTACATCCATACAATCCGCTTCAATAAACTTTGTTATAGTAGGAGCCCGGAAAACGAGTAACCAACTTTTTTTGATAAGCTTGAATGATGAAACGAGAAGGTCGCTCGTATGGTAAGCGCTACGCCTGCTCATAAGCAGAACCGTAATACCACATAGAACATTGATTGCAAAGCACTGCATGACTCTGGACTGTGTTCGTCACCCCGAGACTTATGTTGTTAAGCCTCACAATGCCTAGTAATTTTATTCGCTAATTTTATAACCATAATAATTTTCACATAGCTACGGGTAAAATTTGGTAATTTATCCTTCTTTCCACCTACCGTTATCCCACTCGCAGTGGGGTCAGTGCAACATGCTTTTTAACACATGTTACAGAAACATTTGGTTTGTAATTTTTACGACCGGCCGCCTGCCTCACGTCAACCCTTCTGGGGAGAAATGCCCAGACCCGAAACAAATATTTATGTACCACACAAACATTTTTATCTCGGTGCGGGAATCGAACCCGCAGTCTCTCGCTTTACAGATGGCTACTCGCCCACTGCGCCACGAGTGTTGCCAATTCTCTAAAAACGTGAAAATTTAAACTCATATAATTTTAATTACGTGGAAACAAATCTTTGGACCCCTTTTTAAGGAATATGCGAGCACGGAGGAGTGTGAGATTTAGCATAGTTAAAGTTTATATGGAGGTGGAGTGCACAATGATATTTATATATAATATCTGTAACTAATACGTACATTTAAATAAATAAAATAAAACTTAATAAAACATTCTTTGTCAATGTGAGCACACTGACAATGTCTGAATATCAAATATAGCAAACAAAATTCAAAAAATATGTCTCATTCGAGCACTTGCGTTCACTAGTTTTCATAATTCCTTGATACCATATAAATAAGCAGTAAAAATATGTTTCTGTAAACCAAAGGTGGAGTGCGGCGGCTTCAAAGAGATCCCCGAGATATTATGACTAGACATTTTATGTTCTTAAATAAGTAACATTCTTTTTCATATACATTAATAAGCTATATGACATTATTTTCTAAGACTTAGTTATAATATACAACGTGTTACAGAAACGTGAGGTCATATTTAAGGATCGTTACATACACCTTACAATTCGTATTTATATACCGGATCTTTTCAAACCTAGACATCACACATTTACATACATACCGCCTAACTGGCTCTAACTGTGGAAACAATCGAATTCTAAGAAATGACTGAAGTTTTGGATGCTTTCTTTCTTCTTGCGTTATTTTTTTTTAGTTATGCCGGCTTAATGCCAGGGTCCGCCTACCCATCATGATTTGACGGTGGTTTTAGTATTATATGGGGCGAGCCGTCGTTTGACCCCCACAACCCGCAACGGGAACTAAGCTTCACAATTGCCTAGTCTGTTAATCAGCAGAGTATACCACGTGCAGGTAAGGATGGTGGTATACTCGAGGTGGCTAAGGTGGTAGGTCCCTCGTATGTGAGAGGCCGTCTGGGTTGGTACCACCGCTTTGTTTATTTCTGCCGTCAAACAGCAGTGTGTAATTACTGTTGTGTTTCGCTTTGAAGGACATTAAAGCCAGAGAAATTCCTGGACATTATGAGACTTAACAACTTATGTCTCGGGGTGACGAGCGCAGTCTAATGCCATGCAGTGCTTTATAATTCAAAGTTATATGTGGTGTTACTCCTGTTTATGGACAGGAGTGGCGCTTACCATCAGGCGAGCGACCTGCTCGTTTCGTACCTCAAGCTAATCAAAAAAAACTTACACTCCATGACTCTGAACGGACGTTTCTGAATGCGGTACTAAATAAGTAAACCACAATGCCAACAAACAATACGGTAGTTTCCTATATTGAATTTTATACATTATTTTATAAGCAACAGAAAATTATACGCAAAATAAACCCTTTTATTAAAACACAATCAAAATTGGTTCAGAAATGTGCACGCAGTTATGACTTTAAATGTTGGTATGAGGAAAAGTGGGTGCGTAGTAGGGATATCTCACTATCTCGCTTGCACGCGTGCACTATAATGAACATTGTACACAGTGACGTCAAAGTTTGCGTTGTCTGTCATTTGACAATTACCCCTTCTAGAAGATTTGAATGGCTTCTAACTTATTTATTTTTGGTCTGATTTATAAAATTCTTTCTGCAATATATTTTGAGTAACGTAACTTATTGATTCAAATAAAAATCTAGTCAACCTATTTAAGCATCTTATCAAGAAGGAAAAACTGTAATTAATTTCCACAAAACTCGATACGGTATTAAGTTTTAGCCTGAAGCACTTCACGACGCCAATAAATATAATACAAATCCGAGAAGCGGTATTGAAAAGTGTCGTCAATACCTCTTAAAGTCTTTTAAGTATATAGAGGTTTAAATAAATATGAACAATAAATTTCTTCCCGACATTATTCCGACATAAAGCGAGTTTACTGCCTTATTTAATCGTTAACTATAAATGTTACAAATTTATTGACTATCTCGGTTTTATGAGTTATCAAATTCTATGTTTTATAGTTTGAAGAGATCTTTCACACTCGATAAAGATATTAAAACCGCTTGTGTGTACTTAAAACATTATAGATTTATTGTATGGTTTCTATTTTTTAAGCCATTGGGAGGTTCTATATCTCCACGATTTTGTCAAAAACTAATGAATCTATTTCAACCGACAAAAAATAAAGGACGTTGTCAGTTTACGCGTATGTTTAGTATGTGGACTGAATTAGACGATTCGTTCTAAAGAGTACAGTTCAACGATGGTCCCATTTAAATTTTAAGGATAAATTCTACCCCTAAGGGGGTGAAATCGGGGATGAAAGATGGAGACTTCGTCATTTATGCACTGGTTTTGATAATTTCACAAAAAATAGTAAAATACACTTTTTAAACTTTTTAACAAAAATATAACAGATTCAAAAACACAAAAGAGCTAAAAATAAAAATAAACAATTCCGAGTCGGTACTTTCTACCATAATGTCCAGTAATTTCACTGTCTTCAATGTACTTCAAACCAGAACATAACACTACTGGTTATTGCAGCAATGGACAATGTGGTGTTACCGACCCTAACGGTCTCTCGCACACAGGTGACCACCGAGGAAAATAGATTATTACTAGCTGTTGCCCGCGGCTCCGCCTATTGGGCGACAGCGGAGGGCGTGTGAGAAACGCGCTTGACAAAAATACTAATATCGCTTTTAAAAAATAGGGGTTGATCGTAGAGGGTTGAAAATGTAGGGTTGTATGTATTTTTTAATGCTGTATCATAAGAAAATAAATACAAAAAAAATTGTCTAAAACAAAGAAAAAAAAAATTAGGGGTGGACCACTCTTAACATTTAGGGGGATGAAAAATAGATAGAAGCCGATTCTCAGACCTACTGAATATGAATATAAAATTTCATAAATATCGGTCAAGCCGTTTCGGAGGAGTATGGTAACTGACATTGTGACACGAGAATTTTATATATAAGAGAAGATATATAGATTTTAATGCATTGGCTACACATAGTTTTAGCCAGATTACCAACATACACGGATATGATAATTCTCCATCTTTACACACTTCAACGTATGTATTCTTTCTTGATAATTTACTATTGAATACTCTGCATTATCTCACTGCTGGGCACGGGCCTCCTAATGACAAGGGTTCGCCTTATACCTAATGCGATTTGGTTCACATAACTTCGAAGATAATGGAGAATAATGGAGAATTCTCAGATATAAAGATTTTCTCACAGGAAACTTTCCTCAGTGTTTTACGTCGCGGTTAAAGCAAGCAATAATTAACAATGAATAGACATGTAACTTTGAAAAGTTAGATGTGCATGCTCTTAGGGCTGGTTTCGAACTACTGTCTCGACACTGAGCTATTGTTGCTTAATAATAATAATACTAGCCCTGTATTATACACGTCCTACTGCTGGGCACGGGCCTCCTCTACTGAATGAGGGGGTTAGGTATTAGTCCACCACGCTGGCCTAATGCGGGTTGGCAGACTTCATGTACCTTCGAAATTCTAATAAAGAACTTCTCAGGTATGCAGGTTTCCTCACGATGTTACCTTCACCGTTTTATTGCTTTAGCAAGCGATAATTAACAATGAATACACATATAACTTAGAAAAGTCAGAGGTGTATGCTCTTGAGGCTGGTTTCGAACCTGCGACTTTAGTCTCGACAGTCCGTACCACTCGGCACTGAGCTACCACTGCTTGCTATTGTTGCTTACAATACATTTATCTAGCAAAGTCCAAAATCAAATAAAGGTGTGTTAACATTTACACATTGGAAGTAACACAGGTGCGAAGTACTCTATACTCGTTAAGTAGTCGCAGCTTAAACACTAAGCTAACATGAACGCGGTCACAAGCGCAGTATTGTCCTCAACTATACCAAGACTAAACTAAGAACTTCCCCAAGAATTTACAGAGACTATCCTATCCTTACATCTGCCACTGTAACTCCTGTTAACTAGGATCGATAGTGACGCGCACTTTAGCAGACTTAATTAACAAAACTTAGAAACAGACTTCAAAATAAAAACTCTCTTTGGAGTCGGTGCATTTTTTTTATTTTGAAGACGGTTTTTTTATCTCAGCAAAGTGCGAAAAAACTACAAGCCAAATCTTTCTGTAACATGTGTTAAAAAGCGTGTTGCGCCGACCCCACTGTAAGTCGGACTTGAAGGCGGTTTTATATCTCAGAGGTCGGCAAACGTGCAAAAACACTACAATGGTTTGTATCTATATCTTTCTGTAACATGTATTAAAAATCGTGTTGCGCTGACCCCACTGTGAGTGGGATAAGGGCAGGTGGAAGGGAGAATTAATATATTTACTACCTTCTCTTGTTACTTTTACATACCTGCCTTGTTTATTCTCTGCACCACCCAATGGTTGACTGGTAGAGAATTCCCCTGGCATTAAGTCCGCCTGTATATATTTGTATGCAATGTTATTATACAGTATGTAAGAAAAACCCTGTTGGCCTATTCTAGGTCATGAAGACAGACATATAGGCAGCTTAATAAAAATAGCTAAATTTTAAAAATAATAAACAGAAGCGAGATATTATCCTTACGCAGGTAGCTTAGATAAATTAACATATTTAAAAAATGATATTTTCTTCTGAAAAATTATGAACAGCTGACTCATGTGACGTACTGACGAAGACGGGGGCGCACGTGGCGCGGCGCGTTTGATGCACAACGCCGCAACTTGCTATCTCGCTCTGGCTCCGAGTCATCGCTGTTGCAGAGGGAATCAATCGAAATACGGTTCACAAACCATAAGATAATTAAATATTAAAAAAATAATATGATTATTTTTATAGTCTCATTTTCTTATGCGAGTTATTTCATTACGTTTGAATATCGATTCTGATATCACAGTTAAAACGCCCAACAGGATTTTTGTTACATATTGTAAATAGTTGAAAATATACCTCATATAGTAGGTACCTTCCCGCAAGCGGATTTAATTTTAGGCTGATTAAACAATTAGAATGCACAATAAACATAAAATCATGTCTGGTGCAGTGGCAGACATGCAAATATAGAACTTGGCTGAATAAACACCAGATTCAGAATGTTCGCGACGTCATGTCCGAAGAGGGAGTTGTATGAGTGGGGGGGGGGGGGGTTAGCTGTTTACCTTATGTCACTACTGGACTTTGCTTTAACCGTTAACATATTAAACTATGTAGGTTGGTAGCTAATTCATTGGATTGTTTGGCGCTAATTAAATTTGCTAAAGTAGAGAGTCACATTTCACTAAGCGTGGGTTGCACCGACCGCCGTTTAAAACTATTTTAACAAGCAATAGTTGTGAATGAATTTTTTGACGTTTAGATAGTACTGAATGCTAATTATTCAGCCTTTTGTGGGTTTTTGGCGGGAATTCTGACAGTGCGGTTGATCTCTTATTTTAATTATCCTAAACTAGTTTAAAGTTGTGCTTGTTGTATAAATATGACGTGGATTTGTGCAATAAACATAAACGGTGATGAACCCTGTGTGGAAACATTGATGATTGAATTTTGGTGATTATTCCTCAGGGGTTTTTATTGAAAATGGTCGTTCGATCCGATTGGAGAAAATTGTCTATGAAGCATCGTACTGGAAAGAATTGACATCAAAACTCCAACAAGACTTTGATTTTGAAAAGTTTCTTCGTTCTTGTGAAGACTTGAAAATATATGAAATACTTTTCATTGGCTATATGCATGGAAATGCGAAGCCATAACTAAACAAAACGAAAGAACCATTTGATTGATGATTGATTTGATCACGAATCAACCACTTTAACTGGTGGATGGTGCAGACCACACATGGATTATAATCATTTTTTTAAGCCTCGACAAAAAATATGAGAGTTCCATGTTTGAGCCCTTTGTATGCCTGTCTGTGGCACGTAAATGAATGGGGCAAGTGAATGCAATTTCTTATTTAAAAGCTGGTTAAATCGAGATGAAGATGGTTAAATCGCTATGTTTGAAGAACATCTGTTCTGCCATTTACTTATGGAAGATGCCACTTCATATCGGTTTTCTTTAAGTGGTAAATGCCCGGTCGAACATACCTATTCATGATGTAGACAAGTGACTACAGCGCGGCTCTACCGCGGACTACAGTAGTGCCCTCTATAGCTGCAAAACATAGATTAATATCAGTGTAACAAACAAGACCTTCTACAGTTCACTAGTCATAACATAAATTGATAGATCCATAAACCTAGAACAGATTTATCTGCGTTTATTAATGCCGTTCGATCGGCAAATTAGTTGTCGCATTTCAAAGGATTATAACCTATATATGAATCATGTAAGGGCGAAATTCCTTTCCCATTTTAACGCAAACTCATAAGTAAGATTATACAGAGCCCACCAAAGATTGGCGTCATAAAGTGTCACCATCTATGTAAGTACCGGCCATCACCTTACGATGGGTGTGGCGCCATAAAACTCGAGGCTAGATAAGTTTAATCGTTCACCTAATCGATTTACTAAATCGTGCTCCGTACCTCGAACAAATAAAAAGTATATTCTGTTAAAGGTTCATCGATCGCATTATTGAAAATGGTTTGAGCTATTCTATTTTAGCCTCCGATATAAAAAGACGGGTTCTATAAGTATTATTTACCAACTGTTGCCCGAGGCTTCGCCCGCGTGGAATTTCGTTCAATTAAAACAGTTTTATACAACCCCTAATTTTTACCTTCTAAAAATATAGTTCCCATCCATTCTTAGCGAGCCCCTACATTATACAAACTACCAGCTGATTACATTTGTAATGATCCTCTCTTTAGTTGTTTTTGAAATATCGTGAATAATCAGTGAGGGAGTGACTAAGTGAGTGCAGGTATTTTGGTTTTATATATATAGACAGAAAGTAGAAAATTTATGTATTTTACATTTAGTTACAGCGCGTTTCCATTAACCTGGTACCTTTACTATATTACCGTGTAGATTAGTAACGTGAAATTGACAATGAATAGTGTTCCGCTTTACCCCATGTACCTTCATCCCTGTGGCATACGTGGCCTGCACACTTCTAGTTCCGTCGAGCCACCTTCGCGGCAATGTATGTCGGTAAGTTAAGAAAAGAAAGAAAAAAATAATGAAATTTATTATTGGAGCAATAATTACCTACTGAGTTGAAGAAGCAAAAAAATACACAAACTTATATATACTACGCAATTATTGCGCCAACAATGGGTCTTTCATTCAGCCACATGCATGTACGACATAAGCAATACTGCAGCGCTGGTTTTTGATGAGAAGCCCAAGTTTCGATGAGATTCCCAAGTTCGGTTCGTCTGCGTTTTATTTTAGCATAGGTCGATAAACGAGCTGGTGATAGTAAGTGATCTCCACAAAAGCCATATAAGCCCACAACACCTGAAGTAGCATGGACATGTTGCCGACCTTAAAGGAAAGGGATGATTAAAGTATTGAGGATTCGGGCCTCCGGATATCTCAGTTACCGTAAGAAATGCAACAGCAAGTGGCTACTTCGAGTCCGTTTTTTGAGACAGTGGTAACAACGCGGACGGTTACTAAACTGTCTACATTTTGTGTACAGTATTTTGGATCTTAGCTCGGAGAGAAACACCTAGCATCGTTCGTTCCATGGCTCTCTGGGTGGAAAGAAATAACTTTAGGCCACCATTGGCGACTGTTTAAGGACGTAATATTTCTCGACGATCGACATTGTGTACTGCAATGTACTTTCCACCAAGTGCGGTGTAGTCACTTTACCCTGCCAGCATAAAGAAACAGATCAAAATCTCCCTTCCTCTATTCTATATCGTCAATAATGAGGTTGGGAATACCTTATTCCTTTAAAAGGTTAGCAAATCGTCCATGATTCTTCTGGTATTGTGGTTGTTCTTGGGAGGTGGACTTACCATCAAGTGACCTACTTACTCGTTTGCTGACCTCTACTATAAAAATACACATTAAATTTAAGTATTTTAGTACTGGAACTAACAAATCCTATCATTCCTATCTAGTTGCTTTTAACGTGGTAATTAATTAATTTACCCCAAATCGCTGTATTTAAGGCCACATCTCGCAGTCCAGTACTTGCTAAGGGCACCTATAAAACGAACCCCCTCACTATGTTTCCTCGTAAAATTGATCCTTCCGAATTGAGAATAATGTTTTTGTAAGGTCGTGTCCACATTCTGTTGGACAATTACATGTGAATGGATTACTTGATATGTATTATACAGATTGTTTTTCTGCCCTTTTGATATGACCTTTATATAACTGTTCTTTAATAATCATTATTATAAGTTAAATAATTGACATTTATATCATACATACGCACTCACGCCTGTAATTCCCGAAAACGTAGGCCGAGATGTAACCAGTACACCCACAATCCAGAGCACAATTCCAGGCTCCGGGCTGATACTGAGCATTTCGTAATAGAAAAACTCAATATCACTTTTACCCGACCCGGGGATCGAACCTAAGACCTCAGCACAGCAGTCGTAACGCGTACGCATTACGTTTATCACCAGCAAGAAAGATAATTAAATTAAAAATTCATGAATGTTTTAGCTTAGACTCCTCTACTTCGTCTGCACGTGGTACACTCTGCTGATTAACGGACAAGGCAGTGGCGAAACTTGGTTCTCGTTCTTGTCAGAAGCCCCACAAAATACTATATCCACCGTCAAATCATGATCAGAAATCGGACATTTAAACCGGGATAATGCCAGGCAGAAAGAAAGCTACAGATTTCTTTGTCCTTTTCTAACCTAAGTTAATGCTTTAACGCCCGAATACTGAAACGCTCTTCAAGCATATAAGATAGTTTTAAACATGTTGAGGCCCCCTTAGTTGCCAAAATTGTATGAAAATAAGTAGGTAGCAGTTAGCTGTCAGACAGTTGAGTAGCGTTTCCGTATTCGGGCGTAAGAGTAACAAAGTCAACACTCATTAATTAACATCTGCTTCTAAACATATTTGAATGTGGGAGTAAAATGTTTATTCCGATGGGATATTCACACAACTCCCAACAGTGACGTGACCTTTAGTCGAAATTGTTTGACGCCAAACATACGTAGCAAGGAAAACTATTATATGGATGTTAGTAAATCACAGCTTTTATTTTCGCGACACGGTTATGTTGTTTTTATGGAGCACGCAATCTGGCATAATGGGAGCCACTGTACCTACTCTTTTTACTTCTTTACTACTTCCGATACTAAACATTTGGTATATTCTTTTTTTATCATTCTTTTCCGGAAATTTTGGATGGCTCGACAATATGTCAAATAACTTGTAAGCTTATAAATAATAGGTAATAGGCCTTTTTTAATAACGTCCTACTGCTAGACACGGGCCTCCTTGAATGAGAGGGGTTAGGCCTTAGTCCACCTCGCTGGCCTAATGAGGGTTGGCAGACTTCACATACCTTCGACAATCTTAAGAAGAACTTCTTAAGTATGCAGATTACCGCATAATGTTTCCATCATCATTAAATTAAATGAAGCTATAAGTTATCAATGAATTTTCAGAGTGGTAGAGCCACGCTATAGACAGTTTTGTCTACAGCATAAATGGGCCGGCTCGTCCGGGTCTTTACCACTGTCTCACAGGAAACCGGCGTAAAGTGGCGGCTTGCTGCTGCGTTTCGTACGGTGAGTTTCCGTTACGTTTCCGGAGGCCCAAATCTCCTTCCCTTTCCCAATCCCTTTCCTATAAGGTCAGCAACGCGCCCATAATTCTTTTAGTATTGTGGGCGTACATGGGCGCCGAGATCACTTACCATCAGGTGACTGTGCAATAAAAAAAAATTATACACAAATTAGAAAACTGACTGCCTCGGTGGCGCAGTTGTAATGCGCACGCGTTACGATTAAGGCCAACGCTGATGTCTCGGGTTCGATCCCGGGGTCAGGTAAAGTGGTATTGGTTTTTTCTATTTTCAAAATGCTCAGTATCAGCCCGGAGTCCGGAATTTGTGCCCAGTATGGCGATAGGCTCGGCCCCTATTACATAAGGGACGGAGATACGCTCGGCGAAATGTGGGGGTACCTGTACTGGTTACACCTCTACCTACCCCTTCGGGGAATACAGGCGTGAATGCGTATGTATGTAAATTAGAAAAGTCGGAGGCATATGTAAAGGGGTGACGAGCGCAATTCAGTGCTATGCTTTGTGATTCAAAGTTCTGTGTGGTATTCGTCTGTTTATAGGCAGGCTTGACGCTTACCATCAGGCGAGCAACATAAGCGTTTCGTCACTCAAGCTGATTAAAAAAAGCTAGGACAGCCTCCGTGGCGCAGTGGGGCTTCGCCGACTGCGAAGCGTGAGGCCGTGCGTTGCGTTCGATTCCCGCACCGAGTCAAATGTTTATGTGAGTCAAAAATATTTGCTTCGGGTCTGTGTGTTGTGGGGCCGCAAGTCTCTCGTAGTTCTTGATACCCACGATACAGGTTAACCCATGTGAGTGACTGTTGGGTTTATTTATTTTATTTATTTATTTATCTCTTAGGTACAATTTTTTTGTCTATTGACCCAGTAAGGCAATTCAATAACATTTTATTCATATCTTATGGAGTCTTATTTTCTATCGGTCGTAAACATACGCATGTAAGCAATAAATATGATTTGTAGCCTGGCCCGGGGGCGGTAAAAGAATTTGATTTCGCGTTTAGCTCATATCCGTAAACGATTTGAATACGAAATGAAATACGTGACTCTGTCGTGGCAACGTGTATAAATCTGATGCTTTGTAGCCGGTGTACATGTGAAAATATTCGCCATACCCGGCGAAAGTTTCTGTTTCTGAAAGCGTTTTAACACCACCAGGATCTACGTATATAACGTGAAAACTGTGGTCGTATTTAAAAGGCATTACATACACCTGACAGTGAATGTTTATGTACCGGATCTTATCAAGACATCCTAAAATTTCACGTTAATATTAATCAATCTTTTGTACGATCGATAAGATCGATCACATCTCTATAAATTAAGAGAGTACGTGCGTAAGCGAGAATAATAATTTTGGAGTGAGACAAAAGATTAGCTGTTTATCATTTAGTGTTGTTCAAACTTTCAAGTCATTATCGATATTTTACTCATTCAATAAAAATGCAATATTTATGTTCCAGTAATGGAATTGCCGCGGCTTTCCAACATATGTCTGCGATAGATTTTTGACTTCTTCGGAGACATCGCCCGCAGGCCCGGTGGTAATCTTCAAAGGCTGATCGTCACTGGGAAAATGGAAGGCAAGAGGTCGAGGAATCCAATGCGCTGGACTGATCAGATCCGCACCACACTCAACGTGGATATCGTCAATATCGCGGAAAGCAGGAGCAGGTGGCACAACATCGTTCGCAAGAAGTTGGTTCCTTGATGGGTCACGACCCCCAGCATTGAGGAATCGACGTAAGGAGGAGCAATGCAATCGTATTGGGTATGAACTCTGGGGAGTAAAATACTTATATCGTACAATATACGTTTCTGTAACACGTTAAATATTTAGTATACCTACATTTTCTTATTTGACTTAACAAGGAAAACATAAAATAATTCATAGTAGGTACCTACCCGTCCTTACGCACTGCTGACGTCTCAGCCCCCAACCTACATCAAATAAGCCCTTCAGGTGGAAACCAGGCTTATAAAGGGACAGTTAAGCTCGGATTTTGATATTCAAAGGTCGGTTAAATTAGTGTCTTGACTACTGGACTGACAGTTGTAACTGATTCTTGGAAGTTTATTAATTTACCGAAATATGAAGCAATTTTAAGATATGACACTTTGGATGTTTATTGATTAAGGGTTATAGCATACACATCGAAATAAGATAACTAGAACGATAACTCTCATATGAATCTGCCAAAAATACAGCTCCACTTACTTACACATGCAAACGTAATCACACTCATACCAACACACAACAAAAATTAATGATCGTTCAAAACTTTTCTTTTTTCTAAAGCATGAATGGGCCGGTCGTAATAATGGTCGTAACCACTATCTCACATAAAACTGACTTAAAGTAGCAGCTTGCTGCTGCGTTTCGTACGCCGAGTGAGATATCCGAAAGGCCCAAACCCGTGTAACGTTGTATAATGATAATCTGAGCATTGACGTTCCATATCTTAATGTTGCGTCATAAGTTCCCCTTCCCAGTCCCTTAATTATCTTTTTCCTTTAAGGTCGGCCACGCGCCCATAATTCTTTTGGTATTGAGGCGTACATGGGCGGTGGAGATCACTTACCATCCGGTGACCCACTTGCTCGTTTTCCGGACTATGCTATTGGAAAAAAACTAACTAGTGAGAAACATATTTGTTTTTAAAAATGATGACGTTCAGATATTGTAAAGAAACATTTCGTATTGTTTTTTACTTTTGACTTTTGTGTGTGATTCTATATTGCCATTTAAAAGTTTCGATTAGCCTTTAAAAATCGATTTGTATGTGTTAAATTAATGATTAATGCAATAATAATATCAACTTATTTTTAATTACTATAATTCAAAAATATTTGTTAATTTTGCTGTAACCTTTGTCCACATCCCTAGACAAAATAATGAACTAAGAAGACATGCACCTCAGGCACAAAGACAAATTACAACTGGAGAAGCCAGAAGCAAAACACCACGGATGTCATTACACTTACAGATTTGTAATGTGTCGTTTTCGCACACACACACATGAACACACAGTCAGATAAAGGGGTTAAATTTATAACTCCCTCTTTTTTGGTGGGGTTAAAAAGGACCTGCGACCGTGTATAGGACCGGATCGATAAATGATTGTACGAACTCTATATTTCACTACAAACTTAGTCCTAGATATGTGCAATAAAGTTCCAGGTCTGAAACTTTGGAATTGTTAGATTACTCTATCTAGATCCTAGATACTAATCGACTAAAACATTGTGGTTCACGCAATGCAAATAAAGTAGTAGTTACTGACCTATACTTATCGAAATATACTACGCAGCAGGGGATTAATTCAGTTCGTCTCGAATTCCCGATCCTAGGGGTGCCCCAAATCCCGAATGTCTAGCATTAAGTTCTCAAAACGCTGAAAAAATCTGGCAGTAGGGCCCACTATTAGGTTTAACGGGCTTAGTCCGCACACAGAAAGAACGGCTTTTTTTAAGATTGAGTGACGAAACGAGCTTGTCGCTCGCCTTATGGTAAGCGCAATGCATGCCCATATACATATGCAACACCTCAAAGAACTTTGAATAAAATTATAAATCACTGCATTGCACTGGACTGCGCTCGTCACCCCGAGACATAAGATGTTAAGTATCATAATGCCCAGTAATTTCACTGGCTTCAAAGTCCTTCAAACCGAAACACAACAGTGCTTACATACTGCTGTTTGGAGGCAGAATTATATAAAGAAGTTGTTCCAACCCAGACAGCCTCTCGCATACGAGGGACCTACCTTGAAATTTATAACATCCCTAATTTTTGGCGGAAGTTAAAAACGTCAAATTTGACATGCGCCTAAGTGTTTTGATCAAGTAGTCTAGATTCTAGGTTACCTACGAAATAGTTTGCCGTGTCAGTGTCGGTTAAATAAGTGTAATTTGGCTGCTATACCTAATGAATATACATGATTGTTCTGCATCTCGCTGTTGGTTCTAATTACAAGTTTGCATTACAAACTCTTGCCTTATGAGAAACTTCAGGGTTGTCATCCACAATATCAGTGAATATCTTGTGAATATCCTATTTGTCTATAAAAATTCTATAATTTTACCTCTATATATTCGTTTCAATAAACGAATAGGAATTTTTAATGCCATCTTTAGATACTCTAATGAATAATTTGACACATAACTCGCTGAATAATTTGAGCTCCAATGATTCTAATGTATACAGTAGTATATGCGAGAGGCCGTCTGGGTTGGTACCACCTCTTTATTCAATCTAAACAGCAGTGTGTAAGCACTGTTGTGTTTCCGTTTGAAGGACATTGAAGCCAGTGAAATTACTGGGCATTATGATACTTAACATCTTATGTCTCGGGGTCACGAACACAGTCCAGTGTCTGAGTGAGAGATTTGAGTGGTAGAGCCACGCTGTAGACACTTTTGTCTACAGCATGATTGGGCCGGCTTCTCCGGGTCGTTACCACTATCTCACAGAAAACCGACGTAAAGTAGCAACTTGCTGCTGCGTTTCGTACGGTAAGTGAGATATCCGGAGGCCCAAACCACCTCCCCTTCCCAATTCCTTAATTATCCCTTTCCTTTAAGGTCGGCAACGCACCCATAATTCTTCTGGTATTGTGGGCGTACATGGACGGTGGAGATCACTTACCATCAAGTGACCCACTTGCTCGTTTGCCGGCTAATGCTATAAAAAAATAAAATAAAAAAAGTGTTGCTTCTGTTCATGGGCAGTCGTTGCGCTTACTTTCAGGCCAGCGAGCTGCTCGTTTCTTGTCACTCAATCTAAATGTAAAAAAAACAGAGGTCGTAATCCAACCGCCTGCGCCAGACTGCGACGTTTCCGGAATCCGAGTCAACTGAATATTGAAGAAACGACTGATAAACGACAAACTATACTCACATGTTAGGATAATATTACATATACATGCATACACCCTCACGCCGGTACTCCCTGAAGGGGTAGGCAGAGGTGTAACTAGTACACCCACATCTATTTGATTTTTTTATTAGCTTGTATGACGAGACGATTACGTCGCTCGCCTGATGGTGAGCGCCAATGTCCTTCAAACCGTAATACAACAGTGCTTACACACTGTTCCTTGGCGGCAGAAATAGACGAAGCGGTGGTACTAATCCAGCCACCCTCTCGCATACGAGCGACCTACCACCTTTTATAGAGAACATTGTTTTCGCAGAGCCTATTTCCGTCCCATGATGTGATAGGGGGCAAGCCTATTGCCATATCGGGCACAATTTCTACGGGACTGTACTTAACGTCCAGTAACTTAAAGTCCAGTGTAGGCACCTTGCTTGCTGTGATAAAAAAGAAACTGGGAATCGAAACTAGAACTTCCTGATTTACAGCTCGTGGACGCTATCACTAAATCATTAAGGGCATTTAAACTTAAATACGTACCGTATGTATATTTCTTGCCTTAGTATATTATTTAAACAACACTGTTCTAAGTTCTGAGAAAAGCCAGGTCAGAAGTACCATAAACCGACGAGCATGCATGAATAATTGAGAGTGAAGAAGCCAAATAGGTGTGCAAGGCATAGCAAGTGGAAATCCGTTGCCTCTGCCTACCCTAGGGCCTGAGTCCCTGAGACCCTGAGTCTATGTATGTAGGTATGTGTATTGTTCTAAACAAAACACATTTCTTTCCTAACTTTACCTCCTTACGATGCAACTTTACCGTTTCTTTATACGTCCAAAGTTTGTGACAAAGCGCTCACTTGGATTTATTTCAATCGTTGGATGCAAACAGAACAGTTCAAAGGTTCAACTTAGAGAGGCAACCCATAAAGTAAGGTTAACGTGATGAATGCGTAGCTTAGCGGGTGAGTAGCCGGCTGCGAAGCAAGAGGCCGTGGGTTCGATTCCCGCACCGTGAGAAATGTTTGTGTGATCCATAAATAGTTGTTTCGGGTCTGGGTGTTGTGGGACTGCAAGTCCTTCGTAGTTCTTCATACCCACGATACAGGTTAACCTAGTGTGGGGTCAGGACTATGACTGTTGGGTGTATTTATTATTTAAAAAAAAAAAATGCGAACTGACGAATAAAGTGTACCGGACCGCATACCTACATTTAATTAAGTATCAAGTGGGATAAGGGTAGGTTGAAAGAGCATGTATTTGTAACACATATTTAGTATAAATTTTACCTTAATTTTGACTGCCTCGGTGGCGCAGTTGTACCTGATGCGTATACGTTACGACTGAGGCTGACGCTGAGGTCTCGAGTTCGATCCCCGTGTCGGGCAAAAGTTATATTGGGTTTTCCTACCACGAAATGCTCAGTATAAGCCTGGAGTCTGGAATTGTGCCTAATATGGCGATAGGCTCGCCCCCTATCACATCATGGGGCGCAGATACGCTCGGCGAAATGTGGGTATACTGGATACCCCTCTGCCTACCCCTTCGCGGATTACAGGCGTGAGTACGTTCGTATGTATGAATTTTAGCTTTCTGCACTCCTTCTTATAAACTTTAACTATATGCTAAATGTTACACTCCTCCGTGTGCGCAATATGCATAATATAAAGAGGCAGGTACAAACTTGGTAAGTACAATGTTTTTTTTTTATTAATACTAGCTGTTACTCGCGGCGTGAACGTCCTATTCCGGGAAAAAACGTCCTAATCCTAATCCTAATCCTAGGCATGGTCTACCTGTGCGCCATAATTCATTTTTCAAAAGTCCTTTCTTGGCGGGGCCTCTTCATTTTATTTCTTATTCAGCACAGCCCACGCCCGCTGACCGCTGCCAACCGGGCCGGACCTACGGCCCGCCAGCCGCTCTGCCAAAGTCGAAGTTTTCATACGGATCCCTAACATTTTTGAAAATATTCTATCGCCTATGTTCATCGGGGATAATGTAGGATTCTAATGGTGAAAGAACTTTTCAAATCAGTCCAGTAGTTTTTAAGTTTATTCGTAACATACAAAAATACAAACCTTTCCTCTTTATAATATTAGTGTAGATAAGTTGATAATACATACAGTATTTTATAGTTCTAGTAGTAATATTGTTTATTAAAATAAATAAAAAATAATGCTTACATTTGATTTATAAATAGCAAAAAGTCGATGTTTTGAAGTCAAGTCAACATAGAACGATTTTTTTTTATTTCGAAAATATGCCGGGAAAGATAAGGGCGGGGCCACGCACCACGGCTAGTAAGTAAATAAACCCTAATAGCATCATAGACAGTAATATTCCGGACGTTATTTCCGCTACAATATTTGGATTTCAATTTAACGTTATTTATATGACACGTATTACTACTTCAGTTGTACTGTTTACTCAGATAGGCGCGGTGTATGAAATGGGGAAACTTCGTCCATTTGATACGTAGTTTCAAATACAATGTAGTTTACGTTAGCGTCTCAGATTAAGCACAATTTAGGCGTTACTTATAAATAGTGTTGAGTAGGACATACATGAGGCAGTACATTTGTCTCGGTCATGAAACAAAGAGCGGCTCGATTTGTTTTCATGTACTACTTCAAATGTTATGTGTTACTCTTTTAATATTCCTATGATGCGAATTGCGAGCATGAAAGAGTGAGAATGAGCGAGGTGCATGCTTCACTTCAATAGTCACATCAACAGTAGGCACGTCTTTTTAATATTTCGCACAATTACAAGCGAAAATATGACAGAAACTTGTTTGCAACGACGCATCATCCGACTCAACGTGTTATTTAACGAAAAAAACTCGCAGTAAACACACTGAATTGTTCTACGAAATTATTATTTTACGAGTGGGGCTAATACTGAAATAAAAGTTACTTTCAATAAGTCTACTCGACTACCAACAGTAGGTACTGTATTAAAGGAGTTAATATTGTAAGAATTCTTCAAGCGCTTCCAAAAATTCTTAAAGGTTATCGGAGCGATTAATTTGTTTGGGAATATTTGCAACTCCCAAAGTATTTAATGAACAAGAAAGGTTTATTAAAATTCTAGTCGTTTTATATCATATTTTCCACTTTTTATTTTGTTTAACAGTTGTACTAAAAATCTTAGGTATTACATTAAGTATATGTATTTTAAGGTTGAAATGAACATGAAACAAAGAATATTGTGTACAGTACAGTATTGTGTACAGGTGTTAATTGAAGATAAATATAATAAAATAAAAAGAAAATATACTCGAGTAATATTTTTTTTTCAGAGGCCGGCAAACGCGCAAATACGAAACAAAGCAGCAAGCTGGTACATTACATCGGTTTTCTTTGAAAAAGTGGTAACGACCCGGTCGAGCCGGCCCATTCATCTTGTAGGCATAATTGCGTTCAACGTGGCTCTACCACTCATATTGTAACAACTTTTGGAATGGTTGATGACATCTACAGATTTTGACATATTGATAGTACCAACGGTAAAATGGGGTGAATAGGGGTGCAGGGGAGAATAGGAACAAAACTGGTTTTGTTTATTTACACTCACATAATGAGATAAACTGTAATTAAGTACAAAAATAAAATAACTACACATTTTGGACAAAAAATAAGCTTGAGATAACATTTTGATCTATCTATATATGTAATAGACTCATATAAGCTTCGTCTCAATTCACCCCGCCATCCCTATTCACCCCGTTTTACGGCACTTACTAAAAATAAAACGCAGAATTAGCTTACTGGCGGTAAAATTTTAATCGCACATTGTGAAATAGGCCCCAAATCTTATTGGTTTAGCAAACGCCTAAAAAAATTAATCGAATGTGAGTGAAAAAATCAATGATGTGATAAAATATGTCAATCGGTAAAACAATATCACTAAATCAGATCGTAGTCTCGTTTAACATGCATGGGCTGAACCCAGAGCAGAAAAAAGAGAGACTCCGCTACAATTTTTTATATTCTGGCAAAGGATTATTCATCAAAATTACATTGCGTTCCAAGAAAAATCGGCTGAATCAAGCGGTATAAAAATAACCAAACCGTTCAAAACCCTCATCAATAATGAAAAAAAATTAAAAAAATTGAGTTGGTGCAATTGTAATGTACTAATGATAAAAAAGAAGGTAGAAAGCACCAGCTCAAATTCTTTATTTATATCTTTAGCTTTTTAGTTTTTTTTTTGTGCCGATTTGATTTTTATTTTTCATTTTCAATTGGTATTTTTGCAGTCTGCAATACACTCACAATCAATGTAGCGTAGTCACTTTGTCGTGTCAGGAAAAAGAACTACTTGTGTATTCAGGTCGACTCCAATTTATAAATGTGTTTGTGACAAAAACCCCACAAAATTGATTCCTGAAGCCGACCCAAGACACATCAAGGGGATTGAATGAATTTAAACAACGCCTCGCAATGCAGCACGCGTTTCGCATCATTTGTTACAGATTTACGGCTCATCGCTGCTCGGCGTCGCGTCGCCTTAACCAAGCAATCCGCGCAAAACGCACGCCACGAAGTACAATCACATAATGGATTCAATTTTAAAATGGACCCCGCTATTCTATTGTTATTACACTCCTGTGCACTGTGCAGGTATGCAAGTTTCAAGTGCACTTTAATAGAATTGTCATCTACACTAATATTATAAAGAGAAAAGACGTATTTTTGTATGTAACGCATAAACTTAAAAACTACTGCACCGATTTCAAACATTCTTTTGACGTTAGAAAGCTACATTATCACTGTGTAACATATGCTACTTTTTATCCTGGAAAAGGCCGTTCACGCGGGCGGAGCCGCGAGCAAAGGCTAGTTATCAATAAACTATCTTAGTTCGACTCTCCAGATAGATCGCACAAATGAGAGAATACGGTTTGATTATATTTGGTTGATCTCCGGGATTTTTATTAGGGCTCCGTAGCCAAATGGCAACCCTACGGTTTGATTATATTTGGTTGATCTCCGGGATTTTTACTAGGGTTCCGTAGCCAAATGGCAACCCTTATAATTTTTTCATGTCCGTCTGAACGTTCGTTCGCATGTCATAGCCATTTTACTTGGGCGACTATTTGAACTATATGGATGATGGTAGGTTTAGGTACATATTTTATAATACATACATACTCACTCACGCCTGTAATCCCCGAAGGGGTAGGCAGAGGTACACCTCTGTATACTGGTTACAACCAGTACCTACACCCACATTTCGCCGAGCGTATCTCCATCCCATGATGTGATAGGGGGCGAGCCTATCGCCATACCGGGTACAATTCTAGACTCCGGGCTGATACTAAGCATTTCGTGGTAGAAAAACCCAATATCACTTTACCCGAACCCGAGACCTCAGAACAGCAGTGGTACAACTGCGCCACCGTGGCAGTGTCTCAGATAATTTAACGATTATAATTTTGTTTTCTATTCTCAATCTTGTTTCGGTATTTTTAGTGCATTACTTTTAAATAGTCTTATTTGCAGTTGCGTTATTGTTTTTTTATTTATTATGTATTTTTATCCTTCCACAGCATATAGACAGTGGCGCTGTGGGCAAGTAGCCGGCTATGAAGAGAGAGGCCACGGGTTCAATTCCCGAACCGATCCACAAAATACGGAACCCTAAAAAGATCCAGATTGAGATCCTATATTGAAATCGGCCGTCGAACTAATCAATCGCTTAATTACCCATTTCCTTTATAGTTGGTAACGTCCCATTATTCTTTTAATATTGTGGTCGTACATGGGCGGTGGAGGTTACTGACCAGCTGGTGACCCACGTGCTCGATTGCCGGCCTATGCTTTAAAAGAAACTGACTGGATAGGTCGCCACTGGCGTTCCATTTTAGAGCAAGATATACTCGTAAGTACTTTCTAATTCTACTTCCTACTACTAAGTTTGGATGTTTGTGAGTTTGTGACTGGATTTTTGTTAGTCAATCACGCCTTAACAGGTGAACGGTTTTGGATAAAATTTGGCACACAGGTAGACCATAACCTGGATTAGGACATAGGCTTACTTATTATCCCCGAACAGGCCGTTCACGCGGGCGGAGCCGCGAGCAAAAGCCAGTAACTAAATACTAGCAAATAAACAAGAGTCTATTGTCACCGCTTTATCTATTTCTGCCGCCAAGCAACAGTGTAAGCACTGTTGTGTTCCGGTTTGAAAGGCATTGAAGCCAGTGAAATTACTGAGCATTATGAGCCTTAGCACCTTATGTCTCGGGATAACGAGCGCAGTCCAGTGTCATGCAGTGCTTTGTTATTTAAAGTTCTGTGTGGCGTTGCTTCTGTTTATGAGCAGGTGTGGCGCTTGCCATCAAGCGAGGGACCTGCTCGTCTCGTCATTCAAGCCAATAAAAAAAGAAAATCACATTTAGTTCAGTTCTCATTTATTGTACAAGCAGCGCATACAAGTTTAGTAATAACATTCTTGTTGTCCACTATTTGGGTCCGCCTGCCACATTTATAGTGCAAAGGTTTATTACATGTTGCACAAGTGTACATAACAAATTCTTCACTACACACTCCACACTTCACAATATCTGTGTCTTCAGACTCATCATCACTCACATCTGAATTCAAGTCTACTATTTGATCTACTACCTTAGTATTATTACTCGTACTAGGAAATACTTCTAGAATAATTTGATTCTTAGATTTCGAATTAATTTGTTCAGCAACCACATCGCTACTAATGTGATTAAATGCATTTGCCTCACTGCCAAAAAACAAATTGTACGGGACACCTGTCTTAAGCTCTCGAGTGCCCGTTTTTTGGGAGATAACTCTTAAAGAAGTATTGAATCTCCACTGCACAATACGGCATCCTATCTCCCAATCTTTGCAATGTGTTTCTTTGAACCACTTCTTCAAAGCTTCGATCACATTACTAGTATCAAATAAGTAATCACTATATCTACCGATTGCTATTGTATAACTGGGATTAATAACAGCTAACAGCTTCATAGTTTTCATTATTAAATCTTCATAATCCTTAGACGTCAATATTTTTTCTGGTGGTCCAAATGTAGAAAATATTTTCATTAACTGCATACCTAATTCTTCAACGGACAATTTTACTAGTGGTCTGATAATTACAAATGATGTAACAGCTTCCATGTAAACGAAAATGTAATTAAATTTTCTATTTCTACGCATTTTATGGATGGTAAAATTCCATAAAGATTTGCTTGATTGCACTTCTGTACATTCCTGGACATTGTACAATTTTGACACCTCTTCGCAAACATTACAAGATTGTAGTACTAAAGGTATGCAAAACGTAGGGTATCTATAGTAATATTCAGTTGCGCTTTTAATGGCTTCAGCGTCACCATGCCAACTTCCTTTATGTGCATCTAGTATGACTGAAAAACACTCTTCTGCTGAAAGAACCTTTATTATTGAATCCGTAAGATTATTTCTTTTCATTATTAGAATATCTTCGTCGTTTTCTTGAACGACTTCAAAAATAGGGCGATAGATTCGAGAACGAATACATTTGGTTGATGCTATGAATTCTTGAAGTAACATTTCGTTCCAATGTTTAAGGTATATATCTTCACCATAATTTTCGTTAATTTTCCTTAATTTTTTAAAGTATTTCCTTTTTATATACATTGGGTCAAATTTGTGATCATATTTAGATATCAGTTCCGTTGTTACACCTGATGGGTTTTGTACTTGCATTGGATTAAAAAATGTTTCATCTTCAACATGACCACTTGCCATTTTATATTATTTGTGTTTACTGTGACATCTGAAACAAATTACACTGTAAGTATTTGAAATGTTATTTTAATTGTAACTGATGAAAAACATGGAGGAAGCAAATACTTTAATGTATACTAATAAACGGGCTGTTTAGAAGTAAAATTGTGTCACAAAATGCGAGAGTTTGACAGCTCGCAAACAGAGAGTGTATTCAGAGTGAGTAGGTTCTAGTTGCAAGTAACATGGGAGTATTGAGTTACGCTTAATTGACCGCAACTTAGTGGTACAATTTATATGTACCATGCAGCTTGTCCAGTAGTACACATTTAAGTATTTGAGAGGAAGTTGGAATTTCATCACATAATACAAAAACACATAAAATATGGTCCACATTCATGGCACTCATGTATAAACATACATACATACATTATAACTTTGTGTACATACAGTTGAATTGCTAACATTCTTTTGTTTATTCCTTGCATAAGTTTTTTTTTTTTTAACTAAGATAACAGGAACTTCATTTTTTTAAATATTATTATCAGCTCATAAACATTGTTTTATTTCAGAATGTATAGTTATTAATAAAAGGGTTTCATAACTATGTACCCTTCAGGTAAACTGAACCCTATAAAGGTTAAAAAAAACATATTTCTATACTGTAGCAACAAAACTTTATAATACCTACATTTAATTTAAAATAAATTTCATGTTATGTTAAAAAAACATCATTATTACCATAAAACGTAACAATCAGTAATTCAAACGTAAATACTAGCCATTGATGTATCAACAAGAAAATTTAGGTACATCATTTTAAAATGAAATGGAAAACTTTAAGTATGAAAGCATATAATACCTTTATGTTTCTGGTCAATATTTTCTATGTTTAAACGTTTTCTAAGCTAAGATATACGTTTACAACACTTCTACAGACTACACCGTAGATTTTACACCTATGCTTCGCTGTTTACTGGTACCAAGTTTCAAGCATCATTTAATCAACTCGGAAAAGGTGTTATAGTTCAATTGTAATTTGTAATTTGTTTTTATTTATCCTCGGCAGAAAGCAAATTAAACTTAGCATTAATTATTAAGGTTTTTATATTTATGTTATACGTATTGTAATTTGTAATAAATAGTTTAGTCCAAGTTTCTCATTGATTTCTCAGTTTCTCTACAATCTACTAGAGATGAACGATATAAGGAATTCGACCACAGATTAACTAATAGTAGCTAGCTAAATGCGACTGTAACTGTTATTATATCTAAGACTAACTATTAACCCTCACATAACTACGTACTTAAATTTCGCTATATTTATTTATTCCTCTGATCCTATCCCAAAATTATTCGATTTCTTACTATTTTTACGCGTGCTATTTCCCATATTCATAAAATAGTCTAAACATTGACATTGGCAGATGCGCAAACAGCTTACAGCTCCTTCGGCCTTGCGGTCTTCGCCTTGCCAAAGATAAAAAAAAGTATGTGTCAAAGTCAGACAAAATATTTTTTTCTACACATGACGAGGCTGTACGGGCTAGAACCCTTTGCCTTCCCAATAAAAGGGAAAATTGTGAAAAAAAAAAAAAAAAATTTATTTATTTTCAGTGGAGCCAAACACAATTAAAAGAAGAAGAATTTACTTATTTTAGTATTGGTCAGTACAGGTCAGTACTTATTACATGCTAACTTCTTGGAAATACATATTATTTTTAAGTTTTTCAGGTGAAGAATTTTAAATATCGGCATATCTGTCTAACTTCGTAACAGTGAAGGACTGACTGAGATTTTGTAAGTATTCATTTGTTATTATTTAAGTTGAATGAAAAACAACTTAAATAATAACAAATTAAAAACATCTAATTTTAATTCAAGAATCAGACCGGTGCAAAATGCTAGTATCGATTTACCTGTTTATACCTGGCTATCCGAGAGTTGTGGCTGGAAAAGAATAGGCAACCTAACGTTTGCATATTCTATGGGCTTCATACTTTCGATTGGTATAGAATTTGTCTAATAATCAAAGCAGTGAAATGTAAAATTTTTTTTTTATTTAAATTATTAATTAATCATATCCTGGACTGAAATTTGTTAGGCAACCCATATGCAATATATTTACTGACATATTAAATTAAATATAAAATACGTTTCATCAAATAAACATTTCGGTGAAGGTCTTTGTATGATGGGATCCTATACTATTACCAGAAAATGCTTTACAATACTACAAAGTTTAAACAAAAAGGAGAATCGCTAATTATATTAATGATGGGGATGACTGCAAGTTACACAGATGGGTGAACAGCTCACATTAATGTAACCATTTCACCCTTATCATAATTTGGATGGATATCGCACTCGCTTCGATTTTCTGATTTACCAGCAGCCCTCTGAGCCATTGTTTCCACCTATGGGGCTTTGGCTGCAGCTCAAGCAAACGTTTGGGGTATTGTGGCGTCCTTCAGCTTTCCAAATTGTCCATGCCCGCCTAGGGTAACTGCCCATTTTTAGTTGAACCTTTGAACCTTGGAGACCACAGTGTCAGGACCATTAGCATGGACTGTGCTCAACCTTTATGTGATACATATTGCTGCTTGGTGTTGTCTGTCTACATACTGTCGTATCCACACTGGCGGCAATCCCCCAGTTAGGATACAGGGTCACTAGTGTTACCTTGGCTGTTCATGGTGACCTCCATGCTTCTTCTCTTTTAAAAAATTCAAGAATATTTTAATAACCATATAATTTGTTTCAGATGTCACAGTAATATATCATTGTAAAAAAATAAATCATCTTATATAATAAAATGGCAACTAAAGATAAAACATTATTTAATAAGTCAATTAAGGGGGTACAAAAGCCGCAAGGTGAGACAACTGAACTGATATCTAAATATGATCACAAATTTGACCCAATATATACAAAAAGAGAATACTTTCAAAAATTAAGGAAAATTTACAAAATGTATGGTAATGTCATATCACTTAAACATTGGAATGAAATGTTACTTAATGAAGTCATGTCATCAATTAAATCTTTTTGTTCCCGAAACAATAACCTTGTTTTTGAAGTTATTCAAGAAAATGGTGAAGACATTCTCATAGTGAAAAGAAATCATCCTAATGATTCAATAATAAAGGTTCTTTCAGCAGAAGAGTGTTTCTCAGTCATACTAAAAGCGCATAAAGAAAGTATGCATGGTAATGCTGAAGCCATTACAAATACAACTGAACATTTGTATAGGTACCCTATGTTTTGCATACCTTTAGTACTACAATCATGTAATGTGTGCAAAAAAGTGTCAAAGTTGTGCAATATCCAGGAATGTAAAGAAATACAATCAACAAAAACTTTATGGAAATTTGCCATTCATAAAATGCGTAGCAATAGAAAATTTAATTATATTTTCATTTATATGGAAACTGTTACCAGATTTGTACTAATCAGACCACTAGTAAAATTATCCTTTGAAGAATTAGGTATGGCATTGATGAAAATATTTTCTACATTTGGGCCACCAAAAGAAATATTAACGTCTAGTGATTATGAAGATTTGTTATTGAAAACGTTGAAGCTGTTGGCTGTTGTTGACCCCAGTTATATGATACCGGTCGGTAGATGTAATGACTACTTATTTGATGTTGGTAATGTGATTGAAGCATTGAAAAAGTGGTTAATAGAAACTGGTTCCCACGAATGGGAAATAGGATGTCGCATTGTGCAATGGAAATTCAACACATCTTTAAGAGTTATCTCCCAACAGACTGGTATTTGGAATGTTAAAACAGGTGTCCCATACAATCTGTTTTTTGGCAATGAGGCAAATGTATTCAATCACGTCAGTTACGATTTGGTTTCTGAACAACTTAATACAAACGCCCGCAATCGAATCACTCTAGAAATATATGCTAGTTCATCTAAAGTGATAGACCAAATAGTAGACTTGAATTCAGATGTAAGTGACAATGAGTCTGCAGACACAGATGTCAGATGTAGTGTGTGTAGTGAAGAGTTTGTTATATATACTTGTACCAAATGTAATAAACATTTGCACTATAAATGTGGTAGCCAGATTAAAATAATGGAAAACAAAAAACTTATAACTAAACTTGTATGTAATGCTTGTACAATAAAAGAGAATTGATCTGAATGTAAATCTTGTTTATTCACTTGTTCACGTTTTGAGGAAACTGCAGCAGTACATTGGTCGCAAATTCCCACCAGATCTCACGGAAGCTTTGCAAATCCCAATTGCCAATGGTCTCCCTATGGAGGATGCCCAAGATCAGTGAGTAATTTTGAGCGGTATATCCACCCAGTAGACAGTTTTGTCTACAGCATTAATGGACTGGACATTACCACTGTCTCACAGAAAACCGACGTAAAGTAGCAGCTTGCTGCTGCGTTTCATACAGTGAGTGAGATATCTGTATGCTCTAATCTCCTCCCCTTCTCAGTCCCTTAATTATCATTTTCCTTTAAGATCGGCAACATTCTTCTGGTATTGCGGGCGTACATGGACACGGACGGTGGAGATCACTTACCAACAGGTGACCCACTTGCTCGTTTCCCGGCCTATCTTCTTCTACCTGCCCTTACCCCACTCGCAGTGGGGTAGGCGCAACATGCTTAACAGATTTGGCTTGTAGTTTTTACAACCGGCCGCCTGCCTGAGGTATATTGTTTGCCGGCATATACTTAGGTTTTCGTCACGTAGTCAATGTCCTGTCCTTAACTGCACGAGATGTGCAGTTAAGCTTAGCAAAGCGGGAGACAAACCAATGAATTAAGGAGGTCTCAAGGCATACAAATTCACGGATTCAAATGACAAAAAACCCCAAATCAACATTGTATCGGGGAGCGCCAAAGCGTTTGACGCACGTCGATAAATTAATTTAATTCATCAAATCCAACCCCAAATCGACATGTGTGAATCTAATAATGCAAAACACGCCGTGACTCGCGGTACCGTGCAATATGGCGCCAACTGTTGGAAAATTACGTACAAATTCTATTAACAATAACGTTTATATAGATAGAAATTGAAATAAAAATTGTTGTATCGGTGTGTGAAGTCTGAGTTTTCAATCTCCAAGTAAATGTTATTTATCAGATAAAATTTAAGACGGCTATATACTAGGTTTTTGGTAGGTCCCTGGTGTGCAAGAGGCCGGCTGGGTTGGTACCACCGCTTTGTCTATTTCGGCCGCCAAGCAACAGGGTGTAAGCACTGATGTGTCCCGGTTTAAAGGACATTTTTGGATAGCCAATTTGTCTCCGTGTGGCGATAGTACCCGCCCAGTGCATGCCCTAAGCATCTAGATAGCCTTAGGCTAAGATCTGTAACCCATATTTATATCTTCTAGAACGATTTTTTTTCTATTAGCGTGATGGTAAGCGTCACACCTGCCCATAAACAGAAGCATCTGTGTCTGGCATCAGTGTCTTTCAAACGGAACACAACAGTGCTTCCAAACTACTGCTTGGCGGCAGAAATAGACATAGGGATGACACCAACCCAAACGACCCCTTTTACGAGACCACCTCGTAAAAGTGACTTAGACATGAACTCACTAAACTCACTAAAGTCAATTTGAGCTATATTTAAATATGGCGCTCAACGTTTAGCGCTATTTAACTCATCGGGCCGCAGTATAGGAAAATCAAAATCTAGCGGGATTTAAATTCCAATGTTACTGAATAAATACTTTTCATAACAGGTCACGCCAATTTGTTGCATAGATGTGCATAGAGTGTAAGTCGATCGGTTAGAACCTCAACATTTTTTTTTTTGTGTATTTTATAAATACCCAACAATACCCAAACATTT
The DNA here is from genome assembly GCA_905332985.1 of Mimas tiliae. Taxonomy (NCBI): domain Eukaryota; kingdom Metazoa; phylum Arthropoda; class Insecta; order Lepidoptera; family Sphingidae; genus Mimas; species Mimas tiliae. Next base: position 4,178,082 of record HG995262.1, on the reverse strand, counting down.
TTTTGTATGCAATAGTTATAAGCAGTTTCTTGGCTAGAAATAGATACCATTTTTTTACGAATCGGTAAAAGTAGACATTTGGAATTAATTCCCGCCAAATTTTGATTTTTCTACACTCGCACCCTGATAAACTAAAACTGTGTAGATACTTGTACTCATCGAATTGTAGGTACATGAACTATGAACGTTCATCCTGACTACGGGACCCTTCACTGTGCGTGGTCCGACACGCACTTATCGTTTTTTTTTCTTTTTGGCGGTAACACGGCGTTTTTTCGCCGATCTAATTTGAAATATTTTGAATTGCTGAAATCCGGCCGCAGGTGCGTTCAAAGGCATAACTTGTACCATTCCTGATTTAATCTGAACGTAGGTATAACTTATTATTACGTGAAATATTTGGAAAATAATTTAATATTATCTTTTGTTATAGCCGATGTCATCAAACGAGCAAGTGGGTCACCTTATGGTAAGCGATCAGCATCCATGAATGCACACAATATCTGAAGAATCATAGATGTGTTGCTGACTTTAAACAAAACGAATAGGTATTGAGAAGAGGAGGGGAGATTTGGGCCTACGGTAATCTCACCGTACGAAATTCAACAGCGAGCTGCCACTTCACTCTGATTTTCTGCGAGACAGTGGTAACAACTCGAGCCGACCCATTCATGCTGTACATAAAAGTGTACAGCGTGGCTCTATCACTTGTGAAAGTATCATTGCTTAAGAAAATTATTTTCATGTTTTGTTTTATAAACGCTTTCCGGGTAATCCTAGGAGGATACACAAAAAACAAGGCAAATACAGATTAGTACGTTTAAAACCCAATAAAAACAGCACCCGTGGGTCAAATCGACCCCGACTTACAAACGATAAACGACTCCGCAAAAGATGTTTAAATTCGCCTACGCACCCTTTTCACCTTCCTGTAGGTCATTAAGCGATGTCACAAAAACACATTATCTGGCAAATTTAAGTGTTTTTCAACCCCACTAATTACTTACTGGCCCCTAACGTTCCACCAGATTAGGTTGTATAAATTGCTTGCTGCCGCTGAGGGATTTTTTATCTTTGTTATTATTTTTCTCTTCCATTTGTCAGTTACATTTGGAATTCTTTTGATTCGCGAGTAATCAATTTGAAGAAAAGCTCGGCGAACTGTTGGTGGACTAGTTTCTCTATTTTTGCCCTCAAGCAGCAGTGAGTAAGCACTGTTGTTTCGGTTTGAGGGTCATTGAAGCCAGTGAAATTAGTGTGCATTATGAGAATTAACTTATATCTCAGGGTGACGAGCGCAGTCCAGACGTGGCTTGCAGTGCTTGGTTATTTAAAGTAGGTACTGTCTGTGTGGTTATTACGTCTGTTTCTTACCATCAGGCGAGCGACATGCTCGTTTCGTCATTTAGGCAAAAACTAGACAAGCTGCGCGGTACATAGAAATTGTACCACTAAGTTGCGGTCAATTGACCGTAACTCAATATTACCATCTCGCTTACTCTCAACTAGAACCCCTATCGCGCTCCCTGTTTGTGAGGTGTTAAACTCCGGCGATATATGATGCAATTTTACTGCTAAGCAGCCCGTCTAGTAGTATACACTACAGTCTTTGCATTTAGGCTAATAAAAATAAATTGATGTTACGTAGGTACTTTACAATTTTCATGATAAGAATTTTTCACAGTTTACCCCCACTACAAAGAAATGTACAGGAAATATAATCCAAACGAATTAATACAAATGCGGCTGCCAGATCTACGTCCGAAACGCTCCACAAAGGGCCTTCATATGACATAGGCATTGTAATTAGTTTGCGGCCACTAAAGCCGCAATGAATTGCTCATATTTACCTAAGCATGTTTTTCTGCGCGATGTTATATGCAGCTTAGTGCCTCCTGACACGCGTTTTTACTTAAATAACTTCTTTCTCAATCTTATTATACTTTTTCGTTCAACATATCATTCTGGATGAGCCAAGTGTTTGCCATAGCACCGCATAGTGGCTACACTGCAACTAATAGAATGTATAGTGCACAGAACCCGGGCCTACGATTTTTTCAAACCGGGGCAGGAACTTGATAGTGGCACCCCTCTCTCCAGCGTTTGAGATAAATTGGTTAAAAAAAACTAAAAGAAAAGAAAATAATGATGCACAAAGGGCCTGTGCGGTGCCTTTTTCTTACTAGTCGACGGTGAGCCAACCAGGCTTCCGTATGCAAGGTGCTTTGTGGAGCAATTTTTTATGTTTAATCACATTATATTATGATTTTGACGCCCCCAGGAAACTGCCGTCCGGAGCGGGTGTCCCGGTTTGCCATAGATCCGGGCCTGATAGTGCAGTCTAAATAATATGTCACACATACCTGCTTCGTCGGTCGGTATTGAATTTACTGGATATTAACTGGTTGATCCCTAAACGCCACTCGCCTGAACATGCCAGTATTGCGAAATTTTCACCATGTTTACAGTGGCCGCTATCCAGTCTGGTAAAAATGTTTCAGGTACCCCCCGGCCCCCACTAGCAAACTAATTTGTGTGACTGTTGGGTGTATTTGTTGATTTATTTATTATTTTTTTAATCTTTACACACGTTAAAACTAGCCCACCCTCTGACATGAATCATTATCTTTGCACCTGTCATATTCAGGAACGTCTTAGGCCACACAGAGGCCCTTAGGTAGTAGTCTCGTCAAACTTTGTAGCCAGTCTGAAGTTACTCACTTTATTCGTCTTCTACGCCCTATCCATACGCTGTCATTCTTTAGTCTCTTGAAAATAATAAGTGCTACACCGCTCGTGACTTGTCAGTTTTTTCATATCTGCCTGTATGATAAAGCCAGCAAGTCACTGACCCAGGCCCGGATCTAGGGGAAGGTGGGGGTTCAAACCGTTCAGTCTTTGAGTATTTAACACTCGAAGGATTCAGCATTTTGATTTCCGAGCCAAGGGACCTTGATTAGTGCCCCGAGTGCCCTTGGTAAAGACGGGACTGGCCAAATTGGTACGTATATGGCATTAAAAACCTTTGTTGCGAGTTTCATGGCCGCACAACATGCGAGGGCCGTATGTCAAATGAATGCTCTGATTCTTGACACAGTGTAATTTGGTCTGGACAGCGGATCAACAAAAGTATAAAACGGACATGTTTTACATACATTTGTGTATACTATAGCTATTTATAGAAGATAGGTATTACCTACTATTGCCTACTGCCTCGGTGGCGCAGTTGTAATGCGTACGCGTTATGATTGAGGCCAACGCTGAGGTCTCGGGTTCGATCCCCGGGTCGGGTAAAGTGGTATTGGATTTTTCTATTACGAAATGCTCAGTATCAGCCCGGAGTCTGGAATTTGTGCCCATTATGGCGATGGGCTCGCCCCCTATCACGCTGTGGGACGGAGATACGCTCGGCGAAAAGGGTGGGTTTACTGGTTTCACCTCTACCTACCCCTTCGGGGATTACAGGCGTGAGTGCGTATGTATGTATGTATGTATTACCTACTTACTATAAATTCTATTGTTACTAACTATACTAATCTTACCTTTAATAATGATTAGCCAAGGCCCTATACTATTAGGGCCTCTACGGAATGAGAAGGGTTAGGCATTAGTCTACCTCGCTAGCTTAATGCAGATTGGCAGACTTTACATAACTTCTTATGGAGAACTTATCATATATGCAGGTTTCCTCACGATGTTTCCTTTACCATTAAACCAAATACATAACTTAGAAAAGTCAGAGGTGCATGCTCTTGGGATTGCTTTGAACCTGCTACTTTCTTCTCGACAGTCCGTACCACTCCCCGCTGATCTATCGCTACTAAAATTAAATAGTTAAAATATACCTAGTTGGTACTACTAAAATTAAATAGTTAAAATATACCTACCTACATAACTGCTCATGTAAAATGAGTGGTACAGCGCGGCAACTATAGGTAAGTTGGTGAGATAAGAGGCGCTATCATCAAACGTATTTGAGTGGTAGAGCCACGGTATCGACAGTTTTGTCTACATCGTTACAATTGTCTCAGAAAACCGGCGTAAAGTCGCAGCTTGCTGCTGTGTTTCGTACGGTGAGTGAGATATCCGGAGGCCCAAAACCCTCTCCCCTTCCTAATCCCTTATGTTACCCTCATATTAGTAATAGCACCGTTATTGGTCTTAGTGATGGTAGTCGACGGAATCACTATGTAAAGCGGGTAGATAATAAGACTGAGATGTGGTGGAGGTGATTGCTAAGGTATATAAGCGGGCGCATTATTAGTTGAGGGAACTTAGTCGTACTTAGAACTCTTTCGTGGTAACGCTGCCCGAGTGTGATTAGAATTATGAATAATCATAGCAAGTGTAATAAATTGTGAACAGTAATATAATATTGCATTTGATGTGAATAGACTATTAAACTTTTTGAACATCCTGACGAAGTTATTTAACTTTATTGCACCAAAGTGATAGTGAGTTTACACTTAATTATCCATTTCCTTTAAGGTCTGCAACGCGCCCATGATCTTTTTGGTATTGTAGGCGTACATGGACGGTGGAGATCACTTACCGACGGGTGACCCACTTGCTCGATTACCGGTTAATGCTGTATAAAAAAAACGCTCACTGGTCGATTTTCAATTTAGACAGATTATTCTATACTTACATGTCGGGGTATGAAGAGTACGGACACTCATTTGACCTAATTGCAGGTAGCTGATGAGGTCGATATTGTTTTCTACCCGTTAAAATAGTGATATTTATCTTGAATTGCTTTGAAGTGGCAATCTCTAAGGGTGCGCTCCATCATTTGGAGGAGAGGAGGTTCTAAATCAGAGTTGAGTTTAAGTTCGTAATGCTAGAATTATGGCAGACCACGGATATTTAAGTACAGTGTTGACCTCAGACAGTAATTTACCCTATAGTAAAGAAACGTGTTGCCGTGATCTGTGTCGGTTCAAGAGTTCAAAGCATTGGTTTTTATGTTGTCGTCTCTTTTCCACTAAGATTTTATTTCTGGACCGAGCGAGATAAAAAGAGAGTAAAAGAAGAATTAAAAGAATAAAACTTAAAAGAGTGAATACTATATTAATAATAAAGTATAGTGTCATAAAGTGATAATCCTGTGTTGTCATTATTGAGACATAACATACGCCGTGTATCTTGTCTACAAGAGGGACAGGGTTGTAAAACACTCCTCTGCGCCACATCGTCCTGAAGCTTGTCCCATCATACATTTTCAATAAGGTAATTTACTCGATTAATTTTAATATCTTTAATCAATAAGTTACGTTCTATAAAATCAAGTATCGAAAGAATTATATAAATCAAGTCAAAATAAACCAGTTAGAAGCCATTCAATTCTGCTGGAGTAGGTGGTTGTCAAATGTCGGAAAGAAGATGCACGACATGGCAAGTTACGTCACAAGGCGGGTCACGCCATTACGGGTACGCGTGCGAGGGAGATATTGAGATTTTCCCACTATGCACGCACCTTTGCTTTTACTACTGTTTAAAGCATGATCTGCGGCCTCATTTTTACCCAATTTTAATTTGTTTCTTTTCAAAACAGTTGTTCAAAACAGTTTCTTTTTCGTGTTATTGATGGTTGCATATAAAAAAATGTATAAGTCACTCGTATGAAAGAGTCCGTTGGTGCAAGTATTTTTTTTTTGTATAGCATAGGTATGCCGGCAAACAAGCAAGTGATCTCCACCGCCCATGTACGCCCACAATACCAAAAAAATATGGGCGCATTGCCGACCTTAAAGGCAAGGGATTGGGAAGGGGAGAGGAATTTATGGGCCTCCAAATATCTCACTTACCGTACAAAACGCAGCAGTAAGCTGCTACTTTACGTCGGTTTTCTGTGAGACGGTGGTAACGACCCGGCCTATTCATGCTGTAGATAAATTTGTCTACAGCGTGGCTCTACCACTCATATCACCGCTTTGCCTATTTCTACTGCCAAGCTATGTGCAAGTATTGTTGTGTTCCGGTTTGAAGGACATTGAAGCCAGTGAAACTTGTTACTAGAAATAACATCTTATAACTCAAAATACGTGCCCACGGACCCCGATGGTTCCAATTAATCGCCTCTTACGAAAACTGGATACCGTGGCGGAATTGTCCAAACAGGCCCCCGATCCACAAGGCGAAATAGTCTTACCCTATTCAACTTACCGTTAATCAGTCTATCACAAGTCACGACAATAGGGTAGCTGACTAGGTTTTTTTTACGTTACTCAAAATCTATTGCAGAAAGAATTTTATAAATGGGACCAAAAATAAATAAGTTGGAAGCCATTCAAATTCTGTAGAAGGGGTAATTGTCAAATGACAGACTACGCAAACTTTGACGTCACTGTGTAAAATGTTCATTATGGTGCACGCGTGCAAGCGAGATAGTGAGATATCCCTACTACGCACCCACTTTTCCTCATACCAACATTTAAAGTCATTGCGGGCACATTTCTGAACCAATTTTGAGTGTGTTTTAATAAAAGGGTTTCTTTTGCGTATCATTTTCTATTGCTTATAAAATAATGTATAAAATTCAATAGAGGAAACTAACTTATTCTCCAAACAGGCCCCCGAACCACAAGGCGGAATAATCTTACCCTATTCAAATTACCGTTAATCAGTCTATCACGTCACGACAATCCTTTACATGCACCTCTGAACCAAAGCGAACTTCCCAAACTCAATAACTAACTTTCCGAAGTCGATCTCAGTTTCTATTCAAGTTAGGGTGGCGAGTAAACGCGTTAACTATACCACTTACAACGCCAGCGTCGTTAAAACAATTCCGTCGCAGTGGTTGTAATCACGAAACTATCTGTTTCTATAGAGTTATTGTCACATTCACGGAATTGAAGCATCGAAATAAGATAACAAGAAACTTAACTCAAGCAAAAATGACCCCCAACAAAACTCTGTGCAAGGGGGCGGTGCTATAAAAGTCTGTGCAGTTCGTTCATTAAATTCATAAAAATAGATTCATGATCTCTAGTAGACACTTAATACGTCTAATTTTTTGCGCCGTGCAGAAAGTCGTAACTCGATTTAGAAATTTAATATTAACTTTTATAAAATAATATTGATTTTGAACGTTCATTAATTTTTGTTGCGTGTTATAGTTATCGTCCTAGTTATCTTTTTTCAATGAATTGAAGTCATAATTGCTTAATTATTATTATTTTTTGTTATATACAATATAAATTATACTTTTACAAGGTGGTATGTCCCTCGTATGCGAGAGGCCGTCTGGGTTGGTCCGCTTTGTCTATTTCTGCCGCCAAACAGCAATGTGTAAGCACTGTTGTGTTTCGGATATCTCGCGTACCGTACGAAACGCATCAGCAAGCTGCTACTTTTCGTCGGTTTTCTGCGAGACAGTGGTATCTGCCTGGGCGCGCCGGGCCATTCATGCTGTAGACAAAATTATCTACAGCATGGCTCTACCACTCATATCGTGAGTAGTCTTAGCAAGTATATTTAATCTGATTGGTGAACAGTGATATAATAGTTTTGTATTTAATGTCTAAAAGGCTAATACACCTGTTGAACATTGTGAAGTGATTAATCTTTTAGATTAGAACTATACCTATTGTCTGACATGGGAATCGAACCCATAACATCCTAACACTGTTCCTTGAATACATACATACGCACTCACGCCTGTAATTCCCGAAGGGGTATGCAGAGTTGTAACTAGTACACCCACATTTCGCCGAGCGTATCTCCGTCTCACGATGTGATAGGGGGCGAACCTATTTCCATACCAGGCACAATTTCCAGAATCTGGGCTGATACTGAGCATTTCGTAATAGAAAAACCCAATACCACTTTACCCGACCCGGGGATCAAACCTGAGACCTCAGCGTTAGACTCAATCGTAACACGTACGCATTACAACAGCGCCACCGTGACAGTCGAATACAGTGAAACTGAATACAGTGTTATAACACATTGAATCCCCATAATTCAGACATTTTTTTTGTTCACTTATAGAGGATAAATAAAAGATAAATTTTTACTTAAATCGTATATTTCTGTACAGTGGCAACAACAATAAATTTACCTAAAACTTAACATCCGACCTCAAAAATCAATATTTCTCATAATCATGGAGGAGTGTCCAATATTTTTCTCATAATCCGCTATCAGATTTATAAGGGACCACTCTCGAGGACCCGTATCGAGTACCTACAAAAATAACCATATTTTGTTTACTTTTGGTGGAGATATTGCGTAACATAAATAAAAATACATCAAATTGAGAACCTCGTTTTTTGAAGTCCGCTAAAAACAAATACCTAATGCTACTCAATGCTACCTACTTCATTATTTTTTGATTCCGTTTCAGTCTTATTTTAACGCCTCACCGAAGAGTGGGCTTGAGTCATACACAGATTCCATCCAAAAGGCTAGAAAATTTGAAATTTTTGTCTATACAATTTGACGTTCTCTTCTCGATGTGTATTGACAGTTTATAGCATTACAACCTTAATTAAGGCCCGTATTATAGAACACTCAAGTTCTAAAACTACTACTTACAATACATTGCCAAGTGTCGATTTCTGTACACGTGATTGGTCCGTTTTTGTTTGGCGCCAAAAATAGACCAACCAGATGTACTGAAATCGACACTTAAAAACGAGCTCACTTAGGTGTTCTTCTATAATACGGGCCTAAATACCTATTTACAACACATTACAATTGACAGCTGTAATTTTGTACTGTGTATTTTTTCTGATAAATATTTATTTTCTTCTACAATGTTAAATAGGCCCTAAAGATATCGACCATTAGCTACTTTTTTGAACACGGAAGTCTACGTTGGCGTCAGTTCCATTCAGATCTTAATTTTATGGCAGTAATAACTTTTACAATACTTTCTATTTTATATACAATTTTTACACACTTTCTGATCTTATAATATACATTTTATATACAAATTATTAAGAATAACTTATGATAATAATTTATAGGTCGTCGCAGGCATATCGCCTCGCCGCCAGATTAGCACCGCCTCGCCGTCAACCAGTTGGATTAGCATGAGCTCACGAGATATATCACGCGTGAGACAACCATTGTCTCATAGTTTCTTTTCAATATTTGCCAGTGAAGATTGTTTTTGTCTACCTAATTTTTAATATATTAGTACATAGACATTATAGCGTGCTGACTACAACCTATCGCAGACTCAACGGTTCTGTATCACCGAGGGATGGCTACATTAGGCACGGCGCGGTGTCGTGCTCACGGCTGGGCGAAAGCTGGTTTATTATTCTGCCTAGTCATTTTATTCAGTATCGGCGAGACGTAAGCGCGGCAACGAGACGACCTGGAGGCCAATTCTCGTAATTTTAAATGTTCAAAATATCATTCCGATCTAGTCTCAGCATCAAGAAAGTTGCAAATGGCATTCTCTAAAACCAATAATGAACGTCAAATGTGAACATAGGTCGTAATGAGATTGAATGTAGAATAAAAATTGACTGAAGCCAAAACGGTATAATGCTAGGTGCATTTGACGTTCATTATTGATTTAAGAGAATGCCATTTACAACTTTCTTGACGCTGAGACTAGATCGGAATGATATTTTGAACATTTAAAATTACGAGAATTGGCCTGCTGGACGTAGCAAGTTGATTCATACGGTTCTATACAACAGCATGTCTCGAAGCGAGGCAGTGCCGTTACGATGCTGGTTAGTATAAGGCTTCGCAATAAGGCTTTTTCCTATTATTTTATGTAGCAAATAAAATAAAGAACATAATGAAACTACTCTATTATTGATTCATAGTAAAATTTTACCAGTTATATATAATTTGAAAATGTTATCTTTGAACGACGTGCGTGGCATCAGATAGACTTAATCCGAGTTTATTTACAGGAAAGAGAAAAAAAACAATAAGCCATCTGAACATTAAATGAGATAGAACCACGGACCAAAGACAAATAGACACCGTATGTAAGCCTACTTTGCGTGCCATCATCTTCGGCATGCCAACTAAGAGTTCTAGTGTACAGTTACAGTACGGTGTAGTGGCTTTACTGCAGTAAAATTTACATATTTTATTTATATACAAAAGCTCTCGTGGTGTCTATTTAGATCATTGGTCCTGAGGTTAGAACTTGAAATATGTACATTTGAAACGATGTTCAATCTCCAGATTTATAGAAATAGTTTAATAAAGTTACATATTTTGCACGGAGTACGTATAATAATATTACATACGCACTCACGCCTGTAATCCCCGAAGGGGTAGGCAGAGATGTAACCAGCATACCCACATTTCGCCGAACGTATCTCCTTCCCACAATGTGATAGGGGGCGAGCCTATCGCTATACCGGGCACAAATTCCAGACTCCGGGCTGATACTGAGCATTTCGTAATAGAAAAACCCAATACCACTTCTCCCGACCTGGGGATCGAACCCGAGACCTCAGCGTTAGCCTCAATCGTAACGCGTACGCATTACAACTGCGTCACCGAGGCAGTCGGCAAATAATTTTTATTATGAATTATGGGCAATGTATTGATTCAAATCATAAAAAATTAGACGCATCGAACCTACTACTAGTACTATTGTTCAATTTACTGGTTAGTAAATCTATCCATGAAGAATGAAATCGACCGTTTTATTTGTGAAATCAGAATATTTCGTAAGTTTAAAACTATGGATTCCATTCAACGATAATAATATAACAAAAAATAAAGAAAGCCATTTAATTGTTTTACTGCAAAAATAGCAATATTTAACCAGGAGTCTAAATAATACATAAATACGACTTGGAATTTATTAGAGCTTATTTAGTTACAATAATTATAAACTATATATAATAATTATAATTACATTTGCTTACGCATTACAATGTAAACATTTGCCTCCATTGTATACTTATATTATATTACAAATCTTTGAATTATACTCTTACTTACATACATACGCACTCACGCCTGTAATCCCTGAAGGGGTAGGCAGAGGTGTAACCAGTACACCGAGTAACCATTTCAACGAGCGTAAATTCGTCCCATGATGTAATAGGTACGCGTTAAGACAGGCTGACGCTGCGGCTCGGGTTTGGGTAAAAGTGGTATTGGGTTTTTCTATTACGAAATGCTCAGTATCAGCCCGGAATCTGGAATTGTGCCCGGTATGACGATAGGCTCGCCCCGTGTCACATCATCGGACGGATATAAGCTCGGCGAAATATGGGTGCACTAGTAACACCTCTGCCTACCCCATCGGGGATTAAAGGCGTTAGTGCGTATGTGAGGGGCCTACTGCAGAGGCCACACTATTCTCAGGAGGTACAATACAGTCTATAACCAACCCTCTACAGTGGTCGAATCTTCGTACGCTCATTGAGTTCCTAAATATTGTCAACTGCGTGTGAAACAATTTCCGTACTGCTTTCTAATAGATATTGGTGTACTGCTGGAGCTATATATAACGAAAGTATTATATTACAGTCTATAGTATGAATGGGTCGGCTCAACCGGGTTATTTTAAACATAAAACCAATATAATGTCAGTTCGCTGTTGCATTCATATGGTGAATGAGCTACCCGAAGAGCCAACTCCCGTTCCCCTTCTCTATTAAAACAAAGAAAAACAAAATTATGAATTAATTGAGAATTATTCGGCCTAAAACAAAATGGCGGCTATTTTTTCAATTCTAACATCGATCTACCATTTTATAAATACTGGGCGTCGCAGATATCGTTTTTTTCTTTTTTATTATCCCTTTATCATACTTTTCCTTTAAGGTCGGCAACGCATCCGTAATTCTTCAGGTATTTTGGATGTTCATGAGCGGTGGAGTATACATACTATCAAGTGACTCACTTGCACGATTGCCGGTCTCTGCTGTACAAAAAATCTGACTTTTAAGATCCCTCAAACCAGAACAAACCAGTGCTTACACACTGCTCTTTGGCAGCAGAAATAAACAACGCGGTAGTACATAAATACCCAGATGGACTCTCGCGTAACTTTTAGGGCTCCTTACTCCAGCCCCGGATCTAGGAGGGGGCAAACTACGGCACCCCTCCCGGGCGCCAAATTCAAGGGGCGCCCAAATTATAATATAATATCATGAAAAGTTAAAAAACTTGCTCCACAAAGCGCCTAGAATACGGAAGCCTGGTTGGCTCGCCGTCGACTTGTAAGACAAAGCACCAAACAAGCCCACGCCACATGTGAAAAGTACAAATTTATTAAAGGGTTCTTATTGTCTCATTCACGAAAAATGCCAACAATTATACATATACATATATTATTATATTTGTGAGTTTTGTAATTTATCTCAAACGCTGGAGGGGGGCGCCACTATCAAGTTTCTGCCCCTATACGACAAAATCATAGACCCGGGGATGCCTTACACAACAGGTCCCGACAGAACCTGCCGGAGCCTGCACCGTCTGTCTGCCCTGTTTAAAGACCTCTTTTGAATCCTAAAATGTAGCCGGCAGAAACTTTTACAGAATATATATTAGTGCGGTGGATTTCTAAACAAATAATAAAAAACTAAAAAAATGCTTATTTTTTTACGGAACCCTCTGTGCGAGAGTCCAACTCGCATATTTTTTATAGCAGACTGTAAACGATCAAGTAGATCACCTGATGGTAAGAGTTCTCTACCGCCTATGAATAATAAAAACCCCTGAAGAATCATGGACGCGTTGCTGACCTTAAAGGAAAGGGATAACTGACTAGGGAAAGACGATTTGGGTCTTGACTTCACTAATTTTATTTGTTTTTATAGCATAGGCTGGCAAACGAGCAAGTGCGGGTCACCTGGTGGTAAGTGATTACCACCCAGGGTTGCCGGATTTCCGTGCGTGAATTCCGGGACAACCTATTTATTAGCAAAAAATATCATTGCCTCTAGCACCGTCAATAATTTTTGGCGTCGGCAATGGGTTTGTATAACATACTTAATAATTCCAAACAACGCATACCGAAAGTTTGACTCGAAGTTCAACTGAAAACCTATCAACTATCCTCGAACTGCCGAAAGAATATATAAAAATAATAGTTACAATGATACCTTAGTGTTTTTTCTAGTCAAACAGGAATGCTAATTTTATTCTTACACATTATAAAAATATTTTAGATATTCTCTCTCTGCACACACGGCCGCCTGTCCGTGCTTAGTTTGGGTGTCCAAAACCTTGTGAACAAACCTAATAATCGCGAATTTCGGAACAGTTAAGCGAAATTACTGGATTCGGGACAAGGCAGCACATTCCGTGACAATGCCAAATATTCCGGACGTATGGCAACCCTATTTCTATCGCCCATGCACATTCACAATACCTAAATAATTATGGACGCATAGCCAACCTTAGTGACAGGTATTAGAAATAGAAGAAATTTGAACCTCCGAATATCTCACAGCATAAAAAATCTGCTAATTCACATCGGTTTTCATGTCTCAGACAGTGGTAACAACTTGGTCGTGCCGGAACATTTATACTGTAGACAAAACTGTCTACAGCATGACTTTACCACTTGCGAATGATATCCCCTATTTTCTTAAATAAATAAAAAAGGCTTATTTCAGGCAAAAGGACCCATAGTACAAACAAACAAATCAAATCATATCGTACAAAAGTAACAAATAAAATAATATAAAATAAAATCACGATTTATAAACAATTAGGTCGCAACGTTGAAAGTTTAACAAAACACTGGATTTTCGTGTTCTGTGGCGCAGTGGGCGAGTAGCCGACTGTGAAACATTAGGCCGCGGGTTCGATCCCCGCACCGAGACAAATATTTGTATGATACACAAATTTGCTGGTGGGAGGGGAGGGTAACTGGTAATTGTTGTACCAAACTGGATAGCGACCACCATACACATGGTGAAAAACTAAACATAAACCCCGCCATAGTGACACGTTTAGCCGAGTCACGTTCCGGCGTGAACCAGTGTATATCCAGTAACCTCAGGTCGGCATAATGTTGCCGCCCATCGATGGACGTAATGATTCTCGACAGTCGACCATCGAAATAAGATGACAAGAAACGTAACTCAAGCAAAAAAATAACCCCATCAAAACTCTGGACAAGGGGGCGGGGCTATAAGTCTCTACGTAATCTCTAGTTGACACTTGATACGTCTAATTTTTTGCGCGGTGCAGAACGTCGTATCTCGATGTAGAAATTTAATAATTAGACATTAACTTTTATGAAATAAAGTTGATTTTGAACGTTCATTAATTTTTGTTGCGTGTATGAGTGTTACGCGTGCTTTATCTTTGCATGTGTAAGTAAGTGGAGCCGTATTTTTTGGCAGATTCATATGAGAGTTATCGTTCTAGTTATATTATTTCGATGCAGTCGATATTATATTTGGGCTGCAATGTACTTGAAGATAAAAATAAAATTCCGATAAATCTTTCTTTCCTTCACCAGATTCAGTATAGTCAATCAGGATAAAAAATAAAGTTTTATTTGTATTATTTTTTGTAGAGTATAAAATAATCTTTTTCATACAACCGCTAATTCCCCAAGTGGTAGAGTCACGCTAACAGTTTACAGCAGCACAGTAAACCGACGTGAAATAGCAGCTAATGCGTTTCGTATGTGAGATATTCGGCAGCCCAAAATGCCCCCTTTCCTTTTCAATCCTTTAAAATTAACCCTTCCCTTTAAGGTCGGCGACGCGTCCATGATTATTCTGGTATTGGGGGTGTTCATAAGTTATGATCACTTACTATCAGGTGACCCACTTTCTCGTTGGTCGGCCTCTGCTATAAAAAAATATTCATGCAGTAGCAACGACCTTAGTTCTTAAAAACTATAAGGTATATGTGTTTTTGTAATTTTAACAAGTTACCAATCACTCATCTCACTACTTGGTATCATAAGATACCATTTTTCTGCGACACCCTGTATATGTCCTCCGTATAGTCCATCTGTGTCGGTACCACACATTTATCTATTTTTACCACCAAGCAGCAGTGTGTAAGCAATGTGTTCCGGTTTGAATAAAATTAAAGCCAGTGAAATTACTGCGCACTAGGAGACGTAACATCGGAGCGACGAATGGAGTGCAGTATCATGCAGTACTTTTTAATTCAAAAGTTGTAAGTTATATTGCTTTTGTTTATGGGCAGGTGTTACCAAAAAGCGAGCGGCCGGCTCGTCATCATTCAGGTTAGTAAAAGTCGTACGATTTTATCATTTACACATGAATTGCATAGCTTTAAACTTATGAACAATTGAACAGCTCAAAAAGGACAGATTTTAGTATTCTGACGGCAATTTAGCATTTATTCAGTTTTAATTGCACAATATTACAGTAATATCTAAGCCTACAGATATGCTATCTTAGAAAGTATGTACAGTAACTATGATTAAAATTATGCGTTTCGGTAATCTTCAGATATTTCGAAAGTACGGACATGTTATGATGACGTAACACAAACCTGTTGCAACATTACATCGTGTTACAGAAAGGTGTGATCAAATTAAAATGTCGTAATCGGATCTTATCAAAATCAGGACATCCTAAAAAATCACTCGTAATTTAATCACTCGTTTTAACCATCGATAAGATGGATCACATCCCTATAAATGAAGTGCGTGAGCGAGAATAACAATGCTGGAGTGAGACTCAAGCTCAGCTGTTTTGAATATCGACATGTTACTCATTCGATAAAAAGAATAAGCTTTATTTATATCTTAGCAATGCAATCGGATTTGTTATTACGGGGATTGAATTAATTATATAGTAAAGTATACGTTGCTTATATTTCTGTAACACGTTGTAAACTTATTTATCTCTTGTGTGACTGACTCAAACCGGATTGCCGGGCATTCATTGCATATTCGTACTAATTAAAAACCGAACATTGCCGTAACGCATAATATATGTCGTCGTACTGTACGCAGCTGCATTTTCCCTCAATGCGATTCCATTATAAATCGACGAAAAAAGGTCAATAATATAAAACATTTGACACTAATCGAAACATAATTAATATATGCGGTCAAATAGCCGATACCAATTACATTTGTAAGTTTTACTTACTAACATTACGTAAGTGGCTCACATATTATGTATTTACCGCAGATCACGGAAAATACATTTTGTATAGAAACCAAGCGTGCCAATCTTCGCTACGTACACTGACGTCATCGCGGTACGTATTTTATGATATTTGACACTATTCAAAACACAATGAATGTATATGCAGTTAAATAGCCGATACCAATTACATTTGTAAGTTTTACTTAAGAACTTACCGTAAGTGGCTCACATATTTAGTGCAGTCATAGTTTACATAGGAATAAAATTCAAAATCCGACACATATCGGTGAGCAACTTACTTAGTAATTTTTTGGTAAGTCCATACGTAATTAGCTTACATATACTTACAAATGTAATTGAGGCCTTACAAAAATTTAATTTTCGGGTGTCATACATATTCGATTGGAAAAATCTAAATATGACAATATCAGTGCAAAAAAAAAACAACAAAATACACAATATAGTACATATACGTATTACTTTTATAATAACATTTGTTTATAAAATATATCTCTAAATTTTTATGACTCCCGCCGGCTATAATGGTCTGTCTTAAGCCATTCAAAAACCATAATTCACTCAAGTCTTAAGGTCATTAACACTATATAGGTAAATTAGTGAAACGAGTTTGCGCATATAGTATTATTTATTGATAGACTATGCATTAAAACTAAATGACCTTAATTAAATCTAATTGTTAATCAGTCATTATTTAGAATTCAATTATTTCCACACTCAGGGCTAATTAACGCTTGACACTCCGTTACTAATTACAGATATAATCTTAAATGACGTGCCTGAGAAACAATCGAATTATAAGATATGGCTAATTGATAATTAAAGTTAATTGACGTCTCAGAATGCGGCAGCTGAATGTTGTCCCCACTCGAGCGATTTTAGCTTGCAAGTTGCGTATTTCTAGTTGTATGCAGAGATTATAGATATTATAGTAGAATGATATATACGTAATGATATAGACTGCCTCGGTGGCGCGTACGCATTACAACTGCGCCAGATTTACATACATGATTCCTAGGACATACCATCAATACGCAAGTTGCAGAAGAAAGCAACAGAATGTGGACACACATTTATGTTTTTCCCCAACTTGACATATAACCCAACCAGACGACCAACAAGTCGTCCGATTTCTTGCAAAGACATACTACACACAAACAAGTTTCACCAACATTGCTCTAAATAAACTTCAACACTACACAATAAAATCACAGATCACCAAAACCTCGGCGGTCTCGGACCGTTCCATCTGTTAGGTGGCCGCGGGCCGTTCCTGGGCCAAAACTGTTGCTGGGCAATCTGTGGCCTAAAGTTAGTCCTCGGTGCCCAATGTCTAGGGAATCTCTGGTTCATGAACGGCCTAGGCTGGGTATTATGCCACTCACTCACTGTGTCACTTGTGAAGTCTATGCTCGATGACGTCTGATGTTCCAAACCACGACTCTGTAGATCGTCATCGAAGTCAGTTGAGTCATCGGGGGCTTCAAAGTCTCTGTTTTGGTAGTGCTGCGGGTATTTGTTGGTAGGGTTGAAGTTTTTCAACGACGGTGGCATGGCATCGAACGGATTCACCATGGCCGGTACAACTGGGGCTGATTGGGGTTCTTTTTTCTCATTGTTTCGTAGAATGACGTTTGTATGGTCATTGTGGTTGGTCTTGCCGTTGTCGCCTCCTACCAACACTTTGTTGTTGTTGAAACTGTGCCTTCGAACTAGTTCCGGCGTGTTTTGTTGCTGATGACCATACATACCATCTGTAAATTGAAAATATTTGTTACAACCAGGCACCGAATTACCGGTATTTTTTTATAAAATTACCTATTACCGTTATCGTTTTAAATAACGATACCCATAAGTCTAGTAATGTTACAAGTTACCATAAATTGATACTTGGTATTTTTATGTCTACTGGTGTCACTATCGCGGAATTAACGTTAAAAGTAACGATACCTATTTAACGTTTAATCGATTCGATTATGATTATCGATACTTTTAACGTCCACAATTTAACACAACATAACGTTACGGACGGTAACTTTATCGATAAAAATTTGGTATCGGTAACCATCCTTGGTTACAACATTGTCAACACAATAATTACGAATTTACTGACCTATACATACATAATTTAGTTGATTCTGGTGCCCAAATCCGAGCGGCCAACGCCGCAACGTAAAAATAGGTTGACGTGGCACTGCTTTGATTTGTATCGGGCGTTAGGAGTCAATTGTATTTTACACTTTGGCTAAGTACCTACTACAAAGATATATATTTTTTATAGTATAGGCCGGCAAACGAGCAAGTGGGTCACCTGATGGTAAGCAATCTCCACCGCCCATGTACGCCCACAATACAAAAGAATTATGGGCGCGTTGCCGACCTTAAAGGAAAGCGATAATAAGGGATTGGGAAGGGGAGGGGATTTGGGCCTCCAGATATCTCACTCACCGTGCGAAACGCAGCAGCAAGCTGCTACTTTACGCCGATTTTCTGTGAGACAGTGGTAACGACCCGGACGAACCGGCCCATTCATCCTGTAGACAAAATTGTCTACAGCGTGGATCTACCTCACAAAAAAAATATTATCGTCTTCCGATCGTCATGCTATCGCTACGAGTGGTGTACAGATAGCATGAAATATCTACTATAATAACTTGTACTATTAAAACGATAATTTGATACAGTAGCCTCTTCAATGCAATTTTTTGTAGTTAAAGTTTAACCGTATCGTTTCTTATTACGAATCGACCAAAACTTGTTAGGCGCATGTCAAATTTGACGTTTATTTAATATATAAATAATCTTACGTTGCTCCTCATCTTCAGACAGATCCATGTCGACGCTCTCCACGATGTCTGAAGGCATCGTTACAGGAGGTACTCTGTAATCCTGGAAAGTTATACAAACGTGTTACAGAAAGGTGTGGTCATATTTATGGATCGTTACATACACCTGACAATGGGTGTTTATGTTCCGGCTCTTAACTAAATGTAGACGTCCAAAAATTGCACGCTAATTTTAACCAACCGTTTATTATTATCGATAACATCGATCACATCTCTATAAATTAAGTGAAGTGCGTAAGCGAGAATAACAATGCTGGAGTGAGACAAAAGCTCAGCTGTTTATCATTTAATGTTGTCCAATGTAGCAAGTTGAATATCGACTTGCTCAGTCGATGAAAAAGAAAATGCTTTATTGATGTCCTGGCCATTAAATCGGATTTGGTACTACAGGGGTGAATACTTATATCTATACTATATCATTAATTTATAGACTCAATAAATAATTTGATATTGGCATTTGGACCTTTATTGGCATCTTATTTGGACGATATTTTATTTGACATTATCTTTTAAAACTTTCCATACTGGATACAAAACATCGATACATTGAAATAAAATATATCGCTAAAAAACCACGATAAATCAGAAAAATATCGATACATTAATATTTCTCAGAATGGCTAAGCCTTAGTCCACCACACTGTCCCAATACGACCGGTAGAATTCACATATATCTGGGATTTTATTGGAAAATTCTCAGGTAAGCATGAAAGTAGTATAGTCACATTATAGACAGTTTTATCTACAGCATGAATGAGCCACCTCGATCAGGTTGTTATCACAGTCTGACAGAAAACCGTAGGAGTAAAGTAACAGCTTGCTGCTGTTTTTCATACGGTAAGTATCCGGAGGCTCAAAACCCCCTCTCCTTCCCAATCTCTTAATTATCCCGGATCGGCAAGGTGTCCATGATTCTCTTGGGTATCGTAGAATTTCATGGGCGGTGGAGATCACTTACCAAGAAGGGACCCACTTGCTCGTATGTTGCCGGCCTCGCATATTAAAAAAATATAAAAAAATTTGTTTCCTCACGATGGTTTTCTGCGCCGTCGTTAAAGCGAGCTATATAACAATGAACAAACACGTAACTGTGGGATATCTATATTATATCTAGTTATTTTATATACAGTGTGTTACAAAAACCCAGTTGGCCCTTTTTGGGTTGTGAAGATAGACATATAGACAGCTTAATAAAAATACTTAAATTAAAATAATAATAAACAGAAGCGATATATTATACTTTGATAATGAACATAATTAAATAAAAATTATTTATTTCTGAATTCCTGTGTGTATTGACGAAGCCGCCCAGCGTGGCGCGTTTGATGTACATGGACGCCGCAACTTGCTATCTCGCTCTGGCTTCAAGTCATCGCTCTTGCAGAAATTAATCGAAATACGGTTTACAAACAATAAGTATATTCAAGTTTAAAAAATAAATATAATTATTTTCATAGTCCAATTTTCGTATGCGAGTTTTTTCATTACGTTTGAATATCGGTTCTGATATCACAGTTAAAATGTCCAACAGTGTTTTTGTTACATATTGTATACGTTATTTTTAACTTTTTATTATTATTACCTGGTCTAATTTGTTCATGTGCATAGGTCTGGGCGCTGGCACGGGTACCGGCGGTTGATGCGTCAACGGAATTAAGTTCCTATGGTCCACGTCTGAAAAAAAAATCAAATACATTCATTGTAAGGTACAACAAATACTATATTGGGAGGTTATGTCTCGTAAAATGGCAACACTGGAGCGAACAGAGCGACGATCTTCAATTCACAGTAAGTTTGTACATGTATAAATGGACTTCAAAAATCTTTACCTAGATGTACTGGGTGCCTGGGTACTGATGCGGTGAGTATGGGTGGTGGTGGCAATGCTGGCAACAGTCTGTGGTCCACATCCTCCATCTCTGTAAATTACACGTTATAACATAAGCTCACGCTTACCTCCCCAATGAGATAGGCATAGGTGCAACGAGCGCACTCAATGTTAACTCGGCGAGCTTACATTTAATTTTGTCCCATCACCCATAATATGGCGAGCATTCGATAAAATTACGTCGTCATATTAGGGTTCGTAGACAAAATACCACAGCGAGGTTAAAAGTACTATTTTATCTACTTTTGACATAGCGAGTAGAGTATTATAAGCAACCATGTTAGTTTAGAATTTAGATGATGAGTGGTAGAGCCACGCTGTAGACACTTGTGTCTACATCACGAATGGGCCCACTCGTCCGGGTCGTTACCACTGTCTCACAGAAAACCGGCGTAATGTAGCAGCTTGCTGCTGCGTTTCGTACGATGAGTGAGATATCCGGAGGCCCAAACCCCCTCCCCTTCCCAATCCCTTTCCTTTAAGGTCGGCAATGCACCCATGATTCTTTTGGTATTGTGGGCGTACATGGGCGGTGGCGATCACTTACATAAGGTGACCCACTCGCTCGTTTGCCGGCCTAAGCCATAAAAAAAATGTTCTACAAAATGGTATTGAGAAAAACAACGTTAGAGCGATCACAGAACCTAGCACAATTAAAATAAATGCGACTTAGTAGAGGTGGCTCCACAGAGTTATGGATAATTTTACATACATACATACATACGGACTCACGCCTGTAACCCCCGAAGGTACAGGCAGTGGTGTAACCAGTACACCCACATTTCGCCGAGCGTATCTCCGTCCCGTGATGCGATAGGTGGTGAGCCTATCGCCATACCGGGCACAAATTCCAGACTCCGGGATGATACTGAGCTTTTCGTAATAGAAAAACCCAATACTACTTTACCCGACCCGGGGATCGAACCCGAGACCTAAGCGTTGACCTCAATCGTAACGCGTACACATTACAACTGCGCCACCGAGGCAGAGAGGATAATTTTAAACAGAAGCAAATTGTCTCTTACTAACTAACTTACTAATGGCCGTTCCCTATATTCTGTCTATCGACACATTTGCTTACTATCAGTATTGTTTTGACAGATCTTCCATACAAAAAGTGTCAAAATTTTACTGCCAGTAAGCAAATCTGTCGATAGATAGGGTATTGGGAATGGCCATTATACAGCTGAGCTTTTGTCTCACTCCAGTATTGCTATTGCTCGCTCACGCACTTTGCTTAATTTATAGGAATGTGGTCGGTCTTATCGATCGTAATAAACGAGTGCTTAAACTTAACGTGGAATTTTAGGATTTCTAGGTGTTGTAATAACCCTAAAATATGACCACACCTTTCTGTAACACGTTGTATATTTCAATTTAAAATAATGTTTACAAACCATAAGTCGTACTACTATTATAAATGTCCAAGTTTGAATGTTTGTGAATTTGTATGTTAGTTGTTAGGCAATCACGCTTTAACAGCTGAACGGTTTTAGCTAAAATCTGGCACACAGATAGACCATGACCTGGATTAGGACTGGGCTACTTTTAATTCCATAAAATACTGTTTATACGGGCGGAGCCACGAGCAACAGTTAGTATTCCATACTTACCACCGAGTAAAGGTAACACGGGCGGCGGCGGCGGCGGCGGTAACAAACCTCTGTGGTCCACGTCACTTACTGGAGGAAGCTCCTGGAATATACATTTTTTTCAGTGGTACCGTGTCTGTAATCATCAGCACTATCAGCTATCTTCGTTCTCAAACATTTCCCTCACACGCGGTAATTACTTCGTTGTCGGTGTGTAGTACGTACGCACTCACGCCTGTACTAAGGGGTAGGCAGAGGCAGTAGCGGATTCAGGGGCTAAGGGGCTTAAGAAATATGCCTTTAAGTCCACTTTACAAATCTCAAATTAATCTTGCTATTATCCTACTTTCTTAGTACTATATACTACCTACAATATAATTTTCATTGCTTATTCTTATTCCATTTTAAGTAGGTATAGCATATCCTTTTTTTTTTTATTCTAATTTTGACTCGAACTCAACAAATCATAATCCTGGATCTGCCACTGGGCAGAGGTGTAACTAGTACACCCACATTTCGCAAAGCTTATTTCCGTCTTATGATGTGGCGAGCCTGTCGCCATATCGGGCACAATTCCAGGCTTCGGGTTAATACTAAACATTCCATGATAGAAAAACCCAATATCACTTTACTCTACCCGGGGACCGAAACCGAGACCTCAGCGCAGCAGTCGTACAGCGTACGCATTACAACTGCGCCACCATATATTACATATACTTTTCAGACAGTAAAATTTTGTTGATTAAAATATTTTCTCACGACTGGATCGTATTATTTCGTATTCTCCAGCATTTTTATCAGCTTGAGTGGCGAAACGAGCAGTTCCCTTGCCTAGCGGTAAGCGCCTGCCCATAAACAGAAGCAACGCCACAAAGAACTTCGAATTACACAGCACTGTATGGACACTGGACTGCAATCATGCCCAGTAATTTCACTGGCTTCAATATCCTTCAAACCGAAACAACAGTGCTTACACACATAATAAGAAATATACAAAGCGGTGGTACCAACCCAGACGGCCTCTACGCATACGAGGGACTTACCAACTTGGTAAACACCAAGTATATATACAATAAGTAGATATGTAGAAATGTGCGTTAGTTTACCTGTACGTTGACGTTGATATGTGTGAAGGCGGCTCGTTCACTCTGCGGCGGAGACTCCGGCGCGTCCGGGAACGAACCCGAGACCGCGGGCGCCGCCAACTGACGACCACATCAATACACATTATGGTATGATATCAAAATCAATAAAATCCTTTGAACAAAAAATAAAACCGTCAAAAACTAAAAACGCTAAAATAAATCCAAATAATTTTGAGTCGGTGGTTGTTTTTTTTGAGGTGGGCAAAAATAGTAAACGACTCAATTCAATTTTGTCTACACGTGTTGTCGTAAAAACACAGTTTCCTCTGGTATCTCTATATACCTATATACCTATCGAATTTAACATGCCGATCTAATATTCACGCCACGAGAAAATGTTGCCTCTCGTTTTCTCATACTATCCCTATATACATACATACGCAGCCTATCGCCATACCGGGCACAAATTCCAGACTCCGGGCTGATACTGAGTATTTCGTCATAGAAAACCCAATACCACTTTACCCGACCCGGGGATCGAACCCGAGACCTCAGCGTTAGCTTAATCGTAACGCGTACGCATTACAACTGCACCACCGAGGCAGTCTCTCATCAAATAATCGAGTGTGTCATCTGATATTAAGTGATGTCCAGCGCCCATGAACATTCACAATAATTTTTTTTATTTATTTTTTTTGGATCGCCAATGGGTGTACATATAAAACTTATAATATAACAAACAAATATAACATGCTACCCAGTTACAGGCAAACACAACTAACACAAGTAATGCGCCGGATATTTATTAATAAAATAAAATAGTAAAATATAATTAAAACACAACTTAATTATTTATAAGAAATTACAAATTAATAAACATTGAATGGTAAATATTGTGTATCCAACATAGTGACTTAACTCAGTCTGGATTCCCAATAATTAGTATATGAGAAGAATGATGAGCGCGTTGCCGACTTATGGTAACAACCCGGTCGAGCCGGCCCATTCTACCATTTACAGTTAGTAAACTATAGTTACCGGTGGGACATTCCACATGTTGGTGCCGCTCCATGTACTGTTCCTTTCTGGATTGTACGCCTGCTCCGGTTCATCTGGAACATAAAACACCCATTAATACATGTAGTGCAGTGCAGTGCAGTACCATTTGGCACTTTGCAAGCTCTGTGTAGTGCATCTGTTTATGGGCAAAACTCTTACTGCAGGTGGAGCTTATCAACAGGCGAGCGACCTGCTCGTCTCGTCATTCAGTTGTATAAAACAATCGGCTAAGTTACAATGGGATTCACGCACCAATGATTTATGACGTTCATGTTTGAAGCTTATATTATGTATTGATATCGATAAAGTAAATAACACCCAACAGTCACACACATATGCCCCATAGTAAGATACAAGTCTTGCCGTGAGTATCAGGAACTACGAGAGACTTTCAGTCTCACACAACACCCAGACCCGAAACAAATATTTGTGGATTAGACAAATATTTGTCTCAGTGCGAGGATCGAACCCGCGGCCTTACATAACACAGTCGGCTACTCGCCCACTGCGCTACGGAGGCTGTGCATATCAATAAAGTAAAAATAAAAATATATTACATGTATCTTGTATGACGGCACCTCTTTTTGTTTTCTCCCCGGAGGCGTTGAAGTCAGGCAGGCGACCGCTCGTTAAAACTACAAGCCAAATATTTTGTAGCCTCAGCGTTTTAGGCTCTGCGTTGATGAAGCAGTCAGAAAGTCAGGACAAGTAATTTTTTTTATAGTATAGGCCGACAGTATAGTGGAGGGTAGGCGCTCTCGTGGTAGACCACCGGCTAAATGGAGTGAACAAATCACTAAACTACTGCAACTGAAACTGCACGATGCAATTCACTTGGCCGGTGACAGAACCGGATGGAGGGCTCTTACTATCTCTGCCTGATACGGTCACGATCCTCAGCATTGAGGGAACGACTGGATAGATGGATGGATAGGCCGGCAAACGAGCAAGTGGCTCATCTGATGGTAAGTGATCTCCATTGCCCATGTACGTCCACAATACTAAAATAATCATGGGCGCGTTGCCGACCTTAAAGGAAAGGGATAATTAAGGGATTGGGAAGGAGAGCGGGTTTGGGCCTCCTGATATCTCATTCACTGTACGAAACGCAGCAGCAAGCTGCTACTTTACGCCGGTTTTCTGGCTCTACCACTCAAAAATGTTATGTTTGAGCAGCGATTCTCACAACACAGATAAAAGGACCAACAGGGTTTGTGTTACATGTTGTATCATATCGTCGTTTATATTGCAATTCGTTCTGTAATTTTTTATATTTTTTTTTTTTTTTGTCGACTAAGGGCTTTGCCCATGTTTTTCCACAAAACATAAAATAAAAAAAAACTTAATGTCCGACGAATATGAGACATATGTTACTTTCTTCCCCACATTATTCTGCATCGATTGGTATCGGTCTCGACCCCATACCCAAAGCGGTTTCGGAGGAGATAGCGTGATAAGCTTTTACCAGCCAGTTACTTTTTTTGTTTTTTTTTGGAACCGAACCTAAATCTAATTTTAAACGCATCCGTAAAATAAATAAATACAGTTATTTAACAAGCTTATAAAACAAGTATTGCCGTAACTCTATAGTTTCTACAAATAATTGTTATTCGCATCTCCTGTAAAGTGCGCCAAAACTGACACGAAACGTATTGCAATATCAACGACGATATACAAAATAAAAAATATGACTAACAATTGAGGATCTTTTTAAAGATGTCTACGTTTTGATCTTTATTTTTAAATATTGCTATTACAATACTTGACATTGGCAAAATCGATGGTCATAATTTAAAAATAGAATAGATTAATATAAAACATATATACGCGTCGAATTGTAGACCTCCTTCAATTTTAATATTAGGTATCAACAACTATGAGGGACGTACGGTCCCACAACACCCAGACCCGAAACAAAAATTAGTCCCGCGACAAGGATCGAACAATTCTCGAATACTCGATAAACTACGAAAACTCGATTAAAAAAGGCCATAACCCATGAGTTTGTTTCGGCATTTCTTCTCATGGCTAGCCCCGAAATGCCGCCGTAAATGTAATATAGCATAAAAAATGATTGACATGTAAAAGTTATATTTATGATCCAATTTACAGAATAAATGATTTGTATTTGAATTTGAACCGGCATCTTCACATTGAACAATGTGTGTATACTGACCGGTGATGGGCTCCATGGTTCCGTAGAATGAAGTAGGTGGTGCCGGGTTGCCCGTACTCTCTGGCGTTAACAAATCCAACCCGGGCAACGTGTCCTGCGACTTCTGCGATAGACTTACACTCACTACTGCAAACAAACGATAATTGTACAAAATGAGTCTTAGATATACAAAAAAAAACGAAAATCTGCCTAATAGCGGGGTTTTTATAGCATATCCCGGTTTTTAGCAACATTGAGTCGATTTTTCAATGTCTGAATAATTTTTATTTGCCAGAAAATGCATTAAAAGATCAATTTAGAAAGGACCCATTTGACATTGACATAAGAGTTAAGTTAAGTTTCCCCATGTTTTATTATACAGAAACTGTGATAATGTAGTATTTCGTCGTCTTAGAAATCTACCTTTACTGCCACTTAATGGAATTGATTATTTATAATAATTACCCGAATTATTGTCCACGCTAGTATTATTGTCTGCGGGTATTAAATTTTTCAGGAAATCGTTTATGTTGAAATCTTGCTTTTCATTCGGCCTCGAGTTGATTACTTCTATTTTGTTCGCTGCAAAACAACATTATACATTACAATTAAACAATTTTCGATATTGATATATATCTCCGGATATCTCACTGTACGAAATTAAGCAGCAAGCTGCTACTTTACGTCGGTTTTCTGTGAGACAGTAGTAACGACCTGGACGAGCCGGCCCATTTATACTGTAGATCATTAGTTCCAAAAGTGGTTCAAAAGGAGTCCACGGGAGACTCGACGGGGGTCCATAGTTATTTGGGAATATGTATAATGTATATGTACAAAGGAATGCCTTTCAGTACATGCGGGAGAGAGCATACTCTTTTTCAGAAAAAAATACATATAGAAATTAGTACATCACAACTGCTAGCAGAGGAGAAAACTCCTCTTCTAAAAAAGAGAGAAACAACGAATACTGCTAACACATCACCGGAAAAGAAAAACAAAACCAGCACAACAAAATCAATTCGAACCAAATATAAAATCAAATCAACACAAAAACAAAACTATCTAACAACAAAAATATCTCTCCCAACACGGCCGGTCACCGAGGGAGAAAGCGACCATTACCCTCTAGCAAAAACCTATGAATATATTTATATTGCAACACTAAACACTAGAACACTGAGAACTCCCGAATCCTTACTGGAACTGGAGATAGCACTAATGGATCTAAAATGGGATATTATAGGAATCAGTGAAATGAGAAGGGCTCAAGAAGCAATAGAAGAGCGCTTAGGTTATATACTGTACTCAAAAGGGGAACCAGGAGGACAACGAGGTGTCGGTTTCCTTATAAAAACCCATATGAGAAACTACATAGTGGACTTAATTGGAATCTCTGACAGAATAGCAGTTCTGAATATCAAAATACCTAGTTATAGAAAGATCTGGACCATTATTCAAACTTATGCACCAACTGAACAAGCAGATAAGCAAGAAATTGAAACAATATATAAAGAATTATCGGAAGTCCTAATCAAATTTTCAAATAACTATATTATACTAATGGGAGACTTCAATGCACAAGTTGGAGAAAATCAGAGCATTGTGGAACAAATAATAGGAAAGTTTGGACACGGGAAAAGGAGTGCGAATGGACAAAAACTTGTAGACTTCTTACTCGAACATAATCTGTATCTTCTAAATAGCATGTTCAAAAAGAATAATAACAACAAATGGACTTGGAGATCCCCGGATGGGAAACACAAAAATGAAATAGACTACATCACGAGCAATACACCAAAAGCTTTCGTAGACACCTCAGTCATACACAAACTGAATTTTAATACCGACCATCGCTTAGTAAGAAGTACTCTCATAACAAAATCACCTAAATTACCCAGAAAACATATAATGAATGTATCAAACAGGTTAACCGAGCAAAATTATAAGGAAATCGCCTACTCTTTAGCAAAAAAAATCACAGTAAATGAAAAAACAAACATTAAAACAAATTATCAAGAACTGGAAAATCAGCTGACATCTTATAAAATACATAACACCAGAAAATATAGATACCAACCTAGCGAGAAAACACTACAACTTATAGAAGAAAGGAAAATTTTATTGTCAGAACATCCCAGAAAGAGCAACCTTAAACAAATATCAGAGCTTAGTAAAGAAAAAAAGAAAACATTAGGAGAGACCGCAAAATTAAAAGACTGCAGACTTTAGAAAAACATATAAACAAAACAGGAGGGGTACACAAAGCCTGGAAAGAATTAAGAGAAATAAAGAAGGAATGGATACCAAAGGTAAATATAGGAAAAAATACCATCACAAAAAGAGAAGACATAATTAAAACAGCCACACAATTCTATGAAGATCTTTACTCAGATCACCTGATACCTCGAAATTCAAACCAGGCAGACTGTAACCCACTTGAATTAACAGAACTAGACTTCATACCAGAAATATTGCCAAACGAGGTAGAGAAGGCAATTAAAAGCCAAAAGTTAGAAAAAGCACCAGGACCAGATAAAATATCCAATGAATTACTAAAAGGAACAGCCGTAGAACTAGTTCCTATACTTACAAATTTGTTTAACAGAATTATGACTAAACAATGGATACCAACACAATGGGAAACTTCACATATCATTCTACTACACAAGAAAGGTCCAAAAGAGGATATAGGAAATTACAGGCCTATAAGTCTAATGTCCAACATCTACAAAATATTCTCAAAGGTCATTTTGGAAAGAATAAGTCAAAAGTTAGATGAAAATCAGCCATCAGAACAAGCTGGCTTTAGGAAAAATTTCTCAACAATAGACCACATTCACACAGTGAAGCAGATAATGCAGAAATACAATGAATACAACAAAATACTATATATGGCTTTCATAGACTATAACAAAGCCTTTGATAGCATAAGCCACATAGCCATCTGGAAAAGTCTGGCAACACAAGGAATTCCGGAATCATACATAAACATAATCAAAACTATATACACAAACAGCAAAGCAAGAATACAATTAGAAGTGATGGGTCCTGAGTTTCAAGTAAGAAGAGGTGTGAGGCAAGGTGACCCAATGTCCCCCAAGTTATTCTCTTCAGTTCTGGAGAATATCTTCCGAAAATTAGATTGGACTGACATGGGTCTCAATATTGACGGAAAAAAATTAAACCATCTCAGATTTGCGGATGACATAATTCTGTTCGAGGAAACCCCAAATAATTTAGAAGTTATGATCCAAGCATTAAGCGAGGAAAGTGCCAAAGTGGGATTGACAATGAACACAACAAAAACAAAACTACTAACCAACTCAAAAAAAATAGATATAAAAGTGGGCACCCAATCATTGGAATATGTAGACGAGTATCTAGGTCAGCTTATATCTCCTAAAGACCAAACTAACAAAGAAATAAACATAAGAATAGCCAGGGGATGGAGAAAATATTGGTCATTGAAAGAGGTCATGAAATCCAGAGATTTAAGTATTTCTACAAAAAGAAAAGTATTCAACATCAGTATTTTGCCATGCATTACATATGGATGTGAAACATGGGCACTTACAAAACAACACAGAAATAAACTGCAATATTGCCAAAGAGCCATGGAACGAAGTATGTCAGGAACATGCAAAATGGACCGAATACGAAATGAACAATTAAGAGCCAAAACAAAGTTAACAGATATCTTGACCAGAATTGACCAGCAAAAGTGGAGGTGGGCAGGCCACATGATGAGAGATAAACATGAAAAGTGGAGTCGAATAATAACAGATTGGTATCCCAGAGATGGCAAACGGAGTAGAGGAAAACAACAAAGGAGATGGGAGGATGAGTTAAAACTGACAGCGGGCCCTAACTGGAGGAGAGTGGCTCGTGATAGACTACAATGGAAACAGCTAGAGGAGGCCTTTGCCAAGCGGCATGCTGAATTAAGAGATATACTTTAACATACAAACTAACAGAAAACAATTCAGAAAATAAAGGGCTTATTAATAATATGTATTAATGTATGCTACTAGACACTCTCGTTTTATGTAAAATTACACCACATAACGCGGGACTTAACAGCTGATTGACATAGAGCGGGAGGTGGGTTCCAGTGAAGAGTAAGCTAAATGGTTTATTTTATTTTATTTTAATTCATTTATTTAAGTTTCTTAATGTTTTGTTGCATGTGTATCACTGGACTATCAACGATCTTTCTTTCTTACTTTCTTTCTTTAAAAATGGTAATATGTAATTGCGGTCAATTAACCACTTACTGGCACAAGTTCAATGTATCACGCAGCCGGTCTAGTAATATACATTGAAGTCATTATAAACCGTCCGTCAGTTGCCCAAGTAGCGGTGGTTCAGGGTGATACCGAGGCTGCGACAGTGGTAACAAAATATATATTTTTCACAAATATTTACTCTATTTTAGGTGTTTTTTTACAAGTTCATGTAAGTAGCTGACGCGAAATTCCCCCTCTATGATCAGCTGACGATTTTTTTTCATCTCACTGTGATGTCGACTATTTTTTAAAAGTTTCAGCCAGTGTAGTATTATTGCTTTTTTACCACTTTTTTACACACACCCACCATGTGTACGTCCGGCGACATTTGGTTTATATGTGAGTCATACCAGCCCGCTTAGCATAAGCCCACGCGCATACCTCGCACGCGAGAAGAGTAAACTTTGTTCATATCGATTAGTTTCGCGTTTGTACCGTAAAGACATAGAGATAGCACGATAAAACGAGGCGGCAAAAGTTCATAGATAGATACGTCTAGTTTTCCCTAACTACTGCTTATTTCGCGACAAAATTACCTCGAGTCGCTTATGTTACGCCCGATGATCTATCGAAGAAAATAACAATCAATTGGCGTAAAAATACTACTTAAAATGAAACGTAGCCATATTATAGGTCTCTCTTATGCGAGAGCTATCTGGTTAGGTACCACCGGTGTATATTGCTGTCATCAAGCAGCGTTGTGTAACCATTATTGTGTTTTTGAAGAACATTCAAGCCAGCGAAATTACAATGTCTTGGGGTGATAAATGTACTGCTTTGTAATTCAAAATTCTAGTTAATGATGGCCACAGTTTATGGTTAACGGTGACACTTTCTATCAGGCGAGCGACCTGCCAATTTCGTCATTCAAACAAATAAATATAATGAAACATAAACAATATAATTCGTTACTTAATTACGAATTAGTTTAGTATAAGTTTAATCTCATGTAAGTGAACTGTATTATTCTTATGAGTAAAATAAAGATTCTATAAACCTAAATGTAAATAAATATAATATGTATACATACATACATACATGGACTCACGTCTGTTTCCCATAGGGGTAGGCAGAGACAACGGATTTCCACTTGCTACGATCTTTGCATACTGTTTGGCCTCAGTCACTCTCATTAAATTAATATGTATAACTCACCATTATTTCCATTCTCAGCTGTCTCCGTAAACAAAGTCATGGGATTTTCTGTCATAAGGAACGATGACAGTCCCAAATTGTACAACGAACCGTCAGCTCCCAGCGTCGAGTTAAACGTCTGGTCAATGTTGTACGCCACTGGAAATTAAATTAAATAAAAATAAAATAAATACACGTCCAACAGTCACACACATAGTCCTGATCCCACACTAGGTAAACCTGTATCGTGGGTATCATAAACTACTACGAACTTGCGGTCCCACAACACCCAGAGTCAAGGACAAATATTTGTGGATCAAACAAACATTTGTATAGGTGCGGGAATCGAACCCACGGCCTCACGCTTCGCAACAGACTACTTTCTCACTGCGCCAAGGAGACTGTCAATTAAACAAAAATATTAAAATTTAGATCTCATACTATGATCATTAAAAGTTTTCGCATTTCGTGTAGCCACGGCGCTTAACATAAAGCCTCGAGAAAATAATGTTGACTACTTTTCTCATGCTATCTCTACATGTGTATCGAAGGTAACAGCCGACCCGTGAATGTCTCATCAGGCCCCGGAGACGGCACGTCCTCGTCCCGTTGGTATGGAGACGACGCGGATGTTGGTTATTTATATATTTATAATATTGTTCATTCAGTCACCTTCGTCTTCGTCGTTGTCTGGGGCGGGCAGGTCGAGATCCTCATCAGGCCCCGGAGACGGCACGTCCTCGTCCCGTTGGTATGGAGACGGCGCGGATGTTGGTTATTTATATATTTATATTATTGTTCATACAGTCACCTTCGTCTTCGTCGTTGTCTGGGGCGGGCAGGTCGAGATCCTCATCAGGCCCCGGAGACGGCACGTCCTCGTCCCGTTGGTATGGAGACGGCGCGGATGTTGGTTATTTATATATTTATATTATTGTTCATACAGTCACCTTCGTCTTCGTCGTTGTCTGGGGCGGGCAGGTCGAGATCCTCATCAGGCCCCGGAGACGGCACGTCCTCGTCCCGTTGGTATGGAGACGGCGCGGATGTTGGTTATTTATATATTTATATTATTGTTCATACAGTCACCTTCGTCTTCGTCGTTGTCTGGGGCGGGCAGGTCGAGATCCTCATCAGGCCCCGGAGACGGCACGTCCTCGTCCCGTTGGTATGGAGACGGCGCGGATGTTGGTTATTTATATATTTATATTATTGTTCATACAGTCACCTTCGTCTTCGTCGTTGTCTGGGGCGGGCAGGTCGAGATCCTCATCAGGCCCCGGAGACGGCACGTCCTCGTCCCGTTGGTATGGAGACGGCGCGGATGTTGGTTATTTATATATTTATATTATTGTTCATACAGTCACCTTCGTCTTCGTCGTTGTCTGGGGCGGGCAGGTCGAGATCCTCATCAGGCCCCGGAGACGGCACGTCCTCGTCCCGTTGGTATGGAGACGGCGCGGATGTTGGTTATTTATATATTTATATTATTGTTCATACAGTCACCTTCGTCTTCGTCGTTGTCTGGGGCGGGCAGGTCGAGATCCTCATCAGGCCCCGGAGACGGCACGTCCTCGTCCCGTTGGTATGGAGACGGCGCGGATGTTGGTTATTTATATATTTATATTATTGTTCATACAGTCACCTTCGTCTTCGTCGTTGTCTGGGGCGGGCAGGTCGAGATCCTCATCAGGCCCCGGAGACGGCACGTCCTCGTCCCGTTGGTATGGAGACGGCGCGGATGTTGGTTATTTATATATTTATATTATTGTTCATACAGTCACCTTCGTCTTCGTCGTTGTCTGGGGCGGGCAGGTCGAGATCCTCATCAGGCCCCGGAGACGGCACGTCCTCGTCCCGTTGGTATGGAGACGGCGCGGATGTTGGTTATTTATATATTTATATTATTGTTCATACAGTCACCTTCGTCTTCGTCGTTGTCTGGGGCGGGCAGGTCGAGATCCTCATCAGGCCCCGGAGACGGCACGTCCTCGTCCCGTTGGTATGGAGACGGCGCGGATGTTGGTTATTTATATATTTATATTATTGTTCATACAGTCACCTTCGTCTTCGTCGTTGTCTGGGGCGGGCAGGTCGAGATCCTCATCAGGCCCCGGAGACGGCACGTCCTCGTCCCGTTGGTATGGAGACGGCGCGGATGTTGGTTATTTATATATTTATATTATTGTTCATACAGTCACCTTCGTCTTCGTCGTTGTCTGGGGCGGGCAGGTCGAGATCCTCATCAGGCCCCGGAGACGGCACGTCCTCGTCCCGTTGGGGTGGAGACGGCGCCGCGTTCGGTAGCGTCGGCACCAAATCGTCCAGCTTACGCTTAAGAGTACGGACACGTGCGCCGAAATTCTTGTACGCCTGTACATTTAAACACAAACATATAAGTAGTTAGCTTTTTTTAATTCAGTCCATGGGGGAATAAGAAGCAATGAATGAATGGCGACCAAACATAATGATGTCATAGTCTAGAATGCATACTATCTATCACCGAGTTTTATATTGACGATGCATAATCTCTAGGCTTCATATCGTCGTTTAGGATTATATTGTGATAACTGATAACAATTTGAATTTAGTCAGATCGAGTGACCAAACTATTAATCCATAAGCATAGTTTTGGTCAAAAATTGAATATTTTCGAACAGTTAGCCAATCATGCTGATTATCCGTGCGAAAAATTATCTTAAAATATTTACCCCAATCAAAATACACACTGTCTTTGAGTACTAACTTTTGCTTGCGGCGCTGATCGTATGAAAGTTTTATTTCAATGGCAAATTATATTTACAATAGTAACATCATATCACTGAAGGTGCACCTAATACATTCAATGTTTGCCGAGCTTATATCCATCCCGTGATATGATGGGAGTGAGTCTATCACTACACCAGGCACAAATTACAATCTCAAGCATTTTGTGTGAGTTATCGAATCAAAAACTGAACACAATTGCCTGAACTATACTTGAAGCCAGGATGTAACGGTTTCAGCCCAGGTATGCTGACAAACTATAGACCAATGAGCTAGAGGTGTTAATAAACAAAAGATGCTAACTTACATACGCAACCACTTTGACCTCACCCCTCTGAGTGGAATAGTACTGGCTGGCGGAACTCAACAATGCAAGCAGTGCCTCTCTGGCCACTATCTCCCGCTGCAATGACTGAGTGTATCGCTCCACACACGCTATACCCTCGTTCAACTCCTTCTCAACGTCATCCTTGTGACTTCTGTCTGTGGAAAAATATTAAAATTCCAGCTCTGTATTATATACATCCCATTAATTGTTGGACATGGGTTTCCTCTATGAATGAGGCTTTGGCCTTGGTCCACAATGCTGGCATAGCCGGGTTGTATTCGATCCTGACTGAGGAGTTTGGCAGTGGATGGATTAGTTGTGGCGGGCCGATCAAGTGGCTTTCACTTACCAGATCTGCCGCCTATGAACTATTGTGAAGTTAAATTTATTAGAGTATGTATTACGAGAGCAAGACACTGAACAAGTGTTACATTGAGGTTGGGCTCTTATGATTAATGAGTTTGCCGCCACTGGTGTAATTTCGAGATTTAACAACTTACCCTTCAAATTTGCACATAATGCATCAGCGTCAGACAACTGCAAGTGGCTATCGTGAATACATTTCAGTCTCATATCAGTGTCTGCTTCTAATACTGAACATTGCTTTATCTTATTCACCAGTTGCTGAGGCTGAAAATTAAATTTAAGCAACATATAAAAGAAGTAGAAAGTAACTTAGCAAATGAAACATAACTACAATAATTCTAGCATTAAATAACACCATATTGTGGGTGATATGTAAAACAGATGAATACACCAGGGACAAAATGTTTCAGCCTGCTTAGCACAACATGTCCGTACGATATCTCGCCCGCGAAAGACGAGTTTCTCGTTTGTATCATAACATATAATATAGAGATAGCATGAGAAAACAGGACAACTTTTCTCATGGCGTGACTGGTGTTATATTCGATAGACATTTACATATAGCATGAGAAATATAGTCAATAAAGTTTTCTCAAAGCCTTATGTTAAGCATGCAGAAAAGCTGCTTATCAATTGTGATATGTCATAACAGGCGTTTCTCTGTAAGAAGCAGGTGGGTCATCATTACACATTTTATGTTAATGGCCTGAAGATTATAAGCCTTTGCTGTTACTACAAAATTCTTACTGATGACCTGATGAACACGTAACGCACCTCATAGCATTTATATACACAGAAGAACACCACTCAATGCCAATTTCAAGACGTCAACATGGAGCCTTATTCTCTATGATAGCACAAACACGTAACGCGCATGTTTTACGTTAACTTCGTGAAACCGAGGTCCATATTCTCTATGACCATATAAACTCGTAACACGACCGCGTTACGCCGACATTGCAAAATCAGAATGTCATTCTTTAAGCCAATGTAAAATGTTCATAACAATCATGTAACGCAACTTAATGAGTTCATAAAATTTGACATTAGCTTAGAAAGTATCACTCAATGTCAATTTTAGGAAGTCAACGCAACACATTCGCATTAATGTAACACAGGTACGTTACAAGCCAACACAGTCATACAGAATAATGCCCATGGTTTCCGTTAAGAAAATGTAGGACCTCTGATATATGCCTTTATCCATTAAATTTACTGAACAGTTGTGTTTTGGATATATCTATAAAGTGTCTGTTCTTATCAGCTTTCAGCTGTTCATCCTCAGGGAGCTTGGTGGACCAAGCACTCTAACCATTCTGTTTTTTACCAAGTACAAATATAGATTAGATTAGATGGTGGTCAAATTAAGACAGTGGGCCTCTGAGATGAACATTAGTGTTACATTTAAATAAAATGTGAAAACGGAAATCATAGTTATATTATATTTACCTGAAAATCTAGTGCATCATCATCTGCCTTTTTAGTGGCTCCTGCGCTAAGCAACCCTGTCAAGTCTGACAGAAACTCATCATCATACACAGATCGCTGTTCCCATATCTTGAATATGCGCAGGATCTTTGGCCTTACTTTCTCATCTCTGAAAATTATACAATACAAACTTAAATTAACTGACTAATTTATTGACTGCCTCGGTGGTGCAGTTGTAATGCGTACGCGTTACGATTGAGGTCAACGCTGAGGTCTCTGGTTCGATCCCCAGGTCGGGTAAAGTGGTATTGGGTTTTTCTATTACAATATGCTCAGTATCAGCCCGGAGACTGGAATTTGTGCCCGGTATGGCCATAGGCTCGCCCACTATCACATAAGGGACGGAAATACGATCGGCGAAATGTGGGTGTACTGGTTACACCTCTGCCTACCCCTTTGGGGATTACAGGCGTGAGTGCGTATGTAAACTTAAATTTTAAATAAGTTTGGAGAATTGACTCTTCGTGTGACTATGCTATTCATCTAATTGTAATGAAACATTTGTTTTTTAAATTATTTATTGTGGGGAAGTCTGTGAGTTGCACAGAAGGGTGATCATCTCACTTTAATTGAACCATTTCACCCTAACTTTAGTGTTAGATAGATGATAACTTTGTATTTGTACATCAATAATTAAAAATAAATAATATGAAACTTACAACCAAATTATGTTGCTAAAGGTGGTCTTATGACTAAAAGCGATCTCTACCAGACAACCTTGAATTGTTATATGGATTCGAAAATAAAGGGTTACAGAAATGTAGGGGTGTAGACACTACTGAAATTTATATATTATTATGAGTTGTCCTGGGCATGCCTTTTTTCATGAGTAAAGTCCTGATTGTTTATATATGGAGGCCCATAATCACCAAGTGCTAAGTCCCTGGCAAGGCGAGATGTAAATATTAATTGCCTGACCATGGGACCGAACATAGAATTCATACAGTTACCAATTAATAACAATAATAAATAAATTAATACACCCAAGTCACACACATAGTCCTGACCCCACACTAGGTAAACCTGTATTGTGGGTATCAAGAACTGTGAGGGACTTGCGATCCCAAAACACCCAGACCTGAGACAAATATTTATGAATCAGACAAACATTTGTCTAGGTGCGGGAATCGAACCCACGGCCTCACGCTTAGCAACCGGCTACTCGCCCGCTGCGCCACAGAGGCTGTCATAATTGTGTTTAAATATGTGTGAAACTGTAATTTGCACTGAAAACTTTCCAATATGTCCAACTAACCTGACCAAAGGTGTAGCCTTCTGCAAATTGAGCCCCCAGCTCTCAACAAATTCGTAGTTTTTCCTTTTACTGTATTGTATGACATCGTTAGCCAGGTAAAACAACACTAGCCGCTGTTCAATCTTAACTCTTTTCAACACATTCAACCAGCTTGATACAATTTTTTTGTGATGGGTTCTCTGCTTCAAACACCACCCAGACAACGACTGAATACTCTCCTGCGTGTCCTTCAACTGCATCAATCTCTTTTCGAACGTCAATGTATTGAATTCTTCAGTTTCACCCATTGTTATCAAATAATTTACTCACTGGCACATTTTACTTTCCCACACTTACTACATGTATGAATCAAAAATTTCGCACATTTTTAATTTGCAGCGATAAGATTTTATGTAGTTGATTATGAAATACGGCGTGAATGTTACGCGGTAACAAAATAAACGCGGTGCAGGCCGCGGCAAAGCGGGCACTCAATAAATGTGTATACAGCTAATTTATAGCACAATGTCACCTTATATTTGTATGGTATATTGAATACAACCGCAAACTTCTGTAAATAAATTTCTACAATAATTGTTTTGAAACTAAATTAAGAAAAAATGAATAACGCGGAAATATATTTCCCAAGACAACACCGCCATCTTCTATTAAAAATGGCTACCTTTCAATTAGGGATGAACACGATAAATTGATGTTTTCAAAGAATCGATGTATCATATTTCTACTATAAACATTGTTTTAATTTAATTAAAAATGTTCGAAAAACAACGATACGTCCGTCATCAGGAATTATATTTTTATGGACGATGATTTTTAGGAAAGCACTATCTATCATCTCACATTATTTTGCGGAAATTGACAGTCTCCGTGGCACAGTGGGCAAGAAGCCGCGGGTCCGATCCTCGCACGGAGACAAATATTTGCCTGATACACAAATATTTGTTTCGGGGCTGGGTGTTGAGACCGTAAGTCTCTCGTATTTCCTGAAACCCACGACACAAGACTCGTATTTATTTATATTTAAATCAATAATGACTGATGAACACATTCACATTCACTTACCCAGCTACACGTGTGCATGCTACGTGGATATCTCGCTATACTTCCATAACTATCATCAGATTAGAATTGAACCAATTTAATAAATTTAAACGGTTGCTAACATCGTGTTTCAGCTATCTCATAGAGCAATATTTTAATAGATACCTATATTAAACTTTAACGGTAGGCAGCTGCCTGGCTATGCTCTGGCATCGCTGAGGTCCATGGGTGGCGGTAACCACTCAGGTGGACCGCCCGCTCGTCTGTCTATCTAGAGCAATAATAAAAAAAAAACTGCATTAAAAAAGATAAAAATGCAATGATTGTTTGAACAATGTAGATTATATTGTTGTGGATATTATTATTGCGTTGGTTGATGAACTATTAAATAAGGCCCATATTCACAAACAACACTCCAGTAAGCTCTTTGCTAAGTATAGATTTATGTGTAGGTACAATGAATGGTCTGTTTATATTTATAATTTATTTATTCCAAAAAACTTAGTACTATGTTACAAACAATTTTGGCAATATTTTTACAGTGCAAATGAATCAGCATCTGTAATCGAACTAGGCAATGCCTGTATTTCGGCTATCAGCGCCAGTCCCCTCGTGCTATTTTAAGTCATAAATAGCCAACAACAAGGTTTTTTTTGGTTGTACTAAAATAGTAAGACACACATTACACTGAAACCCAGGACCTCCCGGTTCATTCCAAATATGCTGCTACTAGATCAAGGTAGTTTGTAAAGCCTACATATTTCGAGTTATTTTCAAACGACGAAACCAGAGAAGGTTCTAAATTCGACGCGTTTATATTTTATTTCTGTATGTATAACCACGCATATCTTCGCCAAATGTGAACCGATTTGGATGTTTTTTTTTCATTCGAAGGTATGTAGCTCAAAGTTGGTTCCATTTTAATTTTATGAAGAAATTCTACCCCTAAGTGGGTTACGACTAGGGCTGACGCTGAGGTCTCGGGTTCACTCCCCGGGTCGGGTAGGCAGAGGTGTATCTACACCCACAATTCGCCAAGCGTAACTACGTCCTATGACGTGATAGGGGGCGAGCCTATCGGCATACCGGTCAAAATTCCAGACTCCGGGCTGATACTTTAGAAACTTCAGTCTTTACTGGGGAATGTTATGGAATTTATAAGGCATTGGAATACATTCTCCTTACCAAACTCAATAAAACTGTTATATTTTCGGATTCTTATAGCGCCCTTCAGGCAATCGAAAAATTTCCTTTCAAATCAAAGTCTCACACTACTGTCATAATGAGTATAAGAGAAAGGCTTTTAGAGTGTCTTTCTAAAGATTTCATAGTGGTTTTATCCTGGATCCCTACCACTGTGGTATAAAGGGAAATGAAAAAGCGGACTGTTTGGCTAATGAGGCTATTATAAGTGGGGATGTATATCCTTATATAAATTATTGCACTGGTCTGGCTGCTCTTCCTGGTATTTACGATCCACTTTACGATCGTTGTTATTTTATAAGTCAACTCATTTCTTTTAAGGATCCTCTTCCTACTTGTATTGCTTCCTTACTCATATTTAATGTAAATTTTTATATAGCTATATCCTCAATTATTTTGCTAAATAATATGAAATTATACATACGCACTCACGCCTGTAATCCCCGAAGGGGTAGGCAGAGGTGTAACCAGTACACCCACATTTCGCCGAGCGTATTCCCGTCCCTTATGTGATAGGGGGAGAGCCTATCGCCATACCGGGCACAAATTCCAGACTCCGGGCTGCTACTGAGCATATTGTAATAGAAAAACCCAATAGCACTTTATCCGACCCGGGGATCGAACCCGAGACCTCAGCGTTGACCTCAATCGTAACGCTTACGCATTACAACTGCGCCACCGAGGCAGTCTATTATAAAATTATAATTTCTATTTAGTCTTTAATATATATATTATTTGTTTTGTCATTTGATCCTGTTTCCAGCTTTCCTGACTTATTTATTCCAAATTCCGAATACCTAATACCTGTTTCCCGTGTTATTAAGTTTCCCTAACTTTATTGTCGTTGGCATAGCACAGCAACTCAGTGCTTGTAGCCATAAGAAAGAAAAAAAAACCATAATAAGAACTTTAAATAAAACTTACAGGCTTATATCTTACAAATAATTACAGATAAATGCTAAATTAAAACTTAAATTTGTAATCTAATTAATGTCTTTATATTTTTTTATTTATATTACTCAAAAGTTCCTCTTTCTGAGCTTGTATGAACCTGACGCACAAGAGGGTCCTTAAAGACTACATTACTATAGCTATCTGATCAATGGCCGTTCCCAATATTGTCTATCGACAGATTTGCTTACCGGCAGTAAAATTTTGACACATTTTGTATGGAAGATCTGTCAAAACACTATTGACAGTAAAGCAAATCTGTCGAGAGATAGAAATGGGGAACGGCCATATCTGACTTACATAACCGGAAAATAGGGACGACTTCAAGAAGTAGATAGAATTCAATGTATACTACTAGACGGTCTGTTTATAAGTAAAATTGCGCCACATTACGCGAGAGTTTCAAGTCTAAGGCAGGGGATAGAAGAGGGGCTACTGTAGTGAATAACCCAAAGACTTTAATACCATAGACGGGATGTTCAGAAATTAAATTGCTTAAAATTGTGTTGCATACGCGGCGGCTGAGGCGGGAATCACGTCTAAGGTGTGGGAACAAGAGGAGTTGAAAGTAAGCGACATGGCAATATTGAGATGGCTGTTTTGTTTGGTTTAAATGAATTTTTCGATCAAAACCAAGAAATAGTACCTATAGTTACTTCCGTAAAATAACTTCTAATTGAATGAATAATTTAAGCACGTAAATAATGACAATGTTTTATGGGTCACAATAAACAATTTCGTGTTAATTTATCGAATTTAACGTTCGCAGCTATTCAAACAACAACTGTTCTTGTCGCTCTCTTGCGGGCGACTAAATCAGTTGCGGTCAATTGACCGTAACTAAGTGCGCAATTTCTTTGTACCACACAGCTTGTCTAATAATATACACTAAAGTCTGTGGAATAACCTAAGTCTACAAAACTTACCACCGCCACCGCCGACATCACATGATTGTTACAATAATATAAACAAAATAAAACAGCAATTGCATACTGTTCAAAATATATATTTTATCCAAAAATTAGGCACTTTACAATCGAAAAGGTTTTAAACAAATGTAAAAGGCACATGTACCTACATTATATCTAACTAGCTTTTGTCCGCGACGCCGCAGCTTTGGTTAGACGGAAAATAGGTAGATACCTACTATGTACATATATAAACAGTATATTGAGGCGTATGATCTGGGAAATGTGTATGGGACATCCGATAAAGCAAACAACGTTTATGTATGATTTATCATTTCGGCATAACTCGTATAACGTCCACAATAGGGTAGTTTCCTATACTGAATTTATACATTATTTTATAAGCAAAGAAATAGTACGCAAAAGAAACCTTTTTATTTAAACACAATCAAAATTGGTTCAGAAATATGCCCGCAGATATGACTTTAAATGTTGGTATGAGGAAAAGTGGGTGCGTAGTAGGGATATCTCACTATCTCGCTTGCACGCGTGCACCATAATGAACATTTTACAGTGACGTCAAAGTTTGCGTCGTCTGTCATTTGACAATTACCCCTTCTACAGGATTTGAATAATAATAACAATAATACAACCAACAGTCACATACATAGTCCTGACCCCACACTAGGTAAACCTGTATCGTGGGTATCCAGAACTACGAGGAACTTGCGGTCCCACAACACCCAGACCCGAGACAAATATTTGTAGATCAGACAAACATTTGTCAAGGTGCGGGAATCGAACCCACATAGAACATCCCGAAGACGCCTCACTACCTACTCTACCCCGCGGTAGTTCCGGCGGCGCTTATTTCAATATAAACCCACTCTTTTGCTCCCAGTGGAAGTATAGACAACTTTAAAGTTCGATAAGATCCCCTATTTGGGGAATTAAATAATATGGGCTATACCATCGGTTTAGGTACAGAATGGCCAGTTCTCAATATGTAAAATTCTTATGAGCGTTAGAATAGCTAGTCCAATGCTAAATAGTAGCAAAAGGTACTAAACCTTTAATATCGTAAATGCAATCATCTACCTTGGTGCAGCCACGAATTCTCAAAATAGTCAACTCCCTATAGGACCAATTTTCACAATAGCAAATTATACAATAGACTAACTCTCAAAGTCGTCTCATTGGTTGACAACAGTGGTCGTCACACTTTTTTGGTCTTTATTTATTGTAGGGCGGCACATCGGGTCATAGCAAAAGAGTGGGATTATAATGGAATCAGCCTGAGGTAGCGTTTTAGCTCGATACATCGAAGTTATCGTTATTTAAAATTACCCTAACCGATGTGTTAATTCATGGCTATTGCCTTAAGGCTAATACCTTACTTGATTTTGACAGAATCGTGCAAACGGACAGGAGAAAATCATTACATAAATAACTGCTAAGTATATGCTAACTGTACGTACATAGTAAAATATAAGTAGGTAGGTACTTAACAATGTACGTGTGTAAAAATAGTAATCAGCATTTAGGGTTTAGCGAATACCATTAGTCATTATTCCATTAGTCATCTCATCAGCGCAAATACTGAAATATATCCAGAGCGTAATGAAAGATAAGTAGAAGTACCAGATACATAAACAGTTTTTCTGGTTTGTACCAGAGTTACCCGCTAATGCCAAAAAAACAGATATGACGGTATACATGTTTTGTAATCTTTAGATTGTGCTCTTTAGCATTAGCAAAATATTATAGACTAGAGTCATAATTGTATTCAGTTACGAACGTCCTATATAGCAAATATTTGATTTCCTCGTTGTCGGAAGATTTTATTTTGTTTATAAAATCCATACTCATTCGATCCTTCATTGAGCAGGGCCACAATTCTAAAGCGATTTTATAGAATTCAATCTTTTCAGTTTCGAACATTTTGTAACATATTTCCAAAAGTATAAATTCAGAACTAAGATTTGTTGGAGAAGGCAAGTAACGCAATAGAATATATCCCAATGATGTTAAAGTTTGCTTGATTTCGGAAATTGCAGATGGAAAATAAATTTGGCGCTCCATGAATTCATTTACTAAACTTACAACTTCACTAGCAAAATTATCAATGTATTCTGTAGTCATTGATGACGAACGTCGTCTATCGGATATAGTATTCGCAAGAATA
Source organism: Mimas tiliae (assembly GCA_905332985.1). Classification (NCBI taxonomy): domain Eukaryota; kingdom Metazoa; phylum Arthropoda; class Insecta; order Lepidoptera; family Sphingidae; genus Mimas; species Mimas tiliae. The sequence continues at coordinate 4,133,488 of HG995262.1, read as the reverse complement.
ACGCTTAAACGTAAACACCAAATGGTATCATATATCTCTACCAGTAGCAAAGCTTCTTGAATAAGCTTTAACACATGTTTCAGTATTACAATTCCATTTAGACAATAGTCTATATCCAGGTAGTTTATATTATTTCGGAGATCACTAATAAAACCCAACAAAAACGGCCTAACAACATATACATGGTTTTCTGAATAATTCCATAATCTTACACATTCTGAAACTAATGTTTCAACAATTTTCAATTTTTGTGTCAAAGTGTCTTTCCTTGTATGGTGCATGAGGTAATTTGCAGTTAGATACCATTTAGCGTTGACTAACTCAATTATGTGACTTTCATTGTTACTACGGCTTTTAATTCCTTCCTCTTTTAGCATGAGCTTAATATGTTCGTGTACAATTGATTCAATTACATCCTGTTGCATTAAACCGATATCGTTTGCCATATTCTTTATCACAGCAGCCTGGCGTGTAATAAAAATCTTTTTACTAGGCAATGCATTCAGCGCCTGCCATGCATTTAAAATATGTTCACCTAGGATATGTTTTGGGAGCATATTTCTTGTCATAACTGTGAACAGTTCATTGTCATCATCTTCGCGCACATCTAGCGTAAACACTTTCAAAGTTTCAAATAACTCTCTTTGCGAAGGTTCGTCTGGTATGTTTATAATTTTATCATGAACGGCCTCGTACATCACCAATCTCAATGACACATTTTTTGTTTTTTTCCAAATGTCCGACAAGGTTGCTTTTAAATCCTTAATGCTGAAGCACTGGAACACCATGCGTATGCCGTGTTTTTGTATCGAAGCTGGGCATTTTAATAGGAACATGACGAATTCAAGGAACATAGCAGGTTGCAAATTAGCTTGATATGATTGAAACATTGGTAAACAAAACTTTAAATAGTCACCGACGATATACTTCTGTACGGTGGAGAATGGAAGAACGGGACGCGAGACATACATAAACTTGCATAGAGCTGTTCTGATGTACAGCAGTTTCCGTTCAATATTGATGTGATCTATTTTCGGTTCAGTGGGAACATATTTTGTAACAAAGTCTACTTTGTAATTTTTCTCTGCTAGATGAAGTATTCCATAAACAGCAGCGTCAGATGTCTTGTCGTATAATTCATCTGATGCCAACAATTCTTCATACAGTTCTATATATTTTAATGCTATATCAGTAGAAAAGTACATTTTTATCTTCTTGAGTAGAACAGAAAGATTGATAAGCATTCTTTTGTTAAGTTCTTCTTTAAGTAACGGAATTTTAGATATAACTAGAGATGCATCACTCTTCAAGTCTTTTATCAAAACATGCTGTGTGAAAGGTGTTTCGTTTTTTATAAACATAGTATTATATTGGTATTCCTCCATATCTAAGGCGACAAGTTTAGTAACTACATCTGGGATATCTTCTTTAGGCTTATTATATTTCAACATTAACTCTAAGAGACTGTGTATATATTTTCTGACACCATATTTTATTTCATCATTATAATTATTAATGTCGAAACTATTTATTTTCTCTAAATGATAATTAATTATGTACTGATAAACAACCTTAATTTCCTCCTCCGGCAATTTATCAGTCTGCTGTTTAAATTCATACAAATTAATTCCATCATCAATATACTTTTTCAGAGTTTCATGCAATTCCTTTTCATGGATTATACTATAAACGATCGCGACTACTTTATATTCTGATTTGCAACTGTAGGAATTCATATGGTCGTACACATCCATGCTATGTAAGATTTTATCAAATGCATTCCAGCAATCATCATCAAACTTAAAACAGTTGTGATTTTCTAAAACTTCATCAACGAATTTCTCTTTATTAAATTTCATTTCGTTAACGAATCGTTGATAGTAATAATTAAATAAAGTTTCTAAGTCTCGGTTCGACTCTGCACTACTTACTAAAATAGTGATAACTGAAGTCCTGACATCTGCATTGGAAGCAATTAATATGTACTTTTTTATTGGTTCATATGCTTTCTTAAACGAGACAAACTTGAACCACATAAAATCTTGGCCATGACCAAAATGCTCAAGACCTTCCTCTATATGTTTCAAGGCCCAGGATTCTCTTTCAGCTTTCGTCATCAAGTTATACAAACCAGCATAATAAAACTGTATACACATATAGAATTTTTCACCAGGGTAACGTTTGTTAAAAATCTCCTTAAGGTATTGTAACCTCTCAGAAAATGGTATAACCTGAAGTATATATTCATATTCATTATAAAAGTTCCAGAACTCAGAGCAGGTAGGTAGTAAATTTGGTAAATATTTTTTTACATCTTCCAGCATGCTATATTTGACTGACATTTGCTTATTAAGCATGCTCAGATAGAATGAAGTATTGCGAAATATTCTATCTTTGTGTTTTTTAACAATATGTTTAGAAATTCTTAACCCTAACCGATACTCATTTTCCCACCTTGAACGATTCAAATAATATTTTTCAACAAGATCCAGATATCCATCTTCTGACATAGAATAAAAGTAACAAAGACTTTTGAGATATTTACAAATTTTATATGTTTGTAATTGGTCTAAAGCGGCAGTAGCCAGAGTGAATGAATTACCAATTATATTTACCATTTCTGCATCAGAAATATGTATGCTACCTTCTTTGATTACCTCTAATTTAAAGGCTTCTGAAGTGTATAGTAAAAACTTGAGAGCAATATTTGGTATTGATATTTTTAAACAATAGGTATAAAAAGAAGCCGCACGATTGTTGTTGGTCACATGCTGAGCTATCACTTTCAGAAACATATGCTTCATCTTGGAAGACATTTCTGGGAAAACTTGTTGCTCCAGATAATCGGGATTAATGATGTGTGAAAACTCTTCGTCGTAGAGCCATGTACATTTCATTGCTCTGGTAATATACACGCTGTCTCCACACTTCAGCATCTCAATAATATAGTCGACATTTTTATACTTGTTCGCCAGATCGATTTTAAACAGTCTATCGATATCAGTTTCCTCCAATTGAGATTTGACATTTTCAAATGGGACCCCGTTCGTCGCTGCTTCATTGACTTTGCTGTTCAGCTCCCGATGTTTCTCGTTTAAGCTTTTCCCGGTTAATATAATCATGTTGATGGATCTGGAAATATAAAAAAAACAGGTTATTTTACAGATTTTATTGTATAATTATTTTTATTTCGTTAATAATATAACTGGAGTTAAAGAAGTGATGACTATGATATTTTTATATTCTCATTATTTTGCCAACAGTAGGCCTAGTACGAGTTACAAATACGTTCTCAGTTTTCGAATTCGTATAAAATTACTACCGTCGAAGTGTTAAACTAGTAATTCATCCGGTAATAAAGGAAAAAATCGCTTGAAAACTAATTACGTATTCGACTAATATGAAATAAAATTAACCATATTATTAATTGTAATTCATTATAGTTCCCACAGGTGGCTAATAATACTCGACGAATGGAGAGAAAACGAAAACTTTCATCGTTTAGGAAAACTATTAAAACTTGTACTAGGCCTACAGAGCCTTGGCCCTGGTCTCGTTAAAATATAGGTTGGACAGTAGGTATATTTTCCAAAGAATACAGATAAATAATGATGATAAATAAATACATGTTGTAGGTATCTTACAAATTATCACACTTGGTTTTCATATAGATTTTAATACTTAAAAGATCTATTATATATTGTGAGATATTTAATTGCTCTTTTTATTAAACTATGGACTTAATATTACACATTATCCTAAGCTCATTAAACATATTGTAAACCTGAGGTCTATTTACCACTGTACACAATTACACAGCTCCGTAGAAAATAAATAAAGACATTACTAGAAAACACATGGCGTGACCGATGACAATAAAAAAAATTAGCTTATTTTATTTTAATTTAAAATATCTAACCAAAACGTGCACCGCATCGGTTGACCAACAAATAAAAAAATTCTAATTTTCGGATATTCTTACTAAAAATCGTAACTAAATTTTATTTGTTAGGTACCCATAAGAGAATGTATCTATAAGTAAAATACTATTTATAGAATAAAGATACATTCAATAAAACTGTTCTTATGACTTTTTCAACATGACCTTGGCGCGGTTTAGGCGTTTCGCGGTGAATCATATACCTAGTGCCGTTTTCGCGCGGGGTGAAATTGCGATTTTTTTTGTCGTTGTCAGGCGTCGTACCCGGCAGGTTAAAATCAGAATTCCAAAAATCCGTTCTTAGTACCTACGCCTCGCCATTACACAAAGTATCATCTACCCAGATTTCTTGACCCCAGCTGTAGTTGTTTTTGAGAAATCGTGATTAATCCGTGAGTGAGTGAGTAAGTTCAACCCCCCATCCTCCCTTTTGCAAGAGGAATTTTGGAAAATGTGAATCACATACATACGCACTCACGCCTGTAATCCCCGAAGGGGTAGGCAGAGGTGTAACCAGTACACCCACATTTCGCCGAGCGTATTTCCGTGCCTTATGTGATAGGGGGCGAGTCTATCGCCATACCGGGCACAAATTCCAGACCCCGGGCTGATACTGAGCATTTCGTAATAGAAAAACCCAATACCACTTTACCCGACCCGGGGATCGAACCCGAGACCTCAGAGTTGACCTCAATCGTAACGCGTACGCATTACAATTGCGCCACCGAGGCAGTCAAAAAAATGTGAGTCACATATTTCATTATTTGCGATAAGCAATATTCGTGCATAGTTTCACAGTCGTATTCCGTTCCATACAAAGTTCAACCCCCCCCTCCCCCTTTTGTTAGCGGAAATTTCCAAAAATGTGACTCAAATTTCATTTTAAATAAGCAATATTTGCGCTAAATTTCAGAGTCGTATAACCTTTCCATAAAAAAGTTACTGTAGTAAATAACCTAATTCTAGTTAAGAGTACACGAGATGGTAATATTGAGAAGTGGTGAATTAACCGTAACGTAATGCATAATCTTTATGTATACCCGCATACGGTCTAGTAGCGGTAAGTCTTTGATAGAATTACAAAACTTACCACCGCCGACATCACATGATTGTTACACTAATATAAACAAAATAAAAGAGCAATTTATTACTGTTCAAATATATATTTTATCCATAAATTAAGCACTTTACAATCGAAAAGATTATATACAAATAAAAAAGGCACATGTATATTAAAATATGTAACTAGATTTTGTCCGCGACGCCACAGCCTTGGTTAGACGGAAAACATTATTTTAGATAAGGAAATACTATGCATTTTCCGCAATTTTAATGATTCAGTTCACATCGGACTGAATAACAGGATATTTGGGCGTATGGTGATCTGGGAAATGTGTATGGGACATAAAGCAAACACGTTTATGTATGATTTCGGCATTAAAGTCCAAATAACGTTCACAATTCTAACATTGAATATATCATTTGTATCTATGTGGAATCCTAGATATAGATTTTACAAAAATCCGTAAAACAAAGCAAGTAAAATGAATTTGCTTTTTAAATTCTAACATCGGACCTATCAGAATCACATTAGCTTTTATAATGAGTTTTTATGGATGAGATATAAAAATTTATGCATAGCATAGTTTTAATGCCGATGGACTATAAAATCGATATCTACGACCTATAGGCAGCCACGAATTCTCAAAATAGTCAACTCCCTATAGGAACATTTTTCACAATGGCAAATTATACAATACTCTCAAAGTCGTCTCATTGGTTGACAACAGTGGTCGTCACACTTTTTGGTCATTAGTTATTGTAAGATGGCACATCGGGTCATAGTAAAAGAGTGGTATTATAATGGAATAAGCCTGCAGTAGCGGTTTAGCTCGATACCCCGAAGTCATCGCCATGTAAAATTACCCTAACCGATGTGTTAATTCATGGCTATTGCCTTGAGGCTATAATACCTTACTTGATTTTGATAGAATCGAGCAAACTGACAGGAGAAGAGCATTACATAAATAACTGCTAAGGTATATGTTAATTGTACATAGTAATTTATAAATAGGTAGGTACATAACAATGTATGTGTGTTAAAATAGTCATCAGCATTTAGGGTTTAGCGAATGCCATTAGTCATCTCATTACCGCAAATACTGAAATATTTCCACAGCGTAATGAAAGATAAGTAGAAGTACCAGATACATAAAAAGTTTTCTGGTTTGGATAATGCTAAAGTAACCCAATCAGACGGTATACATGTTTGTAGTCTAAAAAGCATAGTCAAAATAGCGTAGACTAGAGCCGATAATTGTTTTCCGTTACGAACGTCCTATATAGCAAATATTTGATTTCCTCGTTGTCGGAAGATTTTATTTTGTTTATAAAATCCATACTCATTCGATCCTTCATTGAGCAGGGCCACAATTCTAAAGCGATTTTATAGAATTCAATCTTTTCAGTTTCGAACATTTTGTAACATATTTCCAAAAGTATAAATTCAGTACTAAGATTTGTTGGAGAAGGCAAGTAACGCAATAGAATATTTCCCAATGATGTTAAAGTTTGCTTGATTTCGGAAATTGCAGATGGAAAATAAATTTGGCGCTCCATGAATTCATTTACTAAACTTACAACTTCACTAGCAAAATTATCAATGTATTCTGTAGTCATTGATGACGAACGTCGTCCATCGGATATAGTATTCGCAAGAATAACGCTTAAACGTAAACACCAAATGGTATCATATATCTCTACCAGTGGCAAAGCTTCTTGAAGAAGCTTTAACACATGTTCCAGTATTACAATTCCATTTAGACAATAGTCTATCTCCAGGTAGTTTATATTATTTCGGAGATCACTAATAAAACCCAACAAAAACGGCCTAACAACATATACGTTAAACATATTATGGTTTTCTGAATAATTCCATAATCTTACACATTCTGAAACTAATGTTTCAACAATTTTCAATTTTTGTGTCAAAGTGTCTTTCCTTGTATGGTGCATGAGGTAATTTGCAGTTAGATACCATTTAGCGTTGACTAACTCAATTATGTGACTTTCATTGTTACTACGGCTTTTAATTCCTTCCTCTTTTAGCATGAGCTTAATATGTTCGTGTACAATTGATTCAATTACATCCTGTTGCATTAAACCGATATCGTTTGCCATATTCTTTATCACAGCAGCCTGGCGTGTAATAAAAATCTTTTTACTAGGCAATGCATTCAGCGCCTGCCATGCATTTAAAATATGTTCACCTAGGATATGTTTTGGGAGCATATTTCTTGTCATAACTGTGAACAGTTCATTGTCATCATCTTCGCGCACATCTAGCGTAAACACTTTCAAAGTTTCAAATAACTCTCTTTGCGAAGGTTCGTCTGGTATGTTTATAATTTTATCATGAACGGCCTCGTACATCACCAATCTCAATGACACATTTTTTGTTTTTTTCCAAATGTCCGACAAGGTTGCTTTTAAATCCTTAATGCTGAAGCACTGGAACACCATGCGTATGCCGTGTTTTTGTATCGAAGCTGGGCATTTCAATAGGAACATGACGAATTCAAGTAACATAGCAGGTTGCAAATTAGCTTGATATGATTGAAACAATGGTAAACAAAACTTTAAATAGTCACCGACAATATACTTCTGTACGGTGGAGAATGGAAGAACGGGACGCGAGACATACATAAACTTGCATAGAGCTGTTCTGATGTACAGCAGTTTCCGTTCAATATTGATGTGATCTATTTTCGGTTCAATGGGAACATATTTTGTAACAAAGTCTACTTTGTAATTTTTCTCTGCTAGATGAAGTATTCCATAAACAGCAGCGTCAGATGTCTTGTCGTATAATTCATCTGATGCCAACAATTCTTCATACAGTTCTATATATTTTAATGCTATATCAGTAGAAAAGTACATTTTTATCTTCTTGAGGAGAACAGAAAGATCGAAAAGCATTCTTTTGTTAAGTTCTTCTTTAAGTAACGGAATTTTAGATATAACTAGAGATGCATCAATCTTCAAGTCTTTTATCAAAACATGCTGGGTGAAAGGTGTTTCGTTTTTTATAAACATAGTATTATATTGGTATTCCTCCATATCTAAGGCGACAAGTTTAGTAACTACATCTGGGATATCTTCTTTAGGTTTATTATATTTCAACATTAACTCTAAGAGACTGTGTATATATTTTCTGACACCATATTTTATTTCATCATTATAGTTATTAATGTCGAAACTATTTATTTTCTCTAAATGATAATTAATTATGTACTGATAAACAACCTTAATTTCCTCCTCCGGCAATTTATCAGTCTGCTGTTTAAATTCATACAAATTAATTCCATCATCAATATACTTTTTCAGAGTTTCATGCAATTCCTTTTCATGGATTATACTATAAACGATCGCGACTACTTTATATTCTGATTTGCAACTGTAGGAATTCATATGGTCGTACACATCCATGCTATGTAAGATTTTATCAAATGCATTCCAGCAATCATCATCAAACTTAAAACAGTTGTGATTTTCTAAAACTTCATCAACGAATTTCTCTTTATTAAATTTCATTTCGTTAACGAATCGTTGATAGTAATAATTAAATAAAGTTTCTAAGTCTCGGTTCGACTCTGCACTACTTACTAAAATAGTGATAACTGAAGTCCTGACATCTGCATTGGAAGCAATTAATATGTACTTTTTTATTGGTTCATATGCTTTCTTAAACGAGACAAACTTGAACCACATAAAATCTTGGCCATGACCAAAATGCTCAAGACCTTCCTCTATATGTTTCAAGGCCCAGGATTCTCTTTCGGCTTTCGTCATTAAGTTGTATAAACCAGTATGATAAAACTGTATACTCATATCGAATTTTTCATTAGGGTAATGTTTGTTAAAAACCTCCTTAAGATATTGTAACCTCTCAGAGAATGGGATAACCTGAAGTATATATTCATATTCATTACAAAAGTCCCAGAACCCGGAGCACCGTGGAGGTAGTAAATTTATTACATATTTTTTTACATCATCCAACATGCTATATTTAACTGACATTTGCTTATTAAGCATGCTCAGATAAAATGAAGTATAACGAAATATTCTATCTTTGTGTTTTTTAACAATATGTTTAGAAATTCTTAACCCTAACCGATACTCATTTTCCCACCTTGAACGATTCAAATAATATTTTTCAACAAGATCCAGATATCCATCTTCTGACATAGAATAAAAATAAGAAAGACTTTTGAGATATTTACAAATGTTATATGTTTGTAATTGGTCTAACGCAGCGGTAGCCAGAGTGAATGAATTACCAATGATGTTTACCATTTCCGCATCAGAAATATGTATGCTACCTTCTTTGATTACCTCTAATTTAAAGGCTTCTGAAGTGTATAGTAAAAACTTGAGAGCAATATTTGGTATTGATATTTTTAAACAATAAGTATAAAAAGAAGCCGCACGATCACTGTTAGTCACATGCTGAGCTATCACTTTCAAAAACATATGCTTCATCTTGGAAGACTTTTCTGGGAAAACATGTTGCTCCAGGTAATCAGGATTAATGATGTGTGAAAACTCTTCGTCGTAGAGCCATGTACATTTCATTGCTCTGGTAATATACACGCTGTCTCCACACTTCAGCATCTCAATGATATAATCGACATTTTTATACTTGTTCGCCAAATCGATTTTAAACAGTCTATCGATATCAGTTTCCTCCAATTGAGATTTTACATTTTCAAATGAGACCCGATTTTTCGCTGCTTCATTGACTTTGCTGTTCAGCTCCCGATGTTTCTCGTTTAAGCTTTTTCCGGTTAATATAATCATGTTGATGGATCTGGAAATATAAAAAAAACAGGTTAATCTCCTTGACCAATATTTTTGTTATGGAACAAAAGCCACACAATTAAACTGGGCAAGTTTAACATTCTAAAATTGGGATGTCTGTGCAACTTTATTTTTACAGATTTAGTTGAATAATATTTTTTATTTCGTTTATATAACTGGAGTTTGTAAAGAAATTATGACAATTTTTTTTAAATTCTCATTAGTTTTCCCACAGAGCCTTGGCCCTGGCCACGTTAAAGTATAAGTTGGATAGTATACTTTCTACAGATCGTAGATAATAATAGATGTTGTATCTTCCAAATTGTCACACTTGTTTTCTTTAAATATTCTAATACTGTAACATAACATTTATCATGCGAAAACATGTCAAATAGTAATTAGATAGTTATAAGGTTATGTAATACAGTTAAGATACTGTTTGTATTCTAAATAAAATAAATTATAACTACGTCACAGAAATGAAATTGTAATTCTTTATGTTTTAAAATCGATAATTGGCGTTTTGGCCCCATCTCAAGTGGTGCGCGTGCGCTGCTCGTCGTCCATCCCTAGAGAAGCGTCACTCTCTCTTTCCATTTCAAGTTGCAATTCATTCAAGTTGTTCTAAAAATGTAAATCTACATTTTAATCTACATAATTCTTGATTAAGATTTTTTGTAATGAAAAGTTACATTGTTTTTTTGATTAAGAGCGGCTCATAACTTTTGCATGTACTACTTCAAATTTTATGTGTTACTATCTTACCATTCGCATGACGCGGGCTGCGTGCGTGACATGCGAATAGTATATCCTGGAACTGCCACTGCTTGTAACGGATCAGTACAAAAACAGGCTAGGTACTCTTACAAACTCATTTAAAAATCGTGTCCTACTCAACTCTACATGTAACAAATCCTTTTACTTATTCTTTCATTACTTCCGTAGATAGAGAAACCTATAGACACCTATAGATAAAGGCACTGTGTAACCACGTATGAGATGGAGATATTTTCCCATGGTGATGCCAGGGTTATGCATTTTCCTAAATTGTCAGGAGAGTGTATGTGTTATATTAATTCAAATATATTCATTTACTTATAAATATTCTGATATTGTTATTATAATTGTATTCAATATATGATTGTAATACATTGGAAATATAAATCGAGTGAAGTAATTTTTTTGATGCCATAAATTGTATTTATTCCTTTTGATTCAATATGTACGATATTATAATTTTCATTTATGACTCAAGGAGATTTTATATTTTTTTAATAAGTTGATTAGAATTATTTGTCGTGCACAAAGGTGGTTTATTTAACAACTAGAAATCCTGAGCTATACTTATATTCAACTAGCTTTTGATCGCGGGCCCACCCGCGTGAACGGTCTTTTCCGGGATAAATAGTAGCCTATGTCCTAATCCAGGTCATGGTTTACCTGTGTGCCAAATTTCATCAAAAACTTTTCGACCGTTACGTCGTGATGGACTTACAAACATCCATATTCACAAACTAACAAACATACGAACTTTCACGTTTATAATAGTAGTAAGATAGTAGGGTTACTCATCAAATGCATAAATATATCCAAATAAAACCCTAGTTTTTAAAGTAAAATAATATTTATTCTGTTCTGGGAGCACAAAATAAAGACAGATAAACTTAGTAAATTTATTCATCATGAGGCTACTGAGAGTAGTACATTATAAACGTATAGTCTCTATACACAACGACTAAAGAATAGTATTTATACAAGATACAAGACTGCGTCCTTACCAGCAGGCGCAACACCATCTACGTAATGAGCTGGAAATATCTGGAATTCCAGAACACACAAATGAAAGCCTTGGCCATCTTGCCCAGCTAGTAGCAACTAAAATCGGAGTAAACTTGGAAGACCAAGATGTCGACTGGATAGTCAGAGCTGGACCCAAGAAGCTCCCACAAGGAACGAGTACAAATAAAGGTGACACCAATATTCCTCGGCCTATTGTTATTCGCCTCCTCCGGAAGAACAAGCGAGATCAACTACTTAAATCGGCAAAGCAGAGACGTAACACGACAAGTAACGACTTAGACTTCACTGGAACGCCACTTAGAATTTTTCTTAACGAGCGACTCACTAGGGATAACCGCATCTTATTTCATACAGCCCGCATCAAGACGAAAGAGCTGGCCCTCGCTCAATGTTTCTGTAGTCAAGGAGCCATATATATCAGGAAACAAAATGGAAAACCTGCAACGCGTATTTATAATAACGCTGATCTCGACCGCTTCCTTGAGGCAATGGGCACTAAGAACGTTTAGTGCAGTCAACGCTTCATGCAATCAAACTTGTTATAAAAATCGTTTTTATATTATTACTTTCAATATTTTGTACTTTTTTTATTATTATATTATTCAGTCACAAATATGTATCTTCGTCTATTGCTACTACGTATGCAGAAATTTAATTCATATTAACATAAAAATTACTTCTAACTTCTTTAAAAGGAAATATAGTCTAAGTCCATTATATAAGGATTATAAACATACCAAAACTCGTCTCAACGGCAGTCAATCAATTTGCTACAAGTTTAACTTAGCTCAACAAACAATTATGCCTACATTGTCCTTTCTATTATCCCCCCTAATGGCTGTTCAGAGTATGGGTGATGAGCTGGATTCATATTCAATTGATTACCATGTTATAGAGGAGGCTCAGTTATGTGGAAAGTTACTCTTGCCATATAATTTCAGGGTCCTAACGCCATATAATATCAGAAGTATTAATAAAAACTTTGACAACCTCACGATTGCTTTGAAAAGACTACGTGTTACATTTGATGTCCTATGCCTCACAGAATGTAGACTTAGTGAAAGCCCCATAATTCCACAACTTCAAGGATTTATTTCTTTTCGAACAAAACTTATAAATCAAAATAGTGGCGTAGTTGTTTATGTCAAAGATTCCTTCAATGTCATCAGCACAGAACCTTCACTTGAAGAATCTGAATGCCTCACCATTGAAATTCCTAATACCATTACAATCATTGCCATATACAGGTCACCCTCTTATAGAAATTGCGATAACTTCCTGAGATCGTTAGATCGTAACCTGGAAATGTATAATGACACGAAATATCTTATTTTAACTGGTGACATAAATATTAATATTGCTAAGGTTGCAACCGACAAATCTTGTTCCGAATACTTATGTCTCATGGCTGAACATGGGATGATGGCGGCAATATCCCAGCCTACCAGGGGATCTTCCATACTGGACCATTTTTTTGTCCGAGGCAAATTTCCAGCTTTAGGTGTAGTTTGTCAGATGGACTTGACAGATCATGAAATAATTATGCTTGGGATAAATCAGGTCAATAGAACTAATCACAAAACAAATAGATTTAAACTAATCAGAGAAATAGTAGGCATTAGTAGGCATATCTTAATGGACCGACCAGACCTCGATGACAATACCAGCATATTCATGAAGGTATTTATAAATATCATAAATAAACATACTAGTAAAATATCTATTAGTCGTTCAAAATTTACTATAAATCCGTGGATGACTCCGGGTTTACTGCGTTGCATGAGACATAAAGACCGCCTCCATAAGCGTGCTAAATTAAATCCCAATGATTCTACCACCAAATTGATATTTACGCGATACAGGAATTTCTATATAGATTTGGTAAGAAGAGTGAAATCCGACTATAACAGTAAATGACTAATGGAAAACAAAGGAAATCCGAAACACTATGGAGAACGATAAAAGAAATATGCCGCATCACCACCAACAATAATGAACCCAGTGAGCTGCTTTCTGTCCCATGTAGTACTCACTATAGACAGTCTTTGAATTTATGTAACGATCATTTCACTAGTGTCGGGGAAAAGGTGGCAAACAAAATTTTAGAAGCAACTAAAACAAACGAAAACACACTTGCTGCAAGTTTTCGCTCTATTAAAACCCCTGTTACCTCCTTTTTCTTGCAACCTACTGATACACATGAACTGAAATCTCTGATCCAAAACTTACTTGGAAATAAAGCCGCTGGTTTAGATTGTATTAATGTTGAACTTATTAAATATATTCAAGATGCAATTATATATCCACTAACTGAAATATTTAATAAAAGTATGTCTTCTGGTGTTTTCCCTGCGGTCTGGAAAACTGCTGTGATCTCCCCACTACATAAAACGGGCGCGAAAAACACTCCCGATAATTATAGACCAATATCTCTCTTGGGAATTTTCTCCAAGTTGCTAGAAAAAACCGTGAGCAAGAGACTTGTTAACTTCCTCGAACAAAATAAGTTGTTATCTGAAAAACAATATGGTTTCCGCCAACGTAGATCAACCAATGATGCTGTGTCCAATCTGACATCTTATGTTGCATCGATTCTTGATGGATCAAGTAAGTGTATTGGAGTATTCCTGGACTTAGGGAAAGCCTTTCACACTGTTTCCATCCCGATACTCATAAAAAAACTGGAACACAAAGGTATCAGAGGTATCCCTCTAGCGTGGTTTAATAGTTATATGTCGGGTCGTAAACAATGTGTCAGGGTTGCTACCTTAGCGATACTCAATATGTTACCTTCGGTGTACCACAGGGTAGTATTTTGGGTCCTAATTTGTTTAATATATATATGGATGACATCCATAACTTATCTCTCAGGGATGCGGAATTTATTTGCTATGCAGATGACACAGCAGTGCTCTTTAAACCTGGAATAAAACCTTTACAAATGCCGAGGAAGGATTGTATGCAATAACAAACTGGTTAAATAGGAATCTCCTAACGCTTAATGTTGCAAAAACCAGTTATATATGTTTTCATAAAACCGCATCCTCTGCACCCTCACCATTTATGAAACTTGCCAATCATACATGTAATTACATGAACATAAACCCCTGTTCTTGCAAGTTCCTCACCAGAACTGAAAGTGTAAAGTACCTTGGCATAATTATTGACCAAAAACTTAATTTTAAACATTACATTGAATGCCTGTCCAGCAGGGTAAGAAAAACAATACATGTTATGAGACAACTTCGTGACGTAGCTTCCATAGATCTGTTAAAAACTACTTATTTTTCGTTATATCAGTTCCTTTTGTCTTACTGTCTTCCTGCTTGGGGTGGAGCTGCGCAAACGTACATGTTACAATTAGAGCGCGCGCAAAGAGCCGTCTTAAAAGTAATGTTGAAAAAAAACCGTCGTTTTCCAACTTCTACTTTATATGTAGAAGCTAAAGTGCTAAGCGTTCGTAAATTGTTCATCCTCATAACAGCTTTATCGATGCATAAAAATATAATTCGTTCTCCAGATTACAAAAGTATGACTAAAAAAAGACTTTTTAAAGTTCCACTACCTTTAATACGGACTTCTTTCGCTAAACGTTTTCATCCCTACATTTCTATTTTTGTCTACAATAATGTATTAAAACTATCTGACATCAGATTATCCCCAGTTTTTGAAGCAAAACGTAAAATTTAAAATTGTTTATGTACTCTGACATATGAGGCAGTCGAGGAAATACTACATAACTTACATATAAATATAAAATGAGTTTTGTTTTGTAACACGTCAGCTATATGCATACGTAGTGGTAGTTAGTGAAAGTAGTATATTGTTTTTTTTTTCCTTTTCTTTTTCAGTTTCTTTTTATATTTAATGATTATATCTATATTGTTTTAAGTAGACTTGTACTTATGTGTGTCAGCGACAGATCTAGTTATGATATTATAATCTGGGACCACTCGATACAGGCTTGCCTAGTGAGGGGACTGCGTTTGAATACACTGTACAATCTGTGAAATTACAAATTTTATTTTGTTTAGGGTAGGAGTACCTTTATAATAATCTGTAATTGTGTAAAAATTTGTAATTTTTAAATAAATACTTTTTCTTTTCTTTTCAACTCACCTGTGAAATGTAACTTCACACCACCCTTGTTCGAATCGGTTTTTACATTCTAAATTGCAACACTGCACCATTTTTATGGTTTTCAAAATAAGCCGCACGCACTTTCAGACACTTTTTGATCCGAGAACTCAATAATTTAACCAGAAATCTCAATTTTTATAAAATATAGTCCCGGACACCATTGTTTCACTCCACAAACGTCAATTTGGCTTGGAGTCAAATAGTAACAGCGATAAGGCAAACAAATAATTATTTTTTTCTCTTTCGCTCTAAATTAAAAGATATGGAAAACGTGACTTCATCTATGGCTTCTCTATCTACGGTTACTTATAAGAGTTATAATCTTTTACATACATACGCACTCACGCCTGTAATCCCCGAAGGGGTATGCAGAGGTGTACACCCACATTTCGCTGAGCGTATATCCGTCACATTATGTAATAGGGGGTGAGCCTATCACCATACCGGGCACAATTCCAGACTCCGGGCTGATACCGAGCATTTCGTCATAGAAAAACTCAATATCACTACCCGACCAGGAGATCGAATCCAAGACCTCAGCGTCATCCTCAGTCGTAACGCGTACGCATTACAACTGCGCCACCGAGGCAGCTTTTTTTTTTGTTTGGTATATCAGCACAAACCAGATCGTAGAATTCAGCGCATTTATTGCACTTCAAATACTTTTGGTCATCAATTACCTGTTTCGACAACCACCAAAGATTTTTGAAGCCATAATTTTCAAAATTGATCTATGATTCGCACGTCATTAAAAATACAGCAGATGCAACACAGTCGCCACTATGTATATAGGATTGATACCAATGCTTTAATTAGCATTGTGGTTTAGCTTACTTGTTAGTGTGATGCTCGAGGCGACTGCCTGTGAAACGCGCGACCGGTGGTTCAAATCCAGACCATTTGTGAGGAGTCACCAGAAAAAACGACACAAAACAAAAAGAGAGGCACTTTGCGGCAATGGACAATTAATACGACATTATTCGAGATCGAGACAAAAGAAAATATACTCTAGTCCACCCTTCACGAAACGAAATAGCGGATTTTTTTATATGATTCACGTTAGTATCATTATATTTATAGATATGCCATATCTTTTTCATGAGTTTTAAACTGGATTAGAATTAGCTGAAGTAACAAACCTACACCTCTGATAACTTACGTTATCAATTCAGTAACTAGATAAAAATATTTTAAATGAAATTAATCATTTTTATCTATTTAGGTAATACCAAATTAGATCGATTTAAGGTAAAACTTATTTTTAATGGATCCTGGTCATAAATGGGGTGTAATCTAGAAACACGTATTTACGGGGTGGAGTTTTGCTTTGCGATCACAACCCTGCCATGGTATCCCTGTTTCTAGATTGCATCCCGTTTATGGTGAGGATCCATTAAATAATGACAAGTACCTATTGGCAAGATTGTTTAAGTATTGAGAAGGTTGTTTTATGATTGAGAGTTTTTTCGACATTAGAATTAATTATTAAACTAATTAGTTTTTTTTATAACAACTGACCAATTGTGGGCGTTTTTAACCACCAGTTAGTCTCATTTGATAGTTGATATTGCCAATATATGCACACATGCTACATCTATGGATGATTCATTTATACTGTTAGCCAACAACATTCATATAATGATTCATAACCAACGCCCCAATTTGATTGCACAACGAAATTAACCATCCATACACTGCCGCGATCTGCGATCACGATCTGTGGCCGCGATCCTGCGATCTCTACATACAGCCGCGATCTATTCTTGCGACTTGCGATCTGTTCATCGTCCACCAATCAGAGGCAGTCACCCCCCGTCACTCGTTAGTCGTCTCAGGTAGGGTTGCTAAAACTTTTACAGCTGTTACAGTATTTATTTTTACAGTTGAGCTTATAACTGTACTACTGCTTGCTGAAGCTGCAGCAATATCCATGATAACTTCTGTATAATACATATACATATCATCATCGATAATACTCTAGGCAACTCCTTGTTAGTTAGGAGTTAGGGACAATTCTTAAAGTTAAAGTTCAAATTAATGCGGTGATTGCATCGGAAGTCTTAATCTAATGCTACTGAACACTTAAAAATATTAATAATAAATAAAGAAAAATAAGCTTTAACAAAACTTTAATAAACCCACGTCAAAAAATTAACACAAATGTCAAAATAACAATTTCTATAGGTCGCTTTGGAGTTGGTGCAATTTTATTTGACCGGCAGCGACACAGGCACCGAATCGAATGAGGCCTAAATTGTTATTTTACCTTTTCAGTGTTGCTTTTTTGATGTTGGTTTTTAAGTTTTGTTAATATTGGTTGTCTTTTGTTTATTACCTATATTTTAATATCAATTAACAATTAAATTTAACTTGCTCATTTATTTTATATCTTATTAATTTATCCATTAATTTACTTATATTTTAATACTTAGTACATATATAATTTATAGAAAGTCATGTTTAATATTTACTTGAACAAATTGTTTCCTACATTATCTAGCTACAGGGCCCCAGTCACAGTATGCAAGAAGGAACTTAATGCCAAACATCTCTATAATCTGGAGAGTGCTCCATATTATAGTAGCTCCTGGCCATAAGCACATGTTTAATGTGTGTTTCAATTTTTTTTCAGGCATATCAATAAACATTATTGGGGAGTTTGTTATAAAATTTAATGCAGTTACCATAAAATTATTTTTACCTAGTCTTAACTATTCTAAAGGCGGGCACTGAGAGTTTATTGTTTCTTGTATTTATATTATGAACATGACTATTTTTATAGAATTTAAGTTTTTACAAACTATATAATATTTTGATAGATATATTCAGACAGCACAGTCAGCATATTACTTTCCTTGAATACAGATCGTGAAGAATAGCGGCTACCTAGATTGTATATAGCACAAACTGCTCTATTTTTGTAGTAATAGTGTTATATATTGGCAGCTGATCCCCACAGTAGAATGCAGTAAGACAATACTATAATAGTATGCGAAATATACCAACATAGGCGTTGAAACATCAGCCAATTGTCTTACTTTTTGGATGACAAAAGCTGCAGCACTTAGTTTACCGGATAATCTTTCTATTTGAGGATCCCATTGCAATTTACTGTCTAGAGTGATTTCTAACAAAACTGTTGAATAGACTAGATCTAATGTTTCTCTGTTTAATTCTATATGTGAAATTGCTTTTGTAATGCATACGTGTTACGATTGAGGCTGATGCTGTGGTCTCTGGTGCAATCCCCAGGTCGGGTAAAAATGCTAATGGGATTTCTATTATGAACTGCTCAGTATCAACCCGGAATCTGAAATTGTGCCCGGTATGGCGATAGGCTCGCCCCTATCACATCATGGGACGGATATACGCTTGGCGAAATGTGGGTGTAGTGGTTACACTTCTGTCTACCCCTTCCGGCATTACAGGCGTAAGTGTGTATGTATTAACCGCCTTTTGTAACATAATTTATTTAGTTTCTTAATCTATAATTTTAATTATTGTGTACAAATAAAGAGTAAATATCTATCTGTCTATTCTTTCATTCATACATTCCATTTAAGGTTAGTCTTGTTTAACTTAAATTTAAAATAACGTATGACCTAGCAATAATAATGGTAACAATGTGATCAGAAACCAAAATTCTATCAGTTGCAGTTATTTTTGGTCCCAAAATGTAAATACCCGTATCTACATCTTACCCCGCGGCAGTGCATGGAAGGCTTTGGTAAGGCCACTAACCAACCGGTATTAATGTAAAGTCGTAGAGAGTATAATATTCTTTGATGTAAACTGAACTAAATTGCGAATATTCTCGTAGGTACCTTCAATATTCTTCTTGGCTTCAACTCCCAGCGATGGAATCGGCAAAAATGGTTTATGAAACTTTATCAAAATAACACTGTTAAGAGATCACAAAGTATACAATTTTACTATGTAAATAATAGATATTATGTACAAAAATTTACACTTTTACAATGGCAGTTTTGCAAAAGTTTTGATTCGCTCTTTTTGAGCAAAACTAAATAGCAAAAGGCAAGTAGCTTAACCACTGGGCACTGACCATTATTAAAGTTATAACGTTCATTAACGTAGAGTCTTTGGTTGAGTCATATTGATAAACACGATAAAAAATAGATGCTGACCTAAGCACTAGTGTTGGTAGGACTTACAAGAGGCATCACATTTGTCCCGTACATGACGAATGAATGTGAGCAACAATATTTTTTTTTAAACTACTTCAAATTTTATGTCGCGTTACTCTGTTACTATCACCATGACGCGGGCTGCGTGCGTGAAATAGTGAGAACGAGCGAGTGAGCTTCAAGACGCCTCGCCTCATTTGCAGTGTGACATTATACCGGCTCAGTACAAAAAGAGGATACTCTTACAAATTCATATATAAATCGTGTCCTACTCAACACTACGTAAACACAACTGTCCTTATTATGTAGTGGATATTATGTACTCTGTGATAGATGATATGTCTTACTCAAGGACATACAAGAGGCATTACATTTGTCCCGTACATAACGAAATAATGTAAGAGCGGCTCAAATATGTCGCGTTACTTTGTTACTATCCCCATGACTCGGGCTGCATGCGTGAAAGAGTGAGAACGAGCGAGTGTGCATAAATACGCCGCGCCGCTTCTCATTTGAAGTGGTACCTTGGACTGCCCCAGTACAAAAAAGAAGCTAATCTTACAAACTAAAAATCTTCTATATAGTTTAAAAATCGGATCCTACTCAACACTTAGCGGCCATTTTCAGAATATTAGTTATAGATCCCAAAAATAAACCATTCGAAATATGTGTGAAATTCGAAATTGTGGAGTATGAAATGTAGTCTAAGAATGGGATTTTGAATGAAACTAACGGTCTGTGTTATTAACCGTCTTCAAAAAGAAGGAGGTCTTCAAAAAGAAGGAGGTTCTCAATTCTTAAGGCCTTGTATTGCAGCTTGGTCCAAGGCTCGTTCTACCAGATTCTTTAGGTCTTTTTGGTAATCATCATATTTGTTTGAAATGAATTAAGCCGATGATTAATGATGATATTATGATGATTGAACAAGGTGAACAATGATTGAAGCAGGAACAGCCGTTGTGCTATTTGTTTCTTTCTAGGAAAGTCCTCTCGAGCGGAATTAGACCACATAAGCACCTTAAAAGTCAGTGACAAATTGATTTTAAACAAAACGACCAATTACAAATTAACACGTTTAGAAATTCCCAACAAAACGTCTTCACTATATTGGGTCATATGGCGGAATGAAATGCTGTAAATATTAAATAATCTTACGAAATCGTTGTACTGGCTCAGTAGAACTTCTTCAAATGAAGCGTGGCGTGCTAAAGCTCGGCAGTATATTTGAATTATCCAGTGGTTTGTATTGCCCATTGAAATAAGATGACAAAAATATAACTCAAGCAAAAAAATTACCCCCCCAAAACTTTGTGCAATAATCTCTAGAAGACACTTGATACGTCTATTTTTTTTGCGGTGCAGAACGTCGTATCTCCATCTAGAAATTTAGAATTTTAGACATGAACTTTTATTAAATAACGTTCACTATACATACATTTTTTTTTCATTAAAAAAATTCATTAAAAAGTTGCACTTACCATTGTCCATTGAGGCGTATGTGACTCGCACATTTTTACTTTTTTACGTACGCAGTCCAAGTCATCTGAAATTAACGTTACGAAGCTTCCACATTTTGTGTATCAATTCCCGGTAATTAATAATTATTCTTAATTTTCAATTAATACACGTAACACTTCTTTTAATGGATGTTCACTAGGGGGATAAGGAAGGGCTTAGCAAGGATATATTTCAGAATGGGGCGAGATTTGCTTGCCAGTCATGGACCAGAAACAATTTTTTATGATATCACACACTATGCGCCGTGTTTTGAATTAGATGGAATGGTTTTGGAAAAAAAAATAGTATCACAAAGCTATCGAGGATGGGGTGAGTACCTCATCTTGGCCGACCATAACTACCTCCTCCATGGGGACATGATAAAAACAACATAATATTATGCAAACTTAATTTATAATCTACTAAAAATGCAACATTCATCAATACTCCGTATAAAAATAATTGCAACAACAAATTGATCTGCTACGACACGACGTTACAACAAAGCTTTGTATATCACACAACTTTACTTGTTCTGGTTACGACAAACAATTTTATTAAACAAAATAATTCAAAGCGTTCTATAGATTGGTATACAAAAACCCAATATGTTATACTAAGTATATAATATGCTTCAGCCACAATGGAATACTATCATGAAGTTAGTTTTTATTGAATAAAATGTATAATAGATATTTCAACTCATTTATGCACATTTCATTTCATTGACGCGTTAGTGGTACACAAATCAATAATAATAATGCGTTTATTTGTATGAATATATGCATTGAACCACTTCAATACTTAATTCACGATATAAATTGCTTCTGTTATGAGCAACTTGGCGATTTAATTGTATCGTAGAGACTAAAATACTATACTAAAATTCCCCTAAATTACTATTCTATACTAAAATTACCATAAATTATAGAGACTTGTGCACTTATATGATATATCCAACGAGTGGACGAGCTGCTTTAGACAATAAAAAAATAACTGCATCATCAGCTTCTTTTAAAAATCTATCCTTGCACTGAAAATACAATTTGTATTAAATCGATATAGAACATCGTATCTTTTGCCCGTCATCAGGTTTTTGTATATCAATAATACCTATCAATGGCTCCAAGCATAATATTAATTTATATAGTAATACACCATTTTTTTCTTACAACTAATAATTTCAATAGAATCCATAATACTGTACGTGTATGACCAATGTACCTGCTATTACACCCGCTACATGTACCGGCACGAATCGTGACCACAAACGTTCTCTGCGCAATAGTTCTGATTGGCGGAGTTAAGGAGCGCGACATGCCGACGCTCCACACGATTGGTTTTTTGCTGATGCTCTTTTTTATAACGTTGGCCAGAAAACTAGCAAGCGGGTCACCTGATGGCCAGTGATCTCCACCGCCCACATTACTAAAAGAATTACTGGCGCGTTACCGATCTTAAAGAAAAGGGATAAATAAGGCATTGGGAAGGGCAGGGGCATTTGGGCCTCTGGATATCTCACTCGCCTTACGAAACGCAGCAGCAAGCTGCTACTTTACGTCGGTTTTCTGTGAGACAGTGCTAACAACCCGGCCGAGCCAGCCCATTCATGCTGTAGACAAAAGTGTATACAGCGCGGCTCTACCACTCAAGACTGCTCGTTGACTATTGGACATTCAACTGCCCTCACTACTGTCCACATATGTTCACGATTCGTGCCGTTAATTAGAATATCTTTATTTTACTGGATTACATTGTTAGTATAAAGGACGTCTACATTCGATTTAATTGTTTCATTTGTAACGAATAACAAGAATACGTGCCAATTTTATAAAATCTTCAACGCTGTTACAAATAAAGTACTATAATTGTTTGGAAAGTCACATTCAACGCTTCAAGTAAATGAGTATACTGTAGTAGTAATAAAACTAAATTTAGAGTGAAACAACTGTTCATTGTGACTAAAATATATCGTGCCTCATGAACTACTTGAAACAAACAAGACGCTTCAGCAATCGGCAATAAATAATTACATTGATAGTTTGGATAATCATAATGTATATACGGTAGGCAGCGGCCTGGCTGTGCTCTGGCATTGCTGAGGTCCATGGGCGTCCAACAGGTGGGCAACCCACTCGTCTGTCTATCTAGGGCAATAAAAAAAAACTCACACTCGCATAATTCTGTAAAACAATGTCTGGACATTAAAAGAGGCCATAACACATGAGATTGTTTCGGCATTTCTTCTCATGGCTAGCTCCGAAATGCCGTCGTAAATGTAATGTAGTATAAAAAATGATTGACATGTAAAAGTGATACTTATGATCCAATTTACAGAATAAATGATTTGAATAATAAATAAATACACCCAACAGTTACACACATAGCCCTGACCCCTGTTAACCTGTATCGTGGGTATCAGGAACTACGAGGGACTTGCATACCCACAACACCCAGAACCGAAACAATTTTTTATGGATCACACTAACATTTGTCTCGGTGTGGGAATCGAACCCGCAGCCGGTTACTCGCCCGCTGCGCCACGGAGGCTGTCATAATGTTGATAATATGCATAATTATTATTATTATTAAGTGGTAGGTCCCTCGTATGCAAGAGGATGTCTGGGTAGATACGACTGCTTTGTCTATTTCTGTCTGCAACAAGGTTTAATCACTGTTCTGTTTCGGTTTGAAGGACATTGAGGACAGTTAAATTACTGGGCAGTATGAGTATGAGGCTTAACATGTAATATTGTAATATGTCTCAGTAGTGTGGTAATATGACAGCCTAGGAATCCATACAGTCCCCCCCCCCCCCACACAATTGCTCTGTCAAAATGTGGTAATATGGTGTATATTAGTACAGTACTATAGAGTACTATTACTCTTAGTAGTTATCTATACAAATAAATAAAATTGAAGTGTCTGTTTGTAATATTAAAATAACCGCTTTTTACTACATGCATATGAATGTATATACGGTACATATAACAAAATAACATTTTTACAATTTTTATCTGTCTGTTTGTTTCAGCTAATCTCTGGAACGGCTGGACCGATTTTGACGGGACTTTCACTGGCAGATGGCTGATGTAATAAGGAGTAACTTAAGCTATTTAGGTACTTTTTTAATCCCGGAAATGACAGTCACGCCGGCGAAGCCGCGAGAATAAGCTAGTTACTACATATTATATTCTCTGTTTGAACGATCTGTGTAGTGAATAAATAGTTCACTTTAGTACAGTGTACGGAATCCATACCTATTAGTTAGTTCTTTGTACATGTACTATAAGAATTGTAATTGACTGACTTGAAAATTATTCTTGAATTAAAATAAAGGATTTATGTATAAATATTCGCACGACACAGTTGTATTCACTATGCTATATAAACACATTAATTACACAATTTCTATCCTAAACTTCATAACAATTCGATATTTTAGATAATTTATGAACGTTAATTACATGCCACAGTACAGTCTAGTGCAACAACTGGTGGAAAATATTGACACAAATTAAAAATACATATACATACGCACTCACGCCTGTAATCCCCGAAGGGGTAGGCAGAGGTGTAACCAGTACACCCACATTTCGCCGAGCGTATAGTCGTCCCTTATGTGATAGGGGGCGAGCCTATCGCCATACCGGGCACAAATTCCAGACTCCGGGCTGATATGCTTTTGGTTTTACAGCATTTCGTAATAGAAAAACCAATACCACTTTACCCGACCCGGGGATCGAATCCGAGACCTCAGCGTTGACCTAAATCGTAACGCGTACGCATTACAACTGCGCCACCGAGGCATAAAATTGAAAATGTATAGAATTATTTGTAATAAATTGGAAATCGACCAAAGAGCATTTGTTAATAGCGCTACTCATTATATGAGTTTATATGAGTAACTGGAAGACATTTTTTAAGATAATGTAGTTTGTACTTCACAAAGAATAGACTCCTAATTATTTATAGTCTCGGACAATAACATCAATATTAATGAATTCAGATTACTGATTTGTTTATTGTGCATTTGTGCATTGAGGCCCAAATCCCCCTCCCCTTCGGAATCCCTTAATTATCCCTTTCCTTTAAGGTCGGCAACGCGCCCATGATTCTTTCGGTATTGAGGCCGTACATGGGCGGTGGAGATCACTTACCATCAGGTGACCCACTTGCTCGGTTCCGACCTATGCCATAAAAAAACATAATAGTTTTATTTTCCGTAATATGGAGTATAAATGGCATTCAAATTTATCGACGTTCAACATACATTTCTCATCATGTTGTGCATTAATCGACTTCAAAAAAGGAAGAGGTTCTCAATTTGATTAGTGATTGTGATAGTGATAGTGGCCAAACTCAAGCCTATTACGCATAAAAAAATGGAAAAAAAATTGGCGCGTGTTTTTAAAAAAGGTTTGATTTTGTTTTCTATCCAATTGCGCATAAGATTCTATGATACAAGAGAACAATATAGTTCACCTAATTATACAATTTCTGAAATTTTTAAATATCCAATTATACAATCTGGCAACTCGGTATAAATTGTAGCATGTAATTAAACGCCAAGTACAACGACAAGAAGAGTGAAGTCTTTGTAGCTTTGTTACAAAGGTTTTACAACATACGAAATTAATAGTACTTATTGACAACTAAATCGAATAAATAAACAGTCCGAAATCACTTGATTTTCACTTTTTTTCATATTATCGATAAGTATCGAAAGTAGTAGTAAAAATATCGTCAAACTTGACAAATAAAAAGCCAGTTTACGAGGCACTGGGAATACTAACCGGAGTTAAACATACATTATCCCCAGAAATAATTAATATATTTCTTCAGGCTTTTGACTAATCGATAAAAACTGTCATCAGAATAAAATGACATAGAGCAACTTGATATTATTGTCAGACAAATTGCTTTTTTATTAACATTTATAAAGCATTATAATAGCATTGACTCAAGATTAGTATTAAAAAAATTGAGAATATATTATACGTACTTAAAATGGAATAAGTAAGCATAAGCGATGAAAATTATATTGTTGGCAGTATTAAGAAAGTAGGAAAATATCAAGATTAATTTGAGAATTGTCAGTGGACCCGAATGCTTTTAGGGGGCGGTTTGAACCCCTTAGCTCCCCCCCCTGGATCCGCTAGTGCCTATAATCATGTATCGTCAAATTATAAATCGTAGCCAGACTTTTTTAACGATAACATTATACTCATATAAATATTATTATACTGTCGATAGGCGGACGAAAAAAAACGTCAAACACACTACATAAGAAAAATGTTCATAGAAAAACGATCATTAACGTATTAGGTACTATGGAATCAACATACAAAACTAACATTTACGTAACCTATTCTAATTTGTCTATAGTTTACTTGTATAGGCGTTGTCTATAGCAATAATAGTGTCGGTAACTAATCGATTGTACTTGTTACACTTATCGATTATTCGCGGACATCGTGTTGACAGGACTGTACCAGCATTAAAAAAAATAATGATAATTATAACTTAAACACCAAGAGTTAGTAAGGTATTTGATTCTATTGTTTTTATTATTTTAATTAATAAGTTACCTTCCTCAAAATCAAGAGAATAATTATATAAATTAAGTCAACAATGAATAAGCTAAAAACCATTTAAATGTGCTGGAAGAAGTAGTTATCAAATGACAGAATAAAGGTAAACATGTCGTGTTCCGTCACAAGATAGGCCACGCCATTGCATCACATGCGTGTGAGGTCACAATCTTACTATCTCAGTAAGATTTTCCCACTACACGCCTACGTTTACTCATACCAATTATTAAAATAATATACATTTTATGGACTGAGGCTTTGTTTATAACCCAATTTTAATTCTGTTTGCATAACAGTGTTTTCTTATCATTGTCGGTAGAATATAAAATAATGTACAAAATTAGACATCAAATATATTGTCTTATATATAAGAGAAAATAGATCACCGAACCATGGCAATATTTTAATTGTAAATTGATGGTTATCGTTATCATTATCTAATCAATCCAATTCATTATCTATTTTAACAGTTCGATAATGGTATTATTAGACATTTTCAACATTCTTGCGTTTTCTTTTGACGCATCCCTTTTGGTTATTCGTACATATGCTGCTTGCGTAGCTGTCATTCGATGACATACTTTTGAGACATGCGCATGCATGCTTGCAACGAAAACGCAACTTATTGAAAGCCGCATCATTGAGGACATAGTACGTACAGTCATATCGACACGGTGGCGAGGGCACTAGGCGTTCATTACATTTTAGACTCATTTACACGGAGAGTTCAGACTATAACAGATAACTTTGTTTTACGAGGCCGCATCATACGATTCTTGCTTTCAAATTGCATGACGCGATCTCGTAAATGTTTTTTTTTATATTCTCTCTTATGTTGTAATGTGGAACTCTCTGTGTAATGTAGTTTAATAAACTACGCGTCTACGTAGTTCGAGGCTTCACGTCATCGACTTGAATCAGTTGTTCAATCGGTATGAGGGATAGTTCGCCGCCTAACATCGGGGCCGGTGGGGTCTGAAACAAAATATCGATAGTTGGCTTTTGCCCGTGTTTCAAGTAGTGTAGTAGTGTAGTAGTGTGGTACGTACATGCGCGGTCCTGTCGGCGTCGTGGTGCGCGTGCGCGTGTGTGTGCGCGTGCGTGTGCGTGTGCGCTTGTGCCTCGCGCGCGCGCCGCAGCCCGAGTGAGAACACGGCGACGGAGCGCACGCGCTTCACCAACGCGGCCTTCGCACGAGACCTGCCTGCCGAGTCACGACACTATTACACACATTACTTTTCTTCAAGTGAAAACTTCTTTAGGCGAGTTGGGCATTTTTTGAGATGGGAAAAAACCATTGATCTTAAATCGAAAATACAAAAAAATTATCGTGACCATTCAAAAAATACATATGTAATTTGTTCACGTTTTCACATCTGTTGGCACGTTTTTTTATATCATAGGCCAGCAAACGAGTAAGTAAGTCACTGTGTATGCCTAGAATACCAAAATAATCATGGACGCGTTGCAGAACTTAAAGGAAAAGGATAAGTAAGAGATTGAGAAGGGGATGGGAATTTGGGCCTGCGAATATCTCACTCATCGTACGAGCAAGCCGCTACTTTACGTCGGTTTTCTGTGAGACAGTGGTATCGACCCGAACGAACCGGCCCATTCGTATTGTAGACAAAACAAACTCATCAAACAATATGGACATGTTCACCCTATATTATCAACACTAGGGATCATCGATATTAAATAGACAAACATCAACAAACATCATCGATCACAGACGACGCTGTACAAAAACGAAACTAATCGATTATCACCCTCTCTAGGTTGTTATGCATTTACCGCCGGTCACTATAACATGTTAAATCTTATAATGCCCAGTAATTCCACTGGCATCAATATTCTTCAATTTAGTAGTACCTACCCAGACGGCCTCTCGCATATGAGGGACCTACCACTAAATGAAAAGTCTGGTACAAATCGTTTTAGCGATAAGACCACCTTTTATAACATAATTTATAAGGGTGTTTCAATTATTGGTGTATAATAGAGAATTAACATCTCTACGGTAGCTGACACCCATATTTTTATTATGTTATTCAATAAATTACGTTACAAAAAATATATACATTGCATTGATTTCGAGAAAATAACGTTTGAAGCTCGACTTTGAACTGCTCATGCTCGTATTTTAAAAGTGGACAGCCTCGGTGGCACAGTTGTAATGTGTACGCGTTACGACTGAGGCTCACGCTGAGGTCTTGGGTTCGATCCCCAGGTTGGGTAACACTGATATTGGTTTTTCTATTACGAAATTCTTGGTATCAGCCCGGAGTCTGGAATTGTGCCCGGTATGGTGATAAGCTCGCCCCCCCTATCACATCATGGGACGGAGATACGCTCGGCGAAATGTGGGTGTACTGGTTACCTACCCCTTTTTTATATAGGCTGGCAAACGAGTAATTGGGTCACCTGATGGTAAGCGATCTCCACCGCCCATGTACGCCTACAATACAAAAGAATTATGGGCGCGTTGCCGACCTTAAAGGAAAGGGATTGGGAAGGGGAGGGGGATTTGGGTCTGCGGATATCTCACTCACCGTACGAAACGCAGCAGCAAGCTGCTACTTTACGCCGGTTTCCTGTGAGACAGTGGTAACGACCCGGACGAGCCGGTCCATTCATGCTGTAGACAAAATTGTCTACAGCGTGGCTCTACCACTCGTTACAGGATTACAGGCGTGAGTGCGTATGTATGTATGTATCGATACGTACTGCCTTTGTCCTTGGGTTTGTCGTCTTCACTGGAGGTGGCGCTGGCGTCGATGGACGGCGCCGACGATGGTACAGCATTCAAATCCGGCTCCGAACCCCCCGCGCTCACACTACCAGACAGCTCCTATAGTAGAGATAAACAAAAACCAAGGCGTGCAAATTAGCTTCATTCTTTTTTACTGCGTGGCGATATCCTGGCTTAGTATTGGTACCCAAGGTCCAAACCTTGGGGTCAGCCTATCTACTTAAACGCTTCCATTTCTCCCGATCTTGAGCATCCTTCGTAGTGAGACCATTGTCTCTCATATCCGCCTTTAATACGTTTAGTGGCGGATCCAGGATGTTGATATGGGGGGCTAGCCCCAAAATTAGAATTAATAAGTAAAGATAATATAATCGATGAAAATAATATTGTAGTACTAAGAAAGTAGGATAATATTCAAGATTAATTTAATATAACAATTTATAAAGTGTGTTAGGGGCTTATCTCCTTATTTCTAAGTATTCGTATTTTTTCCTTTTAATATTATGGATTTACGAGCCTTTTAATAATAGGACAGATAAGACAGACGGCTTAGGTTTAGTAATAATACTAGTATGCTACAGCACGGCTCACCAAAGCTCAATGTCGCTCGATGTCGTAACCCACGCGCCGTAGTGTTTACCTGCAGGGTGGGGTTCACTAGCGGCCGGTGTAGTGTAGGATGTGGGATGCAGTGCGCGGAGCGGTGCATCGGCTCGTCTCGTAACCCACGCGCCGTAGTGTTTACCTGCAGGGTGGGGTTCACTAGCGGCCGGTGTAGTGTAGGATGTGGGATGCAGTGCGCGGAGCGGTGCATCGGCTCGTCTCGTAACCCACGCGCCGTAGTGTTTACCTGCAGGGTGGGGTTCACTAGCGGCCGGTGTAGTGTAGGATGTGGGATGCAGTGCGCGGAGCGGTGCATCGGCTCGTCTCGTAACCCACGCGCCGTAGTGTTTACCTGCAGGGTGGGGTTCACTAGCGGCCGGTGTAGTGTAGGATGTGGGATGCAGTGCGCGGAGCGGTGCATCGGCTCGTCTCGTAACCCACGCGCCGTAGTGTTTACCTGCAGGGTGGGGTTCACTAGCGGCCGGTGTAGTGTAGGATGTGGGATGCAGTGCGCGGAGCGGTGCATCGGCTCGTCTCGTAACCCACGCGCCGTAGTGTTTACCTGCAGGGTGGGGTTCACTAGCGGCCGGTGTAGTGTAGGATGTGGGATGCAGTGCGCGGAGCGGTGCATCGGCTCGTCTCGTAACCCACGCGCCGTAGTGTTTACCTGCAGGGTGGGGTTCACTAGCGGCCGGTGTAGTGTAGGATGTGGGATGCAGTGCGCGGAGCGGTGCATCGGCTCGTCTCGTAACCCACGCGCCGTAGTGTTTACCTGCAGGGTGGGGTTCACTAGCGGCCGGTGTAGTGTAGGATGTGGGATGCAGTGCGCGGAGCGGTGCATCGGCTCGTCTCGTAACCCACGCGCCGTAGTGTTTACCTGCAGGGTGGGGTTCACTAGCGGCCGGTGTAGTGTAGGATGTGGGATGCAGTGCGCGGAGCGGTGCATCGGCTCGTCTCGTAACCCACGCGCCGTAGTGTTTACCTGCAGGGTGGGGTTCACTAGCGGCCGGTGTAGTGTAGGATGTGGGATGCAGTGCGCGGAGCGGTGCATCGGCTCGTCTCGTAACCCACGCGCCGTAGTGTTTACCTGCAGGGTGGGGTTCACTAGCGGCCGGTGTAGTGTAGGATGTGGGATGCAGTGCGCGGAGCGGTGCATCGGCTCGTCTTGTAACCCACGCGCCGTAGTGTTTACCTGCAGGGTGGGGTTCACTAGCGGCCGGTGTAGTGTAGGATGTGGGATGCAGTGCGCGGAGCGGTGCATCGGCTCGTCTTGTAACCCACGCGCCGTAGTGTTTACCTGCAGGGTGGGGTTCACTAGCGGCCGGTGTAGTGTAGGATGTGGGATGCAGTGCGCGGAGCGGTGCATCGGCTCGTCTTGTAACCCACGCGCCGTAGTGTTTACCTGCAGGGTGGGGTTCACTAGCGGCCGGTGTAGTGTAGGATGTGGGATGCAGTGCGCGGAGCGGTGCATCGGCTCGTCTTGTAACCCACGCGCCGTAGTGTTTACCTGCAGGGTGGGGTTCACTAGCGGCCGGTGTAGTGTAGGATGTGGGATGCAGTGCGCGGAGCGGTGCATCGGCTCGTCTCGTAACCCACGCGCCGTAGTGTTTACCTGCAGGGTGGGGTTCACTAGCGGCCGGTGTAGTGTAGGATGTGGGATGCAGTGCGCGGAGCGGTGCATCGGCTCGTCTTGTAACCCACGCGCCGTAGTGTTTACCTGCAGGGTGGGGTTCACTAGCGGCCGGTGTAGTGTAGGATGTGGGATGCAGTGCGCGGAGCGGTGCATCGGCTCGTCTTGTAACCCACGCGCCGTAGTGTTTACCTGCAGGGTGGGGTTCACTAGCGGCCGGTGTAGTGTAGGATGTGGGATGCAGTGCGCGGAGCGGTGCATCGGCTCGTCTTGTAACCCACGCGCCGTAGTGTTTACCTGCAGGGTGGGGTTCACTAGCGGCCGGTGTAGTGTAGGATGTGGGATGCAGTGCGCGGAGCGGTGCATCGGCTCGTCTTGTAACCCACGCGCCGTAGTGTTTACCTGCAGGGTGGGGTTCACTAGCGGCCGGTGTAGTGTAGGATGTGGGATGCAGTGCGCGGAGCGGTGCATCGGCTCGTCTTGTAACCCACGCGCCGTAGTGTTTACCTGCAGGGTGGGGTTCACTAGCGGCCGGTGTAGTGTAGGATGTGGGATGCAGTGCGCGGAGCGGTGCATCGGCTCGTCTCGTAACCCACGCGCCGTAGTGTTTACCTGCAGGGTGGGGTTCACTAGCGGCCGGTGTAGTGTAGGATGTGGGATGCAGTGCGCGGAGCGGTGCATCGGCTCGTCTCGTAACCCACGCGCCGTAGTGTTTACCTGCAGGGTGGGGTTCACTAGCGGCCGGTGTAGTGTAGGATGTGGGATGCAGTGCGCGGAGCGGTGCATCGGCTCGTCTCGTAACCCACGCGCCGTAGTGTTTACCTGCAGGGTGGGGTTCACTAGCGGCCGGTGTAGTGTAGGATGTGGGATGCAGTGCGCGGAGCGGTGCATCGGCTCGTCTCGTAACCCACGCGCCGTAGTGTTTACCTGCAGGGTGGGGTTCACTAGCGGCCGGTGTAGTGTAGGATGTGGGATGCAGTGCGCGGAGCGGTGCATCGGCTCGTCTCGTAACCCACGCGCCGTAGTGTTTACCTGCAGGGTGGGGTTCACTAGCGGCCGGTGTAGTGTAGGATGTGGGATGCAGTGCGCGGAGCGGTGCATCGGCTCGTCTCGTAACCCACGCGCCGTAGTGTTTACCTGCAGGGTGGGGTTCACTAGCGGCCGGTGTAGTGTAGGATGTGGGATGCAGTGCGCGGAGCGGTGCATCGGCTCGTCTTGTAACCCACGCGCCGTAGTGTTTACCTGCAGGGTGGGGTTCACTAGCGGCCGGTGTAGTGTAGGATGTGGGATGCAGTGCGCGGAGCGGTGCATCGGCTCGTCTTGTAACCCACGCGCCGTAGTGTTTACCTGCAGGGTGGGGTTCACTAGCGGCCGGTGTAGTGTAGGATGTGGGATGCAGTGCGCGGAGCGGTGCATCGGCTCGTCTTGTAACCCACGCGCCGTAGTGTTTACCTGCAGGGTGGGGTTCACTAGCGGCCGGTGTAGTGTAGGATGTGGGATGCAGTGCGCGGAGCGGTGCATCGGCTCGTCTTGTAACCCACGCGCCGTAGTGTTTACCTGCAGGGTGGGGTTCACTAGCGGCCGGTGTAGTGTAGGATGTGGGATGCAGTGCGCGGAGCGGTGCATCGGCTCGTCTCGTAACCCACGCGCCGTAGTGTTTACCTGCAGGGTGGGGTTCACTAGCGGCCGGTGTAGTGTAGGATGTGGGATGCAGTGCGCGGAGCGGTGCATCGGCTCGTCTTGTAACCCACGCGCCGTAGTGTTTACCTGCAGGGTGGGGTTCACTAGCGGCCGGTGTAGTGTAGGATGTGGGATGCAGTGCGCGGAGCGGTGCATCGGCTCGTCTTGTAACCCACGCGCCGTAGTGTTTACCTGCAGGGTGGGGTTCACTAGCGGCCGGTGTAGTGTAGGATGTGGGATGCAGTGCGCGGAGCGGTGCATCGGCTCGTCTTGTAACCCACGCGCCGTAGTGTTTACCTGCAGGGTGGGGTTCACTAGCGGCCGGTGTAGTGTAGGATGTGGGATGCAGTGCGCGGAGCGGTGCATCGGCTCGTCTTGTAACCCACGCGCCGTAGTGTTTACCTGCAGGGTGGGGTTCACTAGCGGCCGGTGTAGTGTAGGATGTGGGATGCAGTGCGCGGAGCGGTGCATCGGCTCGTCTTGTAACCCACGCGCCGTAGTGTTTACCTGCAGGGTGGGGTTCACTAGCGGCCGGTGTAGTGTAGGATGTGGGATGCAGTGCGCGGAGCGGTGCATCGGCTCGTCTTGTAACCCACGCGCCGTAGTGTTTACCTGCAGGGTGGGGTTCACTAGCGGCCGGTGTAGTGTAGGATGTGGGATGCAGTGCGCGGAGCGGTGCATCGGCTCGTCTCGTAACCCACGCACGCCCAGTAAAGACAACGCTGCCCCGGGTGCCACCTCCTACATACAAAATAAACCCTTAATTCATAATTATTTACAAATCGAGCGATTTTTTCTAGTTCGGTTTGAACTTAGGACGATGTCACAAGGCACTTTCGAGATCTTTCATAAAATCCTGTGGTATGCCACATGCGGTAATTATTGTTTATGCGACGACAGACGTGATGAGACGGAAGGGGACACCACGCCGCACGCAGTAATGACAACGTCGAAAGTGCAAACTATTATCGATATATATTAAAAGTATCGACTTCGAAAATATCGATATATCAACTTAACATTTGAACTTCGTTTTTAGTATAATATTAACAATACAGTACTAGTAAAAGAAAGATATATTAATAATATCGACATAATACATATCAACATAAAATATCGATAGTTTTTGAGATGCCTACATTGCTACACCACATCGGTCGTATTACATGTATGATGCAATCCGACAAAATCACATATTTGCAGCGTCGCACGCGACCGATGTCAAGAGCAGAGTCGCAGCTATAGTTTACAAAGACTAAAGGATGACGTGAAGCATAGAAGCCGGCTGATATAATTAACTTCGGTAAATGGCATATATTAATATAATAACACATTTTAAAGTATTAAACGATTTATCATTGCTCTCCCTAGAGTGGTTAACGTCAGGAAGGCGGGCGGACGTAAAAACTTCAAACCACATCTTTCTGTTAGGTGTTACGCCGACCCTACTGCGAATGGGATAAGGGCAGGTGGAAGAAGAATAAACGATTTATCACTGCCACATTAAATAAGAAACAGATATCAATCGATACTGTTGTTCGCTATACAAAAAAAACCAACTCACTTTACGTCGTATAGGCTTCGTGGGGCTAACGTCTTGCAACGTTTGCAGTGATCCGGTAGTGACAGCCGGCTCGGTTACGGACGCCGCTTTAGGTCTGCAATAACATACACAATACTCACCAACTTCAAAATCACTCCAATGTGAAGATAAAAAAGCTTTGTTACACAGGAGTCGTGTGAAGCGCGAAGGAGTGCACGAAGCTTAAATTAACGCTCGACTGTGAAATTAGCTTTAGTGATTTAGCATAATCGTACGTTTAAAAACGAAATAAAAAAATTAATACTGTGACTTTTCTCATAAAATTCACTAAATCAAAATATAATTCGATAACGGCCGAATTAAGAGCAAAATGAGGGAGAAAACTGATAAGCTTTTTCTTTTGTTCCCCTTATCCATCTTAACTCGCATATAACTACTTATGTATTACAATAATTTAATGCGTTTAGCAATTAAGTCAATGTGCTCAAGATTTTTTAAACGTACGACATTTGTGGAAATAGCAATACGTAGTTAACCGTTAATGACTGAGATCTTAGTTATGAATATGCGAACAAATTTTATCGAAAATATGCTGCTCTTGGAAATTTCTGGGGATCAAAGTGTGGACCTGTATTGTGACGTCATTCATAACATGAATAGTGCGACAAAAAGTCTTTGGCACTTGAATTACATTGACAAGGAGCTGTATAAAAAGTTCGAAAATGGACTGTAAGTACTGGATTTTCGTTCTAAAATACTTTTCAGTATCGCTGGGGATACTAAAGTATCATCTTTATGTTGGTCATTGGTGATACGGAATTATTGACTTCGGTTTTTACAAGCAGAGACAGCAAATACTGTCAGTAAAACCGGACACATGTTTTCTAATAAAACCAGCATCAATACTGACAAAAAGTTCAGTCCGTTTCCAAACACAGTCACATTGTATGTAATTGAAAAGATGGCGGCGCAACTTTCGATTTTTACCACGTGTCAAGATCTTTGTCGCACTATACGTACGCTACGGTACTAATATGCGAGTGTAACAATACGCGCCTTCCAGCGAGATCCACAGATATAATCGACCATTGATTTTAATTTTGAAATTTATTTATTAAATTATTTTATTAATAACAATTATCCATATTGTTTTTTTCGTTATGAAACTTGATAGTATAGTCATAACTATGCCAGTATATTAAGCATCATCACAAAATTCTCAGTTTTTAAGGGTTGTATAAGTTCAAAGGGTGTAAGTGAGTGATACGTGTTCAATAGAAAAGTGTCGTGAAAATTGGAAAGTACGTGAATAATTAAATTACCTTTGGTCGATCCTAAATATATAAGACATAAGGTATATAGTTCGGTGAGAGTAACAACTACAGATACAGAGTTGGAAAATTTATTGCAAATAATTACAAAAAAATATTAATTAATTATTGAGAACAAGCGCAATACTGAGTTAATGGAATTATTGAGTAATAAATTTGAAATTATCTTTGTCCACTACACACCCATCCACGCACATATACTTGTGTCAAATTAACTGAAAATAAAAGAAACTAAATTATAATTCTACAAATATTGCTGTTATAATAATGCCCGACCGAAGGTTCGTGGTCATACGAAAAATGCACTTTAATATAGGCTTTGGCTTTAAAGACAGTTTTGCCAACGGTAACCGAACGTTCAACCAAAAAAATATTTCGATAATGGCACTTTATATTATTTGTTATGTATCTGAGACTCGATTGACCCAGTATAGGATGTATGTGTAAAAAATAGAAATAAAAAAGATTTAATAAATACTCTCTCTCTCTCTTTCAAGAGTGGTAGAGCCACGCTGTAGACACTTTTGTCTACAGCATGTATGGGCCGGCTCGTCCGGGTCGTTACCACTGTCTCACAGGAAACCGGCGTAAAGTAGCAGCTTGCTGCTGCCTTTCGTACGGTGCGTGAGATATCCAGAGGCCCAAACCCCCTCCCCTTCCCAATTCCTTAATTATCCTTTAAGGTCGGCAATGCACCCACGATTCTTTTGGTATTGTGGGCGTACATGGGCGGTGGAGATCACTTACCATCAGATGACCCACTACACTCTCGGTTCTCTCACCACACTCGGTTGCCGGCCTATGCCAGAAAAAAAATGTATCGTTCGAGGAACGTGCTCTAGGAACGAAGTCGAGGAATGTTGCCGAATGTCAGTTAAAACAATAAACAATGCTTTATTGATATTAATTTTACCACATGTGTTATAATAGACGAAACATATTTAAATAATCCAAAAATATAATCCCATCGAAAACGACTCAATTAAAGAAGCAACATTTTAGTAAATAGCAAAAAAAACGCGTCTTCACATATTTAGCAAAAATTCGCCGAGAATGAAAGAGATACCAATATAACAGATCTGTGCTGTTTCCGCCCGTTTTTTTTATAAAGATTAGGGAAGATTTTGAGGAAGTCATTTTATGATCTTAACACATTGTGATATTATTGTAAAGTTTCGTCCTAAAGGTGCAATACGCATCGACTTGTATTTTTTTAAAGTGATAGTATAGCTACGTGTAATTGAACATTTCACATATAACTAAAGAGATAACAAAAAGTATTATCTAATCTTCGGTTTCGCGTTCGGCTATGTCAGCAAAGACAGAGTTAGAATTCGACAAAACCGACCTTCGCTCGGACACTAGTCCTTTACCAATGATTATGTGCTAATTCAAATTTGCCTACAATGTACTTATATGTATTGATATAATTCGACGTGATTTTTAAAGCGTCAATCACATGCTACACTAACAAAAAATACGAACAAACACGTATAA
Source organism: Mimas tiliae (assembly GCA_905332985.1). NCBI lineage: Eukaryota > Metazoa > Arthropoda > Insecta > Lepidoptera > Sphingidae > Mimas > Mimas tiliae. The sequence continues at coordinate 4,095,477 of HG995262.1, read as the reverse complement.
TCTTCTTAACCAATAAAAAAAAATGGAGATTCTCAATTTAGCTGTATTTTTAAGAGCCTGCTTCACAACGTCGTTTTTTCTCTGCCAAATAACGCATTAATTATATAACCAATTTAGGTACTACCGATTTGACACACGCTCTGTGTATACAGCGTGATAATTTTGTATTTTTCTATTTATTTTATTTACTTGAACATTGTGAAACAAGCGAATTCAGCGAACCAATTTTTCCTAGTAAATTGATATGAATATTTTTATAATATACACAATAGGATATAAATTGTATTAATCGTTTTTTTTTTGGATGTACGCGTATAAATAATAAAATAAAATTGTCATGTGTTTAAGCTAAATTTATTTTATGAATTTTAGAACTATTCATATAATAATATATAATAGTCACAATCCTGATAGAATTTTGACTAGGATAATCTGTATCGTAAGTATCAGGAAGTACGAGAGACCTACGGTCCCACAACACCCTGACCCGATATAAATATTTTTGATTTAGACAATATCTATTTCAGTGCGGGAATAGAACCCGCGGCGTGACGTTGTATGACTGTCTAATAAGTAGACTGACGTTGTCATCGTGGTTCGCATATATTATATAGCACAAATTGGCGTGTTGCGCTAAATGTTGCGCTTAAACGCGGCACGCGAATGGAGTACACATACGAACTCCATATATTATCTTGGTCCTCGGTGTTTCTTCATCATCATCATCATCATCATCAGCCACAAGACGTCCACTGCTGAACATAGGCCTCCCCTAATAGCTTCCAGGCCTCGCTGTTGGCAGCGGCCTGCAGCCATCGGCTTCCTGCAACCCTTGGCAGGGCGTCGCTCCATCTTGTAGCGCGGCGAGTAACGGCAAACCCCCCCTCTCGGTGTTTAGTACTCAATAAAAAAATGTGCCAAATATATCACACCTTTAAATACAACCCGTTACTAAACGATATTTTTCAAGAATTAAATTACTAATGGCATCTTTTTAAATTACGTAAACTACAAATTACATAATAAACACTTTTAGAGGTAGATGGCGCTAATTTTGACCGTTACAAAACTAAATATGATTTGGTGGCTAAATGCAATATCGTGTTTTATACTAGTTGTTGTTTAATTGACATTGTATGACAGCCTCCGTGGCGCAGTGGGCGAGTAGCCGGCTGCGAAGCGAGAAGCCGTGGGTTCGATTCCCACATCGAGAAAAATATTTGTCTGATCCACAAATACTTGTTTCGGGTCTGGATGTTGTGGGACCGCAAGTCCCTCGTAGTTTCTGATACCCACGATACAGGTTTACCTAGTGTGGGGTCAGGCCTATATTTATTTATTATATTTAATTTTATATTTTCGTTTAGTAATGTTTTTTGTCTTTAAAGGTGCGAATTATGTAAGACTAGCTATTGCCCGTAATAAAGGTTTACCTGAACGGCGGTATCTCGGGTATGTTCCCGATGAATATCTTCTTGTTGTGAGGCTTGTCGTTCTGTTTGGGCGTGGTGGGGGTCATCGTACGCGGGGTGTTCCGCGACGATGGACGGATGTCGTCTTGACTCGGACACTCCGACTGACAAATACACAACACAAACAAATATCAATGGGCCGGCTCGACCAGGGTAGTGCCTTTTTGTCACATAAAACCGAAATGGCAGTTTTTTTATTACGTTTCGTAAGATATGTAAGATTTACTTTTTTTATAGCACAGATCGGCGAACGAGCAAGAAGGTCACCTGATGGTAAGTGATCTCCGCCACCCATGAACATTCACAATACCTGAATAATTATGGACGCGTTGCCGACCTTAAAGAAAGGGATGATTGAGGGATTGGGAAGAGTACGGTGATTTGTGTCTCCGGATATCTCACTCACCGTACGAAACACAACAGCAGACTGCTATTTCACTTTGGTTTCCTGTGAGAAAGTGGTAATAAACGGGTCGGACTTTTGTATGTGAGAATCCGTCTGGATAAGTGCTACAATAGGGTAGATGACTGGATTTCTATTTATTATTTAAATCAATAAGTTACGTTGCTCAAAATATATTGCAGAAAGAATTTTATAAATCGGACCAAAAATAAATAAGTTAGAAGCCATTCAAATCCTGTAGAAGGGGTAATTGTCAAATGACAGACGACGCAAACTTTGACGTCACTATGTAAAATGTTCATTATGGTGCACGCGTGCAAGCGAGATAGTGAGATACTACCTAAATGATGTAGCTTCTATTCATTGGCAGAGATATTATTATCGATTACCATCAGAAGAGCGGCCGTCTTTCATTCATTCACTTGTATAAATGAAATAGTGTATCGATAATTACCATAAGTGGTGCGTGTGCGTTTTTAATAGCTTCCCGTCTCTGGAACTCAACCTTGGCCATCTCGGTGGCGAGCCACGCCGGTATCTCGGGTATGGCCAACCGTAAAGCCATCACTATCACTAATATTACGTGCTGTAAACAAACATTCAAATCGTATTGTAACAGATTGATAAGCAAAAATAAACATCGATAATTTAAAATGCAATATTTTCTATAATAAGTAGTTATTTTTCAAGTGTGCGTGGATGGCCAAATCCGAAACCATAAGAAATAGAGTATTACACATTTGTACGAAAAATACTCGGCTTGAGATTCAGACTTTTATGTCGATAGTTGTGACGGGATAAAATCCTATAACATAATGGTCAAGGTCTTCCTCTGTGTGCCAAATTTCATCCAAATCCATTCAGCCGTTAAAGCGTGATTGAATAGACGTCCAAATTCATAAACTTACCCAAGATGAAAGTTTCACATTAGTTTTCTAAAATTGCTAAATTATTGTTAATAATTGTTGAAACTGGCATGCGACGTCGTTCGAAATGGTATCATATTGAATAATCGTACTATAAGATAAGGACTAATGGGGCGGCATAGTCGTTTTAAATATAATTTGTAGTATAGTAAGTACCTCTAGTGCGACGATGACAAGTACAGTCTGCGCAGGCGCAGCGTCAGGCAGCATGCGATGTACGGGACCGGATAGACCAATCAACGCGCAGTTCACCAACACTGCCACGCCTACTATCGCCTCCATCGCGTGCTGGATGACGATCAAATCATATGTCAATATAATTTAGCAGCATACTTAACCTGAGAAACTCTCTCGCCTTCGGTTAAAATGCCAAGTGGGGCTATCACAATTTATATTTCACGATATTTTTTAGCGATATCATGTCCGTAATCACTAGCACTAACCTAAGTTTTAGGAAACGTTTCCTTTACACACAGTGTATTACTAGGTGGTAGGTCACTCGCATTTGAGAGGCCCTCTGGATATGTACCATCGCGTTTCCTAATTCTGTCGCAAATCAGCAGTGTGTTGCAGTTATTTTGGTTTGAGGGAAATTATTATACGAGACTTAACAACTTATGTCTCAAGTTGATGAACGTAGTCTAGTGTCATGCATTGCTTTGTAATTCAAAGTGCTGTGTTGTTGCTTCTGTTTATGCGCAGGCGTGGCGCTTACCGTCAGACGAGCGAAGTCGTTTTGTTATTCAAGCTAATATTAATACGTCTGTGTCTATATTTACAGCTGTGGAATAGCTTGCCGGCGCACGTGTTTCCTCCTTCCTATAACATGGGATCCTTTAAACGGAGTGTGAAGAAGCAACTAAGCAGGCCGGCATAATGCTGCCGATCTGCGATAGATTCAGTGTCTATCGTTGGTCGACAGTATTAATGGATTGCTACACTTACCATCAGGTGTAGCGTAGTCACTTTGCCGAGCCAGAATAAAAAAAAACCGGCACCGGTGTCGTGCCGGTGTCGTGTCGGTGTCGTGGGTACCTGCCAGCTGCCGATGGACTTGACCCTCTCGGCGAAGGGTCGCTGCGCCACGTGGCACAGCTTGAAGGCGTCGGCGCGTACTTCGGCCGCGCTGTTGAGCAGCGCACACAGCGCCGCCAGCGGGAAGGCGGACGAGAACAGCACCACGTGACCGAGCGACGTCAACATCTCCAGGTACTCCGCGAACGTGCCCTCGTACTGCCGACATAAATGAAACCTCGATAAAAAAATAACTTTATAGTATAGACCGGCAAACGAGCAAGTGGGTCAGCTGATGGTAAGTGATCTCCACCGCCCATGTATGCCCACAATACTAAAATAATCATGGGCGCGTTGCCAACCTTAAAGGAAAGGGATAAGTTAGGGATTGGGAAGGGGAGCGGAATTTGGGCCTCCGGATATCTCACTCACCGTACGAAACGCAGCAGCAAGCTGCTACTTTACGCCGGTTTTCTGTGATAGGCTCGCCCCCTATCACATCATGGGACGGAGATACGCTCGGCGAAATATCAGTGTATTAGTTACACCTCTGCCTGCCCCTTCGGGGATTACAGACGTGAGTGCGTACTAATAAAATAACTCAAAACTATATCGATTATACCGGCTATCAAATATAAAAAAAACTTACTCAAATCGATCCATTTGTTTAATTGCTACGATTACACAGATGAATGGATAAAGGGGTTATACTTATAATACTCATATTTTTTCGGGAGGTTAAAAAATAAAACACCCTACAGAGATAGAAATCTTAATAAATCGAATTTACCAGGTCGTAGGTCACTCGTCAAAACGATCTGGATTAAACCAGCATTCAAATAAAATTCATGCACGCACGCACGCACGCACGAACGGACGCATACACGCACGCACGCACGAACGGTCGCATACACGCACGCACGCACTCACGTACACACAACAAGAGAGAGAGGTAAACTTATAAAACCCCTGCTTTTTGTCAGGGATAGGGGACAATATACCTTAAATAGCTGCGACTCCAGTTCCGCCTGATGTATAACCTTTTGTCCGATCGGTGGGTCGGAGTCCCTTCTGTCATTGCCTTTATCGGTGCCGCCGTTCACGATACTGTTTTCGGGCATCTCGCCCGCCGAGTCGGTCTTCTTGTCAAACATCTCCGTCAACTGGGTCGATGTTGGTGCTGAAATAAATATTTACGTAATTTTTTATGGCGGTAAGACGACACATGCGCAAGTGCATATATGCCATATATATGCAAACCGGATATAAATAGATTGTCAGAAAACTTGCCGGGATTTTTATTTAGGTTTCCTCGTACTGCCTCGTAGTTCTCAGATTCATTACTTTTATGTAATAAGGACCATAATGCGTTTATAGAAATAGTTTTTGAATGCGATACGTCTACAAGCGAATACTTATATGTATTCAATGCCGTTCTCGCACTGAGCGTCAAATTTTGCTATATTTTTGACAATATAATCTTATAAATTTGGCTAGAACCACAACATATCGTCAGTAGGTAGGTTGGTGTGATCGATTATAATTTAAAATCATTTTCATAAATCATATCGATACAAATCGCAAGTATGACAATCGAATTTAAATTAGTTGATGGATTGTAGCGTTGTTATATTGTAAGGTTAACATCGACGTTTTATTTTAATAGACTAAAATAATTCTATCGATAAGAAATCAATTTACATTGTAACAAAAAGACTGCCTCAGTGGCGCAGTTGTAATGTGTACGCGCTACGATTGAGGCCAACGCTGATATCTCGTGTTCGATGCCCGGGTCGGGTAAAATGTTATTGGGTTTTTCTATTACGAAATGCTCAGTATCAGCCCGGAGTCTGGAATTGGTGCCCGGAATGGCAATAGGCTCGCCCCCTATCACATCGTGGGACTGAGATACGCTCGGCGAAATGTGGGTGTACTGGTTACACCTCTGCCTACCCTTTCGGGGATTAAAGAAGTGAGTGCGTACGTATGTATGTAAAAAAATTACCTTTAGTGGGACTTAAAGCTCCAAACACATCGACACACATCTTCGCCAATCTCAGGTTCTCGATTAGGTACGGAAGTGCGGATTCCTTCAGATTGCCTATAACTTGGCGCGTTATAAGCAACACCGCCAGTTGCTAAAACGAAAATATTTTTTTTAATATATACAGTGTATGTTCTTTTTATAGCATAGGCCGGCAAACGAGCAAGTGGGTCACCTCATCAGGTGGTCACTTACCATCGTAAGTGATCTCCACCGCCCATATACGCCCACTATACCAGAAAAATCATAAGCGCGTTGCCGACCTTAAAGGAAAGGGACCGAAATTCGATTTATTAAGGGATTGAGAAAGGGAAGGGAATTGGGCCTCCGGATATCTCACTCGCCGTAAGAAACGCAGCAGCAAGCCGCTACTTTACGTCGGTTTTCTGTGGGTCAGTGGTAGCAACCCGGTCGAGCCGGCCCATTCGTGCTGTAGACAACACTATCTACAGCGTGGTCATACCACTCAAAACTGTACTTCACAGTCTAACTCACGACTCGTGCCGATAATTATATTGTTAAATAATCTGTCCATAAATTTATGTTAAATTGTTTGTTATAATAATGATTAGTTATGAAAAAGTTCTGATAGATATCCATCAGTTAATTTTCTATAAGTCATATTTTTAATGATATTTCATTAAATATGTAATCTTGTATGAGAAATTATTAATAGATAATGTTACCATACCTCTTTCAACTTATCCATATCCTGTAGATAGAATGCGATGTAGAACAAACTCATGAACGAGTTCACAAATTGAAACTGAAATTAAAACCCAACTATCAATTGCATTCAAATATTTCAAATACTCATGTACATTGAAAGCTGCTAATTTATTATTACTGCATTAGCGATTTTTATTATATTTAATTTTATACATTTCATAATTAATAACTTCAAAATAAATTACAATTTAACTAAAGAATAAACTGTAAATTTATCAACATTTATAGTTTTTAAAATTATGTATGTAGTAATTATGTATTAGTAGTGTTTAACACTACTAAAACACTATGGGCCTTACTTATAAACGTTATTCAAGCACTGATTAGTTAAACAGTGTTGTCTCTTTCTAACAACTTTACAAATGGCGTTGACAGAGAATGACAAAAGAATGTTTAACTAATTAGTACTTGAACATTTATAAGTAAGGCCCTATAGAGTTAGTACATGTAACTGAGTAGATGGTTCTACGATAACGTAGCGGGTATGCGGGATGGGTGGGATGTCTCTCCCGCACTACTCCATTACGACAGGACCACCTACTCATTTCTACGCTACCGCTCTAGAAAATAAATTAATTCCAATATATTTCATGGTACGACCAAAAATGTATGAGTTCTGCTAGATCACTCTTCGCAACGTTTTTCAGCGAGCGGCAAAATTAAGAGATATCGACATACCCTTATTATTATTATAAATAAATAATTACAAGCTTTTGTTTAACTCCACCTGTACCTGTTAGTACCTATGTAGTACCTATGCTTTAAATGTTGCAATTGAATTTTGTTAAGTTAAGTTCCAGCCAACCGGTTGACGTGAGTTTTAATTTTATTCACATATACTTGTTGCATACTTTTTGCAAAACACCAGCAATAGGCTAGTTTCCTATATTGAATTTTACACATCATTTTATAAGCAACAGAAAATGATACGCAAAAGAAACCCTTTTATTAAAACACAATCAAAATTGGTTCAGAAATGTACCCGCAGTTATGACTTTAAATTTTGGTATGAGGAAAAGTGGGTGCGTAGTAGGGATATCTCACTATCTCGCTTGCACGCGTGCACCATAATGAACATTTTACACAGTGACGTCAAAGTTTGCGTCTGTCATTTGACAATTACCCCTCTACAGGATTTGAATGACTTCTAACTTATTTATTTTGGGTCCGATTTATAAAATTCTTTCTCAATAGATTTTGAGTAACGTAACTTATTGATTGAAATAATAAAAAAAAACTAGTCAACTACCCTATTCCAAAGTGGCGAATATACCTTATTATCTTACAACCATATTGATATGGCAAACAATATCAAATTAAACGGCGTGATGAGTAAATCCAATACGGCGCCAAATAAAATGTTGTTTTTAGAAATGTTTTTTAATATTTACTTATTCAAAATTATTATAAAAATACAATAATTGTGGTCAGCATTTATTACATATTATTATATATTATCTTAACCAAGTTATTTTACAGTTTTCCTTTATTTTATTTGAAGAACGATTCATTTCATAGGACATAATTTACTGACTAATTGAAATAAGGGTAAAAATATGGGAAATAAAAACATACTTAGCGTAACAAAAATACTACAGTGAAAGTTATACAGAAAATTATGTTAAAACAACTGCATGCATGCGAAATAAAAGGGTGCGTAAAAATGATTCTAAAACGGTGTTTACGTCTCAATACCACAATACATCTGTCTTTGATGGCTTTGTAATAAATGACATGGTCGAATTAGGGAGATTTTCTTTCTAACAATGATTAGCTAAAGTATTCTTTGAACGTCAAAGGCGCTCTTTGGCACAGTTTTATTAACACAAAATTGAAATTGTATTACATTTCCTTTTGATATTATTTTTTAAATCACTATTCAGCGATTTAAATTTGCGGAATCGGTATATGGCGAATGAAAATAAAATTAGATCTCTCAGTGGAGTTGATAAAATAAGTGTCGATGATTTAAAGCTTCGATTTGAAAAAACGATTTATTTATATATCGTCAATATTGCATGTTGGGACTTAACAAAAAACCAACAAGAATTGGTGTGCTAATTCTCTTAGATAGTGTAAGTGGTTTCATTGATTATTTATTGAATGATTTAATTTAATTACATTTCCATGATCAAAAAAAATTCAAATACTTTTAAATTTACTTGAAAATATCCCAACCGTGTCACCATTCAGCACTCATAAAAAGCATTTTGGTTAATGACTTTTATTCATGTAGGGCAAGCAAAGCGTGATTTAGTAATTTTATTACGGCAATTAGTCGATTTTACAGCATTTTCAAATACAAACCAACGCTATTTTCACAATCAGGTGGTTCTCATATTTTGTCTCGAGTCGATAATTTTCTGTTTTATAAAAATTATTATTTATTACCATTTTTGAATTAATGTCGTACATATTTTAATGTAGTCCAGTCCCGTTTGGTCAGCAGAAAAAAGAAAAATAGTATGCACTATAGTATCATATAACTACGTTTGCGTTTCACTAGTGTTTACTCTATACTATTTAGTGTATCGATTATACAACTATTTATAGTATCCTTTTAGGGACTCTAAGTAATGCTAGAAGAAAGGAAAAAAACTTTAGTGTAGTTATTGTTGAGCTGAACGCCACACATAAAAATCCCTAGCTTATTCGTAGATGAAATGTTGATACATTCGAATCAATATAGTCATGTACCGAATTATATAAACCACTTGAATAATTAGGACCTTTTCTTTCTTTACTTGTATGACAAACAACCTACATTACACAAACTATCATCCGACCATATTTCATGATTCTAGATTTAGTATTTTTTGAGATATCGTGATTAATCATTAAGTGAGTTAATGAGTGGTATTTCGCTTTTATTTATTTTTAATGAAAATACTCTTACGAAGCGCCACGACGTCGCCCTATCATAAGTCTTTTCTATCTGGCTTGCATCTAAGAAAATAAACTGTACTCCATGAAATATCTTGAACGCCTTCAACACATCTACATCGATAAAATTCGGTACATCACTAAATATCACCTCAGACGCACACAGGCGTAGGTCATATGTAACTTAAGTACGATTTAAGTAAATTAATATGAATAAGTGTGGCATTGTGGTGGTAAGTGTGGCATTCGCTCAAACCATGCAACTGTGTTACAAACCTCATAAAAAAATACTTTTCGTATAAATTCACAAATCTTTTTCTACATTATTGGACGTAAAACAGACAACAAAAAAAACTAGTCAAAGTCACACACTATCAGTGTTAAACTTTTGTAAAATACCACACAATATGAACACAAATGAAAAACAATTTGTATAGCTTGGATGCGTTTTTGAAACTTTTAGAATAATGAACTAGAGTGGCACGTAAGTAAAGATTTGTATATAAAAGTTTAAAAAACCCATTCCAAGTCGCATACCACGGACCAAAGATCCATATAGACGCCGTATGTTCTACTATTTCACGCGTCGACATCTTGGACATCATGGTGACAGTATACAACATGATGCAGTATATAACTAACCATTAACTAGTGACCATCCTGGACCGGCATTATGGAGAATGAAGCAGTCGATAGCATTCAGGGTTTTCTCTTACTAAACCACACTACAATATAGCGGCATCGTAAGATGTCAATTGAGACAATTCACAATAGTGTTGCAACACACTGTTTCGATAAAAGTATATAAAAGTACAGTTGGCGTACTTTATTATTGTAGAAACTGCAATAGTGATGTACTGTTGCGAGTTTTAATATAGCGAAAAATAACGTTATGTTACAACACTATTGTAAGTTCCTAGTAACATTGTACGATACTGCTACTGTAAACATAAAGAAGGGGCGCTTTCATTCAGCTTTCCATTCATCCTAAAACTACCTTCCGGTCCGCACTGTGCGTACCGCAATGACGCCAGTGATCATAGTAAAAATTGGCACGTTTAGTTCATACAGACTGACGGCCCAAAAAATGCTGAAGGATGCTCAAGATCAGGCAAAGTGGAGGTGCTTTAGTACGAAGGCGGACCCTGACATAACGCCAGGCAGAAAGAAAAAGGTTTCATAGAAAAAATATACGGCTTCTATTTAGATAATTTCTCCGTGTTATACACACGTGAGGCAACAACACAGTGATGTAAAGCGACGTACCTTTGTCGTTGAGCCACCGAGCGATCCTGGCGTACACTTCCTCTTCAACAGCGATCACGATGGCGAGTAAAGCGCGTGGAATCCACGTCAAGTATATTATCCTACTCTCCCACCAGTCCTGTGTGGGGAAATATTTGTTTGTATCCTTTAAACATATTATATTGTATAGTTTTATTTGTCGGAAAGTAGGAGTGCGATGTGGGCGGATGACGATACTTCACGCTTATGGTTCGTCAGTCGATGCTCGTCTACTATTCGACTTAACTATGGATAGACCATAACAATGGATAGCACGCTCGAATCACACGACTCGTGCACGTAATTGTATATTACGTTATAGATACGTGTGTACGACATGGACACGCAGTGACGCAGTGACGTCACACGCGATACAACAACACGTGTTACCTGAGCGCGCAGCAACACGAAGGTGGCGGCGGCGGCGACGCTGAGGCACAGCATCATGAGCGGTACGGACACGCAGTGACGCAGTGACGTCACACGCGATACAACAACACGTGTTACCTGAGCGCGCAGCAACGCGAAGGTGGCGGCGGCGGCGACGCTGAGGCACAGCATCATGAGCGGTACGGACACGCAGTGACGCAGTGACGTCACACGCGATACAACAACACGTGTTACCTGAGCGCGCAGCAACGCGAAGGGGGCGGCGGCGGCGACGCTGAGGCACAGCAGCATGAGCGGTACGGACACGCAGTGACGCAGTGACGTCACACGCGATACAACAACACGTGTTACCTGAGCGCGCAGCAACACGAAGGTGGCGGCGGCGGCGACGCTGAGGCACAGCATCATGAGCGGTACGGACACGCAGTGACGCAGTGACGTCACACGCGATACAACAACACGTGTTACCTGAGCGCGCAGCAACGCGAAGGTGGCGGCGGCGGCGACGCTGAGGCACAGCATCATGAGCGGTACGGACACGCAGTGACGCAGTGACGTCACACGCGATACAACAACACGTGTTACCTGAGCGCGCAGCAACGCGAAGGTGGCGGCGGCGGCGACGCTGAGGCACAGCATCATGAGCGGTACGGACACGCAGTGACGCCAGACGCGTCGACGCCATGACGCGTATTGCGGCTCCGGACGACCCGTAACTGGCGAAGTGCTCATCTCACCCTGTAATAACAATAAGCGTAGGCGTAACATAGGCATTACAGTCTCCTATATTACAACGGATCAGAACAAAACAGCCGACTTTCCATATTTAAAAAAAGCTATGCAAATGGATCATCGATAATGTCTGTTCGGTTCCGAGTGATGTCTGTTCCGAATCTTGTTGGTGTATCCCAGAATGCCGTTAACCTCTAACCTAATGTATATTATTCTATCTCTATTTTTTAGGTATGTATATACGGGTACGGTACGGTATAGTCGGGTACGCTAATTAATAACTTAAGGTGCTACTAGTCTGTATTTTGTCCATAAAACAGTGATAAACTTAAACATGTTATTGATTTATCTTACAGTTACAAGTCTGTATGTAAACATAATTATACAAAGCGTTATAAAAATGCGTGGGTAAATTTAAGCAATGTATAGTATACGATATAAGTATTTCATCCCCCACAGTACCAAACCAGATTGCAGTGCTAGGACATAATTATAGAATTTTTATTTTTATCGAATGAGTAACATGTCGATATCGACTTGCAACTTTGGACAACACTAAATGATAATCAGTGATACTTCTAGCAGATGGTATATCAGAACACATGCTCTTTCACTTGTTAGTTTGTGTTTAAATTACAAGTTACGTACAATTACGTACATGTTGTTCACGTATATTGAGTGTCGTTTATATTAATAGTGATGTGATCAATCTTATCGATCTTAATGAACGAGTGATTAAAATTAACGTGAATTTTTAGGATGTCTCGATTTTAAAAAGATCCGGTACATAAATAATCAGTATAAGGTGCATGTAAAATATGCCCACACCTTTCTGTAACACGTTGTATAATAAATTTAAAAGTTATAAGGCCTAAAAAAGCCATATTTATCACTATTTTTCATGAAATCTCCAAAACGTAGAGGCATGGTTTAGTTATCCTATAGTGTAAATAATTTTAATTACATTCAGTGAGTTTTTCATAAAAACACTCTAATCCCAAATTCTAATCATAAATTTTTAGGTACCCGATTTTATCACTAATGATTGTGCATTTCACTCGAACGCTTAACGTCGCGCGATGCTAGGGTATAATAGCACGTATTTGACACCACCCACTAACAAGTTCGAGCCGTTGTCTAGCGAACTCTAAACCGCTAAAGACCACAAAGTTAATTAGAAAAAACATCTGTAACTTTTAAATGGCTGAACAAAATTTCTTCAAACATAACAGTGTATTGAAACATAGCCACATAAAAATCTTGATTAAATAAGCTTTCATTAAAAAAACTGCATTTATATCGGCCCATTCGCTTCGACACTATAATGCCACAGACAAATACACACACATGCATAGACAAACAAAGAAGTCAAACATTTTTATCGAAGATATGAAGTGCAATAAAGTCAGTTAAACAGTACTTCATGTCTAATGTTATCGATACTTTAAATTCGATATTGGTAAAGAATACAATATCGATACGTTTGTTCTAATAAAGATATTTTCTCAAGTGAAGATCGAATGCAGCACTTCGTAATACAAAGCTCTGAGTAGTGTATTATTGTTTATGTGTAGTTGTGGTGAATAAAAATATTGACATATACTCACGGCTGCATCTCTGAAGGGGTTAGGCATCGATGCAACTAGTGCCATCTAGGATCGCCGATATTATTTCTGTCCCATAATGCGATACGAGGTAAACCATTGACCATACCGGGCTCAATTTATAATCCCAAAAAAAATAACATCAAAGCGAATTAAAGTATCTTTTAATACCTGAAAAAGCGGTCTAGGCTCCACCAATAAGTCATCCCTCTGATCCAGCGTCCCCCATCTATATGCAAGAACGTTTGAGTATCTGAAAAGACAAAATAAAAATCAACTACTTTACTTAATGGAACCATTATAATAGTAATTTTTCCACTTAAAAACTGTCGATTTGATAATGTTTTTGTTTTGGAGTTGGCTAAAAATACCGGTTTCATTCATCTATATGTTTAGCCGTTCCTCTATGCATCTTTAATGTTTCCAATTCGTCCGGTCTTGAACATACTCCGCAGTGAGATTATTGGTTCTTATATACAACGTGTTACAAAAAGGTGTGGTCATATTTAAAGGTCGTTACATACACGTGACAGTGAGTGTTATCAATCTTATTAATTTTAATCTGTCTTTCTAAATCTGTTTATCTTTTAGCTTTGTCCAAAGTTGCAAGTCGAATATCGACATGTTACTCCTTCGATAAGAAAGAAAATGCTTAAATGGTACCACCGGCGATGGAATACTTATTACTTATATCGTACACTATACGTTGCTAAAATTTGACCACACCAAACTGTTACACGTTGTATAAAAATTAAAACAAACCTCTTCCAAGTTTCCAAATAAACGCACGCCCACAAAACGTTGAACAACGAAAACAACACGTAAGCTATGTCTTTCCAATTGTCGTTAGCTGTGCCCAGCCATATCTGCAACAGAACAGTAAAGTAATCAGTAAAGTTTTCCTATAACATGGGATCCTTTAAACGGAGTGTGAACAAGCAATTAAGCAGGCCGGCATAGTAGGGTAGTTTCCTATATTGAATTTAATACATTATTTTATAAGTAGCAGAAAATGAAACGCAAAAGAAACCCTTTTATTAAAACACAATCAAAATTGGTTCAGAAATGTACCCGCAGTTATGACTTTAAATGTTGGTATGAGGAAAAGTGGGTGCGTAGTAGGGATATCTCACTATCTCGCTTGCACGCGTGCATCATAATGAACATTTTACACAGTGACGTCAAAGTTTGCGTCCTCTATCATTTGACAATTACCCCTTCTACAGGATTTGAATGGCTTCTAACTTTTTATTTTTGGTCCGATTTATAAAATTCGTTCTGCAATAGATGATTTTCAACTACCCTATTCTGACGATCTGCGATATTTTCAGTGTCTATCGTTGGTCGACAGTATTCATGGATTGCGCTATACTTACCATCGGGTGTAGTGTAGTCAGTTCGCCGAGCCAGGATAAAAAAATAGGATTGATTTTCACCCATACTAATATTAATAAGAATGTTTGGATGTTTGTGAGTTTCAATCACGCCTCAACAGCTGAACAGATTTGGATGAACTTTGGCACACAGGTAGAAATCCATAAACTGGATTAGAACATAGATTATCCCAGTAAAGGACATTCACGCAGACGGAGTCACGAATAAATGCCAATACAAAATAAATTTATAAAATAAATGACTGCCTCGGTGGCGCGGTTGGGTGCGTACGCGTTACGTCTGACGCTGATGCTGAGGTCTCAGGTTCGATCGGATCGGTCGGATAAAAGTGATATTGGGTTTTTCTATTACGAAATGCTTAATATTAATCCGGAGTCTGGAATTGTGCGCGGTATGGTGATACGCTCGCCCCCTATCATATTATGGGACGGAGACACGCTCGGCGAATTGTGGGTGTACTGTTTGTAACCAGAGAGGTGTACCTTTGCCTACCCCTTGGGGGATTACAGGCGTGCATATGTATCTCTCTATTCTAAAAAAAAGTAACTGGCGCCGCCGCCGCCAAAAGCTTGTCACGCTATCTCCTCCGAAACCGTTGGGGGTATGGGGTCGAGACCGATACCAATCGATGCAGAATTATGTGGGGAAGAAAATAAGATATGTCTCATATTCGTCGGACTAAGTTTTTTTTTAATTTTATGTTTTGTGGAAAAACATGGGCAAATCCCCTAGTATGTAAATTAATTACTTACCCAAAATATAAAACCAACAACGGCCGGTACTGTTAACGACTGCGTATAGTGGCCGAGCCATGCGAAATACATTGCTATCTTAACGCCGAAATATTCACTTATTTCATCTGAAAACATCAAAATCTATTAAAAAAAACTGTTTAATATGAATAATGATCCTATGAGGATAATGATTATTATAGGATAAATTGAACGTGATGCTAACAAAGGCTTTAATACTACTATACTACTAGACGGGCTGTTTAGAAGTAAAATTGCGTCACTTAACGGGGGAGTTTGACAGCTCACCAGGGAGCGCGATAGGGGTTCTAGATGAGAGTAAGCGACATGTTAATATTGAGTTACGCTCAATCGACCACAACGTAGTGATAAAATTGCGTCACATAACGCGGGAGTTTGACTCCTCAACAGGGAGCGCGATAGAGGTTCTAGTTGAGAGTAAGCGTGATGGTAATATTGAGTCACGGTCAATTGGCCACAACTTAGTGGTACAATTTCTATGTACCGAGCAGCTTGTCTAGTAGTATACATTAAAGTCTTTAGATGCTAATAGTTTTTTATGACGCTTACCATCAGGCGAGAGAACTGCTCGACTCGTGATGTGAAGCGAGAGCTTGCTTTTGCGTTTGTGACGTTTGTGCAATCTATCTGGAGTATCAAACTAAGATAGTTTATTGAAAATGGCCGTTAATCTATTTCAATATCATACCTAAAGGTTGAGGCGAGAAAAAAGTTTTGACCCACTTTCTTCTCAAATTTTCTAAAGCGCTCCTCTCATGCAGTGGGAACATACTGGCCACCACACCGCGGCTTACACACGCGGGCACTGTAAATACAAAAAAAAACAATTAATAAATACACCAAATTCTCTGAGTGGTAGAGCCACGCTGTAGACAATTTTGTCTACAGCATGAATGGTCCGGCTCGTCCGGGTCTTTACCACTGTCTCACAGAAAACCGGCGTAAAGTAGCAGCTTGCTGCTGCGTTTCGTACGGCGAGTGAGATATCCGGAGGCCCAAATTCCCTTCCCCTTAACAATCCCTAACTTATCCCCTTCCTTTAAGGTCGGCAACGCGCCCATGATTATTTTAATATTGTGGGCGTACATAGGCGGTGGAGATCACTTACAATAAGGTGACCCACTTGCTCGTTTGCCGGCCTATACTATAAACAAAAAAAAACACCCAACAGTCACACACAGTCCTGACCCCACACTAGGTAAACCTGTATCGTGGGTATCGGAAACTAGGAGGGAATTGCGGTCCCACAACACCCAGACCAGCAACAAATATTTGTGGATTTGACAAATATTTATCTCGGTATGGGAATCGAACCCACGGCCTCACGCTTCGCAGCTGGCTACTCGCCCACTGCGCCACAGAGGATGTCAACAGTCAAGAGCGAGTTAGACTCGCGCATTATGTGGATGATGTGCTCACATTGGTTGGTTTAACTTTTAAAAACGGGTAAAAGCTATATAACACATTCAGTGGCGGATCCAGGTTTTTGGTTTTTGGGGCTTGATTCAAAATTAGAATAAAAAAATTGAGAATATACTATACCTACTCCAAATGGAATAAGTAAGGATAAGCGTTGAAAATTATATTGTATGTAGTATAATAGTACTAAGAAAGTAGGATAATATCAAGATAAATTTGAAATTTCAGTGGACCCAAATGGCTGGGGGGGGGGGCTTTAGCCCTCCCCACGGATCTGCTACTAAACACTTTCTGTGAAAATGTCAGCCAAACAGGCACGCACGCACACGCATACGCGCACATACACACACACACACACACACACACACACGCACACACATACACTCGCGAGCTCACATACAAAAGGCTAACCTTATAAAACCAGCCTTTTTGTCGTGGGTTAAACAAAGAATCATCCAAATCGGCGCATATGTCGGAGTTTTGGCGTGAACATCATGAAACTTTGTACACAATTCTTGGAGGTATAAGAAGTAACATAGAATTGTTTTAGGAAAAAAAGTGTAACAAAAAAAAACCTATTTGTTTGTTGCGCTTTCACGCCTAAATCACTAAACCGATGTTGATGAATTTTGATGTAGAGATAGATATAGAGAGACGCCCTGGAGACGGTTATAGGCTACGTTTTATTTCGGAAAAGTCTATTCACGCGGGGGGAGCCGCGAGCAAAAGCTAGTATATAATAAGTACAGAAGAATTAATGACAACATTTTCCTTTTAGAAGTCGATTAAACACATACGGACCACACGGCTACTACATTAAATTGGGATTATAAAGTAATTAAGAAAGTGGAGCAATGAATCATACGGATGTTTCTATTATGTATGCAGCGTGACCTTCATATTGAGTGACGAATCGGTAAATCCCCTAGTTAAAATGTTCAGTGTTGCCACGTTTTGACGATTTTCATAAATATTTTGTAAGTCAGCTTAATTTTATTTCCAATACCTTATAATAGATATTATACGGTTTTTTATTAGCCTTGTATTATACTCGTCCCACT
Organism: Mimas tiliae; assembly: GCA_905332985.1. Taxonomy (NCBI): domain Eukaryota; kingdom Metazoa; phylum Arthropoda; class Insecta; order Lepidoptera; family Sphingidae; genus Mimas; species Mimas tiliae. The sequence continues at coordinate 4,077,348 of HG995262.1, read as the reverse complement.
GCTGGGCACGGGCCTGCTCTATGAATGAAAGGGGTTAAGCCTTAATCCACCACGCTAGCCTAAAGCGGGTTGGCAGACTTCACATACCTTCGAAATTCTTATGGAGAAGTTCTCAGGTATGCAGGTTTCCTCACGATGTTTCCTTCGCCGTTAAAGCAAGTGATAATTAACAATTAATATACACTAACATAGAAAAGTCAGAGGTGTATGCTCTTGGGGCCGGTTTTGAACATGCAATTTTAGGCTCGACAGTTCGTACCTCTCCCCACTGAGCTATCGTTGCTAATATATTACACAGAATTACAGTAAATAAATTACTTTATTCAAATGTATCAAATTACACATTACACACATCAAATATGTATACAATTCGGAATAGTAAAGTTTACATTAGTAACAATTTGATCATATTTTTACTGTGGGTTACTTACACGCCCAACCATATTGATATGCTTACTTACTGGCTAATTTACGTGATATATAAATGTTATGAAAATGTGATAATTGCATTATTTCAAATAAAATATAAATCCGCATATTTTTAAGCTTACGTACGCACTCACGCCTGTAATCCCCGAAGGGGAAGGCAGTGGTGTAACCAGTACACCCACATTTCGCCGAGCGTATCCCCGTCCCATGATGTGACAGGCGGCGAGCCTATCGCCATATCGGGCACAATTCCAGACTCCGGGTCTGGAAGCATTTAATGATAGAAAACCCCAATATCACTTTACCCGACCCGGGAATCGAACCCGAGACCTCAGTGTCAACCTCAGTCGTTACGCATTACAACTGCGCCACCGATTCATTTATTTTCAAGCTTTTAATTCTAATTTATAACCAGATAATTCAAACTTCATACATGGCAACACAGGTTTATCGGCCGGCTCGTCTGTCGACTCAGTCACAGAGTCAGTCGGAATGAGTCACATCGATTGCTCAGTTAGTTGGGACTAGTCAGTGTTATATCGGCAGTGTACGGCGTACCAAGTTGTCAATCACATACACAGCTGTTGATTCATCTATATGGAAGATGACGACTATATACGAAGTTTTATACAAAATTTACAAGACGATTTCAGTCAAATGATAGAGAACGATGCTAAACAAGCAAAAGCAAATCTGCCGAGAGCGATAGCGGCGAAAAAAATGAAATTTCTCAAAGCCATCGGCGCCGACGATCAACTACACGGAAGTACAGCCGACGTAAATATCAACGATGAAAATCTACATTTAACTGAATTCGACAATAACGTTATTATGTTCGCAGATACCAGTAAAACACCACTTCCGTTCGACGATTCCATCGTGGTAAATGCTTTTGTGGGAATAAAACGGCCGGAGTTCGACTTAAAAACGTACGTATCATGTGTCAAGAGATTGTACCATGATAAACAGGTTGTATCATCCGACTTGTGTTATTTGTTATGCCACGCGAGAGATTTTTCAGTGCCACGAAATAAACTGTTTACGTTCTCAGAGCACGGGACCGACGAAATTAATGTTAATTCGGAAGACACTACAGTCTCGATTCCCCAACAGTGTCCATTCACTGAGAAACTGATGACGCTCATGGACGAACTGCTGGTCAAGTACAGCGAGGCAAAATACCAACAGCTCAACTTGAACGTAACTTATATGCTGCTTTTTATGACGAGAAAAATCTTCAAAGGGAAATCACACTACACGGACGCGTTGAAAAAATCGAAAACTCACGAGGATTATGTGAAACTGTGCCCTCGGGCGTTGAGCGATCGATTGCCTGACGACGCGCCGCTGCTCAACAACGAAGTGTCGTTGCAAATTGGAAACAAATTGTTCACGTTGATTCTGTACGCGTATATGAAGAGCGTGCGACTGACTCGGCGAGTGTTGATGAGCACGTGCGTCTCACACATGCAGTACACGGGGCTCGGGCTGCCGATGATGTTCGACAAGCTCGTGCAGCTGTACCGCGTCACCGAAGCACGGCTGTGGGACGCGTTTTGTGAACACGAACACGAATCTATGTTCAAACTCGCCGATTTCCACGACGAACAACGCGAGGGCGAAAATCAAGTACCGCCTAAAACTTACACCCTTTTCCCGTGTTGCAGGGTGTTGAACGGACGTTACCACAAAGACTTGTCATGCAAGCAAAATAAATTGGTGTGTTACGCAATGGCGTGCTTGATTGATAAAAAATTGGGAACTGACAAATCGCACATGAGAAAAGCACATTGGGTCCAAGAGATCCAGAATACTGTGTTATTTTATAAAGGAGAAGCTCTAGCTGCTGCAGTGTATGAAAAAATTGGTTTATAAAAAGTGAAAATTTAAAAAAAAAGTGCTATGTTGTAAGTGTTGCTACTTTTTACGGCCAAGCTAGTGACCTACTAGTCGAGCCTAATAGTCATTATTGAAATCAATAAATTACGTAATCCTAAATCTATTAACGAAACGTTTTATGAATCTGATTAAAAATAAATAAGTTGTAAGCCATAGATTCCCATCAAGGACGATACCGCCCCCCCGGTGAACGCTGAAACTTTCCATGGTAAAGGATGCAGCGGAAAAGGGGGAGAGGAAGGACCTACCTTATCACTACCAAAATATTTTATATTCAGGTGTCCGGTTTTTAATCTTTATATATTTTTTTAATTTATATTAATAAATAAATAAATAAAATAAATACACCCAACAGTCACACACATAGTCCTGACCCCACACTAGGTTAAACCTGTATCGTGGGTATCAAGAACTACGAGGGACTTGCGGTCCCACAACACCCAGACCCGAGACAAATATTTGTGGATCAGACAAACATTTGTCAAGGTGCGGGAATCGAACCCACGGCCTCACGCTTCGCAACCGGCTACTCGCCCGCTGCGCCACGGAGGCTGACAAATAAATATTAATAAACGACTTCAAAACAAACCTAATCGACTTTTTTATTATAAAAATGATGTCCGGCTTTAAAAAGGTAGATTATGGCTTAAAATATGTCCGGCTTGTAGGGAATATGTCCGGCCTGATTCCGGCGCCGAGTCGGACTTTTTATTTTAGGGCGTGGCAGCCCTTTACGCAAAGTGTGTAAAAGTCGACTCAATTAAAAAGCGACCCTAGACTAGAGCACACTTGCACGACGACCATAAAACGAGTTTAACCCACTAAACCTATTTAAGAAACGTCAAATAGTATGATAATTTGACTTAATTAAAAAAGTTTTGTGGTAAAACTCGATTTAGAATCGTCGTGCAAGTCGACCTAAAACTATTAGCTGGTATTTGTTTATTAACCGACTTCAAAAACGAGGAGGTACTCAATTCGGCGTTTTTTGTTGCTTTTTTATGTACTTCGATTTCACCGCCAATTGTGGGCAAATTACATTAAAAAAAAATATTCAATAGAGTTTATCAGCGTTGTGGCCCCATATAAACTTAGTTAAGATCTAATGACGGAGTACGGATAAAAAAAAATCCTCAACGGTCAACAGTACATTCGTCGCGATTGTGTTATTGTATTGGAATTTACATGTTAATGTAGTATCTACCACTAAAAGCTGCAAAATAAAAACAGTTTTGATAAAACTAAAATACCGACTTCAAAAAAATAACAATAGAGAAGTTGACTAGTTTTTTTTTAAATTTAAATTAATACGTTACGTTACTCAAAATCTATTGCAGAAAGAATTTTATAAATCGGACCAAAAATAAACAAGTTAGAAGCCATTCAAATCCTGTAGAAGGGGTAATTGTCAAATGACAGACGACGCAAACTTTGATATCATTGTGTAAAATGTTCATTATGGTGCACGCGTGTAAGCGAGATAGTGAGATATCCCTACTACGCATCCACTTTTCTTCATACCAACATTTAAAGTCATAACTGCGGGCACATTTCTGAACCAATTTTGATTGTGTTTTCGTATCATTTTCTGTTGCTTATAAAATAATGTATAAAATTCAATATAGGAAACTACCCTATTTCTATAGGTATCCTTGGAGTCGGTGCAAAATTCTGAGACCGGCTGCGACATAGGCACCGATTCTAAAGATACCTATAGAAATAGTTATTTTTGACTTTTCAGTGATATTTTTGTGAAGTCTGTGTTTAAGTTTTTTGTGTGTTCTATCACATCATGGAACGGAAATTAGAGCGGTGGACCGAAGTGCAGAACTAGTAGCACCTCTTCTTACCTGTTGGGGGATACAGGCAGTGGCGGCTCCAGGATTTTAATTGCGGGGGGGGGGGGGGGGGGGAGCTTGACCTTCTCAAGTCAAGACTTGAGAGTAGAAAGTAGGATAATATCAAGTTTAATTTGATGTTTATCAGTGGATTCAAATGCTTTTTTGCTTGAGCCCCTTTGCCCTTGGATCCGCTACTGGATACAGGTGTGAGTTTATGTTAAGTTTTGTTTTCGCTCGTCGCCCGGCTCCTGCGAGTTCAGCTAAACTAATAGTAGTTACCGATACTCTGCCCGGCGCGCAGTGTGAGCGCCGGCTCGAGCGCGCGCTCGTCGCCCGGCTCCTGCGAGTTCAGCTAAACTAATAGTAGTTACCGATACTCTGCCCGGCGCGCAGTGTGAGCGCCGGCTCGAGCGCGCGCTCGTCGCCCGGCTCCTGCGAGTTCAGCTAAACTAATAGTAGTTACCGATACTCTGCCCGGCGCGCAGTGTGAGCGCCGGCTCGAGCGCGCGCTCGTCGCCCGGCTCCTGCGAGTTCAGCTAAACTAATAGTAGTTACCGATACTCTGCCCGGCGCGCAGTGTGAGCGCCGGCTCGAGCGCGCGCTCGTCGCCCGGCTCCTGCGAGTTCAGCTAAACTAATAGTAGTTACCGATACTCTGCCCGGCGCGCAGTGTGAGCGCCGGCTCGAGCGCGCGCTCGTCGCCCGGCTCCTGCGAGTTCAGCTAAACTAATAGTAGTTACCGATACTCTGCCCGGCGCGCAGTGTGAGCGCCGGCTCGAGCGCGCGCTCGTCGCCCGGCTCCTGCGAGTTCAGCTAAACTAATAGTAGTTACCGATACTCTGCCCGGCGCGCAGTGTGAGCGCCGGCTCGAGCGCGCGCTCGTCGCCCGGCTCGGCGCGCGCGGACTCCAGCACGTGCTTCACTAACGCGCCACGCTCCTGCGAGTTCAGCAATTCGGACGCCGTCGAACCCTTAAACAAGTTATCATAATTTAACTTCTACATATTTTTTTCCTTCTTCTTTTTTGACTGCTATAGCCTTATCGAAAATAAACTAACTGAGAAGCAATCTAAGAAATCAAAACATAATTTAGTTTTGTTGTTTTCATTTTCGATGACTGGTGTGGCCACTAAACATTCTTTTAGTAGTATTCCGTGCAAAACACATATAAATTGGAACATTCAAATGCAGATTGTATCAGAAATGTCGCATAAACTGTCAAATCTATGAATGTTGTTCGTTGTCACGAAACCTTTTGGCGTGCATTGATTATAATTCGCCCTCAATACCTTGTGTATTCAAAATTATAATACTAGCTTATGCTCGCGACTCCACCCGTGGTAACAGCCTGTTCCGAGATAAAAAGAGTATATGTGTCAATCCAGGTCATGGTCTACCTGTGTGCCAAATTTTATTCAAAACCGTTAAGGCGTGATTGAATAACAAATATCCAAATATACAAACTCACAAACATCCAAACTTTCACATTTATAAATATTTTTTAAAATAAAATTTGATTATGAAGATTTAGAATTTGCGAATGCAAAATCGCGCAAAGTCGCGTTGCGAATCTGAAATTTTTGGAGGGCCAAATCCTCCCACCCTTTCCCACCACTCCTTTCCTTTTCTTTAAGGTTCGCAACGCACGTATGATTCTTCTGGGATTATGAATGTTCATGGGCGATGGAGCTCATTAACTATCAGAGGGCTTAGCATATGCAACACGAGATGATTATGTCGACTAGTTGTGTCTTGAAAAAACAGTTTTATCTGGTTATCTGTATATATCTATCGACGCTAACATGGTTGCAAAATAGTACGATATATACTAATACAAAATAATCAACCTCTCTGTGATATATTATCTATGAATCTTAACATGACGACGTAATTTTATCGAATGTTGACAGTTTTACTTGAGATATTTATCGTCGATAGTATCTCTCTCGCGCACGAGGTATGTCATGTTGCGTATGTTAAGCCCGCATGTGACTTCTTTGCCCTTTTTCCAGCTTCTACTATAAACAATAGCATGCTACTACGTCTACACTTATACAATAGACATATCGTATTGGTATTCGAATCATAATAGCCACTTACTTACCCTTTGAAAACAATGCATGTCTCGTACAGTGAACTCCTTGTACCCACCGCCAAATTCAGGCTTCAATAACTTCGGTAGATGGATCTCTTCGGCAGTTTGCAACAGTCTAGCGAAAATTAAATTCTTATAATAGGGTAGCCAACTGGATATGTTTTTTTTTTATTTAAATCAATAATAATACACGTTATACAAAATGTATACTCTAAATAATTTAAATCTACTCAAAGATAATTAAGTTTTGATGGAAAGGGTAATTGTCAAATGACAAAAAGGAGTGCACGATATGGTTTGTGACGTCACCGGCCGCGATGGTCATTAAGTACGTAGTCTACGCGTGAGAAGGAGATAGTCAGATATTCACATTACCATGGTCTCATTTTTTTACCAATTTTGATTCTGTTTTAACAATTTCATTTAAGTTTTATTATCTGTTGGATATAAAATAGTGTACAAATTCAAACAAATTTAACTACCCAATTATATTTATTTGTAGATTAAATAATTATTATCATTATGAAAACATTTGGTTAACGATATTTGAGCCAGAGACAGACGGTGTCCATGTACCTACGCAATGTTTGCATAACGCATTCACGTCTGGACACTTGAATTTTTAAATGAATTTCTAATACATAAATGTTTAATTCTTCTTCTTCTTCTTCATGCCTAGTATAAAATTAAGTGCCCAGATGTCATGATGCATGGCATACGTTGCGTCGTCTGCTCTGTATACTACTGAGTCTTACTTATAAACTTTACTTAATAATTGATTAGTTAAACACTCTTGTGATGATGATGATGAAACACTCTTTTGTCTTTCTCTGCCAACGCGATTAATAGTGGCTAGAAAGAGACGAAAACAGTGTTTAACTAAGCAATGCTTAAGAAAGTTTATAAGTAAAGCTCTATATGTGCAGATTTAATGATTCGATTTATAGAAATAATTATTTGAATTTGATTTACTCACACATCGTCATCAGCGGTGATGTAAAACGCGGAACACTGCGAGGACGCATGCTGTCTCACACACACACGCAAGCGTGGCCGGCTGCCGCGCAGTTTCTGCAGTAGCCACAACAGCATACTGTCTGGCAGTCCTATGGGAAGATACTATACTTAGACTAAGCCCCTCATATGCGAGGGTTCGTCTGAGTAGATTTAAATCCACGAGTCGAGAGCATAGACGGACAGTAGTGGGGGTAGTTGAGAGTTCAATAGACGATGGGTAACGGCTGAAGAACCAATTGCGTGAAGCGTCGGCGCCCCGTGCTCCTTCATCCGCCAATCAGAACTATAAATTAACTACTGCGTTGATGAAGTTTATGCTCACAAGTCGTGCCGATACCTACATGTAGCATCTGTATATTTCTGCAGCCAAGCACGGACTGCGCTACATGGGTAGGGTAGTGCTTTGTAATCTAAAGTTATGTATGTTCTGCTAGTCTCTTCCTTTAAGCTAATATAAAAAATAACAATAGTAATGGGCAGTCCGATTCTATCCTAGTACATTTCGAAGCTCAATAAAATCTGTAATGTTATATTCATTTCTTCGCAAAAAGAACGGCTAAAGCTTTAGTAACGGGGACGGTCGAGTATGAAATATTATGATAATCATTCACGAGAAGCTCGGTGACAGTTTAATGAAACTCCAAGCGACACTTTAATCTTTATGTACTTAAGAAAATGAAAGATTCATAATACCTCCGTGGAAGAATACGATTATCTATAACTTGTGATGATAAAATATGATGTTCCTCGTACGCCCCCAACCACAGATGACGTACGAGTATAATTTGTAATATGATTAATCACGTGCAGACATTTACAGCAATTTCTTGTGCAACACCCCAACGCGCACTATACATATATGCCACTACCACCTATTCTGTTCTATATCATATACTCAGTGGCTAACCACGTCAAAGTTTTCAAGCCGCCCGAAGGACTCCGACTTGGCTTAATGATTGCAGTCAGTTGATAACAGTTTTTGTGCGGCAGAGCCACACTGTAGACACCTTTGTTTACAGCATGAATGAGGCGGTTAGTCCTGGATAGTTACCACTGTCACAGGAAACCGACGTAAAGTAGCAGCTTGCTGCTGCATTTCGTACGGTGAGTGAGATATCCGAAGGCCCAAATCCCCCTCCCCTCCCCAATCCTTTAATTATACCTTTCGTTTAAGGTCGGCAATGCGGCCGTGATTCTTTTGGTATTAAGGGCGTACATGGGCGGTGGAGATCACTTACCATCAGGTGACCCACTTGCTCATTTCCGACGTATGCTATAAAAAATATTAAAAAATAACAGCCGGAACCGCCTTTTACATGCCCTCGGAAGCATCTCCATCCCACGGAACTGACATTAAACTACTTAATAAAAAATGCCGCGCTTGGTTCCCACACAGATTGTACTCAAGTCTCTATTATATAAGGCCTTTTTAAAGTGGGGGCGTAGAAAACATGCAAAGGGGGCACTAGCCATATGCTTGAGAATCATGGACCGTTGACAGCCTCCGTAGCGCAGTGGGCGATTAGCCGGGTGCGAAGCGAGAGGTCGTGGGTTCGATTCCCACACAGAGACAAATGTTTGTGTGATCCACAAATATTTGTTTTGGGTTGGTGTTTTGGTGTAGTGGGACCGCAAGTCCTTCGTAGTTCCTGATACTCACGATACAGGTTAACCTAGTGTGGGGTCAGGACTATGTGTGTGACTGTTGGGTGTATTTGTTTGTTTGTTTGAATATAAGCCTTAAAATTTAATACAATTAGTACCTATATAGTAGGCACTAGTTTAATGGTCTTCTGCGGTGTAGATAGGTGCCTTTGCGTATTTGGAGATATCCACTACAGTATCCCCTGCTTGTTGTAAGAGGGGATTTTATAGCCGAGGCCAGAAAAAGAGCACTGGTTCACCTGATGGTAAGTGATCTCCAATGCTCATGAACATCTATAATACCTGAATATGGCGTGGTTAGGGGGTTCGGGAGGGGGAACAGGGTTTGGACTTCCGAATATCTCACTCACTGTACGAATCTCAAACTGCTACTTCACGTCGGTTTTATGTGAGACAGTGGTAACGACCCGGTTAAGTCAGCCTATTCATGCTATAGACAAAACTGTATACACTTTACAAATAGGTTAATGGGGGATAGTTGATGCGGGATTTACATCCGGCCTTAATACTTTGCCAAATTGTTCATTAGACGTTCCATACATACTGTAGTTTATGTCCGTACTGAAGACGCCTTCTACAAATTTAATCTTTACTTATTTACTTTACTTATTTAATTTAATAAGTAATCAGTGTAATCCGGCCTAACAAAGCCAGCAAGAGCAAATAATAAAAATAAATGGGCTGGCTTTTCTTCCCCAAGTGATTAATCAAATTTCCCTCAAGTTATTTGGCTGGCGGCGGTCGACGACCCGACGAGGGAAACAGACGTTACGTAATCGAATGTTATACAGTTCTGTAGACTATTTGGTGCAGACGTATCCCATAAAATCACGTTCTTTCCATTTTGTTTTTATTTCGAACCATTTTTGGTCGTCAGACGGCAGGTCATATGATACCAAATACCGTCAAATCTATGGGTACGAGAAGGCGGACGATAACGCCAGGCAGACGGTAAGAAAAAGATTTTTGGGACGGTTTATTTAAAAAAATTAAAATTTGAAATACAAAAAATTCCGCGCCGTCTGTCTTTGGAGGGATCGCTATAGTAACCGTCACCTACAGCAAAACAACTTTTCCACTATTACATCTATATTTACACTTTCCATGACTCAGCTAAAGCTTATAAAGTAGCAGAGTGTTCTAATGCTCCCCTATGTGTACGTATTTTGACAACAATGACCTAATATTGATGTACAACGCACAATAGCGATTTTGGAATGGTGCCAGCTATGTACCATACAGACTGGAAGTAAAATTTTATGTACGGATATGTATTTTATGGTATAAGGGATGAATTTCAACGTATTGTATCTTTATTATAAGAAACTAAACTATTCACTAAATACTTAAACGGTCTTATTCATAATAAAACGCTTATAGAAGGTATAAACCTTCATTAGTTAAAACGTGTTTTAAGCCTATAGAACGTTTCTTATTCATTTTCGTTTGATAAAGCTTCGTTAACTAAAATAGCTTTATCATACACAAAGTTGAGTTGCCGAATTCTTAGTTCCCAGATAAATATAATCTGGGTGTCATCAAGTCGCGAGTGAATCGATTTTTGCTAGGCAAGCGTCCTTCATATTAGGCCACATCATCGCTTACCATCAGGCGTGATAGTGGCCAAACGCGAGCCTATTACGTACTAAGAAAAAAATAGTTGCCAGTTTAAAGAAAAAACCTGATTTTAATATGCTTTTGTCTCTGTAAAGATTGCAAAAAATTTCATTAAAAAGAAAATTGTTGTAAATATTGACTTCACCTGGAGCCTTAGCATATGTAACACGAGAAGATTTTGTCGACTCTTTTTGTCGTGAAAAATCAGTTTTACCAGTAAGCCTGGTACAAGTTTTAATAGTTTTCCTAAACCATGAAAGTTTTCGTTTTCTCTCCATACGTCAAGCCACTAGTGGAAACTATGATGAATTAAAATTAATAATATGGTTAATTTTATTTCATATTAGTCGAATATGAAATTTGTTTTCAAGCGATTCTTTCCTTTATTACCGTATGAATTACTAGTTTGACACTTCGAGGGTAGTCATTTTATACGAATTCGAAAACTGTGAACGTATTTGTAACTCGTACCCAGTAGGCCTACTACTGGTTATCTCTATATCGGCGCTAACGTGGTTGCATAGAATAAGTATTCGGCTCGTTATGTCAAAAGTAGAGAAAATAGTTGTTTCAAATTCTCTGTGGTTTGGCTACGAACCCTAACATGACGACGTAATTTTATCGAATGTTGACAGTTTTACCGGAGATATTTATTTGTCGTCGATAGTTATCTCTCTCGCGCGCGAGATATGTCGTGTTGCATATGCTAAGCACGCATGGCATTAGGGAGTTATTTTTTTATTTTACAAATTATACATACATACATACATACGCTCTCACGCCTGTAATCCTCGAAGGGATAGGCAGAGGTGTAACCAATACACCCACATTTCGCCGAGCGTATCTCCGTCCCATGCTGTGATAGGGGGCGAGCCTATCGCCATACCGGGCACAAATTCCAGAGTTCGGGCTGATACTGAGGTTTTTGTAATATAAAAACCCAATATCACTTTTACCCGACCCGGGGATCGAATCCGAGACCTCAGCGTCAGTCTCAGTCGTAACGCGCACGCATTACAACTGCGCCACCGAGGCAGTTTACATATTATACATAGAGAATACAATCACAACATCACTTAAACCTAGGTTGGTTTGTGGGTGATGTATGATTTATAGCTGTGATTGGCGGAATGGACGAGTGCGGGCGTTGCGTCGATGCTTGCTTGACCCTTATGGTTCGACAGACGACGCTCGTGGACTATTTTACTCTCAACTTCTCCTACTACTATCAATTTGTGTTCAGGACTCGTGCCGGTAGAGTATTTGATTTAATTTTTTTATTAATAAATTACGTTCTCCTAAATCTATTATCGAAAGAATTATATAAATCAAGTCACAATTAAATAAATTAGAAGTCATCTAAATCTGCTGGAATGGGTAGTAGTCAAATGACACAACAAGGATGCAAGACATGACCTGTGACGTCACAAGACAGGTCACGCCATTACGAAACAAATATTTGTGAATTACACAAACATTTCGTCTCGTTGTGGAAATCGAACCCGCAGCATCTCTCTTCACAGCCGGCTCACACCCACTGCGTTGAGGTGGCAGCGGTAGCATACTTCTTCCGTTATTAATATTTAAGAGTGACTTTTGAATGTGGCATGGTTTATGTTTTAAGTAGCATTTCTTCTCTCGGGGGTTGTAAGCATGTGTTTCACTTGACGTTAGGTAATCCACCGAGCATGTACGCCCACAATACCAAAATAATTATGGGCGCGTTGCAGACCTTAAAGGAAAGGGATAATTACGGGATTGGTAAGGGGAGGGGGATTTGGGCCTCCGGATATCCCACTCACCATACGAAACGCAGCAGCAGGCTGCTACTTTACGTCAGTTTTTTGTAAGACAGTGGCAACAACCTGGACGAGTTGGCCCATTCATGCTGTAGACGAAACTGTGTACAGTGTGGCTCTATCAGTCAAAATTATTAATACATATACAACACTCTGAACGAATCTCTTACCTTTTGGAAATATTAACACCACATCAGTCTGTTGTGTTGGTGTAGATTGCAGAAGTAGTCTCCTGGGATGCATCAGACGCGCACCAAGCTGACCTGCCATCGGTAGGCGTCTTCGTAGCTCTCTGCCAGCTGCAGAATTGAATATATGTACACATAGTGAACTGAACCTGATGAGCCAATGATTTTACTAAGGAGAATACTTAAGATTGGGCAAAATGGAAGTGTTTATGTCGAACGGCGGATCCTGGCAGTAAGCCGGGATAATACCGTGCAAAAAGAGAGAAAGGCATAGTAAACTATTCATTCAATGACGAAACTTGGTGCCTGTTATGGTGGGGGTCAGACGGTGGGTCACTCCATATAATACCAAATACCGACAAATCTATAGTACAAGGCACCCTGGCACTAGTCCTAGATAATGCCAGTCAGAAAGAAAAAGAAGGGGATCGAACCCAAGATCTCAGCGTCAGTCTCAAACGCAACACGTACACATCACAACTGCACCACCACAGAAAAATATCCACTACTTTTAAATTGCTGTACAGATTTTGATCTGACATAGTATTTTTGTTTATTCATAATAGGCTTGCATTTAGCCATTATCTCACCTGAAGTAGTATTAGTATAGTTAAGAACTATCTCAAATAAACCAGCTTTCCAACAAATATACACATTCAAATAGGGCCATCAATTTACACAGTATGATGCTTAAGATACAGACAGACAAAGGGATCAAACTTATAACACCTCTCTTTCGTCATGCCTTAATTAAGTATGAAATAACAATAAGAATAGAAATTGGGCCTCAAGCAATCTCATTGACCATAATTGGGCATAGTTACGCAAAAAGGATGTAACCAACTTGCTGTTGGTTGAGATAATGGTACTATTTCGTGATAGAAATACTCAATATCACTTTTAACTGACTGAGAGATTGAACCAGACATATTTTATGAATAGCCCCTAACAAATCATAAAATATTGTCTTGTAGAATGTAAACATCAAACAGCCCATAGTTTTACTGTTTTAGTGTTCTGTAAACTACAGAAAACAGATTAAGACAGGTAAATAATTGATGAATAACACACATGATGTTTAGGTAAGCAGTAATTAATAATTATCATCTACAATATGAGATCACCGTCGTACATAATTAAATTGCGTGAAACAAGTAAGAATATCTAATATACGTCGAAATTCGAATGAGATTTAAAATTCTTGCGATAGACACAGTTTAATATTTATTTTTTGTTATGTTTTGGAATACTAATGTTATTATTAAGACCGTTTATAAATATTAATTTTATAGATATATTTTTTATAAATATAATTAAAATACTTACCGCTATCAAGTTTATCTTTCGCAAACTCTGCAAAAGATTTGTGTTCCTGAGGCGTGGAATGAGAGCTACTCTCATAGTCTTCTTTTTCGGCGTTTCCAACGCCACCTTCTTCGCCTTCCATGGTTCAATTACGTCTACAACCCTGAACCCACACGAAAACAATAAAAGTTGCGCACACAAAAGCCTGAAGGACCTTCAATTTCTTACATCATCGTCCAATAAAGAAAATCGGCAAAGCGCGCACTAGTCTATCAATACTACAAAACTTATGTAGTCGGTAACCATCGTCATATACGTCACATGTATGAATTTTATATTTTATAAATTGGTATTTAAATTAATTGTTTTCCTCCTACGATGGAATTTGGAAATCCGACCACAAATCCGACTGAAGTACTCTGTGTTCGACTGTCACAATTTCAAAATTGATTTTTGACCGCCATTTTCGAGATCACGCTATGTTGCCCCTACAATAAATTGTTTTATTTTTTATATATCATATCCTGCAATAAAGTAAATTATAAGGCGGACAGTGTAGACAAGTTCTCTTTTCTTTAAATTATGATTTCATTGATCTGGGCTGAACAGAGTAATGCAACATAAAATTTGAAATAGTTTAAGAAAAAACATAGAGTGCCTCTTACAATATTTCATAATGTAAGGGCCAAATGTAATGCCTCTTGTATCTCCTACTCATCACTACTTGACACATCAGTACCAACTCTCTAGAGTAAACTTCCAGAGATGTGCCACCTCGAGTTGACATTTATGTAACTCAAGTTGATCTCGAGTTTAAATGGATAAAATTGATGAATGATTTGTATGTTTTTTTCCAAATTAATGAATGACTCTGTTTCGCGGAAATATAAAAAAAATAACAGATTCGTAATAAACATGTATTGAGACAATTCTAATAAAAAAATTAATAAATTTGAATAAAACAGGAATTTATTGTAAAAAACGAACTGGCACCCTCAATTTACGTTAATCTCAAAATTCAAATCTGCATTGAAATGACTTAGTTGACAGTAACATCTGCCTGTAGCCTAATGAATATAGCAAAGAGTATACATGAATATAGACACACACGAATGGTCACTGCGCGCGCTTAAGCATGAGACAGAATGAGTGTGTCGATTGCGTACTTGCTTTTTCATTTACAGCAGCAATCCAATTCGAGTTATGGAGAATTCAACTCGAATCCAGTCGAGTTTAATCGAGTTGACCATCCCTATAAAATCCCCTCCCTTTTTTTGTTTTTTTTGTTGCATAAGGAACCGGCTAAGATCAGAGACCATGCTGCCAAGTCATTAGTTATATTGTTTTCTTATATTCCAAGAACGATGAAACAGGGGTGTGGCCGATTTCAAGGTCTTGCTGGAGTTTTGGTGATAATTCCTTTCAGTTCAATGCTTCTTAGACGACTTTCTTCAAGAGAATCAAAAGCACAAGGTCGACAATACCCTTGATCAAAAATCACCCAAATCCACTTATTTCAATGTTTCCATACACTATTCATCATCGTTAATGATTATTGCACAAAACCACACCACTTTTATACAACAAACACAACTTTAAACCAGTTTAGGAAATAATTAAAACAAGAGAGCCACCGCACTGTAAGAATTCCCGCCATAACTCCCCGTCATCTAGATATTAAACATCACAGACTACTTAGAAAGAACTGACGTTTGAAACATTTATTTCATGGGTAGCTCCCCAAAAGTACGTTATTGTGCGCGATAATGTAAGTCGCGATGAACGTTAAATGAATAAATTTCGCGACTTTCTCTTAATTGTAAAAACAGTGTTTTGATAACGAAAATTCTACGAGTGTAGTGCTAAAACAATCACTTAACGCGAAGAGAAAACTGAAGAATATTGGGAGGTAAGTATGTGTAGATAAACGTAAAATGACCTTTCTTTGTACTCATGTAATAGTCGCAATTTCGGGATTTACTCTTTTTTAAAGTGTATACATGTAAAATAATGTATATTAGCTCATGCACTACCTTGTATGTTAATAAATGTATGATGGGGTGAAGGTTTATTTACGTGTTATTTTTTCTTAACCCACTTTCTTAAAAAACAGCTGTTATGTCGTCACGCCTTTGACTAAACAGCTGATGGAGTTTTACAACGTAGTTTAAAGCTTGTTCATAACGGTAAATCGCGTAATTCCTTCATATTTTTATTGTTTTATCTAAGTTTTTGGCTAATGTAGTTGTAAATCGTATTTATACTGGTCACGGGTTTTTTTACTTCCTGCTGATTCTTGTTTTTACAACTTGTTTTTCGTGGTTGACAACTATATTGAAGGTTTAATGCGCTAAATGGATTGAATAATTAATTATTGGTGCATATTTGTGTGAAATGATTGTAAAAGTCTGTGTGGACATTTTGTTTTGTCAGGTTCTTGACTTCTTTTCTTTTTTTCACAATTGTACATTTAAAATTAAATTAAGATAAATAAAATACAATATGCATTCAAAAGTTTTGTTGGTGTGGCTTATGTGAAGTGTGAACCATGGTAAAATCAAAATGCTTGTTTTTACTGGTTTTTATTATTAAACATAAGAGTGTTGCACAAGCATTATTTTTACATTTTTCTCAAATCAAAATAGTTTTTACCATATGGTAGTTCCACATGCATAAGTAAATTGATTTATTTAGGTATGTAAGTTTAAAGAATCTTGCCTACCTAATTAATAAACCTGGATAAAGATCCAGTCCACACTTGTGATGTCTTTTCTGTAATTCTGTAATGAGTGGTAGAGCCATGCGGTAGACACTTTTGTCTACTCTAACATGCACATGACCTTGGGCCTAGGGGTGATGCTGAGACGAGATAATGAGACACAGTGGCGGATCCAGGATTATGGTGTTGGGGGGCTTGACCCAAAATTATAATAAAAAAAATTGAGAATATAGTATCATCATCATCATCTCAACCTGTTGGATGTAAGCCTCCCCAAGTGAGCGTCAACCATTCACAAATAAACTATACCTACCTAAATTGGAACAAGTAAGGATAAGCGATGAAAATTATATTGTAGGTTGTATATAGTAGTACTAAGAAAGTAGGATAATATCAAGATTAATTAGAAATTTGTCAGTGGACCCAAATGCTTTGGGAGGGGGGGGGGGCGCGATCCCCTTAACCCCCCTCTAGATCTGCTAGTGATGGGACAACAAGTATTATTCTTTTGCAGATGTTGGGCTGGGCCAGCCTGCCACTACTTCCACTGAGGTGTGTACTGGATCACCTGAGCACGGAGGATGCATTGGCGGCGATGTCGACATGCCATCACTGGCGCAGTGCTGTGTTGCTTTATGAAGGGAGACAGTGGGTGTTTTAATTTATTTTTATTTAACCTATATTGTCCGAATGTGAATGGTAGGGTTGGAAGAGGGCGCCCGAGGTAAACATATGCAGATCAAATAAATGATATTCTCCGTAAAGGGCACGTCACAAGTACCTTCAACCGACTAAATGTATGAGAAGTTGTATGAATGTCGAAGAGGCAAAAGTGGTCGTAGCTTGTGGTACTCAATAGTCTCTGCCTACCCCTATGGGACATAGGCGTGAGTGTGTATGTATGTCTATATTGTCCCACTGCTGGGCATAGGTCTCCCTCAACTCCTTCTAACGTTCCCTATCCAAGGCATAACAGTTTTTGTCAAAGTGGTCAAGATCGTCGCGCCACCTCTTCCGGGTCTGCCGCCTTTTCACCTCTCAAAATACATTCTGACTCACGCTGTGTCCTCTTTTCTGTCTCTATCTCCTGTGTTTTCATTTATTCAATTTTATTTATTGCACTCCACAATTTTTTCAAAGGTGGTACAAGTATATACAGTAATATAGCTATTGCTCGCGGCTCTGCCCACATGAACTGTTTTGCCCGGAATAAAATGTATCATATGACCTACTCCAATAATGGTCTACTTGTGTGTCAAATTTCTTCCATAACCATTCAGCCTTTAAGGCGTGATTGACTAACAAATGGGCCGCGTCCGGGTTGTTACCACTGTCTCACAGAAAACTGGCGTAAAGTAGCAGCTTGCTGCTGCGTTTCGTACGGTGAGTGAGATATCTGGAGACCCAAATCCCCTCCCCTTCCCAATCCTTTGGTTATCCCTTTCATTTAAGGTCGGCATCGCGCCCATGATTCTTTTGATATTGTGGACGTATATGGGTGGTGGAGATCACTTACCATCAGATGACCCCCTGGCTCGTTGGCCGGCCTATGCTATAAAAAATAAAAGCTGGAGTCATCGCGTTGCGCATAGATTTTATAGTCCGTGTTGACACGTTGCGCTGAATGTTGCGCTTATTTACGCCGCGCCGATGCATTACACATGCGAAGTCTACATATTCTCCGTGGTCCGTGGTATCCGGTATCAGTCTAATATGATTTGTCGGCGAATGTGTGGGCGAGACATTCTTTGTAACCGTACACGTCATAATCCATCGATCGCCACTTACGAACCTCTCAAAATACATACTGACTCACGCTGTGTCCTCGAAGGCGTAGGCACAGGTGCCACGAATGTACCCAGAGTTGGCCAAGACCACAGACCAAGGATAATATATTTTACATACATACGTACGCACTCACGCCTGTAAGTAATCCCCGTAATAGAAAAACCCAATACCACTTTACCCGACCCGGGGATCGAACCCGAGACATCAGCGTTGGTCTCAATCGTAACGCGTACGCATTACAACTGCGCCACCGAGGCAGGATAATATATTAGATAACGTAAATGACGTAAGGCCTGCGCTGCAATTGTGTGTGCTGAGGTTTCGGTTTCGATTCTCGGATCGGGTTTTTCTATCACGATATTATTAGTATCAGCCCGGAGTCTGGAATTGTGCCCGGTTTCGCGATAGACACGCCCTCTATCAAATTATGGGACGGAAATAAGCTTGGCGAAGTGTGGTTACACATCTGCCTACCCCTTCGGGGATTACAGGCATGAGTGCGTATGTATGTATAACGTAAGTACTACAATCCGTATGGAAATTATGCGCGCCAATATTTAATCCTCAACAAAAAGAAGGGTGAGTTATGAGTTTGACCCCTTAGTCTGTCTGTGTATTTTTTATTTTGTTATTTCCCTGAATGACGAAACGAGCAGGTCGCTTCCCTGATGGTAAGCGCCACGCCTGCCCATGTGGCCGTGTGTATCTACTCAGAAATAAAAGGAGACATTGCAAAGCAGGCACTGACTCGGTGGCGCAGTTGTAATGCGTACGCATTACGATTGAGGCCAACGCTGAAGTCTCGGGTTCGATCCCCGGGTCGGGTAAAGTGGTATTGGGTTTTTCTATTACGAAATGCTCAGTATCATCCCGGAGTCTGGAATTTGTGCCCACATAAGGGACGGAAATACGCTTGGCGAAATGTGGGTGTACTGGTTACACCTCTGCCTACCCCTTCGGGGAATACAGGCGTGAGTGCGTATGTATGTATGTATAACTTTCCATTTTTAGAGAGACGTTGAAATTGAAAACGGGCAGCTTGGAGAGAAACATGTTCCTCGCACGGATATTCAGAAAACACGTGAGGAAACTGCACATTTACGTCGACCATGAGGCTGAATTGGACAAATTTATCACCTTTGTACTGCCACAGTGAGTAATTCATGTGCTTTTTTTTATCCAAAAAATATGAATATGATAATACGGCTCCACTTACTTTAAGTAAGTGGAGCCGTATTTTTTGGCAGATTCATATGAGAATTCTCGTTCTAGTTATCATATTTCGATGGCTCCATAAACACGTTACCTTTTTGTTTTTGTGGTCGCGTCACGCTCACAATGTAGACACCACACGAGACGATATGTGATATTACTATGTGTTTAAAGAGTAATTAATTAATTTGTAATCGCTATAAAATTCATCAGAAACAAGTTAAGTACATGATATTTAATGTTTTTTTTGTAACAATATATGTGGATGTAGTTTAAAATGGGTGTTTGTTGGCTTCCTGTTGAAACAAAGCACAATGAAAACTCTTATCCCTTTTAACAAAGTTTTGTTACAATGAAGCTATTATGGTCGTATTATAATTGTATTGTAGGTATTGTAGGCACTCCGGTAGGTACATACTCGTACATACTGCAAACGGCTTTTTATAAAACAAGATCTGCCTTTACCGACTGCCTCGGTGGCGCACTTGTAATGCGTACGCTTTACGACTGAGGCTGAAGCTGAGGTCTCGGGTTCGATCCCCGGGTCGACTATAAATTATATTAGGTTTTTCTATTATGAAAAGCTCAGTATCAGGCCGGAGTCTGGAATTGTGCCCGGTATGGCGATAGGCTCGCCCTCTATCACATCATGTGACGGAGATACGCTCGGCGAATCGTGGGTGTACTGGCTTACAGGCGTGAGTGAGTATGTATGTATGTATGTTAGATCTGTGACTTGGCTGAACAGATTTTCTTTAAACATGACTTAGTCCCGTATTCACAAACAACACTTAAGTAAGCTCTTTGGTAAGTGTCCAATTCTGTGTACATGATTGGTCTGTTTTGATTTTGCGCCTAAAAGTAACCAATGACGTTTAGAGAAATCGTCACTATGCGTTCGCGCTCACTATGAGGCCTCATAGTAACGTTTATGAATACGGGGGTTAGAAACACCTCGATATTAGCTTTAAAAACAAAATCTCATCCAAAATCCATCTGCTTAGGTGCTACGATGCCACAGAGATACAAACGAGTCATGCTTATTGTTGTGTATGGCATAGTGTATTGAGGGTACCGCAACTATCAAGTATAGTAGACTTGTATCAAGTATAGTAGACTTGTATCAAGTATAGTAGACTTGTATCAAGTATAGTAGACTTGTATCAAGTATAGTAGACTTGTATCAAGTATAGTAGACTTGTATCAAGTATAGTAGACTTGTATCAAGTATAGTAGACTTGTATCAAGTATAGAAGACTTGTATCAAGTATAGTAGACTTGTATCAAGTATAGTAGTAGTTCCCACTAGTGGCTACTGCTACTCGATGTATGAAGATAAAACGGACACTGTCATCGTTTTAGAAAGTTATCAAAACTTGCACTAGGCCTACTGCTGAGATGAGACCGCTAGGTATGACGCGACTCAGGCGATAGCCATACGTCCGCTTTACCTATATGAAAATATGTTGATCCGACCCCGCCCGCGTGAACCTTTACCCCTTTAAAATGTAAATTTCCAAAAATCCTTTCTTATTCTTAATGTAGGACATTACACAAATTGACATCTGACCAAATTTCATGATCCTACCTTTAGTAGTTTTTGAGATATCGTGGTTAATCAATGAGTGAGTGGTATTTCGCTTTTATACATATGTGCCTTCGTTAATCCATTTTAATATCGACTATATGACTTGGATGTGGCTCCCGTATATGGGACAGGCGGAGCTCACTGACACGGAAGGTAGAAGAGCGTTCTATTCGATCCATCGCTGTTTACCAGCAACTGGACTAGCACAAAAATATGTTTATATCATAGACACTGGCATGTTCACTGAAATTATTTCATATTGGAGCGCTTATCCTTTTTTTATAGCATAGGCCGGCTAATGAGCGAGTAATAAGTCACCTGATGGTAAGTGATCTCCACCGCCCATGTACGCCTACAATACTAGAAGAATAATGGGCGCGTTGCCGATCTTAAAGGAAACGGACACTTAAGAGATTGGGAAGGGGAGGGGATTTGGTCCTCCGGATATCTCACTCAACGTACGAAACGCAGCGGCATACTGTTCTTCTACGTCGTTGCTTAATCCACACTTAAGCCTTGGTCACACAAAGACAGTCTGCTGCTGGTATACTGTAGGTGTTGTATTTAGCTATTTTTATAGCGCAAGGAGCCACCGGCTAGTACCTAGTGAGACGTACGTGTGGATCTTCAGAACCACGTTATTGTTTAATGTTATTGGTAGAGCCACGCTGTAGACGATTATGTCTACAACATGAATGGGCCGGCTCGACCGGTTCGATACCACTGTCTTACAGAAAACTTTACTTGATATGCAGTTTCGTTTGGTGAATTAGATTTATACATTGTACTCGTATATGAAGTGTATAAATAAATAAATAAATTTATTTGGGATCGTGGGTGTCTATGGGTGATGAAGATCATTTATCGTCGGGTGACCCAAATCCTAGTTTATCAGTCACTGCTCTCAAAAAACAACAATACTTAACAACAAAAATAATAATATACAATTTTGAGTCTGTGCTATTGCAATGTAATAGTAGAAACATAGTTGGTAGAAAGTAGGGAGCGAGCCTATCGCCATAACGGGCACAAATTCCAGACTCCGGGCTGATACTGAGCATTTCGTAATAAAATAACCCAATACCACTTTACCCGACCTGGGGATCGAACCTGAGGCCTCAGTGTCAGCCTCAATCGTAACGCGTACCCATTACAACTGCGCCACCGAGGCAGACAATTTATTTTTTCGTCGGTTGATAAATGAATAA
This sequence comes from Mimas tiliae, assembly GCA_905332985.1. Taxonomy (NCBI): domain Eukaryota; kingdom Metazoa; phylum Arthropoda; class Insecta; order Lepidoptera; family Sphingidae; genus Mimas; species Mimas tiliae. The sequence goes on along the minus strand of HG995262.1, from coordinate 4,054,979 downwards.
TGTGATATTGCGTAATTGTTACGTTAAAACTATGTGTTACGTGTATTGTGCGTGGTTATCAAGGTTGAAATGATAAACTTGATCCGACATCGTCATCACATCACTCATCATGATAACGTAATCTTTACTTTGGAAATTGATTATAGGATTTCTCATGCTTTGGAAATTCTAGCGGAATAAGTATCAAACATACATTTTGTCGTGCTTTAACGGTGAAGGCAACATCGTGAGGAAATCTGCAATCTGAGAAGTTCTCTGTAAGAATTGCGAAGGTGTCTGAAGTACCAATCCTCATTAAGCCGACATGGTGGACTATGAAATAAAGCCTTATGCCTCTCGTATGTAGAGAAGGCCCATAACCATGCAGTGGGAGAGTACAATACAGGGCTGATGTTATTATATTTGTCATACCATAATCTCGGGGCTACAGATTTCCGGACCTTTGGAAGTCGTGCGTGAGGCCTAAGCCACCACAATTATTTTATTTTTTTCTTCTTTTTCTTTTTTATCTTCTTCTTCTTTCTTATCTTAATCTTTTTGAGTTGTAGAGCCACGCATGAATGGGCCGGCTCGTCCGGGTCGTTACCATTGTCTCACAGAAAACCGGCGTAAAGTAGCAGCTTGCTGCTGCATTTCGTACGGTGAGTGCGATATCCGGAGGCCCAAACTCCCCCGTCCCTTCCCAATCCCTTAATCATTCCTTTCCTTTAAGGACAGTAACGCGGCTATGATTATTTTGGTATTGTGGACGTACATAGGCGGTGATCACGTGATCCAATTGCTCGTTTCCGACTTATGAAATTTAAAAATATTACCCCTAAAGGTAGAAAGGGGGTAGAAAATGTTATATGTAACGCAGGCTACACTGCGAGTGGAAAACTAGTCTAAAAGCCTATAAAGGTTTAATCAACCAATTAACATGCTACAATGTAAAATCAGCAGAGCAGCTTGCGACTCAAAAAAAAACATTTTTATTTCATCGAATTTCAAGAAACCTGTGAAATGATGCCTACACTAACACGCTCTCAAAATTTCAAGTTTCTAACTTTATGAGCATTGCATTTTATAACTACAGATGATTTTTGAGACTTCGACATTACGCATGTGTTTATGAACACTTGCATAATAATAATAACAGGTGTTTTATTTTGTTACTATTGACTGTATTATAATGTTTTGACTACCACACGCATCCAGCCGCAAAATGCGATTGTGTGTGGTAGTTGTGTAAATAATAATTCATCAAAACATAAATTCTGTAACTGTATATGTAGTGGTAATTCAAAATCGACATTGAGCATTGATAATTAAAGCTCAAAATACAAAACTATGTTTATCATTTTCGTATGCTTTAAGAGGTTCAGAATTCATCGAAAGAATTAATTCGACACCTCTTGATAAACTTATGTTTATAGTGGTAACCTGAAACCCACTTCTTTGTTTTTTATAGCGGGGTAATTGGGGCTTCCAGTTGGTACTTATCTTCATACGAAATGCATCAGCGAGTTGCTACTTTACGTCGGTTTTCTGTTTTTACCAGGTGGTAGGTCCCTCATATGCGAGAGGCCGGCTGGGCCGGTACCACCGCTTTGTCTATTTCCGCCGCCAAGCAACAGTGTGTAAGCACTGTTGTGTTCCGGAGTGAAGGACATTGAGTCTATTGAAGTATATTATATAGTATATTGAAGCCAGTGTAATTACTGGGCATTATGAGACTTAACACCTTATGTTTCGGGGTGACGAGCGCAGTCCAGTGTCATGCAGTGCTTTGTTATTTAAAGTTCTGTGTGGCGTTGTTTGTTTATGTGCAGGCATGGCGCTTACTATCAGGCGAGCGACCTGCTCGTCTCGTCATTCAAGCTAATAAAAAAAGAAGCATAAATCCGGTCGGCTTGGTTCATTACGCTGTAGACACTTTTGTCTACAGTGTGGCTCTACCACTTTTGTCTACAGCGGGGCTGTTTAAAAAAAGAAGTTTCAAAACTCGTACTGCATCTTTGATGTCACTGACTCTCCATGGATACGGGCAAGCTCGTCCGTGCTTTGGTAGGCAGCGGCTTTGCTGTGCCCTGGCATTGCAGAAGTCTATGGGCGGCGGTGACTACTTACCATCAGTTGGCCCGTTTGCTCGTCTGCCTATCCAGGCAGTAAAAAAAAAAAGCGATCCGGTCGTGCCGGCCAATTCGTGCTAACTTACTTCCGCAATGAGAAACTCCAATTAACTTTAATGTTCATTAACTCATGTCTTAGAATTCGTTTATTTCCACGCTCAGAACCAGTTAATGCTTTATACTCCGTTACTAAGTACAGAAATAATCTTATTTGAGGTCTCTGAGAAATTGTAAGAAATGACTAAATAACATTTAATAATAAGTGACGTCTATATGTACAGCAGTTGGACAGAAAATCATTAACATTATAATGTTTCTTTTGTTTTCAGATTTTTTGATTCCATTAAATTAAGCGAAATAATATTCGTAGGACCAAGCTACGTACGGAGTCAACACATATCCGTTGTTAAACTGAAGAGGTGAGTTTATTATAACTACCATTTATTTATTTCTTTTTGAGGGGACCATACAGTGAAAGAAAACAAATATGAACAAAAACCACTAAACTCTAATTACATGTTGCCACAGATAGGTATAAAGAGAAATAAATAGAGCGGCTTAGCGTTAAGGCGCATATATATATATGTGTGCGCATACATATACACACATACATACATATACACACATATATACACATACACATGTAAACACATATACAATAAGCAAAATTAGGTAAAGCAAAAGAGTAAAGTGGGTCACCTGTGAAGGAATGGTATTTTTTTTAAATGATCTGTAGAGAAACGGAGCGTGCCAATATTTACTACGTAGCCTGACGTCATTGCGGTCCGCATATGTTTATAGAGCACTTTCGCGTGTTGCGCTTAAGCGCGACACGAGATTATAAAATCTAATGCTATCACAAAAAGGCTATATTAAATCGAATGCTATCACAAAAAGCTATATGAGATCTAATGCTCTTACAAAAAGGCTATATGAGATCTAATGCTCTTACAAAAAGGCTATATAAAATCTAATGCTATCACAAAAAGTTATATAAAATCTAATGCTATCACAAAAAGGCTATATACGATCTAATGCTATCACAAAAAGTTATATAAGATCTAATGCTATCACAAAAAGGCTACGTAAAATCTAATGCTATCACAAATAGGCTATATAAGATCTAATGCTATCACAAAAAGGCTATGTAAAATCTATTGGTATCATAAAAAGGCTATATAGGATCTAATGCTATCACAAATAGGCTGTATAAGTTCTAATGCTATCAATAAGTCTATAAGTTTTAATGTTATTAAAGCTGTATAATTCCTAATACAATGTTGATGTTGTTTCAGAATATTAACAGAAACGTTAGTGTTCAAACACGCGAACACTTTGCAGAAGTTAGCGTACCTGGGCTGTGAGCTGGACACCGGCAAGAACGAACATGATAGATATACAGTAAGAGACACATACATACATATGCACTCACGCCTAGGGGTAGGCAGAGGTGTAACCAGTACACCCACATTTCGCCGAGCGTATCTCCGTTCCACGATGGGATAGGGGGAGAGCCTACCACCATACCGGGCACAAATTCCAGACTCCGGGCTGATACTGAGCATTCCGTAATAGAAAAACTCTATACCACTTTACCCGACCCGGGATCGAACTAGATACCTCAGCATTGGCCCCAATCGTAACGCGTAGGTACGCAATAAACTGCGCGACCGAGGCACTTCAGAGACACATATTATGTATATTAAAATCCTACCCGCCACTGCAGTGTAGGATCCAGGATTTTCGTTTTTCACTCAAATATAGATTAAAAAAATTGTGAATGTACTATACCTACTTAAAATGGAATAAGTAGGTAGTTTATAGGAGTACTAAGAAAGTAGGATAATATCAAGATAAAATTTGAGATTGTCAGTGGACCCAAATGCTCGGGATGGGGGGGGGGGGTTGTGTTAAGGGGTCACTGTAACCCTTGCAAGCCATGATCGACAGTGGCACGTGTATTTTGACACTGAGCATCAGAGGCGGCGCTAGACCTAACGTGGCCGTCGGCGACATCTTGCGATCTTTTCTTTGCGAGGCCTCTTTCATTTCACAGTTAGAATGAAATCATTATTTGTGAGTGGTAGAGCCGCTGTGGTCAGTTTTGTCTACATCATGATTGGGTCGGCTCGTCCGGGTCGTTACCACTGTCTCAGAGAAAACCGGCGTAAATTAGCAGCATGCTGCTGTGTTTCGTACGGTGAGTGAGATATCTGGAGGCCGAAATCCTCCTCCCCTTCCCAATCCCTTTCCTTTAAGGTCGGCAACGCCCCATGATCCTTTTGGTATTGTGGGCGTACATGAGCGGTGGAGTTCACATACTATCAGGTGACCCACTTGCTCGTTAACCTGCCTATGGTATTTTTCCCGAGTCTTGTGCGCGGTATCACCTAACTTTCCCAGTGTAGCCAGACGACTCTGGATAAAATATTGATTTCTGCTGTGAAGCAGCAGTGTGTTTAAACTAAAAGTCACTGTATGTCATAGGACTGCGTTCGTCACCCCAAGACATAAGTATTTAAGTGTCATAAGGCCCAGTAATTTGACTAGCTCCAATGTACTTCAAACCGAAACACAACATTGCTTGCACACTTCAGTAGGCCTAGTACGAGTTATAAACATGTTCACAGTTTTCGAAAATTGCTACCGTCGAAGTGTCAAACTAGTAATTCATACGGTAATAAAAGAAAGAATCGCTTGAAAACTAATTTCATATCGACTAAAATGAAATAAAATTATTAGCTTAAATTATTGGCTTATTAGCCACTAGTGGGAACTATGATGAATACTTAACGTATAGAGAGAAAACGAAAACTTTCATCGTTTTCGAAATCTATCAAAACTTGTACCAGGCCCGTAGGTTTGGCCTATGCTATATAAAAAAGTGACCTACACACACCAGCCGGCACACGACGCCGCATACGAGTGTATGTATGATCAATGTGGTTTTGATTTGTTGTTTCAGCACAAGCACATCGAGTATTATTCTCGTCCGTTGTCATTCAGCGGGGTCAACTCGCCCGCTGACGCTGTTTTGTCTAAAAACAATATTGGGATAATGGCATTCTCCGCGTTAAAGGTATGTGTCGCCCATATTAATTATTAGTTGACATTGACAGAGCCTCCGTGGCTCAGTGGGCGAGTAGCCGGTTGCGAAGCGTGAGGCTGTGCATTTTTTGATGAAATTGGCCGAAACCGAATCATCGGTCGGGCACTAGTTTTTGTCGTTCAACCCGACCTTATTTCTAATTATGGTAGGTCAATGAGCGTCTCCTAATAGGAAATAGTGACTTCATTAAATATTCGATCATCTCATAGATGTAATAATGTTTTATGTTTTTTACATACATACATAGACTCACGCCTGTTTCCCATAGCGGTAGACAGAGACAACGGTCACTACGATCTACGATCGTGCTACGATCCTTGCATACCTTTTTGGCGTCATTCACTCTCATAAAATTTTTCATACATGACCTGACCTTTCTCTAGAATATCTCCAACTTGATCTATGAAAGTTCGCCGAGGCCTTCCCCTCCCAACTGTACCCTTCACACTCGCCATGTATATTTGTTTCGTCAATCTTCTTTCATCCATATTTCTTTTATGTTATTTCTCAGCACATAATCGTAGACTACGAACGAGTGAACACGTCGACACTGGAAACGTTGTCACGTTTGAACAACTTTCGGCAGTTGTCGTTGAACATCGTGTACAAGAGACAGTTGAACCTGAAGCCGATCGACTGGCATCGGCTGCACGATAGCTATGCTAGAGGGCTCGACGTGGCAGTTAACATTGTAAGTTACATCCAAAGACTTTAATGTATACTACTAGACCGGCTGTCTAGTACATAGAGAGTGCGCACTTAGTTACGGTCAATTGACCGCAACTCATCTAGTCGACAGCGAGCGAGCGACAGGAACGGTTGTTGTCATTTGAGGCTATTCGAATGTTTAATTCGACAAAATAACAAGAATTTGTTCATTGTACCCCATAAAACGTTGCCAATAATTACGTGCATATATTTTAAGGTCAGGAACCTTAATATATCTTTATTATATCTATATTTTCTTCGAAAATAGTATTTATTGTGAATGGAAACTTATACAAAACTAAACAGCCGACTCACTGTTACCATCTCGCTTACTCATAACTAGAATTTAGAGCGAGCAGCGGTTCCAAAGTGTTAATGAATGGTCCAAAGTAGTCGATGTCGCATGTTAATTTTATGTTCGTATGTTCCAGATCGCGATGCCGTTTAGGAAGTTCAATGACGTCATTGAGAACGTATTAGTGGAGGGACTCACTTTAACGTCCCTCAAAGTTATGTTTTGTAAAACTGTGAGTATAATTTATTTTTTATTTTTTACTCTATACGTCTGAACGAGGAGACGAGCACAACGTCTGTCTATGAACAGTAGCAACATCAATCATCAACTTTAAATTACAAAGCACTGTATGATGTTAAGTCTCAATGCCCAGTAATTTCATTCATTTAATTGAATAAAACTCATGGGTATCGATCATCTGTTGAGTTAAATAGCACCTTATTACGTTGACGAGAGAGTCACTGTTTGTGTTACGGTCTTTACAGAGTGAACCTTCTATACTTATTGATGTTTTATACTTGGGATGAGAAAACGGTATGTAATATCAAGAAGGTTAGGTTAGGTTAGGTTCAAACCCCAGGTCGGGCAATCACTATAACAATATGTGTTGTGAGTTTATCATTCCAAAAATGACAGGACGAGTTTTGAAATAAAACTAGTGTTAGAATTGAACGTGAGGAGAGTATTATTATAAAGACATAAAACGATAAATATTTGTTCTACTACTGGTTTATTGGTCACTTTTACATTGTCAATGCTTCACAGACCACAACCACATGTCAGGATACTTTAGAGACCGCTCTCTATTTAATTATAACTAGACCGAACAGTAAACCGGCAGAGCTACCGCGTAATGAACACTTGGACTATCGACCGAGTACTGATCACTAACAACTAGAGGCTACGACTGAGCCCTAGGCACTGGCAAATGGCAAATGGAAAATGGCAAATGGCAAATGGCAAATGGCAAATGGCAAATGGCAAATGGCAAATGGCAAATGGCAAATGGCAAATGGCAAATGGCAAATGGCAAATGGCAAATGGGCTTCAACTATGGGGATGACCTCTTTTATACTATTTGTTCACCCGTCCACTACTATATCGTGTCACTATTATTTCAATATACCCAACGCTCTTTTCTTAGACACCCTCATTTTACCAATAAAAAAGCGAATACCCTAACACTAGTTTATACGGATTTTATCGCGATTTAATTTTATAAAATCCGTATAAACTAGTTTAATTTCAATGTGTAATATATTATTTATACCTACTTAAAATGGAATACATAATACATAAGAAATCACTATGACAGATAAGTTGTTCGGGATTGGAATTGGGGCTGGTACTATAGGTTTCCCCTTATCACATCGTGGAACGGAAGTAAGTTCTAAGAACCGTTGATAAACAGAAACTTGATAGTGGCGCCCTCTCTCCAGTGTTTGAGATAAATTATTAAAATACAACTCACAAATATATAATGGTTGGCATTTTTCGTATAAGAAGACAATAAAAGCCCTTTAATAGATTTGTACTTTTCACTATGGTGTGGGCCTGTGTGGCGCCTTTTTCTTATAAGTAAATGGTGAGCCAATCATTCTTCCGTATGCTTGGCGCTTTGTCGTATAATCATATTATATTATGATTTTGGCGCCCCCAGAAATTGCCGCTCGGGGCGGGTGCCCCGGTTTACTTACTTAATACCTCCTCTCTGGCAAATCTGGACCAATTTATTTATTCTTACTGTAATTGATAGGGTTACTCCGAAAGTGGTCCGAATTTGGTTAAGACAGGGGTACTAGGGAATTTCTATTTCTAGGGTACTTTATATAACTGCAAACACACTGCGAGTCTGGTTTGAAGCCGGTTTGTAAATTCGACATTTAAAAAAAAACTTTTTTTTAACAGTTATACAGTCCACTGCTGAGCCACGTGGTGCGTATGTATCAGTCGACACTGCGCGAGTTGGTATGGGCGGACAGTCCCTATGACTCTACGGACGCTTGTCATCGCACCATACGACCTGTCAGGCAACTGCTTGAGGTAAGGTTTATTCATTTACCTGACTTGAGTCTTTAGGGTTCCGTAGCCAGAGGGTCAAAACGATCCCCTTGTGATTTCGTCCTGTCCATTTTTCTTTTTGTCCGTCTGTGTGTTCATATGTCACAGACATTTTGCCCTGAGACTATTTTTTTGGTGCTGTTATTTGGATGGTAGGCATATTATTTTGAATATTGACCGTGAACCCTTCACTGCGTGGTCCGACACGCACTTAGCCGGTTGTATTAATTTATTTGTACTATTACATTTTGTCCCAGGCGGACGCTTACAACGTGAACCCCTTCATATTGCTCTGTTGGCAATGCATACATCTACAGCGACTCGTCATACATGGTAAGTAGATTTGGACTTCAATATCTAATAACCAACGAAAAACTCTGATAATAATAATAAATACACCCAACAGTTACACACAGAGTCATGACCCCAAACTAGGTTAACCTATCGTGAGTATCAGGAACGACGAAGGACTTGCGAGCCCACAACACCCAGAAATAAAACTAATATTTGTGGATAAGACCAACATATTTCTCGGTATGGGAATCGAGCCCATGTGATATGATCTCTGTTCTCAATTCAATGCGTATACCAGGTGTAAGAGAACCACTTCCGAAAAGGAATATAGGTGTTAGTGTTGGTGATTACTGGCACGATACAACTAAAAACAAAATACTAAATGATCAGTGATAGCTCAGCGGGGAGTGGTATACACTGCCGAGACGAAAAGTTGCAGGTTTGAAACCAGCTCCAAGAGGTAGCTAGTAAAAAATAATAATAATAATCTTGCATAGTCTTGTTTGAACCAATTAATATAATGCTTTTCTAATATCGTTCTGTAAAGGTAATAAAAAAATCATTTGTGCGACGCTCCGCGATGTACCTACTGAGTATTGGCGCTAGGGTTATTAACCCCTAGTTCAGCATTTTCTGAGTAGGTAGGGCCACGCTGTAGATAGTTTTGTCTACAGCATGAATATGTTGGCTCTACTGGGTCGTCACCTCTGTCCCACAAAAATCAGACATAAAATAGCGGCTTGCCGCTTCGTTTTGTACAGCCAGATTTATACAGTCATGAGACTTTAAAAATAATCATATTTATTTTTTATACTTCGTATTCCGATCGATTACCTCTGCAAGAGCGATGATTCGGAGCCAGAGCGAGATAGCAAGTTGTGGCGTCTACGTATATCAAACGCGCCGCGCCAGGTTTCGTCAATACATCACATCAGTCAGCTGCTCATAATTTTTCTGATGAAAATAACATTTTATAAATATGTTAATTTTTTCTAAGTTACGTGTGAAAGGATAATATCTCGTTTCTGATTATTACGTATTTAATGTAACTATGTATTTTTTATTAAAGCTGTCTATATGTTTATGTTGACGACCTAGAGTGGGCCAACAGGGCTTTTGTTACATATTGTATATGTATATATGTACGTAGGGTACTGGGTGTGGCAGTACGACGTGGTCGGGTTCGTGCGGCTGCGCAAGAGCCTGACGCAGGTGGAGGTGTCGGCGGTGTACAGTCGGCAGGACAGGTTCCGCCAGGCGCCGGCGCAGACGCAGACGCAGGCGCAGCAGTGCGCGTGCGCGGCCGTGCGCGTGCTGGCGGGGGACGCGCCCGCGCTACTCGACCAACACTTCCTCAACGTGAGTACCAACTGCTACTACTACTACTAGTATTGGATTAATTACAAACAAAGAAAGAAAACACTTTATTTAACACTTGAGACCAGCTGCAGAAAACATAATGGTAAAATTACACAAGACAAAATAGAGTAGAATTATTAGGTAGATTGCCCAGTATGTAGGCGACATAAAGCAAGATACAAAAAGACAAAAACAAAAAATAAAAAACATTAGCACAATAATCTTAGTTACATATAAGCATAGCTACCCGTCACTCCTCCATGACTGGTCTGTGTATCAAGTTTGACCAAAAAGGCCACAAGCTCAGCATTTGCCAGCATTAATTAATTAGCATTCGCATTAATTTTTTTGCCACTGCCTCGGTGCCGTAGTTATAATGCGTAAGCGTTACGACTGAGGCTGACGCCGAGGTCTCGGGTTTGATCCCCGGGTCGAGTGAAAGTGATTATTACAAAATGCTCAGTATCAGCCCGTAGTCTGGAATTGTGCCCGATATGGCGATAGGCTCGCCCCCTATCACATCATGGGACGGAGATACGCTCGGCGAAATGTGAGTATACTGGTTACACCTCTGCCTACCCACCCCTTCGGGAATTACAGGTGTGAGTGCGTATGTGTGTATTAATTTTTGGCATGCAAAGTCTCATATAGCATTTCGCAAATTAAATAGAATTGCCATTACTACTTACTTCTAATGGGACTGATACATGTATTTGATGATTTTAATCAATAACTTGCATTGCCCATAATTCATAATAAATAAATAATGATTCCCTTAAAAATATTTAATTTATAGGCTATTTAAATCTGATGGAAAGGATGACTGTCGAATGACAATAAAAAGATGCTTGGCATATACGATAACGTGTACATATACGATGGTCATAACGCGGCGCACGCGTGCAAGGGAGATAGCGAGATGATTTTTTTAATAAATACTTGAAATATTAATTGTAGTCACATTTTGCAACCAATTTTGATTGTGTTTTTGTAATAAGGTTACTTTTTTGTAATAATTTCTATTGCATATACATTAATGTTAAGTTCATGTATCAACCTAATAATCTGTCGCTCTCGTTATTACCCCCTCATAGGCGTCTCGAAAGGTGCTCGTAACAATTTTTTTATTAGCTTGATGACGAAACGAGCAGTTCGGGCAGGCAGTACTTTTTATTATGAGACTTAACACCTTATGTCTTGGGGTGTCGAGCGCAGTCCAGTGTCATACAGTGCTTTATAATTCAAAGTTTTGTGTGGTGTTGCTTCTGCTTATGGTTAGGCGTTTACCATCAGGCGAGCGATCTGCTCGTTTCGTCATTATTTGTCAAATGTGTTGCAGCAAATGAACGAATACACGGAGTGTCCATGGTCGCCGGTCCCATGGAGTGCGTTACCTGCAGGATTGCGTGCACGTTCCTCGCCCGGGCATCGACTCGAGTACGCGCTCAGCGAGGCCGCGCACCCGCTCGGTGTCACGTAAGCACATATACACACACACACACACACACACCAAACTAAACTACACTACACCCGCCGACACTACAATCTGCCAGATATTAACTGTACCGGTGTATATATTTCGTCTCATTTGTGCATTTTTTTTATATGTGCGTTGTCGCTGTTATACAAATCGAAACTACATATTTACAAAGTCACGCACACATTTACTATGTGCACAAATGAACTGTAATATCTACACTAGCTAATGAATCACGTGGGGTCTACAGTACCCTTTTGATGTAATTGACACGTTTTTTGCAATATAGGTATTGCTTTGGGGTCGATAAAAACTCCTTTTGTGTGTTAACATGTTTGTTATTTGGGGTCGAGGGGTATCCCATTCAAAAAACCTCTTAATGTAGCTAATTGATTTATGACATGGGTCAACCAACATCATTTTAATGCAGCAAATGTGAACGCCTGTCACCCATAGGAGTAGGCAGATCATTTTTATATGATATTTAAATACCAACCTTTTCATCAAAAGGAGGGCCTTGGGCAAGAGTTGAAACTCTGAAAAAAGAATAAATGCTACAAAATAAACATTCCAATTTCAACAAAAGAAATATTAAGTAACAAACGTGTCAAATACATAAATAAAAATACAATGGATTGGAAATTGGGATTGGATAAAAGCAAATCGTATTATTATTGCTCAATGTCTTCATATCTTTTTTAAATCGTATGTCTTCGAATAATTACTCTGTGTTATTGATTTCCTAATTTCCAATCGTATTTATGTCTTTCCATTTAGAAATATGTTTTCTATAAACAACCGTTGAGGTACAGTTAAATCAGTTGTGACTTTTCAAAAGGACATATTTCCACTTAATCTATTGTTTTTTTTTGCATAAAACATAGGCTGAGACCTATTGTTTCGACTTTAATCTAACTGAAACTTGAATTCACCAAAGTCGACTTTGTAAAGTCAACTTAGAAAATATTTTCCATCATATTATTTTTTGTTTTATTGTAATATTATGTCAAATGAATATGATAATCTTTTTTAAAAAGATTTCATTTTATAGAAATGTATATTAAATTAAGAATACAATAATTGAATTGAAAAAATCATGTTTACTATTTTGATGTTTAAAGTAAGCGTAGAAAAAATTTACTCAAATATTTTTTTGTATCTGGTATCACCGTTGTTGACTCTGAATTAGAGAAGTTGTAGTACACTTTATAGATCTTAGCGTTACTGTGCCCACATATTGCTTTTTAAAAGTCATATAGTCAATATTCTATTTTTGACAGGAATTTTATTTTTCACCTATACAATTAAACAAATATAAATAAGGCGACAGACGAAAGAAGAAGACGAAGATAAAAAAGGCAAATTTGGAAATAAATCCTTTCGAAAAGTTACTCTTTAATTATTATCTGAATTCCTATGAATCTTCATATAGAATAGTTTAGGTCTTGTCCACATTTTTATGACTTAGTGCCACTTTGTGCGCTTAAACCCTAGGCGTTCGACAAGACCTGAATAATTGAAATATTTGTAATCATATAACTGTGTAAATCTTTTTATTATATCACCAAAGCGTCATTGCTGTATATCGTTTTAAAATAATTAATTTTGCTAATCAATTTTGAATGCTTTAATTTAAATATCGCGAGCGAAAGTATAAACTACTTATATACCCACTTAGTGTTAGTAGTAAAGTACATAAAGACAACGCGATGGTTGAAAACATTTAAATACTTTTTGCGGTCAAAATATAGTATATTTTATCGATATCGCTAAATTGCAAACGAAAAAAGCATATCGATTATCAAAATATATTTATTGCGGGATATTCGATCGAGTTTTTTACACAATATACATTTTATAAAATGACAAATACAATAAATAGCAAATCACGACTGCAAAGGGTTTGAAGCCACGTTAAAGTCATTAAATAAATCGATAAAGTGGCAAACGATGTTTTTTTCAATTCTAACAAGTTGTTTGCAAATATTGAACGTTTTAATTACCTAGGTCTAAGTGTGTTTAAAAAATCACAATTAGTATACGCAATGCACTTTTTTGTATTCGAGTTCACGAAAATGTACAATTCTGCATTGCATTTTTATGTTTGTGAACAACTTGTATTAAGTAAGTTTCAATAGAACGTGCAGACAATGTAAACAAACATTTTTCCCAATATTTCATGAGCTTTTATAGACATCAACAATAGTTGTGTATACATTTTTATACCCAACTGGGTAGCTGGGTATGGGTGTACCTCATACACATGGGGGTGTACCCCATACACAATTAGACGAGCCATTATTGAGGGATGTAATTTCCGTGGAAGCTCGGCATTAAACTGAAATGTACTTACCAATAAGTCTAGTTTAGTCACTTCATTGTGACAGGATAAAACAAAAACAAAGTTTTAATATATGTAGATTTTTACTATCTTTATTTGTATTGAAAATGTATGCCCAGGGCCACCTTCTACCTTCGCACTATTTGTAATCGCGCAGGTGATGTCTCCAGTGTTGTAAGCTTCTAAATGCTATGTTAACTACTGACCTTCACCTGTATGCTTTTTTGCCACCATACTGGTATAAAAATATCCATTTTTTTAAACAAAACCACGGTAATTCATTTGTATTCATTGTCTGGAGGTTATATTGAAAAAAAATTGAACATCATGTGTGGCTGGCGATCTTCTGTGACGATATTTTAGTATCATCTTACAGTCAGTTAGTATGTATAAATACTTGGATCTTTCTCAAATCTACAACGTGTTACAGAAAGGTGTTGGTGTTTAATTACCTGATTTTATCAAAATCTAGACATCCAAAAATTTTAATAACTCGTTTATTACTATCTATAAGATCGATCATATCCCTGTAAATTAAGTGAAGTGCGTGAGCTCACACTCAGCTGTAATTCATTTAGTGTTGTCCAAAGTTGTTAGTCGAATGTTACATGTTACTCATTCGATAAAAAGAATAGATTTGGTACTACGGGGGTGAAATATATAAATCGTACATTATACGTTAATTTGACCACACCTTTTTGTAACACGTTTTATACATCGATGACTGAATTTCAAATTGTAACATAATCAAAAATTATTTGTACGGGACTCAGCTGCCCCCAAACTATACATCTGTGCTCACTACTCGTGCCGGTAATTATACTAAGGTACCCTAGAAAAAGGACTATACTGTAATATATTTTACACTTTTGCTACAATTGTTAAAAAAATGAAAAAAAATATGACAGGTTGTGATATTGTAGGTTGACATAACTTCAGCTTGTTGCATTATGGAACTGAGGTTTCGATTTGAACTATAGTCTTCTATAAAAAAACTGTCTTACTATTTTTCTACCCTTTATTGCTATTAAAAGCTGATTACTAAATAAACTGTCTGTTCTTTTGTTATTGGTACAATTGACAGCTTTAAAATATACATCATATTTTAGTCAATTTCGTCTTGATAATCGTAATCATTAAATAATCGCCACAGAAGAACACCATAGGGCTTAGGGTTATGCTTAATTAAGAAAAAAAAATGGTATGGGTAATCCTAGATGTTATAGAATAATTAAAATTTTAAATGTATAACATAGTTGTAAGCAAACATTTATGTAGTAATGTTTTCTGAATATTCATCTTTAAATATTTATTATATAACGTGGAAGCACCTTACGACACGAATTGGTTCATTTAATATGTTAAAAATGGCCTAAAATTGTCCGTACAAGTAAAAACATGTTTTTATCGATTATAACAAATATTATCATATACCACAATATACCGATAGAAAGGATTGACAGATCTATACTAGCTGCCTTATGATAAACTTGTCATATTTAACACAAAGTCAAATTATCAATAACTAACTATTGTAATATACATGAAATTTTAATAATTCACATTATAAACTGCGATTCCTTTCTCTCAGTGTCGAATTTCGAATTGCAATTTATTTCTTATGAGAAAACGTTAAAAGTTCCTGGATAATTTCAATTGCATTATTTCAATGAATCTAATAACGAAACATAAGAAATTAATATATATAATGTATTTTCACGATTATATCTATATTTTACGTCACATCGCTTGTACATAGCTCTCAAAAAGTAGCAATTTCTACTGAAGCCAAATAAGATATCTAGTAAAAAAAAGTGTGAAAATGTGATAAAAATAACGCATGTATTTATATAAAAATCACTTTACCAATGTTTAGAAACTTAATAATTTTTATCGATATTGGTTAATAGTCAAAGTCGAAGCCTATGTTGGCGGCATCGAATGTGTTTAAAATGACCGGTCGGTGAAAGTGAAACACACTATTGTCTCCCCACATTGCCATTGCAAGGAAATCTTAAAAAAAAAATTATATTGATTTAAATCATGATTGCTTTAATAAATTTTCTTAGTAGTAGTACTGTATTTTATAGGGAACATTGAGAAAGGCCGAATGATATGTTTACTGGCAAGATCTCTCAAAATCGCGAATTTTTAATGTAGTTGTGATAAATGCAATGTTATAAAATGCGTACCTGCCATATGCTGTCGCTAAATCTACTTAATCTTCATTCCATCTTCGTTTATATTGGCAAAAAAATAAATATCGATAATATTCATTGATCCATATCGGACATATCATCAGAAAAAAATACATTAATTATGCCAAATCTTATGAATATATGAAAGAGAAAAATTCATCATAATTGAGAAGATTTAGTGGCATCGTGTTTAAAAATGTCGCACATGCACATTATACATTATATCAAAGAAATATATGAATCGCACAAGAAACTGCGATCCAAAACTTAATGTTAAACTAGTGTGGATGTTTTATTACAAAACAATAGTTAAATATGAAACATTTAATGTGATTGTAAACTACTTGTGATAAATGATAATCTTGACATTGAAAGGTAGACTATACGATATGTTCCGTAAAATGTCCACACTCGTCACCAGCCATAGTGCGACGCGACGCAATGTATATCAACTATCGATAAACAAAGTGTAAACATCTATCTAGTCAAGGGACCCGTAGCCAATTGTAAATATCATCGAAACGCGTGTTAACAACGGGTTCGATAACATTCAAACATTGCACAAATCTAATAACAAAAAAGTATTACAAATACATAATTTATATCAACTTATAGCTTTAAGAGAATTAGCTCGCGATACTGTATCAAATACAGTGAGTTTGTTACACTAAGTGCCACTAATCAAATGCATTAAGTCATCGATATGAGATGGAGACGTGTTAGTATATATTATATTACGAGTATTCGGAACTCGGAACAAGAACGGACCGAACGTCTGGTGTGCAGCTGTTATATGAATCTTCAATGAAGGAATATTCCAATTATTTTATTAATAAGACTCATCTGAAAATAATGTTATGCGAATATCAATGTGTTTTACAATTAAGAGTATCGAATCATTTGACGAACGATGTTTTATCGATTATCGACATTTACTAGTATAAGCAATATTAGTTCCGATCATGAACGATTTGTTTTAAATTTATTCGGCGATATTAACAACGTTATTTTGTAAAATTTTCCATTTACTCTATGAATGTTTCCTTTTAAGCCATCCTATGTGGAATGTACAGGAACCACCGCTGCAGTATTGTATCGATACAGAAATGACAAAAATAGTCCGTCCCCAACGTACTCAATTGCATTTTCAAGGTATAGACTGAACATCGCTTCATACCGTGACATCGCCTGCTTTATAGTAACAAAACAGCCGGTAAAATGTTAGATAGACGGCCAATTATATAATGTCACGATGCCCAGTTTTTCATTGCCTCCTGAGATAAAAACATTTATCGAGCATTCAATTTGTGATTACGAGCGCATCTCTCTATGTTTTTAATGTTTCGTTATTGAATTTAGATGATACTATAATATCGTTTTACCAATCAAAAACTGGGTGTGAAGTCACTAAGCGATATAAATAATCTGTTAAGATTTCAGAATATAAATGTTTGAAAATAATATCTAACTATAGTCACGCACAAACGAAATGTGATCATTAAAATGAATCAAAGAAGCCTTTAAACTAGTACGAATACAAAAATGTTATTGATTCTAATTTCAAAGTATTTTCAACTTATTATAGTATTAAAAGGCCATTGTAAAAGGTCAATATAAAAATTGTTGCTTCAAATAGTTATTAGAGCTAAGTACTTCTTGTAGATACTCACGAAACTATATTGAATTTTTTTTAAAATAATTTCCTTAAAATATTTTTTATGACAATTTATATAAAAAAAAGTTCGACGCGAATGAACATATATTTTGTAAGGCAACGAAGAGACTTACGAACATACATTCCCTGAGACTGAGAAACGTATAGAAGAGGCTAAGATCAATATAACAACAATAACATAATGTTAAGAGCTAAATATTATATGAACACAACATGGTGTCATACGAAATGTATTATTTATATGTGATAACAGGAGAATACAATATGACATCGTAAATTAAGAGCCCAATGACATCATTCATTCCCGCCTCTTAGTTATTTTGTTACCATTGTTTTGAACTCTGTCCCGTTAGCTAACGTACCATCGAGACGACCAAAGACGCCCAATGCTTATGGGAACATGTTAACTAATCTGTGCCATCAATATAATTCGTGCGTGGGACAGAGTTTAAATGAACAATTTTATTATAAACCACCAAGACTCAATAAGGCTGTGAAACAACTCAAATTCGGTTTAGCGTCTATGTCTTATGAAGAACAAATATCAATTTTTAAATAGCTAAAGATTTGCGAAAATATTATTAATCTAAACGCACAGACCACGGATAAGTACTGCAATCTGTATGGAAACCAAGCGTGCCAATTTTTACTACGTAGACTGACGTCTGTTGCGCTAAATGTCAGTATGCGGTGTAGCTTATTACGATATCTATTTATTCGTGGTCTGTGCGTAAAAGTTATAAAAACTCCGGCGAATCGACAGCGACGGACAAAAGAAAATTTGCTATTTCGTTAATCATGACAAAATCTCGTTTATATTGTCTTTATAGAAACTTATACAAGTGTTTAAATATATATTTATAAATACAAATTTTCTTGTCGATCTTTATTATTTGAGTACTAGGGTCGATTCTCCGTTGTTTTTATGGCTGCAATCGTGGTACTTGGCACGTGCGATTTCCGACTTGTCTGATCTTACATGACGTCACACGTCATCGTACGAAATCGCGAATGTTCAAGTACCAACAAAAAGATTCGCTAAACCGGATTGCCTAGAATTAGAGCAAAATTGTTGTACTTATCCATCTAATAGTGTTATAATGAAGGGAATGCGGAGACTGGAGGGAGATATCGAAGCGATAATGTTATAACAGCTGTTTGTACAGGGGCCCACTTCAACTATTGATTGTTTTTTTATTTGTTTATAGTTTCCATTTTGATACATGTAAGTGGAGTAAACGTAAGTGGACCTCAGTATGTGAAATATTTTTGAGAGTTTATTTGTGTTTTAATAAAATGAGATCTGATAATATTTTTAATGTGTTACGTAATTCGATGGTAACTTTGTATGTTGTGCCGCAGAATACAATTTTATTATATATTATTTGTATAAATGTATGTATTGATTGATTCATCGTTGATATGGAAAATGTAATTGCATCGTAGCTTTTGCATGTTTCTCAGTACTATATAACGGTTGATAGTATATGTGTGACGGAGTAATAAATTATGTACAATCCCATTTGCCTTGACTGCTTTGATTGTTAAAATTAGATATAGATATATTGCATACGTTTATAGAACAATAGTGATCACATTATATACAACTCTAAGCGTATTTTGATGCGGGTTTCACATTTTTTTGTAAAAAATATTTCTGTGGACATTACATAGAATTTTTGTTCTAAAAATATGACAATTAGATTCCAATAATTATATATTTTTTATTGTTAGTACAATGTTGTTAAATTCAGTATCGCATCAAAATATTATTATTTACAAATTACAAACGGACCCGTACTTATATTTATAAATCGAAGCGAAATAATTTTAATTCGATATATTGTCTGAAATTATATCATTACATGTATGTCACGTTTAAAATATATTCATAATATGTGTAGTAGTTTATGTATGTTTTATTTATAACGCCTCCGTTCCTCTTCCCACTTATCTCTCTATTAAAAAAAAAATAACTGCCGCCGCCGCTGCCAAAAGCTTGTCACGCTATCTCCTCCGAAACCGCTGGGGGTATGGGGTCGAGACCGATACCAATCGATGGAGAATAATGTGGGGAAGAAAGTAAGATATGTCTCATATTCGTCGGACTTTTTTTTTAATTTTATGTTTTGTGGAAAAACATGGGCAACGCCCCTAGTTATTTAACAAAATTGAAATCGAATAGACGTTCATCAAAATATGTGTTTCGCTTGAGGAAACAAAGAAGACTACGCGTACCGGCATGAGTTGTGAGCTCGATCGAATCGAATCACCTGCGCAGTAGTTGATGTAGAATTCTGATTGGTGGAGTGTAATAGTGTGGGGCGTCGAAGCTTCACACGATTGGTTCGTCAGTGCGATGCCCGTCGTCTATTGGAGTTCCGAATGCCGCCACTACTATCCATCTGTGCTCGCAACCCGTGCCGGTAGTTACGCAAGACGATAGTTTACTGGCAATTGGGCGGGTCAGTCTAGTGAGCTTGATATTGAGGTAGTACGGTAGTATGTACCAATGATATAGTTATCGACCTATTCGTATACTCCATTTTACATGAAAAATAAATACTTAACAAGCTCCAAAGAGTTTTTTGAAAATAGCCTTGAGGGGTACGGGCCCCATGATTATAGTCTGAGGCCCGTATTATAGAACAACAATCAAGTGAGCTCTTTTCTAAATGTCGGTTTCTTTATACGTGATTGGTCTATTTTTGGCACCAAACAAAAATGGACCAATCAGGTGTACAGAAATAGACACTTAGCAAAGAGCTCACTTGAGTGTTGTTCTATAATACAGGCCTAAATCCGTTCTCACATTCATAAGAATGAATCAATCGTTCGTTCAAAGAAACTGAATGCGCCCACTAGTCGCCACTGGGTGAAGGTTATTTTGATTGTTTAACTTTAGCAAGATGTTATCTTACAGTAGGCATGGAGTGGGCGGTTGTACAAATGATTAATTAGAAGTTATTTATCATTTAATTCAGCATCATATTTGTTGAGATGAGGGAGTAAAAAAATTTTGTTTTTATTTTTAGTGTCCCGTATCCAAAGAGACAAATGGAACAATATTATCAACTCTACGCCGTCTGTCTGTCCATATATAGGGCTATATCTTCGGAAATATAATATACAAAAAGCTGAAATACAGAATATGTTATTATGGAAATACTAACAAAATATATTAAACACTAAAATAAGAGGTAGTAAGGAAACCTCAGTGCGGAAATTTGGCATGCAATTTGCCGTTTTTTTACTAGGAGTAAGAATCTTTCGATGTCTAAAGGCGTTATTCAGCTTCGCCATCCCACTGTTAGGTAAAAATCTGTCTCCATTAGGCTTTGTTATTAAAACGAGAAAAAATTGTCTCAGATAAATCCATCGAAATAAGATGACAAGAAACGTAACTCAAGCAAAAAATGACCCCATCAAACCTGTACAAGGGGATGGGGCTATAAATGTCTGTGCATAATAATCTCTAGTTGACACTTGATACGTCTAATTTTTTTGCGCGGTGCGAACGTATCTCGATTTAGAATTTTAATATTTAGATATGAACTTAATTGAAATAAAGTTGATTTTGAACGTTCATTAAGTGTCAACTAGAGATCATGAATATTTTTTTATAAATTGAGTGCATGAGCTGCACAGACTTTTATAACCCCGCCCCCTTGCACAGAGTTTTGGTGGGGTCATTTTTTTGCTAGAGTTAGGTTTCTTGTCATCTTATTTCGATGGTATTATCTCTGTTATCCATAATTTTTACAGACTTCTGAACTGACTTACGCTATGAGTATTTATTTAATGGTCACTGCAGGCGGCACTGACTCCAGAGTGGTCACTAAACAAAGAAGATTGATGTGTGCAGGGGCGTATGGAAGCGGTGTTATACCGGGTGTATGCCCCCCGTCACGTTCTCCCTTTCAGAATATTCTATGGCAGTCGTCTGTGACTTAGCATACGCTTATAAATTTTATAGTTTTTTTTTTGATCCCGCGGCTGTATGTACCGTGTGGGGTAGCAGTGAGTTGTATGAGACGTTAACAGATTTGGATTGCTGACCTGAAATCATAATAATAATAAAAATTAAATATTAAATAAATAAAAAAAAACATCATAATCGAATAATGGTGTTAAGTATCTCAAGATAATTTGCCTACACTTTTGCGAAAAAGGTGATATATGAATGATTTTCTGTTTATAGTGATAAATATGTTAATTTATTTAATGTGCTAATTACTGTAATTGGTCTTAGTACCGTAGTTAAAACAAATAAATAAATAACCTAACCTCAGAGTTCAAAAGCCACGACATCAATTAGAATAAAGCTGAGTTCTTGTGGCCACCTTCCTCTACCCTGACCACCATCTGTATCGAAACCTGTTCGATGAACCCAATCACTATCTAACTGATACTCATTATCGAGGAATTGGAAGCTGCTGACAGTTTGGTTACAGTATCAGGTCAGGGTTACCTAGCTAAGAACACTTGCTTTTAAAATATCTTCTTAAAAACTAAATCCAAATAGGTCCCTTTGTTTATGCACTACAATGTCACAGATTCCTTTTTTAACCCTTATAAAATGAGGGGTGTTGACCCCCTTTGTTTGTGTGTGTTGTACCTGTTCCGTTTTTTGTATGTTTGGAAAGTTCGTTTAATCGGGAGTGATTGTTCCTTGCTATTTCTGAAGTAAATCTATTCAGTCATTTAAAAGATAGGTTTTTTATCGCAATTTAAAAATCGATCGCAGTGTGCCATTCAGTTGTAGATTGAGTTGTGTTCGATTTTCGATTACCTAGAATCGATGTTATTTCGTAGTCTAGTCTAAATTTACTACAGATCTTAAGTTGTGTTTAGCCTTTGAATAAATACTTATGTTTAACCCCCCGTGACAGACACCTAAATACGTTTTTCAATCCCATCTCTTTACATTTGTTCACGCAAGGTTTGTCATTGGTTTTGCGTGTCTTACAATTATTTTGTCTCTCATTTGTATTGTTAGACAAGGACGGAAAGCGTATTGTTTTGAGTCGTGGGAAAACTACTGACTCATGGTTTGTAGGATGCATTGGAGGAAAATGTTTGTATTCTAAATGGTCGGTTTGAGGTCAAGCCATAAGGAATTCGTTCCATGTATAGTATTCACGTAAAGAAAGGGCTTCCTATACTTGAGTCTATCAATACTCAGTCTGGAAGCAATGATTAATTAATAAATGGTTTTATTTATTTTACAATCGTCAGAAGGTTTACTAGGTGGTAGGTCTCTCGTATGCGAGAGGCCGTCTGGGTTGGTACCACCGCTTTGTCTATTTCTGCCACTAAGCATCAGTGTGTAATCATTGTTGTGTTCCGATTTGAAGGACATTGAAGCCAGTGAAATTACTGGGCATTATGTAGCATAACATCTTATGTCTCGGGGTGGCGAGCGCAGTGTAATACCATGCAGTGCTTTGTAATTAAATTTTCTCTGTGGTATTGCTTCGGTTTATGGACAGGCGTGGCGTTTACCATCAGACGAGCGACCTGCTCGTTGTACAAACTAATGTCAGTCTGCGTAGACCAGTCAACACAAGCAGCCGTTCACGTGTATGACGCATGTGCTACCTATCGGCCTCCTTAACCATGTTACAGGGAAATCGATGCTCACATCGAGTAAAAGGAACAATAATATGCCTAAGATGTGTTCACAGGTGTTTAATATTCATGGAGGTGAATCACCGCCTGCGACCGGTAGCGGCTATACACCTGGAGACCTAGTTTAGAAGCGATGTATAAACACACAAATAATAATAATCATACTAATATTATAAATGCGAATGTAAGTTTGTTTGTTACGCTTTCACGCGAAAACTACTTAACCGATCATCATGAAACTTTGTACACATATTCTTGGAGGTATAAGAAGTAACATAGGCTACTAATTATGAAAATAAATATCTATTTGTTTTTTACGCTTTCACGCCTAAATCACTGAACCAAATTTATGATGAATTTTGATGTAGAGATAGATAGGACCCTGTGAGGCAATTCTCACTTCCCTCGAAATTATCTCGGATTCGAATCAGCGATTCTCTACTGTAAAATTTCGAATGTCAAAGTAATTTTCTCGAATCTTGTATTCTCAGCTACAATCGAAATAAAATGCGTAAAAATCTCTATTCGAAGGAGCAAAATGTTGCCATTATAAAACATAACAGCGCGCGAGGCGTTCCGTTCAACGTAAGTAATGCGATTTTTAATCGCATGCGATAACTTACCATGAACAATATTACAGATAAATATATTTAGATGTATAACGTATTACAACAAGTGTAGTATACGTATTTTTTTATTATTATAACATAAATAATGAGATAATCATTATGGGAAGATTTTAAAATAAGTTTTAAATTGCCAATTCTCAAGATTTGCAGTAATGGAACGTAATATGGAAATCAAAGTTTAAGCGGGAAACCTAGTCTATCTAAGTTTAGATTTCATGTTATTCTCGTTGTGTCTATTTTGCTCTCAAAATGAATACAATCCAAAAAAAACTACCCAAGTACCCAGCAGAAGCATTTTCTTCCAAATGGTGGAAGCGAATCTACGATCTGCGAAGTGTAAAATTTTCACCAATATTTTCTAAGCGTGAAGATGAAACAAGATGGATAAATTTCAGAAACATTAAATGCCCTTACTGGCGCAAACAAATAGTGGGAGGGTTGGTGTAAAGTAAATAAAATACAGACCAAATTACTATTTCAAGCCCAAAATTCCGCTCCCCTTACCAATCCCTCAATTATCCCATTCCTAGGTGTTATGGGCGTACATGGGTGGTGAAAAGCACTTACTATCAGGTGACCCACTAGCTCGTTTGCCTATGCTATAAAAAATATGTTTATTTAAGTATTATTCCAATTAATTAAATATTATTCTAATTTGTTGCATTTGTTACAAAAATAGTATATTAAATACTTTCACTGTTATAAAATCCATCAGTCATTTGTAACCATCTAATTTACTGCGATATTTTAACTTCTCAAAGCAAGTAAATAAGTAGCTAAAACTTGGGTGAAACAGGAAATAAAACATAGAACATAAAGTTAATATACTCGTATTTTAATAAACTACCACCACTTCGGAAATAAATAGGTTTATAAATACATATTTCATTATTTGTTAAATTGCCATATTCACTTTTCCCGACACACTCGTACCACAGTCGTAGCTTCACAAGCAATTGCAATCATCAACAATATCAAACACGCAAACAAGCTAGCTTCCTTTAGCATATTTATTGTTTGTAATACCTATACATATGTACTCACGCCTGTATTCCCCGAAGGGGTAGGCAGAAGTACACCTCTGTACCTGTATTAATGTGGACACCCACATGAATACTACCTAATGTACTGGTTGCAACCAGTAGGCCACAGTAGGCACACCCACATTTCGCCGAAATTCTTTCCGTCCCATTTTGTAATAGGGGGCGAGTTGTTTGTAATATTTACTTTGTTTATCCATTTTCAGACATAGTATGATCGTAAAGCGAATGTAAAAAGAAAATTGTAATTTATAAATAAATTAAATTAAATATTTTGACAGTTGATATTGTCATTTGTATTCGACATTTACGTTTCGAACGCTCTCTACCATTCGAAGTAACTCTATCAGCAACCTACGAGATATTTCGAGCCCGAGATTCCCAGAATAGCACAACGTGAATTTCATTCGAAAAAAGTTCGAATCCGAGATTTTTCTCGAATTCGAATTGCGCGAGAATTGCCACACTGGAGACGGTTATAGGCTACGTTTTATTTCGGAAAAGTCTATTCACGCGAGCAAAAGCTAGTAATGAATACAAAAAAAATTAAGGTGGTTTATGGTTGACGTGGATATAAGGAGGTTGATAATGGTCATGATTGAGTATAATCATGGCATACCTCCAGAATGGGATCGGTGCTCAAACTGTGAGCGAAATTCTTCGAATACAGAATTATAATAAATTAAAAATTATTTGTATATTTTTAATACACACGCACTCACGCCTGTAATCCCGAAGGGGTAGGCAGAGGTGTAACTAGTACCCTCATATTTCGCCGAACGTATCGTCGTCCCATTTTGTGATAGGGGCAAGCCTATAGCCACACCGGGCACAATTCCAGACTACGGGCTGATACTCAGCATGTCGTACCCAATAGTTGAACCCAATATAACTTTTACCCGACCCTGGGGTCGAACCCGAGACCTCAGCGTCAGCCTCAGTCGTAACGCGAACGCATTACAACTAATGCCACCGAGGCAGCATATTTTTATTTCGAACATGAATGAATTTCCCATTTTCCCTCGCACTCCTTCATCAGATGTTAACTATGTTTATACGGGACTACCATCGATGTAAACACTTTCAAAATTAAACATCAATTCGGTGAACACAGCCCCGGATCTACGATTTTTTCTAACCGGGGCAGAAATTTTATAGTGGCGCCCCTCTCCAGCCTTTGAGATAAATACTTAACCAGGCTGGGCTGTATGCAGTATGCTAGGCGCTTTGTGGCCATTTTTTTATTTTTAATAATAATAAATTATTATTTTGGCGCCCCCTGAAACTGCCGCCCGGGGCGGGTTCTCCGGTTTGCCCACCCCCTTGATCCGGGCCTGGATAAACATGCATAAACTTATCTATACAGACGAATTCTGAACCTCCCCTTTTTTTAACTCTGTTAAAAACAGATTGTTACTCGATAAAGTCTAACTCAATGATTTATTGTTCAAGTCAAGTTGCATTACAGTTAGAAAGTGGACATTACAAAATTTGTAACACTGAACAATTTAGATCGAAGGAAATTTAGTTCAATTTATTGCGACAAACGATAAACAATTTTAACGTTTCGCCATTGACGTATTTACATACCCATGGAACTTGTTTACACGTCAAATTGACAGCTATAGGGTTGCTATATAAAAAATGAAAATATCTTGAAATGTCAGGCTGAAGTAGTTTTCAGATTGCTGACTCTACATACGGATATAATTATCTCTCTATTTTAAAAAAGTAATTGGCGACACAGCCGCCGCTGCCAAAAGCTTGTCACGCTATCTCCTCCGAAACCGCTGGGGGTATGGGGTCGAGACCGATACCAATCGATGCAGAATAAGAGGAAGAAAGTAAGATATGTCTCATATTCGTCGAACTTTTAGTTTTTTTTTATTTTATGTTTTGTGGAAAATCATAGGCAACACCCCTAATTATTTTAAATTAATAGTAGAATTACTTTTTACAGCCTCCGTGGCGCAGTGGGCGAGTAGCTGTAGAGTGCGAGGATGCTGGTTGGATTCCCGCAACTAGATAAAATGTTTGTGTGATCCACAAATATTTTTTCAGGTCTGGTTATTTTCTCCCTAGAGGGGTTGATAACTGGCAGGCAGCCGGTCGTAAAAGCTAAGTATTTCTGTAATGTGTTAATAAGCACGTTGCGCCGACCCCACTGCGAGTGGATTAAGGTCAGGTGGCTGTAAGTAAAGTAGTTTTACTTTTTAACTTTGGTTTCACGTTAGTCGCTATTCATATAAAATATATCCACCGATATTGTTGTTCCAGCAAGTACACTACAAGTACCTACATAGCTCGGTCGTGACTCGTGGCACGTGTGTTGATGAATAGAGTATCTTGGATACTAGATACATCATACTAGATTATCACTTGTTGGTCTAACTCTTGAAGAATACAAATTTAATAAAACAGTAAATTGTTATCATCCATCATACCTGGCAATCTTAATAAGCATGTGCGTTCCCGCGCTTTACTCGGCCAATCGCGTGCCAGTATCGCGCGGAGAACCGGCGCGGGCGCACGTATTTGTTTAAAATAGTTGATGAAGTGGTTATAAGTGAACTAAATACTTTAACGTGTATGGTTAAAAGTATGTTGGTTTAAAATATTGTTACGTTTGAAAGATTACGAGTGTATTTCTTGAATGAGGTAAATAATTAATTATAATTGGATTGCGGAATCTGTTGTACCTGTCTGTCGGATATATGTTGAGTACGAATTCTTTAAAGTATATAATCTTAAGGACTATTTAAATTGCAAACAGTGAGTAAATAAAAGAGAATGTTTTTTTAGTTTGTATAAATTGTGAAGTCAAGAAATTGAAGGTAGAGAAAAAAAGTTTATTATCCTTAGATATAAAAAAAACATTGCTATTATGTTTAATATTATATTATTTATATATTATAATTACATATTTGTAATATGTAATTATGATAGATTAATACGCGTTATTATATGAAATCAAGCAATGATACAGACTAACAAAACGAAGACCACGAATACGCATTATTCACTTTTATTTTCCGAATCCATCATCATTTACACGTACAACTATGCATTAAACGAAACAAGCTAGCAAATATTATAAATACAAGACAAAGTTCAAGTATAAACGAGAATTTATGTACAAAAATGAAAGTAAGTTTCAACATAAATTGTTGAGCTTTTGTAACGAATTCTTTAATTGTATCATAAAATTGAATCTATTAATCAACTTTTAATGAGTTATCAATATTTATTTTATAACCTTATATTAGAATTACGCAAAATATTTGTCAAAATAGTTTCGTCGAATCGATAGTTTCGTACAAAAGACATCAACGAGCATTGTGTTCTGCCATTCGAACCTATTCGAGCTACCTTGAATGATCTCGGTGTTTGTATGAAATCTATAACAACGTTAGTTACATTGCTATGTGGAAATATTACATTGGAAACTGAATTCCGATGCATTTGTTCTAATTGTGATAAACACGTAGATAAGCGTAGTAAAATATAACAGATATCGTAAGTGACTTAATGTTTGTTATTAGTGGCCTAGACACCGGTGCTTTTTCACGTGTATTAATATCCATTTCACAGAAGAAAATCTTACAATACACTTAAAATTCAGCCTATGATTAGACCTCAATAAGTAGAGGTAGTTATATATCATATTGTCATTGGAGGCGTGTTCGTCGCCTTACCTCATGCAAATCTAATCGCAAGTCATGTTTTTAAACATTCAAATAAAGTGCCCAGTCGTGGAAACGAACCCCATACTTCACAGTCCACGCGGCGATTTCTTCCGACAACCTTTATAGTAGCATGATTACAAAGACGTTAGGCAAGATAAACTCATACTAGACCAATAAGGCGAATTAACGAATGTACAATATACAAATTCTATACATACAAAATTCATATAGGTTATACCGGAGTTATGTAGGTGCGTGTACGCGCGGATCGGACGCAGTTTCTTGTAATTTATTTTCTTTTGTTCGATAGCTACGCGATGTTCGCATGGTTTTATTTTAGTCTCGTCCCTAGCAGATTACGTGTGATAAATCATCTGTAAAAGGGTCGTTTATCTCGCTAATTGTATACAGTATATAAACTATTATATCCCTGACAATTTATGAGAAAGGGAATTGGCCTTTAATTTTCTTATATTAAATATATTTGTGATTTTACTTTATTTATATCGCGATTAGACCACGGATGTCTTCCATCGTAAGTCAAGTAAAAAATATGTACCCACTTTACTTACAGCCGTAGAAAATAATTTAAACCATTTATTTGTTCTACACGCATACATACTAGCACAACAAAACAAGATTATTAATACATTTATAAACCATAAATTTGCTACAATTTCCCATCGCTTCCGCAAATATTGCACTGCTTTTACATTTAAAAAACAGTATCTCTAATACCTATAGTACATTAGAAGCTACTGCCAGCTGTCATTTACGAACAATGCCTGTTAGTTCTGGACATCAGGCACGGCTATCGTGTGCTGAGGAGCTCGCGAGCTTGCGGGATCGGACGCTCGTGGTCACGCGTTATGATGAAAACCACCCATCCGCGTCTTTCTACGTCACTGGGTTATCAGTGCCGCATTGTGACGATTTAATACGGGTATTAGTGGTTATTACGGCTTCCACACTTCTGGTTGTTGGCAGAATAAACAAATCGGTGTTACCAAGATGGCCTCTCGCATACGAGGGACCTACCAACTAGTAAATTGTATAAAAGGTTGCCAAAGACGTTAGAATGCAATCTACTTCTATCTAGGTTGACCCAGATCCAAATTAGATTAGACCTCTGATAATAAAGGTTGAACTCGTAAATGCAGCGTGGAATAAAGACAATCCAGAACGGCGTCAAACTTGAATTTCGAAGAGTTCTTCATTGATCAAAAATAGGGTACCCACATTTCAAAATTTGGCCAAATGTTTGTCATATATTGTAGATTGTGGAGCCACCATCATACAATTTAATAATATGCTGGTGGGGAGGAACTGATATATTTTTGTGTCCGACTGGATAGCGACCACAATAGTGAAAACCGGCCATATTGCTTCTCCCGGCAAGATGTGTTCCGTCAGCATGTGTATATCTAGTAGGTAACTTCAAGTTGACATATTTCTGGCGTCCGTGGAAGAACGCATTATCTCTTGACGACGTTTTTTTTTATCTTAGCTCGGCAAAGTGACTTCGCTACATCTGATGGTAAGTGCAGCGCAATCCAAGAATACTATCGACCAACGACAGACGATGTGTCTATCGTAGGACGGCAATATTATGCCGGCCTGCCTAATTGCTTCTTCACACTGCGTTTAAAGGACCCCATATTATAGGAACACTTGTGCTGGCAAACTAATCCACAGCTTAATGGGTATAAGGGAAACTCTTTAGAAAACGAAGCAAGATATAATTAGTGTGATTTTAAATATAACAATTCCTCATGATAACAACATTTCCCATGATGAGAACCTCGTAAATCCCGAAAAAGATTAAATGTCCAATTATATCTAGATCTTGGCACACGAGGTTATTAACATATGGGATGTGGACTCGACAATTATTGTCCTGATAGTCGTTTCTGCACATGGGTTGATACCGAAGAGCTTCGACCAACATCTCTAGAGACTTTCAATTGATCGTTAGATCAAGAGCCAGATGCAGAAAGCGCTGTTATTGGACACGGCACGCATTGTGAAGAGGTTTCTCACTCTGGAGTCCTAACCGCCGCGCCGGTGGCTTGGGTCTTAGGCCTCGCTATTGGAGGGTGATGAATTTTATATTTATAAAATTGTATGTTGAGTACACTATAGGTACTATAAAATTGTATGTTGAGTACACTATAGGTACTATAAAATCCAGTGTAGTCACTGCCCTGCCTGGATAAAATAGGTATGCATCCTTAATCCGGCTCTGGTCTTAATAGAAGACGTTCAACACATTTACTCCATTACCGTAATAGATTAGCACTTGTCTTTAGCTTTTTGTTTGTACACGTCCATACAGTACAGACTGCCTCGGTGGCGCAGTTGTAATGCGTACGGGTTACGGTTAAACTAATGCCGAGGTCTCGGGTTGATCCCCGGGTCGGGTAAAGTCGTATTGGGTTTTTCTATTCCGAAATGCTCAGTATCAGCCGGAGTCTGGAATTTGTGCCCCCGGTATGGCGATAGGCTCGCCCCCTATCACATCGTGGGACGGAGATACGCTCGGCGAAATGTGGGTGTACTATTTACACCTCTGCCTACCCCTTCGGGGATTACAGGCGTCAGTGCGTATGTATGTATGATGTATGTACGTCCATACAGTATCCTACTAATACATGTGAAATTTTGGATGTTTGTAAGTTTGTGTGTTTATGAATTTGGATGTTTGTTAGTCAATCACGTCTTAATATGTGAACGGTTTTGATTTAAATTTGGCACACAGGTAGACCATGACCTGGATAGGACATAGGCTGACATTTGGCCAACATGTCGGTTTGGTAGTAAGGTATCAACGTATTTACTTGCTTACATAGTTGCAAGGATTGTTTTTATCCTGACAAAGTTGGTAATTACAATGCAGTCCAATTAAAATGTTGACGAGAGACTTTATATCACTCGTTCGCCGCCAGAATTATACTGACTTGAAGTATTTGCATGTACCAGGCATTGAAACCAGTGAAATTACTGGGCATTATGAGGCGGAAGTGAAGGTAGTACGGACTGTAGAGGCTTAAGGCTTCGAAATCAACCCCAAGAGCATGCACCTCTGACTTTTCCAAGTTACGTGCACATTCATTGTTAATTATCGCTTGCTTTAGCGGTGAAGGAAACTTAACAGAGAAGTTCTCCATAAGAATTTGACCAAATGTGAAGTCTGCTTTTATGACTTACAATCGAAAAATAAAAAAGTAGTTTTGTTAAAATATAATGATTATTTTTTATTTTGAAAAGTTTATTTCTCTTCAATCCTGTGTATATAAGTTTGTAGTTATAAGGTCGAGCGTATACAATGCTAATTTCACCGCGTAATTATAACTATGACAAGCTGAACCAATCGCTTGATAGACATATCTACATAATATCTTATAATTAATGGTCAGTCAAGCGTGATCACTATCAAAATTTATGTATGTAAGCGGATAACTTGGCAATATGTTTTTTTTTGCCGACAAACGAACAAGTGGGTCATTTGATGGTAAGTGATCTCCACCGCCCATGTACACCCACAATACCAAAAGATTCATGGGCGCGTTAAAAAAAAGAAGAATGAAAGTTTTTTTGTTGCCGACCTTAAAGGAAAGGGATAATTAAGGAATTGGGAAGGGGAGGGAATTTGGGGTTCCGGATATCTCACTCACCGTACGAAACACATCAGCAAGCTGCTACTTTACGTCAGTTTTCTGTGAGACAGTGATAACAACCCGGACAAGCCGACCCATTCATGCTGTAGACAAAACTGTACAGCGTGGCTCTATCACTCGTAAAACCGTACATTATGACCTGGATTAGGACATAGTCTACTTTTTATCCCGCAAAAGGCCATTCACGTTGAGCAAAAGCTAGTAAAATTCAACATAGGATATTTCAACTACTCTTTAGGATATATTGTTTGATTGATATTAGCACTTTGTACAAGACGCAAAGAAAGTATACTAAAACACCTTCTCTGACTGTCATAAGTCGCTGTGTACGCTTGTCGGTTTCGAGTTCACCCTATTTGGTACATTTTTATAAAGACGTTAATTCATTTAGTGCTTAAGGGTATTTCTAGGACCACAACTTATGTACTATCGCATCATGCATCTTTCACCATACATCTTTCAATCTTGCCAAACCACGAAGCCGATTTTGGTATCTGTATGAAACACCTGTTCAAAATCGATTGTAAGCACAATAACAATCTCGTCATTATGATTCATTGTAATTTATAATTTCGATTGTGACTCAACATTTTTGCCATGTCGCATCTAATAAGTGATCAATAGTATGCCATATAATTATATATCTATCCATATGTATCTTCAGCTCCGTGGCGCAGCGGGCGAGTAGTCGGCTGCGAAGCGAGAGGCCGTGGGTTCGATTCCCACACCGAGACAAATGTTTGTATGAACCACAAATATTGGTCTCAGGTCTGGGTGTTGTGGGACCGCAAGTCCCTCGTAGTTCCTGATACCCACGACACAGGTTTACCTAGTGTGGGGTCAGGACTATGTGTGTGACTGTTGGGTGTATTATTATTATTATTATTATATACATTTATTTTTGTCCGTGTCTGAAAGGTACGATGTTTTTTTTACAATGTAATAGTTCATATTATTCTAGAAGTTTCAATATCTTTGTTCATTTATTTATAATTCAAGTTGTTAAACATAAAATGCAAGTACGACGTAATTTTAAATGCAATTAAACTCTTTGTTGGAAAAGTGACTGATGTCTACCAACAGAGTGGTGTTATTTGTTATATTTCTTATGAGGGGCACCGTCGGTTTCCTTCAGTCATTAATCGAGTGCCTCAGGCAGTACAATCATCAGTGGTACACAGCCCGTCGCGTCGTGAGTTGAAAAACTTCGATCAATAAACATAGTGCCTTTTGAGTGGTACGAGTAGAGCCACGCTGTAGACACTTGTGACAGCGCGAATGGGCCGGCTCGTCCGGGTCGTTACCACTGTCTCACAGAAAACCGGCGTAAAGTAGCAGCTTGCTGCTGCGTTTCGTACGGTTAGTGAGATATTCGGAGGCCCAAACTCCCTCCCCTTCCCAATCCCTTAATTATCCCTTTCCTTTAAGGTCGGCAACGCACCCATAATTCTTTTAGTATTGTGGGCGTACATGGGCGGTGGAGATCACTTACCATTAGGTGACCCACTTGCTCGTTTGCCGGCCTATGCTATAAAAAAAAGGATTAGAACTAAATTACAGATGCGATTTTTTTATTAGCTTGAGTGGCGAAACGAGCAGGTCGCTTGCCTGATGGTTAGCGCCACGTCTACCAATTAACAGAAGCAACACCACACAGAACTTTTAATTACAAAGCACTGTATGGCATTGGACTGCGCTCGTCACCCCGGGATATAAAATGTTAAGTCTCATAATTCCCAGTAATTTCACTGGCTTCAATGTCCTTCAAACTGGAACACAGCAGTGCTTACACACTGCTGCTTGGGGGCAGAAATAGACAAAGCTGTGGTACTAACCCAGACGGCCTCTCGCATACGAGGGACCTACCACCTAGTAAAATTGTTTGATCTTTAAGTCTAGACCATTCTAGACTGAGGTACCTGTTGCAAAAATTATGCAGATTCTTGAATTTGTGGACTAAAGTGTGTATGTAGTATATCTATCTAGTGGGCCACCAACATCTTAGGCCCAAAGCCAACCAGCCACGTGTCAACTGCACGTGGTACACTTTGCTGATTAACGGGCGAGGAAATGGCGAAACATGGCTACCGGTGAGTCATCCCATATAATACTCAATACCGTTAAATCTATGGTACGAGAAGGCGGACCGTGATATTAAGCCGGGATAATCCCAGGCAGTTTGTTTTTTTTTTATAACTACATACATGTATTTCGACAATGACGTTATACTTTTTGAGGTGGAATGGGTCGAGCCTTTAGAGTATAGTAACAGAGTATTAGAGTGAAATAAAAATATGCATCTCGATGAAAAATATCACACAAACGATTACCTAAACTGTAAATCGAACCCAAGACACCTGTTTACACCCATACGATTTCTGGCGTCTGGCACAGGGCACTACACCTAGAAATGATTCATAACACCTACATTAGTAACGTACTGCTGCAATTTATTTAAAATTTGCTTTAAAACATATACCAAAATGGTAGAGCTCCGCTGTAGACAGTTTTGGCTACAGCATGAATGGGCCGGCTCGTCCGGGTCGTTACCACTGTCTCACAGAAAACCGACGTAAAGTAGCAGCTTGCTGTCCTTCCCAATCCCTTAATTATCTCTTTCCTTTAAGGTCGGCAACACGCCCATGACTCTTTTGGTATTGTGGGCGTACATGGGCGGTGGTGATCACTTACCATCAGGTGACCCACTTGCTCGTTTGTCGGCATATGCAATAAAAAATAAATAAAAAAAACATTACTTATATACTGGTGTAGTTTCTCTAAAATTTGCTTTAAATGTTACAACAGTATTAACTGTTGCTAGTGTTTATTAATGTTCTGGTTTGTACGCCATGACCTACAATTCGCAAAATGGTTTACTTACAAAGTTACCATGGCTCTAAGTAAAGCTTGAACTGTGTACTTTATATACAGTTTAAAGATGTTGGTTAATTTAAACACACATTTTAGCTGTATATAGCAGCATTATATAAAACAGTTATAAGTTTTTCTAGAATAATTAACATGCGTAATTTATTTATTTATTTTATTTATTTATCACACTTTATATACATGGAGTATAAAGGCGGACTTAATGCTCAAAACATTCCCTACCAGTCAACCCTATTCGGTAAACTTGCTTGTGCTGAATGTAGGTATACATATAATCTAATGTAATATCCCTAAGTGTAATTCGTTTTATATATTAATCGGCGATTATTCTTCATTCTTTAAGGACACTATATGTATCTTATACACTATATATACTTACTTATACTTATGTATCTATATACTTATAATAGTTTTTTTTGTACGGGCGCCTGTATTCCGGACAAAAGGATAAAGTATGTATAAAAATAAGTTACCTAGGTGGCGCAGTTGTAATGCGTACGCGTTACGATTAAGCTAACGCTGAGGTCTCGGGTTCGATCCCCGGGTCAGGTAAAGTTGTATTGGGTTTTTCTATTACGAAATGCTCAGTATCTGCCCGGAGTATGGAATTGTGCCGGGGTTGGCGATAGGGATGTGATAGGTCATGGGACGGAGATATGTTCGGCGAAATGTGGGTGTAGGTATTGGTTACACCTCTGCCTACCCCTTCGAGAGTGCGTATATATAAAATAGTTGATCGTAATTCTAGTGTCGTAATGGCTAGACAAACTCACTTCAACAAGAGATTCTTTAGATTCTATAAAGTAGTAGTCATCGACAAAATCAAGTTTTACTACAGTGTCGTAAAATACAGCCATTCACAAATCTCAGCTGTTTCGCTATGTCACAAATGCAAATCCACTGAGTCAGCTCATAAGCACGCGATAGTGGGCTGTGGCCGAACATGTTTTTACAAAATAAAATAAATACACGTATCAGTCACACACATAGTCTTGACCCCACAATAAGATACTGAGTCTTGTCTCTTGGATATCAGACTACGAGAGATTTTCGGCCTCACAATACCTAGACCCGAAACAAATATTTGTGTGATCCGCAAATGTCTCGGTGTGGGGATCTTATTCGCGGCTTCTCGTTTCACTGTCGGATAGTAGCTCGTTTCGTCACAGAGACTGTCTTGAAAATGTTTATTTCAATGCAGATAAGATTTATTTATCTTATAGCTTGTAATTATTTTTATGTAGGTACTTGGTTACTTACTTATATATCATTCTTTTTAGGGCCGTTCGCGTCAAAGAAGGTTAGCGTGTTAGCCAGTTAATCATTTGCAATTTGAAATGCAAACATGTTGTTACAAGTAGCACATAGCATGCGTTTTAATATCAAAATAATGCCAAGTAGACATTTAGTGCCGTACACACGATCAATTTTGATGTTTACACTGTACTTTTTGTACTTAGTGCTATTATCTCAATGAGATCTTTTAAAAAGAACCTGAAACTGACTTTAAAAAGGAGGATGATATTCATATTCTGTTTTTATGTATGTTAACGCGTAACTCCGACAAATATGCGGTACATTTGGATAATCATCTTTTTGTTTGAAAAAGACTTTCCGTAATTTGCTGAATTACGGTATGAGGGAAAATTGCAAACTCCTCAAAGGATGGGCCGTGATTAGGATTTGAAAGTTGGTTCATTATTGGTTTTCAAAATGATAGTGGCAGCATGAGTTTGAGAAGTATAGATTATCATATCTATTATTATAAATGCGAAAATGAGTTTTTTTGTTTGTTACGCTTTCACGCCTAAATCACTGAACCGATTTCAATGAATTTGGTACAGATATAGATGTGACTGGAGATTTTATCCTGGTTATAGGCTACTTTTAGCTATAACCTTGTATAGTATCGTATAACTTTGCAAATATGCATTTAGTCAGCAACTTTATTGGCATTTATATATTTTGTTTGACAAATTACATATGCAGCCGGCGATTAAAGTAATTTCTACGAAATTCAATATCTATAATGATATACAACAAAAAACAATGCATGTACAAACCGGACTTTGCCTAACAAAATAAAAAAATAACCTTATCCTCGTATCATACAAAAAGTACAAGCAGACCTTTAGTTTTATGGGGACGTTAGCTTTGGCGCTATGCGTGCCAGCTGTACTGCCAGCAAACTGTTTTGAATACGGTTTTAAATTCTGTTACGATGATGGGTGATTTGCATTTTTGAAGACTGGGTTGCTACGGTACGACATATTAAAACAGATTCATGTCTGAATAGCATTAGCAGAGTTGCATGCGGGGAGTACGCCCTGGATCTTATGGGGCCACCAAATCTTATACAATGTCAAGCCTATGTGAAAAAAATGCTCACCGGGGGTCCCAAGTAGATTTGCCGCCCCGGGGCCCCCATAAGACTTGAGACTTGGAGCTTAGTCCGCCACTGCTGAATAGTTTTCTTCGATGCGGAATAAAGATAGCTTTGCATTCCTAGAGACTCACCGAGGTTCATTGCTCGGTGTCGAAATATGCGCGCCATTGTCAATCCTCGTTTACAGGAGTTGCAATGGAAAGTGTGTGGGTGGGTTAAGTGTCGTATATATGAATTTCCGTGCAAATGTTCTCGGTATATAAGCTGAATTATATATGTAGAAAGAATGTTGGATGCACCTCTAATATAAATTTAGGAGAATAAGACTGAGATATCGTGCAAGATTGCGCGTGCGTTTTACTATAATACGTTTGTTTTTTTGTCACCTATTTAAATTGGATTCGATTCAAATACAAAAGTATTAATAATTATACGTTAAAAACTTTAAAACCCGCATAGTTTTATGTTATCCGTTGTGAAGTCTGCCATTTTCCTATGGACACCGTCATCAGATCTTAATCAATATGCCCCCTTATGAAATACAAAAGAAGCATCAAAATCGGTTCACATTTGATGGAGTTATACGTGAATATATGGAGCGAGCAATGTTTGGAATTTCTCTGGTGGATAGAATTCGGAAAGAAGTCATTCGCCAGAGAACCAAAGTCATTGATATTGCTCGTAAAATTAGCACGCTGAAGTGGAAGTGGGCCGGTCATGTCTGCAGACGGACAGATGGTCGGTGGAGCAGACATGTGCTGGAGTGGAGACCACGGTTAGCAAAACGTAGGGTAGGGCGCCCTGCTGCACGGTGGACCGACGACTTGAAAAAGATGGCGGGTAGCGGGTGGATGCGGGCTGCTCAAGACCGGTATGGTTGGCCCTCACTTGGGGAGGCTTACGTCCAACAGTGGACGGCAACAGGCTGAGATATATATACATAATATACATAAAACATGCAGTAAAATTTAAACCTTCTTGTTGAAGTCAGTTAATAAAGGGAAGATAAACTAACGCATTCACATTATTCCAATAGCAGTTGTTTAAACAGACACCACTCCTCGTCCCGACTGAAAACCCTTTATGTTAAGTACATCTAATTCATTCACGTCACGTGCCTGCCGAGGCACGAACAATGAACCTGCCTTCTCAAAGCCTCGCCTCACGTCGCACACCATATTATCACGCGTGGACGGAAGTGTCCCTAACTGTAACGCGCGCGTTTACGTGAACTGGACTCTATATGCGATGTAAGTGGGTTGGCTATGGAGGTTAGTCGTTGTGCGAGGCTTATCGGTGCTTCCGACGAAACGTGTCGCCTCCAAAATATTAAACTTTCTATTATGACTGTAACTGTTAATTGTTTTGTTACGGGATGTGGGAACATTATTAATTGTATCTACATTTCTGAGCGCTGATATTTTAGCGCCACCGTAGGAAATTTATAAAATGGCTGCTGACACGATGTTGCGATAGATTCGTACCTAACTAAAAGTAGCCGTGAATGGGCCGAAAATGTTAAAATGTAGTGCGTAACCAATTTGGTTTAATTAAAGAACCGGCCAAGTGTGTGTTGGACCACGCACAGTAAAGGGTTCCGTAGTGTAACCGAAAATATCCAATATTTCAAAAACTATACAACCTAGCTTATTGAAACCAATTTTCGTTGGAAGTACCTTTTAAGTTATATTATCTTGATTTTTGCAGAATTTTCCACCACGTGGTTTAACAGTTAGAGGGGGAGGGAAGTTACATTCTTCACGACTTTAAATACGTATATCTCACAAAATAATGAATGGCCTATACATATACAAAACTTAATTAGGAGCCTCTATTGTATTTGGCAGGACCTACCCAATGAATGAATATGAATCCTATTACACATGACTATGTGCAATGGAAAAAATAAATTGATCCCTTAGTTACATGTATGGAGAGCCACCCCAGAAAGAAAAAACAACCAAATTCCATCCATATAGGGCTAATAGTCTCCGAGTAAAAGGACATGACGAAATTAGGTATAGGGGTTCCGTTTTTTGCCATTTGGCTACAGAACTTTAAAAAGGCTTTGACTATTCAACTAACTTTGGCTTATCAGTTATCACTATGCACTTAAACCATATTTAATATCGCCTTCTAATAACAGTAAATATCGCCCTGTCACAAGAACTTTATCGATTACGTTTAAATAAGATAGGTTACAAAAGATAATTTTAAGTTGTAGAGCCACTCTGTAGACACTTTTGACTACAGCATTGATGGGCCGGCTCGACCGGGTTGTTACCACCGTTTCACAGAAAACCGACTTAAAGTAGCAGCTTCCTGCTGCATTTCGTATGGTATGCTATGTGGGCCCCAAATCCTTCCCCGTCCCCCTCCTTCCCAATCTCTTAATTATCCCTTTCCTTTAAGGTCGGCAACGCGTCCATGATTCTTCAGGTATTGTGGATATTCATGGGCGGTGGAGATCACTTACCATCATGTTTTACGCCTGCTCATAAACAGAAGTAACGCAACACAGAACTTTAAATAACAAAGCACTGCATGACACTGGACTGCGCTCGTCACCCCGAGACATAAGGTGTTAAGTCTCATAATGCCCAGTAATTACACTGGCTTCAGTGTCCTTCACACCGGAACACAACAGTGCTTACACACTGTTGCTTGGCGGCAGAAATAGATAAAGCGGTGGTACCAACCCAGCCGGTCTCTCGCAAACGAGGGACCTACCGCCTTGTAAAACCAACCAACTCCAACTCATGCTCGTTTGCTATAAAAAAGTTATTTTGAAGTGCAAGGTTTTAAGCAATGTAATTCCTGCGGATAAGTGAAAAGGAATAAAAAGTAACAAAATATCCCGAGAGTGCAACAGGCGCATGTACATGTTAAGTTAAAAGTTATCTGCATACCAGTCGCGGACATATTTTTTTTAACAAAGATAACGCGTTTCACAGGAATTTTATTTCGCCATATCGCAATCTTAAATTTTCTGGAGTTGTGTATAAGATTTGCCGCACGATATTGTAGGCGTCTTATTACTTACTAGCTTTTGCCCGCGGCTCTGCCCGTGTGAATAGACTTTTCCATAAAAAACGGAGCATATAATCGTCTCCAGGGTCCCATCTATCTCTACATCAAAATTCATCAAAATCGGTTCAGTGATTTAGGCGTGAAAGCGTAACAAACAAATAGGATAATAAAAAGTATCCTATGTTACTTCTTATACTTCCAAGAATATGTGTACAAAGTTTCATGATGATCGGCTAAGTAGTTTTTGCGTGAAAGCGTAACAAACAAACTTACATTCACATTTACTCGTATAATATTAGTATGATATTCGGTCCAAGCTAGCGGCACGATATTATTCTATGGTAGATTCTCTAAACGTCAGTGATATTTTTATGGCATAATAGCTCTTAATAATACATTTAAGTCTCAAATTTGGAGGGCCGGTTGCTTAGATTAATAGCCGGTTGAGTGTCAATAAGGTTGAATTCTGCTTGTCAAAGTCGAGCAGTCAGTTTACCAGTAAACTGAAATGAAGTGGCGAACGTGTTACAAAAAGGTGTGGTCATATTTAAGGGTCTTACATAAGCCTCACAGGGAGTGTTTATGTACCGGTTCTTGTCAAAATCTAGACATCCTAAAATATCACATATATTTTAATTACTTGTTTATGAATACAAGATCGATCACATCACTATAAATTATTTGTATTACCTCTACACATCGAAATAAGATAACTAGAACGATAACTCTCATATGAATCTGCCAAAATACGGCTCCACTTACTCACACATGCAAAGGTAAAATCACACGGGCACACTACACTACACGCAACAAAAATTAATGAACGTTCAAAATCAACTTTATTTCATGTCTAAATATTAAATTTCTAAATCGAGATACGACGTTCTACACTGCGCAAAAAATAGACTTATTGAGTGTCAACTAGAGATCATGAATATTTTTTTATTAATTGATGAATGAACGTGCTGCACAGACTTTTATAGCCCCGCCCCTTTGCACAGAGTTTTGATGGGGTAATTTTTTGCTTGAGTTACGTTTCTTGTCATCTCGATGCTTCTACAATCTACACAATGTCTAAGCATACCTGACAGCCTATTAATAACCTCTTTAGATCGCTAGAACGTTATACTCACTTTACTCTTATAACGAATGGGATAATTAAGACATTTGGAAGGGGAGGGGGATTTGGGCCTCCGGATATCTCACTCAACGTACGAAACGCAACATTCAGCAAGCTGCTACTTCACGTTCGTTTTCTTTAAGACAGTTGTAACAACCCGATCGTGCCAGTCCATTAATGCTGTTGAGGAAACTATCTACAGCATGGCTCTACGAGTTGTACCCTGCATTCATTGCTCTACCTATCC
Source organism: Mimas tiliae (assembly GCA_905332985.1). Lineage (NCBI taxonomy): Eukaryota > Metazoa > Arthropoda > Insecta > Lepidoptera > Sphingidae > Mimas > Mimas tiliae. Next base: position 4,013,016 of record HG995262.1, on the reverse strand, counting down.
CTTCGTCAATACAATGACCCTATAACCCTCTCTAATCCAAACCTGTTTTTTTTAAAGCTTAGGCCGGCAAACGAGCAAGTAGCTCACCTGATGGTAAGCGCCACGCCACGCCTGCCCCTTAATAGAAGCAATACCACACAGAACTTTGAATTACAAAGCACTGCATGGCATTGGACTGCGCTTGTCACCTCAAGATATAAGATTTTAACTCTTATAATGCCCAGTAATTTCACTGGCTTCAATGTCCTTCAAACTGGAACACAGCAGTTCTTACACACTGCTGATTGGTGGCAGAAATAGACAAAGCGGTGGTACCAACCCAGACGGCCTCTCGCATACGAGGGACCTTCCACCTTGTTATACACTGCATTCATTGCTCTACCTATCCCTTCGACAATGACCCTATGAACCCTCTCTATTCCAAACATGTGAACTAGTACGCAGGACATATAATGAACGTAACAATCTAATCACATAAACAATAGAAATGTCGTCACGCTCGAGCGCACCGCTCAAGATGCAGTGCTGTATTCGCACGGCACGGTGCGTAACTACCACATAATCACTTATTTAACATCTTACGTTATATCCTTCCGCATTTAAATCGATTCGAATCATGCTTTTTGTTTATGCAGTAGTTTGTGAATACATACGTACGCACTAACGCCTCTAATCTAGGCAGAGGTGTAATTAGTAAACCCACATTTCGCTGAGCGTATCTGCGTCCCACGATTGATAGGGAGCGATCCTATCGCCATACCGGGCACAATTCCAGACTCCGAGCTGATACTGAGCATTTCGTAATAGAAAAACCCAATATCACTTCTACCCGACCCGGGGATAGAACCCGAGACCTTAGAGCGTCAGCCTCAGTGGGAACGTGTACCCATTACAACTGCGCCACAGTTTGTGATTAAACTGGATAAATAAATAAATGCACCCATCAGTCACACACATAGTCCTGACCCCACACTAGGTTAACCTGTATCAGGAACTACGAGGAACTTACAGTCCCACAACACCCAGACCCGAAACAAATATTTGTGAATCACACAAAAAATTGTCTCGGTGCGGGAAACGACCCCGCGGCCTCTCGCTTCACAGCCACACTCGCTCACTGCACCACAGACGCTGTTATTATGGCGGTTATACTAACAAATAATAAAAACTACAAAGAGAAACATTTTAGCTGATAACGAACTCTGAATGCGCGAGTCCGACTCGCACTTAACCGTTTTTTATATGATAGGCATTATTTAGCTTTCCCCCTCACTACGGGTTTCTAATTTTCTACAGTTTAACCTTTTAAGTTGACCTCACGGATATTACGTCTGTTGCAGTTATGGTAAAAGCAGTAACTATGTTTTTTTTGGTAAACTGACAACGCTGGCTCTTCTATGATTTCTTATAAACCAAACCAAATTGTTCTTGTGATACAGTGTACATGTATAATGTCTATGTAAATTATGTGATCTGTTTTTATAGCATAGTCTGGCAAACGAGCAAGTGTGTCACCTGATGGTAAGTGATCTCCACCGCCTATGTACGCACACAATACCAGAAAAATCATAGACCCGTTGCTGGCCGTAGGTACGCAGCAGCAAGCCGCTACTATACGTTGGTTTTCTGAGGGTCAATTTATACCTCCTTGTAATGATTTTTTGATACGAAATAAATATTTGTATTTGTAATAACAACGGTCAAGCCAGCCCATTCATGCTGTAGAAATACTGTCTACAGCGTGGCTCTACCACTTAAAACTAGAGCTACATCGACGCCAACACTGGCAACAATCACTAGTCTTAGTATAATTGCCAGAAACTCAATAATTTATAATAAAATAACAAATTTGTTTACACTCTCCGCAAAAGCTAATTACATTCTTCAATAGTATTCGGAACAAACCAATAAACAAATCAATTCAAGCAAATAATTTATATTGCACGATTACAACCGCACAAGAAATGGAAAGTGCTAAATGATTCGCTTCCTGACACGAGTTTCCAGCACGTTTGGGTGCGGGTTCAAAGCCCTCAGATAAGGACTTTTACTGAGGAAAGCGAAACAGAAACGGTTATGTCGTAGTTATACGGGTCTATTATCGAAATATTATTCGCTATTAATCCTGTGTACAATTTTATAAATTATTTTATTTATTTTAAGTACTAAGTAATAAAATACGTATCGTTATTATTTTATTTTTGTTCCAAGTAGAAAATATTACGATAAAAAACTTTTTAACAAAAAACAAAACAGACTAAAAATTTATAAGCTAAAAATAAAACTAAATAATTTTGAGTCGATAATACTTCAATGATTGAATGATAAAAGTTGTTTATTTTTAGTTTCTTTTTTCACTTTTGCTAAATGTTTTATTAGTTTTAGCAGAAGAATCATCAAGACCGGTGCATAAATGTCGAAGTTTTAGTTTTTCATCCCGGATTTAGACCCCTTAGGCGTAGAATTATTTCATCGAAAATGGGACCACCACCTCAGTAAACCCTATCTAATACAAAAAGAATCAACCAAATCAAAAAATCAACAATTTGTTGTCATTTGTCGGAGTAATGCGTAACATATTAAATACAACGTGTTACAGAAAGGTGTGGTCATATTTTAGGGTCATTACATACACCTTACAATTCGTACTTATGTACCGCATCTTTTCAAAACCAAGACATCCAAAAATTTCACGTTAATTTCAATCACTCGTTTATTATGATCGATAAGATTGACGACATCACTATTAATTATTATGAACGACACTCACTTTTTAATAAACTTGAATAAGATGTACGTAATTCTACGGAAATACGTACTTAACTTGTAATTTATACACAAATTAACACCTGAAAGAGATTCTGTGCTGAAGACGGTATAGGTGCCATTCTCTAGAAGCATTTTAAGGACTTCATTCTCGGGTCTTCCATCTATGAATTTGGCATAATACAGTCGACGATCCTCTTAAAAGCTGTTATCAGTTACACCAACACAAAGTACCAATAAATAGGTAATACTTGTTTTTAGTCAAATACAACATATTTTTTGAACTCGTAATCATACTTCATAAAATCAGAAATTGCCGAACTGACTGCGTCAAATAAATATTGACATTTGACAACTGTTTAAGGTTTTTTTAATAATAAAATAATTAAATGAAAGGAGGTCTATAGTATCATTGTTTATCATTTAGTGTTGTCCAAAGTTGAAAGTCGATATCGACTATGTTACTCATTCGACAAAAAAGAAAATTCTATAATTAATGTCCTAGCAAAGCAATCGGATTTGGTACTATAGGAGATAAAATACTTATACCCTACACTATACATTGCTTAAATTTGCCCGCCCCTATCTACACGTTGTATACAGACGAATTGAGAACCTTTATTATTTAAACCATACACTTTTTTAACCGACTTCATAAAGTAAAAGGAAGTTCTCAATTTCGTGAGTTTTTTCTCTTTTTAGTTGTTGATTCAAGTCAGTTGATCTATTAAATCGAACTATGTGAACCCGGCATAAGAGAGGTTTTCTTTAACTATACAACTTTTTGCTAAAGCTATTCCTGAGAACAATAACTTATAGCTTCTGCACATTGTATACAAATAAATGAACACAATAAAAAATTAATTAATGCACTTAACTAATTAGATGCTGGCAACATGGCCGTATTCATGGTCAATCGCACATTGTGCGACAGAACGAAACCACGCACCGTTGCTTTGTTCTATTCAACCGAATAATAATCTATCAAGTGTTGGACTTAATTCACGTTAAACAAGAGCTCACGCCTGTATCTTTAGAGGGGTAGGCAATGATACAAGTAGTCGACGGTTTGGCGAGCTTATTTCCATTCCATGATGAATACGGGGCGAGCCTGTGGCCATGCCGAACACAAATTCCAATACTGGGCAATTCATGTGTGATTTTTTGAACCAAAAACTCAAACAAAATTTGTAATTGTTGTAAAAGATGATTCAGTCATGTATAAATGGGATTCATACACTATTACAATCTTTATTCCATGCTTTCGTGTTGTCATACTTTCTGTATCTACCTATCTATCTACGCTCAAGCTCATTAGCAACTTTTGTTTCTGTGTTCAATGTCTGCATGATGGATTTCAAAGAATGACAATATTACTTTGAACAACAGATAGATAGATACCGTGAAGGCATGCAATGTATTATTTTATTACAATAGTATTATTTTTAATTTTAGGTTATGCTGATGAATTATTGCGCACTACATTATGTATGTTGCATGTCTTATGATGACAATTAACATCTCATTCTTTCTAATTTGATTATTTAGCCATTATTACCAATAAATTTACCAAGTAAAGCAAATATCAAAAACTTTTCAAGTGATTGTTGTGTAACCTTAATCCATACAGACGTCAATTACCACATAACCCACAATTTTCGCAACACCGACAACCAGATGTGGGAGGTTACGTCTAGGCAGTAGGTAGTTAGTTACCTTACATCTTAATGTCCTTGGTTTGTGTCTGTAGATGACCTTAACCTACTCGGAGTAAATTGTAATGCATTTAGATATAAATAATAGACAACTGACTAAGTGACAGCCTCTGGCGTAGGGGGCGAGGAGCCGGCTGCAAGAGGCCGTGAGTTCGCTTTCCGCACCGAGACAAATGTTTGTTTGATCCACAAATATTTGTCTCGGGTCTGGGTGTTGTGGGACCGCAAGTCCCTCGTAGTTCCTGATACCCACGATACAGGTTAACTTACTGTGGGGTCAGGACTATGTGAGTGGCTGTTGGCTGTATTAAAGTAGCGGCTTGTTGTTGTGCTTCATATGGTGAATGAGAAAGCCGGAGGACCAAACCCCCTACCCTTTCAAATCCCTTAATTATACCTTTCCTTTAAGGTCGAAACGCGACCACGGATCTTCTGGTATTGTGAGCGTTCATGGGCGCTTGAGATAACCTTCCATCAAGTGACCCACTTGCTCGTTTGCCGGCCCATGCTATACAAATATGATTGAAGGAATTATATTTAATAGGAATGGATAATACCGGATGTATACTTACTTATTTAGGTTGTACGTGTTACGCTATGATTAGCTTCCACTTTAGCGACCATAATAAAGTCGACCGCCATTGACCCACATTATTTTACCATCGAAATGCAATTAATAACTCATTTTCTATTATTTAGAGCGCAATACCCGCGGCGAGGTCGCACGGTTGATACATAAGTAGTTAAATAATACGTTGAATTCCCACCATGGAATTCTCATGGTGTTAATGTTGTACAAATGATTTGATAATATATACTTTAGTGTTTGCTCTCGGCTCCGCTTGCGTGAACAGCCTTTCTCGGTAAAAGTAATATGTAACTATCTTCAGGGACCAATCTATCTCTGTAACAAAATACAACAAAATCGGTTGAGCGATTTAGACGTGATAGCGTAATAAAGAAACAAACAAACTCACTTTTTGCATTTATAATATTGGGTAGTTAAAATTTAAGGCCCGTATTATAGAACAACACTCAAGTGAGCTCTTTGCTAAGTGTCGATTTCTGTACACGTGATTGGTCCGTTTTGTTTGGCGCCAAAAACGTTTCGAATTTATCATATTAGGTAAAGTAAAAGATGAAGTAAGGATGGTTTAGAAATATTATTTTATCCGTCTTGGTACCTACAAACAGAAAAGATTATCCAATCAAACGCAATTTAAATACTTATAGATCAATCAAATGTAGCTAATAGTAAAAAAAAACTTGTTCTAAAATTTTTATACTTGACAGACAGGTTACGGCAATTAAAAGAAATCCGAGAATAGAACGCCGATTATGTATAAATTATTTAAAATACGCAAAATCTTCTTCCCAGGTCATTACCAAGGTTCCGCAAACAGTAAATCACATTCTCAAAGAATTGAGAAGATGTAGATTTGCAAAGATGTATGTCAATAAACATTTTTTTTAATGTTTCAATGATTTGCATCAACAAAAGTTTGTTGGAAGTAATGATGACATTGAGTTGAGAGAAGAAATATATCTCCAAGATGTCAACGAGTCATGAGTTAAGCGAGGTTGAGTCGCCGAAGTTGAGGATGAAGCCTGCTGTGAATAGAATATTCTGCTGCAGTGTGACTGCGGCTTCGGGGTTTATAGCAGCGTATGCTTTGGTAAGTAAATCATTTTATTTTATTTAGTCATTATCATCAACGTTATCAGAAAATGGTACTATGGAGCCTACAACTACCGAGAACTGATCTTTTATTTCACGGACATATCTTTCAGTTATGGCAGTTCCCTATATTATATTTAAAGATAGATTTGCTTACTATATCACTTACTTATCAATAGTATTTATTGACAGATCTTCCGTACAAAATGTGTCAAAATTTTACTGCCAGTAAGCAAAACTATCGATCGACAGAATATTGGGAACGGACATTAGAAAGTTAGACCTATATTCTATCTTGTTTTGATATCTGCTGTATTCTTTGTTCGTACTTATTAGCGATAGTTGTCAAACATGTCATGTGACAAGGACATAGTAGATATAATATATCTAATTTCTACTACTGCAGGGCACGGGCTTCCTCTTATAATATGGGAAAATGACATAGACCACGACTTTCGCTTAATGGGGGTTGGTAGACTTTCAAATACCTTTGAAATTTTTATGAAGAACTCTCGGACACGTAGGTTTCCCCACAAAGTTTTCCGAAAAAAAATAGTGACCAGCGCATCAGTGATTCGTCTGCTGGCATTAGATACATTATTTAACATTTATTGTTATACAGAGAAACCTTTGCAAGATTTTTTACCTACTGTAAATACATACATTATTGTATGTGTGATAATCTCTAATTTGTATGACTATAGTTCTATGACTATAGTTTAATGTACCGCTGACTACCGCATTATTAATTCAGTCTGTTAATTATGTATTCTCTGAGCGTAGGCATGTCAGTCGGAAGTACGCATGACCGACTTAAAAAGATCCATCGCGTTGGCAATTCTCAAGCAAATCTGTTACAATATCCGTAACACTTGGGTCCAGGTAAACTGGTTGTGAAGGCCGTGGTTATCTCACAAGATGACGAAATCGGGTGCAGTAAAAGTGAGAGTAAACTTGGTGACTTATATACGTAGTTGTGAACTACCGATGTGTTTAGCGGCCCTGGTAATGTGCTAATATGTTCAACAAATACGTTTAGTTCACACGTTGTTTGCAAGTTGCAACATTATCGAATCACACAAAGCTTAGTTTTTATACATATGCGTCTTTAGCGTCATTTTATTACAATGTACTGGCACAGTTACGTGTTAATTCGTAGATTATGTTATATTTACATACTTAATGTTTTTTAGTTGCATAGAGTATATTTTGTCAAGTATCACTTAAATTGCAGAACTTGAACAATGGAGACATTTTAAATACTTTTACTTTAATTTAGCCTTTACATTATATCGATTTGTTGACCATCTTAGGTCTTATATTTTCGTAGCTAAATTAGGTACTTTCGCCATCACTTTCGCTGCCTTTTTGGTTATGAGCTCCTTAACTCATTCTTTCATTAAATCTAGGACAGAATAAGTACTTACTGCCGCACTAAGACGTAGTTTGACTATAATTGTCTATTGGTCAATTCTTAGAATTTAGTTAGTTATTCCTGAGAGATGCCAAGTAAGAATAATTATGTACTTAGTAACGGAAAATAAAGCATTAGGTAACTGGCGCTGAGTGGAAAAACTATAGAACTCTAAGAACTGACTTAATGGCAATCAAAGTTAATTAACGTCTCCGGGTGCAGCAGTAAGTATTATGTGCTATGTTAAAGAAGTCGGTTAATGTAGAACCTAAACTCACAAGTAAAAAGGCGGTGAAAGGAATTCAACTCCCTAAAAGTAAACCCTGAAGGATCTATCTAAAAGTTTTTTAGTAATATAGTATGCAGTAAAATATACAGAATTAATAGTCTCTTGTAATATTCCAGGTGGCGTACGCGATAGCTCTGATATACGAAATAGTGTGGGTGGTGGAGTCTCAGAGTGGGCTGCCGATACCTTCCATACTGCTAATGGTTTGCTATTTTATAGTCATAGCAGCTACCGTCACGCTCGTACATGGTCTTATATCTGTAAGTATATGTCATTTACTTTCAGGTTTTTCTAATCTTCTTCACGGAATTAAGAATCGTTTGAACCGGAATCTCTAGTTTCTTTTTGAATTAGAGCAAAGATTGATTGCCATTCATCACGCCCATAGTAAATTTTTTTATTGGATCATTTAATGTAGGTGTAGATCTTGTGTTTTGGATTCAGATCATTTACACTGGTGTTAGAGTGGAGTGTAAGTGTGCCACCAATATATCAGGTCCAAAGCCAACCTCATCTGTACGTGGTACACTTTTTGATTAACTGAGGCAATGGCGAAAATTGGTTCCCGTTGAGGGTTGTGGGAGTTAGACGGCGGCGGCTCGCTCCGCATAATAGCAAATCCACCGTCAAATCATGAAGGGAAGGCGGGCCCTGATATTGCGCCGGGATAACGCCAGACAGAAAGAAAGAAACTCTACTGACTTAGTCTACTTACCTACTCTGAACTTGTTATTATTATATTTTTGGAATATCGACATATTATATCCACCACAATGTACTTAAAACAGATGAACTTGTAAATATTTTTAGAGATATGGAAGATTTATTATAAAGACCCTATTAGATGGAGAGGGTTTATTACATAACGTATACGAGAAAATAAGAGAAATCCCTTGTTTACGAGGTCGCGTTATACAGTTTGAATAAAGAATCGAATGACGCGCCCTCGTCAAGACTATTTCTATAATCTATTCTAGGTGGGCCTTTGATCAGATGTACGTTTATTTCTATTTTTCATAATTATGTTATTATTGCTGATTTTAACCGAATATTTTTTGTAATTTCAGAAAAATAACAAGTATCTGCTAGCTTGGTTGATCGCAGTGATCCTAGTCCTGATTCCAGAATGCGCGCTAGTCTTCTACATGTCGATAAGCCATTGGGTGAGTGATACTATGTTCCTAGAGGCAGATAAAGGGAATCCAATCTTTTTCCATCAACACCTATACTAATTTGTACTGCCTCTGACATTTTTCGGGGAAAGAAACGGTTAGGTATAGTGTGTAGCATTTTCAAGAGATCTCATTTATAATATGAGTTTATTCAGAACTAGCTTTTGTTCGCGCCTTCGTACGCGTGAATGGCCTTTTCCGTATGTAGTCTATGTTAGAAGATATTCATCTATGTGCCAAATTTCATCCAAAGCCTTTCATCCGTTAATTGAGTAACAAACATCTAGGTATATTCATAAACTCACAAACATCCAAACTTTCATATTTATAATAGTAGTAGGACTTCTTTTAAGCTCATAAAGCCATCATGTGAAATAAATTTTGTAGATAAGTTTGTACTGGTGAAGTAGCTAGATTGACCAGATAAATTATGGATGCGATGTCAACCTAAAAGGAATGGGGGTTGGATTGGATTAGGCCTTCGGCAATCTCAATCATCGTACGGAATAGGTCAGCTAGCTGCTACTCTACGTCGGTTTTCTTTGGGACAATGGTCGTATCCGGTCGCGCAAACTTATTTATAACAAAGGAGTCTAACTGTAGTACTGACTAATCTACCACTTTGAGCATACATTACGTTATCCTACTATTCCATTTTACTACTATTATAAATGTGAAAGTTTGGATGTTTGTGAGTTTGTATGTTTGTTAGTCAATCACGCCTTAACAGCTCAACGGTTTTGGGTGAAATTTGGCACACAGTTAGACCATGACCTGTATTAGGAGGATTACGGACGGACTACGTTTTTTTTATCCCGGATAAGGCCAAAAAAGGAGCCGCGAGGAAAAGTTAGTAAATTCATAAAATACAACGAAGTACAAATATAGGTCGATCATATTATAATCATGTCAATTAGCAATTTGGGCAACCTATCGTGTGTAGACAGTTCGTTGACCCCAAAAAATTAATGTCACATGCAAATTAACAAGATATTAACCTAATTTCCCGCAGACAATTGTGTCTGCTAATTTGAAGATCTTAATTTTTTATTTGCTTAAATGACGAGACGAGCAGGTCGCTCGCCTGATGTTAAGCGTCGCGCCTGCCCATAAACAGAAGCAACGTCACACAGAACTCTGGATTACAAGCACTGCATGGCATTGGGCTGCGCTCGCTGGTTGACATCAGGCAGGCGGACGGTCGTTAAAACTACTAGGTCTATCAAAGACTTTATTGTATACTACTAGACAAGCTGCGCGGTACATAGAAATTGTACCACTAAGTTGCGGTCAATTGACCGTAACTCAATATTACCATCTCACTTACTCGCAACTAGAACCCCTATCGCGCTCCCTATTTGTGAGCTGTCACACTCCCGCGTTATGTGACGCAATTTCACTTCTAAACAACCCGTCTAGTAGTATACATTAAAGTCTTTGGGTACTCTTACTTCTGTCGGACCATAAAGCTGTGGAATAGCTTGCCGGCGCACGTGTTTCCTTCCTATAACATGGGATCATTTAAACGGAGTATGAAGAAGCAACTAAGCAGGCCGGCATAATTCTGCCGATCTGCGATAGATTTAGTGTCTATCGTTGGTCGACAGTATTCATGGATTGCGCTATACTTACCATCAGGTGTAGCGTAGTCACTTTGCCGAGCCAGGATAAAAAAAAAACTATAAACAAACACCACTCAATGGCAATTTCTCGAAGTCAACGAACATGAAATATGAATCCATACGGACTTAGAGAATAAGGCCTCAGGTTTGAAAGGATTTTTTATTAATATGTCGTGTAATTTCCATAGGGTCTACAAGGGGTGTACGGCGGAGCTGAGCTGGCGTGCTACGTGGCGCGTCTGCCTGCGATCGTTTGTGGAGTTGTCCTAGTACAGTCAGCATACGCACTCAGGGAAGCTAGGTAACAAAACTATCTAAGTATAAAAGGCGAAGCCCTGACTGACTCATCATCACTTAGTCCAATTAGCGACAGCCTCCGTGGCGCAGCGGGACAAATGTTTGTGTGATCCACAAATATTTGTTTCGGGGCTGAGTGTTGTGGGACTGCAAGTCCTTCGTAGTTCCTGATACCCACAATACAGGTTAACCTATATTGTATTTATTTATTTATTTATAACTCATCATCACTCAGCAAAATTTTAGGAGAGTGTTGATTTTATATTGTAGATGTAGGGTTCCGTGTCTGTCGTGTTTGTACCTGGGCTCCATCCATGTGTAGGGGACACACCGTCCTATCGCTCACCATACGTGTGAATACTGATACCACTCAGTTACGGGTACCTCGCCAGTCGGGAGAGAACTGTGCTCCTGGTAATGGAGAGCGTATTTATAAGGTGCCATTTGACGTAGATGTCATCCTTATTCTTATCTATCAAGTCTACCATACTTGATAGTAGCGGTACCCTCAATAGCCATACACTACAGTAGGCATAGTTTAACAAAGGATTAGGTACTCTAAATTATATTCCTAAGGGGAGATGGGAAATAATTGATGAAATAATACGACTCGCTTTTGAGGATATTGACTATATTAATTAGTAGTACATGAAAACGACACACTCTGCTTAGACGACGATGCTAAGTGACAGAGTGGTAAGACGCGTACATTGGCAACGCGCAGACTTGTGCACAATTGCTTGTGCAATCCTACAAGGCGCTTTGTCTTTAATTCAACATAAGACTTATTTTTGCGTCCTATATTCCAACAATAATGTTAAATTTGGTTAAGTTTCCTTCACGTGGTCAAAGCCACAAACAAAAGCTGGTTTAGTAATATATACATCTTGGGTAATTTCCGCGACTATATTGCATACTACTGGTAATAAAACTGACAAGTGTAGCACAACCGCTAGTCACCTTTTGTTCTATTACTAGTGCCTAAAATTCGAAGTCCTTTGACTCTAATAATTGTATTTGTATGATCGGTTGTTAGCATTTTACACTAGCATCTAAATCTTCTTTTTTGAGGTACTTACCTTTTTTACACGTGGAAATTCGTTTACCTACATATCTCCCCGAGCATGTCGCTCGTCTGATTGTCAGCGTCACGCCTGCCTATAAACAACACCAATACCAATCAAAACTTCGAATTACGTGCTGCATGGTACCATAGTCGCAGTCCAGTGTCTGTGGTCATCATTCCGAGACATAAGGTGTTAAGTCTGATAATGCCCAGTAATTTCACTGGCAATATCCTTTAATCCGGAACACAACAGTGCTTACACACTGCTGGTTGGCGGCAGAAATAAATCTGTTGTCTGTGTAGCTGTTATTTTATTAAAGTTACTTTAATCGACGTAATCTTAGCTATGTGGGAAGAATATCTGTTCAAGTATTTGTAAATTACTGTTTTTTTGTAATTGACGTCGGAGTTTAGGTTATTTTTCCTTTATTTCCAGAAAGTCCGGTTACAGTGGTCCAGGCGCGGTGAGCGGGAGCGAGTTTGACGCGAGTCACTACGTGCCAGACGCACCCAGCGCTTTCACCAACGACGGCTTCTTATCTGATAACGGTACGCAAATAATAATATATACCTACGCACTCACGCCTGTAAACCACAAACCACGTGTGTAACCAGTACACCCACATTTCGCCGAGCGTATCTCCGTCCCATGATGTGATAGGGGGCGAGTCTATCGTCATACCGGGCACCATTCCAGACTCCGGGCTGATACTGAGCATTTCGTAATACAAAAACCCAATATCACTTTTACACGACCCGGGGATCGAACCCGAGACCTCAGCGTCAGCCTCAGTCGTAACGCGTACGCATTACAACTGCGCCACCGAGGCAGTCTAAAATAGGCAAATAATAATACTAGCCCTGTATTATACAAGTCCCACTGCTGGGCACGGGCCTCCTCTACTGAATGGGAAGGGTTAGGCTTTAGGAGACCAAGCTGGCCTAAAATAACTTTCGAAATTCTTATGAACAACTTCTCAGGTTTCCTTCACCGTTAAAGAAAGCGATAGTTAACAACTAGCTAATACACATGTAATTTAGAAAAGTCAGAAGTGCATGTTCTTGGGACTGATTTCGAACCTGTGACTTTCATCTCGACAGTCAGTACCACTCCTCGCTGAGCTATCGCTGCTTAACTGTACACATTTGCTCTTTATACATGACCCATTTAATAAATAATAGCTTCCTTGGTCTACTGGCAACATAAATGAGCTGTGGGCCGGAAGGGTCCTGGGTTTGATTGATTCCGGGGTCGGGTGAAATTTGTGTCTGTTTCTTCTATAATTTGCCATGGGATTGGATCCTCCAGATGTGGGCAGGCAGGTCGTAAAAACTAAGCTGAATTACCTATTTCTGAAATAGGTCTTACTAAGTCTAGTCTGTACTAAGACCCTTTCAGCACCATATCACAAGACACACTATGCGTCCCTTTATACTTACTTACTTCATTTTTTTATCTACCTTTGCCTATGTTGTGTATGCGTGCTGAATAAATGTTTTCTTTCTTTCTTAAACATCCACAAGAAGCTCGGCTCGTTTCAAGTGTCGAATATAATGTACCTAAACAAATATTATTAACAACTGGAAACTCATCTCAACTCAACTCATCAACCGCAAAACTCGTTGCATTTCTGCCTATACTTATTCCATAAGGTTATTTCGCGTTTTTCTCAATTCTAATAGAAACACCGTGTCTAAATGGACAGATTGATAAATAATCGTCTTGTTATATCACTGTATAGTAAGCCTAAGATATGATCGCGCCTTTGTATTTGGATAATTGCACAATTCTATTGTTAGCAAATTGTCAGTCTGTTCCCGCTTTATTCTATGATTGGAGAGATAATCATGCGAATGTGCACAAGGGACTTGTGAATATAAAAACCGGTCAAGACCATGTTGGAATCTCGTACCGAGGGTTCCGTACCACCACCGTTTTTACTTTTATTTCCTTTAATAGTTAATTTAAGATAGGGGAGATTCTCCCCAGAGGGGTTGACCTCCGGCTAGCGGCCGGTCGTAAAAACTACAATCAAAATCTTTCTGTGTGTGTTTAAAAAGCATGTTGCGCCGACCCCACTGCGAGTCGGATGAGGTCAGGTGATAGAATAAGAGTTAATTTGAGATAGACAAATTTACACATTGATAGCCCGACATATGGGTAGACTGCGTGGCGTAAGCTAGTTATAGGGTCCCGCTGGCATCCTTTGGTTACGAAACCCTTAAACTTACCAGGCTGCACTGAGTTATCTTAATTACTTGTATGTTTATTCAGGTAAATCCGGCTCAATGCCGGACTTGCGCCGTCACCTAGCAACCCGGCAGTCGATGAACCTCGGCTATCCACCACACATGTTACCGCAGCCCCCGCCAGCGTACTGGCAGCATCTAGCAGACAGGCAATACGCCGCCAGTCTCAGAGGATACCCCAAATCCTTACCCGTACCACAAATGTATGGGACATGGGTGGGACCCAGATCAGGGCCATACGACAATCCCTACAAACGAAGACATTCTATAGTAGGCGCCTTTTCTACCGATGAATATCCAGCTAAGAACTACGAATATGAAGACAGAATGGACTGCAAGAGCGAAATGGCTTACCCCTACTATAGATCTTACCCTTACGATCCAAGAATGTACCCTCCAGACTACGATCCGAGGTTTTATCCCGATTATAAAAGAGAAGAAGCAGCTTACGGAGTGAATTTACTCAGACACGAGCCGTATCATTTCAGCGGGTCGAGGGAGAGAGTGTTTTACAGTTTAAGGAACAGCCACAACTCTGTTGGTAACGAGTCTGATGATTTAACAAAATATAAGGACGTGGCATTGTGAATACAGAACTTAGTGGATTGTTAGAAAAGAACACTAAAAGAGAACATAAAAAAAGTGTTCTCCTTAGCGTAGTATAGTTTTCAATAACTACTTTACATTAAAGGCTGACTTTTGACGGTTGAATCACAGGCGTTAGTAACATCTTAGTGACTCCGCAAGACCATTCTACGGTAGAGTCACTAATAGCGAGTTCACACGGTTCGATTATAGTTGATCAACTGACTTAGCAAAAGCTGTATGGTTTTTGCTGATCAATTTGATTGAAAGTCTGTTCAGACGGTCTGAATCACATGAGATTTATCAGTAACTGAACAAATGTTGATCAACAAATGGAACCGTGTGAACTCGCTATAACGCACGGCGCTGAAATTTAGGGTTGTCTTCTGGTGTGATCGATCATATAGGGTAGATGACTGACGCCAGTGTTTGACACTTGACGCGACCATCTGTAGAGTCTGCCTTAATTGTCTAAGTTATAGGTATGGCCAAAAATATTAAACAATCTTAATCTAAATCTTTAGATTAATCTAATTTTCCAACAATAATTTCGTTTTTCCTTCCTTGATTTAAAATGTAAATAAACTTTTTAATTCTTTTACTTATCACATCGAAACTGATCCTCTATTTCTAACTGTTTCAATGTTTATCTCATTACTAGGATTTCCTTGCAGTCCCACTCCCGTGAATTTTTTTTCATGAATAATATGCAATTTTTGTAGCAAACCTACAAACTTACATTGAATTTTTTTAAAGGTGGGCAGGGAAGATAGACAGACAAACCTGTAAGCCTAATAATCATGTTCTGTTGGAACCGTTTCGTACCTACGGATCCAAAAAAACTAATCATACATGACTTTTAAAGTTATTACTTAGAATAAAGTTTGATCACACTTTATTCTGATTTATGTCCGCGATCGATCGAAGATTGATCTGGAGATTTGGATTAAGATTCTTTAATAATTTCAACCGGAAGTTATATGAAACTGAAATTACAGGCTATGTTCAAGCCATGAGATGGCCATATTTATCCCACTAATATAGGAAATATGTCAGTGTGCCTGGATGTTACTTTATTAATTGAATAACTAGACAGGGCAGCCCCGGATCTACGATTTTTTCAAACTGGGGCAGAAACTTGATAGTGGCGCCCCTCTCTCCAGCGTTTGAGATAAATTAATTAAAAACAAAAAGAAAAGAAAATTATGATGCACAAAAGGACTGTGTGGCGCCTTTTTCTTACAAGTCGACGGTGAGCCAACCAGGATTCCGTATGCTAGGAGCAAGTGTTTTATTTTTAATCATATTAGGTATATTATGATTTTTGCACCCGTTGAAACAGCCGCCCGGGGTGGGTGACGGTTTTTTTTTTTAATTTTTAGCGTTAAATATTTGGTAATGTAACTGTCTCTGGGACTTTTTCGCTTGAATGACTAGACGAGCAGGTCGCTCGCCTGATGGTAAGCGCCACGCCTGCTCATAAACAGAAGCAACGCCACACAGAACTTTAAATAACAAAGCACTGCATGACACTGGACTGCGCTCGTCACCCCGAGACATAAGGTGAAACAATAGCTATAGATTATGAACTAGAGAAACAATAGCTATAATAATACTTTGGGTGTTCTTATTTCATGATTTTTACACCTCATTGGTCATTGCCTCATAGGTTTAGTGACTGGAATTTAGGCTGAGAAATCGGCGACGTCCTGGGTTCAAATCCAAGGTCGGGCAATCACTATTTGTGTTGTCGATTCGAAAAATGACATTTTAGTCGCCCGAGACTGTGCCCGAAAAGGCGATAGGTTATCACATAATGGGACGGAAATAAGCACAGAGAAAGGTGGGTTTAGTAGTGGCACATCTGCCTACTCTCTCGGGGATACAGGCGTGAGCCTATGATTTTTACACCTCTATTTCCAAGCGACTTGTCATGTCGATTTTTGTTTCCGCTTTGTTCCGCTTTCAACTTGCAAGTATTGTCTTCGCCTGTTAGTTTACGTGTAATACTGAGTTTACATGTAAAGGATCTTATTAAAATCTAGACATCCAAAAATTGCACGCTGATTTTAATCATTCGTTTATCGACCACATCACTATGAATTATTTGCATTATCTCTGTGCGCCTTTAAACGGCTTCATTTAAAATAGCTGCTTATTATTTAGTGTTGTCCAAACTTGCAAGTCGAATATCGACATGTTACTTATTCGATAAAAAAGAAAATGCTTTATTTATGTTTTAACAATGCAATCGGATTTAATATTACCGAGGGATGGGATACTCATATTGTACACTATACGCTGCTTAAATTTAAGCACACCTTTCTGAAACACGATGTATAAAAGTAGGTACTCTGTGAGCACAATGGCGAATATGCACATGTCTAGTAAGTGTGTAATTGAATGGCAGGTCACAGCGCATACAGCATGTACGATAATCCGAGAGGCATACGCCAAAGGAAGACGCTAGTTTAATTTGAAAGCGCCGAGTGTGAACAATGTGTTACGCCGTTAATCCCTTTGAGTCGCTTCAAGGCAAGTAGCCTCGACTTGAGCGAAAGTGAGGCTGGTCATTTTGCTGCGCGGTTTGGAGGGGGTCTTTGAACGTGACTAAAAATCCAATAGAGCTGCCTCTTCGCGAGGCGGTGTCTCGTGTCTAGGTGCCTCAAAAACTACGCTATTCTTGGTCAACTGATCAATCCGCTCTTCATACGGATGAAATATGTAAACTAAAAATTTGTATAAAAGTTTATAGCTAAGATGTATGACATGGTGCTTTTAAATGATTATTATAGATAAAAATACATTTTAAGTTAGATACAACAGTAATATTATGTTCAACATAGAAAAGTATTAGCTTTAAACTTTACTATAGTCTATAAGATCCAGTGTATGTATTAGTTAGACTTTGTTTTATGTAAAAAATTGGAATAGAATTACTTATGTAGTTTAAGTTACCTAATAACCAAAGGTGTATCATATCTGCTGAAAAAATTGAGTCACTACCTTTTACGAATTATTGCAATAAATATTTTTGGTATTTTAATTTGTTTTTTATATCCTGGTTAAGCAAATTGACTACACTAGTTTACATTACTCGGTGTAACTCAATCCTAGAATAGTGTCAACCAACAACAGACGATGAATCTATCGCAGGTCGGCAGATTTATGCCGGCGTGCCTAATTGCATCTTCAAGACTCCATGGGATCGTGGGAACTATGCCACAGCATAGTAGAGGGCACCAGTCCCCAAGGAAGATCGCCCATGCGATGGCCCAACCAAATTAAATCAGCCATTGGCGGTCCCGTACATGAGTGTAATCAGTAGCAATCGGGAGAGATGGCAAGACATCGTGAGGCGAGCCACATCAGCCCATACCACCACTAGCGGATCCACTATATTGTGTCCACTGACAAATCTCAAGTTAATTTTGATATTATCCTACTTTCTTAGTACTACCTACAATACAATTTTCATTGCTTATCCTTACTTAATCCATTTTAAGTAGGTATAGTACGAGTCTATTCTCATTTTTTTTAATTCAAATTTTGGTTCAAGCCCTCTAAACCAACATCCTGGATCCGCCACTGTCACTGTCACCGCTCTGTCAAGAGTGATATGACTAAGAAGAAGGAAATTTCTGGGTATTAAGAGACTTAACAACTTATGTCTCGGGGTGACGAGCGCAGTCCAGTGCTATGCAGTGCTTTGTAATTCAAAGTTCTGTGTGGCGTTGTTTCTGTTTATGGACAGGCGTCGCGCTTACCATCAGGCGTCGGAACTGGTCGTATCGTAAAAAATCGATAGTCTAAATTTTATTGCCTCTATTCTTTGTTGAACAAAGTAAGTACCTACCAAACCTATATGTAATTTATAATTTTGCCTACCCCAGAAAAATTAATTCCCAGTTCTTATGTCTCGAGACAAGTGTAAGTTGTAATATATTCATAGTTGAGATGCTTATTTACAATCACAGATATAGTACTAGTTAATAGGTAGTCAAATCGGGCGACGGCTCGAGGAGCTTTTTAAAAGACTGTTCAGAGTGAAGATCTTTATTAGACTTAATTTTCATGTACAATTTCCTTATTTATATGGTTGAGCGATGTAAACAATACGCATTACTTATTCTAGAACCTTCGACATGTTTACGATAAAAGTGCTGAGGTAGCGTCTGGAGCACACCTGTGATGTCTCAAATTACATAAAAACAACATGTACTTGTTCTAAGAACTGTTTACTGTTTTACAAAATGTGCTTAGCTTGCGTCTATGGTACATCCTGTGATGCGACGCCATCAGATCGT
The DNA here is from genome assembly GCA_905332985.1 of Mimas tiliae. Classification (NCBI taxonomy): domain Eukaryota; kingdom Metazoa; phylum Arthropoda; class Insecta; order Lepidoptera; family Sphingidae; genus Mimas; species Mimas tiliae. Next base: position 3,993,855 of record HG995262.1, on the reverse strand, counting down.
ACACATACTCTAGGATACGTAACTCCTCCCTCCTTAAGTAGTCCTCGAAATCATCTGGAGTATTTATTTTCGGCAGATGATTTTGAAAAATTATCATTTTTAATTTCTTAAATTTATACAAAATAATAAAAATTACACTTAATATTACAATAATATATAAAACTATTGTTCCGACACTAATTGATTTCACATTCACCATATTTTCACTATTTTTGTCACTATTTTCCAAAGCGTAATTTAATAACTGCAAGTTTGACAGCTCGGCTCCTCGCAGATTCAAGGGTTTCAACTCTGGCATCGTTGTTATGGACATCGTCTCTGGTATGCTGATTATAGGTAATTTATTATAGAGTATATCTCCGGATTTCGTTTGATGTTGGCGGAGGTGATAATTCTGGATTTGCAATTCGCAATCATCATCTATGGTTATTACGTAAGTATCCTTAATTTCATGATGAAATGTTTCATCCTTGCAGGATCTTGTGATTTTTATGGATTTCTTCGAATAAAGTATCCATCGATTAGTCTGAATTGCTTCTAATTTGACGTCATCTATTTCGACGGGAACTTGAATGCAAGAAGCGTTTGTGGAGTATCGCATTAAATCTGCAACACAAGTATCTTCGGCAACAAGGAACTCGTCCTTTTCATTACATAAATAAGTATCAGCATCGATTACATTACAGGGCTTTGATAGAGATTTCGTTTTCGACCCATTCACTATAAGGTAAGGGTGTTTTGGAATTATAATTAAGGTATTCTGGGTAAAGGGTTCGGTAATAGGTAAAGGAACAATTTTATAATAAAAATAAGATTGCTTATATACCAAAGGTATTTCCATAATAAAATGAATCTGCTTATCTCTAACATATGATTTCATACTAATCGTCTGTTCTATTTTCACTAAATTTTCAGGTTTTGATGGATAAATTAGTTTTTCAGTTTCCTTAATATTTTTTAATATAGTAAGTAATTCCTTACTATCCACAATTGACTGGTGTAATACGCCTATTTTACTGAATGCTATAGCGGATTCAACCTCATCTAATTTTATACATATTAATTGAAAATAATGAATGAAAAGATTGCAAGCATGAATAACATCGATATAATAATTCTTGAAGTTTTAATTCATTCACATTTTTATTTAAATTTGCAATAGATTTATCCATTTGAACAAGATTCAACTATATATTATTAGAGATGTTCATAATTTCTACCTTACCATTTTTAAATATAAGTTGCTTCCTGTCTAATACAGATTATGAGGATTTTAATCTATTTATTAATTCGTAATATTCCAGTAAGTTAATTAGCTTTATTAATTAACCAAGAGAATTCAGGAGACCTCTTTTTATTCTGAGCTTTGGAACTAACCGACTGCACTGCTCTGTAAAAAATATTAAGATGTACTCTACCTGACTCTATTTTACTCTATCTGACTCTATTTGACTCTAGCTGACTCTATTTGACTCTAGCTGACTCTATTTGACTCTATCTGACTCTATCTGCCTATCTGAATTATCAGTAGACTCTAAATATGTTTCATTAATTCTTGATAGTATTAATATATGTAATTCTTGGTACTTATTAATATTCGTATTTAAATCTAAACTAAACTTCACTAAATCTAATATCTTATTAACTATCCACTTAGAACTAACATACGCCTTCCTGTATTTAAATTCTGTTTGTCATCTTTTTTTTTATCCCTGGCTCTTTGTTTTCTATGTGCGTTTGCTTTATAATAAATGGGATATTTAAATTTGGGCTTAATGTACTCTTTTGAGAACTTCAAAATCCGATCCAAATCTGGTCTATTTATAGGTTTATTCAATAACGGGACACTATCAATGTCAATAGGAGAGTACGCACTTTCCGTACTGCTCTTTGATCGTTCTTCGGTTTCTGTCATAATACAAGATGGGGGTAGTATAGAAAAGGGTGATTGACATTGAGCTGAGGTAATATTCTCAATTCTTTCAGAATCTGTGGAATTTGAAATAGTACTAATTGGAAGAGAGTCCTGTACTCTACCACAAACATTTATGGTTGAAGAAATATTATCTTTGCCTATAGCATCGACAACTTTTAATCTAATCTGTGATAAGGTATCCGCATTTGTACCTGGTAAACTATCTGAACTATCAAGAGTAATTGTATGATCTCTATAAGCGATTACCTTACTAATAAATTCGTTTTTATCTAGCTGAATTTCAGCTGGTGAACTATACATTATAGGTATTTGTGTGATAGATGTACTTAATAACTGATTATTCATGTCTATGTTTGCGCCAATTTGTTTTAATAAATCGGAACCTATCAGTCCATCATATAGATTATCAACTTCATAAATATGAAATTTGTGAAATTTCGAACTTTTAAAGATTTTTAATGGTGGAATGTAAATAACCTCATTATGAGTACTGTGGGCATGAGTGCTAATAACTTCAAACTGTTTCTTGTAAATAGAGTCGGGAAAATATTCGAACGCTTTAGCTGGGCTTATAAAGGACCTTGATGAACCTGTGTCTATGATAAATCGTGATTTGATTTCCGGAATAATAATATGAGGTAATTTTAGAGTTTTATCATAATTTAAATGTATTCTATTATTGGGATCCTCGGGGGAGGCTGCTGGACAAAAAATTTCATTTTGTTTTACAGCATCTTGTGGACTATCTGAGTTATCAAGTTCTACTTGATTTTCCTCTTCGTTATTGAATACATACGAGTTTTCATCCTCGTTATATTCCTCGGGATAACTTTCACAAGTTTCCTGATAATATTCTGGTTCGTCATTAAAAAATAGATGATTAGTTGGCTGTGTATTCTTAAACGGAACTGCGGTGCGCATAGAAACATCTGAGTCTAATTTGTACGATGGTCTATGTGCTTGAGCGTTTGGCGAAATGCCAAAACGGAATTGTCCCGGTTGATTCCTATAGAATCCTGATTGGGGTTTATGGGGTTGCATAAAATTTGGCTTGAAGGCTTGGTTTGGATAACCAAATTTAAAATTTTGTTGTGGTTGTGGAACACCGAATTTAAATTGTCCATAATTGTTCGGCTGTGAAAATCTATTTATTGGAGAATGTTGTTGCATGGGCATACCGAATTTAAAATTATTATTCGGTTGAGTAAATTTTTGATTAGGTATGAATTGTGGTCTGTTAATGGCAAAATTTGGTTGATAACCAAATTTAAAATTTTGTGGTGTCATGTTATTCGACATCATCGGTTTATAATTATTCTGAATGAAAGGCTTAGGTTGCTGAGTGGGTTTAGTTTTTCTAGAATTGTATTGATTCTGGAAGTTTACTTCTTCCGTCACAATACTAAGTGCCATTTCAAGAGTGGTACATCCCTTAAGACGTACGATGCGTATTAAATCTTCAGGGAGATTAAACAAGAAAACATTCATTGCCATATTATTATAAATAATAATTTTGGCATTACGAACACCAGTATCATTCAACAAGTTCACTTTTGAAAATAGAGTACTACGCATGTATTGTATTCTATTGCAAAAATCAATAAATGATTCACCATTATTAATCTTTAGTGACTCTAGCTCTATGGCTATGCATTCTTCCGAACGCGGATCACCAAAGTGTTGCGTTAGCAAATTCTTAAGTGCGGACCATGTCTCTATATCTTCACGCTCGCTTATTAAATTCGCGGCACGACCGACCAGTCTACTTGTGATAATATGGAATACGTATGATTCCTGCGCTGGATTATTTAATCCTCTATAATGACTTATAACATATTCACACTTCTTAATAAATAAATTAATTAATTTTCCATCACCTTCAAATTTAGGTATAATGGATACCATTTCTTTTGGTATCATAGTAATAACATTATCCACTTTGTGGCTTTCCATTTTTATTTAATTATTATATTATTTAAAATTCGTCAATAAAAAAAAAAAATTACTTCAAAGTAATTCAATATTTAAAAAAAAATAATCTGTATAAATTAAATACAGCAATCTAGGATAAGACGGGACACAGAGGGAAAGTGAAAAGGTCTACTCACATTATCTCCGTGGCCATTCTCCCAAATGTAGCTGCTTGAGTCTTGCGTCCTCGGCTTTGTCGCTGCGTAGACTTATTTGTTTGATGGTTCGCGATACCCGTAACAACGTTAAAACGTTCGCCGAAAATTTCCGCGGACAGACCGATTTTTGTATCTTCAAGGGCACGGTTTCTCGACGCGAGTATCCTACCGGCTGCGCCAGTCAAATCGGGCGACGGCTCGAGGAGCTTTTTAAAAGACTGTTCAGAGTGAAGATCTTTATTAGACTTAATTTTCATGTACAATTTCCTTATTTATATGGTTGAGCGATGTAAACAATACGCATTACTTATTCTAGAACCTTCGACATGTTTACGATAAAAGTGCTGAGGTAGCGTCTGGAGCACACCTGTGATGTCTCAAATTACGTAAAAACAACATGTACTTGTTCTAAGAACTGTTTACTGTTTTACAAAATGTGCTTAGCTTGCGTCTATGGTACATCCTGTGATGCGACGCCATCAGATCGTACACATACTCTAGGATACGTAACTAGGTAATAAACAATCGTTAGTAAATTGTGAGTGAATATCAGCCCTGAGACTGTGTGGGTTCGTAGAAAAAAAACACATAAATGTACGTTTTATTGATATTAAATTAAAGCAGGCGATTAATTGTGTATCATAATAGGGTTATCAATATGTATTTGTAACGTTGTAGATAATTAAAAAAATATTTAAGGATTATTATTCCAATCTTTTGCTTAATAACTATTGCTGTTATGATGGATGTTATTATGAAATAAAATATATTTATGCATCATTTTATTGTTGCTGATTAATTCAGTTAAAATTGTAGGTAAAAAAATGAAACAAATATTGGGCACCAATTATTAACACATGAGAACAAAACTATACTCATATTTAAACAATGTATGTTGCATATTTTTGTAATAGTCATTTTATTGTTATGCAGATAATATTAAGCAATAACAAAACGCCACCCAAGAAAATTCGGCCGGCTTGCGTTGCGTATCGTGCTGTCTCTTTTATAATCAGTCAAAAATTCAAGAAGTCGTCGACACTACAATTTTATTGTGAAGTTTTGAACTTTTAGATAAGTTTTTAAAGTTACTTTTTTGATACAAAAATTATGTTTAAAGCAAATGTTTATCAAAGCTAAGTGTAATAATTGTGTGCATTGGTTGAAAATGGTGTTAGTGTGGTGTTTTTGATAATATAACTGTTAATATTACGTGTAGGTGGCTACATGTATTGTGGTGTCCCAACCGATGTGAAAGTGTTTTCGCATAAAATTGAGATCCCATTGTTCTTTCCTGGTGGATGTTGGGAAAAACACGTATGCCACTTGCGTAAGATGCAAACAACAGTTGCCGCAATGTGTTATATTCCTTCTAATTTCCACTGAACTTAGGTAAGTACCACATATCCAATACTGAATTATCAGCATTTGAATACTGATAAGATGTACATTAAGTTTTTAAGAATTAAAGAAAGCTGTTCCTGGAGCGATTTTATTTTGTCGCTCTTTAAAAACTTTATATATGGTTCCGAAACTTTCCTTTGTGATAATCATGAATGAAATAGTTTAAAATATGTAAAGAAATTTACTATAATACATGTCTTTCGTTTGAAGCCTATTTTCTAAAGCTTTTTACATTAATAATTACATTTTCATGTGATTATGTGTTTCTATTTAAATAATGAACATTCAAGTTATTTATGATACATAATTATTGTAGAAAATGAATACAATTAATTAAAATGAATATAAAGATTGTTGAAAACTTGAATTGGATACTTTACCATTGAGCTGTGTTTAGATACTTTATGGCAGGGGCATAGTTATTGTTTTAAAAACATAGACTTTGTTAGAACCAACAGGTGGCAGATAGCAGGTGTGCCAACATACTGGTCACTTGATATTAGTTGATATATAAAGACTTGCCAATGAGTAAATAATGTATGTAAACAATACAACAGAATTAAAAGTGTTTAATGGTTTCTTATGTTTACGCAAATATTACACATTGAAATAAAACTAATTTATACGGGTTATCACTGTTTAATTTTATTTCATTCTTGATGTTTCAAAATCTTTTCAGCCTTCGTGTTCACTGGAAAGACTAAAATCTAAAATCCGTACAAATTAGTTTTATTTAAAAGTGTTTGCTATTTATTCAAGCACAATAATACTTCGCCAGTTTAATGGCAAACTAACATAATTTTTATTAGATTTTTTTTCCAAAGAGTTGCAGAAAAAATATTGTGAGAACCTCACAATTTCAATGAATAAAAATTGAGTAAAATAATAATTTAGTAAAGTATAAAGTTTATCAGAGAATAATAAAACGAACTTTCTTTCATCTTGCCCCCTGATTTAAAGTTAATGTAAAACATGCATTATGTATTTGTGTATCATAGAGAATAAGGTTTATAGACACTTTGCCAAGCCAGGATAGGAAAAAATTATATATTCGTCAGCCTCCGTGGCACAGAGGGCGAGCCGACTGTGAAAAGTGAGGCCGTGGGTTCGATCTCACATTGAGACAAAATTTGTCTGATCCACAATTGTCAGTGTTGTGAGACCGAAAGTGTAGTTCCTGATACGTACAACACAAGATATCTTAATTTTATTTATTTTCATGTTTCAGAACACTCACTCAGTAGTGAAAATGAATGTGCCATCACAGGAGAATGCTGGGCTGCTCTCATCAGGTAATTTTTTTGCTTAATATATAGTCCGTACATTGATTCGAATTAAATATTATATAAGACTTGAAAATGCTTGCTTTTCATATTCATAATATGAAATATAGGCAATTGGTTTTAATTTTACAACCAAATATATGCTGATGTTAATCGTCTTCAACATTCGTCGTCGCTAGCGATTTTACCGTGACAAACTCATGGTTAGCTTCCTGGGTAATACAGTATATAGGTGGCGTATACCGGTACACCACAAGAAAATGGTGTCGTGCCATTTTCTACTAAACTACGAAACTAATTAATACCGACAGTTTTCTCTCGCATGCGAGATATTTCACAGAGTTATGCTAAGCTTAAAAAAAATAAGATAAATATCTTTCAAGATAAATACTTGAATAGCTACTAGATAAATTACCTAATTATTTAAGCTATAATAATATACATCCTATTTATATACACTTCCCATTGTTTTTATTCTAAACTAAGTACATAGTATAATGTATAGGTATTGAGTAATAATTTATTATCAACCACATTGTATTGTTTAGTGCTATCTTTAGCTAATTGTTTTTTAATACACACCAATTTAGCTTATAGCTCAAATATCACAATGCTTAAATTCATTTGAATAGTATTCTCAGTAATGTTTGTTTTAAGAACACAGTTCTATTGTCACTTTAAATATACCTAAGTGACTTCTAACATCTCTCGTTTTTGTTGGAGGTTAAAAAATGCAATAACTAGACTGGGCATTTCGAGATATCCTTTGCCAGCTATGTAAAACACATATTTTTTTAATGGCATTTGTTTGAAATTATGCTAGTGTCAAGTTAGTTTAAAACGTACATAGAGGATCCTATAGATAAAGGCACCGTGTAACCACATATGAGATCACAAAACCATAGTTTGAATCGGTTTTTATATTCTGCATTTTAGGATAGGCACTAAACCATTTTTATGGTTTTTAAAATACGCCTCACGCACTTTCAGACACTTTATGATGCGAGAACACATAACTACATAACCAGAAATCTATAATTTATAAAATATAATTTTGGACAGCAATGTTTGACTCCACTAATTGAACTTTTTGATAAGGGCAGCAAATAAGTTTTGTCTCTTTCACACTTAGTGTATTTTAATAAGTCTCTTGGAAAACGTTACTTCATATATGGGTTACTCTATCTACCGGTTAAACACCTTATTCAGTGAAGTTTAGCGGTAGTGACGCGCACTTCCGTTCGATCGACCCAGCCAGGATGTGGTCTCACCCCTATACATTACACTCTGACGACCATAATCGAAATGTCTATGGTATATATTTTGACAATAGTAATTGTTTTGTTTGACAGAGTTTTGGCGCCATTGTTTCATGTCGTGTGATATGAATAATAAATACTGTTTGAATGAATCGAATGGTTGAATATTGTTAATGCTATAAAAAAAAATTGTTTATGGTAATCGCCACTAAGGATGACTTTTTAAACGATCCTTGGGAAATTATATTTAAGGATCGATTGGAAAGACGGCCTTAAACTGCTTTCTCGGTACTGTATTTTATAGAACTACTTTTATAAAACCAAAGCTTATCAGAAGTAGAGCTAAAAAGAGTAATAGAGCCACTTTGTAGACAGTTTTTTCTACAGCACGAATGGGCCGGTTCGACCGGATCTTTACCACTGTCTCACAGAAAACCGACGTAAAGTAGCGGCTTGCTGCTGTGTTTCGTACGGTGAGTAAAATCTCCGGTGGTCTAAATCATCCCCTTTTCTTAATTATCCCTTTCCTTTAAGGTCAGCACCGCGCCCTTGATTCTTCTGGTATTGTAACATGGGCGGTGGAGATCACTTACCACTAAATGACCCACTTGCTTGTTTGCCAGCTTATGCTATATAAAAAAAGGGAAAACATATAACTTCACACCTATATCCCCGAAACTATGGTTAAGAGGAGTTTTGGTGGATTCAACGTAATCTAACTAATATTATAAATGCGCAAATGAGTTTGTTTGTATGTTTGTTACCCTTTGGCGTCTAAAGCGATGCACCGATTTTGATAAATTTTAGTACGGAGATAGAAGGGACCGTCAAGACGGTTATAAGCTACTTTTTATCCCGGATAAGGTTGTTCACGCGGGCGGAGCCTGAGCAAAAGCTAGTAGGTAATAAGTAGGTATAATTTTCAAAATGATGTATTATGCTATCAAATAGGTATGTAAATACCTAGTACAAAAATGCAGAATTTTACGAAATATTATATATAGGGTACCCAGTTTTAATTACATCCAAAATACATATTTGATCTCATATAACATTTAACCCTATAAATCGTAAATCCTTAACGCATTATGCGTTTATACTAATAAAAAATCTGCATAATTATTTGCTGATTTATTTATCAACGTTATGCGAGATGTTTCGTATTAGTACTACATGCCTAAACTTTAGTGCTCCCGTCGGCGGAGTGTGGCCTGCTGAATAGTTTAACCCCGTGGAAGGCTTCACCTGGATCGATGTCGCGCATGCGTCCAACCCGCGGCCCGTACAAAGGCAAGCCTGCCCGCTCGCTGGCTGGCCCTGTCAAAATAACATTAGATTTTCGCGAATTTTGTACGCTGACCTTACATTTCCATATTTAAATAATTAAAAAAATGCACTGCAGTGAAATTATGTTTATTATAATTTAAATTCTGCGTTCCATTTTTTTGTTTCGTTTTTTATTTTTTTATGGATAATGGCATGAACGCGCGTGCAGTTTATTTGTGGCCAATATCTTAATTGAATTAGTGGTGTGATACAAAAATGTAGTTTGTTCGTGTGTCTATCACTGGGTACGTATGTTACTTGTAGCTTTTACTTGTTGCGCTCCGATGTGAATGTCTAGATTACGTAATGGGTCATTATGTATTACCTAGGTTTAGGTCTTAAGTAACCTTTATGAATATATGCATGAAACTATATTTTTCTAACGTGTTATTTTTTATTATTTACAATACAATACACATTTGAGTTCCATGTTGGGCGCCAATTAAGGGAGCGCTATGAGAATATAATTTCAACTTGCCACGAATGCTTTTAATTTATTATCGCAGTTAATTTACTAAAATTGCCTAATTTAAATGTTTTTTAAAAGCTAATACATGTTGTAACAGTTTTAACACGTAATTGTTTTTGATTAATGTCAGCATTAATATTTTAATATAATTTTAAAACGTTTTTTTGGAATGCCTAAAGCAAGGTTCATATGAAATATATTTTATAATATGGTTCGAAAACAAGTCTGTAAATGAACAGAACACACAGAGCATTGAATTACAAAGCACTACATGGTACTTGACTGCTCTCGTCACCCCGAGACATGAGGTGTTAAGTCTCATAATACCCACTAATGTCACTGGATGCAATAACCATCTAATCTTTCAAACGAAAACACAACTCTGCTGCTTGGCGGAAAAAGACAAAGCGGTGGAGCCAAACCAGACGGCCCTGCGCATACGAGGGACCTAGAATAGAATAGAATAGAATATTCTTTATTGCACACTAAATAAAGTAGGTAGCTTATAAAACGAGGATCATACAGTAAGGGTGATACAATGGGCGGTCTTATCGCAAACAGCGATTTGACCTACCACCTTGTATAGAATCTTGTTGTATGATGGTAAGCGGTCAGCGCCGCCCATAGGCTTAGATCCCGGCTTAATGCCAAGGTCCACCTTCCGATCATAATTTGACGGTGGATTTGGTGGGGCGACCCGCCGTCTGACCCCCACAACCTGCAACGGGAACCATGTTTCGCCATTGCCTCGTCTGTTAATCAACAGAGTGTACCACGTATAGGTGAGGTTGGCTTTGGGCCTAAGATGTTGGTGGTTCACTTACGAGTACACTTTCACCAGTTTCCGAAATCCGTCGCTAACTTTTTGCATGTCACGGCGATTTACCGTGTTACGGTAAATAGATTATTCCAATAAATAGGTTAAACAAATAAAATCCGGGTGAATGAACTTCACTTTGGCACCGGAATTTCATTTTCACATGCCACGAAAAATAACAGTGTCCCGCCGAATAAACCGTAAATGAAGCGTATCAAACAACAGCTTTTGAAGATGTTTTTTTTTTTCAAATTTGAAAATACACACGCACTCACGCCTGTAATCCCGAAGGGTTAGGCAGACAGGCAGAGGTGTAACCAGTAAACCCACATTTCGCCGAGCGTATCTCCGTCCCATGATGTGATAGGGGGCGGCGTACCTATCGCCATACCGGGCTCAAATTCCAGACTCCGGGCTGATACTAAGATAATAACAGATAATTTGATAAAGTTTGCGCGATTCCTACGTCTAATATATTCAACTTCAGCGCTTCTCTCTTTCCTGCTGGTTCTTGGCGCACTCCATCAATATGTGTAAGACATCTTCTTCAACTCCACATAGTTAATTTGGAGAATATACATTTTTCATCAAATATGCAAACTTTCTTGATGGAATGTGGCCAGATCTGAATCTTAAGTGTTTTAATTTTGTGTCTGTTAAATATACATGATGGAAACCATGGTATACAGGGCGGCTCGGACTGTAAAGTGTAGAAAAGAGTTATATGGTCATAATATAATTTGATAACCTCTGTGGTGCAGTGGGCGAGTAGCCAGTTGCGAAGCCTGAGTCCGTGGGTTCGATTCCCACACCGAGACAAATGTTTGTCTAATCCACAAATATTTGTTTCGTGTCTGAGTGTTGTGGGACCGCAAGTCCCTCGTAGTTTCCGATACCCACGACACAGGTTAACCTAGTGTGGGGTCGCGGCTATGTGTGTGACTGTTGGGTGTATTTATTTATAATATAAATGTATGCATAGCTAAACACACTTCTTTCGATTCCTATATGTCGCATCGGCTGCATCAAACAGATGCCGCGATCTTTATCGAGTCATTTGTCCATCTCATTACCTCGCTTATCTTTATAAGGGGCTAATTACAATGAGCGTGAGAAAGCGCGACGTGCCCGCTGTGTTTTACCAGCTCGGAGAAATCGTATAAACCTTCCTTTTCTGTGTACCTATATTTATTCTTTCTTGTATTCTTTTGGTATTGTGGGCGTACAGGGGCGGTGGAGATCACTTACCAACAGGAGACCCACGTTTCCAACCTATGCCATAAAATAATGTAAAGAGGAAAGATGTAAATTTTTTAAACGTTCCTGAGACCGTTGTAGCGCTTGATTCATAATAATATTCCTTCGCATCTAGGACGAAGATTTCCTATAAATACTTTTAGGCGTTCAGAAACGCAGCGGGTAGCAAAGCTCTCTGTAATTATTTCCTAATCAATAAACACAACCCGATGAAAGGTTATCTTGGTGTTTACGTTTAGTCTAAGTTAAATCCTAGGTTATTATGTTTTATAAAACGGTCGTGATCCTGTGTGCAAACTCGCGGAAACGGGTTACGGACTGCGGTACGGTTTCTGTGATTAACCCGTGTTAATTACTCGTACCTTTGTATTCATTTCGTTCTGAATCTGCGTATTGCGTCGGATAACAGAAGATAGATTGGAAAATGGTCGTGTTTGCAATATTGGAGCTGTGAAAACGTATGTAAAAGTATTTTTTATTTAGGCGTGAACTTTTCACTGAAGTTTTTTGTATAAGTGTGTAATTATGCCATCAACATCTTAGGTCCAATGTCAACAGCACCTGCACATGGTGCACTTTGCCACTCGTATTTTCTGTAGTTTTTTTTCTTGGAGCAGCATAGTGTATACACTGGAACTGATATTAAGTACAGTGCAGTCCAAATATGATGTCGACAGTCAAGACATTGCGTCCCTCGACTGTCGGCAGAATTAAACCGGCCTAAAGTTACTGGATATACGCTGGCTAACCCGGGAACGCGTATCACCTGAATAAGCCATTATGGCGGGGAAAAGCAGCGACTTATTGCTACCGCCCCGCCCCGGTAGGAAGCGGAACGGTTATGTTGGGTTCACCGGCCTTACGACCCAACGTTAAGCCGCCCGGGAGAGATGGTAAACATCCAAACGACCGCTGGGCCGGTGCCCTAACACTATATACACCCTACACCGGCATACCAACTAAAACCCCGCGGTGGCCATCTTCGGCGCATTAGGAACGGCCCCGGGTTCCCGAGGCGAGAAGCGCCCCTGCTTCAGCCGGAAGTGTTCCTGCGCGGTGCCGCCTGGCGGCCCGTCTCCAAATATGATGGGCTCCGAAGCCCCCGCCACCGAAGGACGCTCACCGACGGCAGCAACGAGGCCAACCACCCATGCTGCCGTCCATCCCGGAGTCGCACGTACAAGAATGTTAAATATAAAGGGCGCTACCCCCGCTGCGCGCCAGCAACCCCGACTAAACAAAACCTCCCAACAGCAATCTAACTTAAGTATATAACCATAAGTTTAGTTAAAATTGCTTGGCTATAATAGTTTACTCTGACCCTCTGTGTTCTAACAATATGCTATATTCCCACAAGAATAGCTCCCAGGGTGAGCAAAATTAACCTTTACTTGGGTAGATATAAATAGCTGCTATACAGTATTCTTAAACTAGCTTTTGCTCGCATCTCCGCCCGCGGGAGCGTCCTTTTCTAGGATAAAAGTGCCTTTCATACAATTTCGTTCATTGTTCGTTTTATATAAGGCGTGATTGATTAACAAACATCATATTAATTACTAGCTTTTGCTCGCGACTCCGCTCACGTGAAAGGCGTTTTTCGGATTAAAGTATATATACCCTAATCCAGGTCATACATAGTCATACCTGTGTGCCAAATCTCATCTTAAACCGTTCAGATGTTAAGGCGTGGTTGACTAACAAGCATCTATATTCACAAACTCACTTCAACATCCAAACTTTCATATTTATAATAGTATGTATTAGGATTATATTAGTAGTGTATCGCCTCATTGGACTAGTGGCAGCCTACTTACCCTTAAAAACAGTGAGGACTCAGGTTCAAATCCGACGTCGGGCATTAATGCAATAAATGTTTGAGGTTTCATTTTAAAAAAATACACATAAGTTGCCCGGGATTGGAATTTATTTGTAGTGCGATAGACTCGCCCCCTATCACATCATGGGACGGATAAGCTCGGCGAACTGTTGACGTAGGTACTACTTGCAACTCTGCCTATTCCTTCGGGGTTACAGACGTGACTTTATGATGACAATATTCCTATGCCTATAAATTTCATTAGATTATTAAACGATACTGGTGATAAAGTGGCGTATTCATTAAGCTATTATGCGCAATAAAAGTCGCATGATATAATACTACTAATATATGGAGGAGTCGCTTTAATTGTGTTCATAAGTCGAGTTACGACTTCGTTAAATTCCTTAAATGTAACAGAATTCAACATTCTCTTCCATGTGTAAGACAGTCAAGGATTTATAATAAATATGCCGTGTTACGTGACGCGACGCGACGTTTGGATTGTTTTTTTTTAATTAGTTGAATGACGAGACGAGCAGGTCGCTCGCCTGATGGTAAGCGCCACGCCTGCTCATAAACAGAAGCAACGCCACACAGAACTTTAAATAACAAAGCACTGCATGACACCGGACTGCGCTCGTCACCCCAAGACATAAGGTGTTAAGTCTCATAATGCCCACTGTAATTTCACTGGCTTCAATGCTTCCTTCAAACCGGAGCACAACAGTGCTTACACACTGTTGTTTAGCGGCAGAAATAGACAAAGCGGTGGCACCAACCCAGCCGGCCTCTCGCATACGAGGGACCTACCACCTTGTTTCGAATAAAGGCGCGCTTCTGAGACGAGATACTGCGACTCGCGACGATAGCGATTAGTCTGTTTTGTATGCATTTGTATAATGGGTCTTTAACTATGAAATTGCTATTCTGTACGAAAAAAGTTTAGGTATTATTTTTCATCTTTTTTTATTACTTAATATTAATCGAAGTTGCCACCCATGTTATCAATGTATCTTTGCCAGCGCAGTGGCAATTTATCGGTGCCCTTCTTGAAGAAGCTGGCTGCATGTGAGGCATTAAACTCTTGAAAGGCTTGGTCCCTCGTATGCGAGAGCCCGCCTGGGTTAGTACCACCATTTTGTCTATTAATGGCACCAAGTGTGTAAACACTATTGCGTTCCGGTTTGAAAGACATTGAAACCAGTGAAATTACTGGGCTTTATGACACTTAACATCCTATGTCTCGGGGCGAAGAGCACATTCCAGTGCCACGCAGTGTTATAATTTTAATTTTATAATTATAGTATTGCAATAAAACACGCGTACTGTGCTGCTAAGACGGAAGGAAGGAAGTTAATTTACTTTTTATAAATACACCATACACAATGGAAGTAAACTATACAGCCTACAGTTGACACTTGTACATTATAGATGGCGCTATAGTTAAAGATAATATGACATAAGCACATCACAACACGCAGTGCTTTGTAATTCAAAGTTCTTTGTGGCATTGCTTCTGTTTATGGGCGGGCGTAACGCTTACCATCAGGCGAGCGACCTGCTTGATTGCTTAGAAAAAAAACCTATTCAGTGCTCGAACAACCTTTAAAAGTGAGACCTATCATGGTTAAGTGATTTTACGCGTCTCGATATTTTATATCTGAGAATCGCGTTATCTGATACACAGTTTACTTTCCCACAAGAATTTCGGACGCGGTCTTCTCTGATGTTACGCGTCCCGATAATATTTCGGCCTTGTTCGATTTACTGTGGTATAATTGGGCATTTCTGTATTTGTCATGTAACAATGTCTTTTATTATACATACGCACTCACGCCTGCAATCCCCGATGGGGTAGACAGAGGTGTAACCAGTACCCATATTTCGCTGAATTTACTTCCGTCTCATGACGTGATAGGGGGGCGAGCCTATTGCCATACCGGGCACAATTCCAGACTCCGGGCTGATACTGAGCATTTCGTAATAGAAAAACCCAATATTACTTTTACCCGACCCGGTGATCGAACCCGAGACCTCAGCGTCAGGCCTCAGTAGTAACGCGTACGCTTTACAACTGCGCCACCGAGGCAGTGTTTTAGTATAATGGATAGATTCAACGTTTTCAGGGTTCCGTACCCAAAACGTGCCAACGGAACTCTATTAAGCCTACCGCGCCGCGCCGTCTGACGTAAAAGGTAGACAGACGGCTGACATTTTAACTTGATATATTCATTATGGCAGACATCAATAAAAAATAAATAGAAATGAAAGTTGCTACGGAACCATCACTACGGGAGTTCGAATCGCACTTTTGTATACACTGGTAAATTTTAATGTGTTTGTAAACAATCTCGTTGGCCAATATGCACAAAACGAACATGGTAATTAAATATGGCATCATACTCGTAGCATCGGAATAAGATACTAGAACGATAACTCTCATATGAATCTGC
Organism: Mimas tiliae; assembly: GCA_905332985.1. Classification (NCBI taxonomy): domain Eukaryota; kingdom Metazoa; phylum Arthropoda; class Insecta; order Lepidoptera; family Sphingidae; genus Mimas; species Mimas tiliae. Next base: position 3,977,703 of record HG995262.1, on the reverse strand, counting down.
CTGAAAATACGGCTCCACTTACTTACACATGCAAAGGTAACACTTAACACTCATACACGCAACAAAAATTAACGAACGTTCAAAATCAACTTTATTCCTTATAAAAGATAGGCTACGTTCTGGACCGCGCAAAAAAATAGACGTATTAAGTGTCAACTAGAGATCATGATTTTTTTTTTATGAATTGACTAGTTGTCCCCCGCGGTTTCACCCGCAACATCTATGGCCTGCAGCGCCACCTACCGGGTCCAATTGTAAATATAAACCGTCCAGGGACCTACTCAAACACCCACAAAAAGTTTCATCAAAATCGGTCCAACCGTTTTTAAGTTTTAGCGAGACTAACGAACAGCAATTGATTTTTATATATAAAGATGAATGAACGAGCTGCACAGACTTATAGTCCGGCCCCCTTACACAAAGTTTTGGTGGGGTAATTTTTTTGCTTGAGTTACGTTTCTTGTTATATTATTTCGATGCGTCATATTGACATAATTTCAATCTGCTCAAATATTTCCATATCGCATACGTCATCCACTCATAGCGCGGAGTTTTTGATAACAAAACAAACATGTAAATGTAAACAGATGGCATTTCATCAGCGTCGCGTCGTCATCCAACTTACGAAGATCCGCCTGCCGTCCGCACAGAGTAGTTGCCTTTGCTTGAATTCGTACAAAATGTTGTACCTACTCAATTTTTTTTTTAATTGCATAGGCCGGCACACGAGCAAGTGGGTCACCTGATGGTAAGTGATCTCCACCGCCCATGTACGCCCACAATACCAAAAGAGTCTTGGGCGCGTTGCCGACCTTAAAGGAAAGGAATAATTAAGGGATTGGGAAGGGGAGGGGTTTTTTTTATATTAGCTTGAATGACGAGACGAGCAGGTCGCTCGCCTGATAGTAAGCGCCACGCCTGCTCATAAACAGAAGCAACGCCACACAGAACTTTAAATAACAAAGCACTGCATGACACTGGACTGCGCTCGTCACCCCGAGACATAAGGTGTTAAGTCTCATAATGCCCAGTAATTACACTGGCTTCAATGTCCTTCACACCGGAACACAACAGTGCTTACACACTGTTGCTTGGCGGCAGAAATAGACAAAGCGGTGGTACCAACCCAGCCGGCCTCTCGCAAACGAGGGACCTACCACCTTAAAATTATCTTATTACCCATTATTATTTGGGCCTCCAGATATCTCACTCACCGTACGGGACGCAGCAGCGAGCTGTTACTTTACGTCGGTTTTCTGTGAGACAGTAGTAACGACCCGGACGAGCCGGCCCATTCATGCTGTAGACAAAATTGTCTACAGCGTGGCTCTCTAGCGTTTCTATTAAAAATATGAAAATGAAACCCTATTACGAAAGCAGAATTAAAATTAGTTAAATGATTCTTTTTTTATCCTAGCTTGGCTGGCACCTGATGGTAAGTGTAGCGCAATCCAAGAATACTGTCGACAAACGACAGACGATGTGTCTATCGTAGGTCGGCAAAATTATGCCGGCCTGCCTAATTGCTTCTTCACACTCCGTTTAAAGGACCCCATATTATAGGAAGGAGGGAACACGTGTGCCGGAAAACTATTCCACAGCTTAATGGTCCGGCAGAAGTAAGATTTTGCGAACTTTTTAGTACAAGTCGAGATGTAGGAGACCACGAAGCTGTGGTTCCATAAGCCAGCCAAGTTAAAAACTTCAAAATTCGAATCGCGGTGCATATGTTGTTTTCCGCTGAGGCGTTACTCGTTTTCTCTCGTTGTGTACGATCCAGAATCAGGATCGATAAATCTGGAAATAAAATTCGCAGTTGTAGAGACTGCCGATAGAAGTGAAAACTTAGTATTAAAATTAGGAAATTTGATAATGTTTGAATTAAAATTATCAACATCAATCTGGTTTTCACATCTATTGACACTCCGAGCAACAATTATATGCATGTTTATATGGTTTTTTAGTACTCACTATTGTACTGCACCATGATTCTACTATTAAACGATCCAAATAATAAACAAAAACTCTATTCCAACAATGCACAGTATATACACATTGAACTTTTCACAAAATCCATTCAATTTCACTTCTAAGATATACACAGCACTAATGTTGCACAATACGTCAGCTGTATAGCTTACAGATATACTGCTATTAACATGTCGGTGACGCGAACGCACGAGATTTCACCCATTCATCAAAGTGTCTAACGTGCACAGCACACGGCCTCTGCGCGTCATGAGCATATCGGTGTCGCGAACCCATGAGATTTTCCCTTACCAAAAAGTGCCCAACGCGGCTAAAGAAGTTTTCACTTCGACACCCTATTCAGACTTGCCGAAATATTTTGTTATTAATAAACAAGGGCTCTTGTTACGCTGGTTTCAACAGCCGCGTAGGGCTGCAACCGAAGCCTTGACCCGTGCCGCGAAGTAGGTCGCTCCAGACCGCCCAGGGCGGATGATTATGCATATTGTATGCGATCCAATGTGGAAATGTACGAATGGGGCCGCGGCGCAACCCTATTTTTCCCCATTTTTTTCCCATTTAATCCGCCGCTTTATTTCATATTGCGCAGTTTTCGAATGTTGGCCAGATTGAATTTGTATGAGGATTGTAAACGTTTAAACTGAATGGAGGTTTGTTGAGGGCTGTTTTTAGCTAACGGAGTATTGTGTCCGAGGGCCTTTTGAAGCATTCATGATTTGATAGTTAAATGGAAATATACGTTGTGAATTTTTGTAACACTGGTCTGTTAAACGTTAATATAATAAAGATTGTAAGATGAGTGACACATACGAAACTATTACAATTTCAGCTTTACGCACAAAATATTTGGTCAGTCTGAAATAAGCTTTTTTTTTAATGACGAGGCGTGCAGGTCGCTCTCGTGATGGTGATGGTTAAGTCTTATAATTTTTCTATCATGAAAGTATCAACCCGGATTCTGGAATTGTGCCCGATATGGCGATAGGCTCGCCCCCTATCACATCATGGGACGGAGATATGCTCGGCGAAATGTGGGTGTACTGGATACACCTCTGCCTACCCCTTCGGGGATTACAGGCGTGAGTACGTATGTATGTAAACTTGCCTTTGTTTTATTGTGTATGATCTTCTGTTGTTTCAACTGCCCTGATCCCACTCGCAGTGGTGTCGGCTCAACCTACTTTTTAACACATGTTACAGAAAGATATGGCTTGTAGTTTTTACGACGACGCCATTGCATGACGTCAACCTCAGGAGAGAAAACACCCAGACCCGAAACAAATATTTGTCGATCACACAAACATTTTGTTTCGGTGCAGGAATCGAACCCGCGGCCTCTGGCTTGATATTTTGTTCTGTATGATAATAATCGATATTTATATTGTAATGACGCACGGCTAGCCTACTCCACTGTGAGAGGAGTTAGACTTCTCGTCCACCATTCTGAACTACTTCGTGTTGGTAGATTTCACATAGCCTCAAAACTCATATTGTATGCGAGTTTTTAACCGATGCTAACTAAACTAACGAAACTAAACAACAATTCTGAGTCGGTGGAATCAATCATTTACCACTCACTCAAAAGTGTGGTGACTAAATGACTTTTTTTATATAAGACATTACTTAGTTTGTGAAATATGCGTGTCCTAAGTCGTGAAAAATTTGGTTCGTTTTTTTTAAACTACGGGGTGGAACAATAGTTAACAATAGTTTCCTATATTGAATTTTATACATTATTTTATAAGCAACAGAAAATGATACGAAAAAAAGAAACCCTTTTATTAAAACACAATCAAAATTGGTTCAGAAATGTGCTCGCAGTTATGACTTTAAATGTTGGTATGAGGAAAAGGGGGTGCGTAGTAGGGATATCTCACTGTCTCGCTTGCACGCGTGCACCATAATGAACATTTTACACAGTGACGTCAAAGTTTGCGTCGTCTGTCATTTGACAATTACCCCTTCTACAGGATTTGAATGGCTTCTAACTTATTTATTATTGGTACGATTTATAAAATTCTTTCTGCAATAGATTTTGAGTAACGTAACTTATTGATTTAAATAATAAAAATAATCTACTCAACTACCCTATTCAAGGTAAAATACAGGTATACATACAAGGTAAGTTACAATACAGCTACAAGTTAAAATGTACTTCCAAAGAAATTTGCTTTTAATAATCTAGATTGTATAGTTTTTAAGATATGGCTTATTTTCGGTTACACAAAATTACGAGTGGTAGAGCCACGCTGTAGACAATTTTGTCTACAGCATGAATGGGCCGGCTCGTCCGGGTCGTTACCACTGTCTCACAGAAAACCGGCGTAAAGTAGCAGCTTGCTGCTGCGATTCGTACGGTGAGTGAGATATCCGGAGGCCCAAATCTCTCTCCCCTTCCCAATTTCTTAATTATCCCTTTCCTTTAAGGTCGGCAACGCACCCATGATTCTTTTGTATTGTGGGCGTACATGGGCGGTGGAGATCGCTTACCATCAGGTGACCCATTTGCTCGTTTGCCGGCCTATACTATAAAAAAAAAACAATATTCACTCCTGACTACGGAACCCTTCACTATGCGTGGTCTGACATGTCCTTGGCCGGTTTGTTTTATTATTTTGTATTTTATTGTTCCTTCAAATAATGTAAGAGTACCTTTAAAGTATTTTATGAATGAAAAACAGTTTCATTCGCAAAGCATACTTCAAGTTGAAGCAGACAATGACTTTAATGAACAAAATTCCTTTCGCGAACAATCAGAGGCGTTTCACATTTTGTTTCGTTGATTTCGCAAAGAGATTCTTTTTAAAAATATTAATTAAACTTTTCTCTTTTCAATTGAAGTCGGATAAATGTTTCGTGGGTAAATGGTTTTAGGGTCGAAGTAAATTTGGGTTAAATGGGCTTTAAAATCGAGGTCGGGTTTAGGTAAGGGCCTGTTATGAACATCTATTTGCTGTAGACGAGCATTTCATTGGTTTCAATGGTATGTATGTATCCCTTAGTGAATTGATATTTGTTTTCACGGGTTATATAAAATGGACCCGTTTAATCTTGGTTAAAAAGCAGCGATACCTCAGCGGGGTTGCAGGTTCGAAAACAGCCCTAGAGCATGCATCTGTGTTTGATTTTCGATTCGAAAAATTTCACATAATTTGCACGGGATTGGAATTTGTGCCCGGTATGACGATAGGCTCGTCCCTATCATATAATGGGGCGTAAATAAGCTCGGCGAAACGTGGCTGCAGCACTAGTTGCACGTCTGCCTACCCTTTCGGGGATAATGACGTGAGATTATTTTATGTTAATTATATAATCTACTAGCTGTTGCTCGCGGCTTCGCCCGCGTGAGTCCTTTCTCTTTCCCTTTTAAAATTAAAATTTCCCAAAAATCCTTGCTTATCAGGCCCCTACATTATTACATCTGACCAAATTTTATGATCCTAGCTTTAGTAATTTTTGATATCGTGATTAATCACTGAGTGAGTCAGTGGTATTTCGCTTTTACATCTATACACAGTTCTACAGAAAGGTGTGAACATATTTAAGGGTCGTTACATACTCCTGATATACAACTATTTAGTTTTTTTTTCGTTGGTTTTATTTTTTGGTAAACATTTGTTATTTTACTATTTTTAGTGAAAGAATTATCAAAATCTTTCATACCCGATTTCACCCCCAGAGGGGTAGAATTTCGTCTTATAATTAAAACAGGACCAACTTTGAGCTATAATCTTTCGAATGAAAAAAGAATCATACAAATCGGTTCACATTTGGCCGAGTTCTGCGTGATTATACTCGTACATACAAAATAAATACGCGTTGAATTGAAAACCTCTGGTTTCATCGATTGAAAATAGGTCGAGTTTCGACCACTACTCGGTCACTAGTATCATATACATACATACGCACTCATGCCTGTAATCCCCGAAGGGGTAGGCAGAGGTGTAACTAGTACACCCACATTTCGCCGAGCGTATCTCCGTCCCCCGATGTGATAGGGGGCGAGCCTATCGCCATTCACTAGTATCATACTAATATTATAAATGTGAATGTAAGTTTGTTTGTTACGCTTTCACGCGAAAACTACTTAACCGATCATCATGAAACTTTGTACAAATATTCTTGGAAGTATAAGAAGTAACATAGGATACATTTTAGGAAAAAAAATATATTTGTTTGTTACGCTTTCGCGCCTAAATCACTGAACCGATTTTGATGAATTATGATGTAGAGATAGATGGGACCCTGGAGACGGTTATAGCCTAAGTTTTATTTCGGAAAAGTCTATTCACGCGGAGCCGCGAGCAAAAGATAGTATTCTATATACTTGACCCTTCTATGTACTACTATTACACTACACTTATTTGTTGGCGTTTTTTTTTCTGTACACAAGACTTAGGAAGCATAGTAGGAAGATGTTTATGCGTTCGCGTTACATTCAACTGTATCAAAGCCGATTATGCTTAAGCCTATTAAAACCGTAATCCACTATACAAGATACAGAAAGTTATATATTATCGGTCGATCCTTGTTTTTTATAGCATAGGCTAGCAAACGAGTAAGTGGGCCACTTGATGGTATGTTATCTCCATTGGCTGAGATGGCGATTGAGAGAAATTGTATGCCTGGGGTGTAGGTCGCTCAGTCAACCCCTCAGACCCCAAGCAAACTTCAACCCGTGGTACCTGCCGGCAACTAGAAGAATGTAATTAGTAATCACATAAATCCGCTGAAAAATAAATAAATTGGAAACTATTTAGTTTTGTTCGTGGGGGTAATTGTCAAATAACGAAAAACCGGATGGGAGACGTGTTTCGTGACGTCAACGACCGCGAGGGCCATTACGCCTTGCGTGCGAGGGAGATAGTCAGATATTTTTTGACTAATCAGCCTTTGCTCATTACCAATACTTAAAAAAACATGTATGGCCGCATTTTCTTACCAATTTTGATTTGCACAATAAGGTTTCTTTTTTATATTATTTCCATTGTGGATAAAAAATATATAAATGAAATGTATTTTTTGATATAAGGTGATGATATTCTGACCTTCAACCTTTACTCATACCAATACTTTAAAAAAATTGTATGGTCGCATTTCCTACCAATTTTGATTTGCACAATAAGGTTTCTTTTTTATATTATTTTCCGTTGTGTATAAAAAATGTATAAACGAGATTTATTGGTTGATATAATGATATGTTTGTTTGCAGACGAGGGCGGCGGCAGTTCTGACATCCGCACGGACAGCAGCGAGGACGAGGTGACGGAGCACGTGACGAGATCCACGCCACCGCCAGCCATGGCCGCCGCTAGAGCACAGGTACAGAAGCTGTTCCGTCTTTACCTTATACAGTCAGTCAGTAGTGGGGGCACCCAAATGCCAAAGCCCAGTACCAAAAAATCTATATAATAATATATTCTTTAATTATTCAATTCATAAAACAACACTAACACTATTTGACGGTTATTTCGGATAAGTCGTAATATTGAAATAGAAAAGTAATTTTTTTATTTTTCTAATGTGTGCCCAGAGGCCCCGCGTGGTCTATGATGGCTCCGTACAGGAGCATTGTAGAGCCACGCCGTAGACACTTGTCTACAGCATGAATGGGATGTTTCGACGAGGCGAATCATTTAAATACTCTATCTACCAATATACTCTCCAAGTTAATTCCCTATTAATCGGTAAACGCTTAGCGAGTTAAGCCACCTTGGCGCGGTCGTTGTATGGATGGGTGACCGCTTAGTGGTATTTAATCAGATCGTCTTCGTGCTATGGAGGGCACGCAAAAAAAGTCGGTCCCGGCTGTTATCAACTGACAGGAAACGTTAAGCTAGAAGAGGCTTTTGGGCAGTTTTAAAAGCTTTGACACTAGGTTGGCCACTAGCTATTTTATATAGATTTTTACAAGGTGGTAGGTCCCTCATATGCGAGAGGCCGGCTGGGTTAGCAACACCGCTTTGTCTAGTTCTGCCGCCAAGCAATAGTGTGTAAGCACTGTTGTGTTCCGGATTGATGGACATTGAAGCCAGTGTAATTACTGGGCATTATGAGACTTAACACCTTATGTGTCGGGGTGACGAGCGCAGTCCAGTGTCATGCAGTGCTTTGTTATTTAAAGTTCTGCGTGGCGTTGCTTCTGTTTATGAGCAAGCGTGGCGCTTACCATCAGAACGAACTGCTCGTCTCATCATTCAAGCTAATAAAAAAAAACTAGAATAGAGCAGTAAAATATGCACGAGTTTGTTTATATTCTAGAATATAGGTGAAAGCTATGGGTTTATGTGTACACAGGTGCCAACAATAAGCGTAACGCCGCACAGCCCGGGCGTGCTGGAGGACAGTCTGCAGCAGCTGCGTCGGCTCCATGCAGCTGTACAGCGCATGCGTGCCGCGCCCTTGCCTCTACTGGTATAGTATATAGATACAGACATTGTACAGGCCATGCTATCTTTACTCAACAAAATGAATGCCATTAAACCTGATGCCTAGATATAAGCAGTCTTAAAATTACCATGATGAAAAAATCATGAGTCATGGTTCGCAATCACTGATGAGAGAACTTTATATGACTGACTGATTAGGACGATTACTGACAAGAATAATAAATACCGGTAATATATTTTATAATAACCGTCACGAGTCGTGAGCACAGATGGATAGTAGTGGGGGCAGTTGAATGACCAATAGACGACGAGCATCGATTAACGAACCAATCGCGTGAAGCATCGACACCTCGCGCTCTTTTATTCCACCAAACAAACTATAAATGAACTACTGCGCACGTGAAGTTTGTGCTCACGATTTGTGCCGGTTCCTGTACCTAAACAATACCGATTGTTGTAAAGTTTATGATCAACACCATACCGGATGTAAGGGAAAAGTAGCACTGATTACACACACTATACCACAAAAAAATTACGTAGCGCTTACCATCAGACGAACGGGCTGCTCGCTTCGTAATTCAGGCTAATAAATAAAAAATTTAGACATCAATTTCAATAAAATGTTATTATCGTAGCAGGCAACGGGCAGCAGTCGACTCAGTACGTCATGTCCTTCATTGTGCAAAGATGGCGTCGTGGAGCCTGAGTGCAGTTCTCCAACACATCTCGACTTCTACCCGCAGAGTCGCAAAGGAAGCGGTGAGTTGCATTTAACTATCACCCTTATAGCATTTTACATAAGGTAGAAAATTACATGACCTACACAAATAGCTATAGCTCAGTATGGAGTGATACTCTGGACTGTTGAGACGTAAGGTTCGAAACCAGCCCCAAGATTATAGACTGTCTTTTCTAAGTTACGTGTGTATTCATTGATCATTATTATCACTTGATTTAACGGTGAATGTAACATCGTGCAGAAACTTGCATACCTGAGAAGTTCACACTAAGAATTTAAAGAAGAAGAAGGTATGTGAAGCCGCACTAGGCCAGTGTGGTGGACTAAGGTCTAAGGTCTAAGTCTGGCAGACTAGCAGACCCTGCTCCTTTCTTCCTTCAGTCTAATAAAAAAAAGATTGATAAAATATTTGAAAGATTCAATTAATATGTAATCGTATTTCTTTGTCGGAAATGGGTCTTTCTCACCTAAGTACAGAAAGAACAAAACGGTAGTTAGAATGTATCACACGTGGGAAAAGATTTAAAGATACTCATACAAATTGTAATCCTATTGTGTAATGCAAGTTGCATTCTGCAGATCAAATTGTATTGTGTAATTAATTGAAATGAAAGTTTATTTTACTTTGTTTGTATGTCTGTCTGTCTGTCTGCACTTCTCTCACAAACGACAACCTATTTGGACAGGACTTTTATTGGCAGATTTAGGAATTTGCACACCGGTGAAACTGCGAACGAAAGGTAGTCATAAAAATATGCGTAAGTGTGTTTGTGGGTTTCTTCTGTCACGCAGCAATGGATCGATATGATCTTTTGTATAGAAATAATTTATGTGCCGGGCTGTGACATGACTTACTTTTTATCGTGGTAGTGGGTTCAATTTTCACGAGGAAAATAGGAATATGCAAAGTTATCATTGCTACAACACAATTCAGGCATCATTTGTGCCGTACTTATAGTATTGATAATAATATCGATACAGCGCATTCCCCAATGAATACAGTATGATCGATCACTTTAGTGGCGTGCTTTCTAGGCGAGTGTCGGCAGTGGGGCCTGTGGGAGCGGCGCGATGAAGGCAGGCGCAGCTCCTGGGCCGCGCTCGACCCTGGCGCGAGGCTGCATGACGCACACAGGCAGCGCAGGTACGTACTGTCCTGTCTCTAGGCGAGTGTCGGCAGTGGGGCCTGTGGGAGCGGCGCGATGAAGGCAGGCGCAGCTCCTGGGCCGCGCTCGACCCTGGCGCGAGGCTGCATGACGCACACAGGCAGCGCAGGTACGTACTGTCCTGTCTCTAGGCGAGTCCCGGCAGTGGGGCCTGTGGGAGCGACGCGATGAAGGCAGGCGCAGCTCCTGGGCCGCGCTCGACCCTGGCGCGAGGCTGCATGACGCACACAGGCAGCGCAGGTACGTACTGTCCTGTCTCTAGGCGAGTCCCGGCAGTGGGGCCTGTGGGAGCGACGCGATGAAGGCAGGCGCAGCTCCTGGGCCGCGCTCGACCCTGGCGCGAGGCTGCATGACGCACACAGGCAGCGCAGGTACGTACTGTCCTGTCTCTAGGCGAGTGCCGGCAGTGGGGCCTGTGGGAGCGACGCGATGAAGGCAGGCGCAGCTCCTGGGCCGCGCTCGACCCTGGCGCGAGGCTGCATGACGCACACAGGCAGCGCAGGTACGTACTGTCCTGTCTCTAGGCGAGTCCCGGCAGTGGGGCCTGTGGGAGCGACGCGATGAAGGCAGGCGCAGCTCCTGGGCCGCGCTCGACCCTGGCGCGAGGCTGCATGACGCACACAGGCAGCGCAGGTACGTACTGTCCTGTCTCTAGGCGAGTCCCGGCAGTGGGGCCTGTGGGAGCGACGCGATGAAGGCAGGCGCAGCTCCTGGGCCGCGCTCGACCCTGGCGCGAGGCTGCATGACGCACACAGGCAGCGCAGGTACGTACTGTCCTGTCTCTAGGCGAGTCCCGGCAGTGGGGCCTGTTGAGCGGCGCGATTGAAGCAGGTATATTGCTCCTTAGAGTCTAGTTCCACATACAATAAATCTCTGGAAAAAAAACATTGCACTTTATAAAAATAAATCGAAACAAAGTGTATTTTTTTATTTTTATGGTCCTATTTCACAAATTAACGCACTAAACAGCCAATTTATGAAGTATCAATGTGATATACCCACGATTTCAATCAATTTTGTATTTCTCGTCGTTTTTTTAACATATAAAATTTACTTGTGTAAGAAACGTTAAGTAATATATTTTTATTCCCCTAGGTGTAGATGTAAGTAGTTATTAAACAATATTAATGTTGTGTGTTCTAGTACGCTAAACGGTCACAGTGCGTCGCTGTCGTCTATGGAGTCTGAGGGTGAGGTGCCGCGACCGGTCAGACACTCCACCCACTCGCTCAACGACAATGATCTCGCTGTGAGTGTCTAACATCAACATTTTATCCTTGTCTTACCCTAATGTATAATTAACAGCTTTATTGATATTTAATGCTGTAATGGAGTGGTGCTGGAGGGACAATAATGCATGAAGTATGACATAACTGGACTGTCGCGATACACACATGATTAATAGAATAATAAGAATACACACATTAACACGCCCCTCCCTCATCGCTCCATTAATGCGGGAAATTATCTATAGAACCTTAAATAACTCAAAAAAAAAATTCAACTTTCATTTTTGAAAACAGCGTACTTGTAGGATAACACTGTACCAATTTGCCTAGGTGGAAGGTCTAAAGAATTGTACTACTATTTGTATTATTATTTTCCACATACTTGTACTTTTAGTGTTGTACAGTAAAGAATTATAAATAAATAAATAATTCTTATGTCTCGGTGTGACGAACGCAGACTAGTGTCATACAGTGCTTTGTAATTCAAAGTTCTGTGTGGTGTTGCTTCTGTTTATGGATACGCGCTTACCATTATTGAATCTAATGGTTGCAGAAAGACTTCGAGAAGGTGACGGCTGCTTTGCGCGTGGGTGGTAGCGTCGGGTGCGGCGCGTGCGGGGCGGGTGGTGGCGGGGGCGGCGGGGGCGGGGGAGTGGGCGCGGTGGGGGCCGGGGGGGACGGCGCGAGGCTCATCGCACGTCTGCCGCTACAGAAGTCCGTCTCCACGCCCAGCATCGTCGCAGCCGTGCAGCCGCCCGCGCCTACACCGCCACCTAACGTGTACGTACTGACACACACGCACGCCGACACAAACACGTGTCACAACATAACGTGTATACACCACACACCCACACACCCACACTCAACGTCAGACATTAACTCGAAACAAAGCGCGTAATTTTTTGTGACACTAATATCAATATCTTGCGGTAGAGCCACGCTGTAGATAGTTTTTACCATTGTCTCACAAAGCGACGTAAAGTAGCAGCTTACTTCTGCGTTTTGTATGGTGAAATATATGTAGGCCTAAATCCACCTGCCTAATATCTTTCTTTTAAAGTCGGCAACGCTTCCATGTTTCTTTTACTGTTGTGAGCGTTCATGGACGGTGGAGATCACACGGTGGAGGTCACCCTCAGGTGACCCAATAACTTTTTTTTCAAATTTGTCACTATTCCGTCCAACATCGCTGTCACTTTAAAAAAATATTATTTAAAATTTTACTATTTCATTTCACACATAGTGTATTAATCACTCGAAATTATTGTGCGATTATTTGGTATGTGTTTTTGACAATTAACTTAATATGAATTATCCATAAAGTTGATTTTACATTGGCCAAATAACAAAAAAAATCATACACACGTACAAATACGCTAAACAAAAAAATATTATAATAAGTGTGTACTAACACACATACACGCATACACATTCTCGCGCGTACACGAACACATGCACACACGCGTACGCAAATTTCACTTTACGCAATTACATACCGCCGATATCGAACTCACACTACCCTACGATAGAGTAAAAAGTTCGTCATCTTTATGGCCGCTCTGTAGTTAGCCACTAATGACGTAGCAGCTATTATTATCAAAAGTAAATAAGAAGCGTAGAGGATGGGTGAAGTGAATAACTTCAGAGCGGCTATAAAGATTACCGAGACTGAGACATTAAACTCTAGCTTTCTACATAGTGCTAAGGTCACTGTTTCTAAAGAAATGTAACTCTGGTAACTAACTCCTAAACACATTTCATCTACACACAACGATATCCATACATTGAACATTTAACGACTGATAAGTCGATAAAATAGAAATTTATCGATATTTAGAATGTGCATAGAAACAAATTACTGAAATTAATTTACCATACAATTAAAAGGATTTTACACGGCATGGAAATATTACGAATAGGTTTTTTCGATGTTATACTAGTTATTTTTGTGAATCAATTTAATAGTAAAAAACCATCGATATAATCGTCAACATTTTGTGCATGCGTGAGTCAATGTTTTTATTCGCACTATTCGCTTCGCTATTTAATTTTCATAAAATGCACAAAATCAGCAAATACAGCATAACTGATTGATTTTTCTTATTTTGTTTATTTATTTGCACATAAACTGTGGAACTATCGTACCGAATTTTTTTAAATGATTTGACGGAAAATAATGTTTAGTAAGTGTTTTATGATATTTCAACGAGATTTAATATTCCTTTTATATTTCTGCGCAATAAAACAACAGTAAAAAATAGTACCCAAATACAATAGATTAAAAAAACATACGATTATATCGTAATTTTTGTAAGATATCGATAATGAGAGTACGACAGTTCCGCATTTGTACTTGTCCCGCTCGGTGTTAGCTTGTCTGGCAGAGGTGTGAGCGAGACGGAAAGCGAGGAGGATGCGTCCGCCGCCACCGTCGGCGCTGCGCCTGCGCTCCCCGGACGAAGGAATAACACGCATCAGGACCACTTGGGCTTGCACCGGTTGGCGTTCTTAGAACAGTGAGTCTATTTTAAATCGGGTATCGATACGCCGCGCATAAACGGTGTTGCTCACATCTCTATTGTCGTTTATTATTTGTGCATTTTACGAAGACGCGCGCACTCTGAAATCCTAACGCTATGAACTATACAATACTACTAAGCACTACCATCGAATATTGTAATACGTAGTACGTACTGAAGGTTCATTAGTAAAGAAGTTAAACAAATATCGACTCTCGCGTCTAAGCAAGTGCCGTGTAACTAGTCAAGTCGGAATTTTATTCACCTTCAATAATATTATTTGAACGCGCAAGTGAAATATACCGATTTACTTTGCCCGAGATATTTTGTACTAAACGTGTCCCCGCGACGTAACGCCTTTTGCGAAATTATAAGTAATTACCGAGCAATTCATGTATAGTTTTTCGAATCGAAACACAAATTGCGATTGCTTGGCCTGGGAGTTGAACCCAGGACCTTACTTCTCAGCCTTAGTACGCTGCCACTAAATCAATGAGGCGATGTAGAACTAGTTATATAGAGAAAAATAAAAGAAATGCAAGTTACGCCAATGTAAGCGATACGGAGTGTGCATATCTTCATGAAACACATAAACTATATCGACATTCGCTATCGAATGTAATGCAATCACCTTGTCGATAAATTACAAAATATCGATAATAACAACGTCATTAAGTCGTTAAGTAAGTCGGCTGGAATCAATTACAACGTGGAATTAGTTAATGTAAGTATTATGATGTACGCTATAAAATAAGATAACACACTTACAACTTAAGCATGCTAACGCACAAGCTTCGCTTAATGTGTACGTTTGATATTCACTAGAGATGCATATAAAAATAATTGCATGGTTTTCAAGTGCAATAATTTTAATGCTATGTTTATCGAGGATTAAATGAGTTTTTTACTTTTGTTTTTTTTACAGAGCTGCATTCGACCACCACGCCGAGAAACGCCGAAAGCGGGGCAGCTTATTCTTCAGAAAGAAGAAGGTAAATATAATTTGTTTGGTTTGTCTTTTTGATACGAGTTAAAATGTATGCTTTATATCATGTGCCGTTAACTAAGTCCTGTTACCACAGTGTGTGTACACACGCACACACACACTTGACTGTACAAAGTTCAAAGTAACTAGCCTGCGGAGGCCTAGAACCAATCAGTGTTGATTCTATTTATAAACAGGCGTGGTGCTTACCATCAGGCGAACGACTTGCTCGTCTCGTTATTCAATAAAAAAAGGTTATATTTAAATTATGTCGAGTCGCCAAGATATATGTACATTGTTTGCAGGACAAGTCCCGTAAGGCTACGCATTATTGGTCGGCGACAAGCAATGCGGGTGACTGCGATTGGTGTTCACGACCGTTAGCACCTGCACCCGCCGTCTACTGTGACAGTGAGTGCATAACTACTAGTCGAGAATGCTGTAGACAGATTTGTCTACAGCACGAATGGGCCGCCTCGCCCGGGTCGTTGCCACTGTCTCCCATAACATCGATGTGAAATAGCAGCTTGGTGTTGCGTTTCGTACGTTGAGAGATATCCGGAGGGCCAAATTCTCCTCCCCTTCCTAATTCCTTTTCCTTAAGGTCGGCAACACGTCGGTTATCCTTCTGGTGTTATGGATGTTCATTTACAATCAAATGACCCAATACCTCGTTAACTGCCCTGTGCTATAAAATCCCGAGAAATTTATTAGGTCTGAAGTTAGTTACGTCCTCTACGCCCCCAATCACACTTTAGCCTCTGAAAACAATAACTATCACGTCACGAGGCTCCTAGTAAAGCCTCGACGGTCGCGACATTATATTTGGACTGCATCGTACTTAACATCAGGCCCAGTGTAGTCATTTTGCCGTGCCAGGATAAAAAAGGCAGGCCTATGTGTGGGACTATTCGATGTTATTTATTTATAGCTATGAAGATGAGGTTTGTAGAAGTCAATCAATAAAACATGCAGTGAAACAATGAGAGAGATTAATAATCTTGTTGCAAATTAAAATTGTAAATGTAATTAAGATGTCTAGACATTTTTATGTATATGTTAGTAATGTTATTATGACGTTTCAGATTGTACGCTGACGGTACATGAGCCTGGATGCAAGGACTATATCGTGGAGTGTAACAAACCCAAGACTTCTAAGGTACGTCCCTTTTTTAGTATTATGTGGTATCGACACTTCAGTATCGTAAAGCTTGTGTATATCTGACCCAGGAGTTTTTTTACTCATTTGCAAAGCCCTTAAATTCCTACAACTGAGTGGACTTTTCTCTTGTTTTGCGTAGTCATTTAGCCTGACACTCTAGTACTTCTAATCGATACTCTTTCTACAATACCTATTTTTGTCTACAGACTTCTGTCGGTAAATCCTTGAGCGCCAACAGTGGCAAAAGCAGTAAAAGGAGTTCCGTGTCTGGACAGTCGCAAAGCAATAGGTAAGTGAGTGATTACATTTTATCGATACTTGAAACATTCACAAAATTATATACTCGTAAAGGCAACGATTAATATTATTTTGAAGAGTTCATTTTTTAAAACTGTATGAAGTATTCATATTTTAATTCCATGTTAGAAAGTGATTTAACACTGGAATAAACATCGATAATTTGTTACTGACAGTACGAAAAATTATATGAAATAAATTACTAAAAAGTAATATCCTTTAATTATATTTTGTTTAAATTAAATATTATGTAAATGTCAATTTCAAATTTTAACACAAATCACATTTTATAAATAAATATGAACGTGCGCAGTAAAGTTTGACTAGCATATGTTTTGCCGCTTTATTTTATTGTTGCAAAGGTGCATTGGCATTGTGATACCATAGTGAGGCCGATGGCGACGCAATTTTATGCTAATGCATTTTGTGTTTCATTTGCGTGCGATAATGTACACAGAAGTCATCGAGGTTATATCTGATCAAAAAAGAAAATTAATTTTGTTTTTACACTTTTGACTCTGGAAAAACATTGGTAAACATAGTTTCTAGTGATCTAATATTGTTGTTGGTATAAGGTGAGATACTGTTTTTTTTATTTGGACATAACCTCGATATTATTTTGTAAGTTCGATAGCAAAAAAACCAAGTGCTAAAAGGGTAGTCTGAACAGTTCCGTGTCATGGAGGTTTTCGTTTATTTTAACCATAAGGATACACAAGTATGTGATACTCTACTAATAATTTGTAAGATATTTTTCTACATTACACTTTACCGATTTCACAATTATTTGCTTTGTAGCATTGCTACTCTACTTTTTCTGTACAGATATTTTTTGTGTACTTGTCGCTATACGATTACGCTATTGATTCTCCTCGAGCTATACTTTATGTTTTCTTTTCGGTGAGCGGAATGTTCTAAGACATCTTGTTGAACTATTGAGGTGCTGGTGTAATTATTTACTTATTTATAAGCGTTCACTTAGTTCTGAAGGCCTTATTGTCTTGTTGAAATGTAAGTGTTTATCGACTGCCATGAGTGTTATCACCATTTTAGTATCGATACTTAATCATTATCGATAATAATTTATATACCTTTTCATCCTCTTTTTCCGTGCATAATATATGTTACAAATAAACGTAATGGATGTATTTTCAATTAAAACTAATTTAATACAATCGGCTACCTCGATAGTTCTACTCACGACACAAGCTAAGTGATATAGTGTATGCACACACATATTATGTACACGTATGTTGTTCGTGTTGGTTCGCCGCGCAGCAAGAAGGGCTCGTCAGGATGTTACTCGCCGTGGCGGCGCGTCGCCACAAAGCTCGGCGTCCAGTAAGTTGCGGGAATGCTGACTCCGCCACGCCTTTCTATCTCTATCCATCATACATACATTCACACGCCATTCGTTGTTTTTATCTCGTTCTGTCTTTGTGTCGAATATGCGGTCTGTATGTGATATTTTTGGTGTCGATTTTGTCGTTATCGATAATTTTTCCAGACGAAAAATACACGTTGATAAATGTATCCAGTTTTTAACTTTCCCCTTATAAACATCGAATATTATGAAATTATTTATTTAGTTTGTTTATTATGAAAGGGCAGAGAGTTTATCGATAAAGGCTTTTAATATCGACAGTATGGCTGAAATTTTATGAGACAAGGGAAGGGACGCATTAAAATCTGCCATTGAAATATCGACATAAACTTAATGTCTGACATAATTTAATTAGATACTGAATAAGGTAATAGAAATATTGTAAGTCTGGTTCAATTAGATTTATTGTTTAGAATCAAAATAAGTATGATTTTCTGTTCTGTTTAGTTCATTTTTGAGCAAAATATGTGTTTCTTTTACGAGATAAATATCCTGTGTATTGGAGCCTAATTATATGGGAACTTGTTTTGTTTGTATTCTGTAAAATAATTTATTGTATTGGGGCCATTGTAAAAAACAATATACATTTCAGTTGCTAGTACCAACTCACTATTTGGTTAAAAGATCGCCTGTATTTGTTGGCTCCAATAACGGACATTACATACAACCTGTGCAATTGAAGATACAAGTCCCGAAACGGCATTATTTTTTATTTCCCTCTCTTTTCACTAGATAATATAAGCGAGAGAAGAATAAAAAGTGTTCCTACTCCTTTCTTTAATTGAATAGGTTGTATAGAAAACAAGATCGACATACCATGACACGACTCCTAGGTGTTCCATCACATATTCTAAACAAAATATATATCTTCTAGATTGTTCTCGATTCATCCACAACGCCTTACTTGTGTATCTTTCTGTCTATTATCGAGGTAGTTTGAAATTTCTCTTGATAAAGTTGTCGTAGTTGATATTTTCAAGTTTTCGATGAGTTTTCACAGTTTATCGTTTCGCTTTTAAATACATTAGGTTGATTGTGTCTATTCAAGGTCTCGTATACGTTTTTAAGGAAGTATGTATCGATAATATAATCGTTAAGAATGAATAGTTAAGTACGAGATTTTCTGGCCCCTTTCGAAAGTTTTTTTCATTGAAACTTTCAAAAGGACTTTTATTGTTCAGGTTTGTGTTATTTTAATAGGGTATATTTAAGTAGCAAAAATGTTTTTTTTTTATCGTGCCCCCGGATTATTTTGATTTAGTAAATGCTGCAAAAATATAATATACATAATAATAACTGTGATTCTCCAATGTCGATAGCGCCCTATAATAATACCTTGAACGGACAAGATTTATTGATTTTTAATTTATCACGATGCAGACATAATATTATTTTAGGTTTTTTGAATCTAAATTTGCATGCCTCTTTTTTCATGATTGTGTAAGTGAAAGTTTTTACGCTTCTTCTTATTATTTAGGCTTTGCTTAATAATTTAATATTAAAAATGTTTGTGATAAATATGTTTAAGAAATGGTTTGCTTATGAAAGCCAATGTGTCATATAACATATGTAATGTCGGATGATATTGCCCCTGTCTATATATTTTTTTATTACTGTTCGATGTGCGTATGGCCACACACTGTTTTGGTTATTATATTTTATAAAAACAAAACATAAAAAGGGAAGAAAATTACTATTTTAAATTCCTACTATATTTATAAAATAAATACTCTGTGGTGTTGCCATATGCGTTGTGTCTACCACCATTTAGAAATTTGATCAAATTCTTCTCATTACAGCACGAGTCACATCTATAACGATGACAAAGATGGCTCCGACCATAAACACGATCAGAGCAAGTGAGTTTTTTTTTAATTTATTTTAGGGAAAGTATGGAGCAAAGGAGGAGCTACTGCCTTAGGGCCGTGTCGAGTGGCACGACATGAGGGAGGTTTATACATAGAGAGGGAGGATAAGCTACGGAGGATGACGGCGATGATTAAACGAGTACTTTTGTAATTAACCTGTGCGGTGACATGGTTGTTTTGATGGCCATGTTAAATTAAAGTGGCGACCATGAACATGCCAACTCCAGCTTCAATTCACCGCGCCATCTACTGGCGCGTGAATTTTGTCCTATTTATCGCATCTTAAGTTTCTGCGCATGTTCCTGTTTTCATCTCAACCTATCACTGTCTACTGTTGGACGGGTAGCTACTAGTACCAGTACTAGCTACCCAAGTGAGCGCCAATTATTCATGTCTTATGAATTTCGCATCTATTCGCTACTAGCCACTGTTAAATGACTTAAATTTATTTCAGCGCTTCAGACGACGCCGGTGCAAGCGAGTGGCCCGAGGTGTACCTGACTCCGGAGCAGCTGGGCGAGGAGTCCATCATGCTGGGGCTGGGCGCCGCCGAGCCCGACACGTGGGCCGCGGGCGCGCCCAAGGGACTCGCCAAGTATGTCATATTGTGTATAGCAGCGCCGGTGCACGCGAGTGTACCGAGGTGTACCTGACGACTAATATTATATATAATTACATAATCCATTCTAAAAGTAAATGACTGCGGTACGCACTAGGAATGCGTTTAGGTGTACGTTCACCCTAAGTACCTGATTATTTAATGCTGTAAATAAACAATTTAATATATTTTTATTATCTTCGCCCTGACTATACCGATCATAAACATTATAAAGGATAAAGCTGACTTTTTATTATAATATTTCATTTTGTTCGAAGGTCCTTGGGTGACAGGGAGACAAAGCGACAGGAGCACATATACGAGCTCATACTGACCGAAAAACACCACTGCCTTACAATACGACTCATGCAAAAGGTGATAATGAACACTTTATTATTGTAGTGATTGTGCATGCTCCCACTTATGATAAGCTCTAGTTGAAATGTTTATTTGAGATTTTACAGGTATTAGAATTTGATTGAAGATGCGTGGCGATACTCGATATTTTTTTGTGATAGAATGTCGACACCCAGTGTCAGTGATGCTTTCGTATGTCAACTATATATTATATTGTAGCTTGACTAGTGATGTCATTCATAACCGTAGAATCATCTCCCATAGATTTCCATAGTGCAGTCGCGTCACTGCCACCGGTGACGTGACCATCAAAAGCCTGCCTTTATTCGTGTTGTTGCCTGGAATGTGCACGGTATATGTGTACATGTGCAGATGTTCGCGGCGGGCATGGTGCGGTCATGCGGCGTGAGCGGTGCACAAGTATGGCGCATGTTCCCGCGCGTCGACGAACTGTGGGCGCTACACGCAGCACTACTGGCGAGACTGCGCGCCAGACAGAGACGAGCGCCCGCCGTCGGCTCCGTCGCCGACATACTCGCCGACACCTTCGCACCGCCTGCGCAGGATCAACTCAAGGCGGCCTACGGTACGTCACTACACTACACTACACTGCCCGGCGCTACACTACATTACACTACACTAACCTACACTACACTGCACTACATTACATTGCATGGTACTAAACTGTACTGCACCGCACTACACTACACTTCACGACACTACCCTACACTACATTACACTGCACTGCATTACAATACACCTCACGTGCATACAACACACCGAGCACAGGACCAGCTCAAGGCAGCGTACGGTACGATGCTACACAACACCACTACTTGTTCGTGCCATGTTTTAAATTAATAAGTTACGTTACCCAAAATCTCTTGCAGAAAGAATGTTATAAATACGCTCACAAATAAGTAAGTTAGAACCAATTCAAATTTAATGGAAGGGGTAATTGTAAAATAATAAAAAAATACGTAGGACGTGGTTCGTGATGGCCGCAGCTGATTTAGTCCCGGTTTGATTCCCAGGTGAGTTCTGTTCTCGTCACCGCGACGCTGTGGAAGTGTTTAAGGAGTGTTGCGCACGCGAGCCGCGACTCGCTCGGTTCATACGCAAGTGTCAACAGAACCCGCTGCTAAGGAAAAAGGTACAGTATACTTCTATAGTATGGTAAAAATAGGCTTCCAATGGTCGCGACAAGCGTCAGACGCCGGTGTCAATGATTTGATTTGGTAAAGCGACGCTGTAGACTATTTTGTCTACACCACGAATGGGCCGGGTCGATCGGGTTGTTGCCACTTTCTCGCAGAAAACCGACGTAAAACAGCGGCTTGCTGCTGCGTTTCCTACGGTGAGTGAAATATTCGGATTCCCAAATCCCCGTCCCCTTTCCAATCCATTAATTATCCCTTTCTTTTAAGGTCGGCAATGCGCCCTTGATGGTACATGGGCGGTGGAGATCATTTACCATCAGGTGACCCACCTACGCGTTCGCCGGCCTATGCTATACATAAAATAAAAACTTCAACCTAATATTTTTCAGCTTGATAGCCAGGAACGCCGTGCGTAACGACCATTTTCAATAAACGATCTATACCTTTTATAATAACCGGCACTAGTCGTGAGCATAGATGGACAGTAGCGGTGGCAGTTTAAAGACCAATAGAGAACAAAAAACATCGACTGCCGAACCAATCGCGTGAAGCAATAAAACCGCGCTCTATAAATAAACTTCTGCTTCGCACGTGAAGTTTGTGCTCACGATTCGTGCCGGTTCCTGTCTACAAATAATAACGAGAAAGACGGCCTGCGTGGTGTTCTGGGCGAGTAACCGGTTCGATTCCCGCACCGAGACAAATGTCTGTGTGATTTGCGAATATTTGTTTCGGGTCTGGTTGTTGTGGGACCGCAAGTCCTTCGTAGTTCCTACCCACGAAACAGGATAACCTAGTGTGGGATCAAGGCTATGTGTGTGATTGTTGGGTGTATTTTATATTTCTGATCCCGACATAAAATTCGGTATGTATGTTTTTGTTTACAGGGCGTGCCAGAATGCGTACTGTTCGTGGCACAAAGGCTAACGAAGTATCCATTACTGCTGGAGCCGTTGTTGAAGACGGCGGGAGATGATATGAACGAACGCGATATGTTGCAGAAGGCGCTGTGCGGTGTAAAGGTACTGTTTAACCCAAAGACTTAAATGTATACTACTAGACAAGCTGCGCGGTACATAGAAATTGTACCACTAAGTTGCGGTCAATTGACCGTAACTCAATATTGCCATCTCGCTTACTCGCAACTAGAATCCCTATCGCGCTTTCTGTTTGTGAGCCGTCAACTCCCGCGTTATGTGACGCAATTCCACTTCTAAACAGCCTGTCTAGTAGTATACATTAAAGTCTTTGGTTTAACCCATCGAAAAAAGATGACAAGAAACGTAACTCATGCAAAAAATTACCCCACCAAAACTCAGTGCAAGGGGGCGGGGCTATAAATGTCTGTGCATGATAATCTCTAGTTGACACTTGATACGTCTATTTTTTTTTTTTATAACAGGATTGCAAACGAGCAAGTGGGTCACCTGATGGTAAGGGATCTCCACTGCCCATAAACATCCACAATACCTGAAGAATCATAGACGCGTTGTGGATCCTTAAAGAAAAACAATGGACATTTGGAGTACAAGAAACTAATGCTCATTTATAGTCATAGAAAATTATTAAGATCTAATTCAATATATCATTATAATCAATTAATTTTACAAGTTCCTACCCATGATTCAAGCACACTCACGCTAGTAATAGGTAGGCAGAGGTGTAACCAGTACACCCACATTTCCCGAGCTTATCTCCGTCCCATGATGTGATAGGGGGCGAGCCTATCGCCATACCAGGTACAATTCCAGACTCCAGGCTGATACTGAGCATTTCGGAATAGAAAAACCAGTATCACTTTTACCCGACCCGGGGATTGAACATAAGACCTCAGCGTCAGCCTCAATCTGTCAGTCAGTTAGACTTTAGTGCTACAAAATTTAACTAATCTAAATTATTTCAGGAAATCCTAGTGGACGTGGACAACCAAGTGGCAGCCAAGGAGCGTGAGGATCGCAAGCTGGAGATATACCACCGAATCGACGCGAAGTCTTTCGCCAACTTTAGGGGTCGCAAGTTCAAGAAGAGCGCCATACTGCAGGGCAACAGGAGTTTGAAGTAAGTCTAAAATAGCTTAAGAATTTTGATTTTTTTATGGTATAGGCCGGCAAACGAGCAAGTGGGTCACCTGATGGTAAGTGATCTCCACCGTCAATGTACGCCCACAACACCAAAAGAATCATTGGTGCGTTGCCGACCTTAAAGGAAAGGGATAATTATAGGATTGGGAAGGGGAGGGGGTTTGGGCCTCCGGATATCTCACTCATCGTACAAAACGCAGCAGCTAGCTGTTACTTTAGGCCGGTTTTCTGTGAGACAGTAGTATTGACCCGGACGAACCGGCCCATACATGCTGTAGACAAGTGTCTACAGCGTGGCTCTACCACTCATATTTTGTTCAGTTAGAACTACATTTGAAACTAGAAAAGTAGCATTTTTAATGGGCTTCACAATGTTTGTGTAGGATTTAACAGTAGTTAACGTATAAGACAATTATTTTTAAAAATACCTAGCAGACATCTTTCTTCCGCAGTGCAATTTCAGAGTGTAACTTAGTGAACGTTTTATTAATTATTATTTACTCAGAGCTGGTAACACAGGCGTTTAGATAAATATTTTATTTAAATACTAATCTTTTGGAAAGCACTTTATAATTAAACGATAGTAAAATAATATCTCCCCAAAAAACCGCAGAGTACCATAGTACTAGGTGGCTGCCTATTGGTGTAGTTAAATGACGTGTACAAGCGCGAAGCGAGCCATAGACTAAGCACAACCTATTCGTGTACACGACGCGGCACGTCGCTAAAAGTATCGAAGTTTTGACAAGTCGCTACGAAAAACGGTTTGTGGCGTCGTGTACACAAATAGGCTGCATTTCGTCCGTGTGTTGTCTCGAGCAATCACGAGTCAACTACAGATTATTAGTAACAAACGTCCCATTTGTTCTCAGATTCGAAGGCGTGGCGACGCTGATGCAGGGCCGCAGTAAGATGCAGACGCTACTTGTCATAGTGCTCACCGATGTGTTGTTCTTCCTACACGACAACAACAACAAATACACGTTCTTCACACCTGACAATAAGGTATACTGGGCATATGGAAGTGCCAAAAAGTATCGATATTTTTTAAAAGTAACGATTTCGATAAATTGAGTAAACATCGATATATCGGCGTATATTGAGGAACAATATCGAAATATATTGAAATCGCACCGCCACTAAATTTTGAACCTTACACCACACTGAATTGAGTGCATTTCCGATGAATCTGGACACGATTTCTCAGATATTGTGGGTGTTTATGGACGTTGGTGATGGTTTGCCACGAGGTGACCGACTTGCTCATTTCCTAGATATGCTATAAAAATAATGTATGTACAGACGGGCGTGGTGTCACTGGTGAAGCTGCTGGTGCGAGAGAAGGCAGGCGCTGAGGGTCGAGGTCTGTACCTCATCTGCAGCGGACCCAGCGAGCCCGAGATGTTCGAGCTGCGCGTGCACAGACCCAAGGACATCGCCACCTGGATACACGCCATCAGGTAAACGTCGCCGAGGATCGGACCGGACATGTTTACTAATGGCCGTTCCCAATATTCTATCTGTCGGCAGATTTACTTACTGGCAGTAAAATTTTGTCACATTTTGTATGAAAGATCTGTCAAAACACTATTGATAGTAAGTATCTATCTTTAAATAGAATATAGGAAACGGCCATAAACTTAATAGTGACTCAAGATAATGATTAAACATTATTTTTCCAGAGCGGCGGTACAAAGTTGTCCACAAGAGATAGAAGAGTCTGAGGCTGGAGCGCTGGCCACATCTGTAGAGGAACGACAGCGACAGCTTGAGGCTAGGCATGAGAATATAAGACTGATTACAGGTAACGTCTCTAATGATTTTATTTTTTCATCGTATGTAATTAATATTGTCACGACCTTAAGGTTAGGGATAGATTAACATTCGATTTTCCATGAAATTGAATATCTTTATATATAGAAGAAAAAAACACACAACAAAATACACAGTAATACAATGAAGATTATCGAATTCATTTCAAATTCGCTTAATCGCTACTCGCGTCCGGGTAAACGCTGTCTTGCGCATCGATGGCTACCCATTTATAAACCGGCTGCATGTCTCTGAAATGTGAAATATTCCAAAAACTTGTACAAGCTTCTAGAATAGGTTAGCTCCATCTCAGATTATGTAGAAGTTTCTACTAGAAACATTCTAGATCCTACTATCCAGGATTATTTCACACAAACATACAACATATGTAGTTCTGTAACTTAATAATAGATAGCGTTATTTTAACTTTTTTTTGTATGACCGTCTGGCGTAACAATATCATCTTACGATGTATGGAAATACCGTGAGAAAAGGCTTAGACGATACCAAATTTGTTTTTTGGTCGACTTTCTTGACGAAGCTGTAATCGACATCGGTAGCCAAAATGATAATCTAAAAATTCGGCCACTCTAAATAAATATACTTCATAATATCGAGTATATTATACGATCATCCTGAAAATACGAGAGTATATACAGTTGTCGACAAAGGGTTAAGCTAAGTTAGATCGATAATCTGCTTAAAATATAGATTTACTTAATTTATACGATATTTTATTAGTACTAAGCATAATTATCAGCATGAGTTGTGAGCATTGACAGTAGTGGGCGAAATGAAGTCTAATAGAGGATGACCATCGACTGACGACCCATAAATGTGAAGCCTTTATTCAGACTATCAGAACTATAAATGAACTACTGCCGAGGTGAAGTTTGTGCTCACGATTCGTGCCGGTAGTACATTAGTATTTTACGTTCAGATTGAATTTTTCAATTCGATATTTAGGTCAAATCAGATTTCTGAAATTGTTGTAGCTATGTAGTTGCTATTTTCTGTATTATATAAAATATGGTAAAAAAACACTTTTATCGCTGAACAGACGACACGCCGTGGTGGCAAATCGAAGGTGATTTCACAATCGAACTAATTTGGTATATTTTTATTTGCACGAGCATGTAAATGTCCTTACCTATTCTTTTCATAATTTTGGATCAATTTATCTTTTTATCCTGGCATGGTATAGGGCACTGCACCTGATGGTAATTGCCAAGTATAATGCGATCGTCGAGACACGTGTGGCGTCTCTTGACAATCGCCAGAATTATCTCGGCCTGTAGTAAGAAGGTTCAAAAATGTATCAGGCTACCGTAAATTTAATTAATGTTGATCCAAATCTGCGTTGCGAGGTACATGGACCTTATTCTCTATGACCGTATAAACTCTTAACACGACCGGGTAACGACAACTTCGCGAAATCAGCACCGAATGGCATTCTTTAAGCCAATGTGAAATGCTCATTATAAGTACGTAACTCACCTAGCAGCCATAGGTCAGTGGGGAGTGGTATGAACTGTCGAGAGGAATGGACGCAGGTTCGAAACCAGTCCCAACAGCACACACCTCTGACTTTTCTAAGTTGTGTGTATTATCACTTGCGTTAACGGTGAAGGAAACGTGAGGAAACGTGCATACCTGAGAAGTTCTTCATAAGAGTTTCGAAGGTGAAGTCTACTAACACGCATGAGGCCAGCGTGGTGGACTAAGGGTTGACCCCTCTCATTTAATAGAGGAGGTCCGTGTCCAGCAGTAGGGCATGTATAGTACAGGGCTAGTAAAAAAAACGCACCTCATAGTGTTTATAAAATTTGACATTGGCTTAGAGAACACCGTTACAACTTTACGTTTGAATCCACACTGTCATAGAGAATATGGTCCCAGTAGGTATTAATTCTATAATTTCTTTTACGTATTGTAATCTATCACTATCTAGTACATATATAAATAGTAGCTATAAACGTTGGTCCTTGTTGATCTTTAATCTACAGTAGTATTCGTTGTTGTATCAAGTATCAAGATTGTTCGTAATAAATGTTTAGAAATCTCTTTATTTCGATGTTAAAATTATTGTGGGCGTAGTTAATTGTATACGTATTAATGTCTTCATCCCCATTGATATATTTTTTTATATCCTACTAGCTTTTGCTCGCTGCTCCGCCCGCGTGAATGTCTTTGCCCGGATTAAAAATAACCTATGTCCTTATGATATATATCGTCATGTCAAATTTCAATAACATCCGTTAAGCCTTTTAGCTGTGAAAACCTAACAGACAGACAGAGTTCCTTTCACATTTATAATAGTAGTATGGATTTTCCTATATTAAGATTAAAAAGTTCGTGAGTTTGTTTGTGAAGGGGAAACATTGTTTTTAAGCCAAACGAGCAATTGGGTCACCCGATGTAAAGTTTTCTCTACCGCCAACAAACACCCACGAAATTAGAAGAATCATGTATTTGTTGTCGTCTCTAAATGAGAGAAATAGGAATTTGGAGGGGGTTTTTAGCCTCCGGAAATCTTACTGTACGAATTGCAACAGCAAGCCGCCTTTTCACGCCGGAACTATTAATCCGATTCTGTTTTTTTATCATGATCAGTACGTTATATCTGAATGCTTAGGGCTATTATTATTGTGATAAAAGTGAGTTCTTGAAAATAAAATATATTTATGCGTGGGGAGCCGCGATCGAAGCGAGTTTATAAAATAAATATTCAAATTATTTGTACTAGAAATATGTTTATTTAATTGTACTTTTTTTTACAGAGGCATTGAGAGCAAAGGATCGAGAGCAAGCGGCATTATTGGAAGATAAAATGGCGCTACATATGAAATTAGTTGCGCACACCGGACCGTTTGTGTTAGAAGTGCCAAATACTAGTAAGTTTTTTATGGTAAAGGAGCAAGTGTGTCACATGATGGTAAGATGTCCACCGCCCATGAACATCCACAATACCTGAAAAATTATAGTAGCATTGCTGACCTTAAAGGATAGTTGAGGGAATGGGAGGGGAAGAGGGTATTTGAGCTTTTGGATACCTAACTCACAAACTCAACAACAAGCTGCAGTCTTTCTGTAACATGTAAACAAGCATGTTGTGTCGATCCCGCTGCGATAAGGACAGGTAAAAGAAGAAGAATGAAAGAAAGAAAAATAACAAGCATTTTAGGTATAATAAACTGGTGTAAATCTAAACTTCATAAAAAAAAGCCTCAACTCAGCATGTGCTCGTTAAAAGACCAACGCTGGTCTTCCGTTGGGCCGTTTGGTAATAAAAAAAATATAATGATTTTGCTTGATAGCTTTTATTTTTCTTTTTTCCACACTTTTAGTTTCAAAAACTATTTCGTTTTCTTCTTTTTAGTGCATTCATAAAGGCATGTTTGTTTATAGATGTGAACACAGCGTTTCCTGGTGGTTTGGTGTTTCCTGACTACGTGAGGTTGGCGGCGCCTACCATGGACTCTCACACGCTGTGGCAGGAGGTCTGCAAAGTCGTCAAGGTATGGTTTGTTTATTGTTGCGGTGTTCCACAGGTGCTAAAACTTTCTATGTATAATTGGATCCCAGGTTTGTGCACCGGTGACCACGAAGGCTGAAAAGCTTTCGAAACGTCGGCACTAAAATAATATTAAACCGCGATAAAATCCGTATAAACTAGTTTATTTCAATGTGTAATATTCGCGTAAACCTAAGAAATCACTACGTACAATGTGATATATTGTGTGGTGTGCAGGAGGCGTTGGAAGCGAGCAGCGCGGGCTGCACAACATGCGCGGAGTGCGCGGCGTGCGCGGGCGGCGCGGCGCTGGGGCGCAGCACCAGCTCGGCGGGCGAGCGACACTCCGTCGCGTACGAGAGCCCCGCGCTGCCGCGACGTGCTGACACATTCGCAGGGTTCGACGCCAGTAGGCATCGAGGTACACCATATTACACTTTATTACATTACCCTCAGAGTCGACGCACTTATTGTGCGGAATATGCAATATTAACTTGCTGGAACAGAAACTCACATCGAGTACAAAAGCCTCGTACTGGACCGAAACCTTCATTGGATTCGATACGTCCGTCATCGAGGCAAGGATCGTGAATACATCGGTACTCCCGATAATTGTAATTCCACCTAGACAGTAGTGGGAGCAGTTTAAAATACAATAGACGATAAACATTGACTGACGAACCGTAAGCGTGGGACGTCGACGCCCCGCTCTCTTACATTCCGCCAATCAGAACTATATATGAACTACTGCCGTGCCGATACAGAATCTAAAGTTTAACAACAATATACGCAATTTAATTTGACCCGTCTGAAATTCGTCACGAATGGAGTGGCAACTACTGTTTTCATAGAGCAAATAATGGCTAGAGACGTAGAGAACTAGTGAAAAGACTAATTTCAGACCGGAAAACTTATTTTGCGTCTATTGTACTAATCACTACGACTATGTTTGAGACAGGAAGAATGGTACGGTATAAATTTGTCAAGCAAAAAATGACCTGTCAATTGTATATTCACACGCCCCACCCTGCGTAAACCACAGGAAATTACCGGTACTTGCGCACAAAACTTAGTACAAAAGCCTTTTAGGTTCGACCTGTAGTCAGTACACGTTGTTCAATAATATTTATTGTTAGAGCGTTACTAAATCGATTGAAATCGATAGTCGAACTACATTCCTAATTTTCGTAGCCAACAAATAGTATTTTATTAGTTATAATATCGATACCGATAATTTCAATTGTAAGATCCATTTGGAATAATTTGGACGTGTATGCCTTATGACAATTGAAGTTATAAGTATAGATATGTATTTCAAGGTTTAAGTCCATTTTAAGGATCAACCCAGAGATTTCAATTAATATCGATTAATACTTTCGGCCATAATTCTTTCTATAGTTCAAGCACGGAACTAGAACCTAAATATATGCCGTTTTTACTACTACTTCACGTGTCGACATCTCGGACGACTCGTCAACGCGCCCTATATTAATAGTCCGCATCGCAGTAACAATTTAGTAAAAAATAACGCGGTAAATTGCCACTGGTATATTCATACGAAATCCATTTAGATCCTTGGTACGTGAGTTATATCTATTTGCTTGCAATTACATTCTAAGAAAATAGATAATAGAAAATGGAAACAGAAAATATAATAGAAATAGGCGCCGTATCGCCGTGCCACAAGTACTTGCTGCGCTTAACGCGTTCTTGGAAGCCGATCCGTTCCTCGATATTTTCGCCGATGATTGGAACCATATTAAGTGCTGTTGTTTAACATTTTGCGAAGGTCAGAGTGTACAATTATAATGGTTGTAGTTAGTGTAATAGGTTTTGTAATCGCTCTAATAAAAATAAATAAACAAATAAACTGAAATGTGTTTGAATGATTTTTGTTTTTAACAATGTGGTATTGACTCATGACCGGTAGACACGAGCGCCCTCTCCGCTGCAGGTGTGAGCGTGCGCACCTCCACAGACACGCCACCGGAGGGGGGCGAGCACGACACGCCGGGGGGCGTAGGCGCGGGGGCGGGGGGCGTCGGCGCGGGTACGGGGGGCGTCGGCTCGGGTGCGGGGGGCGTGGGCGTCGGCGCGGGGGGCGAGCGGCATCACCACGCGCCCGACGCGGCCATCAAACTGCACCATGCAATATACACGCTCACTTGCATAGTGTGGCATCAACTCACCACTATACACAGGTTAGTGTGGATTTATAACGATTTTTTTATAGGTTATCCTAGAAAAAAGGGTATTCAAGTGGAAGGCCAGATGTAGAGCAGTTCTAGGTGTCTCGATTCAGCCCCGAGTTTTTGGTAGTTTTCAAGATCGTTTGTCGTTGTTTTTTAGAAACAAATTTCATTTTAGGCACCACTAAAATGAAATTTGTTTACCAGGCTTTTACGAGTGGTAGAGCCACGCTGTAAACAATTTTGTCTACAGCATGAATGGGCCGGCTCGTCCGGGTCGTTACCACTGTCTCACAGAAAACCGGCGTAAAGTAGTAGCTTGCTGCTGCGTTTCGTACAGTGAGTGAGATATCCGGAGGCCCAAATCCCCCTCCCCTTCCCAATCCCTTATTATCCCTTTCCTTTAAGGTCGGCAACGCGCCCATAATTCTTTTGTATTGTGGGCGTACATGGGCGGTGGAGATCGCTTACCATCAGGTGACCCATTTGCTCGTTTGCCGGCCTATACTATAAAAAAAAACCAGTCGCAATTTTATGTTTAATAAGTAAGTAAATATTACCACGATGAAATTAATTCTTTAGTCGAAAAAAGAGACATATTAATCATTTTACTGTTCTAATGATAACTATGCTGCTTGAGGTCCCTGTTCTAACTTAACATTTACCTTTAAGATCAATATTTGTGATCTCGTCCACAGTCATCTCATTGATATTGGTTGCAACGAAATTGATATTTTGTCATTCTAATCGATATTGAAATAGTTGGAATCGACATCAACATAATCACTAGGTATCGGTATCGATTAACGGCATTAATTCCGATGTCATTAATATCGATATTTGTCTATAGAATAAAATACTATTGACGTTGTTATCAATGTTGCTAATGTCGACAATCAGTAGCGATATCAACGTTGTAGATATCGACAATCTTTGATGTCGATATCGATGTCGGTGTGTGTCATTGGTATCAATTTTGAAATTGGATATCCACGATTTTTATGTCAATGTTTACGTTGACGAAGCTGCCAAATTGTTAGTGGTTGAATATTTTATTTGTGCAGCCTACAGGCGCAGGTGTGCGCGTGGCGTGCAGGTGCAGGTGGGAGTGCCACGTCCGGCGCGGCGCGACACGACGCACAGCTGGAGGAGCTGCGACACGCGCAGGCGAGACTCACCGCCGAGCGCGCCGCCTGGGAGGCGCAGCGCACCGCCGACCAGGCGCAACTCATGCAGGGTACAGCTCTCTCTCTCTCTCACACATCTCACATCTCACACGACACGACGCACAGCTGGAGGAGCTGCGACACGCGCAGGCGAGACTCACCGCCGAGCGCGCCGCCTGGGAGGCGCAGCGCACCGCCGACCAGGCGCAACTCATGCAGGGTACAGCTCTCTCTCTCTCTCACACATCTCATATCTCACACGACACGATGCACAGCTGGAGGAGCTTTAAAAACAATTGAAAAGTTGCCACCATTTTGGTTTTCTTTGTTATGAGACCGATTGATTTCAAAGTTGATATCTGAATAACCCCGTACACAGAAATGATAGATGTGATGTAAGTATTGAAAAACAGCCGCAATTTTGATTTCCTTTTTTAAAATCGAGTAACTTTAAAACCGATATCTGAGAAGCCTCGTAATCGGAAAGACCTAATGTTAGAATTAAAAATAGTGGTCGCGTTGCGCTACACCACTCAGGTTAATATTGCCTAAACTTAATTTAACATATTAAATATTTGCAGAGCGACGACAGTTACTAGAGGCTAGGGAAGAGCTGACATTGCAACAGAAAGACGTCGAACAACAGAGGGAGCGACTTTACAGGCGTCTAGAGCGGCTGCAACAACATGGTAATGATATTATTAGTTTCATTGCTCGCTTTTTGTATCATGTACATTATATCGATTGGATTAGAATTGAATATAGTTTGAGAAACTAAAAATTCTCTGTCGAAGACAAAACTGTCTATAACGTGGCTCTATTACATTTAAAAAAAATCAATATTCCATAGTCGATATTTATATATAAGAATTTCGAAGGTATGTGAAGGCTATCAACCCGCATTAGGCCAATTTGGTGGACTAAGGCCTAATCCCTCTCATTTTGAAGAGGAAGCCCTTGCCCAGCAGTGGGATGTATGTAATATAAGACTAGTATTATCAAGCAAGTACGTTTGTAAATCAGATAAAAATATATCGATATTATTTTCAGGCGGTTCTCAAGAGGAAATAGCAAGTGTCGGGACACTTTCTCCGGATTCAAGTGTGAGCGATACTATGCGACGAAAGGAACCGAAATGGCGAAGTAAGTGTTTTTTTAATGGTATAGGCCGGCAAACGAGCAAGTGGGTCACCTGATG
This sequence comes from Mimas tiliae, assembly GCA_905332985.1. Lineage (NCBI taxonomy): Eukaryota > Metazoa > Arthropoda > Insecta > Lepidoptera > Sphingidae > Mimas > Mimas tiliae. Next base: position 3,943,901 of record HG995262.1, on the reverse strand, counting down.
GTAAGTGATCTCCACCGCCCATATACGCCCACAATACCAAAAGAATCATGGGTGCGTTGCCGACCTTAAAGGAAAGGGATTGGGAAGGGGAGGGGGTTTGGGCCTCCGGTTATCTCACTCACCGTACGAAACGCAGCAGCAAGCTGCTACTTTACGTCGGTTTTCTGTGAGACAGTGGTAACGACCCGGATGAGCCGGCCCATTCGTGCTGTAGACACAAATGTCTACAGCGTGGCTCTACCACTCAAAAATCAGTGAGTCAGTTTGTTAATCAATCACGCCCTAACGCCGGAACGGTTTAAGATTTAATTAAGCGCATAGGTTGACCATGACCTGGATAGGCTACTTTTTATACTGGAAAAGGCCGTTTACAAAAGTGCAAATGTTACGTTATAGTGTTACGTATGTTTTTTGTTCATACAGATAACCGTGGGTCGACAGGTTCTGAGTCTAGTGCGTGCACATTCCCGCCGCCGCAGCTGATCTCAGCGCAGAACGAAACGCGCGCCTCAGCCATCGCCGCACCACTCGCTGTGAATTATTACTATACTATATACACCACATTACCCACCAATAAACATATTTATTTATTTATTTAGATAAGGATTGCAAACGGAGTTAACAATAATTATTATTCTAAATTCTACACATACATTAAAAACAAAAACTAATTGCAACTCTAGATAAATGCAACCACCGCATGTGTCACGGTATATAACAAAATCAAATATTAAATATTAAACTAAAATTAAAAAGAAATCAATTACAAATTAAAAAAAAACAATAAAGTACGACATAATTAGCTAAACAATATAAATACACAACAGGAGGTGGGGTAAGTGGGGCAGATACCCTACCAAGAGACATATTTTTTTTTGTTTTTGGGGCTTAACGTAAGCCACTCGAGATAATTTTGTCGACTCGTATTGTCGTGAAAAACCAGTTTTATCTGGTTATCTCTGTATGTCTATCGAAGCTTACATGGTTGCATAGGAGACTCGACACTTTGTTTTTAAAGTGGGCATAATATAGAGAAAATAGAACTTTGATAACGTAATTTTATCGAATGTTGAAATTTTTATCTGAAATAATTTCACTCGATAGTTATCTCTTTCGCGCGCGAGATATGTTGTGGGCATAACATGTTAAGCCTGCAAAAGTGATTTGTGTAATATAAATCACCCCGAGAACTCTTTGAAAAATGTGGTATATAGGTTTGTTTGATAGCCTCCGTGATGAAACAGGCGAGTTGTCGACTGTGAAATGAGTGGCTGCGGGTTCTATTTCCGCTCCCAAACAAGTGGAAGTGTGATTCATAAATATTTGTTTCGGATCTGAGTGTTTTGAAATCAAAAGCCTCGTAGATACTGATATTCGCGACACAGACTCGTATCTTAGTACTTTATGTGACTTTTGGGTGTTTATTTATCGACGTGCAACTCTATGAATATAACAGCAAATAAGCCCCCAGCAAAGAATTAAGATTTAGATCCTTCTACACGTCGTCACAAAAATGGGCAAAACCATTAATTTAACACTATCATTATAATTTCGGTGATGGCATATGATAACATAATTAAAATATAACCTAATTTTTTACTTCCTGATCAGTTGCAGTCACTTTGTCGTGTCACGATTTCTTTTACATTTGTCATAATTTCATCGTCCAATTCCAGCAAATGGTGAAACAACAATTGCCGTTAAAGTTAGCGAGCGGCAAGGGTCAGCAACCGCCGCCCGGATATCACAGACTGCACGAATCACCCAGTGAGGTAATTATCTTATAATCATAAGATTTTGGAATACAAATTACGTCTCTCTCATTAGGACATTAAATAATCTAGTTCTACATTTATGAAATCAATTTTAGTTTTTCAAAACCGTCATTATACATTTATTGTAGTAAATAGTCTTAATATAAATTATAGGGTCATTTGTCTACAACGTGTTACAGAAAGGTGTGGTCATATTTAAAGGTCGTTACATACACCTGACAGTGAGTTTTTATGCTGCGGATTTTAACAAAATTGGGCAATGCAAATAGAATTTGGTACTCTTGGGTTAAATACATATATCGTATACTATACATTGCTAAAATTTGACCACACCTTTCTGTAACACGATGTATATTATACATTTCATTTTCCACCATGAAACAGATAAAATGGTTGGTGTTTTCAGGACATGGACTATCCGAATGTATTTTAACGGCTATATTATAACATTGTTTGTAAGTAACTCGTTATTGATGTCCAGTAGATGTTCTATCGAATTAGTTTCATACGGCGACGTTTCTAATTATTAACTCATTCGCAATATGGATATGAATGCTCGTAATCAAGAGCAATTTCGCTTAAGTGAGCTGTTTGCTAAGTGTTTCTGTCTACATCAATTACAACATGGTGTAATGAAAGCCGTATAATGGTGCATTCAAACGACAACGATCTACTCAACACGACGCTTCACGGCGTTTATTCGTAATGTCTTGTCAAAACTTCGGTACATTTTGAGTCGTCCGGTGTCGAGTAGGTTTGTACCTCATCATTGGTTCGGCTCAAGATATAAAACTTCGTTTAACTGCACTATAAGAAGATTATATCATAAATATTTTTTTAAAAATACTAAATGTTCCGTTAGTCAACCCATTTTCTGAATAATTGGAAATGTTGCCACTTGATGTATTTTAATTTCTAATAAATTTTAGTTATTCTGTTTAAAATTGTATGCTTCGGTAGTATATCGAGAAAGTACGACATAATATTGGCTTTATGAAATCTGTCTCTCGTTATGTTGCATTCGAAATATCTATACAACCATTTCGTCTGTTACGCTTTAAATGTTAGAGCATGTGTGTTAGTTTATTTATATTGTATACCCACATCCCATAAATTTATGTAAATTTATCATGAAAATAAAAAAACGCCTTTCTAATAAATATCAAAAAGTATCTATACGTACAAAATAACTGGACCGGACTGAAATTAGTCACTTCACATGCCCTCTACTCTTGGCCCACTTCAGGCCTGCCAAATTTTTCTGCGCGTATTCTACGTGTGAAATAGTTATGCAGTGTTTTGTCTGGGTATATTGAGAGACATTTAGCGCCAGAGCAAGCGAGACAAAACTCGATAAATATCACAGATGTGATATTTATCTACAACGTTTATTAATAAGAGTAAAAATAATAATTTGAAATTTAATCTCTGTAACTTTTTTGCCAAGTCATATATTCGATAAAGTGTATTTTTTGTATTAGTTCATTATGTTCTTCCATATACTTATTAATAATTATTAGTCGTAAAAAGTTTTGCAGCGAGTCAATTATAGAAATTGCTAAAGCAATAACGTCATCCATCAATCAATATACATGACAGAGACAAGATTATTTTCATGTTTTGTTTACACATAAACATCGGATTGTTCCCATATATTTATAGCTAACTGGATAGCGGGCACCGTACACATGGTGAAAAATCGAAGATAGTGGCTTGTTCAAGCGTTACAGACTGGCATAATCCTGGCGACCGTCGATAGACGCAACATCTCTCGACACTGCACTGTATTTACTGTGTAGTGTAGTGACGTCAAGCCAGGATAACTAAAAAATATCCGTGATGTTTCAGCAGCAGCAAGGCTTAGTGATCCATCACACTCGCACCGGTAGCTCGCCCGCGCCACTACCATCGCAGCAACAGTTCAACAATAAAGCTACTAGGTACGATCATAATACATTTTAATTAAACTGTTCGTCGGGTCATTGTGTCGTATTTAAAAATATCGCGACGCCGATACAAATATAGAAAGATTGTGTTTAATTTTGTCTATAAATACATCCAATACACTCAACAGTGACATACATAGTCCTGTAGGCCTAGTACATGTTTTAATAGTTTTGTAAAACGATGAAAGTTTTCGTTTTCTCTCAATACGTCAAATATTAGTAGCCACTAGTCGGAACTATGATGACTTAAAATTAATTATATGGTTTATTTTATTTCATAATAATAGAATATGAAATTAGTTTTCAAGCGATTCTTTTCTTTATTACCGTATGAATTACTAGCTTGACACTTTGACGGTAGTAATTTTAAACGAATTCTAAAATTGTGAACTTATAATTTGTAACTTATACTAGGCCTACTGACCCCATACTAGGTTTACCTTTATCGTGTGTATCAGGAGCTACGAGGGACTTGTGGTCCCACAACGCCCAGATCAGATATTCGTGGATCCCACAAATATTTGTCTCGGTGCGGTAATCGAACCCAAGGCCTCTCGCTTCCCAGCCGGCTACCCTTAGACTACGCCACGGAGGCTGTCAAAAGGATGTTATTTGTTTTGCAGGACCAACACGTACCCGAAGTTGCCGGATAAGTTTCGCGTCCGTTCTCCTGAGACGGGTCGTGCGTCAGTCCCGGCGCCGTCCCCTCCTGCCTCCGCTAGTGTCGCCGCTAGTGTCGCCGCCACCGCGTCAGAGGAGGAGGTCATATTCTTCTGACACCAGCGACACGCGCATGCGCACACGCGCTCCTGAGACTGTCGACTCTCATAGACCTTCCGAAACATCCGCATCGACTACCCGACCCTACTTGATTCACTTATCGATTGTTGCTGCGCAGTGTATCTGTGTCGATAACTGTTGTTGATATTTAAGCTGCTGTCATATTTTTTTTATCACGGAAGCACACTGTCATATTGCATATATAACTTATGTGACTTACGCCAGTATGCTTCTGAAGTGAAGATTTGTTGCAGCATTTTATGACTTTTAAGTTTTACATGTAATGAAAACGAGAAATTTTAATGAAAAATTGATGCGTATATATTTCTTGTTGATGCATACGCAATGGAAAACGTAAAACCTTAGTCTTAGACTTGATATCGATAACCGCAGTCGATAAATTATTGTGGCGTTTATCGATATCGATGTTGAGTTTGTGTCGATATTTTTTAATGATTTATTGTGTTTATTTAAGTGTATTAATAATGTTTTATTTTAATATCGACATGATTTTAAAGCTCCGTTGTAACTATAAAAAGCAGCTGCCATGACTTATTTAGATATAATGTATTCAGTATATTAATTTAGTTGATTTTAATCTTAAAAAGGCGCCGTTTTATTTTCATAGGCGATTCTATTTATTTCCTTCTTTTATTCAATCGACTTAGAAAAAAGGAGGTTCTCAATTCTGTATTTGTATGTATGTTACGCGATATCTCCGATTAATGTGGATCGATTATGATGACTATATTTTTGTAATCAAAAAGTTTTACTCCGACTGTGGTCGCATACTTGATAAGATCTGCATCAACGAATCATCAATACCAGGGATAAATGGGAATCTCCTCAAAGAATAACAAACTAAGTCGGTTTTATTTTTAAATTCATTGAGTTTAAATTGTAATGCAGCTGTTCACACATTCCTTTTAAAATGATCTCTTCATATGAGCAGTATTTTATTAGCAGCTGATTTGAGACAACTTCACATTCCTTAATGTTCCTTTATTTATTGTCGTTGTAGGAGGGTCTAGTGAGAATGTAACATTAGGGACCTTTGCTTAGGTACATTAAATATTTCAATAAGTAGATTTATTCATATATCGATAGTGGCACTCGATATATCGACAAATGTGTCAATAATTTTAACGAGATTAGCGAACATTTTAAAACGTGTAACAAGCGTACAAAATTAAAAACAAGTTGAGCGTTAGCTTCAGTACAGCTGTCAGTGATTATAACCTCATTCGAGATATGTTTCATAGCTTGATTCACAATGTCGATTTAATTTCAGATAATGTATTAAACAGCCAATTTTAGAAGTATCAATTTCTCCGTGTGTAGCGACAGCATGGTAACTGCATTTTGGTGCCCTATATTTTATTAAATAACGTTTTAGACATTGTGAATCAGGCCATTAGTTTGTATTCGCGTGTAATAGGACAAAATTCAATAGGACATTTAACGTGGGCCATAGTGTAGATACACACTCATTTAGCGTAGAACAATGTGTAAAACAATAATTCGATAGGTCTTCAATAGCTACGCAACCAAATAAGCAAATATTATGCGATTCAAATAAAAATAAGAAAGACGATCTGTTATTTGAAAATATGGGTTATTAAGTTTTTTTTATTTTTTTTTATTACATTGAATGACGAGACGAGCAGGTCGCTCGCCTGATGGTAAGCGCCACGCCTGCTCATAAACAGAAGCAACGCCACACAGAACTTTAAATAAAGCACTGCATGACACTGGACTGCGCTCGTCACCCCGAGACATAAGGTGTTAAGTCTCATAATGCCCAGTAATTACACTGGCTTCAATGTCCTTCACACCGGAACACAACAGTGCCTACACACTGTTGCTTGGCGGCAGAAATAGACAAAGCGGTGGTACCAACCCAGCCGGTCTCTCGCAAACGAGGGACCTACCACCTTGTAGGTTTCTCCTGCATTAATTTACTGAATATTAGAATCTCATTTACAAAGTTCAAATAAGATTTGACCATCAATTAACTTACACCAATTTTTGTAAGAACATAAGAGATAGACATCTTCTATCGGTATTTATATCAGCGTGATTTTTGTATTTCAACGTGTCATATTCGATTTAGTGTCATATTCGATTCATTTACTCAGGGGTGCAAACAGGCGCTTAGTATAACAAAATAAAGTTTTAATTTAAGTGAAGAGATATAAATTATGACAGAAAAGTTATTCCTATTTTTATTTGGATCGCATAGTCCTAGATTTGAGCTTGAATAGACAGATAGAAGTAGCTAGAAAATGTTAAAATAAATGAAGGCTTAGTAAATAATAACAATTAAACAGTAGAAAAGTGTCAACATTCTAGCGGTCTATAGGAGATTATAAATATTGTTATAATAGATGTTCATGTGAATAAATCTTGTTGTTGACTTATTGGAAATATTAACTCCGTGTTATTAACGGCATTTGATCGAAACGAAAACAACAAATTGCACTGCCACAATTCGAACATCACAATATTGCATTAATCGATGTTGTCCTTTCGATCGAATGTTCTAATTTATCGATACGAGTATTAAATGTTCGTATAACTTTAAAACTGTTGTTAAGTAACGTTTTATATCTATTCTTTACTAGGGCACTCGTTACTCGGTCGGTGTCCATTAATTGTATGTGTTTTGGTCGACGGCGACTGACGATTCGAATTAAATTGAAATAATATACAATTCGTGCACACTTCTACAAATGTTTAAATATATACTCACTGAATTTATTTTTTAAATAAGCACGCTGTATTCCGAACTATATTACATAAATGCTTTTATATTTCGAAGTAAATTTTAAATATAAATATATAGCTATATTTATCTGTAAACTGTTGGAAATGATTATGTGATAATTAACACATAATTGCATAATTGTTATCGGTGTAAATATGTTGAAAAATGTTTATTATGTGTAAGGCCATAATTACATTTGTATTTATTATTCACAGCATTGTAAGTTGTTTAGTGTAAATGTTATTAAATTACATAAGCTGCAACATACGTCAGATCTAAAAGTTCGTCCACGTGTAAACTTGACTTCGACTCTTACGTAAACCTGTAAATAAAACTTATAAATGTAATTAAGGCCTAATAGAATGTTATATTCGCAATTTTAAAGTTACAGTAGTTCTCCGTTGAAATTCCTCCAACCCTTGGGAAACTAGTATAAATTATATTTTACCTATATCCAGATATTTACTAATGAAATTTTCACTTAAATCTTTTATTTTCCGTCGATAAAGTGACTTATTAACAGTCGATAAATTGAACGGTATATCGACAATGTATCTAAAACGTTTCCAATGAATGGCCAATGTAGTAACATGGTATAAATATTATACACTAAGTAATACAACATGCCAAGGGCGTAGTCAGGATTTGCTTCAAGGGGGGCAAATCCGGGTAAGCAGGAGCAGAAACAAAGATTTCACGATGGGGCAAGTGGCCCATCGTGGCTACTCTCATGCAATACGCATTAAACTACTTCTATGGCCGATAAACATCGAGTCGAGTGAGATTTGGGCAGGGATTATACTTGCAAGTATATTAGAAAGTTGCTCAGTCGAGAGTGGTTAGATGGTATACATGTTTGTGATAAGGTATTCTATAATATGGTTGGAGTCGAATTTCTATAACAAATCACCTTGATATATTTTAAACTTCCTTTTTTTAAAATTGTTATATTACAGGAAGTCCACAAAATATTTTAATGTTGACGTTCACGTCAATATAAATTGACATATGTATTGCGATGATGTATAATATTCGCCTGACATCAACCGGGCATCTCGCGTCTGAGTGGTTTTACTCTTCAATTCTTATCGTGTATTTGCCTCACTTAATGTTGGCGGAATTGTCCATATAGGCACAGAGCCATAATCTTAAAAATAATTAATTGATTATATTCGCCTGGCACGTCACAGGTTTGCGATAGTCAGAAGCGAATATCTTAGCTCAGAATCGTACGGGCGTAAGATATATATTTCTCATTCCCGTTTGTTTTTGAAGTGAATATATATTTTGCCGCTTAATAAATATATAAATACACCAGAAAAGAGGGTAACGTATAATTTAACTTGCTATAGAGATTCGACTCTAGAAATTGCTAAAATTTACAAGTAGAACTTGCTCGTGTAATCTCGGTGTTATTTGACGATGTTCAAATGTCTGTCACAAACAAACATCAAGTAAAAAGAGGTTTCAATGGATTCGTTACTAATAACGGGTCGTTCAAGTATGATCACAAACACAGGTCTCATGCCGAGACGAAGGACGATCTTGCGTATTACGTAAACTAATTACGTTTGCATTGGACAATATCATAGACGTGAGCCAAACACAAGAACAATGACAAAAATATAATGACTGAATGAATATTTAACCAAGAAAGGGTATTTTGATACTCAATCCTTAACAAAGTGAAATTGTGTTTTAACGTTTGCATATATGGAATATAAAAATACGGAGTATAGGTTTGCAATTCGACGCGTTTTCTTTTTTTTGTATGTAACGCGTAACTTAAATGTTGACCAATTTGGATGATTCTTTTTTCACTCGAAAGAGTACAGCTCAAAATTGGTCCCACCCTTAATAGGGTGAAATCGGGGATGAAAGATTCAAACTTCGTCATTTATGCACTGATTTTGATAAGTATATTACTAAAAATAGTGAAATAAAAACGTTTTAACAAAAATATAACCTATAATAATATAATAAATTTTGAGTTGTTGCCATTGTAATTTAATGGTAAAAAGGTAAGTAGGTAGCACCGACTTAAAATTGTTTATTTTTAGCTTCCGTTTTTTGGAGTCGGTTTAATTTTTGTTAAAATGTTTTTTCGATATACAAAGGTTTTAAAAAGTCGATAAGTTATTTCATACTTGAACGACCTCTAGTTCAAAAATCGATAGTCAACCCACACAATATTTGGCAACGTGCATTGCTTGTGTGTAATTTACGGACATTATAACATTTGATCATTGTTGTTGTGTGTTAAATAAACGAAAGAAAACTATATCGTCGCTGAAGTTCTAGCAGTCCGTAAGTCAAAATCTCTACTTTACAGGGTAGAAAAAAAAGCTATCTGCAAACGCAGCCAAGGTAAAAAAACATACGAAGTTATTTGATATTTCAAATCTGAAAAGAGTTTATTTTCATAAATTTTCAAATGAATATTGTTTTCGCTTGGCATTTTGTTTTTTTTACACTGTAGGGTAAAAAAATGAGTGTCGCTCTGCTACAACCACACCGATGATTTATTATGATAAAGTGACTGACTACCAGATTCCAGACCTTCCAGAGCGAAAATCCTTTGAAGTCTATGTATGTACTAGATTCGAGACTTGCAATATGTTTGCATACATAAGTATCGCATATTTAAAACGCAATCAAAAACATCTTTCTAACTTAGACTGTTAATTTCACGATAACTTAATAATATGCGTTTTCGTTTGGTGCATGTTACGTTAACGCGACGTCTGCACGTTAATACTTCAACTCACTTAGATAACTGTTAAACAACACATAAGACTATGTAACTATTTTTCGTGCATTTACTGTAATCCTTTTTACTATTTAGCGTTTAGAGATGGTGATATTTTAAAAAATACTATTTTCTTGTTTAAGATAACCTTTTCATACTAAATGTATATATATTGACGTTGATGTTTGAACATATTGAGCGTAAGTATTTGTCTCTTGAAATGTATCGAATGAATTATTGTATCTAGGTTTATAAAATGTCTAAAATTTTAACTGCAATAAGTATTTAGCGTAAATTGTTTTAAAATATAAAATACACGATAATAGACTTCGTATTATTGTTAGTAGAGATGTTTAATGAAATTGGATTAAGATATGGGCGTCGTCAGGGGGTCAAGGGGCAGCTGTCCCACCTATAGACTCGGAAATTATCATGCCATTTCATAGGTCCGTTATGATGAGGGGGAGGGGTTTGGGTGATAATTACCCAACAGATCTCTGGGAATCATGTAGTTAGATATATTATACAAAATTCCAATATTAAACCCGCGTCATCCCCGAACACGGTTCATGATTAGTCCGTTGCCCCCCTTTTGCCCATGGGCTGGCGACATCCTTGGATTTAGATAATACTTAATTTTATTGTTTGTTCGTCTATCGTTGGACGATCGTTTCGATATCAAAACATCATGACAATAAATAAATAAACTATTTTTCTGAAGATCACGCTCCGATCTCTTGAATCGTTTGGTTTTGAACATAGATAATTATGTGATTCCATATGGCTGTTGCTATTTCATAATCCAAGCATATTCTGTGTTGACGGCCAGAGTGCATTTAATATAATTGCTTCTTAATGATTCCCCTAGGTAAATTGCTACTTAAAGTGACATTCAGCGTATTTTTCGCGCGTATACGATTTTTGTACGCAGCTGCGCCCGCGCCGTGACGGGCATATACGCGCCGCTCGTCACCATGGCGACGGTAGATACGTACAAAAAATACGCTGCAGGTAACTACGGTTAGCACTAAACCTAATGGTGCATTTAGCCTTATATTAGGCTTCTAAAATGTTTAAATTGTTAATAAAACAAATTAGAGATTCATACAACCGTATTATTTTATGTAGATCTCAAAATTATCACATTTTCATATTGCTTTATTTCTTAACAATTCATATAAATACGTTTCAAATTATAGCAATGACAATATCGTTATAACTTATATTTAAAGGTAAAAGACAAGTAAAGGTTAGTATTAAATGGCAAATCATATTTTACAGTTTTGCATTCCATCACAGTTCAGTTCCATCATTGCAGATAACACAGACTTATGATCGAAGTAAAAAAATACGTTATGTTATAAACTAAAAAAATCGAGTCATGTAGCTTGTCGATTTCAATTTGATTCTCAGCTTTGCAAAGTCCAAACCACATGTTAGAATAAAACATGATTGGAGGCAGGCGCGGATACTATACAATCTACCCTCTAAACGTTCATTTGTATCAAAATTTGACTAACACAATGTTTTTTTTCTCCCGCTATTTGGTATCTTAGTATTACATACTTCGGTTCATTTGTGCACGTCTTGGTATGTGTGCATTTGTATAGACACAATGACTGCGTCGATAGATATAGTAAGAGGGCTGAAGCTTCACTGCCACACAAATCAGTGTTTATAACCCAAAGACTTTAAGAATACTATAGACGGGCTGTTCAGAAGTAAAATTGTGTTGCATACACGGCCGGCGAGGCGGGAATTAGTCAAGGCGCGGGAGCGAGAGGAGTTGAGAGTAAATGAGATGGCAATATTGAGACGGCTGTTTTGTATTAATTTTCATTCACAACAAATGAAATTTTCGATCAAAACCAAGAAATAATATAGGTACTTAGTTCCTTCCTTAAAATAACTTCAAATTGAATGATTAATATATGCACGTAAATAATGACACTGTTTTATGGGTCACAATAAACAATTTCGTCATATTTTATCGAATATAAAGTTCGCAGCTATTCAAACATCCAACAACTGCACTTGCTGCTCTCTCGCGGGCATATAAATGAGTTGCGGTCAATTGACCGTAACTTAGTGCGCAATTTCTTTGTACCGCGCAGCCTGTCTAGTAGTGTATACATTAAAGTCTTTGTTATAACCTCACAAACCTGCACAAATGAACCGAATTATCTATATCAGAATTACTCTTGGAAAATCCAAGAAACAGTTGTTTATACTGTCCTTTTAACTATTCAAAAATATATCCGCGCACTATTGTACATTTAAAGAATTTAGGACTCAATTTAATCACACAGTACAGTATTTAAATAATTTATGCTAGGTTTACTTTCATGCATTACTTAAAAAGTTTAGTCTTATATTAAGTTTGTGGCAATATTCAAAATTTCGTATAAGCTTTAAAATTATACTTTAGTATTTTTTGTAATGGATTCCCTCCAAATTTATTTTCGTGTATATTTTGTGGCAACGACAATACAATGCGTATTGCTCAATGTTTGCTCATTTGTTCGTTCTATTCTAGTTGATTGATATTATGTACTTTGTATTTTGTACCTAAAGTTTGAAATAATCTGCACCATCCTACGTATCTGGATGGTATGGTACGTTTTGTTAATTTCGATCTGTGACAACTCGCGGGCTACGCCTGCCTTGTACCTACTTATAATAGATAGATGAAAATAAACATTTACTTAGTATCAACTCATGGTTTTATTAAGACCTTATAATACGCACTCACGCCCGTAATCCCCGAAGGGGTAGGCAGAGGTGTAACCAGCACACCCACATTTCGCCGAGCGTATCTCTGTCCCACGATGTGATAGGGGGCGAGCCTATCGCCATACCGGGCACAAATCCCAGACTCCGGGCTGATACTAAGCATTTCATAATAGAAAAACCCAATACCACTTTACCCGACCCGAGACCTCGGCGTGGCCTCGGCTGAGCCATCGAGGCAGCCACCTTATCATCCTCATATTTATTGAGTTATATCAAACTGCCTGCCTCGGTGGCATAGTCGTAATGCGTACGCGGTACAACTGCTGTGCTAAGTTCTCGGGTTTGGTCCTCGGGTAGGGTAGGGATATTTGGTTTTTCTATCATGAAATGTCAACACGGAGGCTGGAATTGTGCCTGATATGGCGATAGGCTCGCACCCTATTACATCAAAGGGTTATCGGCGAAATGTGGGTGTACTATTTACAACTCTGCCTACTCTTTTCGGGAGGTACAGGCATGAATGCGTATGCTATCAAAAGGTTGTTTGATCATAATAATATAACTTTCATACAGCTCGTCATATCCAGTACATAGTTGTGGATAAATCGTGAACAGATCGAACAAGAACTGCGAAATCAGGCGTGGATCCAGTTTCGCTGATCAAGGGGGGTACTTTTAGTTCGATATGTGGGGAGGAGCAATTAAAAGAGAGCGTTAGGTAGTATAAGAATTTCTGTTTTACTTGGTTCAGGGACAGGCAACTGCTCCTAATGCACACCCTTGAATCCGCGCTTGGAAGCGTAGATAAAGATAAAAATTATCTTCACATTCCTTCAGTAAAGAAAACACATGCAAATCAGTCCATTCGTTTAGGCGCTACGACGTCACAAACAGATACACACACAGGACAAAGGGGTCAAAACATTCCTCTTTTATAACTGGGGTCAAATACAAAACAAATCGTAAAGTTTATAAAAAGTCATTTTATTTTGTTATTCTCTTACAATTAAAATAAGCATTACTTATATAATAGATAATTTTGTATCTATAATAAAAAAGGGAAAAATTATTAAATAACATAATACAGCAGTCTTTGAAAATGTAACAAACAAAAGACACCTGAATAATAATATAAAGGCACAATTTATAACAATCAATTACACAAGTACACAACCAACCATAAAATCTACCTAGTAGATATGAAAAAAACAATTGCTTTTTTAAACACGCAATTTTGCAAATAAAAAGAGTCTTTATTTTACAATTTTTAGTAAAAGAATCTTCAAAATGGGTATAGATACACACACGTAGTCCTGACCCGTACCGTATTGAGCCAATCAACATTTTTACATAACGTCAAATTGCATAAAACAATTACATTATTAAACATGTTTACTGGGTAAATACGTTAAGATTGTTTAAAGTCAGCCTAAATATTAAATTCTGAATTCGCAATACTCATACACATAATTCACATGCAGTTATAGCAGTTGAGGAGGATAAAATCCATTTTAATTACTTAGATTTTATCATGCTTTTGTTCATATTGGGTTTTACTCTATACATAAAACGATGCTAGTACCAGCCAAGTCGCGGACCGGACTGAACGCAGCCTAAATTTTTTATGGCCCATCAAACTAGCAACTGGGTCACCTGATGATAAGCGATCTCCACCGCCTATGAACGTCTACAACACCAGAAGTATCATAGACGCGTTGCCGAATTTAAGGGGAAGGATAATCAATCCCTTTCCCTTTCCTAAGAAAGAGAGGAGGGATTTAGGCCTCCAGATATCTCACGTAGGTTTTCTGTGAGACAGTGATGACAACCCGGTCGAGCCAGCCCATTCATACTGTAGACAAAACTGTCTACAGTGCCTCGCGATACGTCCCGAAATTTACACAATTTACTACGGCTTGCGCTAGCACGCATAGTTCAACTGCAATTTAACTGCAACGAGTGCTACTCTTATTTATTTAGTTGTAGGTATGTCCCACAGTACATGAAAAAGAAGGAATTTATCACTGGTGAGACAAAAATCCATAAAAAAGGCAGTGTTGTATACATTTTGACATTATATTTATGCCTGGAAGGTACTTACAAGGTAGGATCAGCAAAGGCCTTCTCTAACAATGACTACAATGTATATTACCTACTGGCTGCGCGGTACATAGATATTGCGTCACTAAGTTACCGTCTTACGTACGCCCTTCGTTGTAGTGCAGCTCTTGAGGTGGTGTCTAAGCTACTGAGCAGGAAAATTAATATCCGCATCTATATAACTGTCATAAGACCGATCTTGATGTACGCTAGCGAGGCCTGGACACTAACCCTTAAAGAAGAAGAGAAGCTTTTAGTGCCGGAGAGGAAAATAATGCGCAAGATTATGAGCCCGACACAAAGAGAACACGGGACTTAGAGGGTTAGAAAAAACCTAGAAATCGAGGAGCTGGTCACCGAACCTAACATCATAGGAGAAGCCAAAGCCCAGAGACTCCGCCGGATGGGCCACCTGGAGAGGATGAGGAAGGTCGTAGTGACAAAAGGCGTATCTTGGAATCCTGATTGGCCAGCTTAAATACCGCTGGAAGGGCGCCGTAGTTAAACTTGCTCGAACTCCAAGTCGCTGGTTGGCGAGAAGCGGCACAAGACTGGCATTGATGGCGTTCTCTTGTTTCGTAGGCCAAGACCCACTTCGGGTCGCTGCGTCAGAGTAGGTATGTATGTGAGTTACGGAAAAATTTCGGTAACTCAATATTAACCATCTCGCTCTTAACTAGACCTATCTCCCGCTCCCTGTCTGTCCGTTGTCAAACGCGTCATGTGGCGCAATTTTACTTCTAAACAACCCGTCTAAGTAAACATCGAAGCCTTTGCCTCATATAGTCACATTTTGATGAAGAATTTATCGCATGACTGAAGCAAGAATTCAACTGAAAACTGTCATGCACGAAGGCGCGTCACGCAATTTGAAAATAAGAATCTTATGACGCGTCTTCGTTGTGTTTTCTGTACTTAATGGCATTTATAAGCTTAAGTATTATAGGCGTTATATGTGTCGTATAAGCAGTTCTACAATGCGCCTAAAGGTATTTAAAAAAAAATACAAGGTCGCGTTATGAATTGTATGCAATTCTTTTTCTAAGGCATGACGCGGCCACGTAGGCAAGTTTTCAGGTGAGTTGTCGCCATTGTCATGCAATAAACTCTCTCTGTGTGAATGAGGCTTTAGACTAATGATGAATGAATAAGTCTTAAAAATGTAAGGCAAAATGCCATTCCCATTTGATGGGACTGTGTTACAACTAGGTGAATTGACTTATGGTCTATTCTCTACATACTTATTTCTATTCATTCCTTTACAATTCACATTTGCTCCTCACAACACATCACAATATCACCCATATTTCATGATTTCAGTACATTTTTTTATAATTGTTTATGTGCAATTACAGTCACTATTGAATGGTAAAAATAAGAAAAGAATATTTAAAGCTAATACTTCCACATACAAGATTCAATATTTTCAATTCAGTTGTCACATACTAAACTAAAACATAATTTACCTGTGTTAAATGAATGGGTGGGGACAAACTAAAATTAAATAGCTTACTATCACATTCAAGCCAATGGTCTCGCTACAGAGGATGCTCAACATCAGGCGAAATGGAGATGTCTGAGTAGGAAGGCAAGACCTGACTATAAACCGGGATAACGCCAGGCAGAAAGAAACAAAGACTGTCACACTCAGAAACGTAAATTAACTTTAATTGCCACTTATTAGAATTCGATTGTTTGATAGAGACATCAACAATTGCTATACTGAATAATAGGGCATAAAGTATTTCATATATTCAGTAATGGAGCATCAGGCATTAACTGGCTCTTAGTGTGGAAATCATCAAATTCAAAGAAATTTTTCATGTTATTTGATGCCTCTGAGAGCACCAACTAGCTTATTTTGCTTTGACAGCTTTGAATAGAATATATTTTAGATTGACTGTAAACTAAATCTGGAATACATAAAAAAACTTATTTTAGTTTATTTGGTGACAACAACATTGATCTTTATAACAAAGTAGAAATTTATAAATCCCTACCAAGCTCTTGCGAATTCTTCTCCCAAATCTGTCCTGACCGATATAGCCTATATATTTTATTGCTAACTAATTCCTGTCTGTAACGTGTCATGGCACCTTCAAACTTATGCTGGAAGACATGCATCTGTGTCCTATTGTAACCTTCACCATTTGTATGATACATTTTTGGGTCCCTACACTCTGTATACTTATGTGCTCCTAGTACATCCAATGGCACATCTTTATTAGAAGTAAGATTTAAAATATCGTCAAAAGTTTTCATTGAATCTAAATTCTTGACGGAAATTGTTTTTATGTCTTCTTGAAGCATGTAATAATGCGTTTTTTTAATGATGTCTGGGTATCCATCCTCTATATCCTTATCATCATTCTGATTGAGGCAGAATAATAGCTGTTTAACTTGTAGAGATGCAAGTTTTCGAGTGGGGTCCAAATCGTCAATCACTTCTTTGACATTGCCATGTACTCGAGGCACTAAGAATTCGTCCCATGACAACACCATTACATGACTAGCTTTGTTTGCATCCTCTTTATCTAATCTGAAATGTCTGAACAAACAATCAAGCTCGACAGCATGTCTCACAATATTGTAAGACTTTGCAAAAATAAATGGAAAGTTCAGTGGGAAGAATTGTATAGTCCATTGAGTTATGTCTGATGGTAGCAAGTTTAGTCTCCTTATGATGTCTTCAGATATCATGCTGTCATATATAGTGAAGTAGTTAACACCCATCATGTGATGGAATACAAGAAATTCAATAAATGCGTCTCTGGAGACTAGAGGAACTTGGTTTGGTATCACACAGATAGCCGGTACAATGTTATTCACAAATTTAACACTACCACTCTCACGAACCACTCTTTTCGTGTCTACTGGTATAAGCCGGTTAATTGGCGCTTGAATTGGATTTACGGTGTAATCATTCATATAAAAACTGACTCCAATAGGCTTACCAATGTTTTTGTTCAAAACACATTTAAATACATATAGTTGGAATTCTCCAGTTGGTTCAGAGACCATTTTGAAAGTAAATCGTCCAGCTTTCGGCTTGCTCGAGTTCTCTACCCAAATGTTGCAACGAAAATTCGGCCGAACTTGCGTTTTGCCGACCACTATAGTGTCGATGGAATAAGCGTGCGATGGAGTAAGTTTTTCGTATTTCTGATATGAACGTAAGAATGATGAATATGAGTAGAAGTTATCATCTATTTGTTGGAACAAAGGTGGTGTTTCCCGCACCTCCATGGAAGTGTTTCGAAGTATTTCTGACAACATGGTGGCGTTGAACCCCGGCCCACAGAATTCCACCGCCGATAGACCCGGCTTACCGAAGAAATTCAATACCTCTAGCACATACCTGAGCCGGTAGTATTCATGTCTATATATTAGTAAAGTGACCACACTTATAAAGCACCCGACAATGAGTAATAACTGATAATATTTTCGCATGTCGCCTGATGTTTTGCGCGGTGTTTTCATTTAACTATCTGTCTACAAAATAGATTTCTTGGGTGCGCGACACACATCCGACACATCGAGATGTAATAAAATCAAATCAAAAGTAAGAACTTTCAACTTACGCTATTACAATAAACTTATTATTATTGGTCAGTGACAGACTGACAAGTTAATTTCAGTGTTATCGAGCTAAGTCTGGTAATTTACCGCATTGTGTCGAAAAATTCGTCTTTTCGTACTGAAATTCTCCTCAACAAGTTTACAATTAATACGTCTTAGTTTGTACAGGTTCATTCTCAGAAATGTAAATAAATACATCTGAGAATAAATACATCATATAGAATCAAAGACATTTATTGCTATTGTTCTTAAAACTAATACAGTATAACGATTTACATGATGTGCTTCGGCCGTGTTCATTTTTTACGATTATAAACAACATTAAGAAGAGATTGTAAGAGCTAAAATTGGAGATTGTAAGTTTTGTGTAGTGTATGATAGGTCACAGGAAACCCGACTTAACCCCTCTGGGGAGAAAACACAAACCCGATAGAAATTTGTGGATCACACAAACATTTTGTCTCGGTGCGGGATTCAAACCCGAGAGGTGGTCTCTCGCCTCACACCCAGCTACTCGCCCACTGTGCTACGGAGGCGGCCTTTAATTTTAATAAATTGAGATAAATTCATTGTAATAAAAACAAAATGACAATAAGTAGCATTTGGTGATATTGTCAATAATGCCACTGGTTAGGTTGCAGTTAAGCCGTAATAGTAATAAAGAATAGAAATGGATACGTTTTGAATCGTCTATTCATAGAAATTCCCCGTTCTATTAGCCTCTGATTCCCCACAAATCAGGGATATTCCCGGACATTGTTAACACTGAAAATATGTCTGCCAGATAACATTGTCAACAAAAAATCTTTTTTATGTTGGTAGTATGAGTAAAGTTGGTGCTTCATGCTTGGCAAGTTACAAGAAAGCGAGACATAGTGAGCATAATTTGTGGTCTGAAAAGTAAGATTTAAAATGTCAAAAAGGCATACAAATATATTTTAATGGTAACTTCCAAAAAAACAAATAAAATAGGGTAAAATTCCTTTGAAGATAAGTTTTATGTTAGCTGCAGCAAACCACATTTCATTTAAGATTTCAAGCGTATTGTACTGTCATATATGTTGTTCCAAAAGACTATCATACAAAACTGTAGTACGTAAAAAAAAATATGCAAGCGTGACAGTTCTGCCAAAATTACGGTAAATTATCGAAACCGAGCAAGTCATCGGATCGTTTTCATGGAAAATCTTGGAAAATAAGATAAAATTAAAGTAATTTTGAACAATGTCGGCTGATAAAGAAGAAACTTTACGACAATTCTGTGATGTCACCGGCACCGATGAGGCTCGAAGTAGGTTCTTTTTGGAATCGTCAAACTGGCAACTTGAAGTGAGTGTGCATTGCTGTATTTTATGTTTTTTTTCCTACTTTTCATAAAATTTCATTGTGTTTCGCTTGTAATTTTTAATTAATTAAAGGTACTACTATTATTTGTGCCCCTATTATACTTACATCTGTAGTGTAACATACTAAAATAGGTTAAGATGACTTAATTTATTGTCTTTAGTTGGAAATAATGATTTGCATTATTTATGTGTGATTGATTTTTGAAGACAAAATTTTACACAAGTTTTACCGTATTTCTCAAGCTTTCGTTGATGTGGATTTCAAATCACATTAAACTGTATAGCATATTTGAAGTTTACCCTATATTTAGGCAATAAAAAAAAAGATTATTTATCACTTACCATCACTTACCACTTATCACTTACTTATGAATTTGTGGAGCCACGAATTATAAAAAAAGAAGAAGAAGAATTTGTTTAGTAGTTTCAGAATAATTTCTACATTACCTGTATATATACATGTATGTACACCTCTACATTAAAACAAACAAACACACACATATCTCTGGTGGCAGCACGATGACTGGGTAGTGACCACTGTAAACATGATAAAAAACCTATTAGTGGCTTGTTCAGGCGAGTGACATTTTAGTGTCAACCCATTAGTGGCTTTTTCAGGCGAGTGGTATTCTAGTGTCAGGCAGTGTATGAAATGAAAATATTTATGGATTCTATAAAATGTTTTTTTTTATTTACTTGAAATACGAATTGATGGGGCCATAATCTAAAAACATAATAGAAAATAAAGTAGAATGATGAATTGATTTACAATATTTATATATAACAGTACCTATACAATATGTAACAAAAACCCTGTTGGGTATTTTAACTGTGATATAAGAATCAATATTCACAATGAAAAAACTTGCATATGAAAATTGGACTATAAAGTATTTAATTTTTAATTTTGAATTATTATTGTATTGAATAATTATTGTTTGTAAACCATATTCCGATTGATTACCTCTGCTAAAGCGATGACTTAGAGCCAGAGCAAGACAGCATGTTGCATTGTCCACATACATCATATGTGCTGCGCACTAGGGAGCTTCATAAATCCACACAAATTCAGATGCAAATAACATTTTTTAAATGTGTTAATTTTTTAAGTTATCTGTGTAAGAATAATGTCTCGCTTAGCTGTCTATATGACTATCTTCATGACCCAAAAAGGGCTAACAGGGTTTCTGTTACATACTGTATATCCAGTAATGTCATGCCAGCATCATTTTTGCTGACAATTGAGGGAGGCAATGCATCGCCATTACAATATTTGGACTGCACTGTACTTAACATCAGAACTAAGGTCGACACTTAACCATTATGCATTTAGAAAAAAAAATGTCTATTAAAAATCACACTTTGGTTGTGTGGAGGTGCAAATTTACGGTCATTTATTTATTTATCCAATTAGTTTCTGGAAATCAAACTAAGTAATTTGCATGTGTGATTTTTAAACTCATTCCGATAGGCTTATTTATCGCGTACAATGGCCTAATATTTACGAGCTAAGTGCAGGAAAAAGAGCTAACAATCAATACTCATTTATGTTATACTATATATGGACGAACAAACAAAGATGTTTGATTGAAAATGACCAATACAATACTACATTTAACCAACAATTGGGTATTTGACTATGTCTAATTTTATATAACATTATACTATTTTACTAACTTATGCTTGCGGCTCCGCCCGCGTGAACAAAGTCATCCAGGACAAAAAGTAGGCTATGCCCTAATCTATCCTATGTGTGCCAAATTTAATCTAAAACCATTAAGCTGTTAAGGCGAGATTGACTAACAAACATCTAAATTCACAAATTCACAAACATTCACATTTATTATTATTATATAGGTATAGGATATAGGACTAGCTTTTGCACGCGGCTTCGTCCATGTGAACGGCCTGTTCCGTGATAAAAAATAGTCTATGTCCTAATCTAGGTCATGGTCTACCTATGTTCCAAATTTCATTCAAAATCATGACGCCGTTAATGCGTGATTGACTAACAAACATAGACCCCTTTTTCGTAATATCTGCATAGGTCCCGACGTCCCTTTGACGTTTAATATTATAATAGGTTGATGTGTTAATACGTAATATCATAGAATTTTCACGGTCGGGCGTCAATCCGGCATCCGGCCGGATACTAAAAGCCATGGCGGATACCGGATTTATATCGGATATCCGTTTCATCTCTAGTTGGCAGGTTCGGCATACTGGGACACCTGTCCCGGGTGGCAGTTTCTTGGGGGCGCCAAAATCATAATATAATATGATTAAAAATAAAACACTTGCTCCACAAAGCGCCTAGCATACGGAAGCCTGGTTGGCTCACCGTTGACTTGTAAGCAAAGGGCACCACACAGGCACTTTGTGTATCTTTCTTTTTTTTTTCTTTTCTGTTTATAGCGCCACTATAAAGTACTGCCCCAGTTCGAAAACGTCGTAGATGTGGGGCTGATAGTTGGTACATTCTGGTGTTGTACCAAGCTGGTCCAATTTATACAGTTGATCTGTTTGTAATCCAGGTTGCGTTATCAAGCTTTTACGAACATGGAGGTAATGCGGATGAAGTAGTTACTGGACAGAGTACAGCTTCAGTTCCACTGCCGACCCTGTCTGACAGTGACATGGAGACGTCATCAGCGTCGCCACCGAAACCGCCTCAGAAGAAAGACAAAAAGAAAACTACGAGCTCAAATTTCGCCACTTTAGATTCACTGCATCAGGATAGCTCCAGCGATGATGAGGATGGTTAGTGTATCCTAGATATCTTAGTTCATCTTAGGCCACATCGGCCTATCTCGCCTGATAGTGGCGAGATAGGCCGATCAGGCGAGGTAGGGGCCAAATGCAAGCCCATTACGAATTTAAAAAAAAAACATCATTGCTAATTTTTTTGATAAAACATGTAGGCTTGTATCTCTGAAACGGTAAAAGAAGGTGCAACTAGTGCACATATGGTTCCCATGATATGATAAGGGTTCAGCCTTTTTATTAGCCTTAATGGTGATACTAGCAGGTCTACTAGCAGGTCAGAAACTTATATCTTTTTATGTAGTTAGTGTTTAGAGAAAAACATGAGCAGGAGACCCAGCTTTAGACATGCCGCCCGGGCCTCCGACCTTAGTTCGCCACTGGATTGTAACCTCATATTTTTCCAAAACGCAGTGTCTAAAGTTGGCGGCTTAAAAAACAGCATCGTGGCATACATTCAAGAGTTATTTTGCGATAAAGCATCATCTTCCAAAAAGATACTTGAGTTCCATGGTGACACATCAAAATATACGTCTTCGCAGTCAGCTGCATGTGAAACGGATGTAGAACGTATGGCTGAAGAGATTGGGAGGCTCGAGAGTGAAATTCAAAGGTTGTTGTGTGAGAATAGTCAGATGAGAGAGGAGTTGTCGAGATTGAAAGGGAATGACGAAGGTCTGTGAGTGAAGTTTGATTAGGCTTGGTAGTTAGTGGACTAGCTAGGCAATACTTTATTTTGTACTATTGTTGTTGTTTATTTTGGTTTTTAGCTATCATATTAGTTGATGTAACTGTACTCAGAGAAATCAGTTGTGTTTAAATGTATGTTAGCCATTTCTTAGAATTCGATTATTTCTGTACTCAGTAACGAAGCATAAAGGCAGTGTCTTTGGTGCTGGTGAATCCCCCCACTCCTGGCTCAGTAAAAGAGCATGCATAAAGCATTAATTGCGCCTATTTTGTACTTTTAAAAATTGCTGTTAGTAAGTAATATTATCATTTTTGGAGAGTTGAGATATCCTTAATGGAATTTCAGTTATGTTAGTATATTTTTTGGTATTATTTACCAACTTTCAAATTTATTTGAAATCTATAAATAATAAAACTAACTTCGGTGGTACAGAAACCATATGCCCGTTTTTTATTTTATACTTTATGATATTAAATAAATAAATACAGTCAAGTCACACACATAGTCCAGACCCCACACTAGATTAACCTGTATCGTGGGTATCAGCAACTACGACGGACTTGCGGTCCCACAACATCCAGACCTAAAACAAATATTTGTGGTTCACACAAACATTTGTCTCTAGTTTCACAGCTGTCTACTAGGCCATTGCACCGTGGAGGCTGTCATATGCATTATGTATTGTTTCAGGTCAGGCATTCTACGCGGGTGGTTCAGAAAGATCTGGTCAGCAGATCTTGGGGCCCGGCAAAGGAAGGAAGGACATTGTCACAGAAATGTTCAAAAGTGTTCGAGAGTGAGTACAATTAAATAATAATCTTGTTCTCATGTTAATTAATTTTAAAGAGAGCTGTTTTCACCAAGAGCACACAGCTCTAACTTTTCTTAGTTATGTGGGTATTAATTGTTAATTATCGCTTGTTTTAACGGTGAAGGAAACAGTGAGGAAACCTGCATACCTGAGAAGTTATTCATAAGAATGTCAAAGGTATGTGAAGTCTGCCAACCCGCATTAGGCCAGCGTGGTGGACTAAGGCCTGACCCCTCTCATTCGGTAGAGGAGGCCCGTGCCCAGCAGTGGGACATGTATAATATAGGGATAGCTAAAAAATATACAATAACTATCTTGAATGAAGTTTTATTTTTATTTTGTTTGAAATTTAAAAATGCACTGTCACTAGACAGTGACTACATTTGTCGCTAACATTTAAAGTCGCGAGCTTACATTGATTAGAAGAAATAATAAAGATGAAAAATAAATACTTTAACTTTTTTCAGACAGAACGGGTCAATTTCATAAGTAAAGACCTATTATTTCCGAGATAAAAATATTTATCTGACTTTCCAGCCCATGAACAGGGCTGATGTTATACAATCAATGTATTTTCAGACGTGGAGCGGTGGTGTTCGAAGACGAGCCGTCATCGACGAGTCGAGGTCGCTCGGGAGTGTTTGGCGGCGTCGGATACAGGCTCGGTAATTATAATTATTATAAAACTATTTGTTTGTTCGAGCATTACTCGATAAATATTTGACTGTTTTTAATTAGCTCGAAAGACGAGAGCGGGTCGCTCGCCTGATGGAAAGTGCCACGCCTGCCCATAAACAGAAGCAACACCAGAGAAAACTTTATTATAAAGCACTGCATGGCATTGGACTGCGCTCGCCAGCCCGAGACACAGGATGTTAAGTCTCATAATGCCGAGTAATTTCACTGGCTTCAATGTCCTTTAAACCGGAACACAAAATTGCTTACACACTTTTACTTGGCGACAGAAATATTCAAAGCTGTGTTCCCTATCCAAACGGCCTCTCGCATACGAGGGACCTACCGCCTAGTGTGTACCACCTTTTCATCCGATTTAAAAGAGGAAAGTTCTGTATTCGACCCGAATTTATGCCTGGCCTATAAACCCCGAAAGCAGAGGTGTAATCAGTACACCCACATTTCGCCGAGCTTCATTCCGTCCCATGATGTGATAGGGGAGCGAGCCTATCGCCATACCGGGCACAATTCTAGACTCCGGGCTGATATTGAGCATTTCGAAATAGAAAAACCCAATATCACTTTTACTCGACCCGGGGATCGAACTCGAGAACCTCTGCACAGCAGACGTACCGCGTACGCATTACAACTGCGCCACCGAGGCACCGAATTTTAATAGTTGTTTAATATTTGTTATTTGCAGGTCAAACGGCAGACGATCATGAGCCAGTCGCACAGGCGAACACACAATCGCAAGTGAGAAAATTACCGGTTATTATTTGGGTCTTAATAGGCATCGAAAGGTCGGCAACGCGCCCACAATCTCTTGGTATTGTGGGCGTACATGGGCGGTGGAGATCAATTACCATCAAGTGACCCACGTACTCGTTTGGCGGACTATGCTATAAAAAAATAATATATTACAAGAAACGTAACTCGAGCAAAAAATTACCCCACCAAAACTGTGTGCAAGGGGGCAACTTTTATAGCCAAAAGTCTGTGAATAATAATCTCTAGTTGACACTTGATATGTCTAATTTTTTGCGCGGTGCAGAACGTCGTATCTCGATCTAGAAATTTAATATTTAGATATTAGCTTTTATGAGTGTTAAGTGTGATTACCTTTGCATGTGTAAGTGGAGCCGTATTTTTGGCAGATTCATATGAAAGTTATCGTTTTAGTTATGTTATTTCGATGTTAATAGGGTTGTTACTCCTCTGTTGAACTTTGTACGCAACAGAAAATACTACGAAAAGAAACCTTTTATATCCCTGGATAAAAAGGGGGTTAAAAGTTAGACCCTGTCTGTGCGTGTGACCGTGTGTGCGAGTGTGCGTGCGTACGTATCTGTCTGTGCCACCGCAGCCTAAACGAATGGGCAGATTGAATGTAGTTTCTTGGCTATGTTTACGGGGGGTTTTCACGATTATTATTATTATCTTTCACCTGCCCTTATCCTACTCGCAGTGGGGTCGACGCAACATTAACAGATGTTACAGGAAGATTTGGCTTGTAACTTTTACGACCGGACGTCTACACTAACGTCAAGCCCTCTGGGTAAAATAATTAAAAAAATATATATATTTATTTGTATACAGGAAAACTCTCGGCTAGTACGTCTGTGCCTGTACCGGGAAGGATTCTCAGTGGATGGTGGTGCACTGCGTTTGTATTCCGACCCGGAGAACGCTGAGTTCCTCAGCTGTGTGAGACGGAGGTGAATATATCCTACAATCCTACTTCTATTATAAAAATTACATTATATTTCATAAATGAATGGGCCGGCTCGTCTGGGTCGTTACCACTGTCTCACAGAAAACCCACGTAAAGTAGCAGCTGGCTGCTCCGTTTCTTACGACGAGTGAGATATCCGGAGACCTAAATCCCCTCTCCTTCCCAATCCCTTAATTATCCCTTTCCTTTAAGGTTGGCAACACGCCCGTGATTCTTTTGGTATTGTGGGCGTACATGAGCGGTGGAGATCACTTACTATCTGGTGATCCACTGGCTCCTTTGCTGGCCTATGCTATAAAAAAAAATGTGAACGTTTGGTTCATTGTGAGTTTGTGGATTTGGATGTTTGTTACTCAATCATGTCTTAACGGCTGTACGGTTTTGGATGAAATTTGACATACAGGTAGACAATGATCTGGATTAAGAAACAGTCTGCTTTTTTCCCGGAAAATGTCGTTCACGCGGGCAGAGCCTCAAGCAATAGTTAGTGCTTTATATTTTTACAACATAGGCAGAGGTTCAACTAGTGCGTCCACGTCTCGTCAGCTTATTTTCGTCCCATATGATAGGTGGCGTCATACTGGGCTCGGAATTCCGGTCCCGGGCAATCTATCCCGGTGATTTATCGAATCGTATAATTTTTTTTTTATTAGCTTGAATGACGAGACGAGCAGATCGCTCGCCTGATGGCCTCATAAATGCAATAAAAAAATGTTGTTAATATGAACGTGATATTTCCAGTGAGATCCCGCCGGAGCTGGCGGATCTGGGCGGCGAGGTGCGGGTCAGTCTGCAGGACCGGAGACTCGACGAGTGTCCGAAACATGTCTCCAAGGCACCAGTGTTCAGTGGAAAAGGACAGATGCTCGGCAGGTAATGTGACTACAGTAGCTAGGGACGGATGATAAAAAAAACCCTTCGACACAAAGTAGGGGTTTTAGGCGTGGCGAAAGGCCGTGGGTTCGATTCCCGCACCGAGACATATGTTTGTATTTATGGTGGGGACGTCTGCGAGAAGCACAGACAGGTGATCAGCTCACTTAAGTTGAACCATTTCACCCTAGAGACAAATGTTTGAGTGATTCATAAATATTTGTTTGAGTGACTCATAAATGATAATTTCGGAGGTGTGTGAAGTCTGCCAACCCGTATAATGAGCGTGGTGGACTAAGGACTAACCCGTTTAATTCAGTAAAGGAGGCCCGTGCCCAGCAGTGGGACATGTATAATATAAGGTGGTAGGTCCCTTGTATGCGAGAGGCCGGCTGGGTTGGTACCAACAGTGTGTGAGCACTGTTGTGTACCGGTTTGAAGGACATTGAAGCCAGTGAAATTACTGGGCATTATGAGACAACACTATATGTTTCGGGTTGACAAGCGCAGTCCAGTGCCTTGCAGTGCTTTGTTATTTAAAGTTCTGTGTAGCGTTGCTTCTGTTTATGAGCAAGCGTGGCGCTTACCATCAGGCGAGCGACCTGCTCGTCTCGTCATTCAATCTAATAAAAAAAATAAAAATATACAGGGCTAGTAGTAGTTGAAGCAGTATACAGGCAGCGTGTTGTATTGTTGCAGCCCCACGCCAGTGACGGTGGGAGCGACCGCGCCCGTCGCGAGTGCCGCGTGCGACCGCGCCGCCAACCAACGAGCCGCGCAGCACGCTGTCACTGTCGATGACGCACTACCTACCACCACTATACAGGTGAAGTGTTATACAGTACGCGCTGTATCGCTGTACGCAGACTATCATTCTGCTGTCAGTGGGGATAACACGCAGACTATCATCCTGCTGTCAGTGGGGATAACACGCAGACTATCATCCTGCCGTCAGTGGGGATAACACTCAGACTATCATCCTGATATCAGTGGGGATAACACTCAGACTATCATCCTGCTGTCAGTGGGGATAACACGCAGACTATCATCCTGCTGTCAGTGGGGATAACACTCAGACTATCATCCTGATATCAGTGGGGATAACACGCAGACTATCATCCTGCCGTCAGTGGGGATAACACTCAGACTATCATCCTGCCGTCAGTGGGGATAACACTCAGACTATCATCCTGATATCAGTGAGGATAATACGCAGACTATCATCCTGCTGTCAGTGGGGATAACACGCAGACTATCATCCTGATGTCAGTGAGGATAATACGCAGACTATCATCCTGCTGTCAGTGGGGATAACACGCAGACTATCATCCTGATGTCAATGGGGATAACACGCAGACTATTATCACACTGCTGGGGTGGTTGACACGCAAGCTACTATCACGCTTGTCAATGTGATTGATACCCCGTTGTCAGTGTGGATAACCCACGGCTTATCATCACACTGTCAATGTGAACAATATGGAACCTACCATCACGCTTGGCAATGTGATTGATACCAAGCTGTCAGTGTGGGTGAATCAAATTAATTGGATAAAGATATTTGACGAGTAGCATACCATGAATAGATATTGTCACTTGTTCTCCTTTACTAATATGTATTTCTCGTCTCAGTTCCGCCTAGCCGATGGCAGTCGCCTGACCGGTCGGTTCAACCACACGCACACAGTGGGCGACCTGACTGCATACGTGTCTCGCGCTGAGCCACTCTACCAGCTGCGGCCCTTCGTACTTCTCACCACCTTCCCCAGCGCTGAGCTCACAGACCCTGCCGCCACGCTCGCCGGCGCCAATCTACTCAACACCACTGTACTGCAGCGGCTTAAATAGCTTGTCATTATTTAAATAAAGTTATTAACCTACATGTGTTATTCATTTACGGTCATTTATGTCAGTTAAGGTAAACTTATAATGGCGTCAGGCGGCTGACGCGCGCGTCAGTGATGTAGCGTAAAGTCATACGTAAGTTTGGCATACGCACTAGGTACGTGAAAATATGTGAGAACATTTAATGTTAGCGTCTGTCGCTTTCAGTAGAGAACGCGCTAATTCGCGCCCATAATTTTTGTATTGTGGGCGTACATGGGCAGTGGAGATCGCTTACCATCAGGTGACCCACTTCTTCGTTTGCCGGACTATGCTATAAAAAATGTGCTTATTGCTACTTGCCGGCAGAATAGACAAAGCGGTGGTACCATACCAGAATGCCTCTTGCATGCGAGGGACCTACTACCTAGTACTACCATGATCCTACTATCCTCCTACTATTATAAATGTAAAAGTTTGGATGTTTGTGAGTTTGTAATTTTGGATGAAATTTGGTACACCGGTAGACCATGGGCATGATTGGACAAGGGCTAGTTTTTATCCCGGAAAAGGCCGTCTACGCGGGCGGAGCCTCGAGCATAAGCTAGTGTACAATAATACATTATACATAGCTAAACAAGGTACTATGATATTTGTGTGATCCACAAAAGTTTGTTTCGTGTCTAGGTGTTATGGGACCGCAAGTCCCTCGTAGTTCGTGATATCCACAATACAGGTTAACCTGTGTGGGGTCGGGACTATGTGTGTGACTTGGGTGTATTTATTTTGAACTAGCTGTTGCCCGCGGCTCCGCCCGCGTGAATAGACTTTTCGGAAATAAAACGGAGCCTATAACTGTCTTCAGGGTTCCATCTATCTCTACATCAAAATTCATCAAAATCGGTTCAGTGATTTAGGCGTAAAAGCGTAACAAACAAATAGTTTTTTCTTTTTTCATAAAAGTATCCTATGTTACTTTTTATACCTCCAAGAATATGTGTACAAAGTTTCATGATGATCGGTTAAGTACCGCGTGAAAGCGTAACAAACTTACATTCACATTTATAATATTAGTATGATTTTTACCATACCATGAATGGTTGCAACTTAGCTAAAAACTCCATGGTGAAATATGTGACAACTAATTTCAATAAAAAAAAATAAGCAAAACAAATGATGAGATTGTTTTGAAAATTTTTACTGTCATAATTTGCAATGTATTTATAAAAATCATTTTAGTTTATTTTAGATTAGATTTTAGTTTTACATACATTGTTTTTATTTCGTGTTTCTATTCGACTTGGTTTAAGATTGGAGATAAATTATGCCCGAGTAAGTACATTATTGATTTTTTATGCAGCCCGTGGGGTAGGTAAGGCCCAACGGCATAGAAGTGGCTGACTAATCGGGGGCACGGGGCGGCAAATCGAATTGAGGGCCCTTGCATTTGGCCTTAATTAGAGTATGCATTGCATTGGCTTACCATTGTACGAGATTTCGAGATTTGGGGGCCACGTAAGACCGGGAACCCAATGCGGATCGCACCCTCGGCCCCTCCTTAGTCTGCTATTGGTCGGAGTTAGGATTTTCTTCAGGTGGTCTGGCTTCGTGCCAGGAAAATTTAATAAACGATTTAGTCAGACAGAGCAGACACTATAAAGTTACTTGTACATCTTTTAATATTTCTCTTCCCATGATAGAGCGCGATCCCGCCATATCTGACACAAGTGCTAACCTGCAGTCTTAGCATACCTATGCAACTGTATGCAACACGAGATGTTTTCTTCGACTCGTTTTGTCATAAATAACCAGTTTTATCTAGTTATCTCTATATGTCTATTGAAGCTTACCTTTCATAGAATACTCGACTCGTTATTTCAAAAGTAGAGAAAATACCTAGTATTTTAAACCTAGTTGTGGTATTTTGTCTACGAACTCTAACATGACGTAATTTTATCGAATGTTGACACTTTTACCCGAGATAATTGTCATGTTGCATATCCTAAGCCCGCTGGGCATATGAACGAGAAATTTTCCTGATGGTAAGCAAAGGGTAGGTAAATAATAGACATATTTCAAGAAATATCCCGTAACGCGACTCTGAACAAGTTGGTATGGCGATGAGTTGACTAGTGTTGACTCGCCCCTTATCAGACGATAGGACGAAAATAATCTCGGTGGCTCGGCTTGAACCCCTGCCTACGCCTTAGAGGTTACAGGCATGAGTGTGCCTACCTATGTATGGTAAATGTATGGCAGGTGTTTACCTGCCGCGGCGCCGTGCGCTCGTTCCGCCGGCGTCAAGTCGGGCTTGCAGGATGGCAAGCTCATGGACGGCAAGCAGGAGCAGCCATGCCCCTGCAGGTCCTGCTGCTGCGGGAAGCCGCCCATTGTGAAACCGGTTCGTAATGTATACCTACCACATACAATTGATCATCAACCAATGTCAGTTAACTTTTTTTTTTGCTAGCCCTGTATTATTCATGCCGTATGCTGGGCACGGGCCTCCTCTACGTCTGTCCATCACGTTGGCCTAATGCGGATTGACACCTCACATACCTTCGAAATTCTTATGAAGAACTTCTCAGGTATGCAGGTTTCACGTAACTTGAGAAGTCAGAGGTGTGTGCTCTTGGGACTGGTTTCGAACCTGCGATTTGAGTCGACAGTCCGTACCACTCCCCATTGAGCTATCGCTGCTGCAATATGTATACTACTTACTATATACCACTAGGCGGGCTGTTTAGGGCTGTAAAATTACGCCACATAACATACAATTAACATTCATTTGGGGGTTTGACATACATAGAGCGGGAGATGTAATATTGAGTTACGGTGAATTAAACGTAACTTAGTGGCGCAATTTTTATGTACTGCACAGCGTTTCTAATAGTATACATTGTACTCCTTGACCAATGGAGATCGCGGTAATAGGTATCTATGTATAGGTAAAATATGTTAAAAAGCATGTTGCGCCGACCCCACTGCGAGTGGGATAAGGGCTGGTGGAAGAAGACATTTGTCTCGGTGTAGCGAAGATCGATCCCGCAGTTTCTTGTTTCACAGCAGATTAACTCGTTATATGTACCTAATTATAAGTAAATATGCTACTTTCAGTGCTATAAGCAACCGAAAATCCCGGAGTCGTACGCGCCGCGCCGATGCTACATGAAACCCAGTGCACCCGTAGACGGTTGCACCACATACAAACTGTCGTACCTCCCTGTAGACGGATGCAAGAACTTGAGAGGGGAAGCGCGCAAGCCCTCGCCAAATCTGGTCTCCAGCTGCGAACCTATGGAGGGATGTACCGTGCAGAAGGTGAGATTTTATAGTCCTGTGATCAAACGCCACGGATGCAAGACGCACGTTGAAGATGAAGCCCATGGACTACCATACAATTTGTAACAAAAACCCTGTTGGGCCGAACTTGGACGTTGGACCGGACAATGGGACAGCCTCGCATCCGAGGGACCTACCACTTTGGGTTGTGAGGGTCAGATGCCTGGTTGCTCCATATAAATACACCCAACAGTCACACACATACTCCTGGCCCCACACTAGGTTAACCTGTCTCTTGTGTATCAGAAACTACGATGGACTGACGGTCCCACAACACCCAGACCCGGAACAATTTTTTGTGGATCACAATCTTCGCAGCCGGCCATTTGCCCACTGTGCCACGGAGGCTGCCAAATACCGTCAAATTTGTGGTACGGAAAGGCAGTCCCTGGCATTAAGCCGGGATAACGCCAGGCAGAAAGATAAACTCGACAAACCAATAAGTTGCCACGTTGGTTTCCAGTTATCGTACCTGCCGAACCCTGTGTGCGTGACTCATTCGATCCGGCCCTGTCACCATGACATGTGGGGTCAGGGTCCCATGCAGAACCTCACCACGCAGCGGCACGACTACGTCGCCAAGCCGTGCATCCAGCGGGAAAGCTTCAAGCCGGCTCCGAAGTTCCATGCCATCGAGCAACCGTTTGAGAGTGAGATTTGCCCATTTTTTTATTTATTACCCGAAATCTATTGTCTCTGCCTACCCATATAGGAAACAGCCGTGAGTCTATGTATGTATAGACGGCCTACGTGGCGAAGTAGGTGAGTAGCTGGCTGCGAAGCGGGAGGCCTTGGGTTCGATTCCCGCACCGAGATAAATATTTGTGTGATGCACAAATATTTGTGTAGTGTCTGGGTGTTGTGGGGCCGCAAGTCCTTCGTAGTTCCTGATACCCACGATACAGGTTAACCTAGTGTGGGGTCAGGACTATGTGTGTGACTGTTGAGTGTATTTATTTATGTATGTATCTATCCTATAATATTATAAATGCCAAAGTAACTACGTCTATTAAGTTTTTACGGCTTAACGGCTGAACGGATTTTAGCGAAATTTGGAGAAGAGATAGTTTATTTCCTGGGGAAGGACGTAGGGTACTTTTGACCCGGAAAAAGACAGGCACGAAGGCGATTCCACGAGCAAAAGTTAGTATTTTATAAATGGTATACTTTTTTTTGACAAATGTTTAATGTGGTTGGAGGATAGGAGATGATGATGATGATGATCAAATAGGAGATGAGGACATCATCATGATGATGGTGCTGGGTTTGATTTCCAGCACGTGTCTTGTTTCAGACCGCACAATCAACAAGTTGTCGTACATCCCGCCGGAAAGGATGACTCCAACGAAGTCGTTCGCACCGGAGAGATGCTACGAGAAGTCGGCCGCCAAGATGGACAGCATCACCACTCACAAGATGAGCTTCATGCCCAACCAGGTATTGGCACAGATCTAAGGCCCGTATTATAGAACAATCCTCAAGTGAGTTCTTTGATAAGTGTCGATTTCAGTACGTGTTTTTTTTATTGCCTAGAAACGAGGTAATCGAGTGGCTGTCTACAGCAAGAATGGACCGACTCGTCCGGATCATTACCACTGTCTCACAGAAAACCGGCGTAAAGTAGCAGCTTGCTGCTGCGTTTCGTACGGTGAGTGAGATATCCGGACGCCCAAATCCCCCTCCCCTTGCCAATCCCTTAATTATCCCTTTCCTTTAAGGTCGGCAACGCACTCATGATCCTTTTAGTATCATTGGCGTACATGGGCGGTGGAGATCACTTACCATCAGGTGACCCACTTGCTCGTTTACCGGCCTATGATATAAAAAAAAAGAAAGACGAGCAGACGGCTCAAATGATGGTAAGTGGTTACCGCCGCCCATGGACCTCAGCAATGCCAGAGCACAGCCAGGCCGCTGCCTACCGTTAAAAGACCGTGATTGGTCTATTTTTAGTGCTATACAAAAACGGACCAATCACGTGTACAGAAATCGACACTTACCAAAGAGCTCACTTGAGTATTGTTTTATAATATGGGCCCAAAACTCGTCCTGAAATAAGATACATGCTTGAGTTTGGATTTTAACCTAAAACTAGTTTTTAGACCACAGTGTGTGAAATGTCAACACTCAAACACTTTTTTTTAAAACAAGCGCAGTGCACAGGGCTAAAGTCGTGGATCAAACTGCCCAAAATAACCAGTTGTGAACGGACAGTCGGTGGTTTCAGAGGGTTAATTTTTTTTATATGACAATACAAAGTCAATTATTATCGGCGCTTACACACTGTGTACGGCAGAAATAGACAAAGCGGTAGTGCCAACCTAGGCGGCCTCTTGCATACGAGGGACCTACCACCTTGTGAATTCTATATTCTCTTCCACCTGCCTTTATTCCACTCTATTAACACTTGTTACAGAAAGATTATGCTTTTAGTTTTTACGACCGGTCGCCTGCCTGACGTCAACCCCTCTGGGGAGGAAACATTTAGACCCGAAACAAATATTTGTGGATCACAGAAACATTTGTCTCGGAATCGAATCCACGGCCTCTCGCTTCACAGCCGGCTACTCGCCTACTGCGCCACGGAGGCTTGTCTCTCTATTCTAAAAAAAAAAAACTGGCGCCGCCGCTACCAAAAGCTTGTCACGCTATCTCCTCCGAAACCGCTGGGGCTATGGGGTCGAGACCGATACCAATCGATGCAGAATAATGTGGGGAAGAAAGTAAGATATGTCTCATATTCGTCGGACTTTAAGTTTTTATTTTATTTTATGTTCTGTGGAAAAACATGGGCAACACCCCTAGTGAATTATATATTACTAATGGGATTGTGTTTTTTCGTAAAGATTTTGCCGAAAGAGCCTTTGCCGTGGGCTTGTAAGGGACAATACCAGAAACCTTGTCAGAGACTCGACGCCAATACCACATACACTATGAGGTAACCTACCTAATGTTTTATAAAAAAAAACTTATTTTCTTTCAGAGTGGTAGAGTCACGCTGTAGACAGTTTTGTCTACAGCATGAATGGGCCGGCTCGTCCGGGTCGTTACCACTGTCTAACAGAAAACTGGCGTACAGTACCAGCTTGCTGCTGCGTTTCGTACGTTGAGTGAGATATCCGGAGGCCCAATCCCTTAATCCCTTTCCGGTAAGGTTGGCAACGCGCCCATGATTCTTCTAGTATTGTGGGCATTAGTATTCTAGTATATGGGCGGTGGAGATCACTTACCATCAGGTGACCCACTGGCTCGTTTTCCAGATATTGCAATAAAAAAATAAATTACCCAAACAAAAAAAGGTGAATTATAAGTATGAACATTTTAACTGTGTGTGTATTTAGAAATTGCAGGTATTTTAACAAATAAACGAAGAAAAGAAATAACAGGTTAATAGGTTATTTTTATTAGGTTAAATGACGATACGAGCAGATCGCTCACCTGATGGTAAGCGCCACGCCTGCTCATAAACAGAAGCAACGCCACACAGAACTTTAAATAACAAAGCACTGCATGACACTGGACTGCGCTCGTCACCCCGAGACATAAGGTGTTAAGTCTCATAATGCCCAGTAATTACACTGGCTTCAATGTCCTTCAAACGGAAACACAACAGTGGTTACACACAGCTGCTGCGGCAGAAATAGACAAAGCGGTGGTACCGACCCAGACCGACTCTCGCATAGGTGAGGTATACCACCTTGTAAATTCCTATGACAGTACCTTGTGGCAGTTTGCTGTTCCGTTTACGGTCTGTGAGATTATCGGAGACTAGAAACTAACGGCATCGACTTCAAGAAATAGATACACTCACGCCCGTGATGCCCGAAAGGGTAGGCAGAAGTCACATCATGGGACGGAAATAAGCTCGGCGAAATGTAAGTGTACTGTTCACACCTCTGCCTACACCTTTGGGGAGTATAGGCGTGTGTTTTTTTTATTGCATAGATCCGCAAATGTGCTGGCGGGTCACCTGATGGTAAGTGATCTCCACCGCCCATGTGCACTAACAATCCCAGAAGAGTCATGGGCTCGTTAAAGGAAAGAGATTAATTTGGACCTCCGGATATCTCACTCCATGCACAAAACACAGCAGCAGCAAGAAGCTACTTGACGTCGATTTTCTCTGAGACAGTGGTAACGACCCGGTTCATGCTGTAGACAGAACTGTCAAAAATATGTATGTCCTTATGGACAGCCTCCGTGGCGCAATGGACGAGTAGCCGGTTGCGAAGTGTGAGGCCGTGGCTTCGATTCCCGTATCTAGGCAAATGTTTGTCTGATCCACAAATATTCGTCTCGGGTCTGGATGTTGTGGGTTGGCAAGTCCCTCGTAGTTCCTGATACTCACGATACAGGTTAACCTAGTGTGGGGTCAGAACTATGTGTTTGATTGTTGGGTGTATTTATTTTTATTTTATATAATATTCTAGTTTCCTGAACGCCGGGAGTGACTGTCGTAGACGCGCCATAATTCCAGGCAGCTGCACCAACCCGGTCACCACGTCGAAACGATTCGAAACTCAGACCGTTTACAAGAATAGGTAAGTTGTGATGATACAGTAGTTAGTTTGTTTCGCCGGGTCTTCTCAAGTTGGTTCGTTTTGGATCCGGTGGTAGTTTTAAACACGTGCCGTTTTGGTAAATGACTGTGGTCCATATCGACTCTAAATATTTGATAACTTAACGTTTCCATAGTACAAATTTTAATATTGTTACTAATGTAAAATGAAAAGACAAATAAATACTTTAGTGTAATTGCCTGGTGCATTTTGACGATGCAATGTATGTTATGTATACATTAGTTGATATGATTTCTATACATAAGTTTCTTTATTTTGTACTGACTTGTCATAAGCGCTATTTTAATTGCCTACATGGTTTTAATAAAGTATTTCATTTCATTTCATTTCATACATTTTAAACCGACGCGACGTGACACAAAAAACCAAGAAGGTTTCAAATTCGTCTGTATATTTTTATGTATGCATAACTTCACCAAATGTGGACCGATTTGGATGATTATTTTTGTAATCGATAGGGTTGACTGCTGTGCTGGTTCCATTTACAATTTTAAAGAAATAACTCCACCTAAAACTAAAGACTAAACTAACCCAAAGACTAAAACTTCGACATTAAGTACCTATCGATTTTTATGATTCTTTCACTGAAAAAAAACAATAATATAAAAACATTTTAGCTAAAAGTAAAAACGTACGTACACCTGAAGGCCAATTCTCGTAATTTTAAATTTTCAAAATATCATTCCGATCTAGTCTCAGCGTCAAGAAAGTTGCAAATGATATTCTCTTAAACTAATAATCAACGTCAAATTCACCTAGCATTAGCAGTAGCATTATACCGTTTTGGCTTCAGTCAACTTTTATTCTACATTCAATCTCATTATGATCTATGTTCACATTTGGCGTTGATTAAGAGAATGCCATTTGCAACTTTCTTGACGCTGAGACTAGATCGGAATGATATTTTGAACATTTAAAATTATGAGGATTGGCCTTCAGATAGTGAGTATTTGTGTACCATATCTTATCAAAATCTAGACACAAAATTTCACTTTAATAAAGTGAAACTTTTTTAATTAAGTGAAGTGCGTGAGCGAGTATAACAATGCTGAAGTGAGACTAAATCTCAACTGTTTACGATTTAGGCCGTTTTTGTTTGGCGCCCTAAAATAGACCAATCACGTGTACAGAAATCGACACTTAACAAAGAGCTAACTTGAGTGTTGTTCTATAATACGGGCATTAGTGTTGTCCAAAGTTGCAAGTCCAATATAATGATGTTTACAAATAAATGATACTGATTCTGACTCTGAATATTAATATCTAATGTTATTCATTTGATAAAAAAGAAAATTATGTCCTTACAATGCAATCGACTTTGGTACTACGGAGGGTGAAATATTTGTATCGCCCACTATACTTTGCTTAAATTTGACCACACATTTCTGTAACACGTTGTATATTATGTTTTGATTGGGCCGTCAACAGGAAGGTAGGCATTATACTTCCCTTGATTCCGTGCATGTAACGAGTAGGTGCATGTCGTTTGTATGCTTTAGTTACATGCCAGCCACAGCGCCCATACCTCAGCCGGTGAAGCCATGTCCTAACTTGATGCCTTCCACTGCGCAGATGGAGGGAGACACAGTCCAAAAGGTATTGTAGTTGGTGTTACCAAACGTCCGGGTTTCTGCTGACATATCAGGATTTTAAGGCACTTGTGAGGATTTGGGCCGAACTTTGAAATTGTAATTTGTGTAATTTAATCTTCGTTGAAAAAAGCTATTTAGCTAAATAATAATAATTAACACAATGAATACAATACATCTTACTAGGTGGTAGGTCCGTCATATGCGAGAGATTGTCTTGGTTGTAATGTAAATATTTTACATTTTATTCGTATATATTACATAGATTTATTCAGACTCAGAGCTTAGATTTTCGATAAATGATACAATGAAGATTTTTATTATAAAAATGATGAAAAAACTCTACAAACGTATAATAGGTACGTACACGTATACAAAACACCACGGTTGTTGTGATGCCTTTTCTCAAGCTTTGTACTAACGCACAACTGTATAATATTTCCTATATCATTTTCTCCCACGTTAAATCTTTATCGAATTTATGTGCCTGTCTCTTTTTACTGT
This sequence comes from Mimas tiliae, assembly GCA_905332985.1. NCBI lineage: Eukaryota > Metazoa > Arthropoda > Insecta > Lepidoptera > Sphingidae > Mimas > Mimas tiliae. The sequence goes on along the minus strand of HG995262.1, from coordinate 3,904,739 downwards.
TGCTTTTTCGTTTCATCGACTTTCAAAAACTTGATCGGTTTTTTATATATTTCCAGTTGTCATACCTGCCGAACCCTGTGTGCGTGACTCATGCGATCCGGCCCTGTCACCATGACATGTGGGGTCAGGGTCCCATGCAGAACCTCACCACGCAGCGGCACGACTACGTCGCCAAGCCGTCTGCTATACGCGAGTCGTACAAACCAGCTAACAAATACCATTGTGTGGAACAACCGTTTGAGAGTAATTCGTGTAATTAGTACCTACATAGAATAACACAAAGTCGCTATGGCTTTTTTATCGCATAGGCCAGCAAACGAGCAAGTGGGTAACCTGGTGGTAAGTACCCCCCCCCCCCACACAAACATAAACACACGCACACACAATCATAAACACACACACACACGGTCATTGACTTGACTCACGCTAGCAATTTTTTTCATTATTTTAATTGGTTTCTCAAGACACAGGCTCCGTCTAATTTGAGAACTCCTGGCAAATGTTTATGTATTCTTTAATAAATTTTTTAAATAGAGATTTTTTCATTTTTCAAGTGATCTCCACCCGCCATGTACGCCTACAATACCAAAAGAATCGAGGGCGCGTTGCCCACCTTAAAGGAAAGAGATGATTAAGGGATTGGGAAGGGGAGAGGGCATTAAATTGATATTTGTAATTGATAATTACAATCGCCTGTAATTGATTTTGATAATTTTTTCACTAAGAAATAATCTTTTAACAATTTTGAATCGGTGGTATCACTCATTGACTTTAAATTACAGTACCTACTGCTGACTCAAAATTGCTAAGTTTTACAAATGCACACACGCCTGCATTAATTAATTAAATAATAACAACAATAACAACTTAATTTGATACAGACCAATCATGTACACATAAATAAATAAATACACCCAACAGTCACACACATAGTCCTGACCCCACACTAGGTAAACCTGTATCGTGGGTATCAGGAACTACGAGGGACTTGCGGTCCCACAACACCCAGACCCGAAACAAATATTTGTGGATCACACAAACATTTGTATCGGTGCGGGAATCGAACCCACGGCCTCTCGCTTCGCAGCCGGCTACTCGCCCGCTGCGCCACGGAGGCTGTCCAATTGAAAACTTGGCAAAGAGCTTACTACTTACTAGAGTGTTGTTTGTGAATACGGACTTAAAACTTCGTCGTTAATGCAGTGATGTTGATGTTTATTTCACTAATAAAAATATCATAATAAGTAAAGCAAATTCAGAAAAAATATTTAAATTTTTGGCGTAGTATAGTAACGAAGTTAATTTTTATTTTCAGATCGTACCATCAATCGAATGTCGTTTATCGATCCAGGAAGGATCTCTGTGCCCGGATCATATGCCCCGGTCAAATGCTACGAGAAGCCTGAAGGTTGGTCTCAATTGTATATCCGGGCCGTGTTATGCATGAATTACGGATAATTTAGTGGATATACATCGGATCTGTATGAAGCGAAGAATTTTTAGGTGCTACGTACACTGATGTTGTCATTGCGATACGCATATATTTAATAGGGCGCGATGGCGCATTGTGCTGAACGTTGCGCTTAATTAGTACACTGCGTGCAAGCGTACCATTTACGAAGCCAAAAGGGTAATATAACATAAATAGAAAACGTTATTGCCATTAACTTGCCATTTTGAATACGTAAGCCTGCAATGTAAAGCGTACTTATACTGAGCTCGGGGTCAATGACACGCTCGCATCACCGCGGGCCAATACTCAGTAGGTACATCGCAGCTGATTCGAATTTTTCTATCGGCTTTACATTAAGAAAAATACTATTTACATTACTGTATATAAGTTCACGGTATTGTGTATAAATAAGAATAAATCTATTTATAGTTTCTATAAAAAGTAATGTTTTGTGCAGCCAAGATGGAGAGCAGCACTACACAGAAGCTATCGTACCAGCCGGTGTGTGTTCCAGCACCTCAGCGGCCGCCGTGGGCCTGCAAGGGACAGTACCAAAAACCTTGCCAACGGGTATGCTCATCTATAACATAAGCTCACCTGTATCAACGAAGGGGTAGGCAGAGGTTCAACGAGTAACTCGACTGCAACTCCTGTAAGCCAGGATCGACAGCGTATTTTGACACTGAGCAATGAAGCTCGGCGGGTCTCTGGGAATGCGAAGTTGTCCCAAATTCATATATTTTTTACACTTCATGTTACAGTATACCCATTTTGGTGATTATTTTTTAAAATATTTAAACCTGAATGTATATGTTTTATTTACTGTTTGATTACTTGGAAGAAAAAACAGCTTGGAATTGAAAAATTGGCCGTACTTAGTTCTCTTTTTTTATATAATATAATATTTAATATTGACTGCTCTATTGGCGCAATATTAGTATTTAAGGCAATACTGACATGTTGATTTTTTAAAATGTTTATATCAATTATTACATTTTTTGTTTTTTTTTTATGTGAATGCGTGTGCCAAGTATGTCTGGTATACTCTTGGCTATTTCTTAAAAAGGCCAGTCCAAGAATTTCTGTACATTACACTCGCATAATTCTGTAAAACAAGGTCTGGACATTAGAAGAGGCCATAACCCATGAGTTTGTTTCGGCATTTCTTCTCATGGCTAGCCCCGAAATGCCGTCGTAAATGTAATGTACGAGTAGCATAAAAATTATTGACATGCAAAAGTGATATTTATGATCCAATTACGGCATTAATGATTCTTTCACTAAAAGTTGTAAAGTATTTTTTTTTGCAATAATAAAGGCGATTTAAAAAAGAATTATTATTGATCAATAAACTACGAAAGAACAGTCTCACAAATTATTTTTACTGTGGTATTATTTTTAACCGACGGTTTTTTTTTCTTTTTTTCCTTTTTTTTATTGTCATTTACCGCAACCTGTGTTTGTTTTTCAGTTGGAAGGCACGACTGTGTATAAATCCTCGTTCATGCCGCCCGGCGAAGACTGCACGCAGTACATGGACCCCTGCGCGTACGGCGATTGCAAACGTATGTATATCAGCCCTGTATTATACAACGTGTTACGGAAAGGTGTGGTCATATTTAAGGGTCGTTTTTATTATATAATAATAATACTAGCCCTATAATATACACGCCCCACTGCTGGACACGGACCTCCTCTCTGAATCAGAGGAGTTAGCCCTAAGTCCACCACGCTGGCCTAATGCGTGTAGATAGGTAAATTAGGTTGGCAGACTTCACATACCTTCAAAATTCTTACGACGAACTTCTTAGGTATGCAGATTTCCTCACTATGTTTCCTTCACCATTAAAGTAAGCGACAATTAACAATAAATACACACATAACTTAGAAAAGTCAGAGGTGCATGCTCTTCGAACTAGTTACGAACCTGCGACTTTCGTCTCGACAGTCCGTACCATTCCCCGCTGAGCTACCTTTGTTAAACAACTACTTTAGTGCGATACTACTTTTCAGAGTGGTAGAACCGCGCTGTGGATAGTTTTGCTTATAGCGTGAATGGGCCAGCTTGACAGGTTTGTTACAACTGTCTAAAGAAAACCGACGTACAATAACCGTTTGTTGCGTTTAGCACGGTGATATTCAGGGGAATATCACCGATCAGGAAAAGGGGCCCCTTTTCCTTCATTGTTCCTTTCCAATTGAACGTCGAACGAATGTTCCTTCCTTCATGGTTGGTAACGCGTCCATGATTCTTCAGGTGTGATTGTGAATGTTCATAGACGGTGAAGATCACTTACCATCTGGTGATCTTCTTGCTCGTTTGCCGATCTCTGCTATAAAAGTGATTTTCTTCTTCTGCCATCTGCCCCTATCTCTGTCGCAGTGGGGTCGGTGCAACATGCTTTTTAACACATGTTACAAAAAGATTTGACTTGTATTTTTACGACCGCCTGCTGGCTTGACGTCAACCCCTCTGGGGAGACTTCTCTGCTATAAAAAAACGTTATAGTACGATAATTGATATCTCTATGTTGATCTGTGCTGTTTCGTGTCACCGGCGCGGCGTCTCGTCATGCGCAAGTACAAAGACGTTAATATATTGACTAGACAAGCTGCGCGGTACATAGAAATTGTACCACTAAGTTGCGGTCAATTGACCTTAACTCAATATTACCATCTCGCTTACACTCACCTAGAATCTCTATCGCGCTCTCTGTCTGTTAGCTGTCAAACTCACGCGTTATGTGATGCAATTTAACTTTTAAACAGCCCGTCTTGTAGTATACATTAATGATTAAAGTTTTTGGCTAAGTATTATTGAGATGTTTTGTTTCAGCTTGCGACTGCATTTGCCCTGCGCAGTGTATAGCGACGGACCCGTGCGCATGCACATTCCCAAAAGCAGAGTGTTGCACCTAATGACGCTTCATTGTCGTTCCCGCGCTAAATTCAAGTGTGTGTGATGACTATCGGTTTTTTTTGGTAAATTATGCTTGTGTAATTAATGTGATTTTTTTAATCCTGGCAATAAATCCTGGATAAAGTGACTGCACTGGACATGGTGTTCAGTACAGTACAGTTTAAATATGATGTCGACTGTCTTGACGGTCCAAATTCAAGTCCAAGAGTGAGGTCATGTCTTGACACTACGTCCCTCTAAGTTCGGCAGAATTATGCCTGAAGTTACTGGATATACGCTGGCTGACTCCGGAACGCGACTCGTCTGAACTGCGATGTCTTGGAACTGAGTGAAGCAGTATTTCTACCGCTAATTGTACGCAGTTATGCCAAGTTTTTTCACTTTTAATATGTCAGATATCAGAATGTTTTCTGACATGCCTTGGAATTGTTAAAATGTTTCGAAATACATTGTCAATATTTTATTAGCTTGAGTAACGAAACGAGCAGGTCGCTCGCCTGATGGTCAAGCGTCACGCCTGCCCATAAATAGAAGGAACGCTAAACAGGACTTTGAATTACAAAACACTGGACTGCGCTTGTCACCCCGACACATAAAATGTTACGTCTCATGATGCCCAGTAATTTCACTGGCTTCAATGTCCATCGGATCGGAACACAACAGTGCTTATACACTGCTGTTTGGCGGTAGAAATAGACAAAGCGGCGGTACCAAGTCAGACGGCGTCTCGTATACGAGGGACCTACCACCTTGTGGTCAAAGAAATGCATAATCGTAAGTGAATAGTAATGTAAATTAAATATTTATATGATAACTGCCGTTGGCATTTTTTTGTCGTGTATTATACAAAGACTTTAATGTATACTACTAGACAAGCTGCGCGGTACATAGAAATTGTACCACTAAGTTGCGGTCAATTGACCGTAACTCAATATTACCATCTTGTTTACTTTCAACTAGAACCCCTATCGCGCTCCCTGTTAGAGCTATCAAACATCCGCGTTATGTGACACAATTTTACTTCTAAACAGCCCGTCTAGTAGTATACATTTAAGTCTTTGGTATTATATGTTTTAATGATACCGTGTCTACATCACTGATTTGGTTTGGGTTCATCAAGAATATGTATATTGATTTCAATACACGTTTTATTTTAATATTACTCTTTTAATTTACATTTGACCTTCTCAAAATAATCTCCTATATATTCTTTTCTTTTTGTTTAACATGGCACTTATACAATATGTAACAAAAACCCTGTCGGGCGTTTTAATTGTGATATCAGAATCAATATTCAAACGTAATACATACAACGTAATAACTCGCATACGAACATGGGACTATAGAAATAATCACATTTAATAAAAAAAAACATTTTATTGTTTGTGAACCGTATTTTGATTGATTATCTCTGCAAAAGCGATGTCTTGGAGCCAGAGCGAGATAGTAAGTTGAAGCGTCTGCGTGCATTATACACGCCGCGCCGCGTGTGCACCCGGTTTCGTCAATACGTAACATTAGTCAGCTGTTCATCAGTTTTCAGATGAAAATATTTTTGTTAAATATGTTCATTTTTCTAAGCTATCTGTACCATATAACGATAATATCTCGCTTCTATTTTTTTTTATTTAATTATTTTTATTAAGCTGTTTATATAGACATATTATGTCTATCTTCACGACCTAGAAAGGGCCAACAGGATTTTTGTTACATACTGTATATTGTCTTTATTTATAAGACACAGGACGTGTGTTATGGGGGTGTGTTGCCAATGAAATTGAACAACTTTCTTCAAGAAACATGGGTCAAAATACGAAAAAAAAACGATCTTCCAGTCAAAATTCGATCAGCTGATCATTTTACTATGGAAGACCCATATTATAAACAAATAGTAAAATTGAAATAAATAATTTATTCTTAAAACTTAGCCTCTTTATAATAAATATATTACATGGTGCTTATTTCTAAATTAATTTAAATTATTGGTGGTATTACACCGAAGGAATGTTTCAGAGTTTAATATTTTAGTACATTATTTTAACTATAATTACGTTATAAGCTAGCACTACCTGCCGCATTCAGAGACATTTTTTTTAATAAATAAATAACCCAACAGTCACAAACATAGTCCTGACCCCACACTAGGTAAACCTGTATCGTAGGTATCAAGAACTACGAGGAACTTGCAGTGCCATAACACCCAGACCCGAGACAAATATTTGTGAATCAGACAAACATTTGTCTCGGTGCGGGAATCGAACCCACGACCTCACGCTTCGTAACCGGCTACTCGCCCGCTGCGCCACGGAGGCTTTTTCTTTCACCTTCCTTTGTCCCACCCGCAGTGGGGTCCGCGCAAAATGCTTTTTAACACATATTACAGAAAGATTTGGCTTGTAATTTTTACGTCCGGCCGCTTGCCTGACGTCAACCTTTCTGAGAAGATAACACCCAGACCCGAAATATTTGTGGGTCACACAAACATTTTGACATTTTGATAGTACTGAAAAGAAATAAAAAACTTTAAATAATGTGATCCATTGCATGTTATACTTGAACTTTAAACGACAGTTGGTGCAGTTCACACTAAGAAATGGATATTTCACAAATAAAGTTAATTGATATCTCTGTGTGCGGCAGTAAGTTGTATTACAGTATTAATTAAACCTAAGTTGAGATCAAAACATCGTGTGCTTACAAATATTAATATAGCGGAATACTACGCGATTTAGTTTTAAGTACTTTATTGCTTATAATTTGGCAACTATTTTATTTAAAAATATTGTTTATTATGGGCCATAAGCACACACAATACTTTTAACATTAGTGATCAGTGCTTTTAATGCTATATTGCGTTTTGACGACTTGTTGCAGTCGGTCGCGGTGACAAAATCGCACGTTTCAACATTTAGTCGCAGCATCGACCTTGCAAAAATAAATAACCATTGACGCGCCTGTAGAGACAGTTAAACAATAAACAGCGCGTGTGAGCGAGATAGATATTATATGAAGGAGACAATACTTGCAAGTGTATAGCTCTGTAGAGCGCACGCACGTGTTGCAGTTGACGCGACAGCACCAGTGGCACCGCTCCTTGACGCACTTGTGGAGACAGATATACAATAAACAGCGCGTGTGAGCGTGACAGATGTATTATAAGAGTGAGATACTATTTGCAAGTGTAGAGCTCTGTGGAGCGCACGCACGTGTTGCAGTTGACGCAACAACACCAGTGGCCCCGCTCCTTGACGCGCTTGTGGAGACAGATATACAATAAACAGCACGAGTGAGCGTGACAGATGTATTATAAGAGTGAGATACTATTTGCAAGTGTAGAGCTCTGTGGAGCGCACGCACGTGTTGCAGTTGACGCAACAACACCAGTGGCCCCGCTCCTTGACGCGCTTGTGGAGACAGATATACAATAAACAGCACGAGTGAGCGTGACAGATGTATTATAAGAGTGAGATACTATTTGCAAGTGTAGAGCTCTGTGGAGCGCACGCACGTGTTGCAGTTGACGCAACAACACCAGTGGCACAGCTCCTTGACGCGCTTGTGGAGACAGATATACAATAAACAGCACGAGTGAGCGTGACAGATGCATTATAAGGATGATACACTATTTGCAAGTGTAGAGCTCTGTGGAGCGCACGCACGTGTTGCAGTTGACGCAACAACACCAGTGGCCCCGCTCCTTGACGCGCTTGTGGAGACAGATATACAATAAACAGCGCGTGTGAGCGAGACAGATGCATTATAAGGATGAGACACTATTTGCAAGTGTAGAACTCTGTGGAGCGCACGCACGTGTTGCAGTTGACGCAACAACACCAGTGGCCCCGCTCCTTGACGCGCTTGTGGAGACAGATATACAATAAACAGCGCGTGTGAGCGAGACAGATGCATTATAAGAATGAGACACTATTTGCAAGTGTAGATTTCTGTGGAGCGCACGCACGTGTTGCAGTCGACGCGACAGCACCAGTGGAACTTGCAGTGGCACCGCTCCTTGATGACGACACGCTTTGTGTTGTAACCACGGCCGCAACACATCAGCGAACATCCGTCCATGCCTAATGATGTTCGGTTGCATTCACGACCTGATGTACCGAGAGAACCCTGGAACATTAGCAATATAGTTTTTAGAATGCGATCTTATTTCTCTTTTAGAATAAGCCGGCAAACGAGCAAGTGGATAAGCTGGTGGTGAGTGATCTCCACCGCCCATGTACGCCTACAATACCAAAAGGGTTATGGGCGCGTTGCCGACCCTAAAGTAAAGGAATAATTAAGGGATTGGGAAGGGGAGGGGGAGTTGGGCCTTCGGATATCTCACTCACTGTATGAAGCTGTTGCATTTCAACAAGCTGCTACTTTACGCCGGTTTTCTGTTAGACAGTGGTAACGACCCGGACGAGCCGGCCCATTCATGCTTACCATCAGGCAAGCGAGCTGTTCGTTTCGTCACACAAGCTAATAAATAAAAACAAAGGGTAAAATTTATAACACCCCTCGTTTTTGTCGAGCGTAAAAGTTAAATAAATACACCCAAAAAGTTAAATTTATAACACCCCTCGTTTTTGTCGAGCGTAAAAGTTAAATAAATACACCCAAAAAGTTAAATTTATAACACCCCTCGTTTTTGTCGAGCGTAAAAGTTAAATAAATACACCCAAAAAGTTAAATTTATAACACCCCTCGTTTTTGTCGAGCGTAAAAGTTAAATAAATACACCCAAAAAGTTAAATTTATAACACCCCTCGTTTTTGTCGAGCGTAAAAGTTAAATAAATACACCCAAAAAGTTAAATTTATAACACCCCTCGTTTTTGTCGAGCGTAAAAGTTAAATAAATACACCCAAAAAGGTAAATTTATAACACCCCTCGTTTTTGTCGAGCGTAAAAGTTAAATAAATACACCCAACAGTCACACACATAGTCCTGGCCCCACACTAGGTTAACCTGTAGCGTGGGTATCGGGAACTATGAGGGAATTGCGGGCCCACAAAAGCCAGTCCCGAGACCAATATTTGTGGAACTCCATTTGTCTCGGTGTGGGAATCGAACCCACGGCCTCTCGCTTCGCAGCCGGCTACTCGCCCACTGGGCCACGGAGCTGTTACTTACCAAAGACTCGTTCCGGACGCAGTAGTTGGGTGAATCCTCTAAATACACTAGGTCCTGTGCTGTGGGCAGGCTGTAGTGTGGATTGCTGAGCCTTAACTTGCCTCGACGGGAGACCTTTACTTCTGTAGCACCTTCGTACTTATCTCGGATATAGTCGCCTAAAAATACAAGAATTTTATCTTGAAATCAAATCAGTGAAAGATCAGCCCGCGAACTTCAATTTCTTTTGGTTTTTTGAAAATTGCAGCTCGATCCTTCGATTAATTATTAAGATAAAAATGATTTTGCGCAAATAATCACCATTTATATACGGAATAATAACAATGAATACTATAAATACTGCTTCTGCATTCATTAATGTCCAATGTAACTAATCTGAGAAAAAATAAGTTTCTGGATATTCATTATACCAAAATTACATTGATTTTGGCGGGTGAATGCTGATCTTCCACCTTACTACAGTTTATATCACAACCTAAATCAATAAAGAAATGTAGGCGTGCGAGTTTTATTAATCCACCATTTTTTTTTATTAATTCTTCCACCTGCTTTTATCCCACTAGAAGTGGGGCCGGCGCAACATGCTTTTACAGGTAACACAGGTTACAGAAAGATTTGACTTGTAGTTTTTACGACAGGCCGCCTGCCTGATGTTAACCTCTCTGGGGAGAAACACAGAACCGAAGCGAATATTTGTCGATCACACAAACATTTGTCTTGGTGCAGGAATTGAACTCGCGGCCTCTCGCTTCACAGTGGTCCAGTGCGCCAAGGAGGCTGATCTAATTATTTTTCAACAAAAAAGGGGGGTTTTAAGTTACACCCCTTTGTCTGTATGTGTGTTTGTCTGTTTATTGTATTGTAGTGCCTAACCGAGTGAACTGATTTGAATGCGGTTTGATTTAAATGAAGATTTTTAATGGACTTCGTTGTTTATGTTGGGTGGGGGTGGGGTGTGCAAAATGTATCTTTACAGTTTCTCTTGAACCCATTGAATTATATTTGTATGCAATATCTTCGCAAGACAAGTTGGATACTTAATGTCAATAAAATAGTATAATAAATTGATAGGACAGAACTTTTCAACATTCCTCACTTAATTGCCTATTAATTTAAGATTATTGTCATGTTATGATCCAAAATCTACACTAATATAAAGAGGAAAGATGTATTTTTGTATATACCGAATAAACTTAAAAACTACTGGACCGATTTCAAAAATTCTTTTGCCCTTAGAAAGCTGAGTTACATTGGCTTCTTTTTATCCCGGAAAAGGCCGTTCATGCGGGCGGAGCCGCGAGCAAAGGCTAGTAGTATAATAAATTTATAGGACTTCTGTCCAACATTCCTCACTTAATTGTCTATTAATTTAAGATTATTGTCATGTTATGATCCAAAATAATTATAATCATGGTTTAAAATTTGTATCTAAATAACTGTTAATAACATGGTAGATATTTATACCGGCTGGTTCCCGCCAAAACACAAAGACCACCCAAACTAAATTTAAAAGCCATTTCTCACATCGTAAATAACAAAAATATAATAAAAAAGAACATCAAAATCATAATAAAAATATATAAATCTAATTTTACAACTTTCCTGACTTAAATACGAAAAGGTCGTAAAGTAAAAATGTCGACCTGCTTTAGTTGTAATAAAGAGTTAAGCGCGCTCGTAAATAATAACAGCGTGAACGGCGACTTAATTATCTGGAAATTTTAGAGAGGTTAAGTGTCTATTAATAATTGTCTTGACAACTTTATTGTAGGTTAAATAACACTTACAACATGAAGTTGGGCAAAACATAATTCCATTATTATAAAGCTTCTAGTTGTCCTTTGAATGCCTATTGTGGTCAACAGCTATTTAGATTAAAGCGATCGTTCAAGAGCAAAAATTGCGATCCGACGCGACGTTAACATCTTGAAGACGCCTCCACATCGCCCGATATTGAACATCCTCCATACTGAGACTATTGGTCCTCACGTCTCCCTCTAATACGTCAAACCAGCGTTTTTTGCGGTGTCCGCGAGACCGTACTCTACTCCTGGTACGATTTGGAACAGGCATTTGCGACCGACGTAATCGTTTGACGTTTGTAGTTAAGCTATTAATTATTAATTATTCATCCACCTGTCAAATTAAAAGTTTGGAATGCATTTTGCCAGATAAGAACAGACAAGAAACCCTTGGTCTGTAATTTGCAAACATTAAATGGCGTACTCTGAGACGTTAATCAAGTTTAAGTCGTCATTACCTATTTCTTAACATTCGATTATTTCTAAGAGATTATTATAATTCTGTTGCTATGTGCGACTGTTCGCACATAACTATTATTTAAAGGTTTTTTTTATAGTAGACTGGCAAAGTTACTAGGAGTGCAGTCTTGGTTGGTACCACCGCTTTGTCTATTACTGCCGCCATTCAGCGATATTTCAGGCAGAAAAGCAGCCTGAACACAACAGTGCTTACACACTGTAAGGATTGCACAGGTTTGAAGGACATTGGAGCCAGTGAAATTACTGGGTATTATGATACTCCATAAAAAATTGAAAATCCATTGGATTAGTTTAGATGAAATACGCTAACAAGCAGGCAGACAGACGCAGATAGCGACTTAATACTATGTATTGATAACGTATATAATATAATATGTCTATTATGCCCGGGATTACAATTTGTTGAATCTATTTATTATAGTGTTCACCGACGGACTTCGAGGGGTTCAATTTTGAGGAGAATGACTGCTAATGGTAAGACATTAATTTTCCATTGTTCCTGTGCATAGATGGGTGCCTCTTGGCTGCAGTAACCGTTTAGTAGCACCCTATTTGCAGGCTCGTTTGTTGACAATGGTAAAGCGACAAAAACATCCTATCAGTCACAGACATGGCGATTTGTAGGTACGATTTAACGTAGAAGGTAGAGGCCAGAATGGTCGCGGTCACTTTAGGTACAATTGAAGAGGTGTATCTCGTAATTAAAGCAAGGTATTGTAAAAATATTTGAGTATCTGTAGAGGAGCTATCACATTGTTTTATTTATTAGCTTGAATGACGCAGGTCGCTCGCCTGATGGTAGGCGCCAAGCGCGCCCATAAACAGAAGCAAAGTCACAAAGAACTATGAATTACAAAGCACTGCACGGCATTGGACTGCGCTCGTCACCCCGAGACTTAAGTTGTTAAATCTTATAAAGCCCAGTAATTTCACTGGTTTCAATGCCCTTCAAACTGGAACACAGCAGTGCTTACACACTGTTGCTTGGCGGTAGAAATAGACAAACAAAACATCAAAACACAGTCGTTATCTGCGTCTGTCTGTCTGCTTGTCCGCATATTTCTCCTAAACGATGTAACTGATTTAGATGCCATTGTCACTATTGTTTAGTGAATTTATTCCGGAAGTTTTATATGTACACGATGTATGTACCTATATCACGCTACGACTCATGGGAGCAGGGCAGTAACATGCCTGCGGTGAAACCGCGAAGGACAGTTGTAAAAAAAATAACTTTTATTTTATAAAGTAGATTTTTAAGTTTTGATTAAACTTACCTACTTTTGTTTTTCTTTTCTATTTTTTATTAGCCGGTGCAATTTCATTTACTCAGTAGCGGTACCAGCACGGATCCTAAAGAGAGCTCTATCTATGTTGTTATTTTTAACCAACGTAATTGACTTTTAAGTGTTTTATTGAAAGGTTTTTAAGTTTTCTTTAAACTTCGTTAGAGGAGTTTTGGCGGGAATTCTGACAGTGCGGTTAATCTCGTATTTTAATTATTCAGAAGTTGTGTTTATGTTTTATATAGGTGTGGATTTGTGCAATAAACATTGACTGTGATGAACAGTGAATGGAAAAATTGAAATAAGTGAATTTAGGTAATTTTTTACCAAGAGTATAGAGATTTAAGATGGACTTTACGAGACTATCCCGCCCACACTGTAACTCCTGTACGCCAGGATCGACAGTGGCACGCATATTTCGACACCGAGCAATGAAGCTCGGCGAGTCTCTAGGAATGCAAATGTGTCTTTATCCCGCAACGAAATTAATCAAATAGAAGGTTAAGGAGGAGTTGGAAATAATAATTGTCCACTTTAGTAGATCGACTTTAGTCGTTCGATCCGCTTGGAGAGAATCGTCTATGAAGCATCGTACTGCAAAGAATTGACATCAAAACTCCGACAAGACTTTGAAATCGGCTACACCGGTGACCTTCATTGTTCTAGTGAAGACTGGAAAATATATGTCGTTGGCGAAATGCATCATAATGCGAAGCCATAAAAAAAGAAAGAACTTATGTTAAAAGAGTTTTTGTGAGGATGACGTGATCACGTGACAGGTGACCGAAAAACTCGCACGAGGCGCACTGAATCTTTATAAAACTTACCGATTTCTCTGAACGATGCCAGTTGTTGCCAGCATGTGATAAGGCTGCAAGATCCGGAGACTCCGTGACATTTACACGTCACCCGGGACTTAGCTATCACCGCCTGCAATATAAATAAAAATTACACCGCGTCATGGTAAAGAAAAATATTTTTACTATGTGGTCCCTGGTATGTGTAAACACTGTTTTGTTCCGGTTTGAAGGGCATTGAATCCAGTAAAATTACTGGGCATTATGAGGCTTGACAAATTATGTCTCGGGGTGACGAGCGCAGTCCAATGCCACGCAGTGCTTTGTTGGAGGGGAATTTGGGCCTCCGAATATCTCACTCACCATACGAAATGTAGCAGCGAGCTGCTACTTTACGTCGGTTTTCTGTCCGACTGCACTGTACTCCATCAGTTACAGTACAGATACCGTGCTAGGGTAAGAAATATTTGGCTTCTCCGCCTGTCAACTTCATATATTTAGATTGACTTGAGGTGGTAATGACCATCACAGTGCGGGGTAAAAAATATGCTTACCCGCCTACCAGCTTCATTATTGTGTCTGTTCATAAGCTGTCGGCCCTGCTCCCGACTGCCGCGCTTTACCTTCCGCTCTCGCTCCCGCACGTCCACGAAGCCCTCTGTGAATCTAAATAAATAAATAATAAATACATACGCACTCACGCCTCTAATCCTCGAAAGGGTAGGCAGAGGTGTAACCAGTACACCCACATTTCGCCGAGCGTATCTCCGTCCCATAATAGATAGGGGGCAAGCCTATCGCCATAGTGGGCACAATTCCAGACCGGGCTGATAAAAAACAGAAATACCCAATATCACTTTTACTCGACCCGGGGATCGAACCCGTGACCTCAGCGTCAGCATCACGTAACGCGTACGCATTACAAATGCGACACTCCACCGAGGCAAAAAAAAATACTTTAATAAATACACTCATTAAAGTTTTTTTTTTGTAAAATATTAAATACTAGCCTGTGCTCGCGGCTCCGCCTGCGTGAACGGCCTTTTCCGGGATAAAAAGTAGCCTATATTACTCAGTGATAATGTAGCTTTCTAATGGAAAAAGAATTTTTGAAATCGGTCCAGTAGTTTTTTAAGTTTATTCGATACATACAAAAATACAAATCTTTCCTCTTTATCATATTAGTGTAGACTTAGTTTGTAAAATATACTTTCCTCAAATACTCCGATAGAAAGAGATATTAATTAGACAAAGACGGTTCTACAAAATCGCTACATCTACAAATTGCTACGCCCCCAGCTACAGGGGCGCTACGAATTTATTGATCTGTAGCTGTCTTTACGTGCTATTCTATTATGAATCGTAATTCATTCATATAAGGTGTATTGTACACTTTTTGATATGAGGGGTGGAAAATACAATTCCTGTTGTAGCTGATTATGCTTGTCTCCTGGTATCAAAGTTTCCTCGCGGGCGGGTAAAGTTCAAAATACTTTTTTATTCGACTTCAGGAACGAGGGTTATGACTAAACGGGTATTTTTTATCCTGACATGGAAAAGTAATTACACAGACTCACAGGACTGTACAGTGCAGTCCAAATATACTGTCGACTGTCAAGAGACATATTGAATCTAGGCTGTCTACTGTGTGTTACCAACGAGTCCTGAGTTATTTTGGTCATATTGCCCGAAGACCAGATAATCTTGAGAAACTGGTTGTAATAGGAAGATGGTAGAAGACAACGCGGACGATCACCTACCCGCTGGTCTGTAGGCCTAGTACAAGTTTTAATAGTTTTCCGAAACGATGAAAGTTTTCGTTTTCTTTCCATACGTCAAATATTAGTAGCCACTAGTGGGAACTATGATGAATTAAAATTAATAATATGGTTAATTTGGTATCATATTAGTCGAATATGAAATTAGTTTTCAATCGATTCTTTCCTTTATTACCGTATGTATTACTAGTTTCACGCTTCGACGGTAGTAATTTTATACGAATCCGAAAACTGTGAACGTATTTTAAATCATATTAACAGGGAAATGCAAGAGAGTGTTTAACTAATCAATGGTTAAGTAACGTTTACAAGTACGGCCCATTTTGAGACTTAACACCTTATGTCTCGGGCAGTCCAATGCCTTGCATTCCTTTGTAATTCAAAGTTCGGTGTGGTGTTGCTTCTGTTTATGGGCAGGCGTTGCGCTTACCATCAGGCGAGCGACCTGCTCGTTTCGTCTCTCAAGCTAATAAAAAGATATAGTAGCTAAAATTCAGTTGCAAAGAAGTCTACAATATTCACATCCCGCTCGTTGCGTGGCCACAACGGAAAACGCTATTTTCCGTACTTACCTTGTGTACCAGTGTGTGTGCTTGAGACCGAAAACCGGGTAAAACGGATTAACTATCTCTATCTAGTCATATTCTCCTGGTGCCCGAAGTCGAATTAAAGCTTTCTTAACCCGGGTTAAACCCGGCTTATCCGGGACCGAGATGACTTTAAACTAAATAGTAACTGAACTTTCTTTATTTTTTGACTTATCTCTCAAAATATCTTAGTTTTGAACATTGTTTCAATTATATATTGGCCTTTGTGTTTTTTTTAAATATTATAGCAAAATAATAATATATTTATTCTAATAATAATATTTTTTTACAATACGATATTGATTACCTATTTTTATTTATTTGTTGTAAAAGAAATGAATAATATATTTATTATTAATCATTTAATATTTATTATTTAAATAAAAGTAGTAGTAAGATATTTTAAAATTAATTTATCCATAATCACGTTTTACTAAAGCGCTCGAACCTCCGAGGCAATAAAAGAAACCCCGAAATGAATCAACCCCTTTGAACCTGTGGCATTCCTCAAATACTGCGAATCTTCTCAGACCTCATGATCGCCTGGTGGCAAAAATACCCGAATGCGGGAAAATCTCCCCTATGCACTGAATGGGGCGCATTCCTCGCTAAAATGGCCGCTCCTTCCTCTCTCGCATTCCATTCGCATTCCAAACGTAGTACAACTCCTACCAATGATGTTGCCTTTGTGCAGAAAATTCAAATAGACAAATCGGAAAAGCTTTTTTAAAATGATGCCCTTTTATAAAAAAAAAACTTAAAAAGCTTCCCCCTCTGCTTTTCTGTGTGTGGGGTACTGTGGTAAGCTCCGCCCGCACACGCAGAAAGTGGACTGACTGGGTTTTTATTTCATTTGCCGGACACGAGTGACCTTCTATTAGTGTATGGACTCCTAGTATCTAAGGCTTGTATTTTTATAAACCCGGGGTCTTCATAAAAATTGCTTTTCTCTCAAGACGAACAAACCATCATGGGTCCATTTTATTTATAAAATTATTATTAATCTCTTCAATTTAATAGGAAACTATTATTATTATTATAACGATATTATATTATTTAGTAAAATTAATTAAGAGAGTTTTATTTACTTGATAATATTATTTATAAAATGAAATTGTTGAAGTAATTTGTGTAAGCAATATAGTTTTTGTGGTTGCTCTCCTTGACAGAAAAATGTGATGTAGTCCGCTTGCGCGCTGCAATCCTTCCAACGTTATTATATCCTGGTACTATAGCCTCAAAACAATGACGTAGTAGTGCTGAAAAAATACGTGGGCGGGCGAATAAAACGCCTAAACGCTTTAGGATTTTGAACTCCTAGTATCGCGTACTGAAAATATGCAGAAAAATCCATTTTAGCGCAAAATTAACAATTTTTCTTTTTCAACCCCACAAGAGTTTTTCTTCTTTGGGTGAAAAAAATTATGTAAAGAAAATATAGTGTAAAAAATATTTTGTACTATTTTATTTAATGCTTTAATTATTTTATGTATTAACTTTTTTGGAAGTACGATCATAATTGTTTTAATTTCAAATTATCAAGAGATATTTTCGTGACATGACGTCATTGCTTGGTTCGCGTTTTCAGCACATTTCAGCGTCAATCTAACCCTTTCAGTGCGTGAAGCGTGTCTAGGAGAGCAAACGTTCGTAGGAGGTGTGCTACGTGAAAAGCGTAGTTAAAGTAACGTGGTACAAAAATGTGTAGAGAAAAAATCCGCTCTACATTAATATACAGTATGTAAAAAACACACTGTTGGTCCTTTATAGGTTGTGGAAATAGGCATATACACATCTTAATAAAAATTAATAAATTAAAATAAATATAAACAGGTGCGAGATATATAGGTATATGTATTTTTCAAAACAAAAATGGTAGTAGAAAGTGAGAGAAAAATTGAAATAATGTCAATAGTACTCTTAAAAATTCGGATAAACTTCATAATATTTAATTACATATTTACCTTGGGGAAAAAATTTAATCTGTGTCTCAAGAGGATTGTAATTGTCTCTGTAATTGGGATTCCAAAATTTAAGGATGCAATAAAAAAAAAACTTTGTGTTACGATGCGTTGCTATTACATTATAATGTAAGGTTCTTCTTAATTGTTCCCTCACTATTGAGGATCGTGACTCATACTTAATCGGTCAACGAGCTGTCTCCATCGGTTTCGCTCCGTCGCCTGGTGGAGTGCGGCGCTTATGGGGATTTTCAGGTTTTCGGTAATTTGATCCGATCATCGTTTAGGACTACGGCCTCTAATGTAAGGTCAGAAGTCTTATATTTCAGTAACCACATCCCTTTTTCATGAACCGATTCAAGTTCGTAGCGGCTTGGCGCGCGGAGCGGCGTGGCGCGGCGGACGACAACGTAATGCCCTACGTAGAGCTACGTCAAAAGGCTGGCCTACTATACTTCTGAACGTTTATGTCAACCTAGTAATGAATCTGTCTTCTGCCACGCTTTGACACACGCGAAGCGCAACTGACAGCTAGCTTCCTTATTCTAATTATTTTTTCTACTAGTGATCCCGTAGTGGTCGAAATTCGACCTTTATAATTTTATTTTTTATTTATTAATTATAAATAGCTTTCTGCACTCCTCCTCCATATAAAATATGTACGCGTATATTGCTTAAAAAGGACTTCAAAGTATTCGTATGTTCTAAAACTTAGGGCGTAAAATTAATAATATAATTTTATCTGCCGCTGAGCAAAGTATTATGATGCTATAATTTAATTGTGCTTTGTCATTAAGAATAATACGTTTACAAGTAGGTATATTTTACTTAATTCAATATTATCTTAATAAGTATTAATTTTATTCTAGAATGTATAATAAATTCATCACTACTACATACAGTAAAGGTAAATAGGGTAAAGGTAAAATTGCGTTTAAGTGTGAGGAGGTCGTTTTTTCACCTGTCTTACTTCTCACCTGAGTACTAGGATAATATAGCTATATAGGAGCTATGGCTTCTAAAACCGTGTCTTTTCCTGTTTAACGCACCACAGGTACGATCACCCAAGGGGAAAATACCTCTCGGCTTTCGTTGTGGATGGAAATTCACACTCATGTGCGATGGCAACATATTTTCTTTCTCTTTCAGTCGATTTACAGAAGTGCCATGTTCGAACTTTAAGATTTCTAAAAATAATGAAAATTAAATAATATTAAAACATTTAAATTTTTTACACGTTGAAATTTTGATGATTGAATCACTTTTATCCATTCTGTTACCTCAATAAACATTTATCATACTAGAATAATACTGATTGGTTGATTGATTGATAGATTTTCTGAAACCAATTTAGTAGAGTTTATTGTTTATTATTGATCATTTCTTAAGTAGGATAATAGAGAACTGTTAGTCTTAAATGTTAAATTGTAGAAATCTACTACGCTTATAATCTTCTAATTGTTTGATTCTGATAGTGATCTGTCGGTGTTGAAATCTTCTTTTTTAAATTAATACGGGGAGATAAAACTTTGGACCCATTTTTAAACAATATGGGCACTAGGAGTGATGGATTTGATATCTAAATCTAAACCACAATTATCCGTGGTTGGCAACACTATTCCAACCAACCCACACTGAGGAAGGAAAACGTTGAAGAAAATTTATCACGCACATCAACACATTCTACCTGAATGACACTGTATAGGTACGTGCATTCGTGTGCGTGCTACAGGTAAACCAGCTTCCCTTGACATCTGCTCTCCTGGTTACACAGGTATGGTACAAGACACGTGAATTTCACCTGAAAATTTATTTCAGGAAGAGTAAAGTCGATTAAATTATAGATTAATTAATGAATTATCATCTCTTTTATGTAATTAAACTAACTTAATGAAAATAACTTCAGCAATAAACATTTCCAAAGTCATCATCCAAAGTGACCTCTATCTACACCTACTTAGGAATGATTTCATAGAAAAATTTAATACAATTTTACAAGACCATTTGTTTTCAGTTAGAAGAAGAAAACTTGACTAATGAAAACCGTGTGAAAAACCATTTTCAGCGGGGAAAATTTTCGATAAAGTGGGGGAAAATGTACTAGGAATACATGAGTTGTTTGGAGTTCTCTTAAAGTTTCAACTCAGGGGGGGGGGGGGGGGGGAGGGGGACGTGCTGTCGCCGCGCCGTGGCGTATTGAAATAAAATAACTGATTATACCAAGACAGCAGAAATGTGAGTTTGTGTGCGTTCCCTATTCCCTTATAAGTTGTAGTGCGTAATAGTAAGAAGTATTGGGATAACATAGATTGTAGGTTGTTTAAATAGTTTTCATTGGAAGTAGTTTATGCTATAGTAATAGCGTGTTCAGACGGTTTGATTTTAGTTGTACAGTTGCTAAATCACATGCGCTTTGTATCGTCTGACCATACAACTTTTGTTGATTTAAGTCAGTTGATCAAGTAAAATTGAACCGTATGAACACTATTACTTTGTAGTATTATTTTAATTACAAATATATTTCTTGTTTCGTTATAGCTGTCTTCAGACTATTGCCGGAGACTACGTTAAAAAACTAAAATGGTAGCGTCACGCTGTAGACAATTTTGTCAACAGCATGAATGGGCTCTTCCTAGGTAATAGGTAGCAGCTTGTTGTTGCGTTTACGGTGTATGAGATTTTCGGAGTCCAGACAACTCCCCCCGCCCCTTGTTAATACCCATTCCTTCCCTCAATGGTCGGCAAACCACTGCACCAATAATTCTTCTTAATTTTGTAAGATTTGATTATAGAATATAGAACTTCATCATTCATGCGACAAAAATGTCTACAGCGTGGCTCTACCACTCAAAAATAGGGCAATTGAAAGGTTGTAGACAGTGTCGTCTACAGGATAAATGGGCTGACTCGTCCGGGTCGATACCACTGTCTCACAGGAAACCGACATAAAGTAGCAGCTTGCTGCGGTGTTTCGTATAGTGAGTGAGATATACGGAGGCCCAAATCCCCCTACCCTTTCCAATTCCTTTCCTTTAAGGTTGGCAACGCGCCCATGATCCATTTAGTATTGTGGGCGTACATGTGCGGTGGAGACCACTTACCATCAGGTTTTTTTTATAGCATAAGCCGGCAAACGAGCCGACAAACGACCCACTTGGGTCACCATGGACAACTATAATACCAAAAGAATTATGGGTGCGTTGCCGACCCTAAGGGAAGGGGATAATTAAGGGATTGGGAAGGCCCCTCCCCTTTGGGCCTCCGGATATCTCACTCACCGTACGAAACGCAGCAGCAAGCTGCTATTTTACGCCGGTTTTCTGTGAGACAGTGGTAACGACCCGGACGAGCCGGCCCATTCATGCTGTAGACAAAAGTGTCTACAGCGTGGCTCTACCACTCAATGACCCACTTGCTTGTTTACCAGCCTATGATATAGAAGAGCAACTCACTTGTATCCATATTCGAGGTCGTCTCCACAGCCGCCCCACACCCAGTCAGTGTGCAGATGCCGCGGCCGTGGTGATCTGCCGCAGCCGCAGCTGGCCAGCCGCCCGTCGCGGCACGCTCGCGACACCGACAGCGATACTCCTGCAGCTGTGATAGCGTGCGTGAACGCTGTCTCTCTTGACGCTGGAAAACGACCACTATTTGAATAAACTGACAGCTTGGAGGGCAATTCTCGTAATTTTAAATGTTCAAAATATCATTCTCAGCGTCATGAAAGTTGGCCGTTACGTAAGAATACCGTTTTGGCTTCAGTCAACTTTTATTCTACATTCAATCTCATTACGATCTATGTTCACATTTGACGTTGATTATTGGTTTAAGAGAATGCCATTTGCAACTTTCTTGACGCTGAGACTAGATCGGAATGATATTTGGAACATTTAAAATTACGAGAATTGGCCTCCTGGTTTCTGAAAGGCTTGATCAGTGTAAAATTAACTAATCAAATGTCAAATCTCATGTCAAGTCGACATTGGGTTGCTAGAAGCGTGGTCAATACTTTTGATTAGAAACACATGTTACGAACATAATTTTCAAATTAATATGAAAAAATCGTATGTTAAAGGCTGTAAGAGACATCAAATTTTTCTTTTTTTACTAATTAACATTTCAGCAACTCGAACTGATTTGACAGCGGTGTCAAAATCAAAGTTGTGTTAGTTGAATGTTGAAATTATGAATGTTGAATGTTTGAAAGCCTTTTAGAAACCGGGTGTCAGTGTTGCAGTTGTAATGTTATGTTGTTGTTTTTCGATACGCGTGTGCTGAGGTCACGGGTTCGATCCCCGGGTCGGGTAACAGTGATATTGGGTTTACTTATTACGAAATGCTTATCAACCTGGAGCCTGGAATTGTACCCGGTATGGTAATAGGCTCGCCTCCTATCCTCCGGATGAAAATATGCTCGGTGAAATCTAGGTACTTCCTGGTTACCCCTCTGCCTACCTCACTTCTGCCTTTGAGGGATTGAATAAAACAACTAGTTATAAACACTTTTACTACGTGGTAAGTCTCTCGTATGTGAGAGGCCGTCTGGGTTGGTACCACCGCTTTGTCTATTTCTGCCGCCAAACAGCAGTATGTAAGCACTGTTGTGTTCCGATCCAATGGACATTGAAGCCAGTGAAATTACTGGGCAGCATGAGACGTAACATTTTATGTCTCGGGGTGACGAGCGCAGTCGAATGCCATGCAGTACTTTGTAATTCAAAGTTCTGTGTGGTGTTGCTTCTGTTTATGGACAGACGCGGACGCTTTCCAATAGGCGAGCGAGAAAAAAAATTCATGAGCTATCAAAATCTAGCGGAATGTTACCATTTCAATCTTATCACTTAATGACCGAAGAAGGATGGGCAGCTATATTGTATTTTTATTTACTTGAATGACGAGACGAGTAAGTCGCTCGCCTGATGGTAAGCGCCATGCCTGCTTATAAACAGAAGCTAATAAAATTAAAATAAATTTCAGCTGGCTAGCTTATGGTTTAAAATATAGAGTCCTTTAAAAGTAGTAGTGTACAGACCGACGGACGAACGCGGAAAGTTTCTCCAAGTCAACATTTTTATGTTTTCAAATGTGTTTAAAAATCCCGTGAAACGTCGACAAATGTGTAAAGTCGGTCCGTGCTGAAATCCGTGTAACAGGTAATAAATCACTGCACGACTGAGCTGGAAGTTTACAGATTTATAGTGACTTCCAACTGGGCTTGCCAACCGCCGCTATTTTCCCGAGTTGTAATATTTGTTGACTGCCCCGGTGGCGCAGTTTGTTTTAGCTTGAGTGACGAGACGAGCAGGTTACTCGCCTGATGGTAAACGCCTGACCATAAACAAACGCAACACCACATAGAGCTTTGAATATCAAAGCACTGGCTGGCATTGAATTGCGCTCGTCACGCCGAGATATAAGATATTGACACATTTTGTTTATATCCTGGCTTGGCAAAATATCTACGCTACACCTGATGGTAAGTGTAGTGAAATCCAAGAATAGTAATTCCTAGTAATATCACTAGATTAAATGTCCTTCAAACCGAAACACAAGAGTGCTTACACACTGCTGTTTGGCGGCAGAAATAGACAAAGCGATGGTACCAGCCCAGACGGCCTCTTGAATATGAGGGACCTTACCACCTTGTGAGACGAAAAATTACGAAGTTTTACGCTCGGTTTCTGAAAGGCTGATCAATGTTAAATTAACTAACCAAATGTCAAATCTCATGTCAAGTCGAAATTGAGTTGCTAGAAGCGTGATCAACACCTTTGATTTGACACAAATGTTAGCGAACATAACTTTCAAATTAAAATAAAAAATCCTATGTCAAACGGTACCAAAGAGAGAAATATTATTAATTTTTTCACTAAATAACGTTTCAGCAACTCGAATTGATTTGACATCGATGTCAAATCAAAGTTCTGTTAGTTGAATGTTAATTTGATCAGCCTTTCAGAAACCGAGCGTTAGTCTTTCATCCCCGATTAGAGGTGGAAAGGGGGTAACCCCTTAGAGGTGGAGTTTCTCGTTGAAACCAACTTCGAATGAAAAAAGAATAGTTAAAATCGTGTCTCATTATGAAAAGTAATGCGTTTTTTTATAGCATTGGCTGGCAATCGAGCAAGTGGGTCATTTAATGGTAAGTGAACCGCCCATGAACGCTCACAATATCAAAATAATCGTGGATGCGTAGCGACCTTAAACGAAAGGGATAATTAAGAGATTGGGAAGGGGAGGGGAGTTGGATCCCTGGATATCTCACCCACCATACAAAATGCAGCAGTAAGCTGCTATTTTACGTCGGTTTTCTGTGAGACAGTGTTAGCAACCCGGTCGAACCATTCATGCTGTAGACAAAACTGTCTAAACTGTCTGTGTGGCTCTACCATTGTTTTTATTTTTAATGATTTTATAATACAAAGACAAAAGAAATATACGCGTTGATTTAAGAATTAAGAACCCGAAACCGTCCTGAGTTTTTTCCTCCGTTAAAAAACAATAGAGACATACATACATACGCACTCACGCCTGTAATCCCCGAAGGGGTAGGCAGAGGTGTAACCAGTACACCCACATTTCGTCGAGCGTATTTCCGTCCCTTATGTGATAGGGGGCGAGCCTATCGCCATACCGGGCACAAATTCCAGACTCCGGGCTGTTACTGAGCATTTCGTAATAGAAAAACCCAATACCACTTTACCCGACCCGGGGATCGAACCCTAGACCTCAGCGTTGGCCTCAATCGTAACGCGTACGCATTACATCTGCGCTACCGAGGCAGGTTATCTCACTCACCATACAAAATGCAGCAGCAAACTGCTATTTTACGTCGGTTTTCTGTGAGACGGTGCTAGCAACCCGGTCGAACTATTCATGCTATAGACAAAACTGTCTACATGGCGCTACCATTGTTTTTATTTTTATTTTTTTATAATACAAAGAAAAAACAAATGTACGCGATGAGTTAAGAATTAAGAACCCGAAACCGTCTTGAGTTTTTTCCTCCGTTAAAAAGCAATAGACACGATTTCTAATAATAAGTCTTTACTAATAAATGTCAAATAAAACAGGCCTATAGGAATTGTCGCAACATTTTCAGTCATGAGACATTACAAGGACAAAGCTATATACATGAATCAAGACAAATACATAATAAATTCTATTAAAAGAGAACAAAAGAGGTCGTTTGACTTAATACAATACAGTAAAAACAATATTCAGAGAGCGATTCAGAGACTTCGAACTCCTAGAGCGCAAAAATTATTATATCAGGAAAAGTTTTGTTCTCGTAAAAAAACTATACTGTTATCACAGACTAGCTTTTGTTTTCTGTTACACTTTTTTTATGGCATAGGCCGGCAATTGAGCAAGTTGGTCACCTGATTTTAAGTGATCTCCACCGCCCATGTACACCTACAATACCAAAAGAATTATGGGCGCGTTGCCGGCCTTAAAGGAAAGGGATATTTAAGGTATCGGGAAGGGGAGGGGGATTTGGGCCTCCGGATATCAGACTGTACGCAATGCAGCAGCAAGCTGCTACTTTACGTCGGTTTTCTGTAAGACAGTGGTGGTAACGACCCGGGCCAGCCGGGGCCCATTCATGCTGTAGACAAAAGTGTCTACAGCGTGACTTTACCACTCAAATACCTATTGCGAATTTTGACAACACGGGTGATAGACTGATTGGTTCCTCTTATGCGAGTACCGCCGCTTTGTCTATTTCTGCCGCCAAACAGCAGCAATAGACAAAATGTAAGCACTGTTGTGTTTCGGTTTGAAGGATATTGGAGCCAGCGAAATTACTGGGCATTATGATACTTAACATCTCATACTTAGGGATGATTGCGCAGTCCAGTGCCTGATAGTGCTTTGTAGTTCAAAGTTCTGCGTGGTGTTGCTTTAGTTTATTAGCAGGCGCTTACCGTCTGGCGAGCGACTTGCTCGTCTCGTCATTCAAGCAAATAAAAAAACAATATAGATGCCCATCCTTATTCAGTCATTTGATAATGTTGAAGGGGTAACTTTCAGCCAGATTTTGATAGCTTATGACTTCGATAATCGATTTTGAATAATTTATTACATACATACTCATAATCCCTGAAGGGGTAGGCAGATGTGTAACCAGTCCACCCATATTTCGCCGAGCGTATCTCTGTCACATGATGTGATAGGGGGAGAGCCTATCGCCATACCGGGCACCAGGCTGATACTGAGCATTTCGTAATAGAAAAACCCAATATCCCTTTTACCCGACTCGGGGATCGAACCCGAGACCTCAGCGTCAGCCTCAGTCGTAACGCATTGCATGCATTACAACTGTGCCACCGCAGCAGTCAGGATAACTTATTGGTTAAATAATATATTCAAACCAACCACCCTATTAAAAAGTCAAGGTTTATTTTTCAAGGACCTATAAATTAATAACATTTGTAATATTTTGTAATAAAGGAAAATTGTTTAAGATTTTCCGAGATAGTCATTATTTTCCTCGAGAAGGCACTTGAATGTAGCTTCAAATAATTTCTCGACCTATTTTGAGTCACGTTGCTAGAAATAAGTTTACGTATAGTTTTTTACCAACTTCAAAAAAAGGAGGAGGTACTCAATTGGCATTGTTTTTTTTTCCTAACAAAACGCGGTGATTTAATACGAGTATAACATTCAACGTGGTAGGTCCCTCGTATGCGAGAGGCCGTCTGAGTTGGTATCATCGCTTTGTCTATTTCTGCCGTCAAGTAGTGCTTACTAACTTTAAATTTATTTTAAAATTAAAGTGTGTAAGCGTGTGTGTGTGTGTAAGCACTTTAGTGTTCCAGTTTGAAGGTCATTGAAAACTGTACTTGGCTTTATGAGACTTAACATCTTACGTCTAGAAGTGGCGAACGCAGTCCAATGCTATGCAGCGATGTGTAATTTCTGTGTGGTGTTTCTTTTGTTTATGGGCAGGCATGGCGTTTACCATCAGGTGAGCGACCTACTCGTTTCGTTACTCATAATAAAAAAACATTAAGAACTCAAAAACAAAATGGTGGCCAAATATACACATATTCTTGGAGGTATAAGAAGTAACATAAGATACTTTTTATGAAAAAATATCTATTTGTTTGTTACGCTTTCATGCCTAAATCACTGAACCGATTTTGATGAATTTTGATGTAGAGATAGACGGGACTCTGGAGACGGTTATAGGCTACGTTTTATTTCGGAAAGTCTATTCACGCGGGCGGAGCCGCGAGCAAAAGCTAGTATTAAATAAATTTGCATTGGTTATACAGAGGTAGCATAGTCAATCTTATAACTAAACTCCCATGGAAAAAGAGAAAACAGTAAAAGAATGGTGGCCATTGGATGAATAGAGATTATGCTATGATAGAGATGAGGCTTAGAAAGCCAGTTTTGAGAGATCTATATCTAGAAAAAAAATAGGACAGTTTTTTTATAACTGTAGGCCTAGTATGAGTTACAAATACGTCCACAATTTTCGAATTCGTATAAAGTTACTACCCTCAAAGTGTCAAACTAGTAATTCATACGGTAATAAAGAAAATAATCTCTTGAAAACTAATTTCATATTTTTATTATGAAATAAAATAAACCATGTAATTAATTTTAATTCATCATAGTTCCCACTAGTGGCTACTAATATTTGACGTATTGAGAGAAAACGAAAACTTTCATCGTTTTACAAAACTATGAAAACTTGTACTAGGCCTACTGAGGTCGGCAAACGAGAAATTGGATCACCTGATGGTGAGTGATCTCCAGCACCCATAACATCCACAATACCTAAAGAATCATTGTCTTGTTGTCGACCTTAAAGGAAAGAGATGGTAACAATGAGTTACGGTCACTTGCATTGCGGTTAATAGCAGTGATAGCTCAGTGGGGAGTGGTACGGACTGTCGAGATGAAAGTCGCAGATTCGACCAACCCCAAGAGCATGCACCTCGTGACATTTAAGTTACGTGGTATTAATTATCACTTGCTTTAACGGTGGCGGAAACATCGTGAGGAAACCTGCATACTTAAGAAGCCCTCCATAAGAATTTCGAAGGTATGTGTAGTCTGCCAACCCGCATAAGGCCAGCGTGGTGGACTAAGGCCTAACCCCTCTAATTTAGCAGAGGAGGCCCGTGCCCAGCAGTGGGACGTATATAATACAGGGCAAGTTATATTATTTTACTCTGTTACTATTGCCTTGACGCGGGCTGCGTGCGTGAAAGAGTGAGAACGCGCGAGTGAGCTTCAACACGCCTCGCCTCATTTGAAGTGGGACCTTGTACTGGCTACTATTGGCTACTGGCTACTGGCTTGTAACAAAAAAGAGTCCACTCTTACAAACAAATTTCAAAATCGTGTCCTACTCAATACTATGTAGAAGTGATTTAGGACAGTTTTTTTTACAGCTGAGGTCAGCAAACGAGCAATTGGATTACCTGATGGTAAGTGATCTCCACCATCCACAATACCTGAATCATGGACGCGTTGTCGACCTTAAAGGAAAGAGATGGTAACATTGAGTTACGGTCAATTGACCGTAACTTTGTGGCGCAATTTCTATGTACCTTGATCTAGTAGTATTCATTGAAGTTATTGATGGAAACCTCAAAGTACTTACCAATTAAAGTCAAGGGTCCAAATACAGTTTCATCCTCGGTCAATGTGCAATTCCATCGCCTCTCTTTGAACTGGTACTGGCATTCAGTGATCCCCTTCTTCACGCCAGCGCTCACCACTGGCATATGATCCTTATGCCTTCGACATATGCGCCTCTGTCCCGGCGTCAGGCCACGGATGCGGGCGCATAGCCTAGACTTCTCAGAGAATAGGTTGGGCTGGTTGGTCCACTTCTCGTATTCTAGGAGGCCCATGTTACTGAAATAAAGGATAATGTATTTTATTATTTTAATTTACTGCGTCGGTGGGTTCGATCCCCAGGTCGGCTAAAGTGGTATTGGGTTTTTCTATTTCGAAATTCTCAGTATCAGCCCGGAGTCTGGAATTTGTGCCCGGTATGGCGATAGGCTCGCCCCCTATCACATCGTGGGACGGAGATACGCTCGGCGAAATGTGGGTGTACTAGTTACACCTCTGCCTACCCCTTCGGGGATTACAGGCGTGAGTGCGTATATTATTTTAATTTATTTATTTATTCGAGCAACTTACAAAACATACAATCATAAGAGTATTTCGTACAATAGGTAAGGTGTCTTATGCTAAATGTTGTCTTATATGACTGTACTACAGGTCAAGTATGTTAATATGTAGGTAGGCATTTCACTTTTGTCTACAGCATGAAGGGGTCGCCTCGACCGGGTCGTTACAATTGTCTTACAGAAAACCGACGTAGCAGCTTGCTGATAAGTTTCGTACGGTGAGTGAGATATCCGGAGGCCCAAATCCCCCTCCCCTTCCCAATCCCTTAATTATCCCTTTCCTTTAAGGTCGGCAACGCGCCCATAATTCTTTTGGTATTGTGGGCGTACATGGGTGGTGGAGATCACTTACCATCAGGTGACCTACTTGCTCGTTTGCCGACCTATGATATATGAAAAAAAGGTATATGAATTAGTTTCAGGATACCCCGCGACTGTCCTGCAAGCGCCGAAGAATGCCACTACGGGGTTTTAGCTGGTAGTGCCGGGTAGGGAAATGGGGTTAGGGACTCGGCCCAGCAGCCGCCCGGATCGCCATCTCCTGGACAGTGGGGTGCTGGGTCGTAAGACAGTCTAGTCCAGCATAACCGTTTCATTCCCCCCCGGGGCGAGGTGGTAGTAATAAATTGATTTCCCCGCGAAAAAAAGGTAGGTATATGAAGTGGGGAGTGTAAGTGGGGCACCAACACCTTAGGCCCAAAGTCAACTTCACCTGCACGTGGTATACTCTACTTAGAAGTTACGTGAGACGAGTATTCTTTTATTAATACCAAACGACAGTAATCACTTCAACTCATGGTTTATTTGTAACTTTTATAATGTTACTGCTTTACAGATCACAAACCCATGTCAGGATTCTCTAGAGACCGCTCTCTAATGAATTATAACAAACAACTAGGACCGAATAGTAAACCAGCAGAGCTACCGCGTAATGAACACTTGGACTATCGACTGAGCACTGATCTTAGTGAACTGGAGCTGACCGACTGATTGCGGACAAAAGGGCAAAAGGGCGCCATTTATGACGACAACCTCTTTTATACCATATACTACTACCCTTCCACAACTATATCGCACCATTATTATTTCAGTGTACCCAACATTGCTTTCTCAGACACCCTCAATACACCAATAAAAAGAGAATACGTGTACAACTGTAAATATAAAAAAAAAACAATATTTTATACAAGTTCAGACGAATCAGACCTTAGTATGGTAGACTTTAAGGGGTAGAATAGGGGTATGCGGTCTCATACCCCAAGTCTTCTTTAAAGTCTGTTAAACTTTTGTTATAAATTATCCAAACGTGATAAGATATCCGTATTGCTAAATTCGTAAACGTATTCCTATATCTATTTTTATTTTAAAACCTTTGGTCTACACCATAGACTTTAATGTATACTAATAGACAAGCTGCGAGGTACATAGAAATTGTACCACAAAGTTGCGGTCAATTGACCGTAACTCAGTATTACCATCTCGCTTCCTCTTAACTAGAACCCCTATTGCGCTCCCTGTTGTAGTTGGAGCTGTCAAACGCCCGCGTTATTAGACGCAATTTTACTTCCAAACAGCCCGTCTAGTTGTTTACATTATGGTCTTTGGTCTACACCGATGGTCTATACGCCAAAATATAGATAGATAGAATATTCTATATTAAACACTAAATAAAGAAGGTGGAATATAAACGAGGATCATACAGTAAGGGTGATACAATGGGCGGTCTTATCGCAAACGGCTATTTCATCATGTAATTAAATTATGCTATAATTCCACAAAATAAATTTTATAATATAACAGCGCAAAATGTTATACTTAATACGATATCTAGAAGGTTGATAAAGATTAACTCGAAATTTTCGATATTTTTCGCCAAACTCACTGTGCAAATATTTGATCACATGTATCATGGTCACAAAATAAATAAATTATTATAATACATGTAATGAATTGGAAAATTTCCATGACTGATCGAGCAAAGAAAATTGAGCGTATATTATGAGTGTTTTCATGGAATTAAGGTAAAGTAATTTGTTATATTCAATTCGACTCACGTATAATACGTATATACAACGTGTTACAGAAAGGTGTGGTCAAATTTATGCAACGTATAGTGTACGATATAAGTATTTCACCTCCCGTAGTACCAAATCCGATTACATTGCGAGAACATAAATAAAGCATTATCTCTTTATTGAATGAGTGGCATGTAGATAATTGACTTGCAACACTAAATTATATACAGCTGATACGAATGAAGCCTTTTTAGGCGCGAAGATGTAATTTATAATGATGTGATCGACCAAATCGATCATTATAAACGAGTGATTAAAATTAATATGAAATTTTGGGATGTCTGTTTTTTATAGCATATGCCGGTATGTAGCATATGTCACCTGATGGTAAGTGATCTCCACCACCCATGTACGCCCACAATACAAAAACTATTGGCGCGTTGCCGACCTTAAAGAAAAGGGAAAATTATGGAATTAGGAAGGGGAGGGGTTTTGGGTCTCCGGATATTTCACTCACCGTACGAAACGCAGCAGCAAGCTGCTACTTTACGTCGGTTTTCTGTGAGACAGTGGTAATGACCCGGCCGAGCCGGCCCATTAATGCTGTAGACAAAGGTGTCTACAGCGTGGCTCTACCACTCAAAAGATCCGGTACGTAAACACTCATTGCCCACACTCACATATGTAACAACTCTTAAATATGACCACACCTTTCTGTAACACGTTGTATATACTTACTATAGATAGATAGATAGTAACTCTTTATTGTAGACACACAACAAAAAAAACAACAACAAACAGCTTAACTTTAATTGTTATGCTAATTGCAGATTCTAAAAATTTCCTTAAAGGGTCATCATATTGTATTGTTACAATTATATTTGCGTACTTACTTTCACGAATGATTTCCATTTCAGTTCTAGTGATTTACAATAATTATAAAACAAAACACAACCAACAGTCACACACATAGTCTTGATCCTACACTAGTTACCTAGTGTAGTGGGTGTACTAGTTACACCTCTGCCTACCCTTTCGGGAATTACAGGCGTGAGTGCGTATGTATCATCTGATATTGTATATCTTAAAAAGATCGGTAAAAAGTCCGCGATGGTAGGTTTGTAGACAGGTAGGTAGGTAGGATGGTAGGATATGTTCATCTCCTAAGAATAACCCACAGTAATAATTTTTATCTATTACATATTACAAAAAAATTATAGTTTATTCACCAACCTTTTTTAAACAATACAGTAGTATTCCTTATCTATTTAAATACATTTGATACGTTGTACATTTTATGTAGATCATAATTGCCTTGTACAGCATATTATTAAAATTAATAACTTAGAAGATATTAGAGATTTAAAAAGCGGGGCAGAGCGGCTGGCGGGCTGTACCTCTATCCCGACGGTGGGCGCGGATTTTTGGAAATTTACATTGCAAGGGGGTAAAAGGGGGGTTGAACTTTGTATGAAACACGGGAGTGGAGTAGAAATATGCACGCGGGTGAAGCTGCGCGGAACAGCTAGTATATTATATTTGATAAAATACACTATAAATAAATAAAATAATAAATACACCCAACAGTCACACACAAAGTCCTGACCCCACACTAGGTAAACCTGTATCGTGGGTATCAGGAACTACGAGGGACTTGCGGTCCCACAACACCCAGACCCGAGACAAATATTTGTGAATCAGACAAACATTTGTCTAGGTGCGGGAATCGAACCCACATTTATCATAGTTATAAAATTGTAACTATGATAAACTATCTCTTTATTTGTACGTAACGCTAATACCACTGGGCCGATTTGAATGAAATTAGGCACACAGAGACCATGACCTAAATTATACCAGGGTATTTTATATCCCAGTAGCGGTATCCGGTTCGATTCTCAGAGAAAAATTATGTAATGTAGTAAAATTTTTGGTAAAATTTCCTAGGGTCCGGTTAAACTTGGGTCGGAAGGCTAGTGATTCCGATATAACCATCCATCTCCCCCATGGATAGGGATGGTATCTGTAAACGGGATATTAAATAATACTAGCCCTGTATTATATACGTCCCTCTGCTGGGCACGGGCCTCCTCTACTGAATGTCAGGCCTTGGTCCACCACGCTGGCCTAATACGGGTTGGCAGACTTCACATAATAATATCTTCGAAATTCTTATGGAGAACTTCACAAGTATGCAGGTTTCAGCACGATGTTTCCTACCCCGTTAAAGCGAACGATAATTAACAATTATACACACGTAACTTAGAAAAGTCAGAGGAGTTCTTCGAACTGGTTTCGAGCCTGCGACTTTCGACTCGACAGTCCGTACCACTCTCCGCTGAGCTAAAAGGGATATTGACAGCGGGGAAAAGGTACGATTACACCTTTTTACGCAAATGAAACGGCAGAAAAAGTTAGATAAAATAAAAACCACAATATTTGTTAGTAATGTTTATTATAACGTAACAAAATAAAATACACTTAACAATTATTTTTGGCACATATTTGTAACATACAAAATTACTAACATTACAATATATTTAATTGCAAGTATGACACTTAAAATTATGGTTTTTTTTTATTAATAATTGATATTTTTCTTTCTATTATGTGAGACTTCTTTTGATATAGAATAAGAGCTCGTTTAGACGATACTCTTTTAAAACAGAAGATGACAAATAATACAGGGATAAAGTCGTATTTATATGGAGAGAGTTAATTGCACGATAGATGTGAAAATATTACAGAAAAATTCCGAGGCCGTGTTATAGCAATTTCACAACTAAAATAGTATGATGCGGCCTCGTACGAGGGCTGTTTCAGTATAAATGGGTCTTAATGCACAAAAAACAGGCGAGATATAATTACATGTTAAATATACGCATGCTTTTTTACGGCTCTGCTATGCTTCTTGCAGTGACATTATTAAGGCTCCACATGCAAGTGCGTCTTGCACGACGATCGTAAATCGAGATTTACCACTGAACATATTATGTAAAATTTTCATACGATTTCTTAAACTGGTTTAGGGGTTGAACTCGATTTAGTATCGTTCTGCAAGTGAGCCTTAGGTTCTTATTGACTACAAACATTTACACTAACATTTATGAAATGAAATCGTAGAACAATATTGTTTTACATTCAACATTCTCAATTCTCTTACATTTTGGCATCTAGTCAGTACCTTCCGTATATCGTCACGGTGAAGTTGAAGCCATGGCCCCTTTGACTCTTCAGCTTGATTTTAGCGAACCTCTGGCCTACGCCGCCTGCGACCACCATGGGGTATCCACCATTCCCGTCCTTGTAATGGTCTTTCACCGAAATTGCAGTGATGTAGGCGAAATTGTTGATTCCAGTTTCAGGGTACTCAATCAGGCTGTCTCTGACGAAGAACGGGAATCCGTATTTGTACTCGTTGACCGTGTATAAAGGCACATCTCGGTAGAGTATTTGTCCGAGGTGTAAGTCGTGGCTCTGGGCCGCTCCGGCAGCGACCAAGCACAGTAAAGTAACAGCGGTTAGAGCGCGCATTTTCGTTCGTTCGCAAATGAAGGCCATTTCTCTACGCTCGTCTTTTATATAAATGGATGTGGTATGCGATAATGAACCAAGAAATATTTTGCGTCTTATTATTAAAATTAGCTCGTGACTTAAACGGTTAAATACATTTATTTCAATCAATTTGAAATATAATCACCAATTTTTCACGCGCGAGTATTAGCACTTGGTCATAGCTATTGCTTTATTACGTGTCATCGATGTCATGATTATATATTATGAGTAAGTACTCAAAAGTTAAGTAACTTACGAATATCTGGACCCCTATGCTATAAATCCGCAACGAAGTTCGGAACATACATAGAGTAAAGTAAGTATAGAATAGCCATTACAGAAATAATATTTTGATATAAATTACTACTACTAAAATGAATTTGTAAGTAAAACGTATATATAATCCTCGATTTTTTCTATTTATTGTTGTTTCCTAGAATATTTTTGCTTAAATGCTTAATCCACATTAGGTGGATTAAGTTTAACTAACATAACTTAAGACTTTTTTATAGCATAGGCCAGCAAACAAGCAAGTGGGGTTCATAATTTTTACTGCCTAAGTACGCCCACAATACAAGACCAATCATGGGCGCGTTGCCAACCTTAAAGACAAGGGATTAACGAATTGGGAAGGAGAGAGCATTTGGGCCTTCGGACAATCCACTCACCATACGAAACGCAGCAACAAGCCCCTACCTTACGCCAGTTTTCTGTTAGACAGTGGTGACGAGCTGGCCGAGCTGGCCCGTTCATGCTTCACAAAACTGTCTACCACCATTGAAAATCAGCGCTATGTTGTACGCACCACAGCACAGCAGTACGCTGAGTGGTCACCTGCCACAGTCACGGCGCGCAAATGCCAAACCATCGATAGTTTAATACTGTAAATTTAATTGAGATCTGTGACTAA
Organism: Mimas tiliae; assembly: GCA_905332985.1. Classification (NCBI taxonomy): domain Eukaryota; kingdom Metazoa; phylum Arthropoda; class Insecta; order Lepidoptera; family Sphingidae; genus Mimas; species Mimas tiliae. Next base: position 3,868,903 of record HG995262.1, on the reverse strand, counting down.
ATTGTCTATTTTTCTTGAAATAGAACTAGTTTATACGGATTTAATCGCGGTTTAATTTTTCTTTTAGTCCCGACGTTTCGAAAGCTTTTCTACCAGGTGTTAAAACTAGTTTAATTATAAGTAATATTCGCGTAAACCTAAGAAATCACTATGTCTATTTTTCTTCTTGGTTTATTACTACATAAAGCGTTCAAGGTGGGAAAAACGTAACACGTATCAATCACGACGTATGTGTCATATGACGCTCTGTTCAATGTTAGTTTAAACAAACAGTGCTGTTTACTTTGCTCTCATACTTTCCTCCGTTCCGGTAGCTCCTTATCATGTGCAAAGCTATTACTGCAATCGAAGATTTCCGTTATATAGCCCGAGACAGGAATGTTGTATGCAATGGCCGGCCCTACTATATGACGAATAGAGAATCCGCTCCCGGCGAAACTGGGTCATTCTATATTCCAGTAACTTCTGACATAATTCTTTTATTATTAGTTTACGGAACCACAGCTTCGTGGTCTCCTCCATCTCGGCTAGAACTAAAAAGTTCGCAAAATCTTACTTCTGCCGGACCATCAATGTGTGGAATAGTTTACCGGTACACATGTTCCCTCCTTGGGGTCCTTTAAACGGAGTGTGAAGAAGCAATTAGGCAGGCCGGCATTTGCATACGAGGGACCTACCACCTAGTAAATTTGGACTGTATTCTAAACTTCGGGTCAAGGAAAAAAATATTCAGTCGTGCCAGGAATAATTCATAAGAAACTTTTAATAGTTTACCAATTTTTTGAACATCTTCATTTACAAAAACATCTTGTTTGATCAGTTTCACTATCTGATATGGATCTGATATAGCAATAAGTAAGTATAATTAAACATTACATGACTTTTGAGTTAAATAAAACATTTGATATATCTTTATCAGTAAGTCATAATGTTCACACAAGGATTCTTAAATTTTAGAATATTCTAGTACATAAGCTGACGGATACATCCCTGAAAGGGTGTTCAGAGACGCAACGTTGGTCAGATAAACCTAATAACCAATTAAAATTAATTACACTATAATGAAGTCATCGAAGTTATAAATATATTACACAAAACGTTTACGTATGAATCATAATAGCATAATCATTGAATTATCTTGGTTTTAGATTTGCACGGTAAATAACCCGAGCTATTTTCTTCGGGTCTTTACCCGTTATCTGCAGGCTAACCATGAGTTTGTCACGGTAAATCGCTAGCGTCGACGTTAAATATTTATATGAAAAACCCAGTGGAGCCTCTAGCGGACACGTCAGAAACTAAATCTCTACATCAAATTTCATCAAAATCGGTTCAGTGATTTAGGCGTGAAAGCGTAACAAACAAATACATAAAAGTATCCTATGTTACTTCTTATACCTCCAAGAATATGTATACAAAATTTCATGATGATCGGTTATAAGTGGTGTTCGCGTGAAAGCGTAACAAACACACTTACATTCACATTTATAATATTAGTATGATGTAATAAAAATCATGTTGGGCGTTTTAACTGTGATATCAGAATCAACGTTCAAACTTAATGAAAAAACTCGCATACGAAAATTGGACTATAAAAATAATGATATTTATTATTTAAACTTTAAATAATTTATTGTTTGTAAACAGTATTTCGACTGATTACCTATTTAAGAGCGATGACTTGGAGCAAGAGCGAGATAGCAAGTTGCGGCGTCTACGTATGTACATCAAACGCGCAACGCCGCGCGCGCGCTCCTGATTTCGTCAATACATACAGAAATTCAGATGCAAATAATACTTTTAAGTACTTATGTTAATTTTTCTTAGTTACCTGTGTAAGGAAGCTGTAGACACTTTTGTCTACAGCGTGTATGGGCCGGCTCGTCCGGGTCATTACCACTGTCTCACAAAAACCGGCGTAAAGCAGCAGCTTGCTCCTGCGTTTCGTTCGGTGAGTGAGATATCCGGAGGCCCATACCCCCTCCCCTTCCCAATTCCTTAATTATCCCGTTCCTTTAAGGTCGGCAACGCACCCATGATTCTTTTGGTATTGTGGGCGTACATGGGCGGTGGAGATCACTTACCATCAGGTGACCCACTTGCTCGTTTGCCGGCCTATGCCATACAAAAAACTTTCAGGTACAAAACACAGTCTGTCATGTGCCAGAAGAAAGATATAATATATCTATTAGGTACTAGTACTAACTAGCTTTTTATCACGGCTCCGCCCGCGTGAATGTTCCAAGACAAAAAAAACCTTATGTCCTTCCCGAAGATATAAACTACCTCTTTACTCTTTTTCTTCCATCTGCCCCTATCCCACTCGCAGTGGGGTCGGCGCAACATGCTTTTTAGCACATGTTACAGAAAGATTTGACTTGTAATTTTTACGACCGGCTGCCTGCGTGACGTCAACCCCTCTGGGGAGAAAACACCCAGACCCGAAACATGATATTTGTGGATCACACAAACATTGCGGGAATTGAACCCGCGGCCTCTCGCTTCACAGCCGGCTAGTGGCTTACTGCGCCACGGAGGCTGTCCTCTTTACCTCTTTACTAAAATTAAATTTAAAATATATAAATAAATTAGATTTAAAGATAATTTCCTTTTAAACGCCCGATTTCTGAAAGGCTGGATAAAGTAAAATTAACTAATCAAATGTCAAATCTCATGACAAGTCGAAATTGAGTTGCTAGAAGCGTGATCAACACCTTTGATTTGACACACATGTTAGCTAACATATCTTTCAAATTAATATGAAAAATCGTATGTCAAATGGTATTAAAGAGAGATCACATTTTTTTTCAGTAAATAACATTTCAGCAAACCGAATTGATTTGACAGCGATGTCAAACCAAAGTTCTGCTTGTTGAATGTTGATTTGATCATCCTTTGACATGAAATTAGTACCTATAACAAATATTGAAATCTTCCTGAAAGTATAAATATATATTATGTTACTGAAATAATAATTGAGATAGATTCATTCATTTAAAAAATCGCGGGCATAGATACATACGGGACAAATACAGTACCTCATCTTTAAGTAGGTTTATATTTAGAAGTCGGTTACAAAATATCACTAATCAACACAAATTAAGAAATACGTAACAACGGTTTCAACAACGAACACGTAGAGTCCACACGTCACATTTATTTCTTCCCGTGATTATAAAGAAAGTGGCTGGATTGAATAGCGTAGACTTCCACCAGAAAGTTGTAACCTCTAAACACACTGGGGCTATTCAGCTCTATGGTGACATAATTCTGGCCTATTCCACCACCTTTAATGTACACTTCACCCCACTTGTCTTCTCTGAGGTCCAAGATCCTGATTGCACTTATGACCCGGTTTCCCGAACAGTTGACCTTGAAGGTCTCAGATCTGACCCAAAGAGCTGGATTCTCCTGATGAACTTTGCTGTAGATGAGCTGCGATGTCGGATCAGGATACCCAAGATAAATGTCGCTGCAACTTGCTATCGCAACTACTGCTACCAGAAGGACTGCTGACGAAAACGACGTCATTTTTAATACGTCTAATGCAAAAGACCTCCAAGTTAGAAATGTCTCGAAGATCATGGCCAGTGCCGAAGAAGAAAATAAATATGGACAACTTATTAACATCTATACGTGAAATGTTATTTCTATGAATGGAATGGCCGACGTAAACACCACTAATGTCAAACTGTCAGTAAAATTGCTTTGCAAATGTTCTTAACATCAATCAAAGATTGTTATGAGGGATGACGTAATTTCCTCGTAAGATTAGATGGTGTTCTTAATATGGCATTGAATATTAGCGACCCGATGTCAAATGATGCATTACTCAGAAACGTATGATCTCATTGAGCTGTTAATTTGTTGACTATATAAACGCCGCCGCTTTATTTGTTTCTTCATTTGTGATTCGAATATTCGACGACAAAATGTTCACTAAAGCCGGTGTAATTGCTTTGCTGTACCTTGCATCGTTGGTTGAATCGAATGATGTGAGGCTTGGAATTGCGACGCCTGTATCGAGGAAAATCTTTAGTGAGATCAAAGAAGCTGATCCTGCTCTGTGGAAAAGAACAGACGATGTTGTTGTAAACGCGCCCCAGAATGAAGTTATCAGTGCTGTGTATGTAACAGATTTGAGAGATGATAAAGATGGGGAAGCTTACATTGAGGCGGGCGGTATTGGCACCAAGAGCGTTACTGTTGCTTTGAAGAGTCCAACAATTCTGAGAGGATACAAGTTCTTGATTGAAGTGTATGGTAACAACCCCACTGCTGGATACTTTAGTAAAGCAACCTACTCTCAGCCTTACCTCGACGATAGTCAATACGCAAGGAAGTACTAGAAATTGTAATATGTATTTCTTATTAATAATTATAAGTATAATAATTTTGTAATTCCTATATCTGTTTTATTTAAATCTTCGTCCTCTATTAGGGCTGACTTTTCGAGTGTTGCGATTGTAGCTTGGTTTGTTCGCACAATTTAGAAAAACACAACTGATTAAAAAATATATTAATTTACTGGAAATAAAATAAGCCAATTTGAGTCGGTGATTGTTATTTATTATATCTTATATATAAAATTCTTGTATCACAATGTTCGTTCCCATACTCCTCCGAAACGGCTGGACCGATTTGTATGAAATTTTGTGTGCATATCGGGTAGGTCTGAGAATCGGCCAACATCTATTTTTCATCTAAATATTTATTTTTTTGTCATTTTTTTTTGTTTTTATTTTTTTATGATACAGCATTAAAAAATACATACAACCCTAAATTTTCACCCTTCTACCATCAACCCTTATTTTTTAATAGTCATTTTAGTATTTTTGTCAGGCGCGTTTCTCACCGGGGGTGCCCACTAGGCTACTTTAATTCTGGAAATAGGCATTCACGCGGGCGGAGCCGCGGGCAACAGCTAGTTTATTTATAAATTCTTAAATAGCCCTAACTCAAAATGGCTCAATTTTATTTTTAACTTTTTGGTATTTTCTGAATCGGTTAGTCGCTGGAATTTCTAACAATCACTCTGTGAAAAGTTATGTTTGGTTATACATATAAAAGTATGTGTTGAATTGAGAACCTCCGTTTTTTCGTTGGTTAAAAACCTACGATGCGGAGTTTTCGCGAACCGCGCCGTGGTGTTACTTCTAGTGACTATTAAGAAAATCAACTAGTTTGATTTCCCGATAAAGTAACAAATTTATAAAAATGAAAATGTGCCATTTTTGTTCATTAATTGAACTTATGACTCCTTTATTACTCACTAGTTTTTGCTTGCGGATCCGCCCGTATTTCCTTACCGAGGATATAATCTGTTTCCTTACCAAATTTCATTAAAAATCGTTCATCCGTTTAAAATAAATAAATACACCCAACAGTCACACACATAGTCCTGACCCCACACTAGGTTAACCTGTATCGTATGTATCAGGAACTATGAGGGACTTTCGGCCCCACAAAACCCAGACCTGAAACAATTATTTGTGGATAACTAACATTTGTCTCGGTGTGGGAATCGAACCCACGGCCTCACGGTTCTCAGTCGGCTACTCGCCCACTGCGCCACTGAGGCTAGCCGTTAAAAGGTAACAGACAGACAGTCAGAGTTACTTTATTATTTATAATATTAGTATACTTAGATAGTTTCGTATTTCATCATACATTCCCATATTATCTCTTGTTATTGGATTTTTCTATCATGAAATGCTTACTATCAACCCGGAGTCTAGAATTGTGCCCGGTATGGCGAAAGACTCGCCCCCTATCACATCGTGCGACGGAAATAAGCTCGGCGAAATGTGGGTGTACTGGTTACACCTCTGCCTACCCCTTCGGGGAATACAGGTGCGATTGCGTATGTAATACCATCTTCCTCTTTACAAGGTCCCTCGTATGCGAGAGGCCGGCTGGATTGGTACCACCGCTTTGACTATTTCTGCCGCCAACAACCGCGCAACAGTGTGTAAGCACTGTTGTGTTCCGGTTTGAAGGAAATTGAAGCCAGTTAAATTACTGGGCATTATACCTTATGTCTCGGGGTGACGAGCGCAGTCCAGTGTCATGCAGTGGTTTGTTATTTAAAGTTCTCAGTGGCGTTTCTTTTGTTTATGAGCAAGGGTGGCGCTTACCATCAGGCGAGCGACCTGCTCGTCTCATCATTCAAGCTAAATTCTATTGAATTACTTTTTGCAACGAAATCGGTCTCACAGTTGGCGGAGAAATCAATATACACATACATAAAAAAGCAAAAAAAAACTCGTCTAATTGACAACCTCTGCCTCTTTTGAAGTTGATTAAAAATGCTTAGGAATAAAATAAATATCATTAAAATAAACTCGAGTCATTAATGTTAACAATATCACAAAAGGAATGCTAAATACCACAATAAATAAACACATTATTAAAACCAACTACAAACCATTTCTCTCTATTCTAAAAAAAAGTAACTGGCTCCGCCGCCGCCGCCACCACCGCCGCCGCTGCCAAAAGCTTGTCATGCTATCTCCTCCGAAACCGGTGGGGGTATGGGGTCGAGACAGATACCAATCGATGCAGAATAATGTGGGGAAGAAAGCAAGATATGTCTCATATTCGTCGGACTTTAAGTTTTTTTTTTATGTTTTGTGTAAAAACATGGGCAACGCCCCTAGTATGTTTATAAAAACACAAAAGAGTAAAATAAAACACTTAAAAATATCTGTAATCGATTATATTAAACATTATCACAAATATGTAGCTGAGTATTTTTTATGAATCACTGTTATTCTAAGCGAAGATCTCCACAAGGAATTTAATGCCGGACCCCCTTTCGCTTTTGATTTTCAACTTCACAAAGTTGAAGCCCAAACCGCCGCGGCTTATCGCTGGTTCAGCAAGTCCATTCTCCAAGTCCTTTATCGCTATCCCCTTTATCTTTTGGTCTGGAGACGGCAATTCGAAATAAATTTCCTTTTCTCTCTTAATCAGGGGTATGGATGAAGAATCGACCGTTTCCTCATACACTTTTCTCACAACACCATTGTAATCGTAAACTTGGCCTACTATTACAGTTTTAGAGTAGACTGTGGTTATGGCACACAAGAGTATTAGAATTTTAAACATTGTAACACGCGTCTGTCGGAGCCAGTTGTTGACTGTGTAGTGCGAGTGAAAGAGAAGGTTGTTTTAAATGAGATGTAAGATGGAGAGGTCAAATGGCTTATGAGCAATACATAAGGGACGGCGTACATGGAATTAGTTATTGTTTTCCTTGTCTTTTTAGTGTATGTTATTTTCCTGCGTTGTCGCATGGATTAATTTCATTACATTTCCGGGAAAATATTTATAAATAACCCACATTCTCTTTAAATTGCGTTTAAGTTCAAGTAGGATATATCCGAGTTCTTAGTCATCATGTTCTGGTAGAAATAAGGAGCAACCAGTTAAAAGACGTTTATTTAACACTATGTATAAGTTAGGCTTTAAAAAAAGGGAGTGTATTTTTTTTTATTTTAATCGCAGATGTCAGCAAACGAACGAGTATCAGCTCATGATAAGTGATCGTCACCGCTCATGAACACCGACAATACCAAAAGAATCATGGATGCGTTGCCGACCTTAAAGGAATGGATTGGTAACTGGGAAGCGGAGGGGGGGTTCGGGCCTCCGGTAATCTCAATCACCATCGAAACAGCGAGCTGTCAGTTCTTCTCGATTTTCTGTGAGACTGATTATTGTTGACAAAATTGTCTACTGCGCGCCGTGGCCCTACCACTCATAAATTTATTTGTGATTGCTTGGTACCGAATATATCGATTATAAAACCTTTGATAGAGCCTTTATTTATTAATAATTTTACATACAAGCTTACAGTAGGTACACCAAAACGCTTACATGCTAAATATAACAGATACAAGATTTACTTTACCACGAAGAAGACCAAAATAGCAACATTTTTTTTCCAATGCTCACACCGGATCTATCATTTGTGACCACTGGGTCCTCCAGATATCGACATAGATTTCCGTAGGTATTAAAACAAAATAAAAAATAGGTATCGGTTAAGGTTTCATGTAAGCCGCACTTAAAGGTTTTTAATACACATTAGCTCGTTGTACTAAAGTATCAACAAGGTTGACCATACGACACAATCTGTGGATGTCAATTTATCAGGTACACTGCGAATTTGAACCTTAACACACCACAATAAGGACTGTTATTATTAACGCACGCGATCCAATTAATTAAACTAATGGGTGCTACAGCATCACACACGAAATCGTGAACTAGCAATTAATATTTCGGCAAATGTTTGATTTAACATACAGACTGCCTCGGTGGCGCAGTTGTAATGCGTACGCGTTACGACTGAGGCTGACGCTGAAGTCTCGGGTTCGATCCCGGGTCGGGTAAAAATGATATTGGGTTTTTCTATTACGAAATACTCAGTATTAGCCCGGAGTCTGGAACTGTAGCTGGTATGGCGATAGGCTCGCCCCCTATCACATAAGGGACGGAGATACGCTCGGCGAAATGTGGGTGTACTGGTTACACCTCTGCCTACCCCTTCGGGATTACAGGCGTGAGTGCGTATGTATGTATGTAATTTTAACAGGTTATGGTGTGGCGGCCAAGTCGCGAACATGTGTGCATTATTAACTCAATCATTATTTATAATACAGCAACAATTGGGATATTTTATGACTTGTATTAATTTGATCATAAAATGTTATGCTAAAAACATTTATGCGAAGATACCATTATGCGTTAAAAGTTTATGACGCAATTATTTTTTATTGCATAGGTCGGAAACGAGCATGTGGGTCACCTTAGCCACGCTGTAGAGACACTTTTGTCTACAGCATGTATGGGACGGCTCGTCCGGGTCATTACCACTGTCCCACAGAAAACCGGCGTAAAGTAGCAGCTTGCTGCTGCGTTTCGTACGGTGAGTGAGATATTCGGAGGCCCATACCCCCTCCCCTTCCCAATTCCTTAATTATCCTTTTCCTTTAAGGTCGGCAACGCACCCATGATTCTTTTGGTATTGTGGGCATACATGGGCGGTCCAGATCACTTACCATCAGGGGAACCACTTGCTCGTTTGCCGGCCTATGCCATGAAAAAAATATATACTCGTATAATAGTAGTATGATAGTAGGATTACAAACAATCAGCAATTATCCTCATTGGTTCAGCGTATGTCTCATCCGTCAACAATGACCATACCTTGAAATATTTCCTCAGTGCATACGCTTTTCCTTGTTGAGATCATTGGATGGTCTTATACCATTCTATAAATGGTATCACCATGTATTATTTTATTTAACGTATGGAAACTTTATTGTATACAAGAGATACAGTTACATAGACAGCCTCCTTGGCGCAGCGGGCGAGTAGCCGGTCGCGAAGCGTGAGGCCGTGGGTTTGATTCCCGCACCTTGACAAATGTTTGTCTGATCCACAAATATTTGACTCGGATCTGGGGACCGCAAGTCCCTCGTAGTTCTTGATACCCACGATACAGGTTTACCTAGGTTGTGGGGTCAGGACTATGTGTGTGACTGTTGTGTGTATTTATTTTATTTATTTATTGGCGCTTATCGCTCACGTAAATCTCTTACAGGCATCCAATAAGTAAGTAAGTAAGCAAGTTACAATGCTGTTTTCATTAGTAATTCCTTCAAAAAACGTAAATAGTTTACGTAAGTTGAACTTACAGGTTTTAGAGCTTATTTTTCAATGTCCGCAAAAATATTGTGTCGAAGTTAGGACGTCTACAAATTGTCATTCGGAAGTTACTTTTCAATAGTATCGCAGAATCATTTCACGAGTATTTTTAAAATTCTATAGCATACCTAATTATATTTATGTTTAAGTATTTTTATAATATTCTGTATGTATTCGAATATTGGGTAGGCAATAGTCTTTTTATATTTATTCATCTCGATGACTACAAGTCCTTCAGATGCATACATATTAGTAATATTTCTTTATTCTCCAAGAACAATGAAACACTGGTGTGGTCGATTTGAAAGTCTTTCCGGAGTTTTGGTGTTATTTCCTTAAGAGATTTGAGTGGTAGAGCCACGCTGTAGACACTTGTCTACAGCATGTATGGGCCGGCTCGCCCGGGTCATTACCACTGTCTCACAGAAAACCGGCGTAAAGTAGCAGCTTGCTGCTGCGTTTCGTACGGTGAGTGAGATATCCGGAGGCCCGAACCCCCTCCCCTTGCCAATCCCTTAATTATCCCTTTCCTTTAAGGTCGGCAATGCACTCATGATTCTTTTGGTATTGTGGGCGTACATGGACGGTGGAGATCACTTACCAACAGGTGACCCACTTGCTCGTTTTCCGGCCTATACCAAAAAAAATAAAAAATTACGATATTTCATACACGATTTTCTCCAAGCGGATCGAACGACCAAGATCGATCAATACCCCCGGTCAAAAATCACCTTAATTCAATATTTCCATACAGTCTTCATTACCCATTATTTTATTTATTGCACAGATACAAAGTATTTTTCTACAACAAACACAACTATAAACAAGTTTAGGAAATAATTAAAGTTAGAGAGCCACCCCAAGGTCAAGTCAGAATACCCGCCAAAACTCGTCTGGGGACAATAGTATTTATTACCTACTAGCTGTTGCCCGCTCCTGCGTGAATGCCTATTTCTAGGATTAGAGTAGTCTATGTGGAATCTTCTTATATAAAACAGTCGGCGACAGCGGTGGGCGCAGCGGAGGGGGGGGGGGATCGCATCAAGCGAGTCCCGTCATCGGTGTGAGAAACGCGCTTGACAAAAATACTAATATCGCTACTAAAAATAGGGTTAATGGTAGAAGGGTGAAATTTTTTTTGGTCAAATCATAATAACATAAAAATAAAAAAAATGACAAAATATTTAGGGGTGGGTCAAAAATAAATGTTGGCCGATTCAAATCAAATCAAATATGCACACAAAATTTCATACAAATCGGGCCAGCCGTTTCGGAGGAGTTTGGTAACAAACACCGCGACACGAGAATTTTATATATTAGATACCAAATCAATATTACTTATATTTAATTCTATATTGTTTTATTTTTATTATTGTTGTAAGTATACTTTTTGTAGTTATTTCTTTTATCTCTGTAACTGTATCACCCAATGGTCGGCAGGTAGAGTATGCCTCAGGCATTAAGTCCACCTTACTACAAAATTGTATAGAAGGGTAAATAAAAAACAATGTTATCTGTCACGTAACGTATAATACAGGCAATTTAGGAAGCACTTACCAATTTATATATTAATTTAATTATGCTTCTCCGTATTTGACAGCGTGATAATTTTGCATTTGGAATTTATATTTTGTCTGATAAATAACGTTTATAGATTGAAAAATTGTCTTTTAGTATTTATTGAAAATGAAAATAAAATTGAAAAAAATCATTATTTAATTAAAGAATGATACAAAAACATTTGCCAAGGGTTCTCAAATTAGGCAAATTATTATTATGATGTTACATGGCATAAACATCAATTAAAAACTTGTATCCTTGGCCTCTAGGCCCTTTTAGTTTGATAGTAACATTGCTTTGTCCAATACCTCCACTAACGATGTAGCTAATACCATCTCCTTTCAGATCTTGCACCAGGATCGACTTGATACGCTCGCTGCCCACCCCTTTGATAGTTATTGTTGCGTGACGACGCATCAATGGTATGCCGTACTTTTCATGAGTCTCATGGTAAATTAATTTGCCGCCAAAACTTCCGCCCAAAGATATATTCCCGCGCGACTCACCGAGTGTTGCCAGCACAGATAATAACAGGAATATTAGCAGCTTCATGTTTGGTAAAGTTACAAGAAATATGGTAGGAATTTAAATGTCTGTTCTTTTTATACGGATTCGTTAATTATGATTTTTTTGTGGTTTTCTAATGATTTGGAGAAAACCAGAGATAAAGTAATGTTACGTCGTTAAAAGAACTTGTTTTGATGATTATTTTAGTATGATAATACATAGTCATAGACATAAAGTCACGCCTGTATCCCGGAAGAGGTAGGCAGACGTAAAACTAGTGCTGCACTCATGGTTCACGGAGGTTATTTTCTTCCCATAATTTGATAGGCGGCGAGCCTATCGCCATACGGGCACAAATTCGAAACTCGTGTATCATTTTATAATCGAAAACTTATAACAAACATTGTGATTGCTGGACCTGGGATCCTGAACCCAGAACCGGACTGGCTTCTAAGCATAAAGAGGCTTGAATACCTACAACAATTGAAAAGTAAACGTAGGTAATAGATTTTACTTAATTATACTTGGGAATGATTTAGAAGACACAAAACACCTAATCCTTAGAATAATTACTTACAGAAGTTACCAAACAACGCATACTCATAATCGTAAACGGAAAATTCGCTAAGTGTTATGTGTTAACTTGGAACGTCACGAAATAAAATGTATTTTCCAAAAATAATTGTTTCATATAATGTTTTTGATGATCTGTAACATAATATGGTGAGTAGTTATTAGTATGGTGATCGTAGTTTGGAGCCATATATGGCTCCAATTAGACAGTCTCCGAGTAGTCGTCTGCGAAGCGAGAGGGCGTGGGTTCGATTCCCGCACCGAGACAACTGTTTGTGTGATCCACATTAAATTGTTTCAGGTCTGGGTGTTGTGGGACCGCAAGTCCCTCGTAGTTCCTGATACCCACGATACAGGTTTACCTAGTGTGAGGTCAGGACTATATGTGTGAGTGTTGGGTATGTTTAATTAAACGGCTTAAATTTCGTGCGTTTACATTGTTTCTTTATAAAGATTCTAAGCACCTAACCATTATATAGGAGCAAAGACACAGTTTGGAGAGTGTATACCAGTGTGACTTTATCATAGAGTTAATATGTACTATTGTACGTAGTACATATTAAGTCCATGGACTTTATACAGTTTGAACAAGAATCGAATGACACGGCCTCGTAAATGACAGTCGTCCGATATATTCTCGCTTATCTCCTAGGAGAAACTCTCTAAATCTAAATGGAGCTTTAAAAATATTCCCAGAACCTTAAAAAAACAAAACAATATAATACAAAATACTATATTACGTGATCGCGTTTCATTAAAAGAAAGTAACAATGTAAAAATACTGGCCAGCTTGGAATAAAACGTTTTATTAGATCGTGTGCAATAAATAATAATAAATCAAGAGGAGACTCGGCCCGTATAAATTGAAGTAAAAAAGGCATATTTATTACGCTAGGTAAATTCAAATAAAACTTAACTCGAGAGATATACTGCACTTGATTTGTTACTCATTGCGCGGATCTTTATAGAGTTGACACTCTGACTCAAATTTATCTTAAAATGAAATTCGTGCAATGTAAAAGATTTATGACACTTACACTGCTTATATTATAGAACTTTTTATTATAATATATTATAATAATACTAGTCCTGTATTATATACGTCCCACTGCTGGGCACAGGCTTCCTCTACTGAATGAGAGGGGTAAAGCCATAGTGTACATACCTTCGAAATTCTTATGGAGAACTTCTCAAGTATGTAGGTTTCCTCACGATCTTTCTTCACGATGTTTCCGTCACCGTTAAAGGAAGTGATAATTAACAATTAATACACACGTAACTTGAAAAAGTCAAAGGTGAATGCTCTTGGACTTGATTTCGAACCTGCGACTTTTGTCTCGACATTCCGTGCCACTCCCAGCTACTATCACTGCTCTGAACTTTTTATTATTTGTATAAAACAAATTGAAAATTATTTTATGTTGTATTGTGCGGTGCGCGCTGTGTACCAGACAGAACTGTCTACAGCGTAGCTTTACCACTCACAAACACAAAAAAATATTTTTAATTACAAGGGATTACTTTATAATCAATCAAAAATTACAATAAGTGACTTGTGAAACTTTCAATCGCTATTGGTGGTAATAATAATAAATTTTACACCTTGTTTTATACATAATTCACTAAATTACCGAACTTCTCGACATAACTATACAAAAAACCTTTGTCACACTAAAACAATCATCAGTCACACTCAACTCTATATGTGTCCGTGCCATTCATCTCCATACATTACCACATCTCAGGGTATTGGTCCGGCGTGAATATAATGGTCCATAATAGTGTTTAAGTAGCCTTAATGAAGGCTCTCTGAGATCGAAAGGGTGTTGGGTTCAGTTTTTGTAGTTCTCAACCGGTTTTGGGCGTTTGGGAGGTACCTCTATTATTATTCAGTTGCGGACGTATTTGTGAAATTGATGTTCGGAATTATCTTTGTAGATAAAACAAAATAGTTATTACCTACTTTCTAACAAAAATAAAACCGACTCAAAAATAAACATTACATCAATTATTGACTTCTAAATTAGAATACCGAAGTTTTAGTCCTTTAACTTAAGTACGATTGGTAGAGCCACGCTGTAGACAATTTTGTATACAGTATGAACGAGCGGGCTCGTCCGGGTCGTTACCACTGTCTCACAGAAAACCGACGTAAAGTAGCAGCTTGCTGCTGCGTTTCGTACGGTGACTGAGATATCCGGAGGCTTAAATCCCCTCCTCCCAATCCCTTAATTATCCCTTTCCATTAAAGTCAGCAAAGCGCCCATGACTCTTTTGGTACTATAGGCGTACATGGGCGGTGGTGATCACTTACCATCAGGTGACCCATTTGCTCGTTTGTCGGCCTATGCAATAAAAAAATGTACACGTCCTTAACGTTGCAGACCGCAGTTTGGTTGATCAGTCGATCTACAGTCATCGGTCAGTCGGTCTGCAATTTTCGGTCTGTTGTCGAGTCTCAAACCATACCTCTTTTATAATCGGGCCGGAAATTAAATAAGTGATATTATGATTACAAAATAAAAGAGATTGTAGTCGCATGCCCAACATTATCAGCCTCTGTCATATCCAATAATCACATTACAGCAACATTGATATTTTATCAACATATCAACTTATATCTTTCAAAACTCATTATTTTTAATCATATATAATTAATCTCATTGTTTATTACACGGACGATGTTCGCGTCATAAATGTCTTATTTCAATATTTTATTATGTATAGAATAATAATCATTTTGCATATACTTCATGTGTGTGTTGCGAATTTTTTAAAACCAGTGGGAGTCGAAAATGTCAGCGACACATTGGATCCTGGAAGCCGTGTGAATTCTACCATTCATAGGACTGTAATGAGGTATTATTGTACCGCTAGGGATTTTAATGGTGAGTCAATTAAAGCTCTATTCATACATACATACATCATACGCAGCAGACACGTTCCAGCACAGACATGAAAATATTATTTCATAGTAGTTTTGCTCGCAGCTCCACCCGCGTGATGATTTTTCTTTGAAAAAAAATTGGCAGTTGTAGAGACCGCCGATAGAAGTGAAAACATAGAACTTTTAGTATTAAAATTTGAAATTTCATAATGTTTGAATTAAAATTATCAACATCAATCTGGTTTTCACATCTATTGACACTCCGAGCAACAATTATATGCATGTTTATATGGTTTTTAGTACTCATTATTATACTGCACAATAATTCTACAATTAAACGATTCAAATAATAATCAAACAAAAATACTATTCCAACAATGCACAGTATATACACATTGAACTTTTCACGAAATCCATTCAATTTCACTTATAAGGTATACACAGCATTCATGTTGCACAATACGTCGGCTTATACAGCTACAGGTCCCTTTCCCAATCCCTTAATAAAATTGTCCTTTTCCTTTAAAGTCGCCAAATCATACATGATTCCTCCCTGAGGAGGTATTGTGGAAGTTCATCCACTTGCTCGTTTGCCGGCCTATGCTATAAAAAGAGAAAAATTAAGGCGGATAAATGAATTAAATAATTTCACATTCACAGATTCATATTTATTAATATACGGGTCTAAAGGCTGGACGTTTCCGACTCAGGATGTCAACCTCACGCTCTCATATCCAACGGGACGTGTGAGTATTAATATTTTTTCTTTCTGTATACCTGCTTAGCATGACCCCACGAGATATGTCGCGGGCGAAAGAGAAAGTTCAGAAATCGCCTCATTGGCAGCGACAGCGTACTAAGGCTGAGTATCGTGAGGCCTATTTATTTATTTATTTATAAACTCTTTATTGTGTATCTTAAAAAAGGAAAGAAAATTATACACATAATAACCTAACAAAGGTCCTGGGTTCAATTCCCAGAAGAGTCTTCTATTCGAAAAATCACATTTGAATCGGTTGGATTTTGTGCCCGGTATGGCGATACATCACATCATGAATTAAATGATAGGGAATAAACTTGGTGAAACGTAGTTGCAGAACTAGTTGCACCTCTGCCGACCCCTTCGGGGATAAAGGATTTGTTTGTACCTTAACATGTATATTGATAGAGACATAGATATGTTATGAGAAAACGAAATAACATTTTCTTGAATGCTTGTTAGCTTAGTAAACATACAAAGATTGTATGAGAAACTGAGGCGACAGGATTATCTCGAGGCCCTATGTTAAGCGCGGATGTTTTTTAAGTGGTAGAGTCACGCTATAGAAACTTTTGTCTATAGCATGATTGACTCTGACAGGTTATTACTATTGAAGTATCAGCTTGATGCATTTTTTACGGTGTGTGAGATATCCAGAAGCCCAAATACCCCTTCCCAATCCTGTAATCATCCCTTTCCTTTAAGGCCGGCAACGCGTCCATGATTATTCAGGTGTTGAGGATTGTTCATGGGCGGTGGAAATCAATCACTATCAGGTGACCCACTTGCTCGTTTGTGACCTCTACTATAAAAGAAATAAATTTAGTAAATAATAATAAATTATAAAACAACACACACCTTGTTATAAATAATTTGAATGAATTTTATCTTTATTTATCTTATCGTTAGTGAGTTGAGACACTTTTATATCCATATGTTAATATATGACTGGAAAGTGAATACAATTATATAAAAGACTAGCTGTCTCTATCGGTTTCACTGAAGATATATATTTATATTACTGTCCTGCTCCCTTGGGTCATAATACAAATAAACCTTCCGGAATAAATTCTCTAAATGATAGTGAATGTTTGTTTGTAGGTTTGGGCATGTAGAGAGGATGGATGAAAGAAGATTGACGAAACAAATATACATGACGAGTGTGAAGGGTACAGTTGGGAGGGGAAGGCCTCGGCGAACTTTCATAGATCAAGTTGGAGATATTCTCGACAAATGCTAGGTCAGGAGTACTCTAAACCGACGTGCATGTATGAAAAATGTAATGAGAGTGAATGAGGCCAAAGAGGTATGCAAGGATCGTAGCAAGTGGAAATCCGTTGTCTCTGCCTACTCCTATGGGAAACAGGCGTGAGTCAAAGTATGTATGTAATAATAGTGAAAACGGCATGTATTGGCCGGGTGGACAGGGTTATTTACACTGTACTAAAGAAAACCGACGTAAAATGGCAACTTGTTGTTTCGTACGGTAAGTGAGATATCCGAAGGTCTAAATTCCCACAACAACATTCTCCTGATATTTTTATTATAGCAATACACGTGTCAATGAAACAATATTTATAAAAGTATGTATGAGTATTTGCGTCGAACAAATAGATAGATTTTGGCAAACGGACAATTAGGTCACCTGAAGCCCAGGAACGTTATTTTATCGCGGAAGGTGATTACACTGAACGTGATGATAAGTAAAGTGCAGTGGCAGATCCAGGATTTTGGATGGGGGGGGGGGGGGGGTCTTCACCCAGTTGAGAATAGAAAACGTATGAAACACATCATCATACATTGACTCTATTATTGCAATTATTTAATATAGCGCCATCTCTCGGCACATACAGAAGTGTTTTACTACAAATTGACTTCTGCAGTTGTTTTTGCACTATTGTAAATTGATTGCCTCGGTGGCGAAGTTGTAATGCGTACGCGTTAAAACTGAGGCTGACGCTGAGGGGTCGGGTTCGATCCCCGGGTCGGGTAAAAGTAATATTGGGTTTTTCCATTATGAAATGCTCAGTATCAGCCCAGGGTCTGGAATTGTGCTCGGTATGGCGATAGGCTAGCCCCCTATCACATGATGGAACGGAGATACGCTCGGCGAAATGTGGGTGTACTGGTTACACCTGTGCCTACCTCTTCGGGTATGTATGATATTATATTTAAATATGTATTTTTTTTTTCGCAGACTCGGAAGGGCAATAACGAATCGTGGGAAGACTTTGTAGTAGTCGGTTTTAAAGTAAATCTATACTTAGACGGGTCTGATACTACTGGGTACATAAGCGGAGGTGGAATATATAACGTGAGTACATTGTTTATTAGCACAAGGTAGGCAAACAAATAAGTGGGTCACCTGATAGAATGTGTGGAAGAGCGTGGAAAGTGGTATAGCCAGATTGTAGACAGTTTTGTCTACAGCACAAACGGATCGGTTCCGGACCGGGTCGATACCACTGCCTCACAGAAGTAATCGACGTAAAGTAGCGACTTGCTGCTGCGTTTCGTATGGTGAGAGATAACCGGAGGCTCAAAACGCCCTCCTCTTCCCAATCCCTTAATTATTATTTTCCTTCAAGGTTAGCAACGTGCCTATGATTTTTTTGGTATTGTGGGCATACATGGGTCGTGATCACTTACCATCAGGTGACCAAATTGCTCGTTAGCCGGACTATACTATAAAAAATCTTAAATTAACAAGGTGGTAGGCCCCTCGTTTGCGAGAGGCCGGCTGGGTTGGTACCACCGCTTTGTCTATTTCTACCGCCAAGCAACAGTGTGTAAGCACTGTTGTGTTCCGGTTTGAAGGACATTGAAGCCAGTGAAATTACTGGGCATTATGAAACTTAACACCTTATGTCTCGGGGAGACGAGCGCAGTCCAGTGTCATGCAGTGCTTTGTTATTTAAAGTTCTGTGTGGCGTTGCTACTGTTTATGAGCAGGTGTAGCGCTTACGATGGTAACGCCTGATCGACCTGCTCGTCTCGTCATTCAAACTAATAAAAAAATATATAAGTTTATCTAAAATGACTATGTTCCAGGATACCATATCGCTGACATTCCTGTGTAATAACATATCGAGGTTATCATATAATTTCTGGCTGTACGGGATACCGAAAACACTATTCTCCGGAATACCAAACACAAGTTATAGTTTTTCAATGTGTTAAATATTAAATATGTGAATAAATTAATATTTATTACATTATTAGAGTTTTATTAGCATATTTATATATATATTGGTATATATAACTCCTGTTTTACTCACTCTTTCCTCAATGCCCAGCCTAAACTCTTGACTCATTCACTCACTCATCAACGCGCAGCCTAAACTCCGGACTCACTCACTCACTCATCAATGCCCAGTCTAAACTCTTGACTCATTCACTAACTCATCAACGCGCAGTTTAAACTCCTGACTCACTCACTCACTCACCAATGCCCAGTCTAAACTCCTGACTCACTCACTCACTCATCAACGCGCAGCTTAAACTCCTAACTCATTCACTCACTCATCAACGCGCAGCCTAAACTCCTGACTCACTCACTCACTCACCAATGCCCAGTCTAAACTCCTGACTCACTCACTCACTCACCAATGCCCGAGTCTAAACTCCTGACTCATTCACTTACTCATCAACGCGCAGCCTAAACTCTCTGCTTTTTCCCACTTCCTGCTAATACTATAAATGTGAAAGTTTGGAGACTGCCTCGGTGGTGCAGTTGTAATGCGTACGAGGTACGACTACTGTGCTGAGGTCTCAGGTTCGATCCCCGGGTCGGGTAAAATAATATTGGGGTTTTCTATTACGAAATGCTTAGTATCAGCCCGGAGTCTGGAATTATGCCCGGTTTGGCAATAGGCTCGTACGCTATCACATCATCGGACAGAAATATGCTCGGCGAAATGTGAGTGTATTGATTACACCTTTGCCTACCTCTTCGGGGATTATAGGCGTGAGTGCGTATGTATGAAAGTTTGTATTTTGTCAGTTTGGATGTTAGTGAGTTTCTGAATCAATCACATTTTAATGACTCAACCGAATGTTTTTCAAATATAAATATAACAGTGTGTACAACATATTGCTGCTTGGTGGCCGAAATAGAGAAAGCTGCCACTTTTTTTGAGTGGTAGAGCCACGCTGTAGACACTTTTTCAGAACATGAGTGGGCCAGTTCGTCCGGGTCGTTACCACTGTCTCACAGAAAACCTGCGTAAAGTAGCAGCTTGCTGCTGCGTTTCGTACGGCGAGTGAGATATCCGGAGGCCCAAACCCTTTCCCTTAGGGTCGGCAATGCACCCATAATTCTTTTGGTATTATGGGTACACCTGGGCGGTGGAGATCACTTACCATCAGGTGACCCACTTCCTCTTTTGCCGGCTTATGCTATAAAAAAAAATAAACTAATCCCGACGACCTCTCGCATACGACAAACCCGCACCTAAAACATCTATTTATTTATTTATGTTTAAGTATTAACACCTAATAATATATCATTATACAGCGCTACTCACTGTTTATTTTTCTAAATTCTTCTAGATCGAAAGGTTGTCTGGTAGACAGGTAGGTCGCTATTAGTTATAAGACCGCCTAGTTACATTTATTAATTGTTGTTATTTTAAATGTAATATTCTGCATGGTTCAAATTCAAATCATTTATTCTGTCAATCATTTATACTATATTACATTTACGGCGGCATTTCGGGGCTAGCCATGAGAAGAAATGCCAATAAATATAAACTCATGGGTTATGGCCTCTTTTAATGTCCAGACTTGTTTTACACAATAGGGTAGTTACTAGATTTTTTTTATTATTTAAATCAATAAGTTATGTTACTCAAAATCTATTGCAGAAAGAATTTTATAAATCGGACCAAAAATAAATAAGATAGAAGCCATTCAAATCCTGTAGAGGGGGTAATTGTCAAATGACAGACGATGCAACCTTTGACGTCACTGTGTAAAATGTTCAGTATAGTGCACGCGTGCAAGCGAGATAGTGAGATATCCCTACTACGCACCCACTTTTCCTCATACCAACATTTAAAATCATAACTGCGGGCACATTTCTGAACCAATTTTGATTGTGTTTTAATAAAATCGTTTCTTTTGCGTATCATTTTCTGTTGCTTATAAAATAATGTATAAAATTCAATATAGGAAACTACCCTATTATGCGAGTGTAATGTACAGAAATTCCTGGATTGCCCTTTTCAAGAAATAACCAAGAGTATACCGGACATACTTAGCACTCGCACTCAAATAAAAAAAAACAAAATGAAATAATTAATAATAAAAAATTCAAAATGTCAATATTCTCTTACACACTAATATTGCGCCAATAGAGCAGTCAATATTAAATATTATTGACATGGTATAAATATAATAGGTTGATATCTATCTTTAACAGATAGATAAAGGGTTATTTATCTATCTATTATAAATTTTGGACTCCGTAATATTAATATTGTAAATGCGATTGCTATGTCGTTTCCATCAGGTGCTAAGGCCCATGTTATGAACATTGTAAAGGAGCATTATTACCGGCTCTAACGACACCTGAGACCGAGTCTAGACTGGTAATAAAACGTACACTTCATACAATATTCGATCAATATTAAAGTACCCTACCTGGGTATGAAAGGGTTATTGAAGATATGAAATTGGTTGTTAATAACAGATGAAGTAGTCAAATTCGCCAATAGAATTACTTTTTTTACTAGCCTTGTTTTACGCGTCCCACTGGGCATTGGCCTCCTCTATTGAAAAGGGGTTAGGCCTTAGTCCTTCACGCTGGCCTACTGCGGGTTGGCAGACTTCACCTACCTTCGCAAACCTTGTAAATAAATTGTCAGGTATGCAGATTACCTCACAATGTTTCCTTCGCCGATAAAACAAGCGATAATTAACAGTTAATCTTTTTCTTCCATCTGCCCTTATCCCACTCGCAGTGGGGTTGGCGGCGCGTTTGATGTATACGTCGACGCCGCAACTCGCTATCTCGCTCTGACTCAAGTCATCGCTCTTGCAGAGGTAATCAATCGAAATACGGTTTACAAACAATAAATTAATTAAAGGTTAAAAAATAAATATGATTACTTTTGTTGTCTAATTTTCTTTTCATTTCGTTTGAATATTAATTCTGATATCACAGTTAACACACCCAACAGGGTTTTTGTTACATATTGTTTAATGTACAGGTTGTTATTGTATATTGCGGCCTTGGATGTAGGAATCCCCTGACACTACTGAAGTACATGGCCGATGGTAACCACTAACCTCCAGATAGGCTATGACCTTATCTGCTTTCGAAATCCAATAAAAACAGTGTCTTGTCTTGTCCCTTTGCCGGGTCAGGATAAAAAAAACAAAATACTTACAACCAACTGCCATTAGTCCAGGGCTCCCGTTTTCCCCTCGTGGTGTTCTTCTCATCAGCCACGATCCATACAAGCGCTGCTAAGAGTACCAGAAATCGAAATACACTGCTCGACGCCATCTTGTGGCGCCAATAACAAAATGGCGGACCTCACATTTTCGCACTTTTTTCACATTTCACATATTGTCATAACTAATTTTAATTCACATTAAAACTAACGTAGTAATATACCTAACATATTAATACATGAGATATTTTTAAATTGACCATTTTATTTAAAACATAGGTAAATACGTCAACTTCGAATTGTGGTGCCTTCATTGTTTTTCGTTGAGGTGTGCACTATTACTCCTCATTACTCCGACATCAGACCTTAACCTAATTTATATGGAAAAGTCTTTGGGGTTTAGGTCTATTGGGTTTTTTTATCATGAAATGCTTAGTATCAGCCCGGAATTGTGGCCGGTATGGCGATATGCTCGCCCGCTTTCACAACGTGGGACGGAGATACGGAAACGTGGGTGTACTGGTTACACCTCTGCCTACCCTTTCGGGGATTACAGGCCCGAGTGCGTACGTAAGTATATATGTATATTATTGTTACAGTGTATAATAATTTACATTATTTTATCGATATTAATGATTCACTAACCTACTCGGGCACGGATCCATCGATATGATAAAAAATACTTTAAAACAAAAACAATGTCACTGACCGGCACAATGCCCAATCGCTGATTAATTAGGCTCTACCTTTAAAGTCGTTTAAATTAATATTTAACGATTGAACCCGGATATCAAAGTCGACGATAATACAGTAGAACGTAGCATAACATTATGTAATTGTTGTTAAGAAGTAAGTATAAGTTTACAAGGTGGTAGGTCCCTCGTATGCGAGAGGCCAGCTGGGTTGGTACCACCGCTTTGTCTATATTAGCAACAGTGTGTAAGCACTGTTGTGTTCCGGTTTGAAGGGCATTGAAGCCAGTGAAATTATTGGGCGTTATGAGACTTAACACCTTATGTCTCGGGGTGACGAGCACAGTCCAGTATCATGCAGTGCTTTGCTATTTAAAAATAAGTAGGCCAACATCTTAGGCTCAAACTCTTCTGGAATTGGTACACTCTGCTGATTAAACAACAAGAAATGCCGAAACTTGGTTCGTCAGACAGTCGCCCCGTATAATACCGAATGCAGTCAAATCTGTGGTACGAGAGGGCAGGGTGGCATTGAGCCGGGATGGCGTTTGGCAGAAAGAAATAAAAGAAATTTAGAGTTAATTTAGTATAATTCTACGAAAAAAAGTTGTTAAAAGAAAAATTCACTAGAGTAGGCTAGTACAAATACAGTACTAGGATTAAAGTTTAGACTCCGATTTCATTGATTATGAGCTAATGGCTTATGCTGCTTTACAGTTTTGTTAGTTTTCTTTTTTAGCCCATATATTCTTCCTTCTCCCACCTGTCCTTACCCACCCGCAGTGGGGTCGGCGCCACCTACTTTATAACATATACATAATATTATGGTTTACACATGTTACAGTGAAAATTGACTTGTAGTTTTTACGACTGGACGCCTGCCTGACGTCAACCCATCTGGGGAGAATACCATGAAAAATATTAGATGAATCTCAAAGGAGTTTGAACTTGTCCCATACCGCAAAAATAATAATAATGAGACGTCAATGCGAAATTCACAGTTAATTACACATTGCAACGGTAAACATGTATTTTCACTTGTTTCCAATAAATACATTTATTTACACGTTTAAGCCGTATTTACAAGGATTAAAGGCGTCTGACTGTCCATACATGAAGGCTATTCCAGCTTACTGCTAACTACATTAACTTTTGATGTAACAGGCGCGAATCCAGTTTTAGTAAGGGGGGCAATTAATAAAATGAAATTCGTTTATTAATCATTATGTAGGTACCTTTTTTATGGCATAGGTCGTTAACGAGCAAGTGATTCACCTGATGGTAAGTGATCTCCACCCCCCATATACGCCCACAACGACGAACGAACATGGACGGAGACGCTCTGTTGAAATACCACTAAGCGGTCACCCATCCATAGACTGACCGCAACCAAGGGTTGCTTAACTCGCTTATCGTTTACAGATTAGTGAGTGCAACTAGCTATGAGCGCCTCAATTGGAACTAAAAACCATTAAGAAAAGATCCTATTTATTTTTTAAAGTCTGGCAACACAGCGTCGTATTTTCTGATATCTATTATTAATGAGTGGCGGCGGTGATCACTTACCATCAAGTACCCCGCTAACTCATTTATCTCTTCTTCCATAAAAAAGAAAAAAAACTTCGAATTCGAACTTCGAAGAATGAAAAGGAAGGATATTTTTCTAATATAGCTTACTCATTTACTTCGATATTGCTTATCATTTGGAAGTAGGGGGCAATTAGACCCTTTGTCTCCCACTTAATCCGGACCTGATCTATAAAAGTCGCCATACCAATTACGATAAGTCGGCGCTAATGAACATAACTGGCCTTGGAACCTGAACAGAAAGGCGATGGAACATATAGATTAATGTTCAGATTTATAATTAGTAACCGCTTTCATACATCTAATAGAATATGGATGTGTAATAGAAAGAAGAAGAAAGATTTTACAACCCTCGTGGCGTTTTTTTTATTGCATAGGCCGGCAAACGAGCAAGTGGGTCACCTGATGATAAGTGATCTTCACCGCCCACAACTCCAAAGAATCATGGGCGCGTTGCCGACCTTCAAGGAATGGAATTTGGGCCTCCGGATATCTTACTCACCGTACGAAACGCAGCAGCAAGCTGCTATTTTACGCCGGTTTTCTGTGACACAGTGGTAATGACCCGGACGAGCCGGCCCATACATGCTGTAGACAAGTGTCTACAGCGTGGCTCTACCACTCATAAATTCGGCGTAGTGGGCGAGAGGCCGTGGGTTCAATTCTTTCACTGAGACAAATGCTTATGTGATCTAAAAATATTTGTTTCGGGTAGTGTTTCTCCCCTTAGGGGTGGACGTCAGGCAGGCGGCCGGTCGTAAAGATTATACCTGCCTAAGCAAATTTTTCTGATTTGAGATTATGGAATTCCCATTTACGCCGTCCTGAAACATCACTTTCGCTTCATCTATATTTATTAAGCGCGTTTTGCTTTCTCGTCAATTTAGAGTACTTCTGACCTGTCCTTTATTGAAGACTAGACTTTGTTCGCGGCTCCGCCCATGTAAACGGCAATTTCCCGGAGAAACAGTTGTAACGACCCGGACGAGCCGGCCCATTAATGCTGTAAACAAAACGGTCTCCAGTGTGGCTCTACCACTCAAAAAAATCTCAAAAATTGTATGTAATAGACTCTATCAACATATTTGTTAGAGATTTTTATATACATACTTATACTTATATACATATACGCACTCACGCCTGTAATCCCCGAAGGGGTAGGCAGAAGTTTAAATAATACACCCACATTTCGACACGTAATAGACAGTGGTTTGTCTCGTCTCACTGATCTTCTCATCTTTTTTTTTATTAGGTTGAATGACGAGACGAGCAGGTCGCTCGCCTGATGGTAAGCACCACACCTGCTCATAAACAAAACCGACGCCACACAGAACTTTAAATAACAAAGCACTGCATGCCACTGGACTGCGCTCGTCACCCCAAGACATAAGATGTTAAGTCTCATAATGCCCAGTAATTTCACTGGCTTCAAACCGGAACACAACAGTGCTTACACACTGTGGCTTGCTGGCAGAAATAGACAAAGCGGTGGTACCAACCCAGCCGGCCTCTCGCAAACGAGGGACCTACCACCTTTCTTTCATCTTGTTCGAAGTCGGTTAAATTAAAGACCTTGAAGATGAAACATTCCCTACTGGAAGCAGAAGCATCCGTTTCTTAGTTATTACGTGATGCGAATAAAAATGTTATGGACGAGTTTAAAAACTAGTTCTTCGGTTAGTTTAGTTGAGTCCTTACACTATAATCGTAGATAATGTGTCATTATTTAGATTCATGGATTAGTTTTTTTATGAGAGAGGGGGCAAACAGGCAAGACGTTCACCTGACGGTAAGTGATCATCATCGCCCATGAACACCGTTAATACCAGAGGAATATCGGTGCGTTTAACAATTTAACTTTGAGCAACCACTTGTACCAATTGTAATCAAAGACTTTGAGTACCTTTGAGTGGTAGAGCCACGCTGTAGATAGTTTGTCTACAGTATGAATGGGCTGGTTCGACCATGATAACGACCACCAGCCACCACCACGCCACGTGGTGGCGCAGTTGTAATGCGTACGTGCTACGACTGAGGCTGACGCTGAGGATTCGCGGTCAATCCCGGGGTCGGGTAATAGTGATATTGGGGTTGTTCTATTACGAAATGCTCAGTATCCACCCGGAGTCTGAAATTGTGCCCGGTATGGCCATAGGCTCGCCTTTCAGTTTCTGGGACGGAGATAAGCTCAGTAAAATGTGGGTGTAATGGTTACACCTCGGCCTACCCCTTTGGGAGTTACAGGCCTGAGTGCGTATGTATGTACATACTGGGTGTAAGGGAGAGTCTTTCAACAACGAGGGCTGGTGGTAGTGCTGATTATTACAGACACGATACGGCAAAAAAATCGCGAATTAACCCTTTTTGTTATGGCATAGGCCAGCAAACGAGCAAGTGGGTCACCTGATGGTAAGTGATCTCCAACGCCCATGTACGCCCACTATACTAAAAGAATCATGAGTGCGTTGCCGACCTTAAAGTAAAGGGATAATTAAGGAATTGGGAAGGGGAGGGGGTTTGGGCCTCCGGATATCTCACTCACCGTACGAAACGTAGCAGCAGACTTTATTTTTTTAAATGTAATGCTAACTGAAATCGCAACACATCTTTATATATTATCTTTATTTGGTACGATCTACGCTTGTATCAGATCTCAATAATTGTTTAATATTAATTGACACAACCTCGCGACATACTTTTTGTATCAAGTCTGTAATTAGCGATCAAAATGCAAAATTAAGTACCAATATTACAAAATTAAATGTAAATTTGACATAAGCTGTTCCAAATAACATGGTCCCGTTAAGAAGACAGCATTTTTTGGGTCCGTTAACCAAAAGGTACCAACGGAGGCTACGGTCTGTTTGTCTGTTTGTCCTACCTTTTTTAAATATCATAGGCCGGCAAACGATTAGAGTGGTAGAGCCACGCTGTAGACAGCTTTGTCTACAGCACGAATGCGCCGGTTTGTCCAAGTCGTTACCACTGTCTTACTAAATACCGGTGTAAAGTAGCAGCAAGCTGCTACGTTTCGTACGGTGAGTGGGATATCCGGAGGCCCCATCGCCTTCCCAATACTTTACTTATCCCTTTCCTTTAAGATCGGCAACGCGCCCATGATTATTTTGATATTGTGAGCGGTGGAAATCACTTACCGTCAGGTGACAAACTTACTCGTTTGCCGGCCTATGTTATAAAAATACCCTTTAAAATAACACACAATCCTACTTCTTTTATAAATGTGAAAGTTTGTATGTTTGTGAGTTTGTGAATTGGGATATTTGTTTTGGATGAAATTTGGCACATCATAGACAAAGACCTGGATTAGGGCATAGGCTACTTTTTATCCTGGAAAAGACTCTCCACGCGGGCGTAGCCGCGAGCAAAAGCAAGTTAAATAATAAAGTGAGTTTTGTACACATTGACTTTCATTCCGTATACATTTTAATAATACATTTTACTGCCGGATTAGATTTAAATAAATAAACACATATTGTTTTAGTGTTGATTAGGACTTACAAGAGGTCTTACCATCGAAATAAGATGACAAGAAACGTAACTCAGCAAAAAAATGATCCCACCAAAACTCTGTGCAAGGGGGCGGGTCTATAAAAGTCTGTGCAGCGCGTTCATTCATCAATTCATAAAAAAATATTCATGATCTCTAGTTGACAAAAATACGTCAAATACGTCTAAATTTTTGCGCGATGCAGAACGTCGTATCTCAATTTAGGATATTAATATTTGTCTAAACTTTTATGAAATAAAGTTGATTTTGAACGTTTATTAATTTTTGTTGCGGGTATGAGTGTTACGTGTGTAAGTACCATGTGCCAGTACACCTTTGCATGTGTAAGTAAGTGGAGCCGTATTTTTGGCAGATTCATATGAGAGTTATCATTCTAGTTATCTTATTTCAATGGGTCTTACATTTGTCCCGTACATAACGAAATAATGTAAGAGCTACTCAATTTGATTCATGTAATACTTCAAATTGTATGTCGCGTTGCTCTGTTATTCTCATAACGCGGGCTACGTACGTGAAAGAGTGAGAACGAGCGAGTAACCTTCAAGACGCCCCGCCTCATTTGAAGTAGGACTTTGTACTGGTTCAGTACAAAAAAGAGGCTACTCTAGCAAATTCATTTAAAAATCGCGCCCTACTCAACACTATATCGTTCACTAAAGAACTATTAACATTCTATAAATGGACTAAGTGACCATTTAGAAACGAATGAGCATTTCTTTTGCTAGAAAAGGTGAACTAGATTTATGTAACTTTTGTTAATTGTGTAAACCAATTTGAGATGCGTCGGCCCATTCCAAATTTCCTTAGTTGGTACATTTGTAATGGGAAAACGTTCTAAGTATTATGTGGGAGTTAAATAAATAGATTGACATTTACAATTTAAATTCAAGGCATTTTGTTATGGAGGGTTCACATAGATCGATCTACTGACATGAATCAAGAAGAGTTAACTTTTAAAAGTAATACGTCACGTTTTTTATTCGGTTACTAGGTTTTTTAACCAAATCAGAAAATAGATCAATTTGTGTTTATATCTTTTATATTTTCTTTTCTTTTGTTCCTACATAGCTCCGCTAAATGTGGACCTATATGGTTTTTTTTTGTATTCGATAGTGTCTTAAGATGGTGACATCGGGGGTGATGAACTAAAATACGTTTATGCACCAATTTTGATAAATCTTTCACTAAAAAGTAATACATAATATTTTAAAAAAATCAGAATAATAAAACTGCCAAAAATTAAAAAATTAATATTAACAATTTCGAGTCGATGTCACACACACGTTGCGTCTCTTAAAGGTCATACAACATAATTAATAAGGCGAATAAAGTTAATAAATAATAATCCATGTTTAAAGTTTACATTAAATTATACTTGAAAACAAAATCAATTCTATTTTTATAACTAACTTATTATTTTCAGCCAGTCAAAAATGCAAGAAGTTTTCATAAAGTACAAAAAGAACATTTCAAAGACCAAAACTTATAATTTTCGTACTTTATGAAAATTTCTTGCATTTTTGACTAGCTGGAACTGATAAGTTAGTTTTAAAAATAGAATTGCTTTTATTTTAAAGGATAGATAATTATTCAATTTCAATTTTCTATCTTTTCTTTTATTTTCTTATACTTGTAATCTTACTGTATGTAGCATGTTACGCATACATACATTTAATTATCTTTAATGATATGCGTGTTATACATCCACATCTTGATTTATTCTCGTTACTCATTGTTGCATACCGGAGCTAAAACTCATTTGTTTGTACTTTTAGTTCCCGCCCACTTATACAACGTGTTCAAGAAAGGTGTGGTCAAATTTAAGCGACGTATAATGTACGATATAATTATTTCACCCCTCTAGTACCAAATCCGAGCGCATTGCTACGACATAAGTAAATCATTTTCTATTTTATCGAATGACTAGCAGTTACTCGCGGCTCCTTCCGCCTAAATGTCTTTTTTTGGGATAAATGTTGCCTATGTTCTAATTCATGTCTTGGTCTACCTATATGCCACACTTGGCAAGCCAAGTGGAATTTAGCAAAAATATTAATCACATATTTCATTATTTTGAGCAATATTTGTTCTGAATTGCAGTCGTATTCCCTTCCATAAAAAAGTTTCATAAAACGTACAAGCCCCCCTTTTGTCCCCTTAAAATGTAAATTAACAACGTTTTTGAGAAATCGTGATTAATCAGTGAGTGCGTGAGTCAGTGGTATTTCGCTTTTATATAGATAGATTAAAATGGCGATATTTGATTTGCAAGTTTGGACAATACTAAGGCCCGTATTACAGAATAATACTTAAGTGCGCTCTTTGCTAAGTGTCGATTTCTGGACACGTGATTCGTCTATTTTTGGCGCCAATCAAAAACGAACTTATCACGTCTACAGAAATCGACACTTAGCAAAGAGCTCACTTAAGTATGGTTCTGTAATACGGACCTTAATGATAAACAGCTGAGCTTTTGTCTCATTCCAGCATGTTTATTCTCACTCACACACTTCACTTAATTTATATGGATTTTGATTTGATTTTGATTTTGATTTGCCCGCGGGAATAGACTTTTCCGAAATAAAACGTAGCCTATAACCGTCTTCAGGATCCCATCTATCTCTTCATCAAAATCGGTTCAGTGATTTAGGCGTGAAAGCGTAACAAACAAATAAATATTTTTTTTCATAAAAAGTATTATATGTTACTTCTTATACCAAGAATATGTGTACAAAGTTTCATGATGATCGGTTAAGTAGTTTTCACGTGAAAGCGTAACAAACAAACTTACATTCACATTTATAATATTAGTATGATGATCAATCTTACTAAAAAAATAGCGTGACATGTTCAGATGTTTAGATTTTGATACGATCCGGTACATAAACACTAATATTTAAATTAATCAAGTTGTAATTTAGAATGAAAATCCAGTACCGTCAATCAATTTTCGAATGCACTCTACATCTCTATACCATTTGCTATCCCGTCTCAAACTATATTTAAACTACTATAAATGACCTTTTAAGATGACAGATAATAATGAAAATATAGTTGGTAGAGTTATTAGATGCGATCGTGCGGGCCCACAATAGATAAGATACAAGGATAGCTTATATCTAAGATGATAAATTCAGATTTATACACAGACCACACTGAATCTGATAAAACTTTTGATAAAATACTGCCTCGGTGGCGCAGTTGTAATGCGTACGCGTTACGACTGAGGCTGACGCTGAGGTCTCGGGTTCGATCTCCGGGTCGGATTAAAGTGATATTGGGCTTTTATATTACGAACTACTCAGTATTAGCCCGGAGTCTGGAATATGTGCCCGGTATGGCGATAGGCCCCCAATCACATCGTGCGACGGAGATACGCTCGGCGAAATAGGGTAGTTTCCTATATTGAATTTTATACATTATTTTATAAGCAACAGAAAATGATACGCAAAAGAAACGATTTTATTAAAACACAATCAAAATTGGTTCAGAAATGTGCCCGCAGTTATGATTTTAAATGTTGGTATGAGGAAAAGTGGGTGCGTAGTAGGGATATCTCACTATATCGCTTGCACGCGTGCACTATAATGAACATTTTACACAGTGACGTCAAAGGTTGCATCGTCTGTCATTTGACAATTACCCCTTCTACAGGATTTGAATGGCTTCTATCTTATTTATTTTTGGTCCGATTTATAAAATTCTTTCTGCAATAGATTTTGAGTAACATAACTTATTGATTTAAATAATAAAAAAAAATCTAGTCAACTACCCTATTATAGGCGTGAGTGGGTATGTAAGTTGTAGATGAGCAAATTGTGTTTCATACATTGATTTATAAGTGAATATCATAAACATTATATTTGCTTATTCCTTAATAAGCACGATCGTAGTTTAGAGTCATATATGGCTCCAATTGAACGGCTTATTAATGCGTGTACTTAGTTTCTCTCTCTTCTCTTCTACCTGCCCTTATCCCACTCGCAGTGGGATCGGCGCAACATGATTTTAAACACATGTTACAGAAAGATTTGGCTTTTAGTTTTTACGACCGGCCGCTTGCTTGACGACAACCCCTCTGGGGAGAAAACACCCAGACCCGAAACAAATAGTTGTGGATCACACATTTTCACTCGTGCGGGAATCGAACCCGAGGCTTCTCGCTTCACAGACGGCACTGCGCCACGGAGGCTATATGCGTGTACGTACTTTCTATAAGTAGTTATTTTATGTCCCTTTGCTTTATTTCTTACGTTAAATAAAATATAATATAATTTCTATCATTAAATAAAGACAAAACTGAACGCATTCGTGAGATAAGTTCAGATGGTAATTACACACGATTAGAATCAGACGACGGTTTAACAAAAGCAAAGCATATTATTGTTATGAAGAAAAATAACCGTGGTATTATTTTGATGAAGAACGTTTACACTCCACGACTTACTGTGAGGAAAGAATCGAATCGAAATTGAAAGGATAAATTCGTATCGTATCCTGGAGGCGTGGTTGTGTCAGACATCGTGCCACGGTGACTCATGAGTTAGAGCACAGATAATTGATAATAATACGCACTCACGCCTGTAATCCCCGAAGGGGTAGGCAGAGGTGTAACCAGTATATCCACATTTCGCCGAGCGTATCTCCGTCCCATGATGTGATAGGGAGCGAGCCTATCGCCATACTGGGCAAAAATTCCAGACTCCGGGATGATACTGAGGTTTTCGTAATAGAAAAACCCAATATCACTTTTACCTGACCCGGGGATCGAACCCGGGATCTCAGCGTCAGCCTCAGTAGTTACACGTACGCATTCTAACTGCGCCACAGAGGCAGCCCATCAATAATAATATAGTAAATATGCTAACGTCAATCTGTATAAGAAATTAAGAACCAAGCGTGCAAATTGTTACTACGCGGACTGAAGTCGTCACCAAGCTCTCGTTGTCTGGTATAAAAAATGTTATCGAAAGGTGTGGTCAGATTTAAGAGGCGTTACATACACATGACAGTGAGTGTTTACATACCGGATCTTATCAAAATCTAGACATGTAAAATTTTACGCAAATTTTAATCACTATGAGTGGTAGAGCTACGCTGTAGACACCTTTGTCTACAGCATGTATGGGCTGGCTCGTCATGGTCATTACCACTGTCTCATAGAAAACCGACGTAATGTAGCAGCTTGCTGCTGCGTTTCCGTTATCCGGAGGCCCAAACCCCCTCCCCTTCCCAATTCCTTAATTATCCCTTTCCTTTATGGTCGTTAATGCACCCATGATTCTTTTGTTATTGTGCGCGTACATAGGCGGTGGAGATCACTTACCATCAGGTGACCCAATTGCTCGTTTGCCGGCCTATGCCTTAAAAAAAGCTCGTTTATTAAGATCGATCACATCACTATAAATTATTTGCATTACCTCTGCGCACCTAATAAGAATTCATTCTAATCAGCTGTTTATTATTTTATGTTGTCCAAAGTTACAGGTTGATTTTTGACATGAGACATATTCTATAAAAAAAAAAATGCTTTATTTATTAATTTAATTAATTCAATTAACACGGTGATAACCAATTACAATAATTGAATGTTTTATAATATTATTTTATATACATATATTATTAATTTATTTATTTGAGGGTTACATACTGAGTTTACAATGATAAAATAATATTATTGTTAATTTATAGATGTTTGTAATAATTGAGGTGATTGCAACTCTAGAACTAGTAACCACAGCATTACATACCGTATGGATAACATATTATACAGTACAATAGAAACAAAAATAGGAGAAGTTTAATATATCATGGAAAAGAAATCCAGAATATGTATGTCCCAGCAATGAAATCGGATTTGGTACAAAGAGGATAAACATTTCTAACGAACACTATAAGTCGCTTAAATTTGACCATACCTTTATGTAACACGTTGTATAAATATATCTACATAAATTGTCAATACTAATAAGTAGGTACCCAATAATATGACGTTATGATTTTTTTATCAACCACCCAACAGTCACACACATAGTCTTGACCCCACACTAGGTAAACCTGTATCGTGGGTATCGGGAAATACGAGGGACTTGCCAACCCACGGTGTGGTAATTGAACCTACGGCCTTTCCCGCTGCACCACGAAGGCTATCAAAGCGACACAACCTATTTTATTCATCTCTTGAACTCGAAAGCCATTAATTGGCACATATAATAACTCTCTATCTTTATAGAGCAATCTAGTTTCGACTACAATGTATGAAACTAGTATGTATATTGCACATGTGGCTTAAGTGAACCGCTTTTGTTTTATTGGATATAAAACAACTAATTATATTATGATTGAAAAAGCAATCATGGTTAATTACATTTTTTATCTTTGTCTAAAAGTCCATCGTATGCGAGAGGTCGTCTTAGTACCACTGCTTTGTCTATTTCTACCACCAACCAGCAGTGTGTAGACAGTTTTGTCTACAGTGTGAACGGGCTGGCTCGGGTTGTTACCACTGTCTCACAGAAAATCAACATATATTAGCTTGCTGTTGCGTTTCGTATGGTGAGATATCCGGAGGTCAAATCTTCCAAAATTGTGAAAACTTTCAAAAACGTGTCCGCGGTGGAGATCACTTGCCATCAGGTGACTCACTAGCTCATTTGCTGACCTCGGTCATTAAACCTTTTTGTGCGTTACTTTTTATCATAGTCATCAGTACATCATACTTCCTATCATTTAGAAGGTCGTGTCGGAATCGTGTCGTGTGAACTAAAACACATAAAAGTCTACGGTTGTCGCTCCCATACTGAAATTAGTTACGCTTTTGACTATTCCTTTGTGCATTTGAAATTGAAATTATAAAGGGAGGCATGACGAGTGACTTTACTACTTCCAGAACATTCTTAGAACGTATAAATAATAATATGTTATGTATAGTTTAAATATGAGATAATAATATAATGAGATAGATATCTCATCTTTTTTCTTCTCTTAAATATAACATCAATTGCTGTTCGCTAGTTTCGCTAACTTACAAAACGGCTTGACCGATTTGATGATTTTTTGTCTGTATGTTTTCTTTTTTTAACACGCGTCTATTAACTTCATACGTGTGTATGTAACGGAACTTTTATTAGCTTGAGTGACAAAACGAGCAGGTCGCTCGCCTGATGGTAAACGCCATGCTTGCCTATAAACAGAAGCAACACCACACAGAACTTTGAATTATAAAGCATTGCATTGCATTGGACTGCGCTCGTCACCCCAAGGCCGTAACAAAAGATGTTAAGTCTCATAATGGCCAGTAATTTCCCACACCCACCCACGTTTTGCGACACTACTTCCGTCTTATGACGTAATAGGGGGCTGGCCTATGGCCATAGCGTGCACAAATTCCAGTCCCGGGCAATCCATGAGTGATTTTTCAAATAGCAAACTCAATCACGCCTTAACAGACGAACCGTTTTGGATGAAATTTGGCACATAGGTAGACCTGGCTTAGGACATAGCTACTCTTTATCCTGGAAATCACCGTTCACGCGGGCGGAGTCGTCAGCAAAAGCCAGTCATAGATAAAATGTAGTCATAAAAAGTATAAAGTTGGTTAATTAAAAGCGTACTTAACTATAAAGCATAATATGAATCGTGTTCATTTAGAATTCTAATAAGATCATTTTGGTTTATGGAATACTAGCTTTTGCTCGCGGCTCCGCCTGCGTGAATAGACTTTTCCGAAATAAAATGTAGCCTATAACAGTCTCCAGGGTCCCATCTATCTCTACATCAAAATTCATCAAAATCGGTTCAGTGATTTAGGCGTGAAAGCGTAACAAACAAATAGATAAAATTATCATAAAAAGTATCCTATGTTACTTCTTATACATCCAAGAATATGTGTACAAAGTTTCATGATGATCAGTTAAGTAGTTTTCGCGTGAAAGCGTAACAAACAAACTTACATTCACATTTATAATATTAGTATTAGCTCTTTCTCGTGGTCTCAACACAGTAGATCTAGTACAAGTTTTGATAGTTTTCTTAAACGGTGATAGTTTCCGTTTTATCTCAATACATCGAGTAGCAGTAGCCGATAATGGGAACTATGATGAATTGAAATTAAAAATATGGTTACTTTTATGTCGAATACAAAATTACTTATCGGGCGATTCTATTCTTTTATTACAGTTTGAATTACTAGTTTGATACTTTGTTTAGTAATTTTATAAGAATTCGAAAACTGTGAACGTATTTGTAACTCTTTTTTTATAGCATAGGCCGGCAAACGAGCAAGTGGGTCATCTGATGGTAAGTGATCTACACCGCTCATGTACGCCCACAATACCAAAAAAGTCATGGGTGCGTTGCCGACCTTAGAGGAAAGGGATAATTAAGGAATTGGGAAGGGGAGGGGGTTTGGGCCTCCGGATATCTCACTCACCGTACGAAACGCAGCAGCTTGCAACAAGCTGCTGCTTTACGCCGGTTTTCTGTGAGAGAGTGGTAATGACCCGGACGAGCCGGCCCATACATGCTGTAGACAAAAGTTGCTACAGCGTGGCTCTACCACTCAAAAAACACATACTCATACTAGACCGACAGGCATGTTACTGCCCTGCGTCCATGGGTCATAGCGCGATATACATATCAACCTTCCGGAATAAATTCTCTAAATGATAGTGAAAATGACATCTAAATCCGTTGCCTTGTTAAAGAGAAATAAGCGGACAAACAGATAGACATACAAAACGACTTCGTTTTATACTATGTGTCGATGAGTTGACATTCCACGGAAAATATTAACTTCCATAATATATAAATACCCAAATACCATAATACTCAAAGGTAGACTGGTAGATAATGCATAATGGCATTAAGTTCACCTTTATACAAGTTGTGTATATAAAGTTTTAAATAAAAAATAAAATAAACACGCTCACACCTATATCC
The DNA here is from genome assembly GCA_905332985.1 of Mimas tiliae. Taxonomy (NCBI): domain Eukaryota; kingdom Metazoa; phylum Arthropoda; class Insecta; order Lepidoptera; family Sphingidae; genus Mimas; species Mimas tiliae. Next base: position 3,831,753 of record HG995262.1, on the reverse strand, counting down.
CCGAAGTGATAGGCAGATGTCAACTAGTATTCACGATTCACCGAGCTAATTTACGTCCCATGATGTGACAGGTGGTCTATCGCGATATCAGGCACAAATTTCAATCAGAGAAAACTCATATTGGGTTTTTCAAGGAACAAAAATTATACCCGACACGGGATACGAACCCTAGACCTCACCAGAATCTCAGCAGTACACAGCCACTAGACCGACAACACGATCGTGAAATTAAATAAAGCAGGTATGGACTTATTTAAAAATATCTCAAGCATTCCAATATCGATAAAAAAACAAAACTTTGCACTTGCTAACTTGACTCACAGTTAGTTTAATTCACTAAGATTTAGCATTCAATACACAGAAATATCATAAAAAATCACACGCGAAACACAATAAGAATTTTTGTTTCACTTATCACCGAATAAGTTACGATTAAGTTACATATTAGGCGGCGCGACACGGGACGACTGGTCACTACGGTGTTTGAAACCAGACTGGCTAGTATGTAGTAACTTAAATAACGCTAGGGAGGCATTCACTTGTGATGAAGTGGAATGAAAGCCTTAACTTAAGTCGTACTTTATGAGTTTTTGATAAACAATTGTCCAGTAATTTCTAGCGATTCGCAAGAAATAATGTGAAGTTGTTTATATCTATGCTAGATTAATTCGCGTAACTACTTTTTTCTTAGTAAACTATCTTTTAGGGTATAAATTGTATTTACTCGGCTGTAGAAATAATGATTGGTAACAGACTTTTTAAAACAGCGACAGTTATGGAGTGATACTGACTGCCGAGACGACAGTCGCAGGTTCGAAACCAACCCCAAGAGCATGCACCTCAGATTTATCTAAGTTACGGGTGTTTTTTTCTTTCTGTCTGGCGCTATCTTCCCATACCAAAGATTTGATTGTAATTAATTGTTAATTATCGCTTGCTTTAACGGTGAAGGAAACATCGTGAGGAAGCCTGCATACTTGAGAAGAATTTCGAAGTCTGCAACCTATAGGCCAGGGTGGTAGACTAAGGCCTAACCCAACTCATTAAGTAGAAGAGGCCCGTACCCAGCAATGGAACGTGTATAATACATGGCTGGTATTATTATAATTAGAAAATCATTAATTTAGCTTATTAGTGTAATGATACAAAAACTGTCAAAAACACAAATAAGCTTAAAATAAACAATTTTAAGTCGGTGCTATTGCTATGTAATGGTACAAACGTAGTAGAAGCACCGCCTCCATTTTTTTTATTTCCAAGTTTTTAGTTAATAATTTACAATACGACATACGAGTACATTACATAAATCATTAAAAAGTTTAATATCGGGAAAACACAAATGGAAAATAATTATAAAAGGCACTTAAATAATACTCGACGCTGTTGGGGAAATGTGTTCGGAAACATCTGTCTGGAATAATACAATTGACTTAAGGAGCCATGCTTGAATTCTTCACAGCTTTGTAGGAAATATTTTTGCCGTATTTGAACTATTTCAAATACTGCAAAAATGATCTGTGGGATCTATTGCCTGCAGATATTTTTCCTACACATTGCAGATTTCAAATTCAACTCCCGTTTGAAATTCGTCGTTTCCAATTCGACGCGTATATTTTTTGATAAATAAGTAAGTGATTTAATTTTATGATTCTTAATTATATGGAAGGGTATGGTATTTTCTTTGCTCATAGTTGGACCCACTTAAATTTAAAGAACAAAATGCCATACTTACGACTAAAACTTCGACATTTTTGCACCAATTTTGATGGTTCTTTGATTAAAAAGTATTTTTAAAAGTAAAAAGTATTTACGCAGTGTGCGGGTAGCCAGCTGCGAAGAGAGAGGCCCTGGGTTCGATTCCCACGACGAGACAAATGTTTGTCTAATCCTCAAATATTTGTTTCTGGTCTGGGTGTTGTGGGACCGCAAGTCCCTCGTAGTTCCTGATTATGCATTCTATGAATAAAAGGAACCTACATTTACATGTTATGGTCATCGATATAAGATGACTAGAAACGTAACTCAAGCAAAAAAATTACCCCACCAAAACTCGGTGCAAGGGGGCGGGGCTATAAAAGTCTGTGCAGTTGAAACTTAATACGTCTAATTTATACGCGGTGCAGAACGTCGTATCTTGATTTAGAAATTTAATATTTACACATTAAATTTATGAAATCAACTTTGATTTTGAACGTTCATTAATTTTTGTTACGTGTATGAGTGTTACGTCTAATTGAATGTGTAAGTAAGTGGAGCCGTATTTTTGGCAGCTTCATATGAGAGTTGCCGTTCTAGTTATCTTATTTCGATGGTCATGGTAGAGTTACGCTGAACTTCCTAGAATATCTATCTGTCTCACAGAAAATTGACATGAAATTTGCTGTTGCGTTTCGTACGGTGAGTGAGATTCGGAGGCCCAACGCGGCCTTTTCCTAGCAATCCCAATTCTTTTCCTTTAAAGTGCCTGTCTCTAAATCACCAAAACACATCAAAATCGGTTCAACGATTTAGGCTTAGCGTAACAAACAAACAAAAATCTCACTTTCGTTCTTTTCAACAATATTAAGGATTACTAGAGATAATAATTGGCATGTAATAGTAATAAATCACGGGCACATAGCTGTTTTTTAATAAGTTTTAATGGGCGGACATTGGAGCAACGCTGACTTGCCTCTTGACGAACTATAGTCATAAATCGTTTACAACGTAGTGTAATCTTTAAGAATTATATTCGTAATTAAGGACAACCTATTTCTATCTGTTGTTTTTTTTCGCTATTGAAGAGACGAGCAGGCCGTTCGACTCATGGCAAGCGCACTCTCAAATAAAAAAAATCATAGAAGGTAGAAGTGAAACCTTCAAAATATTTGGCTTCAAGATAATGTGACGAATGTAAAATTTCGGGAAGAGGATAATTGTAGGTTTTAGTAATGATCATAGGGATACAAAGTTTGATAATTATTTTACATTTTATTCGTAATTACATAGATTTATTCAGACTCAGAGTTTACATTTTCGATAAATGATACAATGAAGAATTTTATTATAAAAATGATGAAAAAACTCTTCATTCGTCTAAAGAAGTTTTCACTTAAAAACGTACTGCAGCATGTATATTTAATGCATATACAATATGTAACAAACACCCTGTTGGGCATTTTAACTGTGATATCAAAATCGATATTCAAACGCAATGAAAAAACTTGCGGACGAAAATTGGATTATAAAAATAATCATATTTAATTTTTAATCTTGAATTAATTTATCGTTTGTAAATCGTATGCCGATTGATATGCTCTCCGAGAGCCATCGCTCTCGCCGCAACATGCTATCTCGCTCTGGCTCCAAGCGAGATAGCATGTTGCGGCGTCCACGTACATCAAATTGCCGCGCGCCGGGGAGCTTCGTAAATCCACACAAATTCAGATGCAAATAAAACTTGTTAAATATGTTATCTTTTTAAGTTATCTGTGCAAGGATAATATCTCGCTTCTGTTTATTATTATTTTAATTTAACTATTTTTATTAAGCTGTCCTTTTAATTTGGGTCGCTATGCTATAATCCGAAACGAAATTCGGATGCGTATATAGAGCTTAGTAGGCATAGAATACCCATTAAAATAATAATAAATTGCCACTATTAAAATTAAATGATTCCCTAGGTAAAAGCGTATATGAAAAGTTATACATTTTTTCTTTTTATTTATCTTTCTTATAGTTTTTATGTTAAACAGCCTCCGTAGCGCAGTTGTCGAGTTGACGACTGCGAAGCGAGAGGCCGCGGGTTCGATTCCCACACCGGGACAAATGTTTGTGTGATCCACAAATATTTGTTTCGAGTCTGGGTGTTTCTCCGCAGAGGTGTTGACGTCAGGCAGGCGACCGGTTGTAAAAACTACAAGCCATTTTTTTCTGTAACATGTATTAAAAAACATGTTGCGCTGACCCCACTGCGAGTGGGATAAGGGCAAGTGGAAGAAGAAGATAGTTTTTATGTTAAAGCGATGAAAAAAATACATAACAATTCTAACAAAACACGCTATAATAATAAATGCTGCTTTTATCCATGGCTTTGTCCTAATGGGGACTTTGTATTCGAAAATTATTATTTTTGATGGACATTGTATACTAAAATACTAAAACACTTAAACTAAAACAAAACAGTTTAGGTTAGGTTTCACTGCACCGAAAATGCAGTCTAATAGTCAATGATTAATACCGCTAACTCAATATTGTTTATTTTTAGCTCTTTTAAGTCGGTTTTAGTTTTTGTTAAGAAAATAAATTATACATTTTTTTTTGTAGAAGTATTATAAAAATCAAGCAGGAGGAGGCAGCGATGGCTTAGTAGAGAGTGGTACGAACTGCCGAGACGAAAGTCGCAGGTACGAATAAAAATATTTCACTTTTAATACTGTTTAGCCAAGTTGTGTAAAAAAAAAATGTACTGAACAAGTTTAAATGAATGATAAAAATATTTCACTGTTTATTCAAGTTGTGTTAAAAAAATTGTACTGAACAAGTTTTAATGAATGGGTAGGCACACTGACTGATGATCTCGATAGGTGGCGCATAATCGCTGGTTTTGATTAACAGATAATAAACAAACAGCGCCCTCTGACGGAATACCTCTCAGTAATGTGGGGAATATATGATTTTGCATAATAGCGCCATCTAGCGCATAAATTAAAAAACTACAAACAACGCGTTTTATAAATTTTTCACTTAACTACTCGCCACTAGATGGCGGATATAGCTATAAACTTATGAAGTTATATTCCTAAGTATTTTCACCACTAGATGGCGGTGTATTTTTAATTTATAAATAAAGATTTATTTTCATTTCTGTTGTTTTTTTTTTACTTTATTTAAAACTATTTTTGTGTTTTAGTATTACAAAAAGCTCCAAATAACAACTATTACTAAGAATAAAATAATTTAAGGAAATAATAATTATTCATAATTCTCTTACACGATTGGTTTGCCCTCTACCATATTAGAATGTAGAACTAAGCTCGGCGAATCGTCCATGTAGGTACTAGTTGCATCTATGCCTACCCCTTCGGCAATACATGCGTGACTTTATGTTATGTATTTTGAATTCATATTTTTTAGCATATGCTGGCAAACGAGCAACTCGGTCACCTAATGGTAAGTGATCTCCACCACCCACAATACCAGAAGAATCATAGGCGCATTACCGAACTTTGTGGAAAAGGATAATTAAGGGATCGAGAAGGGGACGGAGAATTGGGCATCCGGATATCTCACACACCGTACGAAACGCAGCAGCAAGCCGCTACTTTACGTCGAATTTCTGTGAGACAGTGTTAATGTTCGGATTTAGCCGGTCCATTCGTGCTGTAGACAAAACTGTCTACAGCAAGGCACACTAGTCGAAATATAAACGTTTTTAAAAACACGAAATTCGTTCATACATACCCACTCACGCCTGTAATCCATAAAGGAACCCATGTAGGGAGAGGTGTAACCAGTACACCCACATTTCGCTGAGCGTATCTCCGTCCCATAATGTGATAGGGGACGAGCCTACCGCCACACCGGGCACAATTCCAGACTGTCCTGATACTACGCATTTCGTAATAGAAAAACCCAATATCACTTCTACCCGACCCCGAAACACGACTTGTAACATTATCGTCAATGAGCGATTTATATTCACATAATTATAATTAAATAAATAAAATAAACATAATTCTTGTTTAAAACTCGTTTGGTGGAACTAACTACGAGCTATGTTACAATATTTAACTTTTATAATATTATATTTAAATTAAAATGAGATGACCGTGAGACATTCGTATACTTAATATTAGTCTGTATTGCTAGACTGGTGTGCACAGACCTCTCCTAAGTAAAGTGTTAGGTCCTTAATACTAAAAGAATCATCGACGCGTTGCTGACCTTAAAGGAAATGGATAATTTTATTTTTTATTAATTTTATTTTATTTAAACTATATAAGGTAAGAGGGTAAGAGATGTAAAGGAAGACCACTCACGAGATGGCAGGATGATATAGCAAAAACGGTGGGTCATAAATGGATGCACGTCGCCCAAAACAGAGACATGGGGTCACTTTTGGAGGAGGCCTACACCCGAGGAGGGGTTCTTGCAGACTAACATAATACAATATACCTAAATAATAAACATAGTAATAGTAAACTAAAATTAATAATAAGCTCTTTAATCATCTAACAAAACATTAATAAATTATAAAAACACTTTTGTTTTAAATTGATGATAACTATATGATGTAACTTTTTTTAAATGTGTATCTACTTTGTGGCAAGAAATTAAAAGGCTTTTTATTTTATTTATTTTATTATATTAAACTATATATACAAAACATGTAGACTTAATACCAGGGGCATTCTCTAACAGTCAACCTACGGGTGATGCAGAGACAAGACAATGGGTATAAGTTAAAAATGAAAGGCAAATAAAAACAACTATATATCAGATACTAATACATAAATCTACTTATTAAAAGACTAAGATATATGATTTATTAAAGTTCCTTTCCTTTAAGGTGGAACTGAGAACGTGTCGAATTGAGATCCTCCACCGTTTTTATTCGTCGTCGATTAAAAATACTTCTTTTTTTATGCAGGCCGGCAAACGAGCAAGTGGGTCACCTGATGGTAAGTGATCTTCACCGCCCATGTACGCCCACAATACCAAAAGAATTACGGGCGCGTTACCGACTTTAAAGGGATAATTAAGGGATTGGGAAAGGGAGGGGGATTTGGGCCTCCGGATATCTCACTCACCGTACGAAACACAGCAGCAAGCTGCTACTTTACGCCGGTTTTCCGCTCTACCACTCACAAGACCTTACTGATTCTGAACTGACTTGAGAGGCCAATCAGTCATTAATTTCCGATCCATGATATGATAAGGATTTCTCCTTAATGTTCCGTATATTGTTTAACGGTTTATTTCCCAAGTAGACCGTATAAGGCTCTTTTACTCAATACACCCAACAATCACACACATAGTCCTGACCCCACACTAGGTAAACCTGTATCGTGGGTATCAGGAACTACGAGGGACTAGCGGTCCTACAACACCCAGACCCTAAATAAATATTTGTGGATTAGACAAACATTTGTCTCGGTGTGGGAATCGAACCCACGGCCTCTCACTTCGCAACCGGCTACTCGCCCACTGCGCCACGGAGGCTGTCAATGAAGTCGGTTAGAAATAGGTTAAATTACATTGAAATGTCTCTACCGGAGCTTCGGAAATGATCATTGGTCTTAGAAGAAGCACCAAGAAACTCAACTGTAGGTCTTTTAAATATATCTTCTTCTTCCATCTGCCCTCATCCCACTCGCAGTGGGGTCGGCGCAACATGCTTTTTAGAGAATATACATGTACAGAATGATTTGGCTTGTAGTTTTAAAACGGGCCGCCTGCCTTATATTTTTCTTTTTTTTTCATTTTACACGTAAACTTCCACCTGCCCTTATCCCACTTACAGTGGGGTCGGCGCAACATGCTTTTTTAACACAGAAATATTTGGCTTGTAGTTTTTACGACGGGCCGCCTGTCTGACGTCAACCCCTCTGGGGAGAAAGATTTACACGTCATATTGTAATAATCTGAAAAAAAACATATTTATAACACAAAAACCTGACAAGGATGATTGACCTTAAAATCGAACCCATGACCTCACGGTTCGAAGCGAACGTACCCAGCAACTAATGGGGCGAATAAATGTGTAATTAACCAATGGCCCAATATCGCCAGAAACCAACAAAGTGGTTTTTAATAAAGAATCGTGGATCAGTCAGAGTTCGTTTTATTGGCACACACACATACACACACACAAGTGTACATTAGTCTTCGTTTGAGAAAATAGTAAAAATACACGTGTCATTAACCTCACAAATTTAAGTTATTGTTATATTTCAGATTTTTTTTTTCATTGTCTCTTGTTAAGTATTGTAAATTGTAGAATGACGAATCAGCAGGTCGCTCGCCTGATGGTAAGCGTCACGCCTGCCAATACACAGAAACAACACCACACAGAACTTTGAATTACAAAGCACTGCATGGCATTGGACTGCGCTCGTCACCCCAAGATATTAGATGTTGAGTCTCATAATGCCCAGTAAATTCACTGGCTTCAATGTCCTTCAAACTAGAACAATATTACACACTGGTTTGGCGGCAGAAATAGAAAAAGCGGTGGTACCAACTCAGCCGGCCTCTCACCTACGATGGACCTATCACTTTGTAAAATGTTGAGATGATCAGTCTCATAATGTCGAGTATTTTCAACGACGGAGGCATCCTGACTAAGCCGGGATAACGCCAGAGAGAAAGAAAGAGTAGAATGTTTTAGACACAACCGTACAAATTGCTGCGTGATGGCAGAAATAGACGGCACGGTTATACCTAACCAGATAGACTATCGAGAAAACTACCGCCTAACTATTAAATATGTCAAGAGAATTAATTAACAAATTTAAGAAACGACTAAAGCTGAATTGTCCTTATAATATAAATAAAAGAATAAAAATAATTATTCTTATACTTAGGCTTTAAAACAAAGATTTTTATAACTCTATATAGAGTTAACGCATTTTTATTATAATTGTTTAGAAAAAGTATTTAAACAAATCAGTTAAATGAATTTGATGACAATTTGTTACATTTTAAAAAAAGAATAATGGTATTTGTTTTTCTTCTTATCAAACTCTAGCAGACTTACCTACCTAGTTGAAATATACGGCTCCAAGACAAATGTTCGTTCTAAACATTTGCCAAATCATCAAACATTTGCGTACCATTTGAAATTGAAAAGAAAAAAATAAAATTCACAATATCTAAAAACCCGTTAATTTCCTAAGCCGCTTTGTCCCCTCAAGTCGGCGACTCGAACCGCGTTCCATTCTGGAACACGTTTAAATTCGAAATTCATATTTGGAACGCTCGCAACCGGTCGCCCTTGTAATAGTTGGCTGGTGTTATCATAGGTCCAGTTTACTTTGGCCTATGTCACAATATCAGCATTCCTTTATGTCGTACGCGATAAAGTGCACCGCAGACGTTGACAAAAGTTCTTCCTAAAGTGGTCAGAAGTCGTCGGCAAGTGCAGCGCGAACGAAAATATACGGCGAGCCGAGTTGTTTTGCCGGCTTATCACTCGTAGCATAGATTACAGAATTTTATTTCTCGTTTCATTTATACCTAATTTGTACTGACTCTATGATGATTCACTAATGAATATTTCGAAATGGAAAAGTTACTTTGTCGGTAATGTTTTTGAATTGATACATTTCGTAACAATAGGTAATTAGCACATGGAATTAAAAGTACGCCATTAAGCGTAATTTAAACCTAATTTACTGTCGCCAATCGTCTTTGAAATCTAGCGTAATTATTTTAAGGGAACTGATAGATTTCTAGTATTGTTGCCATGAAAGTAGAGTATTAAAATTTATGCGACTCTACGTATCGTCTGTTCAGTCGTGTGGTGTTTATTCTATAGCGCGGGTAGAGGGGGCCGCGCGGGACGAAGGCGGGCTCTCGGACCGCCAACTTAAAAATGCCGCCGCAGAGCCTCCGAATCGATACGACGCGCGTCACGTGCTGGCGACCGCGACCAATAGCCGCGCTCGGGCGGCCGCGGGGAGCGCCAGCGGGTAGCGGGGAGGGCGGCCTCTCTCCGCCAACCGCCAGTGCACGAGGAGCAGCCGCGCGGGACGATCGTTCGCCGCTCCCGCTCCACACAACACGAGTTTCACCGAAAACCGGTCCGATGCATCGTGACATGTTATAGTGTGCAGTGATCGCTATGAGTGCGTGGACGGAGGAAGTGTTATCCTGGCGGGACGAGCGGCTGGGTCTCACCGAGCTACCGGCCAGCACGACGAGGAGAAAACAACGCAGTGCGCCTTACAGACTACATCGGCCGCATTTGCCTTCCGCTCACGTGTCCGAGCCCCCGCCGGAGCCTCTGGGAACCCATATCTCGAGACTGTATCCGGAGCTATTGGCGCTAATATTCGAGAGGCTTCCTGTACGTGACCGTGGTCGAGCCGCTCAGGTGTGCCGCGCGTGGAGAGACGCAGCTGATCGCCGCTCGGTATGGCGTGGAGTCGAGGCTGCCTTGCACCTCAGAAGACCGGCGGCTGTGTTGTTTGCTTCATTGGCTAGACGAGGAGTGCGGAAACTACAAGTTTTATCGTTGAGAAGAGGCCTGAGAGACGCCGTCGCTGCTCTACCTGGCTTAGAATCGCTATCTCTCAGCGGATGCTATAGTGTAACGGATGCGGCTCTCGCTAGTGCATTCGCCGCCGAGCTGCCAGCCCTGAGGAGACTTGATCTGTCTCTATGTAAACAAGTGACAGATTCCTCGCTAGGTAGAATAGCTCAATCACTGAAGAATTTAGAAGAATTGGAGCTCGGCGGATGTTGCAACATAACTGACACCGGCCTGTTGCTCATAGCCTGGGGGCTGAGGAAGTTGCGCAGATTGAATTTAAGGTCATGTTGGCATGTAAATGATGCCGGTATTGCTCACTTATGCGGCGGCGGCGAGGCACGCGGCACCCCTGACCTCGAGCACCTGGGCTTGCAGGACTGCCAGAGGCTCACAGATGAGGCGTTGAAGCACGCCGCTACAGGATTACCAAAGCTGAAGTCTATTAATCTGTCGTTTTGTGTGGCGGTGACTGACGCAGGACTGCGACATCTGTCGCGGCTGGCGCACCTGGAAGACATCAACCTGCGCGCGTGCGACGGCGTGTCTGATGCGGGCGTGGCGCACCTGGCGGAGAGCGGCCGGCTGCGGGCACTGGACGTATCCTTCTGCGATAAGGTTGGCGACGAGGCACTGTCGCACGCCACGCTCGGCCTTTCAGGCCTGCGTTCGCTGTCCCTCAGCGCGTGCCGCCTCACGGACGAGGGCCTAGAGCGTGTTGCGCGCTTGTCGCAGCTCGAGACGCTCAACATCGGGCAGTGCACGCGCGTCACCGACCGCGGGCTGCGGGCGTTAGCTGAGGGCCTGCGCAACCTCAAGGCGATAGACCTCTACGGGTGTACGTGTATTACGCCGCAAGGCTTGGACCATATCGTGAAGTTGCCGCGTCTCAGTGTGCTTAACCTCGGCCTGTGGCATGTGCGGTGACCACACACACGCTAGTCTGTGTATGTGCGTGCAGCGTGCCGCGTATGTGTGAGTGCTAGCGCGAGCAGTGAGCGCCGCCGAGTCGAGACGGCCATGTTCACTAACGAGCGCCAAGGTTGTATACTATGGACACTATGAAGAATTAACCAATGTTTAAGATATTAACTATCGAATTATACGTTAGGACACGGGGTTGCTTTCTTTGGAGCGTTACGTTTATTTGGCCAGTTTATGTTGTGACGCAGTTTGTTTGATATTCCGTGATATTGTATATTGTTTGTTTGAAGAAAGTTACCCCAACGCCTAGTCGCTACGTTGAGTCAGATCTTTTTGAATTGTCTTTTGTATTATTTTTTACATTGTTGGTGATGATTGTTTCTGTCAGTTTGTGGGTTTGAAAAGATCTGATGTTCAACTTAAACGCTCCATTAGTTAGGTAGATATTTAGTCATTCTTCAAATTAATTATTGTTTTTAATTCGACCTTTCAGCGACCGTGTTAATAATACCCAATGTCTTTAAGGTTAGGTTTTGTATAATTGTTTTTGTAACGGAACACCTGATTGGGAGATATGCGAAACTGTAAACATAACATCTGTTGATGTTCAGATAAAATAATAAACAAATTGTTCATATTAAATGAAAAACACACTTGTTTTTCAAATAGCGAGTCCTATACCTACAATCCATGTGCATCGCACACTAAATAAGTAAAGTTTTTTAAACATGTTTTTATCAGCCGCCATATTGGATTTAGTATGACGTCACTCACATTATAATTTTTGATCATCAAACCTTTCATTTAATATCCAATCAAGAGTATAAGAAAATAAGGTATATGCGCCACCTCGGAACGGAGACCATCTTGAAAAAAAAGTATAAAACTTAGTTTAATGGATTATATTTCACAATTGGACAGTATCGCTTGGTATAAAATTCAGTTGGATGATTTGACACACACTAACAGGTGAATTTAAATAAAATCTTATGCAAACATGAAAGTAAAAACGATAGTATTGATTTATATGTACATATATGTAAATGACGCGTTGAGGAGTCATTGATTTACTGCAATCATCCATCAATTTCACTAGTTAGATACGTTCAAAAATATGTTTTAAAATGCAGATATGCCTATTATAAAAATTCTATTTTCGTCTTCCAATTATATTCTCGGCTTCAAAGCCAATTTTTTATACATTTTTGTGCGTTTTTATTTTTTATTTACCAACGACTGACGAAGGAAGCGAATGTAAAGCCATGTTGCGTTAATGGCCATACCCTTAGAGACAGGATCCGTCTTCCTTAGACGTTTCCACTTCATCCAGCCCTGAGGATCCTATAGTGAGACTATTGGCTGTCAAGTCTCCCTCTAAATCTGTATAGAGGACTTTTTTGAATTTATACTATGGGATAGTTTAGTACCAGGGCCCACCTACTTAGATGAATCACCACCCGGTATTGAACGTCCTCTGTAATGCTACCATTAGCTCTTATGTCTTAAGACCTGCATTCATAGAAGACATGGTACAATCAATAATTGAAATTTATTCAGTGTTAATGTTGTAACAAAACTATTACAACTGTAAAATAAATATTAAATATATTTTTTATAAGGGCATCTCAAAATAGACATTCCATTTTTACAAACAAACTATACTCCGACCAGTCTAGATATACAGAAAATAACAAATATTATGAAACTAATAAATCCAAAGACCAACTGACTCTACATGGAAAACAAATCATTAGCCAATATAAAATGTCTAATATTGTTCTTAACCCCTTTCATTTAAGTAAAGGAGGCCCGTGCCCAGCAGTGGGACGTGTATAATACAGGGATAATATTATAATATCACACAAAGTACTTCGTGTAAAGAATACACTAGGCGTGTAATGACAAAGTTCTAAGTAGCTAAGTTAGACACTCAGCATAAAAGACACAAACATAAAAGAGGTAGACTAAACTTGCGTTATTTACATCTAAATAACACGCTTTACAAACTCACGCAGACATTGATAAAATTCAAGGAATTTTAGGTGTTTCGTAAAAAGAATATTTGCCTTACATAGTCATCTACGGTATATAATTATATTTTCATCTTTAAGGCTCAATTATCATGAGTAAAATGCAAAAAGTAAGGAAAAACTCTAGGAAATTTGTTTGGTTATTACAATTAGCTTCGCTTCGTTTACCAACTAACTTGTTTAAAACATAATGTAGTTTCATAATAAGGACAGATAAACTCAATTAAATTTTGTCTATGTGTGTGTAAGTTTGTCTATTTCTGCCGCCAAGCAGCAGTGTGTAAGCACTGTTGTGATCCGTTTTGAAGGACATTGAAGCCAGTGAAATTACTGGGCATTATGAGACTTAACACCTTATGTCACGAGCGCAGTCCAGTGTCATACAGTGCTTTGTTGTTTAAAGTTCTGTGTGGCGTTGTTTCTGTTTATGAGCAGGCGTGGCGCTTACCATCAGGCGAGCGACCTGCTCGTCTCGTAATTCAAGCTAATAAAAAAAAGTGTCGCAATAACGAAATGGAAAGAAATAGAATAATTCATTTTTGATTAGAAAGAAAGAAATTGGTATATTTATTCTCATCTATGTAATTGTGAAACGTATACTCCGAGTGCTGCCTCTTATGTTTGTGTAAAGGTCTAACAAACTAATACAAGTACTGGCAGTTTGACATTAGTTGTTTTCTAAATGAATATAATTATAAATACAGTTGAAAGGATGTCCCGGGCGGTAATTTAGATTACTCAGATATTTTTTCCCCAGAATACACTCGTATGTTCGCAATGCGTTGGCTGATTATTCTATTCATAATAAAGGATATATGAAGCATGTCTTTTACAATTTGAATATGTTTTTAGAAAACGTAAATGTGTATGCAATGGTTTAATAGAAAACATTCCTTTTCTGCGTATGCCAATGTATACAGGTTTTGATCTTTATAAATCAAGAAGTTATTTATATCTGAACAAACATGTTATCGGTGATTACCCTAAACAATATTTTCTCTTTTTCATTGTTAATGAATTTGACGTTAGAAAGAAAGGGACAAATAGTGATTAATAATAACAACGGTTAAGGGTGGTAAATTTTGGTTTATTTTGTACATCTTGCTATATGTCTGTTTGTAGATATAATGTCTATGCGTGAACAGCCTTTTCCAGAATAAAAAGTAGCCTATAACCGTATCCAGGGTACCATCTATATCTGTACCATAATTCATCAAAATCGGTTCAGCGATTTAGGCATGAAAGCGTAACAAACAAACAAACTCACTTTCGAATTTATAATATTAGTTAGGATTTTTTGTGTCTACAGCCATGAACTGACTTTTGAGAGGACTAAAATACTTCGAGCCGATTTCAATGTCCAAATAATGTAATCTGCAGTTGATAAACTAAAAGCAAACTGTGTAAACATGCTTGTATTTAATAATAATAAATTACTTTCTTTCTTTTCTATAAGTAATTACGTGGAGATTTAAAAATCCGATCTTAATGGTTGGTAATTAGTTACTCAAAAAGAATCGAACCATACATGAAACATTTTCCATGTACGATTTTGCAAAAAAATATGGTATTAAATCCATTAAAATTCAAAAGCAAAACAAATTAAATCTCCATTTGTACTGGATGTTCGTTGGTTCCGTTTTGCGTAACTACATCCTTGTATTTATGTACTTCGTGTAAAATGTTTGACTTTGAACTAGTTGAATTACACTAAAATAAAGTCAATTTTATATTATAGTTTTTGAATAATCATACATGAAACATTTTCCATGTACGATTTTGCAAAAAAATATGGTATTAAATCCATTAAAATTCAAAAGCAAATAAATTAAATCTCCATTTGTACTTGTTCGTTGGTTCCGTTTTGCGTAACTACATCCTTATATTTATGTACGTCGTGTAAAATGTTTGACTTTGAACTAGTTGAATTACACTAAAATAAAGTCAATTTGTTTTTAGTTTAATGACACTGAATTATATCTAATGATATCACACACACACACATAGCAAGAGATGCATAAATGAACCGAATTATCTTTAAAGGAGCAATAAAATCAAAAGTTTTTAAGTTTGGCCTCTATTTCACAATGTACTATATTTTACATATGTAATAAAATATAACAACAAAATGTATTATAAAGTAACGTTGACAATGTCAATGCATTTGTCAAATTGCAATTGCTACTTCTTAATGGGCTGTCTAAATGTGCGTTAAATTATATGTGACATTTTGACATACCAAGTCTGTGGTTACCTCACGTACTTGCTACAATTGTGAGGGTAAGAATAATAATTGTGACATGATACGGCAAAATGTCCGTTTCAACGAGGTTTCAGAACGGACCGCTTTATGGTATAACGTCTTTACATTTGACCACCGTCCACACCAGCTAGCTGGTCTTCTTTTAAAAGTAATATGAATTCGATTCCAATCAGAGGATTGGAATGGAATTCATTCAATTCTTACGATTCCAATCTCAATAAAATTAGTACTCTGGAAATTAAAATTGTCTTGGGATCGGATTTTAATAAGATAGTTTACCGTGAAGATATCCGCGTGTGGCGTGCAATCGGATGTCTGTCAATGAAAAAAAAACATAGTTTGTAAATACTCATATCCGATCTAAAACGAATGATTAAATTATTATTGGTTTCTTTTAATTCCGCTAGTTGATTGGCGCCACCATCGCATTATAATACTCGAGAGTATGAATATGAACGAAATTGTTTCCATATTTAAATCGTATTACAAGAGGAGACAGGCTTGTATTTGTTACGCGTGACACGGATTCTCGATGTGTCCAAATGTCACAAATGTAGACGCACTTATGGTGGTTTAAATGTAATCACACTTCGTGTAACAGTAAGCACAATATTATGTAACCCTAAGTAAGCACATCTCCCAAATGTCCAAGATCTCGGTTATACGTAATTATTTGATATTAGAGTTAGTTTTATTGTTTTTATACAATTTTATTGTCGCTTAAGGTCGACTTGAGAACTAAAACACGTTGTATACTTCATCGATACGTTGTTTTTGTACAAAAACGATTGTAATATAGAAGGAAAATGTATTAAAATCGTCGTTTAAGTTACAAATTAAACTGACAATTTATTTCTACTACACCCTTCCTTCCTCTCTTCCACTTGCCCTTATCCCACTCGCAGTGGGGTCGGCGCAACATCCATTTTAACACATGTTACAGAAAAATTTGGCTTGCAGTTTTTAAGACCGGCCGCCCGCCTGACGTCAACATCTTCGGAGACCCCTTGTTTATTTTTATTACACATTGATAAATATTTTTTTACAGTAGTAAATTACACTGGCGTTCGTGGCGACAGCCTCCGTGGCGCGGTGGGCGAGAAGTCGGCTGTGAAGCCAGTGGCCGCGGGTTCGATCCTGCACCGAGTCCCGGCCACCTGCCTGACGTCTACCCCTCTGGGGAGAAAACACTCAGATCCGAAACAAATATTTCTGGATCACACAAACATTTGTCTTGGTGGGGAATTGAATCCGCGGCCTCACGTTTCACTGCCGGATACTGTTATCTGTCGTATACAGTTAAAGAGGTTTATTAATGACAAGACGAGCTTGTCGCTCGTCTTATGGTGAGCCATGCCTGCCCATGAACAGCAACATTACCCGATTTTTTTAAATATAAAATATTGCATGACACTAAACTGCGCTCGTCACCCACATACATAAGTTATGCATTAAAATCTCGGCATCATTTAGAACAAGGTCTGTTGTTACTGGATTTTATTCAAACGTGCTAAGATTTCCATTAAATCGACTTTCAAATAAAAAAGAACCGCATTCGAATTCATTTAGACGCAATCCATTTAGACGTTGTTATAAATCAATACACCCAACAATCACACACATAGTCCTGAACCCACACTAGGCAAACCTGTTCTGTCGGTATCAGGAACGAGGGGCTTCCGGTCCCTCAACACCCAGACCTCAAACAAACTTCTGTGGATCACATAAACATTTGTCTCGGTGCGGGAATCGAACCCACGCCCTCTAGCTTCGCAGCCGCCTACTCGCCCACTGCGCCACGGAGGCTGTGTATGCTACGGACAGACAGATAAAGAAGTCAAAATTATACCTCTCTTTTTATCAGGAGTTTTAAGTAAACGTGTCGAATTCAGGAACATTCACATTTTACATCGGTTAAAAAACTGGATAATTTACGTAAAACCTTTGTGAGAGAGATACCGAGATTACTTATACATTTTTTTTTATAAAGATTTAACCTTCACGCCAAGTTGAACAGTAAAACGGTTGCCGGAAAACAATTAAACACAAAAAGATCATTGTATTGATAAAAACAGCTTCTGTCTAGACACACGGCTAAGCTTAACCAAGTTAAATGAAAACATTTAATAAAATATTACGCAAAAACATTTAAGAAAATATTACGCAAAAATACATTTAATAAAATATTACGCAAAACATTCAATAAAATATGCAAAAACATTTTAAAATATGTAATAAAGCATGAGGCACTTAATATAAACAATAGGGTAGGTACCTATGTTGAATTTGATACATGATTTTATAAGCAACAGAAAATAATATGCAAAACAAAACACTTTTGTTAAAACATAATCAAAATTGGTTCAGAAATGGGCCCGCAATTATGACTTTAAATATTGGTATCAAGAAAAGTGGGAGCGTAGTGGGGATATCACACTATCTCGCTTGCACGCGTGTACCGTAATGGCCATTTTACAGTGTGACGTCAAAATTTTACGTCGTCTGTCATTTGACAATTAACCCTTCTATCAGATTGGAACTTCAACCTAATTTATTTTTGGACGAATTAATAAAATTCTTTATGGGTATCGTAACTTATTGATTTAAAATAATAAAAAAAAATCAAGTCAATTAAAGAAAGAAAACACTCACGCCTGTAATCCCCGAAGGGGTAGGCAGAGGTGTAACCAGTACACCCACATTTCGCCGAGCGTATTTCCGTCCCTTATGAGATAGGGGGCGAGCCTATCGCCATACCGGGCACAAATTCCAGACTCCGGGCGGATACTGAGCATTTCGTAATAGAAAAACTCAATACCACTTTACCCGACCCGGGACTCGAACCCGAGACCTCAGCGTTGACCTCAATCGTAACGCGTACACATTACAACTGCACCATCAAGTCAACTCCTCAGTCGATATAGAAAATCGTAGAGTATGTAAAGAAAATAACCTGAAATAGTGAAATAGTAAAAAAAACATTAGTGGTCATGAGGCTAGCCGACAGAAGAGAAAACTTAAAAGTATTAGAGAACACTGTTTTTTAGGATATTTGTAAAACTTGTAGTCACACAAATAAAACCTGTGAGTGGTAGAGGCACGTTGTAGTAGTTTTGTCTACAGCACGAATGGGCCGGCTCGACCGAGTTATTACCATCCAGTAGGTGTAGGCAGAGATCGAGAGCCAGAAACTGATCCAGTAAATGTGTATGATATAATGAATATGTGACATAATAAAAACTCTTCAATCAAACGCCTTACAGCATATGGACGTCTTATCGAATTAAGATAGTGTTATCAACGCAAGTCCCCGCGTGAGATAACGTGATTGTCAAACTGATAATAGGTTATATACAACGTTCTCCGGAAAGGTGTGGTAAAATTTAAGCAACGTATAGTATACGATATAAGTATTATACAACGTGTTACAGAAAGGTGTGGTCAAATTTAAGCAACGCGTAGTGTACGATATAAGTATTATACAACGTGTTACAGAAAGGTGTGGTCAAATTTAAGCAACGTATAGTTTACGATATAAGTATTATACAACGTGTTACAGAAAGGTGTGGTCAAATTTAAGCAACGCGTAGTGTACGATATAAGTATTATACAACGTGCTACAGAAAGGTGTGGTCAAATTTAAGCAACGTAT
Source organism: Mimas tiliae (assembly GCA_905332985.1). Lineage (NCBI taxonomy): Eukaryota > Metazoa > Arthropoda > Insecta > Lepidoptera > Sphingidae > Mimas > Mimas tiliae. The sequence continues at coordinate 3,812,650 of HG995262.1, read as the reverse complement.
AGTATACGATATAAGTATTATACAACGTGTTACAGAAAGGTGTGGTCAAATTTAAGCAACGCGTAGTGTACGATATAAGTATTATACAACGTGTTACAGAAAGGTGTGGTCAAATTTAAGCAACGTATAGTATACGATATAAGTATTATACAACGTGTTACAGAAAGGTGTGGTCAAATTTAAGCAACGTTATAGTGTACGATATAAGTATTATACAACGTGTTACAGAAAGGTGTGGTCAAATTTAAGCAACGCGTAGTGTACGATATAAGTATTATACAACGTGTTACAGAAAAGTGTAGTCAAATTTAAGCAACGTATAGTGTACGATATAAGTATTAAACAACGTGTTACAGAAAGATGTGGTCAAATTTAAGCAACGTATAGTGTACGATATAAGTATTTCACCCCCCGTAGTACCAAATCCGATTGCATTGATAGGACATGAATAACGCATTTTCTTTTTTATCGAATGAGTAACATGTCGATATTCGAATGGCAACTTTGGACAACACTAAATGATAAACAATTGAGCTTTTGTCTGACTCCAGCATTGTTATTTTCGGTCACTGCATTAATTTATAGGAATAGGAACAAGTGATTAAAATTTGAGTGAAATTATAGTTTGTCTAAATAAGATCCCGTTGGTACATAAACAGTCACTGTTAATTGTATGTAACGATCCTTAAATATGACCACACCTTTCTGTAACACGTTGTACAAGACGTGTATGAGGTACGTTAAGGTTCTTCTTTTTTGGGAATTGGGACAATACTTTTTATGCTGGTACAGTTAAATGAATACTGAACCTGATGGATGGTAAATATAGAATAGTCCAAATATAAATAAATACACCCAACAGTTACACACATAGTCCTGACCCACACTAGGTTTACTTGTATCGTGGGTATCAGTAACTACGAGGGATTTGCGGTCCCACAACACCCAGACCCGAAACAAATATTTGTGGATCAGACAAACATTTGTCTAGGTGCGGGAATCGAGCTCACGGTCTCAAGCTTCGCAGCCGGCTACTTGCCTACTGGGTCATGAAGACTCTCATATTTTGAGAGCTGTTTTGTGAATTTGGACTGTCGATATGTCGTCATTGTGTCCCACGACAATCGACAGAATTATGCTCACCTGAAGTTGATTATGCTCACCTGGATGACCCCGGAACACGCGTCACCGAAACGATTCATTATGTTTGGTGTTACCATATGTGCGGTGGTCGCTATCCAGTCGGATACAATTTTTTTAAGTTCCCTCCCAACAGCAAATACTGGCCCGTTGTTCGCGGCAGAAGCGTGCGTAGTTGTTTTGTGTGTACATATAAATAAAGCATGCGTTTATATATATTATTTTTATGTATAGCTACGTACCTTGTTTGATACTGGAATAAGTTAGTGATATTGGCTGATTTAGCTTCCATACGTCACTTTTGGGTGGCTACTGAAAATAAGCGCTGTGTTATGGTTTGTGCCGCAACACAGCATCATGCTGAGTTAGCAACCTAGTTGGCACGGTGCAGGCGTGCAGCATTTTTTTAAAATTTACTTTTAATACATTTATTTATTTATTTCACACCACTTTACACACCATTTTAATATATACCACATTTTTGCAAAGTATCATTCATTCATATGTTTCTTAATGTTTTGTTTTGTTGCATGTGTATCACTGGAGAAAATAAAATATTTTTCTTTCTTTCTTACACTAATTGTATACAGGACTGGCATGATTACAGTGGCCCTGAGAAACTTCGTTCAGTTCAGTCGCCTGGCATTGGACTGACATATTGTCTAGTCAGTCTGACGCGGTCTGGCTCCAACAGTTTCGCTTATTATTTTGGCGAGACATTATTGTCAATTAAACGCCATCTATTTATAGACGTGAATGTGCGATGTACAATAGAGTACAGGAAAATTAGTCATTTTATTGATGTATCATAAATGTACGCTTTAAAAGGATATTGTTTACAGAGTTTTATACAAGTATTATTCATACTAAACTGTAGTGATGTATTAATCTATTTATCTTCTATAAAATATACATATACATACACACTCACGCCTGTAATCCCCGAAAGGGTAAAATGAGGTGTAACCAGTACTTCCACATTTCGCCAAGCATATGCCTGTCTCATGGTGGGATAGGGGGCGAGCCTATCGCCATAACGGGCACAATTCCCGACTCCGTGCTGATACTGATCATTTTATAATAGTATACACCAATATCACTTTTACCCGACCCGGGGATCTTATATTTCACTTTATTTTTCTTTGTTCTATTACCTACTAATAGTTTTTGAATTGATGGAAGTATGGATTTCAAATTTCCAAAAAATAAAACTTGTTTAATCTTAATACCTCAATAATATTAAAATAAGTATTTTCAACTCAATCCTTTTAATACATAAAATACTAAGCGATATAGGAAAAAATCCCGTTAATTACTTCCAAAAACAATGGAACAAATAAAATAGTAAATGTAAAGAACAATTCACAACAAATATAATCTTACTACAATAGAGTCCGTCTAAAATATCTTTTGTGAAACTTCGTTAAATACTTTCGTTTACGATGCGTTTACACTTTAGAAAGCGATTTTCATTTTGGTCCATATTTAGCTGGCTTAATATAAGGTGCTAAATAAAGCTGGCAAGTGGTTGTAAATCAGTAAAGTCTAGAACGGGTCACAAATTCACTCAGAGTTTTCATATTTTTATAGAATTAAATTACTATTGACAAAGTGTCATACCAGTAATTCGTACTGTAATCTAAAAGGCTAAAAACTTAGGATTTTAGCTTATATATCTTTCACTAAAATTAGTAAAAACCTAAAATAAAAGTACATAATTTTGAGTCGGTGGCATCAATCAGTGACTGCTACAGTACCACCGACTCAAACTTGTGGTTTTTGAGTCAGTTATATTTTGTTTTAAAACATTTTAGGTGATATTTTTAGTGAAAAATATATTTTAGCTATAAAAAATCATCAAAAATGGTGAATAAATCAGTGCACATCGAATCTATCGAATACATAAGGAATCATCGATATCGGTCATATTAGGCGAAAGTAAAAAAAAACAGGAAAAGTGGGTGCGTAGTAGGGATATCTCACTATCTCGCTTGCACGCGTGCACCATAATGAACATTTTACACAGTGACGTCAAAGGTTGCGTCGTCTATCATTTCACAATTACCCATTCTACAGGATTTTAATGGCTTATAACCTATTTATTTTTGGTCCAATGTATCAAATTCTTTCTGCAATAGATTTTGAGTAACATAACTTATTGATTTAAATAATAAAAAATATCTAGTCAACTACCCTATTAAGAACACCTTTTTTGAAGTCCGTTGTTAAATAATATAATATCTGCATACAAAGTCGTATTCTATCCTAAATCCAGCGGTGCACAGTCAAAAGTAATTTAAAGAAGTGCATAAAATAAAAGTACCTCGTAAACCCATAGACAAGATAACTTAGTAATGGCGCAATCTTCAAATAGTTTTAATAAGCAAAAACAAACTGTAAAGACATAAAATGTTTATACGATCCTTTGTAGTAGTTAGTCCCTTTATTGTTTTATTGTACAAGCGCCGACATGATTGCCGGGTAATTACCTAAATATGCTATTTAAATAGTTACAACAAATTATGTTTAACAGTAATGGATAATACGGAACAATATAGACAATGTAAAGAATTATGAAATGGAGTAATGAAATAGAAAGTTCTTAGAACACTTAAACTCTATAGTAATAAACAACAAATACAGTGCAGTTATTGGAGATATGGATTTGCAATAATAATCCATTGGTTTTGACCGACGAAGAAACGAAGGAGCTTCCTAAAACGTGGAGTATATTTTTTTAACAACGAAGGAGCTTCCCAAAACGTCCAGTATTTTTGCCTTGTTTATATGTAACTACGCATAACTTTTCACAGACTGATACGATTTTAATGAATCTTTTTACTCGAAAAGGTATAACTCAAAGTTGGTTACACTTAAATTTCATGAAGAAATTCTACCTTTTTTATTAGTTTGAATGAAGAGACGAGCAGGTCGCTAACTGATGGTAACCGCCATGCCTGCCTATAAAGAAAAGCAACGCCACACAAAACTTTGAATTACAAAGCACTGGATGGCGCTGGACTACGCTCGTCACCCCGAGACATAAGATGTAAGTGTCATAATACCCAGTAGTTTCACTGGCTTCAATGTTCTTCAAACTGAAACACAAAAAAATGGTAAAATACTTAGAAGCACCACACCACATACCTTTATCACCAACAGTAACGGTAGTGCTGAGGATCGTCTTAGAAAAGCTATCTTTACGTGTTAAGTCTGTCGTATGCCCGAGAACGCCTGGGTCGGTACCACCGCTTTGTCAACTTATGTCTCGGGGTGACCAACGCAGTCCAGTGCCATGCAGTGTAATTCAAACTTCTGAGTGCTCCTTTTGTTTATGGGCAGACGTTGCTTACCATCAGCCGAGCGACCTTCTCGGTTCGTCATTCAAGCTAAAAAAAACCTTTTTTCCAAGTGCATTTATCTTAAAATGAATAATAAAAAATATTTGACCTTAAAATGTATTTGACCATCATTTACTACCAGACATTGCAAAAACAAAATCAGAAAAAATGCTATTAGTAGTTAAAAATAATTGAAAATAAGTAGTACTACAATTTAATAACCGTCTAAGTGCCCTTATGACCACGTACAGATATGAGTTCAGGGATTGAGGTAGGCAGAGGTGTAACCAATACCCACATTTTGCCGAACTTATCTCCGTCCCATGATGTTACACCTCTGCCTACCCTTTCGGGGATTACAGGCGTGAGTGCGCATTGATACACAGGATAATGACATAAGCTACTCTTTGAAAGACATTCACGCGGAAAGACATTCACGCAGATGGCGTCGCGAGCGAAAGATAGTTAAATATATATTGCCTTGACATGTTTACGAGTGGTAGAGCCACGCTGTAGACAATTTTGTCTACAGCATGAATGGACCGGCTCGTCCGGGTCGTTACCACTGTCTCACAGAAAACCGGCGTAAAGTTGCTACTTTACGCCGGTTTTCTGTGACGAAACGCAGCAGCAAGCTGCTGCTTGCTGCTGCGTTTCGTAAGGTGAGTGAGATATCCGGAGGCCCAAATCCCCCTCCCCTTCCCAATCCCTTATTATCCCTTTCCTTTAAGGTCGGCAACGCGCCCATAATTCTTTTGTATTATATTTCTTTTGTATTCTACCCCGAAGGGGTAGGCAGAGGTGTAACGAGTACACCCACATTTCGCCAATCTTATTTCCGTCCCATGATGTCATAGGGGGCGAGCCTATCGCCATACCGGGCACAAATTCCAGACTCCAGGCTGATACTGACAATTTCGTAATAGCATAGCGTTTTTTTTGTATGAATAAAATGTCATACAAAGCAAGACGTGACTTTTAGGAAGTCTGTTTTTAGATATTTTTTATTAGTTCGGTAATATAATTCCCGCATCCGTGTTCGCATCCGCAGATTACAAATATCACATCCACAAAATGCTAAAATATGAATATTATTTTGACATTTCTATTTATACTCTCCTATTACACCCACCAGTGCTGCTTGTAGGTGGCGCAGTTGTAATGCGTACGTATTATGACTATTGTGCTGAGGTCTCGGGTTCCCCGGGTAGGGTAAAAGTGATAATGGGTTTTCTATCACGAAATGCTTAGTATCAGACCAGAGTCCGGAATTGTGCGATAGGCTCGCCCCCAATGACATCATGGGACGGAAATAAGATTGGCGAAATGTGGGTGAACTGGTTACACTTCTGTCTACCCCTTCGGAGATTACAAGCATGATTGCGTATGTATTTCACCTACCAGAGTAGAATTTCTTTGTAAAATTTGAATGGAACCATCTTTGAGGTTATTCTCTCTCGAATAAAAAAAGAATAATCAAAATCGGCCCACACTTGACGCAGTTATGATTGGTTATCTCCTTTATTTTAACCTACTGAAAAAGGAGGCAGTTTTTAATTCGGCGCGTTTATTTATTGCTTTTTTATGTATTACATCGACTTCTCGACTAATAGTAGACCGATTTTGTACCAAAAAGTTCGGTCAATTGACCGTAACTCAAGATTACCATCTCGCTTACTCTCAACTAGAGCCCCTATAGCGCTCCTTGTTTGTGAGCGGTCAAACTCCTGCCTTATGTGACGCAATTTTACTTCTAAGCCCGTGTGGTAGTTACATTAAGTCTAAGTCTTTGAACATGCCTATAGAAGTTTTCACTTCAACATACGCGTCGAATTGAGAACCTCCTCCGTTTTATTGGTCGATTAAAAATAACTACAAAGATAAAATAAATATAACTTATGGTTCAAAATTACATTAGTTAAATGTTTTCCGTCTGCATCTGTAAAAATATATTCAAACATTATTTCGTCACTTTAGTACGTAGGTACGTATTTGGCAAAAAATTACGACAAGATCAAGTTTATAAGGCTAATTTACAACGCTTCTTTAAGAAACCAATCATTGTAGTCATGACTATAAAAAAAAATACTCTATTGTTCATAGGTCAATTAAATTATGTTTATTTTGAAAAAGAAGTTACAAGTCATAATAACATCCTTTTTGTAGACAGGTAATATTCCATACGCACTCACGCCCTTAATCCCCGAAGGGGTAGGCGGAGATGTAACCCGCACACCCACATTTCGCCGAGCGTATCTCCGTCCCAAGATGTGATAGGGAGCGAGCCTATCGCCATATCGGGCACAATTCCAGACTCCGGGCTGATACTGAGCATTTCGTAATAGAAAAACGCAATATCACTTTTACCCGACACGGAGATCGAACCCGAGACCTCAGCGTCAGCCTCAATCGTAACGTACGCCTTACAACTGTAAACAAGTAAAAATTAAATCGAATAAAACCATAAAACAACACAGAAGAAAATAGTTTTGTCTATAGTATGAGTGGCTTAAGTGGATTGATCTTTTCATAGCATAAGCTGGCAAACGAGCAAGTCGGTCACCTGATTGTAAGTGATCTCCACCGCCCATGTACGCCTTCAATACCAGAAGAATCTTGGGCGCTTTGCTGACCTTAAAGGAAAGGGATTGGGAAGGCGAGGGAGATTTGGGCCTCCGGATATCTCACTCACTGTACGAAACGCAGCAGTTAGTTGCTAGTTAATGTTTTTCTATGAGACAGTGGTAAGGACCCGGTCGAGACCGGGTCCAAGTTTTGTCTACAAACTTTCTACAGCGTGGGTCTTCCATTCAAAAAAAAAAAACGATCAACTCCAACATTTTCCTTTCGAAAGTTGCTAAGGTATGTATATTGATAAGCGATAATAAAATTAAAAAAAAAACACCATAAGCATGGTAACACTTGACGTGGTGTTACAGCAGTTAAATATGTCTTACAATAAAAATATGCTGAAGTATTGGAAAATAAGGATTACAGAGTTTGTGTCTAAATTATACTTTATTGGTCAAATTGACTTCACGTCGACGAAGCCCCGAGTGAAAGTTAATTATTTATAACGAAAAAGGAAACTCACATGAAACCGCTTGTCTATGACAACTGCAATAGAAAAACTCAGTCATCAAGCGATAAAATCAAGGCGTTTAGATTATTTCTACTTTTCTACAAAACTGGTTGTATTCCTCTTTTTAGTCATATCATTCTTGACAGAATGGGTGGGTGTTATTATGTAGCAGTGGTATGGGCTGATGTGGCTCGCCTCACGACGTCTCGCCATCGCTCCCGGTTGCTACACATTCTGGTACACACATGCAAGGGACCGCCAATGGTTGATTTAATTTTGTCGGTCCATCGTATGAGCGATCTTCCTCGGGGCCTGGTGCCCTCTACACTGCCTTGTACGACCAGCCGTTCTATAGAGTCGCCATCTTGTCTAGATACGTACCCAAAGACTTTAATACCATAGACGGGCTGTTCAGAAGTAAAATTGTGTTGTATATGCGGCCAGCGAGGCGGGAATGACGTCTAAGGCGTGGGAGCGAGAGGAGTTGAGAGTAAGCGAGATGGCAATATTGAGACGGCTATTTTGTTTGATACTAGTTTTCATTCATAATGAATTTCACGATCAAAACTAAGAAATAATATAGTTACTTCCATAAAATAACTTCAAATTGAATGAATACCTAATATATGCACGTAAATAATGACAATGTTTTATGGGTCACAATAGACAATTTCGTGTTAATTTATCGAATTTAACGTTCGCAGCTATTCAAACAACAACTGCTCTTGTCGCTCTCTCGCGGGCGATTAAATGAGTTGCGGTCAATTGACCGTAATTAAGTGCGCAATTTCTTTGTACCACTCAGCTTGCTAGTAGTATACATTAAAGTCTTTGTACGTGCCCGATAAATTGGAGAATCCGAGATTGAACCAAAACAGATAGACGCTGCTTGACTCTGCTTGATATTGAGTTCTTGGAGTATTGAAACATTTGTAGTTGTATAGAAAACTCTTATTGATTAGATTCCGGTAACTCGTACACAAGTCTAATAGTACTAGACATTGGAAATAGTACTAAGAAACACGGAGAATGCACCTTTTTTGCCGCACGCACGGTACAATGGCTCAACATGCAAATTTACTTCTGCAGCTACGCAAACCTTACCATCATTGGTTTAAAGATCAGTTTGTTACAAATCAACATTGATTGTAAATTTGTTGTTAGCTGCCCACAGCCCCGTGTCAACCGACTGGTTTCGCCTACTCGCGATTATAATCTTAAGTAGGTGATCCACTAGCGAGACAGCGAGTCAACGGTATAAATATTTAGCTTGTTGTCTCACTGAATCTCGTTGGTGATACATTGGCGAGATGCCAAGCCAACCATATAAGCTATTGCCTCCGCGCTGGCTCTTTGGCTCGCCAATTCCCGAGTGATCCATTGGCGAGTCGGTGAACTATAAATCATTCGCACCGTACCTGAAAGAACCGCCGGCTTTGCTCACTCGGTGGAATTTCTGGCGGTTTTTATGCCGCGGTTCTAAATTTCAAGCATGCACAACGAGCCAAAGAGCCTGGCTAAAATAAACATAAATAAATAATAATAATACTAGCCCTGTATTATATGCGTCCCACTGCTGGGTACGGGCCTCCTCTACTGAATGAGAGGGGTTAGGCCTTAGTCCACCACGCTGGCCTAATGAGGGTTGGCAGACTTCACATACCTTCGAAATTCTTATGAAAAAGTTCTCAGGTATGTAGGTTTCCTCACGATGTTTCCTTCACCGTTAAAGCAAGTGATAATTAACAATTAAACAATTAAAGTGATAATTAAGAAATAAACAACGTGTTTGTATTACAATGTTTGTAATTTTTCTTCCACCTGCCCTGCACCCTGACCCTGACCGCAGTGGGGTCGCAATATGCTTTTTAACACATGTTACAGCAAGATTTGGCTTGTAGTTTTTACGACCGGCCGCTTGCCTAACGTCAACCCCTCTGGGGAGAATTAATTTATCATCATCATCATCAGTCACAAGACGTCCACTGCTGAACATAGGCCTCCCCTAATGGCTTCCAGGACGACCTGTTGGAAGCGGCCTGCATCCATCGGCTTCCTGCAACCCTTGTTAGGTCGTCGGTCCATCTTGTAGGTGGACGTCCTCTGTTGCGTTTTCCTAACGTCAACCCCTCTGGGAATTGATGAGAATTAATGCATGTTATTATATATATAATACACCTTACTTTCTTTCTTGTCTGCATCACCCACATCTGGTAGAGAAATTAAGTCCACCTTAATACATTTTACAAGTTAAATAAATAGCTATAGATACACCATTGGTAGTCTATACTTCTGGTTGCTGACTCGCCGGAGTACCAGCGGTTTTACTCGCCAATGGGTCACCCCCTTTAGATTTTGCTTAGTTGAGTGGATTTGCAGGCGTTTTGCAACACCGGCGTCTATACATAATTCACATTATTATTCAGTTATTATCTTATATTCTATATTAACGTTATTTTATGCTGTTATATAATTACTAGTCGCATTTTTTATCCTCGTAACTAAGCGTTTCGTTTACGTGGACGCTTGATTTTACATTTTGGATTTTATTTTCTATACATACACGCGTACTCACGCCTGTAATCACCGAAGAGGTAGGCAGATGTGTATCCAATACAGCCACATTTTGTCAAGCTTATTTCCATCCCACGATGTGATAAAAGGCGAGCCTATCACCATACCGAGCACCATTCCAGATTCCGGACTTGTACTAAGCATTTCATGATAGATAAACTTAAAATCACTTTTACCTGACCTGAGGATCGAACCCGTTATCTCAACACAGTAGTCGGACCGCGTACGCATTACATCTGCGCCACCGAAGGAGTCTCTGCTTTCTATCTCTTTAGATTTTAGACCATACCTAAAGACAATTTAGCATTTCCAGAGGCTCGCCGAGCTTCACTGCTCGGAGTCAACAAAAATACGTGCCACTGTCGATCCTGCTGCAAAGGAGTTACAGTGGCGGGTGTGTGGCGGGATAGTTTTGCACCATACCCAAAATGGGACGGTTCGCTTTTATATATCAGATGCCGTCAAACAAGCAAGAGGGTTGTGAGTGGTGTTTCTATTATGGGCAGAATTGGCGCTTACCATCAGACAAACTCCTCATTATTAAGATATGAAGCAACTCACTAATTTGTTAAGATATAAATCTATGGTCTGTACGCTATATTGTCTGTGTCATGTCAAGGTATAAAAAAAATAATTAGTTCTCTCTCTTCCTGTCATTTCCTCTTTGCTTGTAACATATACAATGTTTTGTAAATGTATTTAATTATTAAGACAAGTTTTCGGATAAATCATGGCTTTCAATTATCTCAACACTCATCGTACTCTAAAAATGGAATACTGGTTTTCTATCAGTGACCCAATATGGCCTTGTAAATTCAGTCTTATACGGCTTATGGAGTGATCCGCCGTCTGACCCCCACAACCCGCAACGGGAACCAAGTTTCGCCATTGCCTCGTCCGTTAATCAGCAGAGTGTACCACAGGCAGGTGAGGCTGGTTATGGGCCTAAAATATTGGTGGCCCACGTATACTCCTGATGCCTATATCTTTTTTTTATTGCCCAGATACAGACGAGCAGGCGGCCCACCTGATGGTAAGTGGTTACCGCCGCCCATGGACCTCAGCAATGCCAGAGCACAGCCAAGCCACTTTTACGAGTGGTAGAGCCACGCTGTAGACAATTTTGTCTACAGCATGAATGGGCCGGCTCGTCAGGGTCGTTACCACTGTCTCACAGAAAACCGGCGTAAAGTAGCGGCTTGCTACTGCGTTTCGTACGGTGAGTGAGATATCCGAAGACCAAAATACCCTTTCCCAATTCCTTAATTATCCCTTTCCTTTAAGGTCGGCAACACGCCCATGATTCTTTCAATATTGTGGGCGTACAATGGGGCGGTGGAGATCACTTACCATCAGGTGAGCCACTGGCTCGTTAGCCGGTCTATACTAAAAAAAAAACCGCTGCCTACCGTTGTAGAAAAACTCTTTTTAAGCCTCGCTTAAAGAGGGACAGGATATAATGCTCGGGAAACACCGATGAAGGGAGTTCATTCTAGAGCTGTTGTCTATATCTGTCTCACAGAAAACTGACGCGAAGTAGCAGTTTGCTGTTGCGTTTAGTGCGGTGAATTACCCGGAGGACCAAATCCTCCTCCCTTCCCTTAATTATTCCTTTCCTTTAGGTCGGTAGCGTGCCCTTGATTAGTAGTATTGGGTGCGTTCATAGGTAGTGGATTACCATCCGGTGACTCACTTGCTCGGCAGCCGATCTTTGCTTTAAAAACACAATATTTAGCTAATACTCGCAACTTCATAAAAAATAATATAGCATAGCTTTAGCCTTGTTAGAATTATCTCAAGGTTTTACATTTAAGTGAGCAAAAAATTTCATGGTTATTCCTCAGCACTGCAAGGTCTGCGTATCACTAAGAGACAATCTGTCACAATAAAGTGTCACATTGTCACATTGCATGGTATTGGACTGCGCTCGTCACCCCGAGACGTAAGGTGTTAAGTCTCATATTGCCCAGTAATTTCACTGGCTTTGACGCACCGAGACACCGTGACCGTATCAGATACACGTATACCAATTTCCGTATATAGTAAAATACTCTTTGTGTACCAACCTAACTGTGAATTGAAGAACGTCGCTCTGTTCGCTCCAGTTTTTTTATGTCATAGGCCGGCAAACGAGCAAGTGGGTCACGTGATGGTAAGTGATTTCCACCACCCAGGTACGCTCATAATACCAAAAGAATTACGGGCGCGTTGTCGACCTTAAAGGAAAGGGATAATTAAGGGATTGGGAAGGGGAGAGGGATTTGTGCCTCCGGATATCTCACTCACCGTACGGAACGCAGCAGCGAGCTGCTACTTTACGTCGGTTTTCTGTGAGACAGTGGTAATGACCCGGACGAGCCGGCCCTACAGCGTGGTTCTACCACTATAGAAATTATTATACTACTCCAGTATAATATATTCGTAAATTGCCATTTTACGAATAATCATTCATTATGAGGGATATTTCAGGTGTTATGACACACATATTACACATTAGGTAATTCGTTTATTTTTAGCCATATTCGAGAAATTATAAAAGTGACTTTCAGGATGACAAATAAAATGTAACTTCAACGTCAGCAGCGTCATGTTAAAAAAGATGTCAGGATATCTATGAACAGTAAAATTTTATATTAACTTGTTTGTTTATTGGATGAAGCCTTGTAGGAATAGTGATAGCTCAGTGGCGAGTGGTACGGACTTTCAAGACTTAAGTCGCAGTTGCGAAACCAGCCTCAAGAGCATACACCTATGACTTTTCTAAGTTATGTGTGTATTAATTGTTAGTTATCGCTTGCTTTGACGGTGAAGGTAACACCATGAGGAAACCTGCATACCTGAGAAGTTCTTCATTAGAATTTCGAAGGTATGTGAAGTCTGCCAACCCGCATTAGGCCAGCGTGGTGGACTAATGCCTAACCCCTCTCATTTAGTAGAGGAGGCCCGTGCCCAGCAGTGGGTCGTGTATAATACAGGGCTAGTATTATTGTAGGAATAGAACCCACGATCCCTGTTTTAGTATTCTGTTCCTCTCCAAGCTAGCCTTAAAAATCCATGAAAAATTCGGGCATCCGGGCACATTGTATTTAATACAAAAAACTCATTAAATTGATCGGGAATTGAACCCGAGACGTTCCGGTTCACCGCCGGCGCAAACTACCAATGAAGCGAGCAATTTAAACTGTATTAAAGTAATTGCTAGTTCTGAGACCCTGAAGAATTGATGTCATTGGAGTTTCTTATTATTGTTAAACTGCGACTACTTTTTTAGCCGACTTAAAAAAAGGAGTTTCTCACTTCAGCGCGTTTTTTATGTCTGTACATTTATTTCTCCGCCAACTGAGGACTGATTTTGTTGAAAAATAATTCATAGAGGTCCCATATAAATTTGATTAGGATCTGATGACGGAGTACGGAGTAAAAAAATAAAACTCCTCAACGGACAAACAGTAGGTACACTCGTCGCGGTTGGTATAATAATAATATTGTATTGGAATTTAAATGCTATTTTTGTAACTACCACTAAAAATTTAAAAAATAAATTAAGTTTTAACAAAATCTAGAAACCGATTTTATTTGACCGGCAGCGACATAGGCGCTGACTCTAAAGAAACCTATAGAAGTGATTTCTTAGGTTTACGCGAATATTACACATTGAAATAAAACTAGTTTATACGGATTTTATCGCGGTTTAATTTTTACTAATGCGAACGTCGGAATAAAAATAAAATAAAATTCGTTCGTTCGTAACGTCGGGAATAAAAATAAAAATTAAACCGCGATAAAATCCGTATAAACTAGTTTTATTTCAATGAAACCTATAGAAATTGTTATTTTTGACTTTTTAGTGTTTTTATTTTGAAGTCGGTTTCTAGGTTTTGTTAAAACTTATTTTTATAGCAGAGGCTAGAATCTATGAGAGCTTGACACCTATTAAAAAAAACCCAACAGTTATAGCCCTGACCCCACAGTAAGATACGAGTCTTGTGTCGTGGGTATCAGGAACTACGAGACACTTTCGGAGTCTCACTACACCCAGGCAAGTGGGCCACCTGATGGTAAGTGATCTCCACCGCTCATGTAAACCCATAATACCAAAAGAATCATGGGTGTGTTACCGAACCTATAGGAAGGGGATACTTAAAGTTTTTTTTTTTTTATGACATAAGTCGGTAATGAGCAAGTGGTTCACCTAATGATAAGTGATCTCCACCGCCCATAGACGCCCACAACTCCAAAGAATCGTGGGTGCGCTGCCGACCTTAAAGGAAAGGGATAAAAAAGAGATTGGAAAGGGGAGGGGATTTGGGCCTCCGGATATCTCACTCACCGTACGAAACGTAGCAGCAAGTTGCTATTTTACGCCGGTTTTCTGTGAGACAGTGGTAACGACCCGGACGAGGCGGCCCAATGATTTTGTAGCCAAAACTAATAATAATAATAATATTGTAACATTTATAGATGCCCAGTGTATTTTGATGATGCTGTGTATGTTATGTATACATTAGTTGATATGATTTCTATACATAAGTTTCTTTATTATGTACTGACTTGTCTGAGTTGTCATAAGCGCTATTTTAATTGCCTACATGATTAATAAAACTATTTAATTTCATTTCAAACTGTCTACAGCGTGGCTCAAATCTCTCTCTCTTTAAAATATTTTTTTTATATATATATATATATATATATATATATTACACCGTACATACCATTGCAGGTATGAGGTAACCTTGTCATGCTAACGGTACATACGTACTTTCATGAATCGCTCCCTACGGACGATAAATCCGTAAGCCGACGGTCCCCTTTGTCTGTGCCGCCATTTCTAGAGATCCGTGGCGAGTTGGAAAACCTGTTAAAATTAGTTTGTGTGAATAAAATTACATGTATTTTTGAGTGGTAGAGCCACGCTGTAGACAGTTTTGTCTACAGCATGAATGGGTCGGCTCGTCCGGGTCATTACCACTGTCTCACAGAATACTGACGTAAAATAGTAGCTTGCTGCTGCGTTTCGTACGGTGAGTGAGATATCCGGAGGCCCAAACCCCCTCCCCTTCCCAATTCCTTAATTATCCCTTTCCTTTAAGGTCGGCAACGCACCCATGATTCTTTTGGTATTGTGGGCGTACATGGGCGGTGGAGATCACTTACAATCAGGTGACTCACTTGCTCGTTTGCCGGTCTATGCAATAAAAAATAACATTACTGGCATCTTTTTCCAACACAATTTGATACAGTTTTATGAAAAGCAAACAAACATGTTTATTATACGGAACACCGCTTTCTCCGTGAGTCGCAGACCCAACCAGTTTTTGTTCACAGTCATATCGGTCGCCAAGCCGTCAAGCGGACATAAAAAAACCGCCGAAATAATAGAATATAGCTAGAAATTATTTTTTGTCCGTGTTTGTGAAACCGAAGGTTTTCGGTGGGATCAAAGGGGATGTTTTGCTAAAACTAAGGTTTTAAGACGTTTCCGAGTACAATTCGGGTCTATAATCATTCGCTTTGTAATTATACCCATTGTTAATTTATTGTTTGTAAAGGTTTAAGTATAGTTTGGACTTTAATTTCTTCTTTTTTTACATACCCACTCACGCCTGTAATCCCCGAAGGTGTAGGCAGAGGTGTAACTAGGACACCCACACTCCGGGCTGATACTGAGCATTTCATAATAGAAAAACCAATATCACTTTATCCGACCCGGGGATCGCACCCGAGACCTCAGCGTCAGCCTCAGTCGTAACGCGTACGCATAACAACTGCGCCACCGAGGCAGTGCAATTGTATATATATTGCATATATACATTCATATATATGCAATAGAAAATTGTACAAAAAAGAAACCATATTACGAAAATAGAGTCAAAATTGGTTGAAAAATTAGACTACAATTAATAATTCAAATATTGAGTAAAACGCGTGTGATTTAAAATGAAAGAATAGTGGGACCATCTTTTTTTATCCTAGTTTGACAAAGTGACTACGCTACACCTGATGGTAAGTGTAGCGCAGTCCAAAAAACTGTCGACCAACGACAGACGATGTGTCTATCGTAAGTCGGCAAAATTATGCCGGCCTGCCTAATTGCTTCTTCAAACTCCGTTTAAAGAACCCCATATTATAGGAAGGAGGGAACACGTGTGCCGGTAAACTATTCCACAGCTTGGTGGTCCGGCAGAAGTAAGATTATGCGAACTTTTTAGTTCTAGCCGAGATGGAGGAAACCACGAAGCTATCTGGTTTCCTTACTCGCACGCGTGCACGCGTTATGACCATCGTATAGGTCGACATCATCGTATACGTTGTGCATCTTTCTATTAAAATTCGGTAGTCATGACCTCCACCAGTTTTAAATAGCCTATAACTTAAATATTTTTGACGGGACAAATTAAAAAAATCTATTATGAATTATAGGCGATGTAAGCTATTGAATAAAATGATAAAAAATACATCCATCGAACGTATTATATAATAAAAATCAAAACTTTTTTTTAAGTATGTGAATATACTCACGTTCCAATTTCATTGCCATAGTTCTTAGAAATTGTCAACCGGTATAATGTTATTTCTTCGAACTATACTAAGTACATTTATTTTCGATCACTGAACTAACTGTATTGGTTGTCAGTTGTCACTTTAATAAATAGTAATAGGACTTTACAACACAATACACATATAAAATCATTGTAACACTCAAAAATTAATTGTCATTACTTGACGAGACCTGAACCCAGGACCTCCCAGTTTCGGAGCCTAACTAGGCTGCCACTACACTAATGAGACTAATACATAGTGATTTCTTAGGTTTACGGGAATATTACACATTGAAATAAAACAGACAGTCTCTCCCGTGACCACGAAGGCTGAAAAGCTTCCGAAACGTCGGGACTAAAATAAAAATTAAACCGCGATAAAATCCGTATAAACTTGTTTTATTTTAATGTGACTAATACAATTAGTCTTTATTGCAAATAATTTACAATTAAAGCAACCATTTAAAAATATTCCTTAGCTTATGTTAAACATCAAAATGGACTCATCGATAGAAGCGAAATCTTCCTATCCTAAGATGTATTAGATAGATATTATATTAGATAGATAGATATTCCTATCCTATTCCAGATAATATTAAAAAAGAAGAGAAATAGACAGCACTGTCTGAAAAAAAACCCAATATTTTTTTTTAATATCATTTGTATGAAAGTTGTAGAACCACACTAGACAATTTTGATTACAGCATGAATGGACCGGTTCTATCAGGTCGTTACCACTATCTCACAGAAAACCAACGTAAAGGAGCAGGTTGCGTTTCGTACGGTGAGTAAGATAGCCGGAGGGCCAAATTCTTCCCCCATTCTCCTTTCCAAGCCTTACTACTGTAATTTATGATTGTTAACGCATCCATAACTCGTCTGGTATTATGAGTGGGCATGGACGGTGGAGATTACCCTGATCTAGAACCGCATTATCCATAGAGGTACTGAGGCAACTGCCTATGGGCTCAACACCGCCTAGGCCGCCCCGTGGTCCATGAGAAATATAAATCAAAGTACCTCTAACATACTCAGGGAAGGAAAATATAAAATGTAGTCGAAGAATACCTTCAAAATAAATCATTGGTTCAGCACTGATAATTACACTAAATACGGCGCCTGAGACTTGCATAACCTAAGGGCCTCTATATTGCTTAATCCGGGCCTGCTCTGATCCAAGGATCGACATGATTTTTGTATAGAGATAGTTTATGAAACGAAGAGTAACATGGTCTACTTTTAATCCATAAAGTATGGCGAGAAAGGCTTCAGACGGAGACTGCAGAATGCAGGCGGAGTCGCGAGCAAAAGCTTGTTATATACATTCAAATATTCATAAACATTTCTACATTAAAATTATTAGTTGTATTAACACCTTTGTACATTTGATATCGGAGTTTAATTATGTTTAACGAGGTTTCATCAAAGAGCCCTTAAATTAGAAAGAATTGGCACCTCAATTATGATATGCCTTTTGATTATTTCGACTTTGTTCGGCGTCCATATTCATTTCACTTTTAGAATTTAAACTGCCTGAACGTCTCACGATTATGACGCATTCCGAAGAATTTGAAAGCACCATCCGACTGACGAAATTTGCGTTGCTACTATCCGGTATAAAACTATACCACACAAAATGGAATTTCTTGATTGACCTACTAGTTCAGAAGGTTCTATTTTATTTGAACATCATCACACTGTATGCTGTTTTGATCGCTGAGATCTATTTACTGATAGAAGCATTACAAATGGGCGGGAGTTTTGTTGAACATTCTTTGATGACGCCTTGTATAACAGTTAGTATTTTAGGCACTGTTAAAGTAGGTTTTCTTTATAATAACAGTAACGTTTTATTGGAAATTATTGATAAACTTAGTGATATACATCCGAGATTCAATTATATAGTAGAAGTAACAGTATTTCCAAATGAAAAAGAGAAGGCGAATGCAATTACTGAGGAGAAAATAACAAAAGACTCAATGAGGTTACTGAAGCTGAATATGCTGATCCTGATAGGTTCAGGCGTGTGCGTGGTAACAATGTTTTGCTTGATGCCATTTATTCTGATGATGTTCGGATACATACGAGACGGAGTGTTGAAGATCCAGTACCCGTTTCTGGTGAAATACTTTTTTGATGCTTACAATATACAACTTTGGTATTTGGAGTACATTCACCAGGTTTATGCGAGTTAGTAGATTTGTTTTCTTATTTTATTATTAGACTTTACACTCTACATTAGTTATGATCTTGTTTTGTTTCATTAAATCTTAAAAGAGTTTATGATCGAAGTTGTTTATTACATTTTTAAAGATATTTCAAATGAAAGTCATATGCTCACGCCAGTATTCCTTAAGGGTGTAACAAGAGCAAAGGTGTAACTAGCACACCCACGATTCGCGATTTAGTTAGCGAGCCTATCGTCATACCGGTCACAAGTTTTGATTATAAAAACATACGTAATTTTTCGAATTAAAAACTCAACCATATCTTGTAATTCCCATACCATAACAATATCCCCATATAACGTAATGTTAACATACTCTTTGTATATTCCAGGTCAGCCAATTGGCCGATCACACACCGGACTAAAAACCCTTCTAGTCTACGTCCCGTGCTACTAGGTCAATGTTGTATATTGTTATTTGATGTGTATGTTTATTTACAGCGGGAATTGTATTTGTCAATGTAGTGGGAGCTGATACTTTATTACATGCATTTTGTACGTTCATAGAGATGCATTTTAAGCTACTAAGTTTCAGAGTTGAGAATATACAGGGAGTATCGAATGAGGAAACGAAAAGTAATTTTGTGGAATCTGTGAAACGACACCAGGAACTGATTGAGTGAGTAAAGGTGACAAATTAAATTAAATTAATAATTGTAGAATTATTTTTGAAGTGAAAACTTTTTAGGCGCGTTGAGCACTTTTTGGGTGAACAAAAATTATGGAACTCGCATCATCGTCACCGAATGCTTTCAATGAGCTATATATTACTATGTATATATACATAGATATACCTCCGTGAGTTATTAGTATACATTATAAATATACAAAAAGTATAGAAGTGTTAATGACCAATATATATGTAGAGAGCTACATATATATTGGTCATTAACACTTCTTTACAAACCAAAAATAATTCAAAATTAATAATCTAATAGCTCGACGATTCACTTCACAAGTTACCTAGTTTTCACTTCTATCGGCAGTCCCCAAAGACTGCCCCGCATATTATTTTTTAATGTTTTTTTAATTTTTAAGAGCCACGGTGTAGATAGGGTCGGGATAGTAGTAGAAAACTGTTTCGTTTTGTGTGGTGAGTAGGATTTCCGAAGGCACAAATAACCTACCCTATCCTCCTTCCCCAATCCTTCTTTTCCTTTTAAGGTTAGCACTACTTCCGTGAATTCTCTGGTATTCATGGGCGGTAAATATCGCTTACCACCAATTCCAACAAATAGTGGTTACTCATGATAATTATAGTTCGCAGACTTGATACTGTAGTATTTCTAAATATTATTGTAACCGGCTTTGTTTGTTTCAGATTGGTCAGCAAAATCGAAATTGTTTATAACAAATCAATGTTGTTTAACATCGTTACCAGCTCAGTCCTCATTTGTCTCAGTGGATTTAATATGACGGTAATTATTCTTGTTATAACAGACAAATAATCTTGAAAGTACTATATCGGATAAGAATAAAATTCAATCCCTTAACTAACTATCCCTTCAATCTAAAGTTGGCAACGCGTCCAGGATTCTTCTAGTTTAGTAAATCGACTGCCTCGGTGGCGCAGTTGTAAGACTACGTTAGCTAGCGTTATGACTGAGGCTGTCGCTAAGGTCTCGGGTTCTATCCCCGGGTCCGGTAAAAGTGATATTGTGTTTTTCTATTAGGAAATGCTCAGTATCAGCCTGGAGTCTGGAATTTATGCCTTGTATGGCAATAGGCTCGCCTCTATTATATCAAAGGAGGGATATACGCTCAGCGAAAACTGGGTGTATTGGTTACATCTTCGGGGATTACAGGCGTGAGTGCGTATACCAGCAAAATAAATCGTGTATCGTGTGACTGTAAAATTTTAATACAATTTGGAACGGTCACCGAGAATAGTCTAGAACCGTAAACGGTACAATGCAGTTCACAACCTTGGATGAAGATGAAGGCCACAAGTTTTCACAGATATCTGACAATTCACTTGCATTTGAAAGCGAGGCTCAATGTCTAAAATAAGTGCTGTTTTATAACGTAAAATAGTAGTGCCCTTTTATCTTAAATAAAAATCTTGTGTCACGGTGTTTGTGGTCGCACTTCACCGAAACGGCTCGACCGATTTTTATTCAATTTTTATGTATATTTGCTAGGTATGAGAATAGGTCGTAAAGTATATTTCATATACCGCTAGGCGATTAGGCTGTCCCTATCCAGTTATTAATTCATTTTTTTGTCAATTTCTTTTCATTTGGCATCGAAATACATACATACATACGCACTCACGCCTGTAATCCCCGAAGGGGTAGGCAGAGGTGTAACCAGGACACCCACACATCACCGAGCGTATCTCCGTCCCATGATGGGATAGGGGGCGAGCCTATTGCCATACCGGGCAAAATTCCATACTCCGAGCTGATACTGAGCATTTCGTAATAGAAAAACCCAATATCACTTTTACCCGATCCGGGGATCAAACCAGAGACCTCAGCATCAGCCTCAGTCGTAACGCGTATGTATTACAACTGCGCTACCGAGGCAGTCTTCTAAAAACCTAATTTTTGTAGTAAATTAGATATGCATTGATAACTGACATTGCAGATGCCCTTGTGATCGCCGACGATATCACTTAGTACCTACCTGTAGGCCAATTCTCGTAATTTTAAATGTTCAAAATATCATTCCGATCTAGTCTTAGTGTCAAGAAAGTTGCAAATGGCATTCTCTTAAACCAACAATCAACGTCAAATGTGAACATAGATCGTAATGAGATTGAATGTAGAATACAAATTGACTGAAGCCAAAACGGTATAATGCTACTGCTAATGCTAGGTGCATTTGACGTTGATTATTGGTTTAAGAGAATGCCATTTGCAACTTTCTTGACGCTGAGACTAGATCGGAATGATATTTTGAACATTTAAAATTACGAGAATTGACCTCCTGATATGACTTTGTTACTTTTATTATTTTACTGTCAACGACCCAGAGGTCGAAAATGATTTACACTTTCTGATACATTTGTCAAGGTGGCAAGTCCTTTGTATACGAGAGACTGGGTTGGTACCACCGCTTTGTCTATATCTGCTGCCAAGCAACAGTTGTGTTTCGATATGAAGGACATTGAAGCCAGTTAAATTGCTGGGCATTATGAGGCTTAACAACTTACATCTTGCGGTGACGAGCGCAGTCGGTGCCACGCAGTGCTCTGTAATTTAAAGTTCTGGGTGGTGTTGCTTCTGATTATGGGCAGGCGCTTACCATCAGGCGAGCGACCTGCTCGTTTCATCAGTCAAGCTAATAAAAAAAATATGACCTCTAGAAAACGTACGGTACATACTTAAGGTACCTAACTATCTTTACTGTTAAAGTTTTTTATAACATAGGCTAGCAAACGAGTAAGTGGGTCACCTGGTGGCAAGTGATCTCCACCTCCCATGAATGTTTACCATATCAGTAGAATCATGGACGTATTGGGGACGTTAAAGGCAAGGGATAATTAAGGGATTGGGAAAGGAAGGGGTGATTTTAGGCCTCCGAATATCTCACTCTCCGTACGAAACGCAACAGAAAGCTACTACTTCATCTGTGTTCTCTGGACTGCCTCGGTAGCGCAGTTGTTACAACTGAGGCTGACGCTGAGGACTCGGGTTCGATCCCCGGGTCGGGTAAAAGTGATATTGGGTTACGCATTGCTTAGTATCAGCCCGGAGTCTGGAATTGTGTGTAAAACCAGTGATAGCTCAGCGGGGAGTGGTATGGACTCTCGAGACGAAAGTCGCAGGTTCAAAACCAACCCCAAGTGCACACACCTTTGACTTTTCTAAGTTATGTGTGTATTAATTGTTAATTATCACTTGCTTTAAGGAAACATCGTGAGGAAACCTGCATACCTGAGAAGTTCTAATAGGAATTTCGAAGGTATGTGAAGTCTGCCAACCCGCATTAGGCCAGCGTGGTGGACTAAGGCCTAACCCCTCTCATTCAGTAGAGGAGGCCCGTGCCCAGCAGTCGGACGTATATAATACTGGGCTAGTATTATTGTTATTTTATTATTATTATGGCGATAGGCTCGTCCCCTATCACATCAAGGGAGGGAGATGCGGCGAAATGTGGGTATGTATGTATGTTCTCTGAAATACAGTGGTATGCCTAGCAGAGACGGCCCATTCATACTGTAGACAAATTGTCTACAGCAATGGTAGAGCGCGATATATGCGGCATAGGTTTTCTTGCAACCTTGGTTGAATTACCTGGAAACGGATCTAGTTTTCAGTCTGTAATGACGAGCATTTTTCTTCTAGGTCTTTTACACTATTAAAGCATGAAATTCAATTTCTATCTAAATTAACTACTCAATTTTGAAGAATACATTCGATTTATTGTTACATGAAAGGAAAATCTAGATTTTTTATCGAAACTACTTTATAGTACAATCGTAGGATTGTCAGTAACGCTGTATTGCCCAGGTTTTACAGCTAACTTAGTGGATTCGAACACAAAGCGCTGATTTGAAAGGCTTGATTGATGAATTATAAGGTTAATTTAGTCCTCTGGTCTAGTAAAGCGATTACTAAAGTGGGTTCCGTGGAAAAGTCATTAGGGTTCGGCGAATTAGTTTCATTTTTCATTGAACTGCGGCGAATGTGATCAGAGGGGCTAGCACGAATAACTTGCGAGAACGTATTCGTATCAAAACGTCCAAAAATTGTTTGAACCTTCTTACAAATGCTAGCGTTCTCGATTCGAATACTTATTCGTAAGTTGTTCATGCTCGCCCCCCTGCTTGCACAAAATATTCGACCACATTGAAGCCGAACTCATAAACAGACTAAAATACATACATACGCACTCACGCCTGTAATCTCCGAAGGGGTAGGCAGAGGTGTAACCAGTACACCCACATGTCGCCGAGCGTATCTCCGTCCCACGATTTGATAGGGGGCGAGCCTATCCCCATACCGGGAACAATTCCAGACTCAGGGCTGATACTGAGCATTTCGTAAAAGAAAAACCCAATATCACATTTACGCGACCCGGGTATCGAACCAGAGACCTCAACGTCTGCCTCAGTTGTAACGCGTGCGCATTTCAACTGCGAGGCAGTTAGTGCTAAATGTAATATGTTTGTAATTAAAATTTATAAAGTATATTTGTTACTCTGTATAATGATTTCTTAGGTTTACGCGAATATTACACATTGAAATAAAACTAGTTTATACGGATTTTATTTCAATACTCTGTATAACTTTGGAAATCAATATAACGTACCACCGCTTTATCTAAGCACTGCCGCTAAGCAGCAGTGTGTAAATACTGCTGTTTTTTTTGGTTTGAAGGACATGAAAGCCAGTGGGCATTATAAGACTTAACTTCTTATGTCTCGGAATGATTAGCGCAGATCAGTGTCAAAGTTCTGAGTGGTTATTTTTGATTGGCAGTTGTGGCGCTTACCTAGCGAACTAAATATAAAAAATATAGGGTTCTATAAAATAAAAGGAGTTTTAGGAACCGCTGGTCTAGTGTCAACTTAGATGCGATGTGATTAGACAAGTCATTGATTCAATTCCCAGGTCGAGTTGTAAATAAATAATAAATATACCCAACACTCACACATAGTCCTGACCATTAAGATAAACTTGTATTGTGGGTATCAGGACTACGAGTCTGTACAAATATTTGTGGATCACACAAACATTTTTTTCTCGGAACGGGAATCGAACCCCCAGCCTCTCGTTTCACAGCTACTCGGCCACTGCGCCACAGAGGCTGTCGACCTGTATTAGGTTTTATTAAGGCGGCTAAAAATAAAAAATAAAACTTGAACCAACTGCATTTAGCTTTTATATTTCACTCTGATTACATTTTAAAAACCTATAAAAGTTTTTCCGTGGTAGTGTAAATAAAAAACCACTCTTCCGTTTTAACTGTGCATATTAACGAGCATTAAACACGTTAAGAAATACTTTCATTGGTTCCATTAAAGTTTCGTGACCGACGCTCAATCGTCTCATTTGCATATTACAACTGTAATACATTCAGAGGGACTTAAGAGTTGGTAACATGCAATTGCGTTACTTTTTATAGTATAGACCGGCAAACGAGCAATTGGGTCACCTGATGGTAAGCGATCTCCACCACCCACCACCACACATGTACGCCCACAATACAAAAAAAACATGGGCACGTTGCCGACCTTAAAGGAAAGGGATAATTAAGGGATTGGGAATGGGCTTCCAGATATCTCACTCACCGTATGAAACGTAGCAGCAAGCTGCTACTTTACGCCGATTTTACTGTGAGACAGGGGTAACGACCCGGACGAGCCGGCCCATTCATGCTGAAGAAATAAATGTCTACAGCGTGGCTCTACCACTCGTAAAACTCTGCAGTACCTTAGAGTTGTTAACTTGAAGGAAATTTACCGTTTACTTCGTCTCACGCCTATTTCCCCGAAGGAGTAGGCTGATGAGTGACTAGTACACCCACATTTCGTCGAGGTTATTTCCGTCCCATGATGTGATAGAGGGCGAGCCTATCGCCATATCAGGCACAATTTCAGACTCCGGGTTGATACTAAGCATTTCATGATAGAAAATCCCAATATCACTTTACCCGACCTGGGGATCGAACCTGACACCTCAGCAGAGCAGTCGTACGGCGTATGCATTACAACTGCGCCACCTAGGCAGTCCGAGAATAAAATCCCAGGACTTTATATGATTTTCTGCTTTCCACCAGGTTACGGAAGGTTTCAACACTCGTTTTACATACTTCACGTTCCTGACGATGTGCTTGTCGCAGATATTCCTCATTTGTTACTTCGCTGACAATCTGATGCAAGCGGTGAGCTTTAAAATAAGTCATTTTTAACCCCTGATAAAAGCATGTATTATAAGTTTGACCCATGTGTGTGTGGCATCGTTACGCCTGAGCGAATGAACAAATTTGAATGCGGTTTTTTTGTTTGAAAGCAATCGAGATGACTCTTAGCTATGTTTGTAGAAAAAATGTTCAGTCATTTAAAAATTACAGATATTTTTATTGACGTCGAGGTTTTTAACTGTAAAGTTATTTATAAATAAGCAACGTCAGCGACGGAGCAAGTGGGTCACCTGGTGGTAAATGATCTCCACCATCCATACACCTACAAAACCAGCAGAATCTACAACAACAAATACATATGTGTTGTAGACAAACGAGCTGCTTTACGTTAGTTTTCTGTGAGACAGTGGTACCTACTTATCAGAGGGGCTAGCACGGAAACTTGCGAAAAGTTATTCGAGCTGTCATCGACAACAATTTCTATGAGATTTTAGTACAGCGCCTCTATCGTACGTAAAATAAACTAATTTATATGAAATAGACCAATGATATTTAAGGAATTATCTATCGAGCCCTCGATACCTTTACATTACGATTTCGATAGTTTTCCGTGCTAGCCCCTCAGTTCGACGTTGTCGATCCATTCTATAGACAAAACTGTCTATGGGGTGTTTCTAGCACTTCTAAAACTGTATAAATATATAAAAAACACTCACACACATAGCCCTGACCCCACAGTAAGATACAACTCTTCTGTCGTGGGTATCAGGAACTACGACAGACCACAAATATTTGTGGATCAGAAAAATATTTGTCTCGGTGCGGCGATCGAACCCGCGGCTACTCGTACACTGCGCCATGCAGACTGTCAATGTCAAGGATGTGATCCCTTTGTGAATTTTCAGAGTACACAAGTCAGCGAGGCTATCTACAAGTGTAAATGGTATAACATTGACGAAAGCACCAAGAAAGGTGTAATACTAATATTAATCAGGTTTGTATTCAACTTCTGCATCCCTAGTACAAATATAATCTTGATGGACGTCTTTTTTAATACAACTCAATGAGGAGACGAGCAGGTCGCTCACCTGACGGTAAACAGTGCAGTTACAAAGCACTGCACATTGCACTGCGCTCATCATCCCGAGACAGCAGATGTCTTGTAAATTGTAATGCTCATCATTGCACTGGTTTTAATCGTCTCTGAGAAATAATCCACTTGTAAGAAATGGCTAATGAATTCTTAAACTTAATTGATCTCTCTGAGTACGAGACAGTTTCTGTTGATGACAATGATATTGGTAATGGTGGTAACATTAGTGATTATGAAGACATTGTGCCTTTTTTACAAACTGGTGACCACTTTGCAACTCAGAAATAGTTTGATTTCGCTCAGTTTTTTCCTAAAGCAGCGGGCCAGATGATGGTAAGTGATCTCCACCGCATAGAACACCCACAGTACCAGAGAATCATGAATGCGTGGCCGACTTTAAATTAGGTAAGGTATGGAGATTAGGAAGGGGAGGGGCATTTGGGCCTTCAAATAGCTCACTCACCGTACGAATCGTTACAGTAAGCTGCTACTCCAGTGGTAATTGTCCTGGTTGAGACGGCAATTCATACTGGAAGCATAACGTGTGTTGGTATATTTTAAGGTTTTAAGTTAAAGATTAATGAAATCGTGTTGGTATTAAATACACCCAAAAGTCACACACGTGATTTTCAATTTTAGTGTCATATTCATATTTTGACATCTTTTTATGGACCTTATTTTTTCCAATGTACCTCACGCGGACTTGGAAATAACTTCAGCATGTTTTGACATCTTTTTATGGACCTTATTTTTTCCAATGTACGTCACACGAACTTGGAAATAACTTCAGCATTTTTTGACATCTTTTAAGGACCTTATTTTTTCGAATGTACGTCACACGGACTTGGAAATAACTTCAGCATTTTGAAATCCTGAAACCATTCTGTGCCATAAAGTTTTGTTACGTTGTGAGGAAATGGCTATTATATTTTGTCACGTTTTATGAACAATGGTTCGCCAGAGGAATGATATTGCCCAACATGTTCCATTTTTAATGTTGTAGTCAATTCACAACATAACTTCTTGTCACGTTGCTGTGGCATTGTACGTTATTTTGACACGTTTTAATAAAATCACATGTTACGTGTGCAGGAGAGTGACATTGCCTAGTATGCCATTTCTAAATTCTGAAGCCATTTCATACCATAACTTTGTCACGTTAATGCCACAGCATTGTACGTTGTTTTGACACGTTTTTACATGTACACGTTACGTGTGTAGGGCGCAGAAACCTTGCAAGTTGACTGCGGCGAACTTCGCGGACCTCAATCTGAACGCATTCACCACGGTGAGTAAAGAATATAACGTATTTAGAAATGTCCACGAAGCTAGAGTAAAGGTGGAGGTAACACTTCTAATACCTATTTGAAGCACAATTTAATCAGTTTATGGTCATCTCTTTCAATTATAATAGCACAGATACTTGGACTTTACGCATGAAAGAGAGATCTTACTAGAAAGAGTGAGACAGCGATAACAAATTAAGCTTCAAAAACGTTATTACAAGTGTTGTCTACACCTTTACTGTACCTTCATGGAAATTTCTGCACCATTGTCGAATATTGACTAAGTTTTTTTACATGATTGATAAAAGGAACAGGACGCCTGTCCATAAACAGAAAGTTTAAGAACTTGTTCCAAGTGAATATTATATTTGCTTTTTTATGGCATAGGCCGGCAAACGAGCAAATGGGTCACCTGATGGTAAGTGATCACCACCGCCCATATACGCCCACAATACCAAAAGAATCAAAGGTGCGTTGCCTACCTTAAAGGAAAGGGATAATTAAGGAATTGGGAAAGGGAGGGTGTTTGGGCCTCCGGATATCTCACTCACCGTTTTTTACGCCGGTTTTCTGTGAGACAATGGTAATGACCCGGACGAGCCGGCCCATACATGCTGTAAACAAAAGTTTTAACAGCGTGGCTCTACCACTCATAAGCTTATCATTTAAATGTAGTAAAATGTATCAGGACCATTTAAATTGTGTTAATGGCTTTTAACCTATCTTTTTAAGTAAGATATACTTTTACTATATTGACTGCATTTCTTTTAATTCGTATAAGCATTTCTAGTGTAAACAACATTCAATGAGCTCTAACAAATTAGCGGATAGCCTCGTTAAGAGAGTTTAAGTAAACATAAAATTATATTCTTTGCAGATACTGAGTCGATCGTGGTCGCTATTCGCACTTCTCAAGACTGTTTACAATTGATGCATGGTTTGGATTTTAGTAATACAAGGTTTACAGAAAGGTGTGGTCTAATTTAGTCAACGTATAGTGTACGATATTTATGTATTTCAAACCGTAGTAGGTACTTAATCCGATTGCTTTGCTAGGACATACCTTAATAAAATATTCTCTTTTTTATCGAATGAGTAACATATCTATATTCGATTTACAACTTTGGATAACTCTAGATGACAGCTAAACTTTTGTCTCATTCTAATAATTCTCGGTCACACACTACTAAATTTATAGGGATGTAGTCAATTTCATCTATCGTAATAAACGAGTGATTAAAATTGGCGTGAAATTTTAGGATGTTTAGATCTTCATAAGATTCGGCCACACACTGTAAGGTGTATGTAACGACCCTCAAATATGACCACACCTTTCTGGAACATGTTGTATAGATTAGTGTGGGTTGCACCAATCGTCAGTTAATGTTAAAGTTATTATAACAAGCAATGGTAGCAGCGATAGCTCAGCGGTGTGTGGTACGGACTGTCGAGACTAAAGACGATGGTTCGAAACCAACCCCAAGAGCATGCACCTTCGTCTTTTCTAAGTTAAGTGTGTATTAATTGTTAATTATCGCCTGCTTTAACGGTGAAGGAAATATTGTGAGGAAACCTGCATACCTGAGAAGATTTTCATAAGAATTTCGAATGTATGTGAATTCTGCTAACCCGCATTATGCCAGCGTGGTGGACTAAGGCCTAACCCCTCTCATTCAGTAGAGGAGGCGCGAGCCCAGCAGTGGGACGTGTATAATAATGTCTAATAAAAAAAATGGTAGACGACATCTCCTGAGTTTGAGTACTGAAAATTTATGGTAATTTAAAGAAAAATTGCCTGTTACAATAACTTAACCATAACTGACAGATGATGGTTCATGCTTAGGCTGGATTAAAACATCCGATAATTTAGTTATAGTTATTGTAACAAACCAGCACGGACCTGTGATCCATTGCTTGTTCTAACAACTTTATTATTAATCGACATATTGTGCAACCTGTAAAACCAGTAGTTTTTATTTATTTTAGTTAATGTATATGGTAGAAATATGTTAACTTGCTTGCACTCGCTACGAAATAAATTATTACAAACACATTTTTTTTCTTTCCTGAGTTATCCCGGCTTCATGCTAGTGTCCGGCTTCCAATCATGATTTGACGTGAATTTGGTATTATGTGAGACGACCCGTTGTCTGACCCCCCAACTCGCAACGGGAACCTAGTTTCGCCATGGCCTCGTCCATTAATGAGCAGAGTATACCACGTGGAGTTGAGGTTAGCTTTGGGCCTAAGATGTTGGTGGCCCACACACACTCCCTATTATTAGAATCACTACAATTTTTCCATGGCAACAACTGCATGGTATTGGAGTACGCTCATCACCCCGAGACATAAGATGTTGTCTTTTTTTTTTATAGTATAGGTCAGCAAACGAGTATGTGGGTTACCTGATGGTAAGTGATCTCCACCGCCCATGTACGCCCACAATACCAAAAGAATCATGGGTGCGTTGCCGACCTTAACGGAAAGGGATAATTAAGGGATTGGGAAGAGGAGGGGGTTTGGGCCTCCGGATATCTCACTCACCGTACGAAACGCAGCAGCAAGCTGCTACTTTACGCCGGTTTTCTGTGAGACAGTGGTAATGACCCGGACGAGCCGGCCCATACATGATGTAGACAAGTGTCTACAGCTTGGCTCTACCACTCAATAAGTCTCATAACGCCCAGTAATTTCACTGGCTTCAATGCCCTACAATGTGAAACAACGGTGCAAAACAACAGAGGGGCTATTACGAATAACTTGCGAGAACGTATTCGTATCGAAACGTCCAAAAATTGTTTGAACCTTCATACAAATGCTAGCGTTCTCGATTCGAATACTCATTCGTAAGTTGTTCGTGCTCGCCCCTCTGTGCTATTAGAACAGAGTTTCCTTCCCCGTGCAGCACCGTTATGGCTATTTATTGCTGGCAAAGTACTGACGGTACCCTTGGTATTCTAATTTGTATGTGTTCATCGGCTACGTTGATCATTTACCATCAGGTGACCCCCTTGTTCGTTTGTCTCCTATTTCATAATGGGTACCAATGATAATAAATACACCCAACAGTCACGCATATCGTAATGATCCCATACTAGGTTCACCTGTGTCGTGGGTATCAGGAACTACGAGGAACTTGGTCCCACAACACCCAGACCCGAAACAAACATTTGTTAATCACACAAACATTTGTCTCGGTGCGGGAATGGAACCCACGGCCTCTCGCTGCGCAGCCGGCTACTCACCCACTGCGCCACGGAGGCTGTCATGTATCGAGTAACCTCCCAACAGAACTTCCAAGCTGATCAAGCTCAAACTTGATCAATATTCTGGAACTTCCTTAAACACCCAATTTGAAGACCGCTAGTTCCCACGCTAGACTCACACGAAGTTAGTTTTTCTTAAATTTTTTAATACTCTATTAGATCATTAGATTCGATTTCCATTGAAGTGTCTATTTCGTTCACAATAGCCATCTTCACACCAATTGTAATTTTTTAACTAACGGACTGCGATTTTGTGTCACTTGTCTTTTTTTAAATTGCATGTTAAGATGGATACTCACTAGGACTTGCTTACCCTTCAAAGAGAAGACTTCTTTTTTTAATGGTAGGGTAAATGCGCACAGTTTATCTACGGCATGAATGGGTCGGCACGACCGGGTCGTTACCACTGTCTAACAGAAAACCGACGAAAAGCAGCGTCTTGCATTTCCTGCGGCGAGTGAGATATCCGGAATCCCAAATTTGACCTATTTTTATCAAAATCCAAAGAGACCTATAGAAATTGTTATTTTTGACTTTTCAAGTGTTTTTATTTTGAAGTCGGTTTCTAGGTTTTGTTAAAACTTATTTTATTTTTAAATTTTTAGTGGTAGTTACAGCAATAGCATGTAACTTGCTTACACACACGTAAACACAATCGCGACGAGTGTACTGTTGTTCATTTTATTTTATTTTACTCCGTATTCCGTCAACAGATCCTAACCAAATGTATATGGGACCACATCGCAGCTAAAGTCTATCGAATGATTTTTCTAACAAAACGGTCCACAGTTGGCAGCGATATCGATGTACATACATAAAAAAACGCGCCGAATCGAGAATATCCTCCATTTTGGAAGTCGATTAAAAATAAAACTTATCAATTTTGAGTGGATAGTATCAATTTTTTTTTCATCCCTTGAGTGACGAAACGAGCAGATCGCTCGCCTAATGGTAAGCGCTATACAGCATAAACAGAAGCTACACCAACTTTGAATTACAAAGCACTGCATGGCAGTCAGTGGACTGCGGTCGTCACCCTGAGATACAAGTCTGATAATACCCAGTAATTTTACTGACTTTAAACTATTCATAAATTCAACTATTAATTATTCATAGATTTCATTGACTTCATACGCACTCACGCCTGTAATCCCCGAAGGGGTAGGCAGAGGTGTAACCAGTAAACCCACATTTCTACGAGCGTATTTCCCTTCCATGATGTTATAGGGGCGAGGCTATCGCCATATCGGGCACAATTCCAGACTCCAGGTTGATACTAAGCATTTCGTAATAGAAAAACCCAATCTCACTTTACCCGACCCGGGGATCGAACCCTAGACCTCAGCGTCAGCCTCGGTCGTCACGCGTACGCATTACAACCGCGCCACCTTGACAGTAATTGACTATTAAACTACAATACGTACTAAAGTAGCGTCTATACACGCTAGTGCTCCTAGTGAGTACTTGTCTTTAAAGAGACCTAGATTTTGACTGAATAATTGAATCCGATAGGTAATTCAATTTTCTTTAAATAAGATGTTGATGAAGCACGTCTGCATTTACTTATTTAGTTTTTTAACCAATCGTAAAAAGGTTGCAATTCGACGCATGTATATTTTTTGTGTAGGTATGTATGTATGCATAATTTTTGAATATACATATATACACTCACGCCTGTAATCACCGAAGGGGTAGGCATAGGTGTAACCAGTACACCCACATTTCGCCGAGCGTATCTCCGTCTCATGATGTGATAGGGGGCGAGCATATCGCCATAGCGGGCACAAATTCCCGACTCCGGGCTGATACTGTGCTTTTCGTGATAGAAAAACCCAAATCACTTTTACCGGACCCGGGGATTGAACTATATTATAATATAGGTGGATTTTTGTGAATTTGGATGTTTGTAAGTCAATCAGATATTACAAGTCATTTGACACACAGGTAGACCATAACCTGGATTAGGGTATAGGATACTATTATCCTAGAAAAAGCTATTGATGCGGGAGAAGCCGCAACCAAAACCTAGTAAATAATAAAACACCGTATGATCCGTGTTGAATGATTATTTCTTTATTCGAAACGATATAGATCTGAGTTGGTCGAATTTAAATTTGAAGAAAAAAATTCACCCATATGGACATCGAAATAAGATGACAAGAAACGTAAGAAGTCTGCACGAATGCTCGGTTTCATGAAGCGTAACACTAGAGGCTTCAGACATATAAGAACAAAGATAGTGATATACAACGCTATTGTGCGTAGTAATTTAGAATATGGTAGTATAATTTGGAATCCATTCTATAGTGTACAATCTCAACGTGTAGAAAGTATTCAACGAGCTTTTACAAGACAATTAGCATTTCACTCACATGGCATAAGTCACCGTGGTAGCTACAAATCACGTTTGGCTTTTTTCAAAATGAACACACTATCTGACCGACGTAAAATCAGTGACGTAATATTTTTGTACAAATTAATCAACAACATGGTTAACGACAGTAATATCCTTAGTCAAATCAGCCTAGCGGTTCCGCATAAACTGCCTAGATATGCCATTACTAAAACTTTTCGTATACCACCCATCCGCACCAATACTGTTCTTAACTCACCAATAGTTAGAATATGTAATGAATATAATGCTCTCAACACTAAAACTCCTGGTCTAGACATATTCGGTACATCATTGCCAAAGTTCAGACGAGAAGCACTGACCCTTTTGCTTGACATATTCAACTGAATTAGTATATTAAGTTTTAACTTGTGCACTGGACTGATTGTATACACTTATTATATTTATAATTTAATTTTGTCCTGTATTTTCATACTTGGTTACAATTTTTTTTTAATGTTAGTCTCATTGTTTCTTACAATTAATTACTTACTATTGTTAGGAATCATAGGATTATTGCGATTAATTCTCCAAGTGTATTAAATTATAGTAGATTTTATACTATATGTTAGTGAAATGTTATCTAATATAAGACTTAATTTACTCGCGATGGCAACACTGACGATGTTCATACTACTCATTCACTGAGCGAATGATCACCCCGCTACTCCCCACCACGAGTAGGCAAAGGAGGGGAAGCGTAGTGGGAGCAGCACTAACATCTCAAAGTCAGTCTTGCCACGGGAGTCGGAAAGGAAGGTAACAATTGGTGCAGTGTAATACTCGTAGAGGTTAAATATCAACTGTTATAAGGTACGTACAAATGTTTGAGTATTAATTTAATATATATAATATAGAGTGAAAGTTAAATAAATATAATTATCTGTGAATTCCTATACCGACATTAAATGTTTGAGAATCAAATCCAGTGTTTCCTTTCAACTCAGAAGTGGGATTGACGGGTTTTTGTATGTTTTATCAAACTACTCGTTAATCTCAGCCCACTCGGTGATTATCCTCATCCCTTTTTCTTTTTTTTGTATCTACCCCTAATAGAGTTTAAAATTAGACGAATATTTGATTCTCAGCATTTTTTTCTCCGGTTGCATGGTATTTGCCACAAACACCCAATGAGAATGTGACTATTGTGCTACTGTGTACATTACCAACTGTTTGTTTTATTTCACTCTAAAAAAAAAAAATGTTCACGAATTTCTTTGTGAGATAGTGGTACTCTAGTGATCGAACCGGAGGATACCTAAACTGTAGTTACTAATAATATCAAAATCAGCGTTAACTACCCTTTAAAAAAAAATGCATAGAAATGAATCGAAATGAAGTTAAACTTTACATCTTGTCTGCACAGACTGATTGTGGTTTACGATAATACTAGCCTTTTTTGATTAAAGTCTCGTAAGCTTTAAGTATTTCAAGTAAGGAATACTATTTGTATTTAATATAATATGAAACATATACATGAAGGAATTGAAGTTTCAGACTAATGGATAACTCTGAAGAGATTCTCGCGTTGGAGGGTGCGCCTACCAGTTTTAACCGTGATAATGAAGGCGGAGAAAGGCAGATTTCAGATCTAGGTTTGAGCGAGGGAGTGGAAGGGAGCCTACAAAATAGGCAAATCCACAAACGCTCTAACGAATATTATAACTTTAATTCGCGTGGTCTGAGACGCGGTCTGAGCGAGGGAGTGGAAGGGAGCCTACAAGAGAGGCAAGTCCACAAACGCTCTAACGAATATTGTAATTTAAAATCACTTAGTCCGCGACGAGGTTTGAGCGAGGGAGTGGAAGGGAGCCTACAAGAGAGGCAAGTCCACAAACGCTCTTACGAGTATTATAACTTTAAATCACGAAGTCCAAGTAGGGAGGTGTCGCGGCAACGTGTGGAACACGGGATGTCGCGGCATCAAGACTTGGCATCATTAAATAGGTTACGTTATTCGCGTACTACGCGTGAGGTTCGCCATGGCGAATCTAATTATAATGGACGTTGTGACCCGAGGAGATCCAGATCGCGGAGACGGTTCTACAAGAGGTCACGCTATGATCGAAGTAGAACACGTGGATCGTATGATAGTTCATCCGACGACGAGATGCTGGCTGAGGTAAGGAAGCGGCGTCAGTCGTACTCAGAAAGTGAGGATGACCTAAGACGCCCAGTGAAACGGCGACGATCGCGATCCCGTCACGCGCGTTTCACAAATATGTTAAATGGTGTGGGCTCTAATATTAAGGGTATGTCCGGTGGTGATCAGAGCATTTTAAACAAATTTTTAGACATATTAAGTAATGTAAAGGGACAATCGACCTCTAAGCTTTCTTTTACCAATGTGCTTCCGGAATTTGACCCCATATCCAAGGATCAAACCATAATCACTTGGCTCACCAAGGTTGAAGAATGTGCCGAAATATATGGATGGGATGAGCGCGAAATCATACATTTTGCTCTCCCGAAATTGTCAGGAGTTGCAAAGACTTGGTATCAGGGGCTAAGTACTGTACTTTACAGCTGGACCGAATGGAAAAGAAAGCTTTTGGAGTCGTTTCCCTGTAGGGATGATTATGCTGAATTACTTACTGAAATGTTGGCCAAGCGTGCGCGTTACGGTGACTCATTAGAAAAATATTATTACGCTAAAATTAATCTACTAAACCGATGCAAAATTAAAGGTAGGAAAGCCGTAGATTGTATTCTACATGGTATCGAAGATCGCGCTGTTAGGGTGGGAGCGCAAGCCGCTCAGTTTAGAGAACCAAACGATTTACTGAAGTATTTCAAGAGTGTAAAAATAGGCCATAGTAGAGAAACGTCTGACAGACTTAAAACAGATAAAAGGACTTCAAGCCTGGCCTATACAAATAAAATTAAATCAGATTTTTCAAAAATATTTAAATGCCATAATTGCAATGAAGACGGCCATAAAAGTTTCAAATGTAACAAATCACCTAACAAATGTACGTTTTGCGGTAGGATTGGACATTTAGATATGTATTGCAGGACTAAACAAAACAATAATGCAAATGGGAAGGAACAGGGTAACCAATTTCACCAAGAGAAGCAAGTTGCTTTATTGGATGAATTTGAAAAAGCAAACGAAAAGTATTTAATCACAATCCAAATAAATAACAAACAGCTAACTGCACATGTTGACTTATGGCCGTTCCCTATATTCTGTCTGTCTCTAGTTTTGCTATACCGGCGATAGAAAATTTTATCTATTTTCCGTTTTACCGTCCCAATAAACGTACTAATGATAGGTAATCCTATTCTTCATTGCTGTCTACTGATGAGAGGACTGATAGCTGACTACAAATATACAACACTATGAAAATGACAGTTCAAGCGTCCCAATATTTTTTATGTGCTATCTGTCGATAAAGTTATTTAGTTTTTTCTTTATCGGTAGATTTTCACCGATAAACAGATATCCTCGGCTGTTAAAAAACGAAATAAATAACGCATTTTGAAGAAATAGCCATGAGTATACAAGGCTTACATGGCACTTGCACTGCAATACAAAAAACTAAATAAATTATGTAAAAATCTAAAAGAAAATATAAAAAAAATCTAAAATTCCCATAAATAAAAATAATGCACCGTTTTGATAATTAAATTAAGCGCAAGAGACATATAAATATTTGTTAATGCGAACAAAATAATTCCCCACTTCAGTAAAATCCCCCAAATTCGCTTGGGATTTTTGTTCAAAGGACTTGTATTCAGAGCCGTAATGTATTGACAGTAAAACGTTTCGTTATTACATTGTTTTTGCAACTTAATAAGTATTTCTCGTTATTATTATTTCATTTACAGTGGAAAAAAATAAGAATTATAGATAAATGTTATATTAAAACTTATATTTCTAATCTAAATCATATCTTCATATTTTCTAACATAAATTAAACAATAGTTCCTCTTTCTCAGCTTGTATGAACATAACGCACAAGAGGGCCCAGATAGACTGCCTATCTATTGCTATCATAGTATCCGATGTGCATATCTTAAAAATAGGGACGATTCCAAGCAGTAGATAGAACAATGCGGATGTTTGACGATAGCTATCTATCGTGAAATTGAAGATTAATATTGGGAACGGCCATTAGGCAGCCAATGTACGCTGGTCAAAGAATCCGTAGCCAAAGAGTTGGGGCTCAAACATAGTTTTGATAAATTGCCAATTCTACGTGGTATAGGAGGTCATCATGTCCAGCCTTTAGGTAAGGTTAGTGTCCAAATTTTAGTGCAAGGCATAACGGAAGACGTTGAGGTTTTCGTCGTAGAAGATTTCGTTCTTAAGCATCCTGTTCTGTTGGGTCACTCTTTTACAGAAAGACCAAATATTACGATCACCAAAACACCCGACCAACTTGTTTTTGAGAAGTGTCCCGGTCAAAAAGTGTATTTAATGTGTTGTGGTGACGTGGTTATTAAACCTAATCAATTAGTAGCGGTCGCCGTCGAATCTTGCTCCAAATTCCAAGGGCCAATATTTGTGAATTGGGTACTATTCGAGGGCAGGTTAATAATGAACATTATTTGTTACCCGGAGAATACACTCTCGATAATGGTTTGGGTAGAGTTCTTATTCAGAATTTGTGTAATAGTGAGGTTTTATTACAAAAAGGTTCGCTTGTAACACGCTCCATTTCTGCACCTCGTGGCTACGACGTTCTACCTGTGCGCTTCGACGACCTCACTGTGAAGGAGTCCATACGTTATGGAGAACAACTTACCATTAATCAAAAGCTTATGGTTCAGGATTTGCTTGCTAAATATTCAGATTGCTTCTCCTCGGGACTCAAAGATTTAGGTTTTACTACTGCAGGGAAAATGAACATTGAACTTGAAAATTCTGACCCAGTAGTTTATAGACCATATAGGATGTCCTATGGCGAGAGAACACAAGTACGCGAGATGGTTCAAGAAATGATTGATGCCGGAATTGTTGTAGAATCTTCATCTCCTTACGCGAGTCCGATCGTGTTGGTTAGGAAGAAAACTGGCGAGAAAAGACTATGCGTCGATTATAGGGCCTTGAACAGACGGACTAAGAAGGAACATTATCCGCTCCCGCTTATCGAAGACCAATTGGATAGGCTTTCTGGCAATACCGTATTTATTTCACTTGATCTGGCGTCCGGGTATTACCAAATTCCCATAGATAAGGAGTCGCAAGACAAAACTGCATTTGTTACTCCAGATGGTCAGTTCCAATATACGAGAATGCCGTTTGGCTTGGTTAATGCTCCCTCCGTTTTTCAGAGAACGATCAACAAAATTCTTTCCGATGCAAAGACCAAATTTGCTCTCGTATACATGGACGACGTCCTTATTCCTGCCCGTTCGTTTGAGGAGGGCATGTCACGACTTGAGGAGGTTCTATCTCTCCTTAAGGGAGGTGGTCTTACCCTTAAATTGGCAAAATGCAATTTTTTTCTCAATTCCATTGACTTTCTAGGGTTTCAGATAGAGGCAGGCGGGATTCAACCCGGTGTTAAAAAACTGAAGCCATTTTTAAGTTCCCTACCCCCAAATCACAACATGAACTACGCCAATTCCTTGGACTCGCTAGCTTTTTTAGAAGATTTGTTCAAGGTTTTGCCATTATGGCGGGACCTCTTACTGATCTTCTTAAAAAGGACGTTGAGTGGTATTGGGGTTCACAACAAGACGAATCGTTCAAAACAATAAAGTCTAAGTTAACCCAAAGGCCTTTACTCGCATTGTACGACCCCAAGAGAGAAACTCAGGTTCATACCGATGCCAGTAAGCACGGCATAGCGGGTATTCTACTCCAAAAGGGTGACGATGGGCTATTAAGACCCGTCTCCTACTACAGTCGTAAGACTACATCCGATGAGCAAAAGTACCACTCGTTTGAATTGGAGACGCTAGCTGTGGTGTCATCATTAAGTAGATTCAGAGTGTATCTTATTGGTGTACCTTTCAAAGTACTGACTGATTGTAGCGCCCTTAGAACAACCATGACAAAGAAAGATCTCGTCCCTCGTATAGCTCGATGGTGGGTTCAATTTCAAGAATTCGACTGCGAAATTGAATATCGCCCAGGCTCCGCTATGAAGCATGCCGACGCTTTAAGCAGAAATCCCGTTGGAGATGCAATCGAAGAATCACATATTCTTGACGTTCTAAATGTTGAGATAGAAGACTGGATAGCCACTGTCCAATCGAGTGATAGCGAAGTGGCCCGAATCAAAGAAATACTGAACGATCCTGAAGCTGTTAAAGTCTCAGAGGTATTTAAAAACCATAAACTTAAAAATGGCAAGGTTTATCGTATCATAGGTGAAGGAGATAATGATATTCGTTGGTTAGTCCCGAAAGGTGTTCGATGGCAGATTGCGAAGATGAATCATGATGATGTAGGTCACTTTAGCTTCGAAAAGACATTATCCAGAATACAACAGTCTTTCTGGTTCCCAAAGATGCGAAGGTTTCTAAAAAAGTACGTTAGTTCCTGTTTAGAGTGCGCGTATCATAAAGGTGTTTCAGGTAAGCAGCCAGGGCAATTGCACCCCATACCGAAAATTGAGGTTCCATTTCATACTATCCACGCTGACCACCTAGGCCCTTTCATCAAAAGTAAAAAAGGTAACTGCTATCTCCTAGTGATTGTAGATGGCTTTACAAAATATATCAATATTACACCAGTTAAAAACACAAAAAGTACCAGCTCGATTAAAGTTTTTAAAGAACACATAAGTTATTTTGGAGCACCCTCTAGGTTAATAACGGATCAGGGCACGTCCTTCACAAGCAATAGTTTTCGTTCGTTCACCAAGTCTATAGGCATCAAGCACGTCTTAAATGCAGTAGCTACACCGCGAGCCAATGGTCAGGTTGAACGGTTTAATAGAACTATTCTCGATGCCTTATCAGCTAAAACCCATGGCAAGGACGATAGAAGTTGGGACGAGTATATACCGGATATCCAAATAGGATTAAACACCACCGTCCATAAGACAACTGGTAAAACCCCTTCTGAACTTAGAACGTATACGGGAAGAAGCATGTAAGCGCATGATTGAGCAACAAGTAAAGGATAAAGATAGATTCGACTCCAAAAGAAAAACTAATCATAATTATGCTATTGGCGATTTAGTTAGTGTAAAACGGGAAGTCCATAACGATGGGAAATCAAAAAAAATGGTAAACAAATATCAGGGTCCTTATCGTATTTTGAAATTACTGCCTAATGACAGATTTGTAATTGAAGACACCCCTTTAACTCGCAAGCCTGGCCGGTCTCGCTATGAAAACATTTTTTCGGTGGATAAACTTAAGCCATGGTTGGTATTCAATAAAAACTTTGATTCTAGCTCTGAAAATTCAGATGAAGATTGTAATGAAGTAACTGAAAATCATGAACTGTGTGAAGAATGACTATAATTATTGTATCAATTATTTATTTATATTTATTTATGTACTGGAGACTACTCTACAAATAAAGACTATTTAGTTATATCAGTTTCAGTGTTATAGCAAGGACGTTATTAGGTACAATGAGGAACAGTTTTATATACATAATTCCAGGTAACTTATGTGTGTGAATACTATAACGGAAATGCTATACAAATATAAAAATATGTGTTTGATTATAATATAAAAATATGTGTTTGATTATGTGCAAATAGCAAAGGGACTTGCTCAGATATCAGGATGGACGAGCTGTTAGGAATCATAGGATTATTGCGATTAATTCTCCAAATGTATTAAATTATAGTAGATTTTATACTATATGTTAGTGAAATGTTATCTAATATAAGACTTAATTTACTCGCGATGGCAACACTGACGATGTTCATACTACTCATTCACTGAGCGAATGATCACCCCGCTACTCCCCACCACGAGTAGGCAAAGGAGGGGAAGCGTAGTGGGAGCAGCACTAACATCTCAAAGTCAGTCTTGCCACGGGAGTCGGAAAGGAAGGTAACAATTGGTGCAGTGTAATACTCGTAGAGGTTAAATATCAACTGTTATAAGGTACGTACAAATGTTTGAGTATTAATTTAATATATATAATATAGAGTGAAAGTTAAATAAATATAATTATCTGTGAATTCCTATACCGACATTAAATGTTTGAGAATCAAATCCACTGTTTCCTTTCACTATATAAAATGTTACTCATATAATATTGTGAATGCTGTACACACCTTCAATAGGCATGTGCATCAGTTCTTTTTCACATTGTTATTATTTCTTGTAATTTTAATGCATATGTCACTGGTGTGTTTATTTAAATAAATAAATAAATAAGTAACTCAAGCAAAAAAATTAACCCGCCAAAATTCTGTGTCAGGGGGCGGGACTATAAAAGTCAGTGCAGCTCGTTCGTTCATCAATTCATAAAAAATTGATTCTTGATCTCTACTTGACACTTAATACGTCTATTTTTTGCGCGGTGCAGAACATCGTAACTCGATTTAGAAATTTAATATTTAGACATTAATTTTTATGAAATAAAGTTGATTTTGAACGTTCATTAATTTGTTGCGTGGATGAGTGTTAACTTTGCATGTGTAAGTAAGTGAAGCCGAATTTTTGACAGATTCATATGAGAGCTATAGTTCTAGTTATCTTACTTCGATGCATATGAAGGTGATATTAGGAATGAAAAAAAATATTATTTCGACCTAAAAATATTTTAAGTCGAAAAATATTTTCGACCTTTATGAACCGATTTTGAAAAGGAAATACTGCGTAAAGGAATCGAAATTCGTATAACGTATTTTGTATGTTAAATATGCCACGTATTATTAGAATAGCGCAGGTGGGAATCGTCCACGCTGACATTAACCCAATTTAGAAACACTGACGCCCGATTTCTGAAAGGCTGATCAAAGTAAAATTAACTAATCAAATGTCAAATCTTATGTCAAGTCAAAATTAAGTTGCTAGAAGCGTGGTCAACACCTTTGATTTGACACACATGTTAGTTATCATAACTTTCATTAAAAATCGTATGTCAAACGCTATTAAAGAGACATCAAATAATCGCATTAATGATCAAATCATCGAAATAAGATAACTAGAACGATAACTCTCATATGAATCTGCTAAAAATACGGCTCCACTTACTTACACACAAAGGTACACATACAAAGGTAAAATGACACGTAACACTCATACATGGAACAAAAATTCATGAACGTTCAAAATCAACTTTATTCCATACATACGCACTCACGCCTGTAATCCTCGAAGGGGTAGGCAGAGGTGTAACCAGTACACCCACATTTCGCCGAGTGTATCTCCGTCCCATGATGTGATAGGGGGCGAGCCTATCGCCATACCGGGCACAAATTCCAGACTCCGGGACTTTTATTCCATAAAAGTTAATGTCTAAATATTAAATTTCTAGTTCAAGATACGATGTTCTTCACCGCGCAAAAAATTGAAAGTGTCAACTAGAGATTATTATTATGCACAGACTTTTATAGCCCCGCCCCCTGGCACAGTGTTTTGATGGGGTAATTTTTTTTGCTTGAGTTACTTTTCGTGTCATCTTATTTCGATGGATTAAATATTATTATTCTTTCACTAAATATCGTTTCAGCAACTCGGATTGATTTGACAGCGGTGTCAAAATCAATGGTCTGTTAGTTGAATGTTGATTTTGTCAGCCTTTCAGAAACTGGGTGTAAAATGTGCAAAATTATTATAATCAACCACGCGAACTCTATTCATAGTTTTCAATGTTTATTTTAGTTGAGATTGGTTTAGATTTATTTTAATACAGTATTTAAGAAGTTCAGACGTTGATGATTCATTCTAACACGTGTATGGTTAAAAGAATTTTAAGTAAAGCAATTTATGAATCACTAGTTTTTACTCGCAACTCCGTTCGTGTGAACGACCTTTTTCAGGATGAAAAGTAGCATATATCATCATATAGGTCATGGTCTACTTGTTTGCCAAGTTCAAAACCGTGCAGCGGTTCAGGCGTGATTGACTTAACAATAATAATAGCCCTGTATTATACATGTCCCACTGCTGGGCACGGGCCTCCTCTACTGAATGAGAGGGGTTAGGCCTTAGTCCACCACGCTGGCCTAATGCGAGTTGGCAGACTTCACATACCTTCGAACTTATCAGGTATACAGGTTTTCTCACGATGTTTCCTTCACCGTTAAAGCAAGTGATAATTAACAGTTAATGTACACATAACTTAGAAAAGTCAGAAGTTTATGCACTTGGGGCTGTTTTCGAACCTGCGACTTTCGTCTTGACAGTCTATACCACTCCCCGCTGAGCTATCATTGCTTGCTTATGATTGACTTACAAACATTCAAATTCATAAACTCACAAATATCAAAACTTTTATTTATAATAGTAGTCAGAAGTAAGATGAAACCATCGCTGCATTGATTCAGGCTTTATATTGTATTTTATTTATTTTATTTAGCATACCAACAGAATAATTACATAATAATTAAAATTACATATTGAAATTATAAAAATGAGGTACAATGTAATCATACAGATCATAGGCATGCATGGCATTCGTAAATAATATGTGTAATTAAATTAAATGTTAAATTACATTACATTAGTATACTGAGGATATATATTGAAACCTAGGTAGAGTTTTTGAAGTGAAAACTTCTTTAGGCGCGTT
Source organism: Mimas tiliae (assembly GCA_905332985.1). Lineage (NCBI taxonomy): Eukaryota > Metazoa > Arthropoda > Insecta > Lepidoptera > Sphingidae > Mimas > Mimas tiliae. The sequence goes on along the minus strand of HG995262.1, from coordinate 3,768,234 downwards.
GAACACTTTTTGGGTGAACAAAAATCATGGAACTCGCGTCATCGTCACTGAACGCTTCCCATGAGCTATATGTATACTGTGTATATATGTACATCGATATACCTCCGTGCGTTATTGGTATACATTATATATATACAAAGAGTATATCTCTCTACGTACATATCCATATATGTAGCGCACGGCGCGGCATGCCTCATCTTCTAATATATAAAATTCTCATGTCACAATATTCGTTCCCATACTCCTCCGAAACGGTTCCACCGATTTGTATGAAATTTTTTGTGCATATCGGGTAGGTCTTAGAATCGGCCAACATCTATTTTTCATTCCCCTAAAGGGTGGCCCAGCCCTATTTTTTTTTTTTAGTTTTTTTTTTTTTTCTATTTTTTTATGATACTGCATTAAAAATACATACAACCCTAAATGTTCACCCTTCTACCATCAACCCTTATTTTTTAATAGTCATTTTAGTATTTTTGTCAAGCGCGTTTCTCACCCGGGGCGCCCACTAGGCTACTTTAATCCTGGAAATAGGCATTCACGCGGCGGAGCCGCGGGCAACAGCTAGTATACATATGTAGGGGCTCCCTGTGTAGGGATCACCAATGTAGTGGCTAGTGTAGTGGCAGGAATCAGGTACCTTGTAGGATTCGCCAAGTCGTGGGAAATAAAATCAGTCCAGAGATACACTAAAAAGTTTATTCACTAAGCACACAGAAAAGAAATGAAGAAGGAGTGAAAGCGAAAGCAGTAAGCACTAGAATCTACAGCGTAACAGGTAACACTAATGAAGCGCGGTACAGCTGGTAGGCAGAGCGTAAAGCGTCATGCGTCTCGCGTCAAAAGCAGTTTGTAGCTGACTGGCCGCTTGTTCCGAATGGCGGCGCACGCGCCGATCGCCGCTCGGGCGGGGCCGGCCGTCTTCGGCTGTGAGCCGAGTAGCAAACCGGTACGGTACGGTACGGATGTAGTGAAGTGTGTTGTGTTTTGAAGTGTTGTTGTTGTTAGTGCCGGGAGGTCGGGTGATCTCGGGGTATTGTGCTAGTATAGTATGATACACCGAATCACCAGATACGACCTTTACCGAAGACACATTATCAAAACACTTCGCGAGTGAAGCCGTGGTGACGCACGTTGTATGTCCGTCGACAAGTTGTTGGTTTCTTATGTCTACGATTAAATTGTAGTGAGATAAGAAATCAACACCTATGATCGCACGCGTTACATCGGCTACAATAAATCGCCACGGAAAGTCACGGCGCAAGCCTATACTCAATAAAAGATTTATGCAGCCATAGGTATTAATAACAGAACCGTTGGCGGCACACAAATCGAAATTGGTCTTCTCGCAATGTTCTTTAACACTTGAACGGGGAAAAACACAAACATCACTACCCGTGTCAACCAAAAAATGTATTTTAGTTCGTTTGTCCGTAACAAATAAGCGACCGATAGAAGGGCAGGCGTTGGCCGCCATAACAGACTGCCCTAGACTTTTCCCGAATAATCACAGGGTTTATTACACTTACGTGCTTCGTTACCGAACTTATAGTGATACCAACACAGCGGGTGATTACGGTAACTGGAGTTTGACCGTGAACTTGATCTTTGCCTTGGCCGCTGGTGGGATCTGGAACGGTAATATAATTGGCGAGGTCTGGACCCGTCTGCATGTCGGTGTGACACGCGGCTGTTCGCGTCAACTTTCAGTGCCAGTTGCTCCACCATCTTCTTCAGCTCAGCGATCTCGCTTGACGGGCCACTGTAGGGAACATTGCACGATGTCGCCGCAACATTGCATGACGTGAGGATGTCCTGAATGTTGTCAGCGAGATCAGCGAGCTGCTCAGGTGAGAGTGTTGGCTGCGAAGCCAAAACCGTCTGCACGTTGCTGGGAAGGCGCTGGCACCAGATCGTCTTGACAAAATTTGTTGGGACCGAGGGACCAGCTAGGTCCTGCAGGTGGCGCAGAAACTGCGACGGCTTCCGGTCGCCCAGCACCTCGTGTGTCAGTAACTGCCGCACTTTCTTCTCATGAGAAGCAGACAGTCGGCGAATTAGCTCAGTCTTAATTTGTTCGTACCGGTTTCGAGCTGGGGGGTTCACGATAATGTCCTTGACCGCCTTTGCATGGACCAGGTCTAGGTTCATGGTTACTTGCGTGAACTTGGTGGCGTCATCAGTTATATTATAGTTCGCAAACTGACCTTCCAGTAGTGCGAACCATATTTCCGGGTCATCCGGGGAGAATTGTGGTACCTTCAGCTTGAATTTTGGCCTAGGTACTGATGGTTCTTCAGCTTCGATCTCCTCAGGACGTGCGGATGCTTGGGATGGCCGCATTTTCTTCGTGCGGCGCATGGTAACGTGACCGCCATTTTGTGAACGGCCGGTACCTGGTGTGTCGGTACTGCTGTCGCTCATGATAATGTGCTCTTCTCGGGGTCACCAATGTAGGGGCTCCCTGTGTAGGGATCACCAATGTAGTGGCTAGTGTAGTGGCAGGAATCAGGTACCTTGTAGGATTCGCCAAGTCGTGGGAAATAAAATCAGTCCAGAGATACACTAAAAAGTTTATTCACTAAGCACACAGAAAAGAAATGAAGAAGGAGTGAAAGCGAAAGCAGTAAGCACTAGAATCTACAGCGTAACAGGTAACACTAATGAAGCGCGGTACAGCTGGTAGGCAGAGCGTAAAGCGTCATGCGTCTCGCGTCAAAAGCAGTTTGTAGCTGACTGGCCGCTTGTTCCGAATGGCGGCGCACGCGCCGATCGCCGCTCGGGCGGGGCCGGCCGTCTTCGGCTGTGAGCCGAGTAGCAAACCGGTCGGGCTATCACCACTAACAATTTAGAGCGTGATCGTCCAGCTGTTTGTTGAATATAATTTATTAAACATTTACTAGCAATTATATAATTCAAAGTGAATGTTATTACATAGTGTATTATTAATTAGTATTTAATTCTTTTATTATTTACGTTTACGTTTATTTTACATTAAATATCCGAACATAAATTTAGCTGTAAGTTTAGGTATAAATTTAGATATAAGTTTAGGTATAAATTTAGATATAAGTTAAAAGTCGCTCAGTGGAACAATATGTTACGCTTACTTATTACTTAAATAAAAGTAGCTCCGCTACACATATATATGTTTATGATCAAGGATTAAAGTTTAAATTGGTCTTCTTTTCTTCTTTACAAACCAAAAATAATAATCTAATAGCTCGACGATACAATTCATAAGTTACTTAGTTTTCACTTATCAGCAGTCCCCAAAGACTGCCCCACATTTTTTTTAGTAGAGGCCGTTAAACGAGGAACTGAGTCACCTGATGGTAAGTGATCTCCACTGCCCATATACGCGCACAATGCCTACTGATAGAAGAGTCCTGAACGCGTTGTTGACCTTACAGAGAAGGTGTACTACTATGTGTAATGTGTGTAAGCACTGTTGTGTTCCGGTTTGAAGCACATTGAAGCCAATGAAATTACTGGGCATTACGAGCCTTAACTACTTATGTCTCGGGGTGACGAGCGCAGTCAATGCCATGTAGTGCTTCATAATTTAAAGTTCTGTGTGGCGTTGATTTTTGTATGGGGAGGCGCTTACCATCAGGCGAACGACCTGCTCGTCTCGTCAGTCAAGCTAATAAAAAAATGGGTTATCCCGGTGGTGTGGTAGCCTATATTAATAACTATAAGTGATCAATTACCATCACTAACCGTCAACTCGATTGCCTTGGTATGCCGTTAAGGAAAGATAAGTGGGTGGTGTGGGTTCTGGGCATGCCCACGTGTTATAAATAGGCGATACAGAGTGGAAAGGTCACTTCGCCCACAATGTTTATATCCTTGAAAATCCTTTTACTAGTTTTTTTGGGGTTTCGTAACCAAAATTACCAACCGAAATTACAATGTGGTAGGTCCCTCGTATGCGAGAGGCCGTCTCGGTTGGTACGACACACGTAATGTGTGTCAACTCTGTTGTGTTCCGGTTTGAAGGACATTGAAGCCAGCAAATTACTGGGCATTATGAGACTAAGTTGGTCTCGGGGTGACGAGCGCAGTCCAATGCCATGCAATGCTTTGTAATTCAAAGTACTGTGTGGTGTTGCTTCTGTTTATGAGCAGGCACGGCTCTTACCAGCAGCGAGCGACCTGCTCGTTTCGTCATTCAAGTTAATAAAAAATAAATAATTAAGTAATATATTTTATTGTAAAAAAAAGCGTGGCAGAACAGAAATATTTGGCTTGAGGTTATTACGACCGGCCATCTGCCTGACTTCAATCAATCGAAATTAATATTTGTGGATCACACAATTGTCTCATGCGGTAATCAAACCCACGACCTCTAGTTTCACTGCGCCACCGGGGCTGTCAAATCGCTTTAAAAGTGAAACAACAGTACGTAGAGATTTTCCTCTAGATCTGGGTTTCTTTAGAAACACGAGCGATTACATAAGTAGTTAGGCAATAAGAAAGGTGGAATTCCGGCGTCAACCGGCACATAAATTAAAACTAACGTGTAACATTTAGAATATGCTGTACAACTAATATTTATTTTTAAATATAACGTGTTACGGAAAGGTGTGGTCAAATTTAAGCAACGATAAAATTTGTGAGACTATCCCGCCGCTTCGTGGTCTCCTCTACCTCGGCTAGAACTAAAAAAATCGCAAGATATTACTTCTGCCGAACCATCAAGCTGTGGAATAGTTTGCCGGCACACGTGTTCCCTCCTTCCTATAATATGGGGTCCTTTAAACGGAGTGTGAAGAAGGCCGGCATAATTTTGCTGACCTACGATAGACACATCGTCTGTCGTTGGTCGCAAGTATTCTTGGATTGCGCTACACTTACCATCAGGTGTAGCGTAGTCACTTTGCCGAGATAGGATAAAGAAAATAAAGTGCTTACAAACTGCTATTAGGTGGTAGGAAAGTACAATCGATGGTATCGACCAATGAATGGTAGCATTTTAATCTTATTAACCGACTTCAAAAAAGAAGGATCTCAATTCGGCGAGTTTTTTTTGCTTTATTTATGTATGTCCATCGATTTCTCCGCCAATTGTGGATCGATTTGTTTGAAAAAAAATCACTTCATAGAGTTTAGCTGCGATGTGGTCCCATATAAATTTGCTTAAGATCTGGTAAAAAAATAAAACTCCTCAACGGACAACAGTACACTCGTCGCGATTGTGTTATTGTATTAAAATTTACATGCTATTGCTGTAACTACCACTAAAATTTGAAGTCGGGTACTAAGTTTTTTTAAACGTTATGCTATTTATTAAACTACAATATCTTAAACAAGTCTTTATTTATAAATATTTGCAAACCTTGATCTATCTTTTAATCTTGCTAACCATTTCAGACTTATATCGTATCGTGTCGTTATAATTTTGCCACCTTTTATATAAAATCGTTGGTGGGTCTGTTTGTGATTGTGTAACTCTTAAACGACTTATGGCCGTTCTCAATATTCTGTTTACCGTCAGATTTGCTGGCAGTAAATTATTGACATATATAAATATATAATATAATAATAATTTATAATATACATAATAATAATAATAATACCAGCCCTGTATTATACATGTCCCACTGCTGGGCACGGGCCTCCTCTACTGAATGAGAGGGGTTAGGCCGTAGTCCACCACGCTGGCCTAATGCGGATTGGCAGACTTCACATACCTTCGAAATTCTTATGGAGAACTTCTCAGGTATGTAGGTTTCTTCACGATGTTTCCTTCACCGTTAAAGCGAGTGATAATTAACAATTAATATACACGTAACTTAGAAAAGTTAGAGGTGTATGCTCTTGGGGCTGGTTTCGAACCTGCGACTTTCGTCTCGAGAGTCCATACCACTCCCACCTGAGCTATCACTGCTATTAATAGCTAAAAATAATACTGCTATTATTATAATATACATGGCGAGTGTGAATGGTACAGTTGGGAGGGGAAGGCCTCGGCGAACTTTCATAGATCAAGTTGGAGATATTCTCGAGAAAGGCCAGGTCAGGAGTACCCTAAACCGACGTGCATGTATGAAAAATTTAATGAGAGTGAATGAGGTCAAAGAGGTATGCAAGGATCGTAGCAAGTGGAAATCCGTTGTTTCTGCCTACCCCTATGGGAAACAGGCGTGAGTCTATGGATTTATGTATGTATAAATAAATACACCCAACAGTCACATACATAGTCATGACCCCCTGATTCGCCGAGATTTTTTTACGTCCGATGTGTTAAGGACTCTATCGCCATACAATTTCAAATTCCAGTGCACTCACGCCTGTAATCCCCGAATGGGTAGGCAGAGGTGTAACCAGTACACCCACATTTCGCCGAGCGTATCTATGTCCCATGATGTGATAGGGGCGAGCCTATCGCCATACCGAGCACAATTCCCGACTCCGAGTTAATGCTGAGCAATTCGTAATAGAAAAAACCAATATCACTTTTACCCGACCCGGGGATCGAACCTGAGACTTCAGCACAGCAGTTACGCATTACAACTGCGCCACTGCAGTCAGGGGTATTCCACTACCACAAGACCAATGCGGCGATGATATAAGAATCATTGAATTGTAATGAAAATATTTATTGAACCCATAAAATGTTATATACCTATACTTTCTACCGCCTATTTATCCTACTACTATGATAAACTAGCTTTTGCTCGCGGATCCGCTCGCGTGAATGATATGTTTCAAGATAAAAAGTAAGAATAGCTAGAAGCTATCAAGGACAGCGTTAACTAGTATAGCGATTGTATCAAAGAGTGGTAGAGCCACGCTGTAGACACTTTTGTCTACAGCATGAATGTGCCGGCGCGGCCGGATTGTTACCACTGTCTCACAGAAAACCGGCGTAAAGTAGCAGCTTGCTGCTCCGTTTCGTACGGTGAGTGAGATATTCGGAGGCCCAAATCCCCCTCCCATTCCCAATCCCTTTTATCCCTTTTCTTTAAGGTTGGCAACGCGCCCATAATTCTTTTGGTATGGTGACCCATTTACTCATTTGCATCTAATATATAAAATTCTCGTGTCACAATGTTCGTTCCCATACTCCTCCGAAACGGCTGGACCGATTTGTATGAAATTTTGTGTGCATATCGGGTAGGTCTGAGAATCGGCCAACATCTATTTTTCATCCCCCTAAATGTTAAGGGTGGTCCACCCAATTTATTTATTTGTTTTTAGACATTTTTTTTTGTTTTTAAATACATACAACCCTAAATTTTCAACCCTCTACGATCAACCCCTACTTTTTAATAGCGAGTATTTTTGTCAAGCGCGTTTCTCACCGGGGGCGCCCACTAGGCTACTTTAATCCTGGAAATAGGCATTCACGCGGGCGGAGCCGCGGGCAACAGCTAGTATGCTATAAAAAAAAACTTGCAATCAACGACTAAGATAATTCAGCTACAGGATCGACGATACTATGCCAATTATAAACATCATACCGTTGCGAGCTAGGCCTATGTACGAAATACGATTGCCTAGAGCAGGTGTTGCAAACCATTGGTACGTTTATAAATTATAGCATAAAGTATTAAAATAAAACTCGACTTTGAAAATAACATTGTAAAGTCGAGAATAACAATTACATATAATTACATAACATATGCACTCACTCCTGTAATCCTGTAAGGCCTAGATTTATCCACTACACCGAGCTTATCTCCGTCCCATGATGTGACAGGGGGCGAGCGTATCGCCATACCGGGCACAATTCCAGACTCCGGGCTGTTACTGGCATTTCGTAATAGAAAAACCCATTATCACTTTTACCCGACCCGGGGATCAAACCCGAGACCTCAGTGTCAGCCTCAGTCGTAACGCGTACGCATTACAACGGCACCACCGAGGCAGCCTTCAATCAGTCAACAATTTACTCAGTTCATGTGTGTCTTTACGAACCAAAGGAACCAAGCATCAGGAAATACAAAGTTTAGTATTAATTTTACTTTTTACTTTTTTAAATTCACAATAGATATAAGTTGTAAGATATACTCGTCTCAATAAAATATTTCTTTCTTTCTTTCATCACCGAAATGTCACCTGTTATAAAAATACTACCGGATCTAAGAAAAGCCGGCCTGAGAAGACCCGGCGAAATAAACTCAGTGTACTTACTTTACCATTGGATTCAACGCGGCACGACCCGGCCCTGAGAAGATCCAGCTAGTCCAATTCAGTGGCCTTGTTTTTATCTTCAATTAATTAAAGTGTATACAAAGTTTAATATTTATTTGTTTCAGATGATTGCTAAAATGTTGCCTATCACTGGGCTATGTTAAGTGGGCGACGGGCCGGTGTGGGCACGCGTATTGCATACTAATGCTTGCATAGCGGCCCGTTGGCAGCTCACTGGCTTACCGAACGGGGAATTATTACTATCACATATTATACTGCCTCGGTGGCGCAGTTGTAATGCGTACGACTGAGGTTTCGGGTTCGATCCCCGGGTCGGGTAAAAAGTAATATTGGGTTTTTCTATTACGAAATGCTCAGTATCAGCCCGAAGTTTGAAATTGTGCCCGGTGTGGCGATAGGCTCGTCCCCTATCACATTATGAGACGGATAAAAGCTCGGCGAAATGTGGGTGAACGTGTGTCTCGTTTTTTTGAAGTGAAAATTTCTTTAGGCGGGTTGGACACTTTTGTGTGAACAAAAATCATGGAACTCGCGTCATCATCACCGCACGCTTTCCATGAGCTATACGAGTATGTATATATGTGTAATTTTTGGGTGAACAAAAAGCGTGAAACTCGCGTCATCGTCACCGAACGCTTTCCATGAGCTATATGTATACTGTGTATATATGTACATAGATATACCTCCGTGCGTTAGTAGTGTACATTATATATATACAATTAAATTGGTCATTAACACTTCTTTACAAATCAAAAATAATAATCTAATAGCTCGACGATACAATTCACAAGTTACTTAGTTTCCACTTCTATCGGCAGTCCCCAAAGACTGCCCCGCATGTTCTTTTTATTAGGCTGAATGACGAAACGAGCAGGTCGCTCGCCTGGTGGTGAGCATAGATGGGCCGTCTCGGTCGGGATATCCCACTATCTCACAGAAATACGATGTAAAATGGCAGTTTGCGTTTCAAACGATGTGCTCGATTACCGGAGTTCCAAAACCCCAGTTTTTTTATATAAAATACACCCAACAGTCACACACATAGTCCCGACCTCACACTAGGTAAACCTGTATCGTGGGTTCAGGAACTACGAGGGACTTGCGGTCCCACAACACCCAGACCGGAATCAAATTTTTGTGTACCACACAAACATTTGTCTCAGAGCGGGAATCGAAACCACGACCTTTCGCTTCGCAGCCGGCTAGTCGCCCACTGTGCCACGGATCCAACATCCATTTTCCTTTAAGTTCAAATTCTAATTATATATTTCGACAGCCTCCGTAGCGCAGCGGGCGAGTAGCCGGTTGCGAAGCGTGAGGCCGTGGGTTCGATTCCCGCACCTTGACAAATGTTTGTCTGATCCACAAATATTTGTCTCGGGTCTGGGTGTTGTGGGACCGCAAGTCCCTCGTAGTTCTTGATACCCACGATACAGGTTTACCTAGTGTGGGGTCAGGACTATGTATGTGACTGTTGGGTGTATTATTATTATTACATTGAATCCATAAAATGTTATAAGTACATCATTTAGATTCAGTCAAATTTTAACTCTACCGCCGGTTCGGAATGCTGTTTCGCTAGAGGAGAACGGACAAGAAACTCTAACGTTGCTCTTTTCAAAACTGATTTACAATATTGATACTATGTACATTACAATTTATTTGAGTTAAGTATTTAATATTTAATTTATTTAAGCTCAGTTTATACCAAGAGGAACATTATAACAAAATAATGATTATTAAGTATGACGTATAAGGTCATCAACGCATTCATGAGTTTTCTAGGAGTTCATGGGCGGTGGAGATCTTTTCCCATCAGATGACATCATTGGCTCCTTCGCTCACCTCTGCTATTAAAAAAAATAAACACATACTTAATAAGACAGTTTCATAATTCTATACAACTTTAACACCGGAACAATGATTCATTCATACTAGAGTTGCCACCCGTCCTATTTTCCCAGGACATGACTGTTTAGAAGTAAAATTGTGTCGCGTAACCCGGGAGTTTCACAGTTCACAAACAGGGAGCGCGATAAGGGTTTTAGTTGAGAGTAAGCGAAATGGTAATATTGAGTTACGGTCAATTGACCGCAACTTAGTGGTACAATTTCTATGTACCGCGCAGCTTGTATAGTAGTATACATTAAAGTCTTTGGACGTGATGTCTTTTTCTCTCTATTGTTATATAGTTTTGCTAAAAATATGATCATTATTACGTGTATTTAATTTACTCTAGTTCCACTGCAAATTAATTTAACTATCGCTATTCTATTTGCTGCGTCCTTTTTTAAATTGAATTGTCCTGTTTTGTCAAACAAATCCTAGGTTTTGAAATTTGTGGTTGGCAACCCTATTCCATACTAAGTTTAATATGTATGTGGGACTACTCTAGTAAGTAGTAGACAATGGTTTATAGTTGCAAAAACTGCAGGTAGATACCCAGATTAACGTATCCAATAAAAACAACCTTATAACAAGGCAATTAAATCGAAATTCGTTTGCACAAATAAAAATAAACCGTTCCATCTCGACATATTTATCAATGCACTCCTTCATAACCTTATTACGTGGAATTAGAGGCGTTTTTGAATTTCGAATTTTGGAATGCAAATCAAACGCGACAAAATTAAGTATGCATCGCTTTTGAACGGCAATGCAACGCAATACTGCTCATTTCTGATTTATCAGATTGGGATTATTATGTTGGTGAGACTGCTTTGGTTTGCAATGTTAGGGTTGCTGTTGAAATAAGCTTTATGTTATGGGAATAAGGACTATTTTTGCCGGTGTAGGTGGTTATGTCTGTTTGTGAAGGGACATGACAGCAGGAACCCGAGTGCGACGGCATGCAACGATAACGGACTGCGCGAGTTGCATGAGATTATGTTTGGTAAGATATTTGATGTCAAGATATATATTTTAAGTTTTATAATATTTTATCGAAAGTATTTTTTCACGCCTAGCACATTTAAAGCTCCAACTTGTTTTGTCATTGTTCTTCAGAAATATTATACACTGTTCTGTAGGTATCTCGTATGCAAGAGGCCGCCTAGGTAGGTACCGCCGCTTTATCTACATATACCGCCAAGTAGCAGTGTGTTGTGTTTCGGTTTGAAGATCATAGAAGCCAGTGAAATTACTGGGCATTATGAGACTTAACATCTTATGTCTTAGCGGAGTCCAGTGTCATAAAGCACTTTGTAATTCAAAGTTCTGTGTGGTGTTGCTTTCTTGCCATCAGGTGGCCGCCTCCTCATTTAGGCCAATAGGAAAATATGTCATAATCATTGTTTGCAATCGATATGCCAGCATACAATGTCATACATACATACGCACTGACACCTGTAATCCCCGAAGGGGTAGGTAGAGGTGTAACCAGTACACCCACATTTCGCCGAGCGTATCTCCGTCCCATGATGTGATAGGGGGCGAGCCTATCACCACACCGGGCACAATTCCAGACTCCGAGCTTATACTGAGCATTTTAGTTATGGAAAAACCCATTACCACTTTTACCCGACTCGGGAATCGAACTCGAGACGTCAGCGTCGTCCTCAGTCGTAACGCATTACAACTGCGCCACCGAGGCAGCCATACAGCGTCATGTAACTAGTAAATCTTGAAATAGACTTCGAGAATGAATACCAGATTATTACTGTGCCTTCGAAGATTTAGATAAAGTAGTTTATCCAAAAATCCTACTAATTTACTATTATAAATGTGAAAATTGTGAGTTTGTGAATTTGGATTTTGTTAATCAATCACGCCTTACAGATGAACAGTTTTGGATAAAATTGACACACAGGTAGGCCATGACGTGGATTAAGACATAGGCTTTTATCCCGGAAAAGGCCATTCACACGGGCGGAGCCGCGAACAAAACCTAGTAAAATATAAATTACATACATCCATACTTTATAATGTCATAATACTAATAAATAACAAGATTAAATGCATGATTAAAACTATTTCCTTAACATAAAGTAAAACAAACTTGTAAACGGGCACACGTATTATAAAAAATTGACAACTCAAATAAAATTAAAGTTTTATTTATTGCAATTTTGTTGCTTGCCTTCTAATATGTTAATTTAATATGAATCTAATCTACAAGAATATTAAACGTGCCTTCTTTAAAACTGGATATAATAAATTAAGAAAATATATGCGCCGAAAATTAACAAAATATATAAAATAAATTCGCGACACTTTTACATAAATTACAGCAGATAATATGATATTTAAACATTTTTGTCATTGATTAAGTATTCTCGGAAGCGTTAACTGTCGTTTATTGAAGGCAGGTGTTTTTGTCGTAACTTTTTATGCAAAATTGTGTTTTAATAGCCACTAAAATTTTAGGTTCAAAGCCAACCTCACCTGCATATGGTACACTCTAATGATTAACGGAAAAGGCAATAGCGAACATTGGTTCCCGTTGTGGGTGGATGGTGGGGGTCAAACGGCAGGTCTATATCTATGATACGAGAAGGTGGACTTTAGCAATAATCCTGTATAGCGCCACGCAGAAAGAAGAATGTTATATTTTAGGCAAACATTTCCCGGTAGTTGTATTAATTATTGACTAAAGAAAATTATAGCTTGGAAGACAACTGTGAGCTTTCATTTAACATTTTAGTTCAGAAGTAGATTGAGAATAGATCTTGCGTGTTATTATCATATGGTTTCTAACTCTAAGCCACACTGTAGACACTTCTGTACAACATTAAAATACCGGTTCGACCGGGTAGTACCCCTATCTCACAGATAATCGATATAAAGTTGCGTTTCGTAAGACGTTATGATTATGATGCTCACTTATAAATCAATGTATGAAACACAATTTACACATCTACAAATTACGTTTTTTTTTTGAAAAATACATTTTAGTTGGCTTTTCTTTTTCAAGTAAACACAAATCCCACTTACCACCGCTTTGTCTATTTCTGCCGCCAAGCAGCAGTGTGTAAGCACTGTTGTGTTCCGGTTTGAAGGACATTGAAGCCAGTGAAATTACTGGGCATTATGAGACTTAACATCTTATGTCTCGGGGTGACGAGCGCAGTCCAATGCCATGCAGTGCTTTGTAATTCAAAGTTCTGTGTCGAGTTGCTTTTGTCTATGGGCAGACGTGACACTTACCATCAGACGAGCGACCGGTTCGTTTCGTCACTCAAGCTAATAAAAAAAAGGAATATAATTGAATTATATCAATATCTCGTGAAATTTAACCTCACGTACACCGCGATACTTCACCGTCGCTTGACATGACGCGGGCGGGCGGGGCCGGCCGCTTGTCAGATTTTTTTTCTTTCTTTTTACTTTTTTTCTTCGTGAAATCTGTATCGCACGATACACGAACTCTTTTTACGTATTTTTATAAAAAAATCCAAGTATTCGTGAGGCTTGGGTTACGATAAAAAATCTTTACGCATAGCATAGTTTGATCAAAGAAAGTATCGGGTGAAATTTTTTGACGTGGGAAAATTATTTCTTGGGACATACAACTTTTTTTTACATACATACGCACTCACGCCTGTAATCCCCGAAGGGGTAGGCAGAGGTGCAACCAGTACACCCACATTTCGCGGAGCGTATCTCCGTCTCACGATGTGATAGGTGGCGAGCCTATCGCCATACCGGGCGCAAAATTCCAGACTCCGGGCTGATACTGAGCATTTCGTAATAGAAAAACCCAATACCACTTTACCCGATCCGGGGATCGAACCCGAGACCTCAGCGTTAGCCTCAATCGTAACGCGTATGCATTACAACTGCACCACTGAGGCAGTCCACACAACTTTTTTGTGTGAGAATATCTACTTACTGAACATTGTTAGAGGGAAATAGGGGTCAAAATAGCGTCACTGGCCTAATGACTTAGGCAGTCCTCGAGGATGGACGTCCGAGAATTTTCTAGATAGTCTTATAGTTGTGAGTGGTAGAGCCACGCTGTAACACTTTTGTCTACAGCCTGAATCGCCCTACTCGTCCGGGTCATTACCACTGTCTCACAGAAAACCGACGTAAAGTATCAGCTTGCTGCTGCGTTTCGTACGGTGTGTGAGATATCCGGAGGCCCAAATCCACCTCTCCTTCCCAATCCCTTAATCCTTTAAGGTTGGTAACACGCCCATAATTCTTTTGGTATTGTGGGTGTACATGGGCGGTGGAGATCACGTACCATCAGGTGACCCACTAGCTCGTATGCCGGCCTATGCTATAAATATATATATATGGATAGCCTACGTAGCGCAGTGCGCGAGTAGCCGGCTACGAAGTGAGAGGCCGTGGGTTCGATTCCCACACCGAGAATTTCTCGTAGTTCCTGATACCCACGATACAGGTTAACCTAGTGTGGGATCATTTCACTACAAAACGAGTCGATAAACTCATCTCCAGTTGGACATGCTATGCTCCCTGGAGTTCACTTTCTCTAAGCAATACATATACATTCGTACACACTCACGCCTGTAATCCCCGAAGAGTAGGCAGAGGTATAACCAGTACACCCACCTAACGAGCAAGTGAGTCACCTGATGGTAATATAAGTGATCACCACCGCTCATGTACCCACAATACCAAAAGAATCATTGGTGCGTTGCCGACCTTCAAGGAAAGGGATAATTAAGGGATTGGGAAGGGGAGGGGGTCTGGGCCTCCGGATATCTCACTCACCGTACGAAACGCAGCAGCAAGCTGCTACTTTAGGCCGGTTTTCTGTGAGACAGTGGTAATGACCCGGATGAGCCGGCCCATACATGCTGTAGACAAGCGTCTACAGCGTGGCTCTACCACTCATAAAAGATGATGATGATGTCCTATGATGTGATAGGGAGCGAGCCGATCGCGAAACTGAGCAAATTTCCAAACTCCGGGCTGATACTGAGCTTTTTGTAATAGAAATACCCAATATCACTTTACCCAACCTGGGGATCGAACCCGAGCCCTCCGCATAGCAGTCGTACCGCATACGCATTACAACTGCGCCACCGAGGCAGTCAATTTCATTGTTATATGCAAATGTATATTGTATAAAGTACAGTATTGAATATTCATAATGTGTATTATTAAGTTTCATTGTTCTACGAGCTGGGGTGCCAGCCGTCGAGGTGCAGTGGGCGAGAAACCAGCCGTGAAGCGAAAGGCTCAGGGTTCCATTCGCACCTAGACAAACTGTTTTTTTATTTCTGAGATGAGCAGGTCACTCGCCTGATTGTAAGCGCCACGACTGCTCATACACAGAAGCAACGCCACACAGAACTTTAAATAACAAAGCACTGTATGACACTGGACTGCGCTCGTCACCTCGAGACATAAGGTGTTAAGTCTCATAATGCCCAGTAATTACACTGGCTTCGATGTCCTTCAAACCGGAACACAACAGTGCTTACACACTATTGCTTGGCGGCAGAAATTGACAAAGCGGTGGTATCAACCCAGCCGGCTTCTCGCAAACGAGGGGCCTACCACCTTGTCTGTGTGATTCATAAATATTTTTTTCGGCTCTGGGTGTTGTGGGACCGCAAGTCCCTCGTAGTTCCTGATACCCACAACACAGGTTTACCTAGTGTGGGGTCAGGACTATGTGTGACTGTTGGGTGTATTAATATTTATTTATTTACAATAAAAAATATATCTTTTTTTTAATGGCTTAGGCCGGCAAACGAGCAAGTGTGTCACCGGATCTCCACCGTCCATATACGCCCACAATACCATGAGAATCATGGGCGCGTTGCCGATCTTAAAGGAAAGGGATAAGTTAGGGATTGGGGAGGGGAGGGGAATTTGGGCCTCCGGATATCTCACTCACCGTACGAAACGCAGCAGCAAGCTGCTACTTTACGCCGTTTTTGTGAGACAGTGGTAACGACCCAGTCGACCTGATCCATTTATGCTGTAAACATAACTATCTACTTCGGGACTACCACTCACGTAGTACTAGGATTCCGTTGGTACCACAGTATTAATTTTTTTATGTATTTGTGCTGTTAGCCTATATTGCTTTTACAGATCACCTGACAATAAAGCCGACGCTAATGGTGCTCTAGCCAGAAATATGTATAATGTATTTAGTAGCGATTAAGCACAAGAAGCCTTAAGAATTAAGCCTTGTATTAAGCCTTTTAGAAGGCTCAGACCTCAGCTTGAGCAATCGCTGGGGACTATAGTTTAGGGCCGCCTCTGCACATCATTGTGCCGAGGGCCAGTTGTAGGAGTTCTTCGGACTCGCAGGCGTGTCCTATGTCGGGGTCGCGTATCATTATTGCGATTCGGATTGGGCAAGGAAAGTGCTGCTTCGATAGCGACTGTGATGGAGTTGGGATCTGCCAAAACATGTTTGGGACGACGACGGAGGAATAATACGAAAGTATTAAGTGGTAAGTCCCTCATATACGAGATACCATTTGGGTAGGTACCAGCACTTTATCTATTTCTGCTGTTAGGCAACATTTAAACTGTTGTGTTTAGATTTGTAGAACATTGAAGTTGTCAACATTGACAAAGTCAGTATTTGTTTTGGTGAGGGAATCGAACCCACGGCCTCTCGCATCGCTACTCTACTCACCCGCTGCGCCACGGTTGTCTAGGTTTATAAAATACAGTCGAATATATTTTGTCTCCTTCCGAGAATTGATTAAATGACAGGAGTCACCAATTTAAACCACTTCATATTTCGAGGAATTCACATGATCCTAACATACTTTGAGATCCTCAAAAAACACTATTTCAAGTAAATTCACCTTAATTTCCGACCTTTCTATCCGTTAAATATCACAATACTTATAATCGAATTGAGGTCTTAAGTTATACACCATAAGGTTCGTATTACCTTATTGTGACTGTCTAATCCTTAAGAATTAGGATGCGGTTATTATGACCCTTATTTCAGGGGATTAAAGTATATTTTAGGCTCAATTATTGATATAGCTATAAATAACACCAACTTGAAGTGACAAAGTACTACCCTTGGAAACAGGTTTCTTTTAATTTATGTGCTGTCAAATTATACGTATGTATGACGTAGACAGGGTTGTATGTGTGTGTATTCACTTGCCAAACACCACAGGGGGCTATGACATGCAAGGGGTGTGATCGAGCCTGTATCGCAGGGTTGCCACACCACTAACTCTCATTTAATATCATACTAATTATAAATATGAATGTAAGTTTTTTTGTTACGCTTTCACGCGAAAACTACTTAACCGATCATCATAAAACATTGTACACATATTCTTGGAGGTATAAGAAGTAAGGATAATTTTTATGAAAAAAAATATCCATTTGTTTGTTACGCTTTTACGCCTAAATCACTGAGCCGATTTTGATGAATTTTGATGTAGAGATTAGACCCTGCAGACGGTTATAGGCTAAGTTTTATATCGGAAAAGTCTATTCATGCGAGCGGAGCCGCGAGCAAAAGCTAGTAATTAATAATGGAGGTTGCGTAACATGTGGAAAAATCGTGAGGCAACCTGCACACCAGATAATTCTTTATAAGAATTTAGAAGCTACGTAAAGTTGCCAATCCGCATTTTTTTCACTTGTGTTTCTCTGTTGTGATATGTAGGTACCTACTGAGGCGCTGTGGGGTGTAGTGATGTAAAAGATGGCGAAGGGCAGGACTACGCTATTTGATACAAAGTCCGCCCTTTGCCAGTTATTTGCAATGTTGGGTCTTAATGTACATGCATGTAATGTAAGAGACAGTTTTGTCTACAGCATGAATAGGCCGGCTCAACTCTTCTGGTGGGTCTTTCGAATACGAGTATCAATTGTTGTTTAAAACTTGATAAAATAATAGGTATTTAATATTTAATTAGTAGGTTGTGACAGCCCTGCGTCGTCTGGTTGGGCTACACAGCACAGCAGGGGCTGACTGGTCCATACGCCACAACGCACACAAACACACGTCTGTGTGGGTACATACCGATGCCCATGTGCCACTGCAAGTGTGGTCTGGCGAATTTTACTCGCATTTTAACATGTCATATTTCGAATTTTGATTGACTTTTAATTTTTAAATTTCGAAACAAATGTGTCTTGATTCCACAAATTACTACTTACTTTTCCTTTTTTACTTTTTCTTATACCTCCAAGAATATGTGTACAAAGTTTCATGATGATCGGTCAAGTAGTTTTCGCGTGAAAGCGTAACAAACAAACTTACATTCACATTTATAATATTATTATGATTTTCCCCGCCGGATTGAACGAACAAAGTCGATCAACCCGCCGCGCGCCGTTACAAATATCCCCAAATTCACTTATTTTAATGTTTCCATACACTGTTCATCTTCGTTAATGTTACAGACAGACAGACGGCGCAGGCTCTGTTATAATAGAATTCCGGTTGTACCCTTTGGTTACGCTGGAGCCCATAAAATGTTGCTCATGAATGGAAGGTCAAATTTAAAGTGATAGAGTCAGGCTGTAGACAGTTTTACATGGTGGTAGATCCCTCGTATGCGAAAGGTCGGCTGGGTTGGTACCACCGCTTTGTCTACTTCTGCAACCAAGCAGCAGTCGAAACAAAATCGATTATTTACTACGTAATATTCAATAGCATAGTCATTGGATTTACCCTGCATTTTGTAAGCCGCACCTAACACGTTTTTTATAACATAGCCGAGCAAACGAGCAAGTGGGTCACCTGATAGTTAGTGATCTCCACCGCCCATGTACGCCCACAATACCAAAACCTAGTACATAATTTTAAACAGACACACCAACGGTAAAAAAACTACAATTATTTCTTAATTATTTAGTGGACTTAAATAAAATGTGTACATTACGCATTTAATATTCAGTAATACGTAATTACGGGTTAGTTTGTTGAAATTGTGAAAAATATTGATAACTTTGTTTTAGTTTTAGATATTTTATATTTCGTCTACAGGTTGATGTATTACGTTTTTTTTTATTAGCTTGTGTGACGAAACGAGCAGGTCGCTCGCCTGATGGTAAGAGCCTGCCCATAATCAGAAGCAACACCACACAGAACTTTGAATTACAAAGGAATGCAAGGCATTGGACTGCGCTCGTCATCCCGAGACATAAGATGTTAAGTACCATAATGCCCAGTATTTTCACTGGCTTCAATGTCCTTCAAACGGGAACACAACAGTGCTTTCATAATGCTGCTTGGCGGCAGAAATAGGCAAAGCGGTGGTACCAACCCAGGCGGCCTCTCGCATACGAGGGACCTGCCACCGCTCGAAATTCCATAATTACAGACGTTTGGATAGCAACCATTATCTATATATCTACTAGCTGTTGCCCGCGGCTCCGCCCGCGTGAATGCCTATTTCCAGGAATAAAGTAGCCTAGTGGGCGCCCCCGGTGAGAAACGCGCTTGACAAAAATACTAATGTCGCTATTAAAAAATAGGGGTTGATGGTAGAGGGTTGAAAATTTAGGGTTGTATGTATTTTTTAATGCTGTATCATAAAAAAATAAAAAAAAATATTTTGTCTATAAAATAAAAAATAAAATTTAGGGGTGGACCACCCTTAACATTTAGGGGGATGAAAAATAGATGTTGGCCGATTCTCAGACCTACCCGATATGCACACAAAATTTCATACAAATCGGTCCAGCCGTTTCGGAGGAGTATGGGAACGAACATTGTGACACGAGAATTTTATATATTAGAAGAAGATTTGTTGTCAACATAGTATTAAAATTTTCAAGTAGCCCGTAGGCCTCTGACTTGGCTTAACTACTGCTCTCAGTTGAAAGCAACTTCTTCAGACTCACAGGCGTGCCCTATGTCGGGGTCGCGTATCATTATTGCGATTCGGATTGGGCAGGGAAAGTGCTGCTTCGATAGTAACTGTGATGGAGTCGTTGGGATCTGCCAAAACATGTTTGGGACGACGACGGAGGATTGAAAGCAGTCGGGACAGACGTTTTACGAAAGGTTGCCTAACTCGCTAATCGTTTACCAATTAGTGAGTGCAACAGACTATGAGCGCCTCAGCTATCACTAAAACCGGTCAAGAGCGACTGAGACTCGCTCACAGATGATTCCGTACCCACGTGCTTATTTTTTTTTGCTCTTTTAGTTATAATTTGTTAAGAAATTCACCGTAATAACAAATCCCATCAAAAACATAAATGTGAAATGAGAGCCAAGTTTAATATTATGATATATGCCTTGGTTGTCGACTTCAACGACAAAAGAAGTGAGATCTAAATGGGTGCCAAGTTCAATGGTCAGTTCTGAAATTTATTTATAATAACATAAAATATTTTATAACAACTTAAAATATAATTTTTCGAACACAAAATCTTCAAAATCGGTGCACATTTAGAAGAGTTATGCGAGAATTATTTCTTCCTGGATTATAGTTATCCTGGATTTAAGCCAGGGTCCACCTTCTCGTATCGTATATTTGACGGTATTTGGTATTATATGGGGGACCAGCCGTCTGACCCCACAACCCTCATTGGAAACCAAGTCTCAGCATTGCTTCGTCCATTTATCAGCAAAGTGTACCGCGTGTAGATGAGGTTGGCTTTGGACCTAAGATGTTGGTGGCGCACTTACACACCGAAGATATGCGAGAACGTACATAAAAAAACGTAAACGAACTAAGAACCTTATCAAATCATTTTTAAAATGAAGATTGTCGAAAAACGCATAACTTTTATCGTAGTATACGTACACGATGAGGCTCAATCTAGCTGACACGACAAAACGGACCACAAAACATTCCACCGAACATCTGCAAAAACTCGAATCAAAAACGTACATGAATCTTGGCGTCGTAACAACTTGTTGAATGCCAAAAAAAGAGGAAACCGAACGCATCCGATCCATTAATCATTCGGCCACGGGTTTATCTAACCGGGCCGTAGAAAACGACGGTTAAAACTACGGTGATATACGGTGAAGCGTGCACCGCACGGGAAATTCAGATAGTGATTTTCAACAGATTTTTAAAAGAACCACGCTGTTGACAGTTTTGATTACATGTATGAATGGGTAGGCTTGATATCACTACCTCATAGACTGAGCATGTACTGACATGAACTAGCAACTTGCTGTTGCGTTTCGTCCGGTAAGTGAGATATTATGAGGCCCAATTCCCCTCCAAAAATCATGCTCTTTGTTTTCTGATGGAGAAGCTCGCACATCTGCAGCCAGTTTTGGTCAATCGCTCGTCCCCGGTGTTCCTGCACGACATCTTGCGACCTCATACTGCACAACAGACGATCTCCAAGCTACTAGAGGTGGGGTTGGAAGCTCTCCGACATCCGCCGTACTCACCAGACCTTACGCCTACAGGCTTCTACATTTTCCAGAATTTGGAAATCATTTTGGTGGGACAATTTTAATAACCCAGAGGCAGTGCCCGTGCAGTTTATTGACTCTCATCCAGCCGAGTCCTTCAAAAAGGGCATCGATAAAAACAAATCGCCACCGCGTCGGCAAAGATGCATCGACAGCATGGGTGGTTACTTTGATTAATAGATATAAAAAAGATGGAAAAAACTTCGTACAGAATGGAAATTTTATAGGTAAAGACTTATTAAATACGTAGTTGCGATTAAAGAGAATTCAAATTCACATGGGCTTACAGAATTGTTTATGTTTTTGTCTTTGCTTGATTGATGAGACGAGCAGGTCGCTCGTAATGTGCATAAAGAGTAGCAACACCAACCAGAGCTTTAAATTACAAAGTACTATGGCACTGCACTGCGCTTTTCACCCCGAGATATTACAATATTAAGTCTTTTATTGCCCAGTAGTTTCTCTGGCTTCATTGTCCTTTAAACTGAAACATAATAGTGTCTAGAAAACAAGATGAACTGTCGCATACGACCTACCACTTAGTAAAAGAAGTATTTAGGAAAGTGTATGAATGAAAATAAGATAATAAAAACCACGATAAAAAAGAATATCATAATTAAAGGTCTACAAAAGCGCCTCAACTTTGCCAACTAGAATACATCAGTCACCGTTTGATAGTCTGGAGTGTGACACAAAGCGTTTGACAGGTAACAATGAACAGAGCCACAAAGCTAGAAGCAACAATAACAGTTGCAGAATCCGCGAGCGCAACAAGTGGCTCAGGGGTGCGAGGGCGGTTCAACAGCGCCCGCTAACTTTGCCAAAATTGACATGTTGCCGGGAATTCATTGCGGAAGGTTTATGTTTGAAGAAATGTGAAGATTTATGAATTTTTCTATATTTTCGTTCCAGAGTTTTAAAATTAGCTAATAAATTGTGAAATCTTTAAATGTTTATCTCATTAAAAGTATTTGTGTCATGAATATAGTATATTTTTAAAATTTTCTATCACTAATTGGAGCAGTTTTTTTATGTCATGGCCGGCAAACGAGCAAGTGGTCACCTGATGGTAAGTGATGTCCACCGCCCATGTACGCCCACAATACCAAAATAATTATGAGCGCGTTGCCGTCCTTAAAGAAAAGGGACAATTAAGGGATTGGGGATTTGGGCTTCCGGATATCTCACTCACCATACGAAACGCAGCAGCGAGCTGCTACTTTACGTCGGTTTTCTGTGAGACAGTGGTAATGACCCGGACGAGCCGGCCCATTCATGCTGTAGACACTTTGTCTACAGCATGGCCCCATAGCAGCAGAGTTATAACTTTTGCCTTTTAAATTATTGAGAATATAACGTATGTTAATAAATTAATTATTCGTAGTTACAAACCTTAAATAAACACGTTTACGTGAATAGATATACACGTATTTTTTATTGTTTCGGTAAATCAAACCATTTATTTTTTTGTAACATCATGTAGGGTACAAACATGTAGGGTAAATTTTAGTAATTTATAATTCAATAATTACCCTTCTATTTTTTTAATTACACACAAGCACAAGAATACAATTAATTCACATTCGTTTAAGGGCTTGAACCGGCAATACGTAACAATGCCTAAAAATCTAATTTTCGACGAATCAATGAGTAAAATAGAGATCCTATTCAGAATATGTGGTATTAACATTACCAATAAAGGAAAACCCAATACTAAAATAAACCGTGCAATCTTTATTCTAAATTTCATACTACTAAACACTGACGTAATTGGAGGAGTAGTTTACTTTATTAATGGATTACGCGAGGCAAATAATTTACCTGAATTAACACACGTTGCACCGTGCATTGCTCTAAGCTACCTGGGAGACCTCAAAATACTTTATCTGGTATTTTACGAGAAAAGTATCAATCATCTCATTGAAAATATGAGGAAGATGGAAGTCAGAGAAAAAAGGTGGGAAAGAACTGACGAGAAAGATTTAATTATAAAGAAAAAAAAGAAATTTCTTGATACTGTGTTTAATGTTTTATATGTATTAAACGTGCTACTTGTGATCACGTTTGCAATTAATCCATTAGTTATGATGGCTTTGAAGTATATGAAGACGAAAGAGATAGAGTTCTTTTTGCCTTTTCGTATTGTGTACCCGTTCGATGTATATAATATCAAGGTTTGGCCGATTGTGTATCTACGGCAGATCTGGTCAGGTTAGTTCTTATCCTACTACTACTGTAAATCACGCCTTATAGGCTGACGGTTTGGATGACATTTAGGACACAGGTAGACCAAGACTTGAATTAGATCATAGGCTACTTTTTATCCCGGAAAAAGCGTCCACGCGGGCGGATCCGCGAGCAAAAGTAAGTACTCCATAAATTCTTTTATCAATGACCACAGACCGTTTAGTCTCCTATATTAGTTGGCGGGCTCGACGAGGGTGGTACCACTATTTCAAAGAAAATAGCTTGCGGTTGTGTTAGGTACGATGTCTAAGAATTTCAAAAATCTGCGATTTCATCTACAATCCACACCTCGAAGATATTAGTTAGCCATAGTGCATGGAACATTTGAGATTGTAATTGCCTTGATGGACCAACGGATAAAACTTGATTATAATTATTTATAATGCTCACTCATAACGCTCACCCATTTGCATCACTGAAAAAAGACAATCGTCCAGATCTAGCGCTGTTTTGACTCGCCAGTAGACCAACGCCAGTTACGTAAAATCTTATAATAGATAATTTGTTTTTGTTTCCAGAAGTCGTCGCTGTCTTAAATACGTGTGTTGCTGATTTTGTGTTATACACATTTTGTACGCACATAACAATACAGTTTCAGCTGTTGCAACTCAGTATCGAGAAAGTAATTGATGCCCCAGAAAATGTCAGCAGGAAAATTGTTTACGACGAAACTTTTCAAATGAAGCTCATTGAAATAATTAAATGGCATCGGGAACTTATATGGTACATACTTTTATTCTAGGCTCAGATCAGGGAGTAATTTAAGCCTATATTTAAAATTTCGAAAATTACATGAGCGTCTTACTACAGAGGATGCTCAAGATCGGGCGAAGTGGAGACGTCTTAGTGGACAGACCCTGGCAATGGCCGGGATAACACCAGGTAGAAAGAAAGAAAGAAAGTACCTAGTATTGCGAAAAGATCACATCTTAAATTCCGACGACTCGGGTTCGTCAACTGTCGTACCAGCTCTAGTGCTGTTCAGTTCGGCAGTCAATCAACACCAGTCACTATTAGTAAAGTGATGATTTTAAAGCCGCATTATTGTATTTAGTACATGGTTCACCCGATCAAGCATTGGACCAACAATTTCAGATCCTAATTTATCCAAATCTTCATTAAGCATATGTTCTTATTCTCTCTAATTTATTATCGTCTATAAATTGCAGGTCTACAAATCTACTTGAAACAGTTTACACAAAATCTACGTTGTTCAATTTTATATCTAGTTCTATGATCATTTGTCTCACTGGATTTAATGTGACGGTATTTATTAAATCATTTTCTATATTTTAATTGTTGGCTGATTCTGTGGTAGTCGGCTATGAAACAAGGACTTCGGGTTCGATCCCCGTATCAAAATAATTGTTCGTGTGGTTTACAAATATTTCTTTCGGATCGGTAAATCTCTTGTAGTCCCTGACACCCAAGACACACTACTTTTATCTTAGTATGGGAACAAAGATCAGGAACAGAGACTTGTATTTTAGTGGGCATCATGCTTGTGACTGTTAATTGTTGGTATTTATTATCTTCTGTGCATATTTTCTGAATCTAAGGCCTAAACCTTGTCATTAAGTGCCTTGCGTCCAGTGGTGTGACATTATAATAAATGGTCATATTATTATTAAATGATATCAAATATGGATAGTTCAGCGGAGAGAGTGGTGCGGACTGCCGAGACAAATGTCGTAGGCTTGAGACCAGTTGACCTCACATTTTTCTAAGTTTCATATGTATTTATTGTTGTAATTATCTTTTCATTTGATGATGAAAGAAAGATCGTGAATAAACCTGCATACCTACGAGTTCTCTACAAAAATATCGAGGGTGTGTGAAGTCTACAAACTCGCATTAGATCAGCTTGGTAGACTAAGGAGTAACCCCTCTCATTCGTAGAAGTTCGTGCCCAGCAGGAGAACAGTATAATTCAGAGCAGGGCTGATTCATACCAAAATATTAACCATTAATTGACATTAACAGCCATTGACAGCATCCATGGCACTGTGGGTGACTAGCCGGCTGCGAAGCGAGAAGCCATGGGCTCGATTCCCGCACCGAGACAAATGTATGTGTGATCCACAAGTTTTTGTTTCTGGTCTGGGTGTTGTGGAACCAATTCCCTCGTAGTTCGTGATACCCGCGATACAGGTTTACCTAGTGTGAGATCCGGACTATGTGTGTGTCTGTTGGGTGTACTTATTTATTTATTTAATTATTGCAGGCCATGAATGACGTAGCTATAGTGATTCCGTTTCTAGCATTTCTGTTTATGGGTTTGCTGCAAATATATTTCCTTTGTTTCTTCGGCGACATGTTGATGAACGCTGTAAGTGTTTCTTTTATTGATAATGGGGCAACCGGGCGTGTGGGTCATTTGATTTTAAGTGTTATTGGTCTAGTGTCACTTAAGCTGTCAAACCGAAGAGGTTCTGGGTTCGATCTCTTAGCTGGTCAACTAAAAGTGCTATCTTTAGGTGATAGATCTCTCGTGTGCGTGGCTGTTAAGGTTGGTACCACCACTTTGAATATTTCTACCGGCAAGCAACAGTGTGTAAGAGCTGTTGTTTCGGTTTGAATGAAATTGAAGCCAGTAAAATAACTAAACATTATGAGGCTTAACAACTTCTTTCTCGGGGTGATGAACGTAGTCTAGTACCATGTCACTGCATACCTAATTCAAAGTTATGTGTGGTGTTAGACCAGTTTAAAGGTAGACGAGTGACCTGCTCGTTTTGTAATTTACACTGATAAATTTCCCAATAAGCCCAATCCCCCAAGCCCTTTCCTTTCTCAATTTCATAATTATACCTTTCCTGTAAGCTCGGCAATGCTCCTTAATTCATTTGGTATTGTGGGCATTCATAGACGGTGGAGACTTACCATCAGGTGATTCACTTACTTGTCATCCCCCATATGCTATAAAAAAGACGTTGCATTCTGTGGTTCCAACACATCTGCTATTTTTCAGAGTGTAGACGTGAGCGATGCAGTTTATAAGTGCAACTGGTATTCAGCAGATTCAAAGATCGGCAAGCATCTGCTCTTAATCCAAATCAGGTAAGTTTTCACCATTCAGTCACGTTACTAAGAAGAACTAAGTAGAACCAGAGAGATATAGAGATAGCGTAATTATATTAGAAGGCAGGAGAAAGATGAAGAAAGAAAATAATAAAGTCATCTTAAACGAGTATAAGTGTTTACCGCCAGTCATGAAACCTCACATGAAAGACGAATCTTGGGTGTATTCCCGGCTTTTAAGGAAAGGAATGAAGATTTTAAGATTTTTTGACTCTGGCAAGTCAAGAGATTCTATTAACCGTACAAAATTGAACAACAAAGATACCACTTCACATTTTATTAGTTTTATTTGAAACAGTGCGACCACCTCAGTCAAACTGTCTTATATTGTAGAGATGGTCGTATAAAAAAATATAATTTCAGAGCTCAAAAACCGTGTAAGTTGACGGCATCTGGCTTCGCTGACGTCAATCTCAGAGCTTTCATGAAGGTAAGCTCATTAATTTAAGGACCAATGATAGTTTTTTATCCGACTGGATATGACACCATTCACATGGTGAAAAACCCGTCGTAGTGGTTCGTTCAGGCGAGTCGTGTTCCGGCGTCATCTAGTATCCAGTAAGATCAGGCTAGCATAATTTTATATTTATATACCTATTTTGATGATTCTTACAATCCTTCTCGTTCCACCTGCCTTGATCTCACTCGTAGTGGTGTCGGCGCAACATGCTTTTTAACACATGTTACAGAAAGGTTTGGCTTGTAGTTTTTTTGACCGGCCACCTTCCTGACGTCAACTCTTCGGGGAGACATCACCCAGGCGCGAAACAAATATTTGTGGATAACACAAACGTTTGGTCGCGATGCGGGAATCGAAACCGAGGCCTCTCGCCGGCTACTCGCCCACTGCGTCACGGAGGCTGTCAAGTCCATATTCATTACCATATTCTTTCACTAAAAGGAGTATTTTTTTTTATCAAAAATTCAATTGACTGAAAAAAAATTATAAACAAAAAATATTTGAGCAATTTTGAGTCAGTGCTGTCGATTCTTAACTAATAAACTGCACTCCAGCGACAGCCTTGTGCAGTAGATACTAAAGTTGCATTTCAACCATGTACCAGCTCCTCATGAAAATAACTAATGCTTTTGTCTTTGTAAGCTGTTTCTATTTGGTATATTTTTTTTCTTCCACAGATACTAAGCACTGCGTGGTCTTACTTCGCGTTACTGCAAACGCTTTACCGTTCACCTCGAGAGTGATTGTATAATTTTACGTGCAGTAGTTATAATTAGCAGTAGTACTTGTGTAGTAAATGATGAAGTAGTAGCGAATTTAAGAAAAGATGGTCCTACAAAAGTCATAAAATAGGTTTCTCTTTTTTTCATTATTTACATATTGGACTTCGTGCCTTATCTCATTCGCTCCAAGTGAAAGAATGAAATTACCTACTATTACGAAATATTTCGAAATAAACGTTAATGCACTATTTGATGATGATAGCTGATGTTAAACACCGACGCTCTACGAAGTCTGCAGTTGCTGAAATTCAGAAGAAGGCTCCAAACATTACCTTAGATTTGACAAACCACAAATCCTTGCCAAAGAACACCGATTCCTACCTAGGATGATTCGATAAGGCTATTGAAATTAAGAAACACCCAAATTTCAATAGAGAAGATGGTTGGAAGCTAGCACAAGCCTGGGATCAAATTATACATTTAATTAAATCGGAACCCAAAAGACAAACTGCCAGACCTCAAGACACCGTGAGCTCTTTCTGCGTAGATCCGACTAGTGTCAACTAACATTTTAAATAATTAAAATATAAAAATATAATTTTAAAATGAAGGTAGCCAATGTAACATTAACTTTTCGAGACGGCCTACACCTCAGTCTCTCCCGTGACCACGAAGGCTGAAAAGCTTTCGAAACGTCGGGAATAAAAATAAAAAATAAACCGCGATAAAATCCGTTTAAACTAGTTTTATTTCAAAAATACCCAAATTATTTATTACTGCCTAAAAACAGCCAAGATTTTTTTTCAAACCTCGCGTACCCATGTTGCACATCCCTCGAAAGATTCATGACAAACGCGACTAAGCTCGCACTTTTACTCCCGGGCGGTGTTGCGGTGTTTTTGCGGAAACTTACCTGCAACCATCCACTATATTCATCTAAAATGTACACTTTTCGCTTGAAAATCGGGCGTTTTTGTTATTTTTCAGTTTTCGGTTAAGAATTTTTAAACGAATGACATTTTAACCCCTACAAAAAAGTGGTTTTATAAACTTAATCCTTTATTTCTAGTTTAGTGTAGTTTATTTAGTAGCTGTATGTGCGTGCGTCCGTGTATGTGTATATATCTATGGCATCGTAGCGCCTAAATGATAGGACCTATTTGAATGCGGTTTGTTTGAAAGGCGATTTAGTCGATTAGTCATTCCTTATGTTTCATAAAATATGTTTAGCTGTTTAAAAGTTATAAAAGTTTTTTAACTAACGTCCGAGGTGATTAACAATTAATACACACATCATTCCGAAAAGTCGGAGGTACGTACTCTGGGTCCGGTTTCGAACCCGCGATTTTCATCTCGAAAGTCCATACCTCTCCCCGGTTAGATATCGTTCTTTTACATATAAAGTATTTACTACAATTAAAAAGGCAAGTGTTTGTTATAAACCTATAATTTTCATACGTCCTTCGTTGTCTTCTTAACTCCACCCTCTTTAATTACCTCGATATTTTTTGAATCAATAAATCTGTAGTAATTTGCAAAGACATGAAAAACAGAGCTAGGAAGAGTTTAGACTTGGCAATAAAGAATCGAGCTAGTTAACTAGATTGTACCAGTGCAGGAGTACGAACCCGCAGACGGCCCAGAACTCTATCCTGATTTCTGACGTCACAGAGGACGACATGAGAACTAATGGTTTCACTGCGCAGGATGTTCAAGGTCAGGCGAAGTGGAGGAATGCGTTCAGGTTTTTATAGAGTGGTAGAGCCACACTGTAGACACTTGTGTCTACAGCACGAATGGGCCGGCTCGTTACCACTGTCTCACAGAAAACCGACGTAAAGTAGCAGCTTGCTGCTGCGTTTCGTACGGTGATTGAGATAACCCCCTCCCCTTCCCAATCCCTCAATTATCCCTTTCCTTTAAGGTCGGCAACGCACCCATAATTCTTTTAGTATTACGGGCGTACATGGGCGGTGGAGATCACTTACCATCAGGTGAGCAACTTGCTCGTTTGCCGGCCTATGCTATAAAAAAAGCTAGGAAAGCAAGCCCTGGCAACAAGCTGGGATAAAAAAAAAAGAATTGAACGAGAGCTGCAACGAGTTATTTGGAACAGCCAAATAGCCAACTGCTTAAGTTACGGAGCAGTGGCGTCTCCTTCATCGTAGCCAAGATCTATTTTGAGTTGCTATGCCAACTAACTGTAGTTAATGCAGAACAACATCGAAAATAATTATTGCATCCCATTTTCATACATCATGGGATTAAGACGAAACCAAGAGTTCCTGTTTTTTTTATTCACTTGGTCGGATAACAATAACCACATATAGTACAAAAATTGGTCTTTGGGCCTGATTCAAGTCAACCAGTAACATGGTCGCATAAACATTACAAGCATGGTATGTCTATAAGTTTCTATACTTTCCGAAAATTTATTTATTTTTCATACAGAAAAATATCGCACATATCAGTTTGACAGCGGTCGCTTGATCTCTGCAATTAGCCTGAATATAAAACTCGATCGTACTACAATATCAGAAGTCATTCTTTTCCACGTCAACTAGATCCAAACAATTACAGAAATCTAGAGTACTACTCAAAATCAACGTAAAACCACAAAAATGACACTGCATTTCGACGACACTTTGAAAAAGATCGAATTCCTATTCCGTTACGCCGGCATCAATATCAAATGTGGGGATCGGAACAAGAACGATACCTTCAAATCTCGATGTTTGTACGTGCTAAACTTTTTCTGGCTGAATGTCGATCTAGCTGGCGGAATATTCTGGTTCATCGACGGAGTACAAAAGGGCAAAGACTTTATAGGTCTTACATACATTGCCCCTTGCATTTCACTGAGTTCTCTTGCAAATATCAAATCACTTTTCCTCATATTCTCAGAGAAACACATTGACAGACTCATCGGCAATTTGCGTGAACTTGAAATTAAAGAGAACAATCGTCCGGAATCTATTGAAAAGGATGAAATAATAAGTATAGAGATTAAATTCCTGAATTACGTGTTAAATACGATTAATATACTGTATGCGGTGTTGATAATGACTTTTGCTTTGAGTCCGCTGGTTATTATTGGGATAAAGTACATGCAGACTGGGGAAGTGGAGTTAATCTTGCCGTTTTTGATTTTGTATCCTTTTGATCCGTTCAATATTAAAGTATGGCCCGTCGTATACCTTCATCAGTTTTGGTCAGGTAAGTAATTTTTTAAAATTAGACTTGATAATGTTAAAAAAAATACTGCCTCGGTGGCACAGTTTTAATGCGTACATGTTACGACTGAGGCTGACACTGAGGTTTCGGGTTCGATCCCCGGGTCGGGTATGAGTGATATTATGTTTTTCTATCACAAAATGCTTATCACAAAATGGGTTCGATTCCCACACCGAGAAAAAATGATTGTGTGATCCACAAATATTTATTTCTGGGTGTAGTGGGACCGCAAGTCACTCGTAGTTCCTGATACCCACGATACAGGTTAGCCTAGTATGGGGTCAGGACTATGTGTGTGACTGTTGGGTATATTTCAATTGCAGAGTGCGTGGTCTCCCTGGACATCTGTTCGGCGGACCACTTCTTCATGACCTGCTGCACGTACATTCGAATCCAGTTCAGGCTCCTGCAACATGATTTTGAAAGGATCATATCAACCCCAAACATAAGCGGTCGTGAAAATTATGAGTTTAAAACAAAGTTTGTCGAATTAGTCAAATGGCATCAAGATACTATTGAGTGAGTCTTAATTAGTCTTTTAATAGCGGCATTAATCCCATTAAAGTAAGAGTATTATTTACCGTCGCAAAAAAATTAAGAAGCTTCATATTACAGCTCTCACATTCTTATTATTTGACTCTGGTCAAGGGGGCTGGACTATGAAAGATTGTGCAGTTCGTTCATTCATCAATTCATAAAAATTTATTCATAATCTCTAGTTGACACTTAAATACGTCTATTTTTTTGCGCGCTGCAGACCATCGTATCTCGATTTAGAAATTTAATATTGAGACATTAACTTTTATGAAACACTAGCTATTCTAGCTATATAACCGTCTCCAGGGTCTATCTTTACATGAAAATTCATCAAAATCGGTTCAGTGATTTAGGCGTGAAAGCGTAACAAACAAATAGATATATTTTTTCATAAAAGCATCCTATGGTACTTCTTATACCTCCAAGAATATGTGTACAAAATTTCATGATGATCGGTTAAGTAGTTTTCGCGTAAAAGCGTAAGAAACAAACTTACATTCACATTTATAATATTAGTATGATTAAGTACGATAGTTGATTTTGGAGAGATAATGGCGTGAACTTATGTATTTATGTACGTATGTTTTGAAGGCTATTTGTAGCCTAATAGGTTTTTAAGTTATTTGTTATGAAGTCATAAAATATAAATTTATTTTCAGGTCAGTCACTCTACTGGAAACAATATATTCGAAGTCGATATTGTTTAATTTCATGTCAAGTTCGTTGATAATATGTCTCACTGGATTTAATGTGACGGTAATGAAGAACATATTATTATAATTTATTTATTTACAGACCCAAGTAGATAATACTGTTTTGCGAAACACAATTAAAATTGGGTAAAAAATGAGGCCGCAGCTGTTGTTTTAAATATTTTAAAATGGGTAGTGGGAAAATCTCACTATCTCCTTCGCACGCGTACACCGTAATGGCGTGACTTGACTTGTGACGTAACTTGCCATGTCGTGCGTCCTCTTTCCGTTATTTGATAACTACCCCCTCCAGCAGATTTAAATTTCTTCTAACTTGTGTAATTTTGTCTTGATTTAAGTATATAATTCTATCGATAATAGATTTTAGGGAACGTAACTTATTAATTACGGCGAAGGGGCGAACCCCAAAAGAGGTGGCGCGACGACCTTGACCACTTTGACAGAGACTGGCCGATAAGAGCCTTGGATAGGGAACGTTGGAAGGAGTTGAGGGAGACCTTTGCCCAGCAGTGGGACAATATAGGTTAATAAGAAAAAAACATTAATTAAGATATTAAAAATAATCGAGTCACGATCAACACCTCCAGAGGCTCTCAATTGGTTGTTGGGTCTAGAGCCAGATTCAGAAGGCAGTATTATTGGACACGGCACGCATTGTGACGAGGTTCCTCACTCTGGGGTCCTAACCACCGGTGGCTTGGGTCTTAGGCCTCGCCATTGGAGGGTGATACTTTTTATATTTTTAAATGATTTTTTTAAGTAATGTAATATTCTAAATGTAAAAAATCCTTTTAAAATAAAGAGTACTGTACATCGAGTCAAATACTCTATTCTATCGACCGGCTAGGGATGCTATGTCTCTTGACGGCCAACATTACATTTAAGCCAGGTTTCTGAAAGGCTGATCAAATCAACATTCAACTAACAGAACTTTGATTTGACATCGCTGTCAAATCAATTCGAGTTGCTGAAACGTTATTGAGTGAAAAAAAAAGATCTTTCTTTAGTACCGTTTGACATACGATTCTTCATATTAATTTGAATGTTATGGAACCGTTTGACATACAATTCTTCATATTAATTTGAATGTTATGAAACCGTTTGACATACGATTCTTCATATTAATTTGAATGTTATGGAACCGTTTGACATACGATTCTTCATATTAATTTGAATGTTATGGAACCGTTTGACATACGATTCTTCATATTAATTTGAATGTTATGGAACCGTTTGACATACGATTCTTCATATTAATTTGAATGTTATGTTATCAAAGGTGTTGATCACGTTTCTAGCAACTCAATTTCGACTTGACATGAGATTTCACATTTGATTAGTTAATTTAACATTGATCAGCCTTTCAGAAACCGGGCGTTAGTCTGCACGGTACCTAACATCAGTTCTAGTGTAGTCACTTTGCCAGGATAAAAAAGACTATTCATCAAGTTAATTTTTCAGGTGGTAAATGATTTTGCATTCGTGGTAACATTTCTAAGTTTTCTCTTCATGAGTTTAGTGCAAGTATTTTTCTTGTGTTTCTTCGCTGATTTGTTATTGGAATCGGTGAGTACCTAATCTATTTTTTATAAAAGACTTATAATAATAAAGATAGACAGATATTTCCAGAGACCCAAATCAATACAAGGTGGTAGGCCCCTCATATGCGAGAGGCCGACTAGGTTGGTACCACCGCTTTGTCTATTTCTGCTGCCAAGCAACAGTGTGCATGCAGTGTTGTGTTCCGCTTTGAAGGACATTTAAGCCAGTGAAACTGCTGGGCATTATGAGACTTAACACCTTATGTCTCGGGGTGACGAGCGCTGTCCAGTGTCATACAGTGCTTTGTTATTTAAAGTTCTCTGTGGCGTTGCTTCTGTTTATGAGCAGGCGTGGCACTTACCATCAGGCGAGCGACCTGCTCGTCTCGCCATTAAAGCTAATAAAAAGAAAACCTCCCTTCCCTTTCAATTCAGGACGAAATTTCTTTGTTACGGTACAACCAGTCTAGTAGTATACTTAATTAAGTATTTCGTAGTAGCACCGTAATTTAGGTTCCGAAGTGGGTTTTGAAGTTCCTTATTATTCCAGAGTGTCGGAGTAAGCGATGCAGTTTACAATAGCCGATGGTACATGGCTGATTCAAGTATTGGAAAACAATTATTATTAGTACAAACAAGGTGATTATTGTCTTACAGCGTGGTATTTGTATTACATTCATAGTAAGTAGCCTCCGTGGGTTTTGACTTCGATTCCTGCACCGAGACAAATGTTTGTGTGATCCACAAATATTTGTTTCGGCTCTGGGTGTTGTGGGTTGGCAAGTCCCTCGTAGTTCCTGATACCCACGATACAGGTTTACCTAGTGTGGGATCTGAAGGCCAATTCTCGTAATTTTAAATGTTCAAAATATCATTCCGATCTAGTCTCAGCGTCAAGAAAGTTGCAAATGATTTTCTCTTAAACCAATAATCAACGTCAAATGCACCTAGCATTAGCAGTAGCATTATACCGTTTTGGCTTCAGTCAACTTTTATTCTACATTCAATCTCATTACGATCTATGTTCACATTTGTCGTTGATTATTGCTTTAAAAGAATCCCATTTGCAACTTTCTTGACGCCGAGACTAGATCGGAATGATATTTTGAACATTTAAAGTTACGAGAATTGGCCTGCAGGGCTATGTGTGTGACTGTTGGTATGTATTTATTATTATTATCACGTAAATATAAAAATTGGCAATTTTCAATTGACAAGTCATTATTATTGAGATTACAGTAATTGGACCAAAAACTAGCCTATTGAGTTTGTTTCGCCGGGTCTTCTCAGGAAGGGTCGTCTTGGATCCGGTGGTAGTTTTAAACACGTGCCGTTTCAGTAATGCCTATGGTCCATAACGATCCATAAAAAAGAAGAAAAAATAATAATTATAATACTTAACAATTCTGGACTATTCCTTAATAAAAATATTGTAAAATTTATAGATGGTCAGTGTATTTTAATAATGTGATGTATATTATGTATACATTAGTTGATACGATTTCTATATATAAGTTTCTTTTTTTAGAATGGATTTGTGCTGTTAGCTTATATTATTTTTATAAGCTATATATAGCTATTAGGCCTTTACAGCTTCACCTGTCAATAAAGCCGGCGCTTATGGCGCTCTAGCCAGAAATATGAATAATGTACTTAGTAGAGATTAAGCACAGAGGCGCCTTTTAGAAGGCTCAGACCTCAGCTTGAGCAATCACTGGGGAGTAAGTTTAGGGCCGTCTCTGCACATCATTGTGCCGACGGTCAGTTGTGGGAGTTCTTCGGACTCGCAGGCGTGTCCTATGTCGGGGTCGCGTATTATTATTGCGATTCGGATTGGGCAGGGAAAGTGCTGCTTCGATAGCGACTGTGATGGATTCGTTGGGATATGCCAACACATGTTTGGGACGACGACGGAGGAGAATTTTGTACTGACTTGTCATAAGCGCTATTTTAATTGCCTACGTGATTAATAAAACTATTTCATTTCATTTCATTATGCCTCCTACGAAACGATTTATTAAAAACATTTCAATACTACTGCCTCGGTGGCGCAGTTGTAATGCGTACGTGTTACGATTGAGGTCAACGCTGAGGTCTCGGGTTCGATCCCCAGGTCGGGTAAAGTGGTATTGGGTTTTTCTATTACGAAAGGCTCAGTAACAGCCCGGAGTCTGGAATTTGTGCTCGGTATGGCGATAGGCTAGCCCCCTATCACATAAGGGACGGAAATACGCTCGACGAAATGTGGGTGTACTGGTTACACCTCTGCCTACCCCTTCCGTACTACAGGGGATTACAGGCGTGAGTGCGTATGATTTCAATACTATAAATTTCTACAAAGCAAAATATATTTTTTGCAGAGCTCAAGAGCCGTGCAAATTGACTGCATGGGGGTTCGCTGACGTCAATCTGAACTCGTTCATGAGGGTAACGTATTTCCCAGTGATTTTCCATTTCGATTCATTTTGAATTTATATTTCTTCTAGCGCAGTTAATTTTATCCTTTTCATTAAATTATATTTAAATAATGACTGCCTCGGTGGCGCAGTTGTAATGCGTACGCGTTACGACTGAGGCTGACGCTGAGGTCTCGGGTTCGATGCCCGGGTCGGGTAAAGTGGTATTGGGTTTTTCTATTATGAAAAGCTCAGTATCAGCCTGGAGTCTGGAATTTGTATCCGGTATGGCGATAGGCTCGTCCCCTATCACATCATGGGACGGAGATATGTTCGGCGGAATGTGAGTGTACTGGTTATACCTCTGCCTTCCCATTCGGGGATTACAGGCGTGAGTGCGTATGAATGTATGTATATTTACTGATATTTTACGTGCAATTTTAAGTTAACATCTAGGAATTAACCTTTTTAATAAGATAGGTCAGCAAACTAACAAGTCACCTGCAGATGGTAAATAGATGGTAGGTGCTTCGTTTGCGAGAGGCCGTCTGGGTTGGCACCACCTTTGTCTATTTCTACCGCCAAACAGCAGTGTGTTAAGACTGTTGTATTTCGGTTTGAAGGACATTGAAGCATTATGAGACTTAACATTTTTATTATTTTTTGTTCGCAGGTGTTGAGTACGGCTTGGTCTTATTTCGCTTTACTGCAAACAGTTTATGGTGGCTGAAAGAGTGTTATTCATAAATTAACAGCACAATATTAGAGTAACTTTTTGTAGTTTTTAAAAAGAAAAATACACGATAAAATTTACAATGATTAGGGTAAAAACCACTTTTCGAAGCGGTTTCATATTTAGAGAAATAAATAAATATACTTAGTAATCACGTATTGACCCCACGCTTAAATGAGAGTGTTGTATTATCAATATTAAATAATACATACATACACACTCACGCCTATGTCCCATAGGGGTAGGCAGAGACCATTGAGTACCACAAGCTACGATCCTGACACACCTCTTTCGCCTCTTCCACATTCATACATCTTCTCATACATTTTCGTCGGTTGCGGGTACTCGTGACGTGCCCTTTTCGGAGAATGTCATTTATTTGATCCGCATATGTTCTCCTCGGGCGCCCTCGTCCAACCCTACCATTCACATTCGCACGATAAATACCTTTCGTAAGTCGAAGAATGATGTGGTGACTCGGATCGAAAAGGGTATGCTGAAATGGTTTGGGCATATGGAGAGGATGGATATTAAATAATGTTTATCAAATATAATTATTCACATATTGTTCATATTTCATCTTATCTGAAGAAATAAAATAATAAAAATGGCCTCTATTTTACTCTGACCTTTGTACATATTTTTTTTAAACCTAATAAACTTGTTATAATTATTAATCTGATCGGGATGGTTGACGCTCACTTGGGGACGCTTACGTCTAACAGTGGACGGCAACAGGCTGAGATAGAATTATTAATTTACATTTTTTTTTACTGTTTTGCGAAACAGTAAGCTGATGAGTCAGCTACCAGGTCAGGCTGTCTTGTGACATAGGCCTCCTCTGATCCCCTCCTGTCGCGAAACCCCCCTTTTTCATGTTGGGTTTGTGAAATGAAGTTTTTCAACACATGCACACAAAAAATTAAAATATGTCCTTATACATATACGAGTATATAATATACGTCCTTTGAAATACCAACAGACATACGGTAGTGTATGTTCGATACTCAGACTCAGTGACCGCAGTTTGAGCCGGGCAGTGACCGCAGTACGCCCACAAAATTATGGGTACTCGCCCAGGTGACCTCCAACCTCCCCTTATAATCACCCCTGACCCAGCAATACTGCACATACGTACACTATTGCCGCAGCAGGATAACCATGTTACTCGTAGAAACTCTCTGTACTGAAGGACACTTCTGCCGCAGCAGGATAACCATGTTACTCGTAGAAACTCTCTGTACTGAAGTACACTTCTGCCGCAGCAGGATAACCATATTACTCGTAGAAACTCTCTGTACCGAAGTACACTTCTGCCACAGCAGGATAACCATGTTACTCGTAGAAACTCGCTGTACCGAAGTACACTTCTGCCGCAGCAGGATAACCATATTACTCGTAGAAACTCTCTGTACCGAAGTACACTTCTGCCGCAGCAGGATAACCATGTTACTCGTAGAAACTCGCTGTACCGAAGTACACTTCTGCCGCAGCAGGATAACCATATGAGCATTATAAGAACATCTTTTGTATCGGAGTGACGAGTGCAGTCGCACATGATGATGCTATAATTTAAAACAATTTATTTTTTAATAACAGCGATTTTAATGTTAAATTATTTATATGTAACATCTGTGACTTAATTTCTCGCAATTATGTGATTATGTATGCAAGCAGTATTTAATTATAATTACATTTCGTCAGTAATGACTGAATCAGTATACATGACTTTAATAATATGTACACTATCTATACTATGAAGTGAAACCGGATTTGTACTGATTTTCTGCAGTTTTTTTACTTAGAGCATGTTTTACGACCTTTGAGTAAATGCTACTCCTTCTTCTTCCACTAACCGAAAAAAGTAGCAGCTCGGTGCTGCGTTTCGTACGGTGAGTGAGATCCAAATCCCAAATCCCCTCCCCTTCTTAATCCCTTAATTATCCCTTTCCTTTAAGGTCGGCAACGCTCCCATATTTTTTTGTATTGTACATGAGCGGTGGAGGTCACTTGCCATCAGGTGACCCACTTGCTCGTTTGCAGGCGTATGCCATAAAAAAACCTTTATCCCACTCGCAGTAGGGTCGGCGCAATATGCTTTTTATTAACACATGTTACAGAAAGATTTGGCTTGAAGTTTTTACGACCGGCCGCCTGCCTGACGACAACTCCTTTGGGGTGAACCCACATTCGAAACATCACAAATATTTGTCTCGGTTCGGGAATAGAACCCGTGGCCTCTCGTTTCACCCACTGCACCACGGAGGTTGTTGAGTTAATGCTAGTAACCAAGTAAATATGACAAATGTCTTAGTACAAAAGTTATAATTTTATTGAAATACTGGAAGAAATATGTTTAATATTGGTATACGTTAATACGTTATACGTTAATATTGGTAGTGAAATCTTACTCGAATATTGTGAAATAAGTCCCTGAACGTTAGGAAGGATCAATAAAATCAAAGATTTTTTTTGGTCGTTTTATCGACGGTTGTATATTTTGATGTAGAATTTGACCCGTGGTTGTTACAACCAGCCGCTTACTTATAATGTGGAGAATTTAAATCATAGACATTTATACCCTTCAAACTGAAATCCCATCACATCCCCCACAAAATGGCCAGACTTCAGAACTATATTTTTAAAGCGACATTTTGTGGACAGCAAGGAATTTTATCGCAATAGCGAAAACACATTTAATAAAATAAAATAAATAAATAAATACACCCAACAGTCACACACATAGTCCTGACCCCACACTAGGTAAACCTGTATCGTGGGTATCAGTAACTACGAGGGACTTGCGGTCCCACAACACCCAGACCCGAAACAAATTTTTGTGGATCACACAAACATTTGTCTCAGTGCGGGAATCGAACCCACGGCTTCTCGCTTCGCAGCCGGCTACTCGCCCGCTGCGCCACGGAGGTTGTCTATTACACGACATAGCTAATAATTACAGCCGATGTTATATCAAATACATAATCTATTAAGCATCAATACCTACAATTATCGTGAAGACTCCACGAGTATATAAATAAAAACAAAATAACAAAATCGCATTTCTAACGAGCACAGCAGTAAAAGAACATACGCACTCACGCCTGTTATCCCCGAAGGGGTTGGAAGAGGTGTAACCAGTACACCCACATTTCGCCGAGCGTATCTCCGTCCCTTATGTGATAGGGGGCGAGCCTATCGCCATACCGGGCACAAATTCCAGACTCCGGGCTGATACTGAGCATTT
Source organism: Mimas tiliae (assembly GCA_905332985.1). Taxonomy (NCBI): domain Eukaryota; kingdom Metazoa; phylum Arthropoda; class Insecta; order Lepidoptera; family Sphingidae; genus Mimas; species Mimas tiliae. The sequence continues at coordinate 3,727,857 of HG995262.1, read as the reverse complement.
CGTAATAGAAAAACCCAATACCACTTTACCCGACCCGGGGATCGAACCCGAGACCTCAGCGTTGGCCTCAATCGTAACGCGCACGCATTACAACTGCGCCACCGAGTCAGTTAGAAGTAAAAGATGACTGAAAATCTTCTTTTCGATAAATCCTTGAGGAAGATCGATTTTATGTTTCGATACAGTGGCACTAACATTGCCATCGGTAAAGTTAAACCAACGAATACGATTAAAAATCGATTCATATATGTTTTGAACTTCATTTGGCTGAACACTGATGTTCTTGGTTCAATTTGCTGGTTCATATCAGGCTTAAAACACGGTGAGAACTTCACGGAACTGACTTACGTCGCCCCGTGTGTGACTCTAAGTTTTCTTGGCAATATGAAATCAATATGTCTCATAGTTTACGAGAAAAATGTTTACGAACTAATCCAGAATTTGAGGGAAATGGAAATAAGGATAAACCTTAAGAAGACTACTGAAAGAGAGAAGATAGTAAAAGATGGAGTTAATTTTTTGAATCTAGTAGTGAACGTGCTGTACGTGCTAAATATTCTTTTATTGGTAGCGTTTGCATTGCAACCGTTGACTTTGATGATTTTGAATTACACGAAGACGAAAGAGATAGAGTTTTTACTGCCATTTCTCATTGTGTACCCGTTTGATGCCTTCAATATTAAGGTGTGGCCTATTGTGTACGTTCGGCAGATCTGGTCAGGTTAGTGTTTAATAGACTGTTACAATGTTTTTTTTATTATCTTGAATGACGAGACGAGCATGTCGCTCGCCTGATGGTACTGGTTACATCCAGTACACCCACATTTCGCCGAGCTTATCTCCATCTCATGATATGATAGGGGGCGTGCCTATCGCCATACCGGGCACAATTCCAGACTCCGGGCTGATACTGAGCATTTTGTAAAAGAAAAACCCAATATCACTTTTAACAGACCCGGGGATCGGATCCGAGACCTCAGCGTCAGCCTCAGTCGTAACGCGTACGCATTACAACTACGCCACCGAGGCAGTCAGTTTTAGTTTTTAACCGACTTCAGAAAATGTGGAGGTTCTCAATTCGACTGTATTTTCTTTTAATGTTTGTTATCTCAGACCTTCGACTGGGTGAACCGATTTTGATGATTATTTTTTTTTATTTGAAAGCTGGTGCTTCCCGTGTCCCATTTCAATTTGGTCAAGATCTGACGACGGTGACCGGAGTAAAAAAATAAAACTCCTCATCGGACAACAGTACACTCGTCGCGATTGTGTTATTGTATTCGAATTTACATGCTATTACTGTAACTACCACAAAACATTTAAAAATAAAATAACGTTTAAAAAAACCTAGAAACCGACTTCAAAATAAAAACACTCAAAAGTTTGACCGGTAGCTACCCAGGCATCGATTCTAAAGAGACCTATAGAATTTGTTATTTTTGAATTTTCAGTTTTTTTTATTTTGAAGTCGGTTTAGTTAAACGTTATTTTTTTTTATAATCAATCTATATTTTCAGAAATCGTGGCAGTGTTTAACATATGCGTCGCAGATTTTTTATTCTACAATTTCTGTTCGTACATCACGATTCAATTACGGCTGATACAGTATGATATTGAGAATATAATCACTGGGACAAGTACTAATAATGAAGATATTACAAATAAATTGAATGAAATTATTAAATGGCACCAAGAATTGATATGGTGAGGACTATGGGGAGTCGAAATAAAACTAGTTTATACGGATTTTATCTCGGTTTAATTTTTATTTTAGTCTCGACGTTTCGAAAGCTTTTCAGCCTTCGTGATCACGGGAGAGACTGAGGTGTAGGTCGTCTCCAAAAGTTAATGTTACATTGTCTACCTTCATTTTAAACAATCAATTAATACATTTACTTTTTTAAATATTTAAAAAGTTAGTTGACACTAGTCCGATCTACGCAGAAAGAGCTCACGGTGTTTTGAGGTCTGGCAGTTGGTCCAAACCGCGATAAAATCCGTATAAACTAGTTTTATTTCAATGTTTAATATTCGTATAAACATAAGAAATCACTATGGGGGGTCATTTACAGCCGACAGAGGGGTAGCACGAATAACTTGCGAGAACGTATTCGTATCGAAATGTCAAAAAAATGTTTGAACCTTCATACAAATGTTAGCGTTCTAGATTCGAATACTTATTCGTAAGTTGTTCGTGCTCGCCCCCCTGCCTTGTAATTATGTATCTAACCTTTTTAACCGACGCAAAACACCAAAAAGGTTCTCAATTCGTCTGTATATATTTTTTTATGTATGCTTTTTTTATAGCATAGGCCGGCAAACGGGTAAGTGGGTCGCTTGATGGTAAGTGATCTCCACCGCCCATGTACTCCGATAATACCAGGAGAATCATGGCCGCGTTCCAGACCTCAAAGGAAAGGGATAATTAAGGGATCGGGAAGGGGATTTGGGCCTCTGGATATCTCACTCACCGTACTAAACGCAGCAGCAAGCCGCTTCATTACGTCGGTTTTCGCTGAGATAGTGGTAACGACCCGGTCGAACTGGTCCATTCGTGCTGTAGACACTCGCAGTGGGGTCGGCGCAACGTGCTGTTTACCACAATATGTTAGAGAAAGATTTGGCTTGTATAGTTTTTACGACCGGCCGGCATCCCCTTTATAAACAATTTGATTGTTTTCTTTAATTGCAGGTGTGTAAATCTTCTGGAAACTATCTACGCAAAATCGACTTTGTACAACTTTATATCCAGTTCTATTATTATTTGTCTTACTGGATTTAATGTGACGGTAAGAACATAACATGAATTCAACTATCAAATAGGGTCTATCAACCATATATCCCGCAGTGATAGCTCAAAGTGGAGTGGTATGGTCTGTCGAGACGAAAATCGCTGGTTCAAAACCAGCCCCAAGAGCATACACTCACACATACCTCTGACTTTTCTAAGTTACATGTGTATTAATTGTTAATTATCACTTGCTTTAACGGTGAAGGAAACATCGTGAGGAAACCTACATACCTGAGAAGTTCTCCAAAAGAATTTCAAAGGTATGTGAAGTGTGCCAACCCGCAATAAGCCAGCGTGGTGGACTATGGTCTAACCCTAAGCAAAAAATTGTACTAAATAGTTTGCCAGTGGAGATTAGACAAGAGGCTTATCACAACATGGGAAGGAGATATACTCAGCGAAATGTGGGTGTACTGGTTACTCTGCCTAACCCTGCAGTGAATACAGGCGTGAGTGCGTATGTATGTAAAAAAGATCTAACAAATAAAAAAAGGACGTGAGGAGTTGTCAAAGTTGTCGAGACGTATTTGATCGTCGTTTCAAGAGTCAGACGGAACGCCAATGTAGCTGCGCCTGCGCATAAGTGCTGTGCACTACGTAAAACAATGGAAGATGACGTCACTGACTGCGTCTCACGCTTGAAGCTGCTAAAAACCAATGTGTTTAATATATAATATAATAATATTTTCAAGTAATATCTACTTGGCGCAGTTGCAATGCGTACGCGGTAAGACTGCTATGCTGAGGTCTCTGGTTCGGACCTGGGGTCAGATAAAAGTGATATTGGGTTTTCTATTACGAAACGCTCAGTATCAGCTCGGAGTCTGGAATTGTGCCCGGTATGGCGATAGGCTCGCCCCCTATCACATCATGAGACGGAAATAAGGTTGACGAAATGTGGGTGTACTTGTTACATCCTTTGCCTACCCCTTCTGGGTTTACAGACGTGAGTGCGTATGTATGTAATATCTACTTTGTCTATGAATCGAACGGTAGTAATGTGTACTGTGTACACAGTTTTGTCTACAGCATGAACCGGCCGGCTCGACCGGGTTGTTACCACTGTCTCGCAAAAAACCGACGTGAAATAGCAGCTTGCTGTTGTATTTTGTACGGTGAGTGAGATATTAGGCGACCCACATCCCCCTCGTTTTCCCAATCCCTGAATTATCTCTTTCCTTTTAAGGCCGGCAACGCATTCATGACTTGTCAGGTATTGTGGATGTTCATGGGCGGTGGAGCTTACTTACCATCAGATGACCCACTTGCTCGTTTGCCAGCCTCAGTTTTATGTATAGAGCAGTCGTAGTATAATAATAGTGAAGTAGCAGCATTAAAAATGTATAGAGCAGTCCTCGAATAGGTCCTCAGATAGTAGATTCGTTGTCTAGCGTTTGTGGTATTCGGGTGTCCCAATATTTTCTTTTTTTTTCAGGAAAACACAGATGTTATTCTTGTGATCACATTCCTAACATTCCTGTTCATGGGTTTGCTACAGATATTTTTCCTTTGCTTTTTTGCTGACATGTTGATGAATGCGGTAAGATAAAATATTAGTTATAAAATTCTATAATCATAATCATTACCAATCAACCAGTGCTGAGGATCGGGCTCAATGGCGTGCTTTAGGAGAAGCCGATGTCCAAACGTGGACAAAATTTTTATTAAATTAAAATCTTTATATTTTTCCCTGATACTCAACTTTTTTTCACGTAAGATTTAATATTTTATTTAATTTTACATTTCAATTAGAACTTTAAATTTTTGATGCGAATTGTATATGTATTTTCAATATTCTATTCTATATTGAAGTGGCGACCATAGTGTCAAGTTTTCAAACCGCCCAAAGGCCTCAGACCAGTCGGGATCGACTTTTTTGTGCCCTCCGAAGCACGGGCATACTCAGTTAAAATACCACTAAGCGGTCAACCTATACACTATATACTTATAACTATAACAAATAAAATAAATATAATAAAATAACTAATTGTTTACCGATTAAATTAATATAATATATTAATATATTAATTAATAATTGTGCCCGGTATGGCGATAGGCTCGCCCCCTATCACATCGTGGGACGGAGATACGCTCGGCGAAATGTGGGTGTACTAGTTACACCTCTGCCTACCCCTTCGGGGATTACAGGCGTGAGTGCGTATGTACGTATGTATATTAATTAAATACTAATTATTCAACTGGCTATGAGCGCCTCATTTTTCATTAAAGTATAATGTATTTTAGAGTATAGAAGTAAGCGATGCAGCTTACAATTCAAAATGGTATTCTACTGATGCGAAAATGCGCAGGAGTCTGCTTCTGATACTAACTCGGTAAGAGAAGTTACTAGTATATTATTTATTATCGACACTAAACATAATGACTTTTCTTAATTACTTAAGCATTGATTAGCTAAAAATTATTTTGTCTATCTTTGTGAACTTGATTTATATAGTGGTTAGAAAGAAACAAAAACAGTGTTGAACTAATCAGTGCTTCAGGAAGTTTATTAGTATATACCTATATGTATCTAATATATAAAATTCTCATGTCACAATGTTCGTTCCCATACTCCTCCGAAACGGCTGGACCGATTTGTATGAAATTTTGTGTGCATATCGGGTAGGTCTGAGAATCGGCCAACATCTATTTTTCATCGCCCTAAATGTTAAGGGTGGTCCACCCCTAAATTTTATTTTTTATTTTTTAGACAATTTTTTTTGTTTTTATTTTTTTATGATACAGCATTAAAAATACATACAACCCTAAATTTTCAACCCTCTACGATCAACCCCTATTTTTTAATAGTGACATTATTATTTCTGTAAAGCGCGTTTCTCACCGGCGGCGCCCACTAGGCTACTTTAATCCTGGAAATAGGCATTCACGCTGGCGGAGCCGCGGGCAACAGCTAGTAATATATAGATATCATATTATTAAAGAAATAATCCAAACAATCTCTTAGCAATTGAATATAACGAGTGGTAGAGCCACGCTGTGGCATTATGCCTACAGCATGAATGGGCCGGCTCGTCCGGTTCGTTACTACTGTCTCACAGAAAACCGACGTAAAGTAGCAGCTTGCTGCTGCGTTTCGTACGGTGAGTGGGATATCCGGAAGCCCAAATCCCCCTTCGTAATCCCCTAATCATCCCTTTCTTTAATGTGTGCAACACGTCCACGATTCTTCAGGTATAGTGGATGATCATGAGTAGTGGAGATCACTTACAACAGTAAGAGCGAATACTTCAAATTCTTTTGCGGCCTCGGCTATAAAAAAATTATCTTAAAATTTCAGTGCCCAAAATCCATGTAAGCTGACGGCTTTCGGTTATGCTGATGTCAGTCTCAGAGCATTTATGAAGGTAATTTTTTATGTCTTTATTTACGAGACTATCTCGACCACACACCCGCCACTGTAACTCCTGTAAGCCAGGATCGACAGTGGCACGCATATTTCGACACCGAGCAATGAAGCTCGGCAAATTTCTGGGAATGCTAAGTTATCTTTATCCCGCAACGAAATTAATCAAATACAAAATTAGGGAGGAGTTGGAAATAATAATTGACCACTTAATTCCCTCCGTAGCAAAGCGGGAGACAAAATAATAAATTAAGGAGGTCTGAACCTTAGGCACAAGGGCATTTACAACTGGAGAAGCCAGATGTAAAGCACCACGGATGTCATTAAGTGGGTCCTATCACTGACTTTATTTAGTGATAAAGTCGTAAAACAAGAGTCCACGAATGCGATGCCCGCACTGAAACAAACATTTGTATGACCCATAAATTTTACATGTTTGTAGGTAGACCTTCCCTGGCACCTACGTTACAATAACATATCTTACTGGGCAGTCTGGAGTAAATGTGTAACTTCTTACTTGTGTGATTTATTTTGTATAACCCATAAAATATGTTCGGAATATAAGTGGGCCACCAATATCGTGAGCCTAAAGCCAACCTCATCTGCACGTGGTATACTCTGCTGATTAACGGACGAGGCAATGGCGAAACTTAGTTCCCGTTGCAGGTTGTGGAGGGTCAGACGGTGGTTATGGTTCGCCACATATTATGTCAAATAACGTCAAATCTATGGTAGGTGTAGGCGGACCCTAGCATTAAGCCACGATAGGGTCAAGTAGAAAGAAAGAAGGCTCCATAAATTTACGTTCGATCGTATCAAGCCAAAGGTACTGGCTTAACATTAGAGGGGGTCATGAGAGCCATCGGTTTCACTACAGAAGATGCCCAGGATCGGGCGAAGTGGAGGCGTCTTAGATAGATAGAAAGAATATTCTTTATTGCACACCAAATAAATTAGGTAGCTTATAAACGAGGATCATACAGTAAGGGTGATACATGGGCGGTCTTATCGCAAAAGGCGATTTCTTCCAGACAACCTTAGTAGGAAGGCGAACCCTGGCACTTTGTTGGGATAGTAAAAGGCAAAAAAGACTATATTCACTCTTTTGAGCATATTCACTCTCTACTCTTTCTGCTTTACAGATATTAAGCACATCATGGTCCTACTTCGCTCTGTTGAAAACACTCTATAGTTCAGAATGATTATTATCATTCAATCTGAAGATACGCTTAACTTCGTAGTCTTTTTTTTATTATCATACAGAAGACACTTATAATTTTTCTCCATGGAACTCAATCCAATTTCTGGTTTATCCGCCCAATGTGTAGTCACTTTAATCTAATTACTTACACAATTTATTTTATTTTACACTTTATACATGAAGTATGTAGTACAAGCGGACTTAATGCCTGAGGCATTCTCTACTAGTCAACATTTGGGTGATGCTGAGAATAAACAAGATAGGTGTAATCAAGAAGATAATACATAGAGAGATATTCAACATAATACATATACCTATATAAAAATATGTTACTAAATAATACCATAATATAATCATATAAAATAAATATACTACGCTACCTACGCTAATATCATGACTCCGCTACTTCATCGAACAGCAGTTGCCGAACACGGATTTTGAATGCCAGTCGGGTATTTTTAATTTCGAGGGGATGCGCATTCCAGAGGAGTATGGATTGGATGGCAAAAGAAGAATGGGTAAAATTAGAACCATGAGGGGGACACTTGAGAAGGAGATTGCTTGAGGAGCGAAGACTGCCATGACTGCTACAAAGGTACTGAAACTGGGAAGATAAATACGAAGGTGGGGTTGGAGGCATAAGACGTGAGTAGAGTGTAATAAATGCGTGCAGAGAGCGGCACTGACGGATGGGTAATCTTTTCAGTTGCAGGCAATGAGATGACACATGGGCATATTTGCGAAGATTAAAGATGAATCCAATGCAGTTGTTAAGAAAACGGTCAAGTTTGTTAAGCAAGTTTGCATTCAGGTTAAAGTAGCACAGATCATCATATTCGATAAGAGAGAAAATTTGCAAGCAATACGTAATAAACAATAAAAGTAGATATTTGCTTTTAATATAGAACTAGATACATGCAATATGCATTGTAGTGTTTATTGGTGATTTTTAATTTTGAAGATATTGTTACAGTAAAAAAAAGAGTAAACGCTGCCTGTTATTCATTTAAGATTTCTGCTAAATATACCTATACTGCCGTACTCTGGTTCCGTGTGTATTTGCTTCTATTTTAAATTCTTCTTTATTTCTCTAAATGCTTTCAAATTCTTCGGATTGCTACATAATTGTAAGACGTTAAAGCAGTTTGAATTCTAAACGTGAAATGAATATGGACTTAGATCAAAGCCGAATTAATCGAAAGGTTTAAAAAATGCATATGAAAATGGAGGTGCTGAGTTTTCTAAAATAAGGACCTCGGTAGAAATAAATGCAGGAATTTTGAAAGCGATAAAAAAGGATTCTACATCGAGAGCTAGTACTTACACAAGCAGTAGAAGTAAGGTAAAGCGCCTTTTTTATTGTAGGTAAAGAAATTAAATAGCACCAAAGTAAATTGATTTTAATTACACAAGATTACTGCTAATTGCCACCGGCGAGGGAATTACTAGGTAATACACAAATTATTAGATAATACAAAAACTATAATTGCGGAGTAGATTTGCTGGAAGGGTGTTAAGTTTGCTGATTATGTAGAAATATTAAGTATTGTAGAAGTGACTGCCTCGGTGACACAGTTGTGTGTATGTGTACGACTGTTGTGTTGGAATCTGTATTGGTAAAGTGGTATTGAGTATTTCTATTACAAAATGCTCAGTATCAGCCCGGAGTCTGGAATTTGTGCCCGGTATGGCGATAGGCTCGCCCCCTATCACATCGTGGGACAGAGATACGCTCGGCGAAATGTGGGTGTACTGGTTACACCTCTGCCTACCCATTCGGGGAGTACAGGCGTGAGTGCGTATGTATATATGTATGTAATTTTAAAGTTTAGTGCAACGCTATCGAACATTGAATGTTGCCAAATGCGAAAACAAGAGGCGTGTCGGATTATGTAACCTTTTACCAATTTCGGAGCCAAACATGAATGATGTTAAACAGCCCTGTGGTTACCATAGTCTGTTAAATGTCTGTTTGTATTGACTTGTTGGAATTTGTTAAATTTATATAGATGAAAATGGATTGAACGAATAAATGATTCTTGTCGTTGAGCAGAGAATAAAGTGGTTTGGTGGTCATGTTTTAAGGATGCCATAGGAAAACATTTCAAGAGCTTCTTCCCCTTTTCAACCCCAATTTCTATCCTTTGAGGTCGGTATTCTTCTGGTATTGGGGGCATCGAAATAATATAAATAAAACGATAGTAAAAATACGGCTCCACTTATTTACACATGCAAAGGTAACACTCACACATGCAACAAACATTTATGAACGTTCAAAATCAACTTTATTTCATATAAGTTAATATCTAAATATATTTTTTTTAAATCCGTATTCAACAAGAGATCATGAATTTTTATGAATTGAAGAATGAACGAGCTGCGCTGACTTTTATAGCGCCGCCCCCTTACACAGAGTTTTGGTGAAGTCATTTTTTGCTTGAGTTACGTTGAAATAAAACAAGTTTATACGGATTTTATCTCGGTTTAATTTTTATTTTAGTCCCGACGTTTCGAAGGCTTCAGCCTTCGTGGTCACGGGAGAGACTGAGGTGTAGGTCGTCTCAAAAAGTTAATGTTACATTGTCTACCTTCATTTTATAATTATACATTAATTGAGTTACGTTTCTTGTCGTCTTATTTCGATGATTGGGGGTGCTTATGGGCAGTGGAGATCACTTGCTATCAGGTGAGTTGCTTGCTTGTTTCTTGGTTTCTGCTAAAACAATAATCCGCAAGATCGTACCCGGGTGCACGATCTATTACTGCGTAGGGCATAATCGCACTACTATTAAAAATGTGATAGTTTGGATGTTTGTGGTTTTAGGTGTTTCTTAGTCAATCACGCAATGGCTGAAACGTTTTGAATGAAATTTGGCACACAGGTAGACCATGACCCGGATAAGGACATAAGCTACTTTTTTATCGCGGAAAACCCAATTCGCGCGGGTGGAGCCTCAAGCATAGTTAGTTGTTAATAATTTCCTACAGCTTATTCTAAACACGGTAACGGATAAACGTATAAAGTTAATAAATAAATGAGTACAGCCAAAAGTCACTTAGGTACATAGTCTTAACCCCACGATAACATAAAAAATCAAAGAATGAAGGAAGAAGTGGTCCTAGATTCGAATCTACGGTCACATGGTTCAGTCGGACGGAAATGTTTTGAGTTTGGGTTTTGTATTCGAAATTTTTTGAATTTTGTGCATTTGCTGTACGGCGATGTGGTGTTCTCCTATAAGTGGCATATCATAGGACGGAAATAATCTCGTTCAACCGTAGGCTTTTGTTATGTTACATCAAAGATTATGAATGTTTGTCATATAGTATTTTTAACTGACTTCAAAAAAGGAGGAGGTCCTTGTTTCGGTGCGTATATATTTTTTGCCTTTTTATATATGTACATCGATTTCTCAGCAAACTGTGGACCGATTTTGTTGTAAAAAAATCATTCGATAGAGTTTAGCCGCTATGTAGTACCATATATTGGTATTATATTTGATACTACGGAGGGTAATGTTGCTGAAATTTGACCACACCTTTCTGTACCACGTTGTAAAATATCTTCTTTAAAGAAACTAAAGTTGGGTTTAAAGATATCAGCTAAAATCATCTTTACACTGAAGGAACTAGTGTTGGCGTCCCTTCGCCAATAGTAATGCCGTATTGCGCATTGCAGATACAAGAGTTACCAGTATTAGTAGAAATTAACTCCAGAGGGCGACCCGTGCAAATTTACAATTCAGCCTCCTTGGCGCAGTGGGCGAGTAGCTGGCTGCGAAACGTGAGGCCGTGTGATCGATTCCCGCACTGAGACAAATGTTTGTGTAACCACAAATATTTGTTTCGGGTCTGTGTGTTTTGGGACCGCAAGTCCTTCGTACTTCCTGATACCCACGATACAGGTTAACCTAGTGTGGGGTCAGGACTATGTGTGTGACTATTGGGTGTATTTATTTATTTATTATAACAACCAGGTCGCGCCGGCCTATTCATGATGTAAACAAAACTATCTACAGCACGGCTCTACCATTCAAAAAATGCTGCGACCAAAATCTAGTTTTAGATAACAACTACAGTAGAACCTCTATAAGTCGAAAATCAAGGGAGACGCCAAAAAAAATGAGTTATAGAGTTTTCGACTTATAGAGAATTTCGACTTAGGCGGATTTTGATTCGACATACAGAAGTTGAGATTCATTCATGTAAATTTTGACTTAGAGAGGTAAAATAAATAAAAAATCAAGTTGCAGAGGTGACCCACATATTTTTATTTGTTATTATAAATCAACATTATTTCAACACATCCTTAAAATAAAAAATATAGTATTAAAAATACTGACTGTATTTTTTTTTGCTTTAGATGTTTCGGTTGTTTTCTATCTATAGCATTGTCTAAGGTATAAAAAGCAGAAAATTCTTGTTCTTCAGAGTTGCTGATTTGCTCTATAAAAATCCGTAAAGTATTCAATGCGGTGCTTGCCTCTTTGATGGAAACCCATGGAGCGCATGTAGTCACACTGTCGGCTAATTCTGAAAGTCGGTTACTTACGTTTCTGCAAAATATAGAGGTAATAAGTCTCAATTAATCAAGTATTAAAATTTGTTAAATAAAACATTGCTATGTTCGAGATACAGAGGTAAAATTTAATTTTTCGAGTTAAGGAGGGAAAATATGTACCAAAATGGCTTGGAGGGACTCACTGGACTTATTTCGACTAATAGAGGGTTGAGATTTCGAGTACTGGAGGTTTTGGTGTTTGATGGGAAGGGAACAAAACATTTTTTCGAGATTTGGAGGTTTTCAACTTATTGAGGTTCGACTTAACGAGGTTCTACTGTATTTTATAAATAGTACTTGAACGCTTTCAAGCGTGCACTCGATTTTTAATAAATTGAATGTTTATTATAGACTCCACTTGAGTTTAAGTTTCAAATAAGAATCACTTGATTCGTCTAGGGTGGTCAAGATTTGTTTTTATCCTAATTACGTACGGCTGCACCCAAGGATCCAAAAAAAAACTAATTTAAATAACTATTTATTTAAATTTATCTATACTAATATTATAAAGCTGAAGAGTTTGTTTGTTTGGTTGAACGCGCTAATCTCGGGAACTACTGGTCCGATTTGAAAAGTACTTTCAGTGCTAGATAGCCCATTTATTGAGGAAGGCTATATAAGACTTTTCCCGGAATAGGCCGTTCATGCGGCCGGAGCCGCGAGCAAAAGCTAGTTACAATATAACTTAAATTTAAAGACGTGACAACAGGGTAGTTGACTAAGGTTCTTTTATTATTTAAATCATTAAGTTACGTTACTCAAAATCTATTGCAGAAAGAATTTTATAAATCTGACCAAAAATAAATAAGTTAGAAGCCACTCAAATCCTGTAGAAGGGGTAATTGTCAAATGACAGACGACGCAAACTTTGACGTCACTGTGTAAAATGCTCATTATGGTGCACGCGTGCAAGCGAGATAGTGAGATATCCCTACTACGCACCTACTTTTCCTCATACCAACATATAAAGTCATAACTGCGGGCACATTTCTGAACCAATTTTGATTGTGTTTTAATGAAAGGGTTTTTTTGCGTATCATTTTCCGTTGCTTATAAAATAATGTATAAACTGCAATATAGGAAACTACCCTATTGTTCGATGTGAGAAACAAGAGTGATGTTAATTGTAATAAATCCGCTAAGCACTGGTCGATGATGAATCGATGGCTCCCGCGGTGGCCTGGTTCCCCGTAACACTTGCGATATGTGCAGGTGTCTGTTGCGAAGCCCTCGCAGGTGTTGTTGGTATGTATCATCGATTCCCATAGTATGTGATTTCCTAACATCCTTGCATGGCCCAAGGTTTACAAGGTAGTAGGTCCCTCGTTTGCGAGAGGCCGGCTGGGTTGGTATCACCCTTTGTCTATTTCTGCCGCCAAGCAATAACGTGTAAGCACTGTTGTGTTCCGGTTTGAAGGGCATTGAAGCCAGTGAAATTACTGGGTATTATGAGACTTAACACCTTATGTCTCGGGGTGACGAGCGCAGTCCAGTGTCATACAGTGCTTTGTTATTTCTGTGCGGCGTTGCTTCTGTTTATGAGCAGGCGTGGCGCTTACCATCAGGCGAGCGACCTGCTCGTCTCGTCATTCAAGCTAATAATAAAAAATAAAAAATGGTCAAGTGTCTACACTATGGTAAGTACAATGCAGTCCAATTAATTAATAATTGTATGAAACACATTTTGCCCATCTACAAATTACCAATTTTGTTGGAAAATACATTTTAGCCGATATTTCTTTTGCGTTTGTGTGCATGATGTTGCAAGTAAACACATCTCATTTAGCGAATTTTCAGCTTACGATACTCACAGTATGCGTTGTTTGGACATTTACCTTCTCTAAGTAGTTATTTTGAGTGTAATAAATTGTTTATTAATTTCATCTTTACAGCAATGCCATTTAATACAATTTAGTATAAGTTGTAGAGCCACTTTTGTCTACAGCACGAATGGGCCGGCTCATAGAAAACCGACGTAAAGTAGCGGCTTGCTGCTGCGTTTCGTACGGTGAGTGAGATATCCGAAGGCCCAAATCCCCTTCCCAATCCCATAATTATCCCTCTTCTTTTAAGGTTGGCAACGCGCCCATAGTTCTTTTGGCATTGTGAGCGTACATGGGCGGTGGAGATCACTTAACATCAGGTGACCCACTTGCTCGTTTGCCGGCTTATGCTATAAAAAAACGGATAACTCTCAGTTATGGGTACCTCAGTAGTCGGGAGAGAACTGCGCTCCCCTTTTTTTTGGTCTCATGCTGATAGCCTGACGCGAGTAGGCTTTAGTCAGCGTCACCGGGCTTTCAGGTGAATGCTTTAGGCACTCCAACCCTGAGATTAAAGTGACCTTCGCTGAGTGCACCCCCCCTAATGGGGGATACGGACCTCGGCTCAGGACGGCCACTGGGGAGGGCAAAGACATTTGCGATTGGGGTTTAGGGGGATTTATACATACGCACTCACGCCTGTAATCCCTGAAGGGATAGGCAGAGGTGTAACCAGTACACCCACTTTTCGCCGTGGGTGTCTCCGTCCCTTGATGTGATTGGGGGCGAGCCTATCGCCATACCGGGCACAAATTCCAGACTCCGGGCTGATACTGAGCATTTCGTAATAGAAAAACCCAATATCACTTTTACCCGATCCGGGGATCGAACTCGAGACCTCAGCGTCAGCCTCAGTCGTAACGCGTACGCATTACAACAGCGCCACCGAGGCAGTCAATTTATAAACTACTTATAATCTAATTTATATTATTTCTCATCGGCTCGCGGCCCGGTACTAGGGTCGGGGTGCTTCGGGGAGCGCGGCGAGGTCCTCGACGGCGAGGACGGTACATCAGTCGTGTAGAGTGTAATTTGTGTCGGTGTTCCTCCATCCCTCGGATGGCTAGAGTGGTGTCATCGTTTTTTTTTTTTTTGTTTGTTTGTTCCTTAAGGAACCGGCTAAGATCAGAGACCATGCTGCCAAGTCATTAGTTATATCTTTTCTTATATTCCAAGAACGATGAAACAGGGGTGTGGCCGATTTCAAGGTCTTGCTGGAGTTTTGGTGATAATTCCTTTCAGTTCAATGCTTCTTAGACGACTTTCTTCAAGCTAATCGAAAGCACAAGGTCGACAATACCCTTGATCAAAAATCATGTAAATCCACTTATTTCAATGTTTCCATACACTATTCATCATCGTTAATGATTATTGCACAAAACCACACCACTTTTATACAACAAACACAACTTTAAACCAGTTTAGGAAATAATTAAAAGAGAGCCACCGCACTGTAAGAATTCCCGCCAAAACTCCTTCGTGGTGTCATCGTCGGGATCGGTAAGGACGTAACGCGGTCTTCTCCTCTTTGCGCGGTCAAAGGGAGTGTAAATCGACGCTCCACGGATGAGCGTGTTGGGATTTATATTTTAGTGTATTTATAGGTGTCATCTGACGTAGATGTCATTGTTATTCTTATCTACCACCACTATCAAGTCTACCATACTTGATAGTGGCGGTACCCTCAATACTACACTACACACTTAATCAGATCTAGTGTACCATTGCCAAATACTTTAATACTACTAAACCGGCTATGCGGTACCATAGATACATAATACAAAGGAGCGGTACATAGAAATTGCGCCACTAAGTTATGGACAATTGACCAAAACTCAATATTACCATCTCGCTTACTTCCAACTAGAACCCCTCTCGTGCTCCCTGTCTGTGAGCTGTCAAACTCCCGCATTATGTGACGCAATTTTACTTTTAAACAGCCTGTCTACACGTATAAAAAATCTACCATAAAATAATAGGTGCCAAGTTCCTATTACCTAGTTCTCACGTTATGTGGATAGTACCGCTAACAGCAATAAGGATTTCCTGTTATTTTTGCTAACTTTGCACAAAATCTGCGTTAAGTGACATAGAGTTCGAAATTCAAACAAAATTATTATAAGAAATCCCAGGTAGAAAGACATTCACGGCTATTCATGCGTCTAAAAAAGGATCGACATTTCTAAGAATTCATCCAACAATGCTCCGGGACCTTTTTGTATACTTAAAATAAAGCTATACTTCATTTAATTTTGAACCCTAAACTAAGGATATAAGGAAGTAAAATGTAGAGCAAATTATATAAAACAGTATTTCTTCTGTAAATAAATATAAAGGTATCTACTACGTTTAAAATAATTATATGAAACCTTTGTAAATTTTTTGTCTGGATTTAACGTTATTTTTATGTAAATTTGTATTATAGGTAAAATTATTTGTCAGCAATCATATTTCACGAAAATCCACTTTTATTGGTGAAACAATGAATATTCTGTTTGTGATGAAATCAAATTTGGACATTTTAAACTTCTCATTTAAACCACAAATTGCACGCGGCAAAGTCGTAATGCAAAAATAATAACTTGCAGAAAAAAGCAACTCTAGCCACTCTAACAAAATTAACATAGAGCCTAGACTTGAGTATATACTACTGCCATCTGTTGTGTAAAATATAAATAAACTTTGTCGGTAAAACAGTATAGAAGAAAGTGGCGCCTCTCGCTGTTTTGCCGATTTGACATTGACGAACTGTCATGGCGTAAAAGTGTACAATTTCTGTGCACAGTAAAACAAAAATAATGATTCTCAGACGTAATTATATACGTTCGTGCAGTAAAAACCCTTGTTACAAAACAAAAATATCATGATTAACGTGTGTTAACAAAATTGACAAGTGTGTGAGAGTTAAAATGGACAAGAAAAATGCCATTCGGAGAGCCAAAAGGCCATCCAAAGTGCTCGAGGAAAACTATTGGGATTGTAGCGTTTGTACATACAGGAATAACGCAGAGGCCTTTAAATGTTCCATGTGCGATGTCAGAAAAGGTAAACACGCCAGTTTGTTATCGACAAGTTGTTTTTCTTTGTCTATTTAACCTAAGCAATTTACCTATAGTTTACGTACCACGTAACCAATATTCAGGTATGTACGTACCCATAATTTTGGATTCAATGAACTTTTTATAGTGCAACGTATTAATAGCACCGATAATAACTGTTTATTGTATTTTAATAGCCGTGAAAATCGGCTTGAGAGTTTGCTTGTAACCTAACCTAAAAAGTGAACTCCGAAATTATTGATTATAATTCACAACTTAGCCAGATTGTCAGACAAAGCAAGTCTAGAATTTACTATGACCTAGCTATGTTAAAACGTGGCGCCCCTCCGTGTTTTCGATACTTCAAAACAAATTCGTATTGATGTTTTTAAAGTACATATTCATGTAGAACTACACTTATTATGATATTATATAAAGAAAAATATGTTACTACACAGATAACTAAAACGATTGATTTATTTGTTTGTACACTCATTGGAACACGATAAATTGAAATGTAAACAAAAAATATTGGCGCGATTTCAATTATCTATTACTTATTTAGTTCCGGAAGTAACCGCGGTCGGCGTTCCGGTCGCGTGTAAACCGACCAAAAGACAGTGCCGAATGCAACACCTGTTACGATTTATATCTTCCGCAATTATATTTAGTCGGTTAGTATTCGTTGACCTTACAGCAGAGTACGGGAATTCTAGTTGGTAGCTTATTTGGTAAGTGGTAACTAATGTCCAGAGTTTGAAATAACGTTTTATTAATTATGATATATAAGTGCATAATCCTTCTTCCACCTGTCTTTCTCTTTTTGCAGTGGGCATTTATGGCATAGGCCGGCAAACGAGCAAGTCGGTCACCTGATGGTAAGTGATCTCCAACGCCCATAAACGCCCACTATACCAGAAGAATCATGGGCGCGTTGCCGACTTTTAAGGAAAGGGATAATAAAGGGATTGGGAAAGGGGAGGGGATTTGGGCCTTCGGATATCTTACTCACCGTACGAAACGAAGCAGCAAACCGCTACTTTACGTCGGTTTTCTGTAAGACATTGGTAACGACCCGGTGGAGCCGGCCCATTCGTGCCGTAGACAAAACTGTCTACAGCGTGGCTCTACCACTCAAAAAAACCGGTCGGCTTAGTGGCGTGCAGTCCATAGAGACAAAGAGACACTGCATACCCTGAGAATTTGCTAATTCTAGTTGAGAGTAAGCGAGATGGTTATATTGAGTTACGGTCAATTGACCACAAGTTATCGGTACAATTTCTATGTACAGCATAGCCTGACTAGTAGCATACATCAAAGTCTTTGGTTATATTAAAAAATTGTATCGTGGATATCAGGAACTACGAGAGATTTAGTCTTAACATCCAGACCAGAATCAAATGTTTGTGGATCACACATATATTTATCTCTAGGCCGGGATCGATCCCACGACTTCGTTTTGTAGTCGGCTAAACGTTCAGTGCGCCTGACTAGACTGAAGTGTAGCGCTGATAATAATTATTATATATACATACATACGCACTCACGCCTGTAATCCCCGAAGGGGTAGGCATAGGTGTAACCAGTAAACCCAAGTTACGCAGAGCTTATTTCCGTCCTGTGATGTGATAGCGAGCCTATCGCGATACCTGGCTCTATTCCAGACTCCTTGCTGATACTGAGCGTTTCGTAATAGAAAACCCCAATAACACTTTTACCTGACCCGGAGACCTCAGCATAGCAGTCGTACCGCGTACGCATTACAACTACGCCACCGAGGCAGTCAAATAATACCTTAGGATAATTAAGAATACCTACCATTTTTTTTTTAATAGCTTGAATGACGAGATGAGCAGTTCGCTCGCCTGATGGTAAGCCTGCTCATAAACAGAAGCAACGCCACACAGAACTTTAAATAACAAAGTACTGTATGACACTGGACTGCGCTCGTCACCCCGAGACATAAGGTGTTAAGTCTCATAATGCCTAGGAATTTCACTGGCTTCAATGTCCTTCAAACCGGAACACAATAGTGTTTACACACTGTTGCTTGGCGGCAGAAATAGGCAAAGCAGTGGTACCAACCCAGCCGGCCTCGCATACGAGGGGCCTACCACCTTGTAATAATTATTATTATAGGTATTCTTAAACATGAATGAGTAAAAATGACTGCCTCGGTGGCGTAGTTGTAATGCGTACGCGTTACGACTGAGGCTGACGCTGAGGTGTCGGGTTCGATCCCCGGGTCAGGTAAAAGTGATATTGAGTCTTTCTATTATGAAATGCTCAGTATCAGGCCGGATTCTGGTATGGTGCCCGGTATGGCGATAGGCTCGCCCCCTATCACATCATGGGACGGAGATACGCTCGGCGAAATGCGGGTGTACTGGTCACACCTCTGCCTACCCCTTCAGGGATTACAGGCGTGAGTGCGTATGTATGTATGAATGAGTAAAAATTCGACTCTATTTTCCGTTCTCAAATATGTACATAGTTATAAAGGTTTATGTACACGGTTAGGTATATTTACGTTGAACAGAAGCCCCACTCGACTCGTGTACGACGCCTTTGTTCTCAAGCAGCGCCGCTATTTCTGACAAATGCCATACATTGCCAGTTCCCTTACTACAGTAACTCGATATTAGTGTAGGGGCCAATTTCTTATTATTTAAGTGAAAACTCACTTGAACAAAACTCATGGAACTCGTCTCATCGTCACCGAACGCTTCCCATGAGCTATATGTATACTGTGTATATATGTACATAGATATACCTCCGTGCGTTTTTAGTATACATTATATATACACAAAAAGTATATCTCTCTACTTATATATTAAATTGGTCATTAACACTTCTTTACAAACCAAAAATAATTCAAAAATAATAATCTAATAGCTCGACGATACAATTCACAAGTTATTTAGTTTTCACTTCTATCGGCAGTCCCCAAAGACTGCCCCGCATGTTTTTTATTTTTTATGGCGTAGGTCAGCAAACGAGCTAGGACTCACCTGATGGTAAGTGATGTACATATATCCACCGCCCATGTACGCCCACAATACCAAAAGGATCATGGGCGCGTTGCTGACCTTAAAGGAAAGGGATAATTAAGGGATTGGGAAGGGGAGGGGGATTTGGGCCTCATTTTATCTTATCAATATCTTATTAGCAGCAAGCTACTACTTTACATCGGTTTTCTGTGAGAGTAGTAACGACCAGGATGAGCCGGCCCATTCATGCTGTAGACAAAAGTGTCTACAGCGTGGCTCTGCCACTCAATTCATTTCCAAGTGAAAGTTTTTTCCGGCCTGGCGTTAGACGGGCTTAATGCCAGGGTCCGCCTTTTCGTACCATATTTTTGATGGTATTTGTATTATGTGGATCGAACCGCCGTCTGATCCCCACAACTCGCAACAGAAACTAAGTTTTGTTAGTGCCTCGTCCGTGGGCCTTAGATGTTGGTGACCCACTTACAGACCAACTTAAACTTTATTTATTATCACATAAAATACAAACAGCTAGATACAAAGTATACGGAGGATTTAGGCCTCCAGATAATTCACTTACCGTACGAAATACAACAGCAAACTGTTAGTTTACGTTAGTTTTATTTGCGATAGTGGTAACAACAATGTCAAGCTGGTCTATTTATGCTGTAGACAAAATTATCTGTAGACAAAGTTGTCTACAGCGGGCTCTACGACTACGACTTGTTTCACTTTCGAGTTCTCCTAGTAAGAGCAGACGCCTCTGGGATGCATAGACTTGCGATTTAGACGCCCCAGGGGCAACATGCCTCGCTTGCTTCTCCCGAATAGCTCGCGTGTATATACGTCCTAAGCTTTAGAAATTTCTGTCTAAAAGGGTGTGCTTTGTCATTTATATAATGGACGAAATATTGAAAATTATTTAGCTTTTTAGAGTACGATTTTTGTTTGGAAATTATGTTTTAAAGGAGTGCCGACGTAACCTTTTTTTATCCTGACATAGCAGTGATTCCACTGGGACTGGTGTTAAGTACAGTGCAGTTCACATATTTAGGAACCAGCCCGGCTTCGGTCATTTCCTATTCTTTAAATTCTTCGGGGGTTATATTTATATCTGGAAAACTTACTCCATCCGAGATTGATGAAGTGACGAATTGAGTTTTCATGTTAATTTGCGCTTCACTTGATTTTTCTGTAGTTTAGCCCTGTTAATTCGTTTTGTTCGGCTTAAGTTTTGATCACATTTTACACGAATATATGTAGGTGATGCGATGTTCACCGGGTCATCTAGTATTAAATAAATTCTTTATTTAAAAATAAAGGCCGGAGGCTCAAAGAACCCAGACCGTTTCATCGACACATGCTAGCCGGCTCAGCGCCCAATTCCCTATGAATAGAGTTCACCGGTCTTTCTATGTAATACGCTAGAGTTTCTTCCCCATTATTCTCTAGGGAAACAACTTTTTAAACTGGTACATACACCCAACAGTCACACACATAGTCCCGACCCTACACTAGCTTAACCTGTATCGTGGGTATCGGGAACTACGAGGGACTTGCGGTCCCATAACACCCAGACTCGAAACGAATATTTGTGTGGGAATCGAACCCACGGCCTCACGCTTCGCAGCCGGCTACTCGCCCACTGCGCCACGGAGGCTGCCAACGATTCCAATTAACCATATTATTAATTTTAATTCTTCATAGTTCCCACTACACTGGAACTGATGTTAAGTACAGTGCAGTCCAAATAGAATGACAACAGTCAAGACATTGCGTCCCTCGACCGACGACAGAATTATCCCAGACTGTAGTTTTTTTTGTAGCATATGTCGGCAAAAGAGTAAGTGAGTCACCTGATGGTAAGTGATCAACACCGCCCATGTACACCCACAATACTAAAAGAATTATGGGTGCGTTGCCGACCTTAAAGGAAGGGGATAATTAAGGGATTGGGAAGGGGAGGGGGTTTGGGCCTCCGGATATCTCACTCACCGTACGAAACGCAGCAGCAACCTGCTACTTTACGCCGGTTTTCTGTGAGACAGTGGTAACGACCCGGACGAGCCGGCAGTTACTGGATATACACTGGTTGACCCTAGAACGCGACTCGCTTGAAAGAGCCACTATGGCGAATTTTCGCCATGCGTACGGTTGTCGCTATCCAGTTGGGTACATTTGTTTCAGACACTCTCCCACCAGCCACTAGATAAAGTATAGAGAACGGACTTGCTAGACACCTCTTTTGCCTATAATAGATTTTATAATACCTAGCCCTTTATTAATACACAAGTAATTTAGAAAAGTCAGAGGTGCATGCTCTTGGGACTGGTTTCCAACCTGCGACTTTCGTCTCGACAGCGGTACCACTCCCCGCCCCCACTCCACTTCCAGTCTCGGTATGGGAATCGAACCCACGGTGTCTCGCTTAGCAGCCGGCTACTCACCCACTGCGCCACGGAGCTGTATTGTATTATCTTTTAATAGATCAATAATAGATTTGCGAGGTGTAAATCTAATTAGAAAATAACGTCGTAGGCACGTCAACGCGCAAGCCGCGTATCAACCCAGCATTGGTGGCGGCGCAGGCGGCCGGCACTGCACCCACCAGCTCACAGAAACGACCGCGTTCCGCCAACTCGCACAAGAAGAAGAGACGACATCCACCGCGACTTAGTAACGTCGACCGCAGCTCGGCGCAGACAAGAGAGGTATATCATAGATTACATTTATTTAGTCTGACTTTGCACCCACCAGCTCACAGAAACGACCGCGTTCCGCCAACTCGCACAAGAAGAAGAGACGACATCCACCGCGACTTAGTAACGTCGACCGCAGCTCAGCGCAGACCAGAGAGGTATATCATAGATTACATTTATTTAGTCTGACTTTGCACCCACCAGCTCACAGAAACGACCGCGTTCCGCCAACTCGCACAAGAAGAAGAGACGACATCCACCGCGACTTAGTAACGTCGACCGCAGCTCGGCGCAGACAAGAGAGGTATATCATAGATTACATTTATTTAGTCTGACTTTGCACCCACCAGCTCACAGAAACGACCGCGTTCCGCCAACTCGCACAAGAAGAAGAGACGACATCCACCGCGACTTAGTAACGTCGACCGCAGCTCAGCGCAGACCAGAGAGGTATATCATAGATTACATTTATTTAGTCTGACTTTGCACCCACCAGCTCACAGAAACGACCGCGTTCCGCCAACTCGCACAAGAAGAAGAGACGACATCCACCGCGACTTAGTAACGTCGACCGCAGCTCAGCGCAGACCAGAGAGGTATATCATAGATTACATTTATTTAGTCTGACTTTGCATCCACCAGCTCACAGAAACGACCGCGTTCCGCCAACTCGCTCAAGAAGAAGAGACGGCATCCACCGCGGCTTAGCAACGTCGACCTCAGTTCGCCGCGGATTACAGAAGTAGACCATTGTCTATTTCTGCCGCCAAACAACAGTATGTAAGCACTGTTGTGTTCCGGTTAGACAGACATTGAAGCCAGTGAAATTACTGGGCATTATGAGACTTAACATCTTATGTCTCGAGGTGACGAGAGCAGTCCAATGCCATGCAGTGCTTTGTAATTCAAAACTCTGTGTGGTGTTGTTTCTGTTTATAGGCAGGCAAGCGACCAGCTCGTTTCGTCACTCAAGCTAATAAAAAAGAAAGAAAAAAAACCCTAAAATGACGTCATGCATAAAATGTTTCAACAGGTAACCGTCAGTGGTGTAACAGTAGTTATAACAGAATACAAGCCGAAGAAATCCGTATCGAGCAGTTCCAGCGATGTGGAGTCATCGAACGACGCGCGCTCTTGATCTCCAAAAACTAATGAAATTAGGCTTAACTCCAATCAAGTCTTTGATGTCAACAGAAAAGAGAATTAAAGGTGGGCGCAGTTCAGGTGAACGAAGATTGAGAAAAATATTAACAAAAATAATCACAATACAATTAATGATAACTAAGATTTCAAAATTGGTACAGACCGTTACTGAATTTGATGTTTTTATCGATCAGTTTCGTTTACATATTATGTAAAGTCTGTTGGTACAGACTGTAGTAGGTGTGGTTGGCGTAGGCATAAGGGCTCGTTCACACGGCATGAATCGAGTCTTAAAAAAAGCTTTTATATTTTTAAGCGGCTCCTAAATAACAAACGCCCTTGTTTATTTTCGTTTATTATTCAGCGAATAACCCACGCGAATCTTATTTTAAATTGTTCTATATCGTATTTTGTTATTATTTTCATTATTCATTTTGTTATTTTTATTTAAAATTTTGTAAATAATTTGATATTAAGGATCGACTTTATAATTTGAATATGGAATTTTAATTTCTCCATTGTTTGTTTTTCTACATAATTTATTTCGATATATTTTTTTGTGCCTACAAAAATGACATTTTGCTGTAATGATAAGAATATTGCATAATGTAAACAAGTGGTTATGGAACGAGTGATGGGTGAAAGAAAAAAAGAAGATAAAACGGGATGAATGGAAAATTCAATGTACACAAGGAACTAAACTGGTACGGCCATATTAAAAACGTAGACTAACTTTAAAATAGATTTGTATCTAGTTACTATGGTAATATACAGCGTGTTACAGAATGGTGTGGTTATATTTAAGAGTCGTTACACACACCGGGCAGTTAGTGTTTATCAAAATCCAGACATCCTAAAATTTCGATCACTCGTTTATTACTATTAATGAATCGATCACATTCCTATAAATCCCCTTCTTTTAAGGTCGGCAACGCACCCATGATTTTTTTGGTATTGTCGGCGTACATGGGCGGTGGAGATCACTTACCATCAGGTACCTTACCTTTACCTTACCTTACCACCCACTTGCTCGTTTGCCGGCGTATACCTTAAAAAATAAATGAAGTGCGTGAGTGAGAATAACAATGCTGAGACAAAAACTCAGTTGTTTATTATATAGTGTTGTCAAAAGTTGCAACTCGAATATCTAATTCCTCATTCGATAAAAAGAAAATGTTTTGTATATTATGTCCTAATGCAATTGGATTTGATACTACAGGGGGTGAAACACTTTATTGTACACTATACGTTGCTTAAATTTGATCACACTTTTCTATAACACGCTGTATATAAATCAACTGATATAAACCTAGTTTAAAGTTAGTCTACGTTTATAACAAGGCCAGGTTAGATTTTATACATATAAACTGACATAACTGCTATGGTAAAAAATTAAGCTTAAGATTGGCTTGATCCATCTAATACCTATTCAGAATATAAGTTTCATTCTGATATCAACCTGCATTCCTATTTACTCCGTTTCCGAGTATGGAGTGATAGTTGATAGGCAAGTGCGATTAGGGCTTAGGGATTTTAATAAAAACAACGTTTTCTGTTTACATCAAAGACTATGTTAAACGACGCGCCGAAAACATTTTATTATCACTGTCTTTTATAAACAGTATCATAGGAATATACTTTAATATTAGATTACAATATAAAACTTCTATTGATGAATAGTCTTTAGTATTTAAGCTGGCAGTCAGGAACAGCGTCCGTTTTTTTAAAATCCTGCTATGGCAAAATGTCTATACTGCATCTGACTACGCGTATAAGGACAGTGCAGTCCATTTACGGGATGTAAGGGAACCGATTCCGAAAACAGGTCATGTGGTAATGCTGGTGATTACAGACACGAAACCATTAAAAAAATCGCGAATTGAGCCTAAAACGTTTTAATATCTTTCA
Source organism: Mimas tiliae (assembly GCA_905332985.1). Taxonomy (NCBI): domain Eukaryota; kingdom Metazoa; phylum Arthropoda; class Insecta; order Lepidoptera; family Sphingidae; genus Mimas; species Mimas tiliae. The sequence goes on along the minus strand of HG995262.1, from coordinate 3,702,342 downwards.
TGCACACGTCTTTGTACATAAAAAATAATCTAATCGTCTTTCATATTATAATATAAAGCTTAAAATAAAATTAAATGACGCTCGGGGTCCACAGACGCGCGCAGCGGCGCGTTTTGTACTATTGAATATTGTCTAGGATATGCGTGCTCATTGACCCCGAGTTTAGTACGCTTTACATTGCGAGTTTGCGAAATATAACATTTCCTAAATGACAACTATACACAGCAAAAGAATATCGTTTTCCGTCTATGCTAAGGCAGTGTTCTAATATTTTTCCGGCTTCGGAAGCGTTCCCCTTACACCCAGTAAAATGTCGACTCTTGAGAAGCGTTGCGTTTCTTGGCGAGAATTAGGCGAGCCTCATGTAACTGGACATACTAATATACGCCTACTGACCGCAGAACGCGACTCACCTGAACGGTTCCCAATTCGCAATGATCGCTATGTACTATAAGGCCGCCCGCAGACACTGAATACCGCAAGCCATTTTGAAAGGTAATTTTTAGAACCTTTATGTTTCGACTTAAGACTTAAATACTATTAAAGACTTACCGCACTCAAAAACGTCAATTAAGATTAAGTATTAATTAGCCTTTTCTTCGAATTGAATTATTTATCGGAGACGTTCATTCAAATTATTTATGTAGTCAGTAACAGAGCATAAGGCATTAACTGCCTCTGAGTAGTGATTATAGAATTCAAAGAAAATACTTAGTGACAATTAACCCTAATTGAAGTTTGTAAGTGCGGCGGTTAGCTTCACCAAGTGTAGAGGAATAAGTAAGATTTGATGTGAAACGATATGCATAATAAAATATAGCAATACTGTTTATAAAAAGACAGCTATATGTGAACTGAAATAATAAATAAAATCATCACATTAATTTATTGTGAATTCAAAACGTGAAATTTAACGTACCTTAACACGCTTTTATTTATTTACATTTGTAACTAAGCTTTATGTAATGCCATTTATTCTACCGCTGTAATATATTATTTCTAGATGTAGGTGAAATTTATTTTTATATAATTAATTGGAAAATATATTAAATTCGATGGATTGATTGTATATAAAAGTATAGACCAGCTGATCACTGCCAAAATGATTATGTAAATACATTCGGAGCATTGGCGGTAGGGGGATGCTTTTAAGGGCGCCGTTACACGTTCAATACTTATCCGTAAATTCTATTCTGTTGTCACTTGTCACCCGACTAAAAAAATAAGTAATTTTAGTTTATTCCGGTTTTACGTCAAAGTCAACTTTTTACACGACTTGATTTGATTTAATCGTCAGGATTGTATGTATAACGTAATACAGTGACTGATCAGTTCGTGGTTAGTCAAGATTTTGATATGGATTGCAGTAAATATTGAAAGTGTAACGTACGCCGAAGAATTGTAGGTAAAATGTGTATAAAATAAAAAAATGTATTTTTTATTTGATATGAATTCGTCTCATTATCGGAAAATTGGTTTTATTAATTAGAAAGTTAGTAATAAAACAGCTTTTGATAGTATTAATGATAGTGTAATAAAAAAATATCGATAAAAAAAATCGAATAAAAACAATATTTCTTTAGTGTAGACGGATTCATATGAAAATTTCGGATTTGTGTAAACAGTCCGATTTTACTATTATCTAGTAGCTTTCGTTAGCTATCGAATATATAAAGGTAAGTGAGCGCTTAAAGCGTAACAAAAATGACTTAAAAAAATATTTATCTTCATTGACGCTTCTCCCCAGAGGGGTTGACGTCAGGCGGCCGGTTGTAAAAACTATAAGCCATATATTTCTGTAACATGTGTTAAAAAGCGCTGTCCCCACTGCGAGTGGGTTGAGGACAGGTGGAAGGAAGGAGGAAGATTAATTAACGCTTGTCGTGGTTTCAAATTTATTTCACCTCTAATAGATACTGTACGACCTCGATTATCTAAAAAAAATTACGTCATTAAGGCTGAATCCAGCTGAATTTGTTTCATATGCTATATTCGAATTACATCTTTTCCAGCATTTTGAGCTTTCTCGTAACACATCCCATTTAAGTTGAAATTTTCAATTCCTTGAATATAGGGCATTTGGGCTTAGTGATAAATGATGACTAAATTGCAAGAACGGCCTAAACAACATTTGATTCTAGATCCAAGGGTACTTCATTACAAAACTGTTTCTAGTAACAAAATTCCCCTCCCCTTCCCAATCCCTTACTTATCCCTTTCCTTTAAGGTCGCCAACGCGTCCATGATTATTTTAGTATTGTGGGCGTACATGGGCCGTGGAGATCACTTACCATCAGGTGACCCACTTCCACGTTTGCCGGCCTATACTATAAAAAAAACTAGGTGAATAGGTCTCCTGTATGCGAGAGTCCATTTTGGCAGGCACCACCGCTTTGTTTATTTCTTCCACCAAACAGCAGTGTATAAGCACTGTTGTGTTCCGGTTTGAAGGGATTTAAATTACTGGGCTATGAGACTCAATAATGGGTGTGTAGTTTTGTATAATTATGTAGTACAAAGTTCTGGATCCACATTTACTGTTTTCTCACTTACCTTCAAGCGAGCAACCTGCTCGTCTCGTCATTCAAATGCCAATCCATCTCTATTCGATTTTAAAGTATAGGTAATAGAGAGATTTACAATGTCTTGTCTAGGTGTTGATTTTAAAAAGGATGAAACCATAAAGAACCGTGACGAATTGCATTATCTCTTACAATGATTTGAGAACTACATCATTAGACTAAACATGTTTTGCAAGTTAAATAATTCATTCGCTAAAAACAGTCGTTTAATCATGTTTCCACATGGGGTTGTTCATGCACTCGAGGTGCCATTAAAATGATATTTTTCCTAAAATCTTAAACTTTAACTTACTTGTTTAAAACAATATTAATTATTTATTTCTTTCTACCAGGCGTTGTCCCGGCTTGATGCTAGGGTCTGCCTTCCCATCATGAATTTGACGGTTGATTTGGTATTATGTGGGGCGATCCGCCGTCTGACCCTCACAACCCGTAACGGAAATCAAGTTTCCCATTGTCTCGTTTATTAATCAGTGTACCATGTGCAGGTGAAGTTATCTTCGGACCCTCTGTCCGGACTATCTGTTGGTGACCCACTTAATAATAATAAATAATAATACTAGCCCTGTATTATATACGTCCCACTGCTGGGCACGCCTCCTCTACCGAATGAGAGTGATTAGGCCATAGTCCACCACGCTGGCCTAATGCGGTTGGCAGACTTCACATACCTTCGAAATTCTTATGAAGCAGTTCTCAGGTATGCAGGTTTCCTCACGATGTTTCCTTCACCGTTAAAGCAAATGATAACAATGAATACACGCATAACTTAGAAAAGTCAGAGGTGTATGAACTTGGGGCTGGTTTCGAACCTGCGACTTTCGTCTCGACAGTCTATACCAGTCCCCGCTGAGCTATCGGTGCTATGAACTCCATAAATTATTCCAATCGATAATCGAGGCTCTACCGTACTTTCATTTTATAAGCTTAAACAATTTCGTGAGGTGATGGGTACCGCCTTAATACTTAGTTGTTAAGTACACACAAGTACGCACAAATAAAAAAAATTGTTTTGGGGAAAATAAATACTTTTTACTCAGCTACGGACAGTAAGGGAGTTTTTCAAATGAAATATCGTTAAATTAGGTTAGCAATATCAAATCGTCTGGTTTTGCGTGGCTCTACCACTCAAATCTTTACCTAACCCCTGACAAAAAAGAGGGGTGTTATAAGTTAGACCCATTTATCTGTCTATCTACCAGTCGGTCTGTAGCATCGTAAAGTTACGAATGGACCGATTTGAATGCGATTTTTTGAAAGCGCGTTTATTGAAGATAGCCATTAAGAAATCATATCTGTTTTTGACGTCGGGAGTAAATAAAGGTTACGTTATATTTGTAGTGTCCATCTACAAGTTACCAAACTTGAGCGGCCGTGTATTGTGTTCCATGCCTTATCTAAGTATTTATTCTAGCTTTTAAGTGTGCGTTAAGCTACTAGTGTGCGATAACTGTGTGAATGTGTGTGTGTAATCCTATTATACTACTACTGTTATAAATATGAAAGTTTGGATGTTTGTTAGTCCATCACGCTTTAACGGCTGAACAGTTTAAGATGAAATTTGGCGCTCAGGTAGACCATGACCTGGATTAGAACATAGGTTACTATTTATCCCGGAAAAGATCCTTCATGCGGGTGGAGCCGCGAGCAAATGCTAGTATTGTACATTTTTAGAGTGTTACGCATTGCATCCGATCTGAAACGTCAATCCGAAGTAGCTGTAGTACTATTTGTATGAAGGGTTGCGTATTAATTAGATCCCAATTCCGTTTTACAATAGGGTAGTTGACTAGATTTTTTTTATTGTTTAAATCAATAAGTTACGTTACTCAAAATCTATTGCAGAAAGAATTTTATAAATCGGACCAAAAATAAATATCTTAGAAGCCATTCAAATCCTGTAGAAGGGGTAATTGTCAAATGACAGACGACGCAAACTTTGACGTCACTGTGTAAAATGCTCATTATGGTGCACGCGTGCAAGCGAGATAGTGAGATATCCCTACTACGCACCCACTTTTCCTCATACCGACATATAAAGTCATAACTGCGGTCACATTTCTGAACCAATTTTTTATTGTGTTTTTAAAAGGGTTTCTTTTGCGTATCAATTTCTGTTGCTTATAAAATAATGTATAAAATTCAATATAGGAAACTACCCTATTCGACAAAACAGATCGGGTCATAATCTCGGTTTCGGATCGGATGTAGTGCGTAAAAACTTATTCGGTATAAATTTGATGGATTGAATTAAAATGAAGAGGATTATTGTATATAATATTTTTATTATAATTTGTATTTATGCGCAAATATGTGAAATTACTTTGCAGAGACCGTATTAAGGAAAATGATTGGCACGGAAAAATATTTCAATGTGATAATGTATTTAAAAATAGAACAAAATATACGTCTATTTTTGTGTTATAATAATTTATGGAACATTTACATACCATACCTAGCTTCATAATGTAAAAAACGTACAAATGTACTGGCCATGGATAATTCTGGTCGCGTTCGAAAATTGACTGACTTTGACGTTTAAATTGACTTTACTTTCAGGATAAAGAATAATACATTTTGGTCCTTCGATCCAGATCGGAATGCATATTTACAGATTTGCCAAGTTAAAACCTTGACATCTATCTGTCAGCGAATGAGTTTACCGTCGGTAGGTACTGATGCTGGTTTTACTAGAAAACTGCTGCTCTACTCTTTAAAGTAATATTAATCTCATTTCAAGGCGATTCCAATCTCATTACGATTTCAATAAAATCACAACTCTGGAAATTAAAATTGTCTTCTGATCGGATTGGTAAGATCTTTTACCGCGAAGTTAGCTGCGTGTGGTGTGCAATGGAATGCCTGTCCGTGTCAAAGTAACGATAATGAGTAAACACGCTCTAAAACTAATGACTAAAAAATTTATTATTAATTCCTTTTAATTCCGCTACCTAATTGACGTCACCATCGCATTACAAGAATACTTAAGAGGATGAAAATAAATGAAATTGCTTTAAAATTGTTTCCATATTGAAAGAGTAGACAAGCTGGTGTCTGGTTTTACTGACAGTTACAATTACTACACTGTCAGTGCTACTACTACTTGTAAAAACTCTGACTTCAATGTATACTAATAGACCGGCTGCGGTACATACAAATAGCACACTAAGTTACGGTCAAATCACCGCAACTCAATATTACCATCCCGCTTACTCTTAACTAGAATTAGGTTGGCTCCTCACCCTCGGCTCAGTCAGCAATCTCCTATGTGGCGCAATTTCACTTCTAAACAGTCTGTCTAATACATACATAGAAGATTATGTAAAAAACCGAAGTCAGTAGTTCCGTAACACCAATGGTAAACTTAATATAGTCATAATATAATACATACGCACTCACGCCTGCATTCCCCGAAGGAGTAGGCAGAGGTGTAACCAGTACACCCACATTTCGCCGAGCGTATTTCCGTCCCACGATGTGATAGGGGACCAGCCTATCGCCACACCGGGCACAATTCCAGACTCCGGGCTGATACTGAGATTTTCGTAATAGAAAAACCCAATACCACGTTACTCGATCTCGTGATCGAACCCGAGACCTCAGCGTTAGCCTCAATCGTAACGCGTACGGTGGCGCAGTTGTAATGCGTACGCGTTACGACTGAGGCTGATGCTGAGGTGCCGGGTTTGATCCCTGGGTCGGATTAAAGCGATATTGGGTTTTTCATGGGACAGAAATAAGCTCGGCGAAATGTTACACCTGGTGCCTACCCCTTCGGGGCTTACAGTCGAGCGCGTATGTATGTATAATATAGTATAAGTCCAGCCAATACGAGTACAGTCAGTCAATTTTCGAACGCGCCCACATTATGCGAAGAAAGTATTAATGTTTTTTTTTGTTATTAACATGGTATACAGTAGCGGTACAGTACTATGGCACTTGTGACAGCTGTCAAAGTTTCGTAACATACTGTATTTTCGATAAATTATAATTCCAGCAGCGCAATATTAGTGCGTTTCCTATAACAATGAAGTAGGGTCATGGAGCATGGATAATGACATCGTGTTACAGAAAGGTGTGGTCATATTATAGGGACGTTAAATACACCTGACAGTCAGTGTGTATGTACCGTATCATATCAAAATGTACTTGTTTTGCATGTTTTTTTTATTGCATAGGCCGACAAACGAGCAAGTGGGTCACCTGATGGTAAGTGATCACCACCGCCCATGTACGCTCACAATACCAAAATAATTATGGGCGCGTTGCCACCTTAAAGAAGGGGAGGGGGATTTGGGCCTCCGTACTCACCGTACGAAACGCAGCAGCAAGCTGCTACTATACGTCGGTTTTCTGTTAGACAGTGGTAACGACCCGGACGAGCCGGCCCATTCATGCTGTAGACAAAAGTGTCTACAGCGTGGCTCTACCACTCATAAATATGACGCGTCAATATGCTCTATATAATTAATGTGCACCGGGATGACGTCAGTCTACATCATAAAATTTGACAAGCTTGGTTTTTATACAAATCGACTTATATAATATATCTATCATGTTTATTACAAGGTTCTACAAGGTGGTAGGTCCCTCGTTTGCGAGAGGCCGGCTGGGTTGGTACCACCGCTTTGTCTATTTCTGCCGCCAAGCAACAGTGTGTAAGCACTGTTGTGTTCCGGTTTGAAGGACATTGAAGCCAGTGTAATTACTGGGCATTATGAGACTTACACCTTATGTCTCGGGTGACGAGCGCAGTCCAGTGTCATGCAGTGCTTTATTTAAAGTTCTGTGTGGCGTTGCTTCTGTTTATGAGCAGGCGTGGCGCTTACCATCAGGCGAGCGTCCTGCTCGTCTCGTCATTCAATCTAATAAATAAAATAAAATTATCCATGATCTGTGAGTACTGTTATTGTAACATTATACGTAGTTGTCAATATTGGCGAACTTAATTAAGTTCTTTGCGTTCTTACGTCTCAAGTGTCATCTTATGGTGCGGTGATTGTAGTTAAACTAAAGGTTTTGTAATACAGACATTTTATTATATAGCAATATGTATATTATGAAAGTGAAAGGGGTATGTCAGGGTCGAAGTTTATTCAATAGTCTCTGCCTACCCCTATGGGATGCAGGCGTGTGTATGTATTATCCAAATGAATGTTCAAACAAAACGACCAGCGGTACATCAGTGTATATAGAACAAGTAAATTTTCTCAGTAGTAGAGTTTGTTATAGAGATATGTAGTTAGCCCTATATTAAATTGTCCCACTGCTGTTCCTTACGATTCGGAGGCGATATAGTACGCGCAAAATAACTTGGCCGGCTTGAAGTTAGTTACGAGTGTAATCGCGGCTTTTGTTTTCAGATATTAAAGCGTAGAAGGGGCCAACTTCAACGCGGCCAATTTTGCGCAGATTGTAAATGATGTAAAAAATGAAGCATAATTCGATTGCTAAACAGACAATATTGTCGATTAATTTAATATTTATTTAATTATTTATATTATACGATTAGTGACGAAAGAAATGTATGAAGTTTGTTGTCAGTTTGGCGGGCGATCGAACGGTTCGTCGACCGATCGGTAGATCGGGTGTTTCGTCGACCAACATGGCGACCGATCGATAACGACCATTGTATGTAGACTATCTTAGTTTAATTATCCGGATAGATCTCGTAAATCAGCCAATTAAAGGTAAATTATACACGTGAAATTCATTCTGTATTCTGATTGGCTTATTTGTGCTATCTATCCGGCGAATCAAACTAAGATAGTCTATTGAAAATGGTCGTAAATCGAATAATTTGTCAACGGATAGATCGATCAGTCAGCCAACCTGTCAACAGACTTATATTATTTTTGTACGAATCGTCCCGCGACGGAATGTGTGTTAGTAATAAATGTTAATTATTTTTAACTCCTACATAAATGTACTGTAATGTATATAAAGGATGTGGAAACTATATGTGGTTTATTTTAAAATTTTCTTCCTGCCAAATGTTATCCCGGTTTAAGGTAAGTTATTTTTTGAGTGGTAGAGCCACGCTTTATACAGTTTTGTTTACAGCATGAAAGCCGATGATGTTAAGTGATCTCCAGCGCCCATGTACGCCCACAATACAAAAATTATGGTTGCGTTGTCGTCGTTAAAGGAAAGGGATAATTAAGGGATTGGGAAGGGGAGGGTTTTAGGCCTCTGGATATCTCACTCACCGTAAGGAACGCAGCAACAAGCTGCTTCTTTACGAGCTTTTACCAGGATGAGCCGGTCCATTCATGCTGTAGACAAAAGTGTCTACACCGTGGCTCTACCCCTTATAAATTGTCTATTTTTGCAACCTAGCACTGTTTGTATCGGTTTGAAGGACATTGAAGCCATTGAAATTAATGGGCATTATGAGACTTAAAATTTGGGATCACGAACGCAGTCCAGTGTCATGCAGTGCTTTATAATTTAAAATTCTGTGTGGTTCGCAACACCTTGCGCCACATTTCGCCGAGCTTATATCCGCCCCATGATGTGATAAAGGGCGAGACCGCCAATCTCAATCCCGGACAAGTCGTGTGATTTTTTTTATACCGCAAACCCGAATAAACTGATTACCCAACCTGGTATTTGAAGCCAGAACCTCACGGTTTCCCTGCCTAGGCCGGAACAAGACGATGTATTTATGTTTTTTTTATACATAGCCCGGTAAACGACCAAGTGGGCCACTGATGGTAAGTGATCTCCACCGCCCATGTACGCTCACAATACCAGAAAAGTCATAGACGCGTTGCCGACCTTAAAGGAAAATTATAATTAAGGGATTGGGAAGGGGAGGGGGATTAGTGCCTTCAGATATCTCATTAACCGTACGAAACTCAGCAACAAGCTACTGCTTCACGCCGATTTTCTGTGAGACAGTGGTAACAACCCGGACGAGCCGCTTCATGCTGTAGACCCGTCTACAGCGTGGCTTTACCATTCAAAAATGTGCCTTGGACATTGTGAAAGCCATAAATGCCGTATTTTGTTGGTCTATGTAATCTATGAAGTTCTTATCCTAGGGTAATTAAACTGACGACCCAGCAAGAATAAATCAAATAAGCTAAAAGCTTGATATATCTGGAAAGGAGCAGGTCCAGATCTAAGGTAGGTGTTGAGGGACGAACCCCCTAACATTACCTGTACCAGTGGGCATGGTTTTTTTTTTAAGTGAAGCCTATAGTTGAGATGACTGCAGTAAATTTTTAATTTTTTGTTATGATTTAATATTATTAGTTAAAATTATTTTAGCGTAATTCTATCAATAACACATAATATGAAAAATAGGCTTCAATGATAAAAAAAACTTTTTAATAACATTGCCTTTGCTTTAATATCATTGACAGGTTGCGCGTTACGATTGAGGCTGATGCTGAGGTCTCTGGTTCGATCCCTAGGTCAGTTGAAAGTGATATTAGGTTTTTCTATAACGAAATGTTCAGTATCAGAGTATGTAATTTTACCGGGTATGGCGATAGGCTCGCCCCCATGAACGATCACTATACCGGAAGAATCGAGGACGCGTTGCCGACCTTAAAGGAAAGGGGTAATTAAAAGATTGGGTAGGGAAATTTAGACCACCGAATATTCAAATTCATATTAATTATTGAATCCATAAAATGTTACACATCATTCAGATTCAGTCAAATTTTAAATCTACCGCTAGTTCAGAATGCTGTTTCGCTAGAGAGGAACAGACCAGAAACTCTAACGTTGCTCTTTTCAAGACTGATTTACAATATTGATACTACATTCATTTGATTTAAAGCAGCTCAGTTTATGCCGAGAGTAACATTATAACACAAAGTAATGATTATTGAGCATGACTCCCACGACGAATAAATCGAAAAAACTATATCTCACTCACCGTACAAAACGCAGCAGCAAGCCGCTGTTGTTGGTTGTATGTGAGACAATGATAACCCGGTCGAGCCAGCCCATTCATGGTATAGACAAACTTAATTCATGGAAATACATACTGATAGAATACCAACACGAGCATTTACCATCAGACGAGCTACTCGTTTCGTCATTCAAGCTAATTCATCGAAAAGAGATGACAGATATATTCGAATTATTAATATACCTTTTTTAGTCAGTTAACAAACAGTTAACAAATTTATCTTGGACCAACTCCATGTGAGTGTTAGACTCTCGACAATTTGTTACCAAAAGAACCTCGGTTATTTCGGTCATATTGCCCGAAAACAACCGGACAACCTTGATAAGTTAGTTGTTGTGGGTAAGGTGGAAGGAAAGAGACCCCGCGGCCGAGCGCCTAGCCGTTGGTGTGACCAAATAACCACCCTCACTGGTCTTCCTATGACAACCGCCCTGAAGGAAGCTGAGAACCGGACAAAGTGGAAGCAGCTAATACAACGGTCAACGCAGGCCTTTCAAGGACACGACCTTCAGTAATGAAGAATACGACTAAGAAGAAGAAGTCAGTTAAAAGTTAAATACCAATTTAATATATACGCTTTTGCATCGCACTGTAATTTGTCGAGCACATCCACACGAGTCTATATGTAGGTAGACAGGCGAAAGCATTTATACCATGTCTAGACGCCCAGCAGTTTTAGATTTCTGCAAAAAAACACCATAAATTACTAGGAATTTAACTATGTGCTTAATTATCTTTTCCGTGAAATCCGAGAGTTTGTCGGGCGATTTTTGCTATAATTCGATTCAGTGTTTATTGTCTTTCATTAGGCTAGTTCGTTTTTCATTCGTTGTATTCATATAAAAAAGCAGCGATATCTCAGCGGGGAGTACTGACTATCGAGACGAAAGTCGCAGGTTCGAAACAAACCCCAAGAGCATGCACTTCTGACTTTTCTAAGTTACGTGTATATTAATTGTTTATTATCGCTTATTTTGACGGTGAAAGAAACATTGCGAGGAACCCTGCATATCTGATAAGTTCTCCATAAGATTTTTGAAGGTATGTGAAGTCTGCCAATACGCATTAGGCCAGCGTGGTGGACTATAGCATGGCCCTTCTCATTCAGTAGAGGAGGCCCATGCCCAGCAGTGGGACGTGTATAAAAATAGGGCTAGTAAAAAAAGACATTAATTATTATTCTCATCTCTATTTTGTGGTAGACAGCTGGCTAATGAACAAGTGGGTCACCTGATTGTATGTGATCTTCATCGGTCTCTCTCAGATGAAAAGAACCAGGTCCAGTGGGACAGATTTACAATATTAATATTGTTATGTATGGTAAGTACTATTTATTATTATTATTTCATATATCCTCACTATACCAGAAGAATCATGGGCGCGTTGCCGACCTTAAAGGAAATGCATAATTAAGGGATTGGGAAAGGGAAGGGGATTTGATCCTCCGGATTTCTCACTCACCGTATGAAACGCATCAGCAAGTCGCTACTTTTACAGTGGTAACGACCCGATCGAGTCAGCCCATTCGTGGCTCTACCGTTCACAAAACATCAAAGCACGCACTGAACTGCGCTCGTCATCCCGAGGCATAAAATGTGAAGTCTCATACCCAGTAATTTCACTGGCTTCAATGTGATAGGGAAATAAATACTTATTTATCCGTAAACAATTATTCCTACAGTACAAAACGAGAGGTAGCTTCCCGAATTCCTTAGCGCGTGTGACTCAGTCGGCTATAACCCGAGCTCGTAAACTGGACGTAAAAAATACTTTTCACTTTAGGGCCGACTCGTTAAATGTCCAGGTAAGTCCGTAAATAATTTTATAGCTCCAATGTTACGGCACGTATACTCGGCTGGTGATTTTTAGGATGCCGCAGTCAAATGGCAAAAACGGAACCCTTATACAGTGTGTACCAAAAACCCAGTTGGCCCTTTTTGGGCCGTGAAGATAGAAATATAGACAGCTTAATAAAAATAGTAAAATTAAAAACATAGTAAACAGAAGCCAGATATTATCATTACATGGGTATCTTAGAAAAAGGAACATATTCAAAAAATGTTATTTGCATCTGAACAGCTTACTGATGCCGGGCGCGCACGCGGCGCGGCGCGTTTGATGTACGTAGACGCTGCAACTTGCTATCTCACTTTGGCTCCCAGCCATTGCTCTTGCAGAGGTAATTAATTGAAATACGGTTTACAAATAATAAATTAATACATTTTTAAATAATAAATATACTTTTATAGTCCAATATTCGTCTGCGAGATTTTTCATTACGTTTAAATATCTAATAATAAATAAATAAATAAATAAATACACCCAACAGTCACACACATAGTCCTGACCCCACACTAGGTAAGCCTGTATCGTGGGTATCAGGAACTACGAGGGACTTGCGGTCCCACAACACCCAGACCCGAACCAAATTTTTGTGGATCACACAAATATTTGTCTCGGTGCGGGAATCGAACCCACGGCCTCTCGTTTCGCAGCCGGCTACTCGCCCGCTACGCCACGGAGGCTGTCCACGGAGGCTAGGAATCTATTCTTATAAAATGCCCAACAGGCTGTTTGTTACATATTGTATTTTTTTTTTTGCATAGGCCGGCAAACGAGCCAGTAGGTCACCTGATGGTTAGCGATCGCCACCGCCCATGTACGCCTTTAATACCAAAATAACCACGGGCACGTTGCCGAAGGAAACGGATAGTTAAAGGTTTGGGAAGGGGAGGGGGATATCTCACTCACCGTACGAAACGCAGCAGCAAGCTGCTACTTTACGTCGGTTTTCTGTGAGACAGTGGTAACAACCCGGACGAGCCGGCCCATTCATGCTGTAGACAAAACTGTCCACCGCGTGGCTCTACCACTCAATAATTTCGTCATGTCCGTCTGTATGTATTATTTTACACATTGACTATAAGCACTTTAAAGATAAAATTTGGAAGGTGTATTCTATGAACCACTACATAAGTGATTTAAAACTGAGGAAGATTTTTTTTAACATATAATCATTGGATAGGTCTTTAAAAATGATATAGAGGTTTTTTTTTTATATTAGATTGAATGACGAGACTAGCAGGTCGCTCGCCTGATGGTAAGCGCCACGCCTGCTCATAAACAGAAGCAACGCCACACAGAACTTTAAATAAAGCACTGCATGACACTGGACTGCGCTCGTCACCCCGAGACATAAGGTGTTAAGTCTCATAATGCCCAGTAATTACACTGGCTTCAATGTCCTTCACACCGGAACACAACAGTACTTACACACTGTTGCTTAGCGGCAGAAATAGACAAAGCGGTGGTACCAACCCAGCCGGTCTCTCGCAAACGAGGGACCTACCACCTTGTGTTGTTACATAACCTTTTTAAATAGTTCATTTACTTTATCCATTTCATATGTATTGTATTGTATTGTAGCCTTGTTATTATACACAACCCACTGCTAGGCACGGGCCTTTTCTACAAAATGAGAGGGGTTAGGCCTATGACTACCACGTTGGCCTAATCTGGGTTGGTAGACTTCACATATCTTCGAAATTCTTATGAAGAACTTCTCAGATATGCAGGTTTCCTCACGATGTTTCCTTCGCCGTTAAAGCAAGCGATAATTAACAATTTATGAACACACACACATACGTTCTTTCTTTCTTACATAATTTAGAAAAGTCAGAGGTGTGAGCCCCTGGGACCGGTTTCGAACCTGCGACTTTTGTCTCAACAGTCTGAACTACTTCCCACTGAGCTATCACTGACTCCACCTGTATTTATGTACAAATGAATTAGCTGTATAAAGCACTAACGGATGGATTGACTTTTATACCGCATTGTGAAATAGGCCTATGTAAAACTAAAAATAAAAATTACATGGGTTTTTAGATTAGACCTGGGATTTGAACACAGTACCCCAATAGTTTCTCAGCATATCTACGCTGCCACTAGACCAACGAGGCGACTCTCTTTTTGCGTCATGGGTAAAAAAGTTGAATACCTTGTAGGTACAACAAACCAAGTCGAAATTCGAATATACCAAACGAATCACCAATGTGAAAAATATTATGTATTTTAACGAACATTTTACACCCGGCAGTTATTAAATACTAAGTACATTACGAAATGATTTTTATAAAGCCCTCTGACCTTTACGTCTAAAAGTGTAATCTTTGGAGATAACCGTTAACTTGAGACGAGATTTGGTTACTTTTATACAAGCGGTGGGATCATAAACTGCAGAAATGTTAACGAAGTAAATTCTATCCCAATAACCCACTTTGATACAAAATTTCAAATTTCTAAGTCTACCAGAAGTAGGTTAGGTTTTTGATAAGTGAGTCAGTGAGTGATAAAAATAGCACTTTTTGGATCTTAATAACTTCAGAACTATAATATATGTACAAGGTGGTAGGTCCCTCGTATGCGAGAGGCCGGCTGGGTTGGTACCACCGCTTTGTCTATTTCTGCCGCCAAGCAACAGTGTATAAGCACTGTTGTGTTCCGGTGTTGAAGCCAGTGTAATTACTGGGCATTATGAGACTTAACACCTTATGTCTCGGGGTGACGAGCGCAGTACAGTGTCATGCAGTGCTTTGTTATTTAAAGTTCTGTGTGGCGTTGCTTCTGTTTATGAGCAGGCGTGGCGCTTACCATCAGGCGAGCGACCTGCTCGTCTCGTCATTCAAAGCTAATAAAAAAAATAAAAAAAAGATGTATTTATGAAATTTTGTACTTTTGATGTCCAAAGGACCTTTATTACATACTAGCCTTTGCTCGCGGCTCCGCCCGCGTGAACGGCCTTTTCCGGGATAAAAAGTAGCCTATGTTACTCAGTGATAATGTAGCTTTCTAACGGAAAAAGAATATTTTAAATCGGTCCAGTAGTTTTAAGTTTATTCGTTACATACAAAAATACAAATCTTTCCTCTTTATAATATTAGTGTAGATGCAAAGTTTCAAGTGTGTATGTGTAATAGTTTTTGAGTTATAGGGGGATCGAAAGTAGCTCGTAATGGCTCGTGTAAATATACACACGCAGGTGCCTCGCCTGAACTTGGCTTGACACACGGCCTTGTGTCTAGATGATGGTGTTTGTGCATTCTTTAATATAATAAGCTACATGTACCCCCGAAAGTTGTTTTTATTGTATTTTTTTTGTTTTAGTTTTGTAGAGCCACGCTACACATAATTTTGACCACAGCATGAATAGCCCGGCTCGACCGAGATGTTCTGTCTCACAGGAAACTGGCGTAAAGTAGCATTTCGCTGCTGCGTTTCGTACGGTGAGTGAGATATCCTGACGCCCAAATGCCCCTCCCCTTCCAATGATTGTTTTGGTATTGTGGGCGTCCATGGGCCGTGGAGATCACTTACCATCAGGTGACCCACAAGCTCGTTTGCCGGCCTGCATAAAAAAAGACAAAAGTCTTTAAATTATGAAACACAAATAAAGTTCCATCGCATTAACTGCATGAACATTGTATAAAAATGTCAATGGTTATTTAAATAAATGGAGCATAATATTAATATATGGGTTGGAATATTTGTTTATTAACATAAATTATATGTTGCACTATAAATACGTTAAATGTAGGCGGGTACTATTCCTGTGGGAACTTGGACGTATCTAGGCCAGGGAGAGTGGGCTGTTTCCCCATAACGGCATCTTATACTAATCTTGTCTCGATCGAGCGTTGATAAAAAATTAAAATAAATACATACGCACTCATACATACATACGCCCTCACGCCTGTAATCCCCGAAGGGGTAGGCAGAGGTGTAACTAGTACACCCACATTTCGCCGAGCGTATCTCCATATCTCCATCCCATGATGTGATAGGGGGCGAACCTATCGCCATACCGGGCACAAATTCCAGATCCGGGTTGATACTGAACTTTTTCGTAGTAGAAAAACCCAATATCACTTTTACCCGACCCGGGGATTGAACCCGAGACCTCAACGTGAGTCTCAGTCGTAACGCATACGCATTACAACTGCGCCACCTAGGCAGTTGTAGTCGTAAAATAAATACGTTGCACTAAATTAGAGGTGAATGGAATAACATTACCTATGCCTTCAGGTCTGCCAATATAGCTTCCGTGACGCGGCGGGCGAGTACCAGCTGTGAAAAGAAAGGCCACGGGTTAGATTGCGGCACCGAGAGAAATGTTTTTGTGATCCGCATATTTTTGTTTCGTTTCTGAGTGTTGTGAGGCCGAAAGTCTCTCGTAGTTCCTGATAGTCACAACACAAGACTCGTATCTTAATGTGGGATCAGAACCATGCGTGTGACTATTAGGTTTATTTATTTATTTAATATTGACCCTGAGTCCAACTCCTGAATGCGTCTCCGAATATTTTATGTAAAAGTGCGTCCACACTTTCTTAACATTTCCGCACCAAGAGGTGTAGCTGTCACACACTTGTAACTTGTAACTTTAATGTTGACAGGTGTCCTATATGCAATGTGTTATTGCCGAGACTTAAAACAAAAAATGACAAATCCTTAAATGACATGTCACGGCGAAATGTTACGGGGTGTCAGAGCGGATCACTCCATGACATCAAGGGGCATAGCATATACAACACGAGATTATTTTGTCAAGAAAAACCAGTTTTATCTGGTTATCTCTATATATTTTTATTGAGTGGTAGAGCCACGCTGTAGACACAATTGTCTACAGCATGAATGGGCCGGCTCGTCCGGGTCGTTACCACTGTCTCACAGAAAACCGACGTAAAGTAGCAGCTTGTTGCTGCGTTTCGTACGGTGAGTGAGATATCCGGAGGCCCAAATTCTCCTCCCTTTCTTTTATAGTCGGCAACGCGACCAGCTTTTTTTAACCGACTTCAAAAAAGAGGATGTTCTCAATTTGTTGGCGCATTTGGTTTATTTTGTTTTTTTTATGTATGTACATTGATTTCGCCGCCTACTATAGACCGATTTTGTTGTAAATTTAAATAAAAAAAATTATCGATAGAATTTTGCTGCGATGAGGTCTCTTAAAAATTTGGTTAAAATCCGATGACAGTGTACGGAGTAAAATCCGACAACAGTACACTATTTGTAATTGTGATATTGTATTAGAAATTACAAGCTATTACCTATTTATGTTGTAGTTACAGCTACCACTAAAATTTATAAATAAAATTAATTTTAACAAAACTTAGAACCGAATCCAATATTAATATACGTTTTGTTAAAAAATAATTACATCGAATAAGTAACATTATAAGACTTGCAACTTTGGACAAAACTAAATGATAAACAGCTCAGCTTTTGTCTCACTCCAGCATGTCACAAGTGGAGACGCACTTTTATACGAACACGTGAACCAATTTATTTCCCACTGGAAGTATTTAAATATATCTTCACGCTTCATATTTCGCGAAAGTAGACAACGATAAATGTTGATTGAGACGGCGGTACCTTTCTTTACAGTGTTTCCAAATAATTTCATACATACGCACTCACGTCTGTAAACCCCGAAGGGGTAGGCAGAAGTATAACTAGTACATTTTGCCGAGCTTATTTCCGTCCCATGATGTGATATGTGGCTAGCCTGTCACCATGCTGGTCACAATTCTAGACTCCTGGCTGATATTAAGCATTTCGTAATAGACCCAATACCACTTTACCCGTCCCGGGGATCGAACCCGAGACCTCAGCGTTGGATTCAATCGTAACGTGTACGCATGACAACTGCGCCACCGAGGCAGTCTACATCATAGAAGTCGTAAATACAAGTGGCTATAGGCCAACAATAGTGGCAATACACAGGTCTCATATATTAACGCTCCACGAGAGGATTTAATCAAGTCGGAATGAAAAATGCCTGCGGGACCCTGCCGCGGTGCCGGGGAACATTGGGTACGGATAGCAAAATAGTCAATATGATAGTTTTCTTTCTATATTATGTTAATCTTTGGTGATAATGGTGGAACGTTTTAGTTTCGTGTAGAATGAATGAGCCAGTTCGACTGAGTTAGTACCTCAGAAGACAGACGTGAAATGGCAGCATAGTACTGCGTTTCGTACGGTGAACTTACCGGATATCTCTGGAAATGTAACTAGATTTACTGGGGAGTGTACTTGCCTTTAATTACTTATGTCCGTTCCCTATATTCAGTCCATCGACGATTTGCTTACTAACGACAGTGTTTTGGCAGATCTTTCATAAAAATGTGTCGAAATTTTACTGCCAAGAAAAATCGAAAGATTTATATTAATTAAAAAATTTAAAATTTTTATGAATATAAGCAAATCTGTCCATATACAGAATATTGCGAACTGTAGAGTACTTTTTGTCTATCCGGCTGGATAGCGACCACCGACATTGTGAAAAACCCGCCATAGTGGCTCGTTCAGTCCAGTCGCGTTTCAGCCAGCCAGTGTACATCCAGTAACTTCAGGCTGGCATAATTATGCCGACCGTCGATGGACACAATATCTCTTAATGGTAAATATTATTTTGGACTGTACTGTAATTATCATCAAGTCTAGTGTAGACACTTTGCCGAGCCAGGATGAAAAAGACCCAAATTCTCCTCTGTTTCTCAATGCCCTTTGGTTAGCAATGCACCCATGAGTCTTCAGGTAATGTGAATGTTCATGGGCAGTGGAGACTGGATCAGATACAAGATCACTTACTATCAGGTGACCATTGTTTTGATAAAAAAACAAGGTAATAGAATTAAAATTTTAATTGTCGTTCAGAATAATAATAATAAATACACCCAACAGTCACACACATAGTCCTGATCCCATACTAGGTTAACCTGCAACGTGGGTATAAGGAACTACGAGAGACTTCCACAATATCTAGACACGAAACAAATATTTGTGAATCACACAATGTATCGGTGCGGCAACCGAAACCACAGCCTCTCGTTTCGCAGGCGGCTACTCGCTCATTGCGCTACGGAGGCTTGTCCAATGATTTAAAACGCGATTTATAAAACAAAAAATACTAATAATGTGCAACGCAATAATAATAAAAAACAATAATTAAAAAAAAAACAAGTTTTTTGCCGACGCTACCCGGGTGGAATAGCAAAGGGTTGCAAGTAATGAGAAGAATGAAAAATGACCCCCGCCCTCGTGCACGGGAATTTATTAAAAACTACAAAATTCTTGCACCCCTGAATGTGTAGACAGACATTCAGAGCAGAATGAATGTGAAGAAGAAAATTCAGAGAGGTCTGACGGAAGAAAAATACTGAAGAAAGCACCTGGAAGACCGAAATTAGAAAGGACTGAAGCAAGCTGGACGTCAATGGCATTTAAGGCTTCTGAATGTAAAGATACCCCTACGCTGCACTGTGATAATATTTTAAGGCTTCTAGATATTACTAGTTGTTATTCGTAATTTTGCTGACATATTATGAGAAATTAAATACTTGCTTTTGTCGCATTAATGCTATTAAATATAGCGCCTCTAGATGCTATTAAATATAGGCGGACACCGAAAATCAGCGCTGTTGACGTTGCTTCTAGGCAACGTTTGCAGCATTAAGCGGAGTGTCAGCCAATTTCCACACATTAAATTAAGAAATATTGTCGATTCTTGTCAAAGGTTCTTGTATTCGTGTGTCTTTAAGTGTGGAAATAAATGCATTTTCTTTCTTTCTTCATTTACCGTACGAAATGTAGCAAGCCGCTATTTTACGCCAGTTTTTTATGAGTGTCACAAATTTTTAGTGAGATATAGATAACAACCCGATCGGGTTGGCCCGATGCTGTAGACAAAACTGTCTACAGCGTTGCTCTAACATATTACACTACTACGCATAACAATCTCGCAAATGACAGCTCCGTTGCGCAGCGGGCGAGTTGTCGACTGCGACGCGAGAGGCCGTGCGTTCGATTCCCACACCGAGACAAATGTTTGTGTGAACCAGAAATATTGGTCTCTGGTCTGGGTGTTGTGGCACCGCAAGTCCCTCGTAGTTCCTGATACCCACGACACAGGTTTACCTAGTGTGGGGTCAGGACTATGTGTGTGACTGTTGGGTGTATTATTATTATAATGATTAAGATCAGTTACTTTAAGTTTTTAATTAAATGAAACTTTATATTTTACTTTCTTCGTTCTTAAACGTCATAAAACATACAATCCTTATTTACATTGTTTCATACTACATCAATGTATTAAATCGATTCGCTATTGGTTTATCGATTTGAAAATCTATAAATTAGTGAAGTTTCATCATAAATCAGTGAGTGAGTGGATGAGTGACAGGGTCTAAGTGGGCCACGAACATATAAGATAAAAGTCACCTACATCTGTACGTGGTACACACTGCTGATTAACGGACGTGGCAATAGCGAAACCTAGTTCCCGTTGCAGGTTGTGGGGGTCAGACGGTGGGTCATCCCGCATAACAGCTCATAATCAAATCATAATAGGAAGGCGGACCTACCTGTCACCTACCTACTTACGGACCTACCTGTGTGCCAAATTTCACCCAAAACCGTTCACCTGTTAAGACATGATGGACTAACGCCCGGTTTCTGAAAGGCTGATCAAATCAACATTCAACTAACATAACTTTGAGTTGGCATCGTTGTCAAATCAATTAAATTCGAGTTGCTGAAACATTATTAGCGAAAAAAAAAACTCTCTTTAGTACCGTTTGACATACGATTTTTCATATTAATTTGATAGTTATGTTAACTACATATGTGTCAAATCAAAGGTGTTGATCACGCTTCTAGCAACGCAATTTCGTCTTGACATTTGACTAGTTAATTTAACATTGATCAGCCTTTCAGAAACCGGGTGTAAACATCCAAATTCTCAAGCTTACGAAGATCCATTTTTTCAAATTTATAATAGTTGATAAGTACGAAGGGTTATAGTGTTTCATACATGAATGTATGTGTGAATCGATATAGTGGCGCATATATTCGATACTTCCTTCCTTAATCGAGTAGTTGAATGCACTGTGCAGATAATTGCACTAATAAAACAGCTATCATGTCGTGAAAATGTGTTAGGCACCAAATTCGACGGTTTTGCCAATGACTCATAAAATAACGAAAATTCAAAAACCATTTGCATTAAAATGAGGAATTTTTTTATCGGTGTATATCGTGTCAACCAGTGTTATAAGATCTTTAATTTCGTCAAACCGTATATGTATTTGCGATAGAGAGGTGTCTAGGTATATTGGCCGGTAATGCCGTGTAAGATCGCACGATAGGGACATATTATAAATTACCCTGTCTGTCTGTCTGTCACGCGGCACGCGATACAAAAAAGTTACAATGAAGTAAACATTGTCGAACGAGTGTGTTCGATTTGGATAAGGTAAAAAATAATTTTAATGTATGTATTAGGTACTTAATATAATGTTTTTTTTATTAGTCTGAATGACGAGACGAGCAGGTCGCCCGCCTGATGGTAAGCGCCACGCCTGCTCATAAACAGAAGCAACGCCACACAGAACTTTAAATAACAAAGCACTGCATGACACTGGACACGGCTCGTCACCACGAGACATAAGGTGTCAAGTTCTCATAATGCCCAGTAATTACACTGGCTTCAATTTCCTTCACACCGGAACACAACAGTACTTACACACTGTTGCTTGGCGGCAGAAATAGACAAAGCGGTGGTACCAACCTAGCCGGCCTCTCGCATATGAGGGGCCTAACACCTTGTAAAAAATTAAATTGCAAGGTCGTAGGTGTCTCGTATGCTAGAAACTGTCTGGGTTGGTACCACCGCTGTCTATTTCTGACGCCAATCAGCAGTGTGTAAGCAATGTTGTGTTCCAGTTTGAAGGACATTGGAAACAGTAATTTCTGGGCATACTTAACATCTTATGTCTTGGGGTGACGAGCGCAGTCCAGTGACATGCAGTGCTTTGTAATTCAATGTTCTCTGTGGTATTGGTGCTGTTTATGGGCAAGCGTTGCACTTACCATTAGGCGAGTGACTTGCTCGTTTTGTCGTATTGAATATTGTGTTGAATCGTTAAACGAATTGAATAAGGTAAATAAAATTATAGACTACAAAGTCTATGATTGATAAGTTTTTAACCGCCAAGAAAGAAGAAGGGTGTTATAAGTTTGACCCTCCAACTGTCTATGATATTATAGTGCTTAAGGAATAGACTGATTTTAATGCTGTTTTTACATTTGAAATCGGGTTTAATCGAAATGTCTGTCTTTCAATCGAATTGATTAAAAATAAAAATAAAATTCAGATTTTGAAGTCATAGAGCCCATTATGAAATTTTTGGTAGAAATAATTTTAGGTTTTTGTTGTTTTTTAAGTCTTTATTATTATTATTATTTTTAAAAAGTCATCAAAATCGGTTCACAATTAGTGGAGTTATACGTGATTACATACAAAAGAAAAAAACAAATAATACACGTCAAATAACGAACCTCCTAAGTTTTTGTTTTAAAAACCACAACCCCACCGTATCCTTGATATTTATATTATCATTACCACATCCAAATGTAAGTTCATCACACGTCACGTCAGTGGAACTAGTAATTTTGTTTAATTGTATCCATCGAAAGGGGGGAAGTGAACCTGCACCGCGCACGTAACGGACAGATCAAAACGACCACCTCACTGATCCACACGCAATGGTCGAACCAACCTAGAGCACAATTTAGTATTTTTAAGTCCGGTAGATGGCGCACATTTGAAAATGAACACTTATCTTCTATTAATCAAAATTTACGACTATTGTAATTCACATAAAATAAATGTTATGGAAAATAAAATACATTGTAAATTGAGAATAATAAAAAAAATGTGACAATAAAGTAAAATGACTGCCTCGATGGCGCAGTTGTAATGCCTACGCGTTACGACTCAGGCTGACGCTGAGGTCTCGGGTTCGATCCCCGGGTCGGGTAAACGTAATATTGGGATTTTCTATTACGAAAAGCTCAGTATCAACCCGGAGTCTGGAATTTGTGCCCGGTATGGCAATAGGCTCGCCCCATATCACATAAGGGACGGAGATACGCTTGGCGAAATGTGGGTGTACTCGTTACACCTCTGCCTACCCCGCCCCCTTGCACAGAGTTTTGGTGCGGTTATTTTTTGGCTTGAGTTACGTTTCTTCTCATCTTATTTTGATGGTCTTATTCTGATATAACATCACTCCCTCACTCACTAATCAATTAAAACTTCTAAAGCTAATATCATGAAATTTGGTCAGATGACCAAATTTGATACCAATCACAAAAGGGGAGCTTGGGGAGGAGAGTTAAATTTTGTATACAGACAGACACACACACGCACGCACACACCAGACCAAAGCGTCGATGGTATTATTGAATCTTTGCAAATGATACGCACTCACGCCTGTAATCCCCGAAGGGGTAGGCAGAGGTGTAACCAGTACACCCACATTTCAAGCGTATCTCCGTCCCACGATGTGATAGGTGGCGAGCCTATTGCCATACCGGGCACGCTGCTACGGAGCATTTCGTAATAGAAAAGCCCAATACCACTTTACCCGACCCGGGGATTGAACCCGAGACCGCAGCGTTAACCTCAATGCTAACGCGTACGCATTACAACTGCGCCACCGAGACAGCCATATCATCGCAAATCATCTATTTGAAAATCATAAAGACAAAAATAAAACGCATAGGCCACCACTACTCCGGCGCGGCAATTTGATCGACACTCGACCTGTCCTTCAAAATTGAGACTTAATGTATTTTTAATAAGAGCTATTATACCATAGAATTACCAGTAAACCTTACTCGTTGTTGCCGCTCTGTACAACTACATTACATAAAAAGTTGGCGATGCAAATGCGTTTTAATGGATCATCATCATCTCTCTACGTATTTCCCAAGTCTTCTTATAATCTTTATCTGCCATATACAAATTAATTTCTTGTCTATGTCATCCTATATAAAGTCATAGCGAAGTATACAAAGATTGCCGAAACTATATATGTCGGCGCAAGCTTTCAATCCGTCACTTGCAAGAAGAAATCCAACTACCTACAAACGTTTGTAATCGCGGCGGTCCTCTGATTCATGTTGTTTGTGCTAGTCTATAAAAGGATTGCTCACTTTCATCGGTGTCATTGTGCCGATAGAGCTCGAGCAGTGAACAACTGTTCTCTCGTGTGACTATTGAGTGAATTTCGTGTAATTGAGTTGGTTTCTGATTTATTAGTATTAAATAAATTAGACGAATTAAATATTAATCGAGTTGCTGAAATTAATTAGTTTATTAATTTATTAAAGTGATAAGAAATAATCAGTCGATTATTGTTTTAGATTAAATGCGTTTTATAAAATTGTTCTCATAATTAAATTATATCGTAGTTCTCAATAAAATAATAAAAATGAATGACGGACATGGTGGTTTTAATGAAGAGAGTACCCCCCTTCTTACATATATACAAAAAAATTAACGTTTTACGTTGAAGATGGCCGAATCACTGAATTTAAATCATACGACTTTGTTTCGGCTTAAAATATTTAAATATTCCATATATATAACTTAATTTAGTAAGGTACCTAACTACCTAGAAAATTTCAAAACAAAATTATAAAATAGAAATTGATGCTGGATTGGAACCCGAGCATCAAGGGGCGGAGCGTAAACTCTAAAACCAATACGTTAAACTACTTATAACTTAAATGACTAAATTGTAATAGTGTTTCATACACTAACTGCCAGTATATGCCTAAAACGCATTTACACTTATGTCATCACCTACAAGTTTTTCACTGTTCGATAGATGGCACTAGTACGACAAGAGTTTTACCGATTGATTGATAGATGGCACTAGTAAGACAGGTATATCATTATAATTCAGCTAGTTTATTAACGCCATCTAAAGTGTATAGTGGAACTACTAGGTACCGGCGAACGTTATTAGTTTTAAGTGAGTTCAGATGTAAAGTACTGAGATAGCAGTCTATGCTTTTCTTATGTGTCTATGATGCTGTAGACAAAAGTGTCTACAATTTTCTGTCATTTTCAAAATGAAAGGTCTATTTATAATGTAGGCAATTAAAAAAGCGCTTATGACAAGCGAGTACAAAAATAAAAGCAAGATATTTATTATGATATTTATATAATACGCACTCACGCCTGTAATCCCAGCAGGGGTAGGCAGAGGTGCAACTAGTACACCCACATTTCGCCGAGCGTATCTCCCTCCCATGATGTGATAGGGGCCGAGCCCATCACTATACCGGGCACAAATTCCAGACTCCGGGCTGATACTGAGTATTTCGTAATAGAAAAACCCAATATCACTTTTACCCGACCCGGGGATCGAACCCGAGACCACAGCGTCAGTCTCAGTCGTAACGCGTCGCATTACAACTGCGCCACAAAGGCAGTCAAATTATATGATATTTATTTCAACGAATTACGAACCGATGAATGATTTCATACTTTACATAATTTAGCAACTCTATTTAATTTGATCACTGCTAAATGACACTTCGCATGCTAAAAATGTATGCGAATGCTAATTAATCCAACACTACTGGGCATGAGACCTAACATCTTATGTCTCTGGGTGACGAGCGCAGTGCAATGCCATGCAGTGCTTTGTAATTTAAAGTTCGATGCGTTGCTTCTGTTTATATCCAGGCTTGGCGCTTACCATCAGCCGAGCGACCTGCTCGTTTCATCACTCAAGCTAATTAAAAAAAACGGCATGGCCCTGGACTGCGCTATTGAAGTAGTTTCCAGTTGCCACTTGCCAGTTGCCAGTTGCAATAGGTAGGTAGGTATAGGGAGGGTCGTAACGCCCGCAGCGTGTTTGCTCATACTGCCTACCTACTTACTGTATAATGAACATGTACCGTCTACAACACAAGTGTTAAATTGTAGTACATTATGTAACAAAAACCCTGTTGGGCGTTTTAACTGTGATATCAGAATCGATATTCAAACGTAATGAAATAACTCGCATACGAAAATCGGACTATAAAAATAATCATATTTATTTTTTTAAACTGAACTTTTTTAAATTTAAAACAAAAAAAATATTGTTTAAAAAACATATTTCGAGTGATTACCTCTGCAAGAACGATGATGACTTAGAGCCAGAGTGAGATAGCAAGTTGCGGCATTCAAGTATGCGATTTGGCAATTTTTGGCAGAAATACGATCGTGTGACTGCCTCGGTAGCGCAGTGTAATGCGCACGCGGTACGACTGCTGTGCCGAGGTCTCGGGTTCGATCCCCGGGTCGGGTAAAAGTGATATTGCGTTTTTCTATTACGAAATTCTCAGTATCAGCTCCGAGTCTGGAATTTGTGCCCGGTATGGCGATAAGCGATATACGCCTGTACTCCTCGAAGGGGTCAGCAGAGTGCTATGTGATAGGGTCATAAGGGACGGAAATACGCTCGGCGAAATGTGGGTGTGCTGGTTACACCTCTGCCGACCCCTTCGAGGATTACAGGCGTGAGTCCGTATGTATGTATGTAACTTAAAAGCATAAGTAAACTTTGTGGTCATATTAAAATCAATGAAATATTTTTTTTGTCCTCTAGCTATAATCTTGGAAGAAAATGATTTAAAAATAAAACTTATTCCATTTTTAAATGTTATTCTTTATCAACGGGCAGGTAAAACGGTCTCAAAACGTCACAGCGTAAACAATAAACGCGTTGACGGCGATATGCAAAAATTTAAACGGAATAAAACAGGAATAAATAATAAAATAAAAGAATAAATAATATATATAAATCCAGGCTTTTTGTTTTCCGCTTCTCGGATGGGCTCTCGGTGTAAAAAAAAGCACCCGCTTCTAGACAGCCTGTGACTGCCCACAGGAATAAGGGAATGACTAAGTTTTGAACGAAGTATATTTTTTATGCAGGAGTTACAGACAAACATTTTTATATATTTTTTGCCTATTTTTTTTCAATCATCTAATGTTCACAGCCTCCGTCGCGTAGTTGGTGTGTACTAAAGCTGTTATAGGAGAGGTTACATGGTGATAGAAATAGACAAAGCGTTTCTCGTATAGGCGAGTATATAACAGATAACTATTATTTATAATGCCGCTTCATAGGATTATTTTCTCAAATTGCATAACGTGACCTCATAAACGAGAGTGTTCTATTATATTTCAGCCTCTGTCATATGATAAAAGCTCTGTGTAAATGGAGTTTACAGATTCGCTAGGTCAGAGATCGGCAAACCACGGGTCGCGAGTGCACGGCTTTTGATCCCTAGCGTGCGGCAGAGCACCAATTACCAATTTGGAAATGTGTGTTAAATTGTATAGCTAAATCTGAAACTACGAGAAATACTGAAAATAAAGTTAAATCACTTTGGATCTCAAAAAAAGTAACCATTATAGATAATATTTGTAGATAAATTGGCTCTTTTGACTTATTGCTTTACCAACTACTGTGCTAGGCCTACAACTTTGCATGCTAGGTAGGTTGTATTGTCGTTTCTGCCATCAAGCAGCAGTGTTTAAGTACTGTTCTTTTACCGTTTGAGAGATATTAGAGCCAGTAAAATAACTGTGCATTATGAGACTTAACATCTTATGTCTAGGGATGACGAGCGTAATGCAGTGTATAATTTCTGTACTTTGTAAACTGAATGTTATAACGGAACGGAATGTTCTATATCATTTGGCTACTGTTTATGGGTAGAAATGGCGCTTAACATCTGCGAGTGACCTGCCTGTCGCGTCATTCAGGTGTAAAATCTACACAAAACTAAAACCTAATTAATAAAGGTAATCAAGCCATACAAAATAATTTCCAAACCCCTAGAGCGGTAAACACTACACGTAACGGAAGCAAAAAGTATGTCAAGGCGAAGAAAATACTCCTGAGATTTCTCTATTCACGCAAAGCCATGTCGGGGTATCGTAATGCATAAATAGCATGAATTAAAACTGAGTTCAATTATAATAACAGTAAAATTGATGATATAGGAACATTCTTTTTTTGTACTATGATATTTTCGATTAACCTCGTCTCAAGTGGTAAGCAGAGTTATAACTTTGAGTGTGTAATATTTAGTGGTAGAGCCACATGTTTGCCGATCTCTGACCTAGCGAATCTGTAAACTCCATTTAAACAGTTCTTTTATCATATTACAGAGGCTGAAATATAATAGAACACTCTCGTTTATGAGGTCACGTTATACATTTTGGTAAAATAATCGTATGAAGCGGCATTTAATCGTATGAACAGTTATCTGTTATATTCTCATCTATACGAGAAACGCTTTGTCTATTTCTATCACCAAGTAGTAGTGTGTAAGCGCTACTGTATTTCGGTTTGAATGAGGTATAAGCCAGAAAAATTACTGGGCATTATGAGACTTAACCACGTATATCTCGAACGCAGTCTAGTGCCATGCAGTCTTTTGTAATTCAAAGTTATGTGTGATGTTGCTCTTATTTATGGGTAGGTTTGCTATTAGACCCCGCCCTGTGGAATGGGGGCGTTTGGAGAATTCCACCACGGTATCCCCTGCCTGTCGTAAGAGGCGACTAATTGGGGCCATCGGGGGTCGTAGGCGCGCAGCCGGGGGCTGTCGTAGCGCCATTATGGTACTGTTGTACATGCGACCCCGGGATGGACGACAGCACGGGTGGTCGACCTCGTGTCTGTCGTTGACGCCGAGGGCGTCCTTCGGTGCGCGGGGGCTTCTGAGCCCCCCGACAAGGAGACGGGCCGCTAGGCGGCACCGCGCAGGGGCGGTTCCGGTAGCAATCCTTAGATATAGCTAAGGATACCCCGGGGCCGCTCCACATGCGCCGAAGAAGGCCACCGCGGGGTTTTAGTTGGTATGCCGGTGTAGGTTGTATATAGTGTTAGGGACTCGGCCCAGCGGTCGCTCGGATTTAACATCTCTCCCGGGCGGCTTAACGCTGGGTCGTAAGACCGGTGAACCCAACATAACCGTTCTGCCTTCCCCCGAGGCGGGGCGGTAGCGATAATTCGCTTTCCCCGCGACAAAAAAAAAAAAAAAGGTTTGCTATTAGACGCAAGAGCTGGTTTCGTCATTCCAGCTAATAAAAAAACTATAAAGATTAATACCACTACTAAAATCAATGATTAATACCACCGACTCAAAATTGTTTAGTTTTATTTTAAGCTTTATAGCTGTTTGTTATTTATTTAAATAACAAACAGCTATAATATGGCCACCATCACAGTAATCCATATCGAATACCAAAATAATTATGCAAATTGGTCCACATATGGCGAAGTTACCTGTGACCATATATAAAAATAATATACAGACGAATTGAGAACCTTTGTTTTTAAGGCGGTTAAAAAAGGGCTTAATTCTCATGTAGTAATTTCATACAAGTGAATCCACAGTATTCCCTTAGTATATGAAGTGTAGTTGCGTGCGTGTTATCGTGGACCGAGATATTTCAAAGTGGGCAAAAGTACATTCGCGCTATAAGTAGGTAGGCGCGCACGGCGGCCGGGACGGCGCGGGCTTAATGCACTCACTACACTGCCAGATGCGATGTATAGAGCTATGGCGATTGACGCGCCCTCTATTGCGAGAAGTTCGATGACTTGATTGATAGTCACGCTGTAGATAGTTTTGTCTACAGCACGAATGTCCCGGGCCGTTACATGTCGTTATGTCGGTATTTATAATGTGGCTCTACCATTATTTTTATAAACGATAAAGTTAGGTACATTTATTGCAATTATACATGCTAAAGATACAGAGGTGAATGTAGACGTAATGTATGTATGCAGTGACGAGCTATACAAAAAGCAGCGCATTTATCCTTGTGTTGGTTCACATTCGGGTTTTAAGAGTACCTAAATTGTATTTTAACGGTCTTCAAAACAGGATGAGTTTCCCAATTCGGCGAGTTTTTTTAATATTCGTTTTTTGCTATTTATGAATGTATATTTATTTCTCCGCCAATTATGGGCTGATTTTGTTGACCAGACCATCCAAACCAGAAACATATATTTACGGATAACACAAACATTTGTCTCGTTGTGTGGGAATTTAACCCGTGGCCTCTCGCTTTAATAGCCGGCAAGTCACCCACCACACTACGGAGGCTGTCGGTTAATAATTAAAGGAAATTAAAAGAAAAATAGTTAAACATTTCTATTAAAATTTGAAAGCTATAGGATAGCTATAAAGTGCAGTGGAACACAAACATAATATGTAGAGGAGCGCAGCCGACCGTCGTGCAAGACAAGGACGGAGAATAAGACGAAGGGTTGCTCAGAGACTCAGAAAGTACCGAGTTTCCGTCCTCAGACCGACGCACGACGAAATATGGTACTACATGAGCGTGCGCGCGCATAAAGTACCGCATTTAAAATACACACCAGAGAGATAAGGAATTTATTTAAGAGTTCTGCTTAAACCTATATAAACATAATAATATGTATTGAGTTATATATCAAAAAAATTGTAAATTTTTACCGTATTTATACATGCAAAAGTTAGTTCGGAATTATTTGTAACACGCGAGTTATTAGCGAGGGAAACTGAGACCAGAGATGGAATTATTCCGCACCTCAAATACAATACTTTATGGGAGCTTCGTAACAATAGCAGTAAGGGGGGAGCGGCGCGCGCATCAAGTACCGTATAACGTTGTTCGGAACGTTGGAGATAATAAACTGAATACTTTATGGACGTTTCGCCTAGAGAGGATATGCCAAGATAACAGTAACTTTCGTGCGGCCCTGTATGCGTTATACAGTAGGTATGTTTTTTCGTTCCCGTCCGTCTTGGCCCTGTCTGATATAAATTAAAAATAAAAACTCATTGAACTAATATTTGAATTTCGAACGCGCAATTAATAATTTTAAAATTGGAATGGTTGAACGGAATAGTTTGCTATATTTAAATGTTATATGCTTTAGAATGTTTTAAGGTTCATTTAGTTTCTTGATGAAATATTTTTTTTTATGGAAGAGGCCGGGAAACGAGCAAGTGGGTCACCTGATGTTAAATAATCTCCACCGCCCATGTTCTCACATTTCACAATACCATAGGAATCATAAATGCTTGGCTGACTTTAAAGTAATTAAATATATATTGGGAAGGTAGAGATTTGGGCCTCCGGAATTTCACATATTGGACAAAACGCAATAGTTATTTCACGTGGATTTTCTGTAAAACAGTAGTAATAACCCGGTCCAACCTATTCAAGACTACCACTGGCACTACCCCGGTCGAACCGGTCCATGCTGTACATATTCTACCATCAAACTAAGACCTTTGTTCACCTCTTACGACATTAAAGAATCCGTCAAATTCAAATCGTTCATTTAACCTCCGACAAAAAGAGGGGTGTTATAATTTTGACCCCTTTATGTGTCTGTGTCAAACACTTCAATGTATACTACTACTGAACAATAATGCGAGTGGTAGAGCCATGCTGTAGACAATTTTTGTCTACAGCACGAATGGCCGGCTCGCCCAGATCGTTACCACTGTCCCACAGAAAACCGACGTAAATTAATGGCTTGCTTCTGCGTTGCGTACGGTAGAGATATCCGGAGGCCCAAATCCCCTCCCCTTACTAATCCCTTAAATCCCTTTAAGGTAGGTAACTTGTCCATGATTCTTCTAGTATTGTGTCGCCACCTATCACATCATAGGACGGTAACGCTTCGCGAACTGTAGGAGCATTCATTTTAGAGATCTGCCTACCCCTACCTAGACCAGAAAATAATTTCTATAGTACATTTTATTTGTCCGTCTGTATATAAATGTATTTATGTATTAAAACCATGTATATAGAGATTCACACATATTGTGTACTAGGACTAAACAATTTTGATACTTAATTCTAGTTAATTCCCATACGCACTCGTGCCTGTAATCCTGGAAGGGGTAGGCAGAGGTGTAACCAGTACACCCACATTTCGCCGAGCGTATCGTATGGCGATAGGGGGCGACCCTATCGCCATACCGGGCACAAATTCCAGACTCCGGGCTGATACTGAGCATTTCGTAAGAGAAAAACCCAATATTACTTTTACCCGACCCGGACCGAAACCGAGACCTCATCGTCACTCTCAGTCATAACTTGTACGCATTACAACTACGCAACCAAGGCAGTCCAAGTTCTACTTAATTCTATCTATAATAGCTCAGCGGGGAGTGGTATGGACTGTCGAGACGAAAGTCGCAGGTTCGGTATCAGTCCCAAGAGCATACAACTCTGACATTTATAAGTAACGTGGGTATTCATTGTTAATTATCACTTGCTTTAACGGTGAAGGAAACATCGTGAGGAAACCTGCACACCTGAGAAGTTCTTCATAAGAATTTCGAAGGTATGTGAAGTCTGCCAACCCGCATTAGGCCAGCGTGGTGGACTAAGGCCTAATACCTCACATTCAGTAGAGGCCCGTGCCCAGCAGTGGGACGAAGATATTACAGGGCTAATAAAAAAAAACTTCTTTCAACTGTCCATACCCCAGGTAGAATTAAGTCTCCCCAGAGGGGTTGACGTCAGGCAGGCGATCGGTCGTAAAAACTACAAGCCAAATCTTTCTGTAACAGGTGTTGAAGCATGCTGGGCCGACCCCACTGCGAGTGGGATAGGGGCAGGTGAAAGAAGAAGGAGCATAGCAATCAAGTAAGTTGGTCACCTGATGGTACATGATCCTTTCTGCCTGTAAATACCCACAATACCAGAATATAAATAAATAAATACACCCAACAGTCACACATAGTCCTGACCCCATACTAGGTTAACCTGTATCGTGGGTATCAGGAACTACGAGGGACTACTAACTACTTGCGGTCCCACAACACCCACACCCGAAACAAATATTTGTGGATCACACAAACATTTGTCTCGGTGCGGGAATCGAACCCACGGCCTCTCGATTCGCAGCCGGCTAATCGCCCGCTGCGCCACAGAGGCTGTCGAAATGAGAATAATCATGCATAGCCGTCCTTAAAGGAAACGAATGAAGATTGGCAAGGGAAGGAGATTTAGGCCTCCGGATATTTCACTCACTGTAAGAAATGGAACAGCAAGCTGCCAATTCACGCCGGTACTAATAAGACAGTGGCAGTACCCCAGTCGAGCATGACAAACTGTCTACACCGTTACTCTACCATATATAATTAATATTAAATTTTCAAGTATCAACATTTATTTGTTTAATTCGAGCTAGTCTGCATTATGTCCCGCACATATGTGCATGTCGCGGGAATGTTTACATTAAAGTCATTACACGAAATGTCTAATTAATATATTTAATGCACGCCACGTCGCGCCGGCAACAATAATTAAAATATTATTTATATTCATTTCCTACTTTTTATTGTGACCTAGTTTTAAGACTACACGAACTCATAATTTCTTTAATATAGTTTTTATTTTTCTATTAGCTTCAATAATAAGTAGGTAACTCGCATGATATTAAACGCCACGCCTTCCCATGAACAATAGCAACACTGCCGCGTACTTTGAATTGCAAAGTACTGAATGACACTGTACTGTATTCAGGCAGAAGTGCATGTTGCACCTCTAAGTAAGTAAGTAAGGTGTGTATTTTTTATACCATAGGCCGGCAAACGAGCCAGTTGGTCACCTGATGGTAAGTGATCTCCACCGCCTATGTACGCCCATAATACTTAAAGAATCATAGGCATGTTGCCGACCTTAAAGGAAAGGGATAATTAAGGGATTTGCAAGTGGAGGGGATTGATTGTGGGCTCCTTTTCTCCGCACTTAGCCCGTTGAATGTCGGGCCATTGTGTGTTCGAGTGGAGGGGATTTTGGGATTTAATACAGGGCTAGTATTATTAGACATAACAAATTAGACATATTCCAAAATGCCATATCTTAACACATTGTTTGTTACATATTTTTCAATGCAGATAAAGTTACGTATAGAGCTTGGTAGAGCTGTAGAGTAGAGTAATGTCACCGCAGCGATAAGCGCTGATGCCATCCGCTTTCTACCTATTAAATATTAAATTCTCTAAATATGAGTGGTAGATCACGCTGTAGACACTTTTGTCTACAGCATGTATGGGACGGCTCGTCCGAGTCATTACCACTGTCTCACAGAAAACCGGCGCAAAGAAGCAGCTTGCTGTTGCGTTTCGTACGGTGAGTAAGATATCCGGAGGCCCAAATCCCCCTCCTCTCCCCAATCCCTTAATTATCCCTTTCCTCTAAGGTCGGCAACGCACCCATGACTCGTTTGGTATTGTGGGCGTACATGGGCGGTGGAGATCACTTACCATCAGGTGACCCACTGGCTCGTTTGCCGGCCTATGCCATAAAAAAAATATTAAACTTTAATTAAGTTTCACAAGGTGGTAGCTGTCTCTCTTATGCGAGAGGCCGTCTGGGTTGGTCAAATGTGAACATAAATCGTATTAAGATTGAATGTAGAATAAAAGTTGACTGAAACCAAAACGGTATAATGCTACTGCTAATGCTAGGTACATTTGACGTTGATTATTGGTTTAAGAGAATGCCATTTGCAACTTTCTTGACGCTAAGACTAGATCGGAATGATATTTTGAACATTTAAAATTACGAGAATTTGCCTCCTGATTCTAACAACGTATCTATGGTTTCAGGTAGATCCCTATGAACAACGGTTGTCGGTTGGCATGTATATGGTGCGAGACATGTGTTTATCCTAATTGTGGTCCAACAACGGCCACCGCTCCGGGCTAACTAAATCTTTGTGGATCTCATATGATTCCCGTTGATTATGGTGTATTCGATCCTATTCTAATATTTTTGACTGAAAAATGGAATCTTCTTGAAATTAAATGAAATAGTTTTAATAATCATGTAGGCAATTAAAATAGCGCTTATGACAAGTCAGTACCAAATAAAGAACTTATGTATAGAAATCATATAAACTAATGTATATCACATGTAGATATTATGATTTTCTATATATACATAAGGTATTTCAAAATCGGCTGACTTGACTGCCTCGGTGGCGCAGTTGCAATGCGTACGCGTTACGCCTGAGGCTGACGCTGAGGTCTCAAGTTTGATCCCCGGGTCGAGTAAAAGTGATATTGGGTTTTTCTAGTACGAAATGCTCAGTATCAGCCCGGAGTCTACCGCCAGTTCAGAAGGCTGTTTCGCTAGAGAAGAACGGGCAAGAAACTCTAACGTTGCTCTTTTCAATACTAGTTTATAATTGTAATCCCCGAAGGGGTAAGCAGAGCTGTAACCAGTGCACCCATATTTCCCCAAGCGTATTTCCGTCCCACGACGTGATAGGGGCGAGCCTATCGCCATACCGGGCACAAATTCCAGACTCCGGGCTGATACTAAGCATTTCAATCTAAACAATGTATAACATTTTATGTTTTTTTTACAGGTGTGAGTGCATATGTATGTATGTATATTGGTGGCCTACTTACAAACCTTTGCTAAAATCTGCTATTAAAAAATCTCTCACGCGGGCGGAGCCGTGAGTCAATGCTAGTTACAAAACCATCAGTATAGAATAAGAAGTCATTATCTGCAACACCTGTATCGGCGCGAGCGGATTAAAAAGCTATTATTTTAGTTTTTTGTACCACATTCTGATCGATTGTAAATTGTAGTAAATTATATAATTACAGGTTATGTTGCTTTGGATCTCGGATCGCATAAAATTATGAACTAAATATTTCTTAAATTGTAAATTATGTGTCCAGCACGAAGAATTTCGAAGGTATGTAATTGGCAGCCTCCGTGGCGTAGTGGGAGAGTAGCCGTGGGTTCGATTCCCGCACCGAGACAAATGTGTGTATTAATTGTTAAATACCATTTGCTTTAACGGTTAAGGAAACATCGTGAGGAAACCTGCATACCTGAGAAGTTTTCCACTAGAATTTTGAAGGTATGTGAAGTCTGCCAACCCGCATTATGCCAGCGTGGTGGACTAAGGCTTAAGTCCTCTCATTCAGTAGAGGAGACCCGTTCCCAGCAGTGGGACGTGTACAGGGCAAAGACTTTAATGTATACTACTAGACAGGTTGTGTGGTACAAAGAAATTGCGCACTTAGTTACGGTCAATTGACCACAACTCATTTAGTCGCCCGTGAGAGTGCGACAAGACCAGTTGTTGTTTGAATAGCTGCGAACGTTAAATTCATCTAAACTAACACGAAATTGTTTATTGTGCCCCATAAAACATTGTCATTATTTACATGCATTATTATTCATTTAAATAAAAGTTATTTTAAGGAAGTTACTATATTAATTCTTGATTTTGTTCGAAAATGTCATTTATTGTGAATGAAAACGAATGCAAAACAAAACAGCCGTCGCAATATTGCCATCTCGCTTACTCTCAACTCCTCTCGCTCCCGCGCCTTAGACGTCATTCCACCTCGCCGGCCGCGTATGCAACACAATTTTACTTCTGAACAGTCGATAGTATTAAAGCGTTTGGTACAGGGCTAGTATTATTAAATAAAACAAGTGAAAGTGTGACATTAATCAACAAACGAATTTCTCCCTAATTTCTAACACAATAAAACTCAAACAGTATAAAATTAACATAGCTTGACTATGTTTTTTTTACAGTTTATTGAATTTTGAACTCTGTATTTATTGCTTTAAGGTTGACAATGATGGTGTGGTCACCGGTGCAGTACCGACCGGAATTGAACGCACCTGCTTCCGGTGGCGAGGCGCTGTTCCGTCGAGCCGTCGCGCTCAAGTTGTTGCTATGCAAACTATAGAGGTGGTCACGCTCTACCAAAAAGGTTGTAGACCTTTTTTTACCAGGTTGTAGGTACCACCACTTTGTCTATTTCTGCCGCCAAGCAGCAGTTGTTGTTGTGTTCCGCTTTGAAAGACATTGGAGTCAGTGAAATTACTAGGCATTATGAGACTTAACATATTATGTCTCAGGGTGACGAGCGCGATTCAGTGTCATGCAGTACTGTATAACTCGAAGTTCTGGTTGGTGTTGATTCTGTTTATGGGCATGCGTGACGCTTATCATCCGGCGAGCGACCTGCTCGTCTCGTCATCTAGAGCTAATAAAAAAAACTAGTTTTTGCAAAAGAGCATGTTCTGTCTTTTCTAAGTTGCGTGTGTATTAATTAGTATCGCTTGCTATAACGGTGAAGGAAATGCACTCACGCCTGTAATACCTGAAGGGGTAGGCAGAGGTGTACACACACATTTCGCCGTGCTTATTTTCGTCCCATGATTTGATAGGGGGCGAGCATATCGCCATAGCGTGCACAATTCCAGACTCCGAGCTGATACTAAGCATTTCGTGATAGAAAAAACTAATTACATTTACCCGACCCAGAGATCGAACCCATATTCTAACTTTGGTCAAAGTAAATTGGTTCAGCATGGAACAAAAAGAATGAAAATTTTCATTAAAATCGATTTAAAAATATGTGTCTAAATAAAAACTTCTTCTAAATTACTTGAATTTAGAATTAGTGAATATAGAGATAAGACTTGGGGCATTTTTCACAATGTCCGTTCCGTGGTCCGTTCATTATAAATAAATTATCAACACAATATTAAATTATAGCTTATAGCGCCATCTAGAGGCCAATAGCTTGCAACTAAATTTGACATTAAGTTTAGTACGTAGTTTAACTACTGCCCAATAGATGGCGCAAAAATATGACGATAAACGCACCTATGATGATAGAGATTCATGGGCGGTGGAGATCACTTCGACGTCACGATCACCGACTATAGCCATCGAAATAAAATAACTAGAACGATAACTCTCTTAAGAATCTGCCATAAAATACGGCTCCACTTCACATGCAAAGGTAAAATCACACGTAACTCTCATACAGGCAACAAAAATTAATGAACATTCAAAAACAATTTTATTTCATAAAAGTTAACTCGTCGAGTTAATTGACGAATGAACGAGTTGCACTTTTATAGGCCCGCCTCCTTGTAGAGTTTTGGTGGGGTATTTTTTTTGCTTGAGTTACGTTTCTTGTCATCTTATTTCGATGGTCGCGCCATCGCAAAACTTAGATGTATGTAGGCCACTAGATGCGCCCTAAAATTAAAGGATGTTAGTGGAAGTTGGACGGTTTTGACATTCCCAGTTCGACTCCTTGGGTTGGCGGAATAATTAATGTGATTTCCCTGTGACAAAAAGGTAAATAAGTCTTTTGTCACCAATTTTATGACAACATTTACAGTATAATGACCATGATTGTACACTTGATGAGAAACCATTTTTTTTATTAGTTGAGTGACGAAACGAACAGGTCGCTCGCCTGATGGTAAACATCAGGCCAGCCCATAAACAGAAGCAACAAAAAACAGAACTTTGAATTACAAAGCACTGCATGGCATTGGACTGCACTCGTCACCCACAGACATATGATGTTAAGTGTCATAATGCCCTGTAATTTCACTGGCTTCAATGTCCTTCAAACCGGAACACAACAATGCTTACACACTGTTGTTTGGAGGCAGAAATAGACAAAGCGGTAGTACCAAGCCAGACGACCTCTCGGATACGAGGTACCTACCACGTTGTGTATGTATGTAAATAGTCGTTCTTTCTTTTTTATTTCTTTTCCTTTTCTTCTTACTATACTTACCATCAGTTGCAGTGCCAGGAAAGAAAAAACTACAAAACTCAGAAGGTAACAAAGAAAACACAAGACCGTCCGTATATGAAGATATTATATTTTCAAAGAACATGTATTTTTTTTATTTTTCAGCATAATTTCGGTCAATACAACGTGTGAAACAATACTCATTGTTTATATACCTTTATATTATAACAAGTAACTAATATTATTTAATACCGACATAATTATTGTGACCATACATATCAACTACACACGTTTGAGTCGATAGAAAAACATTTAATTCGCTCACAGCTGCAATAAATCGATGCTTACAACTTTAAACAATGCTCGAACAACACTTAAATGACACGAAACGTTCGTCTGGAAGGAATCGACAGATATAGACCTGTGTCAATCATGACCTAGTTCATTTGACCCGGGTCGCGCAGAAGTATTTGTAATTCCAATCATTTTCATTCAATGATCCGATTTCACCTGATTTGATTGTTGTATGGATCAAGTATGGATCTCAAATACAAATTAATGAAGTCCACGCTTTTTGATCGACTAGGGAACGCTGCGGCCCTCATCGGTCACTGACAGTTGCCTGAGCCAAACATGAATGATCAATGATAGATTGAAATGATCCGGATCAGGCACAAACAAATTCATGAACGAACGGATCATGCAAATGAACGATTGACACAAGACTACAGAGATGTACAAGTGGCGACGCCATCGAGTTATTGCAGGTTCATCTACAAACCCGCTACACGCACACGTACACTACAGCAATTGTGTTAAAGCCGTTTAATTGCCAACACACTATAAAATGTGATTAAATTAGACAACACAGTTATATTGTGATTAAGGTTGAACAAGGGAAGTATAAAATAGTGAACTATACAAAATAATTTAATCTCCAACGTAAACTTTATCGATACCAAAAGGGAATAATCGACTATCGTCCCCAATCGATTTCACGTAGGGAAACATAACGTAACTGATTATCTTCATCTCCGGGACGATGTGTTTATAAAAATATAAAAGACAGAGTAAAACATCAATAAACCTCTATGATGTCTTTTAAGCGTAACCGGATAAAACTTATGTTATATAACAAACATATCAGAAGTCCCGAATGTTCATTCACATATTAAATTATTTGTCAACGGATTAGATTTATCACGAATTCAATACTGTATGTAAACCGCACGTAGTAAAAAAGCTCAAAATACGGAAATATACTATATTCGGTTAGTAGTACAGCTGCCGTCAAAGGAAGAGGCGTGGTGGGGGGAGTCCCGCCACGCGACTGCACCGCGCGCGTCTCATTTTGTCACCAACACTCGAACAGTGGACACGTCCACGCGCAAACGAAGCGTTCTCCACAACAAATCTATTTATATTTTATTTATAATGTAAGGCAGTGTTTTATGTAATTTTACAAGCGTTTTCAATAATAGTTCCAATATTAATTCCATTTAACCAGCTCAAGAAGTGAAGCCGAAGTTATAGCCCGTAGTGAAGGCAGGTTTATTAGGAACGTATCGCGATAGACAGAAATGTTGATAACTTAAAACAACTACGATTACAATTAACACGCTAACAAATAAACAATTTTCGAGAAGCTAGTTTAATATACAATGATATGCAGCCTGCTTTCGAATGATCGTAGTTTGTGCATGATATGTTATTTATTTAGAAAATTAATTTAGCTAACAATATAAACCGTAGGTTTGCATTTTACTAACGTGACGACATTATACTTATATAAATAATATTATCTAAGCATTTTGTTTACAAAGTCTAGTATAATATTAGGGCAAAATTAGTTCGACCTAATGTTTTTCAACTTTTATTAATCATCTATATTATATAATTGTAGACACAGAAGGCTCGAAAGATTTCTGTAATTTGCCTCAAAGAAATCAACATGATATATTTACCGGCATTTGCCGTGAGCATAGATGAAAAGTAGTGAGAGTACTTCAAAGTTTAATAGACGACAGGCATCCATTGATGAACCAATGGCGTAAAACGTCGGCGCCACGCGCTCTCTCATTGCACCAATCAGATCATTATTACATGATATTCATGTAATGATCTGATTGGTGCATTTGTGCAATATCTGCACAGTGAAGTTTGTGCTCACGACTCGTGCCGGTATCTATACTAATTGCTAATATTTCATTACGAACACGTAACTTAGTTTAAAAATGCCTCTCTACTAGACAGTGGTCATAAAACACAAAAGTGAACAAAATTACATGTTCGCAAGACTATTTTTAAAAGTGAATATCTACTTTGTGTTTATATCACTGAATATATAATTATATTTGCGTAAATTATATTTTATAAACATTTAGTTCAAAATAGACACAGAATTGTTTCACCTAGAGTATGCGTTATTGCTAGAGTATACATTTTTTTAACAAGTGCTTTGAGAATTTGGTTCCGTTTCGATTGTAAAAAATATTACACCTTTGACCTTCGTAAATAAGGAGTAAATAAAAAATAAAACAAATAATAAAAATGAAACAATATTTATTTACAAAAATGAAATTAAATGAACATCTTTGGTCTTATGGCAATATAACGAATATAATGCGAGTGGCAAGCGAAGAGGTAATCGTCAGTATTTAGGTAAATCTGCGAGTAGATGCGAGAGAATACATGTGGTAAGCGATGATTGGTAAGGTAGCGGGTGAAGTGACTAATGCGATGAGGCTAAGGCCACAAAACACATTTAGTTTTTTGACTTAGCTTTGGTGACGTCAGAGCACTGTCGCCGGGGTGTCCTCCTCCTGTCATTGATAATG
This sequence comes from Mimas tiliae, assembly GCA_905332985.1. Taxonomy (NCBI): domain Eukaryota; kingdom Metazoa; phylum Arthropoda; class Insecta; order Lepidoptera; family Sphingidae; genus Mimas; species Mimas tiliae. The sequence goes on along the minus strand of HG995262.1, from coordinate 3,660,508 downwards.
GTTTTAATTACATTGCATACAAATAAAAAATCCAATAGTCACAATAATAAACCTTATACCTAAAAAAAAGGACAACATAATAGTATGAGTAGCTGACTGTAGAAGAAAACCAGTATTATAGATTATCTAAAGAACGTATGCTAAGATCAGATCTTTTTGAACACAGATAGAAACTACGGCAGCAATTTTCGTTCTCTTTGTAGTCAAATAGTAACATTGCTTATGATTTAACTTTTTCTATTTATCTTTACCAATGTATGGCATCTTTTTTTTGGTACAATAAATAATTTCTTGCTTTAAAGGACACGTTGTTCCCTTAACACTCAAAAAAAGCGAGATTCAAAGTTATTCGTGTGAAAAAATTAAAACACACGAAACTTCAAAATAAATCAACTAGCATAAATTTATTAAACTAAAGCCTTCAGTTTATGGAACACACACTGCAAACATTTACACGACTTAATTTAAATAATATAATGTATTCGATGCAGAAATTTACAAATGCTTGAACACGCTTGTTTTTATCAAAATAATGCGTTCTCTTAAGTCTAGCAATGCCATAAGTGTAAGAATCGTTGTATTTTAAGACTTTTCAAAATCTGACCAAGTAAGATAAGAGTGACCTAAGAGTGTTAATGCCCCGCATCCTATTAAAATTCATTCCAAATCCGAGATTAAGATCTGATCTGGTGATATTTGAGAATTTGTGAGTGGTAGAGCCACGCTGTAGACAGTTTTATCTACAGCACGAATGGGCCGGCTCGACCGGTTCGTTACCAATGTCTTACTGAAAACCGACGTTAAGGCTTGCTGCATTCCGAACGGTGGGTGAGATATCCGGAGACCCAAATCCCCCTCCTGTTCCCAATTGCTTAATTCCTTTAAGGACGGCAACGTGCTCATGATTCTTCTGGTATTGTAGACGAACATGGGCGGTGGAGATCATTTATCATCAGGTAACCCACTAGCATGTTAGCTGGTCTATGGTATTTTAAAAAAATCGGATCTAGTGCGCAACTTCACATACAAATAGTACTAGAATTCAGATTAGGATCCGATTAGGTGCAGTGTGTAAACAGTCTAAGTTCAAATACAAAGGTTACGCTCTCACATACCCACAGAAAGATGTACTAGATACTTTCAAAACCACCAACTACTTTATTTTGTGGTCAAATTTTGCTGGATCGTCGTGAAATAGACCCTAAATTTTTGTCATATCATTATCAGTTCATGATCTCACAACCAGCGCTTTACTTAACGTCCAACCTCCCCCAACTGCACCAAGGTCAATATTTGGAATAACAATTACGAACCCAGGGTGTTAAATATGTATAATCATTATCTTGAAATTTTGATTTAGTTATAAAACAAAACAGTATTTCAACAAAACGATGGATTGGCTTTTTAAAGCAATAAATTGCATTATTAATGGCTATTGTAACTTGCTATTAAGTGTTGCGTTCAATAAAAAAAATTGTCTCACTTCACTCACAACTACACACTGTGCATAATTGAGCAATTGGATAAGTATTTTGTTATTCACTTATTTACTGCCACACTCAAATACGTTTAAATATTCATTAGCTATTTCTTAGAACTCGATAATATCTCAGAGACGTTAGATAAGATTTTTTCTGTACTCAGTAACTGAGTATAAAGCATTTTTTGTACTCGGTATCGGAGCAAAAAGCAATAATTAGCTCTGAGTGTGGGAATTATCGTATTCTAAGAAATCACCTAAATTAAAGCTAATTGACGTTTCTGAGTGCAGTAGTTAAACACACTTAAAATTACTCGTACTATGACTCATTTTTAATTAACTGTTAATTCATTGTTAATCCTTACACACATTTGCCTAAATATGCTGTTAATGCCTTTAAGATCTATGTCTATAGGATATTTTTCTTATCAAATGAGTACCACACGAAATCAACTTTTGTATGTGAATTATAAAATGAATAAACAAAATCTATCCCTCATATAATTCATGTATGAAAAGAACAGTTATATCGTGTTAGTATTTGGCAAACATTTGGAGCATTTGGCACAAACGTCAAGCCAAACCCATTCTCGATAGTTTCCTGCAAGTTACCCAGACAATTACATTGTCGCCGTAGACGTCGATGTGGCCGTCGGCTAGCGTCAGGTCGATCGGTAGGGATCCACGCTCCTCCTGTGTTATGCACTCCTGGTACCCGTCCCGCAGTTCCATTATACGTTCGTTCTGAAAAATTCACTTTTATTACTAATTTACTACTAAATGCTGATTATGGAGGCGATATTGAAAAGGTCCTGCGGGATCCAGAGTATATGTACTCAGGATCCCCCGGGACCTTCTCAATTGCACCGAATAAGGCCACTGTGAGGTTTTTAGTCGGTAGCAAATCAATTTTGATTAGGAACCCAATCCAGCTTTCGTGCGGGTAGACAGTTGGGTCGGAAGGCTGGTGAGTTCGACATAACTATATCTCCTCCTCCAAGGTTGAGAAAGTATCCGTAAATGGGATTTTACTGTACTGGATTTTCGTTCTAAAAATCTTTTCAGTACGACTGGAGAAACTAAAATCCCATTATGTCGGCCATTAGAGGCAGCACTATCAGCAAATGACAGTAAAACCATAGTAAAACTGGACACCCGTTTTCTAGTAAACCAGCATCAGTACTGATAGTACTGTCAGTGAATTTCCGAACGCGGCCTAAATTAATGTTTTTAAATAATTGGCTAATTATTTTAACACATCTTTATTAATTCGTCTTTTCTGTCTACCTATATGTATAAATATTGTAAATAAACTTCTTGATGAGCTTTTTGAGCTGCAAAGTGGCACTGTCGACAGTTTTGTCTACATCATGAATGGACCGGCTCGACTAGGTTATTAGGGAAGACCGAGGAGGGTTGTGACAGGGGAGAGTTGTGACAGTGTCAATTTCTAGGTAGGTATGACCTTTAGCGAGTTAGCAACACCCGTGTTTTATTGTTTTTCACCCGCCATTTTGATGTAGCTTGACCAGCGGCTTCCAAGAAGTGGTTGTGTTTAAAACAAGGTTCGCGACGAAAAATATTCCAAAAGTAAGTTTTTCACCACCTTTTTAAAATCTTTTTTTTATACGTATAATATTCTAGGGGTCTTGTGTTGATTTTTATAATACTCATTGGATCTTCTAGTTTCATTTCATGGTATTTTATTATTTGATTCGCCTCTCGTTTGGAGGTAATGAGTCGTTATTGTGCCCAAACCCGTTTTTTTTTACACCTAGGTGAATTGTGACAGCATGTCACAACTCTCCTAGTTTCTATTTTTTAAGAAATGTGACAATATACTTACTAGTTTGGTTGTTTCAGAATTTCAAATGTGTAAGAAGGCAGTAAGAAAGCGGAATGCAGTGACAACTCAGCGGGGAGTGGTGGTATAGACTGTCGAGACGAAAGTCGCAGGTTGGAAACCAGCCCCCACTACATACACCTCTGACTTTAAGTTATGTGTGTATTAATAGTTAATTATCACTTGCTTTAACGGTGAAGGAAACATCGTGAGGAAACCTGCATACCTGCGAAGTTCTTCATAAGAATTTCGAAGGTATGTGAAGTCTGCCAACCCGCATTAGGCCAGCATGGTGGACTAAGGCCTAACCCCTCTCATTCAGTAGAGGAGGCCCGTGCCCAGCAGTGGGACGTATATAATACAGGGCTGGTATTATTATTATATTATAAGAAGGCAGTAGCAAGATAAAAAGTGTAATTAAGCCTATTATTGACAAACGGAAGAAGAAATCCAAATGAAAGAAAGAATAGAAACCAAAGAAATCTAAAAAATGTATGAAATTGATGACGAAAACGAGAAAAATATGAAAAATGATGGCCAATAGCAAATCAAAAGAAGTGGGTTTAGTGCATTCAATAAAAGGGATGGGGTCTCACGAAGCTTTTACAGGAGGATAACTACGATATATTTGTTATAATTGCTTGTAGGATTAAATTTTGTAACCAATGATCCTGAATTTCATTCTATTTTAATAGATCTCACATAAATGTTATACCTATTTATTTGGGCAATCTATATAATAGTTATTTAAAGTAATAATTATCCCAATAAGTGCTACAGGATATTTAAAAAAGGGTAAACAATTGGTGTGTTTGTCATATTTGACTACTTTGTGTTTATAATGCTAGAACTTGAGTCATGTTTATTTTTGGTAATCAATTTGATTGTAGGTAGGGACTTACTATTTCTCTTATTACATTTAAATATCTATATTGTATATATTTCATGAAAATCAACACTAACGGAGTTATCACAACTTACCTCGATGTCTGTCACAACTTACCTCGGTAGAGAGGAGAGTTGTGACAAGGGGATTGTTTCAGTTTTCATCAGTTTTTTCATGGATCCTCAATACTTTTATTTATTTTTTATACATGGTTCACATGGTGTATAGACTAGCTGTATGGAGTTGAAGAGCTCATAGACGTAGGACATTTTTGTATTGAGATATGCCAATTAAAGTAAAAATTGTCACAACCCTCCTCGATCTCCCCTACCATTGTCTCATAGAAAACCGACGTGAAGTAGCAGCTTGCTGTTGCGTTTCGTACGGTAAGTGACATTTAAGGAATGGGAGAGACATCCCTTGATTATCTCTCCCCTTTAAGGTCGGCAACGGGTCCATGATTTAGAAAGAAAAAGCTAGAGACTTGAAATATTAACATTGCTTAATCAAATACCATTTGATTACAATAATAATATGAAGGTATCATCCAGCGGGTATTATGATGAGTAACGGAACCTTTGAATGTCCTAAGAATTTAAGTGTAAAATCACTTAAAACTGAGACACGATAAAAACAGTGACTTGATCAATACGTAATATATATTGTAATACGGAATCAATCTGTAAATCATATAATAATATCTAGTACTTATATAATTCTAGCGGGTTACGTACAAACATCCTGGCCAAAATTAGAATAAGAGAAACTACGACGATGAGATACTTTGGTATATTCAATAAATATTTCGTCATTCAGTAGGTACTCATTAAAAGATTAATATAAATAATTACCTCGATCTTCAATCTATTGAGCAGTCTATCTCTTTCGCCCTTGAGCATATCATATCTCATTGTATCACTTTCATTCAAAACACCCTTGACTTCGAGCTCGGCTATTTGAGAGTCCTTCTCACTGATTGTTGCCTCCAATATGTCCTGTCTGAAATGGAATAACTCCTTATAAGATACATTCACTTTGCACATCGTAGGTAATATATTTATTAGATCAATATTTCAAATCTAGGTTATGAATCTATATGAATAAAGAATTTATGGCTAGTTAAACTGCCATCTATCTCTATAGACTGCCTAAGCTGGCACCTTCAATAGAACTTTTGTACGGCGTCTTCTAGCATTACCGATACTTTTAATAACATTCAGCCTTCCTTTACTTTACTTTATAATTCTTTATTACTTACATGACATGCGATAGCTGACGCAGTGCAACCTCTCTTTTCTTCTGACAATCTTGCAACGATGTCTCGAGCTGCTTCAAGCGCTTTAAAACAGATGAGCATGTCTCACAGCTCAATGCCGAAGCATTTTGTAGCGATCTTATACGTTGCTCCATTTTTCTCATCTGGAATCACATATTGGTATCATCAGTCTAGTCATAACAATTAAACTACTGATTAAGGTAGATTTTCAGTGATAACAACAAGTTATAGGCCTACGTTAGTGATTTCGTCTTCTGTCAACATGCTACTTAAGGTGCCAGTAACAACATCCTCCTATGGATTTACGTAGAACACGACACAAACACGCAAATGTGGCGGAATTGTCACTTTTTTATAAAAACACTAGCTGTTGCCCGCGGCTCCGCCCGCGTGTTTGCCTATTTCCAGGATTAAAGTAGCCTAGTGGGCGCCCCCGGTGAGAAACGCGCTTGACAAAAATACTAAAATGACTATTAAAAAATAAGGGTTGATGGTAGAAGGGTGAAAATTTTGGGTTGTATGTATTTTTAATGATGTATCATAAAAAAATAAAAACAAAAAAAAAATTGTATAAATAATAAAAATGTAGGGGTGGACCACCCTTAACATTTAGGGGGATGAAAAATAGATGTTGGCCAATTCTCAGACCTACCCGATATGCACACAAAATTTCATACAAATCGGTCCAGCCGTTTCGGAGGAGTATGGGAACGAACATTGTGACACGAGAATTTTATATATTAGATTACACTGTGGCTTAGAAAAAATATCTATGTTCTTGATTGATTCTTGAATTGCGCTATATTTACCATCAGGTGTATAGTAGTCACTTTACCGAGCTAGGATAAAAAAACAAGATATTAGAGTACTTAATAATTACCTTATGCAAAGTTTCAATTCTCCTCTGTTCTTCCTCATAGAAAACCTTTTCTCTCTCAGCTGCAACCATGAAGGACTCTTTCAACGCCTCCTCAAGTTCCAATATCCTTTTGTCTTTACAATCTGTTATTGAGCCACACTGCCTGTTCACTAATTGCTCTAATTCGTTTATCCTTTCATCTTTACTTCTTACAACCGCCAGCAGTTGTTCAAATTCTGCTATATTGTTGTTCTCTCTCAATGCTTCCTCTAAGATAGAGACACACCTCTGCTGCTCGATTATTTTAGAATTCTTAATTGCTATTTCTTTAGTCAAATCTGCTACTTTTTTAGTAAGTTTACTAATATTAGGCACGTCGCCTCTGTCCGTCTTATGAGCGTCGTTGAGATAGTTATCACTTCTGCTAAATTGACATTTGTCTATCCTATCCACTACCTTACCACTCTTTTGCAATTCAAAAAAGCTTTTACTTCTCTTAATATTCGTTAACTCCTGACTATCTGATATCTTTAATACCTCTGAAAGTATAAGGGAGGATTCGTTGAGTTCGATCTCTAAATCTATCACTTTCATCTTGTTCTCTTCTAGTTTTGATTTCAACTCGTCTTTCTCTGACAATGTTTTTGTCAGATCCTCTATAGCCGCTATTTCGCTCTGTCTCGCTTTATTCAGTTCCTACCGACAGGGATCGAAAGATGAAAACAAACAGAAGAGGAAATGAAAATTAATAGAAAAAATTAAATAGATTTACTTCAACAACAAAATGTCAACAATATGAACCCAAAAGTAAGTGGAGAAAGGTCAACATAGGTTTAATTTATTTATAGTTAATATATATATCGCATAACAAGATCGAAGCTGGGTAACAGGTCGACTAGTGGACATCTTACTCGTTCTATCTAGATACATGAATACTTAACAGTTTTACAATATTGTATTATTAGTTTATTATTTTTTTATCAATACTTAAAAAATAATTCCCGCTGAACACGATTATTTCATTTGTTAAACATCGCTTATATGTTATATATATCTAAACTAATAATTATCTTATTGTGTGCTGTTACAGTGTATGTAACTGAATTCGCAGTAACACGGCTAAATTATTATTCAAACTCGAACGACGACCTAGCGGTGATTCGTGATTTGAACACTTTTATATTTAATGTAAATATAAACACTTAAACTGATGTAAATCTTACGTGTTATGTACGTTTTATAGAACACGTGGATTTCGGAGAGGTCGCTTTTTAAACCGTTATCGAATCGACTGTTAAAGAAAAAACATTCAAATGAAAAGAGCAAATAAATGAACGACAGTCTTGGTGCTAAGGACTAACTTAGAAAAAGCTTTTGAGGAAGCCAGCGGGTCCGGCCTGATGCAGCATGGAAAAAAAACATTAGTCGGATTAGTATTATATATATTCTTGCTAAATATACTATAAAAGAATCTAGTGGACTTTGCTAGATCATTATTATCAAGCAGATATTAAAGCTTACATATGAAACAACGATATCTTTTTTGATTCTTCCAATGTTTCAATATTTTTCTAATAATGGACGTAAAATCCACTAATTCCTTTCTATCGATGATAGTTTTAATTAAAAAGCTATCGATTTTTTGCAAAATATTATTAATTACGAATGTTAATTGGTAAGTTTAGTTAAAGTCATCATTAAATTTAATATACCTCTTCTCTTTGTGCTTGTGCTTGTTGCTGACTTTTCATTTTGGCTTGAAGGTTCCGTACAGACCTGGAATTTATATTAGTATTAAAGCAATGAATTTGATGAATAAACAAATGAATGAATACATGAAATAAATGGAGATGGCTGAAATTATTAGGTCCTATGAAATTTCCGATTCTCAATACTGGCAACTTTGGATTCAGAAATCTGTCATTTTCGTTTTTGTTTAGTTTATTTTTGTATTTAAATTATTATACCGGTCACGAACTGTAAAAAAGTTAATATATAACGTTTTTTTTTTGTATATCGCGTGTTAAGTTGTAAGTATGATATACAACGTGTTACCGAAAGGTTTAGTAAAATTTAAGCAAAGTATAATGTACGATATAACTATTTCGTAGTAGGTACTAAATCCGATTGCATAGCTAGGACATAAGTATAGCATTTTCTTATTATCGAATGGGTAACTTGTCGATATTCGAGTTGCAACTTTGGACAATATAGTAAATGATAAACAGCTGAGCTTGTCTCACTCAAGCATTGTTATTCTTGCTTACGCACTTCACTTAATTTATAGGGAATTATCTATCGTAATAAAGGAGTGATTAAAAGCAGCGCAAAATTTTAGGATATCAAGATTTTGATCTTCCATTACTTAAACACTCACTGTCAAGTGTATGTAACAACCCTTAAATATGACCACACCTTTCTGTAACACGTTATATATATTTTGGAGCAAAGAACCAGCAAACGAGAAGTTCATCTAATCATCGCTCTTAACACTCACAATTTTTGAAGAATCATGGGTGCATTTCGACCCTTATGGAAAAAAATGAATAGTACCTAGCTTTGACCCATTCTGCTTCAATGCATGCAGCATGGCTTTTCCACTGACCGTTTACAACATATACATTGACTTTATTGAACTCATATTAAAAAAATCTTACTATTGAAGATCTTTGATCTGCTTCTCCTTCTGTGATTGTTTCTTTTACGACATCTGCACCGGTTTCAACATCTGTTCCATCTCAGTGCAGAGTCGTTATATTTACAAACTATTTATACACATCGACTTCATGCAATTCACGCTAAAATACTCACTGTTGCAGATCCATGATCTGCTTCTCTTTCTGTGCCTGTTCCTCCTGCGACATCTGCACCAGTTGCAGCAACCGTTCCGTCTCGGTGGTGAGCCGTTTCGCCTCTTCTTTGGTCTGGTCGAGCTGTTGCTTCAACTGTTCAGCCTCCTTCTGCGAGTCTGTCAGCTTGCGGTTGATATCTGATACCGCCGCTGCACTGCCGCCGGCCTGCAATTGGTTGAGTTTAGTGAATCAGATGGATATCCTATCGCCAATATCTTTAATAATAGGTCTTTACCTATGAATCTGCCGTTCTATACGAAAAATGTTAAAGTATATTTTATTTTTAGTATTCAAAGTAACCACATATGCTATCGATGCATTTTTATCAGTGCAGTGGTAATTTATCGATAAGAAGGGCTTCTTTGAGAAATCTGCTGGACGGGAGGCAACAAACTATTCAAAGTAATTTTGTACATCTTCTCATGTGCATTGATTTTTCGCGCCAAAAAGTAAGAAAGTACAAAATGGTAAATAAAATATCTATTCGAAATTAACTTAACGAGCTAACGAGTTAATTTAAAGATTTAATCAAGATTACAAAGAGATTTACCTTCCTCAAAGATGCTTCCATTTGGTCCATTTGCTCTTTTCTCTTCTTTAACTGTCGATCCAATTCCATCAGTGACTTCTCCTTTTCCTCTACGTCTTTCCTCTTATTGTCCCACGTTCTCCTGTGATCTTCAAACTGTTTTCTTGCGTCATCTAACTTTTTGAATTCATCTTGCAGCTGTCTCTTAGCTTGGGCTGCGTCTTCCCCAGCTTTCGCGTTCTGATTGCCAGCTGCCTGGAGTTTCTTGTTCGCTTCGCGAAGATCGAGCTGTTATCAAAAATCAAAGATTAGATTGTGAAAGAATTAAGCGTAAGAATGAAGTAAGCCTGAAATAAGCTGTAACTGCGACGTACATACATAGAAATCTTATACCACTTTTAAGCATAACTTTTTACATACAACTTTGCAAAACATAATTTCGTATTCAACAGCAAAAAATTCAACGTGAGCTTCATAATTCAAGTTGCAAGACGACGAACAATCAAAATATTGCGAATAATACACAGTACATTAGCGAGCACGGCTGAAAAAAGATCAATAAATTAACATATTGTCATGTACACAAAGCTTTATTGCAATTTTCTTGCACCGAACATCATAAAGCGCGTCTTGGACGGGCACAAGAATCAGTGCAGTGTCACGATATGAATCAATGTAGGGTGCAACAATTTTGCTCAATGTTCGAACACAACATACATTCCGATGGTATTTATTCACGTCAAAAACACTGCGATAATGAAACTAATAAAAATAAATACGAACAATGAGGGGTTGGAGGATGCCCAGCGGGCTGTGGGTGACATGCTACTATACAACGACAATGTACGTGACAACCGGCGATAATGATCCAAATAAAAATCAAATGTATGAACGTCCAAAACAAAATCTACACCGGTGCAATGACTTAAGCAGACAACGTTTTTGTTCGAAGTTCAATCGAGTTTAGGTGTTATTTAAAAGCTATAATAATATATCATCAGCAAATTGGGTGGGGATACAAAACTCGATTCAACCACGTAGTTTTCCGACAGCCGCTGGTCGCCGGGCGATCCTCCAACTGACCTGGCTCTTCTCCAATTCTTGAACAAGCATCTCGAGCTGCGACTGGCATCGCTCCCGTTCCACGGCGAGTGCTCGAGATTCTGCTTGTGCCGCTTCAAGCTGCTTTTGAACCTCGCGCACGTCAGACGGACCGCGCGCTTGCAGTTGCTGTAATTGCTGCTGTTGCGTATGGAATTGTTTTTCTAGAGACTGTAAGCGTTGTTGGCATTCGGACAAAGCCTTCTCCGCTGAGATTGCTTTTGTTTTTTCTGCTTCGACTGCAGCCCGCCACTTATCAAGCTCGGCAACTTTCTGTGCTTCTTTTTCGGCTTTTTCTGCTCGTTGTTTAATAGTATCTTTTTCCTTGCTGAGGCCTTGAACTTGCTGTTGTAACTTAGCGATTTCTCTTTCACGACTTTCAAGGACGGTTTTAGCGCCACGTTCCGAATCCTGAGCCATTTTTCTTTGTTCTTCCTTTAATCTACGCACTTCTTCACGCTGCTTCTGAAGCTCTGCTTCCGAAGCGTTTAATTCCCTTTGGAAGTTTACGAGCATGTCCTGTGATTTTTCTAACTGTGCCACTAGCTGGTCCCGTTCAATCGTCAACTGTTTAGTGTCCGCTTCTAATTTCACAATCTGTTTTTCTATAGCATCCGCCTGTTTGTCCCGCTGTTCTAATATAGAAGCCATCTTTTCTCTATCCCGCACAGACTGCGCCAATTCTTGTTGAAGTTTCACCAGAGTCTCCTGAGTTCTATGATCCAGAGTTCTCTGTTGTTGCTCTACATTGCGTCTCGTGTTCTGTATCTCAGTTCTTAGCGCATCTCGCTCCTGCTCTATTTGTCTCATTTCTAAAATCGTACGTTCTAAACGCTCGTGCATTCTTCCTAGTTCATTGGTCATCCTGTCATACTCTACTCGCGTCGTTTCATTAGTTTCTTGATATTTCGATAAATGCATTTGCGATTTCTCGAGTTCCTTAGCTAAGCGTCCCGCCTCCATTTCAGTGGCATCTCTCGCTTGAATGGCTTTCTCCAATTTATCTCGTAGACGTTCAATTTCGAGCCTATCCTCAGTCCTAGCTTTGTCTCCGGCAACGGCCTGGAGCTTCATCCTCTCGATCTGTTGCAATTCTCCTTTAAGTCTCTCATTATCTTTGTCCAATTGTTCTGAGCGTAACTTCATCTTCTCACATCGATCTCTAAATTTCTCGCACTCAATATGAGCACGTTCTAGTTCTGTACGTTGCTTTTCTAGCGCCGCGCTAAGTTTTGTTACTTCTCCTTTTGACAACTCTAGCTGTATATTAATTTCGTGGAACTTAGTCTCTGCCTGTTCTTTTTCCGCCTGTAGACGCTGAATGTCAGCCTGCGAAGCTTCAAAACGCTCACGTTGCTTGTCGAGTTCTGCCTGCAGTCTATTAACCTCGTTGGTCCATTTATCCTGTTCGAATTGGTATTTACCTCGGAGCCCCTCGACGCGCTCCAGCTCGGAACGCAGACGGGTGACTTCCTCTTCTGCCTTGCGTGCTCGTTCTAGTTCTAACGTCGTCTTCTCTAGCCGCGTGCGCAGCCGTTCCACCTCCAGCTTAGTTCTCTCGTGTTCTTCTTTAGTGTCATGATATTTCCCGTAACGTGCTGCATATCTTTCAGCTTCTTCTCTTGCTCCACTGGCGTCTTGTTTAACTTTGTCTAATTCTGCTTGCACTCTTCTCAATTCAGATGATGCTTTATCATGTTTGTCATACATTTTCTCAAGTTCTATTTGAACTCTAGCCATTTCTTCTTGAGTCTTTTCATTAGAAGCCTGTGCTTTGCCACACTGTGTCATTGCACGATCGTACTCAAATTGTAATCTTTCGCTGTCAGCAATTAATTTTTCTTTTTCAGCTTGAAGCCTTCGCAATTCTATCTGACTCTTTTCGTAACGTTCCCGAACCATTTCAATATCAACACTGAGCCTGTCCATATCTTCCTTAGCTTTCTCTTCTTGTTCTTTGGTCCTTCCTAGCTGTAAAGATGCCCTATCGTACATTTCCTGTAATCTAGCCAATTCGTCTTGCAACTTTCTTTGGTCTTCTCTCGATTTCGTTGACAAATGAACTTGTTTCTCTAGTTCAAGTTCGATTCGATCTTTGTCCGCTTCTAATATATCTATCTTATTTTGAAGTCTGTAGATTTCATTTTGGGACCTGAAAATAAAACAAATGTTAGTAATAGTTATCATTGTTTTTGTTTGCTCTCTAAAACAATCATCGCCACCAACACAAGACGACGTCCAAAACATAAAGTACCTATCATACTTTTCGAGCATTTTCTCATATTCTTTGTGCGCAGTCTCTTTTTCTTCAATGGTCTTTTGCGTGGCATACAAAGCTTTGTCAAGTTTTTCTTTCAATATTTCCAATTCCGTTAAGGCGTCGTCTCTTTCCATCTGCAGAAAAGACGTTTCCATTAGTTATATAATACCTATTTTATTTGTTTTAATCGATTGTTAATTAGTAACGATGTAATCACGAAAATGGCTTGTAAATATTTAATTTGATTATGTTGATACAGAAATAATTGGGCCCTAATCTACATTCATTCGTTTAATAATTCATTTTATATTGACTAGCGGCAGAAGTTAGAACTACAATAGCGTCATCAGTTTTGACTTAACAATAACGACCAATTATCGTCTTGAATATTGGAATAGCCTTTGGAATTTACGTTTTGATGGCTTATTCAGACCCTTATCATGTACATTGAAATATCATTTATGTTTTTTGTACAGCTAAATGACATACATGTTACGATACACGTCTTCATTAGCGTAACAAGTACGTGTAATAGCACCTTTATGGGCCTGAATTGAATAACGCATAAACGTGTTTCACATATGTCGCTTAGCTAACAGTGCCGCGTATCTCGAAAATTGGCCATGCGATATTGTCATTCGATAGATTTGTTTGGCGCGTATCGAATGATTTTACACAAAAAAAATAATTTACCATACAAAGCACGATATTTAAATAGTTCTGTCACGGCGCAACTCATTGGTTAAATCACACATGTTCCTAAACATATTCAGTTTTATGTCTATCCTGAAAACTAAGCTAATTTAACTTGTGCGGTATGGTTAGCTAAGCGACGGTATACTCTTATTATGTCAGATGTGAAAACACATTTTTTATAAGGAATAATGAGAACAAATACAACGAAGTGAGAGAAGAAGAGAGAAGGCTGCGAAGTGAGAGGCCGTGGGTTCGATTTCCGCACTGAGACAAATGTTTGTGTGATCCACAAAAAATACCCACGATACAGGTTAACCTAGTGTGGGGTCAGGACTATGTGTGTGACTGTTGGGTATTTATTATAATAGTAAAATTATATTTTAACTTATGCATAATGTTGTTTTTTTTTTGTTGTTTACTCAACTATTGATGATCTCATGAAACATTTAGTTAAGGCTTACGCATGTTTAATTACCAATTTATTTATTTTAATTTAACTGAATAAGTTATTAAATTTCTATCTATTCTAAAAAGAAGTAACTGCGCCGCCGCCGCTGCCAAAAGCTTGTCACGCTATCTCCTCCGAAACCGCTGGGGGTATGGGGTCGAGACCGATACCAATCGATGCAGAATAATGTGGGGAAGAAGTAAGATATGTCTCATATTCGTCGGACTTTAAGTTTTTTTTTTATTTTATGTTTTGTGGAAAACTTGGGCAACGCCCCTAGTGTCTTAAAAAAACTGCTACTCTTATGGCTCTAGTTACCCATTGTAAGTTGTGGTTGCTTGTTTATGGGAGAAAACTATATTTTTTGTTTGTTTGCGTATGTTTTTATATTAGTGTAGTGTATCGTCTTCTGGTAATCCTAAAATAAATACTGTACCGTGAGTTTCTGGTGCTGTTGATGTGCCTTCTCCCATCGCTCTCTGAGTACATCGAGCTCTGTAGCTGCGCTGTCACGGTCCCGGGCAGCTCTGTTGGCAGCCGCGGCCGCAGCCTCAGCTCGCTCGCGACAGCTGGCGGCCTCGGCGAGGGCTGCGTCCCTTTCTTTCTGGATGCGAGTTATTAGTGCCTGAAAAGGACAAGTATCTTAATTATATTGACTGTGTAAGCACTGTCAAATTATTATAGGGTACATGATTCGTTTTTTTATTATTTTCAATAATAATTTCTGTTGCCCAAAATGTATTATTGAAAAAATATTTTTAAACGGATGAAAAATAAATTAGGCATTTAAATTTGGTGAAAGTAGTCAAATCACGGATAAGTTATGCACATGGTTTATGACGTCACAAGATCAGTCACACCAATATGCTCATACCAATATTAAAAACCTGAGCACCTAGTTCAAATACGAAACAATGTCTGAACATTTCAAAGTTAAATTATCCAAACTATAATCAGACCAAATTTCATAATCCTAGCTTTACTTAGTAGTTTTTGATATTTTGTGATAAATCCGTGAATGAGTGACGATACGAGTATTTTGCATTTAAACAACGGTACAAAAAGTTTTGTTCAGATGTAATGGTTGTCACAACTGCCAGTCAGTGTTTATTATCGTTCCTATCAAAATATAGACATCCTAAAATTCCATCACTCGTTTATTATTATCGATAAGATCGATCACATCCCTATAAATTAAGTGAATTGCGTGAGGGAGAATAACAATATTGGAGTAAAACAGAAATTCAGCTGTTTATCGTTTAGTTGCAAGTCGAATATCGACATGTTACTCTTTCGATATTTTGCTTTCTGTCTGATAATATCCCGATTTAATACCATGGTCCGCTTTCCCATCATGATTTGATGTTGGATTTGGTATTATGTGGGGCGACACGCCAATTGACCCCCACTTCCCACAACGGGAACCAAGTTTTGCCATTACCTCGTCCGAGTGCAGAGTGTACCATGTGCCGTGAATGTTCACACTATTTTATATGGGATACCCACAGTTGAGTAATGTGAAGGCAGACGAGCCACTAATTTGACCTTGTCCTCTCGATATTTTAAGACTAAATATAATATCTGAAGAGTGTAAAAATAACCTAGTGATGCCAACTATAAAGAATTCAAAGTTCATAATGGTATCAAGGGCGAACGTAACTGGCGACAAATTTAAACAACTTCGTGTAGGCAGTGTTAAATTGGCGAAATACAATAATCATAGTCAGAGATAATCTATAGATGTACTCGTACCAAGTTAAGTGTGAAATGGCGGAAAATGGAATTATAGACAGTGTTCCCAACTTAGTGGAACTAAACCTAGATTTAGTAAGTTCAACCCGCTGCTAGTGTGTAAATTTTGCTATTTAGTAGCTGGTGAATGTTATAGCGGTTTAGTTAACTACTTAGTTAGTGGAAAAGAATGTTGTCATCCACTAAACAAACAAATTAACATGTAGGTACAGGTTTTCGCATCATGGGTATACAATTTCATTGTTCGTAGATATCTGGTCGATTTTTTTTAAGAAATAACGATACTGACGTTGAAGGTATATTTATTTAGTATTCTGAAAGTCACTTTTATAATTTATCGAATTTGGCTAAAAATAACCGAATTACCTATAATGAAAATATGTGTCATAACACCTGAAATATCCCTGATAATTAATGGCAATACTGGAGCGAGCAGAGCGACGGCAGCTGACGCTCTTCAATTCACAGTTACTTTGGTTCGTCTATACATTCTATGCAATGGATAAGTCCGCCAACACTCAGTATATAGGGTTTTTGAATTTACCAGGCATTACAGACTTACTGCCGCACATCGAAACGTTAATTAACTTTAATTGACATTAAGTAATTTCTTACAATTCGTTCATTCCACAGCCATTTAAACTTTATTCACGGCTACTGATAATGTAAAGTTAAACTTAAGTAAATAAAGTTAAGTGTTTGTTGAGTAGTAGAGCCACGCTGTACACAGTTTACTTAGCTGTCTACAGGATGAATGGCCCGGGTCGTCCGGGTTGTTATCACTGTCTCATAACAAACCTAGAAGTAGCTGCAATAAAGTAACTGCTTGCTGCTGCGTTTCGTACGGTGAGTGGGATATCCGGAGGCCCAAATACCAATCTACACTGGGCGGTGGAGATCGCTTACCATCAGGTAATCCACTTATGGCCGTTCCCAATATTCTGTCTACCGACAAATTTCCTTACTGGCAGTAACATTTTGACAGATTTTGTATAAAAGATCTGTCAAAACATTAATAGTAAGCAAATCTGTCGACAGACAGAATATGGGGAGCGGCCATAATTTACAATGTGGTAGGTCTCTCGTATGCGAGAAGCCGACTGGATGGGTACCACCGCTTTGTCTATTTCTGCCGCCAAGCAACAGTGTGAAAGCACTGTTGTGTTTCTGTTTGAAGGATATTTAAACCAGTGAAATTACTGGGCATTAAGAGACTTAACATCTTATGTCTCGGGGTGACGAGCGCAGTCCAATGCCATGCATTGCTTTGTAATTCAAAGTGTGTGGTGTTGCTTCTGTTTATGGGCAGGCGTGGCGCTTACCATCAGGCGAGCGACCGGCTCGTATCATCATTCAATAAAAAAAATATTTTATATGAAAGATCTGTCAAAACACTATTATTGATAGTAAGAAAATCTGTCGACAGACAGAATATGGGGAACGGCCATTAATTAATTCCCGAAAAAAAACTACTCAATAGCTTTTACTCGTGGCTCCGCCTGCGTGAACGGCCTTTTCCCGGATAAAAAAGTGTAAGTATATCCAAATCCAGGTCATGGTCTCCTTCCAAATTTCGTCCACATCCAAATTCACAAACATCCAAACTTTCAGATTTAAGTATATTAGTAGTAGGATTTACATACAAATCTTCGTCTTAAATGAATTTATATTCTTATAAATAATAGTTAAAGCTTAGCTTAAGTATGCCAACACCAAAATCTTAAATATCACGGTTATCTTGACACAAATAACGCAATAAATAAAAAAGTTTACCGAATGGGCATTACAGATTCTCGGCAGGACGCGAGTGTTGGCAACATTCCACAAAAGTTCCATGTCTGAGGCATCCACGCCGAATATTTAACTGGCAATAAACATGGGTATTCGACAGCAAGAAACTTCGCGTATTGCGTATTATCAATGCTGGATTTATACCCGATGTCAACGTTTCGATTTGTTTTGTGGAGGTCGGAATAGAAGTAACATATATATAAGCTGACACCTTTATCCCCGAAGGGGTAAGTAAAGTTGCTACCGGTACTGCAACTACGTTTTGCCGAGCTTATTACCATCCCATGATGTGATAAGGGTCATACCGAGCACAAATTGTAATCCCAGGCAATTCATGTGTGATCTAAAACTCAAACACAAATTGTGATTACCCAACCTGAGAATCGAACCCAGGATCTCACAGTTGCCTTACAAATTTCATACGCACTCACGCCTGTAATCCCCGAAGGGGTAGGCAGAGGTGTAACCAGTACACCCACATTTCGCCGAGCGTATTTCCGTCCCTTATGTGATAGAGGGCGAGCCTATCGCCATACCGGGCACAAATTCCAGACTCCGGGCTGATACTGAGCATTTCGTAATAGAAAAACCCAATACCACTTTACCCGACCCGGGGATCGAACCCTAGACCTCAGTGTTGGCCTCAATTCTAACGCGTACGCATTACAACTGCGCCACCGAGGCAGTCCAGTCAATAATAATATTATTATAATAATAATAAGCAATCTGAGTAGACCAGTCCAAACATAATCATTTAAAATGACATGAGGCTTTATCGATCCAACGCTAACAAAAATATTGAAGGTCGAAGGCAACGAGACAATGTGTTTGCAAGTTATAGCGTGATTGTATAAAACCAACAATCATATCTAAACACACGCCGGTGTGTCAGTCAAGATCTTTTTTATTATATTGAGTGACGAAACGAGTCGCTCGCCTGATGGTAAGCCTGCCCATAAACAGAAGCAACTCCACACAGATTTTTGAATTACAAAGCATTACATGCCATTAGACTGCGCTCGACAGAAATAAGATGTTAAGTCTCATAATGTCCAGTAATTTCACTGACTTCAGTGTCCTTCAAACCAGACCATAACAGTGCTTACACACTGCTGCTTGGTGACAGAAATAGACAAAGCAGTGGTACAACCCAGACGGCCACTCGCATACGAGAGACACACCATCTTGTAATACATGACAGTTTCCTGTAATATACTTTTTTATATCATAGGCCGGTAAACGAGCAAGTGGGTCACCTGATGGAAAGTGATCTACACCGCCCATGTACACTCACAATACTAAAAGGCTCATGGGCGCGTTGCCCACCTTAAAGAAAAGGGATTGGAAAGGGGAGGGGGATTTGGGCCTCCGGATATCTCACTCACTGAACGAAACGCAGCAGCAAGCTGTTAATTTAAGGAGATTTCCTGAGAGATAGTGGTATTGACCCGGACGAGCCAGCCCATTCATGCTGTAGACAAAACTTTCTACAGCGTGGCTCTACCACTAAATGTTCTCGCCAATGTTGTACTAGATCTCTCTCCACGTATTTGGAGCTTTAATCGTATCAAACGACGTCGGTCTAGTACAAGTTTTAATAGTTTACCTAAACGATGAAAGTTTTCGTTTTCTCTCCATACGTCAAATGTTAGTAGCCACTAGTGGGAAATGATGAATAAAAATTAATAATAATTTTATTTCATATTCGTCGAATATGAAATTTGTTTTCAAGTGATTCTTTCCTTTATTACCTTTTGAAATGATAGTTTGACATTTCGGCGTTAGTAATTTTATACGAATTCGAAAACTGTGAACGTATTTGTAACTCGTACTAGGCCTACTGTTCTTCAAACGCAACACGAATGGCGTTCAGCCCATTCATCAATCATATATTCCCGCCTTCCTCGCGTGGGACGATTCCTATCGAGTTTCCTCGCTCATTGATCAAATTCACACCTACCCACGTCTTTTTCTTATAGCATTGACCGGCTTACGACACGTGGGCCAGCTGATGGTAAGTGATCTTCACCGCCCATGTACACCCACTATATCAAAAGGATCATGGGCGTTGCCCACCTTAAAGGAAAGGGACCCACCGAACGAAACGCAGCAGCAAGCTGTTACTTTAAGGCGATTTCCTGAGAGACTGTGGTAACGACCCGGACGAGCCGGCCCATTCATGCTGTAGACAAAACTGTCTACAGCGTGGCTCTACCACTCATAAGCTTCATCAATCTCATTTGTCGTCAGAATGGAATAGTACAGTGTGATAACTATTAGTTGGCGAGGTGAATGTCACTGTCGTCAAACACTCATTGTTCCATTTCCTATTTTGCCAATTATTCTTCGGGTTCGATCCCCGGGCCGGGTAAAAGTGATATTGTGGTTTTCTATTTTGAAATGCTTAGTCTCAGTCCCGAGTCTGGAATTGTGCCCCCTACCACATTATAGGACGGAAATAACCTTGTCGAAATGTGCGTGTACTGGTTACACTTCTGGTTTGTATGTATATACGTATTCTTAATATTTTCCATTAGTTCAAAATTTACCACTGCCTATATGCTGTCGCACGCTAGAATTGTTGTAAAATTTCGTTTATCACACTTTCACGTAGTTTTATTCGCAGGCCCAAATCCCCCACCTCCCTCTTTCTCAATCCTCAGTTTCTTTACGTCGGCAACGCGTCTATGATTCCCCATTATTGGTACAAGGAAAAGTGGGTGGATATCTCACCATCTCGCTTGTACGCGTGTACCGTAATGGTCGTTTTACACGGTGACGACAAAGTTAACAATTACCCCTTCTACCAGATTGGAACGGCTTCTAAGTTATTTATTTTTGGGCGGATTTTTAAAATTCTTTCTGCAATAAGTTTTCGGTAACGTATATTGATTTAAATAATAAAAAAACTCAAGTCAACTACCCTATTGTAACCAAAACCACTTCAGTTAACTACGAATTATCGAGCATTCAAATAAAAATATACTTTTCCTTTACAAGAACATAGAAAAGGTTGACAAATATTCTTGTTTTTAAATAGCGTTTACCGTTCTTTACGGGACGTGAAATGGTTCGTATTTTAAACCACAAAAAGCTTTCCGATTGGTTCACTGCACTATACTGTATCAGACAGTGCTTATATGACGACGAGCAATTTATTATTCAATGTGACATCAATTTATTTCGTCGATGGCTTGTTGTGCTATTCGAAAATACCTTTATAAGTTGTTAAGCTTTTATTCGATTATAAAAAAAAATGTGATTCGCAATTTATAATGATTATTTTCATTGAAATAAAACAAGTTTATACGGATTTTATCGCGGTTTAATTTTTATTTTAGTCCCGACGTTTCGAAAGCTTTTCAGCCTTCGTGGTCACGGGATAGACTGAGAGAAACGTCGTTGTTGACACAAACTTGTTTTATTTCAATGTGTAATATTCCGTAAACCTAAGAGATTATTTTCGTATTCCATAGGATTTATTTCGCAATTTTATTTTCATCGGTATTTCATCACACTGGCATCGGTACCAAGAATAAGTAAGTATGAAACTTTTGGTGTTAACATCTGTGTAATTTATTTTTGAAAGCGTTTTTTAAATTGATTTAATATTCTTTAGCTCTTGTTGATGAAGTTTAATACCCTAAAACGTTTATGGCAGGAAATGAGGATACGCCATTTAGAGTAAATAAACTTCTTAAAAGACATCATTTCAAGATAGGTATATTGAATTTGTAGACGTCATTACCAACTTAGTAATACAAGATAAAAGCAAGATAAGTAATTAAGTTGTTAACGTTTCGTCATTATCGAATAATTTATCAACAAAGAATCGAACGGAGCAAAAATAAATCAAATAATTATCAATAGCAATGGAAACTATATCATAAAAATAAATCATGACCAAATCTAGACAAGTCAGTAAAACAGATCAGATTTAATGAGGTTTTTGAACGAACATGTAAACTAAATGGAAACTCTATTTCCATCGCATCGAACATAATAGACGTTGGACAGATACAAAGCTGTACATCAGTTACTGTTCTATTGGCTATTTTGGTTCTTCTGACTTTAATATTTTATACAGTCGAGTTTCCTTTGAAATACGATCAAATTTGTATAGACAGTCCCTTGCAGAGCTTATATACTGAGAATATTGAAGTGAAAATATGGTAATACGCTTTAAGGTTGAAAAATAAATGTAATTTTCCCTTCAAGTATCAACCAATCAAATGTTATTTCTTTAGATCTGGCCATGACGCCTTAAGACTTAGAAACAAGTTTCTATCAATTTTTAGATATCCTCAAAATAAAGATATTTAGATTAATATCACCTCATTGGTCTAGTAATAGCAAACTTAGGCTATAAACCTGGTGTAGTCTTGATTCAAATCTAAAATCTGACTATCACAATTCTAGCTTGAGTTTTTCAATTCATAATGTCATACTCGGTCTAATGTCTGTACTTATGGCGGCGTCGTGTGCCGGGTCGGTCACTTCCCTTTAATATGGTTTAAGAGGCCGATGACTAGCACATGCGTCATACTCGTGAACGGGTGCTGCTTGTGTGGACTGGTCTGCTCAAACTGTTATCTTTTGTTTTTTTACACTATTTTAAGATCTTAATTTATTCGTCATGCTAATGGAGATCATGAAGGTTAATCCAATGTGTAGATATCATTTCTGCAATTGCTTGATTGAGCTACTCTAATTCCAATTAAATATTGTAAAACCTTTATGCTCTAATAACGCTGGAGTTTCTTACTCGTTCTTATCTAGCGAAACAGCATTCATAACTAGCAGTAGAATTTTGACGGAATCTAAATAATGTATAACATTCTATGGATTCAATAAATACTTTGAATTTGAATTTTGAAAAACAGATGAGTTGCTCAGGATTGGAGTTTGAGTCAAGTATGACGATAAGATCACCACCTATCAATACACCGTTGTCTATCCCATAGGGAATTTCAGAGCTTATGTATACGTGTACTATGTAAAATTAATGTTAACAACCTTGCCTTGAGATCGCTACCTACATTATCCTTTTTTATAAATGACTTCTTCTTCATCATCGTTATCATCTGAGATACTTTTGATTGTACATTCTTAATAAAATAGGCAAAGTAATTCATTCATAAATGTAACAAAATGACTTTCTGGGAATATATTGATCCCTAAACGCTCAAACGAGCAAATTACTTCAGTACATCCATAACACTTTTCTAGCAAAAACTACATCCACTAGTTCTAGAATCAATTTAAAACGTCGTTTCTTGAACCTTTTCAAACATGGCATATAAAATTTGTTCATAGCTATTATGTGAGCTCCATAAAAATGTAGTAACAACCGTCTCGCCATAAATCGCGAGCACATAAAAACGAGATTCGTCGACCGACGCGGCGCCATCGCGTCTAGACTATCGAATATCCTTCATGTATCATGGATATTTTATAAATATCCATTTCTCTCAGCACAATAATTTCTGAAGTAATGGTTCAAATTCAAATCATTCTGTAAATTGGATCATTAAATATCACTTTTATACATCAGTTATTTTTAAACACTTCGTCGGTGGCGCAGTTGTAATGCGTGCGCGTTGCGATTGAGGCTAACGCTGAGGTCTCGGGTTCGATCTCCAGGTCGGTTAAAGTGGTATCGGGTTTTTCTATTACGAAATGATCAGTATCAGCCCGGAGTCTGGAATTTGTGCCCGGTATGGCGATAAGCTCGTCCCCTACCACATCGTGGGACAGAGATACGTTCGGCGAAATGTGGGTGTACTGGTTACACCTCTACCTACCCTTTCGGGGATTACATGCGTGAGTGCATATGCATGTATGTACCTGTTGAATTGAATGGATTAAGTTTGGTGTCCTCATTTCGTCCAGCCACGACAAAGACATTTCTCATTTAAAACCTTCCAAATCCTCATCCCACTTCATATTTCAAGAATGAATTTATGCCAGAAATAAATTTTAAAGCTTCTATTCTCTCTAATTCTTTCTGCAAATCTGTACAATATAATAATGAAAGCCGAAGATGCCTTCGATGGAAATGTAGGCCAATTATTATTGCTAGCCGTAAAATAAATAAAAATCTTTATGAATCGTGTAGGCATATAAAAAGATGCTCATGACAGATGAGATCATAACAATTCACCTTATAAGATTAAATTTTACCATTGCCATATTGCCATAACAGGCACAATTCCAGACTCCGGGCTGATACTGAGCATTTCATAATAGAAAAACCCAATATCACTTTATAACCCGGGGACCGAACTTGAGACCTCAGCACAGAGTCGTGTAACAAGTACACAAAATGTTAAGTCTCATAATGTCCAGTAATTTCACTGGTTTCAATGTGCTTTAAATAGTATGTGCTTTTGTTATTAGTGTTAATATTTAATGTACGTATGTATTATTGTAAACTTTGTTGGCAATCCTTAAATAATAAAATAAAAATAAAATAAAATAAATAGGAACACAGTGTTTACAAACTGTTGCTTGGCGGCAGAAATAGACAAAGTGGTGGTGCCAACCCAGGAAGCCATACATACGAGGGACCTACCACATTGTAAATTTAATACAAATAGCCAATAAAATTTTGTGTAAACTAATCTAAGAACTAAGAACTGTATCGATTAAATCAAAACCAACTTTAAAAAAAAACCATTGTATTTTTCCATTAACGAGCTACGATGTCAGATGTCCAAAGGCCTCAAAGTTATAACACCCCTCTTTTGTGTGGAGGGTTAAAACTACCAGCCCTTATCGACCAATAGTTGGAAATGCTTCCAATGTTGAAAACTTTGGTCCTTACGCTAATAAGATTGGGAACTAAGTTAATAGCTAGAGGGCATTGAACGACAAAAAAGAGTAGTTATCGAACTTGCCTGAGAATTATTTCTTTTTTATTTACCAGGGGCTAGGCCTCAACTATGCGAGAGTCCGTCTGGGTTGGTACTACCGCTTTGTCTATTTCTGCCCCCAAGCAGCTGTGTGTTTCGGTTTGAAGGACATTAAAGCCTCCGTGGCGCAGCGGGCGAGTAGCTGGCTGTGAAGCGAGAGACCGTGGGTTCGATTCCCGCACTGAGACAAATGTTTGTGTGATCCACAAATTTTTTTTTCGGGTCTGGGTGTTGTGGGACTGCAAGTCCCTCGTAGTTCCTGATACCCACGATACAGGTTTACCTAGTGTGGGGTCAGGACTATGTGTGTGACTGTTGGGTGTATTTATTTATTTAAAGCCAGTGAAATTACTGGACATTTTCAGACTTAATAACTTATGTCTCGGGGTGACGAACGCAGTCCAGTGCCATGCAGAGTTTTATAATTCAAAGTCCTGTGTGATGCTGTATCTGTTTATGGGCAGGGGCTTACCATCGGGCGAGCGACCTGCTCGTTTCGTCATTTAAGCTATTAAAAAAAAAAGAAAAAAAAAGTAAATTTGAATGGTACAGTCACATTGTAGCCAGTTTTGTCTACAGCACTAATGGGACGGCTTAACCTGGTGATTACCACTGTCTCGCAGAAAACCAACGTAAATTAGCGGCTTGCTACTGCATTTCATACGGTGAGATGTTCGGAGGTTCAAATCCCCCTCCACTTTCAATTCCTTAATTACCACTTTCCTATAAGGTCAGCAACGCACCCATGATTCTTCTGGTATTGTCGGCGTACATGGACGATGGAGGTCACATACCAGGTGACCCACTTGCTCGATTATCGGCCTATGTTGTAATAAAACACACCAGTACTTGGTGGCAGAAATTGTTATACCTTAAAAAAATCGTGATTAAGACTTATTTTAAATATCTCTCTATTCTAAAAGAAGTAACTGGCGCCGCCGCCGCCGCTGCCTAAAGCTTGTCACGCTATCTCGTTCGAAACCGCTGAGGGTATGGGGTCGAGACCAATACCAATCGATGCAGAATAATGTGGGGAAGAAGTAAGATAATATGTCTCATATTCGTCGGACTTTAAGTTTTTTTTTATTTTAAGTCTTGTGGAAAAACATGGGCAAAGCCCCTAGTGTATGTTAAATATGTGGTATGCTCTATTCAAAACTAATACTAGAGTAGTAAGTAATGCAAACGTCAACTCATACAACCGGTCTATTCCAAAATTATAGGGACAGTTTCAATCACAGATTATCCTGTACATTAGCATTAAATTTATATCGTTTGTGTAAAGGTAAGCGCATATCGGGCCGCATCGGAGCGAAACGGGCCGCATCTTAGCTCAAAATGCATACATCCCACACAAGAGCGTACTGGGTCGGAAATTGACGGATTTTTCGATGAGTCACCAGTCCTTATTCTCTACTAGCTTTTGCTCGCGGCTCTGCGCGCGTTATCAGATTTTTCCGGGATAAAAAGTAGCCTTTGTCTTAATCCTGGTCTACATGTGTGCCAAATGTCATTCAAAACCGTTCAGCCGTTAAGGCATGATTAACTAACAAACATCCAAATTCACAAACTGACAAACATCCATCACATTTAGTGTAGGTTGCACCATTCGGCAGTCAAAGTTAGTAATAACATCGAAATAAGATAACTAGAACGATTACTCTCATATGAATCTGTCAAAAAATACGGCTCCACTTACTTACACATGCAAAGGTAAAATGACACGTAACACTCATACACGCAACAAAAATTAATGAACGTTCAAAATCAACTTTATTTCATAAAAGTTAATATCTAAATATATAATTTCTAAATCGAGATATGACGTTCTGCACCGCGCAAAAAATTAGGTATCAACTAGAGATTATGAATAAATTTTTATGAATATGGATTTTTTATGGTGTGTGGGCGGGATAGTCTCGTAGTATTGGAAACAAAAGATGCAATATTTAAATAGTAGCATCAACCATTGCTCACGATAACTTTAATTAAATGTTGGTGCAACCCATGCTTATAATATTAGTAGGAGCGAATAGAGCAGATTTGAAAATTGCACTACGGCCAGACCTGCTGCAACCCAGTGTGCGCGAACCTTAATCTGACATTCAAATGAAGTACAATATCAATTGTACATTCAGTGCTTCATAACTATGTTTACGTTCATTTCGGACGTTAAACTCTCGTTCGTAATTGAGTTGGTGTTAATTAATTTGGCGTAAGTTAAATCCAGATTTAATTGTAGGATTAAGGTTTTATTACAACATAAATACTATCAAGTGCGAGGACGTGATCTGTACCTACATAAACAATATGCTAAAGAAAGATGTAGTGGAATTTAAGCAATTTATAGTGTACTATATCCGACTGCATAGTTAGGATATAAATAAAACAACTGTAGACACTTTTGTATGAGTGGTAGAGCCAAGCTGTAGACACTTTTGTCTACAGCATGAATGGGCCGGCTCGTCCGGGTCGTTGCCACTGTCTTATAGAAAACTGGCGTAAAGTAGCAGCTTGCTGCTGCGTTTCGTACGGTGAGTGAGATATCCGGAGGCCCAAATCCCCTTCCCCTTCCCAGTCCCTTAATTATCCCTTTCCTTTGAGGTCGGCAACGCGCTCATAATTATTTTGGTATTGTGAGCGTACATGGGCGGTGGTGATCACTTACCATCAGGTGACCCACTTGATCGTTTGTCGGCCTATGCAATAAAAAAAAACTTCAGTCGATATTCGACTTGCAACTTTGGACAACACTAAATGATAAATGTTTGAGTTTTTGTCTAGTACTTCAGGATTGTTAATCTCGCTCCCGCACTTCACTTGATGTATAAGGACATGATATATTTTATTGATCGTAATAAACTAATGATTAAAATTAGCATGTTTTAGGATGACTACATTTTGATAAGATAAATTATATGAAACACTCACTGTCAGGTGTAAGTAACGACATTTAATATGACCACACCTTTCTGTAACACGTTGTATAGGTACATATAGATAGATGTGTTTGAAAATTATACTATGTAAAAAAAAACTATTTGTTTTCATTACCTTATTTTAAATGCTTTCTTTTACAGTTTAGATAGATAAAATGCCATAAATAGCAGAAGCCCAATTTATAGCACCAGAATTCATTTATAAACACTGCTGCGTTTCGTACGGTGAGATATCCGGACGCCCAAATTCCCGTCCCCTTCCCAATCCCTTACTCATCCCTTTCCTTTAAGGTCGGCAACGCGCCCATGATTATTTTAGTATTGTGGGCGTACATAGACGGTGGAGATCACTTACCTTCAGGTGACTCACTTGTTCGTTTGCCGGCCTATACTATAAAAAAATTATGTTTATAGGCGTACTTAGTGGCTAGAGAGAGGCTTCGATACCAATCTACCTGTGGATGATGCTGAGATGAGACAAGTTAATATGGTATGTAAACATGTTGACAACATTTAGAGGATCAACACAGAAAAGTTGCAAACCCCTAATGTCAATTACTAAAACATATTATGTAACTTTGAAATGACTGAACAGATTTTCAACAGCAAAAGAGCGTTCGAATCGGCCCAATTGCGTAGGCACTACGATGCCACAGACAGACATACATACACACAGACAAACAAAATAATCAATATTATAACACCTTTTTTATTGGGTGTTACAAAGTAGTCAGCTCTAAGTAAATGTTTTCAAGGTTAAATTATACAATATTACTAACCTGTGCCTTCTCATGCTTGTCTCGGAACCTGTCTGCGTCGAGTTGTGCTGTATCCCTCTCCTTCTGCAGCCTCGCGGCCTGTCCCAACGCCTTATCCAGTTGTGACTGTATCGACTCGAAGTCGTACGCTTGCTTCTCGCGGTCCACTTGCAACTGCGAGGTAAAAAAAAGAAATTGAGTTGCGTTTTCTTCTTTAGCAATTTATGGTTTAGTTTTGTTACAAACGACTGGTCTGTTCTTTACTAGCTCCGTACATAGTGCACATACCGTACCACTGCTCTCATTCGGCGTGGAGTGGAGTATTACTATAGTTTTTGGGAATCTCCAAAAATAGATTACGCTTCTTTCCTCCAGGTTTTATCCCGGCTTAATGCCAGAGTCCGCCTTCCCATCATTGACAATGATAAACAATGGATTAGGTGTTATGTGGAGACCGTCACAAAACGCTAATTACACTATATGCCTTAGTTAACTAAACAATATTAGCAGTCAATCAAAGCCAGACTGATTTTACCCATTATTTTTTCATCATCCATTTTATGCTAGTACTAGCTCATTCTCTGATAAGTTATAAAATAGTAAACAGCGGTTCATTGCTGTCTACTTTGCACTCACAAATACATAATATTTTATACAATATAACACTTAATATACAGTCATTAATATTTCCATTCAATATTGTAGGAACTGCGCGCTACCTAACCCAAGAAAATCTGGTTTTATAACATTTTAATGACAATTAGTATGCATCGAAATAAGATGACAAGAAATGTAACTCAAGCAATAAAAATTACCCCACCAAAACTCTGTGCAAGAGGGCGGGGCTATATAAGTCTATGCAGCTCGGTCATTCATCAATTCATAAAAAAAATATTCATGATCTTTAGTTGACACGTAATACGTCTAATTGTTTTACGGGGTGCAGGACGTCGTATCTCGATTTAGAAATTTAATATTTAGACATAATATTTTATGAAATAAAGTTGATTTTAAACGTTCATTAATTTTTGTTGCATGCATGAGTGTTACGTGTGATTTTACCTTTGCATGTGTAAGTAAGTGGAGCCCTAATTTTGGCAAATTCGTATGAGAGTTATCGTTCTAGTTATCTTATTTCGATGTTAGTATGGAATTATACAGAACATAAAAATTTCGGTACATATGCTATTTAAGGAATATATTATATTTTCTTACCTTTCTTACTTCAACAGCAGATTTGTCAAGTTTCTCCTGCAGTTTATCGATCTCTGAATGAGCTGCGTCCAGGGACGCCTGCAGTTTGTCCTGTTGAAGCTGTGCTTTGCCGAGAGTAGCTTGTGTTCGTTCGAGCTCTTCTCTCGCTTTGTCTAGTTCTGCTATTGCCTTATCTCGCTCTGAATGGAGGCGGCTTATCGATGATTGTAAACTGTTGTAAGGGATAGAATAATTTGGGTGATAAATTCTGCATAAAATATTAGTTATCATAAATCCTACTAATAATCTAAATGTGAGATTGAATGTTTGTTCATATATACATATACGCACTCACGTCTGTAATCCCCGAAGGGGTAGGCAGAGCTGTAACCAGTACACCCACATTTCGCCGAGCGTATCTCCGTCCCACGATGTGATAGGGGGCGAGCCTATCGCCATACCGGGCACAAATTCCAGACCCCGGGCTGATACTGAACATTTCGTAATAGAAAAACCCAATACCACTTTACCCGACCCGGGGATCGAATCCGAGACACTCCAGTAACGCATACGCATTACAACTGCGCCACCGAGGCAGTCATGTTTGTGACTTAGGATATTTGATAATCAATCACGCCTTATCAGATGAACGAATATGAATATTATTTTATTATTAGACATATAGACCATTAAATGGATTATGAAATAGGCTACTTGTATTCTGAAAAAAGAAATTCACGAGTGTAGTATCGCGATCAAAATTCGTGCTGCAGACACTTGTGTCTACAGCACGAATGGGCCGGCTCGTCCAGGTCATTACCGCTGTCTCACAGAAAACCGGCGTAAAGTAGCAGCTTGCTGCTGCGTTTCGTACGGTGAGTGAGATATTCGGAGGCCCAAACCCCCTCCCCTTCCTATTCCCATAATTATCCCTTTCCTTTAAGGTCGGCAACTCACCCATAATTCTTTTGGTATTGTGGGCCTACATGGGCGGTGGAGATCACTTACCATTAGGTGACCCACCTGCTCGTTTGCCGGCCTATGCTATAAAAAAAACTCTCACAACTAATACACCATGAGATTAGGCAGAGGCTATTGAGTGTCACAAGCTACAAACCTGACACACCTCTTTCGTCAGTTCCAAACCATTTCAGCGGGTATGCTGATATATTTTCTATCTTAGACATCACATCATTCTTCAACTTACCAACTTGCCAAATGTTAGTGTTTTTTAAATATAGTGTTTAAGTTGAACAATTCAGTTAAATAGTTAAGTCGAAATAGTTAAAGATTGAAACTGTAATCTATCATCATAATATTATAAATTTAGTTCATTTGGCTGATAAAGGTTAAGTAATTTGAATCAAATTACTTCTCTTCTTACTACTACTTTTCATACCTTCAACATCTAAACACCACACAAATACATCATATTGAGTTTTAGTGTAAAAGTAATTGGGAATTTTTCCTAAGCGTCTTTACAATTATCTTATTTTAATAAAAACAATAAAAGCTATATTACTAGTGATGACTCACCGATCATATTCCTCTTTTAGGCTGTCTTGTTCGGTTTGTGCATTTTCTAGTTTAGCTTTTAAACGGTATACTTCGCCCTGAGACTTCTCCAGTTTGTCCTGCAGAGCACTGGCTTCCGACCTGGCTCTCTCAGCATCTGCCTGTGTCACTCTCAACTCTGCCAGGGTACGTCTCAGTTCCGCGGAGCTCTTATCCGCTTTCTCTTGTATTCTATCAAGCTCTTGCGAAGTGGTCAATGTACTTCTACCAAACGTTGTCTGCGAACGTTCTAATTCATGTTTAAGTCTCTCATTTTCAAGCTCAAGTCTAGCTAAACGTTGTTTAGCTGCTTCCCAGTCTGCTCCGGATCTACCCACTTCACTAGCAGCCTTATCTAACTCTGCTTTAGACTTTCCGAGTTCAGATTGCGAACTCTCTAACTTGGCCTCTAATCTATCTTTCTCTGCCTGAGCTCTTTCGAGTCGTGCGCCGAGTTTTTCAACTTCACTCTCTAGAGCATGCAATTTCATCTTATATTCCGCTATTTCTCTTTCATGCAATTCTCTTTCTTCATTTTTCTCATGTTCGGCTCTATCTCTTTGTTCCCTGAGTTGTTGTATTTGTTTCTCTTTATCGCCTATTACTTCTTCTAGGGAAGATAGTGCACCTTCAGAAGAACAATGATGAGCTTGCATGGCATTCAATCTGGCTCTAGCCATATCGACTTGATTATCTTTTTCCTTTAGTAGATCTTCTAAATTTTCAATCTGAAAATAAACATTTCTGTAACATGTATACTTAGCATGTTAAAAAAAAACAAATAAAAAATTAAATAAAAATCCAAATAAATAAACAAAAAATATATAACATACCTTGAAATAAAAATAGCAGATACACAAAAATACTTACGCAATATTTAGGGTTTAAAGTGTTATCTAAAGAAGCTTAAAAAGACAAATAATACAAAAGGAATAAAAATTACGTATAAAATAAACATACATTATCGAGCTGAAAGGAAGTGGTTACTTTATTTCTAAGCTAATGTTTATGGACAACACAATTAACCAAAATACATTAATTTTACTAAGTAACAACTAGCCGAGGCACGTTCGAATTCGAGAGGTAATTAATTCAATCAAAGATACTAAGCTAAATTTATTCTATGTAGTCCTCAACTAAATTAAATTTAAACCGTTCAGAAATATAGAATCTTGGTACATTTCAAAGATATCTCGATGAAACATTGGCGAAGTTTTCGACAAGTTTTGGTAGAACTTCGGAACTCGAAAGTCGTTGGCTATATTTTATGTATGTCGTTCATAAGCAAGATCTTTTAAATAATATCTTGTAGTCCCTTTGCGTATTATAGTTTTGCTTTCATCACGAAGTAGATTTAATATAAGGTCTTCACCAAAATACAAATAATGCGAAGATTCTATACCATTTGCCTAAGCACTATCATTGAACTACGAAATTTTCTTTAAAGCATTATGCCATAAAAATGCCTTGAGGTAAAACTAGTTATAAAAATATGAATAATAAAACTTTGTATACGTATATGTTGCTCGTTTGATGATCCGATCGAATCAGATTGAATCACTCAGCTGAACGAGCTTGAGCGATTGAACGGTTCCAAATCAGATCTGTTCCACGGGTTCAAATGTTTACACCAATATAGAATCTAATCTTGAATATAATAAGGACACCCGATATTCAAATTGAGTTTTCTTCTCATTTTATTTCGTTTATGGAGTACTTTTAATGATGTACAATATTTCTCCGGACACACATTTTAATAACTATGCGATGAAAAACATGTTTATAATGTTTTGAAATTATTATAAAGTTTTCTGTCCCCAAGAAAGCTAGAGTTTAACCCGGACATTTTGTGAAATGTCCTTCCCGTCCGTCGAATATCTTGCCAACTAGGACAATATTTCGGGATAATTAGTACCCCAAACATTGGCATCATAATCATGTCAACTCTAGTAGGTATCAGAATGTTTGACCACGGTTTGCAACAAGACATTGCACGTGCTTCCATTTGACAAGACAATACTAGACTGCTTAACACATCGGCATAACATAATGCTCTAAGGAATTTATATATGTACTTCTAATTCAATAACGCTTTTTAATATGTAGGATTTCAAATTACGTCACCAGTGCGCCTACTACGAGTTCCTCGATACCTGTCACGTTATTCATATTCACGATTCGGTCTAAGCACACAAAAGTGGTTGATGGCATAGTTAGTTTCAACCTCGATGAGCTATAAGGCTTGGAAATAGTATCAAAGTACCCTCTATATACTTGTTGTTCATAATTTAAGTATATAGCTAATATTCAGATCCATGGAACGGAAGGAAATAAATCACAGTAAAGAATTTTATTTGTAAAAATGTAACGGAAAGAGTAAGCTTCACCGGAGCTGAGTTTAATTAACAGCCTTCTAGTACGCTCAGCATCAGATTCAAAGACGTTAATTAATGCTACTGTCGGCTTTTATATCCTTTTTATAAAATATTTTACTAAATAAAAAGATGGTTTGCAACATAAAATATAAATCAATACAAAAATCATCGATAAAAACGTAATTATAATAAAAACAACCAAAACATAAATATGTATATCAAAGAATGAACACACAATATCACAGATGCTTTTAAGAGTCTTTTACAAATAATACTGCCTTTCGGCTCTACTAAACATAATTGAATATACGAATAAATATACAAATACAACAAAACATATGATCTAATATATAAAAACTAACATGATTGATATTGACATAACAGAGTCTTGACAAATACGAGACTTGCGTTGACAAGGATAGAGCACATTTGCTCGAAACATATTTTATTTATGAGTCGCGGAAAGCTAACTCAGTGGCAAAATGGCAGTGTATTTTTGCGATCTAATGTTACATCGGTGCTATACACATTTATCATATTTTTACACTCAATTTATCAAACTAAAAAGAGGTATTTTTATTAAAGTTATTCAATTTGTCAACTAGAATTTGTTCTTTCTTTACCTCATTTTATTTTTAAAAACCTCTACTTGTTGGCTTTAATATTATTATTATACGGGGTCCTTCACTAACTATAAAGGTCCAAATTCTACTTTTGTAATAACTATTGAATACAAAGAGCATTACTTACTACGTTTGAAACTACGTTATCTTTTTTTACATCTTTTCTTACCTTTCTCTGTAGCACATTTATCTTTCGATCTTTTATTTCGGAATGATCTCTCAACTCTGCCAGCTCGTGACCAGCTGCTAATGCTGCTGCTGTTTTCTTTTCAACCATTCTGCTCTTTTCATCTAAACGTGCTTTAAGTTCTTCGACCTGTACATTTAGTAAATTAACAACTGAACTTTATACAAGTATGCTTTTGCGCAAGTTTTAGTAAATAAACGAGTGAGTCATGTAATTTGATCAATTAATTTATAAACAAAAATAATTTATTTCAAAATCACAGAGTAGGTCTATACTTTTTAAAATCAATTGAGAACTATTGCACAAGACGAGCGACTTATTTAGCAAAGTTGTCTGTCCGTTCTGGCGTAAAGAATATGACGCACATGATTGCTTATCATCCAATATACCGCAATTTTTTTCGTAGTTGGCAAGTATATGAAACATTTTTGCGTTTCAATTATTGCCTACTGAGGGGCTAGCACGATTAACTTGCGAGAACGTATTCGTATCGGGATGTCAAAAAATTGTTTGAAACTTCATACAAATGCTAGCGTTCTCGATTCGAATTCTTATTCGTAAGTCGTTCGTGCTCGTCCTTCTGAGCCCTAGAGAATACATGAATTTAAGTAGTATAAAGTTTATACAAAGCTTTAAAAATCCTTCACCATTGTGTCCCACACAATTGGTTTTGAATAAATATAGTTAAATATGGAATCTTAAGCATACGCACATCTGTCTGCAACATGCTATAATGTTCCTCCTTCGCACACAGCGACTCCTTGAGCACAGCTATGTGCCGCTGATAGTCCTGGTGCTGTTCCTCCAAGGCCTTCATCTTTGCAGCCATCGCCAAGATCTCTTGGTCTCTGCGCTGGATCTCAAGCCGGAACTCGTCCAGCTGCTCATCATTCCATCCATCCAAAAGTCGGTGTAGAATTAGATAAATCCAAACACACAATTAGTAGAACAAAAAGTGTTGGAAGACACCATCAAATACGAGTATATTCATATCAAAAGAAACTATCTACTATAGGCAATAGTGATGGCGGAAATGAAACTGATTAAATTTCAATCTACTCATTACTATTAGTTATTGGTCACGCTGACCTATACATTGATGATAAGTATAGATGTATGAGAAGCGAGTCAAGCTTAACGTTAGTATCATAAATATTAGGAAATGGTTCCAGCACTAGTGAACACGACATGAACTGTGCCATGGAAGACATTTCTTCAATCCACACGTTATTTATTAACATGCATACCTTCATATAATATAATATCGATTTTCCTTATTAAATGTACATAAAATGTAAATGGCTGGAAAACTTTCTACTCTAAACACTAATGTACGGATGGTCGGCAAGGTTCGATGAGCGGATAGAAAGTTTTCCAAGCTCGGGTTCAAAATATATACCAACAGTCGAACGTGAGATATGTTGATATGAACGGGCGCCATGTGATACATTTATCTACCGTTACTGTGAGAGAGACCGATGACATGACCACTACATGAGAGAGGTCGGGACTGATGAACTACGATATTGATGATGGGTGACGGGCGGCGGGACCAGCCGGCTCGGCGATGGGGCACGCACACCGAAAGCACAACATGACCAAATCATAATACATAGCTATACGTATGTAATGTACGCACGGCAAATGGCAAGTGCCGACCAACATGTACAATACACGTACTCGAAGGTTTCTTCGGATGGGTTCGAGCTGCACAGTCTTTTGTTTGGTAACAGTCTATCTCTACGAGTATATCGTCGAGTTCGGAGTATCGAGTCGGTGCCGACGTGATCGAGCTCACACGCTCCGCCTAAACGTACATTTAACATCTAAGTCTAACGTTCGCTTCGACTAAGGCCCTATTTAACAAAAATATTTCCATCGACATCTGTTTAAGAATATAATTCTTCTAATTTTAATAAAAATAGCTTTAACAACGAACAAGTTTCACATAAAAATATAACGATTCAACACAGTCGGTGATGACTTCGGCTAAGTTCGGACTTAAAGCGATAAATTGACACGGTAGTGGCGTATGATGTATCGTCGACGAGGGCGACGGGCGACGGGCGACCGACGACGGCGCGCAGTCACAGAGTGGTGGCACTACAGTAGGGCGAGCGGCGCGCAGGCGCACGTAGCGCCGGCCGCGGCCGCGCCGGCGGCGCCGACGTGCGCCCGTCCTTCATCACGCGCACGTCGTTCAGCAGAAAACTTACTTGTCTCTTGAACGGAGGCTCGGCCTTATCGTATAGAGAGGCATGCGAGGGCGCGAGCGACGGCGGCGGCGGCGACACGAGCGCGGCCAGCTCGCTCTCGAGCAACGCGACCTGTCGCTCGAGGGTCGCGATGCGTGCTTCCTTGGTCTCGAGCACGGCGGTGAGTGTGGCGCCCGCGCTGCCGCCGGGCAGGCCGGCCGCGGCGAGTGCGCGCTCCAGCTGCACCTGCAGCGCCCGCAGCGTGTCCGCCGTCGCCTTGAGCTCCTGCCAGTCACGCGAGAGGTCAGCCGCCGCCGCCGCCCGCGCCGGCGGCTCCGCTCGGCACACGCCCTACGTACGCGTCTCGCCGCGCCGCCGCGCTGGCTGCTGGGGCTCCGCCGCGCCTACTACACTCAACCACTACCCGCAGATACGAGCGGCATGCTCGCGGCAAACGCGACGCGTCGTCGACGCGACGCAGCCCCAGGTCAAGGCGGTTCAAAACAAAATTTTGGCCTCTAAAGAAATGAATGCTCAACATGACTTCCAATAATATACTTTACACGAGACGGTCTCTTCTAAGGTTCGTGTGACGGGGACATAATGAGCTGCTAAACATGCAATGTCGTGAATTTGACGTGTTCGTGTAGGAGTGTCAATTTTATTCGTGTTTGGGCCGACTCGGAGGTTACAGATTTTGATATTGTATAAAAAATGTATTGAATATCGACGTGTAGGTGGCAGGATAGGAATAAGAAAACGATAAGGTGCTGAGGGTACAAGCTCTGACAGTGTCACTGAAAGGTCGAAAGTCCGCGCAGGTGGTAAGCGAGAGGTAAGATGAGTCTGTGTGAAGCCAACGAGCGTGTCGCCCACTGAACACAGATGCGGCACCACAATCACATTCGGCTGAAGAGTCAGAAATGAATGAAATGAAACTATCAAGAGCAACGCTAACAGACACAGTGACGATGATAAAGGTATCACAAAATAAAACGCCCATGTGGTTTACACTAGTTTACGGTACATAAATATAAGGAAGCAGAGTGACGTGCACGAGATACATCTAACTAAACGTTGCGACGGTTGGTGTTCGTAGCAAAATTTCCAATGCGGTTGATCTTGGAATGGAAATTGTGCTATGAACGCATGCAGCACATCCATATGTTACGACACAATAATCACCTGTTTTTGTGCCATGGCCTGCATTTGTTGGAACATTTGTCGCTCTTCCTCTTTACCTGAAAGTATTTCGGACGTGTACAAACCTTTGTTCAAAACGGCTATAAAATTCAATTGATCAGTTACTACGTACCCATCCCTTTGTTCTGAAGCATTTCAAGTAACTTTTTGATGCTCTCATCTCTAGCTTGTAGTGTTTGCTTTTGCGTTTCGATCCGTAATTCAAGTTCCTGTACGAATTAAAAATTTATTTATCGAGCACCTATCTTTGTTAAGATGTATTACGATAAATTATTACTTAGGCTAGTTCATCAAGTTAGTTAATTTCTTCATCGCTTATTTTTTTATGTTTATTAGCTTTAGTTTTAAATACTTTATTTAAAGAATCAACGATCAAACAAATTGATTTCTGGCTTAATAATTGTGAATTACTAATTTCAAATTTCAGAACAACAACTTGAACAACCTAAATGTATAATAACAACCTTGGTCTTTTTTTATCCTGGTACGGCAATGTGACTACACTAAGCCTGGTGCCAAGTACAATGCAGTACAAATAAAATAAGGTTGACTGTTGAGGCATTGCGTTCCTCGACGATCAGCAGTATGCCGGCACAAAGCTACTTAACTCTTTTTTTTACCTTTATAGTGTCCCTCAATATAGCTATCTCTCTTTGTAAATGTTCATTCTCAGCGAATAATGCCTCTAGTTGTTGTTGTAGTTCAGGAGCAGGTTGTCGCATGCGCAGTCTTAGTTCTTCTTCAAGTTGGCGCACAAGCATAGCTTGTTTCTAAAACAAAAGAAATATTTATGACTATTAATGAATTGCTGAATTGATTTCTTCCTACATTTTGGGTGATTAAACAGATGCATTATTTGAATAAAAGTATTTCTCTTAGATGTATTTCTCCTACCAAAAATACATTGCTCTTAAATGTGTTGTTACTATACAAAGAATGTAATCAAAGTAACTGTGAATCAGCATGGACTCAATAATAATGTAAACCAACAAAACTGTATGAACTGTTAAATAAAAATAATTAAAGCTGTAGATATAGACTGAAATCCGAATAATAGAAGTAAGTCTTCAAAGAAAATAATAATCAACATCTTTGATTAATTTGTAGCACCGTTCAAGAATAAAAAAATACCAAACCAAACTTCAGTAGAATATATTTTGATAGCTTTTTATCGACACAGGTCTGAAGCTCATTTCAGAACTACCAATCTCGACACGGAATAAATCTGCAGAACATGGCTGGGAGCGAAGATTCTTCCAAGTTTGATATGAAGTTTGAAATCACCGATATTAGTTGCTGTTGCCACTGGGCTGTTAGAATGTCGTTTACTTTGCATTACTAGTTTAATGTAGCTGGGTTTGGTCGCTGTTTACGAATTCGTCAGTTTGCGATACTTTGGAAATTAAATATACATGTAGATTTTATATTAAAGCAATTTGAATTTTCTTTCATCTTATCTTATCTTATATATATATAAAATTCTCGTGTCACAATGTTCGTTCCCGTACTCCTCCGAAACGGCTGGACCGATTTGTATGAAATTTCGTGTGCATATCGCGTAGGTCTGAGAATCGGCCAACATCTATTTTTTAGACATTTTTTTTATGATACAGCATTAAAAAATACATACAACCCTAAATTTTCAACCCTCTACGATTAACGCCTACTTTTTAATAGCGATATTAGTATTTTTGTCAAGTGCGTAGACTACTTTAATCCTGAAAATAGGCATTCACGTGGGCGGAGCCGCGGGCAACAGCTAGTATTTAATAATAATTGATGCCATAATCCTTCCCATAGACCATCGAAAATTTATACCATAATCCTTCCCATAG
Source organism: Mimas tiliae (assembly GCA_905332985.1). Lineage (NCBI taxonomy): Eukaryota > Metazoa > Arthropoda > Insecta > Lepidoptera > Sphingidae > Mimas > Mimas tiliae. The sequence continues at coordinate 3,620,958 of HG995262.1, read as the reverse complement.
ACCATCGAAGTAAGATAGATCCAGTAATCCAATCCACGAACACCTCACCTCAATAAACCCTATAAATGTGTATTCATCTCTTCAATATTATAGTCTATTTTTACTTTGGGAAACCCTTTATGGGTACCTCTCCACCGCATGGTCGTCCGGGGCGGTTATGTCCAACTCCCACGGACTAAAACCCAACGATGTTCCTCCGGGTACGCTTGTTCGTTCGGGGCTGCGGGGACGCTTTTGTACTCTTCCGCCAAAATTATAGTCCTACCAACCGGGGGCTGTATCTGTGTACACTTTTATAGTGTAAACAGGGATAGCCGAAGGATGGTGTTATATCACAATACTATATTAAAATTGTCTAACGGGCATCTACGTGTTGGCTATGGCCCCACGCACGTCTTCCAACGATCCGGAACTCTGTAGTCCCGAGATTAATGTATGACAAACAAAAACACAAACATAGCTCGGAACCACCTCGATCAAACCAACTTTCTCTTCTCTTCCACCTGCCCTTATTCCATTCGCAGTGGGGTCGGCACAGCATGTTTTATAACACATGTTACAGAAAGATTTGGTGTAGTATTTACTACTGGCCGTCTGCCTGACGTCATCCCCTCTGAGAAGAAAACATATCACACAATTCTCGATAAAGGAAATCACCCGCAGCATCTCGCTTTACAAGCGGCTAGTCGTCCACTGCGCCACGGAGGCTGTCACATCAGCTTTAAAAAAAATCGTATTCAAATCGGTCTATTTGTTAAGCGTTGGTGCTACATATACAGGAAAAAGTGATCAAAATAACATCTCTCTTTAGTGGCTGGTTATAAATACAATTTTATAAATCCAAAAGGCCGTCCATTAAAGGGGACACATCACCCTTCCCCACTTAAGTGGGGGTGTTAACCCTACAACTGCATGTGTATAATGTCGTCACTTAAAGTAATCGGAGCACGGGTAATAGTCGCTGGTCGAGCCATTTAACAAGGTTATTTGTGTTGAGTTGAGTTACGTTGACAACATACATACCTACATAGACTCACGCCTGTTTCCCATAGGGGTAGGCAGAGACAACGGATTTCCACTTGCTACGATCCTTGCATATCTCTTTGGCCTCATTTACCCTCATTAAATTTTTCATACATGCACGTCGGTTTAGGATACTCTTGACCTGGCTTTTCTCGAGAATATCTCCAACTTAATCTATGAAAGTTCGCCGAAGCCTTCCCCTCCCAACTGTACCCTTCACACTCGCCATGTATATTTGTTTCGTCAATCTTCTTTCATCCATCCTCTCTCACACCACACCTCTCTCTTACCTCACTATTTCTTACTCTATCTCTCATAGCTACACCACACATACTTCTCTGAGCTGCTTCTGCTTCTCTCATACATTGACAACGTTGCCTTTTAAAGCACATTGTAAATGTATCTTTACCAAAAATAAATAAATAAATACACCCAACAGTCACACACATAGTCCCGACCCAACACTAGGTTAACCTGTATCGTGGGTATCGGGAACTACGAGGGACTTGCGGTCCCACAACACCCAGACCCGAAACAAATATTTGTGGATTAGACAAACATTTGGGAATCGAACCCACGGCCTCACGTTTCGCAGCTGGCTACTCGCCCACTGCGCCACGGAGGCTGTCAAGTTGACAATTTCTGCGCAATTCGTGTCAGGGTTTATACGGGTTGATTCGACCAACTGCTAAATCACATGCGATTTGAACCGTCTGAACAGATTTTCCATCAAATTTTATGTGTTATTTTTTGAAGTCGGATTTTAAGTTTTGTTATATCTTATTTTATTTTTTACTAGCTTTTGCTCGCGGCTCCGCCCGCGTGAACGGCCTTTTTCGGGATAAAAAGTAGCATATGTTACTCAGTGATAATGTAGCTTTCTAACGGCAAAAGAATTTTTGAAATCGGTCCAGTAGTTTTTAAGTTTATTCGTTACATACAAAAATACAAATCTTTCCTGTTTATAATACTAGTATGATTTAGACTAGATTAGATTAGACCACTAAAAGATTTATTCTCTATTCCATTGCACATAACCAGATTTATAACCAGAAAGGCGAAGTTTTATGATAACATTAAAAAATTTAACATAATAATATTTTAATATTAAAATACACGTTAAATTGAGCACCTCCTCTTATTTTGAAGACGGTTAAAAAATAAATATACAGGAAATCTATTACCGTAAAAATGCCCAGATATTCAAAATTGTAACAGACGCCGTAAAAAACCTATTTTATTTCCAGCATCGTGTTTCCTTAACCCAATAAAAACAAACCCCTTTAAAATTGTATGAAATTACAAGTAAGTTTTAAAAATTTATTCACTCCCATTATCAGATTCAACTAGGGTTTGCTTCAATAATAATCCTTTCAATTCCGTGTAAGAATTTGAACTCTAGCCCGCTTTAATTAAATACTTCGCGTTTCAGTAGGGATGTTTTTGTACGCAGCCGAAATGAATGTTTGATATGAACAATCGATTGTGGGGCTTGGAGGTATCGATTCTGTCGGAACTAAGGAACAAAATAGGGCGCAGGGAACGCGGAAGGGTCGCGCGGACTGCTCGCTTATTGGTATTAGCGATGCGGAAAGCGGGCGAAGTGTTGTTTTAAGTAAACCCGTTGTACAACGAGTTTATATTTAAGTATTTTTAAAAGTTACAGGCAAAACAAACTGATCAGTAGGCCAATTCGCGTAATTTAAAATGTTCAAAATTCCAATCTAGTCTCAGCGTCAAGAAAGTTGCAAATGACATTCTCATAAACTAATAATCAACGTCAAATGCACCTAGCATTAGCAGTAGCATTATACCGTTTTGGCTTCAGTCAACTTTTATTCTACATTCAATCTCATTATGATCTATGTTCACATTTGACGTTGATTATTGGTTTAAGAGAATGCCATTTGCAACTTTCTTGTCGCTGAGACTAGATCGGAATGATATTTTGAACATTTAAAATTACGACGGTTCATGATCTTATCGATTAAATTTTAAACTATTGTTGGTTTACTGTGATATCTTACATTTGATATCTTACAAGGTGGTAGGTCCCTCGTATGCGAGATGCCGGTTGGGTTGGTACCACCGCTTTGTCTATATCTGCGGCCAAGCAACAGTGTGTAAGCACTGTTGTGTTCCGGTTTGAAGGATATTGAAGCCAGTGAAATTACTGGGCATATTATTAACACCTTATGTCTCGGGGTGACGAGCGTAGTCCAGTGTCGTGCAGTGCTTTGTTATTTAAACTTCTGTGTGGCGTTGCTTCTGTTTATGAGCATGCGTGGCGCTTACCATCAAGCGAGCGACATGATCGTCTCGTCATTCAAACTATTTTTTTTTAGGTGAGGTCTTGGTGAGGAGTGTAGGTCACCAACATCTGTGCATGTTGGTACACTCTGCTGTTTAACGGACGAGGTTTGGTTCCCGATGCGGGTTGTGGGGGCCAGACGACGGGGCGCCCCACATAATACCAAATACCGTTACATCTATGGTAGGAGCTGGTGGATCCTTGTATTAAGCCGGGATAACGCCAGACTGCCTCGGTGGCGCAGTTGTAATGCGTACGCGGTACGTGAGGCTGACGCTGAGGTTTCGGGTTGGATCCCCGGGTCGGGTAAAAGTTATATTGGGTTTTTCTACTACGAATTGCCCAATATCAGCCCGGAGGCTGGAATTGTGCCCAGTCTGGCAATAGGCTCGCCCTCTATCACATTTAGGGACAGAGATACGCTCGGCGAAATGTGGGTGTACTGGTTACACCTCTACCTACCCCTTCCGGGATTACAGGTGCGTATGAGTGCGATAACACCAGAATAAAAGAAAGAAACCACTGACAAAATCGCGAATCACAGTAACATGTGGACTGCTTAAAGGTACCTTGAACGAAGCGCATGTTATTGCCCGTGTGCGAAGGCCTACACAAATATTTTGCTATTGGCCACGTGAACAACGTCCGACGGATAATCGGTTGTATTACACTAGTATTTATACATGTGCTAGTTGTCTTGTGTTGTAGAAATTCGACCTCTATCATCATATACTTTTTTGAATTCTGTTCAATACGTCAGCTGCGAGATTTGGAAAAGGCCAATCATCAAGATCAGTTTAGGTTTTTGAGTGGTAGAGCCACGCTGTAGACACCTTTGTCTACAGCATGAATGGGCCGCCTCTTCCGGGTCGTTACCACTGTCTCATAGAAAACCATCGTAAAGTAGCAGCTTGCTGCTGCGTTTCGTACGGTGAGTGCGATATCCGGAGGCCCAAACCCCATCCATTCCATCGTCCATGTACACCCACAATATCAGAATCATGGGCGTGTTGCCGACCTTAAAGGAAAGGGATAATAAAGGGATTGGGAAGGGGAGGGGGATTTAGGCCTCCGGATAACTCACTCACCGTACAAAACGCTACAGCAAGCCATTACTTCACGCCGGTTTTCTGCGAGATAGTGGTAACAACCCGGTCGAGCCGACCCTTTCATGCTGTAGGTAGACAAAAAATTCTAAGTGGTAAGTGCGCTACCTATCTTAATAACCTCTTACATTAATTAGAAAAGCCTCTGTAATTTTCTATTCTATACCAAATGGTTAGTGGCCAACCTAATGTCAAAGATTTCAAGATGTCTAAAGGCCTCCGACTTGGCTTAACTACTGCTGTCAGTTGATAACAGCCGGAACCGACATTTTACATGCCCTCCGAAGCACGGAGACGCTCAATTGAAATACCACTAAGCGGTCACCAATCCATACTGACCGTGCCAACGGTTGTTTAAATCGCTAATCGTGTACCAATAGTGAGTGCAAGTGGCTATGAGCACCTCTGTAATTTTTAAACAACTGAATAGATGTTTTCCAAGCATACGCGTTGTTAAAAACCATCTCGATTAAATCTTTCAAACAAAAAAACCGTATTCAATGTCAGTTTTTTTTTATTAGCTTTAGTTGCCGAGACGAGCAATTCGCTCGCCCGATGGTAAGCCTCACGACTGCCCATAAACAGAAACAACACCAATCAGAACTTAGTACTGCATGGCACTGAACTGCGCTCGTCACCCTGAGACATAAGGTGTTAAGTCTCACAATGCCCAGTAATTTCTCTGCCAATGTCCTTAAAACCGGAACACAACAGTGATTACACACTGCTATTTGACGGCAGAAATAGACAAAGCGACGGTACCTACCCAGGCGGCCTCTCGCATGCAAGGGAACTACCACCTACTAACCTAGTAAGTTAATACTCCATTCGTTAAGGTTCTAACACACAGCTGGACAAAAGGATCAAACTTATAACATCCTCGTATTTTGTGAGAGATTAAAGAATAGACCGCCTCATTGGTCATGAGAAATGAGGTCCGGGGTTCAAAACCCACGTCGGACAATCTCAATTTTTCCGATTGGAAAAATCACACACGAATTGCCCGAGGTTGGAATTTGTGCCCGGATGGCGATGGGCTCGCCCCCTATCACATTATGGGATGGAAATAATCTCGATGTTACATAGATGCAGCACTAATTGCATCTCTATCTACCCCTTCGGGGAACAAGGGTGGACTTATCAATAAATTCATAGAAATTTTACGTCTACAACGTGTTACAGAAAGGTGTGATCATATTTAAGGGTACATTACACCTGACAGTAACTGTTTATCTACCGGATTTTATCAAAATCTAAATATCCTAAAATTTCACGCTAATTTCAATCACTCTTTTATTATAATCTATAAGATCGATCTCATCCCTATATAGTGAAGTGAACGAAGGAGAATAACAATTCTGAAATAAAAGTGAGTATTATCAGTTGTATGAGTGGTAGAGCCACGCTGTAGACACTTTTGCCTACAGAATAAATGGGCCGGTTCGTCCGGGTCGTTACCACTGTCTCACAGAAAACCGGCGTAAAGTAGCACCTTGTTGCTGCGTTTCGTACGGTGAGTGAGATATCCGGAAGCCCAAATTCCCCTCCCCTTCCCAATCCCTTAATTATCCCTTTCCTTTAAGGTCGGCAACGCGCCCTTAATTTTTTGGTATTGTGAGCGTACATGGGCGGTGGTGATCACTTACCATCAGGTGACCCACCTGCTCGTTTGCCGGCCTATGCGATAAAAAATAAAGTTCAGTTGCTATCATTTAGTGTAATCCAAAGTTGTAATTCGAATATCGATATGTTTTTCATTCGATAAAAAAGAAAATGCCTTATTTATGTCCTAGTAATGCAATCGGATTTGGTACTACGGGGAATAAAATAGAAAGAAAGAAAGAAGGAAGTTTATTATTAGAGCAATAATTACAGACTTAAAAAAAAAATACACAAAAACTTAAAAATACTACGCAATTATTGCGCTAACAATGGGCCTCTCATTCAACTACATGCTGCAGTACTACATAAGCAATACTTATATCGTACACTACACGTTGCTTAAATTTGACCACACCTTTTTTTTACAGCCTGGATAGGCAGACGAGCAAACGGGCCACCTGATGGTAAGTAGTCACCGCCGCCCATAGACTTCTGCAATGCCAGGGCACAGCAAAGCCGCTGCCTACCGTCGAAGGATTACTCTTTTTTACACACCCATTCATACCACGTTGTATATAGTACTTTATCGATCCGCATACATTTTCTAGAATCTACATCTGCACATTCAGATTACTCGTCGAGTTCGCGGATGAAATACAAAATGGAGCAATAAATAATACATATCACGGTACAGATAGTATGAAAAGTAATAAAACAGCGCTGTACGAACCGACTGTGAATACTAAGCGAATGGTTTAGGTTAAGTTGGTGTTGCGTTCACAAAATTCTACGGTTTTATGGCGTGTATCGTAAACGTTGTCATCATTGTACTTTGGATCATATTCTCATATGTGATTCACGAATGTCGTCAAATTCGGGGGTTCAATGCTTGCAAGATTGAAGGATTTGACGAAATACTTAGGAAATTACATATACGCACTCACTAGGCAAAGGAGTTACCCGTACACCCAGAGCGTATCTCCGTCCCTTATTTGATAGGGGGCGAGCCTATCGCCATTCCGGGCACAAATTCCAGGCTCCGGGCTGATACTGAGCATTTCGTAATAGAAAAACCCAATACCACTTTACCCGACCCGGGGATCGAACCCGACACCTCAGCGTTGGACTCAATCGTAACGTGTACGCATTACAACTGCGCCACTGAGGCAGTTACTAAGGAAATTAGTTTTGCAATATACATACAACAGTCACACACATAGTCCTGACCCCACACTAGGTTAACCTGTATCGTGGGTATCAGGAACTACGAAGGGCTTGATCCCACAACACCCAGACCCGAAACAAACATTTGGGATCACACAAACATTTGTCTCGGTGTGGGAATCGAACCCACGGCCTCTCGTTTCGCAGCCGGCTGCGCCACGGAGGCTGTCAATATATGCGTTCGTTATCTTCGATACAAAGACGTCCTTAAACATCTTAAAGCTTGTAATATAGATCATAACAACTGGGAAGGACTCACTGCTGAACGATCTGAATGGCGTGTCACCGTTCAGAAGGGCGTAAAAGCGTTTGAAATCGCTCGCTTAGTTTCCCTTGATGAGAGACACCTGCAGACCAAAATGACGCCAAGGCGATCTTTTTAACAAGGTTTTGTGTGGTGTTCCTTCTGTTTATTGGCAAGCGTGACACTTACCATGAGAACGACCCTGCTCTTTTCGTCATTCAAGCTAAATAATCAATCATGCAAACTGATGCAGTCTCATAAAATTACAGTATTTAATTTCTCGTCTCTGTTATGCGATAAATTCTATGTTAATGGGGCTTTAGTTAAACTACTTTGAATGAATCTAAGAGTATTTAAGAATACAACTCTTCCCCGTCATTAAGGAGTTAAAATTCCCAATGAAGAGTGAAGTGGGGAGAAGAAAATTTTAATCATAAATTACACCAGACTCTTGCCCGTGGCTTCCCGCAACTCCCCGGCTTCTAGTAAATAGACGGTGTACCTACGTATCGATTTTACGCGGGCGGATTCTAAACTGGGTATACACGGAACTACAAATTTTCATAGAATTCACATAATGAGTTTGTGGCTTTTTGGGTCGAAATATTAACCGCCTTATTATTAAATATATTATTTACCTTTGTTAGCGTATTCTCTTTATATTGGTATATTGAGGGTGTCTGAGAAAGCAATGTTGGATACACTGAAAAAATAAGGGTACGGTATAGTTGTGGAAGGGCAGTTAAATGGTATAAAAGAGGTTGTCGCCATAACTGGAGGGCGATTGCCTGCAGTCAGTCGGTCAGCCTCCAGTTCACTAAGATCAGTGCTCAGTTGATAGTCCAAGTGTTTACGCGGTAGCTATGCTGGTTTACTATTCGGTGCTAGTTGTTTTAGTTGTAATTAGAGAGCGGTCTCTAGAGAATCCTGACACGGGGTTGTAGTCTAAAAACAGCAATATTGTAAATGTAACCAATGAACTATGAGTTGAAGTATTGTCGTTTGGTATTAATAAAGTAATAATCGTCTCACGTAACTTCTAACACCTATTAAATTGCCGTTCCGTATGAAAATAGTTATTTTAATCAAAGTAACCACCCATGCTATCGATGCATATTTGCTAACGTCGTGGTAATTTATCAATGCCCTTCTTGAAGAAATCTGAACGGGAGGCAACGAAATGAAATAGTTTTATTCATCATGTAGGCAATTAAAATAGCGCTTATGACAAGTCAGTACAAAATAAAGAAACATATCTATAGAAATCATATCAACTAATGTATACATAACATACATAGCATCGTCACAATACACTGGGCAACTATAAAGTTTACAATATTTTTATATTAGTCCAGGATTGTTAAGTATTATTATTATTGTTATTTTTACTCTGTTTTAAAGGTCGATATGGACCATAGGCATTACCGAAACGGCACGTGGTTTAAAACTACCACCGGATCCAAAACGACCCAACCTGAGAAGACCCGGCGAAACACCTTCAATCAAAGGCATTTTGTACTGCCTAGACCTCTCGGGTATTGATTTTATTCCCGCCAAAATTATAGATTATTGTGATACGATGGAGAAGCACGCACATCTGCAGCAAGTTTTCCCTACCATTGCCCGCTGAGCTAGCGCTGCTCTATATTTACTGACTAGCTGTTGCCCGCCTGAATGCCTTTTTTCGGGATAAAAAGTAACTATATTAAAACGCACTCATAAGCACTCACGCCTGTAATTCCCGAAGGGGTAGGCAGAGGTGTAATCAGTACACCTACATTTCGTCGAGCGTATCTCCGTCCCTATTATGTCACAATAAATCATTTTTTATGTTAAAATATCTGTAATAGTTAGACATATGTTATCGCGGCCTTTTTTGTAGATATTGATGTACTCTATAAAACTGTAGTGCATCACTTTGCTCTATTGTCAATAATTTCCGCAGCGTACGCGAACTTTTTGGTATTTTTTTCACACGTTGGGTTACATTATCGAAGTTTTCGTACGGATCCCCTTTTTGAAAATATTCTATCGCCTATGTTCATCATTCTAATTGAAAGAATTTTTCAAATCGGTCCAGTAGTTTCAGAGTCTATTCAATGCAAACAAACAATCAAATTTTTCCTCTTTATAATATCTGTTTATATAGCAATGTACCTAGTAGACCATAAATATTCCATATTTTTATATTTAAAATATTTTATTAAACGCGTGATTGAACGACCTTGTGCGTAAAAATAACAAACATTCCAATTAGCTTTTTACACAAATACCTGCGCGTAATTATAAATTAATAAACCACGCAAATGCGCGGTATTATACAAAAATTCAACGTTTCGTTTAAAAAATATGGTTTGTAAAGCCGCTTAATAAAGGAACGTTTAAAAGCGCAGCAGGCGTGGCGCTGTTGAGTCTGGAAAACACGGGAGACGTAGGGTTGTCGCATCAACGTTTTTGTACAGGTAAACTAGTTTTGTTGTTACTTGACGTTGGTATTCTTGAGAAAGTGGTACATCCTTTCTGGGCATATAGAAATTAGTTATCACTAGTTTTGCTCGCGGCGCCGCCAGTCTAAATATATTTATATTAGATAAAATGTAGCCTATGTCCTAATCCAAGTCATGGTCTACCTGTATGCGAAATTTCATCCAAAGCCGTTCAACCGTTAAGCCTTGATTGATTAACCAAATATCCAAAATTCAACATTTATAAAATTATAGTAAGAAGTGAGATTTAATCATCATTTTTCAACCGAACTACCTTCAATTAACAAGAACTTTTACAACCAGGTCGTTTTGCTTACCTGGACATTTGAATGCATGATAGGAAATGACTATAAACTCCCCCTATATAAGACCATGGAATGAAAAGAAGCTCAGCTGAATGTGGGTGCAGCACTAGTTACACCTTTTCCTACCCCTTCAGTGATACAGGGTGAACTTATACAGTATGTAAAAACACCCTGTTGGCCCTTTCTAGGTCGTGAAGGTAGACATATATACAACTTAATAAAAATCGTTAAATGAAAAAAAAAAAACAGAAGCGACATATTATCACACAGGTAGCTTATAAAAATGAACGCATTTAAAAAGATATATTTTTATCTGAAAAGTGATGAGCAGCTAATTGATTTGACGTGCGTTTGATTATTGATGTACGTTGACGACGCAACTTTGTATCCCGCTCTGGCTCCAAGTCATTGCTCTTGAAGAGGTTATCAATCGAATTATTAATTTTAAATTATTTAATTAAATTAAAGTATTAAACATAGATATGATTATATTTTTAGTCTCATTTTCGTATGCGAGTTATTTCATTACGTTTGAATATCGGTTCTGATATCACAGTTAAAACGCCCAACAAGGTTTTTGTTACATATTGTATACGCTTAGAAGAGGGAGGTTCTCAACTCTACGAATACATTTTTTGTTAGTTATTAATGCATCTCTCCCCTCTTCAATCTCCTCTTTCCAATCCTTCAAATTTTCTTTTAAGATCCGCAAAACAGTCACGAGATTGTTCTGATATTGAAGGTTGATCAGCGATGGTAGGCACGAACTTATTAATTTACATTACTTTATACATTTACTCGTTTATCAACCTACCTATAAAAAAATCAGTAATTTAATTTAAATAGTTTTCCTTCATATTTAGCCTTCGATAACCCTACAAAGGTCGCATATATTGCCCTTCTGAAACGTGGACATACTTCTCACACGTCGCATGCCTCGCTCGCTCGCTCGCACATAAATCTGTCAAGTGTTTATTCCACTATAAACTTTACGCTATCTTCATATAACACTGATAAATGTTTAGATTTTATTTAAAAAAAAACGCATTCACGCCTGTAATCCCCGAAGGTGTAGGTAGAGGTGTAACCAGTAAACCTACATTTCGCCAAGCGTATCTCCGTGCCATGATGTGATAGGGGGCGAGCCTATCGCCATACCGAGCACAAATTCCAGACTCCGGGCTGATACTGAGAAATTCGTAATGGAAAAACCCAATATTACTTTTACCCAACCCGTGGATCGAACTTGAGACCTCAGCGTCAGCCTCAGTCGTAACGCGTATGAATAACAACTGCGCCACAGAGGAGGTTTTTTAAATCAGTTGTAAATTGGTTATTTATTCGTAAAGAATTGCAGATATCGTGTTTTATATTATAATACAATCAGATTTTAACCAAATTCATATAGGTCTACGAAAAATAGAATCGACTAAAAAAATAGAGTAGTTTCCTATGTTGAATTTTATACATTATGTTTAGAGAAAAAAAATACTAAAGGGCTAAAAATACTAATGCCTTTTGTTAAATTACAATCAAAATTAATTAAAACATGAGCCCACAATTATGATTTTAAATATTGGTATGAGCAATATGAGGTGGGATTGTAGTGGGGACATCTCACTATCTCCTTCGCACTCGTGCACTGTAATGGCCATGACGACACCGTGCCGTCAATGCCTGCGTCGACATCATTTGACTAGTACTCCTTGCAACATGTTTGATTGACCTCTAAGTTATTTATTTTTAATAGAATCATTTTTGCAATAGGTTTTAGTAACTTATTAATATCAGTATGGATAAAATAATTTTAAACAAAACTTAAAGCCGACTTCTTTTTATTAATTCTTTATTCGCAATAAATAATTCTTGAATATTATTAGTAGTGCGTATAATTTTTACATATTATTTATATGAAAATTCTGGATTAATAAATAAGTTAGGAATATCTATTAAACTTTACAGAAAACTCATATTGATTTGTAATACCTAATTATATTCATAATATTTCAAAAGTTACTAACTTTTATGATAATGAAACTTTAAGAATGCCTCTGTCTTGTTTGTTTAATTCTTATGTAACAAATAAATATTTTTTTATTAGCTTGAATGGCGAGACGAGCTAGTCATTAAGACATTGAAGTCAGTAAAATACTGGGCATTATAAGATTTAACAACTTATGTCTCGGGGTGACGAGGCAGTCCAGTGCCATGCAGTGCTTTATAATCCAAAGTTCTGTGTGGCGTTGATTCTCTGTATGAGCAGGCGCGGCGCTTACCATCATGCGAGGCGCGAGTCACCAGGGACCTGCTGCAGGTCACTGCGATCAGAGAGTGCGACTTGCTGTAACTCTAATAACTAATGTAGTATCTGGATAATTCACAGTATGCAAATAACATCTGGAGTTGTATACTATATGGATCTTGTGGAGACTAGGAGGAATTTCCGTGCATTCCGGCGTTTTTGCCATACCTATTATTGGAATTAAGTTTAACAGCTATAGGACTCACGTAATGATATCCGTGGTGCTTTACATCTGGCTTATCCAGTTGTAAATGTCCTTGTACCTGAGGTTAATGCCTCCTTAGTTCATTATTTTGGGAAGTGGGCAATTATTATTCCCAACTCCAAATTTTCTATTTGATTCATTTCTTTGCGGGATAAAGACAGATTTGCATTCCCAGAGACTCGCCGAGCTTCATTGCTCGATGTCGAAATATGCGTGCCACTGTCGATCCTGGCTTGCAGGAGTTACAGTGGCGGGTGTGTGGGCGGGATAGTCATGTAACTCTAATAACTCTATGGAGGACAAAGGATATCTTAAAATGTATATTCTTATAGCACAGCCGAATCGTCGCCACAGTTAGTAATCCAGAATCCACACATTTTATTACGGAATACAAGCGGCGCAAAATTGTAATTCATAAAGTTCATGATATGCGACACCCTCAGGGAGGCCGCTGTAGAGTAGTAGGCTTTAATTAATTCACCCCTACTAAGGCTGACGTCAAATGGGCGTCATTATGTTGCGTTTTTTTGTCGCGTAATTTGTCGCTGGTACTTAATGACAGTGTTCGTGTTGACATTTAAATTCAAATCGTTTATTTTGTAAAATTAGTCGTTGTCACTTTTTATTTTAATTAGTTTTAAGCAACATAGTTATATACTCGTATAGTAACTAGGGAGTGTAAGTGGACCACTAACATTTTAGGCCCCAGGTCAATCTCACCTGCACGTAGTAAATATATATGCAGCCTATGACATAAAAAATATATCTCTTTATATATTTTTTATGTCATAGGCTGGCAAACGAGCAAGTGGATCACCTGATGCTAAGTGATCTCCACCGCCCATGTACGCCTCGATACCGAAAGAATTACGGGCGCGTTGCCGACCTTTAAGGAAAGGGATAATTAAGGGAAGGGGAGGTGGATTTGGAGCTCCGAATATCTCACTGACCGTACGAAACGCAGCAGCAAGCTGATACTTTACATCCGACAACCCGGACGAGCCGGCCCATTCATTCTGTAGACAAAACTGTCTACAGCGTGGCTCTACCACTCAAAAAACTTATGAGGGAAAATGGGAAACTCCTCAACAAAAAGCAGCAAACGTACCACGACTCGGTTTTTTTACCTAGGTAAGTATATTAAAGTCCAAACTTTTGTTTAATTTGAAAAAACCGTTACGTTTGGTCACCACCACGCCTAGTCCACAAAAAATTAAAAGTGCACAGTTTATAACGTTTCGGGCAACACGACAATGTAAAATGTGGTCTCTGGGCATCACTATTGAGGTTTGTTTGGGCTCAGGTAAAAAGCCGAATGCAGGATCAATTATGCGACTGAAATAAATCTACTAACAAAATGACGCCCGTGTGTTCGGACCCTAAAACTCGGTTACAACTTGTTTACAATAGTGTACGCTCGTGACTAGTGACGTACATTTTTTTTAATACTTATGGGGGCAAAGGAGAACTACTTTGGTAAGTGAACACCGCCGCCCACGAATACCCACAATACCAGAGCAATTCATACATTGTCGATAGGGATCAGAGAGGTTTTTGTGGATCCCATAAGTAGCTACAAGGTGGTAGGTCCCTCGTATGCGAGAGACCGGCTGGATTAGTTTCACCGCTTTGTCTATTTCTGCCGCCATGCAGAAATGTATAAACACAGTTGTTTCGGGGTCAAAGAAGTCAGTTTAATTACTTGGCAAGGATTACGGGAGAAGTCTAGTAACATCAGTGCTTCATAATTCTAAGTTATGATTGGTGTTGCTTCTATCTATAGGCAGGCGTGATGCTTACCATTAGACGAGCGACATGGTGGTCTCGACATCAACGCTTTTAAAAAAAGCTGAAAGAAGGTTTGGGTATTTTGGGCTCTGAAAATCTCTCTCACCGTACGAAACGAGCGAAAAGCTCGTAAAACGAGTGAAAATTAACAATGAATATACACGTCACTTCGAAAAGTCAGATGTGCGTGCTAACCCTCATAAATTCTGCTGTATTCATAAATGAGACCTCATAGTGAGCGGGAACGCATCGTGACGATTTATCCAAACGTCATTGGTTAGTTTTTGGCGCTAAATTAAAACAGACCAATCATGTACACAGAATTGGACACTTGGTAAAAATCTTACTTAAGTGTTGTTTATGAATACGGGGGCAAGTCTCGCACAACTAAGGTTCATTGTAACAAAGAGGATGTCTTAAGGTATACCAAGAGTGAAAGGTAAATCAACACGTAAGAAATGTATAATAAGTAGGTAATAACAATCGATAACATACATACGCCCTCACGCGTATACTCCCAGAAAGGGTAGGCAGAGGTGGAACTAGTACAACCAGATTTTATTTCCGTCCCATGATCGTTATAGCAAACCTAAGCCCATCGGGTGAGTCGGGTAAAATTTATATCGGGTTTTTAGCCTCGCCCCCTATCACATCATGGGACGAAATCAAGCTCGGCGAAATGTGGGTGTATTGGTTACACCTCTGCCTACCCCTCCTGGGATTACAGACGTGAATACGAATGTATGTGTGAAATTAATGGTTTTAGATATACTCCAAAAATCGGTTAAAATATCTTCGTAACTGAATGAAAAATGGTCCTTAGAGCCGGATTACAAACGATCCTAAAACAATAATGGCTCTGAAATAGCCCACTGTTACATAGTTTATAAGGGCGACTATGACCCGGAGTTCGTCGGCCCACACCCCTTCACAGATGGCGCTGCACTCCGTTTCATTGATCCGCAGTTAGGGCAACTCGGCGTACGACGGCCACGCTATGTTTTGCCTTCGATGGAGGCGCTACTGGGTTTAAAAGATTCCGGCAACGCTACGGTCACGAGTTGTTTTCTGTGTTGACCGCATGCACGTATAAATTTGTGTATTACATAACATCTTTCAAGGTTGTGTATTTTTAGATTTAGCGGGACTTGGATGACTTATTACTTACAGGCCAAATTATGTAAATTTACAAAAATAAGCTTGTACAGTGCTTTTACTCTTAATTTTAGACTTACAGTACCGAAAAGATAATAAATGTAGATAAAATGATAACGTTCAAACATACTCGTAACATAGTTGGACGCGTTTAAACAAGTAGATAAAGTAAATATATTTATCGAGATATGGTTATCACTTAACAAAATGGTTAAATCTGGGTACCTAGCACGTATCTCAAACAAAGACTTTAATGTATACTACTGACAAGCTGCGCGGTATATAGCAATTGTATCACTAAGATGCGGTCAATTGACCGTAACTCAATATTACCATCTCGCTTACTCTCAACTAAAACCCCTGTCGCGCTTCTTGTTTGTGAGCTGTCAAACTTCCGCGTTATGTGACACAATTTTACTTCTAAACAGACCATCTAGTAGTATACATTAAATTCTTTGATCTCAAACAAGTATTCGAATCGTGAACTCCAGCATTTGTAGATTGTCTGCCATAAGCTGCACACACGCAGCAACAAGCTTCTTCTTACGCCGGTTTAGACCCGGACGAGCCGGCCCATTCATGCTGTAAACAAAACTGCCTACAGCGCGGCTCTACCACTCATACTGTTATTACTATTTGCAAATTTAAAATATATCGTCAATTTTCTGAAACAAAAACATCCGATTGCCTTCTTAGAAGAATAATTAGCTTAACAACGTAAGTCAATGACCAAAAGAAACTGCATCTAATAATATATCATCCGAAAAGAACGACATTTCTGAGTTGATAAGCATTTCCGGCGGGCGATCTTTCAACCACGAACAAAGATTTATTTTGAATGCAACGTTAAAGAGTGAGAAATTTCTTCTGTGGACAGCGTTTCTTAGCAAATTACAAAATATAATCCATAGAGATATTGATATTAATATCAAGAAGAGTACACAATATTAAAGGACATAAAATATTCTATGTGTAAGTAAACAAGAACCAAATTGAAATCTTTGCGGAAAATCAAATGTTTTTGAGAATAAAAATGCTCCGTCAGCTTTAGTTTATGCCCCAGGGGACATTGTAATGTACCCTGTGACGTCATAATGGAAAACTAGTGAAGCGTGTATTCAAGGACCCTACGGTAAGAGATTGGAAAAAATAAAACCCCATTAAATGGAGAGAATTATTCCAATGCTTTGGTGGCAGCAAGCTGCTACTTTACGCCGGTTTTCTGTGAGACAGTGGTAATGACACGGGGAAGCCGGCCCATTCTTGCTGTAGACATAAGCAGTAGTTTACAGCGTGGCTCTACCACTCAAAAAGTAACACTTAATACATTAAACTCGATGTAGGATCGTCGTGCGTGCCTAGTTAAACTTTTATCAAAATTGTTAAATAAATAGTGTTTCGGACTTCTTCAAACACTATAAAAGAATACAGGTGGAAAACATTGAAATGGCAATTCATTCAGCATTTTTAAAGTCAGCGTGGGTGTAACGTAACTCGGTATTGTTAGGTTAAAAGGACCTCGTAAATACCCGCCTTTTGCTAAGTCAGAGCTCGAAAAACGGACGAAAACGAGAATGGGTCTTTTAAGCCTGTTTTATATTTAGAATTATTAATGTAACCGCTTTTACATTTTTTCTAAAAAATATTTTTGTTTTATTTTTTATTATCTCTTTAAATACTCTATGTTGATATTTTTACAATACTTTACTGTGTGAAATTATGTTTTTTGTTTTTCAGTGAGGCTGTTACACGAAGAAAATATTACGTAAATTTTAAATTATCTCTTTTGTCGTGGCACGTTAAAGTGACTGTACTGTACTTGATATTATATACAATACAATATTATAATACAATATATCTAAATATATAGTCGACCGTCAGAGAATGCATCCCAACGCGACCGGCGTCGCGTCACGTCGCAGAATTATGCCGGCCTGAAGTTACTGTATGACCCCGAAACGTGTCACGATGTTTCTATATTTCCTTTTTCAGGATATGTGTGGTGGTCGCTATCTAGGCGGGTACAAAAATGTATCAGCCTGTACCCCCTCCCACCGACAGACAGTGGATCCAGGATTTTGGTTTTTGTGTTTGATCTAAAATCTGTGAGGAAACCTGCATACCTGAGAAGTTCTTCATAAGAATTTCGAAGGCATGTGAAGTCTGCCAACCCGCATTAGGCCAGCATGGTGGACTAAGGCCTAACCCCTCTCATTCAGTAGAGGAGGCCCGTGCCCAGCAGTAGGACGTATATAATTCAGGGCTAGTATTATTATTATTATTAAATTCAAGTGATTGCTTGAGTTGAAACTTGTGTAAGACAAAGATAAAATTCAAACATAGTTGAAAACTTCTTGCAAATGTAATTGCTCACTTGTATTATAAATGAGAAAAGTTTCTTTGGCTTTTTAAGATACGTACAAAGTCTATTATGGTTGATTTAAAATTATTATCTATTTTATAAGATTAATTTCTCTATATTTACCAAACACTTTAATGTATAGGTACTACTAGACAAGCTGCGCGGTGCACAGAAATTGTACCACTAAGTTGCGGTCAATTGACCGTAACTCAACATTACCATCTCGCTTACTCTCGACTAGAACCCCTATCGCGCTCCCCCCTATAAGTTTGCCCCCTATGACATTATGGGACGGAGATAAGTTCGGCGAAATGTGGATGTACTGTTTACACCTCTGCCTACCCCTTCGAGGATATGCGAATCGAGCCGTGAGTGCGTATGTATATTTTTATTTATTGATAATAAGATCAATATGAATCAACAATAACAATTTGAGCAGTCGGCGCGGCAATAAATCCTATTGATTCTTAAAAGCATTCTATTTGTTTCACTAAATAACTGGCATGGATGGTATCAAAACATTTCAATTAAAGTGCTTTGTATTAAGTGCCTCGCATGCTTGTTGTGTGGTCTAATGTGTAAGATACGGCTAAGTTCATTATGCTTACAGTAATATGCCAGAGGGCCTAGCATATGCACACGAGATGATTTGTTGGACTGATTACGATGTGAAAAAGCAATTTGATCTGGTTTTCTCTATATGTCTATCGATGCTAAAATGGTTGTACTCGTATAGAATACCCAACTCGTTACCTCTAAAGTAGAAATAAAGTTGAGAAAATAGTATTTTCAACCACTCTGTGGTATTTTGTCTACGAAGCCTAACATAACGTAATTTTATCTAATGTTGACACTTTTACTCGAAATATTTTTCGTTGATATTTATGTCGCGCGCGATATTGTGTCGTGTTGTATATGCAAAGCTCAGTGTGGAGTGGTAAGGACTGTCGAGACGAAAGTCGCAGGTTCGAAATCCCAAGAGCATACATACACCTCTGGACTTTTCTAAGTTACGCGTGAGAAGTTCTTCATAAGAATTTCGAAGGTATGTGAAGTTTGCCAACCCGCATTAGGCCAGCGTGGTGGACTAAGGCCTGACCAGCAGTGGGACGTATATAATACAGGGCTAGTAATATTATTTATTATTATTATTATATCTCTTATCACTCTCTGTATGTGGTTACGGTACAAACGCGAAACTTTCATAAATTCTTGCCAAGAGAATTATTAGAAATGACTGAAGGACATTTAAAGTGGCGGCACCGTGTGTTAGCAAGTTTCTTAGTATGTACAGTTAGTGCAAAAATTAATATGCTATATTTTATACACACATTCCATTTTACCCTTATCTCATCAAGATTGAGGAACGAAAGTAAAATTCCTGTCACCGACGTCCCGCTTTGATCTGCAGGCTCAGATATGAACGAAAAATACATGAATATACATAATCTTGTCACAGAGATTCATCTGACACGAGTTTACATATTATGTTGTCTTCGTATTCTGAAATTTACGGCTCACTTTTACAATCGTCGGAAAAAACAGCCAAATGCGTGTTGGGCTCGTGCACGGAGGGTTCTGTACCACGTTCCCTTTACATTCTTGTTTCTTTAGTCGCGTGGGCACTTTTTGGTAGGGCAAAATCTTCGTCACCGACATCCTCATGACGCTCAGCGGCCGTGTGCTGTGCGCGTCAGACACTTTGTTGGATGGGTGAAATCTCGTGCGTTCGCGTCACCGACATGCTTATAGCAGTATATCTGTAGCTATACAACTGACGTATTATGCAACATTAGTGCTGTGTATATCTTATAAGTGAAATTGAATGGATTTAGTGTACTCAATAGATGTGAAAACCAGATTGATGTTGATAATTTTAATTCAAACATTATGAAATTTCAAATTCTAAAAGTTCTAAGTTTTCACTTCTATCGGCAGTCTCTACAACTGCCAATTTTTTATTTGTTAGCATATCCAGCATGAACTGTCCGATCTTGAGCATCCTCTGTAGTGAGATTACTGGCTAAGAAATGAGATGATTCATTTCTCCCTGTAGTACGTTAAGCCAGCGCTTTTTGGGACTTCCACGGGATCGTACCTCTGGTACCATCTGGCTTAGACATCTGCGGCCGACATACTTCTGCGCTTTCCACAAAACGTGACCAAACCACCTCAAGTGACATTCAAACTAATAAAAACATATAATCATCAACCGCTCACTATACAAACATACGCAATCACGCCTGTACTCCCAGAAGAAGTAGGCAGATGTGTAACCAGTACACCCACATTTCGCCGAGCTAATTTCCGTCCCATGATTTGATAGGGGCCGACTCTAACACCATATCAGGCACATATAACTGTCTCCAGCGTGACTCTACCACTCTACAACGTCTGGTGTTTGGTGACATCTAGCGGCTCATGACAGAACAACTGCAAGTTCTCGGTCATATTAATAAGATTTCATAATATAAAAGTAATAGCCCATTAATGTACATCCGATGCCACTTATCGTCTGAAACAGCCATTCATTACAAATTCATGACGTGAGGCCCGCAAAAATAGCATAGATGTATAGCATTCTTCAGTGAAGTTCAATATGAAAGGTCACGTTTGCTCACAAATTTCTGTAGGCCAATTCTCGTAATTTTAAAAGTTCAAAATATCATTCCGATCTAGTCTCAGCGTCAAGAAAGTTGCAAATGGCATTCTCTTAAAGCAATAATCAACGAATTGGCCTCCTGGTGTCTAGCGAGGGAGTTTCATTCAGGTACGAATCTAAGAGGTTACAAGTTGGTGGGTCCCTCGTATGCGAGAGGCCGTCTGGGTTGGTTTGGGCATTAAATAAACTTAACATCTCATATCTCGGGATGACGAGCCCAATCCAGTGTCATGCAGTGCTTCATAATTTTAAGTTCTGAATGGTGTTGCTTCTGTTTATGCACAGCGTGACGCTTACCATCAGGCGAGGTACCTGCTCATCTCGTCATTAGCACAAATAAAAAAACAGGACTTAGAAAGGGGAAGGGAGGATGAAGTGTTGAAGTCTTGAAGTGGGTTTGGGTTTGGTGTGACTGTAGGGTGTATTTACTTTAAATTAATAACCTTTTTTTTATTAGCTTAAGTAACGAAACGAGCAGATCGCTCGTCTGATGATAAGCGCCACGCCTGCCCTTAAACAAAAGCAACACCACACAGAACTTTGAACTAGAAAACACTGCATGGCATTGTACTGCGCTCGTCAGCTAGAGCCATAAGATGTTAAATCTCATAATGCCCAGTAATTTACGGGCTTCTATGTCCTGTTAAGTATAATATATATTTTGGAATCAACAGTATTAGAGCAATAAAATGCATAGTCCACTTGCATTGTTTCAATTGATTGGCTCCAAAGAGTCATCGACATCTAAATGTGTTCTGAAGGAAATGGACCATCACTAAAAAGTTTGATTAATCATGTGTGTCGAATTATTCTATGTATTAATACTTGAAGAAAACCAGACCAGCCCTTTTAAGCAAGGATTTGATATAGTTAAAGTTTATATGAAGGAGAAGTGTAGAAGGCTATTTCCAGTGACAGTCTCCGTGGCGCAGCGGACGAGTAGCCGGTTGCGAAGCGTGAGACCGTGGGTTTGATTCCCGCACCTAGACAAATGTTTGTCTGATTCACAAATATTTGTCTCGGGTCTGGGTGTTGTGGGACCGCAAGTCCCACGTAGTTCTTGATACCCACGATACAGGTTTACCTAGTGTGGGGTCGGGACTATGTGTGTGACTGTTGGGTGTATTTATTTATTTAGTCTATCTACATATACAGTATGTAAAAAAACCCCTGTTGTCCCTTTCTAGGTCGTGAAGATAGACATATAGACAACTTAATAAAACTGGTTAAATTAAAATAATAATAAACAGAAGCGAGTTATTATCCTTACACAGGTAGCTTAGAAAAAATAACATATTTAAAAAAATATATTTTCATCTGAAAAGTGATGAAATTGCTGACTGTTGTGACGTATTGCAGAAATCGAGCGCGCACGCGGCGCTGCGCTTTTGATGCACATAGACACCGCAACTTGCTATCTCGCTCTGGCCCCGAGTCATCGCTCTTGCAGAGGTAATCAATGGAAATACGGTTTACAAACAATAAAATAGTATAAAAAATAAATATGATAATAATACCATTTTTAGAGTCTCATTTTCGTATGCGAGTTTCTTCATTAAGTTTGAATATCGATTCTAATATCACAGTTAAAACACCCAACAGGGTGCAGGGCTTGCTGCTGCGTTTCGTATTGTGAGTGAGATATCCGAAGGCCCAAATCCCCTCCCCTTCCCATTCCCTTAATCTTCCCTTTCCTTTAAGGTCGGCAACGCGCCCATCATACTTTTGGTATTGTGGGCATACATGGGTGGTGGAGATCATTTACCATGAGGTGACCCACTTGGTCGTTTGCCGGCCTTCGATAAAAAACCTTCGTTTGGTGCCCGAAATAGTGATAGGCCCGCCCTCTATCATATTTTAGGACGGAACTTATCTCGTCGATCCTTAGATGTTCTAGCTGCCTACTCCTTCGGTAATTCAGGCGTAAACATAGGCATAATTTTAATAAATAGTACTGTATATTTTATACTGTAGACTGCCTCGGTGGCGCAGTTGTAATGCGTACGCGGTACGACTGCTGGGCTGAGGTCTCGGATTCGATCCCTGAGTAGGGTAAAGTGATATAGAGTATTTCTATTATAAAATGCCCAGTATAAACCGGAGTCTGAAATAGTACCCGGTATGGCGATAGACTCGCCCCCTATCACACCATGTAATGAAAATACGCTCGGCGAAATATGGATGTACTAGTTACACCTCTGCCAACCCTTCGGGCAGTACAGGCATGAGTGCGTATTTATATTTTGTACACTGGCCACATTATATTCTACAAATTTTAAAACCTTACAACTTTTTATAGTAACGCTGATCTTTTTCATTCCATTAAAGCCCATTCACTATTCACTCCAGATGTTCTTATAAAAGAATTCTATTCATCAAAAAACTAATTGCCATAGACGTGCAAGCCGCATATCGTAATTCTTTAGCTTGAATCTCGTTTAAATTTATAATGATACTATCTTTTGCTCGCTGCTCCGCCCACGTCCATGTCTATTGCAGGGATAAAAGTTATCTGTCTGTGTGCCAAAGTTTATACAAATCCGTTCAGCCGTTACAGGCATGATTGAATAACTAAAATTGACAGGCTCCGTGGCGCAGCGGGCGAGTAGCCGGTTGCGAAGCGTGAGGCCGTGGGTTCAATTCCCGCACCTTGATAAATGTTTGTCTCGGTTCTGGGTGTTGTGGGACCGTAAGTCCCGCGTAGTTCCTGATACCCACGACACAGGTTTACCTAGTGTGGGGTCAGGACTATGTGTGTGACTGTTGGGTGTATTATTACTATTATTATTATATTACAAAATTTTGAGTGGTAGAGCCACGCTGTAGACACTTTTGTCTACAGTGTTAATCGGCTCGTCCGGGTCGTTACCATTGTCTCACAGAAAACGGACGTAAAGTAGCAGCTGCTTTTTTTTTATATTTTGTATCTTCCTTTTTTTGCACCTACTTTGATCATCTCTGCATCGCCCTAAGGTTGACTGGTAGAGAATGCCTTTGGCATTAAGTCCGCCTTTATACATTGTATATAAAGTGTAAAAATAAAATATAACCGTCTCCAGGATCCCATCTATCTCTACATCAAAATCTGTTCAGTGATTTAGGCGTGAAAGCGTAAAAAACAAATATATATTTTTTCATAAGTTACTTCTTATACCTCCAAGAATATCTGTACAAAGTTTCATGATGATTGGTTAAGTAGTTTTAGCGTGAAAGCGTAACAAACAAACTTACATTCACGTTTATAAAATTAGTATGATGTAACAAAACCCTGTTGGTCGTTTTAAAAATGATATCAGAATCGATATTCAAACGTAATGAAATAACTCGCATACGAAAATGGGAGTATAAAAATAATAATATTTATTTTTTAAACTTGAGTTATTTTATTGTTTGTGATCCGTATTTCGATTGATTACCTCTGCGAGCGATGACTCGGAGCCAGAGCAAGATAGCAAGTTGCGGCGTCCACGTGCATCAAACGCGCCGCGCCGCAGTCAGCTCAATCAGCTGTTCATCACTTTTCAGATGAACATAACATTTTTTATATATGTTAATTTTTCTAAGCTACCTGTGTAAGGATAATATCTGGCTTCTGTTTATTATCTTTTTATTTAACTATTCTTATTAAGCTGTCTATATGTCTATTTTCACGAACCTAAAAGGGCCAAAAGGGGTTTTGTTACATACTGTTAGACAAATAGATAATCTAGTTTGCTTGTTAAACCGAGTCCCATTACGACTGTCTGTTCTGGCCGGCCGCCAGTTGTCATGACCGACCAGCATACCAAGAGCCTTGGTTCTACCTGTTGGATACTGAATTGCTAATTAAACACTCAATTGATTTGTATCTAATGGCTAATTGTTTCCTGTCTTCGATAAGCTGAATGAGGTCCCTTTTTTATTAGCTTGAGTAACGAAATGAACAGGTCGCTCGCCTGATGGTAATACGCCTGCCTATGGGCAGTTTTCTGTTTATGAACAGAAGCATAGAAGTTTGAACTACAAAACCCTGCATGGTATTGGACTGCGCTCGTCACTCCGAGACAGAAGATGTTAAGTTTTATAATGTCCATTAATTTCACTGGCTTCAATTTCCTTCAAATCGGAACACAACAGTGCTGTTTGGCGGAAATAGACAAAGCAGTGGTACCAACCCAGACGGCCTCTCGCATACGAGGGACCTACCACCTTATAACTTATGACGTATGTAACGGTACCTAGTATCTGGTACATGATTGTACGCAACAATACTTTTTTTAATATAATATGACTTAATTGAATTAAAAAGAATCAAAGCAAGAGGAGCTATGGTCGGTCAAAGCAATCAACATTTTAAATGAAACTTGAACAGAGGAGCTGAACGAGTCTTGTGTTCGAGCAGCCCTTTGCAAACGAATCGAGAGTTCTTAACACTAAAACGAGAATTTTAAACAATATAGATGTCTTTTGAATACAAAGAATTCAATTGAAAATGTTGCTGGAATCAAGTCAATTATGTATTTTCAGTAGCAGAGCGAAGAGTCGAGGAAAAAGCTACCATTTTTTTTTTATTTCATAGGCCGACAAACCAGCAAGTGGGTAACCTGATGGTAAGTGATCACCACCGCCCATGTACGCCCACAATACCAAAAGAGTCATAGGCGCGTTGCCGACCTTAAAGGAAAGCGATAATTAAGGGATTGGGAAGGGGAGGAGATTCGGGCCTCCGGATATCCCACTCACCGTACGAAACGCAGCAGCAAGCTGCTACTTTACGTCGGTTTTCTGTGAGACAGTGGTAACGACCCGGACGAGCCGGCCCATTCATGCTGTAGACAACATTGTCTACAGCGTGGCTCTACCACTCGTGACCATCTGTCTTGGTCCCTCTGGGTTTCAAGCCCATCCCTCAGGGCACACACTTTTTAACGTTTTTTATTACTTAGCCTTAGTAGCCTTAATGACGTGACGAGCTGATCACTCGCCTGATTGTGAGCCTGCTTATAAACAGAATTAAGTTCTGCATAGCATAGGACTGCGCTCATTACCCCGAGACATAAATATATACTCGTAAGATATAGAGAGAGAGCTTATAAGAAAGTTATAAGCCCTGAATAAAACGTATTTCAACATTAATTTTCGTGTAGTTTTGGGCGCGAATAAATAATGTAGAGGATAAAATCACTGAAACAGGCATATTTTAATTATGTAAAAGTATAAATAACTTAATTTTTTCATAAAAACACCGACCCCAAAGTCTATTTATCATTTTTTAAGCGCCCGATTTTATCACGAATTATTGTAAATTTCACTCGAACACATAATTTTTTTTCGAATTTATTTGTGATGTTAGCCTATATTGCTTTTACAGCTTGACAATAATGCCGGCGCTTATGGCGCTCTAGCCAGAAATATGTATAATGTATTTAGTAGCGATTAAGCACAGAGGCGCCTTTTAGAAGGCTCAGACCTCAGTTTGAGCATCCGCTGGGGAGTATAGTTTAGGGCCGTCTCTGCACATCATTGTACCGAGGGCCAGTTGTAGGTGTTCTTCGGACTCGCAGGCATGTCCTATGTTGGGGTCGCGTATTATTATTGCGATTCGGATTGGGCAAGGAAAGTGCTGCTTCGATAGCGACTGTGATGGAGTCGTTGGGATCTGCCAAAACATGTTTAGGACGTCGAAGGAGGAGACTGCTTAATGATAAGGTAAGATAACATGTATGTTTGTATCTGCCTACTAACGAGTTCAAACTGTCGACTAGCGTACTCTTAAAGTAAGCATTATTAGAGTTTAGTAAGCAATAACTCTGCCAAAAAAAGGTCATAGGCCGTCTAGCCAAACAGGAGCCGTATTGCCATGAATAATCGCCAAAGGACATGAAACACCAAGAATTAGCCTGATTTAACTTCTCTATTTGATACGCTGCCAACATAGATTTTGGCACAGGATGTGAATAAAGAATGTCACAACTTGTAATGTAAGTTCCTTAGTACTTACTTTGTAGTTCATAAACTATAGCAAGATTGTAAGGCTATTTCTTTTTATAAATCATGATAATTTATGATCCAATTACACTACTAAATACTACAATATTTAGGAGTGTAAGTAGGGTACCTACTTTAGGCCGAAAACCAACTTCACCTGCATGTGGTAGGTATAATAATTGGGGCTCCTGGGTAGCTTTTTTGCGTTTGTCAGTAAATTGAGTATGCTTAAGCTTATATGAGATTTCCAGATTTGAGGGATTACCGTGGGAACGGCAGATCGCCAGCCCACGTCTTCGTTGGACCACTAGGCCTAATGCGGGTTGGCAGACTTCACATACCTTCGAAATTATATGGAGAATTTCTCAGGTATGGTTTCCTCACGATGTTTGATGATGGAATTTGTGCCCGGTATGGCGATTTGCTCGCCCCCTATCTCATCGTGGGACGGAGATAAGCTCGGCGAAATGTGGGTGTACTGGTTACATCTCTGCCTACCCTTTCGGGGATTACAGGCGTGAGTGCGTATGTATGTATACAACGTTAATAGTTCAGACCACGGTGATGTTTACTCAGTAGTGAATACTTATCAATTACCGTTTTTTTATTAGCTTCCGAAGGCAGACGAGCTGACGGCCCACCTAATGGTAAGAGGTCACCGTCGCCAGAGGCAAAGCCAAGCCGCTGCCTACCGTGGAAATACTTTTTAAGCCTTATTTCAAGAAGGGCATGTCATAACGCCGGGGAAACACCGCGGAGGGAAGTTCATTCCAGAATCTGAAAGTGCGTGGGAGAAATGACTAGAAACGCACTGTACTGGAGGTAGGTAGTTCCAGGTAAAAGGTACTTATAATAGCGTAGTCTTTAAATAAAGTTATGTGACATATTAAACTGACACAAAAAAGCAAAGAGGTTCTCAATTCGTATGGCGATATACTCGCTCCCTATCATGGGACGGAAATAAGCGCGGCGAAACGTGCGTGCAATAGTTTCACATCTGCTATGAGGTGCTCATAGATTACCACCGTCGTCGTCCGAAACATGTTTTGGTAGATCCCAACGACTCCGTCACAGTCGCTATCGAAGCAGCACTTTCCCTGCCCAATCCGAATCGCAATAATAATACGCGACCCCGACATAGGGCACGCCTGCCAGTCCGAAGAACTCCCACAACTGACCGTCGGCATAATTATGTGCAGAGACGGCCCTAAACTAAACTCCCCAGCGATTGCTCAAGCTGAGGTCTGAGCCTTCTAAAAGGCGCCTCTGTGCTGAATCGCTACTAAGTACATTATACATATTTCTGGCTAGAGCGCCATAAGCGCCGGCTTTATTGTCAGGTGAAGCTGTAAAAGCAATATAAGCTAACAGCACAAATCCATTCGAAAAAGAAAAAACCACTAACTGATCGGTAACCGATTAGCGAGTTAAGTAACCCTTGGCGCGGTCAGTCTATGGATAGGTGACCGCTTAATGGTATTTCAACTCAGCGTATGCGTGATTCGGAGAGGACGTGAAAAGTCGGTCCTGGTTGTTATCAACTGAGCAGTCGTTAAGCCAAGTCGGAGGTCTTCGGGTGGTATAAAAAAATTGACACTAGGTTCGCCACTAGCCATTCGATTTATTGAATGAATGAATGATACTTTTGTTTGCAAGAATGTGTTTATATGGGGATGTTACCGTATTTCAGATAAGTAGAATTGCACACTCTATCATTCCTGACGTGCAAATATTAATTTAAAAATCAAATGTCTGAAATTTAAATATTAATTATAATTCAATAGAGCTTTGCCTACCCCTCCATAAAGGCGTGAGTTTATGGTAGGTTAATTAAAACTTATGTATCCACTAATTTTAAATCATATTATCTTGGTAACAGTCAAATACTGAAACTCTGTCCAACTACCCAAAATTCGAAAGTTTTGAACTTTTGAATTGCGTTTCGGTATTTGGGGGTAATTATGTAATTTTCAACAGTGTGTTCCTTATTACTGTTTTTACCTTAATTACACGACAAATCATAATGATTCTACAAGACTGAAGGTCCCTCTTATGCGAGAGACCGGCTGGATCGGTACCACCGCTTTGTCTATTTCTGCCGCCAAGCAACTGTTTGTAAGCACTGTTGTGTTCCGGTTTGAAGGGCATTGAAGCCAGTGAAATTACTGGGCATTATGAGATTAACACCTTATGTCTCGGGATGACGAGCGCAGTCCAGTGTCATGCAGTGCTTTGTTTTTTAAAGTTCTGTGTGGCGTTGCTTCTGTTTGTAGAGGAACGGGTGACCATCTGTCATCCGTTCCTCTACATGTTTATGAGCAGGCGTGGCGCTTACCATAAGGCGAGCGACCTGCTCGTCTCGAAATTCAAGCTAATAAAAAAATAAACTACTGTTTAGTTTTTTGAGTCTGTTGAAAATATGTAATTTAATCAAAGACTTTAATGTATACTACTAAAAAGCTGCGCGGTACATAGAAATTGTACCACTAAGTTGCGGTCAATTGACCGTAACTCAATATTACCATCTCGCTTACTCTCAACTAGAACCCCTATCGCGCTCCCTGTTTGTGAGCTGTCAAACTCCCGCGTTATGTGACACAATTTTACTTAACAGCCCGTCTAGTAGTATACTTACAAGTCTTTGCAAAAATCTCATAAATTGAAATAAAACTAGTTTATACGGATTTTATCGCGGTTTAACGTCGGGACTAAAATAAAAATTAAACCGCGATAAAATCCGTATAAACTAGTTTTATTTCAATGTGTAATATTCGCGTAAACCTAAGAAATCAAAATCTCATAAAATTATGATTTACCGTATAGTTTAGAAATCTAATCATAAATCTACTAGAAACGTCAAAATATTATAACATTGCATTATAACAACTCAAGTATGTGTGTGTAGAAAAATAAATGGTTTAAATGGTTTAAATGGTATAATAAATTTCTGACTGCCTCGGTAGCGCAGTTGTAATGTGTACGCGTTACGATTGAGGCTAACGCTGAGGTCTCGGGTTCGATCCCCGGGTCGGGTAAAGTGGTATTGGGTTTTTCTATTATAAAAATGCTCAATATCAGCCCGGAGTCTGGAATTTGAGCCCGGTATGGCGATAGGCTCGCCCCCTATCACATAAGGGACGGAAATACGCTCGGCGAAATGTGGGTGTACTGGTTACACCTCTGCCTACCCCTTCGGGGATTACAGGTGTGAGTGCGTATATAATAAATTTATAGCGATGCATCAGCTTATGTTATCTTTAGCGAGTTCAGCATTTCTACATTGTTCCGTCTTGGTGGTCTTGGTCGCCTCATTCGTCTAATGACATCGTACCTACTTAAGGTACGTTTTGAGCATCATTATTTTATATAATAACTAGCTGTTGCCCGCGGCTCCGCCCGCGTGAATGCCTATTTCCAGGATTAAAGTAGCCTAGTGGGCGCCCCCGGTGAGAAACGCGCTTGACAACTATTAAAAAATAAGGGTTGATGGTAGAAGGGTGAAAATTTAGGGTTGTATGTATTTTTTAATGCTGTATCAAAAAAAAAACAAAAAAAATTGTCTAAAAAAAATATATTGGGGTGGACCACCCTTAACATTTAGGGGGATGAAAAATAGATGTTGGCCGATTCTCAGGCCTACCCGATATGCACACAAAGTTTTATACAAATCGGTCCAGTCGTTTCGGAGGAGTATGGGAACGAACATTGTGACACGCGAATTTTATATATAAGATAATAGTAATACTAGCCCTGTATTATATACGTCCCACTGCTGGGCGCGAGCCTCCTCTACTGAATGCGAGGGGTCAGGCCTTAGTCCACCACGCTGGCCTAATGCGGGTTGGCAGACTTCACTACCTTCAAAATTCTTATGAAGAACTTCTCAGGTATGCAGGTTTCCTCACGATGTTTCCTTCACCGTTAAAGCAAGTGATAATTAACAATTAATACACACATAACTTAGAAAAGTCAGAGGTGTATGCGCTTGGGGCTGGTTTCGAAGCTGCGACTTTCGTCTCGACAGTCCATACCACTCCCCGCTCAGCTATCACTGCTTTTATTATATATGCAGCAGAATATAATACGAAATAGAAACTGTTTTCTGAAATTTAATTATAATTGGGTAAAAATGAGACTGTAGTTATTTAAAATATTGATATCAGCAAAGTATCACTGTCTCCCTTGAACGCGTGCACTGTAACAGCGTAACCTGGCTTGTGACGTCACAACACACGTCGTGCATCCTTTTTCCTTCATTTGAAATTTACCCCTTCCTTCAGATTTAAATGACTTCTAAGTTATTTTTGACCCTTAGATTTATTGACCGCATTGATTAAATTCTTTCAAAAATAAATTTTGGGTAACCTTGCAATTGAGACACGTGTTTAAAATTTTTGTAAAATTCCACTTACAAATGGAGGAGGAGGTTCAACTTTGTATATTATTAAAATGTGAATGTTTGTAGAGCGTGATTGCTTAACGGATTTCGATTTAATTTGGCATACAAATAGACCAAGACATGAGTTAGAACATAGGCTACTTTTATTCCAGAAAAATACATTTATTCGGGTGGTGCCGCGGGTAACAGCTAGTGTATGTATACATGTATAGTGTATATATACATGTAGTCTAGGTATGGGAGTCGGGATTCGCAAATTTTTACACGTATCTTTCGCGATAACTTCTCAGAGAGTGGCAGACGTATGCCGTCGTAAAATGAGATGTAAAAATATATACGTAAAATAAATTTCATACGAATACGAGAATACGAGATTCTATTTCAAATCAAGTCTGCAATGTTACTCTTTGTTGTGTGACATACATACATACATACGCACTTACGCCTATAATCCCCGATGGGGTAGTCAGAGATGTAAACAGTACAGCCACATTTCGCCGAGCGTATCTCCGTCCCGTGATGTTATAGGGGGCGAGCCTATCGCCATACCGGGCACAATTTCAGACTCCGGGCTGATACTGAGCATTTCGTAATAGAAAAACCCAATATCACTTTTACCCGACCCGGGGATCGAACCAGAGACCTCTGCACTAGCCTCAATCGTAACGCGTAATTTTGAATGCTAGTTTTGACGTTCACCCAGTACGATCACATTCAACAATAGTTTATAGGTTATATTATAAACTAATTATTTTAAATTGCCTCAATAAAACCCTTTTAATATTTAATATCTATTTTAAAGGACGATGATAGCTACTTAAAAATTAACCAGTAGCTAGCTCCCTTACCATTGGTATTATAGGCGTTCGGTACATATTAAACTTTTATGATACTGATATATTCTAAAGAAACCTTTTGCTGTGGGGTTGGAGTTTAATAATAATCGTTCTTTAGTATACAGTATATAGGTAGGTCTCTTAATAATTCCTAGAGAGAAAATTTATAACGTGTCATCATTATTGTATTGTATTGTAATTTGTAGCCCTGTAATATACATCTCCCACTGCTGGGCACGGGCCTCTACTGAATGAGAGGGACCATGCTGGCCTAATGCGGGTTGGTAGACCTCACATACCTTCGAAATTCTTATAAAGTACTTATCAGGTATGCAGGTTGTTTTCGATGTTTTCTTCACCGTTAAAGCAAGCGATAATTAACAATTAATACACACATAAGTTAGAAAAGTCAGAGTGTATGCTCTTGGGACTGGTTTCAAACCTGTGACACTCGTCTCGACAGTCCGTAACTCTTCCCACTGAGTTTAACGCTGCATCTACTACTTAAACACATTTTTACCACTTACTTTGAGTGGTAGAGCCACGATCTGGACAGTTTTGTCTTCAGCATGAATGGGCCGGCTCGTCCGGGTCGTTACCACTATCTCACAGAAAACCGGCGTAAGAAGCAGCTTGCTGCTGCGTTTCGTACGGTGAGTGAGATAACCGGAGGCCCAAATTCCCTCCCCTTCCCATTTCCTTAATTATCCCTTACGTTTAAGGTCGGCAACGCGCCCATAATTCTTTTGGTATTGTGGGCGTACATGTGCGGTGGAGATCACTTACCATCAGGTGACCAATCTGGTCGTTGGCTGGCCTTCACTATAAAAAAAACCTACATTTCTTTTGTTTATAAAAAATCTGATCATTAACATACTGTTCCGTAATCTTTTATAAGTAATAATATAAGTCAAGTGTCTGAACTCCTTGATACTGCATACATTACATCGCTCGCACTTCGAGTAATTTATACAGAAAATTAATATAAATTGTTTCTGATTAATCCATCGTACATACATATATATAACTACTCACGCCCGTAATCCCCAAAGGGGTAGGCAGAGGTGTAACCAGTACACCCACATTTCGCTATGACGAAATGCCCAGTCTGGAATTGTGTCCGGTTTGGCGATAGGTTCACCCCCTGTCACATCACGGGACGGAAATGAGGTCAGCAAAATATGGATGTACCGATTACCTCTTCGGGGATTACAGGCATGAGTGCGTATGTATGTATCAAAGCTTGCGATCTGGGAAAACTTACGTGTGTCTTTTGAATCGAAATGTCATTAAATTTGATAGCTCTACCTGGAATTTCAACTTAAGAGTTCACTGATTTTACAATCCTTAAGTACCTTGTCCTAGATTCGATTTCTACCTGACATGACATGGAATACCTCTTATACCCTTGGCAAAATCTGAGTATAGTTATTGCAGCTCTTTTATTCTTTCCGAGGTTGCAGGCATGACGTCACAATATTCTCTTATGGGACAATGCCCCTTCATAAAATATGTGCAGTCTTTGTCAGAATGGCTTGTAGATTTTAAATTCTCCAACCTAATCGTATAATACTCGTAGTTTGAAGGTCGACGTACAGTTGAAGAAAGGTTTATTAATGAACAAAACTATGCTATATGAAAAAAAAAATGGAGAAGAAATTAAATTAGACTAAAGAATATGCGCTCTGGCATATTTATATCGTCTCATCAATCAGCGAAATAATCCACAGAAACATGTTGCTTAATTGCGGTATCTTAAATAAATGGGTAATAAGTACATTTCCCAATATAGATGGAATGTTAATGGAAGTGATGGAACTATAATCAATTCTTACTCATACACCTCAAATACTTAAATCAGCATTCTAAAACGAATAGTGAACACTATCGAACGTAAAAACATTAATCTCACAGAGCGATGTAGGTGGGCTGCCCGGCCGGCTCCATTGACCAATCACATCAATGAATACAGGAGTCTTCCAAGCATGCGTGTGACGTAACCAACGCGCGCCGTGCCGTGGGGAGAGGCGCCGCTCTCCGTGAATCATCACTGTTTGTTGATCCCACTGACGTGACGTGAGGACAATGGATGTTGGACGTTGACGTATTGGAGGTTGGTGTAAATACGAAGTATATGGGAGTAATGAGATCATAGCTAACAGAGGATTTGGTAAAGATGACGGAAAAGCAAACGTCAAGGAGTAAGGTGTTAGGAAACGAAGCCTTAAAGTAGCTGAAAAGGCTACAGAATACATTGCTACAAACATTTTTGCTGAAAAGTATAATTTTTGTTGAAGTAATCTAGAAAGGGCGGTGGGGGTGGTGGGGTGTACTAGTATAGTAAGATAGTAAACGTGCTACTGACCTGGTTCTCTTGATTGAGCAGTTTGAGCTGGTCGTTAATGAGGCTATACTTGGCGCTCTCTTCCTTCCGCAGCGCCCGCTCCTTCTTCAGCTCGGGACTCCAGAAGGTCTTTATGCTGTGCATGCTGGAGCCGAGTTTCTGGTTGGTCAGTTCGAGCTCTTTTTTAAGGTTACCCAACTCCCGCTGCAGATCGGAATTCTGAGATTGCAGCTCTCCAAGGAAGAGGGGGGGCGGCTCGCGGCGGTAGTAATCATCTTCAGGCGGCGGCGGCGGCGCGTACGAGCGGTCGTAGTCACGCTCGAGCGACTGGTAGCGGAGCGGGCGCGGGCGCGCTCGGTGGTGGGCGCCTGCCGACGCGGAGCGGCCGCGCTCGTCGGGCGCCGGCGACGGCTCGTCATCGCGCGTGAGGTAGGGGCTGCGGCGAGACGGGCTGCGGTCCACCTGCGGCAGGCGTCCTCGCGCGCCGCCGGCCCATTCGCCCCGCCGCCACTCCTCCCGGCACGCCGGCCGCTCCTCCTCCGCGGCGTACTCGCGGAGATACAGCTTGACTCGTTTCCCGCCTCACTGGCAACGCATTGTGCACTGGTCTGCGCGACGGCTCCGCGACCACTGAGCGTTCCGCCCGACACATCGATCGCTCGTGGACGAGCGCATGCGCGCGCCGCCAACAACTCAGCCGCTCCAGCGCTACCGATTGATTCCCGCCGCCTTCGTGCCGCCGATGTCTCTGACATCTGGAATCGCCCTCGGTTATCATTCAATTAATCGAGATCTATTTCTGACGTTGCACTATTGCATTTTTAGAACGTTTTGTCGATATTCAAGTCCTTGCGCCATCAAGGAAATCAGATCCGATGAGATTTACTTAAGTAGGTTGGCGTAATATTATGTGTAGGTATTGATATTTTGAAATATGTACCTACAAAGTATATTTATATATCCTTTTCTTTATCAAGGACATCCCATGATCCTTTAAATAATATTTTGCTAAGTAAAGGTACCCAGATCTTAACCCAATTAAAGTACCTCAAAAACTCCACTTAAATGAAACAAAACTTGCGATCCACTTCATAATAAAGCCATTAATTATAGCAAACATAAAAAGCTATTTATAGTAGAGAATTTCCAACCAGCCATTACTGAGGCTAAAGTTTTTCAGAATTCCAGCGCTTAATAAAACCGCTGGCTCGGAGACGCTCTCATGTCTCATCCCGTGACCCAGTTACGTGTGTCGTCCTTGTCGCACACATTAGAGGAGCGTGCTATTATCTCTAACTATAGTAAGGTCGGCTTATGTCGGTCAGACGCTGCTAGCGATCGGGAAGAGCGTAGGGACGCGCCCCGACGTTACTCGATTCGCTGAATAAACTATATCCGTCAATTGACGCTATTGGATATCGATTTTTCACTTGTAGGTGAAGTTTAAACATGAGCAGCGTGCATGTTGGTCATGGACTATTGAATGCTCATTCCGGACAAGTAGGTAATTAAGATTCATGCCATGGTCATGCAAGGGTTTGAGTAGTAGAGCCACGCTGTAGACACTTATGTCTGCAGCATGAATGGGCAGGCTCGTCCAGGTCGTTCAAATTCAAATGATATATTGAATCCATGAAATGTTATACATCATTTAGATTCAGTCAAATTTTAACTCTACCGCCAGTTCGGAATGCTGTTTTGCTAGAGAAGACCGGACAAGAAACTCTAACGTTACTCTTTTCAAAACTGATTTACAATATTGGTACTACATTAATAGTTATTTGAGTTAAAGCAGCTCAGTTTATGCCAAGAGGAACATTATAACATATAATAATGATTATTGAGCATGATCCTCATGACCACGTTGAATAAATTATTAAGGCCTTACCATCACCTATGCCAATAAAAAAATACCACCGTCACGACCTAAGGCATCTAGCGGAGACGGTGTCTCAATCTAAGCAACATTTCGTCGTGTTTGAATGTGCCTTTTTGTAGGTTTTGGTCGGTAAAATTCCTAGCTCTGTGACAGACCACAGGCTGTCCTGCTGCAGTCTGGGGTCATTTGACAGTCCTCGGTGCAGCCAAACACATTCAGTCCCTGAAAGTCGGCAACGCGGCCATGATTCTTCTGGTATTGTTTATTACTGGTTATACATGGGCGGTGAAGATCACTTACCATCAGGTGACCCATTAGCTCGTTTGCCGGCTTATGCTAAAAAAGTGTAATGTTTTCATTTGGCGTCTTTATATTGCGGACGGCGGCTCTTGTAGTCGCTCAGCCGTAGTAGCAGGCGACATCGTCCTCATCTTTTATTGAATTACTAGCTTTTGCTCGCGGCTCCGCCCGCGTGAATAGACTTTTCCGAAATAAAACGTAGCCTATAACCGTCTCCAGGGTCCCATCTATCTCTACATCAAAAATCATCAAAATCGGTTCAGTGATTTAGGCGTGAAAGCGTAGCAAACAAATATATATATTTTTTTCATAAAAAGTATCCTATGTTACTTCTTATACCTCCAAGAATATGTGTACAGAGTTTCATGATGATCGGTTAAGTAGTTATCGCGTGAAAGCGTAACAAACAAACTTACATTCACATTTATAATATTAGTATGATATAACTAGACACCAGTAGTGTTGTTGTAGTATACCGCTGAGTTTGGATTCCTACAGACCTTGATTGTACCGCCCAAAAGAACCGCTACCGTAGTTTGAGCCTGGGATTAGTCTATTGAGCAGTTCCAGTTTGCATCAACTTGACGCTGCTTAGATTGATGCACTAGAATACACACCCTAACTCTTCTTTTTCGACCTGCCCCTATCCCACTCGTAGTGGGGTCGGCGCAGCATGCTGTTTAACACATGTTACAGAAAGATTTGACTTAACTGCTGACGACAACCCCGCTGGGGAGAAAACACCCAGTCCCGAATCATGATATTTGTGGATCACACAAACATTTGTATGGAAATGTTTGTGTGGGAATCGAACCCGCGGCCTCTCGCTTCACAGCCGGCTACTCGCCGCTCGCTGCTTATACACATCCTAATATTCTAAATGCGAAAGTGAGTTTTTGCACTTTAACACCTAAATCGCAGAACTGATTGTGATGAAATTTGGTATAGAGATAGATGGTACTTTGGAAGATGTTATAGGCTACTTTTTACCCCGTTTATAGGCAACTTTTATCTCGGAAATGGCTGTTCACGTGGGCTTTGCTACCGATGAGGTTCTAGGTTTGATTACCAGTATGATCAATTACAAATTGTGTTAAATAGTTAGATAGATAGATAGAATATTCTTTATTGCACACCAAATAACGTAGGTAGCTTATCAATGAGGA
Source organism: Mimas tiliae (assembly GCA_905332985.1). Lineage (NCBI taxonomy): Eukaryota > Metazoa > Arthropoda > Insecta > Lepidoptera > Sphingidae > Mimas > Mimas tiliae. The sequence continues at coordinate 3,583,292 of HG995262.1, read as the reverse complement.
TCATACAGCAAGAGTGATACAATGGGCGGTCTTATCGCAAACAGCGATTTCTTGCAGACAACCCTATGTTTGAGATTTCGAAACGAAAAATGAAACTTTGATTGCCCGGGAGTGGAATTAGCGCTGGGTATGCGGATAGGCTCGCCCTCTATCACATCATGGGACAGATATAAGCTAAGCGAACAGTTGGTGTTCTAGTTATATCTCCACCCCTTTCAGGGATACAGGTGTGAGTGCATAAGTTTTTTTTTTATTAGCTTGAGTGACGAAACTAGCTGGTCACTCGCCTGATGGTAAGCGCCACGCCTGCCCAAAAACAGAAGTAACACCACACTGAACTTTGAATTATAAAGCACTGCATGGCACTGGAATGCGCTTGTCACCCTGAGACATAAGTTGTTAAGTCTCATAATGCCCAGTAATTTCATATACATACGCACTCACGCCTGTAATCCCCGAAGGGGTAGGCAAAGGTGTAACCAGAACACCCACATTTCGCCGGGCGTATCTCCGTCCGATGTGATAGGAGGCGAGCCTATCGCCATACCGGGCACAAATTCCAGACTCCGGGCTGATATTGGGTTTTGCATTTCGTAATAGAAAAACCTAATATCACTTTACCCGACCCGGGAATCGAACCCGAGACCTCAGCGTTAGCCTTAGTCGTAACGCGTACACATTACAACTGCGCCACTGAGACAGTCGACTTGTTAGTCATTCGATAAGAAAGATAAAGCATTATTTATATCCTAAAATCCAATCGAATTTGGTACTACGAGGGGATACTTATAGTACAATATACGCTGCATAAATTTGACCACACCTTACTGTAACACGTTGTATAAAATCATCGACAGTTAAAAATACTCATCTCTATTACTAGAGCACGATGAATGAAAAGCGGAGAATCGCTAACTCTGTTCGCCAGTAAAATGACACGATTGCCGACGCTGTGCCGTCGTTAGCGGCGCCACCGTGCCGTACTATTAGACTGCCAACCACTCTTGACTCTTGACTCATCATCCATAGTCTGTACATGCGCGATATTAAAAAAATATGCAACAATAGAATAATATTGATCCGGACGAACATGGCGTACGTATTTACGTTTTCAGGAGGCCAATTCTCGTAATTTTAAATGTTCAAAATATCATTCCGATCTAGTCTCAGCGTCAAGAAAGTTGCAAATGGCATTCTCTTATACCAATAATCAACGTCAAATGTAAAAATAGATCGTAATGAGATTGAATGTAGAATAAAAGTTGACTGAAACCAAAACGGTATAATGCAATGCTACTGCTAATGCTAGGTGCATTTGACGTTGATTAATGGTGAGAATGCCATTTGCAACTTTCTTGACGCTGAGACTAGATCGGAATGATATTTTGAACATTTAAAATTACGCGAATTGGCCTCCTGGTCATATTTTTATAGCAGAGGTCAGCAACCAGTAAGTGGGTCTGATAGTAAGGTAGCAGCTTGCTGCTGTTTCGTACGGTGAGTGAGATATCTGGAGGCCCAAATCCCGCTTCCCTTCCCAATCCTTTAATTATCCCTTTCCTTCAAGGTCGGCAACGCGCCCATTTTCTTTTGATATTGTGGGCGTACATGGGCGGTGGAGATCACTTACGATCAGGTGACCCACTTGCTCGTTTACCGGCCTATGATATTAAAAGAACACGTTCCGAGATCAACCAGTAACTTTAGGCCGGCATAATTCTGGCGATTGTCAAGAGACGCAATGTTCCTCGACGGCTGTCGTTGTATTTGGGCTGTACTGTAATTACCACCAGGTACTTTGTGAGACCTTTTTTATAACATAGGCCGGTAAACGAGCAAGTGGGTCACCTGATGGTAAGTGATCTCCACCGCCCATGAACATCAACACAATCAGAATAAAATGATGGATGCAAAGGAATAGGGATTGAAAAGGGGAGGTTTTGGCTCCGGTAATCTACCGTACGAAACGCAACCTTTGCCACGTCACGTTGGTTTTTTGTCAGACAGTGGTAATCACCTGGTCGAGTTTGACATAGACACTTTGGTCTAAAGCATGGCTCTACCACTTTAGCTCATGCATTCATTTGCTGGTTTTGAACCCAGTGAAGGACTATTTTCAAAGACAAAGTATCTGATCTGAGTAAGTCCTTCGACGGTCGCCAAAATTATCCCGGCCTGAAGTTACTGGATATTGGCTAGCCCCGGAATGCGACTCGACGGAACGAGCCACTGTGGTCTTTTGGTGTTATTCCTTTTAGTGCTATGCTTCTCAGACGATTTGATCCAAGCGAATCGAATGCACGAGGGCGATCAAGCACACATAGTATGTGGTTTAAGATATATTATATCTTTGATCGTTCTTGGATGGGTGGGTGGTATGGTAGGTAGCAAAGAATATCTAAGATGGGCTTATAGAACACGTACCCTATGCTCTAAAATAATGTATTTACCTACAATATAAAAATACACCTGCAAGGTTGCCACTCGTATATGAGGTTTCTAGTACAAATACGAGATTTATAGTCTTCCGTACGAGGTACGACGACACTGGCAGCCTCGTTCAGATATTTATGAGATTATGACTTATATAATTTTAAAAGATTTTTCATTGTATGTCACATTTTGTAGTATATACCACTACGATATACCAGGTCGATATACCATGAGCATAAATGTATTATCTATTATCTATTCTAAAAAAAAGGAACTGGCGCCACCGCCGCTGCCAAAAGCTTGTCACGCTATCTCCTCCGAAACCGCTGGCGGTATGGGGTCGAGACCGATACCAATCGATGCAGAATAATGTGGGGAAGAAAGTAAGTTAGGTATGTCTCATATTCGTGGGACTTTAAGCTTTTTTTAAATTTTATGTTTTGTGGAAAAACATGGGCAAAGCCCCTAGTATTGTAAAATAACATGCCATTTATCAAAATAATGGTTTTTTATTTTAATTTTTTTGTTTTTACAATCAATTTGAGAAATTAGCAAAAACCCGCATATCCTATTTTTTATAAAATTTAATATTATTTTATGGAAAATAATTTTGTAATTAATATGATAGCTTTTCTAATAACGATTCTAACGACATACGTTTTATATATACCGCCGAAACAAAATTTTAAGTAGGTAATCAAAATATTTTGCTGATTTTCCCACAAATTGCGAAATATTTTTTGCAATTTAATTTAAATTGTGTAAATTACACACAATGGCGCAATGCCGGGTGACGGTGAGTAGTTATATGAGTAGTCAGTCTATGAATGTCTATGGTTATTTTTGACATTTAGTATTTACCACACAGTATTTACCAAGAAAGGTGGGAAATCCCCGAGAAACAAATAATTGCTAACTCAAGTGACATTTGGTAATATTTTCCTCGGATTAGTTGTCTCACACAACGCGCAATATCTAGATTTCCCTCTTTCATGCTTGTCGATTGTATAGTTCTAGGTACTATTTAGTACGAATGCAATCTAAGTTTTTTTTTAATTTAACCACTTAAACATATTTATTAAAGTTGTTGGTCCATATAAAAATTTGTTGTTTCGTTGTGTGATGGATTATTCCACCTACCACCACCTGGTGACCTATTCTACGTCAATCAGATAAAACCTCTAGGAGAAATTGCTGCAACTGGATATATTTATAGAACAGCTATTGCGACTGCAGTAATTTCTCCAAAAATCTAATAGTATTACCGTACGAGGTTTGAGATCCAAAATAAGAGATTAATTATTCCTGCTTATGTAGGTTTTTATACGGCTGGCAACCCTGGACAGCTGTCATCCTCCTGTCAGCTGTCAGTCGTATTTTGGAGGTTATATTTATTTCAAATTGTAAATGGTCATAAAAAGAGTTAAATAGTAATAGAGAATTTACATAATGCCCCTATCTCCCTCAAGTGGTACCGGTAGATTTTACGCACAAGCTGCAAAATCAATTCGCCTAATCCGCCATGGTTGTACAAACAGGCCATTTTTTCACATTTCTGTTACTCACGTAAGCTGAAACTTTTTTGATATGAAGTATGCCGGACTGATGTTACTGAATATACATTGGCTGACCCCGGAACGCCACTTGCCTGAACAAGCCACTATGGCGAGGTTTTCACCATGTCTACGGTATTCGCTGTCCAGACGGGTACAAAAATAATCAGGCCTAGTACGAGTTACAAACCATATTATTAAATTTTAATTCATCATAGTTCTCACTAGTGGCTACTAATACTCGACGTATGAAGAGAAAACGAAAACTTTCATCGTTTTACAACTATTAAAACTTGTACTAGGCCTACAGGTACCTTCCCACCAGCACTTTTTTTATTTTATTTTTTTTGTAGAGGAAGAGACCTAACGCGCAACCAGTGATAGAACAACTGGGATCTTACGATCCGATGGCAAATATTAATAATGAGAAATTAGTGGCACTAAATTTGGAGAGGCTGAAGTATTGGCTTGGGAAGGGTGCTCACGTTACAACTCCTGTTGGGGAATTACTTGGTAAGTACAGCATTTACAAATAGCTTTTTCTTGCAGCTCTGTTCCTGTGAATGTCCTTTTCTGAGATAACATTAACTTGTATTCAAACAGAGACCTTTGGAATATAACTGTTTATAACTGACTTCAAAAAAGGAATAGGTTCTCAATTCAACTGTTTTTTTTATGTTTGTTACCTCAGAACTTTCGACTGGGTGAACCGATTTTGATGATTATTTTTTTATTTGTAAGCTGGTACTTCCCGTGTGGTCCCATTTTAATTTGGTTAAGAACTGACGACTGACACCAGAGTAAAAAAATAAAACTCCTCAATGGGCAACAGTACACTCGTCGCAATTGTGTTATTATTTTGGAATTTACATGCTAGTGCTGTAACTACCACTAAAAATTGAAATATAAAATAAAGTTTAACAAAACTTAGAAACCTACTTAAAAATATAAACACTGAAAAGTAAAAAATAACAAATTCTATAGGTCTCTTTAGAATAAGTGCCTGTGTCGCTACCGGTCAAATAAAATTGCGACTTGCAAGTCGGTTTCTAAGTCTTGTTAAACATTTTTTATTTTTTTTTTGGCTGATGAAACAATGATAATAATAACTGATGAAATGAATTACCCATTGTTATAGTGTATGATTCAGCTAAATACTAAATTATTTAGAAAATTAACTGACTAATGTGTGTATTTTAATAATACATAACGCTCATGCTTATATTCCTAAAGATGCAGGCAGAGGCGCAACTAGTGCTTTCACTCTTCATTACCAGCTCCTGATGTGATATAGGGCCAGTGTATAGCCATACTGGTAACAAATTCTAATTGGAATTGCAAAATTCAAACTCAAATTATGATCGGACATCCTGGGATTTGAACCCAAGTCGTCCCATTTCTCAGCCTATACAATATGTAAAAACTTGCATTTGAAAATTGAACTATAAAAATAATCATATTTATTTTTTATACTTTTATTGATTGTGATCTGTATTTCGATTGATTACCTGTAAGAGCGATGAATCGGAGCCACAGCGAGATAGCAAGTTGCGGCGTTTACGTGCATCAAACGCGCCGCGCCGCAGTCAGCTGTTCATCACTTTTCAGATGTTTTTATTTTATTTTAAATATGTACATTCATTTTTCTAAGCTACCTGTGTAAGTATAATATGTCGCTTCGGTTTTTTCTTTTTTTAATTTTACCATTTTTATTAAGCTGTCTATACGACTATCTTCACGACCTAGAAAGGGCCAGCAGGGTTTTTATTATATACTGTATATACTGCCACTAGACCAACAGTGTTTTTATTTGTACGTAATATTTATTATGACTGTATAATTCGATTTTTTTTGTTTATTAGGGCTGACAGGCTTCTTTCCAATCCACCCACGTTCATATATGACTGCATGGAGAAATAGAAGGACTGAACGGGAGAACTTAGCCAAACAGGAGGCAGAAAACAAAGAGCAAACTGCTGCTTCATAATTAGTTATTAGATTTGTAAATGTTAGTTTTTAGTTAGTTAATATAATTAAAAAAGGTTTTTGTAGTTTTAGTTTTTTATCCTTGAGCTATAAGCATGTATAGCTATGCCCCTAGTCGTGTGTGGGCCTCAATTACGTAGTAACGTCATTTTTTACTAACAAGCTTACCCAAGACGCCTATGTGACACACGTCCATTTAAACATATCGTAAATATGACTTTCCTAACTAACATATTGCGTCATTGAAAGGCAATTTACAGTAAGAAACTTAAAAAGCTGTTCATATTACTACCCTTAGAATAATAGTGTTATTACTCTAAGTTAGGTACTACCTGATTTCTTCGTAAGTCCACGTACGTAAGCTAAAATTACAAATAAAATTAAGGCCACTTCTTTTTCTGAAAATGTGTCGTGACACGCATTTGCCGTATTCAATTCCATAGTTTTGATACAAGCGCATCTCCGCCCCATGATGGCGAGCCTATCGCCATATCGGGTACAATTCCAGACTCCGGGTTGATACTAAGCATTTCATTATAGAAAACCCAATACTGCCTGGGACCCAACACTGTGTGTGTTGTTTAACAGGGTAGTCTAGTGTCCTGCAGAACTTTGTAATCCAATATTACCTAAGTGGTGAAATTTCATAGGAAAAGCCACCCAAGCACTGCAGTTACCGAGTTTTATTTTCTTATTACACTACTGATGGTTTCGAGCAGTTACAGTTGCGACTTGTGTTATGTGGAAATAAGAGATTGTTCACTGGGAGATCCTGGGGTGAACTTGTTTTAGTGGTAGAACCACGTTGTAGACAGTTTTGTCTACAGTACTCTACAGCATGAATGGGTCGGCTCCTCCGGGTCGATACCACTGTCTCACAGGAAATCGGGGTAAAGTAGCAGCCATAGACTAATAGCAGCTTGCTGCTGCGTTTCGTACGGTGAGTGAGATATCCGGAGCCCAAATCCCTCCTTCCCTTCCTAAACCTTATTTATCCCTTTCCTTTAAGGTCGGCAACACGCTAATGCCGTGGCGCAGCGGGCGAGTAGTCGGCTGCGAAGCGAGAGGCCGTGGGTTCGATTCCCACACCGAGACAAATGTTTGTGTGAACCACAAATATTGGTCTCGGGTCTGGGTGTTGGACCGCAAGTCCCTCGTAGTTCCCAATACCCACGACACAGGTTTAGCTAGTGTGGGGTCAGGACTATGTGAGTGACTGTTGGGTGTATTATTATTAATGATCCTTTTATTATTGTGGGTGTGAATGGACGGTACATACCTACTTACCATCAGGTGACCCACTTGCTCGTTTGCCGGCCAATGATAAAAAAAACAATTCAGATTGTCTTTTTTAAGACAAATGTTTGTGTAATCAACAAATATTTGTTTCGGATATGCGTGTCGAGAACTTCGTCCTAAGTCCTTCGTAGTTCCTGATACAGATTAACCTAGTGGGGTAATAAAAAAATGCACGTTTACAATGAATTCCTTTTTATTATATGAAAAAATGACAAGTTTAACAAATCCTTGAGTGAATACAAACAACGCGGCAGCCAAATATCAAAGGCACAACATGAATTTACATCACAAGCTTAAAATATCAAACATGATTCAAAACGTGGGGTTTCTATGTACTAAAAACGTATATCACTAAACATATTGAAATTTTATAAGGCAATGTTTATGGCAACACTCGAAAACCGTGTACGTGGGCAACACATTAAACTAACAATTAAAAACAAAACATAAACAGGAATTCCTATTCTTTACATTAAAAACTACAATTCTTTGAGCAAATCTATAAAAGAAATTCTAAAATAGAAGAAATTCATTGTTCACTATGGGAGATCTTAAAATAGGGAAGTTAAAAAAATACCAAGACAACTTACTCTAATGCTTGTAATCCCTCAAATAAACATGGTAAAATAAGATTCAACTAACAAATTTAACTTAGATAAACAAGAAATTAATTCATATACTGTGTCACGATTTTCCAAAAAGAAGCTTACGCTAATAATACGTAGGGCGTGTTCGGGTGAACAAACTTCTGAGTATTTAAGTTATGTAATTCAGCATAAAGGTCTTAGCGACTGAGTTAGCGCTTTTCGACTTAAACAAGCTTGCTGCATAAACAAGCTCGTTTAGATTTACGTACCGTCGGTCTGGCATTTATTTATTGTTTATTGATTGAATACATTTATCAATATAGATGACACTAATGAAGATGGCGCCACAGTCAAGTTTCTGAGAATTTTCTCTCGACAAAAACTTAGTAAAATATTCTAAAAGGCCAACTTAGATAACTCAGAATTCTGTTCGCTCGAACACGCCCATTGTTAAATATAATCCCTTACCTATAAATGTTTTAAACAGTGTTAAAGTGTTATATATTCACTGTATTGTCATTTCTTTACGTTAAATATAATTTGACTGTAAAAGAGATAACCACATTTATCAATGATAAAAAAATTATAGGAAAGGCTGAGTTATAAAGTGTAATCCATCGGTCTCTTTCCAACAACTTGACATTTAACATTAGAAAGAGACAAACATATTCACTGATTCAAACAAAACTGACAAGTGTCTAGTCATTTACTCATAACATTAACTTTAATGATTTTGTCAACTATCGCTTTCTACGGCAGTAGTTAAAAAATGTATTTAACCATTCACCAGTGATTATCAACAAACTACGTCAAATGTGGACTAAAATAAAATGCATGTAACATAGGCCATATATGAAATTGTCAAATACCATGGCATAATAAATGCAAGGTTGAAATGTACATTTATTTATCGGCACTTAACTGAACTTTAGATAACATATTTTAACAATTCAACTATAAAATAATTGTTTTCCAAGTAACAAAACTGAGTCTAATTTGTGTCAGCAATAACCGCTATATTTCGATATTTAGACCAATGTGAGTGCCGCAAAGCTTGTGACAAGCGAGTGCAGAAAGATTTTTGTACTTTTACTCCCAAACTTAGATAGGTAGGCGATGGAGACTTAGTTGGCCTTCCTTACTGCATCCGCCACGAGACGGGAAGCTGAAAAATAAATAAACCTTTAGAATGTATATCAATAGTAGATAATTTGTAAATAATGTTGAATTTAATAGCGATTATTAACTTTATTTGCGGTTTAAAAACACGTATTTTTACAGGTCGCCTGATGATAAGCGCCACGCCTGCTCATAAACTTTGAATTACAAAGCACTGCATGATATTGGACTGCGCTCGTCACCCCGAGACATAGGCTATTAAGACTCAATGCCCAGTAATTACGCTATAGCAAATACTGCTTCGTAATACAAAGTTGAAAAAACATTTGCGACTGCATCACGCTCACAATGTACAATGTAGACATGACACAAGACACGAAGGGTAAAACTGTGTGGTTAAACCGCAAATGAATTTGTAATCGCTAACAAATTCATTTTGAACGAAGTTAATTTCTACATGATACCAAAGCGAAGCAAGCCCCCAATCAAGTGTAATTAAAGATACAAATATAACGACCTAGATATAGCATGAGACATATAATAATATGAGCACATCATATAAATTAAAGAGCATTAGTTATATGGCATAATAAATATTTATACTATGGTATAACTAATAAATAAATAAATAAATAAATACACCCAACAGTCACACACATAGTCCTGACCCCACACTAGGTAAACCTGTATCGTGGGTATCAAGAACTACGAGGGACTTGCGGTCCCACAACACCCAGACCCGAACATATATTTGTGGATCACACAAACATTTGTCTCGGTGTGGGAATCGAACCCACGGCCTCACGCTTCGCAACCGGCTACTCGCCCGCTGCGCCACGGAGGCTGTCAACTGCATTATAGTTGTACACATCTTAGTCAAAAACATAGATTAACTTAAAACTAGGTTTATATTCATTAGTTACTATGCATAACCTATACAAGGTTAGTCAAGGTAAGGACATAAAAGTACCCCAATTATGAACGACTTTTGTACTTTCAATTTTTCAATAAATTCAATAGATTCAGCCATATTGCTGTTTAATTTTATAAAAACTACGCATATATAATGATGATCAGCTGTATTTCAATTGAGTTTTTTTTTGCCGTCCAATCGTGAGCTTAAAAAAGCGCCACAGGATTACGAGTTTTTAAATAAAAAAAACAAAAAAGAATACGAAGTGAGATATAGGTAATGGCAGAAATTCTTATAAGCGATGCTTTAAGTTACCCACGACCTAGTACATCCTTTCTGACTAAACTTGTATAAACCTAGTTTTAAATTAGTCTGTGTTTTATAATAAAACGGATCGAGTTTATACTACGTAAGTTACCTAAACAAAGTTAGTTATCGCGCTTTTTACTAATAAAATATATTTGTTGCCTTTTTTTAAGTGCTACAGCTATAGGTTAATATTGTTAATTTCTACAGATATTTATCATGAACTTTTATTATAATTATAATAATTAGGAAGTACGTAAACACTGTTAGTATTATTTTCTTAAATCTCCGAAGATTTTTTTTGTCATTTTCAATATAAAAATCTGGCAGAAAATATGCCTATTTATCATTATTTAGTCCAATAGTTAGTGCATATACGCAATCATAGTTTTATTAAAACAATGTAATGTTAATGTGCATCATATAGGTTGCGTTGTTTCAACTGTCTGTAATTTTAACAACGCCTGTAATAACCAATAGTTATTGAAGTTTCAGTACTGAAAACAATTGGCACAATCTTTACAGGCGGTTGAAGCAACCCACGCTAAATCTGTGAAGGCGATATAATAGGATATATAAAATATTGATACTGGTAACGAAAATACAACTTTTCAAAATCAAAATCGAAAGTCCCCTTTTGCTAAAAATACAAACATCCCAACCTCAGCCTCCTTGGCGCAGTGGGCGAGTAGCCGGCTGCGAAGCGTGAGGCCGTGGGATTAATTCCCGAACAGAAACAAATGTTTGTGTAACCCACAAATATTTGTTTCGGATCTGGAACTTGTGGGACCGCAAGTCCCTCGTAGTTCTTGATACCCACCTGTATCGTAGAAATTATGAGCTACGAGGGAATTACGGCCCCACAACACCCAGACCACATTTGTTTCGATGCGGAAATCAAACCCAAGACCTCTCGCTTCGCAGCCAGCTATTCACCCACTGCGCCACGGAGGCTATCACCGCAGAGAATTTTTTGAATTTCGTAGTTGTAGAATTTCAATATAGATGATTTTCAAATTATCTATACAAATAAATATAATTGAAATGTCCGTTTGTAATATTAAAATAACCGCTTTTACCTACATGCATATGAATGTTTATACGGTAGATATACCAAAATATCATTTTTTACAATTGTTGTCCGTCTGTCTGTTTGTTTCAGCTAATGTCTGGAACGGCTGGACCGATTTTAACGGGACTTTCACTGGCAGATAGCTGCTCTAATAAGGAGTAACTTAGGTACTTTTTATCCCGGAAAATGACACTCACGTGGGCGGAGACGCGAGCAAAAGCTAGTATATTACAATTTTCTATAGAAAAAGAGCGAAAACACGTAAATACCATAATATAATTTATGGAATTACATAACTACCATCGATGGGTATAAAAATATTTATTAACCAATGCCCGATGGGGATAACACGTTAACCAAGATAACAACAAGAAATTATGTTTTTTATACTGACACGGCAATGTGACTACACTGAACCGGATGTTAAGTACAATGTAGTACACTAGGGGCTTTGCCCATGTTTTTCCACAAACCATAAAATAAAAAAAACTTAAAGTCCGATGAATATGAGCCATATCTTACTTTCTTCCCCACATTATTCTGCATCGATTGGTATCGGTCTCGACCCCATACCCCCAGCGGTTTCGGAGATAGCGTGACAAGCTTTTGGCAGCGGCGACGGCGGCGAAAGTTACTTTTTTTTAGAATAGAGAGAAATATAACTCAAGAAACATTCTGTCCCTCAAGAGTTCGGCAGAATGATACCGGCAATTATGTATTATTACTGGATATACACTGGCTGACCCTGGAATGCGACTCACCACCACCACCGCCACCACCATGGCGAATTTCTCACCATGTATACGGTGATGAATATCCAATCAAATACAAATATTTCATATACCCTCCCATCGGCAAATATATTTAGATATCACTCAAGATACAAAAAACGTATAAACAAATTGAAAACATCCACCTTTTTTGAAGTCGGTTGAAAATGTACACAAAACTAAACATATAAACACATAAATAATACGGTTAGTCTATACCATTTCCTGCCAGATTATTTGTATGTTAATCTCACGAGAAGCGTATGTATTATGACAATGAAAGCGTTCAGCTGTTTACATACTTACTTACCATACGTATTATATTATATACAGCTCTACTGTTGTTTACCTATAATATAATCAGTGAAGGTTTGTTAAAATACATTCGACATTTTACGCTATATGAGGATCGGAATTCACTATTTTTGATATAGTTTTAATACAGTCTAAAAATCGCAGTCTGTCGAAGTGTTTGATAAAAACACACATACGCACTCACGTCTGTAATCCCCGAAGGAGAAGGAAGAGGTAACTACACCCACACACCCACATTTCACTGAGCTCCCGTCCCATGATGTGAAAGGGGGCGAGTCTATCGCCATTGCGGGCACAATTCTAGACTCCGGGTTGATACTAAGCATTTCGTGATAGAAAAACTTAATATCACTTTTACCCGACCCGGGGATCAATACTTCAGCACAGCAGTCGTACAGTGTACCCATTATAACTATGCCATCGAGGAAGTTATCATAATAATCATATGAAAGATCGGCCAACCGGGCGTGCGCTAATTGCACCTCTGCCTGCGCCTTCAGGAATCTAGGAGTCAGCTTTAAAACTTTCTAAATTATTGACGCGGATGGTACCCGAATAACAATATTACAAATTAATAATAATATATATAAAATTAATAATTACAATAGTATAAAGCGACTCGAGTACGCGCGGCCAGCATCTACGCCTTACCTTCCTTCATTGACAAAATGCACGATTTTTAAACTGTACTTTGAATATCAAGAACTAAATGATATTTGTATGAGAAAGAAGCTATATATAACTTTAAAAAAAAACATACTATAACTTTGCTTGGCAAAGCATAAAAACATCTTGGCAATAATTTGTGATAAATGATTTTATTCGGTCAATTTTTTCAATGATCGGTCGATCTTGAGATTCGCACGTTGCACCAACTTTTGGACATTTGACGTGGATACTGTTATAGTGTAGAAAAAGATGTAAAAAATTATATGACATAATAATAAATACGTATTATTATTTTTTATTTGATAATTGTTCAAAAATGCGTACGAATAAGGGCCAATAATAAAATAAAATAATAATAAATATTCAAGTACGTATAAATAAATAATTTCTGAATGCACGCATCAAATGCTAGTAGCTTCCACCGGCACGTGATATCACGGATAAGCACGGACGAGATCATCCTAGCGCACCGTGGGTAATCCGAGGCAACGCACACGCATTCGTAGTATCGCGAGTCAGTAATTTTAAGAGTGCGAGATTTATTGCACTTTTATGCAGCGTTTTCTTTCACATGGTATTGGCATGACAAAATAGCTGCGAATCACCGCCACGGATGGACACACACTGTAGGAAGAGCCTCGGTACGGAGCGTGAATGCCCGTGGTATAATCCGTAATACCACGCACCGTGGGAAGGCACCTAAAACCTACCCAATCCTGATTATCAATACTAAACTAATACAATGAAACCGTTTAAACGATGCCTTTGTACACATTATACAAATTATTCTGCCACAGTCCGCACTAAAAGACGTTCATTAATTTTAACTGCAAAATTATCGAGTTCTATGTAGTAACAAAGTTATTTGCAGTCTGGTGCGGCAGATAAATAAACTTTATTATTCTGTTTAGCAAAACGGGGCATTTTACACGCACAATATTTTACGGGCTAAATGCGGAAAAAGGAGCCCACATTTCTACATACACTGATATAGTACATCCCATTGTTACGTCACAAGTGAGTTAGCATTTCCCTTCGCCATGCAAAGCCTGCCTGTATTATGGTGTTGTCAAATCACCCGTGATACCGCGAGCCGAGCCATGAACAACGCGTGTCGTGTACATGACAGCGCGTCTCCAAAAGGTAAGCCCCTTATACGCGAGGCCGTCTGGGTTGGCACCACCGTTTTGTTTATTTCCGCTGTGTGTAAGCACTGTAGTCCTAGTACAAGTTTTGTAAAACAATGAAGTTTTCGTTTTCTCTCAATACGTCAAATATTAGTAGCCACTAGTGGGAACTATGATGAATTAAAAATAATTATATGGTTTATTTTATTTCATAATAATAGAATATGAAATTAGTTTTCAAGGGATTCTTTTCTTTAATACCGTATGAATTACTAGTTTGACACTTCGACGGTAGTAATTTTATACGAATACGAAAACTGTGAACGTATTTGTAACTCGTACTAGGCCTACTCGGTACTCGTGTTGTGTTCCGGTTTAAAGGACATTGCAAAACTGTGCATTAAAACACGTAAGATCTTGTGTCTCGGGGCGACGAGCACAGTACAATCCCACGCAGTTTTGTACTTCAGGGTAGGTGAGTGGTATTGCTTTTTTATACGTCCTGGGGTAGGGCTTCCCATCAGGCGAGCAACCGGCTTGTTTCGTCATTTAAGTTAATAAAATTAGTACCGAAGTTTTATCAAGTACCAATGAACGGTTTGCAGCGTCATGTAAACGTTGGCTTGTCTATTGCTCGGCTCGCGAAATAACGCATGGTTTAACTGCACTATTGCATATTATACCTGCAAATATGCGGCTGAATCTAATCTTTGTGCAGCTGCTCCTTAAGAGTTTTATTGAAAGCTTTTACCGTTGTTTTCATATGCTTATTAAGGTCCTTTACAATGTCTTCCAAACCTAGAATTCCAAAACATTGTATTGATAATCAGGAGTGGCTTCAACCAGTTCCGTCTACCACACGGCCACCCTGGGCACTGGCCCAGGCCTCCTGCCC
Source organism: Mimas tiliae (assembly GCA_905332985.1). Lineage (NCBI taxonomy): Eukaryota > Metazoa > Arthropoda > Insecta > Lepidoptera > Sphingidae > Mimas > Mimas tiliae. The sequence continues at coordinate 3,568,248 of HG995262.1, read as the reverse complement.
GTATGGGGCCTCGAAATGCCAAAACCCAGTAACTAAAAATTTAATCACGATAACAATTTCCTAACACTATTTAGCCGTACCTTATTTCGATGATAATCTATGAAATAAGCGATGAAAATTATATTGTGGGTAGTAACTAAGCTAGTAAGATAATATCAAGATTAATTTGAGATTTGTCAGTGAATCCAAATGCTTTTTTTGAGCTCATTAGCCCGCTCCCGCCCCTGGATCCTCTAGTGGAATGTATATCGGCGGATATCCTAACAAATAATAAAAAAGCAGCTTGCTTGTTTTCTTATGTAATGACAACTGATTCCACTGTTAGATTGTTATAAAAAATAACGTCATACTACAATTCGGCAAAAAGCATGCTGTCACCGCATTTATTGTTTGGCGTTTACCCAAAAATGCCGGGTAAAGTTCAACAACCGAATATTAGTGTGAATATTTTGATTACGCAGTTGTGGGATTTTTTTTTAGTTGAACGAACTATATTGGATGTAATTTCATGAAGATCGGCACAATTTAAATAAACTCATAATTCCTGCCAACCCGCATTAGGCCAGCGTAGTGGACTAAGGCCTAACCCCTCTCATTCAGTAGAGGAGGCCTGTGGGCTACTACTATTATTCTCATTATTAAATACATAATTCAATTGGCGACTGCAATTAAAATTGGTGAAACAATTTTTATGAGTGGTAAAGCCACGCTGTAGACACTTTTGTCTACAGCATGTATGGGCCGGCTCGTCCGGGTCATTACCACTGTCTCACAGAAAACCGGCGTAAAGTGGCGACTTGCTGCTGCGTTTCGTACGGTGAGTGAGATATCCGGGGGCCCCAACCCCCTCCCCTTCCCCATTCCTTAATTATCCCTTTTCTTTAAGGTCGGCAACGCACCCATGATTCTTTTGGTATTGTAGGTGTACATGGGCGGTGAAGATCACTTACCATCAGGTGACCATAAAAAAAAAAAAAACTATATTTAGCATTAGGGCGCTTAGCATAACCGACGAGATATAAAATGTGTAACAAAAACCCTGTTGGCTCTTTTTGGGTCGTGAAGATTATATTATGTTATTTATTATCTGAATTCCTGTGTGTATTGACGAAACCGCGCGACGTGTTTGATGTACTCGCTCTGGTTTCAAGTCATCGCTCTTGCAGAGATAATCAATCGAAATACGATTTACAAAACAAGAAATTAATTCAAGTTTAAAACATAAATATGATTATTAAAGTCCATTTTTTGTATGCGTGTTTTTCATTACGTTTGAATATCGATTCTGATATCACAGTTAAAATGTCCAACATGGGTTTTGTTACATATTGTATAGCGCGCGAGAGGGAAAACTTTATCGATATCGACTAGTTTCACGTTTATACAGTGATGAGATATAGGGATAGCACGAGAAAACTTATACTTTATGGCGGCGTAAATATCGGACCATCATGTCAACTACGAGACATATTATTATACAGATAACCAGTAGGCCTAGTACCAGTTGCAAATACGTTCACAGTTTTCGGATACGTATAAAATTACTACCGTCGAAGCGTGAAACTAGTAATTCATACGGTAATAAAGGAAAGAATCGCTTGAAAATAATTTTTTTTAGTCGACTAATATGAAATAATATTAACTATATTATTAATTTTAATTCATCATAGTTCCCACTAGTGGCTACTAATATTTGACGTATGGAGAGAAAACGAAAACTTTCATCGTTTAGGAAAACTATTAAAACTTGTACTAGGCCCACAGATAAAACTGATTTTTCATGACAAAACGAGTCGACTAATTAATCTCGAGCCGCATAAGTTAAGCACGCAAGTCCAGTGTAGTTACTATGACGTATCCCATTCTCGCTTACGTCATCGACGCATTTATTAATTTTTTACTAGGTGGTCCTTTTTTTTTAACGTTGGGAAACCCTTTATGGGTACCGCCCCACCGCGTGGTCAGTCGGGGCGGTTATATCAGACTCGCACGGACTAAAACCCAACGGTGTTCCTCCGGGTGTTCTTGTTCGGTCGGGGCTGCGGGGACGCTATTGTACTCTTCCGCGGCCCTGACGGCGCCGGCCCTTGTAAAGGGCCTCTCCAATCGGAGGGTGTTTGGGGGGAGTTATCCACCCACCTGTTTGCTCCTTACTAGGTGGTCCTGCGGTAGTGAAGCGGTGCGAGAGGGGCGCGTTGACGTGTGTAGCGCGACAGTACTGTGACGTCATATTTCATTATCAACCCTCCCGCACCGATCCACTACCGCAGGACCACTCTACTATATTCAACCAGTTGTCTCCTATAGTATTCGTAATTTTTATTATTAATTTTCGTTTCACAAAACAATAAATGTTTTCCCATTTTTGATAGTCAATTTAACATCAAAAACTGAAACGCTACTCAAGTGGCTGACTTCTGTGCCGCATCCGATCCGAATCCGAGGATATCAGACACTTCGGAACACGTAATTCGGATCCAGGACGCAACGCTAGTTCCACGGCTACTTGAGACAGATATATCCCGGATTACGATCGGATGTATTGCATAACACTCTTAACATTTACATCTGGCCTCTCCAGTTGTAAATGTCCTTGTGCCGGAGGCTGAGACCTCCTTAGCTCACTATTTTGTCTCCCGTTTTGCTATGGAGGGAAGTGGACAATTATTATTTCCAACTCCTCCTTAACCTTCTATTTGATTAATTTCGTTGCGGGATAAAGACACATTTTCATTCCTAGAGACTCGCCGAGCTTCATTGCTCGGTGTCGAAATATGTGTGCCACTGTCGTTCCTGGCTTACAGGAGTTACAGTTGCGGGTGTGTGGGCGGGATAGTCTCGTATAACAAACACTCTTAAGGAGAAAAGTAATATTACAAGAGCTCAAATTATGCGTAATGTACGCCATAATATAGTAATGACGACTTTTATCTTGACAATTTTGAATGCAAGTTAGCTTAGTAATCTCATTTTATCTTATATCTTACCGGCGGAGTGTTATCAGTCAACAAAATATTATTTGTACATCTGAGAATATAATGTGGGTAAAGAATAATCGAATAACATTTTCCCATCGAAATAAGATTACAAGAAACGTAACTCAAGCAAAAAAAATTACCTCACCAAAACTCTGTGCCACCAAAAGGGGTGGGGTTATAAAAGTCTGTACATAATAATCCATCATTATCATAATAGCCCATCTCTAGTTGACACTTAATACGTCTATTTTTTTTGGGCGGTGCAGAACATCATCTCGCGATTTAGAAATTTAATATTTAGACATTAACTTTTATGAAATAAAGTAGATTTTGAACGTTCATAAATTTTTGTTGCGTGTATGAGTGCTACGTGTGATTTTACCTTTGCATGTGTAAGTAAGTGCAGCGCAATTTTTACAGATTCATATGAGAGTTATCGTTCTAGTTATCTTATTTCGATGATGGGCAAAGTATAATAGAATAACATTTTCCTAATAAAATTACCATATGTGACTATTTTTTCTGTTATGGTACTTTTTTTTAAAGAAAAATTAAGGAATATATATTTAGACACCATTATAACACACACACCACTATGGTCCACTACAGTTTTCACTACACTCATATCAACCTAACCTATACCTTGCAATGATTTTTTGTGATGTTTTTGGCCCGTATTAGAGACAGTGTCTCAAACAGAGTTTATAATCTGATTATTCAAAAATGGTTTTAGGTTGAAATCGAATCTCAAGCATGCATCAACAAGGTTTAAATTATACTCAGCTGAAACTACACTCAAGTGTCAAATTGATAATTGTAAACCCTTAGAATAATAACGCTAGTACATAATTCGTCTTTCGACTTGTTTTCGTCCATGAGCCTATTCTTGGATTCGTTTTCAAAAGTGCTCTTTGTAGTTACACGATGCAAGCAGAGCATAGGGCGAAACTCAACCATCTCGTATACACGAGACTACACACCATTTATTACCCCCAAAAAAGAGAGTATATATATTTTTAAATTATACTCGCGTATAATTAAAAAAACAATCCCTTCCACAATAATTATTTTCGCCCCAGAAGTTCCACTAAAGATATTTCCTTTGCTCTAAAATCCCTCCAATTTTGGGGCCCCAATCTGGCGTCAGTGTTGCATTTCGCCCTTAGCTCGGCTCGCGCTGTCACGCTTCGTTTGAATGCACCATAAGTAGTAAACTGTTATCAAGTGAAAGAAAGAAGAAGAAAGAAATAAGTGATACCTGAGTTGGCCATATCGTCGATGCGGTTGTGATGTTTCTGGTAGTACGGACGGATGATGCGGTTGTAAATGATCAGCGAGCCGTTGAACTCCGTCGGCATGTAGCACCAGATGATGAAAATGCACTGCAATACACACAATTTCGCATTAAATATACACTAATATTTAAATAAAACTATAGTTTATACTATAATTGGAGTATTTTGGCCACATAATGAGAAATAACAAGTACGAACTCCTCCAACTAATCATTCAAGGGAAAATAAAGGGCAGGAGGAGGCCCGGTCGTAGGAGGATATCGTGACTTAAAAATCTTCGCCAATGGTTCAACATGTCCATAAGATCATTGTTCCGAGCAGCAGCTTCCAAAATTAAGATAGCCTGTATGATCGCCAACCTCCGATAGGAGATGGCACTTGAAGAAGAAGAAGAAGAATAGTTTATACGGATTTTATCGCGGTTTAATTTTTATTTTAGTCGCGACGTTTCGAAAGCTTTTCAGCCTTCGTGGTCACGGGAGAGACTGAGGTGTAGGTCGTCTCGAAAAGTTAATGTTACATTGGCTACCTTTATTTTAAAATTATACATTTCTTTTTAATTATTTAAAATGTTAGTTGGACACTAGTCCGATCTACGCAGAATGAGCTCACGGTGTCTTTGAGGTCCGGCAGTTGGTCTTTTGGGTTCCGATTTAATTAAATGTATAATTGTAAATGTATATTTAATATAAACCGCGATACAATCCGTATAAACTAGTTCCATTTCAATGTGTAATATTCGCGTAAACCTAAGAAATCACTATACACTAATATTATAAAGAGGAAAGATTTGTATTTTTGTATGTAACGAATAAACTTAAAAACTACTGGACCGATTTCAAGAATTCTTTTGCCGTTAGAAAGCTACATTATCACTGAGTAACATAGGCTACTTTTTATCCCGGAAAAGGTAGTCCACGCGAGCGGAGCCGCGAGTAAAGGCTAGTACTAAATAATTTCGCATTACATCATACGACTACATTTAATGTATACTACTAGATCGGCTGTTTAGAAGTAAAATTGCGTCACATAACGCGTGAGTATAACAGCTCACAGACAAGAAGCGCGAGAAGAGTTCTAGTTGAGAGTAAGCGAGATAGTGATGTTGACTTACGGTCAATTGACCGTAACTTAGTGGTGCAATTTCTATGTACCGCGCAGCTTTTCTAGTAGTATTGAAGGCTTTGTACTACTATATAAATGTGAAAGTTTTTTGTGAGTTTGTGAATTTGGATGTTCGTTAGTCAATCACGCCTTAACATCTGAAGGCCAATTCTCGTAATTTAAAATGTTTAAAATATCATTCGAATCTAGTCTCAGCGTCAAGAAGTTGCAAATGGCATTCTCTTAAACCAATAATCAACGTCAAATGTGAACATAGATCGTAACGAGATTGAATGTAGAATAAAAGTTGACTGAAGCCAAAACGGTATAATGCTATTGCTAATGCTAGGTGCATTTGACGTTGATTATTGGTTTAAGATAATTCCAATTGCAACTTTCTTGACGCTGAGACTAGATCGGAATGATATTTTAAACATTTAACATTTTAAACACGTGTTCCCTCCTTCCTATAATATGGGGTCCTTTAAACGGAGTGTGAAGAAGCAATTAGGCAGGCCGGCATAATTTTGCCGACCTACGATAGACACATCGTCTGTCGTTGGTCGACAGTATTACGATTGTGTTAATTATCATAATATCTGAACCACAAATTGGATACAGTTCAAAAATTGTACAGTTAATCATGTTTAAATATTGCAACAATACAAATTAATCAACATTACGCATATCTGTGTCATTCACAATGACATCTTGCATACATACCTATACATACATACAATATATGTAAACAATAAAACTAGCGTAATGAGTGGACAATAGACGCCTACTATCAATTGCTCGGTAAATAGGTAAACTGCAGCGGAGTATGACTCATTTGTTACTTTTAAGACCAATGATAAAGTACTGCCACTTGAGAAAAGTAAATACATATATGTATTTAAGGAAAGGCGTGTGGTATTTTATCCTTACTTCCTCTATGTATTTTGATACATACATAAATACCCACTCACGTCTGTAATTCGATCTCCCTTTATCGTATCATGGGACGGAAATACGCTCGGATCGGGCAACTCGTGCGTTTTACCAAAAAAATCAACACAAGCGTTTTGATAATAAACAAAACTTAAAAACCGAATTCTTAGAGTAATCGGGGAACATACATAAAAAAGATACCGACGTATTTCAGAACCTCCTCCTTTTTTTGAAGTCGGATAAGAGAACTATCAACCCCTTGCCCAATTAGAAAAATGTTAATTGGTAGCCTTATAATTTTTTGACGCATGCACAGGTCTAAAGAAAGAAAGACAATTTATTAGTCACAGATCACAATAAATTTACAGTAAAACAATACTAACTAAAAACCATCAATATGGTTTTGACAATTGCGCGTCGTGACTGTGAAAGGTAGGTGACCACTCAGCGTGTTGCTGTGCTGTGGCGTGGACCACAATACAGCGCTGATTTTCAGTGGTCACCTTATGTGACGTACGGATGCCAGCCAGCTTACATTAAGTTAAACAGCAGTATAAAATAAATAAGGGATACATCCAATATAAAGCACGCTTGTGTGCTCCTGCATAGCGTGTTTTCAAGGCTATAAGGCAAGTTTTCTGTTTCATAAAAAACTGTATTCCGACGAAAGTAACTATAGCACATTTCACCGATTAATTAACAAATGGTTTTTAATTATCAAATGACCTTACACGCTTGTTCATTCAAATATATACAACATACATGTTTACATATTGTTTATGGCGATCGTTAAGGTCGAATGCCAGTCCGCGAAATTCAATTTAATTTCAAACCTTATGTCTCGGGGTGACGAGCGCAGTCCAGTGTCATCCATTGTTTTTTAATTTTAAACTTTTGTGTGGCGTTGCTTCTGTTTATGAGCAGGCGTGGCGCTTACCATTAGGCGAGAGACCTGCTCGTCTTGTCATTCAAGCTATTAAAAAATTGGCAAGATTTGGTGCTAGATTTGTTGAGATTTTACGTAAATTTTTTTTTTAAAAAAAGCATGATTTATTTAACGTTAAAAACTACAAGTAAAGCATTGTTATTGTGCAAATAAGCCAACCAATTAGTACAATAAGAATCAACCAGCAAACTAGACAGACGTTACGTATACAGCATTAAAAGTAGATCATGCCAAATTTCGTAACGTCAACAAAAAAAAGGTGGACACAATATTCATATTATTACAAACTATTTCGTTTCCACTCTGTTGGACACCGTACTCTCGTAATGATTTCTAAAGAGATAAAAACAAAATGTATTCTTGATTATACTAAGGTATTTATGACGTCACGAGTCTTGAGTGTTATGCACAATAGTGTAGTTTCTTATGTTGAATTTCTTTACATTATTTTTAAAATCAACAGAATATAATACGCAAAAGAAACGCTTTTGTTAAAACAAAATCAAAATTGGTTCAAATATGAGCCCGTAATTATGACTGAATATTGGTACGAGGAAGTTGGATGTGGCGAATACCGTGGACTGCAAAAAGAACCAATAAGTCTATTCTCGACCAACTACATATTCAAACTAGGCTCTCCACTGTGTGCTACCAACGAGTCCTGAGATATTTTGGTCATATTGCAAGAAGGCGACCAGATAATCTTGAGAAACTGGTTCTAATAGGGAAAGTAGATGGTAGAAGACCATGCGGGCGATCACCTATCCGTTGGTCTGATCAGATCAGGGCCATAACAGGACTTTCTGTTACCACTGCCCTGAGACAGGCCGAAGACAGGGTGGTATGGAAACAGCTGGTCAACAGCTCCATTCGAGCTTTTCATCACCTACAGTAATGAAGACTACGACGAAGAAGATGAAGAAAAGTGGGTACGTAATGGAGATATCGCACTATCTCGCTTGCACATTGCACGCGTGCACCGTAATGGCCATTTTACACGATGACGTCAAAGTTTGCGTCGTCTGTCATTTGACAATTACCCCTTCTACCCTCTTCTCTTCAGGCGAGAAGCGCACGCTTTGGAAGCAAATACTCTAAGATTATTTTATGTGTAATTTCTATCGATGTCCTCGGTTGTTCAGAGGACGTTCTGTACGCGGTACTTTTAGTCCCTCGTGTGAGTTATTCGATGCCGCTGTAAGCGATCTATGTATTTTGATATACAAAAAGTATTCCAAGGACTGTAAGGCCTACGCACATGAGGGGCAGCCCTTTACAAGGAAACAATACATGTTAGCTGTGGTGTACTAATCATTTTAATTAGAATGTTGATAAATACCGTATTCATTCAATTAGGTAACGGCAAAGCTGATTGTACGTTTAAGGTGGGCGGAAATCCAAGAGGATTTTCCCTATGTAAAAAAAAAACAAAAAAAAAGCGAGAATTGGCCTTCGGAAGTGTAAGCTAAGTAGAAAGGCCCCTGGCCTTAGCCGGCATAGCGCCAGCCAGAAAGAAATTCCTATTTACAAATGACCGTTATTAATATACAAAAAACAAAGAACTTTTATCAGCAATGTCCGCCTCAAGGTTCTTTTTCCTTTGGAGACATGCCAATATCCTTTCTCCTAGTATGTTTCATTGTCTCCGTTAGTTAAAAGGCGACGGAAATAGTTTTGTAACAATGCTATGCACATATTTAGAGCTATAATTGTAACATCTCTGTGTACGAAGTGAAGCAATGCGCTTGTTCGTATGTACAACATACGCATTCACGCCTGTAATCCCCGAGGGGGTAGGCGGATGTGTAACTAGTACACCTACATTTTGCCGAGCTTATCTCCGTCTCATGATGTGATAGGGGGGCGAGCCTATCGCCATATCGAGCACAAATCCAGACTCCGGATTGCTACTGAGTATTTCGTAATAGTAAAACCCAATATCACTTTTTACCCGATTTGAGGATCAAACCCGAGACTTCAGGGTTAGCCTCAGTCGTAACGCGCACGCATTACAACTGCACCATCGAGGCAAGTTCGTATGTTGATTTTTTACTGTAGTATGATTTTATACTATGATTTTTCATATTAATACACACGAAATAATTCCAATACTCAGAAATCCAAGTGTGATTTTTAGTATTGCAAAATTAAATTGTGATTTAAAAACTTGGGATTTGAACCCAGTGTTAACTCTTGTAAAAAAAAAGAAGTATGTACAAACCATTTTGCTACATGACATACTTGGTCTAAGTAATTGCAACATTATTCACGAGTAATGTAACCTCAATTTATCTCATCTACAGACTACAAGTCACAACCTACATTAATATACGATTAGTGTTTGCTCTGAATTCTGATATAAGATCCCAGCAAAGATTTAAGTGAAACTTTTATTAGATCGTCTCAAAAATTTTGGCCTGTGTGTTGCATGTCGCGTGACGGTCGGCCGCGTAGCAGGGATAAAGTGAAAGGCGCTCGCCAGAGCAGCCAAGGCCAATATGGCGGCGTCTTTAGTTCGCACGCTATTTTGTTTGTTTGTTTTTGTTAGTGTTTAATGTAATATTATTGCAAAAAAAATTAGTTAAATGTCTATAATGTGAAAAAAAGTTTCACTTTTACCGTGGTTTCATAAAACAACACTTTTTTTTTTTTAATTAGCTTAAGTGACGAAACGAGCACGTAGCTCGCCTGATGGTAAGCGCAACGCCTGCCCATAAAAGCGACCTGCTGCTTATATCGTCATTAACGATTTAGAAATAAAAAAAAACAAATGAACTACATGTACATTGTACACATTATTAATTACTAGCTGTTGCTTGCGGCTCCGCCCGCGTGAATATACTTTTCCGAAATAAAACGTAGCCTATAACCGTATCCAGAGTCCCATCTATCTCTACATAAAAAATCATCAAAATCGGTTCAGTGATTTAGGAGTGAACGCGTAACAAACAAATAGTTATTTTTTATTTCATAAAACGTATCCTATGTTACTTCTTATACCTCCAAGAATATGTGTACAAAGTTTCATGATGATCGGTTTAGTAGTTTTCGCGTGAAAGCATAACAACAAACTTACATTCACATTTATAATATTAGTATGATTATTAGTAAAAAAACATTTAAATAATTATGTTCGGAAATCCACTAAAAAAAAAAACAAAAAATATTTATAATAAAAATTAGTTTTAAGCGTTATGATGAGTAATAAAGATAAGTTGACATCATGATAGTTTCGAAATTGAACAAAAAACTGATAAAAACGGTTTTCTAAATGCATCTTATCAGTAAAATGCTTATGACATAACCATTATCACTTTCATGCAGGTAAAGTTTTTGTAGTCACGGAATTTGTATGTTTTATTATAAACTAAAATCCCCTGGCACCAATTAGAAAACGGACTATAATCACGAAACGGCTGACCATTTTTTCAATTTTTTTTATAATTTGTCGGCAATCGAGCAAATGGATCACCTGATGGTAAGTGATCTCCGCCGCCCATGTACGCCCACAATACCAAAAGAATTATAAGCGCGTTGCCGACCTGAAAGGAAAGGGATATTATGGAATTGGGAAGGGGAGGGGTATTTTGGCCTCAGGATATCTCACTCACCGTACGAAAAGCATCAGCAAGCTGCTACTTAACGTCGGTTTTGTGTGAGACAGTGGTAACAACTCGGACGAGCCTGCCCATTTATGCTGTAGACAAAAGTGTCTACAGCGTGGCTCTACCACTCAAATATCATTAACCCTAGGTAGACTAATGGTCACCCTACTACCATTATAAACGTGACAGTTTGGATGTTTTTGAGTTTGTGAGTTTGGGTGTTTGGTAGTCTATCACACGTTAACATCTAAATGGTTTTGGATGAAATTTGGCACACAGGTAGACCATGACTTGGATTAAGACATAGGCTACTTTTTGTCCCGTTAATATTAATACAACATACCCCACCGAGACCGCATGTAATTATGGCTAAGGAAGCTGATTTTAGATAGTATATAAAAAGAAAAAAAAAGGAAAATTAACACACAGTACAGTAATTAACAGTAGTCTTGCTTACTTTTAACAATTGTATGAAAAGAATTTTGTTGCAGTTTTCAATATCAGTTAAGAGTTATAGACAATATCTTCCGGAAGGTTTATGTGTATACTACTCTATGACTTATGGGAGTGGAGCGGTACAATGTGCGCGGGTAAAAGCGTGAGGAACAGCCTAGTGTAAAATAAATTATTATGAGAACATCTTATGTCTCTGCATTTAAAGCATATACCAATGCCATGCAGTGCTTAGTAATTCAAAGTTATGTGTGGTGTTACAGGACTGCCGGGGGCGGGAATATACAAAGTCACGCCATCCAATACAGCTAAGATTACGATAAAATTAGGCAAATTTGCTAGCGTATTCCAGGCGGAAACCATGGCCATACTAGAAAGCGCTTATCGAACAAAGGAAACTACAGATCAGGAAACTCAGAAAATACTGATCTATAGTGACAGTCAAGCGGCCCTAAAGGCTCTTGACAAACCAGTAACGACATCGGCGCTAGTGAAAGAGTGCAAAATGGCACTGAACGCACTAGCAGCTGAGAGAGAACTAATCATCGCCTGGGTACCGGGACATCAAGGAACCAAAGGCAATGAAAAGGCTGACGAGCTAGCTAGAGAAGGAGCTGATGAAACGTTTGTAGGACCTGAACCGTGTTTACCCATACCGGAAAAGGCCACAAAGGGAGTAATTAGCATGAAGATAGTAGCAGAAACAAATGCCAGGTGGAGAAATACAAATGGCTGCCGCCAATCCAAATTCTTAATCAAAACATTGGATAAGAAAAAGACAAGACACCTACTACAATTCAAGAAGGAGGACATCAGGATAATTACAGGAATAATGACTGGACACTGTGCACTGAACAGGCATTTAAAGATAATAGGCAAGATCGACGACTCCTCTTGCCCAGAGTGTGGAGAAGAGGAGACCAGTCTCCATCTTCTGGCAGTGTCCAATGTACTCTCTGCCAAGATGGGAGCTCCTAGGGACCGATAGAATAGAAGAAGATCAAATGCAGAACATAAAACTGGGAGATATCATCAGGTTCAGCAAGACAACAGGAAAGTTTGCAAAGGTAGAAGGGGGCACACTGCAGGAGCACCAGTGAAACCAGTGCTCCAGGGTGGAGACTGCCATTAATGCCAAGGCAAGGCTGGGGACGCCATATTCTGAGTGGAGGGATGCCGCCGGGGGTGGGAGAGCATGCAGGCAGACAACGTCAAGCAGCCAGCACGGACCACGTATTGGCTGAGCGCGGGCCACCCTGAAGGTCATGACGCAGCAGGTCTAAGGATCGTCTGTGGCGGGGCAATAAATGGGTGGACTGCGCTGGGCAGTTGTGGACAATTCTGCAAGGTGTAAACCTGGTAGAGCTGGCCACGATGCCCCACAGAATGTGTCTGAGCTGCAGCCGAAACCTCAACGGTGCAGACCATCTCCCAGGGATGGAGATATCTAGCCAAGCCAACGCTGTACAGGCAGCAGCACCTAAACTGGGATTTAGGGTGAAATGGTTCCATTAATGTGAGCCGATCACCCGTCTGTGCAACTTGCAGGCGTCCCCACCATAAATACAATATGTGTGGTGTTGCTTCTGTTTATGGGCAGGTGTTGCTTATCATCAGGCGAGTGGCCTGCTTGTATCATCACTCAAGCTAATAAAAAAAGGACATGTGTTGTTAATATTATTTAAAAAGACTTAAGTGACAGGTATTTTACATTATTACATGACCTGTACTTTAAGACAGGTAAGAAAAAAGAGATTTAATTGGCTAAACCCCAAACATGACTGACAGAAACAACTAAGTGATTGATTTTTAGATTTTTACTATGTTAATGGCGGTTGCTATCCATGTGCGAACATCAAGGGAATTAGCTGATAAGATAAATAAGAGATTGTGTTTGTTTTATATATTGGTATGTAGAAGTTAAGTTTAATCTGGCAACAATTGTTGAATGAAAATTACCCACTTTTAGTCATGCTGGAGGAATTTTATATATTTTTTTGTTTTGGTTCATATAATAGTGAAACTTGCATTGAAATCTGTTCAGCCGTTTTTACAAAAAACAGAACGACTACTTTTAAAATACATTTACATAGATTACACCGTACATAAAAATGAATGTTTAATAGTTGTTTTTAATTTATTGATTAATATAATCTTTTTGTTATCTTAATGCCATCACAATGTTAATGAGATAAATTTATGCACATGAGATGTGGCATACTGTTAAATGAAAACATGTGCCTACATGAGGATAAAATACAAAAAATATATTCCATTGCATAACTATACTGTGTAAAAAACTATTTAATTTTGTTTTATGAACACTGTCTAGATTTTTGATTTGGTAACTTGCCGGAAATCATTAACATATGGTGTGAACTAACCTTTATCAGCCAGTATAGTGGGAACCAGCCGACGATGAAGTCTGAGAAGTATTCCACCACGGAGAAACATGCGTACACGACCCAGTACGTGAGCCACTTCGTGTCGTCATCCTTCTGCGGTGACTCCAAGGCCTTCATCGACATGTACGCCGGATACACGAAGCCGATAGAATTGCATATCAATTCCGCACCGAAACCGAACACTAAATATAAACCAGTGAACGCGACCAAGCCTGCACAACAAAATACGTGTCAATCCACCGCTAAAGATATAAATAAACGCTAAATAAAAAACCCTACTCACCAACGAACAGGTAAACCCGGTTCACGCCGGTGGTTTGTTCGGCTTTTTCAAAATATTTCGTCCACGGCTTGCTTTTGTCGTTCAGGCTGCGTTCAATTGTGTCTTTATATTCTTGAAATTTGGCAGCCATGGTGGTGTGTGGATTTAGGTGGTTTCGGTTTAAATTGGCACTTCAGTGGGCAATCTACTACCACGGCTATTTGACAAATAATTGGATCTCGATGACAGGAACACAATGGCGGATGTCTTTAGTGTTGCCAATATAATTATTAAAAAATATACTAATAATGAGAAAATACTCTACTATTTGGTAGAATTTAACATTGCTAAAATAATAATAAGCCACCTACATATTTTAGGTTGTGTCTTGTTATATTAAAATAATAACAACCCTGTACCCCACTGCAACGCCCGCGCCGAGCACGGGTCTCTTCTACTAAGTACTAATGAGATGGATTAGGCCATAGTCCAACACGCCCGCGCCAGTCTAACGCGGATTGGTAGACTTCACTTAATAGTGTGTGCTTTCAAAATTCATTGAGAATCAACAGATATTTAGGTTTCAGGTTTCATATAATGTTTTCCATCTCCATTAGAGTGAGCGATAATAATTTTAATAATGAAGAATTAAACAATAATTAATAAAATATATGTAGACAGTTTTGTCTACAACACGAATGGACCTGCTCCACTGGGTTGTTACCACAATCTCACAGGAAACCAACGTAAAACAGCAGCTTACTATTCCGTTTCGTACAGTGAGAGTAATATCCGGAGGCGCATATACCCTCTCCCCTTCCAATTCCTTATCAAATTCTTATCCCTTGTTTAATTAAACGGTCAGCAATGCACCTGTGATTCTTCTGATATTTTAGGAGATCACTTACCATCAGGTGACCTTCTTGCAAGTTTGCCTGCTTATGCTATAAACAATACACGCGTAACTTCAAATAGTCAGAGGTACAGTGGGAGATAGAGGATGAGGAACCCTGGGACTGGTTTCAAACCCACGACATAAATTATTTACACAGAGTCCGTAGTTCTTACCACTATGCGCTAAGACGCGTCATGCGACCGCGTCACTATGTCTTGAAACGTGTTAAACAAATATATAAATAAATTGCAGGATTCATCATTATTACCAATCGGTCCCTATCGTGCACGCTTCTTCTGTCGTTGTAAACTACCACTTCCACCAGAATATAACGTTTAAATCTGGTGGAAGCGGTAAAACTTTAAAAAAATCCAAATGAAGATTAATATGTTTCAAAAATAAAAAGATTGATGAAATGCTTTTTAGTGTATTTTTAGAAAACTAAGTTGAAGAAAAATCGATTCCATCACTAAGATTTGCAATAAATAAGATGGCAACATTGGCTCCTAGTTCCATTTGCCACCGCGAATTAGTAAATGTCGCACTGTACCAGCTACGTTGTACAGGGTCGTATTCAAGTACAGACTACGTACGGTGAATGCTAGTTAATTCAATACGTTAATACCAGTATCAGACAAATCTGTCAGTACGAAATATCATAGGCTTTCTATCCATTATCCTATTTTTTTTAAATTAACCGACCTGATTTCGTTTTCGTCAGTATTGTGAATAATTTTCGTCATTCTTGGAGTGGTTTCCTGATTTTAGGCCTAAAATATCTGCGAATTGCATCTGTCAAAAAAACTGAAAAGACATTAATGAATACAATCATAATACTGATGTTGCGCGCACTCTTAAATTCAATGTACTTTGTGGCTGTGTGTGGGTTTTAATAATTATATTTGCCAGTTCATTGGTGCATCGGCTCTAAGACCATTAGAGGAAGAAATAAAACAGAATACATCAATTTTATATATTTTTTATTAATTTAAAATATATAAAGCGTTAACATCGTCTTTGTGCTTTACAAACTTAATTTATTTTTACATGAAATGGACTGGTAGGCATTATGATATTTATTATTTGAATTTTATGCAACTTATATAATATATCAATTTTTGATTCACGTATCCCATAAAATGTATTTTATATATCGAAATGCAAAACATTAGGTACCGATTTTTTTAAACTAGCACCCAAAACTTTATACCTAATTATTTTGTGCATTCGTGATTTAATGCAATAGGAAATAGTGATTGCTGTGCAATAGAAGTAAAGTAAAGGGCCGTAATGAACAGCTTCCTTCTAATATTCCTAAATAAATCCGAAAAGACCAATAGAAACAATGATAAAGTTTCACGGATGATTGACTAGATATTTTCGAAGAGTTTTTCATTCAAGAATAAAGAACTTTTTATGTTAGTGATAAAGAGACTGTGTCAGGAATCTATTAGTTTATAGAATAGATAATTAAGGCGAAAACCTAAGAAAGTGAGTAAAAAATATATTTTCCACTTGCTTAGATTATAAGTTATTATGTGGTAAAAAATGTGAAAAATATTTCGTAAGATAACAATAATTAGAGAAGGAAATACATCTAAATAATTATATTAAAGTGGAAGTTTTGAATAATTTTACATAAACAGTTTTTAAAGTTCATAACTATCAATATATATTTTTGGACATTACACAATTAACATGGAAAGACGTTTAATACAAACAAAAATATAACTCGCCAAAATTCAAAGGCCGTGGTTTATTTATAGCAAAGGTTGATTCGTGATTATACTAATACGAATGATATTATTACGGAAAATTTGTATTGGATATTTTCCCGAAACATTATATGTACCTACTTGTTCATGGTATAGAATTATAAATATTTATGTAGGATAAATAATTAAAAAGAGTCTGCAAAAAAACCAAAACTAGGCATTTCAAAACGTACCGAGACCTCTGCATTCGCACCGCTGCTGCTATGATACAGGAAATTGAAAATAAATGGCTTTGCAAACTTTCAAATGCGTAGTTTTGAAGATTTTTGCAGCTTATTTTGACTGAATACATGATTCGGAAAAATATTATAGCTACATAATTCAAATTTACCATGTTTAATGTATAATCATTAATCAAAGTTCAACATCGTATGAAATTATAAAATGTATAGGTACTATTCTTAAATGTAAGTTTATATAGTGGAATGAGATAGTCATGCATTTTTTGAGAACAACATTATAGTTGCTATGCGTTGATTTCCGTTTAAGAACCGAACGGAGTAACGTTTTTGTTTAGCGATTAATTGGATCAATCACTTAAACAGAAATCGCACCTGTGTTCGCGAACAATATGAGACTTCATAGTAAGGTTTGTAAATTTAGTTGTCAGTGACGAAGGCGGCATATAATCCAAGAACACACATCACTATGTTCACTAGAGCACTATGGAGGACAAAGGTTTCATCTCGTTTACCTGCCTAATAAATCTGTGGCTACATAGTGCTAGTGGGCACTGTCCCACATTGCCATCTTCTTGATACGTCACTGTAGATATAGCTAAGATAATATCTAAACAGATCTAAATAGGTAATTAATATAGTTTGAAAGTATAAACATTTTTCTATCTAATAGTTCGATTAATCTGTGAGATTGGTCTCTCAGTCTTAGACAATGTATAACTAGTGATGTAGCGATAATTATGAACCCCCATCTTCTAAATGTTAAGGGAGTACAGCATTACGAACAGTATTTATATTTGTTATGAATATGAGAGTTGTGAGATCGAAAGTTTCTCGTAATTGATACCCACATCACAAGCTAATCGTATCTTACTGTGGGGTCAGGACCAAGTGTTTGACTATTGGGTGTTATTTGTTTATTAAACATACTTTATTCACTGTCTAAAAAAATAATAAACTAATATTTATTTAATTTTGATACTCGATTAATGTAATCTTTAATGCCAATGATTAACAAATTATAAAATACGTATCTATCTAAAGTATTTATCAAGAATTAATTATGAATACATTCGCTACATCACTATGTAGTAAAGAATGAATCGGCCATTATAAAATTTGATAACACTGAAATACTTATACCGACCCAAACATAACAAAAACTTAACTATTCCTTTACAAAAATGGTGTATTGAAAAATCCTATCTACTGTTTCGTAATAAATGTATTGTATTTTATACATAATGACGCTTAAATGCAACGATTCTATGTTTTTATAAATGTTTTTATAAAACGTACTGCGTACATATCTTTATAACGTATTTCGCATGCCATTTATATTTTACATTAGTATCTATATGAATTCCTATAAATTACAATAATCCAAACATGTAATATGTCTGATAATCAATTTTATAACTAGTATTTCAAATTAGCGTATAAAAAATGGAAATTTTGACGATATATGGCCATATTTTAAAAAAAAATTTAAACCGGGATACAAACCCTAAAGACGGCCCTGAATCTTGCTATTTAATAACGGCTACAAAGTAGATTTGTATAAGTAATTAATCTCACTCTTGCACGTTTTGCTAAGTGTGCGTAATGTGTTTGTATAGAGACAATGACGGTGTGTGTCTGTCATTACTCATTACTGGCTTAAATGCGTTGACTGAGAATACTACTATTCTCAGTTAACGTTTAAATGTACTTATAGGCTATATATACTTGACGGCTGACACGTCACTGTCACAAAAAATAAAGCTACATTACAAGCACACGTAAGACAAGCAAGACGTACAAAAATGGACCAATATAGGTACTACTATGCGCATTTCTGTCTTTTAACATATGGCCACCCCGGGCACTGGCTTTATTGTAGCCCCAAATGCCAAAAGTATTTTAAATATATTTTTTACATCGCAAAAGCAATGGAATATCGCTGTTCGACTATTGATTTTTATTTTATATCGCCTTTATCTGTGCCTGAGGGCCCTAACGTTCCTAATCCAATTTATGAAATTCCACACGTATTACTTTGGTTATAAAATCGATTGTCATTTTACGTAAGTTAAAAATATTCCTTTGGATATTACTAGCACGCTCTAAGCCAACATTGGAAATTAATGGAAGAATTAATAATTCACTTAAACCAATCAGGTCAACAATAATTAACCGTCTGCTTATCTAAAGCACCAATTACACGAGGCCAATTTATTGAGACAGCTCATTATTGGCATTGTATGACATAACAGATCAAAGTATTGTGAAAATCATACATTCACTAATTTAATCAAGTAAAGGCCAGTATTCACAAACAACACTCAAGTAAGCTCTTTGCTAAGTGTAGATTTATGGGTACATGATTGGTCTGTTTATATTTAGCGCCAAAAACTAACCAATGACGTGTACAGAAATCGCCACTATGAGTTCGCGTTCAATAAGAGGCATCATAGTAATGTTTATAAACACGGCGGTTAGATTGTCTCAGTAAATCGACATCGTGTCAATGGTCTATACCTATCACCTATCACTATGTATTTGGTGTCATTTCATTTATATACAATAAAATTATAAATACGTTGTCAGTTTATGTTGGAAGCCGGCACTAAGGCTCGCTCCAGACTACGACGAAATAGACAATCTCAAAATCACTCATCTTCATACAAAATTGAAAATCACATTATTCATGTCGATAACATGTTTATAAACAATAATAATGACTAATTATATCCGAGATGTTTTAGAAGACTTACTACTTATTTGTTCCAATTAACTAAACAAAACAAATAAAAACACCTACACTGGATGTTTCAAATTAAAGTACGATAAAACTATAATGTAACACAATATTATAATAATTAACCCTTGAAAATTATATAGATACTTATGGAGATACAGACTGACGCCATATTATGTACAGTCTAGTTTTACACGTGCCTAAAGTTCAATACAGACAAACTGCATTAGTACTTCTGCAGTCGAATGTAGTAAATTAGAACAGCATAATAACTGCAAGCTGACTATGTAGTCGGTCGGCAGTTTCAAAGCAGTTACCTATGTCAACTACACCAAAACCGCATCCAAACTGCATTAGTGCAGCTATTTAGAATCCAAATGCACCTCGTCTGAATATACCTTTGTCTGCGTTCTATTTTTCCAATTATGTATTTTTTGACATATTTATCAAATACATTCAGTTCCGTCTTTACACTATGGACACCCCGCGCACTAGCCCCTGGCCAGATGTTTGGTATATTTTTTAAATAATTGAAATCGTAAAAACAATTCACCACACGTTTTTAAAAGTAATTTCGGTGATGCTTTATTACAGAAAAAAGCGGGGCCCCGGCATTACTTCAGACGGCCCTGAGAACATTTTTAATTTTCTCAAATTAATTTAAGCAAAGGAATTTAAGTTGTGATTCCTAAAAATATAATTCAAAATAAATCAGACCAACTTAACCAGCTTTTGTCTCGTTCATATCAAAATATCAATAAAAAAATATTATGTAAAACTATCACGACTGATGCATCGTTTGATCCGTTTTCGGATCCGCGTTGGAATGTGTTACGCTGCTTTGTGTTTCTTACGTGCGTCCCTGCGATCCGAAGGCGGTTGAGGTTTCAACTCCCTGCAGTCCAACTGGAATTGAATACAAACTGTTATCATCGACTGCCTCGGTGGCGCAGTTGTAATGCGTACGCGTTACGATTAAGCTAACGCTGAGTTCTCGAGTTCGATCACAGGGTCAGGTAAAAGTTATATTGAGTTGTTCTATTATGAAATGCTCAATATCAGCTCGGAGTTTGGAATTGTACCCTGTAAAGCGATAGGCTCGCCCCCTATCACATCATGGGAAGGAGATACGCTCGACGAAATGTAGGTGTACTGGTTACACCTCTGCCTACTCCATCGGGTATTATAGATGTGAGTGCGTATGCTGGTATGAATGTTATGATATGTTATGGTGATAACATAGTGTGGGGTCAGGACTATGTGTGTGACTGTTGGGTGTATTTATTTATTTATTATTATGGTAGAATGCCGATGGTCACAACAGAGGCATCAGTATAATGCCGTGTCTGCGTTAGTAGCTATTAATGTTATTTTGATGCAATAAACATTGAAATGAACACTATCCATTGAAACGTAATATTAAAGTGCAGTCTACCGAATCGGCTATGCTACGTAACTCACAGTGATGCTTCGTTACACAGAACACATTTTATTAGAGTTTGATTGTACCCATGTAACATAGATACGTGGGGTTTAAAGCAAGTTCTAAACCAGGGTGGACATAGTGATGACACCAAACAGGTAAACCTGTATCGTGGGTATCAGGAACTACGAGGGACTTGCGGTCCCACAACACCCAGACCCGAAACCAATGTTTGTGGATCACACAAACATTTGTCTCAGTGTGGGAATCGAACCCACGGCCTATCTCGATTGAGGCTACTTTTACAAACTCCTTTAAAAATCGTGACCTACTCAACACTAGATACAGGCGTGATATTAACTATGTCACCTTTAGTAGTGGGACAAGCGGCTTAATTTTCACAACGAGTTTAAACGTTGTGCTTATATTTTAAAAAAGCTTACCACTTAAAACTTTTTTAAAAAAGTACGTAAATTGGACACGTTAATTACTAAGTAGTAAGTAGAACGCTTAAAAATTAAACACTACATATATATAAGCGACCTGAAATAATTTACTCATAAACAATAATTAATAAATCAAACGTTAATTCAATTTACTACCATAATCATTTTGATAAAATCGTTTAACTTTCGACTTTATATCCTGTTTTATAAAGTGTATTTTCGATCGCTTTCGCGACAGCGCTAATGCCAACGCTAAGTGGTGGCCGGTGACGCAACCACGCAACTATGCAGTTCCGTTTAAACTTATACTTAAAAACGTACTTAAATGTTTGTTTTAATAAGCAGAGCTTAATTCGTTTAAACGCCTACTGCTAGTCACCTTAAATCTAGTTTACTCACAAGTGTTTCGTCATCAGGGACCCTCGATAGTAAATCTAAAACTTCATTATTCGGTATCGTGTGCGGTCGAAGTATTTTTCTCGTGAACTTGTTTATTCCTGGAAAAAACAAATATTAACTCATTTTGTACGGTATTATGAAATATTTTACTTCAGCTTTGCACCTTTAGCGACATGAATACCTACAACTTCGTCAGCTGATGCATTTAAATAGGCGATAACTCCGCCTAACTCGTTATAACTTTTAAAGCATCAGCTGACGGTCTTTCCACCGAGATACAGCCAGCTGACATATACATTTATCCATACGTCAAGTAAATTTTTAGTTGAGAAGAAATCATTGAAAGTGTAATGGTTTTTTTTCATGTTCGAGCGACCAGCTGACGTATAATACATTCTTTATAGTCAGCTGATTGTTTTTTTTCTTTGAGATATTGGGTAAGCTACAATTCAAAAAAAAAAATTGTTAGGAGGATATGATTGAATATATATTTATTTTCTTCGTGCGTGGGAGTCTACCGCCGCTCATCCCCTCCACGGAACCGTAGCTGACGTTCACGAAGCTTTGTAATACAACTATCTGATGTATTCCACTAATTCTCGCTTGAGAGGAACTTGGTCATGTAAATCTGTCACTGGCTCATGGACTAATACGATTTGACGTTTCTTACACGTTTAGTGGTTAAAAACTATTTCAGGATCGTTGTGCAAGTGGACCTTAGGTTCATCGAACTCAAGTTAATAGAATAGTTTCACGCACGATAGAGGTGAGAATTAACTGAAAACTCTGGTTTATAAGGTCGCTTCATACGAGTCTCAGTTTCAAATTATACCTATGAGGTAGCCTCATAAACGAAAGTTTTCTGTGGTACGATAGGTAAGTGTAAATCAGGCGTTAGTTTATACTTACCCCAAGCCATAAGTAGATATCTCAACGGAATCATGTACAAAACCATCATCGCCCCCACTAACATTATAATTGCTAAATAACTTAAATATGGCACCGTGAAGTTCATCAGGCTGAAAAATAAAACACATTTAAAATCCTGCATAATATATGTAAAAATATAAAAAAAACTGTACTGATTAGTTTGGTTCAACGCTTTGGATAAAATGTAAACAATTTTTTCAAAACTTTTTTTTATTATCAGCAACTAAACCTTAGTTTAATTGACCTATCAAATAGTTATAGTTACAGTTTACGTGCCCATCTTCACAGCAAACCAACGCGAAGTAGCAGCTTGTTGTTGCGTGTCGTACGGTGAATGAGATAAACGAAGGCCCAGATCCCCTTCCCCTTCCCTATTGTTTAATCATCCCTTCCTTTTAGGTAGAAACGCTTCCAAGATTCTTCAGGTATTGTGGGTATTCATGGGCGGTGGAGATCACTTACCATCTTGCTCGTTGGCCGTGCTGGGATTCCGCAACAATGCGCATAATTTAGAATTTAATTTCACATAACTTAATTTATTTCATGATTATGACTAATTATTCTCAATTTATATTTGTTTATATTTTTCCAAAGTTCTTTGGCTCGTACTATATTAATACATTTACTTTTTAACAGCTTCTCCTAATGATGCAACATATCCTATCGCGTTTTGTACCGTCTGTGTTACTTCTTGTATCGCTTGTAGTCTCTCTTTCAACGATTTCTTCTCCTCCTGTAATAAAATGTCAATAAGTGACCATATTACAGTAGACATCTTAAATGGCTTACATTTTAATAATCGATTCCATCAAATTAGTTTGGTCTTGGTAACAAATGATTGTGTGATTTGCAAATATTTATTTATTTATTCCAATGTTATGGCTACTTTTACAGGGTAGCTACCCTAATGCAGTTTCTTTGGGGCCATAAGTTCCTCATACTGCGACACCCACGACAAGAGATTTGTATCCCGTGACCGGATTATGTGTACATACGCACTCACGCCTATAATCCCCGAAGGGGTAGGTAGAGGTGTAACTTGTACACCCACACTTCGCCGAGCGTATCTCCGTCCCACGATGTTATAGGGGGCGTGCCTATCGCCATACCGGGCACAAATTCCTGATTCCGGACTGATACTGAGCATTTCGTAATAGAAAAACCCAATCCCACTTTACCCGACCCGGTGATCGAACCCGAGACCTCAACGTTAGCCCCAATCGTAACGCATACGCATTACAACTGCGCCACCGAGTCAATCAGTCCGGATTATGTGTGTTGGATGTATTTATTTATTTACCTTATCAGCTTCGTCTTCATCATCTTCCTCAGCCAAAAGATCTTCATCGTCTACTGGTATTAGCAAAGGATTTCCTCCTGTGACAATTAATGGATTTCTTTATGTATTGATAGTTATTAAATCATTGGTATTTATTAAGACATCAGTTATTACGAAATAACGACAATACGTTTAAATATATTCAAATCATACACATATTTAGAATTTTTACTAATGTATTATATAAATGAATAGAAACTACAGTTTATTCCTTTAATGTGCTTGTGAAACTTGAACATTACTAATTACCATTAATTTTGTTTAATTGAACATGCAAACATTTGTTCTAAAGAGTTATATTATAGTCTAAGATCTATATCCAATATATATATATATCTGTAATAACATAGCATAGCTTAAGCTCACGTGCGTTTGCCGAGGCTATTACCACCCTACGACGTGATAGGGGCGATCCTATCGTAATACGGGACACAAACACCATTCAAGGGCAACTCATGTATCATTTTCGAATCGAAAGCTCAAACACGTACTGGCATTGCTTCCTCACAGACCTCACAGTTCTTAGGATTAGTATGCTGTCACTAGACCAATAAAGCGATATTTTATTACGGATTATCCTTTAAGTTATTAATCAGGCTAATAAACACATCAAATATTATAACTTCATCCGAACAAGAACCTAATCAAACAAAACACAGAAAAGTCAATAATATTTCTTATCCAACTAAATATACAGATAACATGCGATCACGACATTTACCAAACTTACGAGAAAACAACTGAGACACATACGCCTTTGGATCGCTTCGAAATAATCTCAATGAACGTTTCAACCGAACTATAAAATAAAAGAAATAAAACTAAGATACAAGCGAACGGAAATAAAAAAAATGGAGAATAAGAAGAACAAATAAAGATAAAGATATAGTTTGTAGTAATTACCAGTAAGTCTGTAAACGAGCCAGTTTCTCCCAAAAAAGATTAGAAGAAGAAAAGGTAGCATCCACATTTGATAATAGTAGCAGAAAGCTAGCCACACTAGAAGACCTAGAAACGATCGTATCCTTGACTCCCATTCAAAGCAATCTCTGAAAAGAGGTGAATGATTAAAGTAAATATATATACCGCTAAAGCTGGAAGGTTTTTCAATAATCGATAAAGTCTAGTTAGTTTTTGTGAGGTCTATTCATTAATCAAAATACTGTTAGGTACATTGCGTTCAACTAACTTCATAAGCTTTATGTTTTAAATAACTTTGTTACAATATTCTGTTTTATTTCTGACAAATTAGTTTATTCTAAAATCATAATTTTCCTAACAAATTGCATATAAGTTTCATTTAATAAGAAATGTAATGTCTTCTTACCAAAACAATGTTATAGTATAAATCAGATCATAATTTATCAATAGAAAATCAATACTCACTGCAATATTTTCCCAACTTCTATAAACCACATTATAATTGCCTTTAGCCTCATCACGTTTCGTATGAATAATTGCCTTTTAAATTTGGCCTCTTGGTGCATGTATTTTGGTTCTTTTGGGTTTACTACTCTGATTGCCCCTTTTAACTATAAAATCATAAATACATTCGTCAGGAACTAAAAATATTCATTTCCAATATCATAATCGAGTTTGTGTTTTTTGGTTTTAATTAATTGTAAAATATGGCTCGAAGATGGTCTCTTTTTTACATAGTTTTTCTATTTGGTATAATTTACCTAAGTAACAGTAGTCAGGTACCATCTATGTTGAAAAACGACATACATACGCACTCACGCCTGTAATCCCCGAAGGGGTTGGCAGAGGTGTAACCAGTACACCCACATTTCGCCGAGCGTATCTCCGTACCTTATGTGATAGTGGGCGAACCTATCGCCATACCGGGCACAAATACCAGACTCCGAGCTGATATTGAGCATTTCGTAATAGAAAAACCCAATATCGCTTTACCCGACCCGAGGATCGAACCCGAGACCTCAGCTTCGGCCTCAATCGTAACGCGTACGCATTACAACTGCGCCACCGAGGCAGTTGAAAAACTATTATGTCGAAAATAGACACAAAAGCAATTACACAAGCGGATCCATTAAGTATCGTCCAGTAATAACAAACCCATTAACTATCTATATTATGACTCACCGGATTCCAAATAACAGTCATCTCCAACAATATCTGCGGGTAGTTCCCTTTAGCCCTCGCTCGCATCTTCTTGTCTTTGAGCGCGTACCACCGTTTCTCCCCATTCCTTATACTAAGCAGTGGTATCGCCAACTTCCCTAGGAATTCTACTTTGTGATCGTGATCTTCATCGTATACAGTTATATCTAGTACCGAACTTATGTCTTTTACTGTGCTAAAAGTAGTAAAATTTTAATAGTTAGGACCTGCATATAATCGGTGATTATGCACATCAGTGTTTTTCCTCATAAATCCATTTATTTCATTGTTATGCAAGTGAGAATGTGACGACACCGTAAATAATCACGGTGATTATTCTATAAATCAATCAATCACCTAACGACGGTACGGACAAACGCGATGGATGGATAGACTTACGGGCGGATAAAGCATATATATACCTAAGAAGTCTATGTCGCATGCAATAATTTAGTATAGGCTATGGCTTCATTAACTCATGTTACCGACAGTATCTGTTATACTCAGAAGCTAATAAAGATTTATTGAAAAATTGTGTTTAAGATTCGATTAATTCCACAACTAGGGTCAGTTAATGCTCGATGCTTTGTTACTGAGTACAGAAATAATCTTTGTTGACGTCTCTTAGTACGGCAATTAATTATACATTTTAAATTAAATATTTTGCAGTTGACAATCTCGAAATAGAGATAATTTCAATAGAGACGATTTTAGTATGTTCAATACTCACAATGTAAATATCTTCATCCAGTTAGGCATCAAAGTCTTGTACTCTGTGTGTGTCTGTAACCTTGCGTTGCCTAGTTCTAACACACAGAAGGGGTCCGACTTGCCTCCTAAATCAGCAGCCGCTAAACCTTTAGCACCGTACACTTTTACACACAACCATCCCACTCCACTGGCCGTTTCGTTTAGCCTATACCACGTCTAAAAGAATATTTATATTAGTTCGTTTGCGTCTTACTATTTATTTGTCTGTATTAATTTAAAATCCGTTGAAAATTTTACTTCAAAGTGGTTTCTAGCTTCATGATCAATATTATCTTCATTTGATCGCAATAACTCAATAACTTTTACATGGTATAAAATTAATTGTTTATCGGCTTTTTTTTTGATAATATAATATTAACGCGTACAAATAATAATTCAGTCAGTAAAATAAATCATTATCATACTCGAAACTGTAAATTCAGTCCGAACAAAAATAATTACGTCTTCATAGAATTTTAAAATGTAATACAGACATTGTTTACGACTAATTTAATTCCATGAACATATTATCAAAGTCTTACTGTAGTGTCCAATATTTGTAACTGGGCTCCTCCACCCCTACACCCAGGCCAAAACTCAGATAAGCATACCTCGTCAGTCGGGAGAGAACTGCGCTCCTCGTGGTGGAAAGCGTATTTATACGGTGCTATCTGTCGTAGAAGTCATCCTTACTCTTATCTACCGCCACTATCAAGTCTACCATCCTTGATAGTGGATGTACCCTCAATAGCTATACACTACAGTTAGTACTTACATATCTCCTTTCAATAATCTCTCTATCTCTCGGATTTTCCTTATAGCTCGTCAGGTCCGTTATAGTCTCTGATTGAGTAGTTCCACTTATAGTTAATAATAAAAATATTTGTCCATTGCCATCTTCTAATTCTTTCCATATATTGTGCGTCTTTTCTCTCTCTAATGTTGATAAGTCTATTGAACATCTAAAAATGGATCTATTTTTACTATGCCCTCTCAGGTAATTTTTTAATAGCATTTATATCAGCATGAGCAGCCTGGGTGTCCACGACGTGGCAGATAAACTTCAGGAAAGTCGCTTAAGGTGGTTTGGTCACGTTTTGAGGAAACCAGTGTTGGTCGGAAGTGCCTGTGCCAGAACGTACTAGGAGTATGATCCCGCGGACGACTCAAAAAACGCTGGCTTGACGTATTAGTGGGAGATATGAGAGCCAACGGTCACTACAGAGGATGCTCAAGATCGGGCGAAGTGGAGGCGTCTTAGTGGGAATTTAATTGACTGCATGAATGTCAGGACAGCACTGCTTTATTTTACTTACTAGAACGGTATTCATGGTAGAGCCGTCAGTGTCATAGACAAAGTTGCGTAGCTCCACCATATAAACTACATCTTAATTATTTTAGAATCATAAATCGAGCAAACAGAAATTGTGTAAAGTGTTCGATTTGATAAATAAGACTTTAGTTGCCCAGGGTTAGAATGCGTGGCAAAAGGATAATCTCGTTTTACAACATGAGTCTGGTTAAACTGCTGCCTATCAGCATATAAAAATAAAATTATGTTAGATTTTTAGTATCATACAAGTTGACCTTTCTGTGGTCAAAGACATCATATACAAGCTTAAATAATAATCTATATATCAGGAGTTTCATGCAGACAAAGCTAATGTTTGAAAAAGTTTACCGTAGGTAACCTTGCCTTATCAATGAACAAAAAATCGATGTCAATCTGATGAGGCACTGATAAAGTAATATGATAGGTACTGGAGTATCAACAGCTAGCTAATAATGGGGATACTCCACATAATACGAGCATTTTTTTTTTTTTTCATCAGAGGCATACATCGAAATAAGATTACTAGAATGATAACTCTCCACTTACTAACACATGCAAAGGTAATCAAACGTAACAATCATACACGCCACAAAAATTAATGAAAGTTCAAAATTGACTTTATTTCATAAAAGTTAATGTCTAAATATTAAATTTCTTAATCGAGATACGACGTTCTGCACCGCGCAAATAAACGTATTAAGTGTCAACTAGAGATCATGAACCAATTTTTATGAATTTATGACTGAACGACTTAAAACTTTAAAGCCCCGCTCCCTTGCACAGAGTTTGGTGGTGTAAATTTTTCCTTGAGTTACGTTTTTTGTCATCTTATTTCGATGGAGGCATACGAGCAAATGGCTCATGTGATGGTAAGTAATCTCAACCGCCCATGAATACCCAAAATGCCAGAAGAATTAAGGCCGTGTTGGACCATCCTTAAAGGGAAAAGATAATTAAAGGATTGGGAAGGAAACACTCACCGTACGAAACGCATAACAAGGTGTTACTTCGCGTTGGTTTCCTGTGAGACAGTGGTTACATCTGGTCGAACCCATTCATGCTGTAGGCCAGCGGTTCCTAAACTTTCAAGGGCATTTGAGCTTGAAACTTAGCATTTTGGAATTGTTTAATATTAATTGCGTCTAAATTAATTACGTTCGACGGTCGGCATTATATTTATACTGCACTGTATTTAACATCAGGTCCAATGTCATTTTGTTGTGCCAGGATAAAAGGTTCAGGTTCCGCGGAACCCTCTTTAGGAATCGCTGCTATAGACAAAACCAGTTTACATAGTATATCTGAATTTACTTACTTCCCTAAAAAGTCGTCTTTGGTCTGTTTATCTTTGTCCCACACAGTGACTTCTAGTATTTGTTCCTGGTCATCGTATAAATGCAAATCAAACTGCTCCAACCACGACGGGTGAAGAGATTTCCATACTACCTTACTTTTATATTTCTCGTTACCTAACCTGTGAACATTTATTTTTTACTTATCATAAAAATATAAATTTTAATATAGAGAAAATTTCTCGTACGCCTTAGGCGAGAATGTAACAGAACACTATAATTTTCGAGGTCGGGTCTGGGTGTTGTGGGACCGCAAGTCCCTCATAGTTCCTGATACCCACGACACAGGATTACCTAGTGCGGAGTCAGGACTATGTGTGTGACGGTTGGGTTTATTTATTTATTTGTTATTATTATATCAAAAATAAACTTTGTCCATCATAATGAGCCTTTAAATATATCTTCAAATATTTATAAATTTACTCTTGTAGCCGGCTGTTAGCAAAAGGCCGTGGGTTCGATTCCCACAGAAAAAATGTTTGTTTGATCCACAACTGTTTCGGATGACGGCAGGCAGTCGTAAAAACTACAAGCTAAATCTTCTGTAACATGTATTAAAAATCATGTTGGCAACACTGTGGGATAAGGGCACGTGGAAGAAGATTTTATAAGACTCACCTAAACTTACAATAAGGATCGCTGGATCTGGTATCAAGATCCATTGGCGGGAGGTTCTTCGCTTCCACCAGCACGATGGTGACCACTGAGCTCCATATCTGTGCCTTCAGTCGCTTGTTCACGTCGCTCAGTCTCGTATTCTTTAGCAGATACTGAAAATGATTACATATCAATTTGGAAATACACGATGTATAATAATATGTAATAAAAACTGGCCAAGCGCGAGTCGGACCACGCACAGTGATGGGTTACGTATAATAACCGAAAATATCTCATATCTCGAAAAGGAGGCAGGTTCGAAAGGCCGTCTGGGTTGATACCACCGCTTTGTCTATTTCTACCAAGCAACAGTGTGTAGGCACTGTTAAGTTCCGGTTTGAAAGACATTGAAGCCAGTGAAATTACTGGGCATTATTACAACTTATGTCTCGCGGTGACGAGTGTGGTCCAGTGCCATGCAGTGCTTTATAATTCAAAGTTTTGTGTGGCGTTGCTTCTGTTTATGGGCAGGCGCGGCGCTTACCATCAGGCAAGAGGACTGCTCGTCTTCTCATTCAAGCTAATAAAAATAACTATAAAACCTAGCTTATTGAAACCAATTTTCGTTGGAAGTACCTTTTAAGTTATACTACCTTGATATTTTTAAAAAATTTCCAAGTTGTTTAAAAGTTAGTGTGCGGAACACATTATTCACAATTGGACGCATATCTTTCAAACTAATGACTTATATGTAATTTAGCAATCTCTATATATTTTAAGGACCTATTCAATTATACCACACATGCTTATGTGTAATGAAAAAATCTACCCTCAGTTACATGGGAGAGCCACCTCAAATTAGTTTTTAATTTCACTACACTTTTGACTATTGTGCCACATTTTTTGTTTAGCCAACGTAAACTATGTAGGTAAGCGCCCGAAAATTGTTATGTAACAATTTTCGATTGACGACTTAGTTACAAACTATCGACTTTCCTCTGCTTATGAATGTAATTAGTTTCGAACATTCCGCCTTCCGCCTTCAAATATGCCACTGCAAGCAGCACTGAATCTACGATTTTTTCGAACCAGTGCAGAAACTTGATAGTGGCGCCCCTCTCTCCAGCGTTTGAGATAAATTACATAAAAAAACTCACAATATACAATAGTTCGCATCTTTCGTTGAATGGCACATTACGAGTGGTAGAGCCACGCTGTAGACAATTTAGTCTACAGCATGAATGGGCCGGCTCGTCCGGGTCGTTACCACTGTCTCACAGAAAACCGACGTAAAGTAGCAGCTTGCTGCTGCGTTTTGTACGGTGAATGAGATATCCGGAGGCCCAAATAACCCCTCTCCTTCCCAATCCCTTATTATCCCTTTCCTTTAAGGTCGGCAACGCGCCCATAATTCTTTTGTATTATGGGCGGTGGAGATCGCTTACCATCAGGTGACCCACTTGCTCGTTTGCCGGCCTATACTATAAAAAAAAACACTTTAATAACTTTGCACTTTTTACTTGTGGTGTGGGCCTGTGTAGCGCTTTTTTCCTATAAGGTGAGCCAACCAGGCTTCCTTATGCTAGGCGCTTTGTGGAGCAAGTTTTTAATTTTTAATCATATTATATTATGATTTGGCGCCCCCTGAAACTGCCCCCCTAGGCGGGTGTGGAAGTTACAACTCTCGTAACGCAAGATTGATATTGAGCATACATTTTAATGATGCGGAGCAGCAAAGCTCGTCGTGTCACCGAGATCCGAAGCAATCTTAAAACTTATCGCAATTAAATTAATCAAAAAGAAATATTGGGAGGAGTTTATGTTATATTAATTTTACTAAGACTGCCTCGGTGGCGCAGTTGTAATGTGTACGCGTTACGATTGAGGCCGGCGCTGGGGTCTCGGGTTCGATCCCCGGGTCGGGTAGTGGTGTTGGGGTTTTCTATTACGA
This sequence comes from Mimas tiliae, assembly GCA_905332985.1. Taxonomy (NCBI): domain Eukaryota; kingdom Metazoa; phylum Arthropoda; class Insecta; order Lepidoptera; family Sphingidae; genus Mimas; species Mimas tiliae. Next base: position 3,536,037 of record HG995262.1, on the reverse strand, counting down.
AATACCCCAGTATCGGCCCGGAGTCTGGAATTTGTGCCCGGTATGGCGATGGGCTCGCCCCCTATCACATTATGGGACGGAGATGTGCTCGGCGAAGTGTGGGTGTGCTGATTGCACCTCTGCCTACCCCTTCGGGGATTACAGGAGTGAGTGCGTATGTATCTAATTTTATTAATGTGTATTTACTGATAAAATTAACAACGTTCTTGCTGTTTTATACATTGATACAAATCCTCGATCATATCGAACGTATATAAATATCGAACGCAATTCTCGTTATATTTTTTTCCAATTAGAGAACTCACATCAATGTTTGCCCAATAAATTACAATAACGAATTAGGACGTCTGGAAGAAATCGCAGACCGCACTTTCTACTTCGCTATATTTTTAAGGTTATTTTGTTTTTAATTTTCTTTTGTTTATAAAGATGTACAATAAAGAGTTTATAAATAAATAACGAAGGTTTTTTTATCAGCTTGAGTCATGAGTGACGATACGAGCATGTCACTCGCCTGATGATAAGCGTCATGTCTGTCCAACAGAAGTAACGCCATGCAGAACTTTGAATTAAAAAACACTGCCTAGCATTCGACTGCGTTTGTCACCCCGTGATATAAGATATTAAGTCTCACAATGCACAGTAATTTCACTGGCTCCAATGTCCTTCAAACCGAAACACAACAGCGCTTACACACGGCTGTTTGGTGGCAGAAATAGAAAAAGCGGTGGTACCAACCCAGACGGCCTCTCGTATACAATGGACCTACCACCTTGTAAATATTTAATTCTATTCTATTTTTAGATTATGACCCCACCGATTAGATATTTCATATAAATTTAAACCTGTAACATTGAATAACTCTCCCGCCATAAATTCTCGTAAAGAACACAACATAACACGCTTGTTCAACAAATATACTTACACGGTATCTGGTTTACGTCGATTCCAATGATTTACTATAGAATAAGATATAGATATTTCAGTTCGTCATTGCACGTCTTCCTATGTGTAAATTATTTTATGGCATAAGTCAGCAAACGAGCAAGTGGGACACCTGATGGTAAATGATCTACAACGCCCATGTACGCCCTCAAAAAATAATTATCATGGGCGCGTTGCCGAGCTTAAAGGAAAGGGATAAATAAGGGATTGGAAAGGGTTTTCTGTGAGACAGCGGTAACGACCCGGACGAGCCGGCATTTCAACCGTCATTCTATAGGTAAAATAACAGGACCATTCAGCTTTGTCTGTATACAAACATATCACATACACACTTTATTGAGTGGTCGTGCCACACTGTAGGCAATTTTGTCTACAGCATGATTGGCTCGTCCGGGTCGTTACCACTGTCTCACAGAAAACCGGTGTAAAGTAGCAGTTTGCTGCTGGCTGCTGCGTCTCGTACGGTGTGTGATATATCCCGACGCCCAAATCCCCTCCCCATCCCTTAATTACTCTTTCCTTTAGGGTCGGCAACGCGTCCACGAGTGAATGGTATTTTGAGCGTACATGAGCGGTGGAGATCGTTTACCATCAGGTGTCCCACTTGCTCGTTTGCTGACTTATGCCCTACTTGCTCGTTTGACAACCTATGCTATAAAATATATATATATATATATATATTAGATGTCCCGCGCGGTTTCACCCGTAGCTTACAATTGCAGCGCCACCTACCGGGTCCAATTGTGAATCTAAACCATCCAGGACGTCAGCCAAACGCATACATAAAAAATCATTCAAATCGGTCCAGCCGTTTAGGAGGAGTTCAGCCACATATACACGTACAGTAGAATTATATACCTATGTATATAAAGATAGTGCGACGCAGTAACTAAAGTGTATAATATAAACTAAGGCAGTAGTTGGCAGTATTGTATAATTAGCCATTTCACGAAACTCCTGCCTGCCTCGGTGGCGCAGTTGTAATGCGTACGCGTTACAATTGAGGCTAGCTCTGAGGTCTCGGGTTCGATCCCCAGGTCGGGTAAAGTGGTATTGGGTTTTTCTATTTCGAAATTCTCAGTATCAGCCCGGAGTCTGGAATTTGTGCCCGGTATGGCGATAGGCTCGCCCCCTATCACATCGTGGGACGGAGATACGCTCGGCGAAATGTGGGTGTACTAGTTACACCTCTGCCTACCCCTTCGGGGATTACAGGCGTGAGTGCGTATATATGAAATTACTGGACATTATGAGATTTAACAATTTATGTCTCGGGGTGAGAAACGCAGTCCAGTGCCATACAGTGCTTTTTAACACAAAGTTCTGTATGGTCTTGCTTCTGTTTATAGGCAGGCGTGGCGCTTACCATCGAGCGAGCGACCTGCTCGTTTCGTATCATCAAAGTAAACACTATCAAAGGCAAAAAGGATCATCGAAGTAGGCTTATATTTTTCGAAGTTACGCGTGAATCAGATATACAGACGTAATGAGAACTCCTCCTTTTTACCGACTTAAAAAAAGAGGAGGTTCTCAATTGCGGCGTATTTAAGTGGTTAATATATAAGTAGGCAGAAATGATATGATAAATTGTTAGCGTATTCTTTTTTATTGGTGTATTGAGGGTATCTGAGAAAGCAACGTTGGGTACACTGAAATAATAATGGTGCAATATAGTTGTGGAAGGGTAGTTAAATGGTATAAAAGAGGTTGTCGCCATAACTGGAGGTCTTTTGCCCGCAGTCGGTCAGACAGTCTCCAGTTCATTAAGATCAGTCGATAGTCCAAGTGTTCATTACGCGGTAGCTATGCTGGTTTACTATTCGGTCCTAGTTGTCTTAGTTATAATTTGAGAACGGTCTCTAGAGAATCCTGATATGGAGTTGTGGTCTCTGTAAAGCAGTAATATTGTAAATATAACCAATAAACTATGAGTGACTGTAAAAAGTGACTATTGTCTTTTGGTATTGATAAAATAATACTCGTCTCACGTAACTTCTAACAAAATGATAATTATAATATAGACTTTTTGTAATTAATTCTTAAAATTTAATAGACTACTGAATCATTAAAACATAGAAACATTAAATCTGAACACCACATCAAGGGGGCGAGCACGAACAACTTACGAATAAGTATTCGAATCGAGAACGCTAGCATTTGTATGAAGGTACAATCAATTTTTTGACATTGCGATACGAATACGTTCTCGCAAGTTATTCGTGCCAGTCCCTCAGTAGGCCTAGTACCTACAAGTTTTAATAGTTTTCCTAAACGATGAAATATTTCCTTTTCTCTCCATACGTCAAATATTAGTAGCCACTAGCGGGAACTATGATGAATTAAAATTTATAAAATGGTTAAGTTTATTTCATATTAGACGAATATGAAATTTATTTTCAAGCGATTCTTTCCTTTATTACCGTATGAATTACTAGTTTGACACTTCGACGGTAGTAATTTTACACGAATTCGAAAACTGTGAACGCATTTGTAACTCGTACTAGGCCTACAGAACACAGCAGCAGAATATATTACTTCATACATAACCGAAGCGTTGCACGTTATACCTGACACCATACAATATGTACATTACATCACTCTCTAATCTTTTATACAACATTAAGCAAACATGCTGTTAATCCACCACCAAAATATACTAGCAGAATACCCTGTGAATCCTGTCCCTTTTGTTTCTCAGTGAAGGCAGGTGATTGCCGATTCTCTCAATGAATTCAGAACAAGTGTTGATGGCAGAGGGAAGGTCCAGCCGCGTACCAGGCGGAAGACTACCAGATCTCGGTCGTATTTCAGGTTTCCTGTATTATTGAACGAACTTTGTAAATGTTGAGCTAAATTGTTGAAATATAAGAAAAATATTCGAAAACTAGTATTGTATTGTAGTGTAGCCATCTACTGAGTGAGAGGAGTTAGGCCTTGGTCGACCACGCTGGCCTAATGCGGGTTGGTAGACTTCACATACCTTCGAAATTCTTATGAATTACTTCTCAGATATGCAGGTTTCCTCACGATGCACCGTGAAAGCAAGCGATAATTATCAATTAATACACACGTAAATTAGAAAAGTCAAAGGTGTATGCTCTTGGGGCTGGTTTCAAAACTGCGACAAGTCGACAGTCCGTACCACTCCCCACTGAGCTATCTATGAAGATTAGTACTTTATTTCAATTATTATATTGCAGAAAATTATGATTAAAAAGCTTTTCTTTCAATGGCGTTATCCCGGCTTAATTGCAGGGTCCGCTTTCTCGTACTATAGATCTGACGGTATTTGGTATTAGCAACGGGAACCAATTTTTACCAGTTCCTCGTCCGTTGATCAGCAGAGTCTACAACAAGCAGGTCAAGTTGGTTTTGAGGTTAAGATGTTAGTGACCAACTTACACTAGTAAAGAGCATATTTGCTAAAACAATACAAAAAGTAATGACCCATTTTCAAGAATTTGTAGGTATTGAGTTGATTGGTGCTACCAATACAAATTACTTTAGGAATGCATTCCAGGCTATTTTTGTTTATAAGAACTGAATCTAAAAGTGGGTCGAACAAAGAACAGATTGTAATGAGAAACTAAATATTTATACCTCTCATCGCTGGAAGACAAACAGGAAAAGCACGAGTCACTGGAGCTGTAACAACTTGCATCGTTGCCGTAAGCAAGGTCAGTTGCTGAGAGACTTCTGCGTTTGTACCAAACGTTATCTTGTTCGATATGGATGAAATCTTTACAAACTTCTTTAGGATCTTGATGGATATCAATCGGCTCGTCGATAACTACTGATGGTATTCTATTCCTAAATATTGCAGGAATATTATCTGCCGATTCACTGGAAGCTTCATTATTGTTCTCTTCAACGGAGTTATCCTCAAAGGAACTCCTTTCTTCCGACGATAGGTGTGATAGGAAACGTGATATTTTCGACCGTTCGATTTTATTTTGCATTTGACCGTGAATGTCGTCCATGCGGTCTGATATTTTACCTTGTATTTTAATCCAACGATTCTTCAGTTTATCCATTTTATTCTCTTTACCAGACATTGTGTCAGTTTCAACCGTTTTACTTATGTTGTTCACCAAATTGGTTTTAACACTTTTTGAGCTAACTTTATACGCACGTCTGTCGGTATTGGCACCGAAACGTATACTGTTTATCGTTCATTTCGCTAAAAACTAATACATAGAAATGAGGTAAAAAACAGTACAGTTTAACTTTTAAACATAAATAATTTGCTCTAACATGTCTGTTTGAGGATCGGCAAACAAAATTAGGTACATTTCATGGAATATGAATTTTAAGTATAACATTAGCTGTGTATAATCCACACACACACATACACGCTGTTTTTCCGTAACGAGTTTTACAGAAGGTATTCGGTAATTTTATAACAGGAAATTCTAATCTTTCTATTTAACTTTGGTCGTTAAATGGGTTACCTACCTACTTTATTATTTATTAATAACATAATGTACATACACACTTACGCCTGCATCCTAAGAGGGAGGCAGAGTTTATCGAGTGTGTCAAACTACAATCTGTATTCTAGACACACAGCTTTCATTTCTTTCACATTCATGCATCTCTTACATTTTCTGCTAAGGATACTTGCGATGTGCGACTTGCCCTTTTCGAAAAAGATAATTTATTTGATCAGCATATCAAATAGCCCAAACCCTCTCCCCTTCCCAATTCTTTAATTATCCCTTTCCTTTAAGGTCGGTAACGCACCCATGACTCTTTTGGTATTGTGGGCGTACATGGGCGGTGGAGATCACTTACCATCAGGTGACCCACTTACTCGTTTGCCAGCCGATGCCATAAAAAAAAAGTAGTCTAGTCTAGTCCTTCCATTCTCATTCGCATGATAATTAGTTTTGCGTAAGTTTCCTTTCATCCATACTCATCACCCGTCGAAACCATCGATGAATGTAATTTCATAGTCACAGTAACAGCGATGAGTTGACTGGAAGTATACTTGCATAATTATGTTTGAAATTTAGTTACTACAGTTTCCTTGGCTTTATAACCTGACGGGTGTTTTCGTCTTTTTTCCTAAAAATATTGGAGTGTGGGTGTGAGGTTCAACTGTGAAGGTTTTCGAAAACAAAATAAGAATATTCACAATCCAATAAATATGTAAAATACATGTATAGTATGACACAAAGTCGCTATTTGTCTGCCTCGGTAGCGCAGTTATAATGCGTACGAATTACGGCTGAGGTCTCGGATTCGAACCCCGGTCGGGTAAAAGTGATATTGAGTTTTTCTATTACGAAATGCTCAGTATCAGTCCGGAGTCTGGAATTTGTGCCCGGTGTGGCATCGCTCGCCCCCTATCACATCGTGGGACGGAGATACGGTCGGCGAAATGTGGGTGTAGTGGTTACACCTCTGCCTACCCCTTCAGGGATTACAGGCGTGAGTGCGTAGTAACATATGAATAATATTTGGTGTGACAAGGTAAATAAATGACTTAATTAAAAAAAATATTTCCTTGTTTAAAGGATAAGGTAAATTTTTGCAGTTATACCATCAAAATAATCTTAAATAGACAAAATATGTATGTATGAAAAATATATGAAGTAAAAATAACATTAGTATTTTCCATTAAATGTTTATAATCAATATGTAATCCTATTGCTATTTTTCACTACTAACATGGTACATGAATAAAAATTCGAACCAACGTAAAGCCTTCATTAACTAACCGTTAAAAACGTTTAACAAAAAATAAAGCCGACCCAATTATTATAATTATCAATTATTGAAACCACCGAGTCAAAATTGTTTAATTGTATTTTAGCTTTTCTGTTTTTTTTCGGTGTATGTTTTGTTAAAAAACACATATTTTACTATTTTTCTGCAACATATTTAATCTAACTCGGTAGATAAATCAGTGCATACATGAGTTTTTCATCCCCGATGTCAGCAGCTACGGGGTGGAATTATTTCTTAAATTTATAAGACCACAATCTCAGTAAACCCTATCTAATACAAAAAGAATCATCCAAATCGGTCCACATTTGGCGGAGTTATGCGTGAATATACATAAAATATATATGAGACACTTGAGTGGTAGAGCCACGCTATAGACAGTTTGTCTACAGCACGAATGGGCCGGCTCGTCCGGGTCGTTACCACTGTCCCACAGAAAACCGGCGTAAAGTAGCAGCTTGCTGCTGCGTTTCGTACGGTGAGTGAGATATCCGGAGGCCCAAAATGCCCTTCCCAATCCCTTAATTATCCCTTTCCTTAAAGGTCGGCAACGCGCCCATGATTCTTGATATTGTGGACGTACATTGGCGATGGAAATCATTTCCATCAGGCGACCCTCTTTGCGGACTATGCTATCAAAAAAACATGCAACACGATGCAATTATATTAAATAGTTATCATTTGACGCTATCCGTGACCGCATTCAGCTCTTTCCGTGCCTCATTGCCATTACACGGTCGTAAAACCAGATCGTACAGACATTCAGATATATGAAATTAAATTATATTTGAATACCTTACAGTGCATCCGCACGCATAATCGTAGGCAACTGGACATTGCCCACTTATCAAACATTTATAATATGTTTTCTGACCGACATCCCCCTAAGTTTTTTTTTATTAGCTTGAGTGATGAAACCTGATGATAAGTGATCTATCTCCACCGCCCATATACGTCCACAATACCAAAATAATTATGAGTGCGTTGCCGACCTTAAAGGAAAGGGATTGGGAAGGGGAGGGGGTTTGGGCCTCCGGACATCTCACTCACCGTACGAAATGTATGTACTCGTATATATATTATCAACATAATATGTTGTAAATTGTATGTATATATATTATATACATACACAGCATCATTAACAAGGTATAATAGATACTAATCATGTACTAACTGTCCTTCATGGTTTCACCGCAGGCATGTCCCTGTTTACCCTCATGGGTCATAGCGCGATATATGTACATTATCGTCTTTGATATTGCAATATGTTTCATGTCAGTTTTGGCGCACTTGACAGGACAGGCGAAAAACACTTATTTGTAGAAACTATCTGCTTGCGGCAATAGTTGTTACTCTATTTATTTATTTTACGGACGCGTTTAAAATTACTCTTAGGTCCGATTCGACAAAAAAAAGTCAGTTGTAGAGACTGCCGATAGAAGTGAAAACTTAGAACTTTTAGTATTAAAATTTGTAATTTCTTAATGTTTGAATTAAAATTATCAACATCAATCTGGTTGTTACATCTATTGACACTCCGAGCAACAATTATATGCATGTTTATATGGTTTTTTAGTACTCACTATTGTACTGCACAATGATTCTACTATTAAACGATTCAAACAATAATCAAACAAAAACACTATTTCAACAATGCATAGTATTTAAACACATTGAACTTTTCACTAAATCCATTCAATTTCACTTATAAGGTTTACACAGCACTAATGTTGCACAATACGTCAGCTGTATAGCTACAGATATACTGCTATAAGGATGTCGGTGACGCGAACCCATAAGATTTTCCCCTACCAAAAATTACCCAACGCGGCTAAAGAAGTTTTCACTTCAAAACAAAACATAGAACGAATTGTAATATCAACGACGTTATAGTTAGTTACGTTAGTTACGCTAGTTTTGGGGTGCGAAGTCAGGAAACCTCCACGCGGTGCACCCTGGGCAACGGCGGTCAAGTTGACCGACGGCTGAAATCCTGACATCAGCTGGTTGGCGGTTGTCGCGTGTTGTGGCGGCCGTCGTCTAGTTTGTAGGGCTCACTAGATATATGTATAAACCTTCCGGAATAAATTATCTAAATGATAGTAAAAACGGCATCGAAATTTGTTGTGGATCAAGTTTAGGAGTTAGTTACTAGGAGTTTATGAGTGGTAGAGCCACGCTGTAGACACTTTTGTCTACAGCATGAATGGACCGGCTCGTCCGGGTCGTTACCACTGTCTCACAGAAAACCGACGTAAAGTAGCAGCTTGCAGTAGGAGGCCCAACCCCCCTCCCCTTCCCAATCCCTTAATTATCCCTTTCCTTTAAGGTCGGCAACGCGCCCATATTTTTATGTATTATGGGCGTACATGGGCGGTGGAGATCGCTTACCATCAGGTGACCCACTTGCTCGTTTGATGGCAAATGCTATAAAAAAAAAGAAATAAGCGGACAAACAAACAAACAGACAGACGCAGATAACGACTGTGTTTTTTTTATTTATTGATATGCCAACACTGTTTGTCATTCACAATTCGAATACTATGATTCCCTCTCGATTATTTGATTGTTTTAAATAGTCCCTACCAATCATTGCAATATGTATCTTATATCTTTTACAATAAGAAATAAATCGTCTATTACAAAGTAGTACTTCAAAGAAACGAGAATTTTATTTTAAGAATTATAATCATGTCTATTTTTATCGCTTTGTCATCGCAACCTAATTAATAGCAGGTTCAAGCGGTTGCATCTTAGTTGATCTCACAACTTGTAAATAATAGGGTAGACTCCTATATTGAATTTTATACATTATTTTATAAGCAACAGAAAATGATACGCAAAAGAAACCCTTTTATCAAATCAAAATTGGATCAGAAATGTGCCCGCAGTTATGACTTTAAATGTTGGTATGAGAAAAAGTGGGTGCGTAGGTGGGATATCTCACTGTCTCGCTTGCACGCGTGCACCATAATGAACATTTTACACAGTGACGTCAAAGTTTGCGTCGTCTGTCATTTGACATTTACCCCTTCTACAGGATTTGAATGGCTTGTAACTTATTTATTTTTGGTCCAATTTATAAAATTCTTTCTGTAATAGATTTTAAGTAACGTAACTTATTGATTTAAATAATAAAATAAATCTAGTCAACTACCCTATTGTGTAAATTGTACTTAGGTACAAAGTTGAAACCTAAAAATATTTAGTTGCCACTTAATTATTTAGTGCACGTCACAAACAATGGGTTCAGTCAGAACGGTAATGCTTAATTAATTTATTTTCAAGACGTGAACTGTATAGACGCGAAAGACTAATAAAAAAGACTGAGTAAAGGCTACGACCTTTTATACTTAAAATATTGCGTAATTATTTAAATTATTGATTACTAGCTTTTGCTCACGGCTCCGCCGGCGTGAACACACTTTTCCCAAATAAAACGTAGCCTATAACCGTCTCCAGGCTCCCTCAAAATTCATCAATTCAGTTCGGTTTAGTGATTTAGGCGTGAAAGTGTAACAAACAAATAGATATTAAAAAAAAAAATATCTATGTTACTTCTTATACCTCCAAGAATATGTGTACAGAGTTTCATGATGATCGGTTAAGTAGTTTTCGCGTGAAAGCGTAACAAACAAACTTACATTCACATTTATAATATTAGTATGATTATAGTGCTTTCCTTGCGTTACCTACAAAATATTCTGTGTAGACTTGCACATCAGTGTTTGCTTTTTTTCTCAGCATGCGTGCTAAGAAGGTATACCTACTTCTCTTTTTTCTCTTTAACAGGGTTCTTAATTTACAGAGTGATTCTATTTTGATGATTCGTTCTTTATTTCAAATAGTATGCCGCAACAATAACTACTACACTCTCGCTGCCTCGGTGGCGCAGTTGTAATGCTTATGCCGCTGAAGTCTCGGGTTCGATCCCCGGGTCGGGTAAAAGTGATATTGGGTATTTCTTTTACGAAATGCTCAGTATCAACCCGGAGTCTGGAATTTGTGCCCGGTATGGCGATAGGCTCGCCCCCTATTACATTATGAGACGGAGATACGCTCTGCGAATATGGGTGTACTGGTTACAACTCTGCCTACTCTTTCTGGAATTACATGAGTGAGCGTATACTAGTTTTTTTATAGCATAGGCCGGTAAACGAGCAAGTGGGTCACCTGATGGTAAGCGATCTCCAACGCCCATGTACGCCCACAATACAAAAAAAATATGGGAGCGTTGCCGACCTTAAAGGAAAGGGATAATTAACGGATTGGGAACGGGAGGGGGATTTGGGCTCCGGATGTCTCACTCACAGTACGAAACGCAGCAGCAAGCTGCTACTTTACGTCGGTTTTCTGTGAGACAGTGGTAACAACTCGGACGAGCCGGCCCATTCAAGCTGTAGACAAAAGTGTCTACAGCGTGGCTCTACCACTGATTAAAGTATAGTTACCACTCATTACTAGTATATACTAGTCTACACTACATATTGATAAAATCGTTAACAATTATCGTAAACTTTGCAACTAAATATTGGTCTCGGGTCTGGGTGTTGTGGGACCGCAAGTCCCTCGTAGTTCTTGATACCCACGACACAGGTTTACCTAGTGTGGGGTCAGAGCTATGTGTGTGACTGTTGGGTGTATTATTATTATTATTATTAAATAAATCTTTAACATCAGCAGGTACGGGAGAACGCAGATAATAAAAACATTGGAAAACGTCCAAATGGTCCTTAATAAGTTTTTCCGCACGCCTGTAATTATCTGTTATTCAGTTCTGTATGTACATTTGCGTGCAAATAACCCGACCCGCCGGCAAGTTTTGTATTAGCATTCTGTGATAAATCTTGCTTTAAATGTACCACACCATGTCTTTTATTCATAACTAGCTTTTGCTCGTGGCTCCGCCCACTTTCAAAGCATAGTGTAGGATACAGTTTTTATAGTTTAAAAGAATGGTACTATAGATAAAATGAGCATTAAATTAATAAATACTGCCAATATCGCAATCTTCTATAGACCACCTATAGATAGTAAAATCATATATTAGGCAAGAATTACAATTTTTAATAAGACTTCAGAATATTAACTTATGAAATAGTTCACTGAACTACATGAGTGAATGAACTAAATATTTTAGCACAACACTATCTTTATTGAACAAATAACTGGCAACATCTGAAAGATCATTTTACGGTTTTTAATTATGAATTCAATTATAAGCTGTAAATATTGAAAAGCATAGAAATATTTGAAAAGTATGTAATGTTATGTAATACATTATATTCTTTTAAATAATACATACATGCGCACTCACGCCTGTAATCCCTGAAGGCGTAGATAGAAGTGTAACCAGTACACCCACCCTTCGCCGAGCTTATATCCGTCCCAAGATGTGATAGAGGGCGAGCATATCGCCATACCGGGCACAATTCCATACTCCGGGCTGATACTAAGTATTTCGTGATAGAAAAACCCAATATCACTTTTACCCGACCCGGGGATTGAGCCCAAGACCCCAGCACAGCAGTCGTACCGCGTACGCTTTACAACTTTAACAAATAATCTGTAATGTTTTATACGGTTTTGGAAGTAGGTCGAACTTTTTGCTCGCAACTGTTTACTGTTTCTATTATGTATGTATACTATATATATATATATATATATATATATATATATATATATATATATATATGTGTGTATGTCAGACATCGATAGTTAGAGATAACCCATGTGCTGTTTGTTCTATTTCTACGGGCCTTGAAACATGCAAAGGTGCGGTCCATTTGCTAGTTTTGTTTGAGCTAAACGATTTCTTCTGCGTGTTTGGTTGAAAAAACAATATTTGTACTGCTATTGTATATTTATTTGGTATGGTAAAGCAGCGGTGACCTAGCGAGGAGTGGTATCGACTGCAGTAGATACCACCATAGTAAGTTTAAAACCCAGCCCAGGACACGTACAAAAAAAAATTACAGCTAAAATGTATTGAAAAAAAAAACGTAATTTGTAGATGCGCAAAATGTGTTTAATACATTGATTTATAAGTGAGGATCATAAACAATATGGTGAGTAGTTATTAGTATAGTAATCGTAGTTTGAAGCCTTTGAGGTATATAACTCCAATTGAAAGGCTAAATTTCGTGAGCGTACTTAATAATTATAACTATGATTTTTTTAATATAAAACCAGTTTAGACAAGTCTATTGAAGGGACCGAATGTTCGAAGTTATTGATTTTACAGATGTGCCAGTTTGATAAAAAAAAAGTCCAATCTAATATTGTATATTTGGTGATATAAAAATGATTTCATTTTGAACATTTCGCCGAGGCTCCAACTTGATAGATTGACAGGCTATAAAATCCACGACCCGTCACGTCTGTATGATTCCGCGCCTTGAATATTGTAAGTACCAAAGTTCTTAGGCCGTGTGGACACTACAGAGTATATTTATTTATTTATTAGGCACACAAAACGGATTACATTTTAACATTAATCTTAAATAACAGTGTTACAGGTTTCGAGCTAGAATACATTCCAAAACATGTGTACAGCATGTTCAAAATAGTAGTGAGCAGTTTATATTTATGATAGGAGACTAAACTTTTTTTTTTTTTTACTGCCTGGATAATTGAATTACGAGACGAGCAGGTCGCTCGCCTGATGGTAAGCGCCACGCCTGCTCATAAACAGAAGCAACGCCACATAGAACTTCGAATAACAAAGCACTGCAAGACACTGGACTGCGCTCGTCACCCCGAGACATAAGGTGTAAAGTCTCATAATGCCCAGTAATTTCACTGGCTTCAATCTCCTTCAAACCGGAACACAACAGTGCTTAAACACTGTTGCTTGGCGGCAGAAATAGACAAAGCGGTGGTACCAACCCAGCCGGCCTCTCGCAAACGAGGGACCTACCACCTTGTAGAAACTATACTGTTAGGTAAAACTATAATACATTTTTTAACTTATGTTAAGTTACAGTTTCACATTCAATTACAAAAGACGGAAATAAATCACAGCCCGGCCTTTGCTATAAAAAAAAAACAAAAACAAAAAACAGACTTTAAAAAATAGCTAAATCATTTATTTGAATTTAGCCAAAGCTGTAATTGATAGACATTGCCCACTTAACAAACATTTATATGTCACACGTCACCCTGGAATGTGAAGGTGTAGCTACACAACGGGCGGAAATCCTCAACACACCGAGAAGTCTGTGGAGACACCAGGAAGATCTTGCGCTTCTGGTCGTAGTTAGACTGGCATATAGCAGAGGCGGATAATCGAGCAAGTGGGTCACCTGATGGTAAGTGATTTCCACCGCTCATTAACATCCATAATAGCTGAAGAACCATAGACGCCTTGCCAAACTTAAAGGAAAGGGATGATTCAGGGACTGGGAAGGGGAACGGGATTTCGGCCTCTGGATATAATTCACCTTACGAAAGGCAACAGCAAGCTGCTTCTTCATGTCGGTTCCTTATGAGACAGTGGTGACAACTCGGCTTTAGAAAAATATGATAAAATATATTAAATTGTAAAATCTTTCAAATAACCTGGAACGAGGAGAGAATTAAAATATGCCCGTGGTACGACCATCGCGATATTGAACGTTGAATCGTGTGAACTCAAGGGTAAAGCGATTAAATATTTTACTGAACTCAGATGGGAGAAAGTGTTTGAATAAAAAATGCAAGCAGACTGCAGAGGCGAAATTGGAAGTTTGAATACTTTGTGGCTTTATGCAAGAACTTTAGTTTAGTACTTGGAATTTTAGTTTACAGCGACGAATAATAATAAAGGTAATGTCTTTATGTAAGTTTCTAAAACTTATAGCGTGGAAGATCTTATATTTTTATCCGACTTCAAAAAAGAAGGTTCTCAATTCGACTGTATTTTTTGTTTTATGAAAGTTCGAAACTTTCGACTGGGCGGTTCACCCAGTGATTTTGATGATTCTTTTTTATTTGAAAGCTGGTGCTTCCTGTGTGGTCCCATTTCAATTTGGTTAAGATCTGAAGACGGAGACCGGAGTAAAAAATAAACTCCTCAACGACCAACAGTACACTCGTCGCGATTGTGTTATTGTATTGCTATTTACATGCTATTGCTGTACATTGAAGTCGGTTTCTATGTTTTGTTAAACGTTATATTATTAATCTACACCATAAAGACATATTCATACAATTATGAATAGACTAGATCAATATCTAGTCTCAATTTCTTTATGAATCTATGTTCACGCATAGTTAACTCTGCCAAATGTGGACCGATTTGGAAAAATCTTTTTGTATTCGATACGGATTTCGGTTTACTGCAGTGGTGGTCCCATTTAAATTTGAAGAAATATTTCCACCATAAAGGGAGCAAAGTGGGGAGTAAAAAACTGAAACAACTTTATGCACAGATTTTAACTTAATAAATTGTTTAGAAAAATAAAAAATAAAAATGGATTAGATTTATTTTAGCGTTTTAGTTTTTGTCTAGCTTTTATTTTTTGTTAAAAAGATTTATTGAGTTTTCGTGATTCATCAGCTAGTGAGTGAGTGAGTGGTATTTCCGGGACAAAGTATCCTTTCCCAGGATATAACTTATCTCCTAAACTTTTATTAAAATCAGTTCCGCCGCTTGAACAGACAGACAGATAGACAGTTGAGTTACTCACGCATTTGTAATATTATTAAGTAAGGATAGTATGTATATAGATAAAAGCTTTTGCTCGAATAACACGCAATATTAAATAGACAGAAAATGGTGACATTTTATAGAGGTAATAGAAAACCAGCAGAGCGAGCATGGATTCTTCGATAGATAAATTCAACGAGTTTTAATGTCAAATTTGACATAAATCCTCGATAAAATGAATCGACAATGAAGCTTAGCGAATCTCTTCACACTAAGCTGCCTTTCTCCAGCAACCTTAATCAAATAAAAAGGTAGAGAGGAGTTGGAAATATACTTAGCTTGTACAATACCGAAATAAGTCGAAACACGTAATTAAGGTTTTCGTTTAATTTTCTTTCTTTTTTTTAGATTGAGTGATAAATCAGGCTCAAAATGATTGAGGTCAGGTCAAGTCGCTCCCCTGATGGTAAGCGCCACGCCTGCCCATAAACAGAAGCCACACCACACAGAACTTTGAACTACGAAGCACTGCATGGCATTGGACTGTGTTCGTCAACCCCAGTAATTTCACTGGCTTGCCCTTCAAACCACCTACGACCTGGCACAGGCATATGCGACCGACGTGCTCTTGCGATATCCTTAAAACGTGACGATACGTAGAGTTATCCACCACGTCTCAGATGCCAGTTTAAAATTAAATATTCAGTTCCACTTCTCAGTGTAGGATCACGGAAATTGCACAAACGATATGCAATCCAACGAAGTCACCGAACTTTCAAGGTTTTTTGCGCTGCTTGCAGCAATCAACCGCAGTGAGTGAGCATGATGAAAAATAAAACATACATACATTCACACTCACGCCTATGTCCCATGGGGGTAAGCAGAGACACAAGCTACGACCCTGACACACCTCTGTCGCATCTTCCACATTCATACATTAGACACCAGTTTGTATTTCGGTGCATCTAAAATTCTTAATATTGTCCTAATAATAACTATACACAGCATTTTTTTCATATAGAAGTTTACTTCGACCATCAAGTTTGATGTAATAAGCAAAGACAGTTTTTTTTTTTATACACCCAACAGTCACATACATAGTCCTGGCCCCACACTAGGTAAACCTGTATCGTGGGTATCAAGAACTACGAGGGACTTGCGATCCCACAACAGCCAGACCCGAGACAATTATTTGTGGATCAGACAAACATTTGTCAAGGTGCGGGAATCGAACCCACGGCCTCACGCTTCGCAACCGGCTACTCGCCCGCTGCGCCACGGAGGCTGTCAAAGTTGTTTTTATTTAAAGTCAGGTAAAGTAAACATTTAAATCTACGTAAATGTAAGTGTGAAATAAACTCATGCGATACAGATATTCTCAGAATTGCGTTAAGAAAAAAAACCATGATGAAATTAAATAAAAACGCGTTAAGAATTTACATTAATTAGAACTCACCATTCAATGCTAATTCTATCATGATGCGATAATACTGTTAACACATACTGCACATACTGTTAATGCTATTCATGGTAACGCGGAACTGAGTAAATAAGGAACATTGTAGTTATTATTATAATATTATTTGTATCAAACTACAGGAGTATACTACAGTAATTTACACTTTAGGCCTACTAGGCGTGTGTGACGAAACGAGCAGATCGCTCGCCTTATAGTAAGCGTCACGTCTGCCCATAAAAAGAAGCAATACCATACAAGGTGGTACGGTCCCTCGTTTGCGAAAGGCCGGCTGGGTTCGTACCACCACTTTGTCTATTTCTGCCGCCAAGCAATTTTGTGAAAGCACTGTTGTGTTTCAGTTTGAAGGAAATTGAAGCCAATGAAATTACGAGTTTACAAGTGGTAGAGCCACGCTGTAGTCAATTTTGTCTACAGCATGAATGGGCCGGCTCGTCCGGGTCGTTACCACTGTCTCACAGAAAACCGACGTAAAGTAGCAACTTGCTGCTGCGTTTCGTACGGTGAGTGAGATATCCGGAGGCCCAAATCCCCCTCCCCTTCCCAATCCCTTAATTATCCCTTACCTTTAAGGTCGGCAACGCGCCCATGACTCTTTTGGTATTGTGGGCGTACATGGGCGGTGGAGATCACTTACCATCAGATGACCCATTTGCTCGTTTGCCGGCCTATGTAAAAAAAAAAAAAAAACTGGGCATTATGAGACTTAACACCTTATGTCTCAGCTCAGTCCAGTGTAATTTAAAGTTCTGTGTGGTATTGCTTCTGTTTATGAGGAGGCGTGGCGCTTACCATCGGGCGAGCGACCTGCTCGTCTCGTCATTGAAGCTAAGAAAATTAAAAATAAACACAGAACTTTGAATTACAAAGCACTGCATTGGACTGCGCTCGTCATCCCGAGACATAAGATGTTAAGACTCATAATGCCTAATAATTTCACTGGCTTCAATGTCCTTCAAACCGGAACACAACAGTATAGACAAAGCGATGGTACCAATCCAGACGGCCTCTCGCATACGAGGGCCCTACCGCCTTGTGTTAAATTGTGTATTAGATAACTTCATCGTTCCACAAAAACTAGCCATAGATTATACGTAGAGGAAACTCAAATTGTATAGAAGGTAACGAGTCTAGCTCTGTATTAGCATTACTATCTTAAGTCATGGTTAATTAACCTTGCTCCATTATCAAGAATGATGAGAATTATGTACTTTATTAGTTCTAATTACTAAATAACAGAGAAGGTCTAAGAGTTTTGTTTTGGTTCGATAAGGATTTATATTGTAATGAATCATGAGTGGTAGAGCCACGTTGTAGACAGTTTTGTCTACAGCATGAATGGGCCGGCTCGTCCGGTTCGTTACCACTGTCTCACATGTAAATGGCGTAAAGAAGCAACTTGATGCTGCATTTCGTACGGTGAGTGAGATATCCGGGGATCAAACCCCCCTCCCCTTCCCAACCTCTTAGTTATTCCTCTCCTTTAAGATTGGCAACGCGCCTATGATCCTTTTGGTATTGTGGGCGCACATCAGGTGACCCACTTGCTCGTTTACAAAAAAAATACCCTGCTGGTTTCCGGGACTTCTCCACGGTTGAGAAGAGCTTATCCACCACTCTGGCCTAGCGTAGGTTGATATATATCACATACTTTCGAAAATGACAATGTCATAGGTAAGCAGATTTCCTCACGATGTTCTTCACCGATAGGCACAGAGGTAACCTGTATGTGATAGGGGGCGAGCCTATCTATACCGGGCACAACTCCAGATTTCAGGCTGATACTACGCATTCGTGATATAAAAACCCAATATCACTTTTACTTGACACGGCGATCGAACCCGAGCCTCCGCACAGCAGTCGTAACACGTAGGTACGCATTACAACTGCGTCACTGAGGCAGTCGCGATGGTTTCCTTCACTGTTATAGCAAGCGATAAAATTAAATAATAATGAATAGACACGTCTTCTAAAAGTCGGCGCTGCATCCTTTTGGATCAAACCTGATACTACGTCACTGCAATCCATTTCAATCTCTTTTCAATATAGGTACCTACCTAGATAGGCATATTCGGCAACATTACAACGGCACAGTCCGTAAATACGCATAGGGTTACCGGCGAGATGTGAGTGTACTGGTTACACCTCTATCTACCTCTTCGGGAATTAAAGGCGTGTGTGCGTATGTAAACTTATTGACTCAATTATTGAAACACATATTTCGACGTATTCTCAAAATTCTGTCCCAAAAGGGGTTAGTGAAAGTGGGTAGAAAAGTTTGCATGACGCGCGCGCCACGCTCAGAAACCTAGTAACATTATAAACAAGTTCCACGAATCGAATGGTACTGCAACGAACTTCAATCAACAGAAATTCCGTACAAAAATAAGTGGAACCGTCAACAACAATAACAAAGTTGACATCAAACGAATTGCCAATAAAATGTCGAAGCGATTTTAAAAGTTACCAAAGCCAAAGAAACGTTCTCGTAACCTAATTTTAATTTACGGAGAAATCGATTTAAATTGAAGTATTCACAGCACTTTAAATAAACATAACACAACACTAAACACTGTAATAAATGTTTTTATCACTCAAGTTTGTAAATAAAAGTTATTTTTAGAACAAAGCACGTCCATTACAACTCGCGCTTCGCAGATGACTAAAAAAACCAGCGCTACAAGTTATTGCGAGCAAAAAACTAGGCATGTTCAGTTGAATCGATTAACGGAAAATCGATTTTACGAGGTGAAATCGATTTTTGTTTCTTTTTTGTTCCAGAGGCCGTTAAAAGGGTTAGTTGTCTCATGATAAGAGTTCTCCCTCGTCCATGAATACTTAGATTACCAGAAGAATCATGAATGCGTTGCCTATCATAATAATATTACAGAAGTTATATATTTTTGATATAAATGTTATAGCTTTTTTCGTAAATACATAACAATTACAAGTTTACAAGGTGGTAAGTCCCTCGTATGCGAGAGGCCGTTTGGTTTATACCGCTACCACCACCGCTTTATCTATTTCTGCCATCAGGCAGCATTGTTGTGTTCCAGTTTGAACGACATTGAAGCCAATGAAAGTATTGTGAGACTTAAAATCTTATATCTCGAGATGACGAGCGCAGTCCAATGCCATGCAGTGCTTTGTTATTCAAAGTTCTGGGTGGTGTTGCTTTTATACAGAAGTTTATGGGCAGGCTTGGCGCTTACCATCAGGCGAGCGACCTGCTCGTTTCGTCACTCAAGCTAATAAAAACAGTTCCTAATACGACTCGATTTAAATTGCTTTTTATCAAAATATAATAATTTGAAAGTATTCAACTCATTAAATACATAATTCATTAAATTTCCTTTTCAGGTAGATACCAGATACGGTTCGAAATCCGGGTTATCTTGACCCACCATACAGTTGATATACAATTTTTTACCATACTGACGCCGGGTAATAATCGATTTTATCGGGTCCTGTTTAAATCGATGTTGTATAGCAAGAACACAGCACTACGAAGCGAGTTCGGTATATGCGTTAAGCTTTGGTACTATTTCTGATCCTCGGACCGTGAAGATGTTTCTATACACATATAACTACGCTAACATATGTTTAAAGTCCTTCGCCTTTATGGAGATTAATGCTGAGGTCACACAATGGGCGTCTGGACAGACCAAAATGTAAAGGACGCCACATAGGTTTACAAGGTGGTAGGTCCTTCGTATGCGAGACCACGTCTGGGTTGGTAACACCGCTTTTTTTATTTTTACCGCCAAACAGCAGTGTGTAAGCACTGTTGTGTTCCGGTTTGAAGAACATTGAAACCAGTGAAATTATGGGCATTATGAGACTTAACATCTTATATCACGAGGTGGCAAGCGCAGTCCATTGCCATGCAGTGCTTTGTAATTCAAAGTTCTGTGTGGTGTTGCTTTTGTTTATGGGCAGGCGTGGCGCTTACCATCAGGAGAGCGACCTGGACTGGACTGCGCTCGTTATCTCGAGACACAAGATCAAGATGTCAAGTCTCATAATGCCCAGTAATTTCACTGGCTTCAATGTCCTTCAAACCGAAACACAACAATGCTTACACACTGTTGTTTGGCGGCAGAAATAGACAAAGCGGTTGTACCAACCCAGACGGACGCGGCCTCTTGTACACGAGGGACCCACTACCTAGTAACTATATTATGATATACATTTCCAATTAGTTCCAATATTTACCACCGCCAATTTCAAATTGTTGCACTATATTTTGATGATCGGAGGTACTCTATAATTTGGCGTCTTGTGGGTTTATTTGTCTGTGATTGGCTGATATTTGCGTTTGTATTTTCAGATGTTCTCATAATCCGTCCTTACAAATGTTTGGATAATTTAAAAAATGCCTGATAAACATTTCTGGATAGGAATCCGTAATGTCCCACGTATAGGAGGAGGCTGTCTGCGTAAATGCCACCGCTTTGTCGTGTTCTGCCGCCAAGCACCAGAGTTGGTTGTTGTGGTCCATTTTGAAGGATATTGAATTCATTAAAATTACTAAACAGGACAAAACCTTTTGAGTTAGTGTAGTGAAACCGGAAACTAGTCTCACAGAAAATCGGCCTAAAGTAGCAGCTTGCTGCTGCGTTTCGTACGGAGAGTGAGATATCCGGAGGCCCAAATTCCCCTCCCCTTCCCAATCCCTAAAGTATCCTTTTCCTTTAAGGTCGGAATTATTTTAGTATTGTGGGGGTACATGGGCGGTGGCATAGACACATTAGAAAAGGTGGTGGAGAACACTTACCATCAGGTGACCCACTTGCTCGTTAGCCGGCCTATACTATAAAAAAAAAGTGAATGGTTAGTGTTATATAGTGCAGTGAGTGCTATTCGTAAAGAACACGTGAACATTGTGTCTTCCCCTTAATAGAGACAATAAGAAACGTGTTAATGGACATATTCTAAGTCAATTAGATTATAAAAGGTTAAATTTAGATTATAAAAGGTTAAATTTAGATTATAAAAGGTTAAATTTAGATTATAAAAGGTTAAATTTAAATTACTCATTGGTCATAAGGCTAGATTGTAACTTTAATGATACACAGTACAAGGCATCATTCACAACAAAAAAAAACCGGGTATTATGTGTCTTGATATCTTATCGCCTCGGTGACGCAGTTTTAATGTGTACGCGTTACGATTGAGGTTAACGCTGAGGTTTCGGGTTCGATCCCCGGGTCGGGTAAAGTGGTATTAAGTTTTTCTATTACGAAATGCTCAGTATCAGCCCGGAGTCTGGAATTTGTGCCCGGTATGGCGATAGGCTCGCCCGCTATCACATATGGGACGGAAATTCGCTCGGCGAAATGTGGGTGTACTGGTTGAACCTCTGCCTACCCCTTCGGGAATTACAGGCGTGAGTGCGTATGTATGTATGTATTCTAACCCCGCTGGTCGTCTCGTCATTCGAATAAAACAACGAAAAACACTTTAGTAAATCGAATGTTCAGGTTTACATTTATAATCTATTTAAAACTTTGAAATAGTTACATTTACATAAAGACACTTTAAAAGATTGCACAGTAAGTAGATGAAATTTAAAAAAAAATAACAATTATTCTACTGTATTTTGAATAGAAACATTAGCTAATGAAACCTTGAACTTGGTCAGTTTTTATAAATATTACTAGCTTTTGCTCGCGGCTCCTTCGTCCGCGTGAATAGACTTTTTCGAAATAAAACGTAGCCTATTACCGTCTCCAGGGTCCCATCAAAATACATCAAAATTCATAAAAATCGGTTCAGTGATTTAGGCGTGAAAGCGTAACAAACAAATAGTTTTTTTTTTCATAAAAGTATCCTATGTTACTTCTACCACCTCAAAAATATGTGTACAAATTTTCATGATGATCGGTTTTCGAGTGAAAGCGTAACAAACAAACTTACATTCACATTTATAATATTAGTATATACGAATAGGGTTGCTACTTCCTAGGTAATAAACAATTTCGATGTAATGAATAATAAAATCATTTTATTTTTAATACCATTAATTTTCAAACTGAAAATAGAGGAGATTTCAATACCGCTGTTTTGTTTTTCGTTTTATATACGCGATATCTCCACCAAATGTGGATAGATTTGGATGATTGTTTTATTACAGGATTTTTTTTGTAGTATAGGCCGGCAAACGAGCAAGTGGGTCACCTGATGGTAAGTGATCTCCACCGCCCACAATACTAAAATAATCATGGGCACGTTGCCGACCTTAAAGGAAAGTAAGGAATTGGGAAGGTGAGGGGAATTTGGGCCTATTGGGTA
The DNA here is from genome assembly GCA_905332985.1 of Mimas tiliae. Classification (NCBI taxonomy): domain Eukaryota; kingdom Metazoa; phylum Arthropoda; class Insecta; order Lepidoptera; family Sphingidae; genus Mimas; species Mimas tiliae. The sequence continues at coordinate 3,512,962 of HG995262.1, read as the reverse complement.
TTAGATTATGTCTAATTTATTACATTATATTACATTCAACCGACAATAATACGAAAAAGAAATTGTTTTGCGAAAGCAGAATTAAAATTGAGTAAAAAATTAGGCCGCGGTTCACGTTTTAAATGGGCACTTAGTTGGAAAATCTCACTATCTCCCACGCACGCGTGCACCGTAATGATGTGAACTGTCTTGTGACGTAATTGCTGTGCGTCCTTTTTCCGCCATTTGACAACTACCCCTTCCAGCAGATTTAAATGACTACTAACATAGTTATTTTTGACTTGATTTATATAATTATTTCATTAGATTTTGGGGAAGATACCTTATTCATTAAAATGCAATAAATCATTGAATTAAATACTTACAAAAGAATATGTTAGTGTAATTTACCATCCCGTATTAATCCAGCGTAGTTGACTAAGGCCTAACCCCTTTTCTTAGTAAAGGGGACATAAGCTCAGCTGTGAGATAGTTTATAATATAAAACTGATGTAACTGTTTTTTTTATAAACTGACTTTTAACAACCTTAAGTGCGGAAGGCGCTTAATGACTGTAGATTAGGGTTGGCGCTTGACAATAAGAAATAATGGAGTGGTGAAACACTAACATGCACTGTCATTTTGACTATAGTTAGCTATAATTATTGAATGCAATGTGCATAGATAGATCGGTTAATTTGTGCATATGTTGTGTTCTATGTGTGTGTGAGATTGTTTTGAGAGCCTCCGTGGCGCAGTTGTAATGCGTACGCTGTGCTGAGGTCTCTTGTTCGAACCCGGGGTTGGGTAAATTGGGTTTTTCTTCTATGAAATGGGCAGGTGGAAGAAGAAGACTATATAGGCCGGCAAACGAGCAAGTGGGTCACCTGATGGTAAGTGATCTTCACCGCTCATGTACGCCCACAATACCAAAAGAATCATGGGTGCGTTGCCGACCTTAAAGGAAAGGGATAATTAAGAAATTGGGAAGGGGAGGAGGTTTGGGCCTCCGGATATCTCACTCACCGTACGAAACGCAGCAGCAAGCTGCTACTTTACGCCGGTTTTCTGTGAGACAGTGGTAACGACCCGGACGAGCCAGCCCGTAGACAAAATTGTCTACAGCGTGGCTCTACCACTCAGTTGATATGTAGCGTATAGTATGTAAGAAGTGTAACGATTATTTAATACAGTAATAGCTCGCGGCTCCGCCCGCGTGAAGGTCTTTTCCGGGATAAAAAGTAGCCTATATCCTAATCCAGGTCATGGTCTACCTTGAAGAATTCCACCACGGTATCCCCTGCATGTCGTAAAAGGCGACTAATATGGGCCACCGGGGGTCGCGGGCTCGCAGCGGCGTAGTAACCCCTTTGTACTCTTGTACGTGCGACCCTGAGATTGACGGCAGCACGGGTGGTTGGCCTCGTCGCTGCCGCTGACGTCGAGAGCGCCTTTAGTGTGCGGGGGCTTCTGAGCCCCCCTCAAAAATAGAGATGGGCCGCAAGCGGCACCGCGCAGGAGCGGTTCCGGCTGAAGCCGGGGCGCTTCTCGCCTCGGGAAAGGCCGTCTCATCGCCGAAGATGACCACCGCGGGGTTTTTGGTTGGAATTGCCGGTGCAGGTTGTATATAGTGTTAGAGACTCAGCCCAGCGGTCATCTGGAGTTTTCTATCTCTCCCCCGGGTGACTTTACGCTGGGTTGTAAGACCGGTGAGTCCAACATAACCGTCCCGTCACCCCCCGGCGAAGCGGTAGCGATAAACTCGTTTTTCCCCGCGAAAACAAAAAAAGTCATGGTCTACCTGTATGCCATATTTCATCGGAAACCGTTAAGCCCGAATTGACTAAATCTCCAAATTCACAAATACAAACTTTCATATTTACCTATAAGTAGTAGTAGGATGTAGGATAAGTTGTAGAAAATAGTAGGATTTAAATTATTAAATCCTAGTAAATACTATTAAGTATTTATGCATTTTAATACCAGAAAATGCCAATTTTGTTTTTTTCGAGTATTAGCAAAACCCGCCATTATTTATTTACTTATACAAAACATGTATAAAGGCGGACTTAATGCCAGAGTTGGAGTGCCTAAAGCATTCGCCCGAAAGTCCGGTGTCGCTGACTAAAGCCGACTCTTGTCAGGCTATCAGCAAGCGTCCAAACAAAACAAAAAAAAAGAGGCTTTTCCTACCAGTCAACCCGTAGGCGATGCAAAGACGAAACAATGTGGGTGTGTAAGTCAGCCATTACTGAAACTTTACAATACATTTAAGTCTTTGGGTTCAGTTTTAAGCCCCGAGTTACTCAAGTCATAAAATGCTTACTGCCGTTGAATGCCAACAAACTCAAATGAAGAGGAACAACTCTTTGTGTAAGTTTTCAATGAAAATTGTACAAAGATATTTAAAGTCTATCCCTTTGAAAGTCTCAAAGGACAAATGTGAAAATATTGAAGATATTAGAAATCCCTCTTTTGGAAATTCTTAAAGGAAAATTGTGACTCATAAAATAAATATTGCTAGAAATACTATCAATACAACTGACTTGATAGGACACTTTCTGTCTGTGTCGTTTAACAAAGCTGGCAAGTTCTTCATCAGTAGCGTTTGAGAGTTGTTTTATACTTTACTAGCTTTTGCTCGCGGCTCCGCCCGCGTGAATGGACTTTTCCGAAATAAAACGTACCCTATAACCGTCTCCAGGGTCCCATCTATCTCTATATTAAAATTCATCAAAATCGGTTCAGTGATTTAGGCGTGAAAGCGTAACAAACAAATAGATATTTTTTTTTCATAAAAAGTATCCTATGTTACTTCTTATACCTCCAAGAATATGTGTACAAGGTTTCATGATGATCGGTTAAGTAGTTTTCGCGTGAAAGTGTAACAAACAAACTTACATTCACATTTATAATATTAGTATCATAATACACAAGGTTATTAAATAATAAATAAATACACCCAACACGACGAAGGCGCTGACTCCAAATTCGATGCGTCACCGCATGTCCATTCTTGGAGTTCACAAATCACGGAAACACTGGATTTTAATATTATGAGGCATATTAACAAAACCTGGTTATTGCGTAACTTGTTCACAGATACCTTCATCCTGAGCGTAACTAAAACGACATGATGTACGCAAAACCGAAAAAAAATCCGGGGCAGTCTTTGGGGACTGCCGATAGAAGTGAAAACTAAGTAACTTGTGAATTGTATCGTCGAGGTATTAGATTATAATTTTTGGTTAGTAAAGAAGTGTTAATGATCCATTTAAATTGTACATATACCTATAATGTATACTAATAACGCATGGAGGTATTTCTATGTACATATATACACAGTATACATATAGCTCATGGAAAGCGTTCGGTGACGATGACGCGAGTTCCATGATTTTTGTTCATACAAAAAGTGCTCAACGCGCCTATAGAAGTTTTCACTTCAAAAATATCGATACGATGACTTAACCATTGACCTCTCGTTTCACAGCTTCTCACCCACTGCTCCACGAAGGCTGGATTTAGGTGCTCATAAAAAAACTATTAAAAATTGGTTCATTACCTGCTCTTTATCCTCTTGTGATTTTGGCCACAGTGTTACATTGAGCACAACCTCTCCCATGTCCTGGTTGGGTTTGTTGGGATCCCGCAGACAGAGCACCAAGTCCTGAGTCCTGCCGAGTTCCAACGCTGTGAGGTCCAAGTTACAAGAGCCCATGAAGTCATCCTGGAGTCCCCAGTCGTAGTCGAACACCTGAAAGTTTTTATACTATGTAATTTTTGCTGTTTGGTCTCTCGCGAGTCTGTTTGGATAGACCGCTTTGCCTATTATTGCCGCCAAGCGACATTGTGTAAGCAGTTGCTTCCCGCTTTGAAGGAAATTGAAACCAGAGCAATTACTGGGCATTATGAGACTCACGCCCGGTTTCTAAAAGGCTGATCAATGTTAAATTAACTAATCAAATGTCAAATCTCACGTCAAGTCGAAATTGAGTTGCTAGAAGCGTGATCAACACCTTTGATTTGACACACATGTTAGTTAACATGACTTTCAAATTAATATGAAAAATCGTATGTCTAACGGTACTAAAGATACATCGAATAGTATTATTTTTTTCACTAAATAACGTTTCAGTAACTCGAATTGATTTGACAGCGATGTCAACTCAAAGTTCTGTTAATTGAATGTTGATTTGATCAGCCTTTCAGAAACCGGGCGTTAGTCTAGAGATGGTGAACGCAATGCATTAGCTTGTATAACTTTGTAAGTAATTAAAATTTCTAAATGATTATGTTTTTGATTACAGGCACACGTCACACCGAAACATAAGATGTTTGTTATCGAACGTTGGCAATTGACCGTAACTCAATATTACCATCTCGCTTACTCTCAACTAGAACCCCTATCGCGCTCCCTGTTTGTGAGCTGTCAACCTGTCTTTCTTAGGTTTTCTCTTAGGTGTATTTTAAAGTACGTGACCGAGGCAGGGAGACCGCGACGTGGGATGCGAGTCTGGCGACAGCGACAAGTCCGACGTATGAAATTGCCAAAATTCAATTTATACACACAAGTGTATGTGGAACAAACTCCCAGAGAACGTAGTCGCAGCTCAAAGTATAAACGAGTTTAATAATCGACTTATCAATCACCTAAAAACTATTAAGTACAAGTAATGTAGTAGAATGCAGGATACAGGCAATATAAGTTGCAGGACAACTGCTTGCCTGATAAATAATAGTATTATTAATAATAATACTGCCTCGGTGGCGCAGTTGTAATGCGTACGCGTTACGACTGAGGCGGACGCTGAGGTCTCGGGTTCGATCCCCGATTCGGGTAAAAGTGATATTGGGTTTGTCTATTACGTAATGCTCAGTATCAGCCCGGAGTCTGGAATTGTGCCTGATATGACGATAGGTTCGCCCCCTATCACATCATGGGACGGAGATACGCTCGGCGAAATGTGGGTGTACTGGTTACACCTTTGCCTAACCCTACGGAGATTACAGGCGTGAGTGCGTATAATATTGAGTTGGCGAGTCTCCACCTGCCACCCAGTTATCCAACCTACTAACACCTCACCTCAATAAACCAGTAGATATAATTTGTCCATTCCTACAATAGTCTCACCGGCTTTACGACCCAACGTTAAGCCGCCCGCGAGCAAAGACTTTAACAAAGTGCGGTACAAGTAATTGCGCACTAAGTTACGGTCAATTGACCGCAACTCATTTAGTCGGCCGCGGGAGAGCGACAAGAGCAGTCGTTGTTGTTTGAATAACTGCGAACGTTAAATTCGATAAACTAACACGAAATTGTTTATTGTCATTTGCGACCCTATAAAACATTGTCATTATTTACGTGCATATATTATTCATTTAATTTGAAGTTATTTTAGGGAAGTAACTATATAATATTATTTTTTGGGTTTGTTCGAAAATGTCATTTATTGTGAATGAAAATTAATATAAAACAAAACAGCCGTCTCAATATTGCCATCTCGCTTACTCTCACTCCTCTCGCTCCCCCGCCTTAGTCGCCATTCCCGCCTCGCTGGCCGCGTATGCAACATAATTTTACTTCTGACCAGCCCGATTATAGTATTAAAGTCTTTGCCCGGGAGAGATGAACGACCTGGACGACCGCTAGGCCAAGATCCCTATAATAGTCCTACAACAACCGGGGCTGTCCTTGTGTACATTTCTATAGTGTAAACAAGGATACCAGAAAAATCATGGAAGCGTTGCCGACCTTACAGGAAAGGGATAATTGGGGAGGAGATTTGAGCCACCAGATATCTCAATCACCGTACGAAACGCAGCAGCAAGCCGCTACTTTACGTCGGTTTTCTGTCAGACAGTGGTATCGACCCGGTAGAGCCTGCCCATTGGTTCTGTAGACAATACTTAATACAGCGTGGCTCTACACTCACAGAACCGTAGCAGCAACCCGATACTTTACGTCGGTTTTCTGTGAGACAGTGGATCGACTCGGTCGAGCCTACCCATTGGTGCTGTAGACAAAACTGATATTCGCCTACTTCCTAAAATCTATATTATTATCTGCGAAACAATATAAATTTGCGTTCAAACATTCTTGAATAAAACATCAGTGAAAATGTATTACCCAAAAGCATATTTACCTCGCCCTGACCGGCCCTCAGCGCCGATACCGTTTCACGTTTCCCCCACCAAGGTTTACCGTATAAATATATAATTTTATTTATGCTATGGAGATACCGTTTTAGCTTAGACCCGATTATAGCTAAACGTCGTGATTAAATAAACGGTAAAAAGTATTTTTACCTGAAAACAAAAATATCCACCCACATATTTCAACTTTTAATTTTCATGTCAAAGACTTTAATGTATACTACTAGACAAGCTGTGCGGTACAAAGAAATTGCGCACTTAGTTACGGTCAATTGACCGCAACTCATTTAGTCGCCAGCGAGAGAGCGACAAGAGCAATTGTTTGAATAGCTGCGAATGTTAAATTCGATAAATTAACACGAAATTGTTTATTGTGATCCATAAAACATTGTCATTATTTACGTGCATATATTACTCATTCAATTTGAAGTTATTTTACGGAAGTAACTATATTATTTCTTGGTTTTGATAGAAAAAATCATTTATTGTAAATAAAAACTAATACCAAACAAAACTGCCGTCTCAATATTGCCATCTCGCTTACACTCAACTCCTCTTCCTTCCACGCCTTAGACGTCATTCCCGCATCGCCGGTCGCGTATGCAACACAATTTTACTTATGATATTAAAGTCTTTGATTTATGTAGGTTTTTTTATTCCTTTGATAGGCAGACGAGCCAGCTGCTCGCCTGATGGTAAGCTGTCAACGCTGCTCAAGGCCATCGGTTATGCCAGGGGCACGGCAAAGTCGCTGCCAACCGCTGAAGGAATATTATTTAAAGCCTCGTTTAAAGGATAAGTCATACTGCTTGGGAAACACTGAGGCAGAGAGTTCATTCCAGAGTTTGCACGTGCGTGGCATAAATGAACGCTGGAAACGTACCGTGCTAGACGGGATTGTTTCTAGTATGCCGCGGTGCCGGTTGGAGCGATGGAAAAATTGTGAAGTTGGAATCTAAAACAGTTCCTCATAGCTCTCCCCGTGGAACAGACTATAGAACACGCAGAGAGAATTGAAGTCTCTCCGCAGTTCTAACGGTTCCAGGCTATCCGTTAGATTGGAGGTACCGACGATTCGAACAGCCCGCCTTTGTAAGGATTTAAGTATTGTCCTCGTATATAATACAGCTACTTTTCTTTCTTTCTATTTAACATCTTATGTATCGGGGTAACGAGCGATGTCCAATGTCATGCAATGTTTTATAATTTCAAATAAATAAATAAATACACCCAACAGTCACACATATAGTCCTGACCCCACACTAGGTAAACCTGTATCGTGGGTATCAGGAACTACGAGGGACTTGCGGTCCCACAACACCCAGACCCAAGACAAATATTTGTGAATCAGACAAACATTTTTATAAGTGCGGGAATCGAACCCACGGCCTCGCGCTTCGCAACCGGCTACTCGCCCGCTGCGCCACGGAGGCTGTCAAATATCTTTAATGAATTAAAATACATATTACGGTCAGCATCATAAACCATATTCAACAGGGTATTAAAACAAAATTAAAATAAAATTATACAGTTTTATTACAAAGCGTAAGACTAAAACTATTCAGTTACTATTCATTGCCTTAGGCTGGATTGCTACCAAAAGTCTGTTAAGGTTCAAGATCGTACCAAAAGTCAATTTACTTTAAGTTATTGTAACTAGCAATGGCTGACGCAGTTCACAGATTGTGACATTTAGATAGTACTGATAACAAATGACACAACCTTGCAATAACTAGGTATTGCGTGATACAATAACTTGAGCTTTAGGTACTAAGAGATCGTGAAATTCACCCTTAGTAACTAGCTGTTAAACCAAAACTATAGATTGATAAGTCGGTTCTCTGGAATTTGTAGCCCAGACAGACGATTAATAAAGATTTTTTTTCAAATGCTTATCGCTTTTTGACAAATTCTGTTAAGACAGAAATGATCCATAATGAAGCTATATTACACGCATATTTTTTGTATAGCGGTCGGTTAGGCAGATTTATCAGAATTGTTTTGCAACTCGTAATTTTTACGATTTAGATCTAGTAATCTTCTTAATACAAAATAATATGGTCGGTTATCTACTCACCTTTAGTTGAACTGGCTGGAAAGGATCTTCAATAGGCACCGTGAAGCACTCGTCCCACACTGGATTAAGATCTCTGTACACTATCCTTGATTTGTGGAGGAGTCTGCCCCCCGCTTTAAACTTGATGTACGGATCACTAGTGCCTGATAACAAACCTGGTTTTGGACCCCACAAATGGCGCAGTTAGAAGATGTAAGAAGCGAAAATAAAAAGAACATCTAACTAAGAAGTTAATAGAATCTAAATGACAATCAAATAGTTAATCATGAAGTTTTAATTAAGTACTTAGTTATTTATCAAAAGTATATAATTTTAAATTATATGAAGTTAATTAATACCAGATCGCATAGAGTTATTATTGAAATGAAATAATTCTTTGAACTGATGAACTTTAGTGATTTATTTTCCAAATTCGCTATAGTTTATTAATGAATTTATTATGCAAAAGTGATTTTTTCTAGTTGTAAATTTTTAAGACAATTTTTAATTTCTAAGAAAGCAAAAGCACTACTTCGACTGCAAATAAAGAAGAAAAACATGCAAAGAAAAGATAATAAATAGTAAATAGTGATATGTGTATAAAGTGTTTTGTGTGTGTAATGTGAAGAAAGATAGGAAACTGAAGAGGTTTCGATATTCAAACCCACTGCCGACGAGCACCGTACCCCACAGTCTTTGTAATCCCAATGTATTTATTCAGATTATAGCAGACGAACGATTGAAACTAAGCATTATGCCCTTTTTATACGGTTGTATTTTGTATACACCTAAATTAATAAAAAAAAAACAATACTTCTGCATAATTTCGAAAAAGAACTGCTATGTCTAAATGGCTAAAAAGATTTTCTTGAAACCTATCTTAAAACTATATCGAATAAACCAGCTTCTAAATAAAAAAACTCATTCAAATCAGTTCATTCATGTAGTCGCTACGATGCACAGAAGGCCAAGTCTCGTAATTTTAAACGTTCAAAATATCATTCCGATCTAATCTCAGCTTCAAGAATGTTGCAAATGGCATTCTCTTAAACCAATAATCAACGTCAAATGCACCTAGCATTAGCAGTAGCATTATACCGTTTTGGTTTCAGTCAACTTTTATTCTACATTCAATCTCAATACGATTTATGTTCACATTTGACGTTGATTATTGGTTTAAGAGAATGCCATTTGCAATTTCTTGACGCTGAGACTAGATCGGAATGATATTTTGAACGTTTAAAATTACGAGAATTGGCCTTCAGATACAGAGGAAGGGGTCCAACTTACAACAGTCCTATTTTGGTTGGGGGTCTAAAATACTAAGCACCGCTTTGAGCCACTCGGAGATAAGGTTACACATAAAGACATAAGGTTGACTTTCAATTGCATCGTTAATAAATTTAATTTAGTCTCGTCGCCAAAGTCCCTTTAAGTTGACCCTAATGATCACTTTATTGCAAACTGCACGAAGTAAGAAAGGCTATTTTAAACTATGATACATTTTATTAAGACACTAAAGTTACATTTTATGAGCATTCTTCTCATTCATTCACATAGCCATTCTTATAGCCTCTGATGGCTTTTACAACTTGGCCAAGTAAGTTACTAACGTAAGTGGCAGCGACTAAGTTGGTAGCTTGGACCACAACTTAAACCGTAGTTGAAGCATGTATGTACATAATCCAAGAAAAAGGCTACTTATTATTTGAACTCTGCGTGGACTCTATGATAGTTACGCAAAAAATAGTCTAAGAAGGAGAACTGAAATTTAATGTTAAACAAATACTTAAATTATACCTTTTATAAAGTGGTTAACCTTTGTTGTCAAAACTATCTCTATTTCTTGAGATAACATAATTTTTTGATTGAGAATGCGATAAATATAGCATTTAACAAAAAAAATTACTAATATCCGTATTTGTATTCGTTTTCATTAATAAATCTAAGAAAAACCTTAAAATTTCCCACCTTAATTACTAGATGCTATGGAATAAATCATATCATCATTATGTTCGTTAGAGAGAGACACCGATGTCTCTCTCTAACGAAGGGATCGCGGCCTCAAAGTAGGAAATGTGTGGCCTTCGTACATTTGTATTTCTTTTTGGTACGACCCCGAGACTGCAGTACGAAAACCTCGAGCTATCGCAGACACCCAGGATGTTTTCGATTGTGGATGGGCTATCAAGCCCCAATTGATACAGGCCATGAAGTCAGAGCGTAAGGTTGATATCCAGAGCAATGTAGGTATACTAGGATCCCCGGAACCACCCGTCGCGCCGAAGGAGGCCACCACGGAGTTTTTATCCAGTACACAGGTGTTGGAATGTTAATTAAAGTCTCAGTCCCAAAACAGTTACGTAGGTCGGAAGACTGCTGAGTCCGGCATAACAACCACTCCATCCCCGGATTAGGAAGGTATCCGTAATTTGGATTTTCTCCGTGGCAAAAAAAGAAGAATAATACGATTCTTCTTTTTACCCCCAGTACGACCTAGTTTAATCATCTGCAACCGACATACTCCTGCGGTTTGCTCAAAACGTGACCAAACCACCTTAAATGATATTCCTGAATTAATGTATTTTTTATATTTGACAATATTTTTCTTTCTAAAAGAATGTTCATTATTAAGTTGCATCAAACCAACAATATTTTATTCTACGTTCTTTACTAACTACAGAAGACTACATTCCATCTTTCTTAATCAGAGCGAAATGAAATATAATTAGAAATTGTATACATAATAAAAATAGTTGTACAATGTACTCTGAGCTCTATTTCCAAGATTCATTGCTTACCCGAGATTTATTCTGCGACGCTACGAACTGAAATTCTGTAAAGTTCTTGTTTTAAAAGTTAAATACGTAAGAAGTCTGAATACATCTTGAACTCTTTGGATGTCCTAAAATGTTCTTTGCAACTGTTGAACTTTTTAAATTCAGAACGTGATTAATAAGCTTCCATTTGTGTTTAATTTGGTGCTGCATAGCCTACGTCAGGGATGGCGAACCTTTTTTCATTGACGTTCTTTCTTTCGTAAGTAAACGTTATTAAGCCGGTCAAGTGACAAACCAAAAACGTATTCTTTAAAATGTTCTTTAATAAAAAAAACGGTGTTTAAACTAGATCGACTTTATATTTTAATTAGCTGCTGTCATTTTGTGTCTTAATTTATAGTGATGCCTGTAATGTGACATTTAAATTACAATTCAGATAATATATTTTATCAACTTATTACGATACACCAAACATAAAAACGATGGGTTCCAGAAAAATGACGTAGAAATCCCATTCTGCCTGTACTGTACACACGTGCTAAAGGTTCGCCACTCCTGGCCTATGTGATTGTGAATTTGTTCGAGTGAGTAAGTGTAAGGTGAGTGGTCGTGGGTTCACTTACCGTTTTTGTCCATCGCGACTAAATTCTGTCCTCTCTTCAGATGCACTCTGAGTTGAAAGAAGGAATACAGTCTGAGTTGCTGTTCTCTTAACCTTTGACCTTCGTCTGGCTCCTAGAAAATATAAATGCGTGATAAAAATCAAATGTTTCACACATTATCCTGACACCAAAGTTTTTGAGTGGTAGAGCCATGCTGTAGAAAGTTTTGTCTACAGCACGAATCGGCCGGCTCGAGCGGGCTACCAACGTCTCACAGAAAACTGACGTGAAGTATCAGGTACCATCTTGATGTTGTTTCGTACGGTGAGTGATATTGAGGCCTAAATCTTCTCTGCCCATCCCAAACCCATAATTATTCCTTTCCTTTAAGGTCAGCAACGCGTCAATGATTCTTATGGTATTGTGGGTGTTGATGGGCGGTGGAGATCACTTACCATAGTGACTTACAATTATTTTATTTAAATTAATACAAATTAATTATACCTGGAAAGACTTTAAACATAAAGCAATTTTTCTATATTGAATATATTTAAACTAAGGCGGACGGATGGACGGCGGACGTTGAAATGTTACTTCATACTTTTCAACGTCCGTGTAATTTAATAACAGTGCACGCTTTAACGCTTTTATGACACATTGCAGTAATATTTTTAGAAGGCGCTATGGAAAGAGTTTTTCGAGTGGTAGGTGTATGTAGTTTGAGTAGTCATATCGCCCGAAGACAATTAGATAATCTTGATAAACTGGTTGTAATAGGGAAAGTAGATGGTAGAAGACCACGTGGACGATCACCTACACGCTGGTCTGAGCAGATCAGGGCCATAACAGGACTCTCTAATACCACTGCCCTGAGACAGGCCGAAGACAGAGTGGTATGGAAACAGCTTGTCAACAACTCCATTCGAGGTTTACAAGACGGGCACGACCAGTAATGAAGATTACGACGAAGAAGACTGCGTCGGTGGCGCAGTTGTAATGCGTAGGTACGCGTTACGATTGAGACTAACGCTGAGGTCTCGGGTTCGATCCCCGGGTCGGGTAAAGTGGTATTTGGGTTTTTCTATTACGAAATGCTCAGTATCAGCCCGGAGTCTGGAATTTGTGCCCGGTATGGCGATAGGCTCGCCCCCTATTACATTGTGGGACGGAGATACGCTCGGTGAAATGTGGGTGTACTGGTTACACCTCTGCCTACACCTTCGGGGATTACAGGCATGAGTGCGTATGTATGTAAGATGGAAAGAGTAACAACATCTTTGTTTCTGCCTGGCACTATCCTGGCTTGGTGCCAAGGTATGCCTTCTGGTACTATAGATTTGACTGTATTCGGTATTATGTGGGGCGACCCGCCATCTGACCCCCACAACCCACAACGGAAACCAAGTTTCGCCATTGTCTCGTCCGTTACTCAGCAGAGTGTGCCACGTGAAGGTCAGTTTGGCTTTGGGCCTAATACTCGTATGTTAGTGGCCCACCTACACAAGAGTAACAACTAAAAACTAAAAATGCATTAAAACTATCATTTTAATTGGATCATAGGATGTTTTATAGTTAAATGTATTATTTTGGTATTATACACATAAATTTTTAACTTTCTAAATTAGTGTCATAACTTTTTACCTAAAATTAATTTAAACCACAGAATGCTCAATGCTAAAGCTAACTCGGTTAATACTATCTTCGATCTTGGCTGATACACGCTATCAGCTTCATTAAAAAACATAGAATTTAGGCCAACTTTCTCAAAGATTTATACTTAATCGTATTTAGCCACTAAACATGTTTAACAAAAGCCAATTGGTGTGAAAATTTGACATCAGTAAATACCTACACATATAGGGTCGCGTCTTTTTCCCCAGAGGTAGCCTGGGATACTAGTTAGTGCTGAAATCACGATTCGCCGAGCTTATTTCTGTCCTATGATGTGATAGGCGGTGAGCCTATCGCCATACCGGGCACAAATTTCAATACCGGGCATTGCATGTGTGATTTTTCGATTCGAAAACTCAAATACAAATTATGATTACCCCACTTGGGAATTGAGTCCAGAACTCACAGTTCTCAGCCTTAGTACACTACCACTAGCTCAATGAGACGATTGAATACTTATGTAAAAATATTATTTAAGAGCTACATACGATTAAGAATTGTCGAGGAAGCTGGCCTTTGTTTATACTAGGTTCATATCAAGTTTGTTTTTATATCATAGGCCGGCAAACGAGCAAGTTGGTCACCTCATGGTAAGTGATCTCCACCACCCATGTGCGCCCACTATACCAAAAGAATTATGGGCGCGTTACCGACCTTAAAGGAAAGGAATAATTAAGGGATTGTGAAGGGGAGGGGGATTTGGGCTCCGGATATCTAACTCACCGTACGAAACGCAGCAGCAAGCTTCTACTTTATGTCGGTCATATCAAGTAGTTGCTAAAACTAGTTGTAACTCATATAAACAGCCCGATTTTATAGTCGATGCATGTATGTACCTAGAATCTGATATTAGATATTATAACCTCATACTTACTAATTGTAGTAATTCAACTGGCGGTGATCTCGGGTGATGTGAAGGTGTTCCAGACGTGGAAGGGGCAGGATCAGTTGACACTTGTCGCGTCACTGAAGAGTCTGTCAACAAACATTCATCCTCTTTAGTATAGATATCACAAGAACTAATACATCAGTGAATAATCGACACATCGCATGAAGAAGATTTTTTATAGCATAGGCCAGCAAAGGATGCCGCTGCTTTACGTCGGTTTTCTGTGAGACAGTCGTAACGACCCGAAAGAGCCGGCCGCTTCATGCTGTAGACAAAAGTGTCTACAGTGTATTTTGGGCGTGCATAGGCGGTGGAGATCACTATTACCATCAGGTGACCCACTTGCTCGTTTGCCGGCCTATGCTATAAAAAAATATATAATCTAAAAAGACATGTTATTTTATTTTACTTCATTACAAAACAGGAATACAAACATTGCGGTTAGTAACACATTTTCCTTATTAACTTCCTTATTTCCTTATTTTATTTATATTTCATTCAATGCTACCTACATTATCCATTAGGTATACATTTATAATATGATTTGTAACATAAGTAGCAATCAAAAACAAAAGTATTCCGACCCCCTGCGCTAAAAAATGATATAAAAGTGGAAAAAAGAGCAAATAGGATAGTAATATGAAAAAAATTGTTTCACGAGTCGCAAAAGAACGGCTCTTGGTGAACCTCTTATTTATTGAGCATGATTTACTCTACATTCTCTATACAATATGTAACAAAAACCCTGTTGGGCGTTTTAACTGTGATATCAGAATCGATATTCAAACGTAATGAAAAAACTCGCATACGAAAATTGAACTATAAAAATTATCATATTTATATGGTGACTTCTTATGTGTATGCGAATATTAGGTACACATTGAAATAAAACTAGTTTATACGGATTTTATCGCGGTCTAATTTTATTTTAGTCCCGATGTTTCGAAAGCTTTTCAGCATTCGTGGACATGGGAGAGACTGAGGTGTAGGTGGTCTCGAAAAGTAAATGTTACATTGCATACCTTCATTTTAAGATTAAATATATTTTTTTTTTTGAAAAAGTTAGTTATTACTAGTGCGATCTAAATAATAGAAACAAATATAATAAAAGATAGATACGTCGGGACTAAAATAAAATTATACCATGATAAAATCCGTATAAACTAGTTTTAATTTAATAATCATATTTTTTAATTGACGTTTCTAAAAACGCCTACTAAAAAATTGCTATTAATGTGAATTGCTATAATCATTTTTGTAGGCGCTGACTGAAAAATTGCCATAAATCCAATATATGCAAATTATATACATACCTGTATCTCATGCATGAACATCAAAGTAATTAATAGGCGTTTCATGAATAATGTAATTTACCGATAATGTAATATATTGTTTAACATAGGCCGTTCGTGTCCCCAATGACCAACGCTCTGCGACATGGAATTAAACAAAATAAAGGATAGTGGGAACGTATACAAGGCGGAAATTAGCTCTCCTCCTTTTTTGCTGTAGGGTAAATCCACCAGACAGATACTATACCAAACCCGGGGTTGGATTTGATTGGATTGGATCTTGTGACTGCAGATTGAACTAACCAATTTTCCTGTGACAGTGACACAATTTTTCACACATGGTCCGCATTCAATCTCCCTTAAAGTTAACTATAGGACTTTGTATTTCCTAAAATATAAATTATTGAAAATCCGGACCTAAAACAAGCCCCCTGAGTTCGAATAGCTGGATCTTCTCAGAGTTTGGGTCGCGCCGCGTTGAATCAAGTTTCGGCATTGCCTCGTCCGTTAATCAGCAGAGTGTACAACGTGCAGGTAAGGTTGTCTTTCGTCCTTAGATGTTGGTCCACTTACACTCTGATATATTTAGATTAAGTTTGGATCAGCGCTTGCTTTTTAACACGTGTTGCAGAAAGATTTCATTTGTAGTTTTTACGACCGGCCGCCTACCTACGTCAACCCGTCTGGTGAGAAAACACCCAGACCAGAAACAAATATTTGTAGATTACAAACGTCTCTGTGCGGGAATCGAACCTGCGGCACCTCGCTTCATATATCTACATAAATAAAAATGAATGGCTAAATTTGTTGCTAAGTGCAAAACTAGACAAGGGCTAGGACTATTTTGATGATTTTTCTGTGTGTGTTTAAGTGGGTCCCTGGAAGGTTTATATCCATAATTGGACCCGGTAGGTGGCGCTGCAATCGGGTTCTAACTATCAATTACATGTTGCGGGTGAAACCGCGCGGGACAGCTATTAATTATGAAAATAAATAAATACTTGTTTTTAAACTCACCATCCCTCTTGCGAAAGAGGCGCATCCTCCGCCACTTTCTCACAGCTGATTTAAGTTTCTTCATGAGAACACAATTGAACAGGGCGTGGACTATACGCCGTTGCCATGATGCGCACATCTATCGATTGTGTGCACTGTCTTTATCCACCATTTTCACATTATAATTACACTAGTCTGTAGTTTTCATTTGAGTCCTAGTCTTGAGTCATGTTAGAAACCCTTTGGATATTTTGAAGTAGCACTCATAATAGGTATAATCATAACGTTTAACAAAACTTAGAAACCGACTTCAAGCAATAGCATGTAAATTCCAATACAATAACACAATCGTGACGAGTGTACTGTTGTCCGTTCAAGAGTTTTATTTTTTTTCTCTGTACTCCGTCATCAGATCTTAACCAAATTTATATGGGACCACATCGCAGCTAAACTCTATTGAGTGTTTTTTTTTTTAACAAAATCGGTACACTATTGGCGGAGAAATCGTACATACAATAAAAAAAGCAATAAATTTCAAAAAACGCGCCGAATTGAGAACCTCCTTCTTTTTTGAAGTTTGTTAAAAAGAGATCAACTCTGAAGATTCTTCATACCCTGAAGATAATAACTATTATAAAAGATCTTTACCTATGAAACTGCCGTTCTGTACAAAAAAAGTTAAAGTATTTTTTCCACCTTTTTAATTCTATTATTATTTACTTACTAGGCTTTATTGTACTTTACTACTAGACGGGCTGTTTAGAAATAAAATTGTATCACATAACGCAGAAGTTTGACAGCTCACAAACAAGGAGCGCGATAGGGGTTCTAGTTGAGAGTAAGCGAGATGGTAATATTGAGTTATTACAATTTCTATGTACCGCATAATCGCATAACCGCACAATTTCATCTTGTCTAGTAGTATACATTAAAGTCTTTGATCAAACCCATGCTATCGACTAACTGCCTCGGTGGCGCAGTTGTAATGCGTACGCGTTACGATTGAGGCCAATGCTGAGGTCTCGGGTTCGATCCCTGGATCGGGCAAAGTGATATTGGGTTTTTCTATTCGGAAATACTCAGTATCAGTCCGCAGTCTAGAATTTGTGCCCGGTATGGCGATAGGCTGGCCCCCTATAATAAATAATAATAATAAGGGACGAAGATACGCTCGGCGAAATGTTGGTATACTGGTTACACCTCTGCCTACCCCTTCGGGGATTACAGGCGTTAGTGTGTATGTATGCTATCGACGCATCTTTACTAGCGCCGTGGCAATTTATCGATGCCCTTCTTAAAGAAATCGGCTGGACGAGAGGTAACAAACTCTTCAATGGCATTTTGTACTACCTCTCGGGTATTGATTTTTTCCCGCCAAAAAGTTGTCCCAAATCATGGAAAAAGTACACAAAGAACACAATGGTGGGGAAGCTCGCACATCTATGATAATCATAATGAAAAGATGAAATTTGGATGGTAGGTGTATTCTATGAACCACTAAACAAAGATGTACTGAAATTAAGAAAATAAACAGTATGATAGTAATAAAGCGAAATCATAACAATAAAAAATATATATGAAAACAAATGTAGGCTAACAGCTTTTATCTGTCGTACAAACAGACGCCAAGGTCGGTAATGTTATCGCCGTGGGATGTCCGGGTACAAAATAAAACAGCAAAGATAATTTGCATGTTTTGAATAAAATGAATCATACTAATATTATAAATGTGAATGTAAGTTTTTTTGTTACGCTTTCACGCGAAAACTACTTAACCGATCATCATGAAACTTTGTTCACATATTCTTGGAGGTAGGTATAAGAAGTAACTTAAGATACATTTTATGAAAAAAAAACTCTATTTGTTTGTTACGCTTTCACGCCTAAATCACTGAAGCGATTTTGATGAATTTTGATGTAGAGATAGATGGGACCCTGGAGACAGTTATAGGCTACGTTTTATTTCGGAAAAGTCTAATCACGCGGGCGGAGCCGCGAGCAAACGCTAGCATTTAATAAAATAATACTATTGAGTAGAAGAGCCATGATGTAGACCATTTTGTCTACAGTATGTATGAATGCTCCGGCTCGACCGGGCTATTACCACTGTCTCACAGAAAACCGACGTAAAGTAGCTTGCTGCTGCGTTTCGTACGGTGAGTGAGATATCCGGAAGGCCAAATCCCCCTCCCCTTCCCAATCCTTTATTTATCCACTTTATTAAATCGGCAGTGCGCCCATAGTTTTCCTACTACTATAATCCTAGTAGTAGTAGTAGTACTACTAGGATAGTAGTAGTAGTACTACTATAGTATAAATGTGAAAGTTTAATAATATAGTTTATATATATATATCTACACTAATATTATAAAGAGGAAAGATTTGTATTTTTGTATGTAACGAATAAACTTAAAAACTACTGGACCGATTTAAAAAATTCTTTTGCCGTTTAAAGCTACATTGTCACTGAGTAACATAGGCTACTTTTTATCCCGGAAAGGGCCTTTCACGCGGGCGGAGCCGCGAGCAAAGGCTAGTAGTTTATAAGTTTTAGTATAAAAAAGTTTGGATGTTTGTTAGTCAATCACGCCTTAACGGCTAACTGGTTTGGAATAAAATTATACACACAGGTAGACCGTAATCAGGATTAGGACATAGGCTATTTTTTATCCCGGAAAAGGCCATACACGCGGGCGGAGCCGCGAGCAAAAGCTAATAAGATAATATAGATTTACCCCATTATGCTTCTGGGATGGACTTTTGATTCCTCGATCGCCGAGCGTATCTCCGTCCCAGGATGTGATAGGGGGCGAGCCTATCGCCATACCGGGCACAAATTCCAGACTCCGGGCTGATACTGAGCATTTCGTAATAGAAAAAACCAATACCACTTTACCCGACCCGGGGATCGAACCCGAGACCTCAGCGTTAGCCTCAATCGTAACGCGTTCGCATTAAAACTGCGCCACTGAGACAGTCATAATAAAAAACATTGAGATAATAAAATTAATATGTTGACCTTACTGGAAGCTATGGAGCAACATTGAATCAATGCCAGCGAGTCATGGACGCGGTACCGTTGACATGTTTTTTGGTACAATTTGTTTGGTATTTTTTACAGAGAGGGAAACCTCGGGATCCAGCATCAGTTAGATAAAAAATTGTGTAGTGTTAGAGCCACATTGACCGGGAAAGCACCACTGTGTCATAGAAAACCGACGCAAAGTAGCGGCTTGCTGCTGCGTTTCGTACGGTGAGTGAGATATCCGGAGGCTCAAATGCCCCGTCCCCTTCCCAATCACTTAATTATCCCTTTCCTTTAAGGCCGGCAACGCGCCTTTAATTCTTCTGGTATTGTGGGCCGTACATGGGCGGTGGAGATCAGTTACCATCAGGTGACCCACCGTCCTACGCAATAAAAAAAATCACCTCTGCAACCTTCTGCTTTCGCAGAAAATAAAACACCTTTTTCAAAAACCTTTTAGTCACAATTTTACGAGGCGAGAAAATATATTAGGTACATTCAGTTTTATTGCATTCCCGTTTGCAATACATTTTCATTACTGAGGACGTATAATGCTGTATTCATCATGTCGCCTCTGCAGTGCTGTTACAAAATATTGCTCTAGTATATTGTATTGCCAATGAGAATAAAATTTACCCAACACTAGTTCTTACCCCTATACCAAGTTAACTTAAATTCTTTTTAAATTCTAATATTGGTAAACTCAGTTCTATACTTAATACAATAATAACAATAATACTAGCCCTGTTTTATATAAGTCCCACTGCTGAGCACGGGCTTCCTCTACTGAATGAGAGGGGTTAGGCCATAGTCCACCACGCTGGCCTAATGCAGATTGGCAGACTTCACATACCTTCGAAAATTCGTTTGGAGAACTTCTCAGTTATGCAGGTTTCCTCATGATGCTTCCTTCACCGTTAAAACAAGTTATAATTAAAAATTAATACACACGTAACTTAGAAAAGTCAGAGGTGCATGGTCTTGGGGCTGGTTTCGAACTTGCGACTTTCGTCTCGGCAGTTCGTATCACTCCCCGCTGCGCTACCACTGATCCAGTTCTTCTATACTTACTTAAAATTTAAACAGAAATTAAACAAATAAATAAATACACCCAACAGTTGCACACATAGTCCTGACCCCACACTAGGTCACCCTGTATCGTGGGTATCAGGAACTACGAGGGACTTGCGGTCCAACAACACCCAGACGCGACACAAATTTTTGCGGATCACACAAACATTTATCTCACTGCGCGAATCGAACACATGGCCTCTCGCTTCGCAGCCGGCTACTCCCCCACTACGCCACAGAGCTGTCTCTGTAAGTCTCTCGTAGTTTCTGATACTCACGGTACTACGGTACACGGTAGGGGCTTGGCAGTGCTCTGGCATTGCTGAGTTCCATGGGCGGTGGTAACCATTTACCATCAGGTGGGCCGTCTGCGCGTCTGCCTATCTAGGCAATAAAAAAAAACCTTGTGTTATGGGGGCGTTGCCGACTTTAAAGGATTATTAAGGGATTGGGAAGGGGAGGTAGATTTAGGCTCCGGATATCTCACTCACCGTACGAAACGCAGCAGCAAGCTGCTACTTTACGCAGGTTTTCTGTGAGACAGTGGTTTATCATTAATGATGAATCAGTAACTGAGTATAGAATTTATGGATTCAATAAAGGATTCAATGTTCGCTCAATCCAGCGAGTGGTGTGAATAAAACCTGCCGTGAATAGTCGTAAACCACCGAAACGAAAGGGTCGTAAAATCTTTTGTGATGTATTTGGCTGTCTGAAATCACGCCGAATGGAGGCAATCAAGCAAAAAGCATCCGAGTTGAACGTGCGGTGTTCTTTGGCAGTTTCGAGATGGGCGTGGATAAATTATTATGTATAGTACTCTTTATTTTAAAAGGTTTTATACATTTTTAAATAAACATTACTTAAAAAAAATAAAACATTTAAAAATATAAAAAGTATCACCCTCCAATGGCGAGGCCTAAGACCCAAGCCACCGGCGGTTAGGGCCCCAGTGTGAGGAACCTCCTCACAATGCGTGCCGTGTCCAATAATACAGTACAAATTATTATTATTATACTAGCTGTCCCGCGCGGTTTCACCCGCACCATACTAACATTTATACCATACTAGTTGTCCCCGCGGTTTCACCAGCAACATCTATCGCCTGCAACGCCACCTACCGGGTCCAATTGTAAATATAAACCATCCAGGGACCTACTCAAACACCCACAAAAATATATATATATATATATATATATATTATAGAGCATAGGTCAGCAAACGAGCAAGTGAAAAACTTTGATGAAACGTAATTGATCTCCACCGCCAATGTACGACCACAATACTGAAAGAATCATGGGCGCGTTGCCGACCTTAAAGGAAAGGGATAATTAAGGGATTGGGAAAGGGTATTTGGGTCTTCGGATATCTCACTCACCGTACGAAACGCAACAGCAAGCTGCTACTTTATGTCGGTTTTCTGTGAGACAGTGGTAACGACCCGGTGGAGCCGGCCCATTCATACTGTAGACAAAACTGTCTACAGCGTGGCTCTACCACGCAAGGATATTATTTAAAATAAATGTTATTTTATCACAATCTTTTATTTGACTTTATCTGTTAATACCTACACAGGAATTAACAAAGGGGTCAAATTTATTACACCCCTCTTTTTAAATAATAAACAAATACACCCAACAGTCACACACATATTCCTGACCCCACACTGGTGAAATTGTATTGTGGGTATCAAGAACTACGAGGGCCTTGTGGTTCAACAACACACAGACCCGAAACAAATATTTGTGGGTCACACAAACATTTCTCTCGGTGCCGGAATCGAACCCACGGCTTCTAGCATCGCAGCCGGGTACTCGCCCGCTGCGCCAAAAAGAAGAAAAGGTATTCCCACATCTATCCCTAAATGTCGAGTTAGTACAAAATTATAATAAACATTGTTTTTGTTATCGTATTACTCCCGTGTGGGTACACCGTAAGGCCGCTTAATTTAAAATGAATAACGTTTGCAAAACATCCACTGAAAAACATTCCTAATATACAATGCTGAACCACGCATGACATAAAAGTACACAGCAAAAATGGTAGCTAAAAAACGAATTAACCTGGCTATTTACCAGGCGGTCATAACTCCCACACAAGTTTGTTGAAATTCGGTGGGATGGACACGCGATGGCACTCACTCATAATGTTTAGGTCCATACTGGCTGACATGCAGAAACACCCACAGAAATATAATTTAAGTATAGAAGTGATAGCTCAGCGGGGAGTGGTATGGACTGTCGAGACGAAAGTCGCAGGTTCGAAACCAGGCCCAAGTGCATACACCTCTGACTTTTCTAAGTTATCTGTATATTAATTGTTAATTATCACTTGCTTTAACGGTGAAGGAAAAACATCGTGAGGAAACCTGCATACCTGAGAAGTTCTTCATAAGAATTTTGAAGGTATGTGAAGTCTGCCAACCCACATTAGGCCAGTGTGGTAGTCTAAGGCCTAACCCCTCTCATTCAGTAGAGGAGGCCCGTGCCCAGCAGTGGGACGTATATATTAAAGGGCTAGTAAAAAAAAAAAAATTCAAAACATACATGTAAAGAAAAATTACCTATTTATCTTGAGTTTTATTACGCTCCGCGTATTTGCTATGGTTTATAAAACATGGGAAGATTGTCCAGTGTATGACATTCGACTTGAAAATTGATAAAAGTTTAAAATAGACTTTAAATGTCGTTTTATAAGATAGGTTCTAATGATATTTAAATGAACTTAATTGTGTTGCTCTGTAAATAAAGAGAAACGACATTTAAAGTCTATTCATAACTATTATCCCTTTAACATTTTTTTTTATATTACATTTTTATTTTTAAAAACACAGGGCGGAATTTTTTATTCGAAAATTACGTCGATTTATTTTAAGTTTTTAGTTTTTTTGATTCGATTTTCTTTTTGTTAAAAAGTTTTTATTCGCTTACTTTTCTATTTATTTCCCTATAAACAACCGCGACGTTGTGACTGTAGGCCGTTGACTCTAATGCATTTAGGTTAATCTTCTGTACGTACAGCGCACGCTTCTACAATACTTCGACAGCCTCCGTGGCGCAGCGGGCGAGTAGCCAGCTGCGAAGCGTGAGGCCGTGGGTTCGATTCCCACACCGTGATGAATGTTTGTCTAATATTTATTTTGGGTCTGAGTGTTGTGGGACCTCAAGTCCCTCAGAGTTCCTGATACTCACGATACAGGTTAACCTAGTGTGGGGTCGGGACTATGCGTGTGACTGTTGGGTGTATTTATTTATACTTCTGGTATATCCACGGTATATTTAAATCCATCCTTGTTTATACATATTACTTAAAGAGCTTTCGGACTTAGGTATTAATTTTGATACCAGACTCAATATTTTTTGATCTAGAGTTCCCAAAGTGGTCCAGGTGGACCCCAGGGGTCCACGGGAGACTCGACGGGGTTCCATAGTTAGATCTAATCTTCACATTTTTTGTCGAGTTTTGGGAATATGGTAGAAATGTAGCTGCAGGGGGTCCACCGGAACCAGCTGAATTTTGAAAGTGGAACATGATAAAAAATAGTTTGGGATGCATAATTTTCATCGTTTGCCATTAGGCTACGGAACCCTAAAACATAAATACAGTATAGTAACCTTTCCTTTTTTGAAATAGGTTAAAAATAATAAATTTCTTTTCATATGTATATGTACATAGATATACCTCCGTGCGTTATTATATTATGTATCATTATAATCAGCCACAAGACGTCCACTGCTGAACATAGGCCTCTACCTACATATATATTAAATTGGTCACTAACACTTCTTTACAGACCAAAAATAATTCAAAAATAATAATCTAATAGCTCGACGATACAATTCACAAGTTACTTAGTTTTCACTTCTATCGGCAGTCCCTAAAGACTGCCCCGCATGATTTTTTTTCGTTGTAGTCGATCTTATCGATTATAGTAAACGAATGATTAAATTAGCGTAAAATTTCAGGATAACTAGATTTTGATAAGATCCGGTACATAACGCTCACTGCCAGGAGGCCAATTCTCGTAATTTTAAATGTTCAAAATATCATTCCGATCTAGTCTCAGCGTCAAGAAAGTTGCAAATGGCATTCTCTTAAACCAATAATCAACGTCAAATGCACCTAGCATTAGCAGTAGCATTATACCGTTTTGGCTTCAGTCAACTTTTATTCTACATTCAATGTCATTACGATCTATGTTCACATTAATTGATGTTGATTATTGGTTTAAGATAATGCTATTTGCAACTTTCTTGACGCTGAGACTAGATCGGAATGATATTTTGAACATTTAAAATTACGAGAATTGGCCTCCAGGTGTAAGTAACGACCCTTAAATATGACCACACTTTTCTGTAACACGTTGTATATCTCAGCCTTGAGTTAAAGTAGCGTTTGCCAGCACGATACATTGATTTATATCTACAATAAATTATACTAAAGTATAAATTATAGGATTTTTTCCTTCGCTAAAACATAATGTACTATTGTTTATTATCAAGGCTCACGAAGTCTGGGAAATGGTGTTAATAGGATATCGATGATAACACCATAGGATAGTGAAACGCAGTAGACACTTTTGTCTACAGCACAAATGGGCCGGTTCACCCACATTATTATCAAAGAAAGCTGCGTCAAGTGACTTACTGTTCGTATGGTGAGTTTGATTGATGGAGGATGTCTTTTAAAGTCGTCAACGCGCCCATGATTCTTCTGGTATTGTGGGCGTTCATGGGCGGTGGTGACCTACCATCAGGTGGCCCACTTGTCGCAATTAACACTAATTTCTTTCATGAAAGATAGAGTAGAGGTTTTTTGGAGTTGACGCAATTCTATTTGTCCAGCAGCAACACCGAGAGATACGAAGTTAATTGTTCACATATTAAATCGCCCTTGCTTTTTATAACTTTGACCTTTGTCTACCAATGTCATCGCCCTATGACCTGTTTATTTTATGTAAATTAAAGATTTCTATAGATTTAAGAAATCTAGTTTTCATGCTTTATTTTCGTGTTTATCATAATAATAATAATACACCCAACAGTCACACGCATAGTATCGACCCCACACAAAGTTAACCTGCATCGTGGGTATCGGGAACTACGAGGGACTTGCGTTGCCACAACACCCAGACCCGAGAAAATATTTGTGTATCAGAAAAACATTTGTCTAGGTGCGGGAATCGAACCCACGGCCTCACGCTTCGCAACCGGCTACTCGCCCACTGCGCCACGGAGGCTGTCTCAATTAACATCAAAACTTTGTTGTAATCAAAGACTTTACTGTATAACTAGACGGGCTGTTTAGAAGTAAAATCCTAACGCGCGGCCTGCACCACAGAGACTGTCAGCCAGGATTCAAAAAATAATAGTTTGTTGATTCACTAGCTTTCGCTCGCGGCTCCGCTGACGTGAATAACATTTTCCGGGATAAAAAGTAGCCTATAATCGTCACCAGGGTGCCATCTATATCTGTACCAAAATTAATCAAAATCGGTCCAGCTATTTAGGCGTGAAAGCGTAACAAACAAAGTCACTAAGTTCGCATTTATAATATCATAGTTAGGAGTAATACGAGTATAAGTCAAAATCATAAATACACAATACTATCTAGTATAATTCCGCAATTTAGCCATCATTAAGTCGGCTGCCACGCAATAGAAAAACTTTTGCAATGTCGACTGTATATTTCACAAGAATAATATTGCGACCTAATGTTCCGCCAAATTCCTAGAAGGCAATAAACAAGAGGGGTCAAATCTAGTATAATGAAACGCCAGAAATGTTCTAACTCCTTATACGAGG
The DNA here is from genome assembly GCA_905332985.1 of Mimas tiliae. Taxonomy (NCBI): domain Eukaryota; kingdom Metazoa; phylum Arthropoda; class Insecta; order Lepidoptera; family Sphingidae; genus Mimas; species Mimas tiliae. The sequence continues at coordinate 3,486,641 of HG995262.1, read as the reverse complement.
TCCGAGTTTCTTTCTTTTATGGTATAGGCCGGCAAACGAGCATGTCGGTCAACTGATGGTAAGTGATCTCCACCGCCCATGTACGAGTACGCCCACAATACCAAAAGAATCATGGGTGCGTTGCCGACCTTAAAGGAATTGGGAAAGGGAGGGGGTTTGGGCCTCCGGATATCTCACCCACTGTACAAAACGCAGCAGCAAGCTGCTACTTTACGCCGGTTTTCTGTGAGACGATGTTAATGACCCGGACGAGCCGGCCCATACATGCTGTAGACAAGTGTCTACAGCGTGGCTCTACCACTCAAAAAGCACAAGTTGAAACATAACATAATAAACAATAATTACATATATGACTTTTTTTTGCCTGCCTCGATGGCGCAGTTGTAATGCGCGGTACCGCGTGCTTAGATCTCGGGTTCGGTCTCCGGGTCGGGTAAAAGTGATATTGCGTTATTCTATTACGCGGTGCTTAGTATCATTTCGTAGTCTAGAATTGTGCCCGGTATGGCAATAGGCTTGCCCCCTATCACATCATGGGACGGTAATAATCTCGGCGAAATGTAGGTGTACTGGTTACACCTATGCCTACCTCTTCGGGGATTACAGACGTGAGTGCATTTGTATGTGTGTGTATGTACACATATACAACGTGTTACAGAAAGGTGTGGTCATATTTTAGGGTCATTACATACCCCTTACAATTTTTACTTATGTACCGGATCTTTTCAAAACCAAGACATCCAAAAATTTCACGTAAATTTTAATCACTTGTTTTTTATAATCGATCAGATTGATGACATCACTGTTAATTATTATGTACGACACTCACTTTTTAATAAACTTGAATGAGATGTAAGTAATTCTACGGGCATACGTACGTAACTTGTAATTTGAACACATATTAACACCTGAAAGAGATTGTGTGTTGAAGACAAATAGGTACCATCCTTTAGAAGCATTTTAAAGACTTCATTCTCGGGTCTTCCATCTGTGAATTTGGCTTAATACAGTCGACGATCCTCTTAAAAACTTTTATCAGTTACACTAACACAAAGTACCAATACATAATACTTGTTTTTAGTCAAATACAACATATTATTTGATCTCTTAATCATACTTCATAAAATCAGAACTTGCCGAACTGACTACGTCAAATAAATATTGACATTTGGCATCTGTTTAATGTTTTTTTAATTACGTACGCACTCACGCCTGTAATCCCCGAAGGGGTAGGCAGAGGTGTAGCCAGTACACCCACATTTCGCCGAGCGTATCTCCGTCCCTTATGTGATAGGGGGCGAGCCTATCGCCATACCGGGCACAAATTCCAGACTCCGGGCTAATACTGAGCATTTCGTAATAGAAAAACCCAATACCACTTTACCCGACCTGGGGATCGAACCCGAGACCTCAGCGTTGGCCTCAATCGTAACGCGTACACATTACAACTGAGCCACCGAGGCAGTTTTTTTAATTATAAAATAATTAAATGAAAGGAGGTATATAGTATCATTGTTTATCATTTAGTGTTGTCCAAAGTTGAAAGTCGATATCGACATGTTACTCATACGATAAAAAAGAAAATTCTATAATTATTGTACTAGCAATGCAATCGGATTTGGTACTATGGGAGATAAAATACTTATACCCTACACTATGCATTGCTTAAATTTGCCCACCCCTTTCTATAACACGTTGTATATATAGTATCTCGGACTTAGCGGTGGGAATTTTGATGAATGTTCTTAAATTTACCTTTCTTCAATCTTTCTGCCTATCCCGGCTTAATACCAAAGTCCGCCTTTTCGTGATATAGATTTGACAGCATTTGATATTAGGTATATGGGGCGACCCAATGAACCGTCTGATCCCCACAACCTACAACAGGAATCAAGTTTCACCATTGCCTCGTCCGTTAATCAGCAGAGTATACCACGTGCAGGTGAGGTTGACTTTGGGCCTAAGATGTTGGTGGTCAATTTACACTCTTTTCTTTCTTTAGATTTAACAAGAACAAAAATAAATTTAATCTCTGCTCAATTAAGATTTAAATACATTTCTCTTTATTTTAATCTTAATTGAAGACGAGAAATCATTTCAAATAAAATAACAATATACTTCAACTCATGACATTATCTTGAAACAAAAGCTGTTTGTGACAAACAATTTCATCTTGAAAATAAATTCCATACGCGAAAACCGTTGGCGGTGAGGTAAATAATTCAAAAGCCGCGGGCGGTTTCTCAAGAGTAGTCAGGAATACTCGAGATATTGTCAAAGGTAAGTACAATCCAATTTCGGAATGACAAAGACGATGAGTAGAAAGTATCTTATGGGTTGAAGTAGGCTTATGTTTTTGTTAAATGACAAATATTTAAGTGCTCCTTTCGAGATACTTTCGGCTGCTTTAGTCAAACGATGCGCAAAAGTAGTAGCCGAACCATGAACAGAAGGCCAATTCTCGTAATTTTAAATGTTCGAAATATCATTCCGATCTAGTCTCAGCGTCAAGAAAGTTGCAAATGGCATTCTCTTAAACCAATAATCAACGTCAAATGTGAACATAGATCGTAATGAGATTGAATGTAGAATAAAAGTTAAGCCAAAACGGTATAATGCTAGGTGCATTTGAACAGAGTGTGAAGAAGCAATTAGACAGGCCGGCATAATTTTGCCGACCTACGATAGACTCATCGTCTGTCGTTGGCCGACAGTATTCTTGGATTGCGCTGCACTTACCATCAGGTGTAGCGTAGTCACTTTATTTATATATTTTTAGTAAGTACATCTATGTCATGTAGATTCCAGTACAATAACACAATTGTGAAAGTGGTAGAGCCACGATGTAGACATTTTTGTCTACAGCATCAATGGGCCGGCTCGTCCGGGTCGTTACCACTGGTGGACAATGACCCGGACGAGCCGGCCCATACATGCTGAAGAGAAGTGTCTACAGCGTGGCTCTACCACTCATAAAACTTAAACTTAACTTAAGGCTTATGGCGAACTCCTCCTTTCCGATTCGACACAGGAACGAACCAAAACATCCGTGCTCGGTCAGCATACGTAAGCCTAACAAGGTAAACTGTGATATTCCAATTACCATTAAATATCTTAATCTATCATTAGGCCGTGGCGCCAAATTGTCTAAGTTATGCGTTGGAAGCGTACAATGAATGTTCAATGAGCGAGACGATAGCAGCCGCCATTTAGTGAATGGATTTCGATCATTACGGAAAATGGCACGCACAGTAACTGTGGGTGTCAATTTGATTTATTACAGGATAATGTAAAGATGAGATTATTGTACAAATTAGTATTGTTTTTTTACACTAGGGGCTTTGCCCATGTTTTTCCACAAAACATAAAATAAAAAAAAAAACTTAAAGTCCGACGAATATGAGACATATCTTACTTTCTTCCCCACATTATTCTGCATCAATTGGTATCGGTCTCGACCCCATACCCCCAGCGCTTTCGGAGGAGATAGCATGACAAGCTTTTGGCAGCGGCGGCGGCAGTTACTTTTTTTAGAATAGAGAGATACGCATATGAAGGGTTTGCTCCATTGAGAGTAACGCCCAACCTGCGGCTATCACCACATCTCATCTGCTTATAGTAGACACGACTGATTGAAAGATATGTAATAATAATAAAAAAAATCATACGTACTCAAGCCTGTAATCCCTGAAGGGGTAGGCAGAGCTGTAACCAGTACACCCACATTTTGCCAAGCGTATCTCTGTCCCCTGATGTGATACGAGCCTATCGCCATACCAGACACGATTCCCGACTCCGGGCTGATACTGAGCATTTCGTAATAGAAAAACTTAATATCACTTTTACCCGACCCGGGCATCAAACCCGAGACCTCAGCGTCACGTCAGCGCGTACGCATTACAAATGCGCCACCGGGCCAGTCTTTTTGGTTTTTTTATTAGCTTGAATGAGTAAGAGTAGGTTGCTCGCCTGATGATAAACGGATGTTCTGGAGAAATATAGATTCACTAGTAGTGCCTCTGCCAAGACCTTGACACCGCCATTTAGCAAAGTTCTTAACTGAGTAATGAGTATCCTACATCCTACTTCCTGCTACTATTAAAAATGTGACAGTTTGGATGTTTAGGAGTTTGTAAATTTGAAAGTTTGTTGGTCAATGACGCCTCAACGGCTGTGCGGTTTCCGAGGAAATTTGGCACACAGGTAGACCATGACCTAGGATACTAGGACCTAAACTAGGATATAGGCTACTTTAATTTCCGAAAAAGGTAAAAGCTAGTAGGTACTACATTATAATAATAATAATAATAATACACCCAACAGTCACACACATAGTCCTGATCCCACACTAGGTAAACCTGTGTCGTGGGTATCAGGAACTACGAGGGACTTGCGGTCCCACAACACCCAGACCCGAGACCAATATTTGTGGTTCACACAAACATTTGTCTCGGTGTGGGAATCGAACCCACGGCCTCTCGCTTCGCAGCCGACTACTCGCCCGCTGCGCCACGGAGTACACACGCCACATTGTATTATTATTAGAACCAAAGTGTGTGAAAAATATCAGCTTTATAATTGTTTTGTTCGAACTGGTTAAAAATTCATTTCTAAAATTTAACCTTCGCATACTAAGAAGTAAAGCCTTCGTGGCGCAGTTGGCGAGTAGATAACTGTGAAGCGAGGCGACAGGTTCGATTCCCGCACCGGAACAAATGTTTGTGTAATCCACAAATATTTGTTTCGGGTCTAGGTGTTTTCTCCCGAAAGAGGCTCGCGTCAGGCAGGCAGCCGTTCGTAAAAACTACAAGCCAAATCTTTCTGTAACATGTGTTAAAAGCATGTTGCGCCGTCCCCACTGCGAGTGAGATAAGGGCAGGTGGAAGAAGACATACTAAGAAGTAAAGTTAACTGTAAGCTTGTAAAAATTGTCGGGAGGTGCAATGGTCACGTCGGCCAAGTTATTGGATATTATACGATAATTTTAAACCTGGTCTCTTCAATTAGTAAAAAACGGAGGTTCTCCACCAAATACGGACCGATTCGGATGATCTGTTTCATTCGAACGAATATAGCTCAAAGTTCGTCCCATTTTAACTTTAAGAAGAAAATCCACCCATATGGGTTCTGTCACTGAAAATAATTAAATGATTTATTTTTGATAAAAACAAATTTATAAAATACGATGCTAAATATAACATTTTGAGTCAATGCTATTTCATTGTAATGGTCAATTACAAGTACAAAAAACATCCAAATAGGTCCAAATTTGGCGGAGTTATGCGTGGTTATACATACAAAATAACACTTTTTGATGGTTAAAAGTTAAGCAAGATGCTATATTTATTGTCGAATGTGTGGCCACAAATAAAACGACCGTACATGAAATATTAACATCCATGTACTTAAATATTCCATAAGGACTAGATGTCGGAATTCATCGTTCGGCGTGGTGACGAAATTTCTACAGGCAAAATGTAATATTGGTGTTGAAATATTCTACATGAATGCAGAATATGTTGATTCAATACAGAGGGGCTAGTACGGATAACTTGCGAGAACGTATTCATATCGAAATGTCAAAAAATAGTTTGAACCTTCATACAAATGCTAGCGTTCTCAATTCGAATACTTATTCGTAAGTTGTTCGTGCTCGCCCCTCTGTATGTCACTTTCGTACTTCATAGTTTTTTTTATTAGCTCTCATGACGAGACGCTCGCCTGCCCATAAACAGTAGCAACGCCACACAGAACTTTACACAAAGAACTGCATGGCACTGAACTGCGCTTGTCACCTCGAGACATAAGTTGTTAAGTCTCATATTGCCCAGCAATTTCACTGGCTTCAATGTCTTTTAAAGTAGAACACAGCAGTGCTTACACACTGTTGCTTGGCGGTAGAAATAGACAAATAGGCCTCTCGCATAAGAGGGGACAATTACCTTGTAAAAATTGTCTGTGTAATGCGTTATCTGGCAGTTAACATTTAAGTGTTTATGGTGATACAGGCCCTAAGTATTGCATACCCTCAATCGTCCCATTTAATGCATTAAAGTTCAAAAAGTTGTGAAATGCTTTATTTACATCCGGATTCCGGAAGGCAACTCAAGCTTTTAATACGCACTCACGCCTGTAATCTTCGAAGGGGTAGGCAGAGATATAACCAGTACACCCACATTTCGCCGAGCGTATCTACGTCCCATGATGTGATAGGGGGAGAGTCTATCGCCATGCCGGGCACAAATTCTAGACTCCGGGCCGTTACTGAGCTTTTCGTAATAGAAAACCCAATAGCACATGTTAGTAACCTCGTATGCCAGATCTTTATGTTCATATTTGAACATTTTATCTTATTATTATGGTGGTAGACTAGCTTCCTATCACATCGTGGAAAATAAGCTCGGCGAAACGTTAATGTACTAATTGCAGTTCTGCCTACCTCTTCGAGATACAGCCTTGAGTTTATAAATGTATTTTGAATATAATACATATTTATAAATAAATAAATGGTATATAAAAGAGAAAAACGTCAAATCAGAAAGTTTGTTGGCGGAGTATCAGCGATCCGAGAACAGAGGAGCGTGGGGACCGTACCCAGAATAACTTACAAGCTTTGTTACTCAATCGTGCGGCCCTGACATTCTGGACGAGACCGATGCTATTCTCGTTTAACCCACTTTGAGCGCATTAAGTATTTGTTGAGATTAATATAGATATGTCAGTTTACGGCATTAGAAACAATGAATATACAACGTGTTACAGAAAGGTGTGGTCATATTTTTTTTTATAGCTTGAGTGACGAAACACGCAGGTAACTCGCCTGATTGTAAGCGCCACGCATGCCCATAAACAGAAAATACCACACAGAATTTTGAATTGCAAAACACTGCATGACACTGGACTGCGCTCATACACTATACGTTGCTTAAATTTGACCACAAAATAAAGAACCGTGACGCTCATATTTGAGTCTTACTGCACCCATAATTATACGTTATTATTTATATGGGATCTATGCATATAGAACTACCAGCAAGGAAAATCCTATCGAACACGAAAAAATATCATATATTTGGCGGAAATTCTTCTCAGACCAGTGGGCATTTGCGAAGCACCGGTAGTTTTTTTAATTTTTATTAGATTGAATGACAAGACGAGCAGGTCGCTCGCCTGATGGTAAGCGCCACGCCTGCCCATAAACAGAAGCAACGCCACACAGAACTTTAAATAAAGCACTGCATGACACTGGACTGCGCTCGTCACCCCGAGACATAAGGTGTTAAGTCTCATAATGCCCAGTAATTACACTGGCTTCAATGTCCTTCTCACCGGAACACAACAGTGCTTACACATTGTTGCTTGGCGGCAGAAATAGACAAAGCGGTGGTACCAACCCAGCCGGTCTCTCGCAAACGAGGGACCTACCACCTTCCAAATTCCAAACTCGACGTGTAAAAGTGCCCATGGCGACCTAATTTCATATTAGAAAAGGTACAGATAAAACTTTATTAAAATATTACATGAGAATGATTTACATTGAGGTCAGTGAGCCAAATGTTCATCACCGGGCTCAGTCTTCCGTAGCGTCGTAGCATCGTAGCGACGTAGCGCCGTAGATTAAACTTTCGTAGCACTACGCCACCTCTACGAAATTAGTTTGCTCAAATACTGCCGTGTGGTACTGAGTATAATCCGGGAAAAGGGATAATTATTATGCTACATTTGATTACTTTTTTATTAGCCTGAATAACAAGACGAGTAGGTCGCTCGCTTAATGCCAATATGCCACGTCTGCCTATAAACAACACCACACAGAAATAAAAATAAATAAATCTCACAATGCCCAGTAATTTGACTGACCTTAATGTCCTTCCAACCAAAACACAACAGTGCTTACACACTGCTGCTTGGCGGCAGAATTATATGTGCCAATTTGACCCAAAACCGTTCAACCGATTAACCAGTAAACGTCTATAATAGTAGTAAGATGTGAAGTATGACAGAATAGGATTGTAAGATTTTGATGACTGTCTCGGTGGCGCAGTTGTAATGCGTACGACTTACGACTGAGGCTGACGCTGTGGTGTCGGGTTCGATCGCCGGATCGGGTAAAAGTGAAATTTTTCTATCACAAAACGCGTGAAGTCTGGAATTGTGCCCAGTATGGCGATAGGCCCGCCCAACACATCATGAGACGGAAATAAGCTCGGCGAAATGTGGGTGTACCTAGGCTACACCTTTGCCCATCCTTCCAGGGAATACAGGCGTGAGTGCGCATGTACATCCGCTTCCTTTCTCCGCTTCGCCCCTGATCAGCAAAGTAGGTCACGAACTAATAAATACGCATTCATATAATCAGACTGCCTCGGTGGCGCAGTTGTAATGCGTACGTGTTACGATTGAGGCTAACGCTGAGGGCTCGGGTTCCATCCCCGGGTCGGGTAAAGTAGCATTGGGTTTTTCTATTACGAAATGCTCAGTATCAGCCCGGAGTCTGGAATTTGTGCCCGGTATGGCGATAGACTCGCCCCCTATCTCATCGTGGTTCGGAGATACGCTCGGCGAAATGTGGGTGTGCTGGTTACACCTCTGCCTACCCCTTCGGGGATTACCAATATTTTCCAGGCGAGAAACTCCTTACAATGCTTGAAGCATATTTCCACACATTGGCTGAGGCCTCTCACTAAATGTCACAGCGAGACCAGTTTCTGGTAAGTAAGGCCTGTTTTGAGATATGTGACTGAAGACCGCAACGCGTGTCACGAATTAGTCGATAGCGATACGTTCGCTTTGTATGAAATTGTATGAAAACTGTGACGATATCCTGCCGCGGTCGCACACCTCTAAATGTACCTATACAATTTAATAATAATAATAAATACACCCAACAGTCACACACCTAGTTTGACCCCATACTAGGTTAACCTGTGACTTGCGGTCCCACAACACCCAGACCCACATACAAGACAGACTTTAATTTATCGGACGTGCTACTATGGTTGTATCTCACGATCTCCTGTCGCTATCGTGTACCCTAAAACGACCCTTGAGTGTTGAATACCTACAAAAGAGCGCGACGGGAGACAAGCCAGTCCCCCACAAAATACGAGACGTATTTGGTAATCCCAAGTGCCGAATATACCTACTAGAAAACGCGACAGGAGACAAGAGAGTCCTCCACACTCTCGTATCTGGTAATTCACTGCATGACTCGCCTAATGTGTAGATTAGGCATAAGTGTCATGCAGTGCGTTGTTATTTAAAGTTCTGTGTGGCGTTGCATCTGTTTACGAGTATGAGCAGGCGTGGCGCTTACCATCAGGCGAGCGACCTGCTCGTCTCGTTATTCAAACTAATAAAAAAAAAGATTGTGTGGTTTTATCATTGTCACATTATAGACATTTAACTAAAAAAAATTGGAATAATATTACATTAAACACTAACAAAAACAAACAAAATAGCGTGCGAACTATAGACGCCGCCATATTGGCCTTGGCTGCTCTGGCGAGCGCCTTTCACTTTATCCCTACTCCGCGGCCGACCGTCACGCGACATGCAACACACAGGCCAAAAATTATGAGACGATCTAATAAAAGGTATATTATGGCGTCGCGTCGAGACGACTGTCACGATCAATCACGCTCTCTGTTTAATAACACATTTATAAGGAAAAGTTTTCGATTTTAAGAAATATGACTCCCAGAACCATCTCTATAAAGGCTTTTTACTACGTACACAGTGTTCGCTTTCCTGTCAAATATAAATATAGAGTAACCTTTAACCCTACGCTTTAACCAGTCAACGTTATTGACACTAAATCAACCTTACTGGCACACGACCTGCCCTTCAAATTTGAGGCTTAAAATATTATTAATATGAGCTATTATGCATAAAAATACACTGACGTTTAGATAATTCTCCTATAGAATTACCGGTAAACCACCTGGAATGACTGGTTAAATAAGCGAACTGAGTTTTTAACCAACGAAAAAACCTAAGAAGGTTCTCAATTTGTTTTTCTTTTTCCCTGGCGCTATCCTGGCTTAATGCCTTAATCTTCCCATCATGATTTGATGGTGGATTTGGTATTACGTGGGGCGACCCGCCGTCTGACCCCCCACAACCCGTAGCGGGAACCAAGTTTCGTTATTGCCTCGTCCGTTAACCACGAGTGTACCACGTGTAGGTAAGATTGGCTTTAGGCTTAAGATTGCCCACTTACTCTCCTCACACCAATTCGAAAATACATATGTTATCAGTGGCGGATCCACGATTTTGGTTGGGGGGCTTGACCCATAATTAGAATTAAAAAAACATTAGAATACACTATACATACTTAAAATGGAATAAATAAGGATTAGTGATGAAAAATTATATGTAGGCAGTATATTACTATACACTAAGAAAGTAGGATAATATCAAGATTAATTTGAGATTTTTCAGTGGACCCAAATCCTTTTGGGGGTCTTGAGTCCCTTAGCCCTTCGATCTGCTACTGTATGTTATGACAGTTTCGTATGATGTTGATTGCTATCGGATCGCTAAACAACCTTCATAGATCTATCAGTAGGCCAATTCTCGTAATTTTAACCGTTCATAATATCATTCCGATATAATCTCAGCGTCAAGAAAGTTGCAAACGGCATTCTCTTAAACCAATAATCAACGTCAAATGCACCTTAGCATTAGCAGTAGCATTATACCGTTTTGGTTTTAGTCAACTTTTATACTAAATTCAATCTCATTACGATCTATGTTCACATTTGACGTTGATTATTGGTTTAAGAGAATGCCATTTGCAACTTTCTTGACGCTGAGACTAGATCGGAATGATATTTTGAACATTTAAAATTACGAGAATTGGCCTACAGGTCACACATCCTACCTCTCCATTATAATAATGATTCATTTTGGTTTCGCTCACATAGAATCTCTGTGACCCTTTACTGGGCTATGTCGTTCAGATATTGAGTCTGCAAGTCATGAAATGATTCGTAATTTTTTATACATTCGTAAATTATCTTCGGGTAACAGCGTACTCAGAATGATTTACTATGTGTATAATACTGCGTCGGTGGCGCAGTTGTAATGCGTACGCGTTACGATTGAGGCTAACGCTGAGGTCTCGGGTTCGATCCCCAGGTCGGGTAAAGTAGTATTGGGTTTTTCTATTAGGAAATGCTCAGTATCAGCCCGGAGTCTGGAACTTGTGCCCAGTATGGCGATAGGCTCGCCCCCTATCACACCGTGGGACGGAGATACGCTCGGCGAAATGTGGGTGTACTGGTTACACTTCTGCCTACCCCTTCGGGGATTACAGGCGTGAGTACGTATGTATGTATGTGTATAATACTAAAAACCTTTTAACATAAGAAACTAAAAAGCTAAAAGAAAACTAAACAATTTTGAGTCGGTTGTATCTATTAAACAGTAACACCGACTCAAAATTGTTCAGTTGTATTATTAGCTTTTAGTTCTTTCAGTCACTTTTATTCTTTGTAAAAAAAATACTATTCTGTGTGAAAGAATTATCAGAATTGGTACACAAAACAGTGCATAAAGGCGTTTTAGACTTTTATCCTTAATTTAATCCCCCTTGGGCAGGAATTATTTTCTCAAATTAATACATGGCACCACCACCGCAGTAAACTCTATCGAATACAAAAAGAATCATCCAAACGGTCCACATTTGGCAGAGTATGTGTGAAAATACATTAAAAAAAATATACAGACGATTTGATAGTCTTTGTTTTACTAGGCGGTAAGGAATATTAAATGTCTATAACAACAATCTAATGGAATCATATTCAAAGAACCAAAACTTATTCGAAAATCATGAATAAATTCATGTTTTATGGATGTTTGTTTTAATAATAATAAGTTATAATATAGTTACAAGGATCGTAGCAACTGGAAATCCATTGTCCCTGCCTACCCTTATGGGAAACAGGCGTGAGTCTATGTATGTATGTAAGTTATAATAAAAGCAGCTCCGCGGGGAATGGTACGGATTGTCGAAACAAAAGTCGCAGGTTTGAAACCAGCCCCAAGAGCCTGCACCTCTGACTTTTCTAAGTTACGTGTGTATTGATTGTTAATTATCGCTTACTTTAACGGGAAAGGAAACATTTTATTTATATTAAATATTTGCATATTGAATTCTCAGGGACTTATAGTAAATTAATGTTAATTGATTTCTTGAACGCAGCATTTCATTAGTAGGTCTTAGTAAAATCCTATTGTCCTCATAATGAAGCGCTTAAAATAGTACATTACGAAAAATCCAAAGGGTTTCCACGAGATAACACATCCGTGTAAGGAACATTGAATACACTTTGTCAGCCAAGTCACGTTTTACATTTATCGAATTTAAACATCACATCACTTCACATTCCCACTTGTGCATGTATATGTAACGTAAAATGTTGAGTTTTAAATAAAAACGTAACGCGGGAAAACGCGCGGCGAACGAGCGCGACCTCTCCCCTCGGCGTGAAGTCACTTACTGCTCGTATTGCCAGACGAAAACTATAAAATTCCACGTTTTACGCCACAGTTTATTTAGAGCAGTAATATCGGCTTGTGTTATTGCCACTGTTCCTCTTAAATAGATGCTTATTATGGCATTGTAATAAGATTTTTTGCTTGTAGTCGAGAATATATTTTCGTGGTTATATACCAAAATATCATCGAATAAAATTTCTGGTTTGTTTTTATTTTACCTACTGCTTTTCAAAAGAACATTGATTAGGGGAGGTTAATAAAGTCGCCACTGAATACCAACTTATCTTCCTCCCAAATATTTATGCTTTCACCAAACTTTTGGTAAAATTTAACTATTTATTTGTTGCATCTAAAATCACTACCCGAAGTAAGATCGAATTCTTATTCTTCATTCATTTATTTATTTTACATATTTAACGGTGTAACGGTTGAACGGTGTAACTAGTCAGTTTAACCGACATCAAATTTATAATTTCCTCATGGGTCCTTTATAATTTCGTCATGTCCGTCTGTCTGTCCGTACGTCACGGCCATTTCACTCGGAGAATATTAGCACTATATGAATGAAATTTGTATTGTAAGTGTAGTGAAATAAAGAAAAAAAACATTTTTTGGGATGGCTCTCCATAGATGTAATTAAGGTTGATGTATTTCTAATTATACATAAGCATGTGTGGTATCATTGGATAAGTTCTCAAAGTGATATAGAGGTTGCTAAATGACTTTTTTATATAAGGTCATTAGTTTGTGAGACATACGTGTTCAAAGTTGTGAAAATGTGCCCGCCCCCCATAACTTTTAAACTATGGGGTGCAAAATTCAAGATGGGGTGCAAAATTCTGAATTAGTAATTCAAGTTAGTATGTAATTATAACTTAAAAGGTACTTCCAATGAAAATTGGTTTTAATTAATTAGCTAGGTTACACCAATATTCACCGACTACGGAACCCTTCATTGTACATGGTCCGATACGCACTTGACCGGTTTTTTACGATCCGCCAAATGTGGACCGATTTTGATGATCCCTTTTGTAATCGATATATTTTACACCAATAATAGTCCCATATAAATAGGAAGATTATCAACAGATGAGAGCAAACGCAATGCGATTCGGATTTTAAAAGCAGCTCTGAAAATTTAGCACGTAATATTGGTACGTAATAAAATTAATAGTTTCAAAAATATCTTCAAAGCAGAAAATAAACATATTCACTTAGGTTCTAGACTAATCTATAGTACATATATATGCACTCACATCTGTAACCCCGGTTATAACCAATACACCCACATTTCGACGAACTTATTTCCATCCCATGATGTGATAGGAGGACGAGCCTATCACTATACCGGGCACAATTCCAGACTCCGGGCTGATACTAAGCATTTCGTTATAGAAAAACCCAATACCACTTTACCCTGATCCGGGGAGTATGGTTTGTTGAATTGTCATAGTGTCCAAGTGCAAATGTGATGGGCAACAATATATTCGCACAAACATCTCATCTCCACAAATCAGGTCAATGTTATTCATTGGCAACCCTAAATCAATTCATCGGGGTAGGTTTTCGCAGTGGACTATTATTAGCTTTGCTTTTCGGATGAGCTTCCTCTGCATTTCTTATGAGTGTTCAAATATTAACAAGTATTTTTTTTAAATACATATTTCTTCTCCTACAATAAAACCATAATTAATTGGGTGGTTCATGCTTAGTCTCAATCAATTCCCTTTTTGATAGCTTTTTATTAGCTTCATACGTATGTTAGTATGTAACGGAATCTTTGAACATGATTTTGACCCCCTTCAAAACGTCGGATTAACTCGAAATTTGGCATACTTATTAAGGACCGATGACAATTCAATATTTTAAACAGGTTCAAATAAAAAATACGCTTTAATAGAAAATTCAACTAAAAAATTAAAAATAAATAATAGTTTAAAAAAACTAAAAAAATACGTTTTTATAGAAAATCCAACTAAAACATAGAAAATAAATTGGAATTAAAAATAGTGTAAGAAAAAAATGGTTTTATTGTAAAAAAGCGTGGGGTGCTTTTCAGGATATTATCAAAATAATCCTTCTACTCATATCTGTTCATAAAATATTTATAACTATTGATACCATGCACCCCACGCTTTTTATACAATAAAATATTTTTTTTCTTACACTATGTTTAATTCAAATTTATTAAAATTTATTTTCTATTTTTTAGTTGGATTTTCTATAAAAGCGTTTTTGTTTAGTTTTTTTAAACTATTATTAAGTTATTATTCACTGCCTCGGTGGCGCAGTTGTAATGCGTACGCGTTACGACTGAGGCTGACGCTGAGGTCTCGGGTTAGATCCTCGGGTCGGGTAAAAGTGATATTGGATTTTTCTATTATGAAATGCTCAGTATCAGCCCGGAGTCTGAAATTGTGCCCGGTATGGAGATAGGCTCGCCTCCTATCATGGGACGGAGATACTCTTGGCGAAATGTGGGTGAATCGGTTACACCTCTGCCTATCCCTTCGGGGATTATAGGCGTGGTACGTATGCATCTGACATAGAAGTTTACACAGTACAAAAGTTCACGAAAACTATTTTCTATTTTGTAATTTCCTGTCCATGATTAAACTAAAAAGTAGAAATCTAAAGCTAACTTGCAACACAATATATAATAGTGGCAGACACTACATAATATCTTATTATGTAAAACATGTTTGGAATCACAAAGCGTGAACTTCAACAATTCAATTCAAAATACAGCTGGAAATTCCTTCCGGGGCAAAAGCTCTCAAGCACCACAGATGTAGAGTATGGCATTACTATGGTAACTCGATTTGATATAAAAATGTTTTGCATACCATGGTAAAATACACAGCTCGACTTATATAACGCAATCAGGTATTCTTCTTCCACCTGCCTTTATCCCACTCGCAGTGGGATCGACGCAACTTGTTGTTTAAAACATGTTACATAAAGATTTGGTTTGTAGTTTTTACGACCGGCCGCCTGCCTGACGTCAAGCCCTCTGGGGAGAAAACACCCAAACCCGAAACAAATATTTGTGGATCACACATGTCTCGGTTCCGAAATCAAATCCGCGGTCTCTCGCTTCACAGTCGGCTACTCGCCCACTATTCCATGGAAGCTGTCGTATCACGCAATCAGATGCACTAAGAAAATCATTAAAAAAAAATTGTTATTTGCAATAATAATTAATATTTAATCAAAGTGATTTTTTTTTTGAATCTCTATTCATATGTTAAGATACAAGCATATGCTTAGTTTGGGTCCCACTGTTTGCTATAAATTTAATACGATAGTTGATAAAATATGTTGATTGTATTCCTTTTAAGGCAAAATTGTACACGTATTGCTCAATAAACATTATTATTATATTATTATTAAATTTAATACGAAAGTTGTTACAGTATGTTGAATGTAATCCTTTTAAGGCAAAATTGTACACGTATTGCTCAATAAACATTATTATTATATTATTATTAAATTTAATACGATAGTTGTTACAATATGTTGAATGTAATCCTTTTAAGGCAAAATTGTACACGTATTGCTCAATAAATATTATTATTATATTATTATTTACTTCAAATTGTCGCATTCAAAACCGACTGCGACACGGAGGCTGTATTACTATGCCATTAGAAACATCAAATTCTTGAAAAATATATAAGATATAAAATTTTATTAACAAAATTTTTTTTAACTTAAAAATAATATAAATTAGAATCCCAGCGATATAATTATATTAAATTTAAATCTGAAATATCTGATTCTCATGAAACTATTTGTAGGCATAAATAACTAAATTTGCTCCGTCTGGATCTTCTCCGGTAAACTGATTTGTATCTTGCAAACGACGTTGATTAACTTTGTTCGACATTGACGACTTAGGTTAAAATTAATCTATTTACGACTATGTTTTGTTCGCAGTTTTGTCTGTATAGCGTAAATAAGACGAACAATAGTATTTCCTAAAATATATTTCACAAAAAAATCATTAAATAAAAGCTTTTTATTAATAAATAAACAGATTGAAATAAAACTAGTTTACCTATACGGAGGAAATCCCTAAATAATTAAAAAGACTAAACCACAAATAAAATTAGCAATTTTGAGTCGGCCATCTAGCAATCATTGCCCATGAAATTGTATTAGTTCGCACTATAAATACATGTATATATTCTTTTGAATTTCCAAAATATCTATTATACAACGTGCTACAGAAAGGTGTGGACATATTTTAGGGTCATAACACACTCCTTATAGTAAGTACCTATGTACCGGATCATTTCAAACCAAGACATCCTAAAATTTCACGTTAATTTTAATCACTCGTTTATTAAGATCGATAAGATTGATGACATCACTATTAATTATAATGAATGACACTCACTTTTTAATCAACTTGAATAAGATTTATATAATTCTACGGACGTGCGTATCTTGTAATTTAAACACAAAATACCTGAAAGAGACTGTTTGCTGAAGACGATATAGGTACCATCCTCTGAAGTATTTTAAAGATTTCATTGTCGGTTCATCCATCTATGAATTTGGCTTAATACAGTCGACGAGCGTCTTATAAGCTATTATCAGTTGCACCAACACAAAATACCAATACCTAATACTTGTTTTTAGTCAAATACAACATATTTTTTGAACTCGTAATCATACTTCATAAAATCAGAAATTGCCGAACTGACTGCGTCAAATAAATATTGACATTTGACATTTGTTTAATGTTTTTTTAATTATAAAATAATTAAATAAAAGGAGGTCTATAGTATAATTGTTTATCATTTAGTGTTGTCCAAATTTGAAAGTCGATATCAACATGTTACTCATTCGATAAAAAAGAAAATTCTATGATTATTGTCCAAGCAATGCAATCGGATTTGTTACTATGGGAGATAAAATACTAATACCCTACACTATACATTGCTTTAATTTGCCCGCGCCTTTCTATAACACGTTGTATACGGGAGAATCAATCATAAACAATGGGTAGTTTTGAATTATCAATATTATATTTCACAAGTTTAAATGACTCATGAAAATAATGGGCCAATACCACAATATAATAAATTGAAACTCCATCTAATGTGAAGTCAGTGATTATATGAACACAGTATCAGAGTGACATCATAACAACAAGCTTTATAATAATAACTTAACGTTAGCTGACAGTTCAGAGCACCTGTTGTGCCGTGTCCACTGTTGGACAGCGTCTGATTTGCCGATTTTTTTTTTTGAGATGGTCGCTTGCTGATAGCCTGACGAGAGTCGGCTTTAGTCAGCAACACCGGACTTTCGGGCGAATGCTTTTAGGCACTCCAGCCCTAAATTTAAGTGACCTTCGCTGAGGGCACCCCCCCTAATGGGGGATACGGACCTCGGCTCAGGACGGCCACTGGAGGGTTCTGCCGACAGATGCGCGCCCCTCTTTTATACAGCGATCCCACCGCAAAGTGGGGGATATGCGGGTAGCGAAAAGTCAAATGCAATACTGTTTTCATAAAATCGGAAATGAGGACGACTACATAAATCACTTTAAATTTAGGTTCTCCCACATATATAATTAACTAAATTATCACTAGCGGATCCAGGGGGGAGCTCAATTTAGTTCCACTGACAAATCAATATTGATATTATCCTATTTTCTTAGTACTACCTACAATATAATTTTCATCGCTTATCTTTACTTATTCCATTTAAAGTAGGTATCGTATATTCTCAATTTGTTTAATTCAAATTTTGGGTCAAGCCGCCCCCCTCCCCCGCAAACCAAAAGCCACTGTAAATTACCTGTGATAAAATCCAAAGATTGCAAAAACTTGATCATCTTCAAATCTTTCTAAAATGTCACACTATCAGCTATATGTAGCAAATCCGCATCAAAAATTAATGGTATAACACAAACAAGTCTTCATTTATTAATTTAAAGCATCGTCATCACTTAGCCATAATTAAATAACGCAGCACCAATCACGAAATGTCGTAAGTCCCAAAAATATAACAGAGAACACAGATCTTTTCCGTTGTAATTAATAAAAACAAAAGCTGTTAGAGTATGTTTTGTAAAGACAATTAAAACACTACAATGACAAAACGAAGACCAATTAAAATCACGAAGATTAATTTTTTAAACAATTTACAGCGCAAACGAAATATCTGGCAAAACAATTTTGGAACACAAGTGGCACAAAATTCAGCGTTAGAACAACTAAAATCTCAGAAGACTGAGCGTAAAGCCACTTGGTCTTAATTCGACCAATTTACCTCGACTATTGTAGTGTTAGTAACACGGTGACCCAAACAAGATCTATTTAAAGATGATCTTTGTAATAAGGTACATACTTTGCTGTGTAAAACATTACTTGGAAAATAATACCCTGTTGTTTTCATATTTTATCCTAGCTCTACAAAAGGCGTCATGTTTATTCGTCGCGCTTATGGAGGTCATGCATAGTAATCTATATTGGATTTAATTTCTAATACAAAAGTAACAAAAAATAATATAAATTAATTTGAATTATTTTAATACTTTACGCTCTTTACATACATAATACACAAAGGGGTAGGCAGAGGTGTAACTAGTACACCCACATTTCGCCGAGCTTATTCCCATCCCATGATGAGATAATGAAATGAAATGAAATATGAAATGAAATAGTTTTATTCATCATGTAGGCAATTAAAATAGCGCTAATGACAAGTCAGTACAAAATAAAGAAACTTATGTAATTACAGAAATCATATATACATAACATACATACATACATACAGGGGCCGAGCATATCGCCATTCCGGGCACAAATTCCAATCCCGGGCTAATCATATACTTATCGAAATGAAAACTCAATCACAAATTATAATTACCTGACCTGGGATTGGAACCCAGAACCTCTCGATTTTTTGCCTTAGTACGCTTCGACTAGACCAATGAGGCGATAATAAATTAAGGCTCAAAACATTTAAAACCCGGGAAATTCACGTGTGTTTTTTAATTGAAATTTGTCATATATTTTGGTTGCCTACTGGCATGCCACTAATTTAGATATGCATAAAAAATTTAAAGGGGATGGTGGAAGATGGGGATTCTGAGTATTTTTTGGCTCACAGTAATATTGTTTTTCTTCCCTGTAATCCCCTACCCTGACTCCTTTGTGGGATTAGCTATCGCTTGCAGTAGGTATTTGCAGATCGATACTCCCTAGTAACTTCCTAGAAAATAAACTCTTTCCTCAAAGGCCCGTAACACACCGACGATTCGTCTGCCATTGTAGGTGGTCATAGCCGGTGGTGGTGGTGGTAACTTACCTACCATAATGTCATCCACTTGCCCGATTGTCCCAACTTTTTTAAAATAATATTAACCTTTCAAAACTCAATAGAAAAGCTGCCACTGGCCATGTTTATGAGAGACAAAGATTTTTGAGTGGTAGAGTCACGCTGTAGACAGTTTTGTCTACAACAAAAATTGGCCGGCTCGACCGGGTCGTTACCACAGTCTCACAGGAAATCGACGTAAAGTAGAGGCTTGCTGCTGTGTTTTGTACGCTGAGTGAGATACGGAGACCCAAATCCCCTGCCCCCATGCAAGAAACTCCAGCGTTTCTCTTTTCAAAACTAGCTTACAATTATTAGAGCATAAATAAATTAATAATAATAAATACACCCAACAGTCACACACATAGTCCTGACCCCACACTAGGTAAACCTGTATCGCGGGTATCAGGAACTACGAGGGACTTACGGTCCCACAACACCCAGACCCGAGACCAATATTTGAGGTTCACACAAAAATTTGTCTCGGTGTAGGAATCGAACCCACGGCCTCTCGCTTCACAGCCGTCTACTCGCCCGCTGCGCCACGGAGCTGTCGAACCATCCAAATAACCATTTAATGGAGGGTTTCATAAAACGAAAGGATTTTTTCGTAGCTTTAAATGTTTGGGAAGCGCTGGTATACTATTATACACCAGGTATACAAGAGGTATACCTTAAATGTAAAACAGGGGTATAAACCCGCAAACCCATCGAACTCCTTCCAATACACGATCCATTAAAGTTGAAATTGGGAACGCAAACTTGAATCTAATCATACATTTCTATTCATGAATTATGATATAGTATGTGAAATGTTTATACTAAATGTCTGCACAAACCGAACTGATCCTTAACGTAGAAAATATGCGTGTGAGGTACCATGGTAGATACAATAATTAAACACACTCAAGCCTGTAATCCACGAAGGGGTAGGCAGAGGTGCACCTCAAAACTCCTGGTTACAACCAGAACACCCACATTTCGCCGAGTTTATTTCCGTCCCATGATGATCATTTATATGGGACCACATCGTAACTAAACTCTATCGAATGTTTTTTTTTCCAACAAAATCAGTTCACAATCGGCTAAGAAATCAATATACATATAAAAAAAGAGGAAAAAGAACTTATCGAATTGAGAACCTCCTTTTTAAAGTCGGTTAAAACTTAATCATACACCGTAGTCTTGCAATCAAGATCGCCCCAGTTTCTTAGTCAACACCCATTAAATCCTATCGTATCGGGTCGTCTGCAAACAATGTTCCATTAATACGAGAATTACGTAGTCAACTGTGACGTCATTTATAGCTTAACTTCGTTCTAGAATATTCGCTTTCGAGCTCTATTCTTTAAAGATTTCAATGTGTGAGTAAACACAAGTAACTATCCTATCTAGGGGCCTACGCTAAAATATTTGTTTCGGGTCTGGGTGTTGTGGAACCGCCAGTTCCTCGTAGTTCCTGATACCCACGATACAGGTTTACGGAAAACTTTAGTACTAAGTTCGCCTCTTTCATGTTGTAGCGTACAATGTATTTCTTACTACAATTAATAGATGGCGCTACTAGCTATTCACAACGGATTTCACACAAACTCTTCCCTGTTAATGTTTCAAACATACTCCGTAGATGGCGCTACTCTCTCTCTCTCTACTCTTGTCATTATTTGCGGTACATATTGCGTCATATTATTTACTTATTAGCTACTCCTCCCGCTTAATAATTAGGAGTGAGTTAGGACATAAGCCAACTCAATTATTAAATTAGTCAATTTCTTGTTCCTGAGAAGAAGTATTTTGACTAGGGTTTTCCGGGTTCTCGTTCCCGGAAATATTAAAGAATCTTATGCTGGAATTTTAGTATTGAGAAATCCTTGGAAGCCGTGAACCGATTTGTAAATAAGTTAGGTAGAAAATTGGATAAATCCATCGCTCGCAAATTGTTACAAAGAATGTATACTAAGCATGACGTGATAGAAAAACTCAATATAACATTTACCCGACCCGGGGTTCAAACTAGAGACCTCAGCACAGCAGCCGGGTACCGCGTACGCATTACAACAACGCCATCAACGCAGGTACACTAATACATTATTAAAGAATACGATAAAATATCAATTATGACTATTATAGCGACCAAATATCCCGATTTTCAGATTTGTACTATTAGTAAGTAATAACCTTACTTCCACGTTCGACAAATATTTAATCATAATCCGCCCTTATACGTTCGATCGTAGATTAGGGTTGTCACTATTTAGCTACAAAAAAATTGCGCCAGAGGTATGGTGTCCTTTTTCAATACGCACTCACGCCTGTAATCCCCGAAAGGGTACGAAGAGGTGTAACCAGTACGTCCACATTTCGCCGAGCGTATCTCCGTCCCATGATGTGATAGGGGCCGAGCCTATCGCCATATCGGGCACAATTCCAGACTCCGGGCTGATAATGAGCATTTCGTAATAGAAAATCCCAATATCACTTTTACCCGACCTGGGGATCGAACCCGAGAACGCATACGCATTACAACTGCGCCACCGAGGCAGTTCTTTCTTAATGCCTGGCGTTATCCTCGCTTAATGCCAGGGATGTGACGGTATTCGACATTGCATGAGGCGACCCGCCGTCTGATATTGCAACAGGAACCATGTTTCGCCATTGCCTCGTCCGTTAATCAGCAGAGTGTACCACGTGTAGTTGAGGTTGACTATGGACCTAATATGTTAGTGGCCCACTTACCCTTCAACATCACTTAACGGTTGGCACAAATATAACTAGATATAATAGGACTAGATTTCCTTCAAAACCAGCTTCCAAATCAAAAAAATTGCATTGGTGTCAGCCCACTTATTTAAGCACTACAATGCTACAGACAGACAAATCGGTCAAACTTATAATGAATTACCGTCAAGTGGCAGTTTTGTTTTACCCTTCTACCAGCAAACTTACTAAATACTTTGCCTCTTCATTCTTCTTACACCTCATCGACCTGTCCTTATCCCACTCGTAGTGGGGATGGCGCAACATGCTTTTTAACATATGTTACAGAAAGATTTAGCTTGTAGTTTTTACGACCGGCCACCTGCCTGGCGTAAACCCCTCTAGGGAGAAAACATCCAGACCCGAAACATACATTTGTGGACCCCACAAACATTTACCTTGATGCGGGAATCGAACCCACGGCTTCTCACTTCACAGCTGACCTACTACTCGCCCCCTGTGCCACGGAGACTGTCTTTGTCTCTATTGCCTCCCTTTTTCATTAAAAAAACACTGGCACTCTGGGAGTGCCGACAGAAGTGAAAACTTGAACAATTACGTGTGTATTTTTTGAATCGTCAGGTTTTATTTTGTTTTTTTTCGATTCGAAAAGTTCCGACATGAATTTATGTATATCTATGTTGTACGCATACGTATATACACAATATATGTTTATATTGTGTATACCTAGTTATTCTCGTATTATCAATGTATTTTAACCCAAACTTAACTCTCGTGTAACAGTGTCGTGAGTTCAATGGTTTTTACCCATCTCAAAAGAGTTTTCACTTCTAAAACTAAATTAAGACTTTGTATAGTTGGCAACCCTAGCAGACCCGTGTCTTACTACAATATATAGATCCATATGTATGTAACAGAGATCCAAGATGTGTGTATCGATATCATAAAGGCAATTGGGAACGAGACCTTTCTACCTTTCTCACAACTGACTAAAGCAGCATATCATTTTATTACGTGCCTCATTTTTAATTAACCATTACGTGAATAGATTATTTTTACCGATACCTCTGTATATAAGTATCTACACAATTATTGGCCCCGTTTACACGAGAGTTGAGTTTGAGTTGAAATACATTGATATAAACTATATATAACTAGCCGTCCAGCGCGGTTTCATCCGCAACATGTAATTGATAGTTAGAACCCGATTGCAGCGCCACCAACCGGGTCCAATTATGAATATAAACCATCCAGGGACCCAGTTAAATACATCATCAAAAAATCATCAAAATAGTGCCAGCCGTTCTCGAGTTTTGCACTTAGCAAGAAATTTAGCCATTCATTTTTATTTATATAGATATCAACATATATGTACCCATATAATCCATTCCGGTACAAATATGTTTTATGTACCACCCTCCCACCAGCAAAAAAAACTCATATAACTTGTATTTATTGTAATTAATGGACGCGACCATTAGTATATGGTCAAAACTCGAACTATTTTAAACCGACTTCAAAAAAGGAGGAGGTTCTCAATTCGGCGCGTTTTTTTATTTTTGCTTTTTTATATAAGTACATCGATTTCTCCGTTAACTGTGAACCGATTTTGTTGGAAAAAAATATATTCAATAGAATTCAGCTGCGATGTGGTCCCATATACATTTAGTTAGGATCTGATGACAGAGTACGGAGTAAAAAAAATTAAACTCCTCAATGAACAACAGTACACTCGTCGTGATTGGTTATTGTATTAGAATTTACAACTAAACACTGAAAAATAAAATGCAATTTTATTTGACCGCCAGTGACATAGGCACCGACTCTATAGAGACTTAAAGAAATTGATATTTTTAACATTTCAGTGTTTTTATTTGGAAGTCGGTTTCTAGGTTTTGTTAAAACTTATTTTATTTTATTTAATATAGTGTATATTTAGTACAAAGTTTTCTCTTCACGTAATATATAAATAAGAAATAAAATATGTAATATAACTATGGCTAAAAACACCTTGAAAACTTATTCAAACCCTTATAAAAATTATGACAATAACAATAACTGACAGCAGTGCGTGCGGCAACATTTCGTGAGAGTCGTGCCTTTTATAAAGTTTATTATATTTGCGTGAAAACACACGCCACCGCCGACCCCAATTATCCAGTTTAGGGACATGAAATATGCATGATGTATAATAGGAATATGGAGGAGTACCTACCGGTCGCAAATTTATTAATATTAAGCCGGTATTGCACCTCTTATCTTCGGTATATGCTTGAAATATTTCGTTTATCGACGGCTGCAGCGTATTTTCGCCGCGTATACGCTCATGACACGTACCGCCTGCCAACATGGATGTCAAGAATATGTTACCTTCATAATAATAATTCCACCATTTATTGGTGTTATTGGAGATATTCGGGAGATAACTATATCAAGTGGGTAGATATAGGATTGTAAGGCGTAATGGAGGTGATTGGTGAGGTATATTATAAGAGGGAACTCAGCCAAGCTTAGAAGATTTACGTGGAAATGCTGAGCAAGTGCGGTTGTAATCATGAGTAGTCTTAACAAGTATACCTAAACCTAATTTGTAAAAAGTGGTATATACATACATACATACACACTCACGCCTATGTCCCATAGGGGTAGGCAGAGACTATTGAGTACCACAAGCTACGATCCTGACACACCTCTTTCGCCTCTTCCACATTCATACATCTTCTCATACATTTTCGTCGGTTGAGGGTGTTTTGGTATATAGTTTTGTATTTTATGTGTATAAGGCAAAGGCTTTAATGTATACTACTAGATGGGCTGTTTAGAAGTAAAATTGTGTCACATAACGCGTGAGTTTGATAGCTCACAGACAGGGAGCGCTACAGGAGTTCTAGTTGAGAGTAAGCGAGAGATACGATTGCTGATAGCCTGACACATGGGTCGGCTTTGGTCAGCGACACCGGACTTTCGGGCGAATGCTTGTAGGCACTCCAGCCCTAAAATTTAAGTGACCTTCGCTGAGGGCATCCCCCCTAATGGGGGATACGGACCTCGGCTCAGGACGGCCACTGGGGGAGGGCAAAGACATTTGCGATTGGTGGTTTAGGGGAATTTATATTCTACTTATAATCTAATTTAACGTACTTCATCGGCACGCGGGCCGGTCGAAGGGTCGGGGGTGCTTCAGGGAGCGCGGCGAGGTCCTCTTCGGCGAGGACGGAATGACGGTCTTGTGGAGTGTGCTTTAAATGTGTCTTCCTCTATCTCTCGGATGGCCAGAGTGGTCGCATCGTCGGGATCGGCGAGGACGGAACGCGGTCTTCTCCTCTTTGCGCGATCAAAGGGAGTATATATCGACGCTCTACGAATGAGCGTGTTTGGATTGTGCGCAGCGCGATCGAAATAGCGTTTGCTAGCCGCTTTCATGGCTTGCCTGATGGTAGGCAGATTGGCATCTACGTGGAGATTGTGATTGCGCACAAACCACGGTGCCCCCAGGACTCTACGCAGAAAGCGATTCTGCAGAGTTTGCATACGCTTATAACGAACTTCGGGTACATGAGCGAACGCCGGCGATGCGTACGTCATTATCGGCCTAATGCATGTTGTGTATATCCTAATCCTATTGCGGACGGACATTGGACTCTTTTTATTCAAGAGCCAATATAACTGACCCATCGCGTATGCGGCTCGCGCGCGTACCGCGTTTACATGTGGCATGAAGGTCAACTTCTGATCAAGGATCACTCCTAAATATTTGACGGTCTTAGTCCAGGGAATGACCACGCCGTGCATGGTGACATTCCGCGCTGGAGCCGTGTGACGGGGATCTCTACAGAAGAGAATCGCGGCGCTTTTGGAAGGGTTGATTGTGATTCGCCACTTGCGGAACCATTCGCCGAGTTCATCGGCGGCGGCTTGCAAAAGGCGAATCACATCAGCCGGATTTCTACGAGAAGCGTAGATCGCGGTGTCGTCAGCAAAGAGTGCCAGATGGGCGTTCTTTGGACGCGGAATGTCGGCTGTATACAGCGAAAAGAGATAAGGGGACAGGGTGGAGCCTTGCGGGACTCCAGCCGTTATTGTGTGTCGGGAAGAGAGAGTTCCCTCCACACGATATCGAAAGGAGCGATTCGACAAAAAGTCTCGTATGATGTGCACGAGCTGTATGGGCATGTTCATGGTGTACAGCTTGTAAAGCAAGCCGTTATGCCACACTTTGTCGAATGCTTTTTCGACATCGAAAAACAGGGCTCCGGTAGTGAATTTAGATTTTATGTCTTTCTCAAGAATGTGTTCCGTGATGCGGACCACCTGATGCACGCAACTGTGCATCTCGCGGAAACCAAACTGCTCCTCGGGGAGCAGATTGTGGGATTTGACATATGACTTTAAGCGCTCGAGGACGATGCGCTCGTACATCTTACCCAGGGTACTGAGCAAACTAATGGGGCGGTAAGATGTCGGTTCGGTGGCGGGTTTGCCAGGTTTGTGGAGCCCTATCACTATCGCCTCCTTCCACTGTTGTGGAAAGAGACGGTTGCGAAGGGCCGCCTCAAAAATGGCTGTAAGGATTGTAATGCGTGCTGTACTAAGGTCTCTACTTATATAGGTGTACTGTCCCTAGCGGATCCAGGGGGAGGGGGTTAAAGGGCTCATGCCCCCCCCCCCCCTAAGAGCATTTGGGTCCACTAACAAATCTCAAATGAATCTTGTTATTATCCTACTTTCTTAGTACTACCTACAATATAATTTTCATCGCTTATTCTTACTTATTACACTTTAAGTAGGTATAGTATATTCTAATTTTTTTAAATTCTAATTTTGGCTCATGCACCTAACCCAAAGCTAAATTCTGCATGGGTGTACTGGTTTGACCTGTGCCCCTTCCGGATTACAGGCGTAAGTGCGTATGACAGCCCTAATGAAGTAGAGTTTTTGTAAGCACAACTTTGTTCTACGAAAATGTTACAAAATTTACACCCGACTCAGCGACCGCAAAGGCTGTTAATTGTTTGTGTGGTTTACAAATATTTGGTCCGAGCTTAGCCGTGTTTATCTAAAAAGTTGTTCGTATTTCTTTATCCTAGCTACTTAGTAAGCTAGTATTGTAATACCGACTAATGAGTCTTGCTATTTTAACCCCAATAAAAAAGAGGGGTGTTGTAAGTTTTTATTTCCTCAATACTAGAAGAATCATAGAGTGCGTTGCCGACCTTAAAAGGGATAATTAAGGGATTGGAAAGGATTTGGGCTTCCAGATATCTCACTCACCAGCAAGCTGCTACTTTACGCCAGTTTTCTGTGAGACAGTGTTAACGACCCGGACGAGCGGGGCCCCATTCATGCTGTAGACAGAACAGTCTATAGCGTGGCTCTACTACGCTATCTATGTGCCGCGTCACCCGCGTGGTAGGACCAACTAGCTTAGCAAAGCCCCTGTCACACACGCCTTACGCATACTTAACTAAGTTGCCGACACGATTGATGTGTTTTTGTGAACTCTGAGTAATACATATAAAAGAAGATTAATCAGTCATTATTAATGTGAAAGTTTGTATGTTTGTAGATCAATACATAGCGGTTGCATTTGGACAACGTTTGGCACATAGGAAGAACATGTCTTGGAATTAGGCTTTTTATCCCATAATAAGACATTCACTTGGGGGGAGCCGCGGACAACAGCGAGTCTTTTTCTTCCACCGCCCTTATCTCACTCACAGTGGGGTCCGCGCAACATGCTTTTAACATATGTTACAGAATGATTGAGTTGTAGTTTTTACGACCGGCCGCCTGCCTGACGTCAACCCCTCTGGAGCAGCAACAGGCAACCTCTAGGCAGCAGCTAGTAAATAAATAAAAAAATGGGCAGTTGTAGAGACTGCCGATAGAAGTGAAAACTTAGAACTTATACATTGAAATAAAACTAGTTTATACGGATTTTATCGCGGTTTAATTTTTATTTTAGTCCCGACGTTTCGAAAGCTTTTCAGCCTTCGTGGTCACGGGAGAGACTGAGGTGTAGGTCGTCGTCGTCGTCAAATCTGACAAACCACAAATACTTGCCAAAGAACACCGATTCCTACCTAGGATGATTCGCGAGGCTATTGAAATTAAGAAACACCCAAATTTCAATAGAGAAGATGGTTGGAAGCTTGCACAAGCCTGGGATCCAATTATACATTTAATTAAAGCGGAACCCAAAAGACCAACTGCCAGACCTCAAGATACCGTGAGCTCTTTCTGCGTAGATCGGACTAGTGTCAACTAACTTTTTTAAATAATTAAAAATAAATGTATAATTTTAAAATGAAGGTAGCCATTGTAACATTAACTTTTCGAGACGACCTACACCTCAGTCTCTCCCGTGACCACGAAGGCTGAAAAGCTTTCGAAACGTCGGGACTAAAATAAAAATTAAACCGCGATAAAATCCGTATAAACTAGTTTTATTTTAATGTGTAATATTCGCGTAAACCTAAGAAATCACTATTAGAACTTATAGTATTAAAATTTGAAATTTCATAATGTTTTTAATTAAAATTATCAACATCAATCTGGTTTTCCCCTACCAAAAAGTGCCCAACGCGGCTAAAGAAGTTTTCACTTCAATAAATTATCAAAATTAACTACACCTTAATTTGTTGTACCCTATACTTCAGGATAGATAGAGAAAAATGTTAATGATGCCAAAGTTCGCTACACAATTTTCCAACGCCTGAACATGCAACGTGTGTGTGTATTAAGTACACGCTCCAGCGGGAGTTAAATTAAATTTTACACCAAACCAGGTCAGAGAGCACTTCATACAGTAAAACGCCTCGTAATTAAGACATAACCTAATTGATAAGAACCTCGGACTTCAATTAGAAAAACATCTGTAAATTTTGAATGGCTGAACAGATTTTATTCAAACAAAGCTAAGAACCGTCGCGATTAAACTAAAGAAGCTTTTAAAACAAAAGGAACCGCACTGAAAATGGACTATTCTTTTAGGCGTCATAGACTTAGAAACCAGCGAAATTACTAGGCATTATGAGACTTGAACATCTTTCGTGTCGGGGTGTCCTTTTTATAGCTTGGGCCGGCCGGCATATACTAGTGAGTAAGAGGCTCAACTGATCTTCACCGCCCATATACGCCCACAATACCAAAACTATCATATCATAGACGCGTTGCCAATCTTAAAGGAAAGGGATAATTAAGGTATTGGGAAGGGGAGGGGGATTTTGGCCTCCGGATATATCACTCACCGTACGAAATGCAGCAGCAAGCCGCTATTTTACATAGGTTTTCTGTGAGACAATGGTAACGACCTGGTCGAGCCAGCCTATTTGTGCTGTAGACAAAACTGTCTACAGCGTGGCTCTACCATCTTGAAAAGGTAAGGTTGGCTTTGGGCTTAAGATGGTAGTGGCCCACTTAAGATGGTCCTTACCTATGTTAGAAAATTAGGGTTTTTGACATTTAAATAACTCTAGAAGCAATATTTATAGTTTCAGTTGTGATTATTTGCGCAAAATCATTTTTATCCATATTTAATCGAAGGAGGGGTCGGACCTTAGTCCACCAGGCTAGCCTAGTTTCGAACTCTTGGGACTGGTTTCGAACCTTAGACTTTCGTCTCGACAGTCCGTTCTACTCTCCACTGAGCTATCGTGGCTTAAAACATTTAGGATAAATGCCAGAAAAGATTTTCTCGGGGCGGAGCTGCGAACAAATGCTAATATCTGAATAAATGATTTTAATTTACTGAACCCTCAATGTCTGCGATTATTTGTCTACTCGGTAATAAAAGCTTACGTTTCAATGTAAATGTTTACCTCTCATTCAATTTATCCACCAAATGGATGTATTTTTAAGTTGAATGCCGCTCTTTTAATACCTATTTAACGTCTCTTTTGCTAGAAGTTACGTGAGAAGAGTATTATTTTATTAATACCAAACGACAATAATCATTTTAACTCATAGTTTAAGGGTTTCATTTACAATATCACTGCTTTACAGACCACAACCCCATGTCAGGATTCTTTATAGACCGTTCTCTAATAACAACTAAGACAACTAGGACCGAATAGTAAACCAGCATAGCTACCGCGTAATGAACACTAGGACTATCGACTGAGCACTGATCTTACTCAACTGGAGGCTGACCGACTGACTGCGGGCAAAATACCTCCAGTTATGGCGACAACCTCTTTTATACCATTTAACTACCATTCCACTACTATATCGCACCATTATTATTCCAGTGTACCCAACTTTGCTTTCTCAGACACCCTCAATATACCAGTATTAAGAGAATACGCTAACACTTTGCATCGTGAGATGAGACAGCTGTCCGATTTCACTCAATTTAACTTTGTCCAATTCGCATTGGATTTCTGATTGCTTTCCTTCGCTTTTAATGTTTTATCGTAGTCGTAAGTCGTCAAAGTTTTGACATTCATCGATATTGTTTGGAAAGTATTTATTAAAATAAAGATAAATTGAAAATTAATTGACTGTCACGGTGGCGCAGATGTAATGCGTACGCGTTATGACTAAGGCTGACGCATAAGTCTCGGGTACGATCCCCGGGTCGGGAAAAGTGATATAAAGTTCTTCTATTACGAAATGTTTGTACATTTTATCAGCTCGGAGTCTGGAATTGTGCCCGGTATGGCGATGGAGATTACTTACTATTATTTGATTTGATTAGGTGACCCACTTGCTCGTTTGCCGGCCTGTGCTATAAAAAACCTTTCACATATAATAGTAGTAGGAAGTAGGATTAACAGATTTCCTTCAACTAGGGATTAAATACTTACTAAAACTTTGTGAAATTAAATCTAAGATTAGATTAGAGATTAAACAGAACTCGGAAATATCCCTAATATTTCTTTGACAGCGTTAATTATATTTGGAACTTTATAGAAATCTAGTTCTGTGAGTTTGGTGAAATTTATAGGAGCGTCAACTTTTGTGACAGATCCACACTTGTGTTTTTGTTACAGGTATATTACACGGTCGAAATTTCACAAATGTAGACACACTTATGACCGTTCCCTATATTCTATTATAAAGATAGATTTGCTTACTATCAATAGTATTTTGACAGCTCTTCCATACAAAATGTGTCAAAATTATACTGCCAGTAAGCAGTCTGCCGATAGACAGAATATTGAGAACGACCATAAGACAATATGATATTCTGATTATATAGTGATTCTGTAAAAGAAAATTTCTTATATATCAGGATAAAGTATGTGTTTTTTTCATTGTAAAATTCTCTTTCAGGTCTGGTAAAATTACCATTAACCATTGTCTTGGAATTATTATTCCTAGGTCAAAATACTCGATTTTTAATGAGGTTTTTCGGTTTGACAAACATAATATTTTTCTTTATAGCTTAGGCTGACAAACGAGTAATTGGGTCACCTGATGGTAAGTGATCTCCACCGCCCATGAACGTCCACAATACCAGAAGTTTAATGACGCGTTGCCAATTTTGAAGGCCAGGTTTAATTAAGGGATTGGGAAGGGTGGTGGGATTTGGACCTCCTGATATCCGGATAATATTATTATGACAAGTGTTTATATTTGTTCATTATCTTGGCTGACACTTTACTATCGTTGGAAGTGGAGATATACTATTTCCAACTCCTCCCTGTCTTTACATACATACATAAACTTACACCTGTTTCCCATAGGAGTATAGTAGGCAGAGAATGTAATCTAATATCCCTATTTACTACTTGAATAATATCGATTCTGGATAAAGACACCTCCCCATACCATATGGTATATATATACCAAAATAAAATCAAAAAGAAGCTTCGCATTCCCAGAGCATCCTGTGTTACACTGCTCGGTGTGCAAATATGTGTGCTGTCGATCCTGTGTTACAGGAGCTACAGTGGCGGGTGTGTGGGCGCGATAGCATTTAGCGCAGTCAGGGTTAGGCCTTGGTCTACCACGCTGGCCTAATGGGGGTTGATAGACTTCACATACCTTCGTAATTCTTATGAAGAACTTCTCAGATATTCAGGATTCCTCACGATGTTTCCTTCGCCGTTAAAGCAAGCGATAAATTAACAATGAATACACACATAACTTAGAAAAGTCAGACGTGTATTCTCTTGGGCCTGGTGTCGAACTTGCGACTGTCGTCTCGACAGTCCGTACTACTATCGCTATCGCTGTTAAAAGTCTAATATAGCAGTTAATTTACCTAAAAGTATTAATTTGTGAAAATGAATTATGAAGTACGTAATAATTTTCTAAATGTGAGTGTCACGCGACATGAGTGGGTCGTACTATTTTTTGTAGCAACTTTATTAAATTACAATAGGCAGGCTTTGAGTGGTAGAGCCATACTGTACATAATTTTGACCAGTATGAATGGGCCGGCTCGGCCGGGATATTACCATAGTCTTACCGAAAATCGACTTGAAGTAGCAGCTTACTATTGCGTGTCGTATAGTGTGGGATATCCGGAAGTCCAAATCCCCCACCAAAAAAGGTTATTCCTTAATCAAGCCTTTCCTTTAAGGTCGGCAAAGCGTCCATGGTTTTTGTGGTATTGTGGGCAATCATGGGCGGTGTACACAGTGCAGTTAGTCGTATATTATAATTATTTCCTGAACTAGTATAAAGTTGAGGTTGTTGTGTAAATGTGGTGTGAGTTTGGGAAATAAATATCGATAATGATGAATGAAATGTTCATTCGATTTGCTTGGAGAAAATCGTCTGAGAAGCATCATCCTGATAGGAATTAACACCAAAATCCGGCAAGACTTTGAAATTGACCACACTCGTGTTACATTATGTGATTAGCAAAAAATACCTAAAACGTGCTGAAAGGATAAAGATCCAGAGCCGTCAAATAATTTAAATACAAAATTGCCGATTATGTTGTTAGTATTTTTTTGGTTTTCATACCCGCGTGCCAACAGAACACAATTACTAAGAAATGGTCTTTACTGGGTAACAATTATAACCCGATATGGGCGGCAGCATGGATGATCGGCCTCATCGCTGCCGTTGACGCCGAGGATATCCTTAAGTGTGCGGGGGCATACTCTAAGCAACATATGGAGACGGGCCGCAAGACGGTACCGCGCAGGGACGGTTCAAGCCGGGGCACTTCTCACCTCGGGAACCCGGGGCCGTCTCCAATGCGCCAAAGATGACCACCGCGGGGCTTTTGGTTCGTATATGTAACATAACCTCTGTTCGGCGTTTTAACTTAACAGTTATTATATATACAAAAGGTGTGGTCATATTTTAGGGTCATTACATACACCTTACAATCCGTACTTGTGTACCGGATCTTGACAAAACCAAGACATCCAAAAATTTCATGTTAATTTTAATCACTCGTTTATTAAGATCGATAAGATTGATGACATCACTATTAATAATTATGAACGATACTCACTTTTTAATAAACTTGAATAAAATGTACGTAATTCTACGGGCATACGTACAAACTTGTTATTTAAACACAAATTAACACCTGAAAGAGATTGTGTGCTGAAGACGATATAGGTACCATCCTCTAGAAGCATTTTAAAGACTTCATTCTCGGGTCTTCCATCTATGAATTTGGCTTAGTACAGTCGACGATCCCTTTTAAAAGCTGTGTTATCAGTTACACCAACACAAAGTACCAATACATAATAATATTTGTTTTTAGTCAAACACTACATATTTTTTGAACTCGTAATCATAATTCATAAAATCAGAAATTGTCGAACTGACGGCGTCAAATAAATATTGACATTTGACAACTGTTTAATGTTTTTTTTAAATAAAAAATAATTAAATGAAAGGAGGTCTATAGAATCACTGTTTATTATTTAGTGTTGTCCAAAGATGAAAATCGATATCGACATGTTACTCATTCGATATAAAAGAAAAATATATAATTATTGTCCTAGCAATGCAATCGGATTTGGTGCTATAGGAGATAAAATACTTATACCCTACACTATACATTGCTTAAATTTGCCCGCCCCTTTATATAACACGTCGATCGATATACTATATATATCGATTCTGATAGTTATATCAAACATAATAAAGTAACTCGCATACAAAAATATGACTTTAAAAATAACCATATTTGTTTTTAAACTCTAATTAATTTACTGTTTGTAAACCGTATTTCGATTGATTACGTCTGCTAGCTTCGGCGTCGTCAATACACACAGAAATTCAGATGTAAATATATTTTTTACATATTAAGTTCATTTTTCTAAGCCACCTGTGTAAGGATATCTAGCTTCTGTTTAGTTTTTTTTTGATTTAACTATTTTTATTAAGCTATCTATCTATCTTCACGACCCTAAAAGGGCTAACAGAGTTTTTGTTACATACTGTATATTATAAGGGACTCGGCCCAGCAGTCGTCTCGATTTTCCATCTCTCTCCCGGGCGACTTTACACTGGGTTGTAAGACCGGTGAGTCAAACATAACCGGTAGCAATAAATTAGTTTTTCTTTGCGAAAAAAGCTATCTATTATAATATCTTTCCACTTACTTCGTTTGACGCGATGGCGTGGCGAGTTGGCGGGCGTGCTGTGGTCAGAACTTTGGTCCCCAGCGTACTCGGT
This sequence comes from Mimas tiliae, assembly GCA_905332985.1. NCBI lineage: Eukaryota > Metazoa > Arthropoda > Insecta > Lepidoptera > Sphingidae > Mimas > Mimas tiliae. The sequence continues at coordinate 3,451,484 of HG995262.1, read as the reverse complement.
GCCACTGCTGTCGGGACCTGGTGCCAATGTGAATACAGTCCCCGCCGGACACCGCTCTCGACTCCTGCTGCGCTGCCATCGGCTCTGAAACAAAAACAAAATGGCAGTTGTAGAGACTGCCGATAGAAGTGAAAACTTAGAACTTTTAGTATTAACGTTTGAAATTTCATAATGTTTGAATCAAAATTACTCGTATCAACATCAATCTGGTTTTCACATCTATTGACACTCCGAGAAACAATTATATGCATGTTTATATGGTTTTTTAGTACTCACTATTGTACTGCACAATGATTCTATAATTAAACGATTCAAATAATAATCAAACAAAACACGGCCGCTGCGCGTCATGACCATGTCGGTGACGCGAACCCATAAGACTTTCCCCTACCAAAAAATGCCCAACGCGGCTAAAGAAGTTTTCACTTCAAAAATATGGATTGTATACGTTAGGAGTAACATCCTTGGCAACTTAGGAGGCTGAGACATGGGGGATAAACTTCAGGAAAGTTGCTTTAGGTGGTGGAAAGAAAGAGATTTTTAGATATATATAAGACAATCTATTCGGCCTTTTAAATGTTACAAATATCGACAGCCTCCGTGACGCATAAGGCAAGTAGCCGGATGTGAAGCGAGAGGTCGTGGGTTCGATTCCCACACCGAGACAAAATGTTTGTGTGATCCACAAATATTTTTCGGGTTTGGGTGTTGTCAAACCGTAAGTCCCTTGTAGTTCCTGATACCCACGATACAGGTTAACCAAGTATGGGGTCAGGACTATGTGACTGTTGGGTGTATTTATTTCTAACTGACGTAGGGGTTCATAACAGTTAGGTTCTTGTTACGTAACTGGTTAACAAAATGTACTAAACCTAGTCTAAAATCGTTTTATAAAGACACCACAATGATTTAGCTGCAAAAACCTCTCAAGGAAAGACGGTGAGGCGCTATAAAGGTCGTAAAACTCAGCCAGGTGTGAACAAAGGTGATTACTTTTAACCAGATTTAAACGAACCATGTAAGTTGATAATGGAGTTTGCAAAAAATATAAAAGAAAACGGTTTATAGAAATGAAGCAGTATTTTTTTTATAAATTTATCACATCACATGGTTTTAGTGTTAACGTCATATAAATAAGGTAAAAGTACCAATGGTTGACACTTATAGACTTAAAATCACAACATCAGTCATACTGGCTATAGAGGTGTTTGAACATATTTAAGCGGTTTGTCCATAATCATATTGCAAGTAAATGTCAGAAATGTCATACACTGGGTGACGGTGTCGAACACTGGTACATCTACCTTAAATACACCCAACAGTCACACATACAGTCCTGACCCCATACTAGGGTAACCTGTATCGTGAGTATCAGCAACTACAAGAGACTTACGGTCTAATAACACCTAGATCTGAAACCAATATTTGTGGATGACACCAACATTTGTCTCAGTGCAGGAATTGAACTCTCTCGTTTCACAGCCAGCTACTGTTACACCGTGACATGGAGGCTATCATATATGGTGACGAAATTATGATATGAGTTGAAGTAAACCCAGGACGGTATTAAGGCGGGGGTTGGGGAATTTACGCGATGAATGACGTGGCGAAATAATAAATGAGACTTTTATAACTGTTTAATTTATCACTCGCCACCACTCCAATTCGCTTCGGGTTTCTAGTTAGCCACACATTATTTTTAACGATAAAAACTGAACTAAATCCATCACTATTATTTGGAACATGGCAAAATAAAGCATCCCACAAACAGCCAAGATCTGCGATCGTGATCTCTGGCCGCGATAAATGTTTCTAGTGCATTTTGTATGAGATCGCGCGCCTCTTAGCAATCCTATCTAAGACGACTGATGGGTATGACGGCTTCTGATTGAAGGGCGCTGAACAGATAGCAAGATCGTGGATCGCAGGATCGCGGTCAGAGATCGCGATTTCAGAGGGCGCCTGTTGGTGGAAGGCTTTATTTAGCAAAGTGACATTTCGATCTGTCAATCCACTGGGTTTAATTAACAATTAGATTAATATAGTTCAACACACTGTAATTTCGCATTTCTATGTGACGATATTCAAGCGATCCCATGCAATTACTAAACAAAAACGCCTCGCAAAGCTTTCGAGTCATTGTTTGACAAAAGCTTTAGAGAAGTTCCGAGATAAGTTTCAAACTAGACCATAATATAACTTGGAACGACTTTATCGAACAGAATCGAATCTGGTTTAAACGATCAAACTTGCCTTAATTACCAAAACTTTTAATCGCCTAGTGAATTAACGCGAAGAAATCTATTAATGACTTGATTTTGACTAATTACCCAAAGGTGAACAGGAAAATTAAGTAGACATTTTCTAACTTATGAAATAGGGTAAATATGACGCGCCTGCTACTCAATTTTGAATCTTATTACATACAACATTAAGTGGTATGAGGATTGATAGCGACCGTCATTTTACTTTCTTTTTATCCTGGAACGTCAACGTGATTACACTAGACCATGAGCTTGGTATATGCAACACAACTTCGAAATAAGATGACAAGAAACGTAACTTAAGCAAAAAAATACACTTGATACGTCTAATTTTTGCGCGGTGCAGAACGTCGTATCTCAATCTAGAATTTAATATTTAGACATTAACTTTTATTAAATAAAATTGATTTTAAACGTTCATTAATTTTTGTTGCGTGTATGAGTGTTACGTGTGATTTTACCTTTACATGTGTAAGTAAGCGGAGCCGTATTTTTAGACAGATTCATATGAGAGTTATCGTTCGAGTTATCTATAATATTATTTCGATGCAACACAAGATATTTTTAACCGACTTCAATAAAGGTTGAGGTTCTCAATTCGGCGTGTTTTTTTTGCTTTTTTTATGTATGTACCTCGATTTCTCTGGAATTGTGGACCGATTTTGTAGGAAAAAATTCACTCTATAGAGTTCAGCTGCGATGTGGTCCCATATAAATTTGCTTAAGATCTGAAGACGGAGACCGGAGTAAAAAATAAAACTCCTCAACGGACAACAGTACACCCGTCGCGATTGTGTTATTGTATTCGAATTTACATGCTTTTGCTGTACATTGAAGTCGGTTTCTAAGTTTTGTTAAACGTTATGTTATTGCCATCTGGTTTAGTCGCGAACTAGCCCTTTTTACTTTGATTATCTCTATATGTCTATCGAAGCTAACATGGTTTCAAAAAATACTTAACTCATTCAAAAATAGAAATAAAGTTTTCGATGGATAAAGTAGAGAAAATAGTAACCCTAACATGATGACGTAATTTTATCGAATGTCGACACTTTTACCCGAGATATTTGACGTCGATAGTTATCTCTCTCGCGCGGGAAATATGTCATGTTGCATATGCTAAGCCCACTGGGGCCTATTTTTGTTTATCAATTTTTTTTTCTGCCTCGGTGGCGCAGTTGTAATGCGTACGCGTTACGATTGAGGCTAACACTGAGGACTCGGGTTCGATCCCCGAGTCGTGTAAACTGGTATTCTATTATGAAATACTCAGTATCAGCCCGGAGTCTGGAATTTGTGCCCGGTATGGCGATAGGCTCGCCCCCTATCACATCGTGGGACAGAGATACGCTCAGCGAAATGTGGGTGTACTGGTTACACCTCTGCCTAACCCTACGGGGATTACAGGCGTGAGTGCGTATGTATGTATGTATTTTTTATTTTCACGCAACTGTTTTACGTTGACTAAATAAAAACACCTAAATCATGGTTAAGGACAGGCGGGTGATGGCCTAACAATGATTAAAACGAAGGTATTATCGAAGCAGGGTCGCGGTTTCGATCTCAGACACCCAGAGCACACGCCGCTGACTTTAATTTATTTGTTGGCTTGAGTGACGAAACGAGCAGGTTGCTCGCCTGCCCGTAAACAGAAGGAACACCACCCAGAACTTTGAATCACAAAGCACTGCATGGCAATGGACTGCGCTCGTCACCCTGAGACATAAGATGTTAAGTCTCATAATGCTCAGTAATTTCACTGGCTTCAATGTCCGTCAAACTTGAACACACAGGGCTTACACACTGCTACTTGGCGGCAGAAATACACAAATCTGTGGTACCAACCCAGACGGCCTCTCGCACACGAGGGACCTACCACCTTGACTTTACGATGTACAGCTACGATGCATGATTCAATATGAATAAATAACAGCCATAGCACAAAATGTGCAGGTGTTGGTTTCCTCACGCCCAAATTGAATTTGTGTTGCATCAACGTATCAGAGACGGATTAAGCAAAAGGTCAAGTGGTCCGTATATCAAATTGTATGTTTGGGGGATCGAAACGTATTATTGACAATTTGGTGCAAAATATACTAGACGAAGAAACTTTCCCCCCAGTAAAGCGCTAAACATAAATTAAGTTTAATGGGACAACTTGAGTGGTAGAGCCACGTTGTAGACACTTTTGTCCACAGCATGAATGTGCCGGCTCGTCCGGGTCCTTTGGTAACGACAGTAAGTAGTCTGTTGTTGTGCTAAATTTGTCTACAGCATGAATGGGCCGGCTCGTCCGGGTCGTTACCACTGTCTCACAGAAAACCGACGTAAAGTAGCAGCTTGCTGCTGCGTTTCGTACGGTGAGTGGGATATACGGAGGCCTAAATCCCCTCCCCTTCCCAATCCCTTTCCTTTAAGGTCGTCAACGCGCCCATGATTATTTTGCCTTGCTTTGCTTGCCTTTTGACTTGCTCGTTTTCGACCTATGCCATAAAAAAATATCTGGGTAGGACAAAAAATGGTTTCAAAACTTACAATACCAATTTCTATGGGAATCTACAAAAACCTATTTTTACAAAATTAGTACTGTAGCGCCCATGACTACACTACTTACAAAATACACCAAGAGATGGCGCCACTGCCATAGTGCGATACAAAACGTATGGCACATCTACATCGCGATGGCAAGATTCTCCGGCAAAACATTACTTCCGAACACAAGGTTGATAATGGTGTGGGAAATTAGGGACGACCTAGTTACCTAATCTGAGGTTAATGAAAGACTTCTACCATTGTTGGGATCATTCATTGTTTGTTTTATTCACAAATATAATCTTTTCCCATACCCTACGTTTTACCGCCCGTCCGCTACAAGTACAGTATTTCGATTACTCGCGTGACCCATTTCTCACACCTTTACTACCACGTCCCATTCCATTTTATATTCGCCGCCCACGTGTATAGACTTTTCCGCAATAAAACGTAGCCTATAACCGTCTCCAGGGTCCCATCTATCTCTACATCAAAATCGGTTCAGTGATTTAGGCGTGAAAGCGTAACAAGCAAATAGATATTTTTGTCATAAAAAGTATCCTATGTTACTTATTATATCTCCAAGAATATGTGTACAAAGTTTCATGATGATCGGTTAAGAAGTGTTTGCGTGAAAGCGTAACAAACAAACTTACATTCACATTTATAATATTAGTATGATACGAGTACCATATGGTTGGTAGCCAACCTAGTATTAAAGTTTTCAAGCCGCCCGAAGGCCTCCGCAAGTAACATGAAAATATGATTTTTACCACCGCCTTATTCCTTAATCCGCCCCATATTGGATCGATACGTATGCGCAAATTACCCCAAGTCTGTGGACTTTGTCGTAGCTTAAACTCTAAGGGGACATTTCGACACTCACTACGTCCTTTAGAACTTCAATACCTTCAGAGGCATCGAAATAAGATGACAAGAAACGTAACTCAAGCAAAACAAATGTCCTCACCAAAACTCTGTGCAAGGGTGTGCTGTGTTCTCTGTAAAAGTCTGTGCAGCTCGTTCATTCAACAATTCATAAAAATGAATTCATCATCTCTATAGTTGACACTTAATACGTCTAATTTTTGCGCGGTGCAGAACGTCTTATCTCGATTTAGAATTTTAATATTTAGACATCAACTTTTATGAAATAATGTTGATTTTGAATTTGTGGATGAGTGTTCCGTGTGATTTTACCTTTGCATTTGTAAGTAAGTGGAGCTGTATTTTTGGCAGATTCATATGAGAATTATCGTTCTAGTTATCTTATTTTGATGTTCAGAGGAGAGAGAGTGGATACAGTATAATATATTTTGCAAGTTTGGGGCTTTATAGCAGCAAATTCCTGTTAGGAAGTACTTAAATGCCTTGACGCGCGGTGAGATAAGCTTTTGTTGTGTAAACTTTTGCCCGAAGTTATGAGCTTTTAAAAGTTTTCAATACCTTCGGTTGTCATTGTTATAGCTTATCATGAATAGTTGGGTATAAAGTGAAATAAAATATCAACGAATCAGTGGAGCATGCTCAAGACCGAAATGGAGAAGTAGGAAGGTGGATCCTGGCTGTGATTCAAAACTTCATTGTTTTTATTAGATCTTATTACTAGCTGTTGCCCGCGGCTCCGGCCGCGTGAATGCCTAGTAGCCTAGCGGGCGACAGCGGTGGGCGCGGCGTGGGGGTTGTCACATCAAGCGAGTCCCGTCATCGCGATCGGTGTGAGAAACGCGCTTGACAAAAATACTAATATCGCTACTAAAAATAGGGGTTGATGGTAGAAGGGTGAAAATTTACGGTTGTATGTATTTTTAATGCCACATTATAAAAAAAATATATTTAGGGGTGGGTCACCCTTGTCATTTAGGGGTATGAAAAATAGATGTTAGCCGATTCTTAGACCTACCCGATATGGACACAAAATTTCATACAAATCGGTCCAGCCGTTTCGGAGGAGTATGGTAACTAATATTGTGACACGAGAATTAATTATTTATTTATTAATTATTTATTTATAAATAAATAATTAATTCTCGCACGGAGGTAATATACCTCCGTGCGTTATTAGTATTCATTATATATATACTAAGGGTCTTATTCATAATAAAACGCTTATCGAAGGTATAAACCTTCATTAGTTAAAACGTATTTTAAGCCTATCGAACGTTCAATAAAATTCTTTATTCATAATCGTTTGATAACGCTTGGATAACTAAAATAGGTTTATCATACACAAAGTTGCCAGTTTACAGAAAATGATTGATTGATTGAATAATTTTAATATGGTTTGTCTCTGGAAAGACTGGAAACAAACTAAATAAAAAGAAAATTGACGGAGTTTTGGCGGGAATTCTGACAGTGCGGTGGTTCTCTTGATTTAATTATTTCCTAAACTAGTTTAAAGTTGTGTTTGTTGTATAAAAGTGGTGTGGTTTTGTGCAATAATCATTTACGATGATGAATAGCGTATGGAAACATTAAAAATCAACAAAAAAAAAGAAAATTGACATCTCATCAATGTCAATTATGTCAAGAAAGGTAAACAAACAGGAGTTTTTAAAATTCCACACGACCTTGAAATTGTCCACGCTGCACCGCTGTGCTGATATTTCGTCGTTCTTGGGGTGAGTTGAAAATATATAATATAGTACTTGTCATTGGCGAAATGTATAATAGGGCGAAGCCGTTATAAATAAAGAAAAAGTAATAAATTAAAAAAAAATGACAGTAGACGTAAAAATAAACGTCAATTATGAAACAGCTGACCGATGTCGGCCATGTTTTTCACTATCGAACGCTTAAAATAGGTTTATAAAAGGGTTATAGCTTCTTTTAAATAGTGTCACTTTATAGGAGAGTTAATGAGCGTTTTAGCGTTATTGAACGATTATGAATAACAATTTTTATCAATCATCTAATAACGGCCTTATAAAGCTCCGATAACTTATTATGAATAAGACCATAATAAAACCATAATAAGACCATCTAATTCATAATAAAACGCTTATCGAAGGTATAAACCTTCATTAGTTAAAACGTATTTTAAGCCTATCATATATATCCATATATGTAGCGCACGGCCCGGCAGTCTCATATGATTTTCAGCAGAGTTAATACCACTGCTCTGTCTATTTCTGCCGCCAAGCAGCAGTGTATAAGCACTGTTGTATTGCGGTTTGAAGGACGTTAAAGCCAGCGACAACATCTTATGTCTCTAGATGATGAGCGCAGTCCAATGCCATGCAGTGCTTTGTAATTCAAAGTTCTGTGTGGTGTTGCTTCTGTTTAAGGGCCGACGTTGCGCTTACCATCAGGCGAACGACCAGCTCGTTTCGTGATTCAAGCAAACATCATACTAATATTATAAACGTGAATGTAAGTTTGTTTGTTACGCTTTCACGCGAAAACTACTTAACCGATCATCATGAAAGTTTGTACACATATTCTTGGAGGTATAAGAAGTAACATAGGATACGTTTTATGAAAAAAAAAAACTATTTGTTTGTTACGCTTTCATCCCTAAATCACTGAATCGATTTTGATAATTTTGAAGTAGAGATAGATGGGACCCTGGAGACGGTTATAGGCTACGTTTTATTTCGGAAAAGTCTATTCACGCGGGCGGAGCCGCGAGCAAAAGCTAGTATAAAATAAATCCTGCTTGTATCCTGTGTACGAGAGCCGATAATAATGGTTTGCGGAACCAGCTCGTGGTGGCGCTGATCACAACAGCTTTGTATAACACGTACCTTCAGATTAGTGAAGAAGTGCTGTGTCCTGTGCACGACCGAGAGCGGAGTGTGATGGTGTGCGGAGCGAGCACGTGGCGGCGGCGTGGCGGGCGCGGGCGCCGAGCACGACAGCTCCGATGCGGACTTCGATAACCGCCCGCTGAGCGCCTCCGACCGCTCTGTAACAAAAAAAAACATATTTAAAAAAGGAGCAATAATTATTTTAATGCTAAAGTATAACTTAGATTTAGAATAGATAATAGATTTTTTATGTCATAGGCCGGTAGACGGGCAAGTGGGTTACCTAATGGTAAGTGATATCCACTGGCCATGCACGCCCACAATACCAAAATAATCATGGGCGTGTTGCCGACCTTAAAGGAAAGGAATAATTAAGGGATTAGGAAGGGAAGGGCGATTTGAGCCTCCGGATATCTCACTAACCATACGATACGCAGCACCAAGCTGCTATTCATGTTAATTTTCTGTGAGACAGTTGTAACGACCCGGCTCATTCATTCTGTAGACAAAAGTGTCTACAGCGTAGCTCTACCACTCAAAAACATTATAAATATCCCTAATTTAATATTTAGCTTAATTTGAGTTCATATGAGTTCTGCTGCTTTCGTACGGTGACTGAGATATCCGGAGGCTTTAATCCCCCCCTCCCCTTCCCAATTCCTTAATTACTCTTTACCTATAAGGTCGAAAACGCGCCTATGATTCTTCTGGTATTGTTGATACATGAGTGGTGTAGATCACTTACCATAAGGTGATCCACTTTGTTTGCCGGCCTTTGCTATAAAAGAAATTACCAATAAAAAAAACGCACTCACTCACGCCCGTAATCCCCGAAGGGGTAGGCAGAGGTGTAACCAGTACACCCACATTTCGCCGAGCGTATCTCTGTCCCATGATGTGATAGGGGCGAGCCTATCGCCATACCGGGCACAATTCCAGACTCCGGGCTGATACTGAGCATTTCGTAATAGAAAAACCTAATATCACTTTACCCGACCGGGGATCGAACCCGAGACCTCAGCGTCAGCCTCAGTTGTAACGCGTACGCATTACAACTGCGCCACCGAGGCAGTATTCATGGTTCATATCAAGTAACTAACTATAACTAGCTAGTCAAGCCCCTAATAAGGTTTCTGAAGCGGCTTAACGACTGATAATGCAATTTCTTCTGCTCCCTTTACAACATTTGTTCGAAATGCAACCTGTACATTGATGGGTATATACTACTAGCTGTTGCCCACGTGAACCCCTATAAAATGTAAATTTCCAAAAAATCTTTCTTAGCGGACCCCTACATTACACAAACTATCACCTGACCAAAGATGATCCCTAGCTTTAGTATTCTTCTTCCACCTGCCTTTATCCCACTCGCAGTGGGGTCGGCGCGACAAGCTTTTTAACAAATACTACAAAATGATTTGGCTAGTAGATTTTACGACCGACCGTCTGCCTGACGTCAACTCCTCTGGGGAGAAAACACCTAGTCTCGAAACAAATATTTGTGGATCGCGCTAACATTTTGTTTCGGTGCAGGAATCGAACTCGCGGCCACTCGCTTCACAACCGGCTACTCGCCCACTGTACCACGAAGACTGTAAAATGCTTCAAGCTTATAAAAAAACATTGTATTTCACAACGGAACAAAACTTTTTGATTTATAATAGTAGGATTAGAAGAATATTCTGAGCAGAAAATACGCACTCACGCCTGTAATCCCCGAAGGGGTAGGCAGAGGTGTAACCAGTACACCTTGTCTCGCCGAGCGTATTTCCGTCCCTTATGTGATAGGGGGCGAGCCTATCGCCATACCGGGCACAAATTCCAGACTCCAGCCTGATACTGAGCATTTCGTAATAGAAAAACCCAATACCACTTTACCCGACCCGGGGATCGAACCCGAAACCTCAGCGTTGACCTCAGTCGTAACGCGTACGCATTACAACTGCGCCACCGAGGCAGTCGAGCAGAAAATACGATGGTATCCCCGAAAAATGAGTAATTTTCCCAAACAAAAGTTGACAAAGCCTAATGCTAATAAGGACTTCCGTAATCTGTGCTTACAAGAAAATTAAAAGCATAATTCTAATTAAGTATTTACTATTCAATTAAGGAGTCTTCTTTCGGGTTCCACGGATAATAGCAAAAATGAGACTAGGTATAAAGATATGCTTTGAGGTGTGCAAGCGAGACAGGGCGCTACGCCAACAGCTGTTTCCCTGAATGAATCTCCCGAGACCGTAATTAGGGTTCCGTGGGCGTTTTTTGAGTGGTAGAGCCACGATGTAGACAGTTTTGTGTCCAGCATGAATGGGCCGGCACGTCCGGGTTGTTACCACTGTCTCAGAGAAAACTGACGTTAAGTAGCAGCTTGCTGCTGCGTTTCGTACGGTGAGTGAGATATCTGGAGGCTCAAATCCTCTCCCCTTCCCAACCCTTTCCTTTAAGGTCGACAACGCGCCTATGATTCTTTTGGTATTATGGGCGTACATGGGCGGTGGAGATCACTTATCATTAGGTGACCCACGGGCTCTTTTGCCGACTTATGCTATAAAAAAATTACAAAATCGGAATCCTTATAACTTTCCTCATGTCTGTCCGTGCGTACGTACCAGCTATTTTATTAGACTATTTGGACTACATGGATGAAATTTTAACGGTAGGCTTTTCTATGAACGGCTATACAAAGATGTAGTGATAGAAAAAAAATTGTAACGGAGGAATGTTTTTTTTCTATTGTATATAGGAATGTATGCTATCATGGGATAGATCGATAAAATGATATAGAAGTTGCTAAATTACTTTTTTATATATGCCATTAATTTGTGAGATATGTGTGTCCAAAGTCGTAAAAAATGTGTCCTTCCCGTCTAACTTTTAAACTATGGGTTGTTTTTTTTAAATCCGAGGTAGTATAACATAAGAGGTACATCCAACGAAAATTTATTTTAATAACACTAAACTAGGTTGTATACATACATACATACGCACTCACGCAGAGGTGTAACCAGTACACCAACATTTCGCCGAGCGTATCTCCGTCCCACGATGTGAAAGGGGGCGAGCCTATCGCCATACCGGGCACAGTTCCAGACTCCGGGCTGATACTGAGCATTTCGTAATAGAAAAACCCAATACCACTTTGCCCGATCCGGTGATCGAACCCGAGAGTTCAGCGTTGACCTCAATCGTAACGCGTACGCATTACAACTGCGCCACCGAGGCAGTATATTGTATATTAGGTTGTATAGTTTCTGAAATATGGTATTGTATGGATTTGACAGCCTCTGTGGCGCAGCGGGCGAGTAGCCGGTTGCGAAGTGTGAGGCCGTGGGTTCGATTCCTGCACCTGGACAAATGTTTGTCTGATTCACAAATATTTGTCTCGGGTCTGGGTGTTGTGAGACCGCAAGTCTCTCGTAGTTCTTGATACCCACGATACAGGTTTACCTAGGGTGGGGTCAGGACTATGTTTGTGACTGTTGAGTGTATTTAATTATTAATTTATTTATTATCTCCAAATTAACTCCAAGATGTTATGCGATACATTTTGCATTCTCCAATCACTTCACAGAGTATCGGTTTTTACATTCAAACAAGTAACACAATTTCTTATGCAACTCACTTCACTATATTTCTCTTTATTTCAACTTGTCAACTGTCCGTTCAGATTGAATCCATCTGCCGATTGCCTCCCCTCTAAGTTACCTTTTTTTTTAACTAACCCCATTTTATTAAAAATAATGAAACCTTTATGTTTTCAGTCACACAATATGTCTGTTTAGCGACCGCAAAATAATTTTTTCACAGTTTTTTTGAGAAATGCAAACTTGTTTTTGCTACCGATAAAATGAATATTATTTAAAATGAAAATATTTTACTTATTCTTGTGTCCAGTTATTGTTTTAAACTTTAAACCTTCATCCTGTCTACGGAACCCACTGTGCGAAGTCCGACACTCACTTGGCCGGTTTTTCGTTTTCAAACCACTACTTAAATATAATAAATCCTGCGGTATTTAGTATCTACATGAGAATAAATCCCTTGTGAAAATTAATTTTGATTGTATTCATTCGTATGAATTATAAATAAGCACGAGATAATGGTTCTATTAAATTTTAATATGAATCAGACGTGAACAAATATTAATGAATGTTATAAAACTGTTTGTTAAATTATAATGGCTGTTTAAATATATATTATTAATAGTGTAAATTTATTTTTAGAGGAAAATTAAATACTGGATTACGATTTTTAAGTGTTTTTTTATAGTATAGGCCGGCAAACGGGGCCTCCGGATATCTGACCCACCGTACGAAACCCAGCAGCAAACTGCTACTTTACGCCGGTTTTCTGTGATATAGTGGTAACGAACCGGACGAGCCGGCCCATTCGTGCTGTAGACACAAGTGTCTACAGCGTGGCTCTACCACTCAAAAATATAATAAAATATGCTACGAATCGCCCTGCACAAAGTGCTTATAAAATAAAGCCTTACTTTCTTCACGAATTCTGGTAAAAAAGAAAACCTACCATCGCCCTCTTATTGATAAGAGACTTAGCACTTAATTGACTTCGTTTTTTTTCCTTTCATTTCATCTTAGTCGATTGAAGTCTGAGTGATTCATTGTTAATAATTATTTACTAAAGCATCGCTCTCTTGTTTTGGTTAGTATGTTAGGTTATTTATTTTTAGTTATTTTCTATGAAAAAGCGGCGATGGTCAAGACAACCTATTGTGATCATATTATAAACGATATTATTATGTTAAAAAGCTGGTGATTACGGCTTTGATACTACGACAAATAATCTAAAAATCTACGTTGTTTTAAGGGCATCTGGGCCCCGGAAATCTCACTCACAAGCACTTAAAGTTTCTCATTTTCTATGAGACAGTAACTAAACCGACGAGCTGGCCAATTCAAGCTATAGAGAAAACTGACTGCAGCGTAGCTCTCTTTTGCAATTTAAAACTTTTAATTCAAGCGGGCAGTGCCGTGAGCAAAGTCAGAAAAATATTTTTCTTTTTCTAACTTTTCTTTTGTGTTTATTATATATCTTAGTTATCTGGCAGAGACTTTTTGCAATAACACCGCCTATTGTAAAAGTATTTCTTTGATTGTTTTTTTCTTCCGTCAAAGAAGAGAGTTTTTTTTTATTTATTGTATAGGCCGACAAACGAGCAAGTGGGTCACCTGATGGTAAGTGAACACCACCGCCCATGTACGCCCACAATACCAAAAGAGTCATGGGCGCGTTGCCTACCTTAAAAGGAAAGGGATAAAATTAAGGGATTGGGAAGGGGAAGGGATTTAGGCCTCCGGATATCCCACAGAAACGCAACAGCAAGCTGCTACTTTACGCCGGTTTTCTGTGAGACCGTGGTAACGACCCGGACGAGCCGGCCCATTCATGCTGTATACAGAACTGTCTACAGCGTGGCTCTACCACTCAAAAATTAATTATTCAAACACCATTTTAAAGCTTATGTTTGCCGCTGTTGATGAAAAATTGAAAAATGTTTTAGAATTATAGGTTTTGGCCAAAAAAAGATGAAAATATTTCTCCTTTATTACGTAACTGACCACTATCGATGCAGTATTAATAAGAATTCGCAGTCACACGGGTCACCTAGTCTAAAGTATTGCGTTCCTCGACGACTCAACTTATATTTAGTTCTTTGGTCCGTGGTATGACCCACTTTATCTCTACCCTAACTAATATTATATTATAGCCTCCGTGGCGCAGTGGGCGAGTAGCCGGCTGCGAAGCGAAAGACCATGGGTTCGATTCCCGCACTGAGACAAATGTTTGTGTAATCCACAAATATTTGTTTCGGGTCTGGGTGTTGTGGGGCCGTAAGCCCTTCGTAGTTCATGATACGCACGATACAGTTTGAAGGACAAATTACTGGGCATTACGTACGCTTTTTAATTCAAATCTCTGTGTGGTGTTGTGTCTATGTATGGGGAGGAGTTGCGCTTACCATCAGGCGAGCGACCTGTTCGTCTCGTCATATAAGGTAATAAAAAAATCGAATTCATATAATATTAAACATAGTTTCCCATTGTAAATATAAGTACATGTAAACGTTGTAAAGTTTCAAGTATTTGATCACGCCATATCGCGTGTAGTTTATCAATAATAGCCAGTGGAGGCGACGGAAAAATATTTCAATGATAAAATGAAGGAAACCAATCCATTATGTATGAAAATTTAACCAGTGACATGACAGATTTATTGCTACTACTAGCTTTTGCTCGCGCCTCGGCCCGCGTGAATAGGCTTTTCCGAAATAAAACGTAGCCTATAACCGTCTCCAGGGTCCCATCTATCTCTAGATCAAAATTCATCAAAATCGGTTCAATGATTTAGGCGTGAAAGCGTAACAAACAAATAGATATTTTTTTCATAAAAAGTATCCTATGTTACTTCTTATATCTCCAAGAATATGTGTACAAAGTTTCATGATGATCGGTTAAGTAGTTTTCGCGTGAAAGCGTAACAAACAAACTTACATTCACATTTATAATATTAGTATGATTTAAGTTTTCTGGCGGTTTCGTTCACGTGGGAAAAATAACACATTTCGTTCCGACATTCGTGTAATATTAAATTTAATTTTTAATCATGATTGACATGAGGCTGTACTCCGAAATCCCTTAATTTTATTAATTAGTGGCATTTGTTCACGATTCAATGAAAATTTAATATTTAGACATTAGCATTTATGAAATAAAAAAGATCTGGACATTCATTAATTTTTGTTGCGTGTATCAGTGTATTTATTTTAAATTTATTATTTATAACTGACTGCCTCCGTGGCGCAGTTGTAATACGTACGCGTTACGACTGAGGCTGACGCTGAGGTCTCGGGTTCGATCCCCGGGTCGGGTAAAAGTGATATTGGGTTTTTCTATAACGAAATGCTCAGTATCAGCCCGGAGTCTGGAATTTGTGCCCGGTATGGCGATAGGCTCGCCCCCTATCACATCATGGGACGGAGATACGCTCGGCGATATGTGGGTGTACAGGTTACACCTCTGCCTACCCCTTCAGGGATTACAGGTGTGAATGCGTGTGTATGTATGTCATTATTTATAAATATATTATTTACTGAGAATTTTAATTTTGGTATAAATAAGTGCATAGTGGTAAGCCAAAGGTGTATCTTACTTCAATAAGTAAATAAATAAAATGGAACAAAATACCGCTACTAAACAAGATGCTATAAAACGTTTTTGTGATCCGCAAATATGTGTTTCGAGTCTGTGTGTTTGCCCCAGAGGAGTTGACGTTGGGCAGTCGGCCGGTCGTAAAAGTACAAGGCAAATCTTTCTGTAACATCCCACTGCGAATGGGATGAGGGCAGGTTTTTTTTATAGCATAGGCCGTCTAACAAGCAAGTGGGTCACCTGATGGTAAGTGATCTCCACCGCCCATGTACACACCACAATACCAAAAGAATTATGGGTGCGTTGCCGACCTTAAAGGAAAGGGATAATTAAGGGATTGGGAGGGGTGGGGTTTGGGCCTCCGGATATCTCACTCACCGTACGAAACGAAGCAGCAAGCTGCTACTTTACGTCGGTTTTCTGTGAGACAGTGGTAACGACCCGGACGAGCCGGCCAATTCGTGCTGTAGACACAAATGTCTACAGCGTGGCTCTACCACTCTAAGAGAAGGTGGTAGGTGGAAGAAGAGTATTATTCACCGCAGTAAACCTTATGGAACACAAAAAATATCATCCAAATCTGTCTACATCTAAACGAGAGCATACATTAACAAACATACAGAGTCTAATTGAGTTTTTTTTGAGGCGCTTAATAAACGACAACACTGAATTACAATCATTTTAAATATCATTATAAGAAAAGAAACAAGAGTAACATTTTAATACCTTTAAGAAACTACAATTATTTTGAAATTGATGTCATTATTAGTCGAACATCGTGAGGCAATCGAGTCGTCGTATTTTATTTGTTCAGATTTAGCGAAAGCCAAAAAGCAGCGATAGCTCAGTGGGGAGTGGTATAGACTGTCGAGACGAAAGTCGCAGGTTTGAAATCAGTCCCAAGAGCATACACCTCTGACTTTTCTAAGTTATGTGTGTTTTAATTGTTAATTATCGCTTGATTTAATGGTGATGAAAACATCGTGAGGAAACCTGCATCTTGAGAAGTTCTCCATACTAATTTCAAAGGTATATGAATTCTGCCAACCCGCATTAGGCCAGCGTGGTGTACTAAGGCCTAACCCCAGTATAAGTTACCGCTTCGTATGCAGTCTTTTCACTACTTTATGTTATCACAAGCCAGCCTTACAAAAAAATCACGCCTTAGTCACGTAACCGAGGTTAAAAATATGTGATACCATAAAAAAAATACTCTTTACCAACATTAATAAAACATTCCACTTCCCTGTTAAGAGTTAGCGTAGAACTGGCGGGAAAACTACTCGCGAAAATTATACAGTGCACGTTACTGTGAGTACAACATTTTTGACAGCTGCCATGGAATCCGTATACGAGAAATATGTATAAAAACAAATTAAACCCATTCCTAATATTACAAAGTAAATGTTTCTTGCTGCCTGGAGTGATCCCGGATTAATATGCCAGGTTACGCCTACTCCTTCAACTCATAATGATGGGAAAAGTAGCGGGTAAGAGAAAAGTTGGTCGAAGGAAAAAGTCATGGCTGCGGAACATCAGAGAGTGGACAAGGATAGCGAGCGCTGCTGAGCTAACATGTTAGGAGGCTGTAGAGGTGAACCTGTTTTCTTAATCAATCAATTGACCGTAACTCAATATTACCATCTCACTTACTCTCAACTAGAACCTCTATCGCGCTCTCTGTTTGTGAGCTGTCAAACTCTCGCGTTTTGTGACGCAATTTTACTTCTAAACAGCCCGTATGCACATTAGTCTTTGGGTTTTGTAAGACACGTCCTATTTTCATAAAACGAAAGTAGATAATAAATTGTGATGATGTAAGCATAATCACGCCCGGAATTGCAGTTTTAAATGCAAACTTCCTCCGTATTTTTTTCGTCGGTTAACAAAAGGTTGACTACTTTTTTAGAGAACTTATAGAGTATTCATATTCTAATGATATTTAACTTTTTGGTTGGATTAAACTTCTCACATTATAACTTTTACACCAAAGACTTGTTCCTTACAACTTTGATGAAACCAACTTTAGTTAAAAACCGCATTGAAATTAGTCCATCAGCTTGGGAGCTACGATGCCACAGACAGACAAAGTTAAAACTTATAGTATAGTACTCCTCTTGTAATAAAGCTAAATTAAAATCCCCCGTCGGCAAGATGAGAGATATTATTGGAGATATTATCGAGAAGCCAGGCCAGGAGTACTACGCTAAACCGACGTGCATGTATGAAGAATTAAAGGGAGTGAAGAAGGCCAGAGAAGTATGCAAGGATCGTAGCAAGTGGAAATCCGTAGTCTCTGCCACCTGAATGGCTAACAGGCGTGAGTCTATGTATGTATGTCAATATGATAACATCTGTTACTTTTAAATGGCTAGGTGGCAAGTCCTTCGTATGCGAAAGGCCGTCTGGGTTGTTACCAACGCTTTGTGTATTTCTGCCAGCAAGCATCAATGTAAGCACTGTTGTGTTTCGATTTGAAGGAAATTACTGGGCATTATAAGTCGTAACACCGTTTGGTCTCTATGTGAGCGCAGTTCAGTGTCATGCAGTCATTCAGGCTAATAAAAAAAATATGGCTGAACCGATTTTCGTTTCTCTCTAAAGTTTCAAACAAACAACCGCATTAAAATCGGTCAATTCGTTTAGGCGCTACGCTACGGTACCACAGAGAGATATACACACACATAGACAGGTAAAGGGGTTATAACCCCCCTCTTTGTGTCAGGGGTTAAAGATTGGGCCGCGGAAGAATACAATAGCGTCCCCGCAGCCCCGGACGAACAAGCGCACCCGGAGGAACACCGTTGGGTTTTAGTCCGTGGGAGTCGGACATAACCGCCCCGACTGACCACGCGGTGGGGCGGTACCCATAAAGGGTTTCCCAACGTAAAAAAGAAAGGGGTTAAAAATTGTTCCTGACAGCCAAAAATATAGAGTACTTAATGAATTTTGTCAAATATTATTCCCGGCACGAAGTACGCCCCGTTACGTGATCGCTGTATAATAATTTTATTTTATTTCTGTTGCTTCAATTCCCAAGAGGTCAGAACGTGGCAATTTGAGCGAGTTGCCATTTTCAGTAGGTATTTAGACTGCCTCGGTGGTGCAGTTGTAATGCATACGCGGTATGACTTATGCTGAGGTCTCGGGTTCGATCCGCGGGTCGGGAAAAAGTGATCTAAGGTTTTTAAAACGAAATGCTTAGTATCAGCCCGGAGTCTGGAATCGTGCCCGGTAGGCTCGCCCCCTATCACTTCATTTAACAATCGTGGCCTACTCAACACTAGTCAGTGAGAGAAATATAGACCGCGGTACCACCCCAAACCTTTCATATAAAAGAACTACAACTAGTTCTACCGGAAAAGAAGGTTGTATAATACAAAATCGATCCTTAGAAAATGGAAATTCCGTGAATTTATCATGATATTTTACAATTTAGCTTTGCTTATTAGAAATAAGCAAAGCTATATTCTGCGACACGACAAGTGTTCGGAGTCGTGGACGTTGTACAGTCAGCACCAAAAGTCGATAAACACAGAGATTTTATGAGTGGTAGAGCCACGCTGTACACACTTGTCTACAGCATGAATGTGCTGGCTCGTTCGTCACTGTCTCACAGAAAACTGGCGTAAAGTACTGCTGCGTTTCGCACGGTGAGTGAGATATCTGAAGGCCAAACCCCCTCCCCTTCCCAATCCCTTTTCTTTAAGGATGGTAACGCGCCCATGATCCTTTTGATATTGTGGCCGTACATGGGCCCTGGAGATCATTTACCGTCAGGTGACCCACTTGTTCGTTTGCCGGCCTATGCCAAAAAATAAAATACTACATTTTTAACTGTAGCTCAAGATAGTAACACATTAGTTTTACGATGTTTATCCAATTTATCACTAATTTTGTTGGGGGGCATGTGTATCTCGTAAGATACACATCGTAATGTATAGGAGTTTTGGTGTGAATTATTTCATCGATTTTTGGTGTTGACTGTACCTATGTGCGTAAATTGTGCCGCTTTATTAATATGGCTCATGGAATATGGCGTGTTTGAACCTATTAAAATTACATTCGCCATATTAGTTTACTACTGGGTTAAAACCAGTCCTCTGTGGACAAGACCTTTTGCCTCCCTATTTTATTTAATTAAAATAGAAAAATCAAATCACAATTTTTACATAAATATTGCACCATATAAAGCTTCGCAGCGGGCGAGTAGCTGGCTGCGAAGCGAGAGGCCGTGGGTTCGATTCCCGCACTGAGACAAATGTTTAACCACAAATATTGGTCTCGGGTCTGGGTGTTGTGGGACCGCAAGTCCCTCATAGTTCCTGATACCCACGACACATGTTTACCTAGTGTGGGGTCAGAGCTATGTGTGTGACAGTTGGGTGTATTATTATTATTATTATTATTACAGTTTGTGTTGGTGCACATTCTCACATTCGCTAACGCAAGCTTAATAATTACCTATAAGTTTAAATGGGTACTAAACAATGTCTAATGCAACGCTGACAGTAAAAAACTTATTAGAATTAGTTTTTTACTGTCTATAATTCTATCTAATTATTGGTGTACCCGATTGGATAGTGGCCACCTTATAAAAGATGAAAACCCAGCCATAGTGGCTTTTTCAGGCGAGCCACGTTCCGCGATCATACACACATATACGCACTCACGTCTGTAATAAGGGGTAGGCAGAGGTATAACCATTGCTCCCACATTCTGCCATCTCCGTCCCATGATATGATAGGGGGCGAGCCTATCGTCATACAGGACACACTTCCAGACTCCGGGCTGATACCGAGCATTTCGTAATTGAAAAACCTAATATCACTTTTACCCGACCCGGAGATCGAACCAGAGACCTCAACCCCCATATAGTTTTTTTTATTTATTTTTTTGTATGTCATAGGCCGGCAAACGAGCAAGTGGGTCATCTGATGGCATGATCACCACCGCCCATGTACGCCCACAATGCCAAAAGAATTATGGGCGCATTGCCGACCTTAAAGGAAAGGGATTCGGAAGGGGAGGGGATTTGGTCCTCCGGATATCTCACTCACCGTACGAAACGCAGCAGTATACTGCTACTTTACGTCGTTTTTCTGTGAGACATTGGTTACGACCCGCCCCTTCATGCTGTTGACAAAAGTGTCTACAGCGTGGCTCTACCACTCAAAAAAGTAAGTTACAAATTATTAAAGTATACACAAAACTAATGCAATAAGCTAACTGTATAGATTCGACTGATTATTACTGTTACTGACAATTTCCGCACATTTCACCATCCGTAAGCGGATTTATGAAATCCGGTGACAATTGAGGTAAATTACTTCCTTCTTTGCGCAATGATAATCTCGGGTATTACACCGTAATGCGTACAAACCCTGAATAATTCATTGCACAGTAAGCTGGCGTAACATTTATCAGGTTTATAAAATTAAATGTTATTGTTAGGCAGACTTGACTTCGGAACAAAGGCGAGCTGCTCGAATTGTCGGCGATCGCGATCTCACGCACAACCTGGGAACCTTCAAAGCTGCGGAGAGACTTCGGATCTCTCCGTGTGTTATTGTATGTTCCACGGGGAGTGCTCTGAGGAACTGTTTAATTTGGTACCAACGTAGTTATTTTACCATCGCACTACCCGACACCGCAGTAGAGTTCATTCATATTACCTGGAAACAATCCCATCTAGCACTGTACGTTTCCAGCGTTCATTTCTACCACGCACATGCAAGCTCTGGAATGAACTCACTGCATCGGTGTTTCCCGAGCGTTATGACCTGTCCTTCTTTAAGCGAGGCTTAAAAAGAGTTTTCCTTCAACGGCAGGCAGCGGTTTGGCTGTGCTCTGGCATTGCTGAGGTCCATGGGTGGCGGTAACCACTTACCATCAGATGGGCCGCCCGCTTGTCTGTCTATCTGGGCTATAAAAAATAAATACAATAGATATATGGGGCCCAAAATTAATAAATAAATACACCCAACAGCCACACACATAGTCCTGACCCCTCACTAGGTTAACCTGTATCGTAAGTATCAAGAACTACGAGGCACAACACCCAGACCAGAAACATATATTTGTGGATCACAAAAACATTTGTCTCGGTGTGGGAATGGACCCCCGGCCTCTCGCTTCGCAGCCGGCTACTCGCCCGCCGCGCCACGGAGTGCCACTAGTGCACCCACGTTTCGCCGAGCTTATTTACGTCCCATGTTGTGATACGAGCCTATCGCCATATCAGGCACAAATTCTAATTTCGGGCAATACGTATCATTTTTCAAATTTAGTATTCAGAATTTTATTCAAACACATGTTGTGATTGCCCGACCTAGGAATTGAAGTCGGAACCTCACAGTTCACAGTTATTACGTTGCCACTAAACCAAAGAGGCGTGTAATATTTTTTATTGTAATTTTTATTACTAAAGTACTCACTAGTCTGCGGCGAGTGTTTCTTGGTGGACATGACGTCATTCAGCTCAGGTCAGCTGTCACATCGCACGCACGAGATCATGGAGTATGCGCGGCAACGCCACAAACTTCGCCTTTGCGCTCTCAGCTTCGACGGAGATAGTTCAGCTCGTGAAGACTGAGCCTGTGGAAGATAAACTCTATTGCAAACTATTCGCTAGATACACAATAGGTATTTATACAAAGTGGTAGGTCCCTCGTATGCGATGTTGGTAGCACCGTTTTGCGATTTCTGACGCTAAGCAACAGTGTGTAAGCACTGTTGTGTTCCGGTTTGAAGGATATTGAAACCAGTGTAATTACTGGGCATTATGAGACTTAACACCTTATGTCTCGGGGTGACGAGCGCATTCCAGTGTCATGCAGTGCTTTGTTATTCAATGTTCTGTATGGCGTTGCTTCTGTTTATGAGCAGGCTGGCGCTTACCATCAGGCGAGCGACCTGCTCGTCTCGTTATTCAAGCTAAAAAAAAAAAAACCCTGTCGGGCGTTTTAACTATGATATAAGAATCGATATTCAAACGTTATTAAATAACTCGCATACGAAAATAGGACTGTAAAAAAAACCTATTTATTTTATTGTTTGTAAATCGTATTTCGATTGATTAACTATTTTTATTAAGCTGTCTATATGTCTATCTTCACGACCTAGAAAGGGTTTTTACATAGTGTAGAATAACTAGCATGAGTTGTTAGTTTTGAATCGCCGATAAAAAGAGTTCCAATTATTTATTTTACTATGAATAACGAATGGAGCAGGTCGCTCGCCTGATGGTAAGCGTCAAGCTTGCCAATAAACAGATATAATACAGTGCTTTGAATTACAAAGCATGGCATTGGACTGCACTCGTCACCCCGAGTTATAAGATAATGCTCAGTAATTTCAATGGCTTCAATGTCCTTCAAACTGAAACACAATGCTAACATACTGCTGCTTCATTTCCGTCCAATAATAAGTGAGCGTATCGCTTTACTCGCCCATGACTACATTAGTTACAAGATACACCAAGAGATGGCGCCACTGCCATAGTGCGATGCAAAAAGTATTGCACACCTACATCTCGATGTCAAGATTCTCCGGCAAAACATGACATCCGAACATAATCAACACCAATTTGTCTATCGGTAAATGTCAACCGACATACACTGTATCTACTAAATAGATTGCTACATCAGTAGCTTTATATAAACACAGTCATTAGTATTATGACAGAGATTTCATTAACCACCACTGTTAGTAGTGTTACTAAAACGAATGTGGTGAAAAATTTAAACATTTAAATACGACAACATAGAAGTGAATATTTAAATTACTTATAGTCCGGTCAAATTAAACCAAAAAATATGGATGAGGTTACAATAATTCACACTTGACTGAAAATTGTTAGGATTGTTCAAAACACCATTATAAATGAAAAGTCCTCGTCGATCTAACACGTGGAAAAAAATATATTCGGGGTCATAGGTCAAAAAATCGGGATTTTCAGCAAATGGTAAGTATTATTATAATATAAAGAACAAGTAGCCAGGATCTACAGTTGAAATAGGGGTCCCACAGGGTTCCATTCTGGGCCCTTTTCTATTCTTAGTTTACATTAATGATCTTCCTTATATGGTAGATAAGATGGCAGACATAGTTTTATTTGCTGACGACACATCTTTAATATTTATAGTGAATCGTAAGGATGAAGATCTAGTTACACCTAACAAAATTCTGAATTTAATTTCAAACTGGTAACTCTGCGAATAACCTTTTATTAAATGCAGGGAAGAATAAATGTATCCGTTTTACATTACCAAATGTTGTAAAGGTGAATTCACGTATAGAATTAAACAAAGAAACATTAGATCTAGTCTCTACAACAGTTTTCCTAGGAATAACTCTAGACAGTAAATTGCAATGGGATCCTCAAATAGAAAGATTATCTAGTAAATTAAGTGCTGCAGCTTTTGCTGTCCGGAAAATAAGACGCTTAACTGATGTTTCAACGGCTAGGTTAGTATATTTCGCATATTTCCACAGTATTGTGTCCTACGGCATTCTATTGTGGGGATCAGCTGCTGATATAGACACTATATTTATATTACAAAAAAGAGCAGTTCGTGCTATATATGACCTGAGGAGCCGCAATTACCTACGATCTGTATTCAGGGATAGTAATATACTGCCTGTGCCGTCTGAATACATCTATCAAAATATTATGTATTTTCGTAAAAACTTAAATAAATTTCACAAAAATAGTGACATTCATAATATAAATACTATAAACAAAAATAAACTCTCAGTACCCTCTTTTAGAATTGTTAAAACTAAAAAGTTATTTATGGGTAATAGCATTAAATTTTATAACAAGATCCCCAACAATGTGATTGATATGCCCGAAAATTTGTTCAAGACACATATTAAACCTGAGCTTATGACCAGGGGCTACTATAATGTTAAACAAGATCTAGAGGATAGAGACGTTTGGCGTTCAGTTCCTCCTTGCATACTGTGACCTCCGGGGCCCTGTAGCTTAGGTTAATTATGAGATAATTTAACAAATATAAATAGAATGTATGTTTTAGTAACCAAGATATAAATAAATTGACCAATGAGTTGTATTTTGCTACGAGCAAGCTAAAATTAAATGCTTCCTAACATGAAATACCTACCTAAACAAAAAATTAAAATGATATCAAATAAACAAAAGACGACCGATCGTAAATAAATAATAATTGGCAATTTTTAAAAGACACCCAACAACAGTCACACACATAGTCCTGACCCCACACTAGGTAAACCTGTATCGCGGGTATCAGGAACTACGAGGGACTTGCGGTCCCACAATACCCAGACCCGAGACCAATATTTGTGGTTCACACAAACATTTGTCCCGGTGTGGGAATCAAACCCACGGCCTCTCGCCCGCTGCGCCACGGAGCTAAAGTCATTATTTCCAAGAATTTAGTAAGCGGACAAAAAACAAGCCCCCTGAGTTTGTTTCGCAGTTCGCCGGGTCTTCTCAAGCTGGATCGCGTTTGGATCCGGTGGTAGTTTTAAAACAACACTTCGGAGATACACATGGTCCGCATTCAATCTCCCTTAAAGTTAACTAAGTATAGGAAATAATTATTGAAAATCTGGACCTAAAACAAGGCCCCTGAGTTCGAGTAGCTGGATCTTCTCAGAGTTTGGGTCGCGCCGCGTTTAATTCAGTGGTAAATTAAGCCCACTGAGTTTGTTTCGCTGGGTCTTCTCAAGCTGGGTCGTTTTGGATCCGGTGGTAGTTTTAAAACACGTGCCGTTTCGGTAAATGCAGTGGTCCATATCGACTCAAAATATTTAATAATTAATAATGGACGTTTCCATATTACAAGTATTGTTACTAATGTAAAATGTAAAATAAAAAGACAACAAATAAACAATTTAGTGTAATTGCCTAGTGTATTTTGACGATGCTATGTATGTTATGTATACATTAGTTGATATGATTTCT
Organism: Mimas tiliae; assembly: GCA_905332985.1. NCBI lineage: Eukaryota > Metazoa > Arthropoda > Insecta > Lepidoptera > Sphingidae > Mimas > Mimas tiliae. The sequence continues at coordinate 3,425,815 of HG995262.1, read as the reverse complement.
ATACTTAAGTTTATTTATTTTGTACTGACTTGTCATAAGCGCAATTTTAATTGCCTACATGATTAATAAACTAATTCATTTCGTTTCATAAGTTTGTTCATGTTGAAGAGTAATGAGGCCTTTGGGAATAATGAGACAATAGTGAGGGTTATTCTACCCCCCTACTCTATGGCATGTGAGTGATTTCCACCTTGCTGAGATCGTTCATTGAAAGCAGAATAGTTACTAGTAATACAGACAGCCTCCGTGGCGCAGCGGGCGAGTAGCCGGCTGCGAAGCGAGAGGCCGTGGGTTCGATTCCCGCACCGAGACAAATGTTTGTATGATCCACTAATATTTGTCTCGGGTCTGGGTGTTGTGGGACCGCAAGTCCCTCGTAGTTCCTGATACCCACGATACAGGTTAACCTAGTGTGGGGTCAGGACTATGTGTGTGACTGTTGGGTGTATTTATTTAAAAAAAAAAAAAAAAGTATTATAAGCGTATGACTTCCACCCTCGTTGGGATCATTCATCAGTGTAACTTGTAAGGGTTTTAAATATAGTCCCTTCCGTACCCTACGTGTTTTACTCATCGCTCCAGTCCGCTCGTCCTTTACAATATCATATTTACCCGACCCGAGGTATAACTTGTGACCTCAGCACAGCAGTCGCACTGCATACGCATTACAACTACGCAACCGAACCTTTATAGCTGTTAGAAAATAATTGCCGGGTAGAATTTTCATATCATAATCAGAAGGGTGTACGTTATAGTTAACGTTATGGGGATCAATAAAGGGGTGAAACTGTGAAAGGGACAGTCTTTTTTTTTATATTAGATTGAATGACGAGACGAGCAGGTCTCGCCTGATGGTAAGCGCCACGCCTGCTCATAAACAGAAGCAACGCCACACAGAACTTTAAATAAAGCACTGCATGACACTGGACTGCGCTCGTCACCCCGAGACATAAGGTGTTAAGTCTCATAATGCCCAGTAATTACACTGGCTTCAATGTCCTTCACACCGGAACACAACAGTGCTTACACACTGTTGCTTGGCGGCAGAAATAGACAAAGCGGTGGTACCAACCCAGCCGGTCTCTCGCAAACGAGGGACCTACCACCTTGTACCAAGTCGCACTTAACGAGGTCCACCGCCAATTAAACACGTGAGTAATGAGCGGGGAAGGGCTTGTTAGGAACTCCGCACACGACACGGCGAGCCACGAAGCGATGCGGCTGCATGCGACTGAATAATAATAATAATAGCTTTATTGGTATAAATAATTTGTACATTTTAATCTTAAGTCTAAACTTACGTTATCTTAAAATCTTTGCATTGATTTGTAATAAGATTGGCACTAGCGTCTAAACTAGGCCTAGCCTGTGCCATAGACGCTAGTTTTTTCCCATGACACAATTAATAGTAGTTGTAATATAAATATACTTACAGTGTTCTACCCACACATGCATTAATTACTTTTTTTCTTGGAGGATACTAAAATAAACGAATGTTGACATTTATTTTTATAACATACATACATACGCACTCACGCCTGTAATCCCCGAAGGGGTAGGTAGGCAGAGGTTTAACCAGTACACCCACATTTCGCCGAGCGTATATCCGTCCCACAATGTGATAGGGGGCGAGCCTATCGCCATACCGGGCACAGATTCCAGACTCCGGGCTGATACTGAGCATTTCGTAATAGAAAAACCCAATACCAGTTTACCCGACCCGGGGATCGAAACCGAGACCTCAGCGTTGGACTCAATGGTAACGCGTACGCATTACAATTGCGCCACCGAGGCAGTCTTTTAAAACATACCTTCACATATACATACCTTGAATATACAATCAATTAAAAACAAACTAATAGTAGAGAATATACTATAATTAAAAACAAACCTAGTAGTTTCTCTAATAGTAGAGTAACATCTATAAATTTTCAACGACTGGATCGATTGTTTTTTTTTATTAGCTTGAGTGACGAAACGAGCAGGTCGCTCGCCTGATGATAAGCGCCACACCTGCCCATAAACATAAGCAGCACCATACATAAATTTGAATTGAATTGAAAAACAAAGCACTGGATGGTATTGGACTGCGCTCGTCACCCCGTGATATCAGATGTTAAGTCTTATTATGCCCAGTAATTTCACTGACTTCAAACCGGAACACAACAATGCTTGCATACTACTGCTTGGCGGCTGAAATTGACATAACGGTGATGCCAACCTTCACTGTTTCGTGCATATGAGGTACCTACTTTACGTCACATTTAGACCATGCCATCGTACTTTCTTACTAATGATACAGATGTAAAAGTTTGCATTTTTCTAAGTTTGCTAATCACTTAACGGCAGTACGGATTTGGATGAAATTTAACTCACAGATAGACCATGACTTACGAGACTAGGCTACTTCTTATCCAGGAAAACGATATTCATGAGAGCGCAGCCGCGAGCAAAAGCTTTGCAGTATGATTTCAGTATGTCAAGCTTTGATTAGGTTTATAATCTAAGATGTCAAGCACCGCACGAGATGACAGTGTGTGCCTGACAGATCAGGCACGCGTGCGTTTGATTACTAAATGACTAATTAAAAATTAAAGTAAAATTACGTCACTGACGGCGGCAGTAAAACATTTCCAATTTTAGTTTTAACTAAATAGAAGCAACCGTTTGAACGAACTTTATGCATTAAGTCGACTAATTAGTACCAAGCAATTACTGAAATTAGTGAAAAAAATGTCCGAAATATTAGCGCTGAAAATATACGAAGTGGTTATCCGATTACAAAGGAAAAAAATGAGTTAGGTTTTATTTATTTTGGTTTCTCAAACCCTTTGAAGAGGTAGTGAATTAGAAGAGATATTGTAGGTACATCAATCTTTCTATCTGCCCGGCGCGGCTTATTTTTAACCGACTTCAAAAAAGAAAGAAAAGATTTTTTTTTATGTACATCGATTTCTCCGCAAATTGTTTGTTTACACTAAGGTCTTAATTTATTCGTCAAGCTTATGGAGGTCATGCAGGTTAATTCAATGCGTAGATATCATTTCTGTAATTGCTTTATTGAGCTGCTCTAATTCCAATTAAATATTATAAAACCTTATGCTCTAATAATTGTAAACTAGTTTTGAAAAGAGCAACGCTGGAGTTTCTTGCTCTTTCTTCTTTAGCGAAACAGCATTCCGAACTAGCGATAGAATTTTGAAGGAATCTAAATAATGTATAACATTTTATAGATTCAATAAATATTTTGAATTTGAATGCGAACTAAATTTCGCCATTGCCTCGTCCGTTAATCAGCAGATTATACCACATCCAGGTGAGGTTAACTATGGTAACCGAAGTCGCGAACAAAATCTAGTAGAAAACAAGTTAAATATTATGTGTACGTATACGTTACCGGCACGTAACGCGCCTCCGCACGTTTACGTTACGTAAATGCAGATAGGGGCTCTCATCCCTCCCTACCTACATCGACTCCATTCCATTACATCTGCTTATCTGTGTGACAAAATAGCCCCGAGAATAAGTCACCATGTTAACAAAGATAAATAACGTGAATTACCTGAACTTTTAAATGGCTGAACATGTTTTCTTCAAACATACTCGTACAATATGGCAAGCCCCTCGTATGCGAGAGGCCGTCTGGGTTGATACTACCGCTTTGTATATTTCTGTCGCCAAGCAAAAGTGTGTAAGCACTGTAGTGTTCCAGTTTGAAGGACATTGAAGCCAGTGAAATTACAGGGCATTGTGAGGCTTAACATCGTGGTGACGAGCGCATTCGAATGCCATACATACGTATACATGCGTAGTCACGCCTGTAATCCCCGAAGGGGTAGTATGCCCAGCAGTACTTTGTAATTCAAAGTTCAGTGTGGTGTTGCTTCTGTTTATGGGCGGGCGTGGCGCTTACCATCAGGCGAGAGACTGCCAGTCTCGTCATCTAAAGGTAATAAAAAATTTAAGGACTTGCCCTGTCCAATATTATAAAAAAAATAATGTTGATATTATTCCGGTTTAAAAGATGAAACTTAATTTGGATCAGACAAACTACATAGGCATATTATTCCGTTGGTACAGTTTGGGTAAGATATCCTAAAAAGAACAAAAAGCTGTGGCCAATATGTACGAAATGAAAGCACCATAACGTCTCCCACGCATCGAAATAAGATAACTAGAACGATAACTCTTATATGAAGCTGCCAAAAATACGGCTCCACTTACTGACACATGCAAAGGTAACCACACTTAACACTCATCCACGCAACAAACATTAATGAACGTTCAAAATCAACTTTAATTCATAAAAGTTAAGGTCTAAATATTAAATTTCTAAATCGAGATACGATGTTCTGCACCGCGCAAAAAATTAGACGTATTAAGTGTCAACTAGACATCATTGACGAATGAACGGGCTGCACTGACTTTTATAGCCCCGCACCGTTGCACAGAATTTTGGTGGGGTCATTTTTTTGCTTGAGTTACGTTTCTTGTCATCTTATTTCGATGCTCCTACGATTTGAATGACGCAGTCATCACAAACACATTTAAAATTCTTTAAAGATTCATTAAAAACGTTTTCTCCAAATGAAAACCTTATTGCGAGCAATTCCATAAAAAGTGGAATGAATTACGCGATTCTGTTTTACTTTAGTTATGGAATTCGTATCGTTGTTGTTCCAATTTCTTAACTGACTTCAAACCCCGAATCGTAGTTGCCGAATCGGACGTTGAATCTCATACTCAGATCTTAACCAAATTCGTAAAATACAATACTAGCTTTTGCCCGCGGCTCCGCCCGCATGAATAGACTTTTCCGAAATAAAACATAGCCTATAACCGTCTCCAGGGTCCCACCTATCACTACATCAAAATTCATCAAAATCGGTTCAATGATTTAGGCGTGAAAGCGTAACAAACAAATAATTTATTTAAATAAAAAGTATCCTATGTTACTTCTTATACCTCCAAGGATATGTGTACAAAGTTTCATGACGATCGTTTAAGTAGTTTTCGTGTGAAAGCGTAACAAACAAACTTAAATTTACATTTATAATATTAGTATGATGCAACAAAAACCATGTTGGGCGTTTTAACCGTGATATCAGAATCGATATTCAAACGTAATGAAATAAATCGTATACAAAAATGAACTCTATTAATTAATTAATTATCAACTGCTCAATCAGGATAAACTGATACTCCAATTAATCGGTCTGTGATCCGATATTGTGTTGAATGTGGCTGAAAGCGTAATTAAATCGTTCTGCCTGTATGTGAATCTATTATTAATACCAAATTTCTGCAACATCTAATATAATGCGATATAGTAGAAAGTAAGATGATAGTGGTAGGTGGATAGATGGTGTGTATCAAGTTACAGCGTAATATAGTTCTTGACCATCTTTATGACCACTCTGAACTCACGAGTGGTGTAGCTATATTTTTATAGAGTAAGGTTGAAGGAGACGTAGGGGACGGTTAAAGTTACTAGCTTCTGAGCGGCCATAAAAATTGACGAGAACTATAAGTAAATCGTACTTCAAATCGCTGACTCGGTAAGCTAGTAAATACATACATACGCACTCACGCCTGTAGTCCCCGAAGGGGTAGGCAGAAGTGTGACCAGTACACCCACATTTCGCCAAGCGTATCTCCGTCCCTTATGTGATAGGGGGCGAGCCTATAGCCATACCGGGCACAAATTCCAGACTCCGGGCTGATACTGCGCATTTCGAAAATAGAAAATCCCAATACCACTTTACCCGTCCCGGGGATCGAACCCGAGACCTCAGCGTTGGCCTCAATCGTAACGCGTGCGCATTACAACTGCTATTTAAGCTAGTAAAATCTAAGTTTAAACACGAAACTGACAGATTTCTCAACGAATGAAATGGAATAGTTTTGTTCTGTAGTTTTGTGGCGACGGTAAAGTAGTTCACAAAAACGGTATCTCTGCGGCTTCTTCGTTAGCTCTTATATCCTTTTTTACGATGTCAAGCTTACTTCGGCAGTGGCTGTTTCGTGAACCTAATGTCTATAAATCTTTGACTTTAAGGTGCCGCTAGTCGGTATTATTTCCATAAAAACATTTCGGGGTGATTACTCTATTATTTAACATCTTTCGTCGAGAGTTAAGCATGATATTGATTTATCATGTACGTAAATATAATTGTATAATAAAAAGTAACTTGCAAGTTATAAATCCTGAAAAATCCATATTACAACACTAATTTCCGCGCAATTTTGAGCGTAAATAAATGACATATTGAGTACGAAATATCTAAAACGAAATTCGTACAGGCATAGTTTAATTATCCGACAGTATAAATAACTTTATTTTGAATCAGTCCATTCAGAGAGTTTTTCATAAAAACGCCAATGCCAAAATATTCATAAATTTTTATGCGCTTAATTTTATCACGAATAGGGTAGTTTCCTATATTGAATTTTATACATTATTTTATAAGCAACAGAAAATGATTCGCAAAAGAAACCCTTTTATTAAAACACAATCATAATTGGTTCAGAAATGTGCCCGCAGTTATGACTTTAAATGTTGGTATGAGGAAAAGTGGGTGCGTAGTAGGGATATCTCACTATCTCGCTTGCACGCGTGCACTATAATGAACATTTTACACAGTGACGTCAAAGGTTGCATCGTCTGTCATTTGACAATTACCCCTTCTACAGGATTTCAATGGCTTCTATCTTATTTATTTTTGGTCCGATTTATAAAATTCTTTCTGCAATAGATTTTGAGTAACGTAACTTAATGATTTAAATAATAAAAAAAATCTAGTCAACTACCCTATTATTGTGCATTTCACTCGAACGCTTCACGTCGCATGATGTTACGATGAGATAGTGTGCATTTATGACTCCGCCCACAGACGAGTTCGAGCCGTCGTCGACCTGCGTACTTTTAAGACATCTAGAGGCCAATTCTCGTAATTTTAAATGTTCAAAATATCATTCCGATCTAGTCTCAGCGTCAAGAAAGTTGCAAATGGCATTCTCTTATACCAATAAATAATCAACGTCAAATGCACCTAGCATTATACCGTTTTGGCTTAATTCAACTTTTATTCAAGATTCAATCTCATTACGATCTATGTTCACATTTGACGTTGATTATTGGTTTAAGAGAATGCCATTTGCAACTTTCTTGACGCTGAGACTAGATCGGAATGATATTTTGAACATTTAAAATTACGAAAATTGACCTGCTGGTATATTTGTTTTTGCAATGAGATATAAATAATAATAAAATACATACGACGTTACGGCGTGATGGACTAGCAAACGTCCAAACACAAACTCACAAACATCCAAACATTCACATTTATAATAGTAGAAGGATCTTGGGCTTAGTAATATATCATGTTTTTTTATGTCATAGGTTGGAAACGAGCAAGTGGGTCACCTGATGGTAAGCGATCTCCGCCGCCCATGTACGCCCACGATACCATGGGTGCGTTGCTGACCTTAAAGGAAAGGGATAATTAAGGAATTGGGAAGGGGAGGGGTTTGGGCCTCCGGATATCTCACTCACCGTACGAAACGCCGCAGCAAGCTGGTACTTTACGCCGGTTTTCTGTGAGACAGTGGTAAAGACCCGGACGAGCCGGCCTATACATGCTGTAGACAAAAGTGTCTACAGCGTGGCTCTACCACTCAAAACAATGTAGCAACACCACTCAGAACAGGATTACAAAGTAATGCATGGTGCACTGCGCTCCTTATCCTAAGGCAAAAGTTAAGTCTCATAATGCCCAATTATTTCACTGACTTCTACAAACCGGAACACAATAGTGCTTACAAATAGCTTGGTGGAGAAACAAACAAAGTGATGGTAGATGGACTCTCCCATACGATAGATTTACTACCTAGTACTTTATACTACTCTTCATTCAATCACAACATACAATCCTGACACAATATAAATCCGCCAGACAAATTGAGGTACAATTTTAAAATTAATCCCAAAAAAGTCGGATTATATCAGAAATGATTATATCACAAGGTGGTAGGCCCCTCGTATGCGATAGGCCGGCTGGGTTGGTACCACCGCTTTGTCTATTTCTGCCGCCAAACAGCAGTCTATAAACACTATTGTGTTCCAGTTTGAAGGGCATTGAAGCCAGTGAAATTACTGGCCATTATGAGACTTAACATATTATGTCTCTGTGTGACGAGCGCAGTCCAGTGCCATGCAGTGCTTTGTAATTCAAAATTCTGTGTGGTGTTGCTTCTGTTTAGGGCCAGGCGTGGCGCTTACCAACAGGCGAGCGACCGGCTCGTTTCGCCACTCAAGGTAATAATAAAAATATTATATCGGAAAGAGCCGTTCGGCTCGATTAACAATTTATATCGCTTGAAGTAGAATATGATGTCCTAACTCCTGATTAACATTTAACGCGAAAAGCTTTTGCGAAGTACGATAGCTTGTACCTTTTAAAAAACACGGACTCCCCTCGGCTTTTATCAAATTTTTGACCAGGCGCGAATCTAGGATTTTACTTGTAGGCAGATATTTATGTTAGTTAAGATATGAGGGCAATTTCTTTTACATATATGGGGTAGGTGGGGACTTTTTATGTTCTAACATAGTTATTTAACTGAACTTGCAGGCAGTGTAATTATATTAATCTGTTACTTTATTAATGACCTAGGATCTGTGTAACTTTTAACGTAAATTTGTGCAACACTCAGAGATTTGTCTCTGTGCGGGTATCGAACACCCAGTCTCTCGCTTCACAGTCTACTATTCTCCCACGACGCCATAGAGGCTGTCTGAAAGTTTATTGAAAAGTATAACTTTGGTGTATGACTCTGAGGGGGGCAGTTACCCTCATATCCTCCCCTAGATCCGAGCCTGTTCGGTACGGCCTTTTTAGCGTTTCTTTCTTCTTTTAATCATTTCAACACAAAATAAGGTGAATGAAAAGTTTTTCTTGTACCTACTATTTTTGTTAAACGAACTCGATTATCTTCGTTTATTTTTTGCAGAGATTTTTTTGCGGAATACAATTTTTATTTGTCGCAGATGGTAAAGGTTTGTGATTGTTTATTTTAATAATATGAATAAAAATATTTTATGTAAGTAGAATATTTTATGACGCTACACTTAATGAAAAATGACCTCTGTTTTAACACAAATTTTACCATGCCCGAGTATACTTAGGGGCTAGCACGGAAACTTGCGAAAAGTTATTCGAGCTGTCATCGACAACAATTTCTATGTGATTATAGTACAGCGCCTCTATCGTACGTAAAAGAAACTAATATATATGGAATATAGACCAACGATATTTAAGGAATTATCTATCGAGCCTTCGATACCTTTACATTACGATTTCGATAGTTTTCCGTGCTAGCCCCTCTGAGCATTTAATAAAATTAACACGCTCGGGTACAAAAGTTACGCTCTGACTACTCATATTACCAGAAAAGTTATTGTCAACTAAATATTTTCCCAATAACTAGGGTAGTTGACTAGATTTATTTTATTATTTCAATCAAAAAGTTACGTTACTCAAAATCTATTGCAGACAGAATTTTATAAATCGAACCAAAAATAAATAAGTTAGAAGCCATTCAAATTCTGTAGAAGGGGTAATTGTCAAATGACAGACGACGCAAACTTTGACGTCACTGTGTAAAATGTTCATTATGGTGCACGCGTGCAAGCGAGATAGTGAGATATCCCTACCACGCATCCACTTTTCTTCATACCAACATTTAACGTCATAACTGCGGGCACATTTCTGAACCAATTTTGATTGTGTTTTAATAAAAGGGTTTCTTTTGCGTATCATTTTCTGTTGCTTATAAAATAATGTATAACATTCAATATAGGAAACTACCCTATTACCATTGTTTACTAATTATCATTAAATAATCACTAAAATCAATTTAACATGCACTCACGTACTCAAATATCAATTAAATTTAAATAAATAATAAGTATTCATTAGCTATTTTTAAATAATTTTAGAATATGCTTGAAGCTCTGTTGCTGAATTCAGAATTAGTTTTAATTGATGCCTCTGAACATCAATCGAAATTTAAGAAATGACCATCCCAATTAAACATAATTAACGTCTCTGAGTGCTAGTGAGTGTCGGAATTATGTTTCTTTAAAATTTTACAATTTGCCTGTTGCTTAATCAAAGTTACAATACTACACTTTGCTATAACAAAATGAACAGGAGCAGTATATTTTGTTAATAGAATTTTATTAGTGGTTTGATCGAATGAAATGGCTTGTCTACACGATAGGAGCTCGACGATTTCTGATAAAAAGGCTTGCTTACATGATTGCTTCTATTGTATTTCTATTGACCGTACTATTACGGCACTGTACAAATGATTGGTAAGATGTTATTACCTTGTGAAGTTTCGTATATGATTTCATGCTTGATATTGTAATATGTTTAGGATTTTTTTCAATACCCGAAATACTCGTGTTTAGACCAAGATACATTGACAAATATACGTTTAATGATAGCGAGCGATATTCAGCGGCGGGGAGCAGGTGAAAAAAAAACCTAGCCTACCTACTTATATTTAAAGGAACTATTCTCTTTTTTGGGTGATAATATTTTTTTTATCTGGTAACACTATATACACACGGTAAACGAGAATATTCATAAATTTATGTTATGTATACGCCCGCCATTTTGGAATAATTATTACAAGTTAAAATTAATTTGGAATAGCGTAATTGGTTTTTTAGCACATGGTCCATGTATTTACAAGGCTCGTTGTTGACTTTACCGTTAAATGTAGGCTAATATTATTCACAATGCCGAAACCTGTCATAGATTAACATGAAACATTCACAGACATCGATTTAAACAGACATCACAAGTACTTTTTAACCGACTTAAAAAAAGGAGGAGTCTCTCAATTCGGCGCGTATTTTTTTTGTTTTTTTATGTATCTACATCGATTTCTTCGCCAATTGTGGACCGATTTTGTTGTTTGTTTTATTCAATAGAGTTTAGCTGTAGCGATGTAGTCCAATAAAAATTTGGTTAAGATTTAATGACGGAATACGGAGTAAACAAATGAAACTCCTCAATGGACAACAGTACACACGTCGCGATTGTGTTATTGTATTGGAATTTACATGTTTTTACTGTAACTACCAGTTAAAATTGAAAAATAAAATAATGCAATTTTATTTGACCGGCAGCAATGGATCGGGTCGTTACCACTGTCTCACAGAAAACCAACGTAAAGTAACGGCTTACAGCTGCGTTTCGTACGGTGAGTATCCGATAAAATAAATAACAAACAAACACACTTTCGCATTTATAATACGAGTATTAGGACATTTAAACGAATTGAGAACTATTTTTTGAGGCGGTTAAAAAACACAAAGATCCAACTGTTTTGGAACTATGATATCACAGACAGACAGACAAAGTATAACTGTAGATAGGAACCCGTTAACCGAAAGTTAATAGGTATTATCCGAAAGTTCTGCCTAGTCCAGCTCTCTATTTTAATTATTAAAGCTGTGTTAGTGGTTGAATACTAAAACCATTCAACATTCATGCGTCGAGAAATAAAGGCCACAATATTAATATTCATTCATTAATTAGTTATAATATTAATAAATAATTTTAATTTAAGCAAGTGAATATTAATTATATATCCAAATAACTTTAATTTGACTGCATCGGTGTAATGCGTACGCGTTACGATTAAGCTAACGCTGAGGTCCCGGGTTCGATCCCCGGATCGGGTAAAGTGGTATTAAGTTTTTCTATTACGAAATGCTCAGTATCATCCCGGAGTCTGGAATTTGTGCCCGGTATGGCGATAGGCTCGCCCCCTATCACATCGTGGGACGGAGATACGCTCGGCGAAATGTGGGTGTACTGTTACTGTTAATGTTACTCCTTTGCCTACCCCCTCGCGGATTACAGGCGTGAGTGTATGAATAGTTTTAACAATGTTATAATTATTTTATACGCAACAAAGTTTTTAATAGGTCCCTCGTATGCGAGAGACGATCTCACAAACAGCAGTGAGTAAGCACTTTTGTCTTATAGGCGTACATGGGCGATGGAGAACACTTACCATTAGGTGGCCTACTTGTTAGTTTACCGGCAATTATATCAAAAAAAAATATGCTTGTCGAAAGTCGTGAAAAATGTAAAATCTCTCAAATGCAGACGTCCGCGTCGTCGTATCCTTGGTAATGGAACGTTAGTCCTATGTCAGCGTGAAATATTGAAGGCAAAAGATGAGTTGCGCGGGCATTTCAATTTGCTCAAGACGCCTACGTATAAAGAAGGTATTTTTTCCAAATGTGTTGCAATTTCTCTGGGTGTTTATCTATACTCGGTTTTTATTTCTTATATCAAATTTATTGACTGCCTCGGTGGCGCAGTTGTAATGCGTACGCGTTACGATTAAGCTAACGCTGAGGTCCCGAGTTCGATCCCCGGATCGGGTAAAGTGGTATTAAGTTTTTCTATTACGAAATGCTCAGTGTCATCCCGGAATCTGGAATTAGTGCACGGTATGGCTATCACATCGTGGGACGGAGATACGCTCGGCGAAATGTGGGTATACTAGTTACACCTCTGCCTACCCCTTCGGGGAATACAGGCGTGAGTGCGAATAAAATCAAATTTATTAATTAGTAGAGCCACGCTGTAGACAATTTTTTTTACAGTATGAACGGTCGACTGAGTTGTGACTACTGTATCACAGAAAACCGTCGTAAAATAGCAGCTTGCTGCTGCGTTTCGTACGGTGAGCGAGATATCCGGAGGCCCAAATCTCCCTCCCTTCCCAATCCCTTAATTATCCCTTTCCTTTAAGGTCGGCAACGCACCCATAATTCTTTTGGTATTGTGGTGTGTACATGGGCGGTGGAGATCACTTACCATCAGGTGACCCACTTGCTCGTCTGCCGGCCTATGTTATAAAAAAAAGATATATACAGTTAGGATGTTTAATATCTAATGTACGGATAGTCACAGAAATTATACCAAAAATAAACAAAAAATAATTATAAACCGCTTTACTATCGTTAGGACGTCCTAGATGACTAGAATCATCTTATTTCGATGCTCAATAGCCATATACTACACGGATTAAACTACAATTGCCTCTTTAGTTTAGTGCCAACGTACTGAAATAAGACCCTGACTTCAAATGCCGGGTCAAAAAACACAACTGTGTTTGAGTTTTGGGTTCGACAAATTGCTAATGAAATGCCCGGGATTGGAGTTTGTGATAACTATCAAATTAAACCACGAACATAAGTTTGGCAACGTGGGCACACTAATTGCGCAAAGACTTTAATGTATACTACTAGACAAGCTGTGCGGTACATATAAATTGTACCACTAAGTTGCGGTCAATTGACCGTAACTCAATATCACCATCTCGCTTATTCTCAACTAGAACCTCTATCGCGCTCCCTGTTTGTGAGCTGTCAAACGCGATTTGTGACGCAATTTTACTTCTAAACAGCCTGTCTAGTAGTATACAGTGTCTCTAAACAGCCCGTCTATTTGTAATTGCGTACTATTTTGGTGTCTCAGATGTGACTAAGGACTAAAGCATACTTTATTATGACCTTATGGTATTTTTTTATTAGAATAACGAAACAAAAATATAAGTAAAGGAATATAAAGACGAACCTGTATTGCCTTAGTATTGGTACTCCGAGAGGCCGCGGCCGTCTGGGTCAGTACCACCGCTTAATCTTATTTGCCGCCAAGGAGCAGTGTATAAGCACTGTTGTGTTTTGATTTAAAGGACATTGAAGCCAGTAAAATTACTGGGCATTATGAGACTTAACATCTCGGGGTGACGAGCGCAATCCAGTGCCATGCAGTGCTTTGTAATTCAAGGTTCTGTATCGTGTTGCGTTTGTTTATGGGCAGGCGAGCGACCTGTTCGCTTCCTTAATCAATCGAATAAAAAAAAGTGTAATGGATTTGAATTTACTGCTATTACTAAGGATTCTCTGATGTAAGCCTATGCTATGTCGTGCCAACATGCGAACATTGAAGCATAAATCCTAGACTTATATCTAAGCCTATGCCAAGAACATATTGACGTATAACTTCATGAATTTACGATGTCTACTAGTACTCTAGAGGCGACTGTCTGCCCGAACTCAGTACAAATAAACGAGCTACCAAGTGAAATAGACGCCTCTTTTTGTGTTTAATTATGGTTTCACATAATTTATGCATATAGCTAATGACAACGCAGTACAAATCAAAGTACGAGCTACCAAGCGAAATATACGCTTCTTTTTTGGTTAATTATTTATACGTAGGTACTAGGAGCTTTGCCCATGTTTTTCCACAAAACATAAAATTAAAAAAACTTAAAGTCTGACGAATATGAAACATATCTTACTTTCTTCCCCACATTATTCTGCATCGATTGGTATCGGTCTCGACCCCATACACCCAGCGGTTTCGGAGGAGATAGCGTGGCTTTTGGCAGCGGCGGCGGCGGCGGCGCCAGTTACTGCTTTTTAGAATAGAGAGATACGATGCACAGCTAATGACAAGTATTTAATATATTTCCAAGTATTTGCAAGAACGGTGAAACACCGGCGTGGTCGATTTCAAAGTCTTATTGGAGTTTTGGTGTCAATTCCTTCCAGTACGATGCTTCATAGATGATTTTCTCCAAGAGAGAAAGACAAAAATCGATCAATACACTTGCGTCAAATATCACCACAATTCACCAATTTTAATTCTTTGTATAAAACAAACACAACTAGTTGAAGTTTTGTATTTTTTATAGGCTAGGCTGGCAAACGAGCAAGTGGTTCACCTGATGGTAAGTGATTTCCACCGCCCATGTACGCCCACAATAGCAAAAGAATTATGGGCGTGTTGCCGACCTTAAAGGAAAGGGATAATTCAGGGCAATCCCTTAATTAAATAAAAAAACACTTAAAGAAATTAAATTAAGGGAAGGGGAGGGGATTTGGGCCTTCGGATATCTCACTGACCGTACGGAACGCAGCAGTGAGCTGCTACTTTACGTCGGTTTTCTGTGAGACAGTGGTAACGACCCGGACGAGCCGGCCCATTCATGCTGTAGACAAAAGTGTCTACAGCGTGGCTCTACCACTCAAAACAATGTAGCAACACCACTCAGAACAGGATTACAAAGTAATGCATGGTATACTGCGCTCCTTATCCTAAGGCAAAATAGAGGTATAGTAATAGGTATGTTCACAGTAGACAAAAGTGTCTACAGCAAAATGTAAAAGTATATTGGGTTTTTCTATTACGAAATGCTCAGTATCAGCCGCGAGTCTAGAATTGTGCCCAGTATGGCAATAGGCGCGCCCCCTAAATGGTTACACCGCTGCTATCAAAGATGTACAGAAAATATTTACTAAAGACGTTCATGTATCTGCATAACCCTCTATTCAAGTCTTTTACCCGGTTCGTTTGATGCAGAGGCTTTGATTAGCATTTTAAAAGTAGAGGCATCCCTTTCATCGTTGTGGAATGTTACCTAAATATTTAATGTACGGCCCGGATAGTATACAAATGGTACATTCACTAGGTGGTAGGTCTCTTGCATGCGAGAGGCCGTCTGGGTTATCTGTGAGACAGTTTTTTTTTATGTCATAGGCCGGCAAACGAGGAAGTGGGTCACCTGATGGTAAATGATCTCCACCGCCCATGTACGCCCGTAATACCAAAAGAATTATGGGCGCGTTGCCGACCTTAAAGGAAAGGGATAATTAAGGGATTGGGAAGGGGAGAGGGATTTGGGCCTCCGAATATCTCACTGAACGTACGGAACGCAGTAGCGAGCTGCTACGTTACGTCGGTTTTCTGTGAGACAGTGGTAATGACCCGGGCAAGTCGGCCCATTCACGCTGTCTCTACCACTCTAAAAGAATGAAGCATGAATGCAGTGCATGAAGATAACTCAGTCGAGCTAGCCAAACATGCTAGACATAAGTGATTTCCCTTTACATCAGGTTTTTTGTTTTATTAGCTTGAATGCTGAGACGAGCAGGTCGCTCGCCTGATGGTAAGCGCCACGTCTGCACAAACAGTAGCAACGCCATACAGAACTTTGAATTACAACAAACTACGTGGCACCGGGCTGCGCTCCTAACCCCCCAGACATAAGTTGTGTCATAATTCCCAGTAATTTCACTGGCTTCAATATCCTTCAAACCGGAGCACAACACTACTTACACACTGATGTATGGTGGCAGAAATAGACAAAGTGGTGGTACCAACCCAGACGACCTCTTGCATACTAGGGACCTACCATCTTATTCCAGTTTTTTTGAATTTATTTCTTCCTGCCTGGTGTTATGCCGGCTTAATACCAGGGTTCGCCTTTCCATCCTGATTTGACGGTGGATTTGGTAACGAGCGACCTGCTCGTTTCGTCACTAAAGCTAATTTTAATTTTTATAGCATAGGCCGGCAAACGAGCAAGTGGGTCACCTGATGGTAAGTGATCAACACCGCCCATGAACACACCACAATACCAAAAGAAATATGGGTGCGTTGCCGACCTTAAAGGAAAGGGATAATTAAAGGATTGGGAAGGGAGCTCCCCTTCCTTTAGCCTCCGGGTATCCTCACCGTACGAAACGCAGCAACAAGCTGCTACTTTACGCTTGTTTTCTGTGAGACAGTGGTAACGCCCCGGACGAGCCGGCCCATCCATGCTTTAGGCAAAAGTGTCTACAGCGTGACTCTACCTCTCATAAAACGTCGTAACATTTAACGTCGAAGAAATAAGAGAAACACATTACATTCAGGTACCTATGCAGCGTTTTATAGCAAGGGCCTTAGTCACAACCGCCATTTCTACGCATTTCAATCAGCAAAACGACAGCGATAAAGTTAACAAGACAAGTCCCAGAATTTTACTATTGTAATAAGGACGTTAGAATTCCAAACACGCAATAATATTACGAAATTGTCCCATCTATAACCTTATTCAAAGTTTACCGTACAATTTTAGATGGAGTGTTGCAAAGTAAGCCTATGGCGTTGAAAGCCCCGGCTTAGTTAATAGCATTACTTCAGCAGATTTACTGTATACCGTAAACTTCATAAACCCGCTTCGCATGAGGCTGTGAAATATTTCAATAAAACTTCGTCGATATCAACTAGTTTCTCTTTTTAACCGATTTCAAAAAAGAAGGAGGAGGTTCTCAATTTTTTTTTTGTTTTTTTTTTTATGTTTGTGCATAAATAAACAAAAAATAAGCCATGGCCCCGGCTTAATTAATATGGCCATCGCCCTTTCTGGCCTGCATCCAACACTACGTTTGGCAAAAAGATCCACTAAACCTCATTTCCAGAAGTCGATCACATATCATGATATTCGCCTGCCTATATAGTTATATAGACTGTCTCGGTCTCGCAGTTGTAATGCGCGTACGCGTTACGATTGAGGCTAACGCTGAGGTCTCGGGTTCGATCCCCGGGTCGGGTAAAGTGGTAATGGGGTTTTCTATTACGAAATGCTCAGTATCAGCCCGGAGTCTGGAATTTGTAGTCGGTATGACGATAGGCTCGCCCCTTATCACGTCGTGGGACGGAGATACGCTCGGCGAAATGTGGGTGTACTAGTTACACCTCTGCCTACCCCTCTACACACGTGAGTGCGTATGTAGAGCCTTTTAAAGATAGTATAGACAGACAGACGGCGCGGCGTAGGCTTTGTAATAGGGTCCCGTTGAAATCCTTTAGGTACTGAAGTACGAAGTTTTTACTTCGCGCTATCGATTTTCTATTCACAAGTTTCAAAAAACACTTATGCCTTGTCAGAAGCCAGTTCTGAATCAAGCCGTCTGCCTCTATTTTCCTTGTTATATAGCCCTCCTTGTTTAATAAATCGAGGATTTAATAAGCGTGTCTCGCTCTCACAATGGCATTGATGCTTCGACCGTAACCGGGACACAGTCCTTGCCAAAACATGTGGGTCAATAAACCGCTGTGTACATTTTTGGTAAAAGAAACTTTTTAATATCATAAAATAGTTTTTGCCGGCAAGCACCGCTAGTAAACACTGTTTTGTTTCGGTTTGAAAGTCATTGAAGCCAGTGCAATAATAACTAAAGTAAAACAGAATCGCGTAATAGGGTAGTTTCCTATATTTAATTTTATACATTATTTTATAAGCAACAGAAAATGATACGCAAAAGAAACCCTTTTATTAAAATACAATCAAAATTGGTTCAGAAATATGCCCGCAGTTATGACTTTAAATGTTGGTATGAGGAAAAGTGGGTGCGTAGTAGGGATATCTCACTATCTCGCTTGCACGCGCGCACCATAAAGAACATTTTACACAGTGACGTCAAAGTTTGCGTCGTCTGTCATTTGACAATTACCTACCCCTTCTACAGGATTTGAAAGGCTTCTAACTTATTTATTTTTGGTCTGATTTATAAAATTATTTCTGCAATAGATTTTGAGTAACGTAACTTATTGATTTAAATAATAAAAAAAATCTACCCTGTGTGAAGAGCGCAGTCCAGTGCCATGCAGTGCTTTGTAATTCAACATTCTGTGTGGTGTTGCTTCTGTTTATGGGCAAGTAAGGCGCTTACCATCAGGCGAGCTACCTACTCGATTCGTCAGGCTTGTAACCATTTCCGCAGTCGCTTTGTACTTCAACAATAAACGAAGTTAACAAAACGGAGTGTTCAAAAACTATTACAAACACAATTGTATACAAATACAATTGCTCCGTCATGTACAACGCAGTAGTGGTTACATATATTTAAAAACCTTTTTGTTTACTAACATTAGAAATATAAGTCTGTATACTAACACAAACGAGTCTCTGTAACTTTATTCAATAAAGAAATTATTATTATTATATAAATACCGCAATATTTATAGAAATTTGAACAGAATTATCTTTTGTACATTAAAACTAATTTTAATTAAATACATTTCGAAACAAAAGCTCTTGTGTATAACAACAATTTCAGAACAGTTATTTTGTTATCTGAATTGATAATATTCAAATATGGACGTTCAGGCATGGATTCAGAGCGACATAAGGAAAAAATGCAAAAAAAATAACTACTAAATCTCCATGCAGTGGTAGTAAGACTGATTTACTTATCGAAATAAGATAATTTGAACGAAAACTTTTGAATATACCGATTACGGATATGAGTATGGGCGGTGGAGATCACTTAACATCAGGTGACCCACTTGCTCGTTTGCCGGCCTATACTATTAAAAATAAAATAAAAAAACACGGGATTTTCCCGCGGACGAGCCATCTATCTATTACAGATCTAAAGATAGAGCCCGCTAAAGTTAAGACGGACGTGGAGACGGCGCGGCGCCGTATAGGCGTTTGATAGGACGCCATTTTCATCCTAACTACGGAACCCTAAAGAACTTCTTATTGAAGGTTTCATTACTTTGCAAGTTTACCAAGAGGTACGCATCGCAAATACAGACTACATTAAGTACATAGATAAAACCTTACTTAATTTTATTTTTAGAAATCCCAAAGGAATTTTTATTTCGAACTCCTTAAAAAGTTACGAGAGAATAAACTTTAACGATTTTATCATTGGGTGACCTTTATGGGTCGAAAATGTCAGACAGAGAGAGCAATATAAATAAAAAGAGTCTTTCTTCTTTGAATTTCTGTTGTTTTTGATGTTTTTTCAATCATGGGCGCGTTGCTAACCTTAAAGGAAAGGGATAATTAAGAGATTGGGAAGAGGAGGGAATTAGGGCCTCCGGATATCTCACTCACCGTACGACACGCAGTAGCAAGCTGCTACTTTACGCCAGTTTTCTGTAAGACAGTGGTAACAACCCGGAAGAGCCGGCCCATTCGTGCTGTACATAAAACCGTCTACAGCGCGGATCTATTACTTAAATAAATAATATTTCAAACCAAAAATATAATAATCCACAAAGCAGAATAACATTTCCCATTCAAATTGATTGATATAATAAAAAATAAACATCTAAAGGGCCTTTGGGTCGTCACTGTCCTAATTGGAGAGGTTTCGTGGCACACAAATGTATGAATAAAATGGCTTCCTTTCCTTTTCCTTTTGTAACTTTCGATGGATTTTTGGCTGAGTCGCCGGATGAGGTGGTAGTAACAATTTACATAATTATCTTACTTGACTGTCGCTTTCTGTTTAGGTATGATTTCAGGGCTGGTTGGTGTGGGGGACCTTTTTTACGTTGGGAAACCCTTTATGGGTACCCCCCACCATATGAAGTGGTTATGGCCGACTCCCACTGACTAAAACCCAAAGATGCTCCTCCAGGTGCGCTTTATCGGTCGGGGCTGTGGGGACGCTTGGTGTCGGGGACCTAGGGCAACAATGAAATGGGCCCCGCTTAAAAAATAACTTTCCATAACTTATTTCTAATTATTTATTCCGAGACAAACAAAATGCTTTCAAATAGCCGATATGAATAATCTTTTTTTTTTTCTTTTTTTTTATAGCAAACGCCGGCAATCGAGCAAGTGGGTCACCTGAGTGTGTAAGTGGGTAAGTGATCTCCACCGCCCATGTACACCCACAATACTAAAAGAATTAGAGGTGCGTTGCCGATCTAAAAGGAAAGGGATAATTAAGGGATTGGGAAGGGGAGGGGGTTTGGGCCTCCGGATATCTCACTCACCGTACGAAACGCAGCAGCAAGCTACTACTTTACGCCGGTTTTCTGTGAGACAGTGGTAACGACCCGGACGAGCCGGCCCATTCGTGCTGTAGACACGTGTCTACAGCGTGGCTCTACCAATCTGAAAAATGCAAATAATAATCATGTTCTGAATTTGGTCTTTTTTAGTTTTGTAATAATATAATATGTATAGTATAATATACATGTAGCTTTTTTTCAGATATTCTTTATCTCTGCCAAAATTATTCATTTTTTGGTCTAAAAACAGATACCTTAACTTATGGGGCGTTTATTTTGGGCCCAGGGTAATTACTCCGTTTGTCCTTCTTAAATTCAACCCTGTATGATGTTATCTGTAAATTAGGTTTTGCCTTCGACTTCATCCAAGAAAATGCCGGTCATTGTAATATTATTAGTAATGTTAATGAAAAAATCCAACTTTAACCCATTGCCCGGGCTGTAGCGGTCCAGACGATTCAACGGATTTTGCGTTTTTACAAGCTTGTTTTAATTTCGCCTGTGTGTTGCGTTCAAACCTTGCAACTGAATGTTAACCCATCTATTTTGCACACATTTTTTTTGTGTTAATGACAATAAATTCTGGTATACCCAGATAGATGCTTCTCTTTGTAAATGGCTTCCGAACTGAAGTGGCGGAAATACTTTTTTTTTTTTTTTTTACTGCCTGGATAGGCAGACGAGCAAACGGGCCGCCTGATGGTAAGTAGTCACCGCCGCCCATAGACTTCTGCAATGCCAGGGCACAGCAAAGTCGCTGCATACCGTCGAAGGATTACTCTTTTTAAACCTCGTTTATTTCTTCAAAACACCCTTAATATGATTTCGTAGGAAAGGATTTGGTGATAAAATAAAAATAATATAAAGTGATTGACGTCATACTACGAATATGGCGAACGATATAAAATTGTTTAACAACATTTCAAAAAATCTATTTCATGTTTAATAAAACAGCCCAAAACATTCAAATCAGGATAAAAGTACGCTATTTCAATACGCGGTTATTTTAATATTAATCTCGGTCCGCGAGGGATGAACTATTAAATTTTTAACGGGTAATTGAAAACGTCCATCAATTTTGTATATTGCCCCATCGATACGTGATCCTATTCTGTTTGAAAATACAATTTATATTTTATGTTGTAACGGACGACGAAAGCGATAATGTAATTGGGCCTCAAGCCATACTAATATTATAAATAAAAAAGTAAATATATTTGTCAGTCTGTAACATTTTCACGACTAAATTGTTTTTAATGAAACTTGTTAAGGCGATAGGCCTGAGGACAGACGTAGGGAACTTTTGTCCCGGAAAAAGACATTCACGCGACCGAGGCCGCGAGCAAAGGCTGGTTTATATATAAGCAGTGAAATCACTCGAACCTAAGTTGGAGCCTCAATTTATAAGCGGTGCAACACCTGATCCAAACATGAAGGATTGTGAGCTTACTAACAGATTATTTTATCTTGCAATATTGGACAATATCCCAACATAGTTGTCGCGAGTACCTACAATTATTTATTTTGTTCGTTATTATAGTGATTTAACGTAAATTGCGCTTTAAATTAAATTTAAACTGTATTAGTTTACTAAAGTAAATCCATCGAAATAAGATGACAAGAAACGTAACTCAAGCAAAAAAATGACCGCACCAAAACTCTGTGCAAGGGGGCAGGGCTATAAAAGTCTGTGCATAATAATCTCTAGTTGACACGTCTAAGTTGATACGTCTAAGTTTTGCGCAGAGCAGATCGTCCTATCTCGATCTAGAAATTTAATATTTAGACACTAACTTTTACGAAATAAAGTTGTTTTTGAACGTTCATTAATTTTTGTTGCGTGTATGAGTGTTACGTGTGATTTTACCTTTTTATTCCGATTACGGATACCTTCCCAAGCCCGAGGCAGGAGGAATAGTTATTCCGGACTCACCAGCCTTCCGACTCAGTTGTCTGAACCACCGGTGAGTCGGGTCCCTAATAAATAACCATATTTTTTTTATTGGATTAAATGACGATATAAGCAGGTCACTCGCCTGATGGTAAGCACCACGCCTGCTCATAAACAGAAGCAATGCCACACAGAACTTTAAATAACAAAGCACTGCATGACACTGCACTGCGCTCTTCACCCCGAGACATAAGATATTAAGTCTCATAATGTCCAGTAATTTTACTGGCTTCAATGTCCTTCAAATCGGAACACAACAGTGCTTACACTGTTGCTTGGCGGCAGAAATAGACAAAGCGGTGGTACCAACCCAGCCGGCATCGCATACGAGGGGCCTTCCACCTTGTAACCATATACTGCTATACTGATTTACAACCCCACGATGGCCTTCTTTGGTGCCAGTGGGACGGTCCCAGAGGATCCTTAGTGCACTCTGTATTGCTCTGTAGCTGTCTCTCAGGAACTCTGTTACTCAGGAACCCCTCACAATATTGACACGTTTTGACGTCTCCGGCAGCACCATATTTCGCACTGCCGTCCCTCTAGGGTGTCGCGTCAAAAAAAATAATGTACGAAGGGTAGTAACTGTTAGTTGATTTGTACTTATGGTAAACTTATTTTTTTTTGTGGAGTCTTGTTTTCTACCGACTTGACGTCCGTACATACGTCGCCTTGGGCTTCTCATCGAAAACCAGCGCTGCAGTATTGCTTATGTCGTACTGCAGCATGTAGCTGAATGAGAGGCCCATTGTTGGCGCAATAATTGCGTAGTATTTTTAAGTTTTTGTGTATTTTTTGTTTGTGTTTATTTTAAATACTCAATTTTTTTTAATTTTTTTTTATTTGTTTATATGGTCCACAAAACTGGTTACAAACAATATGACATTCTTAAACTACAGCGATACAATACAACATTTAAAAATATTTTCAACCTTCTCGAAGTGAACACGACTTGCTTAAATTAGAAATAACTAGCGTAAAAGAACAAATTGAGAAATAACATGAGTTGTGTCTGGATTAAAGTAAATATTTAAATATATTTGCTCTATAATTATTGCTCTAATAATAAACTTCCTTCTTTCTTTCATCTTTCGCTTTGCGGCTACACACACACACACACACACACACGCACACAAAATATTAATTACACAAAATATTTGTTTCGGGTTTGGGTGTTGTAGTACAGATCAACCTAATTTGGAGTCACGACTATGAGTGTGACAGTTAGCTGTGCCAAGCTGTAGACAGTTTTGTGTACAGCACGAATGGGCCGACTCGACCGGGTTGTTACCACTGTCTTACAGAAAACCGACGTGAAGTAGCAGCTTGCTGGTGCGTTTCATACGGTAAGTGAGATATTCGGCTCAAATCCCTCGACCCTTCCCAATCCCTTAATCATCCCGTTCCTTTAAGCTGGACAACGCGTCCATAAATCTTCAGGTATTGTGGATGTTCATGAGCGGTGGAAATCAATTACCATCAGGTGACCCACTTGGTCGTTTGTCAGCCTTTGCTATAAAAAACATGTGGTGCAGTCTTCGGGGACTGCCGATAGAAGTGAAAACTAAGTAACTTGTGAATTGTATCGTCGAGCTATAACATTATTATTTTTGAATTATTTTTGGTTTGTAAAGAAGTGTAATGACCAATTTAATTGTATATATAATGTATAATAATAACGCACGGAGGTATATCTATGTACATATATACACAGTATACATATAGCTCATGGAAAGCGTTCGGTGACGATGACACGAGTTCCATGATTTTTGTTCACCCAAAAAGTGCTTAACGCGCCTAAAGAAGTTTTCACTTTAAAAATATTGTATAATAGTTAAACGCAGCGAAGTGTTAGCTGGCTTATATTTTCTGGTATGGAACCCACGGAGTGTAACTTCGACTCTCCCTTGGCCGCTTTTTAATTGTATTATAACTTTGTGACTCAGTATTCGGAGCGTCTCGGATCCCGTGGGATTGTACGGAACTGGGTAATCAAAGTACTTTAAGTATATATAACTTTAACTATACTTTACTGCCTACCTTAGCAATATAACCTACCACCTACATAAGGGGGTTAGAAATTGTTACGTGATTAAAATCTTGCTTGCCGCGGTGGCGCAGTTGTAATGAATACGCGTTATGATTGAGGCTAATGCTGAGGTCTCGGGTTCGATCTCCGGGTCGGGTAAAGGTGATATTGGGTTTTTCTATTACGAAATGCTCAGTATCAACCCGGAGTCTGGAATTTGTGCCCGTAATGGCGATAGGCTCGCCCCCTATCACATCGTCTGACGGAGATAAGCTCGGCGAAATGTGGGTGTACTGGTTGCACCTCTGCCTACCCCTTTACAGGAGTGAGTGCGTATGTACTATACTACTACTATTATAAATGTGAAAGTTTGGATGTTTGTAAATTGATATTTGTTAGTCAATCACGTCTTAATATCTGAACCGTTTCGGATGAAATTTGGCACACAGGTAGACCATGACCTGGGTTAGAACATAGGCTATTTATCCCGGAAAAGTCCTTTCACGCAGACGAAGCCGCGAGCAAAAGCTAGTATTATCATAAATGACAACTCTCTATCATTTGTTTTTTGCAAGTCCTCCCCACAACGTTATTCAATCATCGCCCAAATTGATTATTAGAATAAATAAACATACTACTTACTCTGAAACACTTTTAATATTTTATATTATTGTTTTTATAAAAGTCCTAACTCTTTTGCATGTTATTTTGTTATTTTATTTTATATCGTTTTTATTTATATTCACTTGCACGGTTCAAGAAATTCATTATTCCTATATTCATTCGTCGGGATTACATTGTTTGATATAAATATTGTTTTTAGATTTATTTACCACCATGGTACAGCAGTTTAGTAGCTAGTCATGAAACGGGAGGCCACGTGTTCGATTCCCGCACCGAGACAAGTGTTTTTGTGATCTACAAGTGTTTGTTGTGGGACCGTAAGTCCCTCGTAGTACCTGATACCCACGATACAGGTTTGACCAAGTGACTACTGAATTAGGGTGACCACTGAAAATCAGTACTGTGCTGCGGTTCGCGCCTCAGCACAGAAATATTCTGGGTGGTCACCCACCTGTCATGGTCACGAATAATAATGAATAATTGAATTTCGTTTTTTTTTATATTTGTTTTACGCAGGTAGCGTATGTACTCGTATGTCCTTGTCTGTGATAAATAAATAGTTTTTCCTTCTTTCCTTAGTGTGGGGTCAGGCCTATATGTGTTTGAATACAGCCATTGTTTTTTTTTTTTATAGCATAGGCCGGCAAACGAGCAAGTGGGTCACCTGATAGTAAGTGATCTTCACAATACTAAAATAATTATGGGCGCGTTGCCGACCTTAAAGGAAAAGGATAATTAGGGGGTTGGAAATCGGAGGGGAATTTGGGCCTCCTGATATCTCACTCACCGTACGAAACGCAGCAGCAAGCTGCTGCTTTACGCCAGTTTTCTGTGAGAGAGTGGTAATGACCCGGACGAGCTGGCCCATTCATGTAGACAAACAAGACAAGCGTGGCTCTACCCCTCAAAATTGGGTATATGTCGTTATACATTTGTCTGGCTATCCGTCCGTCTGTCTGTGAAATCATAGGGCCTAAGCGAATGGACCGATTTAGATGTGATTTTTATTTGAAAGCTGCTTAATTGATATGATTCTTAGCTATGTTTAAAGTAAATTAATTAAACTATTTATAAGTTATGGATATTTTACTAAATGATGACAGGACTATTATAAGTCATGTTATATTTTAATTTTATAATTAGTTCATTATTAAGTAATGATATTGCTACCGTTACTCTAACCTGTAGGCCTAGTACCAGTTACAAATACATTCACAGTTTTCGAATTGGTATAAAATGACTACCGTCGAAGTGTTAAACTAGTAATTCATGCAGTAATAAAGAAAAAAATCGTTTGAAAACAAATTTCATATTCGGCTAATAGGAAATAAAATTAACCATATTATTAGTTTTAATTCATCATAGTTCCCATTAGTGGCTACTAATATTTGACGTATGGAGAGAAAACGAAAACTTTCATTGTTTTAGAAAACTATTACAACGTGTACGAGGCCTACTGATTCTCTTTAGTTCGAAAATAAATACATCGCACTCACGCCTGTAATATCCCAAAAGAAAGAGGTAGGCAGAATTGTAACCAGTACACCTCCATTTCGCCGAGCTTGTTTCCGAGCCGTGACAGGGGGCGAGCACAATTCCAGACTCAAGTAGATGCTGAGCATTTCGTAATAGTAAATCCAATATCATTTTTACCCGACCCGGGGATCGAACCCGAGACCTCAGCGTCAGTCTCATTGGTAACGCGTACACGCATTACAACTGCGTCACCGAGGCAATCAAAATGAATAAAAAAATACGTGATATTACAAAGTATAAATAATGAAGCAAAATGAAAGAAATAACATTTTATAATACGTAAAGTAAATAACGACTTCACGAGAACTTATGAATATAAATGAATCTAAATGAAGAATTGTAAAGAAATGCAGTCTACCCACACATCTCATGTCATTTATAATTTGTTAACGTTAATTACTCAGCCTGACAGCCTCCGTGGCGCAGCGGGCGAGTAGCCGGTTGCGAAGCGTGAGGCCGTGGGTTCGATTCCCGCACCTTGACAAATGTTTGTCTGATCCACAAATATTTGTCTCGGGTCTGGGTATTGTGGGACCGCAAGTCCTTCGTAGTTGATACCCACGATACAGGCTTACCTAGTGTGGGGTCAGGACTATGTGTGTGACTGTTGGGTGTATTTATTTTATTTTATTTATTATTACATTATATTAATTGGACTGCACTGTATATATCATCAGGTCCAATGTAGACACTTTGTCGTATCAGGATAAAAAAAACATAAAACAATTAAGCAAAATTCATTACAATGTAGGCAATTTAGTACCCAGTTATCCCGCACTGGCACAAAAACACTTAGAAAA
Source organism: Mimas tiliae (assembly GCA_905332985.1). NCBI lineage: Eukaryota > Metazoa > Arthropoda > Insecta > Lepidoptera > Sphingidae > Mimas > Mimas tiliae. Next base: position 3,398,188 of record HG995262.1, on the reverse strand, counting down.
TAATATACATTGACATTATAATATATACTCGTAATACATTAGATATAATATATATGCCTATGATATTTATATTATATATTGTACCTCATTTTCATAATGTCAATATGTAATTTTAATTAGTATGTAATTATTCTGTTGGTATCTATATATATAAAAATCAATTGCTGTTCGTTAGTCTCACTAAAACTCGAAAACGCCTGAACGGATTTATCTTATCTTGGTCTTGAAATGTTCGTGGAGGTCTAGGGAAGGTGTAAGATATAATTGCCGGGAAAACCCTAAAAACAGCCCTTTTCTTTTTCCCATATAAACGTTTTCTAAATAAAATGTAGAGTCAATTTGAACTTTATTGCTATTCAATAAAGATTAAGTGTTAGTGGAGAGGTTCCGGGTAGACAAAACAATTGAGTGACGTTAGTATCGTATATATCGTATCGGGAAACGGGTTAAAATATATGTTGTACTAGCTGACCCGGCGCGGCGTCCCGAATAGCAGAATAAGTATTTAAAAAAAATTATTAAAGAATCGTCTGTTAGGCGGTACGAAATTCGCAGGGTCAGCTAGTGCCTAATAAAATAAAATAAAATTAACTCCCCTAAACATTAAGCTAAAACGATATTATTATAAATGTAAAATTTCAGTAACAAAGGCACCATATATTTTTCTCTTTCCTACACCCCGTCACGCGAATTTCATCCCTATAGTTTCATAATTAAGATCAATACTCACGTTTTACATCACTTAATTTGGCCATAATTAAAATTTCACAACACAAAGCACAGATGTCGGCGAAAAATAACGTATTTTCACGCTATAATTTAACTCTACCACTGTACACTAAATAGAACTGTTAGAGATTTAACAATTTAACGTGTTCAGTACATTTTAACACTAAATTAACGCAAATACACAATATGTAAGTTAAATTGAAGTGAGTTTAATAAAGAAATATAGTGGTGTAACAACAAAAGGAAAGAGTAGAGAACGGCGTAGCCCCGTCCGCTACGAGTAACGGCTACGTACTGACGTAGTCGCTGTTTGGAGGGAAAATTGGAATTGCGCACTGTGTGCTACGCGGAACATAGTAATGTGGAGAAAATGAATAAAGACTTAAGAATTGTATTTATCTATTTTAATTATATTATTTATTGTGGAGTGTAAGTGGGCGACCAGTATTTTAGGCCCAAAGTCAACCTCATCTGCACGTGGTACACTCTGCTGATTAACGGACGAGGCAATGGCGGAACTTAGTTCACGTTCGGGGTTGTGGGGGTCAAATTATAATGGGAAAGCGGCCCTGGCATTAAACAGAGATCACGCCAGGCAGAAAAAAGATTTAGATTTAGCCGTTGTGTCATCATAAGTTAATTTATGTACGAATAAATTAAACCTTTTAGTATTTTTAAAATTATGTTTCGAATATTAATTACATTGAAAAATATATGTTAAAACCATATTATATACATTTTTCAGAAATTTGATGTGTTTAATATTTATTTATTCGAGACACCTCTTGAGTATATTTCACTCTTCCCTGTAGTTTGAATGTTTGGAAAATTCCTGTTCATTATTTTATTAGCCTGACGAGACGAGTAGGCCGCTCGCCTGATGGTAAGCGCAACGCCTGTCTATAAAAAGAAGTACCACACAGAACTTTGAATTACAAAGCTCTGAATGGCACTGGAATGCGTTCGTTGCCCCACGACATAAGCTGTTATGACTTATTATGCCTGGTAATTTCGCTGGTTCAATACCTTCCTAATCGAAACACAAAAGTGCTTATACACTGCCGCTTGGCAATAGAAGACAAGAAAATTGTGGTACCAACCCAAACGGGTTCTCGCATACGCCAAATGGCAGAGCCACGTTGTTAGTTGAAGGCGTTCTTGCCTACCGACCGTCTCAACCGGGTTGTTACGACCGTCTCACAGAAAACCGACCTGAAGTAGCGGCTTGCTGCTGCGTTTCGTATGGTGAATAAAATATCCGGAGGCGCAAATATAAAGATATAAATAGAAATGGAAATAATAAAAAAATAAAACAAAGGGAAGGCATCCCCTTCCCAGTTCCTTAGTCATACTTTTCCTTAAAGGGTGACAACGCATCCAACGTGACAATGTGGATGTTCATAGGCTCACTTACCATTGGGTGACCCACTTAGTCGTTTGCCAGCTCGGGTTGCTCAGTTTTACTGCTATATAAAAAATATACAGCAGTATGACTACCTCGGTGGCGCAGTTGTAATGCGTACGCGTTACGACTGAGGCTGACGCTGAGGTCTCGGGTTAGGTCCCCGGGTCGGGTAAGAGTGATATGAGTTTTTCTATTACGAAATGCTCAGTATCAGCCCAAAGTCTGGAATTTGTGCCCGGTATGGCGATGGGCTCGCCGCCTATCCCATCAAGGGACGGAGATACGCTCGGCGAAATTTGGGTGTACTGGTTACACCTCTGCCTACCCCTTCGGGGATTACTGGCGTGAGTACGTATATATACAAGGGACCTACCATCCAGTACCACATACCATTGAGGTGGCATGCGTTCGCTTGTGGACCACACCAAAGCTGCAACCTGAACTAATCAGTTTATAATAATAAAGCTAGTATCAAAAAACTATAGAATTTATTTAGTTAGTTATATTTACTTGACAGCCTCCGTGGCGCAGTGGCCGAGTAGCCGGCTGCGAAGCGAAAGGCCGTGGGTTCGATTCCCGCACTGAGACAAATATTTGTCTGATCCACAAATATTTGTTTCTGGTCTGGGTGTTGTGGGACCGTAAGTCCCTCGTAGTTCCTGATACCCACGATACAGGTTAACCTAGTTTGGGATCAGGACTATGTATGCGACTGTTAGGTGTATTTATTTATTATTACTTATGTTATTTATTTAAATATTTCTGTATGTATCTCCCCACCACTTCCATCGGCCGGTTTTGCCATTCCGTGAGAGTCACTTTGCTCGGAGTAACCTGAAAAGAGTAATATTAAACCACTATTGTTGTAATACTCTCCAGAGGTGTTGACGTCAGGCAGGCGGCCGGTCGTAAAAACTACAAGCCAAATCATTCTATAACATGTGTTAAAAAGCAAGCATGTTGCGCTTGTTTATCGACCTAAAAATCTTTATTGCATGCCAAATAAAGTAGGTAGCTTATAATCGAAGATCATACAGTAAGGGTGATTAGAGGCATTGCACTGCGCTCGTCACCCCGAGACATAAGGTGTTAAGTCTCATAATGCCCAGTAATTTCACTGGCTTCAATGTCCTTCAAACTGGAACACAATAGTACTTACACACTGTTGTTTAGCGGTAGAAAACAAAGCGGTGGTACCAACCCAGCCGGCCTCTCGCATACGAGGGACCTACCACCTTGTCACTTACCTGGTCACCCTGAAGTCTGTCTAGAAGCGTGACACACACAATACCCGCCCGTATACCAGCCTCCGACATCATCGCAGCGAACGCCGGTGCCTCCATCTCAATGTTCCTTACACCCATCTCGGATAGTTTAGTTAAATATGCAATCTTGTCCTCCTCCGAATAATCGCAGAACGGGCCGTCCAGACGACCTTGGCCTAGAACATATACAAACATACATATGCACTCACGCCTGTAATTCCCGAAGGGGTAGGCAGAGGTGTAACTAGTACTCCCACATTTCGCCGAGCGTATCTCCGTCCCATAATGTGATAGGAGGCGAACCTATCGCCATACCGGGCACAAATTTCGTAATAGAAAATCTCAATACCACTTTACGCGACCCGGGGATCGAACCCGAGACCTCAGTGTTGGCTTAATAGTAACGCGTACGCATTACAACTGCGCCACTGAGGCAGTCACAGAACAGTGGCCTAGAACAGTGATTCCTAAACTGTCAGTGACTTGAACTTAAAGTCTAATAGGAAGTGCAATTGTTAATACTAAGTATAGATGTACCAATTTAAGTGGGAAATGGCAGAAAATAGAATTATAGACAGTGTTGCCAGCTTAGGAATTATCCCTAGATTTGGTGGGTCGGACCCGCCGCTAGTGTGTCAATTGTGTTATCTAGTTAACAACTCAGTTAATAGACAGGAATGTCTTCATACACTAAACAAACAAATTAACATGTCTAGGTTTTCGAATTATGGATTTACAGTTTTTTTTCGTATTGTGAGTGAGATATCCGGAGGTCCAAATCCCCTTTCCCTTCCCAACCTCTTCACCACCCCTTACCTTCATGGTCAGCAACGCGTGCATGGTATTGGTATTCTTCAGGTATTGTGGATGAGCGGTGGAGATCACTTACCATCAGGTGACCCATTGATTCGTTTGCCAGCCTCTGCTATAGAAAAACGGTTTTTTTTTCCTTGTCTAAATGTGAATCTATGATTGATGATAATCATCGTTTATCTTGAGAACCCACAAATGAGATCTAACTCTGAACATTTACGCATGACGTAAACATTTATTTCAATGCGGGAATCGAACCGAACTGGCTTCGAAGCGACAGGCTGTGAGTTCGAAATGTTTGTGTAATATACAAATACTTGTTTCAGGTCTGGGTATTGTGAGACCGTAAGTCCCTCGTAGTTCCTGACACCCACGATACAAGTTAACCTAGTGTGGGGTCAGGACTATGTGTGTGACTGTTGTATAAATAATATAATATAATTTACCTCTATAAAAATCGTCGGCACCCATAGTTCCTCCCAAATAAGTTTTGAATTCATCAGAGAGATCGGCCAAGGAGTGAATCTCTTGACTCAAACGTGTGTCCAAAATAGAAGGAAATTTTCGGATTTCACCTAGAATTGGCTAGAAGACCACACAATTCTCATCATCATCTGACAGCCTCTATGGCGCAGTGGGCGAATAGCCGGATGCAAATAGAGTCCGCGGAATCGATTCCCGTATCAAGACAAATGTTTATATGATACTCAAATAGTTGTTTCAGGCCTGGGTGTTGTAGGACCGTAAGTCCCTCGTCGTTCCTGAAGGCCAATTCTCGTAATTTTTAACGTTCAAAATATCATTCCGATCGAATCTCAGCGTCAAGAAAGTTGCAAATGGCATTCTCTTAAACCAATAATCAACGTCAAATGCACCTAGCATTAGCAGTAGCATTATACCATTTTGGTTTCAGACAACTTTTATTCTACATTCAATCTCATTACGATTTATGCTCACATTTGACTTTGATTATTGGTTTAAGAGAATGCCATTTGCAACTTTCTTGACGCTGAGACTAGATCGGAATGATATTTGGATCGTTTAAAATTACGAGAATTGGCCTTCTGATACGATACAGCTTAACCTAACGTGGAGTTAGGACTATGTATCTAGACAGTGGTAATAATCCGGTCGAAGCATTCATGCTGTAAACAAATGTGTCTACAACGTGTCTCTACCACTTGTTACAGAACGAAACGAACGACCTTTATTGTATTAGTTTCAGTGACAAAACGAGCAGGTCGCTCGCCTGATGGTAAGCGCAACGCCTGCCCATAAACAAAAGCAACACCACACAGAACTTTGAATTACATGGTATTGGCAGTCCAATACAAACACAGTTGTTTGTCACCCCGAGACATAAGATGTTAAGTCTCATAATGTCCAGCAATTTCACTGGCTTCAATGTCCTTCAAACCGGAACACATCAATGTTTACACACTGCTGCTTGGCGGCATAAATAGACAAAGCGGCGGTACCTACCCAGACGGCCTCTTGCATACGAGAGACCTACCTAGTAAAAAAACAATGGTAATACACTTACAATATTATGAAATTTCTCCAAATTCCCATTAAGTCCCCAAGATGAGACCACGACGGAACCAGCAGGAATACCCAGGCCTCCTGAAGTGCCAATTCTGAAGACGATGGGGTTCACTGCCTTCGCATACGCCAACAATTTGATTACCTCCTGGAGCAGCGTTGTCATCGATGGTATTCCAATACCATGCTGTAAACAATGAACCTTATAGCAGTGATAGCTCAGCGGGGACTGGTGTGGACTGTCGAGACGAAAGGCGCAGGTTCAAAACCAACCCCAAGAGCATACACCTCTGACTTTTCTATGTTACGCGTGTATTAATTGTTAATTATCACTTGCTTTAACGGTGAAGGAAAAATCGTGAGGAAACCTGCATAACTGAGAAGTTCTTCATAAGAATTTCGAACGTATGTGAAGTCTGCCAACCCGGATTAGGCCAGCGTGGTGGACTAAGGCCTAACCCCTCTCATTCAATAGAGGAGGCCCGTGCCCAGCAGTGGGACGTATATAATATAGGGCTAGTTTTAATTAAAAATTTAGTTACAAAAATTAAAAAATAGTAGAAAGGTAGAAAGCACACTCTATTTTTTTTATATTGAGTCAGTTTAATTCTTCTTCTTCTTGTTAAAATGTTTTTTAAATTGACTTATTTATGAATTATTGTACATAATCTTTAAGTGAAAAGAAAACAACTAAATACTTACGCTAACAGTAAGTACCGGACCAACTTTGTACATTGCGTACCTTTGGGAATGCTTAGTCAAATTCTTCAGAGCACCATCCTTAGGTATGTTCAATACACCAGAAATGTATTCAGCGAAATCTCGCATACGATATTTTGTTCCGCCCGTGCATACGAACTGAAATTTTTAAAGTATAATAGTTTTTTTTTATTTTATTAGCTTGAATGATCGAGTCGCTCGCCTGATGATATGCGTCACGTCTGCCCATAAACAGAAGCAACACCAACAGAATTTTGAATTACAACGCACTGCATGACACTGGACTGCGCTCGTCACCCCGAGACATAAGATGTGAAGTCTTATAATGCACAGTAATTTAACTGGCTTCAATGTCCTTCAAACCGGAACACAACAGTGCTTACGTCGGCGACATCAGCTTTGCGAGGCCTCTTTCTTTTCCCAATTAGAAAGAAAACCTTAAATTAAATCAGACAAACTACACTAATGTATTAGTACTTATTCGTGTATTGTAAAGTGTTGCTAATCAAATATTACACAAACAAATCCAAATTAACGACTCGGGGATTCCCCGAGTCTCGTGCGCGGAATCGCCAGTTCCCAGTGTGGCCAGATGACTCTGGATTAATATTACTCAGGTGTACAGAAATAAAAACGAATAACTAAGCTTTTTATTAACTCGTAAACTATATTGCAAGGCCCCCTATGGCGTGAGGCCGTCGGCGACCGCCGAACGCCGCCACTGTTGGAAAGTCCCTCGTATACGAGAGACCGTCTGGGTTTTGTACCAACGTTTTGTCTATTTCTGCCGCGAAGCAGCAGTGTGTAAGCTTTTTTCTTTTTATTGCATAGGCCAGCAAACGAGCAAGTGGGTCACCTGATGGTAAGTGATCTCCATCGCCCATGTACGCCCACAATACCAAAAGAGTCATGGGCGCGTTGCCGACCTTAACCGAAAGGGACAATTAAGGGATTGGGAAGAGGAGGAGGATTTGGGCCTCCGGATATCTCACTCACCGTACGAAACGCAGCAGCAAGTTGCTACTTTACGTCGGTTGCACTGTTGTGTTTCGGTTTAAAGGACATTGAAGCCAATGAAATTACTGGACATTATGAGACTTAACACCTTATGTCTCAGCGTGACCAGTGCAGTTTAGTGCCATACAGTGCTGTACAATTCAAGTTTCTGTGTCGTTTCAATTTATGGGCAGGCGTGGCGCTTACCATCAGGCTAGCGACCTGCTCGCTTCGTCATTCAAGCTAATAAAAAAAAGGATAGTAATGTGTGATTTAGAAGCTGGATTTCACTGAACCCACGACCTCAGTGTCCGTAATCCGTTCCACTCTCAGATACATATTGTAATGTATATATGATAAGCCATATCTGTCCGTGTTTGCGTCCTTGCCAAGGGCATTAGTAACACGTACACTAAAAGGATGTATTTCCTTTGATAATGTATAGAAATAATGATAAGGCGTTACCTAATAAATTGCCGTTATGTAAAAAAAAAGCATTTGTTTTCCATCTTTTTTATTTATATATACATACGCACTCACGCCTGTAATCCCCGAAGGGGTAGGCAGAGGTTTAACCAGCACACCCACATTTCGCCGAGCGTGTTTCCGTCCCTTATGTGATAGGGGGCGAGCCTATCGCCATACCGAGCATAAATTCCAGACTCCGGGCTGATACTGAACAAGAGTTTGAAATCGACCACATCGGTGTTTCATCTTTCTTGAAAAGGCTTGAAAATATATTATATATACTTGTCGTCGGCGAAATGCATAATAATGCGAACCCATAATTAAACAAAAGAAGAAAACGAACCTTACCTTGACATCGTGAAACATTGCATACAAATCGCAATTTTTGGTGTCCAAACCCAAGTGATACAATATGTCCACGTCTAAGCTCAGAAGGTGATCATTTGGCAGGCGAATAGTTCCATCGTCATTTCTAAAATTACAAATGATATTTTAATCTTCTTCTTCCACCTTCCTTATCCCACTCGCAGTGGGGTCGGCGCAACATGCTTTAATATGTTACAAAAAGACTTGGCTTTTAGTTTTTACGACCAGCCAGTCCCGGGTCTGGAGGGAGGGGGCAAACCGGGGCGCCCCGGGCGGCAATTTCAGGGGTCTCCGAAATCATAATATGATTGAAAATAACAAACTTGCTCCACAAAGCGCCTAGCATAAGGAAGCCTGGTAGGCTCATCGACGACTTATAAGAAAAAGGCGCCACACAGGCCCTTTTAGCATCATTCTTTGATTAAGTAATTTATCTCAAACGATGGAGGGGGGCGCCACAATCAAGTTTCTGCCGGGGTTCAAAAAATCGTATATCCGGGGCTGCAACCAGCCGTCTGCGTAACGTCAATTCCTCTGGTGAGAAAACACCGAGACCAGAAATAAACATTTGTGGATTACATAAACATTTTTGTTTTGGTGCGGGAATCGAGCCCGCGGCCTCGCGCTTCACAGCCGGCTGCTCGCCCACTGCACCACATAGGCGGTATGTATATTATACACTACACTAATATTATAAAGAGGTGTAAAGTTTGTGACTTCGTGATTTTTTAATGAAAACTTCTTTAGCATCGTTGTGATTTGAAAATCGATGAAACGAAAAAGTGAAACGAAAAAGAGACAGACACATAAATTCATAAGATTTAACGTGGGAGAAAATGAGATAGGAAGATTTATACAGTTGTGCGCGCATGCGTAGTACAAAGCTTGAGAAAAGGCATCACAAAAACCGTGGTGTTTTGTATACGTGTACGTATTATACGTTTGTAGAGTTGTTTTTATCATTTTTATAATAAAATTCTTCATTGTATCATTTATCGAAAATGTAAACTCTGAGTCTGAATAAATCTATGTAATTTAAACGAATAAAATGTAAAATAATTATCAAACTTTGTATCACTATGATCATTACTAAAACCTACAATTATCCTCTTCCCTAAATTTTACATCCGTCACATTATCTTGAAGCTAAAATTTTTGAAGGTTTCACTTCTACCACGTGTGAATTGCACACATCATATTTTTTTTATAGCATATGTCCTCGTGACTGCCTCGGTGGCGCAGTTGTAAGGCGAACGCGTTACGTCTGATGCTGACGCTGAGGTCTCGGGTTCGATCCCCGGATAGGGTAAAAGTTATATTGGATTTTTCTATTACGGAATGCTCAGTATCAGCCCGGAGTCTGGAATTGTGCCCGGTATGGCCACGCCTGTAATCCCCAAAGGGTAGGCAGAGGTGTAACCATTACACCCACATTTCGCCGAGCGTATCTCCGTCCCATAATGTTGCGCAGTTGTAACGTGCGTACGCATTACAACTACGTCACCGAAGCAGTCATTTTTGAAGTCGGTTAAAAAGACTAGTACTTACTTGGGATATGTCCGTCCAGGATGATTTATCTGCCACACTGTCCTACAGTTGTCATAATGGGACATAAATCCGTTCCTGGCAGGTAACACGTATTCACAGTCGCAAACCATTTCCTATAGAAAATAATATAATACATATACATACATACGCACTCACGCCTGTAATCCCCGAAGGAATCCCCGAAGTACACCCAAATTTCGCCGAGCGTATTTCCGACCCTTATGTGATAGGGGGCGAGCCTATCGCCATACCGGGCACAAATTCCAGACTCCGGGCTGATACTGAGCATTTCGTAATAGAAAACCTCAATACCACTTTACCCGACCCCGGGATCGAACCCGAAACCTCAGCGTTGACCTCAATCTTAACGCGTACGCATTACAACTACGCCACCGAGGCAGCCAGTTAAATAATATAATACGCACTCATTTTTTTCGCAATTTATGGTAACGTAACGCAGGCGTGAGCACGTATGTATGTAAGTAAAAAAAAGTACTCTTTTTCCTAAATCCTATTTACTAATACCTTCTCAGCCTACGGGGAGGAGAGATAGTTATGCCAGACTCGCCAGTCTTCCGACCCAGTTGTCTTTACCCAAATGACCGCTAGATCGGGTCCCTAACTAGTAGGTAGCCTATACATTGTTGCAAATTCAAATAATACACATAATAACTTAAATTGTGGAGCTGATGATCAAATTGACACTTGCGACCTCGCCAATGAGCAGGAAATTAATACTCGCTAACGTCCAGCTGGTTTATTTATAGCAACGTTTAAGGACATGGACAGAATGCAATGTTATACTGAGACTAAAATGCATTTGAAACTAATTCAATAATGACGAGGTTAAACTTCAACATTTCTGTGCCTATTTGATGATTCCTTCACTAAAACTCTTTTATCTTCTATACAAATAAATAAAATTGAAGTGTCTGTTTGTAATATTAAAATAACCGCTTCTTACTACATACATATGAATGTATATACGGTACTTAAACCAAAATATCATTTTTTTACAATTTTTGTCTGTCTGTCTGTTTGTTCCGGCTAATCTCTGGAATGGAAGGACCGATTTTGACGGGACTTTCACTGGCAGATAGCTGATGTAATAAGAAGTAACTTAGGCCACTTAGGTAGTTTTTTTATCCCGGAAAATGACATTCATGCGGGCGGAGCCGCGAGCAAAAGCTTAAGCTTTTGCTATCAATCACTGCAATAGCACCGACTCAAAATTGTTGTGTAGATTTATTTTTAGCTTTTTATTTTTGTTGACTGGCTCGGTGACGCATTTGTAATGCGTACGCGGTGCGACTGCTGTGCTGAGGTCTCGGGATCGATCCCCGGATCGGGTAAAAGTTATATTGAGTTTTTCTATTTCTAAATGCTTAATACCAGTCCGGAGTCTGGTACTGTAACTACTATGGCGATAGGCTTATCGGCATGTTATCGTAGATAGATAGATAACTCTTTATTGAAAACCAACTTAAGAAACAATACAAAAGAACATTATAACTACAATAATGTCAACAGGCGGTCTTATTGCCAAAAGCGATCCCTACCTAACCTTATTGTACTGGAATTGCTTAAAAAGGATCACTAGAAAAGTGATACACTGCATCATACCTATGTCTATCAAAAGGATCATGGGCGCGTTGCCGAAGAAAGGGATAATTAAAGGATAAGCAAGGGGAAGGGTATTTGGGCCTCCGGATATCTCACTCACCTTACGAAACACAGCAGCAAGCTGCTACTTTACGCCGGTTTTCTGTGAGACAGTGGTAACGACCCGAAAGAGCCGGGCATTCATGTTGTAGATAAAATAGCGTGACTCACTCACAAACTGTCTGTGCACTCAAATCTTGAAAAACTATTAAATGAAATTGATGAGTACCTTAGCAATATTTCGCTTTACTTCAACCGCATCTAAACCACTTCACAGCGCAAAATGAATATCACAACCAAATAATTATTTCTGGGGTCAATGTGACAGATAAACTCGATATCAAAACGTATATGCAGGTCAAGCACCAAGGTCGATATGACGACAATCATTCAGTAACAACTGGGGCCTTATTCTATAAGAACGTGTGGATTCGTAACGCGGTCTCGTTACTTTAAATACATACAGACGCACTGACGCCTGTAGTCCTCGAAGAGGTAGGCAAAGGTGTAACCAGTACGCCCACATTTCGCCGAGCGTATCTCCGTCCCATGATGTGATAGGGGGCGAGCCTATCCCATACCGGGCACAAATTCCAGACTCCGAGCTGATACTGAGCATTTCGTAATAGAAAACCCAATATCACTTTTAGCCGACCCGGGATTTGAACCCGAGACGTCAGCGTCAACCTCAGTCGTATAGCCGCGTACGCATTGCGACTGAGGCAGTCTACTTTGACTTTGTGAAATTAAATTTAATGGTGTTCTCTAACTCAATGTCAAATTAATATACAGTATGTAAAATAACCCTGTTGGCCCTTCCTAGGGCGTGAAGATAGACATATAGACAGCTTAGTAAAAAAAGTTAAATAAAAATATTATAAGCAGTGATAGCTCAGGTGGGAGTGGTGTGGACTGTCGAGACGAAAGTCGCAGGTTCGAAACCAGCCCCAAGAGCATACACCTCTAACTTTTCTAATTTACGTGTATATTAATTGTTAATTATCACTTGCTTTAACGCTGAAGGAAACATCGTGAGGAAACCTACATACCTGAGAAGTTCTCCATAAGAATTTCGAAGGTATGTGAAGTCTGCCAACCCGCATTAGGCCAGCGTGGTGGACTAAGGCCTAACCCCTCTCATTCAGTAGAGGAGGCCCGTGCCCAGCAGTGGGACATGTATAATACAGGGCTGGTATTATTATTATTATAAAAAAATTATAAACAGAAGCGAGATTACACCTGTGGCTTAGGAAAACGAACATATTTAAAAATGTTATTTTCATCTGAAAAGTGATGAACAGCTGACAGATGCCGGGCGCGCACGCGGCGTTGCGCGTTTGATGTAAAGGAGACGCCGCAACTTGCTATCTCGCTCTGGCTCCGAGACATCGCTCTTGAAGAGGTAATCAATCAAAATACGGTTTACAAACAATAAAATAATTAAAGTATAATCAATAAATATGATTATTTTTATAGTCGTCATTTTTGTATGCGAGTTATTGCATTACGTTTAATTAACGATTCTGCTATCACAGTTATAACGCCCAACAGGGCTTTTGTTACATATTGTACAGATAAGGTGCCTTACGTGCTTGTTATGATCATTAGACATTGGTTTAAAGAATATTATTAATTAAGTGCTGATTTCGCGAAGTTAACAAGATGTGTTTGTTCAGTTAAGTTAAGTCGTGTTAAGTTTATGCGGTCATGGTGAATAAGGCCCCTGATTTCACACAGGTTTTTATTTTATTTTTTTCTTAAATAACGAGACGAGCAGGTCGCTCGCCTGATGTTAGGCGTCATGCCTGCCCATAAACAGAAGAAACGTCACACAGACTCTGGATTACAGAGTACTGTATGGCACTGATCTACGCACATCATCCCAAAACATAAGATATTAAGTCTCATAATGCCCAGTAATTTCACTAACTTCGATGTCCTTCAAACCGAAATACAACAGTCCTTACACACTGCTGCTTGGCGGTAGAAATAGGCAGAGCGATGGTACCAACCCAGCCGGCCTCTCGCAAAAGAAGGACCTACCACCAGTTATCTAACGTAACGCCGCGTGGGTGCATTACGAGAAGTGGCAGCGAGGCGTCGGCGACGTCGGCGACTGTCAACAATCTCGCGCCATAGGGAGCCTCGCAAATAAGTTTTACGAGTTATTAAAAGCTTAGTTGTTCGTATTAACTTCTGAACGCATGAGTAGTATTTATCCAGCGTCTGGCTACACTGGAAAAGTAAGGCGTTCCGCGCACGAGATTCGGGGAATCCCCGAGTCGTTAATTTGGATTTGTTTGTGTCATTTTTGATTAGTAACAATTTACAATAGGTATACTCGATTGCATACATAAGTATATAATTTGTCTCATTTAATTATTTTTTTAAGTTCAATTCTTTCTAACTGGGATATGAAAGAGGCTTCACAAAGCTGATGTCGCCGAAGTCCACGTTAGGTCTAGCCGCCCGTGGTTACAAGTTTGTGCATACGCATTCACGTCTGTAATCCCCGAAGGGGTAGGCAGAGGTGTACACCCACATTTCGCCGAGCGTATCTCCGTCCCATAATGTGATACGGGGTGAGCCTATCGCCATACCGGGCACAAATTCCAGACTCCGGGCTGATACTGAGCATTTCGTAATTGAAAAACCCAATACCGCTTTACCCGACCCGGGGATCGAACCCGAGACCTCAGAGTCGGCCTCAATCGTAACGCGTACGCATTACAACTGCGCCACCGAGGCAGGCACTACAGATGCAATACGACGAATATTGGTATGGTGGAAAGAAACCTAAGTACCTAATAATAACAGATTTGAATACATTGTTCCTAATGTCATGGTGTGTGTGCAAATGGGCTTATTCAGCGAGAAGTCGCAGTCAAGCCGCGACCGCCTGGACTTCCTTAAGCCCGAAATAAATATTTGTTGTTGATATACATTAAACGTGGACTGTATTCTAGATAACAGACCCAGTGTGGTCACTTTGCCGTACTAGGATAAAAAAAGGCGTTGCACTTACCATTAGGCGAGCACCAGCATGGTTAGAATATGGCGTAAGAAACATGATATGAAGGTTCGTGCCGTTTGATTGGGATTATTCGAGACCAATGTGTAAACAATAGAAATGTGAGACGAACCTTTTGCGCATTTTTATTTGTGTTTTTATCACTTTTGGTGAAGTTGAGAAATAAATGTTGGCAGCACTGGTTCTGTCAAGGCTGCCAAATTGAATAATTTGATACAAAAACTGTAAAATTTGGTTGTCGATTGGATCTTCTTTGTTCAATATACTCTCATATTTAATTGGATACCTAGGCAAAAATAAAAACACTAAGTTTATCTCATAAAATTGGTATTAAAAGAGATGTAATTATTTTTATTATCACTTCTGTTTGTATCCTCAAAGTTTCATTTTGTATATTTCGGGGTATAAATTAAGTTTGTTTTACTGGCAGCCCTGATGGCCATATTTATTTTTTTAGAAATTTTTGTGGTCTACTGATTTTAAACCGCTTTGAATAACCAACTTTTTTGTGATTTTTAATTGAAATTCATAGTAAACTCCGATTTTCAGGTTATATTGTCATATTTCAGTGTTTAAACAAAATTCTTATCTCCAAAATATGGGCAAACCGTCTTCGTCATCAATATCAGTTAGTCACAACTTTCTTGCTACATTTTCGTAGTTTGTTTGTTTACAAATTTTAAGGTAAAAATCATATTTTTACGAGCATGCAGAATTTATGGGACAAATGTGGTGCTACTTTTATGCTTTTAACTACCAGAAGCCTTATGAAACGTGCTTGCTTTCTCACGTCTTTGTAGTCTAGTTCTATCAAACAAGATTTCCCTCATGGAAATTGTCGCAACCGCCGTCCATGAACTAATTATAATTGTTTTATTTCGAAATTGAGGGTTGATGGGCCTCTGACACTTTAATATTATAATATTTTGTAAGCACTAGGGTAAAAACTCACCTGGTTCCAGCTTTTATAAATAATTTTTCAATAGAACATGTGTCTTAGTGGATAAAGACAGGTTTGCATTCCCAGAGACTCACCGAGCTTCATAGCTCGGTGTCGAAATATGCTTGCCACTCAACGGTATGTGCCACGCCTGCCCATAAACAGAAGCAACACCACACAGAAATATTGTTATCCTAAGTTATTACAATGCTTGAGTAGTAGAACTACGTAGTAAACAATTTTTTCTACAGCACAAATGGGTTGGCTTGACTGTGTTACCATTGCCTCACAGAAAATCGGTGTAATTAATGGCCGTTCCCTATATTCTATCTATCGTCAGATTTGCTTACTGTAAATAGTGTTTTTACAGATCTTCCATACAAAATGTGTCAAAATTTTACTGCCGGTAAGCAAATCTGTCGATAGAATATTGGGAACCGCCATTAGCAGTTATCTGCTGCATTTCATTATCTATTTTAATTTTATTATTTATTCTGGAGTGTAAGTTACAAGTGGAGCCATGCTGTAGATAGTTTTGTCTACAGCATGAATGGGCCGGCTTGTCTAGGTTGTTGCCAATGTCACAGAAAACAGATGTGATCTAACAGCTTGCAGCTGTGTTTAGTATGGTGAGTAATATCCGGAGGCCCAAATCTCCTCCCCTTCCCTATCCCTTAACTATACCTTTCCTTTATGGTCGGCAATGCGTCCATGATTCTGGTATTGTAGGCATACATGGAGATCACTTACCATCAGGTAACCCACTTACAGTTTTGCCAGCCTATGATATTATATAAAAACCTTGTTTCTTAATATAATGGTATTGTGTTAGTAATCCCCAGCATTACCATCTTTCATAGTTTTTCGGAAGTGTTTCCTTTGATTTGTTAAAAAAACTTTTTCTGAAGCACGTAGTTTGCATTCTAGTACTGTCTTTCACCCTGCTGTTATCTCGGCTTAATGACAGAGTCCATCTTCCCATCACGATCTGATGCCGGGCCGTCTGACCCCCACATCCCGCAACAGAAACCAAGTTTCGCCGTAAAAACAAGATGGAATTAGACTTTTGATTGAAGTCACTGACTTATCAAACTACCTATTTAAAATTTTACCAAATTATTACTCAATTATTCCAGAAAAAATCTGCATCTAATCACAAAAGTAGATCCAACATGAATATATCAATGAAGAAGCCCAAAATGTTAGCATCGAAGAAGAAAAACAAGCGCAGAAGAGACAAAAACATCAAAAAACTGTTTGATCAACTCAGAAACGAGAGTGTCACCTCAGTAAATGTCTCACAAAGCACCCCAACTATATTTCTTGATAACTCGATAAATACTAACGTTGAGCCTACAAATGTGGTGAGGTGCAAGAGAAAACAGAGCCCAGAGCCGAGCAACAGCAGAAAGAAATTGAAATCTGAAAGTGTTATAATAATAAATGATGAAGACCTAACGATTAACGAAAGTCAGTGCTTGCAACCTCAAATACCACCTACCATACAATGTTCCACTCCTATCATGAAGAAGGATAGCAAAATGTTATCTCAACTCATCATAAACTCATTCCCAAAGAACAACAATTTGTCAACTATAGTTAATTTAAACAAAGAAATTACGAATTTAACTAAACAGATTAACAAAGATTCGTATTTAACTATAGATTTAACTGATGGTAATGATCAAAAAAATAAGAGCAATGAAAGCATTGGATCTCAAGATACAGTTATTGATTTAATAAATAATACAGATTTAGATTGTTCTATCATATCTGTAATAA
Source organism: Mimas tiliae (assembly GCA_905332985.1). NCBI lineage: Eukaryota > Metazoa > Arthropoda > Insecta > Lepidoptera > Sphingidae > Mimas > Mimas tiliae. The sequence continues at coordinate 3,380,921 of HG995262.1, read as the reverse complement.
CACCTGCAGCCTCTGATACTAATTTCAGTAGAGAATCAGAAGTTACGGTATTGCATAAACCTCAACGGCAAAACAAGCAAATGCATAAAATTGCCAACGGTATTGCTCAATTAAATTCCTCAGAGAAGGGCAAGTTGCTGGAGTATATAACTGAGAAGATATTTAGCGGTTGTAATATGCCCAAAAATGTAAAAAAGAGCTTGACAAATATAAAGGTATGTTTTTTTATTTCCCTCAATGAGATAAGCAGGTATCTTGTGTGATGGTACATGCCTGCTCATAAGTGACAATTCTCCTTAGAACATTAAGATCCAGGTACTTTTAACCACACATATTAGGATGTATAGTATATATTTGCAAGGAATCGGCGTGTTTAACATGCCTTGAGATAATGCTGTCGACTCGGTTTCTCGTGCTATCTCTATCAATCGATATCGTGGGGTGTCACAATACACTAGTACATATCATTGATTAGCTAACAACACCGCGCAAGTTAAATTGGCTTAGTTTTCAGGAGAGACAAAAAACTGAATATCTTTTATGAACATGTGTGATGAACCAATGAGTTGCGCTGTGACAGAACTATTTGATTAACGTGCTTTGTATGGTTAATAAAAAAAAATTGTGTAAATTTATTGGATAGGCGCCAAAAACAATACCCAATAACAATCACAAATGACCAATTTTCAAGTTACGCGGTGTCGTTAGCTAAGCGACGATATCAACAAAGTTTTCTCTCCCGCGGGATATCTCATTGGCTTATGCTAAGCTCATAGCTAATCTTTATATCCTTCCATTATAGGAAACAATTACAACAGACAATGATGAAAAGGAACGCATCAATAAGATTTTGTTAAACACATCAGCATCCATAAATAGTGTTGGCAGTAATATATACCATCCTGAGAGAAAAAATACAAACAAATCTGGTCTTCGCATGATTGTCATAGATGGTAGCAATGTTGCTATGGAGTAAGTTATTTATTTTATATAAGTTATACAGGTTTTGTATAACATACATTACATACTCTTCATTCTTCTTCCACCTGCCCTTATCCCACTCGAAGTGGGGTCGGCGCAACAGGCCTTTTAAACACATGTTACAAAAAGATTTGGCTTGTAGTTTTTACGACTGGCCGCCTGCCTGATGTCAACCCCTCTGGGGAGATTACATTACATACTATAATGTAAAAAAATTGAGACAGTGGTTAAGTGGTTGGTTAAGGTAATGTTTAAGTCAACTTGTGACCAAGGCTGATGTAAATCGGTCGAAACGTCGGGAAATAATTAAATTTGTATATATACATACGCCACCCACTCGCCTGAAATCCCCGAAGGGGTAGGTAGAAATGTCACCAGTACACACACATTTCGCCGAGATTATTTTCCTCCCATGATGTGATAGGGAGCGAGCCTATATCGCCATACCGGGCACAATACCAGACTCCAGGCTGATACTGAGCATTTCGTAATAGAAAAACCCAATATAACTTTTTTTTTTATTGCAAAAGCCGGCTAACGGTCCAGTGGGCCACATGATGGTAAGTGATCTCCACCGCCAATGTACGCCCACAATACTAGAAGAATCATGGGCGCGTCAATCAATCAATCCTCATTTCTTACCTTTAATATTGGCAAACATGATTTATGTCATGATTGTTCCGGTATTATGGGCGTTGGAGATTGGAGATCACTTACCATCAGGTGACCCACTTGCTCGGTTGTTGCATACCTCCACTATGAAAATGATAATGTGTATTACAATAATTTGGCCGGGCTGAGGTTCAATACTTGGTTCGCCATCTACACCTTCCGTCACCCAATAATCTCTGAAAACAATAGTCGTGACACTGTTGGCGAGTAAGTACAACTCGGACAAGATATTTTGCACGTACTGTACGGTCTTATAACCGCCTCCATCGAAATAAGATAACTAGAACAATAACTCTCATATGAATCTGCCAAAAAATACGGCTCCACTTACACATACATGCAAAGGTAAAATCACACGTAACACTCATACACGCAACAAAAATTAATGAACGTTCAAAATCAACTTTATTTCATTCAAGTTAATATATTCAATTTCGAGATAAGACGTTCTGCACCGCGCAAAAAATTAGACGTGTCATGTGTCAACTAGAGATTATTATGCATAATATGATATTATTTTTGTGGGGTAATTTTTTTGCTTGAGTTACGTTTCTTGTCATCTTATTTCGATGACCGCCTCAAAATAAACAAATGTTCTCAATTCGACCTGTTTTTATTATGTTCACGCACAACTCCGCCAAATGTGGACCGATTTGGGATTTTTTTACATTCGATATAGTTTACTGCGATGGTGGTGTCATTTAAAATTTAAAATATAATTCCACCCCTAAGGGGATGAAAGACTGAAATACCTTTATGCACCGATTTTCTAAATTCTTTCACAAATAATAGTTAAAAAAAAACTAACACAAAAAAATTATAAAATAAGATGCTAAAAATAAAATTAAACAATTGTGAGTCGGTGGTATCAATCATTGACTATTAAACTACAGTACTACAGACAAAAAATAATCTAGTTTCATTTTTGGTTCTTTATTTTTTTGAGTCAGTTTAATCTTTGTTACCAATTGTTTTAAAGTATGTTCTAATTATGATATTTTAAATTTACAGACACGGCAAAGGGAAAGTGTTCTCCGTTCAAGGCTTGAAAATATGTATAGATTATTTTGTAAAGCGTGGCCATAGAGTTAAGGCGTTTGTACCCAGATTCAGGTAATGTATCATGTGGGTAGGTAAAAGTCATTCACAAATACAGGTTACATTAGGGGCTATACTGACGTTCGTGCCCAGATTCAAGTAATATATCATGTGGGTAGGTAAAAGTCATTCACAAATACAGGTTACATTAGGGGCTATACTGACGTTCGTGCCCAGATTCAAGTAATGTATCATGTGGGTAGGTAAAAGTCATTCACAAATACAGGTTACTTATAGGCCATACTGACATTTCTACTTTGTACCCAGATTCAGATAATGTATCATGTGGGTAGGTAAGTCATTTACACATACAGGTTACATTGGGGTTGCCATCTCTGCTTGTTTCCTTTGATATGTCCAGGTATACAAAGCCTAGTAATGTTGCGGTAGATATTTTAATGTGTCCAAAGATAACTTGGAAATTTGTTTATAAATAACAATATTTGTTAGTTATCACCGGTTTATCCACTTATATCGCCAAGTAGCAGTATGTTAGCATTGTTAGTTTTGATAGCATACGACAAAGGTGCAGGTGGGTCACCTGATGGTAAGTGATCTCCATTGCTAATGATCGCTAACAATACCAAAGGAATAGTGGGCGCGTTGCCGACCTTAAAGGAAATGGATTAAGGGGATTGGAAAGAGATGAGATTTGGGGCTCCGGGTATCTCACTTACAATAAGAAACACAGCAGCAAGCTGCTACTTTACGTCGGTTTTGTGTGAGTCAGTGGCTAGAAACCGATAGAGCCGATCCATTCATGTAGTACAGAACTGTCTACAGCATGACTACTACTGATAAAAGGGTATTTTTTGTCTTGGTGAACCCAAATATACCACCTCCAAAAGACTACACTCTCTGTAAAAGGGTGTAAGGGGGTCTTACGGACCCCAAGCCAACCTCACCAGCCCGTGGTACACTCTGACGACTAACAGACGAGGCAATGGCGACATACCAACGCTATGGGCCAGCGGGGTGGGAACACGGTCCAAAAGTATAAAGGGTTTCGAGCGTTACTAAACCTCTGACAATCTTTGTGAGACAGTGGTACAATTACGGACTACGGGAAATATAATAAACTTCAACTTTGTCTATTTCGGCCGCCAGCAGCAGTGTGTATCTAAGCAATGTTGTGATTGTGTTTTGTTATAGAATAGGCCGTCAAACGAGCAAGTGTGTCACCTGATGGTGAGTGATATCCACGCCAAGAATACCAGTAAAATTGGCTCTTTTGCGCAACACGTACCTACTATAAAATCTATGCGAACCGCGATGATAACGTCAGTATACTTGTAAAAATTGGCACGCTTGGTTTTCTATACAGATATGTCAAATCTACCGTATTATCCGTAGTCTGAGGGTACTATTCTAGTCGAACACAAAAAAAATGTCTACAGCACGGCGCTTCTAATAATATAATAATAAATGGTTTTAAGAGAGTATGGTTGATAGACATCGAAATAAGATGACAAGAAACGTAACTCAAGCAAAAAATGATCCCACTGAAACTCTGTGCAAGGGGGCGGGGCTATAAAAGTCTGTGCATAATAATCTCTAGTTGACACTTGATACGTCTAATTTTTTGCGTGGTGCAGAACGTCGTATCTCGATATAGTAATTCAATATTTTGACATTAACTTTTATGAAGTAATGTTGTTTTTGAACGTTCATTAATTTTTGTTCCGTGTGATTTTACCTTTTCATGTGTAAGGAAGTGGAGCCGCATTTTTTGGCAGATTCATATGAGAGTTATCGTTCTAGTTATCTTATTTCGAGTTTGATGCTTGAGACTTATGAAACGGGTATGCGAGGCGAGGGTAGACGGAAAGGAAGTTAGTAAGGGTCTACCTCAGCGGATGCGTGCCATTCAAAATCAATAAAAAATCTCTTCCGCATGCTCTTATCCCACTCGCAGTGGGGTCGGCGGCAATATGTTCACATATTATTATATGTACTTGGAGAATGGTAATATTTGTATGAAGATTCGATTTTTTTTGACCATTCGATACGAATACTTATTAGCAAATTGCTCGTGCTAGCACTTCTGACATACTATGTTTTCCAACTTACAGCTTAATGACATCTACGCCGCAATAATCGGTACCTTTACCCATATCCAATGAAATAATAAATAAAATGCATAATTGTGAAATAGATGAAGAGAAAGAGGTATGTCAATGTTTGTGTTAGAAGGCCGTCAAACGAGCAAGTGGGTCACCTGATGATAAGTGATCACCAATGTACTTCCACAGTCAGAGGTTTCGTTGCCGACCTGAGGAAAATAATGGGAATGGGCTATATAGATATTTCAGCTGGTTTTTGCACGTCTTGATGTGTGCATGACAGTGCCGGGCTATCCCTCGCCAGGTATAATCAACAAATACTTCAATGTATACTACTAGATCGGCTGCGCGGTACATCTGAAATGCGCACAAAGTTACGGTCAATTCGCCGCAACTCAATATTACTATCACGCTCTCCCCCCTCTAAAATATCTGTAATTTCTAAATGACTGAACAGATTTTATTCAAACGTAGCTAAGAGGCCCACCTCGGTCTCTGCTCTCGAGCTCTGAAATAAAAAAACCGCATTCAAATTGGTCCAATCGGTTTAAACACATACATACAGACAGACAAAAGTCACACTTATAACCTCTCTTTTTTGTCGGGGGTTAAAAACATTACAAATCAACGGACATATACTAAGACGTGCACAAAGGAGCTGAAATATCTATACCATGTAAGGGGGTCTAAACATATTTCGGACCTCAAGCCAACCTCACCAGCACGTGGTACAACTCCCTGACGACCAGTAGACGAGGCAATGGCGCCATAACAACACGCGTTGGACCAGCGTGGTGGGAACACGGTCCGAACTACTTTCATGGGGGAAAAATTAAATAAATAAATACACCCAACAGTCACACACATAGTCCTGACCCCACACTAGGTAAACCTGTATCGTGGGTATCAGGAACTACGAGGGACTTGCGGTCCCACAACACCCAGACCCAAGACAAATATTTGTAAATCAGACAAACATTTGTCTAGGTGCGGGAATCGAACCCACGGCCTCACGCTTCGCAACCGGCTACTCGCCCGCTGCGCCACGGAGGCTGTCAAACAATTGCCCAACAATATTACAGGGAGACTAATAACTACGACTAAATCAGAACCGTCAATTAACTTTAATGGTCAGTAGATTCTTATAGTTCGATTAGAGGCTTTAATTAAAAATAATTTTCGAACTTAGATTGAGCATAAAGCATTTTCTGTATTCAGTTACAGAACTTAAGTGAGTGTAAGTGGGCCACCAATATTGTAGGCCCAAAGTCAACCTCACCTGCACGTGGTACACTCTGCTGATTAACGGACGAGGCAATGGCGAAACTTGGTTCCCGTTGTGGGGGTTAGACAGTGGGTCGCATATAATACCAAATACCGTAAAATCTATGATATGAAAAGGCGGAGCCTGGCATTATGCTGAGATAATGCCAAGCAGAAAGAAGTAACGGAACTCATCTTACCTTAGCAACGGGAGGCCGGCAAACGAGCAAGTGGGCCACCTGATGGTAAATGATCTCCACCGTCCATATACCTACGCCCACGATATCAAAATAATTATGGGTGCGTTGCCGACCTTAAAGGAATAGGAGGAAAAGGGGGATTTGGGCCCCCGGATATCTCACTCACCGTACGAAACGGAGCAGCAAGCTGCTACTTTACGTCGGTTTTCTGTGAGGCAGTGGTAAGACCCGGACGAGCCGGCCCATTCATGCTGTGAAAAAGAAAAGTGTTTTAGTAAAAAACCACTGAATGTACCGATACAAAATAAAGTTAATTACATTTTTAAATAACGAAACTAAGTATATCTATATGAATTTAGTTTTGAAGATTTATTTACGCCCAAAGTTGTTGCCTAAAATTAATGCATTTTTTTTATCCTGGCACTGCATTATGACTACACTGGACCTGATGTTATGTACAGTGCAGTTGAAATATAATGTCGACCGTCAAGACCCTGCGTCCGTCAACGGTCAGTAGAATAGGGTAGTTGACTAGTTTTTTTTTCATTATTTAAATCAATAAGTTACGTTACTCAAAATCTATTGCAGAAAGAATTTTATAAAACGGACCAAAAATAAATCAGTTAGATATGCCATTCAAATCATGTAGAATGGGTAATTGTCAAATGACAGACGACGCAAACTTTGACGTCACTATGTAAAATGTTCATTATGGTGCACGCGTGCAAGCGAGATAGTGAGATATCCCTACTACGCACCCACTTTACCTCATACCGACATTTAAAGTCATAACTGCGGGCACATTTCTGAACAAATTTTGATTGTGTTTTAATAAAAGGGTTTCCTTTGCGTATCATTTTCTGTTGCTTATAAAATAATATATAAAATTCAATATAGGAAACTACCCTATTGTATTTAAATAGATGACACGACGTTATTCTGTAATTGGTGTTAGTTTGATCATCATCCGGATAGATATCGGAAATCAACCAATCAATCCAAGTAATTTGTACGCGTCACCTTCAAACTGTATTCTGATTGGCTCATTTGTGTGATTGGAAATGGCCGTTATTCACATTTAAAGTTAAATGAATCCCAGTGTGGCAGTAAAACAAATTAATAAAATTATGTCTCAGGGTGAGGAGCGCATTCCAATTTCATGCAGTGCTTTGTAATTAAAAGTTCTGTTTGATAGTTATGGTGCCTACCGTTAGGTGGAAAAGAAAAAATAAGTGGTCAACCCCGGTCGAACCGGCTAAAGAGATACAACTACTACTGTTTGTACGATTGCATTGCAGGTGTAAATATGGTAAGAGCACGGATCCGAGACTGCTCGACTACCTCGAGAGGCAAGGTATGGTCGTGTATACACCCTCGAGGGAAATAAAGGGGAAGACAATTACTCCCTATGACGACAGGTTAGTTCGGATTTTTAACCGATATCAAAAGCAACAATGTGTAAGCACTGTTGTGTTCCGGTTTGAAGGACATTGAAGCCAGTGAAATTACTATGGACTTATTAACACCTTATGTCTCGGGGTGACGAGCGCAGTCCAGTCGCAGCATGCAGTGCTTTGTTATTTAAAGTTCTGTGTGGCGTTGCTTCTGTTTATAAGCAGGCGTGGCGCTTACCATCAGGCGAGCGACCTGCTCGTCTCGTCATTCAGGCTAATAAAAAAAATACCAGCTCTTATCCCACTCGCAGTGGGGTCGACGCAACATGCACTTTAACACATTTTACAGAAAGATTTGACTATTATTTTTACGACCGGCCGCCTGACATTTATAGATTACAGAAAAAATTGTCTCGGTGCGGCAATCGAACCCGTGGCCTCTCGCTTCACAGCTGGCTAATCGCTCACTGCGCCACGGAGGCTGTTGTCAAAGCGGTTTTAATATTCTTTTTTTTTTCAGATACATAATACAATGTGCAGCCGAGTTCGACGGTGTTATAGTTACGGGCGACAACTATAGAGATTTGGTTGATGAGAATTCAAAATGGCGATTTGTTATAGAGAATCGGCTCTTGCCGTTCACGTGGGTGGATGATATGATAATGTTCCCCAGAGACCCTTTGGGGAGGAACGGACCGACGCTACAACAGTTTTTAAAACATACAAATAACTGAAATTGTGATAAAGTTGTGTTGAAAAGAAAGTACTTTTCAAGACTATACTGTCGTAAAGTGGATGATCGACGTACGAATAAAACCGCGGATTTAAAACAAATTTATTCGTGTAGGTTAGTGAACAAATTTGCTTGTGTGACGATTGACAAGCTGTGAGCCATGCTCACAGATATTTAAAGCCACGGATCAAAAAGTCAGTTGCTAGCGAGCCAGTCTTCCGCTGGAGGATTGACGAGTCACGAGCCAGATTCGTCGGTATTTAAGATCGCGGTATTGGAGTAAAATTTACTGACTAGAACTAAGGTTTTACTTCGTAGTCGATCAGGGCTTTCAAAGCCAAAAATAATAATATAAAATTTTGTTTAAACGTCTCCATAAAAATGGTTACCGAGAGATTTTATTGTGCATAAGTTCTAAGGTCCGATTTAAGGCGCCTGCAAGACAGACCCACTGCTAAATCTTGTGGTAATATGTTTGAAATATAGATTTATTATAGAACTCCATTCGTTCTTGCGCGTTTTACTATGTGTGATGTTTTTTGTAAAGACAATAAATAGTTGTTTGTGTAATGTCACTATTGACTTAGATGACGGTCGCTGTCGTACAAATCAAAACAATCATCAATAACTTTACCTTATTTCATTGTTTTGGCCATGTTCCAGCTCATGCCTAAACAACAAACAAATATTTGCACCGATCAGTAGTCCGACAGCAAAATATTTACTTACCGTCACCGTGTTTTTTCCTACCACGACACTGGCAAAATCATCGTACCCTGATGGAGCCACAATATAATATTGAATTGGAATATATTACTTCATATTTACAAGCTCACGCACACATAGAAAGACGTGCACTGATTAATTAACTGATCTCTCTATACTGTAATTTTTCAGTAATAAATATATTGCTCAGTTATTTATTTTTAATTTGATAAGAAAATGATTAGTTCGCTCGTCGAAAGTTGCAAGCGGATCTACTTTTGTGCGCAAATTATTTGCTATGTCATGACTATATATTGTTTGTTTTCTCGTAAATTGATTGTTACATTTTTATTATTAAATTTTATGTTCATTAATGCTGACTTGCACGACAATCCTTAATCGTATTTAGACAACAAACAAGTTTACAAAACTTCATATCGTATGATGATTGAATATTAGTAAACATGGTTGAGGCCCACTTGCATGACGAACATAAATCGAGATTAAACCACTAAACCTGTTTATGAAACGTCAAAATATGAAAATTTTACTTATGTAAATAAGTTTAGTGGTAAATCTCGATTTAGAATCGTCGTGCAAGTCGGCCTAATGGTGTAATAGGATTAATGATTGTTATAGGTACAGTCAAAACCAAAAGTCGAAGAACACACCCAAACTAAAACTCATACATCGTTTAAAAATATTAGCGTCAAATTGGATGAACACCAGATTGTCAAAAGTAGTTTGACATTAAACTTATTTATTACGAGTATAAGCTGTAGTTACAACTATGTAATAGGGTAGTTTCCTATATTGAATTTTATACATTATTTTATAAGCAACAGAAAATGATACGCAAAAGAAACCCTTTTATTAAAACAAAATCAAAATTGGTTCAGAAATGTGCCCGCAGTTATGACTTTAAATGTTGGTATGAGGAAAAGTGGGTGCGTAGTAGGGATATCTCACTATCTCGCTTGCACGCGTGCACTATAATGAACATTTTACACAGTGACGTCAAAGGTTGCATCGTCTGTCATTTGACAATTACCCCTTCTACAGGATTTGAATGGCTTCTATCTTATTTATTTTTGGTCCGATTTATAAAATTCTTTCTGCAATAGATTTTGAGTAACGTAACTTATTGATTTAAATAATAAAAAAAATCTAGTCAACTACCCTATTGATGTTGTATTTGAGCAAACACATTTTACTATAATGCCACTGACTATTGAAATTGAATTTGATTTTGAAATTCAATGCAATATGATAGTGTTGAACTACTTTTGACAGTCTGGTGTCAAGGGATTTTCAACTTTTTGTGATGACCATCAAATTTTAGTACTAGTTTTGTAAAGCGACTTAAATGTCCTACAGTGTATATATTTTTTGGAAAATCTGTGTGCAACAAATATGCAATAAGCTGGCAAAATTATTTTTTGTGTGATATCTTTTACCCGACATGCCCAATAATGGGTATAGTTATTTAGCGCCCTTTATACGTGTACATAGGGTGCAATTTTCCTCGTCTTAAATTAAAGTATTGTAATAATATTATGGTATAATATAGGTTCAACGTCATTAATTTGAAAAACATGTAATAATTTCGTGTAAGTCCGTAATTACATATATATATATTTTACTTACGAACCATTATAAGACTTGTGTAAGTAGCTCACATTTACGTTTCCATCTTGACGAAATTGTCTTAAATGTCATAGACACAGCTTACGTAATTTAATGTCATTTTAAATGCAACTTACACTGCTGTTCACATTAGTAATTTTCCGTGAGTCCCTTACAAATGTCATTGAGCTGTAAGAGCTATTATAAAGACATGTCGTTTGTTGATGTCATGTTAAAATATTAATTTGTGGTATTTTATGCAAGTAAATATGATTATTTACTTAGCAAAATATTATGTAAGGTTTCTACGTAACTTGAAAAGTTCAAATTAAATAGTTACCTATTTTTGATAATTTTTTTCATTTTAGATGGTTTTTTTTTGTATTTGCAAATTTTGATAAAATTTTGTCAAATATATATATTTATCTGTATATCGTTAGTATTTTTTAATACGTAATGTACGGATAGTAATAATACCAAAAATAAACAAATATGAACTGCTTTACTATCGTCAAGAGGTCCCTTTTAAATACTTTAAGGCTCGGCCACACAAGTCACAATTAATAATAAATAAATAACACCCAACAGTCGCACACATAGCCCTGACCCCACAGTAAGATACGGTTATCTTATGTCGTAAGTATCAAGAACTACGAGATACTTTCGATCTCACAACACCCAGACCCGAAACAAATAGTTGTGGATCAGAAAAATATTTGTCTTGGTGCGGGGATCGAACCCGCGGCCTCACGTTTCACAGTCAGCTACTAGCCCATTGCGCCACGGAGGCTGTCAAACAATTGTATCGCAGCAAGGTTTCAGGGCAAGTAGCGAATTTTATGTGCATTTTATGTACATAATGTATCGAAACGTGTGCTCGATAAAAGAACAAAGGGTGTAAGATAAACGCTTCCGAAAACAGACAGATGGGTAGTACTTAATTACCACTAAATAAATAGTGAAATTTATAAGATTCTACATTTCATTAGGTTTCGGATGGAAAGGCCGTTTAAAATTTCGACAATGACAGAGTAACCTCACTTACTTTCTTTGGAGATATCAAAGAAAATCGTACAAGTCAGGACCACAAACCGCCAGTAAATTCGCCTTTTTCTTTCCATGTACTTCAATTTCACCAGCTTCAAGACAAAAGCAATATCTTTCAATGCAATTTTGCCAACACCCATGTGCCAAGTGAAACTGGTTAAAATTTATACTTACCCATAATTATAATAATACTAGCCCTATATTATACATGTCCCAATGCTGGGCACAGGCCTCCTCTACTGAACGAGAGGGGTTAGGCCTTAGTCCACCACGCTGGCCTAATGCGGATTGGCAGACTTCACATACCTTCGAAAATTTGTATGTAGGTTTCCTCACGATGTTTCCTTCACCGTTAAAGCAAGTGATAATTAACAATTAATATACACGTAACTTAGAAAAGTCAGAGGTGTATGCTCTTGGGGCTGGTTTCGATCCTGCGACTTTCGTCTCGACAGTCCATACCACTCCCATCTGAGCTATCACTTGCTTAGTTTTTAAATTATAAGTTAAAATTCACTATATCTTAGCCTATACTAAGACTTAATTTTCAGTTTTTGTAAATTTTCTCGTCTCCACTATTATGTACTCACGGAAATCACGTAATTGATCCACTCTAGTCAGGAGGCCATGTCGGACTGACTATTTTTATCTACTTACCCTCATTTAGTACATAACAAAAACTATTTTATTTTCAACGCAGCATCATATTGTTTGGATAGACGACAACGGTTATTCATATCATATAGTTAAATAACCATTAAAATGGTTTAAACTATTTCGACTTTAAATATACATTAATCGATAGAAAAAAGTCAACTGGCGCTCGGGGTTAACGACTGTTAGCCATGCCCGAGCGGCGTGTGGGCGTAGTCTTAAAAAGTATAAGTATTTATGTTTTTAGTGGTACCGTGTCAGCACTACCAACTTCCTTTCCTTTACACCCAGTATTTTGCAACTTGTAAGTATACCTAGGGATATACTATATGTATATACTTTTGTACGGACTGTAACATTGTCTGAGGTGAACATATTTTTTATTGCATAAGCCGGCTAACGGTCAAGTGGGTCATCTAATGGAAGTGATCTCCACTGCTCATGTACGTCCACAATACCAAGAGACATGGGCCCGTTGCCGACCTTAAAGGAAAGGGATTGGGAAGGAGAGTGGATTTGGGCCTCCGGAGATCTCACTCACCGTACGAAACGCCACAGCGAGCTGCTATTTTACGTGGACTTTCTTTGAGACAGTGATAACGAACTTCCACTTAGATATACCGCTTTATATAAATACCGATATTCTATTACTTTATAATCTATATCGATATTTTATCGCGTATAAAAATCCTTTAAAATCTTTCTGTACTAATACTATCTAATACTTATTTTTCCCCTCAATATATTGAATACCATGCCTGTTTAAAAGTACCGATATGATATAATAAATCAACACTTTACAATTCCGTCATGTCGAATCTAGTCTTTTATCTTTTAACTTTAATCATTGTACAGTACTTTATTAATAAGTATGTGGCGTCACGACCACACTTACACTTACATTCACTACATACTTACACATTATACTTACGAACAGTTACACCATTTACCATTACCATATACCACATACCACATACCATACCCATTACCGACCAACACCATACCATAACCAACATTGAGAAAAGCAGTTAGTAAATAACACATACACATGCAATACATAACACATTTATTAGTACACACACACCCCCACACTTTTGACGTCTGCCGTTAAGAAACAAGAAGTCGTGAAGCTTAGAAACAAGAATCAACGAGTGCGCCGTGAAAACGCCATCACAAGTTGCGTGCAGTACATGCAGCGGAGCCCGAAGCAGTCGACGGTTCCACGTCGCTGAAGCACGTACACGGCGACAACACTCTTGCTGGGGAGACGTGTACTGCAGATCGGATCGCGCCAAAATGGACGAGCTGTTTTTTTTTTTTTTTTTTTTTTTTTTTTTTTGTTTGGACGAATGCTGATAGCCTGACCGTGAGTCGGCTTTTGTCAGCGTCACCGGACTTTCGGGCGAATGCTTGTAGGCACTCCAGCCCTAAAATTTAAGTGACCTTCGCTGAGGGCATCCCCCCTAATGGGGGATACGGACCTCGGCTCAGGACGGCCACTGGGAGAGGGCAAAGACATTTGCGATTGGTGGTTTGGGGACATAATATTATAACCTACTTATAATCTATTTTATCGTTATTCATCGGCACGCGGGCCGGTCGAAGGGTCGGGGGTGCTTCGGGGAGCGCGGCGAGGTCCTCTTCGGCGAGGACGGAATGACGGTAATGGACGAGCTGCACTGGCTCGGTATATTTATACTTGCGCCGCCGCCGGACCGCGCGCGTCGCGTAGCAACGGTCACGCGCGGGGGCGCGAGGGGAACTCGCGCCTCGCAGCTCTAGCGCCACCACACGGAATGCGCAGGAAACCTCAAGATCCACTCTGATTGGTCGGTGGGATAATTTGTAAATAATTCACTTTGTAATAAATCATATGTATAATATGTAAATAAAATTAGAGCATTTTTGCAAATAAATATATACGTGATTCCAGTCTTGAAGAGTTTAATTACAAGTAGGAAATAGTCCTTCCCTACAAGTATAATAGTTTGCCGATGCAAGTAGATGATAGAAAGTAAAACCATGTATCAAATTGACTATTTTATTGAAACAAAAATGCTTTGGGCGTATTATCATAGGTATGCATTACAAATATGAACCGTGAAGTCGATTAAAAATAACCATAGACATTCACGCACTTTTACAGTTGCACCCGTAGGTCTTTATTCGTTTCCAAATATCGAGACACTAAAAAAATAGTGCACTATGCTCGCAGCATTGTACGATGTCAGTTATGACGTATGCCCACAAAGTCGCTTAAATATATTAACAAGTTATGTGTAAATGACGAGATATAAGTTGGCGAAACAAGTGATACGATGTTACACGCTCATTGGACGATTTTAAATTTTAACATATAATTATATACATTTTCAATCCGTTCCAAAAGTTGCCACCGCCAACTGTAATGTATCGAAACCACAATGTTACAATACAAATAGTATTGTACTAGTAAGCTGTCAAAAGTGCCACCGTACAGTGTCCCTAGTATATTATGTAAAGCGTAAATATGACAAAAAAAATCTAAATTCATACACATCTGGGTATCAAAATACGAACCGTAATACCGTGGTTTTAAAACTAAATTTTACCCGCAGACTAGTTTTGATTTGTGAAAAGACAGTTTATTGATTTTGAGTTATATAGAAGCGGGCTATTCTGGCGAGCTTTAGATCCGCGGTTTTACCTGGTCGATCAAAGCTCCAGTCCGGCCGCACATTGAATGTGTATTCGTACGAATTTTACCTCGTACGTATAGGTACGTACGCAACTTGTCAAATAATCTCTACAGAGTTTAAAGAGGTAGGTAGGTAACCTACGAAATCCTATCAAAATGCGACCGGCCTTAGTCGTGCTTATACGTTATTGATCCTTGTTACTTAACGCCGATGATGGGCCCACGTATACATAAATTTACGCATAACAAACAAAGACTTTAATGTATAAAATAGTTCACAAATGTTCTTAAATTTGTAAGGCCGCGGCGTTTCCATTACTTAAAAAACTAAAAACACTCGACTGCAGTGCTAACACTTGTAAAAATATAATTCGCTATTATAAAAATAACAATATTAGCTATTCTGTTGTCGCCAAACTAAATTAAGTAATTTTTAGTTTAGTCCGGATTTTAGTTGAAGGGCAACCTTTTTACATAACGAATTTATTTAGCTAGTTCGATCACAACTAAACGGCGACTAATAAAAGCGATTAATTAATGGAAACATGAAAAACATTGCAATAATTACTTCGAAACATATCTATTAAATATTAGTATTTTTTGTCGTGTCAAAATTAAACAAGGCCGTAACTAAGCGCTCAACTTATGACAAAAAAAGTTTATTATGAAATGTTTAGTATCAGCCCGGAGTCTGGAATTGTGCCCGGTATGGCGATATGCTCGCCTATCACATTAGAGAACGGAAAACCTCTGCGAAAGGCGGGTGTACTAGTTACACCTCTGCCTACCCTTTCGGGGAGTACAGGCGTGAGGGCGTATGTAATATTTTAGTTTAGTTGGCGACAACAGAATAGCTACTAATACCTACATCTTAACTTTAGTCTCACTTTCCTTCACACCAAGCTCTCATACCTTACATTATGCGTACAGTCTTGCGATTTTTTTACAAACAATTGTGCATGCAAGCTAATTGGATCATTTTACATATAAAATATATAAATTCACGTAAAACTATAATGATTGCGTACATCGTTACAGAAAAAAATGCTTTATTTTTAATACTTGCATGATAATATGGTATTTAGAAAAACAAAAAGAATATAAATATCTACACCCAACAGTCACACACATAGTCCTGACCGCACACTATGTTAACCTGTATCGTGGGTATCAAGGACTACGAGGGACTTGTGGTCACACAACACCCAGACCCGAAGCAAATATTTGTGGATCACACCAACATTTTATCTCGGTGCGCGAATCGAACCCGCGGCCTCTAGCTTTACAGTCGGTTACTCGACCCCCTGCGCCACGGAGGCTGTCAATAAAGCTATAATACTCTTTATTTTCACTGAGTATGCGTCTTAATGGCATTAAACTAATGTAATAACTCATAATTTTATAACTAACTATATTTTCCTCGCGGTTCCGCCCGCGTAAACGACCTTATCCGGGATAAAAAGTACTAAGTCCTAATACAGGTATGATCTACCTGTGTGCGAAATTCCATCCAAAACCGTTCAGCTTTTTAACAATTGAAATAAAGAAAGAACTGCACTATGGATTTGGAAGAATTTTATTGACCTTTCTTCATCTTTCAATTGTGTTTGGCTCCACCGTAGGGTTTTTAAGAGGCTGAAGCCCCCAAAAGCATTTGGGTCCATTGATTAAGGGTCAACTAATATTACGCATAGATCGGTGACAAAGCCAAGTAACAAATACTTAACGATACCTTGCTGTAACAATAAAGGACGGCTTAATCTACGCCTATTTTAACAATTGAAATCAATAAAGAACTGCGCTATGGAGTTGGACGAATTCTTTTGACGTTTGTTGTAAAAATGAAGTTTAAATGCTACAAAAAACTTGACGAGTTCTCCATAAGAATTTCGAAAGTATGTGAAGCCCACCACCTAAAATTAGGCCATCGTAATGGATTAAAGCCTAACCCCTCTCATTTGTACAAGAAGCTTGTGCCTAGGAGTGGGACAGTATGTCACAGATCTGACTTTACAAAGGTGGTCGGTCCCTCGTATGGAGAGGTAGTCTGTGCAGGTACCACCGCTTTATCTATTTCTGCCACCAAACAACAGTGTATAAACATTGTTGTGTTTTGGTTTGAAGGATATAAAAGCCAATGAAATTACTGGAAATTATGATACTTAAGGAAGACGACCAGATAATCTCCAGAAGCTGGTAGTAATAGGGAAAGTAGATGGTAGAGAACCACGCGGGCGATCACCTACCCGTTGATCTGATCAGATCAGGGCCATAACATAACTTTCTGTCACCACTGCACTGAGACAGGCTGAAGACAGAGTGGTATGGAAACAGCTCGTCAACAACTCCATTCGAGCTTTTCAGGACCGGCACGACCTTCAGTAATGAACACTACGACGAAGAAGATGATGAAACTTAACATCTTATATCTCAGGGTGACGACCGCAGTTCAGGGTCATGCAGTGCTTCATAATTCGATATTTTGATGATGTTGTTTCTGTTTATGGGCATGCGTGGCGCTTACCATCAGGCGAGCGACCAGCCTATTTCGTCATCTAAAGACATAAAAAAACTGAAATATTTACTCCTTAAAGTTATTTTTAAATGCATGGAAGATATTTCTGATTTCTGATCAGCAGTGCTAAATATGAAACTCCCTACAAACAAACTTACAAACGTTAACTCTATTATATTAGTGTAGATATAGTGTAATTCTCCTACTTAGTGCCTGAAAGGAAGTAAATATTTGGCACTAAAACACTAAAAAATACCTGACAATGTCTTAAAACAAAGATAAAATGACGATCACCTTTTTCGATTCCAACATCGACTCTACCATTTTTGACAACGGGGCGTCCCATATAACATAACATCAACAATTTTTTACTTGAGAGATCTTAAATAGAGCCCATAGTTTATTTAGAAGCAGGAATCGAAAAATCTCACACTACGGCTACTGATGACGAACAAACTTATTAAAATTGAATGTAGAAAATCGATCGAAATAGTTGCAATCGCTATGCCGGCCTACTCGTAAAGATATAGTCTAATAAGTTTTACCTTTACAAATTTGACATTTAACGTTTTTTTGTTTATTGCGATGTAATGTAGTTGAATTTTCAACTTTCACATTTTTAAATTATAATCATACATGACGCGTTCTATTAATACATGCACCAATTTTCTGTGACGTAACATTCAAAATTGAATGACAGGGTGCACCACTATAGACGATCTCTACAAGGATCAGGGCTGCCAGATTATATAATTTGATACAAAAACTGTATAATTGAGTTGTCGATTGTATCTTTTTAGTATCGTGGTCTCATATATATATTTAAGTATAAAACGTGAGATTATGTTAAGAAATGTTTGCCCCTGTCTTAATATTCTAAAATAAATACAATTATGTATAATTTCAAGGACATAACGGCATAATAAAAATATTATTTACTGGCACCCCTGTTTAGGATAATATAAAGTACATTCCATACGAATGTATGTCGTGAAATATATAGGGCAAGATGGGGATTATCAAAGTTTCGATTTCAATATTCAAAATAGTTTGAATCACCCACCTTGCATAGTGGAAATCGGTGAAACAATACGCGCCACTTCACTCGGCCCACCTGAATTTACTAGGACTACATTGGAGTCGATATGGCAGCCATGGCCTAGGTAGTTTTGTCTATAGGATGGGCTGGCTCGACCGGGGTAGTACCATAGTCAGTCAGAAAACCGACTTGAAGTGTCAACTCGCTGTTGCGATTTGTAGGGTGGGTTAAGTTTTAGGCCAAATTCACCACTTCCCAAGCCCTATTCCATTCCTTCGAGGTCGGGACCGACACACACAGGACACTGATTTACTTTGAACGAAAACTGGACTAAATCAAAAACTTTAATTTAGTTTTAGTTTGTTTTAGTGGAAATAATTCCTAATTCTATAACTTTTTTTTAATTTAGTGACAATAAAATTTACACTTATGTATTGCCAATTAAGCCAAGCTTAGAATAATTAGATTTTTACTTTTTATTTTTAGATATTCACAAGAATTTTTAAAGATATATTACAATAATTGTAATTATGTTATTATTACACTACCTGTCTAATTTCTTAACATGGTTTTAGTTTATCACTGTCCATAGAATAAATATGACTTACAATCACAGATATCCGACCACGCATAATATAGTATATGACGTAGATCTGTATAGAAACCAAGCGTGCCAATGTTTAGTATGTACACTGACGTCATCGCGGTGCACATAGATTTCATAATGCGCGTTTACATACAAAGGGAGTACATATACGAAGTCTATATCGAGTGGTAACATTGAAAGCTAAAACGCAATCGCTACTATAATAATAATAATAATAATAATAATAATAATAATAATACTAGCCCTGTATTATATACGTCCCACTGCTGGGCACGGGCCTCCTCTAATGAATGAGAGGGGTTAGGCCTTAGTCCACCACGCTGGCCTAATGCGGGTTGGCAGACTTCACACACCTTCGAAATTCTTATGAAGAACTTCTCAAGTATGCAGGTTTCCTCACGATGTTTCCTTCACCGGTAAAGCAAGTGATAATTAACAATTAATACACACATAGCTTAGAAAAGTCAGAGGTGTATGCACTTGGGGCTGGTTTCGAACCTGCGACTTTCGTCTCGACAATCCATACCACTCCCCACTGAGCTATCAATCGCTACTAGTCAATCCAAATGCTTTAAAATCATTAAAATATGTTTTACCTCAAAATTTTAAGAACTCAATTTGCTAACATTATAAATGCGAAAATAATGTAATAGAAACACCTCGTATAATAAATTATCTACTCATATATTATCAACAATAATTATTATTAATAAATAAATACACCCAACAGTCACACACATAGTCCTGACCCCACACTAGGTAAACCTGTATCGTGAGTATCAAGAACTACGAGGGACTTGCCAACCCACAACAGCCAGACCCGAAACAAATATTTGTGGATCACACAAACATTTGTCTCGGTGCGAGAATCGAACCCGCGGCCTCACGCTTCGCAGCCGGCTGCTCGCCCACTGCGCCACGGGGTTGTCAATTATTATCATTTTTGAGCCGCAAATTTTATTTCTTTGTTTTACACATGTAGGCATAATTTAGGCAAATATAAATTGTTTAGGCCCTCTAGGTGAATAACCTAGTCAACGTGATTGAGGAACGCGTAACGTATTCACAGTATGCGTAAAAATTGTTAAAGTAAAATAACCTTGGCTATACAATTCGCCATCATTTTTGCTGTACGAACTATTAACACGAAATCCAATATTTATTTTCAAATAATGTATGTTGTCTGATGCACAAATATTGGATTCGGCTCTGGGTGTTTTCTCCTCAGAGGGGTTGACGTCAGGCAGGCGATCAGTCGTAAAAACTACAACCCAGTCATACTGTAACTGTGATGTATGTAGGTAGTTATACATTATTTAATATTTGCTACGGTAGCCTCTCTCCTCCATTAAACCTTTGTACTGAACGGTTGTGTTTTATTGTACTCTCTAATGGTCGTTCCCTATATTCTATCTATCGACAGATTTGCTTACTGTCAATAGTGTTTTGACGGATCATCCATACAAAATGTGTCAAAATGTTACTGCCGGTAAGCAAATCTGTCGATAGACAGAATATTGGGAACGGCCATAAAACTATAGTCCTGAGTCCTTCACTGGTACAGTAATATATCTGCATATTCATCAGTAACATGATATTGCGCCGACCCCACTGCGAGTGGGATAAGGGCAGGTGGAAGAAGAAGAAATAATGTCATCTCGTCACCACTCGATATAATATTATTCGTGGTACGGAAATACACACATTCATCTAGAGTTATAAATCATTAATTCCTGGCACAAAAGCCCGGGCAAAGTCCAGGCCAGAGCTTCAGTCACGCGTCCTCTTTGGGCAACATTTGGTCCAACTTCAACTGTTCGAGTTGCAATTGCCGCCTTATCGACCCTAATTGTGTCAGAATGCTTATATTTTTACCCTCATCGTTGGGTAAAGATTTTAGGACATTTTTTTGCACCGCGGGCACTTTCCATTTGTCATTTACTTTTTTCATCGCATCGCTTAAATTGTTATTTTCTGTATTCGCTGTATTTATTATTGGCGAATGTTTTAAAACTGGGATTGAATCGTCATTGGCCATTGAAGAATCTTTATTATAATAATTTTTATTTTTGTTATTAATTTCCGTATTTCTTTTATTTATTATCGGCGAGTGTTTTAAAATTGGAATTGAATCGTCATTGGCCGTTGGATAATCTTTTTTAGAATAATTTTTGTTTTTACTATTTTCCCTATTTATCGGTGAATGCTTGAAAATTGGAATTGAATCGTCATTGGCCGAATGATCATTTTTAAAATATTTTTTATTTTTGCTTTCTGTATTTATTGGCGAATGCTTTAGAACTGGGATTGAGTCGTCATTGGCCGGTGAAAAATCATTTTTTATATAATTATGATTTTTATCCTCTTTCATGTTGTAATTCAGATTTCTTCTTAAATACGAGTCGACGTCATAATTAGGTGAGAATAAGGAATTATCCGATATATTTATTGAATACGGTTTGTTTTTTTCCGTCCGTGGGTACTGTGGTGGCAGTTTTGTCGGATTGTCTGTCGTTGTGTTGTATTTCTTGCGCGTCTGTTGTGATTTCACACGACATTTCTGTTGTTCTGAATCGATTTCTTTTTGTAACTCCATACGTTTACCGTTGTATTCTATTGTGTTTTCTGTCATCTGAAAATAATTATTTCTTGACAAATTAAGCATATTCAAACACACCTTATGACGAGCGCAGTCTCTAGTGCTTCTGTTTATGGGCAGGCGTTGCGCTTAACATCAGGCGAGCGCCCTGCTCGTTTTGTCATTCAAGCTAGTATAAAAACATTGCAGTGAGATATTCAAAGGCCCAAATTTTGAATTGAAGGCGAGTGCCTTTCAATGGTTCTTGACGGTCAGCATTATATTAGGATTGCAATGTACTTAACATCAGTTAGGGTAATCACTTTGTTCAACAAGGTTAACAAAATGGTTTGAATGTAAAGTACCTGGTGATCGAGATGTATTTGTTTCCCGATCTCTCGATCCTGCGCCATCCGCAGCATCCGCAGCTGTTCCTCCAGGCGACGCATCTCAGCTTGCTCCAGTAACCTGATTCATCACATTTCAACTATAGCACCGCTAGACTCATCAGCCTATAAAGCCCCTAATCATATTGGAAGTGTAAAATAATATCGATCAAACATTTTAAAAAAGTATCGATATCGATTAAGACATATGCAAAAAAATATCGATATTGACACTTAGACAACCTTTTTGGCATATTTTAACAAATATCGAAATATCGTCGTGAGATTTGAACGACCTTATACTATGGCAATCCACTTAAAACAATTATTAATAATTGACCACTCCTTTCTGTAATATGTTGCATATACATACAATATTTTATAAGTGTATTAAGTGGTAGAGCCACATCGTAGACAGTTTTACATACATACACACTCAAGCCTGTAAACCTCGAGGGGGTAGGCAGAGGTGTAACCAGTACACCCACATTTCGCCGAGCTTATCTCCGTCCCATGATGTGATAGCGGCCGAGCCTGTTGCTACACCGGGTAAAATTTCAGACTCCCGGCTGTTAATCAGGTCGGCTTTTACCCGACCCGGGGTTCGAACCCGAGATCTCAGATAACGCGTACGCTTTACAACTGCGCCTCCGAGGTAGACAGTTTTGTCTACAATATAATTAGGCCGTCTCGACCGGGGTAGTACCAATTGCCCGTTTACCGGCCTCTGCTATAAAAAATAATAAATTCATACTTCTCTCTAGATTTCCTTTCTTCCTTTATTCTCTGCTGTTCCATTATTTGGTTCTTGAGCTCTTGTTGATAAAACTGACGCCTCTCTGCCGCTTCCTGAAGTATTCATTAACCATATTTAATTTAATTTCAAGTGGTAGAACCACGCTATAGACAATTTTTTACTATAAACTCTACAGCATGAATGAGCTGGCTCGATCGATTTGCTAACATTCTCACACTAAACCAACGTGAAGTAGCTTAAAGTTGTGTTTCGTACGGTGAGTGATATATCCGGAGACTAGCTAGACAGATTGGGTACCCAGTTTTCGCATATTTCCATCCCATGATGTGATAGGGCGTGTACCGTGCCACGCCGCTGCCATACCGCGCACAAATTCCAACATTGGGCAATTGAGATTTTTCGAATCGAAAACACAAATTTCTCGACTTGGGAATTGAACCCAGCTTCACGGTTCTCATAATTAGTACGCTGCTAATAGAGTTTACACCAATAGGATAGTTGACTATATTTTTTTTATTATTTAAATCAATAAGTTACGTTACTCAAAATCTATTGCAGAAAGAATTTTATAAACCGGACCAAAAATAAATAAGTTAGAAGCCATTCAAATCCTGTAGAAGGAGTAATTGTCAAATGACAGACGACGCAAACTTTGACGTCACTGTGTAAAATGTTCATTTTGGTGCACGCGTGCAAGCGAGATAGTGAGATATCCCTACTACGCACCCACTTTTTCTCATACCGACATTTAAAGTCATAACTGCGGGCACATTTCTGAACAAATTTTGATTGTGTTTTAATAAAAGGCTTTCTTTTGCGTATCATTTTCAGTTGCTTATAAAATAATGTATAAAAATCAATATAGGAAACTACCCTATTATGCGTTTAGGTTATATTATTACCTTCTCAGCCTGCATGTTCCTCAGTTGTATCGCGTCTTCATCGAAAATGGACGGCATGTACGAGTGACGCAACTCCGACATTAACTTCTCCTGATTGGATCGCTTCACTAGACTCGCTGTTAATGGAAGTTCTGTAACCAAATTACATATTTGTTATAGTTTGCGCGTAAAGGCTAGGTCACCTCTTGCGGTAGGCGCAGTGTGAATAAGTCAGCGCGTATTTTTCACTAATACTATGAATCTATATACTATCGATATTTTTTGTTCGATACATCGATATTTTACAGCGATGTATTTTAATTCGATATCGATATTATTTATTATCACGTTTCGAAATAATGTAAGAAACTATATTTAAATAGAATATCAAAAAAAGGCCTCCAAATATCAAGCCGATGTTTAGTATGTTCCTCGTATGCGCAAGTAAGCCTGAGTAGGTACTACAGCTGTGTCTGTATCTGTCGCCAAGCAGTAGTGTGTAACATTGTTGTGTTCCGATTTAAAGGATATTAAAGTTCTTCATTCAAATAATAATTAAAATCGTATTTTTCTCAATAATGTAATATAAAGCCAATAAAAAAAACAATTGACACTTGGCATCGGCTGTGCAGCGCGCCGCACGATGCGATGTTCCTACTGAGTATTAAAGCGCGGTAATGCGCGCTGGTCATTGACTCTGATTATAGTACTAATTAGTACGCTTTACATTGCGGGCTTACGTTCTCAAAATGGCAAATAAACATAGAAAGAATAGTGTTTTCTATTTATGTTAAGGTAGTATTTTATTATCGTTTCGGCTTACGGTCTCCTTACACCTTGTATATACAGATGAATTGTTAAATAACCTTCATGATATCCCAATCTCTTACTACTATTATAAATGTGAAAGATTGGATGTTTGTGAGTTTGTGAATTTGGATGTTTGGTACGCAATTAACCTTTAACGGATTAACGGTTTTGGATGAAATTTAGCACACAGGTAGACCAAGACCTGGATTAGGACAGACACAATACTTTTTATCCCGGAAAAGGCCATTCCCGGGGGCCGAGACGCAAGCAAAAGCTAGTAAAGTATAAACAAAGGTAAAGATACTGACCAGTTGATGAGTTGCGTCGTTTGTGGCATGGTTCGTTGGAAGGTTCGTGTGTCTGTTTGTCGTGCAGTTTGTGTGTTTGTTCTGTGTGATAATGTTCAGCGGCCGCGCGAGGAGACAGTTCCCTCTCCGCCTGCGTCATACCGCATGACGCCGACCATGGAGATACCTATGAATATAAAAAAAAGAGGTATTATAAATATTAATGTTTTATACTACAATAATTACATTAACTAACCCTGTAGAGCTCCGCGTCGTCTGTCTGTACAGCGACAGAAAGCGGTTTCGACAGCCCATTCACTTGCACGCCCGTGTCCACTTTACTGAGAACAAATATATTTCTTTATAATAGACTACCAGCAAACGAACAAGTGGTTCACCCGATGGCTATGCTGTAAAACGAAACGAAGCAACGAAGTCGGAAAACAATGACAGTGTAAAAAAAAATATTCATCACAATAATATTTAACAAATTATGACCATCAAGATAAAACCGCATGTAAATTTAATTATTGTAATGTGGTATATTAGGTCTTTTATATGCTTACCTTGAGTAGTATTCACTTTTAAGTAAAAAAAATTAGAAATATTAAATAAATTGAGACGTTGAAGTCAGGCAGGCGACCGGTCATAAAAACTACAAGCAGAATCTTTCTGTAACATGTGTTAAAAAGTATTTTGCGCCAGCCCCACTGATAGTGGAATAAGGGCAGGTGGAAGAAGATTAAATAATATTTTCAACCAATTTTCATATACGTTTTTACATATGGATTTATCGAAAATCTAAATAATCGTGATTTGTCTTAAAATATTTATATTTAATGGAGAATTTATACCTGCTAATACATTGTTTTTAGTTTTGCATCTTTATTATTTCGTTTTGATATACATCATAGCATCCTCGATAGTAATTTAATGGTTGTCATCGCCTATGAAGGCTCATAATGCCATGACTTGTGGGCGCGTGAAGGTTGGACCCTTAAATGACACTCTCTCTTTTCCACTTTCACTCTTTCCCTCTACATGTACTATCAACAAAAGTACTCACGTGGAAGCGTGTACATTGTTATTATAGTTGAGGCTGGGCCGACGCACGGGACTGCGTCTCTCTCGCTCCAACAACAGTCTCTCACTTTCTCTCTCCTCTCGTAATCTCTCTTTCTCCTCCCGCTCACGTCGTTCCTTCTCCGCTTGTTCTTTGGCTTCTTGTTTCTTTTTGGCTTGCTGGAAAATAATAGCTAATAATAATAATTTGAAGGAGCTATTTAATAAAAATAACGTGTTCCTTTGAGTACATTTCAGATGTTTTATATTTTTTATTTTTAAGGAATATTTTGCTTTATTATCGAACATAATAGAAATATTTTTCCACAGTTGACTTATTTATTACTATAGCACAGTGCAGTGTCATGAAGTAATTTGTAATTTCAAGTTCTGTGTCGCATTGTTTCTGTTTATGGGCAGGTTTAGTTCTCCCTACATTTATTAACGCCGAATCAGCTTAAACCGATCAGAAAAAGGTCTACCACATATGTGTGTAAACGACGTCATTCACAACTACTTTGCATGGACGACGCAACACAACATCAGCTGCCGATGAAACGGAGGTTTGTCGATTTGCAACCTTACGGGGCTGATAATAGTCGAGGGCTCATGTCGGCATGCTTACAGCTATCACGAAGGCTGATCAGGGTTAATCAGCCTAATGCGAGTCCTAAAAGCGCGAGCAGCACGTCATCGGTATTGAGCGACAGTGCTAATACTACAGCGTTTGATGTACTATACCTGGTCAAGATAGTCCTTGTACTGCTGTTGCCGCAACCTGCGTAGTGTTGCGTCACCGCTCTTACTCCCCGAACGTGAGCCGTACGTTCCTGTGTTGCGCGACAATACTACAGTGCTACAGCGCTACATGTATAGTACCTGGTCGAGATATCCCTTGTACTGCTGTTGCCGCATCCTGCGTAGTGTTGCGTCACCGCTCGTACTCCCCGTACGCGAGCCGTACGTCGCTGTGTTGCGCGACAATGCTACAGTGTTACAGCGCTACATGTACTGTACCTCGTCGAGATAGTCCTTGTACTGCTGTTGCCGCAACCTGCGTAGTGTTGCGTCACCGCTCGTACTCCCCGTACGCGAGCCGTACGTCACTGTGTTGCGCGACAATGCTACAGTGTTACAGCGCTACATGTACTGTACCTCGTCGAGATAGTCCTTGTACTGCTGTTGCCGCAACCTGCGTAGTGTTGCGTCACCGCTCGTACTCCCCGAACGTGAGCCGTACGTTGCTGTGTTGCGCGACAATACTACAGTGCTACAGCGCTACATGTATAGTACCTGGTCGAGATATCCCTTGTACTGCTGTTGCCGCATCCTGCGTAGTGTTGCGTCACCGCTCGTACTCCCCGTACGCGAGCCGTACGTCGCTGTGTTGCGCGACAATGCTACAGTGTTACAGCGCTACATGTACTGTACCTCGTCGAGATAGTCCTTGTACTGCTGTTGCCGCAGCTTACGTAGTGTGTTCCGTCGTCGCTCATACTCCCCGAGCGCGAGAAGCACGTCACCGGTGTTACGTTCACCGCGAATCAGCGGGTTGTTTGGGGAGTACTCGCCCGCCTTCAACATCACGGGCAGACCTATGTAACGCTGAAATAGAAATTAACGTATGCATTAACATTTTTCGACTGACGTGGCATTGTGCCGCTCAGGGACAACAGAAACCGATACTTATGGAGGTCATGGATGCTAATCCATACATACATACATACATACGCACTCACGCCTGCAATCCCCGAAGGGGTAGGCAGAGGTGTAATCGGTACACCCACATTTCGCCGGGCCCATTTCCGTCTCACGTTGTGATAGGGGCGAGCCTATCGCCATACCGGGCACGATTCCAGACTCCAGGGCTGATACTGAGCATTTCGTAAAAGAAAATCCAATACCACTTTACCCGACTCGGGGATCGAACCCGAGACTTCAGCGTTAGCCTCAATCGTAACGCGTACGCATTACAACTGCGCCACCGAGGCAGTCGATGTTAATCCAATCCGCAGATATCATTTCTATGATTGCTTATTAATATAAATTGAGCTGCTCTAATTCAATTATATAAACAATAATTTCTGCTCTCAACGCTGGAGGTTCTTGCTCATTCTTCTTTAGCGAACCAGCCTTTTGAACTGTCAGTGGAGTTACTGACAAAATCTAAAGAATACAAATTATGGATTCATCAATAAAAATCTGCTTGAATTTGATAAACGTACACTGGTGCACAGACGACGAACTACAGCGCAACACAGATTTTGTACAGACGATGATCAGTGTTATATGACGGTGTCTGAGAGTGGCCATAGAAACACTTAGATATATTTTTATTGATATTGGGGGATTTTAAGCGATTATGTTATTCAGTGTATTTTGTACTCATAAATTATAAAACCCACAGATTATTATACATTGATTAATGGAATATGATGTCATTTAGAACAATGAAATTATTCGATGGCGACTAGCGCGTAACATAACAATAAGCCATTGTATAAATGTGATTAGAATCTATGGAACGTAACGCGTTGTGTAAAAATAGTATTAGCTGATAACATAAGCTCACGCATTTATAATCAGAGGCGTAGGCAGAGATGTAACTAGTGTACCCACGTTTCGCCAAGCTTACCGAAAGTTAATCGGTATTTCCAGACCGATACTACTTGGGAACCTACAAGAAAAGACTTGATTATTTCCGGCCGGCCAGCAACGGTCCAGCGATTTCTATGGTATCAATGGTGTTTAGGACAACGGTGATCATTTACCATCACGTGGCAAATGTGCCTCTTTACCACCTCTGTCAAGAAAAAACCGTCTTATGACGTATAAGCGGGCTAGCCTATCGCCATGCTGACCACAAATACCAATCCCTGGTAATTGATTTGTGATTTTTCGAATCGTAAACACACACATATTGTGATTGCCCGACCTGGGAATTGAACCCAAGACCTTACGGTTCTCGGCCTTAATACGCTGCCACTAGGCCAATGAGGTGACCTATAGGTATAGTATTTACAAACAACAGTGTGTAAACACTGTTGTTTGGCGGCAGAAATAGACGAAGCGGTGGTACCAACCATACGCATACGAGGGACCTACCACCTTGTAAACCACC
The DNA here is from genome assembly GCA_905332985.1 of Mimas tiliae. Lineage (NCBI taxonomy): Eukaryota > Metazoa > Arthropoda > Insecta > Lepidoptera > Sphingidae > Mimas > Mimas tiliae. Next base: position 3,351,765 of record HG995262.1, on the reverse strand, counting down.
TTGTGTTCATAGACTTTTGGTGTTGACTGTACAATGTCCGTTCACCATGCATCTCAGAGGTTGCATATTGCACAACAAAAGGGAAATTGGTGGTAACGGCATTTAAATAACAAGTTGCAAGTGCGACCAACCAGCGTCACCGTCCTATTGCGTGACCATCGGCAATTAATAACACTTCAATTAGCAAAGTCACTACGTGCGAAATATTTTCTACTGTGGAAAAAACTGCAACACGCGAGCTCGTATCTAGATAGTCAGATGTTTCCGAAGCCTTCATACATGGCGGAATATAATAAAACATCGAGCGCTTCTCAAAGCCTTAGAGAAGTTCTTGAAAAAAATTCATGCATGAATTAAACGCAAATAATATTACATATGCACGTACGCCTGTAATCCCCGAAGGGGTAGGTAGAGGTGTAACTAGTATTACCCACATTGCACCGAGCGTATCTCCGTCTCACGATGTGATAGGGGGAGAACCTATCGCCATACCGGGCACAAATTCCAGACTCCGGTCTGATACTGAGCATTCCATAAAAGGAAAACCCAATACCACTTTACCCGACCCGGAGATCGAACCCGAGACCTCAGCGTTAGCTTAATCGTAACGCGTACGCATTACAACTGCGCCACCAAGGCAGTCAAATAATATTGTCTTGTAAATTATTTATTTCAAACTAAGTAACTATTTTATAAGGTGTCTCCCTGTGTTATACTGAAGGGTTAGGCCTTGGTCCCCCACGGGTGGGCAGAATTTACAAACATTCAAAAAACATTATGGGGAATTCTCAAGTATGCAACTTACCTGACCATGTTTCCTACACTGTTATAGCAATCGATAATTAACAATGAATAGGTACACACGTGACAGTGATAGCTCAGTGGGGACTGGTATGGACTGTCGAAACGAAAGTCGCAGGTTCATAACCAGCCCCAAGTGCATACACCTCTGACTTTTCTAAGTTGTGTGTGTATTAATTGTTAATTATCACTTGCTTTAACGGTGAAGGAAACATCGTGTGGAAAACCTGCATACCTGAAAAGTTCTTCATAAGAATTTCGAAGGTATGTGAAGTCTGCCAACCCGCATTAGGCCAGCGTGGTGGACTAAGGCCTAACCCCTCTCATTCAGCAGAGGAGGCACGTGCCCAGCAGTGGGACGTATATAATAGAGGGCTAGTATTATTAGGTACACACGTAAAGTTAAAAGTCAGAGGTGCACGCTCTTTGGTTTCAAACTTGCAGCTTACGTCTCGGCATTGCAGTCCGTACAATCCCGAACTGAACTATGGCTGATTTTTACAAGTTGATAAAGTTTAAACTATTATTTATTTATTATTTCTTACCTATACTCGTAAAGCGTGAAATGTGTAAAGGAAATAGGCGATCGCGAGGTATGAATTTATTTTAGTAGGTGCTTTTGTGTTACCTATATAATTATAAACAATACAAAAATACGAAAGAGCTGAATGTCTAATAATATCCAGAAGGTCTAAGAAGCACGGAGAAACTAGATATTTAGATAATAAGATTATTTTATGTCGAACTAGACAGTGAACGGCCTTTTCCGGAATAAAAAGTAGCCATGTCATAATACAGATCATGGTCTACCTGTGTACCAAATTTCATCAAAAACCATTCAGCCGTTACGGCGTGATGGACTAACAAACATCCAAATTCACAAACTCACAAACATCCAAACTTTCACTTTTTTTTTATTAGCTTAAATGACGAGACGAGCAGGTCGCTCGCCTGATTGTAAGCGCCACGCGCGCCCACGCCTGCTCATAAACAGAAGCAACGCCACACAGAACTTTAAATAACAAAGCACTGTATGACACTGGACTGCGCTCGTCACCCCGAGACATGAGGTGTTAAGTCTCATAATGCCCAGTTATTACGCTGCCTTCAATGTCCTTCACACCGGAACACAACAGAGCTTACACACTGTTGCTTGGCGGCAGAAATAGACAAAGCGGTGGTACCAACCCAGCCGGCCTCTCGCATTACGAGGGACCTACCACCTTGTACATTTATAATTATAATAATACTTAGTACGATTACGTACACTGTTCCTACTTCTCATCACGACAAGATACCATTAGAATTTCAGAACACAGCCGTGAATTAGCAATCAGAGACAGTAAGTGAGATTAAATAATGCTTTCGCTTTTAAATGCAAAATCAACGAGCGTTTAATTCTGTTATCTAATAGAATTAAAACTACGCGTGTGCCGAGAACCTACTCTCATGAATACAAATAAATACAGACTGACACTTACGTCCGAAAGAGAATAACACTTTGATAAGCTGGTGTGTAGATTTCTACAACGTGTTACAGATATGCGTGGACATATTTAACTCCGACATCGATTAGAAAAACGTCTTCACTTTAAATGCCTGAACAGAGGTTCTTCAAATATAGCTAAGAACCATCTCCTAACTACGATATCCTTGGCCTCAAAACGGTCAGACCCAAAACATATATTTGACGATCACAAAAACATTTGCCTCGAACAAACCCGTGTCACGTCAACAAAAATTAAAACACATTTTAACAATTCTCACGAAAACATTAACATAGATTTTAACCTATTTTTGTACTGGCACGGTCCAGATAAGTAGAAATTTCTAGAACATTATTTCCACTAGAGATACCGATCTAGTATGGAGTCCTTGGGTTGCTAGTGCGGTCGCCGTCGAGACTGTGCCGGCGGGAGCTTCGCAAAAAACCATAGGGTTGTCACCTGTCACTTACGAGTCTCAGTTCTATAAAAACAATATGAGCCCTGTATTATATAAACCTACATTGGTTCACTGCTGGGCATGGGTTTCTTGTACAAATACACATATACAAAGTCTAATAAATAATATTGAAATAAAACTAGTTTATACGGATTTTATCGCCGTTTAATTTTATTTCATTTGTGATGTCTCCCGTGTTCACGGGACTAAAATAAAATTAAACCGCGATAAAATCCGTATAAACTAGTTTTATTTCAATGTGTAATATTTGCGTAAACATAAGAAATAGTTGTAAGCACCTAGTATAAATCTAATTATAATGAAAAATTTAAGTATGTTTGTGCAAAAATACATTATTATTATTAAATCATAACTGAAGGGTTTCTAAAATAATGACTAAGGCTCACATCCCTTACTAGACAAAGATCTAACCCGTCTCAAACGTAGATCAGATTCAGCAGCGAGACTATTTTAATATTGTGCTGATAGTTATTTAATTATTGAAAAATTCCGCAGATTGTATACGTTTATCGTTTTTCAAGACTGCCAACCCTAGTTAAAATCCATCAGATTCGTAACTCGCTGGGCGTATTCCACAACTTTAATGGAATAACTTTGGGGAGGTATTGGCAAATTGCCATAGAAACGCTACATATCTAATATTTTTTTATTTATTTTTTCCTCGTGTATATTTTTATACGTATACATAATATGTTCACGCAGAACTCCGCTAAATAAGGACCGATTGGATGATTCTTTTTGTATTCAGCCTCCATGGCGCAGCGGGCGAGTAGCCGCTGGGAAGCGAGAGGCCGTGGGTTCGATTCCCGCACCGAGACAAATGTTTGTGTGATTCACAAATATTTGTTTCGGGTCTGGATGTTGTGGAACCGCAAGTCCTTAGTAGTTCCTGATACCCACAATACAGGTTAACCTAGTGTGGAGTCAGGACTATGTGTGGGACTGTTGGGTGTCACGCTTCGCAACCGACTACTCACCCACTGCGCCACGAAGTCTGTCATATGCCAAATGCCAATGATAAGGCCCGTCTGGATAGGTACCACCACCGCTTTGCTATTTCTACTACTACTGCTATCTTTTATCATTTATTTGTTAACACTATTTTAAGGTCTTAATTTATTCGAGATGCTTATGGAGGGCATGCAAGTGAATCCATTGCGTAGATATCATTTCTGTAATTGCTTGATTGAGCTGCTCTAATTCCAATTAAATATTCTAAAACCTTATGCTGTAATAATTGTAAACTAGTTTTGAAAAGAGCAACGCTAGAGTTTCTTGCTCGTTCTTCTCGAGCGAAACAGCATTCCGAACTGGCGGTAGAATTTTGACGGAACCTAAATAATGTATAACATTTTATGGATTCAATAAATATTTTGAATTTGACTATATATATATATATATATATATATATATATATTTGTATCTATTCTTACAATACCATCAAAGGATCTATCTGCTCTTCCAGCATTCAATTGTATAAAAAAAAGTATTTTTCCAGTATATAAACAAACAGAACACATAATGATGTAACATTTAAAACATGTGATACTTATTACGTGGGTTTTATTGTGGGTTAGTACTAATGCCCAGTCTAGACTACATTAATCCGCGTTGACATAGAAAAACAACTAGTACCTAGCCTAGAAAACGACATTTGAGGCTTCTTCGTTCGTAATCGAGGTTTTATGAAGCAGAAATATTACACCGACATGGTATTCATTCGATAAAAAAGAAAATTCTTTATTTATATCCTAGCAATGTAATTGGATTTGGTACTACGGCGGGTGAAATACTTCTATCGTACAATAAACGTTGGATAAATTTGACCACACCTTTTTATAACACGTTGTATAATATTATCTACACTAATAATATTATAAAGAGGAAATATTTGTATTTCGTATGTAACATATAAACTTTAAAACTACTGGACCGATTTAAAAAAATCTTTTGCCGTTAGAAAACTACATTATCACTGAGTAACATAGGCTACTTTTTATCCCGGAAAAGGCCGTTCACGCGGGCGGTGCATTTCCATTTTCAAATTACAGACCTTTTTCTAAATAATACCGTTGTTTTAAACATTTAAGTTTTTGTACGTAAATTCCGCGACGGCTTCATTCACGAATGAACAGTATAAGCTCTAGCAACACGAACTCAGAATAAAATACTAACTATAACAAATTATATATATATCACCATTATCCAAAATAAAATTACTTTCAACTGCCTCAATCCCGCAGTTGTAATGTGTACGCGTTACAACAGGCTGACGTTGAGTTGAGCCGACGCTGAGCTGTCTTAAGTTCGATCCCCGGATCGTATAAAAGTGATATTGGGTTTTTCTATCACGAAATGCTCAGTATCAGCCCGGAGTCGGGAATTGGGCCCGGAATAGCGATAGGCTCTCCCCCTACCACATTATTGGACGGAGATACGCTCGGCGAAATGTGGATGTACTGGCTACACCTCTGCCCACCCCTGCGAGGATTACAGGCGTGAGTGCGTATGTATGTATGTAATATTACTTCGTTATGCAAGACATTTTGTCCGGAGGAATATTGGCGGCATTAAATCTGAATCAACGGTAATTGTTGACATCGCGATCCAAGCGAGTGGGCGTCCTAATGGTCCCAGATTTGAAGTGGGAAACAACTAGTCCAAGGGTATATGTTTACGAGACTATCCCGCCCACAGACCCGCCACTGTAACTCCTGTACGCCAGGATCGACAGTGGCACGCATATTTCGACACCGAGCAATGAAGCTCGGCGAGTCTCTGGGAATGCAAATCTGTCTTTATCCCGCAACGAAATTAATCAAATAGAAAATTAGGGAGGAGTTGGAGAAAGAAGGGTATATCTAGGAATTATTTGATTTTTTAAGTGGTAGAGCCACGCTGTAGACACTATTGTCTACAGCATGAATGGGCCGGTTCGTCCAGGTCGTCACCATTGTCTCACAGAAAACCGACGTAAAGTAGCGGCTTGCTGCTGCGTTTCGTACGGTGAGTGAGATATCCGGATGTCAAATCCCCCTCCCCTTCCCAATCCCTTTCCTTTAAGGTCGACAACGCACCCATAATTCTTTTGATATTGTGGGCGTACATGGGCGGTGGAGATCACTTACCATCAGGTGACCCACTTGCTCGTTTGCCGGCCTAAAAAAAAACTACCTTTTGCTCGCGGCTCCGTGAGTGTCTTTCCGAGATACAAGTAGCCTATGACCTAATCCAAGCCCTTGTCTATCTGTTTGCCAAATTTCATGTAAATCAGATCAGCCGTTAATGCGTGATTAGCAAACATTTATTAGATGGTAGGTCCTAGTAGTAGCGAGCTAGTATGCGAGAGGCAATCTGGGTTGGTACCGCCGCTATGTCTATTTCTGCCGCCAAGCAGCAGTCTCTCAGCGCTGTTGTGTTCTGATTTGAAGGAAATTGAAGCCAGTGAAATTATTTGGTATTATGAGACTTATCATTTTATGTCTCGGGGTGACTAGCGCAATGGGATTGTGATGATGGGATAATGCAGTATTTTGTAACTTAAAAGTAGGTGTTGCTAATGTTTAGGGTAGGCATCGTGTCAGGCGAGCGACATGCAAGTTTCGTCATTCAGTTATGCAAAATAAACCGCCGACTTCAATAAAAACATCAAACCTAAACTAACTAACTAAAACTAAACTTCTTCTTATTCTTCCAACTGCCCTTATCCCGCTCCCAGTGTGGTCATCGCAACATGTTTTTTTTTTGTAAAGTGTTAAAAAGTATAATTCATATTTCGCGAAGGTGTGCGTCCCATGCTGACAGTGGGCGAGCCTATATTGCCATAGTTGTAATTATGGGCTATATTTGGAACAGTATCATAAGGGTGGGTTCCACTAGGTGCGGCTCACGCGACGGGGTGCGGTGGTGGGCGCGTCCGTTACCGAAAAACATTACCCAAATTACATTCCACGTCGCAGAGCTGATGGCGATTTATTATAATATTTAGTAGGTGGTAAGGTCCTCGTATGCGAGAGGCCGTCTGGTACCGCCGCTTTGTCTATTTCTGCCGCCAAGCAGCAGTGTGTGGGCACTGTTGTGTTTCGGGTTGCGGGATATTGAAGCCAATGAAATTACTGGACATTATGAGACTTAGCAACTTATGACGAGCGCAGTCCAGTAAATATCATGCAGTGCTTTGTAATTCAGAGTTATGTGTGGAGTTGCTTCTGTTTATGGGTTGGCGTGACACTTACCATCAGGCGAGCGACCTGCGATAACAAATTCAATGCCACACAAATCCCACAATAGCTAATTCCGTTTCTGCAAGTTTTTAAGTTTGCCCATCTGAACATATTGTTCTACGATTTTTTGTAACCATTTAGTTATAAGTTGTAACCAATAAAATAATTCAGCCGTATTTAAAGAGACATTCTGATTCAATTAACTAAATTATTCAATTAACGTACTTTAAAAAGCAAAAAGTACGCGTCGAATTGAGTCTCCTTTTTTGAATTCCGCTAAAATTTAGCCACTTGGTATTTGGTCCTTTATTAAAACAATCTTCTTCCACCTGCCCTTATCTCACTCGCAGTGGGATCGGCGCAACATGATTTTTATTTAGCACACGTTACAGAAAGATTTGGCTTGTAGTTTTTACGACCGGCCGCCTGCCTGACATCAACCCTTCTGGGGAGAACAATAACAGAAAAAAGCGAGTTAAAAAACACTTTCTTTTGAAATTATATTTCTTTACACGCAGTACATAATAACGCAATACTTACTTAATTCGTAATAAATTTTAAAATACTCACATCACTATGACATATAGGCGGAAGCTTCATTTTAATTCACACGAACACCACTAACATAATGGGTATAATCGATTCTAGTATGCGTTTTTAATATTAAGTTTTGTATCATGATAACGATTTGTAACACATGCTGACAAAACACGCGCATACCATCCCATACAGCTTATATAGCACATAATAGGCACAAAATAACTTCAGGTTGAAGTTAGTAACTTCACTCCCAAACAAATTATCGCTCGTAACTTCAAACCGGCCAAGATATTCCTATGCTACCTCGCACACCTATCCGCACCGTGCGCGTCGAATACGCATGACACCGCGAACTGAGTTACCAACGAGGACGCCTATTTGTGTAAAGTGTTGATGATATATGCATGCGGCGCAGCGCGTACATGTCAGCGATCGCTCGGCTGACAACTGGAAGACCGGTAAAGCCGTGAAGGTATCGGTAAACGTGATTTTATCCCAGAAACGTCACAGGTGCAGCACGCGCAAAATAACTTGGCGGGACTGAAGCTAGGCACTTTTTCCGCCTACGCCTCTCGTTTCACTCTCTGAAAATGGCCCCGAAGTCACTCGTTTAACTTCAGGCCACCCAAGTTAATTTGCGCATAGTGTATTTTTCAATATTTCAAACTAGATTAGTTACTTGGCTACAGACTAGTGTCTTCTCAACGTAGAAATTGCGACTGGTAATGGAGTCGCTAACAAATGGAGGACGCTTCCGTCGACCTTTAATATTATATTGAGCACAAAAGGGCATTGTTATTTTGACATTTCAATTTCCGCTATAATATGTGCCATTAATTAGTTCTGAATGAAAGTTTGATGGGCTAATTACCGGTGTATAACACTGCATCAAACACGCAACATCGAACTGCAGTTACCAATTGCATGTTGTTTGACCACATACTAGGTTAACCTGTACCGTAGGTATCAGGAACTAACTAAGAGTAGTACTACAAGAGAGTTAAGGCCCAGTTATATTTTACTCAAATTGTAATGCAAGTATTAGTTTTTTTTTATTGCAAAAGCCGGCAATAGAGCCTGTGGGTCACCTCATGGTAAGTGATCTCCACCGCCCATGTACGCCCACAATACTAGAAGAATCATGGCCGCGGTGCCGACCATATAGGAAAAGGATTAAGGGTTTGGGAAGGGGAGGGGGATTTAGGCCTCCGGATATCTCACTCACCGTACGAAACGCAGCAGCAAGCTGTTACTTTACGCCAGTTTTCTGTGAGACAGTGGTAACGACCCGGACGAGCCGGCCCATTCGTGCTGTAGACAAAACTGTCTACAGCGTGGCTCTACCACTCATGATCTTGTTTAATCCATAAAACGTAATACCTGTAATATTTAGATTCAATTAATAAATCCACTGCAAATTCGCAAGACGCTTTCACTAAGGAAGAAATGGCAAGAAACTCTAGCATTCTTCTTTTCAAAACTATTCTTCTTTCACCTTCCCTTATCCCACTCGTAGTGGGGTCGGCGCAAAATGTTTTTAACATATGTTACAAAAAGATTTGGCTTGTATTTTTTCGCCCGGTCGCCTGCATGACATCAACCCCTCTCAGGAGAAAACACCCGTAACAAATATTTGTGGATCACACAAACTTACTTTGTCTCGGTACGGGTCTTGAATCCGCGGGCTCTCGCTTCACAGCCCGCTACTCGCCCACTGCGCCACAGAGGCTGTCTTTTATTGTCTGATCTTTTCAATACCATTTTACAATATTATTGTAGAGTTAGTTGTAAGAGTATATATTGGAACTCACAGCGTCATCGTTGGGTTGAGGTGCCGGTACAGATTACTCCTAAGATGGTAGAAGCATTGTTGGGTGCACGTAACGTCTCAGTGATTTCTTAAATCGGAACCCAAAAGACCAACTGCCAGACCTCAAGACACCGTGAGCTCTTTCTGCGTAGATCGGACTAGTGTCAACTAACTTTTTGAATAATTAAAAAATAAATATGTATATTGTTTTAAAATTAAGGTAAGCAATGTAAAATTAGCTTTTCGAGACGACCTACACCTCAGTCTCTCCCGTGACCACGAAGGCGGAAAAGCTTTTGAAACGTCGGGACTAAAATAAAAAGTTAAACCGCGATAAAATCCGTATAAACAGCCGTAGTTTTATTTTAAATAACGTCTCAGACAAGCTTGTTTGTCAGGTAATACTGATTTGGCTCTGTGGATACACTAATTTATGCACCTACACAATGCGCATGGTATGTTCGAACGCAAATTGTCTGGCATATTTTTATAAATAAAATACATTTGGATGTGAGCTCTAGGTATAGACGTCCTTAAGCTGTGATTAAATGAATCGCGATGAAACACTTAAATAACATCGGCTAACATGATAAACATGAAGTAGAAAAAGATAGTAGGTACTTGGTCGATTTAGATTTTTTTGCAAAACTTTTCACACTTTGCCATGCCAACTGCCAGGATAAAAAAGGATTTGAAAACAATAGGCGTGTCAGCACGAGGCTCACGAGGTATAAACGTCAGGCCGGACAAGTTATTTTGCGCGTATTGAAGTCAAACTCGAACAATTGAGCATCTTTCTAAAGATGTCTACGTTTTGATCTTTATTTTTAGATATTGCTATTTTAATACTTGACATAGGCGAAATCATCGAAAATCGATGGGGCCATAATGTAAAAATAGAATATATATATATAATAATAATAATACTAGCCCTGTATTATATACGTCCCACTGCTAGGCACGGGCCTCCTCTACTGAATAAGAGGGGTTAGGCCTTAGTCTCCACCACGCTGGCCTAATGCAGGTTGGCAGACTTCACATACCTTCTAAATTCTTATGAAGAACTTCTCAGGTATGCAGGTTTCCTCACGATGTTTTCTTCACCGTTAAAGCAAGTGATAATTAACAATTAATACACACATAACTTAGAAAAGTCAGAGGTGTATGCACTTGGGGCTGGTTTCGAACCCGCTACTTTCGTCTCGACAGTCCATACCACTCCCCGCTGAGCTATCACTGCTCTCAAAATAGAATATATATAGAAGTCAAACTCTATCGACGTATTCATTAACATCCATAAATCGATACCACTCTTAGATTAGAAAAGATAAAACGATATGTATCTATTTTTATACCACGCTTCATAAAATGTATGACTTCAATATGCAATACCGCGATTCAATAAAGCTCTATGGCAAATTTAGGTACTGCCGGGTATGGGGAGTCAGACGGCGAATCTGTTATATTAATATGTATGGTGTAAAGCTTACATGGACATGTCTAATAACTAAATTGCTGACTAGATAAGTTCAGATGGCATCGTCCCCCGGGTACATCCTCAGTCCCGCACCGGTCACCACAGATAACACACTTGACGAATGTTCTAAGGGTTTTCTATTAATACCGCCACTTCTTGGGGTTTTTCGATATATTTTAAATAAAGACATTTCGTTTTGAAATTAATGTTTTTTTTAACATTAAAACCCGGGGCCGGCATAACGCTAGGCAGAAAGAAATATCTTGGAAAAAAATAGGGGGTGTGATGATACAATATAAAGCAGATATAATTATGTACTTTGTTTTTCTTGTGTGTCTGTCAATGCCTCGAAAGTTCTTTTATTACTCGTAGCTTCATTGACGAAACGATCCAGGTCGTTCGCCTGATGGTAAACACCACACAGAACTTTGAATTACAAAGCACTGCATGGCATTGGACTGCGCTCGTCACCCCGAGACATAAATAATCAAGTCTCACAATGCCCAGTAATTTCACTGGCTTCAATGTCCTTCAAACCGAACAACAGTCCTTAGACACTGCTGTTTGGTGGCAGAAATAGACAAAGCGGTGGTACCAACCCAGACGGCCTCTCGCATACGAGGGACCTACCACCCTTATAGTTGAACAGTTGAATGTTGAACATTTTTGCATATTCGTACTCAATCGTAAAAAACGAAGATTGCCAAAGTGCATTATTTAAATAGTAGTACTGTACCTACCTTTACGTAGTAAAGACTATTAGATATAAGTGGAAATGGAACCATAAGTGGAACTTTATATATTACAGCAATGGTTTCCAATATTTATTGAAAGTGAAAAGGAAAATATTTATTGAATCCATAAAAATTTTATACATCATTTAGATTCAGTCAAATTTTAACTCTACCGCCCGCGCCAGTTAGTAATGCTGTTTCGTTAAAGAAGAACGGACACGAAACTCTAACGTTGCTCTTTTCAAAATTCATTTACAACATTTGCACTACGATAATACAATTAATTTTGAATAGAGTTAGAGCAGCTCAACTTATGCCAATAAGGAACATTATAAAGAAAAATAATGAAATTATAATGATTATAGGGTAGTTTCCTATATTGAATTTTATACATTATTTTATAAGCAACAGAAAATGATACGCAAAAGAAACCCTTTTATTAAAACACAATCAAAATTGGTTCAGAAATGTACCCGCAGTTATGACTTTAAATGTTGGTATGAGGAAAAGTGGGTGCGTAGTAGGGATATCTCACTATCTCGCTTGCACACGTGCACTATAATGAACATTTTACACAGTGACGTCAAAGGTTGCATCGTCTGTCATTTGACAATTACCCCTTCTACAGGATTTCAATGGCTTCTATCTTATTTATTTGTGGTCCGATTTATAAAATTCTTTCTGCAATAGATTTTGAGTAACATAACTTATTGATTTAAATAATAAAAAAAATCTAGTCAACTACCCTATTGTGCATGATCCTTATGAGTACGATGAATAAATTAATACTATATATTGTTATGAACATTAAGGTTATATCCAAAGGGTCTTATTCATAATAAAACGCTTATCGAAGGTATAAACCTTCATTAGTTAAAACGTATTTTAAGCCTATCAAACGTTCAATAAAATTCTTTATTCATAATCGTTTGATAAAGCTCCGATAACTAAAATAGGTTTATCATACACAAAGTTGCCAGTTTACAGAAAATGATTGATTGATTGAATGATTTTACTATGGTTTGTCTCTGGAAAGACTGGAAACAAACTAAATAAAAAGAAAATTGACGGAGTTTTGGCGGGAATTCTGACAGTGCGGTGGCTCTCTTGGTTTAATTATTTCCTAAACTAGTTTAAAATTGTGTTTGTTGTATAAAAGTGGTGTGGTTTTGTGCAATAATCATTTACGATGATGAATAGCGTATGGAAACATTAAAAATAGGGAATTTAGGTGATTTTTGATCAAGGGTATTGATCGACCTTGTGCTTTCGATCCGCTTGAAGACAGTCGTCTGAACATTGAACTGAAAGGAATTAACACCAAAACTCCAACAAGACCTTGAAATGGGCCACACCCCCGTTTCATCGTTCTTGGAATATAAGAAAAGAATATAACTAATGACTTGGCAGCACGGTCTCTGACCTTAGCCGGTTCCTTAAGGAACAAACAAAGAAAATCGACATCTCATCAATGTCAAATGTCAAGAAAGGTAAACAAACAGGAGTTATAAAATTCCACAGGAGCTTGAAATTGACCACGCCGCGCCGCTGCGCTGATATTTCGTCGTTCTTGGGAAGAGTTGAAAATATATAATATAGTACTTGTCATTGGCGAAATGTATAATAGGGCGAAGCCGTTATAAATAAAGAAAAGGTAATAAATTAAAAAAAAAATGACAGTAGACGTAAAAATAAACGTCAAATATGAAACAGCTGACCGATGTCGGCCATATTTTTCACTATCGAACGTTTAAAATAGGTTTATAGATGGGTTATAGCTTCTTTAAAATAGTGACACTTTATAGGAGAGTTAATGAGCGTTTTAGCGTTATTGAACGATTATGAAGTTGGCGATTTGCGCCATGCAAAAATCTACCGAAGGGTCCGAGGCACCGCGATCGAGATGCAGCGCGGCGGCAGCGTTTTTAATGTTCTTATTTTGTTATTTTAACATTTTGGAATATTGTAGATGTAATACGTCACATTTTTTCATTCAATCACTAGGATTATATTGGTGTAGGATTCATGTGAATTATTAAGCCGAATCATAAATTTTAACTGAAAATTACATGCAGAAATTAAAACTTTTGTTACATAAATTGAGCGTTTTTATACAAATTCTGACACAACATTTATGTACAGCGATTGGGTCTGAAGGTTTCTCAAAATTATAATTTAACCCAACGCCATTTTCAACCGACTAGAAAAACGGAGGATATTCTTAAGTCGACGCTATTTTTTTGTGTATAAAACCACGCATAACTCCGACAAATATGGACCAATTAGAATTATTATTTTTTCATTCGAAAGAGTTAAGCTTAAATTCTGTCCCATTTTAATTTCAAGAAGAAATTTCGCCATACAAGATCTATCCTCTTGGGGATGAAAGATTCAAACTTCGTCATTTATGCGCCGATTGTGATAATAGGGTAGTAGACTTGATTTTTTTAATTATTAAAATCAATAAGTTACGTTATTCAAAATCTATTGCAGAAAGAATTTTATAAATCGGATAAATAACTTAGAAGCCATTCTAATTCTATAGAAGGGGTAATTTTCAAATGACAGCCGACACAAACTTTGACGTCACTGTGTAAAATTTTCATTATGGTGCACGCGTGCAAGCGAGATAGTAAGATATTCCTACTACGCACACACTTTTCCTCATACCAACATTTAAAGTCATAACTGCGGGCACATTTCTGAACCAATTTTGATTGTGTTTTAATAAAAGGGTTTCTTTTGCGTATCATTTTCTTTTGCTTATAAAATAATGTATAAAATTCAATAAAGGAAACTACCCTATTCTTTCACTAAATGTAGAGATAAAATATTTTTATACAAATAGATAGATAGATAGATATTCGAACGAAAACTACCCTTTGCAGTGGGCCGGTCATAGTTTGAGAAACAATGTGTTACGGCAATATTTATGTGGAAATAACATCGCGTGCAAGCACGGTGTTTACCTCGGCCGTAACAACGTCGTTTTGTCTTTGCGTTTAAACGATTAACTTAAGTATCGTCATTAGTTGAAGTAAAATATTACACTGACAGACAGTATGTATGAGGTTTTTTTTTATCCTGGCACATTTTTTTTATAGCATAAGCTGGCAAACGAGCAAGTGGGTCACCTGATGGTAAGTGATCTCCACCGCCCATGTACACCCACAATACTAAAAGAATCATGGGTGCGTTGCCGACCTTAAAGGAAAGGGATAATTAAGGCATTGGGAAGGAGAGAGGGTTTGGGCCTCCGGATATCTCACTCACCGTACGAAACGCAGCACCATGCTACTAATTTACGTCGGTTATCTGTGAGAGAGTGTAACGACCCGGGCGAGCCGGCCCATTCATGCTGTAGACAAAAGTGTCTACAGCGTGACTTTACCACTCAAAAGGATGACAGATGTAGTAAATTTTGAAAATACTAATATTGAGTTACTCATAACGGCATTCAGGGTGGGGCAAGCGCCCCATTATGCCCCACCGTGGCTACGCGTATCGAACTGTGTCTTAAGCATAATAACGTACAAGTACTAAGTACATCTACTTTCCTAGGACAGATTGATAAAGCCCATAACGAGTTAACGCGAGTTTTAAAATATAATGAGGCGCAGGCGTCGCGGCGGTACCACTTTGTTTTATTGTTCTTTAGTTGATATGGCATTGACAATGACAATATCCTTAAATAAAATAAGTCGGAAGGTGGGCACTAGAGCTTCCTAATGGCAGATGGTAGGTTAGTCGAATTTGGATTAAATGTATTGTTGTCTTGACCACTATTACTAAATACATAATGTAATAAGACTAGGTAGCAAAAGAAAAATATATATATTCATACATGGGTAGGCAGAGGTGTAACCAGTACACCCACATTTCGCCGAACGTGTCTCCGTATATGTATACTGTGTATATATGTACATAGATATAGCTCCGTGCGTTATAGTATACATTATATATATGTATACAATTAAATTGGTCATTAACACTTCTTTACAAACCAAAAAAAAATATAATATACATAATAGCTCGACGATACAATTCACAAGTTAGGTACTTAGTTTTCACTTCTATTCACCCCAAAGACTGCACCGCTTGTTTTTTTTCTTAATCGAGGACTAGTTATATTCGTCTTCAATGACTCTGGATGCATGACTTAGCCGCATAATATCCATTGTATCAGTTTATCTCAAAGGCTGGTCAAATGGATTTAAAGCAAATATTTTGTCATAAAAAAATATTCTGCCTCGGTGGCTCAGTTGTGATGCGTACGCGTTAAGATTAAGCTAAAGCTGAGGTCTCGGGTTCGATCCCCGGATCGGGCAAAGTGGTATTCGGTTTTTCTATTACAAAATGCTCAGTATCAGCCCGGAGTCTGGAATTTGTACCCTGTATGGCGATAGGCTCGGCCCCTATCACATTATGGGACGTAGATACACTCGGCGAAATGTAGGTGTATACTACGCCTCTGCCTACCCCTTCGGGGATTACAGGCGTGAGTGCATATGTAAAAAAATATTCTAGACTAACCCGGATGTATCTCTCTAGATCTGGTGGTATGTGCTCTTCCAGGTCATACACGTTTGTGTTGCTGTCTCTTTCCCTCTTACCATCTCTACCATCTTTGTTCTCACTCACCACTACATGTTTTGTGTTCACTTGCTTCTTACTTCGCTCAGTGTCTTCATATTGTTTGTCATACTAAAACAAACACAAACTATTAAGTGAAGCAACATAATTTGTGCAATGTAACTCTGACTTCAATATCTTGGGTGTTATAAAAACTTAGTACCAAAATATAAAACTGACTCAAAAAAACTAAAAATAAAATTAAACAATAACAATAAACAAGTGTGAATGGTACAGTTGGGAGGGGAAGGCCTCAACGAACTTTCATAGATGAAGTTGGAGATATTCTCGAGAAAGGCCAGGTCAGGAGTACCCTACACACTCGTACGAGTACTAATTGGTGAGATATTCTGTTATCACACAGCTTAATAAAAACACTCAGTTTGTAGTTTGGTCAAGTTTTTGTTCAACATCACCCCTTTTACATGGAATGTTAAAGTCCATTTAGGATATTTTTTGTCAAAATAGAATGAGTAAATTCTGTTTATTTCACATTTACACAATACTTTGTTGTGATTAAACTGTTTGGTTAAGTTTAGTTGGTGATAAAAGAATAGACAAAACTGTATTATGTAAAATATTTGTTTACAAAGTCTAATAAAAATTAAATTGTCTGAACTAGTCATATATCTGTCCCTCATTACTTTCCTATAAAAAAAGTCAAATAAAAAAATAAAGATCCAATCTAGTTTAAAAATAACTGACACCTAAAAGTAAAATTTAATTATCTTATTCAGTTAATATTATCTGCATTCAAGAAGAAATTTTGTTACTAGAGAAAAATCATTTAAAATGTTATTCATACCTTTGAAAAAAATAAAAATCACCACTAAACTTATAAAAACTTAGATAAATTCACAGCAATATTTGTTATGAACTGTGCGACCGGCGCGGCGTGTCGCTTCGTACAGCGAAATCGATAGCACTGCACTTTACCCACAGAACCTGGTGGAAAATCAATACAGATTCCCGCCACAGCAACAGGTGTTTGTATTTCGAATTTTACTCACGTGGTTGTCGTCCGTATGCGCAGAAAGGCCTAGGTGTGTTTTCTCCTTCTCAATCTCACGCCTTTTCACGGCAATTAGCCTTTCTAAATCAGTTGTTGATAACATTGTTCTAGCGGGAAAGTTTCGCTTTCGATCGCACGAAAAACTACCCGGTTGTAAACAAAAGGTAATAATTATACATATTACACGGAAACTTTCAATATCCTTATATTCCTTCTAAATATAAGATACTAAATAAAAATAAGATAAATTCAAAAACACGTCAAAAATATATTTGTTTACAATTCACATTTGTAAAAACCGTTTTGTTTTCAATTTCGGACTTTTGACCACAGACTACTTAGAGATACTACGTATCAGACTGCCAACTGTAGAACAAAAAATTCATTAGTGAGTTTTAGTGTCATTTGACGTTTCTTTTTTTCTGTCGAATACATAATCCACAGACTACATAAAATATGCTTACTCTATGGCTTATTAAATGCAAATGGCGAAGGAACTAGTAACGTACAGCTCAAAACGCTAGGCTTATACACCAGTATAATTTACTGTTTTGTCTCATTTATTTAAGTAGAGGAAAATTAAATAAAAGTACACATTATTTATTAAAATATTTATTTTTTAATTTATTTTTATAATTTTCAAAAGCCTTTTTTTGCATCGCATTTTCCTTGCTGAACTTTAAGAGCTTTTTTGGCTCTACGGTAAAAGGCAGTTTGTTGTTTTACCTTTGTATATTCATTGTAGATTAATGGGCATGTTGGTGTCAAATCTGCCACTTTCTTAATTAACCGCTTCCTGGAAGCTTTCACACTTCGGGGTTTATCCAAACCTAGAAAATAATAAAGTAGTTAGTCCCAACTCAAAGCTGATTAGTTAATTCCATCATAAATGATGTGAAAGTCTAGTATATATTGCTTAAATAAAGTTATATATAATTTTATGTTGATTGTATTCCCGAGTAACTAATAAAGGTAAGAAATTGCCCAGCACATCATACCTCTAGTGCACCAAATTCACATCATAGCATCTACTGCTTTTCCACATATTAAATCCTATGTATAATATTATAAATTTTGTGAGGATGTATGGATGTTTATTATTCAAACACACATACACTGATAGCCCATGTTCTGTAATATACATACAAAACAATACCCTTTCTTTGGGTACATTAAGTAGTTGCCTAGGATTTGAGTAAAGCCACATGGGCAAGAGATAATCTAAGATAATACAGATTCACTAACCTGTAAAATGTGACCGGCGCTTGACATCTAATTGTCCAGACGTAATTATTTCTGGGTTAACAGAGTTTGCTAGAAAAGTAACAATGATTGTAAAGATCTTGTTCGGAAAGATATTAAATAAACAAATAATATGTCACAAGATAAATAAGAAATAAAAAGGTAACACTTTATTACCTAAATTCAGACTGGTTAATGGATTTCCTGGTAAATTCTGGAAGTCACTTGAGCCAGAAGCAATACTTTCTGAAAAATACACCAATAACTTATTTATATTTTTTTTTTAATTAGGGATGTGTTTTACGAACATTTAGAAGCACAATGTTTGATCGCCTCATCAATTATCAACTATTGGTCTAGTAGAAGCATTCTTAGGCCGGGAAAATTACAATTTGTGTTTGAGTTTTCAATTTGAAAAAAACATACATGAGTTGTCCAGGGTTGAAATAGGAGTACGAATAGGATCATGAGACAGAGAAGTAAGGTCAGCAAACTGTGGGTGTACTAGTTGCATCTCTGCATACTCTTTCAGAGATACAGGCGTGATCTTATATTAAATTATTATTGCAATTTGTGTATATACAAAAGGTAGACATTAAAAATATTATATTTACCAACCTGTCAATGGTTCCAGTTTGACACAATATGTGTGGTCAATGTGTCTTTTACGTGAGTAGCTATGATCAGTATTAGGATCCATATTTTCTGAAATTGATAAAAAAATAACAATACTTTAGTATCTAAGAAATCTATTGTAATGTCATTATGTTACAATTGAGAGTTTTGCATCACTTGATGGGTTAAAAAATACTTTGGCAAGGCTATACTATAATAAGAAAGTAAAAATAACTGCATTAGGATATCACTATTCCAAAAACAGTGATTGTTTTTATTAAAAGTAATAACATGTATGTTAGTGTAAGTGGGCCATCAACATCTTACATTCAAAACCAACCATCTTTTTGTGGTACACTCTGCTGATTAACAGCCGAGGCAATGGTGAAATGTGGTTCCCGTTGCGGATTGTGGGACAACAATTCGCCCCACAGAATACCAAATCCACCGTCAAATCATAATGGGAAGGCGGAACCTACCATAACTCATATTAGTATACGGCATAGTGCAGCAATATACTACTGGCCAAACTATACACAGAAAATAGAATAATAGACTTACCAGCGTAATCCTGAGATAGTATTCCACTAGAAATCTCTTCTTCAGTAAACAAAGAAGGATATGCTTTGCCTATGAGACGTGATTTGCAGGTAATGAACTTCTTTTCGAAATGTTTTTGACAAACAAAAAGCTTCGAAAGTATAATAGTGTTCTATAATGTCCAAAACGCCGGTCAATGTCACTTGTCAATCAACTGTCAAATAAATCCGTCCGGCATTCGCTTACACGTCAGCCAATCACGGCCAAGAATGAAAACCCTAAATGTCATACAACATTAAAACAATATGGCGCTATGTCGAGCGTTTCGTTGTACGTAGATTAACAGCCGTGCTTTTGACATTTTGCAGCATTATCAGTGCCAGTTGCCAATAAAGTATTTTATTTCCACACAAAAATCAAAGTTATTATCCATAAACCCTCAAGTTTTTGAAGACAATATACAATCAAATGTTTTACTTAAATACTCAACGGCGAAATTATTAAAATGAACTAAAAATGAAGTAGCAGAGTAAACGATTTGCATGCTGTAAAATGAGAGCAGCGGATTCAATCTCCACCGTGATAAATGTACTGTAATAATATACAAACACGTATTATGGGTGTGTAGGTATTATGAGTTCTTGATGTTCTTGTTTCTTGATGACTACAGCACAAAATAATCGTATCTTACTATGGGGGTGGGCTACAAGAAATATTACACATGCGAACCCTTTCACTCGTAAGTAGTTTAAAATATTACTATTTTCCTGTTGTAATGTCATGTGATGTGAAAATTTGTAAACTCTGAAGGAAGATTTAGCATCGAATCCATTAGGAATATAGATAGAGTATCTTTACTCTAAAATAAAAATCGTTTATAGGTTTGGTGCTGCCAGGTTGTAAATTTAATTTACCCAGATTTATTCAAACAATGTTTTATTCTACTATTTCAGGTATTTCAATGTAGGTTTAATTGGGAGCCTGCAAAATATACCAAAATGTGCTATGAACATTTTGGTGAAAGATCACCTATGTAAAATAATTGTTACATGCAGAAGCAGTGCCAACAAAACTTAGACATGTGAGTATATATTATTTAAGTTATTGACCGCTACCCCGATTTTGTTGGTATTGTGATTGCACTCTGAGCACTGTCAAGGTCTTAGGTTTGATTCCCAGCCATGCAGCTATGGTATATTTGAATAGCTGTTTCGGGTGTAAGTCTGGGTGTTAGATATTTGTATGGTGGTTGTTTACCTTAGTATCCTCAATAAAACTAGTATTATCATAGTGTTGAGTTCACATAAAAAGTTTTTTATATTACAGGTTGTGAGCTCAGAAGGTCTGAACATTTTACAAGAACTGCAAACTACTGAGCGAAATCTATGCTGGGTAAATTTTGTAACTATATTACAGGTCGCCCCATTAAATTGCTGCTAAACAGCTGATTTTTATATTGTGATTCCTGTGGATTTGAGATTGATCGTAGACTTTGTATTCCGTTTCTTGCAGTTTAGACATAAAAAAAAAATAGCTGACTGATGGCATACCTTTTTGGCATTATCTGCAAAAATGTTAATTGTCACCTTACAAATGTTAAGTTATTTATTTATGTAAATGTGCCTCTAGGTACTTCAGAAGATGTTTCCATTACAGAACAACCTAGTCCATCTGCATTGACATCAATCCTTAAGAAGAAAAAAAATATACGGTCAAAAAGCAATACCAGTTAAATTAATGAAAAATTGCGTGTTGTGCGTGAATCAAAACATAGATTAGTAAAAAAAGCTAGCTTCGTTAGAAAGTGGTGTAGCAGAGCTAAAGTGTAAGATGAAAATGTATTCAAAAGAGTTCAATTTATTATCAAATAATGAAACTGAATATGCTGATTTTCTGAAACGGTATACTGATATAAAAAACTGCCACTAAAAATATTCACTCGCACTAATAAATAGTAATAAATAAATACACCCAACAGTCACACACATAATCCCGATCCCACACTAGGTAAGCCTGTATCGTGGGTATCAGGAACTACGAGGGACTTGTGGTCCCATAACACAGATCAGTAACAAACTTTTGTGGATCACACAAACATTTGTCTCGGCGTGGGAATAGAACCCACACCCTCTTGCTTTGCAGCCGGTACTCGCCCATGGCACCACGGAGGCTGTCTTTAAATTTTATAACAGAGTTTTGTTTTGTTTGTAAATTAATACCTAACTAAAATAGATAGTGATTATAGATAGTGATTTCTTTTTACCAACCTCAGTTACCCATATGAGTGATACATATAGTTCGGGTTCAAAAGCTACAAGCATTTTTTTTCATCTATTTTGTCTACAGTATAAATGAGCCGGCTCGACCAAATTGTTACTACTGTCTCTCAGAAAATCGATGTTAATAACGACTTGCTGCTGCGTTTCATACAGTGAGTGAGATATCCGAAAGCCCAAATCGCCTTCCCTTCTCAAGCCCATAATTATCCCTTTTCTTTAAGGTTGGCAACGCGACCATGATTCTTCTGGTATTCTATGGGCGTTCATGGATGATCACTTACCATCAGGTGATCCACTTTCTCGTTGCCCGGCCTATGCTATAAAAAATACATTTTTAATTAAGAAGTAGTTTTGAGTTACCGTTTTTCCTAAATGCTGGACATAGTTGTGTTTTGCATTACTTTAATCTGAGTTTAAACTTAAAAGATAGGAATTTGACAGTTGTGATATTTTTTCCCTAACATGAAATGGGGAAATATATGTAATGTAGCAACACTTCAAAAAATCTAGCTGTCTCATGTGCGGTCACGCCACGGCTCTATCTATAGGTAATATATCAATGGTAGTAAGGCTAAATAAGAAGTTCGTCGTTTCTTAGTTTTGGACCGACGTTTCGACGATCGTTTTTGATAATAGAACAGCAGACCCGGATCTATTTTTTTTTAAACCGAGCTGACACTTGGTAGTGGGGCCCTTCTATCCAGCATTTGAGATAAATTACATAAAAAAGCTAAAGAAGAATGATGTGCAAGTCTTTTTTAATTTTAATCATATTATATTATGATTTAGGCGCCCCCTGAAACTCCCGCCCGGGGCGGGTGCCCCGGTCCCCCCTCCCTCTAGATCCGGGCCTGCGCCGTAGTCACTGTAGACGGTAATGCTCAGGGTGAATGAAAACATAATATTACTTCACGTAAATAGTTTTAATGTTGCATTCGTAATTACAAAACAGTCTTAACATAATTTTATTCTAAAACTGCGGCGTCTAGTCCCTAGAGCTAAAACACCGCAGTAGGAGACACGCGATGAGGCGGCTAGCGCTCTCATTATAATCCGCGCAAAATAACTTCACCGAGCTGAAGTAAGTAATTTTTCCCGCCCTTTAAGACTCCCATCATCCTTTATCAATAGCAGACTAAACACGTCGAGGTCACGGGGCGGCAATTCTAATTTGCTTTTCGCCCGGTAAATCGAGTACCTATCCATACCTCGAAATTGCATGAAATTTCCAAAACTCCGGGCACAAATTCCAAACTCCGGGTTGATACTGAGCATTTCGAAATAGAAAAACCCAATACCATTTTACCCGACCCGGGAATCTAACGCGAGACCTCAGCGTTAGCCTCAATCGTAACGCGTACGCAGTCACTAACTATGTTATGTGGGTAGATATAGGATTGTGAGGCGTGGCGGAGTAATTGGTGATGTGAAGTTAACGTTTTTAGAGACTAAAGTGCGACAAGTGTGCCCCTTTTTAAAACATTCTACGTTTTGATCTTTATTTTTTGTGATTGCTATTTTAATTTATATTAGATTGAATGACGAGACGAGCCGGTCGCTCGCCTGATGGTAAGCGCCACGCCTGCTCATAAACAGAAGCAACGCCACACAGAACTTTAAATAAAGCACTGCATGCCACATTTTAATACTTGGCTTTGGCAAAATCATCGACAAACCATAATGTAAAAATATACTGATAGACGGGAGGCTAACTGGTAAAATTACTTATTCAGCTAGAACAAGTTATTTTTCGCGTATTATACCATAAATTATTATACATAGCGAGCAGCAGATGACGAAACTGAATCGGTTTTAAAGGCGAGGACAAACTTCAATCCCGAGCAACTTAAAATATTTAAATAGTTTTATAATACATTTTGTGGCAGTCATAATAAGTTCATACACAATATATTGCAGGTATAGTCAGTATTATAAGCTTTGTTTGCAGCATGAATGGGCTAGCTTGACCGGGGCGGTACCACTGTCTCACAGAAAACCAACGCGAATGGCAGTTTAAGTACGTTTCGTACGGTGAGATTTCCGGAGGCCCAAATCCCCTAACTTATAAATCGCCATTTCGTTACTTAGATGGCAACATACGATGATACGAACCGGATCTGCATACAAAAATACGGATGGTTGATAGCTATCCAAAAACTCGCACTAGAGGCACAGATCACGTATTGTAAGGATGGAAGTGGCAAATAACATTTCATACAATTGTAAGTCAATACATATATGTTGGTCAAAAAATTTAAAAATATCCTAAAGCCAGCGCGACATTACATTAGATGCCGATATTGATCAAATATCATTTCTTTTTCATTTTCTCCATACATTTAAAAATGGAATATCGTTGCATATTAGAGGTCGCAGTATAAGACGCCAGCCTAACCCTTCGAAATTATTCCCAAATACTAATGAAACTGCTGATATTAATTTATACTAAACAAATGTATATTAATAATTAATTAACACGAAAATATTCTAATAGCCTAAACTTAAATAATTTCTTAGGTATAAGACAAAATATAACACTCTTATATAACCGGCATGAGTCTTGAGCACAGATGTACAATAGTGGGGGCAGTTGAGAGACTAATAGATGACGAACTTCGACTAACGGACCAATCGCGTGAAGCATCGGCGTCCCGCGCTCCTTCATTCCGCCAATCAGAACTATAAATAAACTACAGTGCACGTGAAGTTTGTGCTCACGAATCGTGCCGGTACATTTAATAGCTATATAGTAGGTATTTATTATAACCGCACAATAAAACGATAATCTGAAGTCCACCACAGATAGAAAGATATAAATTACCTTACTACTACACACTAAACTACTAGTACTACATTAGGCCTGACGTTAACTACAGTGCAGTCCAAATATAATATCAACCACCGTTGAAACGTGGCGTTTATCGAGGGTCGGCAGAATAGGGTTGTTCCTATGTTGGATTTCACACATTATTTTAGAGGCAACAGAAAATAATACGAAAATAACTCTTTTGTTAAAACAATCAAAATTGGTTTAGAAATGGGCTCTCAATTATGATTTTAAATATTGGTATGAGGAAATGTGGGTGCGTAGTGAAGATATCACACTATCTCGCTTGCACACGTGCACCATTCATATATGTATACAATTCTACATAAGAAACTACCCTATACATAAAGTGCGCGTATTTAAGATGTGCAAGAAGTAGGTGCACATATTATGGTGTCTGTTCAGATCTTTAGTCTGTGGTGGGCACCGTAGACGTATCTTCGGGCATAACTCAATACTCCTATGTCATTGAAATACATACTTTATTTCAATAAGCTTATTAAATATACATTGTTCAATTAAAACCCTCTGCCATCGACCAATGCAGGGAATCATCACATCATCAGATGAAGGGATAGTGGCAATTATCTTGTTGTCACTTGACTAAACTATAACTAACTAGCCTTTGCTCGCGGCACCGCCCGCGTGAACGGCCTTTTCCGGGATAAAAAGTAGCCTATGTTACTCAGTGATAATGTAGCTTTCTAACGGCAAAATATTTGTTGAAATTGGTCCAGTAGTTTTTAAGTTTATTCGTTACATACAAAAAATCTTTCCTCTTTATAATATTAGTGTAGATGAAATTATGACAGGGCAAAGTGAATGCACTGTACCTGGTGTTATGTACAGTGCAGTTCAAATATAATGTCGACCGTAGAGAAATATCAAGTCTCTCAACGGTCCCTGAAGTTACATACACTGGTTGACTCCGGAACGTGACTCATCCATCCGATCGTTATCCAGTCGGTGTCATACATGTCTCAACGTATAATGATTTTTTTAATCCAGCTTTAGTTCAAAGTCAACCTTTCTTTTACAAGCAACACTTCATTTGATCTTAGCCAAAAGGCCGAGAAGTGATGTCAACTTAACTAAAATAACATTTATTGGGTATAATTTAAATCTTGTCAAACTAAAGTTAATTAATGTGACAGTAATAAGCTATGTTCAGTTTAGTTGATGACTACAATATAGACAATAATTGATGTTCTCTGCTGTCACCTGCTGTACGCAGATTTAGCGCGTGATGAATATTCTATGTTTATATACAGTGACATTCTTGAGCCTAAACAACGCCTGTCATTATTTACCTGAAAACAAATAGTTATTTCTTTAAATATGTGTGAGAGCGCGAGTGAGTGACATTACAATGACATGTAAGTGCGTGTGAGTGACATTAGAATGACGTGTAAGTGTGTGTGATATTAGAATGACATGTAGTGTGTGTGACATTAGAATTATATGTTAAGTATGTGTGACATTAGTATGACATGTAAGTGTGTCATTAGAATGGCATGTAGTGTGTGCGACATTAGAATGTGATGTGAGTGCGAGTGAGTGACATTAGAATGACATGTAAGTGCGTGTGAGTGACATTAGAATGACGTGTAAGTGTGTGTGATATTAGAATGACATATAGTGTGTGTGACATTAGTATGACCTGTTAAGTGTGTTGGACATTAGTATGGCATGTAAGTGTGTCATTAGAATGGCATGTAGTGTGTGCGACATTAGAATGTGATGTGAGTGCGAGTGAGTGACATTACAATGACATGTAAATGCGTGTGAGTGACATTAGAATGACGTGTGTGTGTGATATTAGAATGCCATGTAGTGTGTGTGACTTTAGTATGACATGTAAGTGTGTTATTAGAATGACATGTAGTGTGTGTGACATTAGAATTATATGTTAAATGTGTTGGACATTAGTATGCCATGTTAAGTGTGTGACATTAGTATGACATGTAAGTGTGTCATTAGAATGTGATGTGTGTGCGAGTGAGTGACATCAGAATGTGATGTGTGTGCGAGTGAGTGACATTAGAATGACATGTAAGTGCGAGTGAGTGACATTAGATTGACGTGTAAGTGCGTGTGAGTGACATTAGAATGACGTGTAGTGTGTGTGACATTAGTATGACGTGTAGTGTGTGTGACATTAGTATGACATGTAAGTGTGTCATTAGAATTACATGTAGTGTTTGTGACATTAGAATTATATGTTAAGTGTGTCATTAGAATGGCATGTAGTGTGTGCGACGTTAGAATGTGATGTGAGTGCGAGTGAGTGACATTACAATGACATGTAAGTGCGTGAGTGACATTAGAATGACGTGTAAGTGTGTGTGATATTAGAATGCCATGTAGTGTGTGTTTCATTAGTATGACATGTAGTGTGTGTGAGACATTAGAATTATATGTTAAGAGTGTTGGACATTAGTATGGCATGTAAGTGTGTCATTAGAATGACATGTATGTGTGTGTGATATTAGTATGACATGTAAGTGTGTCATTAGAATGGCATGTAGTGTGTGCGACATTAGAATGAGATGTGAGTGCGAGTGTGTGACATTACAATGACATGTAAGTGCGTGTGAGTGACATTAGAATGACGTTTAAGTGTGTGTGATATTAGAATGACATGTAGTGTGTGTGACATTAGTATGACATGTAAGTGTGTCATTAGAATTACATGTAGCGTGTGCGACATTAGAATGTGATGTGAGTGCGAGTGAGTGACATTAGAATGACATGTAAGTGCGTGTGAGTGACATAAGAATGACGTGTAAGTGTGTGTGATATTAGAATGACATGTAGTGTGTGTAACTTTAGTATGACATGTAAGTGTGTCATTAGAATGACATGTAGTGTGTGTGACATTAGAATTATATGTTAACTGAGTTGGACATTAGTATGCCATGTAAGTGTGTCATTAGAATGGCATGTAGTGTGTGCGACATTAGAATGTGATGAGAGTGCGAGTGAGTGACATTACAATGACATGTAAGTGCGTGTGAGTGACATTAGAATGACGTGTAAGTGTGTGTGATATTAGAATGCCATGT
The DNA here is from genome assembly GCA_905332985.1 of Mimas tiliae. NCBI lineage: Eukaryota > Metazoa > Arthropoda > Insecta > Lepidoptera > Sphingidae > Mimas > Mimas tiliae. The sequence continues at coordinate 3,324,003 of HG995262.1, read as the reverse complement.
AGTGTGTGTGACATTAGTATGACATGTAAGTGTGTCATTAGAATGACATGTAGTGTGTGTGACATTAGAATTATATGTTAAATGAGTTGGACATTAGTATGCCATGTAAGTGTGTTATTAGAATGGCATGTAGTGTGTGCGACATTAGAATGTGATGAGAGTGCGAGTGAGTGACATTACAATGACATGTAACTTCGTGTGAGTGACATTAGAATGACGTGTAAGTGTGTGTGATATTAGAATGCCATGTAGTGTGTGTGACATTAGTATGACATGTAAGTGTGTCATTAGAATGACATGTAGTGTGTGTGACATTAGAATTATATGTTAAGTGTGTTGGAATTTAGTATGCCATGTAAGTGTGTCATTAGAATGGCATGTAGTGTGTGTGACTTTAGAATTATATGTTAAGTGTGAGTGACATTAGTATGCCATGTAAGTGTGTGGTGTATGATGTGGTACTGACTCGTGCAGCGCGGGCAGCCTGGCGTGCGCGGGCGGCGTGCGCCACACGGCCGACGAGGTGCGCTTGAGGCGCGCGCGGTCGATGTCGGGGAAGATGTGGCGCAGGTCGGGGCTGTGCACGCGCACGCTGAACAGCCTGTCCACGTGCACGCCGGACACGCCGCTCTGTATGGTCAGCTGCACGCGACGCGCCTGTCGACAACGGCACTACATGTACGGGACGTGTTTATTGACTGGCAGAGAAACCCGGCACGTCTGTGTCAGTACCATTGTCTCTCAGGAAACCGGCGTAAAGTAGCAGCTTACTGCTGCGTTTGGTACGGTGAGTGAGATATCCGGAGACCCATTAGGGCCTTGTATATTGTATTAGAAGGGGAAGGGGATTATCCCCTTCCCAATCCCTTAATTATCTTTCGCCCATGATCCTTTTAGTATTGTGAGCGTATATAGGCGGTGGAGATCACTTATCATTAGATGACCCACCTGCTCGTTTACCAGCCTATGAAATAAAAAAACGTGAAACTTGAAAAGAATTACAAGAAATAAATAATAAATAACACCCAACAGTCACACACATAACCCTAACCCCACAGTAAAATACGAGTCTTGTGTCTTGAGTATCAGGAACTACGAGAAATTTTTGATCTCACAACACCCAGAACAGAAACAGATATTTGTGGATCAGACAAATATTTGTCTCGTTGCGGGGATCGAACTCGTGGCCTCACGTTTCACAGTCGGCTACTTGCCCACTTAGCAAAGAGCTCACTTGAGTGTTGGTCTATAATACGAGCCTTAAACCCAGAAGCATTCAGGAGCCGGAAGCAAAAGCTAATATTAAATAATTTACCTTGGTAGTTGACCAGTCTGGCGGCGGTCTCTCTGGCGGGTCCGCGTCCTCGTCAGAGTTGAGGTACTGGAACCCGTCGCACATGTACACCGGCTCGACTGTGGTACCACCACTCACACCGACACCAGTCGTATTCGTACACTTCAGTGGTGTCTGAACTGTATAATATAAATATATATCAGCTCTGTATTATACCGTCCCACAAGCTGTGGGACACAGCTGGTCACAGCCTCTCCTACAAATGAGGTGTTAGGCCAGGGTGGGCCAACGGGATGCTGGGGTGAGTGCTAAGCACGGTTCGAAATTATTATTAAGATAATTATAATTAATTCCACACATGGGTTGACGTCAGTCAGGCGGCTGATCTTAAAAACTACAAGCAAAACCATACTGTAACATGTGTTAAAAACATGTTGCGCCGACCCCATTACGAGTGGAATAACGGATTGTCATATATCAATCAAACAACCTAAAATTTGTTAAGGTATTTTAACAAAATCTATAAATTATTTATATGGATATAAATTAGAGTACTCACTCTTATCCTCTATCCTCTTCATCTTCTGTTTCTCCATGTACTCCTTTTGTCTCTTCTCAATCTCTTTCTCCATCAACGCCGCTTCTTTCCTCACACTAGAAAATAAACAATAAAGTAGATAAATATACCCAGTAGACTACACATCCTGACCACATACTAAGATACCGAGTCTTATGTGGGTATTGAGAAATAGGAGGGAATTGTGGTACTCACATTAGGAATCAATAGGCTGCCGTTACGCGTTACGATCGAGGCTAACGCTGAGGTCTCGGGTTCGATCCCCGGGTCGGGTAAAGTGGTATTGGGTTTTTCTATCACGAAATGTTCAGTATCAGCCCGGAGTCTGAAATTTGAGCCCGGTATGGCGATAGGCTCGTCCCCTATCACATTGTGGGACGGAGATACGCTCGTCGAAATGTGGGTGTACTGGTTACACCTCTGCCTACCCCTTCGGGGATTACAGGCGTGAGTTCGTAAGTATGTATGTACATTAGGAATCGAACCCACGGTCTCTTGTTGAGCAGTCGTTTTTTTATCCTATTACGTCAAAGTGACTATACTGTACATGGTAGTAAGTACAAGGCAGTGCTCCGGATATCTCACTTAACGTACAAAACGCAGCAGCAATCTGCTACTTTACGTCTGTTTTCTGTGAGACATTGGTAACGACCCGGACGAGTCGGCCCATTCTCGCTGAAGACATTCTTAGCTTGGGGGGCTTGACCCAAAATTAGAATTAAAAAAATTGAGAATATACGATACCTACTTAAAATGCAATAAGTAAGGATAAGCGATGAAAATTATATTGTAGGTTTTAAAATTATATGGTATATTCATTAGAGATTTGTCACTGGGCTCAAATGTTTTTGGCTCGAGTGCCTCCCACCCCCCCTCTGGATCTGCTAGTAGGATAATATCAAGATTAATTTGAGATTTGGGCTTGAGCCCCTCCTGGATCAGCTAGTGGGCCTGCGTCATTGGCTGTCAGTTGTATGTAAGTGTATTTACTTCTCAGCCTCGGTGAGTTGTCTCCTGCGCAGTTCATCAGCCTTGCGTTGTTCAGTGGCGAGTCGTTGTCTCCTCGCTAGTTCCTCCGCGCGGCGTCGCTCCTCCGTCTCCGCCACTTTACGCGCCAACTCTAACTTTTTCTGTAGAATATCATATTGTTAGATTAGCTTTTGCTCGCGGCATCACCCGCGTGAACATCTTTTCCCGGGATAACAAGTAACCTATGTCCTAATCCAGGTGATAGTCTACCTGTGTGCCAAATTTCATCTAAAACTGTTCACCTGTTAAGGCATAATTGACTAACAAACATCCAAATTCGAAAACTTACAAACATTCAAACTTTCACATTTAATAATAGTAAAAAGTAGGCTGACTTAGAGGTGGGGCCTAGATGTGACGTCATTTCGTTTGACGTGTTTGCACACAGTGACGCACTGTTAGACAGCCCCGGAATTTAATGCTTTTAAAATCCGGATCCTTTTGATATCCGGAGGCCCAAATCCCCCTCACCTTCCCAATCCCTTTCCTTTAAGGTCGGCAACGCGCCCATAATTATTTTGGTATTGTGAGCGTACATGGGCGATGGTGATCACTTACCATCAGATGACCCACTTGCTCGTTTGTCGGCATATGCAATAAAAAAAAAGATATTAATAATTTGGAGTGTAAGTGGGCCACTAATATCATATCTTACCAAAGCCAACCTCACCTGCACGTGGTACACTCTGCTTATTAACGGACGAGGCAATGGTGAAACGTGGTTCCCGTTGCGGATTGTGAGGTTCAGACGGCAGGTCGCCCCATATAATACCAAATCAACCTTCAAAACATGATGGTAAGCCAGACCCTGGTATTAAGCCGGTATAACGCCAGGAAGAAAGAAAGATAATTTATGTAAAAAAAAAAACAAAAAGTGGCGGGAATGTAAACCCTTAGAACTCTTGTGACGATAAGTTTGTAATTCGCGGTGACCGGGAAGGGGCTGACAATGGACCACGGAGACGATGTCATCAAAATTTTTCTAGTCAGCTATTTAGTTGTTAGATATGTCTATGTAGGTTTTACATCACATATATTATATATACAACGTGTTACAGAAAGGTGTAGTCAAATTTAATCTACAATACAAATATTTTGCTCCGCCATAGTACCAAACCCATTCTTGCATTCTTAGGACATAAATAAGCATTTTTTTTTTGTCGAATGAATAACATGAAGTTATTCGACTTGCAACTTTGGACAACACTAACGGCCATTTTCAATATCCTATCTTAGTTTGATTGGAAAATTTGGAAATCAACCAATAAAACTAATAAATCTGTACGCGTGACCTTCACACTGTATTCTGATTGGCTCATTTGTATTATCTATCTGATGAATCAAACTAAGATAGGTTATTGAAAATGACCGTAAATGATAAACAACTGAGCTGTCCCTAGATATATCACATCAATCGCTCAGTATAATCCGTGTTCTCACCCGGTCGATATTGATACGAAATTCCCAGTTATAAAACATAAACCGGTCAGTATAATCCGTGTTCTCGCACGTTCGATATCGATACGACATTCCCAGTTGTAGAACATAAACCAGTCAGTATAATCCGTGTTCTCACCCGGTCGATATCGATACGATATTCCCAGTTGTAGAACATAAACCAGTCAGTATAATCCGTGTTCTCACCCGGTCGATATCGATACGATATTCCCAGTTGTAGAACATAAACCGGTCAGTATAATCCGTGTTCTCACCCGGTCGATATCGATACGATATTCCCAGTTGTAGAACATAAACCGGTCAGCATAATCCGTGTTCTCACCCGGTCGATATCGATACGATATTCCCAGTTGTAGAACATAAACCGGTCAGTATAACCCGTGTTCTCACCCGGTCGATATCGATACGATATTCCCAGTTGTAGAACATAAACCAGTCAGTATAATCCGTGTTCTCACCCGGTCGATATCGATACGATATTCCCAGTTGTAGAACATAAACCGGTCAGTATAATCCGTGTTCTCACCCGGTCGATATCGATACGATATTCCCAGTTGTAGAACATAAACCGGTCAGCATAATCCGTGTTCTCACCCGGTCGATATCGATACGATATTCCCAGTTGTAGAACATAAACCAGTCAGTATAATCCGTGTTCTCACCCGGTCGATATCGATACGATATTCCCAGTTGTAGAACATAAACCGGTCAGCATAATTCGTGTTCTCACCCGGTCGATATCGATACGATATTCCCAGTTGTAGAACATAAACCGGTCAGTATAACCCGTGTTCTCACCCGGTCGATATCGATACGATATTCCCAGTTGTAGAACATAAACCGGTCAGCATAATTCGTGTTCTCACCCGGTCGATATCGATACGATATTCCCAGTTGTAGAACATAAACCGGTCAGTATAACCCGTGTTCTCACCCGGTCGATATCGATACGATATTCCCAGTTGTAGAACATAAACCAGTCAGTATAATCCGTGTTCTCACCCGGTCGATATCGATACGATATTCCCAGTTGTAGAACATAAACCGGTCAGTATAATCCGTGTTCTCACCCGGTCGATATCGATACGATATTCCCAGTTGTAGAACATAAACCGGTCAGCATAATCCGTGTTCTCACCCGGTCGATATCGATACGATATTCCCAGTTGTAGAACATAAACCAGTCAGTATAATCCGTGTTCTCACCCGGTCGATATCGATACGATATTCCCAGTTGTAGAACATAAACCAGTCAGTATAATCCGTGTTCTCACCCGGTCGATATCGATACGATATTCCCAGTTGTAGAACATAAACCGGTCAGTATAACCCGTGTTCTCACCCGGTCGATATCGATACGATATTCCCAGTTGTAGAACATAAACCAGTCAGTATAATCCGTGTTCTCACCCGGTCGATATCGATACGATATTCCCAGTTGTAGAACATAAACCGGTCAGTATAACCCGTGTTCTCACCCGGTCGATATCGATACGATATTCCCAGTTGTAGAACATAAACCAGTCAGTATAATCCGTGTTCTCACCCGGTCGATATCGATACGATATTCCCAGTTGTAGAACATAAACCGGTCAGTATAACCCGTGTTCTCACCCGGTCGATATCGATACGATATTCCCAGTTATAAAACATAAACCGGTCAGTATAATCCGTGTTCTCGCACGTTCGATATCGATACGACATTCCCAGTTGTAGAACATAAACCAGTCAGTATAATCCGTGTTCTCACCCGGTCGATATCGATACGATATTCCCAGTTGTAGAACATAAACCAGTCAGTATAATCCGTGTTCTCACCCGGTCGATATCGATACGATATTCCCAGTTGTAGAACATAAACCGGTCAGTATAATCCGTGTTCTCACCCGGTCGATATCGATACGATATTCCCAGTTGTAGAACATAAACCGGTCAGCATAATCCGTGTTCTCACCCGGTCGATATCGATACGATATTCCCAGTTGTAGAACATAAACCGGTCAGTATAACCCGTGTTCTCACCCGGTCGATATCGATACGATATTCCCAGTTGTAGAACATAAACCAGTCAGTATAATCCGTGTTCTCACCCGGTCGATATCGATACGATATTCCCAGTTGTAGAACATAAACCGGTCAGTATAATCCGTGTTCTCACCCGGTCGATATCGATACGATATTCCCAGTTGTAGAACATAAACCGGTCAGCATAATCCGTGTTCTCACCCGGTCGATATCGATACGATATTCCCAGTTGTAGAACATAAACCAGTCAGTATAATCCGTGTTCTCACCCGGTCGATATCGATACGATATTCCCAGTTGTAGAACATAAACCAGTCAGTATAATCCGTGTTCTCACCCGGTCGATATCGATACGATATTCCCAGTTGTAGAACATAAACCGGTCAGTATAATCCGTGTTCTCACCCGGTCGATATCGATACGATATTCCCAGTTGTAGAACATAAACCGGTCAGCATAATTCGTGTTCTCACCCGGTCGATATCGATACGATATTCCCAGTTGTAGAACATAAACCGGTCAGTATAACCCGTGTTCTCACCCGGTCGATATCGATACGATATTCCCAGTTGTAGAACATAAACCGGTCAGTATAATCCGTGTTCTCACCCGGTCGATATCGATACGATATTCCCAGTTGTAGAACATAAACCGGTCAGTATAATCCGTGTTCTCACCCGGTCGATATCGATACGATATTCCCAGTTGTAGAACATAAACCAGTCAGTATAATCCGTGTTCTCACCCGGTCGATATCGATACGATATTCCCAGTTGTAGAACATAAACCGGTCAGTATAACCCGTGTTCTCACCCGGTCGATATCGATACGATATTCCCAGTTGTAGAACATAAACCAGTCAGTATAATCCGTGTTCTCACCCGGTCGATATCGATACGATATTCCCAGTTGTAGAACATAAACCGGTCAGTATAACCCGTGTTCTCACCCGGTCGATATCGATACGATATTCCCAGTTGTAGAACATAAACCGGTCAGCATAATTCGTGTTCTCACCCGGTCGATATCGATACGATATTCCCAGTTGTAGAACATAAACCGGTCAGTATAACCCGTGTTCTCACCCGGTCGATATCGATACGATATTCCCAGTTGTAGAACATAAACCAGTCAGTATAATCCGTGTTCTCACCCGGTCGATATCGATACGATATTCCCAGTTGTAGAACATAAACCGGTCAGTATAATCCGTGTTCTCACCCGGTCGATATCGATACGATATTCCCAGTTGTAGAACATAAACCGGTCAGCATAATCCGTGTTCTCACCCGGTCGATATCGATACGATATTCCCAGTTGTAGAACATAAACCAGTCAGTATAATCCGTGTTCTCACCCGGTCGATATCGATACGATATTCCCAGTTGTAGAACATAAACCGGTCAGCATAATTCGTGTTCTCACCCGGTCGATATCGATACGATATTCCCAGTTGTAGAACATAAACCGGTCAGTATAATCCGTGTTCTCACCCGGTCGATATCGATACGATATTCCCAGTTGTAGAACATAAACCGGTCAGTATAATCCGTGTTCTCACCCGGTCGATATCGATACGATATTCCCAGTTGTAGAACATAAACCGGTCAGCATAATCCGTGTTCTCACCCGGTCGATATCGATACGATATTCCCAGTTGTAGAACATAAACCGGTCAGTATAACCCGTGTTCTCACCCGGTCGATATCGATACGATATTCCCAGTTGTAGAACATAAACCAGTCAGTATAATCCGTGTTCTCACCCGGTCGATATCGATACGATATTCCCAGTTGTAGAACATAAACCGGTCAGTATAATCCGTGTTCTCACCCGGTCGATATCGATACGATATTCCCAGTTGTAGAACATAAACCGGTCAGCATAATCCGTGTTCTCACCCGGTCGATATCGATACGATATTCCCAGTTGTAGAACATAAACCAGTCAGTATAATCCGTGTTCTCACCCGGTCGATATCGATACGATATTCCCAGTTGTAGAACATAAACCAGTCAGTATAATCCGTGTTCTCACCCGGTCGATATCGATACGATATTCCCAGTTGTAGAACATAAACCGGTCAGTATAATCCGTGTTCTCACCCGGTCGATATCGATACGATATTCCCAGTTGTAGAACATAAACCGGTCAGCATAATTCGTGTTCTCACCCGGTCGATATCGATACGATATTCCCAGTTGTAGAACATAAACCGGTCAGTATAACCCGTGTTCTCACCCGGTCGATATCGATACGATATTCCCAGTTGTAGAACATAAACCGGTCAGTATAATCCGTGTTCTCACCCGGTCGATATCGATACGATATTCCCAGTTGTAGAACATAAACCGGTCAGTATAATCCGTGTTCTCACCCGGTCGATATCGATACGATATTCCCAGTTGTAGAACATAAACCGGTCAGCATAATCCGTGTTCTCACCCGGTCGATATCGATACGATATTCCCAGTTGTAGAACATAAACCAGTCAGTATAATCCGTGTTCTCACCCGGTCGATATCGATACGATATTCCCAGTTGTAGAACATAAACCAGTCAGTATAATCCGTGTTCTCACCCGGTCGATATCGATACGATATTCCCAGTTGTAGAACATAAACCGGTCAGTATAACCCGTGTTCTCACCCGGTCGATATCGATACGATATTCCCAGTTGTAGAACATAAACCAGTCAGTATAATCCGTGTTCTCACCCGGTCGATATCGATACGATATTCCCAGTTGTAGAACATAAACCGGTCAGTATAACCCGTGTTCTCACCCGGTCGATATCGATACGATATTCCCAGTTGTAGAACATAAACCAGTCAGTATAATCCGTGTTCTCACCCGGTCGATATCGATACGATATTCCCAGTTGTAGAACATAAACCGGTCAGTATAACCCGTGTTCTCACCCGGTCGATATCGATACGATATTCCCAGTTGTAGAACATAAACCAGTCAGTATAATCCGTGTTCTCACCCGGTCGATATCGATACGATATTCCCAGTTGTAGAACATAAACCGGTCAGTATAACCCGTGTTCTCACCCGGTCGATATCGATACGATATTCCCAGTTGTAGAACATAAACCGGTCAGCATAATCCGTGTTCTCACCCGGTCGATATCGATACGATATTCCCAGTTGTAGAACATAAACCGGTCAGTATAACCCGTGTTCTCACCCGGTCGATATCGATACGATATTCCCAGTTGTAGAACATAAACCAGTCAGTATAATCCGTGTTCTCACCCGGTCGATATCGATACGATATTCCCAGTTGTAGAACATAAACCGGTCAGTATAATCCGTGTTCTCACCCGGTCGATATCGATACGATATTCCCAGTTGTAGAACATAAACCGGTCAGCATAATCCGTGTTCTCACCCGGTCGATATCGATACGATATTCCCAGTTGTAGAACATAAACCGGTCAGTATAATCCGTGTTCTCACCCGGTCGATATCGATACGATATTCCCAGTTGTAGAACATAAACCAGTCAGTATAATCCGTGTTCTCACCCGGTCGATATCGATACGATATTCCCAGTTGTAGAACATAAACCGGTCAGTATAACCCGTGTTCTCACCCGGTCGATATCGATACGATATTCCCAGTTGTAGAACATAAACCAGTCAGTATAATCCGTGTTCTCACCCGGTCGATATCGATACGATATTCCCAGTTGTAGAACATAAACCGGTCAGTATAACCCGTGTTCTCACCCGGTCGATATCGATACGATATTCCCAGTTGTAGAACATAAACCAGTCAGTATAATCCGTGTTCTCACCCGGTCGATATCGATACGATATTCCCAGTTGTAGAACATAAACCGGTCAGTATAACCCGTGTTCTCACCCGGTCGATATCGATACGATATTCCCAGTTGTAGAACATAAACCAGTCAGTATAATCCGTGTTCTCACCCGGTCGATATCGATACGATATTCCCAGTTGTAGAACATAAACCGGTCAGTATAACCCGTGTTCTCACCCGGTCGATATCGATACGATATTCCCAGTTGTAGAACATAAACCAGTCAGTATAATCCGTGTTCTCACCCGGTCGATATCGATACGATATTCCCAGTTGTAGAACATAAACCGGTCAGTATAACCCGTGTTCTCACCCGGTCGATATCGATACGATATTCCCAGTTGTAGAACATAAACCGGTCAGCATAATTCGTGTTCTCACCCGGTCGATATCGATACGATATTCCCAGTTGTAGAACATAAACCGGTCAGTATAACCCGTGTTCTCACCCGGTCGATATCGATACGATATTCCCAGTTGTAGAACATAAACCAGTCAGTATAATCCGTGTTCTCACCCGGTCGATATCGATACGATATTCCCAGTTGTAGAACATAAACCGGTCAGTATAATCCGTGTTCTCACCCGGTCGATATCGATACGATATTCCCAGTTGTAGAACATAAACCGGTCAGTATAATCCGTGTTCTCACCCGGTCGATATCGATACGATATTCCCAGTTGTAGAACATAAACCGGTCAGTATAATCCGTGTTCTCACCCGGTCGATATCGATACGATATTCCCAGTTGTAGAACATAAACCGGTCAGTATAATCCGTGTTCTCACCCGGTCGATATCGATACGATATTCCCAGTTGTAGAACATAAACCGGTCAGTATAATCCGTGTTCTCACCCGGTCGATATCGATACGATATTCCCAGTTGTAGAACATAAACCGGTCAGCATAATTCGTGTTCTCACCCGGTCGATATCGATACGATATTCCCAGTTGTAGAACATAAACCGGTCAGTATAACCCGTGTTCTCACCCGGTCGATATCGATACGATATTCCCAGTTGTAGAACATAAACCAGTCAGTATAATCCGTGTTCTCACCCGGTCGATATCGATACGATATTCCCAGTTGTAGAACATAAACCGGTCAGTATAATCCGTGTTCTCACCCGGTCGATATCGATACGATATTCCCAGTTGTAGAACATAAATCAGTCAGTATAATCCGTGTTCTCACCCGGTCGATGTCGATACGATATTCCCAGTTGTAGAACATAAAGCGGTCAGTATAATCCGTGTTCTCACACGTTCGATATCGATATGATATTCTCAGTTGTAGAACATCAACGGGGCCCCCGCTAATCGTTTACCGATTAGTGATTGCAACTGGTTATGAGCGCCTCCGGGCTTTGGAAGGCACGCAAAAACTCAGTTCCGGCAGTTATCAACTGACAACAGTCGTTAATTCAAGTCAGAGGTCTTCGGACGGCTGAAAACTTGGCCACTAACCATTCGATAGAGAATAGATTCGTTATTTCTCACCCGTTCGATGTCTTTAAGTCTGTCCTGTCGTCCGCAGTCGAGCTGCGCTTGCCTGCGGTGGCGCTGCGTGGCGGCGGCGCAGTGCGCGGCGCGGCGCTCGCGCTCGGCCGCGTCACGCGCCGCCGCCGCCGCCGCCATCTTCTCTTCACGCTTCCTGTTGTATAAATAACCATTTGTAGCTGATTTACGGTGGACAGAGACGAGTACTGACAACATGGTACGGTTTAGTAAAAAAACATGCGGGGCAGTCTTTAGGGACTGCCGATAGAAGTGAAAACTAAGTAACTTGTGAATTGTATCTTCGTGCTAATAGATTATTATTGTTGGTTTGTAAAGAAGTGTTAAAGACCAATTTAAACTTTAATCCTTGATCATAAACACTTCTTTATAAACCAAAAATAATTCGAAAATGGGAATTGACGTTTTCACTTCAAATACTTTTATAATAATTACTAGATTTTGCCCGAGGCCCCGCCCGTGTTGGTCTCAGTTATGTTATGAAAAACGCGTTGACACAATGGACACGCGAATTCGACTCACTCACTCAGTCGTCTAACGGAGTTGCCGCCGATTCTATACACCCATGGATTAGGCAATTACATAACAGACACGAATCGGTACAGTGGAAATTCTCTAGTGTCTGTTCTGCTCGTTCATAAATAATGTATCAAATTATATTTTTAATACCAATGCTGATACGTGTCTGTAAATATGAATGGTGTTTAAATTCTAGCGACTAGCGCGGTCGATCGCGGACCAATCCGCCTGACTGTCGATATGCAAATGGTGAGTTTTATTTTGAAGTTCGTCCATTCTTCCGGGATTCCAAGCGTTTCCATTTAAATAATACAATTATGGCACAATCAATAAAATGAAAACTTTCAGTATGATTTCAGAATTAAAAACAAAATGGCGAAACTTATACTAAAATTACACCTACCATTTGTAAACTCCAGTCCCCTAGATATCTACATTAGAGTCGATAGAAAATGTAAAAGTAATAACGAGTAAAAGGAAGAAAACCAAGACGGCCGCATTTTTTAAATTCTAACATTGGAACATCACCTGTTGAACGGTGTTATAACAAAGAAAAGCCAATGCAACCAAGGTTATAATTCTATTATAAAACCTATCATCTCTAACTACAAGGCTTCACAGATATCGACTTTCAAACCAATCGGCATTAAAAGAAACAGAATAGCGGCATCTTCTTTCAATTCTAACATTTGATCCATCATCCGTGATCCGTGCTGCCACATATATTGCTTGTAAAGTCAACCGACTTTTAATCACTGATTAAAATTTTATCGATATTGAAATAAAACTAGTTTATACGGATTTTATCGCGGTTTCATTTTTATTTTAGTCCCGACGTTTCGAAAGCTTTGCAGCCTACGTGGTCACGGGAGAGACTGAGGTGTAGGTCGTTTCGAAAAGTTAATGTTACATTGAAAATGTGTAATATTCGCGTAAACCTAAGAAATCACTTTTATCGATATTTTAATACAGACCTGCGTTGCAACTCCCGCTTGGCTTCAAGCATCGCCTCCTTCTTCCTCCTCGCATCCTCTTTGTCCCTCTCCTCTGCATCACGCGCTGCTCTCAAAGCAGTTAATTTGGATGCTGACGATACGGACTTCACGCTGGATACTGACACGGGCGCGCCAACTCGCGGCTTCACTGCTGAACTCGACGACTGCAATATAACAAACATAGCTTTTGCCCGCGGCTCCACCCGCGTGAATGTCTTTAATAGGGGTACAAGTAGCCTATGTTAGAGACATAGACTACTTTTTATTATTTATGCATGACTATAATATATTCCGACTCCATAAAACAATTTATACAAAGTTGAACCACATCTTGATTTTACATACATACATACGACTCACGCCTGTTTCCCATGGGGGTAGGCAGAGACAACGGATGTCCACTTGCTACGCATACCTCTTTGGCCTCATTCACTCTCATTATTATTTTTTTGGAACGAAGTTCCTTATTATTATTTTTTTCTCACCTTGATTTTGCGAGTGGAAATAAAAATATGTAATGAAACGCGTGTCTCAGTATCATACAAAGTTCAAAATGTCTCTTAAATTTTAGTACTTGTTCCATGTATGTTGTGTCCTCTGCTCAGTTGGCTAAGATCGATCACTATAAATTAAGTGCAGTTCGTGAACGAGAATAACAATGCTGGAATGAGACTAAATCTCAGCTGTTTTTATTTAGTGTTGTCCAATAACTCAACTATCGATAACTTACTAATTTGATAAAAAAATCTTTAGTTATGTCCTAGCAATACAATCGGATTTGCTACTACGGGGGGTAAAATACTTATATCGTACACTATACATTGCTTAAATATGATCACACCTTTCTGTAACACGTTGTATATTATTCTGTGCATTTTAAATAGGAGTGAAGATATGTGACTGCCTCGGTGGCGCAGTTGTATTGCGTACGCGTTACGATCGAGTCCAACGCTGAGGTCTCGGGTTCGATCCCCGGGTAGGGTAAAGTGGTATTGGGTTTTTTCAGGAGTCTGGAATTTATGCCCGGTATGGATAGGCTCGCCCCCTATCACATCGTGGGACGGAGATACGCTCGGCGAAATGTGGGTGTACTGGTACACCTCTGCCTACCACTTCTGGGATTACAGGCATTAGTGCGTATGTGAAGATATGTTTTTTATAAATATACTCTAAACTCTATTGTGAATGTCCATGGGCATTGGTGACCACTTGCCATTGGGTGAGCCAATGATGATAATGGTAAGCGGTGTTACCTGATGCTGCGGCGGTTTCCCGTTGAAGATCATGTCGTTCATCTTGTGTAATGTGTCTGCAGACAACACCACTTTCAATATCTTGTCCGGAGGCGTTTGATTTTCTGGAGGCTCGTCCTGTAACAACATTCCAAGTCAAATATGTCTCTAAATACAGTGTAACCTTAATATAACGAGCCTCGATATAACGAATTTCTCGATTAAACGATTTTTTCAAAATCCCCTAGAACTGTCCATAAGAGCTAATGCAAAATATACCTTTACATTACGAATATATTTATCAATCTCTATCAAAACGAATTTTGAATAATTGCAGTATATAGATAGAAAGCATTAACCTACCTCTACTTTACGAATTTTTCAAACTTTACATAACGGATCCAATCAATAATTCCCACTAAATTGTACAATAGCTATTCCTGGTTCGACAGGTTCAGACACGTTTACCTTATTAAAATGAATCGTAGAACAATCTAACCTCTTTACAACAAACCTCATTGTAACAAATTACGCGGTATAAAGATTTTTTTTAATTCCCTTGAGTTTTGTTATATCGAGGTTACAATGTATAATTTTGCCAGAATTTTGCCGACTTAAGTGACTGGATATACTCCGTCTGAGCCCAGAACGAGTCACTCACATTTATTTGCCAGAATGACGAGCATGTTGTACGCCTTGGCCATAACTTTATCTCGTACAGTCCTACCTTTTTGGCCATAGCCCTTGTTTTGGTGCGGGTCACTCTGGACGCTAACTCCTCAAACTGCTGAACTTTCTCTTTGACCGCAGATCTGAAATATTTAAATATGTATTACCAATTGGAATTCTTCATCTCGAACATGTCAGACTAGTTATTTATTAAAAAAAATCGCCTGAAAAACGAGACGAGCTGCTGCTGCTTTCCTTGTCTGATGGTGCCATGTCTGAACTTCAGAACTTCAAAGTACTACATGGCACTGCACTGCACTGCACTTGTCACCCCGACACATCAAATGCTAGGTCTCACAATGCCCAGTAATTTCACTGGCTTAAATGTCCTTCAAATTTAAACACAAAAGTGCTTACATAATACTGATTGGTGGTAGAAATAGACAAAACCGTGGCACCAACCCAGACGGCCTCAAGATAATCCTTTAAGAGACCCACCTAGTAAAATGGTGAGGTGACAAGCCTATTGCCAAGTAAAATTTGCTTACGTGGGAACTCAAATACAAGTAATGAATCCAACATAAGTAAAATTTGCTTATGTGGGTATACAAATACAAGTAATTAATCCAACATAAGTAAAATTTGCTTATGTGGGTATACAAATATAAGTAATTAATCCAACATAAGTAAAATTTGCTTATGTGGGTATACAAATACAAGTAATGAATCCAACATAAGTAAAATTTGCTTATGTGGGTATACAAATACAAGTAATTAATCCAACATAAGTAAAATTTGCTTATGTGGGTATACAAATACAAGTAATGAATCCAACATAAGTAAAATTTGCTTATGTGGGTATACAAATACAAGTAATGAATCCAACATAAGTAAAATTTGCTTATGTGGGTATACAAATACAAGTAATGAATCCAACATAAGTAAAATTTGCTTATGTGGGTATACAAATACAAGTAATGAATCCAACATAAGTAAAATTTGCTTATGTGGGTATACAAATACAAGTAATTAATCCAACATAAGTAAAATTTGCTTAAGTGGGTATACAAATATAAGTAATTGATCCAATACAGGTAAAATTTGCTTACGTGGGTTGTACGACGGGTTGTTGTTTTAGCGGCGGCGTGTGTGGAGTATCACTATCATCCGTCAACAGCGAGTTATCTTCAGATATGTCCGCGGCTTTCGGGTCTGCTGTTTAATAATACCATAAATACAATCATAAGCTCAGGCGTTAACCCCAAAAGGGTAAGGAGAATTACTATTAGAAACTATCACACATCCGCCACTGTAACTCCTGACAACTAGGATCGACAGTGGCAAGTATTTTTATTGACACCGAGCAATGAAGCTCGACGAGTCTCTGGCAATGCTAGATTGTACTTTGTCCCGCAACGAAATTAAACAAATAAAAAGTTAGGGAGGAGTTGGAAATATAAATAGACCACTTACCTCCATAGCAAAGTGGTAGACAAAATAATGAACTAAAGAGGTATAAGGACAGTTATAACTGGAGAAACCAGATGTAAAGCCCCACGAATGTCATTAAGTGGGCCCTATCACGCGAGCTATTAAACTAACAATTGAGTGGTATGACCATGCTGTAGACAGTTATGTTGTTACCACTGTCCCATAGAAAACCGACGTAAATTAGCAGGTTGCTGCTGGGTTTCGTATGATCAGTGTGATATCCGAAGGACCAAATCCCTCTCCCGCTATTTAACGTCGGTTTTTTGTGAGACAGTGGCAACGACCCGGTCGTGCCGAGTCATTCACGACGTAGACAATTCTGTCTACATCGTGGCTGTGACACTCCTAACGTATATGTCACATCTATACAAATAAATAAAATTGAAGTGTCTGTTTGTAATATTAAAATAACCGCTTTTTACTACATGCATATAAATGTATATACGGTACATATAACAAAATATTGTTTTTTACAATTTTTGTCTGTCTGTCTGTTTGTTTGTTCCGGCTAATCTCTGGGGTACTTTTTTATCCCGGAAAATGTCAATCCCGCGGGCGGAGTCGCGAGCAAAAGCTAGTCTACTATATTATCTGTAATCTGTGTTTATGACTTACCATTATGCA
Source organism: Mimas tiliae (assembly GCA_905332985.1). Taxonomy (NCBI): domain Eukaryota; kingdom Metazoa; phylum Arthropoda; class Insecta; order Lepidoptera; family Sphingidae; genus Mimas; species Mimas tiliae. The sequence goes on along the minus strand of HG995262.1, from coordinate 3,306,738 downwards.
GTACGACAGTTGCGTCCATTTGTCTCGTCTCTATCACCACCGTTTCGTTCATATTGATCTGCGGACAAAGTTTTTTATTTTATTGTATAATGCCCCTTAAAATAGAGTCATATGCCATAGAGATGGGAAAGTATCTGATACACCATGCCTATGGTCCATATCGACCCATAAAAAAGAAGAAAAAATAAAATAATAATAATACTTAACAATTCTGGACTATTCCATAGTAAAAATATTGTAAAATTTATAGTTGCCCAGTGTATTTAGATGATGCTATGTATGTTATGTATACATGTAATGTCTTTTGATGGTCGATATTACATTTAGTTAACATTAGGTGTAAAATAAGAGCTTGACGGCGCAGTTGTAGTGCGTTCGCGTTACGATTGAGGCCAACGCTGAGGTCTCGGGTTCGATCCAGAGGTCGGGTAAAGTAGTTTTTCAATTACGAAATGCACAGTATCAGCCTGGAGTCTGGAATCGTGCCCGGTATGGCGATAGGCTCGCCCCTTATCACATCGTGGGACGGAGATATGCTCGGCGAAATGTGGGTGTACTGATTAAACCTCTGCCCACCCCTTCGGTTATTACAGGCGTGAGTACGTATGTATGTATTTGTGTATGTAGGTCGGCAAACGAGCAAATGGGTCACCTGATGGTGAGTGACCTCCACCACCCATGAACATGCATAAATACCAGAAAAATCATCAATGCATTGCTGACTTTAAAAGAAAGGATGGATATTGGAGAAAATAGAGGCCGATTGGAGCCTGCAGAAATCTCATTCCGCATAACAAACTGTCACTTTACGTCGGTTTTCTGGGAGACAGTGGTACAAACCAATAAAACTCGTTGGAAAATAAACATTACTTACAGTTTTTTGCGCAGCCGTAGTCAGCCCATTAGGTAGCACCACAGTTTTATCCATATCGAAGACCGCAGGAGCGTCCTTTATCATGTGAGTCTCATTCAATATCTCCTTCTCCCTCTCCGACTCCACTACTTCTTTCTCTTTCTGTCTCTTCTCAGTCTCTTGTTTCTCCTTCTTCTGCTTGAGCGGTAGTATGGGGGACTTGATCTCCGGTTCGGATATTCTCTCTTCTTTGGGCGATACGATTGGCTCGGGTTGTGTCTCTGGTTTTGGCTCTTCTTTTTCACTATCAGCGTCCACATAGCTGTTTAAAAAAGTGATATTTATAAAAGTGTGAGCGATAGCTTTTTTAATTTTTTTTATTAGCTTGAATAACGAGACGAGCAGGACGCTCGCCTGATGGTAAGCGCCACGCCTGCTCATAAACAGAAGCAACGCCACACAGAACTTTAAATAACAAAGCACTGCATGACACTGGACTGCGCTCGTCATCCCGAGACATAAGGTGTTAAGTCTCATAATGCCCAGTAATTTCACTGGCTTCAATGTCCTTCACACCGGAACACAACAGTACTTACACACTGTTGCTTGGCGGCAGAAATAGACAAAGCGGTGGTACCAACCCAGCCGGCCTCTCGCATACGAGGGACCTACCACCTTATAAAAGCTCAGCAGGGAGCGGTATGGACTACCAATACCAAAGTCGCAGATTCGAAGGCTTAAGTTCACCACATTGGTCAGTGCAGATTGGTAGATTTTAGATACTTTCGAACTTGGTATTAAAATTTTGGAAACCTGCATACTTGAGAATTCTTTTCTCAACCAATTTTTTTCCTATATAAATAATGACAGCCTCCGTAGCGCATGGGGGTAAGATGACGCGGGTTCGATTCCCGCACCGAGACAAAATGTTTGTATGATCCACAAATATTTTTTCTGGGTGCTTTCTCTACAGAGGGGTTGACGTCAGGCAGGCGACCGATCGTAAAAACTATAAGCCAAATATTTATATAACATGTGTTAAAAAGCATGTTGAAGGAAGGATATAATTAATGAGAAGATCACTTACGTCGCCTTCTGTAACTTCCTGGTTCTCTTAGGTCGTGGCTTTTCTGCAGATGATTCTGCAATAAAAAGTTATGCCTATAAATGAATCTACAATAAACACAAAATAACTTGTCCGCCCTGAAGATAGACGCGTACGGCAAAACGGCTATTGTATTCAAACTTTTTTTATTAACCCGTGTTGGGGTTCTCGCCGTTGACGGTACCCCGGTAGTTGTTGTGTTGTTATATAGGTATTATAGGTAGAATATATCACGCCAAACCACTATTATGTTAAAGAGTTTATTGTTGTAAAGGTTTATGTTTAGTTGTCTGAGCCGCTCTTTCCTTATATAGTTAGTAAGTATCGACACGTTAGTGCGCGAGTATGGTTTAGATACGACTGAATATAATTGATTACTTATAAGTTATATTAATTTGCTGTATGAGCATTATCGGCTCGTACAACCCGATTAATGAATCTACAATACACACAAAATAACTTGTCCGGCCTGAAGATAGTCGCGAACGGCGTCACGTCTATTGCATTACAACTTTATTTTAATATCCTGAATGACGGTACAAGATCGCTCGCCTGATGGTAAGCACCACGCCTGCCCATAAACCGAAGCAACACCATCAGAACTTCGAATCACAAAGCATTGTATGGCATTGGACTACTACTATAGTAGGTAAGGCCGGTTACCATTACCAAATTTACTGGTATAATTACGAAAACCATAACGTTATGTTGTGTTAAACTGTTAACGTTAAAAGTATCGACAATCATAATCGATTTAACGTTCAATAATATCGTTATTTTTAACGTTAATTCGCGACAGTGACACCAGTAGACATAATACCGATTTATGTATCATTACCTTTATCGATAATTATTTTGGTAACTCGTAACATTGACTTATGAGTATTGATACAAATATCGGTAGCAAAAGTAACATTACCAAAAAAATACCCGTAATTCAGTCCCTGACAATAGATATTAGTTGAACATACCTACTCCGCTGAGTACTGAAGACTGTGTGTCTTTTTCTATATCACCATTGACTGGTTCATTTGGTTTCTGACAACAAAAAATAAAAAAAAATACAAAAATTAACAAACAGAAATTTAGAAACAAACAAGACATCCAAACATTGACATTTATAATAATATTAGTACTAGCAAACTATTTAATCCATACTAATATTATAAATGCGAAGGTAACTCCAACTCTGCCTGTCTGTTACATTTTCACGGCTATGAAATGAAATGAAATGAAATAGTTTTATTAATCATGTAGGCAATTAAAGTAGCGCTTATGACAAGTCAGTACAAAATAAAGAAACTTAATTATAGAAATCATATAAAACGGCTGAACCGATTTTAATACATACATACATACATAGACTCACGCCTGTTTCCCATAGGGTTAGGCAGAGACAACGGACGAAATGACGATTTTAATGAAATTTGGTAATGAGATAAATTATATCCTGGACATCTTATAGGATATAGGCTATTTGTGTCCCGGAAAAGCAGATTCAGACTTCAAAAAATCACTCACAGTCCTGATATCACACTAGAATAACATGTACCATAAATATCGTAGACTTGATACAAATATTTGTGGGTCACACAAACATTTGTCTCGGTGCGGGGATCGAACCCACGGCCTCACGTTTCACAGTCGGCTACTCGGGCACTGCGCCACACAGGCTGTGTATATTATTATGTAGTGTTGTTTACCTTCTTGCCCCTGGTTCGTTTGGGTCTGACGTCAGCAGGCGCATGCGCAGGCGCGGGTGGGTCCGCGTCGCTTGCGGTGGCGCGTGCGCCGCCTACACCTGCACACACACACACATTTATACAATGCTATATGTACAACGTTACTCCAAAACGAGCCTATCCAATTGGGTATCATAATAGTTAAAAAAAACTAAAAAACACGCTTTTATAGAAAATCCAACTAAAAAATGAAAAATAAGTAATAGTTTAAATATATTTTATTGTAAAAAAATGTGGGGTGCATGGTGTCAATAGTTAGAAATATTTTAATGACAGATATGAGTAGAAGGATTATTATTTTGATAATATCTTAAAAAGCACCCCACGCTTATTTCACAATTAAATATTTTAAACTATTAATAATAAAAATAATAATACTAGCCCTGTATTATAATACATGTCCCACTGCTGGGCACGGGCCTCCTATACTGAAATGAGAGGGGTTAGGCCGCACGTCCACCACGCTGGACTAATGCGGATTAGTAGACTTCACACACCTTCGAAATTCTTATGGAGAACTTCTATTATTTACTTTTAATTTTTTAGTTGGATTTTCGAAGAAAGCGTGTTTTTTAGTTTTTTAAAACTATTATTTATTTTCGATAATAAAAAAAAAATATTGTGATCAGGTCTTGATAAGTATGCCAAATTTCGAGTTAATCAGACGTTTTGAAGGGGATCAAAATCATATTGAAATTTTCAGTAACATACATACGTATGAAGCTAATAAAAGCGTATTAAAAATAATCAGGTACTCTCCCATGGGATATTTACCCGGTAATGTGTCATTTTGTTTCCTAGTGCGTGTGGTTCGTCTCGTCCGTCCCTCGTCCTCGCTGCTCTCGTCTTCCTTCGCCTTGTCTTTGGCGGCCGCTTTGCGTGGTTCTGATATTACATGAAATAATTAAGTAAGTTTTTTAAAATTCCTTATTATTGACTTCAGGCACTAAATCGGGATAACGCCATGCTGAGGCTGGCTGAGATCAGCAAACGAGCAAGTCAGTCACATGATGACAAATGATCTCCACTCCCCACAATGCTAGAATAATTCATAATATTTATTGAATCCATAAAATGTTATACTTTATTGTTATTCCGTTAAAATTCTACCGCCAGTTCGGAATGCTGTTTCGCTAGAGAAGAAAGGGCAAGAAACTCCAGCGTTGCTCTTTTCAAAACTAATTTACAACTATTAGAACATAAAGGTTAGTTTATATAGTTGCTAGTTAGTTGTAAGTTACAATAGTTGCGTAGCCGAATTTCAACTGAAGGTATAAAATTACGAAGGGGAAAGGTGATTTGGCCCTCTAGTAATGACACTCACCATATGGAATGTAACAGCAAGCTCTCCCACTTAATGTAGGTTTACTCGGACAGCAACAATAACCTGGTCGAACCGACCTATTCATGCCATTGACCAGTGTTTTTGGCATAGGTTGGCAACGAGCACATGGGTCAGCTGATGGTAAGTAATCTCCACCGCCCATGTACGCCCACAATACCAAAAGAATTATGGGTGTGTTGTTAACCTCAAAGGAAAGGGATAATTAAGGGATTGGGAAGAGGATTGCCTCCAGATATTTTACTCACCGTACGAAACGTAGCAGCAAGCTGCTACTTTAAGCCGGTTTTCTGTGAGACAATCGTAACGAACCGGACGAGCCGGCCTATTCATGCTGTAGACAAAAGTGTCTACAGCATGGCTCTGCGACTTATATGAATATGTAGGGAAGGACTATTTCCTACTTGTAATTAAAACTCTTGAAGACTGGAATCACGTATATATTTATTTGCCAAAATGCTCTAATTTTATTTACATTTTATACACATGAAATATTACAATGTGAGCTATTTACACGTTTCCCAACAGACCAATCAGTTTTCTTTTTAACCACCCAACAGTCACAAACATAGTCCTGACCCCACACTAGGTTAACCTGTATCGTGGGTATCAGGAACTACGAGGGACTTGCCAACCCACAACACCCAGACCCGAAACACATATTTGTGGGTCACACAAACATTTGTTTCGTTGTGGGAATCGAACCCACGGCCTCACGCTTCGCAGCCGGCTACTCGCCCACTGCGCCACGGAGGCTGCCAGTTCCTCTCGATGTTTCCTGCGCATTCCGTGTGGTGGCGCTAGAGCTGCGAGGCGCGAGTTCCCGTTGCTACGCGACGCGCGCGGTCTTTCGGCGGCTTAGGTATAAATATACCGAGCCAGTGCAGCTCGTCCATTTTGGCGCGATCCGACCTGCAGTACACGTCTCCCCAGCCAGAGTGTTGTCGCCGTGTGCGTGCTTCAGCGACGTGGAACCGTCCACTGCTTCGGGCTCCGCTGCATGTACTGCACGCAACTTGTGATGGCGTTTTCACACCGCACTCGTTGATTCTTGTTTCTCAACGGCAGACGTCAAAAGTGTGCGGTGTGGGGGTGTTGTGTATACTAATAAATGTGTGTTATGTATTGCATGTGTGTTATTTACTAACTGCTTTTTAACTGTGTATTGCTTGTACTATGGTATGGTGTTGGTCGGTAATGGATATTGTATGTGGTATGTGGTACATGGTAATGGTAATGGTGTAACTGTTCGTAAGTATATTGTGTAAGTATGTAAGTGCGGTCGTGACGCCACAAATATAAACACCACAGATAATATAGTAGATATGACATTATATACACCGATCTGTATAGAAACCAATGTGTTTAAACTATGTAGATTGACGTCATCATGGAGTACATAGATTTTATAGAGCACGTTGCACTGAATGTTGCGCTTAATCGCGGCTCGCGAAGTCTATATCGACGGTTGAGAGGCAAATTGGCTTAACTGTCATTTTTAAACAGAGTTTTTAATGAAACTAAGACTCGAAAAAATGCGCTAATTCTATCGTTATAAGATGGCCAGAAAGGTAACTCAAGCAAAAACATGACCCCACTAAAACTGTGTGCAAGGGGGCGGAGTTATAAAAATCTGTGCATAATAATCTCTAGTTGACACTTGATACTTTGACTTGATTAACTTTTATGAAATAAAGTTGATTTTGAACATTCATTAATTTTTGTTGTGTGTATGAGTGTTACATGTGATTTTACTTTTGCATGTGTAAGTAAGTGGAGCCATATTTTTTGGCAGATTCATATGAGAGTTATCATTTTACCAGTTATCTTATTTCGATGGCTAATTCAAAATACATATGTATTTATCTCAATATCCCAAAAATTCAATTATCCTGTATCAAGGGCAAAACAACACTTTAGTATTTAAACAGTTAGTGTACTAACTTGGTTGTGGCACGGCTGGGGGCGGCATCGCGATATCATCTCTGTCCACCTCCTGTTTCACCGGGATGATGAGTGATGACGATTCCAGGTTCATCAGTTCCGGCTCCGGCGGCAACGACACCTTCTCTTCTTTAACTGTACACACAATATACATAAGCTCGAGCTTGTATACCTGACCGTAATGGTATATTCTATTCATCCTCTTCAACCTGCCCTTATCCCACTCGCAGTGGGGTCGGCGCAACATGCTTTTTAAACTCATGTTACAGAAAGATTGGCTTGTAGTTTTTACGACCGGCCGACTGGCGGCAACCCGTCTGGGGCTACTCTGGGAATTATTGAAGTGAAAACTTCTTTAGCCACATTGGGCACTTTTTGGTAGGGGAAAATCTTATAGGTTCGCGTCACCGACATGCTCATGACGCGCAGCGGCCGTGTTTTGTTTGATTATTATTTGAAACGTTTAATTGTAGAATCATTGTGCAGTACAAAAGTGAGTACTAAAAACCATATTAACATGCATATAATCGTTCCTCGGAATGTCAATAGATGTGGAAACCAGATTGATGATGATAATTTATGAAATTTCAAATTTTAATACTAACAGTTCTAAGTTTACACTTCAATCGTTAGTCTCTACAACTGCCATATTTTTTTATTTATTTAAATCTTCAATCATGTCATATGCATAACATGTTTAAAGGTGGCCTTGGTAAGATATTTGGTATTTATTATATGGGGCGATTATTGACGTCAGGTATACGGCCGGTCTAAAAACTACAAGCCAAATCTTCCTGTAACACGTGTTAAAAAGCATGTTGCGACGACCCCACTGCGAGTGGGATAACGGCAGGTGGAAGAAGAGGAAGAGTGTAGTTTTTTTTTCTAATGGATTTGTGCTGTAAGCTTATATTGCTTATGCAGCTTCACCTGACAATAAAGCCGGCGCTTATGGCGCTCTAGTCAGAAATATGTATAATGTACTTAGTAGCTATTAAGCACAGCGGCGCCTTTTAGAAGGCTCAGACCTCAGCTTGAGCAATCGCTGGGGAGTATAGTTTAGGGCCGCCTCTGCACATCATTGTACCGACGGTCAGTTGTGGGTGTTCTTCGGACTCGCAGGCGTGTCCTATGTCGGGGTCGCGTATTATTATTGCGATTCGGATTGGGCAGGGAAAGTGATGTTTCGATAGCGACTGTGATGGAGTCGTTGGGATCTGCCAAAACATGTTTGGGACGTCGACGGAGGAACATGAGGAGTGTAGTAATCATACATACTCTGTATGATGGGTGGTTGTGAATTCTCCTTGTCATCATCTTTACGTCGTCGACTGCGCGTCGACTGCGGCTTCTCAACCTTCTCAGAAGAGTTCTCACGTCTCAACTTCTGCGTCAGGTTGACATTCACCTGTCAAATTGAGTTATATTGTTACCAACTAGGTGTTTGGAATAGATTAACTCAATCGTTTTTTACACAAACAAGACTTAACTATAACACACCCTATTATATGTATATATTATATTTAATTAATATTTAACTAATATTGACTGCCTCGGTGGCGCTGTTGTATTGCGTAGGCTTTACAACTGAGGCTGATGGTGGCTGGAGGTCGGGTACAAGTGATATTGGGTTTTTCTATTACAAAATGCTCAGTATCAGCCAGGAGTCTGGAATTTGTGCCCGGAATGGCGATAGGCTCGCCCCCTATCACATCAAGGGATGGAGATACGCTCGGCGAAATGTGGGTGTACACGTTACACCTCTACCTACCCCTTCGGGGATTACAGGTGTGAGTGCGAGTGTATGAATAATTAATCCACACCCAGTTAATGCAGTCAGCTGACACAATGTGATAAGTTTTTATTTTCCTGTCTTATATTTTATTTGATAAGTATTTTACAATTACACTACAATTTAAATTACTTGGATATTGTGAAATATGACTTTTAATAATGAGACTTTTAAGCTTACTTTTTTTTTATACAAGTTTTATTTTGGGGCATTTTACCACAAAGACATGCCAGCCCCATCATGCCCTAATCTAAATTACTAACAATAAATGTGAGATATTCATTTATGCAAAATCATATCTGCTAGAAATATTGCTACCTCACTATTTGGTTCTGTTAAAGTATTATATTATTAACGGCCCAACATTATATTTGTTTATTTTATATGAAAGATTATGTGAAAGATTACCTGGAAGACAAAACAGCTTGGAATTAAGCCGCTCACTCCTTACAAAATTGGATGTACATAGTTCTCTTTTTTTTATATATTATATTATTTAATATTGACAGCTCTATTGGCGCAATATAAGTATGTAAGGGAATATTGACATTTTGTTTTTTTTTGTTGTTATAAATTATTTCATTTATTTTTTTAATGTGAGTGCGAGTGCTACGTATATCTGGTATACTTTTGGCTATCTCTTGAAAGGGCCAATCCAGGAATTTCTGTACATTACACTCGCATAATTTCTGCAAAACAATGTCTGGACATTAAAAGAGGCCATAACCCATGAGTTTGTTTCGGCATTTCTTCTCATGGCTAGCCCTGAAATGCCGTCGTAAATGTAATATAGCTTAAAAAATGATTGACATGTAAAAGTGATATTTATGATCCAATTTACAGAATAAATGATTTGAATTTGAATTTGAATTGAATATATTTTTGCATAAATGTACACCTCTCTTGTTGATATTTATTGCATTCTGTTAACATAATAATATCTTGGACATCATCCATCTTGCCACACTAAGCTTACTTGTTTAGATATAATACTCTGTGCCTTGACAGAGGCGTTTCTCTTCAACCTCTTGTCCTGCTCAGGGCTGAAGACATCGTCAACCTCATTCTTGTTCCTCTTCTTAGAGGCTCTCCTCGGCTGGTCAGGGTTACTCTCCATTGAACTCTTGCCCATAGTCTCTGTGGCTGACTTCGAACTGTATCTATGCTGTGAGCCAGCATCCGATTTTGTTGTTTCATCTGAAAAATATAATTCAAAAATCTGTTAATAATAATAAAGCTTTTATTCAGACAAGTGATACAATATATGTGTTTTTTTTTTTGTTTTTTTTTTTACAATCATGCCTGTGTGTCTCTTTTGGCAAAGGCCTCCTCCAACTGTATCCATTTTTGTCTATCCCTAGCCACTGTACACAAAACACCAGGCTGGAATTAAAAAAATATCAATAACTTTTAAATAGCTCAACAGATTTTTTTTCCAGCTTCCTTCCTTCCACCTGCCTTTATCCCACTCGCAGAGTCGGTCGGCGTAACATGCTTTTTAACACAATATGTTACAGAAAGATTTGGCTTGTAGTTATTAAGACCGGCCGCCTGCCTAACGTCAACACCTCTGCGGAGAAAACACCCAGACTTAAAACAAATATTTGTGGATCACACAAACATTTTATCTCGTTGCAGGAATAGAACCAGTGGCCTCTCGCTTCATAGCCGGCTACCCGCCTACTGTGTCATGGAGGCTATCACCCTCTATAAAGCCAGTTATAAAACAAAAAATAGTTTATACACTATAATGCCACACACACACAATCACAGACAGACATTAAAATTTAATTTTATTTATTTATTTATTTATCAGACAGGCAGTTGCTCTGCAACTGATAATGCCTGTATCCTGCAGTATTCACTACATTATTTGCATCTATAGATTTAAGGTGATTGTCAAGTCGATTCTTAAACTGGTTTATATTTTGAGCTGTGACTACGTTCTCCGGGAGTTTGTTCCACGCTCTGACTACTCTGTTACTAATAAAGTGTTTGTGTGGATTATTATTTGAGACACTGGTACATAGTTTGAGATGATGGCCTCTAAGGTTTAATTTGTTAGAGAAACTCCACCCTTATGGGGATGAAATCAGAGATGAAAGATTAAATTTTCGTTATTTACGCTCTTATTTTGATAATTATTGATACGTTTATTCAATATTCTAGCACATACAATTGCAATAAGCCCTGCTGTTCATTGAGGAGTATAAATAACTTTTACTTAGTACTCCATTAACAGATCTAAACTATATAAACCACATAACAGGTAAACACATATTTTTTTTGTTTTGTTGGTAAGTAATTAAATTTGTGCAAAACGAGATAGAGGGCGCCCAATGGTATACTATAGTGATACCATTTATCGATGGGAAATGCTCAAGACCAAGCAAAGTGGAAGTGTTATGTCAGAAGGCAGACCCTGGCACCAAACTGGGATAATGCCAGGCAGAATGCGAGCACACTTTTTACAAGACTAAATCAGCAAACGTAACACGAATTCTCAAGTAATTTTTAACCAACTTTGAAAAAGGAAGAGGTTCTTATAAAGTGAAAACTATAGCAGGGAATACAGCCATCGAATTTTCTAGATTATAAGGAAAATACCGACATGCATGTATGAAAAATTTGATGAGAGTGAATGAGGCCAAAGAGGTATACAAGGATCGTAGCAAGTGGAAATCCGTTGTCTCTGGCTACCCCTATGGGAAACAGGCGTGAGTCTATGTATGTATGTATGTATGTATAAGGAAAATAGTCACAATAGCCTAGCAGGGAGTGAGTTTTTTTTACAGGAACCAGCAAACAATCAAGTTGGTAATCTGTTAGTCACTGATCTCACATGAACACACTTATGAAGAATGATGTATGTGTTGCCAATCATAAAGATATGAGTATTGGTAAGGGGTGGCGATTTTAGCCTCTGAAAACCACTCATAAATTATTTTAACAAGAAATCGTGGCGATTTTGGCCTCCAACCACTGATAAATTATTTTAACAAGAAATCTCACCACACATCATTTCTGGATCACTTATTAGACAACCTATGAATTTATTTCTAACAAGACAAATTTATGAACAAAGCTTATTGCATTGGAGCATTTTATAAAGTTTTAAATACATGTTTCAGTGTAGTTGGTATCAGCTGTGGCAATAAGGAATCAAGAGTGACACAACACACATAATTTGTTTATTAAATGTTATAAGAGCAACATTTTTAACAATTAACACAACGTACCTTCATCCTCGTGTATACTTTGCAGTGTCGTCATAAGATTTTTCTCTTTTTGTGTTTTGTCCCGCGACTTAGTTTTCGCCCTTTGAAATTCCTCTTCAAACTTGTCTAAACTATCAAACGCGACCTGCAACCACGATTATTTGATTCACAAAAGCACACTATCATCACAAATTCTGTCTCTCATGTAAATTACTAACAAATTCACATTTCAAATGAAACATAAAACTTTTATAAAACTTGATCACTGACACTATTTCTGCACAAAACGCATTTACCTTAAGATCATCATTAAAGGATTTGATGTAAGCATTTGGTATCTTTTTGATTTTAGGCAATAACTCATTGAATATCGACATAATTATACTAAAAAATAACACAATTCAAAATATTGTAGATTTGACAAACGCCATGGAATACGAACTAAATAAAAACCGTTTGAAATATGAAAACGGTTCAGTGGTGCCAACGCCACGGTATAAACTCTAAACGACTCTAGTCTATGGTTGCTTAAGCAATCTGTAGGGGAACATGGGATTGATTTAACAACATATGTATATTTAGAAACATTGGTATGAGCTAAATCGTAGTATAGTTGGAAAATCTGGCTATCTCCCATCGGTATTTCTACACTATAAAAAGCACTGCGAATATTTACTTCGCATGTTAACAGTGTATCTTTTTTCTATTTATTGACGTTTTTATTACCTTTCTCACTAGATTAGAAAGTGATAGAGCCACATTGCAGACAGTATTGTCTACAGCACGAATGGGCCGGCTCGACTGGGTTGTTACCACTTTCTCACATAAAACCGACGTAAAGTAGCGTTAAGCTGCTGCGTTTTGTACGGTGAGTGAGATATCCCAAGGGCCCAATCTACACCCCTTCATAATCCGTAATTAGCAGCTATATTTTTTTAATACTAATTATATACTATTTTTACTAATTATAATATGATAATTTAAACTATTTTTAAACACCTTGTTTCTTTCATGCCCAGTCTCCCTCACGTTCATAGATAGAAAATGCTTTGAGCCATAAACAATATAGAATCACTGCTTGCTAGTTTTTAGTATAGGTCTGTGGTTTCTAGTGATTGTGCTAGAGATGATGATTGATGCATTACGGTTATACCAAGTGATTTGATGTATCGAATGATAAACGTGAATGGTATTGATATGTGACTTCATAATAATACTTCTGGATTTTGATACACAGGTAGACCATGACAAGGATTAGGACATATGCTACTTTTTATCCCGGAAAAAGCCATTCACGCAGGCGAAGCTGCGATTAAAATCTAGTAAATATAATAAAATAAGTCGGTTTTCACATTCCAGACACCAGGGCTTGTACCTTTGAAGTAAGGATTGCAGCCACAGAACAATTATTATTTAACTTTGGCAAGAGGTTGCAGCTACATAAAAAAATATTCTGAGCTAAATCGTGTTTTTTTCATATCGACGGAATATTCTGCATGAAATGAGTAATTTATTGTATTAATCCATAGGGGATTTCACTATTGCTGTTTAAAAATTTATCGTAAATTATTATTTCTTTACATTAAAATTTCTTGCGCCAATACAGTAACTCAGGTGCAGCTCTCTGCGCCGACTATTTGAGTAATTCAAGTTTGTGCCACTACGCGACGTCGCTTAATGGAACGTGCCAAGTGTGCTGCAAAGCACGCGCCATCTGCAAGTGTACGTATATTATATTTGACTTCTCTGTCTACCATATAGGTAAACTTAAAGTTAGGTGAGCTGCGCCTGAATATTTTTGTTTATTTGTTCTGTGACCGGTGACCTCGAGCTCGCATATTTTTAGCACAAGCAGCGTACATTAACTTAACATTAGGCGATTAAAAATGGTACTAATGGCACCATTCGATTATTTAATCATTGTGTATTAAATTTAATTTAAAATATTTTCTAAGGTGCGCTGTTATCCGCCAAAACATTCTAAAGAAGTGAGTCAAGGTAAAACATACAGTGAACTGAGTTGGCACAATTGCGCAGCGCAGTATTACACATCTCAGCTAAAATGAAATAAATAAGTATTCGAACTGTCAACTCGCCATTTCCACGTTTATGATATACCGATTATATTGACTATAGTGCAGCTCTATTATTAACTATTGATCGAAATTTGAAACAAAAAGGAAGGATAGAATTCTCAATATCAAAGTTCATTCTATTAAAAAATTAACATAAAATCGCTGCAAATGCTTTGTAAATTCCGAATCTACTCAAAACATAGCATAAGTGATAAATAAAATGGAACCTGGATAATTGAATATCTTCCAGACGAAAGGGAGTACAATGTAGAACTTGAAATCTTCGCATAAGATTTACATGTGTAAATCTCATTGAAAACGTAAACGCATTTTATTAATTGCACAAACTACGCAAAGATGATGCACAGAGACAAACCGCGTGAGGCGGATTATCCGACAGAACTAGAGTCCGAATTTATATTACGACTCCCCGAAGAACCGGCAAAAGTTCTCAAGGAAGTACTGAAGACAGGAGATAATCTAAAGAACCGTCTCACCATACAGATGGACAGTGACATGAGGCACGGCGAGGTACGCTTAGATCATTGGCTCATGCATGCAAAAATTGTAGACTTGCCAACCATTACTGAGGCATTGAAAACCATTGACAATAAAAGCTTCTATAAAACTGCAGACATTTGTCAAATGATGATTTGCAAAGACGAGCCTGATCAACCGTCTACGGAGGAAGAGTCGCCTATGAAGAACAAAAAGAAAGACCCTTACAAAGTGGATAAGAAGTTTCTATGGCCCCATGGTATTACACCGCCCACAAAGAACGTCCGCAAACGTCGCTACAGGAAAACATTGAAGAAAAAGTATGCTGAGGCTCCAGAGATTGAGAAGGAAGTGAAAAGACTGCTGCGTGCTGACAATGAGGCAGTCAGCATGACATGGGAAGTCATAGCAGAAGAAGATGAACAGCACACTAAACAAGAGCCCACCAGCACCGTCACACACATGAAACCTGAAAGGAAACCAAAATCCGAGCGTAATATGAAACGTGAATCAACTTCAGATGCCACAAATCCAGAATCTTCTAATGTTGTTGACATCTTTGGAGGTGCGGTGAGCGACAGTGATCTCGAGGATGAAAACATCAATGTAGATATGGATGACAGTCATTTATCAGCATATGACAGCCGCCTCTCTGATACCAGCGATATGTTGACAGAACATAGTAAAAGAGACATCTTGCCCATCGAATTTGGCTCTCACATGTTCCAGTCTCCAATCACACAGAGTGCCAAAAGCTTGGCAGGCCACAGCCGATCAGTCACCCCAGCCACTGCAGTCAAATGTAGTGGAATGTCTTCTGAGGATGATGACTATCAGTCCCGAGATATTTCTAAAGAGAACATGAGCCTACGAATTGAACAACTCAAGGCTGAGGTGGAAGAGTTGAAGCAGAGGAGGCAGCGGACTCAGCATGAAATTGCAGGAATGGAGAATTTGGCTTTACGTCAACGTTTCCAGGATATTTTGCACACAATGAACCAAGATATCATGTGTAAGGAAATGGAATACCAGAATCTGATTACGCTTCAAAACTCTGAAGATATGACTTAAAAATTTAATGACTGCCGTTGAAGCAGACATGAGAGATGGCAGATTATGGTCTATATGTAGAATGTGGACGAAATAACTGGTCATAATCACTCCACCTGCCCCCAACACCTTACATAATGATTATACAATATGTAACAAAAACCCTGTTGGGCATTTTAACTGTGATATCAGAATCGATATTCAAACGTAATGACAAATTTCGCAGACGAAAATTGGACTTTAAAAATTATCATATTTATTATTTAACGTTTATTAAGTCTCTCTTATTTATTAACTCATTCCTTTGAGTCGGTGTTCTGTGGTCAGCCAGTGTATTCAGTAACTTCAGGCTGGTATAATTCTGCCGACTTTCAAGGGACATGTGTCTTGAAGTACATTTTTTTTTAACCTTACCCAACAGTCACACACATAGTCCTGACCCCACACTAGGTAAACCTTTATTGCGGGTATCGGGAACTAGGAGGGACTTGCGGGCCCACAACACCCAGACCAAAGACAATTTTTTTTGGATCAGACAATCATTTGTCTAGGTGCGGGAATCGAACCTACGGCCTCACGCTTCGCAACCTGCTACTCGCCCTCTATGCCATGGAGGCTGTCAAATTATATTTGAACTGCATGGTATGGTACTTTACCAGTGCCGGTATAAAATAAAAAAATAGGCTTGATTATCATAGGATGAAAATAAACTCTGCAAACTATTTAAATTATTGAATATTTATTAGATATCTGTATATTTGTGCCATGTGAATCACATGAATTTATATATCTAACATAAATGAATGTCTATGTAAGTACTGTACCTAATATTTATAGAAATTTTCCGTAAAATATTTATCACTTAAAGTGATATGTTTATGAAATGTATCCATGTTTTAACTTGTAGGTATTCAAGATATAATGTTTGAATGCAAATAATATTGTTAAAATACATATAAAAAATTGTAGCTGGCTATAGCAGAAGTCATAAAAAGATCTTCAAATCTGCCACATCCGTGTTTCATCCATGGAAAATAAAAGAATAGCTAAAAATATCTAAGACTGGCTCAAAGGACAAGTGTTTAGAGGCGTAAAATTAAATAATAAAAAACAATAGAAGTATGTAGGCCTGCATATATCAATTTTATTATAATTGCATTTTTAATCATAATAATAAATGTTGCATTATTGTCTATTGACGTAATATTATAATTAAATAAAACTAGTCTGAACTATTAATCTGTATTAAAATAAATGTGATGTATCTATCTGTGAAATAAAAGTATTTAAAACTGATTACTTTTTCTATTAATTTTGCTTCTGTGTATCCTTCGTCATAACATCAAGCACATCACACATTTTTTACTGTGTGTGTATAGTATAGCACTAAATAGAATAGGACTCAATGTTCAGCTCTGTTGGACACTACCGGTCATCGGGACGGGGTATGCACTATGCAGTCCAATAGCAGTCTGAACCAGAGATTTAGATCCGAGAGGTCACTTACCGTAGCATACATTTGAAGACTGCAAATCTAAAAAGGCAATAAAAGGCTTTTACACTCTCTACGCTTCGAACAGCGATAAGACCCATAACCCTTGTATACGGGTGGTATAAAACAACCGCCAAGGGTTGGGCATTTGTGTATTCAGGATGCGATCGAACAAGTTGACAAAAACCCTCCATACCCTAGGAGCCTATCGCTTTCCATTCTGGATCTTAATGAGACAGATCACATAGACTGTTAAGGACGTCATCAAGGGAGATCGGGACAACTAGTCCTTGATCCTGAGGCATCTCACGGAGAGACACGTCCAAGTACTGGGTGTTCAGCAGTTTGTGGAAGTAGAAGCGCCATCTGTCCTTTATCGCGCTATTCTAACGAACCGACTGCCTTGACTGCGTAGTTGTAATGCGCACGCGTTACGATTGAGGCCAACGCTGTGGTCTCGGGTTCGACCCCGGGTCGGGTAAAGTGATATTGGGTTTTTCTATTTTCAAAAATGCTCAGTATCAGCCTGGAGTCTGGAATTTGTGCCCGGTATGGCGATAGGCTCGCCCGCTATCACATAAGGGACGGAGATACGCTCGGCGAAATATGGGTGTACTGGTTACACCTCTGCCTACCCCTTCGGGGATAACAGGCGTGAGTGCGTACGTCTAACGAACCGAAACGCCCAGTAGTTAAGTCCCTGACACATCGGCATTATATTGATATTTTTTATATTGAGTGTCGCTTTCTCCCGGGCTTTAGCGAATCGGTAAACGAGCTCTTGGCGTTCTGTGTTCTCTAACTTGAGACAGAGGTTGGTCTCTGACACCTCTAAGAGGAGCAAAATGATTGTGTCGGGCTTTAGCTACGAATTTCTGTGTCTTAGAATAATAACCGACATAATGTTGGCGAATGCCTGTGCTTGAACTTAATTGTGGACCCAACAATCGTATTAGAGGAAAACATAAGAGCCATGGGTCTCACTATGAAGGATGCTCACACCGGGGAAAGTAGAAGCGTCTAGAAGTCTTAAAGCGGACCTGACACTAAGCCGGGATAGCGCCAGACAGAAAGAAAGCACCGAGGTTCAGGACCAGCTGCGTCTGTCAGCTCATCAACGCTTGTTTCGATCGAGCCGAAGTTTCAGAGTTTTTAGCCGAAATCAGCATTTTCGGTCGAAACATCGGTCGCACAATTTTGATGTATGTTCACGCGTAACTTCGCCAAATGTGCACCGATTTGGATAATACTTTTTATTCGATAGAATTTTCTCCGGTGGTAGTTCTACATAACTTTAGTTAAGATTTTATGAAGGGGTACGAGGGAAAGACATAACTCCTCTACAGATAACAGCTAACGCACCACAATTTGAGTTTTAAAATTATTAGCACATAATTATATCGGGATGATTCTCTAGGCTGCGGTCCTGATAGCGACATGTCGCCGATAACCTGGCGACGATGTTTTGGTATCGTGGCAGTTAGTGAAAAAGCGCTCTAAATCTATTGCCTTAGAGCAATCAGTTGTAAAAGCGCGCCAAACGTTATGGGCCAATAAAAGCTTATGAAAATTTTATTAACACACTTTATGTCGCAAAAATTACGATTCTGCCGGTACAGGTCGTCTGACGTGGTATGTAATAACAGATTACAGCGGGGATGTCTGCTATATTAAGTTTGTTTATATATGGTTTATTAAATTAAATGAATATAGGATGATAATAGAAGTACGTCGGTCGCAAATGTCTGTGCCAGAACGTACAAGGAATACGGTCCCGCGGACGGTCCATGAAACGCTGGCTTGACGTATTAAAGGGAACCATCAGACCCAATGGTCTTAGTACAGAGAAAGCTCAAGATCGGGCGAAGTAGAGGCATCTTAGTAGGAAGGCGGAGCCTGGCATTAGCCGGAATAACGCCAGGTAGAAAGAAGAAAGAATACCTATAATAACTTTCAGCAAGGTTTATTTAATTTATTTTGATTAGCTTGAGTGGCGAAAAGAGCAGGTCGCTCGCCTGATGGTAAGAACAATGCCTGCCCATAAATAGAAACAACACTACAGAACTTTGAATTACAAAGCAATGCATAGAACTGGACTGCGTTCGTCACTTCGATACATAAGAATGTCTCTTAATGCCCAGTAATTTCACTGGCTTCAATGTCCTTAAATTACACAACAGTGCTTACATACTGCTGCTTGGCGGCAGAAATAAATAAATTGGAAATTTCCTATTGCATCGGCATGATACAATGGGAAACTCAACAATTTTATTTTATATTCACGGACACGCAAATAGGGGTAAAACAGTACGTACCCAATATATTTTTTTACCAGCTGGATAGAAAACGCTATAGAGGCTCGCGTACAAAAACCATACCGCTTTTGTTCAATTAAGCCAGTTGATCAACTAAATTAGAACCGTGTAAACCAGATAAAAAATTGTGTACGTACAATATGTGCAAAATAATAGGGCCGTGCAGGAGCCAGTTATGTAACCCGTCTTTACACCTCCCGTCATGCTTTAATCTCGGATAATAATAGCTGCGATGCCATGAACGACTAAGAAGTCGACTTGAAGTCGGTAATACAATAAATTAAATTTACAAGGTGGTAGGCCGGCTGGGTTGGTACCATCGCTTTGTCTATTTCTGCCGTCAAGCAACAGTGTATGAGCACTGTTGTGTTCCGGTTTGAAGGATATTGAAGCCAGTGAAATTACTGGGCATTATGAGAATTAACACCTTATGTCTCGGGGTGACGAGCGTAGTCTAGTACCTATCATGCAGTGCTTTTATTTAAAGTTCTGTGTGGCGTTGTTTCTGTTTATGAGGAGGCGTGGCGCTTACCATTAGGCGAGAGCCCTGCTCGTCTCGTCAGTCAAACTAATAAAAAAAAATGAGTATAGTACTCGGTTAGTATACTATTTCGGTTAACATAAGTCTCGCTTAATATAAATAAGGAATTATGTATATTTCAAACGAGATGCTGTTCTTTTAATCCGACTTCTCGTTTTATTTTGCTCCTTTTTCGTTTTTTTACGAGCCCATCTACAAAGTGTAATATAGAAAGATAAATTTCTTGGCAAACCGTACAGAAAATGCTCGATTTACATGTAAATGATCCCGAATCACCCTGTTTACAAGGATCGTCGTGTCGTGCAAGGCTGTAGTCACGAGCAAATATGTATAGGCATATAGGCATGATGCGTGCGCTTATATGAAAATACTTTCGCGTTGTCTATTACTAGATAATAAATTCTTTCTTTTGTTTAATGATGGCTTCGCATTATTATTCATTTCGCCAACGACAAGTAAAACATATATATTTTTCAAGTGTTCACAAAAACGATGAAACACGGTGTCGACTATAACGTCTTGTTGGAGTTTTAGTATCAATCGTTCTCAGTACGATACTTTATAGATGCTTTCCTCCAAGCGGATCGAACGATCAAGTATACCACGTGTTATAAAAAGGGGCGGGCAAATTTAAGCAATGTATAGTATAGCATATAAGTATTTTATCTCCCATAGTACCAAATCCGATTCCATTGCTAGTACAATAATTATAGAATTTTCTTTTTTATCGAATGAGTAACATGTCGATATCGATATTCAACTTTGTACAACACTAAATCATAAATAATGATACTATAGACCTCCTTTCATTTAATTATTTTATAATTAAAAAAACATTAAACAGTTGTCAAATGTCAATATTTATTTGACGCAGTCAGTTCGACAATTTCCGATGTTATGAAGTATGATTACGAGTTCAAAAAATATGTTGTATTTGACTAAAACAAGTATTATGTATTGGTATTTTGTGTTGGTGCAACTGATAATGGCTTATAAGAGGCTCGTCGACTGTATTAAGCCAAATTCATAGATGGAAGACCCGACAATGAAATCTTTAAAATACTTCAGAGGATGGTACCTACCTATATCGTCTTCAGCAAACAGTCTCTTGCAGGTGTTATTTTGTGTTTAAATTACAAGTTACGTACGTATGTCCCTAGGATTACGTAAGTTTATAATAGTGAGTGTCATTCATAATAATTAATAGTGGTGTCATCAATCTTATCGATCATAATAAACGAGTGATTAAAATTAACGTGAAATTTTAGGATGTCTTGGTTTAAAATGATCCGGTACATATGTTATGTGGTCCGGTACATACATTCCGGTGTGTTATGACCCTAAAATATGACCACACCTTTCTGTAACACGTTGTATAAATCAATACTCCTGGACAAAAATCATCTAAATTTAATATAAGTACTAGGGGCTTTGCCCATGTTTTTCCACAAAACATAAAATTAAAAAAAAAATAAAGTTGACGAATATGAGACATATCTTACTTTTTTCCCCACATTATCCTGCATCGATTGGTATCGGTCTCGACCCCATACCCCCAGCGGTTTCGGAGGAGATAGCGTGACAAGCTTTTGGCAGCGGCAGCGGCGGCGGCGCCAGTTACTTTTTTTTAGAATAGAGAGACTGTTATTGACAGTCAATGTTTATTGCACAAATCCACTCCACATTTATACAACAAACTCGACTTTGAACTAGTTTATGAAATAATTAAAATAAGAGATCAATCGCACTGTCAGAATTCCCGCCAAAACTCCAACTAGACAGCCACGCTGTAGACACTGTCTTATGTAGCTTGACTGGGGTTGTACCACTGTGAAAATCGACGTGAAGTGGCAGCTCACTGTTCTTCTTCCACCTGCCCTTATCACACTCCAGGTATACCGAGGCCCCACTCGCAGTACCATCTTTATAATATACTTGTATATATAATTCTACTGTACGTGTGTATGTGACTGAACTCCTCCTAAACGACTTGACCGGATTGAATGTTTTTTTTGAATACGTTTAGGTGGCGCCCTGGATGGTTTAGATTTACAATTGGACCCGGTAGGTGAAGCTGCTGTAGTTGCGGGTGAAACGACGCGGGACAGCCAGTATTATTATAAAAATTGAGAACATTTTATGTCTCGGGGTGACGAGCGTAATCCAATGCCATGCAGTGTTCCAATGCCATGCAGTGTTTTGCAATTCAAAGTTCTGTGTCGTGTTATTTCTGTTTATGGGCAGGCGTGGCGCTTACCATCAGGCGAACGATGTACCCGTTTCGTTATTCAGACTATAAAAAAAGGCTAACGTCGTAAGAAACAAATAGGTACTGTAATAAGGCCCGTATTATAGAATACTCAAGTGAGCTCTTTGCTAAGTGTCGATTTCAGTATACGTGATTGGTCTATTTTTGGCGCCAAACAAAAACGGACCAATCACGTGTACAGAAATCTGCAATAGCAAAGAGTTTGCTTGAGTATTGTTCTATAATACGGGCCCAAGAAAGTCAACATGTGTGTATTTCAAAACTTTTGCCCACAGGCCACAATCCATTCAGGAGGCCAATTCTCGTAATTTTAAATGTTCAAAATATCATTCCGATCTAGTCTCAGCGTCAAGAAAGTAGCAAATGGCATTCTCTTAAACCAATAATCAACGTCAAATGTGAACATACTCGTAGATCGTAATAAGATTGAATATAGAATAAAAGTTGCCTGAAGCCAAAACGGTATAATGCTACTGCTAATGCTAGGTGCATTTGACGTTGATTATTGTTTTAAGAGAATGACATTTGCAACTTTCTTGACGCTGAGACTAGATCGGAATGATATTTTGAACATTTAAAATTACGAGAATTGGCCTTCTGTTTTCATCGTCTCAGCCAATTGGGGCTTGAAAAATGGGCGGATATTGTGTGTAATGGCTTCGGGAAAGCTAAACAGACTCCACGTGATAAAATCCAGACACCTATTACAAAAAGAAATGTGTTGCTCTAATTGTGGTGTTTATTAATTAACTTGTGGCTTTAATGAAAGTATGCCTATTTCACCTATCAGTAAGGTAATGAAATGTTTTGCAACTTTCAGTACACTTGCTAGATATAGGTACCTACTCGTAACATGTACCAAGAAACCAAGCGTGCCAATTTATACTACTAAGGGATAAGCAGAGCTGCAACTAGGGCATCCCCGTTTCGTCGCACTTATTTCCGTTCTATTAGAATCATCAGTTAAGTAGTTCAAAGTTTCTTGAGTAGTAGAGCCACGCTGTAGACACTTGTCTACAGCATGAATGGGCCGGCTCGTCCGGGTCGTTACCACTGTCTGACAGAAACCCGACGTAAAGTAGAAGCTTGCTGTGGCGTTTCGTACGATGAGTGATATATCCAGAGGCCCAAAACCCCCTCCCCTTTCCAATCCCTTAATTATCCCTTTCCTTTAAGGTCCGCAACGTGCCCATGATTCTTTTGGTATTGTGGGCGTACCTGATCGGTGGCGATCACTTACCATCAGGAGACCCACTTGCTCGTTTTCGACCTATGCCATAGAAAGAATACAACTTAAAACCAATATTATTATTATCTTTGCGATTTTAATCCATCGAATAAAGTTAAAGTAATAATAAGTATATTAATTAATAAGTATTGAAGTACCGCATGAACTAATCAATTTAACGAATGAATACATTCTTTTCGGATTTAAATTGTGAGTAATTTAGGCACAAATCGGTATGAGAAACACTATTTTCGTGGTCGCTGGCCCTAAGGTAGGCAGCGCACCCTTCATTTTTCTGGTATACAGAAATATACAACATACCTACATACATACAACTTGCTAATTTATTTTGCTGACCTCTACTAAAAACAGTAAATGATGAAATTAATCTATATGAAACTTTTCAAAAAGACTTTCGGAATTCGTAGTTACCCAAGTATATGAAGCGACGATCTACTTACGAGCGCGGTGATGGTAGAATGCTTGACGGGGTGCTGCTAGGGTTGTCACATATAAAATTTTCAGATATTAAAGAGGGTTACAAAAAAGTTGGCACAGTTAAATGCCTAAAAAATGACCACTAGGATGATTGTGGGTCATCGGTTATGGAATAAACTCTAAGTACTGAGTAATTTGACTAAGTAATGTTATGGTGACTTTATACGTATAGTTTGATTCATATTTTATGCATTAATCAACAGCCTCTTTGGCGAAGTGGGCGAGTAGCCGGCTGTGAAGTGAGAGGCCGTGGGTTCGATTCCCGCACCGCGACAAATGTTTCTGTGATCCACAAATATTTATTTCGGATCTGGGTTTCCTCCACAGAGGGTTTGACGTCAGGCAGGGGACCGGTTGTAAAATTACAAGCCAAATCTTTCTGTAACTTCCACCTGCTCTTATCCCATTGACAGGGGGGTTGGCGCAACATACTTTTTCAACACATGTTACAGAAAGACATCGCTTGTTTTTTTTTCTCTGATTTTTTCCTGCATCGGTAATATTATTGGATAGACTATATAGTATAGTAGGTTGACAACCCTATGTGCCGACGGTCGAGACCAAGGCGTCATGGTGTCGCGCGTCTATCGAACTAGCGGCCGCGTGGCGCCGCGCCGCGACGCACGCTATGCATCTACAAATATTATAGAAGAGGCATCTAATTCTTTTTTTAAAGCATATGTCGGCAAACCAGCAAGTGGACCACTTGATTGTAAGTGATCTCCCATATACGTTCACAATACGAAAAGAATGGGCGCCTTGCCTTAAGTATAGGGATAATGAAGAGATTAAGAAGGGGAGGGGGACTTGGGCCAACGGATATTCTATCACTCACCGTACGAAGCTGCTACTTTACGCCGGTTTTCTGTGAGACAGCGGCAACGACCCGGATGAGCCGTAGATAAAACTGACTACAGCGTGGCTCTACCACTCAAGATTTTATGACTAAGATTTTGAGTATTGTACCAGAAGTGCAATATTAGGTTTCATTTCCATCATCCTTCTGCCTGCATCTCACATGATGCCACTGACTCAAAATTGTTTATTTTTATTTTTTTTTGAATTGGTTTAATATTTTTTAATGAAAGAATCATCAAAATCGCATCATAAATGTCGAAGTTTTAGTCTTACATTCCCAGTTTCATTCACTTACGATTGAGCCCCTTCAAATTTAAATTAGATGCCCCTGGAAGTAAAACAAAAAAATATTCAAATCGGTTCAAATTTGTCGAAGTTATGCCTTATGCGTGAACATACACGAAAATCATATACCTATTTATAGATAAATTGAGCAGCATTTTGCTTATTTTTTGCGTGGGTTAAAAACCAAAGACTTTAATGTCCTGTACTACTAGACAAGCTGCGCGGTATTTAGAAATTGTACCACTACGTTGTGGTCAATTGAGCGTAACTCAATATTACCATCTCGCTTACTCTTAGCTGGAACCCCTCTCGCGGTCCTTGTCTGTGAGCTGTCAAACTCCCGCGTTATGTGACGCAATTTTACTTCTAAACAGCCCGTCTAGTAGTATATTTAAGTGAGTATCCAGTAAAGCTAAGTCCGTGTTTTAAGCAAGCGTAAAATGCGTTCCATTCGCCAATGACTCACTCACCAGGGGGATATTTTTTTTACCTATACATCCTGAAAAAGCAGTGATAGCTCAGCTGGGAGTGGTATGGACTGTCGAGACGAAAGTCCCAGGTTCGAAACCAGCCCCAAGAGCATACACCTCTGACTTTTCTAAGTTATGTGTGTATTAATTGTTAATTATCACTTGCTTTAACGGTGAAGGAAACATCGTGAGGAAACCTGCATACCTGAGAAGTTCTCCATAAGAATTTCAAAGGTATGTGAAGTCTGCCTACCCGCATCAGGCCAGCGTGGTGGACTAAGGGCTAACCCCTCTCATTCAGTAAAGGAGGCCCTTGCCCAGCTGTGGGACGTGTATAATACAGGGCTAGTATTATTATTATATATTTATACATCCTGTAATTCTCGAAGGGGTAGGCAGAGGTGTAACCAGTACACCAACATTTCGTCGAGCTTATTTCTGTCCCATGGTGTGATTGGGGGCGAGCCTATCGCCATACCGGGCACAATGTCAGACTCCAGGCTGATATTGAGCATTTCGAAATATAAAAACCCAATATTACATTTACCTGACCCGGGGATCGAACCCGTAACCTATAAATACACCCAACAGTGACACACATAATCCTGATCCTACTAGATAAGAAGATAAGAACTATGAGGAACTTCTTATTATAACTTAGATCGGCAAACGAGTAAGTAGGTCACCTGATGGTAAGTGATCTCCACCGCCCATGTACGCCCACAATAGCAATACAATACCAAAAGAATCATGAGCGCGTTGCCAACCTTAAAGGAAAGGGATAATTAAGGGATTGGGAAGAGGAGGGGGATTTGAGCCTCTCACCGTACGAAAGGCAGCAGCAAGCTGCTACTTTACGTCGGTTTTCTGTGAGACAGTAGTAACGACCCGGACGAGCCGGCCCATTCATGCTGTAGACAAAACTGTCTACAGCATGGATGATACAATCATTTGTCTCGGTGTGGAGACGAACCCGCAGCGTTTCGTTTCACAGACGCCCATAGCGCCACGGAGGCTGAGTAAAGGATGTCGCGAGAATGTGCTAGTGTTACATATTAGGATGCATCGATCGTACCCCTTACGTGTGCAGAGATGCTCGTGGGAGGCGACAGGTGGGCCCGCCCATATTATATTCACGACTACAAATCCGTTCGTAGTGAGGTTCGTAAGTACTTGTCGATATTGCTTTGTGATCGGTTTAAGTAAGTTTTTAAAAAGATAAGAAAGTCAAAGGTTTATTAAGTCATGACAAAATAGAGGGATGTTATAAGTTTTACCTCTTTGTCTGTCTGGATGTCTATCTGCCTGTGACATCGCAGCGCACTAAACAAGTATACCGATTTAAATGCCGTTTTTTCAAATTTAAAGAAGGTTTGATTGATGATTCATATCTATGTTTAAAGAAAATCTGATCAGTCATTAGAAATTACAGATTTATACTGCTTGAAGTCAATAGGTTTTATTATTGTTTTTTTTGTACACAGACATCATTATGCTTAAGTAAAGATTAGGTTGTTCCAACAACGGGATCCCACATCCCACATTCCGTTACATGCTGCAGAATAGCCTAGACAATACTGCAGCTATGAGTGTCAATGAGAGAGCGCTGATTATTATTTCTTCTTTCTAGGTAATTGTCGATATTTTTGAGCCCACGAGAATTTCGACGCAAAGGAGAAAATTTCGTCGATATCGACTAGTATCCCGTTTGTGTCGTATTGTCCACTTACCTATATGTGCACCCCACGAAACAGCGAGGTATAGAGAAAACACTAGAAAACGAGTAGATAAAATTACCTCCAAGCCATAGAAACTAAGTACACGCATGAAATTTAAGCTTATCAATGAGAGATTTATGTGACCGTAATTTGTTTATGATCCTCACTTATAAATCAATGTATGAAACACATTTTGTCTCTCTATAACGTACATATTTTTTAGGAAAATACATTTTAGCTTTTGCGTTTGTGTGTGTGACATTGCAAGTAAACACATCACATATTTAGCGAATTCTCAGCTAACTATTGTGAGTATGCGTTGTTTGGACATCGGCTTTCTGTAAGTAGATGTTCTAAGCTCGAAGCTTTAAAAAACATTTTGTTGCTTGAAGTCTTTCACGGATTGCTTTGAACTCATAGCCAGCTTGAAGTAGTTATTACTAAAGCGTGAAAAAATGAGGTAAGTTATAAATATAATTCTGTTTCACTCAGTGTCGTAGGAACTTTATGCCCATTCTTTTTTACATAAATCTAAATGTTAAATTGCATTTAGGTAATTCATAAATTTTTAATGTGTTTTTATTTTTTCAATGCTTTGTTTACAGCACTAAGGAAAATCGTGTGAAATTATATATCGATACATTCCCATCCTTGTCGTAAGTAATAAGACAATATCGTTAAGTGTTCAACACAGGTATAATATTTTAATGGTAAAAAACAAGCAACGGTCGACGGCTGATTATCCAGATTAAAAAACACTTCAGGCGGGTTCTCGTCGATGAATTTTTTATCGACTCCGCGGAGGGTTTAGTGCGAATTGTCAATTTTGTCTAAATATGAATTTTAAGAGACAAGTAGTAATGCATCGAAATAAGATTACTAGAACGATAACTCTCATATGAATCTGCCAAATAATACGCCTCCACTTACACATGCAAATGTAAAATCACACGTAACACTCATAAACGCAATAAAAATTCATGAACGTTCAAAAACAACTTTATATCATAAAATTAATGTCTAATATTAAATTTCTAGATCGAGATACGACGTTTTGCATGGTGTCAACTAAAGATTATTATGCACAGACTTTTATAGCCCCGCCGCGTTGCACAGAGTATTGGTGGGGTAATTTTTTTGTTTGAGTTAAGTTTCTTGTCATCTTATTTCGATGTAGTAATGTAACCTATCTGTTTTAGGCATTTTTAGTGTCTCAGTGTAGTACCCTGCAATACTTTGTGTGGGATCGTGACACATACTATTAGGCGAGCGACCTGTTCGTCTCGTCATTAAAGTGTAAGTATATAAAAACAACGTAGCTGTGAACGATATTTGGGCCTGACTCTCAGTTCCGATCTCCCGTCTCAGTCGCGTTCCTCAAAACTTGCCTTTTAAATCCTTTTAGCTGAAAACAAGTATCAAGTAGTGTCGAATAAAGTCGCAAGCGAATCTTAATGAGTCTGCAAGCGTCCGATCTTATCCTAACGTGTGTAAATCACTTTAAATCTCTTATGTTTTGTATTGTTTGGGTGTCGTAGGTAAAGCCGCTTGAGGAATTTACGAGTGCCGACCTTCTGAGCGGCCAAGATTTTTTGTTGACTTAGATTAACGTTATTTGTTGCGTCCATACGATCGGCTGCGTGGGCGGTGTTTTTATTTCGCATGTCTGATTGCCCTACAGCTCGGGGCTTTATTGTTCTGATTATAAATAATCAATACACAGGACAGCCTTCGTGGCGCAGTAGGCGAGGGAAGCGAAAGGCCGCGGGTTCGATTCCCGCACCGAGACAAAATGTTTGTGTGGTCCAGAAATATTTGTTTCGGGTCTGGGTATTTTCTCCACAACGTTGACGGGGTTGACGTCAGACAGGCAGCTGGTCGGAAACTATAAGCCAAATCTTATTGTAACATGTGTTAAAAATATGTTGCGACACTCAGTTTATAGGCTACGGAGCTCTAAGTCATACCTTAACACATACGCCTCGATTAGTTATACACTCTTTTGTCTTTCCCTCTGCAACGCGATTTATAAAGTGGCTAGAAAAGTACAGCACAGCAAAGCCGCTGCCTACCGCCGAAGGATTACTCTTTTTAAACCTCGTTTAAAGAAGGACATGTCATAGCGCTCAGGGAACACCGCTGCAGGGAGTTCATTCCAGAGCTTGCACGTACGTGGTAAGAATGAACGCTGGAAGCGAACCGTGCTAGACGGAGTCTGCTGCGGTGTCGGGTGGTGCGATGATAAAATGGTGATGTTGGCACCATTTTAAACAGTTCCTCGGAGCACTCCCCGTGGAACAACCGGTAGAACAAGCAGAGAGTCCCGAAATCTCTCCGCAGCCCCAACGGCTCCAGGTGATCCTTGATATCAGGATTCCCGACGATTCGAACGGCCTGCCTCTGTAAGGTGTCAAGTGGGTCTAGCAAGTATTTGGGCGCTCCTGCCCAGAGATGAGAACAGTACTCCACGTGGGGCCGGACTTGCGCCTTATAAAGCGCTAATCTATGGCCCGACGTGAAGTACCGCCTAGCTCTGTTCAGGATGCCCAATTTTTTGCTTGCCAATTTGGCTTTGTCCTCCACTTGACTCCTAAACTGGACCTTGCTCGATATATCGACGCCGAGGATCAATACCTTCGGAAACCCAGAGAGAGACTCCTTGTATGTACTTGAGTAAAAAAACTCAGCGATTTGGAAAACTCCTCCTTTTTGAAGTCGGTTAAATAGCTGCCTTATGAGATTAGTGGTTAAATCTTACTTGAATATTATGAGATAGGCCCTTAGCCTTACAAGATGTCAAGTGTTGAATGGTCAAAATACATATTATAACATCTTATTAATTCTCCATAAGATTAGTGTAGACAGTTTCATATTAAAATATTCCAGTGCGCTCCAAATAATTTAGGATGAAAGATCATGGTGTATTTTTTTGGTTAATCCAACGTCGCCTCGGTTCCAAACAATTAAATATATCCGCTTAACCCGACTATGTATGGGTACCGTCGTCAGAAAATATCAAACTGGTTATACAATATGTAATAAAAACACTGTTGGGCATTTTAACTGTGATATCAGAATCGATATTCAAACGTAATGAAATAATACGAAAATTAGACTATAAAAGTAATCATATTTAATTATTGTACTATAATAATTTTATTGTTTGTAAACCGTATTTCGATTGATTACCTCTGCGATGACTCGGAACCAGAGCGATATAGCATATTGCGGCATACGTGCATCAAACGCGCCGCGCCGCGTGCGCGCCCAGCTGTGTCAATACGTTCATCAATCAGCTATTCATCACTTTTCAGATGAAATATTTTTATTTAAATAGTTTCATTTTTCTAAGCTACCTGTGTAAGGATAATAATTCGCTGCTGTTTATTATATTTTATTACGTGTTACATAAAGGAGTGGTCAAGTTTAAGAAAAGTATATTGTACGATATAAGGATGTCACCCGCCGTTGTGCCAAATCAGATTATATTGCTAGGAGTTAGGACATAGATACTATTTTTTTGTTTTTTATTGAATCAGTAACATATCAATATTCGATAAACAGCTGAGCTTTTCTCTCATTCCAGCTTTACTTAATTTATAAAATTAAAAATGTAAAATTTGCATGTCCAGATTTTGATAAGATAAACGTTTGCAGTTTTTTTTATTTTATTTATTAACTCTTTATTGTACACCATTTGCACGGATATATACAAAGGAAAGTAATATAAAAAGTGTGTTACAATAGGCGGTCTTATCGCTAATAGCGATCTCTGCCAGACAACCTTAGGATGGAATAGTGGCAAAAGAAAGTAATAAGTGGGGGTGTACATACTTATATATATATATATATATTATAATATATAATGATTATAAAAATAAATAACAACTTTTGAAATAATAAATAACAATATTATTACATTTAAAATAACAATGTGTATATACAATATATGTGAATGCAATAAATGAAACAAACTATTGTTGCGACGAGAGGTAAAATAGTTTCAGCTGTCTCTTGAAGCTACTTAGTGATGGAGCTTGTCGAATAGACACCGGCAAAGCGTTCCACAGACGGACAGCTTGAACGGCAAAGGAACCATCAAAGAAAACACTGCTGTGTGCCGGAGTCTTCAGAGCCAGATTCTCTGACGATCTTAAAACATGCGATCGCGGTAGACCGCTGTGAAGGAAATTGAAACTTTCCTTCAGATACTGGGGAGACGCAGGATTAAAGAGAATATTATAGAGTAGGGATAGAATATGAGTAT
Source organism: Mimas tiliae (assembly GCA_905332985.1). Taxonomy (NCBI): domain Eukaryota; kingdom Metazoa; phylum Arthropoda; class Insecta; order Lepidoptera; family Sphingidae; genus Mimas; species Mimas tiliae. Next base: position 3,275,178 of record HG995262.1, on the reverse strand, counting down.
TCCGACGAAGACGAATAGGGAGCCACTTGAGCTTAGAGCGAAAATGAGATATATGATCATATTTACGCAAGCCAAATATGAATCGTATGCAGAAATTTTGAAGACGCTCAAGTTTATCAAGTTGAACTTGGGTAAGGTCAAGATAGCAGACGTCCGCATAGTCAAGCACGGGAAGAAGTAAGGATTGTGCAAGCGTAATTTTAGTGGCAGTGGGCAAGAAGTTACGTAGTCTCTTTAATGAAGCAGCTGACGCAAACAACTTGCGGCTCGTAGCTGCAAGCTGTGGGTCCCAGGACATTTTACGGTCCATTATCACTCCAAGATTCCTAACAGACTCACTGAACGGAACTGTAACCCCGCTAAAAACTATCGGAGAGAGCAGTGACCAATCTATTTTGGCAATTTGCCGAGAGCTTCCCACAACTATGGCTTGAGTTTTAGCAGGGTTCACTTTCAGACCAAAGCGATCGCTCCACTCAGATATACGGACTAAGTCGGAGTTCATAGTCCCGATAGCTGTATTTATTTCATTGAGTGGAGCTTGACAGTAGAGTTGTAGATCGTCTGCATACAGGTGGTAGGAAGAAGAGAGATGTTGGGATATGGAATTTATAAAGGTCGCGAAAAGTAAGGGAGATAAAACGCCGCCTTGTGGTACACCAGCTGATGTGTCGCACCATGAAGAAAAGTTATCTTCAAGGCGAACACGTTGCCGGCGACCGAACAGATAACTGTGAAACCAATCGATTACCGTAGGAGATATGTTAATCGAGCGAAGTAAAGAAAGAAGAATATCAAAATCTACTGTATTAAAAGCATTACTAAAATCTAATAACAATAGTACAGTTAACTGCCCATTTTCCATACCTAGGCGAATATCATCGGTGATTTTAACAAGAGCAGTCACTGTACTATGGCCAGGACGAAAACCAGATTGATAAGGATTTAAAACCTGCTGCTTGCAAAGGAAAGTACTCAGTTGAGAATGGACAAGGCGCTCAAGGACTTTTGATAAGAAAGGAAGGATGTGTATGTGTAAAACAAAATAATCATCTGCATTAAATATTATACGCACTCACGCCTGTAATCCCCGAAGGGGTAGGCAGAGGTGCAACCAGTACACCCACATTTCGTCGATCGTATCTTCGTCCCATGATGTAATGGGGGCGGGCCTCTCGCCATACCGGGCACAAATTCCAGACTCCGGGCTGATACTGAGTATTTCGCAATAGAAAAACCCAATATCACTTTTACCCGACCAGGGGATCGAACGAGAGACCTCAGCGTCAGCCTCAGTCGTAACGCGTAAGCATTACAACTGTGCCACCGAAGCAGTAATCAAATATTCTGATATTTAAATATCAATTAGTGACTTAAATTAACTGCACTTTTTTAAAGGTCTTTGTATACGCTATTACAATAAAGTTCCCAATCACATAGAGAACTTAATATCATCAACTTCAAAGCTACTATTAAGCGAAAGTTATGCAATAAAGCCTATTACAAAATTTCCGAATATTTAGAAGATACGAAGGCTTGGCAATAGTATTGTAATAAGCATAAATACTAAATAAAGCTAAAAAAATATTTTACTTAATTTTTGTTTTGGGATCTTTATATAAATTTAATTTTAATTTTTTTCCAGAAATGGAAAAGCGTGACTCTCATGGAAATCAGTAAGAATAAATAAATAATAAATAAATAAATAAATACACCCAACAGTCACACACATAGTCCTGACCCCACACTAGGTGAACCTGTGTCGTGGGTATCAGGAACTACGAGGGACTTGCGGTCCCACAACACCCAGACCCGAGACCAATATTTGTGGTTCACACAAACATTTGTCTCAGTGTGGGAATCGAACCCACGGCCTCTCGCTTCGCAGCCGGCTACTCGCCCGCTGCGCCACGGAGGCTGTCAAAGGAACTATAAATAAGGACTATATGCGTTACTTATAAGCAGTTTGGGTATGTCATGCTCGCTTAAGTGTCTGTGCTTGCGGCGGCGTCGTGTGCCGGGTCGGTCACTTCCCTGTAACCTGGTTGAGGAGGCCGATGGCTGGAACATGCGTCATACTCGTGAACGGGTGCTGCTTGTGTGGACTGGTCTGCTCAGACTGTTTTGCTAGTTAAATAACACATTAGATAATTTCACTGGCTTCGATGTCCTTCAAACAGAACACAACAGTGCTTACACACTGCTGCTTGGCGGCAGAAATAGATAAAGCGGTGGTACCAACCCAGACGGCCTCTCGCATACAAGGGTCTTACCACCTTCTAAAAACGCTTTTGTACTCTTCCACGGCGAGGTGAATCTCTTAGTATTCTGTTTAAAACACTAAAAAAATATTATTCCCGATGATAACTTTATGTTTGTTTTGCAACCAGTACTACACCGTGGGAATTAATTTCGTATGTAAAAAGTGAAACGCGGTGTGAGCTTACGGGAGCGTTAAGCAGGCGTCAAAATAAACCGCTAGGCCGCCAACCGCGCCGACATACCTGCCTCCTGCAGTGAAGTCATAATATTGCAAAAAAAATACACACAACTTTTTTATAGCATAGGCCGGCAAACGAGCAAGCGGGTCATCTGATGGTAAGTGATCTCCACCGCCCATGTACGCCCGCAATACCAAAAGACTCATGGGCGCGTTGCCGACCTTAAAGGAAAGGGATCATTATGACTGCCTCGGTGGCGCTGTTGTAATGCGTACGCGTTACGATTGAGGCTAACGCTGAGGTCTCGGGTTTGATTCCCGGGTCGGGTAAAGTAGTATTGGGGTTTTCTATTACGAAATGCTCAGTATCAGCCCGGAGTCTGGAATTTGTGCCCGGTATGGCGATAGGCTCGCCCCCTATCACATCGTGGGACGGATACGCTGCGCGAAATGTGGGCGTACTGGTTATACCTCTGCCTACCCCTTCGGGGATTACAGGCGTGAGTGCGTACATAGTGGTATGCACAACTATGGCATGCAAAATTAATAACACAATTGCAATGACTATGTTGTTATCCGTTGAGTTTTTTTTCTCCGTACTTCGTCATCTGGTCTTAACCAAATTTATATGTGACTACATTGCAGTTAAACTCTATCGAATGAAATTGTTTACCAACAAAATCTACATTTGGCGGAGTAAACGATGCGATGATCTCCTTTTTTAAGTCTGTTAAAAATACGAACTGTTATTACCAGATCCGGGATTTGAACCTAGAATCGCACCGGTTTTCCAGTATAAGAACGGTTTTAGATGATGTGACTTAATAACGAACGTGTAATAATTTTCCAAAAAATCGGTGTAAGTGCTTATTATAAACGAATTGCCTTTCCGGTGTATCAGAAAAACACGTATCCAATATATTTTTAATATAGATAGCTTGTTACACTATTATCGTATTAAATTTGATTTAATGGGATCAACTTTATAGTTATAAATTATTACTTGTTAAGGTCTGCCTGCCTCGGTGGCGCAGTTGTAATGCGTACGCGTTACGATTAAGCCAATGCTGAGGTCTCGGGTGGATCCCCAGGTCGGGTAAAGTGGTATTTGGTTTTTCTATAACGAAATGTTCAGTATCACCCCGGAGTCTGGAATTCGTGCCCGGTATGGCGATAGGCTCGCCACCTATCACATCGTGGAACGGAGATACGCTCGGCGAAATATGGGTGTACTTGTTACATCTCTGCCTACCCGTTCGGGTATTACAGGCGTGAGTGCATATCTATGTATGTATATGTTGCTAAGGCAGCGATAGCTCAGCGGGAAGTGGTACGGATTGTCGAGACGAATGTCGTAGGTTCGAAATCAACCCCAAGAGCATGCACCTCTGACTTTTCTAAGTTACGTGTGTATTAATTGTTAATTACCGCTTGCTTTAACAGTGAAGGAAACATCGTGAGGAAACCTACATGCCTGATAAGTTCTCCATAAGAATTTCAAAGGTTTGTGAAGTCTATCAACACGCATTAGGCCAATGTGGTGGATTAAGGCCTAACCCCTCTCATTCAGTAGAGGAGGCCCGTGCCCAGTAGTGGGACGAGTATAACACAGGGCTAGTATTATTATTTAATGTAAAACACGGAGTTACCACTGAGATATGATCCCGTGGACGGACTTTAGAAGAAGATAAAAATATTAGAGACAATGCTCCTATGGATGATGCCAAAGATCGGTTGTAAGAAGCGCTTAAGTAGGACTAGTTGGTAGGTCCCGTATGGGAGAGACCGTCTGTGTTGATACCACCGCTTTGTCTATTTATGCCGCCAAACAGCAGTGTCTCAGTATTGTCGTGTTACGGTCTGACATTGAAGACAGTAAAATCACTGGGCATTATGAGACTTAACATCATGTCCCGGGTGACGAGCGCAGTCCAATGCCATGGATTGCTTTGTAATTCAAAGTTCTGTGTGGCGTTCCTTCTGTTTATGGGCAGGTGTGGCGCTTACCATCAGGCCAGTGACCTGAAGGCCAATTCGTATTTAACTGACACAGCGGATCAATTTTAACCGAACTGAGATTACATTTGGTAGGTCCCTCGTTTGCGAGAGACCGGCTGGGTTGGTACCACCGCTTTGTCTATGTCTGCCGCCAAGCAACAGTGTGTAAGCACTGTTGTGTTCCAGTGTGAAGGACATTGAAGCCAGTGTAATTACTGGGCATTATGAGACTTAACACCTTATGTCTCGGGGTGACGAGCGCAGTCCAGTGTCATGCAGTGCTTTATTTAAAGTTCTGTGTGGCGTTGCTTCTGTTTATGAGCAAGCGTGGCGCTTACCATCAGACGAGCGACCTGCTCGTCTCGTCATTCAAACTAATAAAAAAAAAACATTTTGATTTGACTAAAAATGGTATTCTGCTCCTCTTTAAGTTCAGTCCGGTGTCAATATAATTTCATCTCGATGTCATTGCAATATCAATTCAGTCACGATTTTGACGTTTATTTATGGACATGTAGCATTTAAAAATGTTAGTAGAATACCGTTATGGCTTCAGTCACCTTTTATTCTACTTTCGATCTCATTACGATCTATGTTCATATTTGACGTTGATTATTGGCTTATGTAAATACCATTTGGAACTTTCTGACACTGAGACTTGTCCTGAGTGGTAGAGCCATGCTGTAGACAGTTTTCTCTACAGCATGAATGGGCCGGCTCGTCCGGGTCTTTAACACTGTCTCACAGAAAACCGGTATAAAGTAGCAGCTTGCTGCTGCGTTTCGTACGGTGAGTGAGATTTTCGGAGGCAAATCCCCCAATCCCTTCCCAATCCCTTACTTATCCCTTTCCTTTAAGGTCGGCAACGCGTCTTTGATAATTTTAGTATTGTGAGCGTACGTCATGGGCGGTGGAGATCACTTACCATCAGGTGACCCAATTGCTCGTTTGCCGGCCGATACTATAAAAAAGAGACTAGATGAGAATAATATTTTGTATATTGTAAATTACGGGGATTGGCCTCCTGATCGGTTCTTCATTTAACTAATAAAATAAAAAAATACACAGACGAATTGAGAACATCCTCCTTTTGAAGTCGTTTTTAAAAAACTTAGTCCAAGATTTGAGGATTCTTGTCCCACGTGGATTGTCCGGAACCGGCGCTGTAAATCACCAATCGAATTGTGCTAATCGGATTATTACTTTACACTGTAACTTTACGTTTGCATCATATGTGTGAATGTGCTACCACCAGTTGCCGAAGAACTCTCATTTGTAAAAATGTGTGTAAAGCTGAGGGTGCTATGTATAATGGTATTGTTTTTATTTGATTATCTGTTTACCCAGCTATAAACTGGATTTGATCTTACGAATTAGAATCAATAAGTACTTACGAAGATTTCAAGATTGTATGTAGAATAGGTTTATATAAAGGTGCTGATCAACTAGTGATTTATACAATACCAGTTTTTGCTCGCGGCTCCGCCCGCGTGAATAGACTTTTCCGAAATAAAACGTAGCCTATAAGTCTCCTGGGTCCCATCTATCCCTACACCAAAATTTATCAAAATCGGTTCAGTGATTTAGGTGTGAAAGCGTTACAAACAAATAGATATATTTTTTTTCAAAAATAATGTAATTCTCAATAGGACGCGTATATTTTTGATTTTGAAATAGGTTTAAAATGTAAAGATAAGACGTTTAAGAACCCAAAATGTTTCTAAACATTGCCAATAGGTTGAGAGTTCACTCTCCCTTGAACTAAAGTTAACTGCAAACTTATATCTGAAGGCCAATTCTCGTAATTTTAAATGTTCAAAATATCATTCCGATCTAGTCTCAGCGTCAAGAAAGTTAAAAATGGCATTCTCTTAATCCAATAATCAACGTCAAATGTGAACGTAGATCGTAATGAGATTGAATGTAGAATAAAAGTTTACTGAAGCCAGAACGGTATAATGCTACTGCTAATGCTAGGTGCATTTGACGTTGATTATTGGTTTAAGAGAATGCCATTTGCAACTTTCTTGACGCTGAGAATAGATCGAAATGATATTTTGAACATTTAAAATTACGAGAATTGGCCTCCTGGAAGTCCGCGGCGTATTTAATGGCCCGATAAACCGTTTCTGTCGGCAACTTCGACCCCTGAACGCTTAGTTGAACTAACCATCGGTTTAATGTTATCACTTATTTTATTTTAACTAACCTGTTTGAGGGTAGTTTTAATGTCCGTACTAAAATTAGAGTACAGGAGTTTGTTTTGAGAATTCAAATGTAAATGTCGAGGTTAATGGACACAGTAATGCCGAATAGGTTTTATGTTTTTGTTGTTTAATGGCAGAGAAATCAAGGTGATTTGGCCAAGTTTGAGGAAACCGCAGAAGTACGTCTGTCACAAATGCCTGTGCGAGATAGTAACAGGAGTACAATCCCACGGAGGGCTAGAAGCGCTGCTTTAACCCAAAGCCTTTAATGGATACTACTAGACGGGCTGTTTAGTAGTAAAATTGCGTCACATAACGCGAGAGTTTGACAGCTCACAAACAGAGCGCGCGAGAGGGTTTCTAGTTTAGAGTAAGCGATATGGCAATATTGAGTGACGGTCAATTGACGGTTCGTTTCATCATTCAGGCTATTAAAATAGAAGTTCTAACTTCAGTCCTAACCGGACAAGTTATTTTGAGCGTAGAATTAGAAATACACTACCTCGGTGGCGCAGTTGTAATGCGTACGCGGTACGACTGCTCTTCTGAGGTCTCGGGTTCGATCCCCGGGTCGGGTATAAGTCATATTCAGGTTTTCTATTACGAAATGCCTGAGCATTTCGTAATAGAATATTATTAATATTCCAGTGAATTCCAGACTCCAGGCTGATACTGATATCAGCCTGGAGTCTGGAATTCACTGGAATCACATCATGCGAAGGTAATAAACTCTGAGAAATGTGGGTGTACTGGTTACACCACTGTCTACCCCTTCGGGTATTACAGGCGTGATATATGTATATGTAAAATGTAAATATAAATTATTAATTATCGGACGGTACACGTTGTTCCAATTGTGATAGACTACCCTCATTTTTAACAACATTTATAATCGGGCCGAGCAGTGCCTCGCGTTCGGCAGTTATACAAGATGGATACTACGTCATCGGTCGCGGTCGTACCGCGCTATTGACGCGCGATTTTCGGTTGTTTAACGCGGTTTGTGGGGCCTAGAGGACTCTTGATTTGATCGTGATTGTAGTAATAGTGATATTCGTTTCGGGATAAGTTTTAGTCTAGTTGAAGTGTACTAGTGAACCTCAGTCGATCTGTACGCGGTGACCGCTGGATAAGACGAGCATTAACATCAAATACTTTAATGTATACTACTAGACAAGCTGCGCGGTACACAGAAATTGTACCACTAAGTTGTGGTCAATTGACCGTAACTCAATATTACCATCTCGCTCACTCTCAACTGGAACCCCTATAGCGCTCCTTGTTCATCAGCTGTCAAACTCCCGCGTTATGTGACGCAATTTCACATCTAAACAGCCCGTCTAGTAGCATACATTTAAGTTTTTGATTAACATGTACACTTAGTTTGTTATGTTTGCCTTGGTGTACTGCAAGTTTGGACTCCATGGGGATACCTCTTTCCCGAAATAGAAAGTGTCACTGACAGATGTGTGACCTGTTCAAGATTGGAACCCGCTGAAGGTAAGTGATGGATTTCAATGGCACGTACCTACTATGCTGCAACTACGCCGACGGCGGGTCGCCCCATATAATACCAAATTCATGGGAAGGCAGATCCGGGCATTAAACCGGGATAGAGACAGCTAGGCGTGGCTTACTATCAGGCGAGGGACCTGCTCGTTTCATCACTCAAGCTAATTAAAAAAAAAAGAAATAATAAGACAAAAAATCGGACAATTTAATTATCGGTATAGGCACGCGAAATAATATTGATTAAGCCACGATCTATAATTTCAATAAATAAATACTTCCAACAGTAACACACATAGTTCTCACTCCACACTAGGTAAACCTGTATTGTGGATGTCAGGAACTACGAAGGACATACGGTCCCATAACACCCAGACCCGAAACATATATTTGTGATGTGGATCACACAAACATTTGTCTCGGTGCGGGAATCGAACTCACGGCCTCTCGCTTCGCAGCCGTCTACCGGCCCGCTACGCCACGGTGGCTTAACCAATGGATTTAAGGGTAAAAACTTTTTCAAAGGGTATTAATACATGCTCGCTGCAAAGTTCCGTCTCAAAGTCCAATGGTCTTAAATATTTTGCGGCGTGGAAACCAATTAGGAGTGGGCAATTAAACCCGAGTTAGCGCGACGCCAGACTTGGCATTACGCCGGATCTATCGATTTAACTTACAAACTTGGCGATGTGTAGTTCATACCTTTGTGGACTGCGATTTAATATGATATAAGCCGTGGAACTAGGATATACCCAGTTTTGTCTATAACTTGAACATAGACCGACCGACCGACCGACCGACCGATAAATGAGAGGTGTACCCATCTTTAGATTCTCATAGAAAACTGACTTCAACACTTCTACACTATATTCCGCTTGGTATATTTTTGCCGCCAAGCAGTAGTGTGTAAGCACTGTTGTGTTCCAGTTTGGATGACATTGAAGCCAGTGAAATTACTGGGCATTATGCAAAGACTTTTATGTATACCTACTACTAGACGGGCTGTTAAGAAGTAAAATTGTGTCACATAACGTGGGAGTTTGACAGCTCAACAACAGAGAGCGCGATAGGGGTTTTAGTTGAGAGTAAGTGAGATGGTAATATTGAGTTACGGTCAATTGACCACAACTTAGTGGTACAATTTCTATGCACCGCGCAGCTTGTCTAGTAGTATACATTAAAGTCTTTGGCATTATGAGACTTAACATTCTATGTCTCGGGGTGACGAGCGCAGTCCAATGCCATGCAGTGCTATGTAATTCAAAGTTCCGTGTGGTGCTGCTTCTGTTTATGGACAGGCGTGACCATCAACACAGCGCCTTGCTCCTTTCATCACTCAAGCTAATAAAAAAACCACCGTCTGACCCCGGAACGCAACTCGCCGTAACGAGATACTAAGGCGGGGTTTTCATCCTGTGTACGGTGCTCATAATACACTTGACCACAAAAATATCAGTTCCTCTACCATCGTCACCACACTGCTCCACAGCTCAAATAAATTTATACCGGAATGGGACACTTAGACATAACTTAAAATGGCATTTTTTTATATCGTAGGCCCGCTAACGATCAAGTGGGTCACCTGATGGTAAGTGATATCCACTGCCCATGTATGCCCACAATACCAAAAGAATTATGGGCGCGTTGCCGACCTTAAAGGAAACGGATAATTAAGGGATTGGGAAGGGGAGGGGATTTAGGTCTCTGGATATCTCACCCACCGTACGAAACGCAGCAGCAAGCTGCTACTTTACGCCGGTTTTCTGTGAGGCAGTGGTAATGACTCGGACGAGCCGGCCCATGCATGCTGTAGACAAAATTATGTAGAGCATGGAAATACTACATCAATTTTTCTCTGGTATGTACTTATGGATAAAATAAATTTATTACCGAAACCAATAGCGTATAATAATGTCAATATAATTTGGGTACTATAATAAAAACATATCCCAAAGTTGTATTCAATGAACATGTATGTTTAACAAAATAAATTCTTGTACAATAAGAATTGGTTGAACTCTGTCCAAGGGCGCGGGTCGACTAGAGTATACGCATCTAAATGGAAATATTTACGTTTACATTTTAGTTAAATTTTAACTAGTGTTAGCGTCACACCGCTGTGTATGTATGGTTCAAGTGTTAAGAGATCATTTTTGAAGTGAAAACTTCTTGAGCACATTTTGGGTGAACAAAAATCATGGAACTCGCGTCATCGTCACCGTACGCTTCCTATGAGCTATATGTATACTGTATGTATATAGGTACAAAATAAATTATACTTTAATCCTTGATCATAAACACTTCTATAAAAACAAAAAATAATAATCTAATAGCTTGACGATACAGTTTACAAGTTACTTAGTTTTCACTTCTATCGGCAGTCCTCAAAGACTGCCCCGTTTTTTTTGGCCTACAAAACTGGATACAGACATAAAAATAAACATTATTAAAGTGCCATATCTATAACCTTTTACACGTAGCCCCGGATTTACGGTTTTTTTGAACCAGAAACTTGAAAGAGACGCCCTTCTCTCCAGCGTTTGAAATAAATTACTTAAAAAAACTAAAAGTAAAGAAAAGAATGATGCACAAAGGGCTTGTGTGGCGTATTTTTCTTACAAGTCGACGGTGAGCCAACAAGGCATCCATATGCTAGGCGCTTTATTGCTCACAGACAAACATACAAGAGGCAAAGTAATCACACTCCTGTTTGTAGAAGGGGGTGTAAGAGTCGATAATTCTCATACAGCAAATTTTGATAACTTATAAGTACTTAATATATTATATTCAGTGGTATCTAAACCATACTCGCGCACTAATGTGTCGATACTTACTAACTATATACGGAAAGAGCGGCTCAGACAACTAAACATAAACCTTTACAACAATAAACTCTTTAACTTAATAGTGGTTTGGCGTCATCTATTCTACCTATAACAACACAACAACTACCGGGGTACCGTCAACGGCGAGAATCCCAATAGGGGGTTAAAAATAAATTCAAATGATGTATCTTGTGCCTTGGTCCACCCCAGCTGGACACTCACACGGAGCGGATACTGGGATAAAAAAGTTCCGATCCAATTTCATTACCAGGTTATTTTATGGTGGGCTGGCCTGTCGTCTTATTGGTCTAGTGGCAGTACTAATGCTAAGAATCGAGAGGTCCTGGGCCCCTTAAATGATACGAAGTGACGAAGTTCGGAAACGTATATTTAGTGTAACATAGAATATGATAATATGATCACGATGGTAATATTTATAATACGCACTCACGCCTGTAATACCCGATGGTAGGCAGAGGTGTAACCAGTACACCCACATTACGCCGAGCTAATTTCCGTCCCATGATGTGATGGGGGCGAGCCTTTCGCCAAAATATTTTTAATATACAATACTATGAATATTTAAAAAGTGGGGAAATAGCGAGTTTATAAAGAGGAATATTTTTTTATTATTGCAACGTGATAATTTGGAGCTTGTATGTAATTTTTTAATGTTTTTTATTAGTTTAACATAAATATTCCTGAAGTTAATGATAAATACTCGTAGGAAAGAATAAATAATTTTCCATATATGTTTTTAGTTACAAATTTATCTTAATTGCAGTACTAAATTATAGCAAAAATATTATTCTATGTCTACTTTACTCTATGTTCATGAGTGGTAGAATCCAGCTGTAGACAGTTTTGCCTATAGCATGACTGGGCCGGCTCGTCCGGATCATTACCACTGTCTCACCGAAAACCGGCGTAAAGTAGCAGCATTCTGCTGCGTTTCATACGGTACGTGCGATATTCAGAAAGCCAAGTCCCCTTCCCAATCCTTTAATTATCCCTTTCCTTTAAGGACGGCAACGCGACCATAATTCTTTTGATACCGTGGGCGTACATGGGTGGTGGACATCACTTAACATCAGGTGACCCACTAGCTAATTTGCCGGCCTATGCTATATAAAAAAAAGATAGAATAGCAATTACATCGACTGAGTAAAATGTTGTTTCACTCCAAGTTTCCAAGCTGGTAAATTGAGCTGCCATTCAGTATTGAACCGGTACACTATAAAAACAATCCAAATTAAACTACAATACAGCGCACTACGAACCGAATCGCAAAAAAAGGACACAGCGAGTGGGGACAAAGGAATATTTGCTGATATGAGAGCACCCGCCAGAGGGGCGAGCACGAACAACTTACGAATAAGTATTCGAATCAAGAGCGCTAGCATTTGTATGAAGCTTCAATAATTGTTTTGACATTTCAATACGAATATATACATACGCACTCACGCCTGTAATCCCCGAAGGGGTAGGCAGAGGTGTAACCAGTACACCTACACTTCGCCGGGCGTATCTTCGTCCCACGATGTAATAGGGGGCGAGCCTATCGCCATACCGGGCACTAATTCCAGACTCCGGGCTGATACTGAGCATTTCGTAATAGAAAAACCCAATACCACTTTACCCGACCCGGGGATCGAACCCGAGACCTCAGCGTTAGCCTCAATCGTAACGCGTACGCATTACAACTGCGCCACCGAGGCAGTTGAATATATGTTTTCACAATTTATTCGTGCTAGCCCCTCTGTACAGTTCGCGGTATCACAGGTTCTCTCTCTCTCTGTAGTCGGCCCTTCATGACTGAGGATCGTGGTCATCATCGGATGGTCTGCATTTCGATCGGACGATATCTCTCCATTGGCTTCTGTTCATCGCATCTCTCACAACTTTATGGATCCCGGCGGCTGATGAGTCTTTCATCTGTTCCGTCCATCGTGTTGGGGATCGACCACGTGAGCGTTTTCCTTCTGTGTTCCCAACCACGATGAGTTTCTCCAAGCTCTCATCACCCTTCCGTACTATTATACCAAAGTATGCAAGTAACTCAGGTTAGCCCACATATTAAATAGGCCGGATTTAGGCTGAGGTAGGCAGAGGTGCCAACTGCTGCACCCACGTTTCACCGAGCTTATTTCCGTCTCATGATGTGATAGGAGATGAGCCTATATCAATACCCTGCACAAGACAATGGGGAAAATTATTTATTTTCCTTTTTCTTTATTAGCTTTAGATGGCAAGACGAGCAAGTCGCTCGCGACACTATCTACTATATATACTGAAAATATGTCGGAAAGACTTCCACGCGGGCATAGTTGCGTGCAAAAGCTAGTTTATTAATAAAAACGTCACTCCGTACAATGTATTATAAAGTTTTATGGCCACTTGTAGGCAGTATTGTTATCATAGAGAATAGAGATGCACTCGTAAAGAAACCTCACGGTCTTGTTACAGTATTTGAGCATCGTTTACAAGCCTCTTAAATCCAGATGAATTCTGTGATCAATAAAAGTGCTTGACGCTATTACAATTAAGACGGTTTTTGACCATGGAAAAAAATGGTAAAGGTTCGATATACAACGTGTTATAGAAAGGGGCGGGCAAAATTAAGCAATGTATAGTGTAGGGTATTAGTATTTTATCTCCCATAGTACCAAATCCGATTGCATTGCTAGGACAATAATTATAGAATTTTCTTTTTTATCGAATAAGTAACATGTCGATATCGATTTTCAACTTTGGACAACACTAAATGATAAACAATGATACTATAGACCTCCTTTCATTTAATTATTTTATAATAAAAAAAAACATTAAACAGTAATTGTCAAATGTCAATATTTATTTGACGCAGTCAGTTCCGCAATTTCTGATTTTATGAAGTATGATTACGAGTTCAAAAAATATGTTGTATTTGACTAAAAACAAGTATTATGTATTGGTATATTGTGTTGGTGTAACTGATAACAGCTTTTAAGAGGATCGTCGACTGTATTAAGCTAAATTCATAGATGGAAGACACGAGAATGAAGTCTTTAAAATGTTTCTAGAGGATGGTGCCTATATTGTCTTCAGCACACAATCTCTTTCAGGTGTTAATTTGTGTTTAAATTACCTAAAAGTTACGTACGTATGTCCGTAGAATTACGTACATCTTATTCAAGCTACATAAAAAGTGAGTGTTGTTCATAATAACAGTGGCGCAGCCTCCGTGGCGCAGTGGGCGAGTAGCCGGCTGCGAAGCGTGAGGCCGTGGGTTCGATTCCCACACCGAATTCACCGGGTCTGTGTGTAGTAGGTTGGCAAGTCCCCCGTAGTTGCTGATACCCACGATACAGGTTAACATAGTGTGGGGTCGGGACTATGTGTGTGACTGTTGGGTGTATTTAATTAAGTGATGTTATCAATCTTATCGATCTTAATAAACGAGTGATTAAAATTAACGTGAATATTTTGGATGTCTTGGTTTTGAAATGATCCGGTAAATAAATACTCACTGTAAGGTGTATGTAATGACCCTAAAATATGATCACACCTTTCTGTAACACGTTGTATATATTCGACGTAGGTATATTTGCCTTTTAACGCTTTTTATCTATTACGTATGTATTTACGCACAACTCCGCCAAATGTGGACCGATTTGGATGTTTTTTTTTAGAATTCAATAGGGTTTATTGCGGTGGTGGTCCCATTTAAATTTTAAAAAATAGCTCCATCTCGTAAGGGAGGTGAAATCGAAGATGACAGACTGAAACACCTTTATACACCGATTTTGATGATTATTTCACTAAAAAATAATAAATAAAACTTTAAAAAACCCTATCAATAGAGCTAAAGTTATTGGTATCAATAATTCTCTATTAAACTACAGTAGGTACCCTGTACCACCGACTCAAAATTGTTTAATTATATTTAGCTTTTGAGTAGTGTTGGTAAAACGTTTTTATTAACCGTTAGTTTATCTTTCAAACATTATAGTTGACCAACACACCAACATTGGATCCAACATAATTAAGTATTAACAGACATTTATAGACACGTCAATCTTTATTACTCGAATCCTCGCTTCAATTTTAAATCGTCGTTAAATCTTATAAAGTTGGCGTCCTTTTATTTTACGGTCTATCTATGTGATTTTATTTGGGAGGGAATCAATCCGCGGCTTCTTTTACGTGGAATAATTCTATTTTTAACCGACTTCAAAAAAGGAGGAGGTTATGAATTCGGCGCGTTTTTTTTGCTTTTTTTATGTATGTACATCGATTTCTCCGCCAATTGTGAACCGATTTTGTTGAAAAAAAAATCACTCGATAGAGTTTAGCTGCGATGTGGTCCCATATAAATTTAGTTAAGATCTGATGACGGGGTACGGAATCTCCATTTTGTAGTAATAAATATAACTTATGTTACTCAGTGATAATGTAGCTTTCTAACGGCAAAAGATTTTTTTAAATTGGTCCAGTAGTTTTTAAGTTTATTCGTTACATACAAAAATACAAATCTTGCCTCTTTATAATATTAGTGTCCATTATTTCAATGTACCCAACTCTATATAATTAAACACTCTCAACTAAACATAAAAAGGGAATACCCTAACTTTATACATAAATACCTAATGTACATAACTAACTATACTATATTTTATATTTTACATATCAATTTTCTACTTTGCTTCGAGAGATTGGGTTGTTTGTTGTTGGACGCTGTTTGCGTGAGCCCTTCTAGTATGTATGTACTATATATATATACATGTGCTTTATACATGTATATATGCTCACGTAATAAGTTCCGCTCGAAAATATGTATCATATACTAAGTGCATGATGAGTTTTCCTAAATTGGACTTGCATTATAACTTAAGATATTTAGTAAGTTTTATTGTATTATTAGTGTTAAGTCTGCTGGAAAACCTAAATAAATAAATAAATAAATAAATAAATAAATACTCAATGCTATTTAATCTTTTAGTTGCGGTCAAATGTCAATAGCGTTGAAGTTTATCGAATGTATTTTATTTGCCCCTGTTAACCCTTGGTAACTTCATAAAGATGCACGATGAAAGGTTTTTTGAATAAATGATGGCCCGCCCTCGTGTTATTAGGTTATCAGACGTCTCTTTCTTGCAGTGCGTCTCTCTCCCACCCGCCAGTGTTATTGCTGCATACAAATCGGCTAATATATCAAAATTGCGATGATATCGTTCGACCATTTCGTATTATTTTATCCGTTGTACGTTTTTACGTATATATGGCTGCATGTACACATAGATACGTTTTAGATATGTTTTTGAATTTATTTAAAATTGTGTTTTGAGTATTTGTTCTCGTTGGTCATGCGAGAATATTTAAGAAAATGACGATAGCAAAACAAATAAATTGCATTAGACAATTTGGATTTCAAAAGATTTATCTATTTCAACTGCTTCGGTGTCGCAGATGTACACGCTGTGGGAGTGCCGTGCTGAGGTTTGATCCTCGGTTCGGGTAAAAGTGATATTATGTTATTCTATCACGAAATGCTTCTATCATCCCGCCGTATGGTGATAGGTTCGTCGTCTATCACATCATAGGACGAAAATAGCCCCGGCGAAATGTGGGTGTACGTATGAGTACCGACTATATCTCTGCAAATACATATTACGAGTGGTAGAGCCACGCTGTAGACAATTTTGTCTACAGCATGAATGGGCCGGCTCGTCCGGGTCGTTACCACTGTCTCACAGAAAACCGGCGTAAAGTAGCAGCTTGCTGCTGCGTTTCGTACGGTGAATGAGATATCCGGAGGCCCAAATCCCCCTCCCCTTCCCAATCCCTTATTATACCTTTCCTTTAAGGTCGGCAACGCGCCCATAATTCTTTTGTATTATGGGCGTACATGGGCGGTGGAGATCGCTTACCATCAGGTGACCCACTTGCTCGTTTGCCGGCCTATAATATAAAAAAAAACAAATCGATCCATTATCTAAGTGCTACAATATCACACTTTTTTACTAGCCCTGTATTATATACGTCCCACTGCTGGGCACGGGGCTCCTCTACTGAATGAGAGGGTGTTAGGCATAAGTCCACCACGCTGGCCGAATGCGGGTTGGCAGACTTCACATACCTTTTAAATTCTTATGAAGAACTTCTCAGGTATGCAGGTTTCTTCACGATGTATCAAGTGATAATTAACAATTAATACACACGTACCGTAGGAAAGTCAGATGTGTATGCTCTTGTGACTGGTTTCGAACCTGCGACTTTCGTCACGACAGTCCGTACAACAGATGCACAAATATTTGTTTCGGGTCTGGGTGTTGTGGGACCGGAAGTCCCTCGTAGTTCCTAATACCCACGATACGGTTTACCTAGTATGGGGTCAGGACTATGTGAGTGACAGTTGGTTATAAAAAAAACTCCTTTTTGAGCTATTACTGCTTCACGATACACAAACTGATAATACACCTCTTTTTGTCGGAAGTCCAAGACTGATTTTTAAAACGGTTACTAGGTACTAATACAGTATTCCTGACTAAACAATCTGCAATAAAGTGTCGGCCAAGTATCGTGCCCTCATACCGGAATCATAGTCGTGACAGGCACAAATATAAAACTACAACACTGTGTAAACGATGTTCTGACCAATTCATTAAGTCCCGCCGAGGTCACGAGCACCGCTTTTTCTCCCTGTTCGTACACTGCAGGCCGAAGAAATGGTGTATATACAAACGCACTCACGACTGTAATCCCCGAAGGGGTAGGCAAAGGTAACCAGTAACCAAATTACGCCGAGCGTATCTCCGTCCCATGATGTGATAGGGGACGAGCCTATCGCCATACCGGGTAATAGAAAAACCCAATACCACTTTACCCGACCCGGGGATCGAACCCAAGACCTCAGCGTTGACCTCAATCGTAACGCGTACACATTGCAAC
Organism: Mimas tiliae; assembly: GCA_905332985.1. Classification (NCBI taxonomy): domain Eukaryota; kingdom Metazoa; phylum Arthropoda; class Insecta; order Lepidoptera; family Sphingidae; genus Mimas; species Mimas tiliae. The sequence continues at coordinate 3,257,269 of HG995262.1, read as the reverse complement.
TGCGCCACCGAGGCAGTCATGGTGTTTAATAATAAAAACACACACATAGTCCTGACCCCACACTTGGTTAACCTTTATCGTGGGTATCAAGAACTACGAGGGACTTGCTGTCCCACAACACCCAGACCCGAAACAAACATTTGTGGATCACACAAAAATTTATCTGGGTGTGGGAATCGAACCCACTCGCTGACTGCGCCACAGAGGCTGTCTCTATATATAGTATAGATTGTAATTATGCGTTGTAGTAATCTTCGTTATTGCGAAATAGTGCGTATAAGTTATAGACTGCACGGTGACGCAGTTGTAATTACCCACTTGCTAGTTTGCCGGACTATGCTATAAAAAAAAAACAAAAATATACATTATCTGTACATAGCCTCACACCTGTTTCCCATAGGGGTAGGCAGATACAACGGATTTCCACTTGCTACGATCCTTGCATACCTCTTTGGCCTCATTCACTCTCATTAAATTTTTCATACATGCACGTCGGTTTAGGGTACTCCTGACCTGGCCTTTCTCGAGAATATCTCCAACTTGATCTATGAAAGTTCGCCGAGGCCTTCCCCTCCCAACCATTCACACTCGCCATGTATATTTGTTTCGTCAATAAAAAAAATATACCCCTTTGAGAAAATTCAAATATCCTGACGGACAAAACGGATTAACTTTATGATTGACAAAAAACGTTAATACCATCGACAAGTTAATTTTAAAAATGTAATTGCGTTTGTTGGCGACTCTTCAATTTGGAAGTAACTAGAGAATCGACAGGTTCGCAGCGATATTTCCTGTTTCATTTTATTAATTGTACAAATATCCTGGAGTAGACTTTAATTTATCTTATTTTTATTTTTCGTAACACATTTTAGCATTTCGTATATAGTAATCGATAGGAATAAAATTACAATCTTTTTTGATTACCTATCGAATATCGAAGTGGTAGAACCACGCTGTAAATAGTTATGTCTACAGCATGAATAGGCCCGCTCTGTGTGAAAGAAAGCCGATTTAGAGTAACACCGGTTTGAATGTTTGAAAGCTGGTCTAATCGAGATGCTTTTTAGCTATGTTTGAAGAAATTCTCTTTAGTAATTTAACTTACAGATGGTTTTTTAATAGACGTCGGGGCATTTTTAACGATTAGATTGTTTGCTATATAGTAAGATATTCGTACTACTAAAGGGGCTCAAGCAGAAAAGCATTTGAGTCTACTGACAAATCTCAAATTAATCTTGATATTATCCTACTTTCTTAGCACTGCCTTCAGTATAATTTTCATCGCTTATTCTTACTTATTTCATTTTAAGTAGGTATAGCACATTCTCAATTTTTGAAATTCTAATTTTGGGTCAAGCCCCCCCCCCCCAAACCAAAATCCTGAATCTGCTACTGTTTACAGTTTGTATCAATATCTCGACACCAACCCATAAAGCCGCAGCATGTGAAATCAATAATTCCTAGGTAAAATTGTATTATATATGTCATTGATATAGCTCGCAAAATTAGCACGCTGAAGTGGAAGTGGGCCGGATGTCTGCAGACGGACAGATGGTCGGTGGAGCAGACATGTGCTGGAGTGGAGACCACGGTTACGCAAACGTAGTGTAGGGCGCCTTGCTGCACGTTGGACCGACGACTTGAAAAAGATGGCGGGTAGCGGGCGGATGCGGGCTGCTCAAGACCGGGATGGTTGGCGCTCACTTGGGGAGGCTTACGTCCAACAGTGGATGGCAACAGGCTGAGATAATAATAATAAAAAAATTGTATCGGTGTTTCTCATGTCCAGCGGTGTACGGGTACGTATACTCGGCTATCAACTTAGAGAACAAGGGTTAATGGGTTAAGGGTGTTTTTATTTCTTAACACTGTTATAAAACTTATTCTAATGCTATTTTCATCCTGACATGTTTACTTGTTGTTTAAAGAGGAAGGAGGAATAAATAAGTCTTTTGTGATTTTTACAACTTGAAGATTGCTCTAATAAATTGGATTTTATACATACATTAGGGGAGTTGCCCATGTTTTTCCACAAAACAAAAAATAAAATAGAAAGTTAAAGTCTGACGAATATGAGACATATCTTACTTTCTTCCCCACATTATTCTGCATCGATTGGTATCGGTCTCGACCCCATACCCCCAGCGGTTTCGGAGGAGATAGCGTGACAAGCTTTTGGCAGCGGCGGCGGCGGCGCCAGTTACTTTTTTCTAGAATAGAGAGATACGCACTCACGCCTCTAATCCGCGAAGTGCAGAGATGTAACCAGTACACCTACATTTCGCCGAGCTTATTTGCGCCCCATGATGTGATAAGGGGCGAGCCTAATGCCATACCGGGCACAATTCCAGACTCCCGGCTGACACTAAGCATTTCGTGACAGAGAAAATCAATATCACTTCATTCGTTTAGAGTGGTAGAGCCACGCTGTAGACAGTGTTGTCTACAGCATGAATGAGCCGGTTCGTTCGGGTTGTTAACAATGTCTCATAGAAAACTGGCGTAAAGTAGTAGCTTGCTGCTGCGTTTCGTACGATGAGCAAGAAATCCGAAGGCCCAAACGCCTCTTCTCAATTCCTTAATTATCCCTTTCCTTTATTGATTCTGGTATTGTGGGCTATGTTTTGTGGAAAAACATGGGCAACGCCCCTAGTCCTATAAAAAAAACACGCGACAAAACCTGCCTTTGCTATCGCGTAAATGAAAAAAATCATTATCAAGAGTAAAATCCACTCGTCATTCTAAACAAAAGAAAGGGAATAAATTAATTTAAAATTTGGAAACGTTCCCTGCTTCCAAATGTCTTCTGGTCCCTTTAAAAACCTTTTCGCGTTCTCCCTGCGAGAGTTATCCAAATGAAATGCAGAGAGTTGGGAAATTGAGGTTATTTTTTTTTTTTTAATATTAATATACCTACTAGCTGTCGTTCGCGGTTTTACCACACGCATGGTACTGCCTTTCTCCCATGGGTCATAGCGTAATATACACATACACCTTTCGGAATTAATTCTCTAAATTACAGTGAAAACGGCATCTAAATCCGTTGCATTGTTTAGGAGAAATATATTTTTTTATGGCATAGGCCGGCAAACGATCAAGTGGGTCACCTGAGGGTAAGTCATCGCCATCGCCCATGTACACCCACAATATCAAAAGAATCATGGGTGCGTTGTCGACCTTCAAGGAAAGGTATAATTAAGGGATTGTGAAGGGGAGGGGGATTTGGGCCTCCGGATATCATCTCCACAACATACTTTTAGTGTATGCTGTACTTTTTACGACCGGCCACCTGCCTGATGTCAACCCCTTTGTTTCATTACTCACCGATATTTTAATTTCAAAGCCAGGCTTGTAATTTATTGAAAACTCAAAACTTTAATTTCAGCGACGAAAAACATTGAAACTACACAGCAGCGAAATGTAAATATAAATAAATATACACCCAACAGTCACACACATAGTCCTGACCCCACACTAGGTAAACCTGTATCGTGGGTATCAGAAACTACGAGGGACTTGCGGTCCCACAACACCCAGACCCGATACCAATATTTGTGAATCAGACAAACATTTGCCTAGGTGCGGGAATCGAGCCCACGGCCTCACGCTTCGCAACCGGCTACTCGCCCAATGCGCCACGGAGGCTGTCTAAATGTAGGTTACATAAATCAACACTCATTTATCTCCATTTTTCCGCCATGAAGCGTATACAGAACATTAAAACATATCATACTAATATTATAAATGTGAATGTAAGTTTGTTTGTTACGCTTTCACGCGAAAACTACTTAACCGATCATCATGAAACTTTGTACACATATTCTTGGAGGTATAAGAAGTAACATAGAATACTTGTTATGAAAAAAAAAACTATTTGTTTGTTACGCTTTCACGCCTAAATCACTGAACCGATTTTGATAAATTTTGATGTAGAGATAGATGAGACCCTGGAGACGGTTATAGGCTACGTTTTATTTCGGAAAAGTCTATTCACGCGGACGGAGCCGCGAGCAAAAGCCAGTAACCAATAAATTGGATGAATCAAATCCATTTTCATTTGTGGTAGAGCCGCGCTCTAGACCAGCGATTCCTAAAGTGGGTTCCGTGGGAAAGTCACTAGAGTTCCGCGAATTAGTTACATTTATCACAGACTTGTGGCGAATATCGGATCTGACCACATTGAAGATGGACTTATATACACCGGGTTGGAACCAACGCTTTATCTATTTCCGCCGCCAAGCAGTATTGTGTAAGCACTGTTGTGTTCCGGTTTGAAGGACATTGAAGCCAGTGAAATTAGTGGGCATTATGAGACTTAACATCTTATGTCTAGGGGTGACGAGCGCAGTCCAATGCCATGCAGTGCTTTGTAATTCATAGTTCTGTGTGGTGTTGCTTCTGTTTATAGGCACCCGTGGCGCTGACCATAAGGCGAGCGACCTGCTCATTTCGTCACTCAAGGTAATAAAAAAAACTCTTCTTGTTTTACCTGTCCTTATCCCACTTGCAGTGGGGTCAGCGCAAAATGCTTTTACACACATGTTACAGAAAGATTCGGATTGTAATTCTTACGACCGGCAGCCTGCCTGACATCCCTCTGAGGAGAAAACACCCAGGCCCGAAACAATTAATATTTATAAATCACACAAATATTTTGGCTCGGTGTGGGAATCGAATCCGCGGCCTCTCGCTTCACTGCCAGCTACTCGCCCACTGCGCCATGGAGGCTGTAAAAAATCTCATATCGCAGCTTATTTTATGACGTTTTGATACGTCATGATAATTATCAATGAATACACGCGTAACTCACGTATACGATCATCGATCACACGACCGATGATATAGAATCATAATATCTAGTCCATTCCACTCCCCGTAATATTTTCACCTCAATTAGTTAAGTAGGTACCTATTAATAGGTTATGATTTTTTTTTACAATAAAATATTAATTATTTTATGCCGCAAAAATGAAAATATATAAAGTTTTAAATTATTTGAAAATGTAGAGCCATTCGTATGATTTACAAAACTTGAAATTTCCTAAAACAACGCCATTATTCTTGATGTTGGCTCTCACACCAAACAAATCTTATTTTTTTCACACAAAAAAACCGGCAAAGATTGGCTGCAGTCGACATTTATTACCGCTATACAATTTACAATTTTACCGAGCGCAGAAATAAAATGTTATTTTTCTGCGCGGGGAAAACTCTTTTCGTCTATTATCGACGACAGCAGAAAGCGTGTAAGGCCAGTTTTAAATGTAATAACGCATTGCGACGTAAGCCGTTTCGTAGTACGGACAGAGAACCATGCGCAAAAGGCATTCGGGTGGACGCGGCCGCGCTGGCAGGCTGCGTGTAACGGAACGCGATCTAACCTCGGCTTGCGATCTCATTCGACGTTTGAATTTACTCGTGCGCTGCGATTTTTGAATTTCGATTCCTACGAGGATTTAAAAAATAATCCCCTCGCTATTATAACGTACCAGTGTTTTAGTGTTGTGAAAAAATAATAAGTGTAGAAAATTATTTAAGTGCAGTGAAATATTTAATATTTGACACGAGTCTGCTGTGTATGGTGTTGTAAAAGTCCTGTGCTGTTTTATGAGAGCTGCAGCGGAAAAAACGGTACGTCATTCTCATTTTATAGCCGTCGGTTTACGCGACTTTATTTTGCCGTGAAAATGTTTACGAGTTGCATACGTCGCGTCGCTACGTAGATGAACCGTCACGCGAAATATGTTTTCTATAATAATTTTCTACATAACTGCTTAGGTACTTATAATAATCAAAATAGTTATTAATTTAAACATTTATTTTTCCTTTTATTTAAAAATATTTTAAAAAGATAATAATATGTAACAATAATACGTGTGAATTTTAAGTTTATAATTCTTTTCTAATAGTTTTTAGTAGGTATAGGTGTAATTATTGTCATCGAATGTCACATATTTCTTCTGCGTCCTTTGATAATCATTTAACTATATTTCGCAGTTTCACTCATCGTATCTAAGTAACATAATAATTATTAAGATATCTACAGAACTAGAATGCGAAAAATAATAATTGTACATCAGCTGCATACTTATTATTTTTTAAGGAAGCATCTAGATAAATTTTAGATTGTAGAACATTTATTTATTGTATCGGAGAAAATATAGTATCCAAATATCTTGCCTTTATAACCCTCAAATAATACATTTTATATAATAAATAAATGATAAAAAAAATTGCTGGTGGAGGGTTGGGAGGGTACCAGATATTATTGGACCCGACTAGATAGCGACCACTGTACATGGTGTAAAACCGTAGTGGCTCTTGAGACGAGTCGCGTTCCGTGGTCAGCCAGTGTATATCCAGTAACTTCAGGCATAATTCTGCCGACTTTCGAGGAGCGCAATATCTCATTATGGACATTTTATTTTGCATACATACATACATACGCACTCACGCCCGCAATCCCCGAAGGGGGTAGTCAGAGGTGTAACCAATAAACCCAAATTTTGGCGAGCATATTTCCGTCCCACGATGTGATTGGGGGCGAACCTATCACCATCATCATCATAATCATCATCATCAGCCACAAGACGTCCACTGCTGAACATAGGCCTCCCCTAATGCCTTCCAGGCCGACCTGTTGGAAGCGGCCTGCATCCATCGGCTTCCTGCAACCCTTGTCAGGTCGTCGGTCCATCTTATAGCCTATCGCCATACCGGGTACAAATTCCAGAATCCGGGCTGATACTGAGCATTTCGTAATCGAAAAAACCAATAGCACTTGTACCCGACCCGGGGATCGAACCCGAGACCTCAGCGTCAGCATCAAATCGTAACGCGTATGCATTACAACTGCGCCACCGAGACAGTCACCGTTTTATTTTGCACTGTATTTAAAATTAGGTCCAGTGTAAAATACACTGTTGTACAATTTATCTGCAAACAGGTATTAAATGATAAAATATCACAATACAGATGCCAACAGTGATTATATGATTTATCAGCTTCACTGAGCGTGATAAAAATAATATTCTGTCATATTGCGAGGTAAATAATAGTCCTCCTGAGAAATGTCGACTGTGATACATTATGATAGAGCATTATCTTACATCTTGAATTAATATTTCACCAAGTTATTTGGTTTAACCGAGCTTAAATATTATATAAATATTTTCTTATTTTCTAGCGGTTGAAGGCTAATATTTTGTTATAGCACGTTAGATTGTTCGCGTTGTGAATGATGCAGACGTAATTAAGAACTTAGAGCCACTGCAATTGCGTAGGGACATTGCCTCACTTAGTGTTTTTTATCGTCTGTATCACGGTGAATGCTCTGAAGAATTGTTTCACTTTATTCCAACCTCACCTTTCCTTAACAGAACCACGCGTGCTGGTTTACGGAACCACAGCTTCGTGATCTCCTCCATCTCGGCTAGAACTAAAAAGTTCGCAAAATCTTACTTCTGCCGGACCATCAAGCTGTGGAATAGTTTGCCGGCACACGTGTTCCCTCCTTCCTATAATATGGGGTCCTTTAAACGGAGTGTGAAGAAGCAATTAGACAGGCTGGCATAATTTTGCCGACCTACGATAGACACATCGTCTGTCGTTGGTCGACATTATTCTTGGATTGCGCTACTCTTACCATCAGGTGTAGCGTAGTCACTTTGCCGAGCTAGGATAAAAAAAAAGATTTAATAAGAGCAATGCTAGAGTTTCTTGGCCATTCTTCTTTTGCGAAACAGCATTCCGTACTCTGGTTTGGCAAACACATTTGGGAATCTATACAATGATATCAGAATATTAAAAACCGACATCAAATAAATAACACTGAAATGTCAAAAATAACTATTTTATAGGTCTCTTTGGAGTCTGTGCAATTTCAGTTAATCGGCAGCGATTCCAAAAATACCTATAGAAATTGTTATTTTTTTACTTTTTTGTGTTATTTTTTCTATGTCAGGTAGATAATAAGGGAAGAAGAGTGATAGTTCACTCTTCTTCCCTTATTATATTATGAGTAACTTTAGACGACGAGATAAGGAGATCGCTCGCCTAATGGTAAGGGTCACGCTTGCCCATAAACAGAACTAACACCATCAGAACTTCGAATTATGAAGTACTAATGGTAGTGAACTGCGCTCGTCACACTGAGTCATAAGGTGTTAAGTCGCATAATGCCCAGTAATTTCACTGGCTTCATATCAGAACACAAACATTTTCACGTTACTGCTTGGCGGCAGAAGTAGACAGTGACAAATAGACAAATAGTGGTAGAGACGGCCTCTGGCATACGAGGGACCTACCGCCTCGTGAAATTTCACTCATCGAACGATTTAACAAGCTGTTACTTCAAGTTAGATTTTCTGTGAGATGGTGGTACGCCAGTAGAGTCAGCCCATTCATTCTGTAGACAAATCTGCCTACAGCACGGCTCTATTATTCTCAAATGCTGATACTAATTCGTGTTTAGATAAAGATAGCTATAATTTACAACCATTGCCAAATCGATAGCGCAGGACGAACTAAAAGCCTTACAATTTGGCCTAACTTCTATATGAATTACGAATCCGTCAAGTTAATTGAAACTTGATTGAAAAGGTCAATTGTTACGCTTTACAGATTAAATTGAGTCTGCTATGAAAATTGAAAATAAATTGTTTATTAATACAAACGCTTACTTAATGGTAATTATTTCAATGGACTAAATGTTTAAAGAAATTTATTCTCAAAAAAGACTACAGTCATTTACATGAGAATACAATTTTCATAAAGTAGATATATAATTGGACATTCGCACAAGGATACATACACTTCTAGCACATTCGCCATGTTACCTACATACTTACTCGATCAGCACTTCAGTAATTGTCTAAAACTAGACTAAAGTGACTATGCTTCACCAGAATGTCAATTCTCGTAATTAAAAATGTTCTCAATATCATTTTTATTTTATTTATTTATTTAAAGAAATAGAAAAACTAAATCACAATTTTTACATAAATATTGCACCATATAAACTTTACAGTTTGTGTTGGTGCTCACATTCGCTAACGCAGGCTTAATAATTAACTATACGTTTAAATGAGTACTAAACAATATCTAAGGGAACGGCGACAGTAAAAAACTTATCACACCTCGGGATTCCGATCTAGCTTCAGTGTAAAGAAAGTTGCAAATGGTATTTCTCTTAAACCATTAATCAACGTCAAATGTGAATTTAGATCGAAAGTAGATTAGAAGGTCACTGAAGCCAAAACGCCATTTGGTAATATATATAATGACGTCCTTATACAAAAAAAATAACTGTGACTGAATTGAGATCGAGATGAGATCATGTTGAAACTAAACTTCCTCTAAGTTTAGCAGAAGCAGAATACAATTTTTTAGTCAAATCTCAGTTCTATGTAGAAATTTATTGTAGAAATTGTGTTATTTTTTTTAAAGCGTAGGCCAGCAGACGAGCAAGTGGCTCATGGTGCGTTGCCAACCTTAAAGGAAAGGTATACTTAAAGGATTGGGAAGGGTAATTAAATAAGGTAATTTGGTCTTCCGGATATTTCATTCGCCGTACGAAAAGCAGCAGCAAGCTGCTACTTTACGTCTGTTTTCTGTGAGACAGTGGTAACGACCCGGACGAGCCGGCCAATTCATGCTGTAGACAAAATTGTCTACAGCGCGACTCCACCACTCGTAAAAGTCTACAGTATGAATGAGCTTGACCGAGATTAATAACTACCCTTACTAGTAGTAATCCACTTTCCCGCACCGAGACAAATGTTTGTGTGATCCACAAATATTTGTTTCGGGTCTGGGGAATTTTTCCTCAGATGGGTTGACGTCAGGCAGGCGGCCGGTCGTAAAAACTACAAGCCAAATCATTCTGTAACATGGGTTAGAAAGCATGTTCGCCGACCCCACTGCGTGTAGGATAAGGGCAGGTGGAAGATGATGCCTCGTAGTAATCAACTGCCTAACAGAAAACCATCGTTGCAGTTAATTGTTGTGTTTCGTTCGGTGAGTGGGATTACCGGAGGCCCATTACCCCTGCACCTGCTTCTAATCTTAGTTCCTTTCCTTTAAGGCAACGCATCTTCGATTATTCTAGTAATGAGAGGTAGAGATCACTTATTATCAGACGACCTACTTGCTTATACCACCTGTGCTTTAAAAATAAAGCCGTAAAGCTAGGGCGAAATTAACTTGCAAGTATTACGGAAATATAGTTATAAATATGGCTTATACAGTAAAAAAATATAACAAAGTATGTTTGAACTAACTAGTGCAATTACATGCAAGTTTCCTTAGCATGTTAATTAGCTTTGCTTTTGCAGTATGACACAGTTAAAGAATATCTTATTTTTAAGGTGGATTTCTATTTGCAAGAGCTAAAACGATAAGGGTCGTGCTATATACATACGCATACATTTGTGAGTGGTAGAGCCACGCTGTAGGCAGTTTTGTCTGTAGCGTGAATGGGTCGGCTCTTCCGAGTCATTACCACTATCTCACAGAATAGCGGCGTAAAGATATCTCACGGTGAGTGAGATATTCGGAGGTCCAAATCCCCCTCCCCTTCCCAATCCCTTAATTATCCCTTTCCTTTAAGGTCGGCAACGCGCCCATGATCATTTTGGTATTGTGGGCGTACATGGGCGGTGGAGATCAATTACTATCAGGTGACCCACTAGCTCGTTTGCCGGCCTATACTATAAAAAAATACGCACTGACGCCTGTAATCCCCGAAGGGGTAGGCTGAGGTGTAACTAGTGCACCCACATTTCGCCGAGCTTAATTCCATCCTATGATGTGATAGGGGGCGAGAACCTATCGAAGTGTTTCGTGATAGAAAAACCCAATATCACTTACCTGACTTGTGGATCGAACCCGAGACTAATACAGCAGTCGTAACGGGTACGCGTGTCAGAAACCGACCACCAAGTATGTTATGTTGTAGTTATTTAGAAACCTTTTGGAATGCGTTACGGAGACACGCGACCGCGACATCTTAAATTACTTGGTATAGCATTGTGTCGCTCGTCCGAGTTTGTCCTGGTTGCACACACTCTTATTTTACAGGGGTTAAATATCCACTCAGCATCGCCGTAGTCGGCTAAAGCTCATAAATCATTGATTAAAGTACGCTATTGTCATAATAAACAAAATAATTGTTTATACACTGGCCCTTAGCTTTTTAGGGGTCCGTACCCAATGGTTAGTTAAAAGCGCAACTATAATAATATTACTAAGCATACGCGGTAAGATAGGCTTCCTATTTTAAAGAGTTTTATCTTTTGAGCCGTTGTAGGCAACGAAATAAGATGATATTTACGAGTGGTAGAGCCACGATGTAGACACTTTTGTCTACAGCATGAATGGGCCGGCTCGTCCGGGTCATTACCACTGTCTCACAGAAAATTGACGTAAAGTAGCAGCTTGCTGCTGCGTTTCGTACGGTGAGTGGGATATCCGGAGGCCTAAATCCCGTCCCCTTCCCAATCCCTTTCCTTTAAGGTCGGCAACGTGCCCATGATTATTTTGGTATTGTGGGCGTACATGGGCGGTGGTGTTCACTTACCATCAGATGACCCACTTGCTCGTTTGTCGGCCTATACAATGAAAAAAAACGTAATTCAAGCAACAAATTACCCCACTAAAGCTCTGTGCTATAAAAGTCAGTGCAGCTCGTTCTTTCATCAATTCACAAAAAATTATTCATGATCTCTAGTTGACACTTACTACGTATAATTTTTTTAACGCGTTGCACAACGTCGTACCTCGATTTAGAAATTTAATATTTAGATATTCACTTTTATGAAACAAAGTTGATTTTGAACGTTCATTTATTTTTGTTGTATGTATGCAAAGGTCACACCTTTGCATGTGTAAGTAAGTGGAGCCGTATTTTGGGCAGGTTCATATGAGAGTTATCGTTCTAGTTATCTTATTTCGATGGTTGTAAACTGGTTGGACCTATCACCTGGTAGGTCCACACGTGGTAGGTCCCTCACATGTGAGAGGTCGTCTGGGTTGGTACCACGGCTTTGTGTTTCAGCCGCCAAGCAGCAGTGTGTAAGCACTGCTGTGTTTCGGTTTAAAATACATTGAAGCCAGTGAAATGACTGGCCATTATTAGATCTTATGTCTCGCGGTGACGAGCGCAGTCCAATGCTATGCAGTAGTCATTCAAATTTATGTACGGTGTTGCTTCTGTTTATGGGCCGGCGTGGCGTTTACCATAAGGTGAGCGACCCACTCGTTTTGCCACTGAAGATAATAAAAAAAAATGAGAAAAAAGACATATATCTTATGTCTCGAAGTGACAAGCGCAGTCCAGTGACATTCAGTGCTATATAATTCAAAGTTCTGTGTGGTGTTGCTTCTGTTTATGGGCAGGCGTGGCGCTTACCATCAGGCGAGTTGCCGGCTCGTGTCGTAATTCAGCCTAATAAAAAAAAAACTCGACTGCCTCGGTGGCGCAGTTGTAATGCGTACGCGTAACGATTGAGGCCAACGCTGAGGTCTCGGGTTCGATTCCCGGGTCGGGTAAAGTGGTATTGGGTTTTTCTATTACGAAATGCTCAGTATCAGCCCGGAGTTTGGAATTTGTGCCGAGTATGGCGATAGGCTCGCCCCCTATCACATAAGGGACGGAGATACGCTCGGCGAAATGTGGGTGTACTGGTTACACCTCTGCCTACCCCTTCGGGGATTACAGGCGTGAATGCGTATGTGCGTATGAAAAAAAAACCAAAATAAGTTACGATTATAATCACGGATATCCCAACAAATAAAAAAAACAGATTAAAATATTTTAGTGTCACAGAACCCTCAATGCGCGAGTCTAACTCGCTCTTGGCCGTTTTTATAACATCTTGTCTTGTACTGTGGGATAATTTATATTGATGTTTCTTAATGATTAATTAACTGTTAACTAAGTACTAACAAGCTCATGACACGTAAAGGGTGGGCAGGTATGACGCCTCAAGTTAATTATTTATGACACACATTGTTTATAGAAACTTCTCGCACATGTTTAAATGTGGTGGTAATCACTGTAAATTGGGTTTGATAAATTACCTTTATAGCGAGTTCACACGGTTCTATTTTAGTTGATCGACTGAATTAAGTCAACAAATGTTTTATGTTTTTTTATCGATACAAAAAACAAAAGATGTTAATATCGTCTGTATATATTTTTGTAATGGTAGAGCCACGCTGTAGACACTGCATGCTGCTGTGTTTCGTACGGTGAGTGAGATATCCGCAGGCCCAAACACCCTCCCCTTCCCAATTCCTTAATTATCCCTTTCCTTTAAGGTCGGCAACGCACCCATGATTCTTTTGGTATTGTGGGCGTACATGGGCGGGGGAGATCACTTACCATCAGGTGATCCACTTGCTCGTTTGCCGGCCTATGCCATAAATTACTTTTATAGAGTTCACACGGTTCAATTTTAGTTGATCGACTGAATTAAGTCCACAAATGTTTTATGGTTATTGACCGATACAAAGCCGTCCAGGGTCGGGTCAGGTAAAAGTAATATTGGGTTTTTCTATTGCGAAATGCTCAGTATCAGCCCCCTATAACATCATGGGACGGAGATCCGCTCGACGAAACTTGGGTGTACTGTTTACACCTCTGCCTAACCATTCGGGGATTATAGGCGTGAATGTGTATGTACCATGAAACCGTTAAGGCGTGATTGACTAACAAACATCTAAATTCCCCATTGGGCCGGTGGCCCAAATCCCCTTCCCCTTCCCAATCCCTTATTATCCCTTGCCTTTAAGGTCGGCAATGCGCCCACAATTATTTTGTATTGTGGGCGTACATGGGCGGTGGAGATCGCTTACCATCAGGTGACCCACTTGCTCGTTTGCCGGCCTATACTATATAAAAAAAAAACACAAACATCCAAACTTTCACATCTATAATAGTACTAGGATAGTAGGATAATCTAAACAGTATTTATGGTATATTTACCATAATTTGAGTAAATAAACAGGCGTAGATATGAAACGTTTAAATTACAGGTTCACAGTAGTGATAACGACCTGTAAAGCGAGCAGTTCGCGTGTCCACACCCTGTATATCATGACGTAGTTCCAACACAATCTGATGCCACCAACTCGAATTGGAGTACTGAAGCGCGATGGAGTCTTCTAAATATAACAAGAATAAAAATTATTCTGAATTATTCTTGACTGCCTCGGTGGCGCAGTTGTAATGCGTACGCGTTACGATTGAGGCTAACGCTGAGGTCTCGGGTTCGATCCCCGGGTCGGGTAAAGTGGTATTGGGTTTTTCTATTACGAAATGAAATGAAATGAAATGAAATAGAAATGAAATAATGAAATGAAATGAAATAGTTTTATTCATCATGTAGGCAATTAAAATAGCGCTTATGACAAGTCAGTACAAAATAAAGAAACTTATGTAAGTACAGAAATCATATCAGCTAATATATACATAACATACATAGCATCGTCTAAATACACTGGGCAACTATAAAGTTTACAATATTTTTATATTATTATTATTATATGTTTAAACCACACTGGCAGCTATTGAGCTGATGCGTGTGTGTCTTGTGATTTGGAGTTATTATCGAGTCTATTTTTAAAGCAATTTAATGTGGGTGCCATAACAACATTTTCAGGAAGTTTGTTCCACTCTACGACAACACGGTTTGGTAAAAAGTGTTTCAAGGGATTTAACTTTGACCGTGTTCGACATAACTTTAGTGAATGCCCTCTCAAATGCTTATTTACATTGGGTGTATACAGATCTACAATCTTATTAACATCATAATAGTTATTTACGATCTTATATGTCTCAATAAGGCTGCCTCTCTGTCTGCGGTTTTCAAGAGTCGTGAGGTCAAGTTCCTTTAGCCGTTGATCGTACGACTTGTTTCTCAGTCGTCCAACCATTTTGGTTGCTCTCCTCTGTACGTTTTCAAGAAGTGCAATGTCTTTTTTAAAGTAAGGGTCCCATATGACATATGCGTACTCCAGTAGTGGTCTTATATATGTTATATACAGCTTCACAAGTGTTTTTGGTGTGAGACATCGAAATGCCTTTCTAACCATATATAGCATGGAATTTGCCCTTTTCACAATGCTGGTGATGTGAGTTTCCCATTTTAGGTCAGTACTTATTGTGATACCCAAATCTTTCTGAGTATCCACTTGTGACAGTTGATGCTGTCCCAGATAGTATGGTTTACGAGGATTAGATTTACCTATATGTAATATGGTACACTTTGTAACATTGAGTGACAATAGCCATTGTTTAGTCCACTCAAATATGCCATTTAGATCATTTTGTATATCTTGCTCTTGTATGTATGGGTTTCCAAAAAGTTTTGTGTCATCAGCAAACAACGAGAATGGCAACCGTAGTGTAGGCTTAAGATCAGTCAGGTATAGTATGAAAAGCAAGGGTCCAAGAACAGATCCCTGGGGCACGCCGCTGAGTACTGGATGCGCTGCAGATATAGTGTTCCCAACACGTACGCTAAATTTTCTATGGGATAAAAAGTCACTAATCCAGGCTAATACCTTTCCGCGTATGCCAAAGTGTTCTAATTTATGTATAAGGCGTCGTAGTGGGACACGGTCGAAAGCTTTTTCATAGTCTAGGTAAACCACGTCTGTTGGTAGTCCTTTGTCATGATTCTTTACCCATTGATTGAGACACATAAGCAAATTAGTTGTAACTGATCGATTTGGGACAAAGCCGTGCTGTTCATCTAGGATAATGTGTTCTTTGTTTAAAAATAGTCTTAATTTTCCTGCTATGATTTTTTCCATACATTTGCATAGTATACTAGTTAGACTTATTGGCCTGTAATTCGCAGCCAGCAATTTGTTGCCCTTCTTGTATATTGGAACAACAGTCGCGCTTTTCCAGTCGGCAGGCAAGAGGCCTGCTTCTAGGGACATGTTCATAATGTGTGCAATATTTTCGGCTAGTGAAGATGAACAGTTTTTTAATAATATGGACGGGATTTCGTCGGGACCCGTAGCTGTAGTGTCATTAAATGTGTTGATTGTTCTATAAACTAGCTCGACCGTGATTTCAACATCATTAAATGAGTTAGCAATTCTGGGCATATTGATATTAGGTAAGAGACCTGGAGGTTCCCTGATAAAGCTGATTTCAAATTGATCTGCAAACTTTTCAGCAATTTGTTGCGGTTCCACTATTAATTGATCATTGTTGGTTTTCAAGACTGTAGGAATGCTGACTTTGGAGTTAAGTTGTTTTCTAATATATCCATAAAAAGATTTAGGGCCAGTATCTATAATATTTGCTTCGAAAAGCGTTCTTCTAGATCTACTTAATTGAACAATTTTATTGTTGATAGCCCTGTAAGTATTGTATGAATCACCGCTTTTATCTATTCTGTATAAACTCCATAACTTTTTCTTGCGTTTAGTTAGTTCTAAAATTTCTTTATTTATCCATGGTTTATAAAACCGTTTGTTTTTATTATTATATTTCTTATGTATGAATTTATCTATAGCTGAGTGTATTTGGTGTTTAAAGTTAAGCCATACTTCGTTAGGTGTACACCCGCTAGTGTTTAAATTTTCTGATAGGTGTGTATTTATTATATCGTAATCAGCGTTATAGAAATTATATTGCAGTTTGTTAGTTATTTTGTTATTATTACCAGAATTAAATATTTGAATAGAAGCAGTTACTACCAAGTGATCGCTTTTTCCTATCGGTGGGTGGTATTCTATGTCACTTATCAATGTGTCATCATTGCACAGAACAAGATCCAGTAGAGACTCTTCATCGTTCCTTTTTCTAGTAATTTGTGTTACTAGTTGTTTGATATTACTATTAGCATACATATTCATAAAATATTCACCAATTTTGTCGTTATTGTTAACCTGGTTTAGCACCCAATTTATGTTGGGTAGGTTAAAATCTCCGCATATTACTACAGTATTTTTTTCAGACGCTTTTTCAATCGTATCAATGAGTACTTTATCCGATTCTTGTAGGACGTACGACGGTGGACGATACACACAAGCTATAGTAAAATTTAAATCCTTATATTGAATATCAAGCCATAATGCTTCTGCTGATGAGTTCTGATATGATTCATTTACTCTGGCAATAATTGGAATATTGTTGATTTCGCGAGCAGTGTATATCAACACACCACCTCCTTTTTTATGGTTTCGGTCATGCCTGTACAGTGCATATCCAGGTATGCTTATTATACTATCATTGATTTCGCTATGTAGATGAGTTTCGGTAACTAAAATTAATGCAGGTTTATGGATTTTAACTTCGATGAGCAGTAAATCGTATTTTGCCGTTATGGAAGCCAGGTTTGTGTAAAGTATGAGAAGTTCAGTTAGAGATGGTTGTGTCAGTTTTTTGTTATAGTTACTATTTTAGGCACTCCATTTATAAATTTTATAGTAAGGTCTTGCTCACCCTTATCGGTCCTAGCTGCCAACTCGTCGCGCATCTTTTTCAGTTGATCTCGTTGGTACAGGGTCATATCAGAATAAACTCTGATTGGTTTGGGTAACTTACTTTTGTTTTTCAGTACACTGGTAGCACAGTATTTGCTGGCAAAGACAACTTTCACAGGGCGTGGTTTAGAATTGCTAGTTTGGCCGGGTTTACCTAGACGGAATATATTTACTATATCTGGTTTAGAAATGGGTAAGGAGCTGAATGATTGGTTAACATTATTGGTGTCATCCATCTTCCTAACTTCCGAAGATGTTGCTATAGATTCAGGAATTCCGTAAATAATGATGTTTCGTTTACGCTTATTCCGTTCTTCCATTTCACCAATCACTGCATCCAAATTTACGGCACACGATTGAGACTCCTTCAATTCTTGGACTTGTCGCTGAAGCTCAGTAACAAGCCTACGTAGCTCAGGAACCTGCCTTAGACCTGCCTCGCACTCATCACAAAGGTATGATAGTTTAGGGTTTTGAAGTCCAAAGACACGCATCTCTGTTGCCGTCAGACCGCTGCATTTAGTACATATCACACGTTTGCAGCCCTTACATTTCACCTTAATACTTTTCTCTTCAGGTTCAAGCTTACATTTAAAACACTGGACCATGTTTATTAATGTGGATATTTATTTTCCAATTCGGTATAAGTGTGACCGTATATTGTTTGTGGCAACCCAGATAGCTTCCCTTGACAACTATTTGACACTCTTGAGACTTCACTTTATTTGTTCATTCAATTTATTAATTTAGATGTGGGTAGATTAAGTTGCAACTGTCAAACACTATTATACACTTAATTTGCCTAAATTAGCCACATATCCTTGCAATTTAACGATACTTCACTGAACTGAACATTCATCTCCAAATCGAATACACTTTTCACTTCAATGGCCAACTTTTGAACATAAAAATCAATTATTTTGTCGAGAGCTAACGAACGCGGTGTTGCTCAGTTGACAACCCAAGTATATCGGTCCAGGATTGTTAAGTATATGCTCAGTATCAGCCCGGAGTCTGGAATTTGTGCCCGGTATGGCGATTGGCTCGCCCCCTATCACATCGTGGGACGGAGATACGCTCGGCGAAATATGGGTGTACTGGCTACACCTCTGCCTACCCCTTCGGGGATTACAGGCGTGAGTGCGTATGAGTGCGTATGTAAAAATAATTCAATAAAAATAAAACTGCTATTGAAAAAATTAAGAATAATAACGTTTAACAAAACTTAGAAACCGACTTCAATGTACAGCAATAGCGTGTAAATTCCAATACAATAACACAATCGCGACGAGTGTACTGTTGTCCAATAAGGAGATTTTTTTTTCTCCGTACTCTGTCATCAGATCTTAACCAAATTTGTATGGGACCACATTGCAGCTAAACTCTATCGAGTGAATTTTTTTTCTACAAAATCGGTCCACAATTGGCGAAGAAATCGATGTACATACATGAAAAAGAGCAAAAAATTAAATAACAAAAAACGCGCCGAATTGAGAACCTCCTCCGTTTTTGAAGTTGGTTAATGAATGTGGGTTTGTACACACGAGTTATCCGGCTTGAAATATACCCCATTTGAGGATAGGTTCGACCACAAACTAACAAGTGGGTCATTACACGACCTATGAATCGAAGTTAGGACCTCATTCATTTCACATCCTAAGTACGTTGCCTCTAGACCAATGCGATAAGATTTTAATGCCTTTAAGAGAAATTGCGTTAAAAAACCTTAACAAAATACAAAACGGACTAAAAAAACAATAAGCTAAAAATAAAATTAAACCATTTTGAGTCGGTAGTACTGTAGTTTAATAGACAAAGATTCCTACCACCGACTCAAAATTATCTAGTTTTATTAAATATTTACAGCTTTATGCTTTTTGTCGGTTTTATTTTCTGTTAAAAAGTTTTAATTTACTATTTCTTAGTGGAAAATATCAAAATCGGTGCATAAACGTCGGAAGTTTTAGTCTTTCATCCCTGATTTCACCCCTTTAGGGATTGCACATTTGGCAGAGCTATGCTTGAACATAATATATATTATAAGAATAATAATTTATAGATAAATAGATACTGCCTCGGTGGC
This sequence comes from Mimas tiliae, assembly GCA_905332985.1. Classification (NCBI taxonomy): domain Eukaryota; kingdom Metazoa; phylum Arthropoda; class Insecta; order Lepidoptera; family Sphingidae; genus Mimas; species Mimas tiliae. Next base: position 3,237,675 of record HG995262.1, on the reverse strand, counting down.
GCAGTTATAATGCGTACGCGTAACGATTAAGCTAACGTTGAGGTCTCGGGTTCGATCCCCGGGTCGGGAAAGTTATATTGAGTTTTTCTATTACGAAATGCTCAGTATCATCCCGGAGTCTGGAATTTGTGCCTGGTATGGCGATAGGCTCGCCCCCTATCACATCGTGGGATGGAGATACGCTCGGCGAAATGTGGGTGTACTAGTTACACCTCTGCCTACCCCTTCGGGGAATACAGGCGTGAGTGCGTATGTATGTATATAGATGAATTGAGAACCTCTACGTTGGTTAAAAACGTTTACCTTCAATTAAACTTCTCATAAATGAGTTATAAGTTATAATAAGTTATGTTTCTATTTTCCAAAGAATCCTCGAGTTCCCTGAGGAAGTTTAAAGTAGCGAACATTTATGCTCATTGCACGGTTGATGACTTCCAAATCCTTATTTCTCTATATTTTACAAAGCTGCTTTGCATATGTGTTTGCGCTCTTCGTCAGCTGAATCAAGTCAGTCGCAGCACTCGCATTTCATGAATGCAAATTCATGTTTATTTTATGTAGGTAATGTACACGTTCTCTTAGAATCGTATACTTATTATTGCTTGCAGCCACATCTGCTTGAAAATCCTGGTGACTCTTTTCTTTTCCATTATCGGAAAATCCTTTTTAGCAGATGCTTACATTCTGGTTTGGGTGTTGTGCGAGCGTGAGTCACTGGTAGTTCCTGTAGTACCCATAATGCAAGTTTACAAAGTGTGGACTATGTGTGTGAATGTTGGGTGTATTTATTTAATTATTTTTTAAAGATACTACTTGCCTCACTCGTTTTATATTTTCTGAGATTTCTCGGTAAACAGTGCGTGGTACCTTGCTTCCATTACTCTTAATTATTTACTGATGTGACTCAGAGATGTCATTAAATTTTATAGTCAGTTAGAAATTTTTCAGATTTGATTATTTCCAAATTCGGAACTAGTTAAGGCCTTATGCTCCGTTACTGAGTACAGCAATTGTTTTATGTTACCGAGTACTGAAGAATGTGTCTAAGAAATAATCGAATTTTAAGGAGTGACTAATGAACAATAAAGATTACCTATTGACATCTGTTAATACGGCAGTAAATATTAGTCGAGTCAGCTAGTTTCGTCTACAGCATCAATGGGATTGTTTTCCAGAAGATTGACTTGACATGGTAGCTTTGTTGTTTTGTTTTGTACAACCTGCATGATGGCCAGAGGCCCGAAATAACTAACAATCTTCTCCAAATCGCCATTTCTTTCCTTAAACATTTCATTTCTACATCTTGCTAGAAGTTACGTGAGACGAATATTCTTTTATTAATACCAAACGACAGTAATCACTTTAACTCATAGTTTATTGGTTACATTTACAATATCACTGCCTGACAGACCACAACCCCATGGCAGGATTCTCTAGAGACCGCTCTCTAATTATAATTCAAACAACTAGGACCTAATAGTAAACCAGCATAGCTACCGCGTAATGAACTCTTGGACTATCGACTGAGCACTGATCTTAGTGAACTGACTGACCGCGGGCGAAAAACCTCCAGTTATGGCGACAACCTCTTTAATACTATTTAACTACCCTTCCACAACTATATCGCACCATTATTATTACAGTGTACCCAACGTTGCTTTCTCAGACACCCTCAATATACCAATATTAAGAGAATACGCTAACAATCTACCTTACGTAATTTGCCTTAATCAGCTTGGGGTCTGTAAGATAAAATGGGATACCTATTCCTTAGCACGAACTACAGAAAAGCACCTTACTACCAACGAGGAACAAACATTCCTGCAATCGATTTAAGTGTCCTTGTCCTCATTAACAAGAGTAGAATTCCTCAATGTTAATTCAAACATTAATAGTAAATTGTTCGTGCGAGTGGAACTCGTGCAGGATGGCGTACGCACAGGCGCCTGCCGCTTATTAGTGAATGAATAATACACAGCTTAGTGGCTTAATCGATACTTCAAATGGAAGGCACGTCGATGACGTACTTAATGAAACCAATATTATATCTGCGTGGTGTGTACTCAGTATTTTGCATGGGGAATAATAGGCTTATAGATAATTGAAATCATTCTTTAATTAACGACTATGTGTATAATAATAGCCCTGTACTATACACGTCCCACTGCTGGGCACGGGCCTCTTCTACGGAATTAGAGGGGTTAGACCTTAGTCCTCCACGCTGGCCGAATGCGGATTGTTAGACATCACATACCTTCGAAATTCTTATGGAGAACTTCTCATGCAAGTTTCAACACAATGTTTCCAATGAATACACACGTACCTTGAAAAGTCAAAGGTGATAATTTATTATGACTATGTGTGACTGTCATTAAGTATTGACTTTTAAATGACGATGTACGACGCGTCACTGCCAAATGAATTAAAACGACGTATTAAACTTGTAGAACCGATGTTTAAATAGACTTCTGAACTGTTCAAATAGAATTTGTGATTCCTCGACCTGAGAATTGAACCCAGGATCTCAAGGTTCTCATAGTACGCAGTCCAGTGTCATGCAGTGCTTTATTTAAAGTTCTGTGTTGCGTTGCTTCTGTTTATGGGCAGGCGTGGCGCTTACCATCAGGCGAGCGACCTGCTCGTCTTGTCATTCAATCTAATAAAAAAATAAAAAAAAATAGAAAAACAGGAAGGTCGCTCATTTATAAATCTCTTCGAACGCGTATCAATGATGCGTGCGATAGTTTTGTCAGTTAATGCTCGTCATCTATTAGGCTGTCACGTGTGAATCGGCTACTGTATACTGACATGCAATTTTAGATACTCACGAATCATGTCATCATGAATCATCACTGTATCGGTGGCGCAGTTGTAATGCGTACGCGTTACGACTGAGGTTGACGCTGGGTCTCGGGTTCGATCCCCGGGTCGGGCCAAAGTGATATTGGGTTTTTCTATTACGAAATGCTCAGTATCAGCCCGGAGTCTGGAAATGTGCCCGGTATGGCGATAGGCTCGCCCCTTTTCACATCATGGTACGGAGATACCCTCGGCGAAATATGGGTGTACTGGTTACACCACTGCCTACCCCTTCGGGGATTACAGGCGTGAGTGCATATGTATGTATGTACGACTCATGCCTGTTACTGTATGAGGGTCCTGGACCACGGCGTTGTTCCCTCGCTCCGCCCCTGACTGCAGCTTAACGTAGACGTGTGTCGAATGTTTAGTTTAGGGAAATAAAGTTACTAGGAGAGAAGAAACTAATGCAACTATATTGGGTTAAAAAGTTTCTCCCGCAGACGAGAGAGTACTACAAACAGTTAATTTATTAATTTGGGATGAAAAGAAATCGCCTCATCATCCTAGTGGCAGCCTACTTAGGCTGGGAAACCGTCAGGTTCTGGGTTCAAATCTCAGATCGAACCATAATTTGTATTTGAATTTTCGATACGAAAAATTATCGTTTATATCTTCTTATATATAAAATTCTCGTGTCACAATGTTCGTTCCCATACTCCTCCGAAACGGCTGGACCGATTTGTATGAAATTTTGTGTGCATATCGGGTAGGTCTGAGAATCGGCCAACATCTATTTTTCATCCCCCTAAATGTTAAGGGTGGTCCACCCTAAATTAGATTTTTTAGACAACATTTTTAGTTTTTATTTTGTTATGATACAGCATTAAAAATATATACAACCCTAAATTTTCAACCCTCTACGATCAACCCCTATTTTTTAATAGCGACATTAGTATTTTTGTCAAGCGCGTTTCTCACCGGGACTCGCTTGATGCACCCACTAGGCTAATTTAATCCTGGAAATAGACATTCACGCGGGCGGAGCCGCGGGCAACAGCTAGTAGTTATATAGAATTTAGTAAAAATAAAATTTTACCAAAAATCAAATACTCAAAAAAACTAGGTTTTTTCTTTTTCTTAATAACTTTTTGGTGGAATTATCAAAACTGTGCAGAAAGGTCGAAGGTTTAATAGGTTAAATTCTAGTATTTTATCCCCTGTTTTACACTTTTGGTGCGGTGCAATAGTTTCTTAAAATTCAAATGGAACCACCACCACAGTAAGCCCTATCAAAATATACAAGAATCATCCAAATCAGTCTACATTTGGTAGAGTAATGTGTAAACATACATAAAAAATATATTTTATAAAATATCATTGAAGAACCTCTTTGTTTTTTGTGTCGGTTAAAAGTCCAACATTTACATTGGTAAATATCGCCAAATCGTGTCTCCCGAGGCACTGATCATTTCCTCTCGAGAAAACCGATACATATTAATAGCACAATGTGACAATAGACGTTCAGTTGTTTTTTTTATGTAGGCCCTAGGGGCTTAGCCCATGTTTTTCCACAAAACATAAAATAAAAAAAAACCTTAAAGTCCGACGAATATGAGACATATCTTACTTTCTTCCCCACATTATTCTGCATCGATTGGTATCGGTCTCGACCCCATACCCTCAGCGGTTTCGGAGGAGATAGCGTGACAAGCTTTTGGCAGCGACGGCGCCAGTTACTTTTTTTTTAGAATTGAAGTTGCATATCATATAAATCACACGTGTTTCACTTAAAAACAGAAGAAAAAATAATCGCGTTAATATCTTTCGAAAATGTGGTAACGCAGATCCAATTATTCGAGCACAGAACAATCTAGATTAGATAAATAAATAATAAATAGAATGCTTCTTTTCTTAAGAAATTTACATAACAGTGTAGCCAATTATACGATAATAGCGTAGAATTAAATATTCAACATCTAAAGTGCCTAGAAGTTGGCAAAAATCCGCAGATTTTTTACCCGAAAATCACTCGTTTTGGGAAAAACATTGAAATTGCCCGAACTTAGAATGGTATTCTGTAACTTTTATAACGTGCCATTTAAGATAATGAATTACTTAATTCGAGGTAAACGAGCAAGTGGGTCACCTGATGGTAAGTGATCTCCACCGCCCGTGTACGCCCACAATACCAAAAGAATCATGGGTGCGTTGCCGACCTTAAAGAAAAGGGATAATTAAGGAATTGGGAAGGACTTGAGACAGTGGTAATGACCCGGACGAGCCGGCCCATACATGCTGTAGACAAGTGTCTACAGCGTGGCTCTACCACTCATAAAATCCTAAATATACTTACTTAGTTACTTTATACATACATACATACAGCAGTGATAGCTCAGTGGAGAGTGGTACGGACTATCGAGACGAAAGTCGCAGGTTCGAAACTAGCCACAAGAGCATGCAGTTCTGGCGTGTGTATTAATTGTTAATTATCACTTGCTTTACCGGTGACGGAAACATCGTGAGGAAACTTGCATACTTGAGAAGTTCTCCATAAGAATTTCAAAGGTATGTGAAGTCTGCCAACTCGCATTAAGCCATCGTGGTGGACTAAGGCCTTCTCATTCAGTAGAGGAGGCCCGTGCCCAGCAGTGGGACGTATATAATATAGAGCTAGTATTATTATTATTTTACTTTACTAGGGGCGTTGCCCATGTTTTTCCACAAAACATAAAATAAAATAAAAACTTAAAGTCCGACGAATATGAGACATAAAAAAAAACATGTCTTACTTTCTTACCCAAATTATTCTGCATCGATTGGTATCGGTCTCGACCCCATACTCCCAGCGGTTTGGGAGGAGATAACGTGACAAGCTTTTGGCAGCGACGGCGGCAGTTATTTTTTTTTAGAATAGAGAGATACATACATAAGCTCACGCCATTATTCCCCAAGGGATAGGCAAATAAGCAACTAGTAACCTATAATAGTAATATAGTAAACCTATGGTCCCACCCGGCCCAAATTCCAATCCCGGGCAATTCGTGTGATTTTTCGAATCGAAAATTCAAACACAAATTGTGAGCGCCCGATCTGGGAATTGAACCCAGGACATCACGGTTCTCCCTAGTACGCTTTCACCAGACCAATGCGGTGATATACGTACTACTTATATTTCTAGAGAAAATCCAGTATCCCTAAAAACAGGTAATTTCCTACTGCTTCCCAAGTAATTGTACATAAGAATTGTTGATTATGTTTCAGTACGTTTCATGAATTAATTCATTTCTTGTACCAGTTTTGTGAGTTTTTCCATTTGGAAAACATAATTTGCGTTGAATTATACCCGGGAGGATTGGCGAAAAGACGACGAACCATAAGCCAAACTTCTCTGAAACGTAAAACATGGTCATGTAATAAACTTTAAAAACGCATGGTTAGTGCCTCGGGAGGCACGCTTTAGCGATATACAACGTGTTACAGAAAGGTGTAGTCAACTTTAGGCAACGTACGTTAATAAAGATATCATTATTATTATGTGTGTATTTTAGCCCCTGTAGTACCAAATCCAATTGCATTCCTAGGAAATAAATAAACCATATTTTTTGTCATCACTGCGTCGGTGGCGCAGTTGTAATGCGTACGCGGTACGATTAACGCTGAGGTCTCGGGTTCGATCCCCGGGTCGGGTAAAGTGGTATTGGGTTTTTCTATTACGAAATGCTCAGTATCAGCCCGGAGTCTGGAATTTGTGCCGGGTATGGCGATAGGCTCGCCCCCTATCACATAAGGGAAGGAGATACGCTCGGCGAAATGTGGGTGTACTGGTTACACCTCTGCCTACCCCTTCGGGGATTACAGGTGTGAGTGCGTAAGTATATATGTATGTATTTTCTTTTTTATCGAATGAGTAACGTCGATATTCGACTTTGGACAACACTAAATTATAAATAGCTGAGCTTTTGTCTTACTCCGGTGTTATTATCGCTCACGTAATTCAGTTCATTTAAAGGGATATATTTAAACGTGTGATTAAAATAAGCATGAAATTTTAATGTCTAGATAATAAGATTCTGTACATAAACACTCCCTGTCAGGTGTATGTAATTACCCTTAAATATGACCACACCTTTCTGTAACACTTTGTATAACAAGGTACCAAAGTTTAAGTAATAAATAAATACACCCAACAGTCACACACATAGTCCTGACCCCACACTAGGTAAACCTGTGTCGTGAGTATCAGGAACTACGAGGGACTGGCGGTTTCACGAGAACCAGACCCGAGACAAATATTTGTGAATCAGACAAACATTTGTCTTGGTGCGGGAATCGAACCCACGACCTCACGCTTCGCAACCGGCTACTCGGCCGCTGCACCATGGATGCCGTTTAGAAGTAAAATTGCGCCACATAATGCGGGAGTTTGACCGCTAAAGCGGAAGAGCTAGGGATTTAATTCTAGATAAAAGTAAGCGGTATGGTATTATAATTAATTATGTGTGTGGTAATATTTTAATCACCTAAGCTCACGCTTGTATCCTCGAAGGGGTAGACAGAGATTCAAGTAGTCCATTCCCACTGTTCGCCGCTCTTATTACAGATATGATGTGATGGGGCGATTTTATCGCCATATGGGGCATTTTAAATCCTGGCCAATTTTAGAATCGAAACACAAATTGTAATTGCCTGAACCGGGAATTGTATCTAAGACCACACGATATCTCAGTCCGAGTAGCCTAAATAAACCAAAAGACGATTAACAGCAGAATTAGAATCATTTATTTTAACAGCCGCTCCATTTTTATCCGTGCCTATAAATGACGTGGAAATTGTGCGCATTTGGATCGATACTGTTTAAGATACGACGTGTTAAAATATGGAATGCAACTGCTGACATATCTCGGTTAAAATTATTCACCATTTCGCTTATAAATGTTATTCGTCAGATAAAATGTTAAGTGGTATTGGAGTGGCACCAAGATCTTATGCCCAAATCCCAATGTCAGCCCAGTCATTTGTTTTTTTTCAATTTAATTATTTGCTTGTAATGACGAGACGATCAGGTCGCTCGCTTGATGTTAATCGCCACGCCTGCCTATAAATAGAAGCAACTTCACAAATAACTCTGCATTACAAACCCTGCATGGCACGGAACTGCGCTCGTCATCCCGAGACATAAGATGGTTAGCCTCATCATGCCCAGTAATTTCACTGGCTTCAATGTCCTTTAAACCGAAACACAACAGTATTTACAGACTGCTGCATGGCGGCAGAAATAGACAAAGCGGTGGTATTGTCCCAAACGGCCTCTCGCATACAATACCGTAAAATCTAATCTATGGTACAGAAAGCGGACTCTGTCATTAATATGGAATAACGCTAGGCAGAAAGAAAATGTAGAGCCCCGGCGGGGATTTTGCTACACTATGAATGGACCGGCTTGACCGGGTGTTACCACTGTCTCTCAGAAAACCGATGTAAAGTAGCAGCTCGTTGCGTTTCGTACGGTGAGTGAGATATCCGGAGGACTATATCCCCCAATCTCCTTCATAATACCTTTTCTTTAAGGTCGGTAACGCGTCCATGACTCTTCTGGTGTTTTGGGCGTGTGAGATAACTTACAATCAGATGACCCACTTGCTCGTTTGCCAGTTTTCTGGACTGGTGAAAAAATGATTTTTAAACGGGAGCTTCTATTTCAAATTAAATTGTTGTATTCAATACATATACAAGGTGGTAGGTCCCTCGTTTGCGAGAGGCCGGCTGGGTTGGTACCACCGCTTTGTCTATTTCTGCCGCCAAGCAACAGTGTGTAATCACTGTTGTGTTCCGTTTTGAAGGACATTGAAGCCAGTGAAATTACTGGGCATTATAAGACTTAACACCTTATGTCTCGGGGTGACGAGTGCAGTCCAGTGTTATGCAGTGCTTTGTTATTTAAAGTTCTGTGTGGCGTTGCTTCTGTTTATGGGCAGGCGTGACGTTTACCATCAAGCGAGCGACCTGCACATTTCGTCACACAATCTGATAAAAAAAATACATCTCTATCTACCTTAAGGTAATATGGGAGCGAGCGTGATGATACGTTATAATGATATTTGTAAATGTCTATCTTTGAGTACTCCGTATTTAAATTCATATCAGAAATTAATTCCACTTTTAAAATAAATAGCGCAGTTAATTATACCTCGCCTTAGATACCCAAATAAACAGGTTTTGTGTGTTTGCATCACAGATAAATAAATTTACGAGACGCCACATCGTAGGGTACACACGCTCATCAAGCATGTGTACCCTTTGTAAGACATGATTTCTCACACGACCTTATTGGTTGATTTATACTGTCAACGCTTGTGTTTGACCTCGTACGAATATGAGTTTTTCGGTTTGACAAATTAAAACATTTCAGTTGCTTTCACATTCAACTGAACCGCCGAGAGTGAACACATCATTGCGATTGTGCGTTCATGGTAAATTTAGAATCCGACCTATGATTTGCACATAATAATGTAAATGTAATTTTGGTAAAGGAAACCTTAGTCTATGTCTCCCCAGAGAGGTTGACACCAGGTAGGTGGCCGGTTGTAAAAACTAAAAGCCAAATCTTTCTTTAACATGTGTTATAAAGCATGTTGCGCCAACCCCAGAGCAAGGATGGGCATATGGGATGGGATAAGGGCAGGTGGAAGATGAAGAAGAAACCTTAGTCCATGTGGCGTCTATAAGCTTATGGATTTTGTACATAGTAATGAAAATTTTATTTTGATTAAATTGGGAAGAAGAAACCTTAGTCCTTTATGTGGCGTTTATAGGCTTATAGAACTGTTTGTACACAGTACTTAATATAAATTGAATTTTGATTAAAGTAATAAAACACATTATGTGAGTCAAAAACCAGCGATGCCAGGGATAAATCACCTGTATGTACCCTTTGGTTACAAAGTGTACCTACTACCAAAGTTTTCTGAGCGTTGTACCCTAAACTGTGACGTCTTATGGGGTTATTTGTCTATGATTTGTACAAAAACTTGTGAATAATATGTCTGATAAATATCTTTGTGATTAAAAAGATAATTTTTAAGGAAAAGCGTGATTTTATTCATACGAGTGTGGAAGTATCGCGTTACATTTGATTAATTAATTAAAATTAATACGTTGTTAGAATTCACTAGATATTTTTCATACTTTCTTCTGCATTATATTTGTATGTTTAGAATTTAAAGTGATAGCTCAGGTGGGAGTGGTATGGACTGTCGACTGGGATTAAGGGTGAAATAGTTCAATTTAAGTGAGCTGATCACCCGTCTGTGCTTCTCGCAGACGTCCCCACCATAAATATAAATACAATGGACTGTCGAGACGCAAGTTGCAGGTTCGAAACCAGCTCCAAGAGCATACACCTCTGACTTCAATTGTTAATTATCACTTGCTTTAGGGGTGAAGGAAACATCGTGAGGAAACCAACATACCTGAGAAGTTCTCCATAAGAATTTCGAAGGTATGTGAAGTCTGCCAATCCGCATTAGGCCAGCGTGGTGGACTACGGCCTAACCCCTCTCTTCAGTAGAGGAGGCCCGTGCCCAGCAGTGGGACATGTATAATACAGGGCTAGTATTAGAATTTAAAGTAGCTTTTCCCTCGGGCCGTGTTCGTGTTAAAGTACGGTAGCTTTGTTGTGCAATGTCTTATAATGTTTTTTGAAATGAAAACTTCTTTAGGCGCGTTGAGCACTTTTTGGGTGAACAAAAATCATGGAACTCGCGTCATCGTCACCGCACGCTTCCCATGAGCTATATGTATACTGTGTATATATGCACATAGATATACCGCCGTGCGTTATTAGTATATATTATATATATAATTAAATTGGTCATTAACACTTCTTAACAATCCAAAAATAATAATCTAATAGCTCGACGATACAATTCACAAGTTACTTAGTTTCCACTTCTATCGGCAGTCCCCAAAGACTGCCCCGCATGTTTTTTTTACGTACGTTTTAAACCTAGATCATTAGGCAGTTGAGTCCGTTTGTGTAGGCACCACCGCACCGTCTATTTCCATCGCTAATCAGCTGCAGTATGTAAGCACTACAGTGTTCCCGTTTGAAGGAAATTAAAGTCAGTGAAAATTGGCTGATTATTTATTTTATGTCTCGGAGTGACGAGCGCAGTACAGGGCCATGCAGTACTTTGTATTTTTTTAAGTGGTAGAGCCACACTTTAGACAGTTTTGTCTACAGCATAAATGGGCTGACTCAACCAGATTGGTATAATTGTCTCACAGAAAACCGACGTGAAGTAACAGCTTGCTGTTGCATTTCGTACGGTGAGTAAGATATCCGGGAGCCTAAATCCCCTCTCCTTCCCAATCCCTTAATTATCCGCTTCCTCTAAGATCGGCCACGCGTCAACTATTCTTCTGGTACTGTGAGCATTCATGGGCAGTGCAAACCACATACCATCAGATGACCCAATTGTTCGTTTGCCCGCTTATGCAATAGAATATATTCACGGTCCTCAGTGGTTTTTTTTATCCGTTATAAAATGCCAGACATAATAAATGAATGCACCCAATAGACGCACAAATATTCCTGACCCCACACTTATTAACCTATATCGAGGGTCAAGAACTACGAGGGATTTACGGTCCCACAAAACCCAGACCCGAATCAAATATTTGTGGGTCACATTTGTCTCGGTGCGGGAATCGAACCCACGGCCTCACGCTTCGCAGCCCACTCGCCCACTACGCCACGGAGGCTGTTTTAACCTTACTTTCAGACGAGCACTCATTGTCATTTAGGTGAATCAAAAACCCACTTTGAATTTATATAACCTCTTTACCCATTGAGCACTAATAAAATATGGAAGTTTGAATCTCAAAGCCTTTTTGTATATTGAGAGAAAGTCCGATAATGCTTAGAACAAAGCAGAATATTACATTTATGAAAGGGGGTACTTAAAATAAGGGTTTCAAAGTCAAGAGACAACACAAGCGATGAATTTTAAGCGGATATAAAATATTTAACCCTCTATTCCCTTGTACTGGAGCGGGCTTTACGGCCACGATAAGGCATCTACATTAAATAGCTAAGCGAAAAGGCATTCTACTGATGTTATTTATAAGTGTTAGTCACACTGTAGACACTCTTGTCTACAGCATGAAAGGCCTGGGCTACTGCCACTGTCTTACAGAAAGAGAGAGTGGTAGAGCCACGCTGTAGACACTTGTCTACAGTATGAATGGGCTGGCTCGTCTGGGTCGTTAACACTGTCTCACAGAAACCCGGCGTAAAGTAGCAGCTTGCTGTACTTGTACTTGCTGTGTTGCTTTTGTACGGTGAGTTCTTACTCAATAAAGGGAAGGCCGGCAAACGAGCAAGTGGGTCACCTGATGGGAATTGATCTCCACCGCCTATGTACGCCCACAATACCAAAACAATTATGGGTGCGTTGCCGACCTTAAAGGAAAGGGATAATGAAGGGATTGGGAAGGGGAGGGGGGTTGGGCCTCTGGATATCTCACTCGCCGTACGAAACGCATCAGCAAGCTGCTACTGTACACGGGCTTTCTGTGAGACAGTGGTAACGACCCGGACGAGCCAGCCCATTCGTGCTGTAGACAAAACTGTCTACAGCGTGGATCTACCACTCAAGAGGCTACCAATATTCACAAATATTACAGAAGCGCATAATTTAAGATAGGTTAAGTAGGTACTACTATGTATATTAAATAAGTTAAAATAAAAAAAACGTGTGGAAAGCAAACTGAACCAAGATAATTAAATTATGCTAGAATGTACTTTGAAACATCGCAATATTCACAATGAAAATTATTACCCGCAAACCTTCCAGCAAGATATTTACTTAATAAAATATTACTCAAATTAATTAAATAATTTGCAAAACTACAGAGCTATTCACTACAAAAAGCCCAATTCAATGTTAGCGTTGAACTAGGTATCATAAGATCTTTGCCCATCTACACGTAAAGGATCCACCAGCAGCCTTTATAATGTCGGAATATAGAATTTAATTCTGTAAGTGTGGCGAGCGGTCCCTTCCACGGTACATTTCACCTACAAATAATTTAAATATAGCTTTGAGAAAATGTAGGGGTCTTTAAAGGGGGCTGTGGCGCGGCGGTCGATGGTTTCCTCACGAAGTATTTAGGACTGATAACACTTTATGTAGCGTATTCTAGAGAAGGTATTGTAAATGTTTAATTTTAATTAATCAACTGAGGGATGATTTTTTAATATCCAAGTAAACTATACAAGTTTTTTGAACTGAAAACTTCTTTAGGCGCGTTGAGCACTTTTTGGGTGAACATAAATCACCGAACGCTTTCTATGGGCGATATGTATTACTGTGTATATATGTACATAGATATACCTCCGTGCGTTATCAGTATACATTATATATATACAAAGAGTTTAAGCTAATAATTTCGACGATACAATTCACAAGTTACTTAGTTTTCACTTCTATCAGCAGTCACCAAAGACTGCCCCGCATTTTTTTTAGCCTGTATTACGAAACGTGCAGGTCGCTCACCTGATAGTAAACGCCAAGTCTACACATAAACATAAGTAAAACCACACAGAACATTGACTTACAAAGCACTGCATGGTGTTGGACTGCGCTCGTCACTCAGAGATATAAGATATTCCCAGTACTCAGTGAGACGACCGCTCGCATCGTGGCCGCGGGTTACATTCCCGCAACAAGCCAAAATGTTTGTGTGATGCACAAATATGTGTTTCTGTAACATATTGTGTTAAAATTTAAAAAGCATGTGGCGCCGACCTCTCTGCGAGTGGGATTAGGGCAGGTCGAAGAATGAGACAGTTTATAAGCATGATTTATACATTTTATGGGTACCTGTAGGCCAATTCTCGTAATTTTAAATGTTCAAAATATCATTCCAATCTAGTCTCAGCGTCAAGAAAGTTGCAAATGGCATTCTCTTAAACCAATAATCAACGTCAAATGTGAACATAGATGGTAATAAGATTGAATGTAGAATAAAAGTTGACTGAAGCCAAAACGGTATATTGCTACTGCTAATGCTAGGTGCATTTGACGTTGATTATTGGTTTAAGAGAATGCCATTTGCAACTTTCTTGATGCTGAGACTAGATCGGAATGATATTTTGAACATTTAAAATTACGAGAAGCGGCCTACTGGTCAATAGAAAGCAAGTTTGAATGTAAATCCTTTATAACAATGAAGTTCTATAGATATTCTACGGCGCAAGTTCCCGCGGTCTCTTCTAAGTATCGATATTCTGAAACTAGCAATACAATTGTTACTCGAGTTCCACTCGAATTGAATTGTTTCCAAGTTGGCAACTAGATTTTGACTTTTATCTAGTTTTGAATACTTAGTACGTGTTGCCTTTGATTTCGTTCGTGCGTTTGGAGCTAAACAGCGTTTTCATTGAAACCTTTATGAAAACGGATCTTCGATAAAGAATCGTAATTATATTATAAATAAAATACTGCCTCGGTGGCGCATTGTAAGCGTACGCGGTACGACTGCTCAGGTTTCAGGTTCGATCCCCGGGTCGGTAAAAGTGATATTGGGTTTTTCTATTAGGACTGTGCCCGGTATGGTGATAGGCTCGCTCCCTATCATATTATGGTACGGAAATAAGCTCGGTGAAATGTGGGTGTACTGGTTACTGTGCTTACAGCTCTGCCTACCTCTTTGGGGATTACAGGCGTGATTGTGTATGTAAATGAGGTGTTGAGTTCTTTTAACTTAACTTTATATAGTCGGTTAATACTTAATATATGGTTTTTTTTTTTTTTTTTTTATTAGATTGAATGACGAGACAAGCAGGTCGGTCGCCTGATGGTAAGCGCCACGCCTGCTCATAAACAGAAGCAACGCCACACAGAACTTTAAATAAAGCACTGCATGACACTGGACTGCGCTCGACACCCCGAGACATAAGGTGTTAAGTCTCATAATGCCCAGTAATTACACTGGCTTCAATGTCCTTCACACCGGAACACAACAGTGCTTACACACTGTTGCTTGGCGGCAGAAACAGACAAAGCGGTAGTACCAACCCAGCCGGTCTCTCGCAAACGAGGGACCTACCACCTTGTTAATTATTCAATTATAATTATTAATATAAACGTTTTTTAGAACGTTCTAACATGTTCAATAATAAATACAATTATTAATGTGAACCATTTGTAAAAAGGAATAATATAAATAAGGTGGAATAATGATTGTCAGTCGGTTGGCAAATGGAATATAAAATGTTATTCTGCCCAAATAAATGTAGAAGAGCGTCGACTTTGTATTTCAATTCATCTACTGCGTTACACTTCATTATTTTGTCTTATTTAGAATATATAGGATGAAAGATCTATAAAAAATGTAACAAAAACCTCTGTTGGGCGTTTTAACTGGGATATCAGAATCGATATTCAAACGTAATGAAAAAACTCGCATACGAAAATTGGACTATGAAAATATTTTTTTTTTTTTTTTTAAATTGAATTAATTTATTGTTTGTAAACCGTACTTCTATTGATTGCCTCTGCAAGAACGATGACTTGCGAGCCAGAGCGAGATAGCTTGTTGCGGCGTTCACGTACATCAAACGTGCCGCGCCCCCGTCTTCGTCAATACACACAGAAATTCAGATATAAATATGATTATTTTTAAAATGTTCATTTTTTAAGTTATCTGTGTAAGGATAATATTTCGCTTCTGTTTATTATTTTTTTGCATACGGATCCACGCCTGTAATCCCCGAAGGGGTAGGCAGAGGTGTAACTAGTACACTCACATTTCGCCGAGCGTATCTCCGTCCCATGATGTGATAGGAGGCGAGCCTATCGCCATATCAGGCACAATTCCAGCCTCCGGGTTGATACTAAGCATTTCATGATAGAAAAACCCAATATCACTTTTCGATTTTCGAGATCGAACCCGAAACCTTAGCAGTCGCAACGCATACGCATTACAACTGCGCCTCCGAGGCAGTCCTTATTTTTTAATTTAACTTTTTATTAAGCTGTCTATAGGTTTTGTTTTTTTTTATAGTATAGGCCGGCAAACGAGCAAGTGGGTCACCTGATGGTAAGTGATCTCCACAGCCCATGTACGCCCACAATACTAAAATAATCATGGGTGCGTTGCCGACCTTAAAGGAAAGGGATAATTAAGGAATTAGGAAGGGGAGGGGGTTTGGGCCTCCGGATATCTCACTCACCGTACGAAACGCAGCAGCAAGATCCTACTTTACGCCAGTTTTCTGTGAGACAGTGGTAATGACCCGGACGAGCCGGCCCATACATGCTGTAGACAAAAGTGTCTACAGCGTGGCTCTACCACTCAAAAAGTTCAGTCAAAAGGTCTATCTTCACGACTCAAAAAGGGCCAACAGGGTTTTTGTTACATACTGTGTAGCATCATACTTAACTATAAGCTAAGTAGTGATTTCTTAGGTTTACGCGAATATTACACATTGTATTGTAACATTAACTTGCCATTGTAACATTAACTTTTCGAGACGACCTACACCTCAGTCTCTCCCGTGACCACGAAGGCTGAAAAGCTTTCGAAACGTCGGGACTAAAATAAAAATTAAACCGCGATAAAATCCGTATAAACTAGTTTTATTTCAATATATAAGCTAAGTATTTTGTATTGTGGTGAGCGATGCCGTATTTTATCACTTTAATAAATTGTGATTTATAAACGTTCCTATCCTGTCTCGTTAATATTTATACGCGGAATCTATTACAAGTGCTCGTTACATTATTGGCAGTTGATGGATCCTATTACATCTATTTTCTTTTTTATTCGGTCCTTATTTTGTGATATTTCTATTTTTATGAGATGTCAACATTATTTGGAGGTAATTAAAGTGACGCAAATCGAACAGCCAATTAAAAAAATGTTTTAAAAAATAAGTTGGTGCAATTTTATTCGACCGGCAGCAACACAGATACCGACCGACTCTTAAAGAGACCTATAGATATAGTTATTTTTGAATTGTCCGCGTAAATTTAACAAAAACTAGTAATCAGTAAACGATCAATCTTGAAAGACATCGTGAAACTATTAAGATTACACATTTTTATGTTAAATTGGTATTAGATATATCAAATTGATACCACAGAGTTTAATTAATAATTTACATTAAAATGATCTGGCCTATATTGATACGGTTACGTCACTGATCAATGGGTGCGTATTACCACGGTCTCACATCTCGAACGAGTTTCACTAATACCTTTTACACAGATGTGTAAAAGGTACACGGTGGTAGGTCGTATACGTGAGGCCATCTGGGCTGGTACCACCGCTTTGTCTATTTCTGCCGCCAAGAAACAGTATGTAAGCATTGTTGTGTTCCGGTTGGAAGGACATTGAAGCCAGTGATATTACCAGGGATTAATTATTATTATGATGTAATCAGGCAGGCAGTTTGTACAACTGATGTGCCTGTATCCTGAAGATCTCCACTATGCTATCATTTTGAGTTGATTGTCAAGTCGGTTTTTAAATTGGTTGACACTTTCCGCCGAGACTACGTCCTGTGGCAGCTTGTTCCACGCTCTTACCACTCTGTTTGTCAGAAAGTGCACGTGAGGTTTGTTGTTGGATAAGGTGGTGTACAGTTTTTTGCTATGACCTCTGAGACGAGTATTGGTGTCTTTATTCAGCAGGTTGTGGAAACCCTGGATGTCATAAAGTCCATTCAATATTTTGTATGTCTCAATTAGGTCACTGCGATGTCTGCGATCCTTTAGAGTTATTAGTTTTAGCACTTCAAGTCGTTCCTCATAAGGACGGTTTTTCAATAATTTGGGTACCTTAGTGAAGCTGCGTTGTACCTTCTCTAAACGCTCAATGTCCTTAACAAAATATGGATTCCAAACTTGAAAAGCATACTCAAGAATTGGTCTAACAAACGTTTTGTGGATCCCCAACATCATTTCTGGAGTTAAAATCCCAAAAGCTTTCCTGACTAGATAAATAAGACTTTTGGCCTTCTTGGTGATCGATAAAATATGTTCTTCCCATTTTAAGTTTTGAGTAATTTTCACTCCCAGGTCAGTTTGTACCCTAACTTCCATCATTCAGTTTGTATGATAAGCGAGGATTTTGTTTGCCTATATGCAGTACAGTTCATTTTGAGACATTCAAATCTATAAGCCATTCCTTCGACCAGTTCGCTATTTTGTTCAAGTCATCTTGGAGACGGTTGTGATCCAATAATGGGTTTGCAAAAATTTTAATGTCATCTGCAAAGATGCTAATTTCACAATTGACGCATTTGGGAAGGTCAAAGGTATAGATTATGTACAGTACTGACCCAAGTACTGATCCCTGAGGAACACCACTGTGTATTTCTCTTGGGTCCGACATTGTATCGCCAATCCTTACTTGGAATGTTCTGCGTCGTAGAAATGCCTCCAGTTTAATAGTTTACCGCGTATTCCCACATGTTCCAGTTTTTGTAGGAGCCTTCTTATTGGGACTTTGTCAAAGGCTTTTTCATAGTCGAGGTAGATTACATCAATAGGATCTTTCTTGTTAAAGGAGTTTGTCCATGCCGACAGGCATGACAGCAAATTAGATATAGTGAAGCGGTGAGGGCAAAAACCATGTTGTTGTTCTGGAATAACTTGATGAGAAGTAAAGAATTCTCTTATGTGTTTGACCACGATTTTTTCCATAACTTTGCTTAATACACTGGCCAGGCTTATTGGTCGGTAATTAGCAGGTTCCAATTTACTTCCTTTTTTGAAAATGGGTGTCACATTGGCAGTTCTCCACAGGTCTGGTAAAGTACCTGTTTCGTATGATGTCTGCATTAATGTTGCTAGGTAATCAGTAATGTCACATTTTTGTATTATTGTTACTGGGATGTTATCTGGACCAGGTGATGAATCCAGTTTCATTTCTTTTAATCACAAGTTTTATTTTGTCTTGGGTAAACAATAAATCTTCAATGGAATCCTCCACCCTGTGGAGTGGATGTAGGGTGGGTAATTGATCTTGCGGCTCTATTTGAAAAACTCTTGCAAATTGATCTGCAAATGCTTTAGCTATTTCATTTGGCTGAGTAACAGTTTGACCTTGGTAGCCAGAGATTAGGAAGGTGAGGGGGATTTTAGGCTTCCGGATATCTCACTCACCGTAGGAAACGCAACAGCAAGCTGCTAATTTACGTTGGTTTTCTCCCCTTCCCAATCCCTTAATTATCTCTTTCCTTTAAGGTTGGCAACGCGCTCATAATTTTTTGGTATTGTGGGCATACATGGGCGGTGGAGATCACTTACCATCAGGTGACTTACTTGCTCGTTTGCCGGCCTATGCTATAAATGTTAAATAAATGTTCCATTGCTCATCACGGGCCTCCTCTATAGAATAGGTTGGTTAGGCTTTAGTCCACCACGCTGCCCTATTAATGCGAGTTCGCAGACTTCACATACCTTCGAAATTCTTATGAAGAACTTCTCAGGTATGCAGGTTTCCTCACGATGTTTTCTTCACCGATAAAGCAAGTGATAATCAACAATTAATACTCGTACACACATAAAGTACAAAAGTCAGAGTTGATGCGCTTGGTACTGGTTACGAACCTGCGTTTTTCATCTTGGCAGTCTATAGCACGCCCCACTGAGCTATCGATCATTTGTTATCGCTAAGGAATCGTCCGTCTTTTTTAACCGACTTCCAAAAGGACGATTGTCTCAATTCGTGTGTATTTTGTTTTTTTTACAAACATAAATTGCTACGTGGTATCTCCGTCAAATGTGTACTGGCTTCTAAGATTTTTTCTCTTTTACTAGCTTTTGACCACGGCTCCACCCATGTGGAAATACAAAATGACAAACATATGTCTCATTATATTTAAAGTAGAGCATATTATCCATATACGGGGAGGTCAAAAAGTTCGCGGAATGGAGAGGAAGGGGCGCGAAATTAAAACCAAATTTATTTTTCATTTTCGATATATTCTCCTTTTCACCTAATACACTTCTCAGATCTTTCATAAAGTTTATTAATACCTTCAAAAAAATGTTTTGTCTAGGCCGTAGAAACAGCCAACTTCACTTCTTCATCATCGGTAAATCTTTTTCCTCGAAGCTTTGTTTTTCATATTTGGAAATAAATAATAATCTGATGGGGCTAAATCTGGACTATACTTTTTTGTGCCACTACATAGACTCCTGCTTTGACTCAGATTCATAGTGATGAACCCAAGTTTCATCTCCAGTAAGAATTTGGTTCATAAATTCATCCGTGTTGTCACTAAACAGACTCAAAAACTCGCGCGAACACTCGACGCGCTGTTGTTTCCGTAATGAACCGATTGGAATGAAACTTAGTATTTATAGTTGTATTGAGTTGACAAGTAGTGACAGGTAAAAAATAATACCCCCACCCCTCTCCAACCCCTCCATTCCGAGAACTTTTTGACTCACCCTCGTACCTAAAGCCAACAAACACAAAACAAAAATGCGACTTTGAACTGAAAAATGCGATTGCCTCGGTGGCGCAGTTGTAATGCGTACGCGTTACAATTGAGGCTAACGCTGAGGTCTCGCGTTCGATCCCCGGGTCGGGTAAAGTGGTATTGGGGTTTTCTATTACGAAAGTCTCAGTATCAGCCCGGAGTATAGAATTTGTGCCCGGTATCGCGATAGGCTCGTCCCCTATCACAACGTGGGACGGAGATACGCTCGGCGAAATGTGGGTACTAGTTACACCTCTGCCTACCCCTTCGGGGATTACAGGCGTGAGTGCGTATGTAAATATCAAAACCAACGCAATTGCAACCTTCCAGCAACACCCAAAAAGAAAACAAATACCATCCAGTCGTCACCTCCATTCGCTCCAAAAGTGTGAGCCAAATGGCAAAAACGTAACCCATATACTTGGGTCGTCTCCGTCTGTCTGTCCGTCGGACCTTCTGCCCGTCTATCCGTCCTTATGTCAAAACCATTTTTCTAAGAGACTTAGCACTATATATACACCCAACAGTCACACACATAGTCCTGACCCTACACTGGGTACACCTGTGTCGTGGGTATCAGGAACTACGAGGGACTCGCGGTCCCACAACATCCAGACCCGAATCCAATATTTATGGATCACACAAACATTTGTCTCGGTGTGGGAATCGAACCCACGGCCACTCGCTTCGCAGCCGGCTACTCGCCCGCTACGCCACGTAGCTGCGCATATGGATGTAAATTTTTATGTGGCTCTCCAATCATGTTACTAAGGGGGATTATTTTTTCCATTCTACATATGCATGTGGTATTATTGGATAGGTTCTTAAGAAATATGCAGAGGTTTTTAAATTACTTTTCTATAAGTCATTCGTTTGTGAGATATGGGTCTCCAAAGTCGTCGAAAAATGTGTCTCCTCCCGTCTAACTTTTAAACTACGGGAAAAATCTGAAAGTTCAAGGCAGTTAGTTATAGGTAACTTTAAAGGCACTTCCGATGAAAATTGGTTTCGAGTAATAATTATGAAACCGATGTTATGTTTATCAAGTAGCACTTGAACCGCACCAAGAGAAAGGGGCTTGCAAAATTTGTATGGAAAATAGCCTATTTTGGTCAAATTTACTTCACGTACTACTTTCACAAGGTGGTAGGTCCCTCATTTGCGAGCCGGCTGGGTTGGTACCACCGCTTTGTCTATTTCTGCCGCCAAACAACAGTGTGTAAGCACTGTTGTGTTCCGGTTTAAAGGACATTGAAGCGAGTGAAATTACTGTGAATTATGAGACTTAACACCTTATGTCTCGGGGTGACGAGCTCAGTCCAGTGTCATGCAGTGCTTTGTTATTTAAAGTTCTGTTCTGTTCTGTTCTGTTCTGGTTTTGATGTGTGACCTCGCCCTAATGCTACTTTTTCACGGCGCGCCTAAGTTTATTATATATTTTTTTATTAGCTTGAATGACGAGACAAGCAGATCGCTCGCTTGATGTCACGTCACGCCTGTCCATAAACAGAAGCAACGCCACACAGAACTTTTAATTACAACGCACTGCGTGACACTGGACTGCGCTCGTCACGCCGAGACATAAGTTGTTAAGTCTCATAATGCCCAGTAATTTCACTGGCTTCAATGTCCTTGAAGTCGGAACATAACAGTGTTTACACAATGTTGCTTGGCGGCAGAAATAGACAAAAAGAGGGTACCAACCCAGACGGCCTCTCGCATACGAAGGACCTACCACCTTGTATAACCCCACTCGCAGTGGGGTCGGCGCGACAAGCTTTAACACATGTTACAGAAAGATTTGGGCTTGTAGTTTTACGACCGACCGCCTGCGTGACGTCACCCATTTGGAAGAAAACACACAGACCCGCAAGAAATATTTGTGGATCATACAAACATTCTGTCTCGGAGCGGGAATCGAACCCACGGCCTCTCGCTTCACAGCCAGTTACTTGCCCACTGCTCTACTATCGTATGTCTGTAGCATCGTACTATTTAAACGAATGAACCAATAAGAATACAGTTTTATTCGTTTGAAAGCAAAGTCAATCGAGATCGTTCTTAACTTTGAAGAAAATTTGTTTAGTCTGCCGTTTCCTTTATTATTATTATCGTAAACATCACTAAAGTACTTGTATTCATGACGCCATTAGCATTTAGCATTTAGCATTTAGCATTTTTATATCGTCATCAAGATTATCAAAGTAAATAGATTTCCTCTGTTCTTAGAAAGACATTGAATTTATGAATATTAAAATGAATTGTTCGCTGCCTGACTGCCTCGGTGGCGCAGTTGTAATGCTTACGTGTTACGACTGAGGCTGACGCTGAGGTCTCGGGTTCGATCCCCGGGTCGGGTAAAGTGGTATTGGATTTTTCTATTACGAAAAAGCTCAATATTAACCCGGAGTCTGGAATTTGTGCCGGGTATGGCGATAGGCTCGCCCCCTATCACATCATGGGACGGAGACACTTTCGGCGAAATGTGGGTGTACTGGTTACACCTCTGCCTACCCCTTCGGGGATTACAGGCGTGAGTGCGTATGTATATGTTGTTCTTGCTATTATAACACTTAAAGCACTTGTTTCATCGCCAACTAGTTTTTTTATAGTATAGGCCGGCAAACGAGCAAGTGAGTCACCTGATGGTAAGTGATCTCCACCGCCCATGTACGCCCACAATACTAAAATAATCAGGTGCGCGTTGCCGCACCTTAAAGGAAAGGGATAAGTAAGGGATTGGGAAGGGGAAGGGAATTTGGGCCTCCGGGACAAACATTTGTGAATCCGCCCGCTGCGCCACGGAGGCTGTCAATGAATGAGTGTTGTATAATACATTGTGCTGTGTATATACCTTAAATAATTAAAGTCTCATAAAGCCTAATAATTTCACCGGCTTCAATGTTCTTCAAACCAGAACACAACAGTGCTTAGGCACAGCTGCTTAGCGGCTGAATTAGACAAAGCGGTACCAACGCAAACGACCTCTCTCATACGAGGGACCTACCACCTTGTACCACATTATAGCTCGGATGACAAAAGGCGCAGATCGATCGCCTGATGGTAAGCGCAACGCCTGCCTATAAACAGAAATCATATAGAAATTTGAATTACAAAGTACTGTATGACACTGGACTGCGCTCGTCACCCCAAGACTTAAGATATTTATAAAAGCGAAGATGGTCCAACGATATTGTTAACACCGGGGGTCGATATTGGAGAAGATTGGCGCAGGGTCGTGGTGAATGGCATATAAAAAGAGAGGCCTATGCCCAGCAGTGGGATGAGAAAGGCTGTGAATGATGATAGCGAAAACCCACTCACTGATCAATCACTATCTTGATATCTCATAAAATACTAAAGCTAGGATCATGAAATTTGGTCAGATCATAGTTTATGTCACGTAGCGGCCGAGTAAGAAAGGATTTTTGGAAATTTATATTTTAATGGGGTTAGAATTTTGTATGAAAATTTTATGGAATGGAATTTCACGCTGGTGGAGCCGCGGGCAACAACTAGTTATATAATTACAAACATAGTTGTGTCTAGACGGTAGACATATTTTCGATCGACATTCCGTCGGAAGGTATGCTAAATTAAGACGTGTGATAAGTTTGTGATTAGGGTTGATTACACAGTACTAGTAAACGTGCTAGTTAGCTAGTAACTGCGTGCTGGTTTAATAACTGCATTACAGCTTCAAGCATCGTATGGCCATTGATATGATTTTAGTTACGTATACAGTACGCATCAGAAAGGAAAATAAATAATTTGATGTAACTACAGAACCTTAACAAAGGAAAAAGAAAGAATTATCACAATCGGTGCATAAATCACGAAATTTGGATCTGTAACCTCCTATTTCACCAGGGGTGAATATTCTTCAAAAATGGGAAAAACTTTAAGCTATATTCTTTCGAATGAAAAAGAAATCATCCAAATCAGTCCACATTTGGCGGAGTTATGCGTGGTTATACATACAATAAAAACGCGTTCAATTTAGAACTCCCTGTTTTTTTTCGTCGGTTGCAAATAGGTCTTACACCAGCTTATCAACAGTTCATCGTTCTACTAAGCCGGTTGCGTAGCGCTGATTTGCCACTGACCCCTAGAGTAGCATAAAGAGAGCAGTCCTAATAAATTAAGACATTAATTTTAGTAGACACACACACTAGCTTTTATTCACAGCTCCGCTGGCGTTAGTCTATTTCTAAGATATTAAGTATCCGATATCATAATCCAGCCCAAGGTCTAACTGTGTACCAAATTTCATTTAAATCAGTCCAGCCGTTAAGGCGGGATCGGTTAACAAACAACCAAACTCACTAACATTTAAAATCACACCAACCAAACTCACTAACTTTCAAATAATATTGCAGTAGGAAATAGGATTTTTTTGCTCGACGTCACCCACACAGCAGTGTACCAAAGCGATGGCACCTACCCAGACGACCTCTCGCATATGAAGGACGTACCGAGTAACTCAAATATGCTAGTAATCATAGAATCCTACTAATCAAGTTACTAAATTACAAATTAAAATTACAGTAGCTAACCAGTGTCTAGTCAGCCACTCGCACTGTGTAAAGACTTTAGTGTAGTTTAGTGCATTTTCACGATATTCGTGGCCACTGCGCATGCACGTTTAATGAGTCCGGCTGGTTTAAATTTAAACTGTGTAATTTTAGCACAAAGGAAAACAGTATCTGAATGTGCCTCGGCTAATGAATAAGTTAATTTTATAGTTTGAATTTATTTGGGTATTCAAATGTTTTACGTGCCCCTCGTTGGAGTTTATTAATGTTTCTCGGCGAAGAAGAAAGAAAGCATCATAAAATGTTTTACTATCGTCTCTGTTCTTATTGTGTAGATTATTATAAGCATAAGGGCAGGGGATTTAGTGTTGAACACTAAATCCCCTTGTTAGTGGTTAGTGGGCAACGTGATGGGACCCTAAGGGAGCAAATGATCGTTGTTTAAAGCCCAGTGACACCTCCCCACAGAGGTCAGGGTTTTTTTTATAGTATAGGCCGGCAAACGAGCAAGTGAGTCACCTGATGGTAAGTGATTTCCACCGCCCATGTACGTCCACAATACTAAAATAATCATGGGCGCGTTGTCGACCTTAAATGAAAGGGATAAGTAAGGGATTGGGAAGGGAAGGGGAATTTGAGCCTCCGGATATCTCACTCACCGTACGAAACGCAGCAGCAAGCTGCTACTTTACGCCGGTTTTCTGTGAGACAGTGGTAATGACCCGGACGAGCCGGCCCATTCATGCTGTAGACAACAGTGTTTACAGCGTGGCTCTACTACTCATAAAAGTTCCATCACGTTGGTTCACAGAGGTGTCACTGTTTAAAAAAACATGCGGGACAGTCTTTGGGGACTGCCGATAGAAGTAAAAACTAAGTAACTTGTAAATTGTATCGTCGAGGTATTAAATTATTATTTTTGAATTATTTTTGGTTTGTAAAGAAGTGTTAATGACCAATTTAATTGTATATATATAATGTATACTAATAACGCACGGAGCTATATCTATGTACATATATACACAGTATACATATATCTCATGGGAAGCGTGCGGTGATGATGACGCGAGTTCCATGGTCTTTGTTCATCCAACAAGTGCTTAATGCGCCTAAAGAAGTTTTCACCTCAACAACGATCATTTGCTCCCTTAGGGTTCCATCACGTTGTCCACTAACCACTAATGTTCCACCAGATGAGCGGCTAAAGGTACATCACCTCAATAAACTATGTAATTTGTTGTCTATTTCTCAAATAGCCCTACACCAACCGGGAGCTGTACTTGGGTATTTCTATAGTGAAAGAGGGAGTAGTCGTCGAGTGGTGTCACATCACAATATTAAATGAAAAACGTCTAACGGGCCTCTAGGTATTGGCTTCGGCCCCACGCACGCCTTTCAAAGGTCCGGGACTCTGTAGTCCTGAGATTATTGTTCATACCTTCGAAATTCTTATGACGTTCGCCTGCATCCGGTGCATGCTGTGAAGAGTTGTTTGACCTTATTCCTTCCTCACCTTTCCTTATCAGAACCACGCGTGCTGGCTTGCGAAACCATAGCTTCGTGGTCTCTTCCATTTCGGACCAAGAGGTTCACAAAATCTTACTTCTGTCGGACCATAAAGCTGTGGAATAGTTTGCCGGCGCAAGATTTCCTTCTTCCTATAACATGGGATCCTTTAAACGGAGTGTGAAGAAGCAATTAAACAGGTCGGCATAATTCTGCCGATCTGCGAACGATTCAGTGTCTATCGTTGGTCGACAGTATTATTGGATTGCGCTACACTTACCATTAAGTGTAGCGTAGTCACTTTGCCGAGCCAGGGTAAAAAAACGAACTTCTCAGGTATGAAGGTTTCCTTACGATGTTTCCTTCACCCTTAAAGTAAACGATCAGTAACACACACGTAACTTAGAAAAGTCAGAGATTTATGTTCTTGGGGCTATTTTAGAACCTGGGGTCTCATAAATGAAGTGAAATACGTAATAACGAATAACAATGCTGGAGTTAGACGAAAGGTCAGTTGTTTATCGTTTAGTGTTGTCCATAGTTGCAAGTCGAATATCGATATTTTACTCATTCGATGAAAAAGAAGATGCTTTATTTATGTCCTAGTAATGTAATCGGATTTGGTACTACAGGGGTTGAAATACTTATATCGTACACTATACGTTGCTTAAATTTTATCACACCTTTATTTAACATGTTGTATATAAATAAATAATAAATAAATACACCCAACAGTCACACACATAGTCCTGACCCCACACTAGGTTAACCTGTATCGTGGGTATCAGAAACTACGAGGGACTTGCGGTCCCACAACACCCAGACCCGGGCAAATATTTATGGATCACACAACAATTATCTCGTTGTGGGATCGAACCCACGGCCTCTCGCTTCGCAGCCGGCTACTCGCCCACTGCGCCACGGAGCTGTCGGATATACATCGTTCTTTTCAACCATGCACATGCAAGCTCTGGAATGAACTCCCTGCAATGATTCCTGAGTGCTATACCGGACTTTAAGCGAGCCTTAAAAAGGCTACGAGTATTCTCTCAACGATAGTCAGCGGCTTGTCTGTACTCCTGGCATTGCCGATAGCCATGATCGACAGTGGTGAAATTGTGTTTAATCACAATTTGAATAAATCTAAAACTACCACGAGGAAGTAGTTAATTATAAACGAAACTATAGAAAGTGACAACTTTAATCGAGATCAAACAGTACGGGCAAAGTTTCTCAAGGGTCAAAGGAGACATTTCGATTACTACTCAAGGGAACACAACTTATTAATATGTATCGTGAATTCCGCACGGCCCTTTATGTTGATTTACCGATAACGTATATCGATTTGTCTTGTCCATCGGCGATTTAAATAATTCCATTCGAATTAAAACGACTCTATTTTTCGGTTTGTGTTGTAAATGTGAATTACATTAGTAGGGCCGTTATAAGACTTGTTTATTGTCGAAAAATGTTGAAATCCCTTATTTTAACAAAAATAACGTATCGTAACGATCGTGTGTTCACGAATTAATTTGTTTAAGCGCGGTAGGAACATGGCGATGGTCTTTCGAATCGTTTTCATTTGTTTAATTTTAATTAATCGATGTTTTCCGTTGGAATCGATTAAAAATGGGTTTGAATTGCTTTTAAAGCGTGTTCTGGTGGAGAGATTTGCAATTAATTAATTAGAATTAAAAAACAAGTTTAGATGAGTTTCAGATGTACCTATCAGAGTTAAGCAGGTCTCAAATTACTGGTGGTCACGTAGTGGTTGTATTAATTTTGTTGTTCTATTAAGACAGCTTCGAAATTTGACAATCAATTTAATCAATTTTTTTTATTTAATTAATTATATGTATATACATCATCGAAATAAGATAACTAGAACGATAACCCTCATATAAATCTGCCAAAAAATACGGCTCCTCTTACTTACACATGTTAAGGTAAAATTACACGTACAAAAATTAATAAACGTTCAAAATTAACTTTATTTCATAAAATTTAATGTCTAACTCTTACATTTCTAGATCGTGATACGACGTTCTGCACCGCGCAAAAAATTAGACGTATTATGTGTCAACTAGAGATCACGAATCAATTTGTATGAATTGATGAATGAACGACCTGCACAGACTTTTCAAGCCCCGCCCCCTTGCACAGAGTTTTTTTTTTATAGTATAGGCCGGCAAACGAGCAAGTGGGTCACCTGATGGTAAGCAATCTCCACCGCCCATGTATGCCCACAATACAAAAGAATTATGGGCGCGTTGCCGACCTTAAAGAAAAGGGATAATAAGGAATTGGGAAGGGGAGGGGGATTTGGGCCTCCGGATATCGCACTCACCGTACGAAACGCAGCAGCAAGCTGCTACTTTACTTTAGGTGGGGTAATCTTTTTGCTTAAGTTACATGTTTTTCCTTAAAATGAGGGACTGGGTTTCTTTTTACCCGAAATTCTGATATTTATAATATTTTATATGTGTAGGTTAGACTGACCGATATAACGATATGTTTACTTGTATTACAGTTGCAGTGGTGTATATACGTGGGGTAATTATAACAGTGATAGCTCAGCGGGAAGTGGTACAGACTGTCGAGACGCTTTCGTCTGGTTGGGCTGGTTTCGAACCTGCGACTTTTCGCAGGTTCGAAACCAGCCCCAAGTGCATACACCTCTGACTTTTCTAAGTTATGTGTGTATTAATTGTTAATTATCATTTGCTTTAACGGTGAAGGAAAAACATCGTGAGGAAATCTGCATACCTGAGAAGTTCTTCATAAGAATTTCGAAGGTATGTGAAGTCTGCCAACCCACATTAGGCCAGTGTGGTAGACTAAGGCCTAACCCCTCTCATTCAGTAGAGGAGGCCCGTGCCCAGCAGTGGGACGTATATAATAAAGGGCTAGTAAAAAAATATACATATTATGACGATTACAACTCTTTAAATTTTTTGAATCGTTATATCTCAAAAACGGTGGCTTTTAAGAAAAAAAGTATTTAGACATTTCTAGGTATAGATAATTATCTGATCTACAATTTTTGTCTGGGCTAACTTTATGATAAAACTTACCGTTTTGCTGAAAATCGCGAAAAAACCGTTTTTGTGATCTTTGACCCCGAGTAATTTTTTTTCCAGGTGTCGGATCGATGAGGACTTTTCGCATTTCATTTATAATAGTGTTTTGAACAATCCTACCAATTTTCAGCCAAGTGTGAGTTTTTGTAACCTCACCCCTATTTTTCGGTCTAATTTGACCGGACTAGTAGTTAAAGCCATAGCATGTAAATTTCAATACAATAACACAATCCCGACGAGTGTACTGTTGTCCGTTATTTTTTATCTTAACCAAATTTATATAGGACCACATCGCAGCTAAACTCTATCGAGTTAATTTTTTTTCTACAAAATCGGTCCACAATTGGCGGAGAAATCGATGTAAGTACATACATAAAAAAGAACCTACTCCTTTTTTAAAGTCGGTTAAATTACTTCATGATTCACATCTTCCCTAAATTGCTTGACAAGCAAGAACAAAATAACCGAAAATATACGGGGTCGTGTCCCCTTATATAATCGTCATGTGTTTTGTTTACCACACACGTCCCGCCCGGCTTATAGGTCACCCCATTCCGGACCCCCCACCCCTCGTTCACCCATTGAAGTATTGTGTACTAGAATGGATTCCGCGAAGAATATGATTTTAGTGTGTGCCTTCAGATTAATTTTTGAACGGAAAAGTTCTTTAGGCGCGTTGAGCACTTTTTGGGTGAACAAAAAGCGTGAAACTCGCGTCATCGTCACCGCACGCTTCCCATGAGCAATATGTATACTGTGTATATATGCACATAGATATACCTCTGTGCGTCATTAGCGTATATATACAATTAAATTGGTCATTACACTTCTTTGCAAACCAAAAATAATTCAAAAATAATAATCTAATAGCTCGACGATACAATTCATAACTTACTTAGTTTTCACTTCTATCGGCAGTCCCCAAAGACTGCCCGCATGTTTTTTTATAGCATTCGGCAAACGAACAAGAAGGTCTGATGGTGAGAAAATGATCGTAGTTTAAATCCCAGTCACACCTTTGCTCCCTTTAGCCGCTTATCTGGTGTTGTTCCGTTGTCGCTGTTATTTTGGGGAGCCCATCAACCTGAGCTGGCGAGTCACCTCCTGCCCATTTTATCTGTGTTTTTAACATTGGTTAGGCAAATGTCATAGTCCATCCCATAGATCCAGTACCCTATCATTGGATCCCCTATAATACCATGCGTACCCTATCATGGTCGGCGGCAAACGAGCAAGTGGGTCTGATGGTAAGTGATCTCCACCGCTCATGTACGCCCACAATACAAGAAGAATCATGGGTCCGTTGCCGAACTTATAGAACTTGATGCAATTTATCGGTTGTTTTTAAGTTATTTAGCTTACGTCCTTCGCTCTGAGTGGATTGACGAAGGCAGATGTGGCACAGCACGGCAACGCGTGATGCTTTATTTTCTTCATGGTATTCCTATGATAGTAATAATAATAATACCCTGTATTATATACGTTCCACTGCTAGGCACGGACCTCCGCTACTGAAGGAGAGGGGTTAGACCTTAGTCCATCACGCTAGCCTAAAGCGGGTTGGCAGACTTCACATACCTTCGAAATTCTTATGTGGAACTTCTCAGTTATGTAGGTTTCTTCACCGTTAAAGCAAGAGTTAATTAACAATTAATACACACGTAACTTAGAAAAGTCAGAGGTGTATGCTCATGGGGCTGGTT
This sequence comes from Mimas tiliae, assembly GCA_905332985.1. Taxonomy (NCBI): domain Eukaryota; kingdom Metazoa; phylum Arthropoda; class Insecta; order Lepidoptera; family Sphingidae; genus Mimas; species Mimas tiliae. Next base: position 3,206,546 of record HG995262.1, on the reverse strand, counting down.
TCCAACCTGCGACATTCGTCTCGAGAGTCCAATCCTTCTAGCATAATATAATAATTTCACCCCATTTCTAATCGAGCTACGATTATTCTCAATATTAAACGATAATGTTAATTTCTTACGATCGGTACTTTCGATTAAATTGCTTAATAAATTATTATTATAGGTGAAGTGTTCGGGCCAAATTGAATTTATAGTTTTCGGTTGATATCGGTTATCCGAACATAATATACATATACGCACTCACGCCTGTACTTCCCGAAAGGGTAGGCAGAGGTGTAAGCCAGTACACCCACATTTCGCCGAGCGTATCTATACACCCACATTGTTATTTTTTTTATACGTAATAGGCTCGCGTTTGGCCACTATCACATTTTGCCGAGCTTATTTCCGTCCCATGATGCGATAGGGGGCGAGCCTATTGCTATATCAGGCACAATTCCAGACTCTGGGCTGATACTAAGCATTTCATAATAGAAAAGTCCAATATTACTTTACCCGACCCTGGGATCGAACTCAAGACCTCAGCACAGTAATCGTACCGCGTAAGCACGCAGTTGTAATGTGTAGGCGGTACGTTAGAATTTTAAAGTGAAGGTAGGCAATGTAACATTAACTTTTCGAGACGACCTACATCTCAGTCTCTCCCGTGACTACGAAGGCTGGAAGTTTTCGAAACGTCGGGACTAAAATAAACAGCGATAAAGCCCGTATAAATTAGAATTCAATGTTATCTAATGTTAGGAAAAAACTTATTTATTACCTAATTCAATCATACATTCGAAATTCTTATGAAGAAATTCTCAGGTTTCCTCACGATGTTTCCTTCACCGTTACAGCAAGTGATAATTTAAAATTAGTACACACATAACTTAGAAAAGTCAGAGGTGTATGCACTTGGGGCTGGTTTCGAACCTGCGACTTTCGTCACGACAGTCCATACCATTCCCCGCTGAGCTATCAATGCATTAGGCCAGCGTGGTGGACTGAGGCCTAACCCCTCTCATTCAGTAGAGGAGGCCCGTGCCCAGCAGTGGGACGTATATAATACAGGGCTAGTATTATGATTTAATTCAATCATAACTGAAATACTTTCAACTATTATTTTCGATTTGTTTCCGGAGTATTTTCCAGAATCTTATTAATCTAAATCTGTAATTTAGGCTTATCTGGAGCAAGATAGAGACTTGCTCGTACTTTCGTTATATATGATTGACCGCCCCGGTGGCGCACTTGTAATGCGTACTCGTTAGGACTGAGGCTGACTGAGGTCACGGGTTCGATCCTCGGGTCGGGTAAAAGTGATATTTAGTTTTCTATTACGAATTGTTCAGTATCAGCCCGGAGTCAGGTATTATACTCGATATTATACATGGGACGGAGATACGCTCGGCGAAATGTGGGTGTATTGGTTACACCTCTGCCTCCCGTTCGGGTATTACAGGCGTGAGTGCGTATGATTGTCTTGATAAACGTATTTTATAGAAAATGCCAGCAGACGTGAAATTGGGTCTCCTGATGTTACCCATGAATATCCATAATACTATAAAAGAAAAATAATAATATTTCGGAAGGCAAGATTTGGATTTCCGGATATTTCACTCTACGAAACACAACGGCGACATACCTTACATTTACTATGGGTTAAGGAGAATCCTCTGGTGCCAAATTAGACCAGCTTGGCGAACTGGCTTCCTCGAGGCGATTGACCCCCAGTGGCAATGATACTATCCCGGTGGAGCCGACCCATTCATGCTGTAGACAAAAGTGTCTACAGCGTGGCTTTACCACTTACATATATAAATGTATTGCGTGAGACAAAGCGATATGTATACAAACAGTTTGAAAAGCCAGTTTCAAAGTTTGTCAGTTAGTGCATGGAGCCACTGCTAGCTAATTATACACATTTAATTTTTCCAAATTTGTATTTCATAAATCTTTTTTTCAATAACCTAAACGGTAAAAACCACTGACCGCTAATAGAAAAAAACATGCAATTTTCAACCGACGAAAAAAATGGAGGAGGTTCTCAATTCGACGTGTTTTTTTTGTATGTACAACCACGCATAACTCCGTCAAATGGGGACCGATTTTGATGTTTATTTTGCATGCGAGAGAGTATAGCTCAACGTTGGTTCCATTTTAATTTCAAGAGGCAATTTCTTCCCTAAGAGGGTGAACTTGCGGGTGAAAGATTCAAGTTTAGTCATTTATGCATGGATTATGATAATTCTTCCACTAAAAATAGTTAATTATAACTTTTCACAAAAATAAAATCAACTCAAAAAAACACAATACCAAATGAATTAGGCGCATTGACGACTTTAAAGGAAAGGGATAATTAGGTATTGGGAAGGAGAGGGGATTTGGGACTCCGGAATAATTAAAGTATTAAACAAGTTGTACACATAAATCGCTGACACACGCACCGCGCCCGATTCTATGGCGAGTTCGCAACTTCCCTCATATAAAAGGTTTTCTTCAGAAAATTTTCATATTACTTTAGGAGCAATAAGTGTAGCCGAAGCGGCTCGACGGATATGAAAGGCAATCTCGAAAGGATTTTATTACGTAAAAGAATATAAACGGCGTTTTTATTAGTAAGCACAGATTACCTTTTTTGCAGTTATATCTATAGAATACGGCTAATTTCGTTTCGAATCGATGGCCTGGATTTGAGTCGCAAAAGGTTGGAGTTTTGGAGAGTTTTTTTTTCTAGTATAGGCCGGCAAACGAACAAGTAGGCCTCTTGATGATAAGAGATCTCCACCGCCCATGAACGGGCACTATTCCACAAGAATCATGGACGCGTTGCGGACCTTAAGGACCTTAAGGAAAGGGAATAATATACCGAGTAACAATCCGGTTGAATCATGCTTTAGGCAAGTGTATTTTTTTTATTAGCATGAATGACGAGACGAGCTGGTCGCTCGCCTGATGGTAACCGCCACACCTGCCCATAAGCAGAAGAAACGACAAACAGAACTTGAATGACTCTTCACCCCGAGACATAAGATGTTAAGTATCATAATGCCCAGTAACTTTACTGATTTCGATGTCCTTCAAACCGGAACACAAAAGTGCTTACACACTGTTGCTTGACAGAAATAGACAAAACGGTGGTACCAACCCAGACGGCCTCTCGCATACGAGGCACCTACCACCTTGTCTATAACGTGACTCTACCACTTTTGTATAATTGATCGGTGGACCAAACCAATACCTCATTTGCTCCACAGTGTCACGCTGGCACTAAGCCAATCAGGCGTTATTGATTCAAGTATAATAAAGATATATACTTGCTTGCCTCGGTGGCGCAGTTGTAATGCGTACGCGGTACGACCGCTGTGCTGAGGTCTCGGGTTCGGTGATCGGAAAATTGATATTGGGTTTTCATATAATGAAATGCTCAGTATCAGCCTGGAGTCTGGAACTGTGTCCGGTATGGCGATAGGTTCGTCCCATATCACATTGGACGGAGATACGCTCGGCAAAATGTGGGTATACTAATTACACCTCTGCATACCTCTTCGGGGATTACAGGCGTGAGTGCGTATGTATGTAAATGCTTAGTATCAGCCCGGAGTCTGGGACTGTGCCCGGTATGACTATAGACTCGCCCCCTATCTCATTATGGGACGGAAATATTTGTCTCGGGTCTGGGTGTTGTGGGTTGGCAAGTCCCTCGTAGTTCCTGATACCCACGATACAGGTTTCCCTAGTGTGGGGTCAGAACAATGTGTGTGACTGTTGGGTGTATTTATTTGATTTTATTTAAATAAACTCTGCGAAATCTGAGTGTACTTTTTTTTATTGCATAGTCCGGCAAACGAGCAAGTGGGTCACTTGATGGTATGTGATCTCTACCGCCCATGTACGCCCACAATACCAAAAGAGTCATGGGCGCGTTGCCAACCTTAAAGGAAAGGGAAGGGGAGGGGGATTTGGGCCTCCGGATATCTCACTCACCGTACGAAACGCAGCAGCACGCTGCTACTTTACGTCGGTTTCTGTAAGACAGTGGTAACGACACGGACGAGCCGGCCCATTCATGCTTTAGATAAAACTGTCTACAGCGTGACTCTACCACTCTAAAACTCTACGTACTGGTTACACTTCTGCCTATCCCTTCGGGGATTACAGGCGTCAGTTCGTATCTCTCTCTTCTAAAAAAAAAGTAACTGGCGCCGCCGCCGCTACCAAAAGCTTGTCACGCTATCTCCTCTGAAATCGCTGGGGGTATGGGGTCGAGACCGATACCAATCGATGCAGAATAATGTGGGGAAGAAAGTTAGATATGTCTCATATTCGTCACACATAAAGTTTTTTTTTTTTATGTTTTCTGAAAAAACATGGGCAAAGCCCCTAGTCTATGTATATAGAAACTTGTCATTGAATCATTTCATACAAATTCCTCACGACAACTCTATCAGCCCTATATTTCCGGAACAATACAATCGCCACGAAACTATTGTCCGTTTGAGTGGTGCGCTATTATAATTAAATTAGTTTGTCCATTTGTCTCCAGCTCGGGTCTTCAGCAAAACTGCTTTATCTACGCAGGATTGGAGTTGCCATTCACAATCAACCGATTTATATAATAGGGCTGTTTCTACTCAATATTATTGATACTTTGGGATAAGTTTGCTGAAGTGTATCTTTGGATGTCAAAAGTTACCTTTGGCCTGCCTGCTATGCCTCTATGACTTTGAATTGTATTGTTTTATAATATATATTTTTTATACTATTTTTGCAGTAGTGGTTAATTAAATTTAAATACCTTAGTTTACATAATTAGAAATATTAAATAATAATAATAATATAATAAATAATTAATATTTATAATTTATATATAATATTTGTAACTATTTCGTAACATATTTCGGCCCCAGGGTATACAGGCGTGAACTTATATTACTAGCTGACCCGGCGAACTTCGTATCGCCTAACAGTCGATTCTTTTTTCTTTTTTTATTCTGTTTCTGCTATTCGGGCGCCGGGTCAGCTAGTAAGATGAAAAAGAAAAAAGAAAGTTAATAAGTCAACAATAACATTATGTCAAAAAATAAAAATTATAAAACACCTAAAATTCTTTTTAAGCTAAGCAAGCTGCTACTTTACGTCGGTTTTCTGAGTGACAGTGGTAACGACCCGGACCATTCATGCTGTAGACAATAGGGCCTACAGCGAGGCTCTACCACTCAAAGCAGTCCTTGTAAGTCAAAACACATATTTTATGTCTTTTGTCGTTTTTTTACGAAAATTGTAACTTTTACGTTCACTTTCAAAGATTACAAGCAGTCATAATATTGTCGCAATTTATTGTATCATGAAACGTTGACAAGTTTGACCTACATTCACTGCCTTTGGCTGGCTGGAAATAAATGTTCCGGGATTGTAGCATACAATTTACAATCTGCCCTTAAACTTACTACAAATTGAATTAATAAAGTTACTTTTACGAGATATTTCAACCGATTTCCAAAAAGGAGGAGGTGCCAATTCGGCTTGTATTTTTTTTATGTATTTACATTGATTTCTCCGCCAATTTGTTTGAAAAAAAACAATAGAGTTTAGGTAGTTGAGATGTGGTCCCATATGAATAACAATTTCTATAGGTCTCTTTGGACTCGGTGCAATTTCATTTAAACGGCAGTGACACAGCCACCAAATCCAAAGGGACCTATATAAATTGTTATTTTTGGCTTTTGAGTGTTATTTTTTGAACACTGAAAAGTTTAAAGTCTGGTTTTAAGTTTTACTAAAATATTTATGTTCCTTTGTAATATCTGATGTTGGTTAGTTCAATTATATGTTGTATTATAAATCGCCTTGTTGATCCACAAATATTTGTTTCGGGTCTGAGTGTTGTTTGACCGAAAGTCTCTCGTAGTTCCTGATACCCATGACACAAGACTCGTATCTTACTGTGGGGTCAGAACTATGTGTGTGTCTGTTGGGTGTTTTTTTTTAAACAACCCATGTCTGCCATAATTCCAGCATATTCCTGCGGTTTTGACTACAAAGTCTCAAAATATACGGCTCCACTTTGCATGTGTAAGTAACACGTGCAAAGGTAAAATCATACACGCAACAAAAATTAATGAACGTTCAAAATCAACTTTATTTCATAAAAGTTAATGTCTAAATATTAAATTTCTAGATCGTGATACGGCGTTCTGCACCGCGCAAATTAGACGTATCAAGTGTCAACTAGAGATTATAATAACCTTTAATTTTTTTTATATCTTGTCATCTCATTTCGATGGGTCCCTCCTATAAAAAATCTAAACAAAAAGCAAATTACGATTTTCATTTTGAAACATTAAGAACATAGAAGATTGTAATGGAAGCAAAATATCTGTAGCCGGCAGGTGGCAGATGCTCTCGTCGACAATTAAAACAAAACAAGCTCCAGGCGCTTTAGAACAAAAATGACTTCAATTATGTACGTACACTTGCAACAGTTTAGCAGCCCGAGTTGTTTTAACGTCTCCATTGTCATTGAAGATTCTCGTTTATTATAACAAACTTTTAAAGTATTTGCGCTTTTATAGAGTGTTTCTTTGGTAATTGTAATAATTTACTGTTATAAAGTTTATTTCTGAAGGAAATCACAAACTCTTTAGAATTATTTATCAAAAACGCTCAGAAAACATTGACATCTTTGCAAAATAATTCCATTTTATTTTCTGAGTGGTAGAGCCACGCTGTAGACATTTTTGACAGCTTGATCGGAGTGTTACCACTGTCTTATTAAACACCGACGTTAGGTAGCAACGAAAGTTGACAGCTCCGTGGCGCAGCGGGCGAGTAGTCGGCTGCGAAGCGAGAGGCCGTGGGTTCGATTCCCACACCGAGACAAATGTTTGTGTGAACCACAAATATTGGTCTCGGGTCTGGGTGTTGTGGGACCGCAAGTCCCTCGTAGTTCCTGATACCCACGACATAGGTTTACCTAGTGTGGGGTCAGGAGTATGTGTGTGACTGTTGGGTGTATTATTATTATTATTATTAAAGTAAAATATCCTTAAAAAATATAGACATTATCATACTAATATTATAAATGTGAATGTGAGTTTGTTTGTTACGCTTTCACGCGAAAACTACTTAACCGATCATCATGAAACTTTGTACACATATTCTTGGAGGTATAAGAAGTAACATAGGATACTTTTTATGAAAAAAAATCTATTTGTTTGTTACGCTTTCACGCCTAAATCAGTGAACCGATTTTGATAAATTTTGATGTAGAGATAGATGGGACCCTGGAGACGGTTATAGGCTACGTTTTATTTTGGAAAAGTCTTTTCACGCGGGCGATGCCGCGAGCAAAAGCTAGTGTTTCCATAAATATTTAATGTGTTGTTATTTTTATTTATTTATTAAATTCAGAAATACAACTGAACTAATACCGTGTCACATAAACAGTTTGACTGCAGGATCAGTAAAACAATACAAAGTATTTAACTGCGAGTGCCTTCATAATATTGTGTTAGTAACACCTGAAGTCTCAAACGCAAATCAAACATTTAAAATCGTCTTAAACATGTTAAGACGCTCTTATCTGTCAAAATTGTATGAAAATAAGTAGCCGTTAGACAGTCTGTCGTTGAGTAGCGTTTCAGTATTCGGGTGTTAGTCTTCTTTCTTTGCGTACTTAAAAGTTACTAGATATATATAATAATAACACTACCCCTGTATTATATACATCCCACTGCTGGGCACGGGCCTCCTCTACTGAATGAGAAGGCTTAGGACTTAATCCACCACGCTGGCATAATGCGGGTTGGCAGACTTCACATACCTTCGAAATATTATGGAGAACCTCTCTGGTATGCAGGTTTCCTCACGATGTTTCCTTCACCGTTAAAGCAAATGATAATTATTGGTGTCTGCTCTTCCGGTTGGATTCGAACCTGCGACTTTTGTCTCGTTAGTCCGTACGTTACGTATTCCTCCCTGAGCTATCACTGCACACTTGATAGATACTTTATCTTAATATTAAATAAGATAAAGTAGTAGTTAGTTTTTTTTAAAATAAACTCTAAAGTTATACTTGTTTTTTTATCTCATCTCTTTTATCCTTAAGTAAGCTTTGAATTACCTATGTTTTCTAAGCTTTCTATCACCATATACATTAGTGATTCTAAATTAAGTTTCACTTAACCCGTGAAATGTAATTTTAGTCTCTCGAATTGAGAATAGTGTTATATTTTCTATTTAGAAAAATCAAATTATGATTTACATTGTGTATGTACTACAGTTATGTACATTAGTACCTATTTCGAAATATTCGGAACGAACGCAAAAAAAACATTTGCAAAAAGGGGCAAGTTCCGACGAAAGTTTCCCCACTCGTTACGCAGTTCGTACATACAGTATGAGTTTTTTCAAGAGGTTGCTCAGGGGAAGTACTCCACTATTGTACATATGGAAATGGAATGCTCATAGTTGAGCAGTATTGAGGCAACATTTCTGTGAATTTAAGTTCATATTGTTCTGATTCATTGATATTAAATTACTATTTCTAGTGATTCCATTTTTCAGCTTCTTCATTTTGCTAATAAAAATATGTAAGAATGACTGTTTTGCGATTATATTGTTTTTATATTTGTACTTTGTGTTTTGTGTATTTGCAGTAAAACTTAAAAATTCTGAATCATTATTAAAGTCGATGTTTTTGCTTATTTCATTCAGCAAATCATATAAATGAGCAAAGATAGGATTATTTATTTAAATATCATTTATAAGTGGTAGATACGCATTTTGTAGAAACTATTGTCTACTAGATGAATAGGGCGTCTCAATCGCTACTAATATCACTGTCTTACAGAAAATCGCGATGAAGTGACAGGTCGCTGTTGCTTTCGAGATTACTGGAGACTCCAATCCAGGGGGAACCCTTCCCAATGGCTTCCTTCCTTTTCCTAAAGGTCCATAATTCTTCTGGTATTATGGATGTTCATGAGCGATGGCGATCATACACCATGAGGTGACCCACTTGCTCATTTACTGACTCTGCTATAGAAACATTTACATGATTCAGGCTGTGGTTGAAAATGCTTATTATAGCCGAAATTTTGTAACAACAATTTCGCCAGCTATCTAGGGCATTTACCCTAACTTCTTAAAACCTCATACTGTATACAAATAACGCATAAAGCGTGCTAAGCATTATTTTTCTCTTGTATTTTATTCTTCTCAACGTAAAATTATCATGTCATAAATAAACAGTGATATTTCGCTACGAGAAATACATTTTTTGATGCTTTAGTTTGCTCGTAGGAGATTCTAAGCTTTTAGCAAATTTTTCGTATATTCTACGAGACAAATGTTTTAGTGTTTTATTCTAGTACTTAAGGTACCATACCAAAGGTTTTTAATGGTTAGTATATAGTGATTTTAAAATATTATTTCGTTTGTGTAATAGTGATTAATGCTTTAAAATACTGCCTCGGTGGCGCAGTTGTAATGTGTCCGCGTTACGACTGAGGCTGACGCTGAGGTCTCGGGTTCGATCCCCGGGTCGGGTAAAAGGAATATTGGGCTTTTGTGTGTGAACTTTGAATTACAAAGCACTGTATAATATTGGACTGCGTTTATCACGCCGAGGCATATGTTAAATGTCAAAATGCCCAGTAATTTTACTTGCTTCCAACCGAAACATAACAAACAGGACTTACACACTGCTTGGCCGCAGAAGTAGACAAAGTGGTGGTACCTTTCGCATACGCGGAACCTACCACCTAGCGAAGTTTACGCCAGATTAAGTACCACTAAACCAATGAGACGATAAAATTAAATATAACCGCCCAGCGAATAAGTTAAGAGAGGCGTAAAACAATAAACATTTGTGTAATATGTTAGCCAGTCGCTAAATTTCTATCTCCATGTATCAAAGAAATTCAACTAAAATACTTAGCAACGGACCTCGGGCGTAAATCTTCGCAACGGTCGTAGATAATGGATCTTTTTGTTAGTACAAAGTATCTTAAGAGCTAGTATTTCACGGTTAAGAACCTTAATAAATATATTTACTTTACCTGAATTATTTCTTGTTAACAACGTTTTAAGTTTAACTGATATTGGATTTATGGGGCCTTAGTTAAACGATATTTAAACATTGATTAGTTAAACATAAGAGGCCTTACTTATAAACTATTTTTAAGTATTGACTAGTTAAACAATGTCTTGTCTTTATCTGTCAACGAGATTTATAAAGTGGTTAGAAACAGATGGAATCAGTGTTTTAACTAATAAGTGCTTAAAAAGTTTATAAGTTTTTTTATGGCATTGGTCGGAAACGAGCAAGAGGGTCACCTGATGGTAAGTGATCTCTACCACCCATGTACGCCCACAATCCAAAAACAAATAGCCGACCTTAAAGGAATGGGATAATTAAGGGACTGGGAAGGGGAGGGGGATTTGGGCCTCCATATATCTCACTCATCGTACAAAACGCAGCAGCAAGCTGCTACTTTAACAGACAGACAGTGGTAACGACCCGGACGAGCCGGCCCATTTATGCTGTAGAGAAAAGTGTCTGCAGCGTGGCTTTAAAACTGATATTGAATTTATGGTTGTCATTCAAATAGCCCATAGTATTTTATTATTTATTATTTATTTAATTATTAAAATACAAGAAAAGAAAAACTTATGAGCTACTACAATGTCCCACAAAACTGTACAAACAGTTTGACTGCAGGATCAGCAAAACTATACAAAGAATATACTACGATATATAATACACTAAGAGTACCTTACTTACCTTAATAACAATACCTACTAGACGGTAGGTCACTGGTATGCGAGAGGCCACCTGGCTTTGTCTATTTCTGCCGCCTACCACCGCTTTGTCTATTTCTGCCGCCTAGCAGCACTATATAAGCACTATTCTTTCGCTTTGTAGGACATTGAAGTTAGTGAAATTAATGGACATTATGCGATTTAACACGAAACATTTTATATATCGGGGCGACGAGCGCAGCCCAGTGCAATGCAGTCAATTCGAAGTTCTAATTGCAGTTGCTTATGTTTATGGGTAGGCGTGAAATTAACCATCAAGCGAGTGATCTACTCGTCATTACGCTCTTCTATTTCCACCTGCTCTTATCTCACTCGTAGTGGGGTCGGCGCAACATGCTTTTTAACACATGTTACATTAAGTTGTAGTTTATACGACCGGCCGCGCCGCCTGCCTGACGTCAGCCCCTCTGCTGATCATTGTAAATGGACACATTGTTATTTGTAACGTTTTCTACCATTTACTGTTTAGGTTGCACTAAACAGCCTCCGTGGCGCAACGGGCGAGTAGCTGGCTGTGAAACGAGAGGCCGCGAGTTCAATTCCCGCAACGAATTGAAATTGTATAAAAATACTTGATTTTATTGTACTAAATATGAAAATTACGAACGGAGATACGCTCGGCCAAATGTGGGTATACTGGTTGCACCTCTGCCTACACCTTCGAGGATTGCGGGCATGAGTGCGTATGTATGTATGTAAATGTGGAAATTTTAATTGCATATTTTTTTGCATAATCGTCTATGAAACATTTTCCATAAACTTTTTTTTATGTCATAAGTCGGCAAACAAGCAAGTGAGTCACCTGATGGTAAGTAATCTCCACCGCTCATGTACGCCCATAATACCAAAAGAATTATGGGCCCGTTGCCGACCTTAAAGGAAAGGGATAATTAAGGGATTGGGAAAGAGAGAGGGATTTGGGCCTCCGGATATCTCACTCACTGTACGAAACGCAGCAGCAAGCTGCTACTTTACGTCGATTTTCTGTGAGATAGTGGTAATGACCCGGGCGAGCCGGCCCATTTATGCTGTAAACAAAAGTGTCTCTACAGTGTGGCTCTACCACAAATCTCAATCATAATTGTCTCAATTTTATTCGAACATACTTTGGGTTAAAATATTTTTGCTTAACTACGTCCATTTATACCCGAGGAAGTAGTTCAGGAAAACAATTTATTTCCACGCTAACGATGTCAGCAATGACATCCGAGAGTGGGAGCATTAATCCGGATTAGCAATCTATATTCCCTCTTCTAAAATTAGACACAAATCTGTGATGTTTATTTAGTATTTTCTTACTTTTCTCATGCTCATCCCACTCCAATGCGGGCTTGGCGATATATTATAAGAAGCTTACACTCGGTTTCTGAGAGGCTGATCAAATCAACATTAAACTAACAGAACTTTGATTTTGACACCGCCGTCAAATCAATTCGAGTTGCTGAAACGTTATTTACTGAAAAAAATATATTTGATGTCTCTTTAGTAGCCTTTGACATACGAATTTTCATATTAAATTGAAAGTTATGTTGACTAAAATGTGTGTCAAATCATAGGTGTTGACCACGCTTCTTGCAACTCAATTTCGACTTGACATTTGATTAATTAATTTTACATTGATCAGCCTTTCAGAAATCAGGCGTTAGAGTGGTAGAGCTACGCTTTAGACAATTATGTCTACAATATGAATGGACCAGGTCGTCTGGGGTTTGTTACCACTGCAGCAACTCGCTGTTGCGTTTCGTACAGTGTGTGAGATATCCGGAGGATCAAATTCCCTTCCCCATATGCCTCTTAAAATGTCCAAGTAAATATTATTTACGGTACGGACTGTCGAGAGAATTCTAAGAGCATGACTTCTAACTTTTCTAAGTGACGTGTGTATTAATTGTTAATTATCGCTTGCTTTAACGGTGAGGGAAACATCGTGAGGAACCCTACATATCTAAGAAGTTCTTCATAAGAATTTCGAAGGTATATCAAGTCTCCAACCCGCTTTAGGCTAGCGTGGTGGACTAAGGCCTATAATCCCTCTCGTTCAGTATATGAGACCCGTGCCCAGCAGTGGTATGTGTATAATACAGGGATAGTATTATTATTAAATATGATTTAACAGATAAAATAAAGGACACCGAAATAAATACCTAATTCTTCTTCTTCTTGGTGACGAGCTTAGTAGGTAGCTATGCCGCCAATGTCATGTGGCGATAAAATAAGAATGAAGTTAAGAATAGAACAAAATCTTCCATAAACAGGCATTATTTCTTAAGAAAGTACGCACTCATTCAGTGACCTGTAATCCCCGAAGGGGTAGGCAGAGGTATAACCAGTACACCTATATTTAGCCGAGCTTATTTCCGTCTCATGATGTGATGGGGGCGAGCCTATCACCAAACTGGGCACAATTCGATACTCCGGGCTGATACTCAGCATTTCGTAATAGAAAACCCAATATCAGTTTTACCCGACCCGGGCATACCACTATGCGGTCACCCATCCATGGACTGACCGCACCAAGGTTTGCTTAACTGGCTAATCGTTTACTGTAAGTATAACTGGTTATAAGCGCCTCAACAGTAAGTAAAAACTACATAATACATTTGTGTGACGTTGAAGAAAATCTATTTTATTCCGCTTATAATCCGTTGCCGGCGGGCTCGTCCGGCTAACCCGGTAAATTGTATTACACCGGCCGCCGGAGACGACAGATCGACGATTTCATCGGAGATAGCCGGATACGCCCGTGTTTGTTTAACTAGTCTGGTTGGATGTTTTTTTACAGATTTTTCGATATTGATTTGTTTGATGAAGTCACGTAAATTCATCGGGATTGTATTATAAATACGCTCACAGTTATAATCCCTGAAGGGGTAGACATAGGTGTAACTAATAGGTACACTTTCATTGGCTCATTTCAGTGGCTCTACTTTTACTACTAAAAAGCTCTTTTGAGTGGTAGAGCCACGCTGGAGACACTTTTGTCTACAACATGCATGGGCTGGCTCGTCCGGGTCATTACCACTGTCTCACAGAAAACCGGCGTAAAGTAGCAGCTTGCTGCTGCGTTTCGTACGGTGAGTGAGATATCCGGAGGCCCAAAACCCCTCCCCTTCCCAATTCCTTAATTATGCCTTTCCTTTAAGGTCGGCAACGCACCCATGATTATTTTGGTATTGTGGGCGTACATGGACGGTGAAGATCACTTACCATCAGGTGACTAGCTCGTTTGCCGGCCTATGCCATAAAAAAGCTCGTTGAGGCAAGTCGCGTTCCGGGGTTAGTCAGTGTATATTCAGGCCGGCTAATTTCTTCTTTCTGCTAACCGTCAAAGGACATAATATATCTTGACTCAACACAAATTAATTTGAAATAATTATTAACAATTCGACGTTTAATCAAAGCTGTAAATTAACAATTGACAATGTGACGAAATGTTTTTGGTCCTTCGAGCGCGATGTTTACGTGTTGAGCAGAATCCGTCCGCGCTAACGAGCCCGCCGGGAGAATAACCGACCAAATTACATTATCCCTTTAGCAGAATCCGGATGTACGTGTTTATGCTGACAATTTTCTTGGTATCGTTGTCGCTTAGTGCAAGTTGAGAGCGAAAGATGATCTAAATATTATATTTTCTATAATAAATTGTATTCAAAAAAAATATTCGACGGTATCTACAGTAACAGATGTGACACTTTTTTATTTTTAATAACATTTAGGCGATGTTTCCTCATAGTGTGTGTTCGGAGTGTGGGCCACCAACATCTTAGGTTCAAAACCAACCTTACCATCACGTGATACATTAACGGGCGAGGCAATGGATAGACGATTGCGGGTTGTGGGGGTCAGATGATGGCTCGCCTCACATATTACCAAATCCATAGATTTATGTTGATCACAGTAAAAAAACGCTTATCAAAAGGCGACCATTTTTTTATAGCAGAGGCCAGAAAACGAGCAAGAGAATCATAAGATGGTTGGTGATCTCTACTGCTCGACTATTCTCAATACCCAAAGATTCATTGACACGTTGTTGACCTGAACGAATAGGGATAATTGGGAAGGGGAGGAAATCCCCTCCCATTTCTGAATCCCATTTCTTTCCTGTAAGGTCAGCAATGCGTCCAGATTCTGACAGCCTCCGGACGCAGTGGGTGAGTAATCTGTTAAATTAGAAGAATGTGAAATGAATTTCAGCACCGAGACAAATATTTGTGTGATCCATATATATTTGTTTCGTTTAGTGTTCCAATACCGAAAGTCTCTCGTAGTTCATGATATCCACAACACAACTCTTATCTTAATGTTTAGTCAGGACTAAGTGAATATTGGGTGTATTAAAATTTTTCTGGTATTGTGGGTGTCCACGGGCGGCAATTCACTTATCATCATAGGACCTGCATGCTTACCGGCTTGCCTAAAAAAATTTTTCTGAAATCCCCGCTACCACTCATAAATCGAACCACAGCAAAAAATACCCCTCAGTAGAAACTGTCCCTATCAACTGTCAGGGAGGAAAAATATATTTTTTTCAGCATTTTCCTTGAAGCGTTGCAAATATAGAGCGCACAATAAATATCGGGTATTATTGGGTAAGCGGGTAGGCCGGGGTGTCTGAGTTATAGCGGACTTTCGAACTGGACAAACTAAATGTCGATGGAGCAAGGTCTCGTTACTGACGTTGAGTAATGGATGGATTTCCTTTTGTAAAGAACAATATATTTTCAGTTAAACATATACGTTAGCGTGAATATATTCCGAGGTAGGCAGAGGCGGACATATCATATTTTTTAATAGCAGAACCCAGTAAATGAGTCACCTAATGCTAAGCTATTAATATGAGTGGTAGAGCCACGCTGTAGACAATTTCGTCTATAGCATGAATTGGCTGGCTCGTCCAGGTCGTTACCACTGTCTCACAGAAAACCGACGTAAAGTAGCAGCTTGCTGCTACGTTTCGTACGGTGAGTGGGATATCCGGAGGCCTAAATCCCCTCCCCTTCCCAATCCCTTAATTATCCCTTTCGTTTAAGGTAGGCAACGCGCCTATAGCTCTTTTGGTATTGTGAGCGTACATGGGTGGTGTTCATTTACCATCAGGTGACCCACTTGCTCGTTTGTTGGCCTATACATTAAAAAAATAAAAAAAAGAATATCCATGATACCTAAAGAATCAAGGACGCGTTGTTGACCTTAAAGAAAAGCGATAATTAAGGGATTGAGAAGGGCAAGGGGGTTTTGAACCTTCGAATATCCCATTCGCTATACGGAATGCAACAGCAAGCTAGGACTTTACGACGGTATTCTGTGAGATAGTGGTAACAAACCAACCGGTGTATTCATGCTGTAGACAGTGTCCAGGGCGTGACTCTACCATTGAATTGATTAATTCGTGTCAAACCTGTGATTTGAACCATAGAGAAAACAAATCACACAAACATATGTCTCTATGCGGGAATTGAAGCCGTAGCCGCTTCAAGGCCGGCTACTCGTCCACTACACCACGGCTGTTGTCATTCAAGCAAATAAAAAAAATGCGGCAAGTTCAGCGGATCATGACGCTACGTTGCGTCGCTGCCGTTCCCACACTATATATGTCTAAACACGTCCCACTTTAGAATTCGTTTACATTCACGCTTATTTTTCATGGCATTTACAATATTAAGATGGAAGAGTTACTTTTTTAGACACATAAGTACAACATAGCAAGTCGTGCAAAAATTAAATGGAGTCTCATACTAAATTTTATACATTTTATAATGCCGCGATTGAGTTAAATCCTGGTTATAAAAAAGAGAAGGTTCTCTATTCTTTATTTGTTTAATGTACCTATTTACATCGATTATTTCACCGAATGTGGACCGAAATAAGATAACAAGGACGATAACTCTCATATATGAATCTGCCTAAAAAACGGTTCCACTTACTTACACATGCAAAGGTAAAATCACACGTAACACTCACACACGCAACAAAAATTAATGAACGTTCATAAAAGTTAATGTCTAAATATTAAATATCTAGATCGTGATACGGCGTTCTGCACCGCGCAAATTAGACGTATCAAGTGTCAACTAGAGATTATTATGCACAGACTTTTATTACCCCGCCCCCTTGTTTTGGTGGAGTCATTTTTTGCTTGAGTTACGTTTCTTGTCATCTTATTTCGATGTACGGCTTCATATAAAATTGCATAAGTTAATATGAAGACGGAGTACGGAGTAAATTAAACACTTCAAAAATTCATAATGACGAGCGCAGTCCAATGTTATGTAGTGCTTTATAATTCTAAGTTTTGTGTAGTGTAACACTTGTTTATGGACAGGCGTGGCGCTCACAGACGAGTGACCTGCTCGACTCGTCATTAACGCTAATAAAAAAATTATAATCATATTTTCATTTTGTTTCAGGTACTATTGTAAATCATCTGTAATCGAGTTAATCAAATATCAGCATTACGTACGTACCTATTGATATTGTGGAAATAGATTGATTGACGCGCCGAGCAATGCTTGTTGATGTCACTATTCCGCATGATGAGAACCTCGTAAACGCTGAAAAAGATAAAATGCCCAAATATCTAGATCTGGCACACGAGATTACTAACATGTGGAATGTGGACTCGACAATTATTGTCCCGATAGTCATTTCCGCCCATGGGTTGATACCGAAGAGTCTCGACCAACATCGGAGTGTCAGATGCAGAAGGCATTATTATAGGACACGGCACGTATTGTGAGGAGCTTTCTCACTCTAGGGTCCTAACCGCCGGTGGTTTGGGTCTTAGGCCTCGTCATTAATACGTTATATATTTTTAAATACATACATACGCACTCACGCCTATAATCCCCGAGGGGGTACGCAGAGGTGTAACCAGTACATCCACATTTCGCCGAGCGTATCTCCGTCCCACATTGTGATAGGAGGCGAGCCTATCGCCATACCGGGCACAAATTCCAGACTCCGGGCTGATATTGAGCATTTCATAGTAGAAAAACCCAATACCACTTTACCCGACCCGGGGATCGAACCCGAGACCTCAGCGTTGGCCTCAATCGTAACGCGTACGCATTACAACTGCGCCACCAAGGCAGTCCATATTTTTAAATGTAACTAGTTTATCCGGATTTAATCGCAGTTTAATTTTTATTTTAGGCCCGAAGTTTCGAAAGCTTTTCAGCCTTCGTAGTCACGGGAGAGACTGTAGGTCGTCTCGTAAAGTTCAAGTTACATTGCTTACCTTCATTCTAAATTTATACATTTATTTTTTAATTATTCAAAAAGTTAGTTGACACTAGTCCGATCTACGCAAAAAGAGCTCACGGTGTCTTGAGGTGTGGCAGTTGGTCTTTTGAGCTCCGATTTGATTATTTTTTTTCAATGTGTAATATTCGCGTAAACCTAAGAAATCACTATGTTTAAATGTTTTATTATTGAGAAATATAATATAAAAAAATGGGGAAACCTTTTAAAATAAAGAGAACTGTACACTTATATTCCTATACCAACCGGGGACTGTACTTGGGTATACTTTTATAGTGTAAACAGGGATATGTAAAAACCCTCTAGATTCAAAATCTCAAGCTCATCATCCGAAATCTATTCCTAATTCCAATACAAATATACATGATACGTTCCGCTTAGTTTAGCACAAGGGTCGCCCCGGGGTTCTGTGGTGAATATGTAATAACACTTGCCTACTCCGACAATAAAACATAAGTAAGCCACGGCGATAGCTCAATGAGGAGTGGTACGGACTTTCAAGACGAAAGTCGCAGGTTCGAAACCAGCCCCAAGAGCATACTGACTTTTATAAGTTACATGTGTAAGTTAAGTATGCATGTGAAGTTTTCCGTAACAATTTGGAAGGTATGTGAAGTCCACCAACCCGCATTAGGCCAGCGTAGTTGACTAAGGCCTTACCCACCTCATTCAGTAGAGGAGGCCCCTGCCCAGCAGTTGACGTATTTAATATAGGGCTAGTAAAAATATTAAAAAAAACATGGGGGGCAGTCTTATGGGGACTGCTAAGAGAAGTGAAAAATGTGAATTGTATCGTACTCTATTAGATTATTATTTTTGAATTATGTTTGGTTTGTATATATATAATGTATACTAATAACGCACGGAGGTATATCTATGTACATATATGCACAGTATACATATAGCTCATGGAAAGCGTTCGGTGACGATGACGCGAGTTCTATGATTTTTGTATAGTAAACAATTTATAAGCCTTAATAAGCTATCACTGGACCAATGAGGCGATTGCAATCATGCTTAAATTTATCGCAATATATATTTTAAATAACAGTTAACAGAATATTTGCTTGAAAGAATTTTATCTTGATTATAAATAAAAACCTCGGCGCAGCTGTAATGCATACGCGTTACGACTGGGGTCTATGGTTCGATCCCCGGATCGAGTAAAGTGATATTGGGTTTTTCTATTACGAAATGCTCAGTATCAGCCCGGAGTATGGAATTGTGCCTGGTATGGCGATAGGCTCACTCCCTACCATGGGACGGAGATAAGCTCGGCGTAATGTGAGTGTACTGCTTACACTTCTGCCTACCCCCTCAGGGATTACTGGCGTATGTATGTATAAATAAAAACATTAAATATACTCGACATAATTTAGCATTTATTTCGATAAGCACGAGAGCCGTGGACGAATAACATTCATGCATGAGATACTCTGGAGGCAACGTGTCGTAATTTCCAGAAATTCCGTTCTAAACTTTGCATTTCCACCGAAAATTGTGGCAAATTTTCTCTAAGACAACCACAATTTCATTTCAGCGAAGTAAACCCTAGTACCGGACCTAGAGCAGACGGTAAACTTAATACTTTTAATTTTTGTTTTACTGGCTTTCGAAGTCAAACTAACTGACGGCCCATCTGATGGTAAGCGGTCACCGTCGTCCATACACATTGGCAATGCCAGGGGCACAGCCAAGCCGTTGCCTACCGTGGAAATACTTCAAGCCGTTGACTACCGTGGAAATACTTCAAGCCGTTGACTACCGTGGAAATACTTATAAATGGTACATATATTTGAAAATGGTAGAGCGAAGCTAAAGTCTCTTTTGCCTACAAATTTCTACAGCATGAATGGGCCGGCTAGACCGGGTCGTTACCACTATCTCAAAAAAAATATCTCAAGACCCAAATCCTCACCCGTTCCCAATCACCATCCCTTTCCTAAAGGTTGGCAACGCATGATTCTTGGTATTTTGGGTGTTGATCGGTAGGGATCATTCGGTCCACACTTACCGGTCTCGGGGTTGAACCTATCGCTAGACTGGGTACAAATAACAATCCCGGGCAACAGTTCGATTTGAAAAATCATACAAATGGTATGAAAGTAAGAATATAAATGTATTTCCGCTCACATAAACTACAAAAAAAAACACATAAAAAGAATGTTTAAATATATCTTTAAAAATACACGAAATATTATTAAAACTAAAAACCAAAGACTTTAATGTATACTACTAGACAAGCTGTGCGGTACAAATAAATTGCGCACTTAGTTACGGTTAATTGACCGCAACTCATTTAGTCGCCAGCGAGAGAGCGACAAGAGCAGTTGTTGTTTGAATAGCTGCGAACGTTAAATTCGATAAACTAACCCGAAATTGTTTATTGTGACCCATAAAACATTATCATTATTTACGTACATATATTATTCAATCAATTTGAAGTTATGTTACGGAAGTAACTATATTATTTCTTGGTTTTGATCGAAAAATTCATTTATTGTGAATGAAAACTAATACCAAACAAAACAGCTGTCTCAATATTGCCATCTCGCTTACTCTCAACTCCTCTCGCTCCCACGCCTTAGACGTCACTCCCGCCTCGCCGGCCGCGTTTGCAACACAATTTTACTTCTGAACAGCCCGTCTATGTATTAAAGTGTTTGCTAAAAACCCATGTATAGCTGGAAACCCGTTGGAAACCCCTCGCCAACTGTCAAGTGCAGCCAACATGACGAATATAGTAATCAGTTGAAGGTTAGCAAGTCGCAACATCTCTTTGGTTGGCAAGAGGAAATAGTATCCGTCACAAAATAGTTACATTATGTGCATACGTAAGTACTAAGATATTATGAGATATAATTTAAAGGCACATATTAAATTAAAAAGATATGATGGTATCTGCCTGATCTTGGATTTGAACCCAAGACTTCACGGTTTCTCAGGCTAAGTAGACTGCTACTAGATCAATGAGGTGTTATAAGCAATGTTTTCTTTCTACCTGGCGTTATAGCGGCTTTATGCCAGGGTCCGCCTTCTTACATGATTTGACGATGGATTTCATATTATACGCGGCGACTCGTTGTCTGACCCCCCAAACCAAGTCCAACCACACAATAGAAAGAAAATAAAGAAAGAAATATTTATTCATCAAAAGAGAACCATTAATATACAAGGAAAGAAGAAACAAGGAATAAAATAACGAAATAATTCACACAACAACAAAATAGGCAGGCAGCGTGTGTCTCATGAAGCTGAACGATAAATAAATAGATTTTCTAATTTCTAATTTCTTCCAAGTTAATATAAGTATTTGTGCGAAACCCAAAGCCTTGCGGGATTTCTGCGAATATTCTACCTTGTTCCGGCAACCTATTCGGTTAACGTAGCAGATCGTTTGCAATTTGCTCAGCAATTTAAATTGTGTTTCTTGTGAAACACGCTAGGTATGAGAAATTCTATTTAGCTAGAACTAAGTTTGCGTTAACGGTGAAGGAAACATCGTGAGGAACCCTGCATACCTGAGAAGTTCTTCATAGGAATTTCGAAGGTATGTGTAGTCTGCCAACCCGCATGAGGCCAATGTGGTGGACTAAGGCCTGACCCCTCTCATTCAGTAGAGGGGGCCCGTGCTCAGCAGTGGGACATTTATAATACAGGGCTAGTAATAAAAAAAAGAAGTTTTCGAAGTAGAGTGTGTAGTTATTATAGAAATTTCGATTCCTTCAAGATTGGTTCAAGGTTGGTTGTTTATTTTAAGGTTTTAGTTTTTTCAGCTGCATTATGATTTGTCAAATATATACAATAATATTAAGGTAATTGTATTAAATTTACTCCAATTTTTTTATTTCTACCTGGCGTTATCTTGGCTTAATGCCAGGGTCCACCTTCTCATCATGTGATGGTGGATTTAGTATTATGTGAGGCGATCCACCATCTGACCCCCACAACTCGCATCAGGAACCACATTTCGTTATTGCCTCGTCCGTTATTCAGTAGAGTGTACCACGTTTAGGTGAGGTTGGCTTTGGGTTTAGAATGTGGAGTGTAAGTGGACCAACACACTTACACTCAAAATTTACTCCAGCATAAATTGACTTTAATAAAAAACAATTAATACCACCACATTGTGTCGCCGAACCCACTGCTAGTAGTTATTCCACCGGGATTGCCAGTTGAATAATTATTTCAGTTACGTATTTATCATTATCACCAAGTTTAAGAGCGTAACAAGTTTTAATACAATTTCATAAGACATTGTGGAACTTACGAGTTAAAGTTTAGATCTTTGAGACACTAATTTGATTTGTGAACCTGCTTGTGGATCTTGTTACGTTAATTTTAAATTGATTAAGATTTCGGAACATTTTGTCGGTTTAATTGTTAACATACATCTGAGAGAACGAAAATTAATATTGGAAAACTTGTTATCGTTGAAAAGATAATATGGAAACATAAATAACTATGGATTTAAAACTTTTTTTTTTTTCTTTATTTAGCTTTGTCACAATATGACTATGCCGCTCCATCATAGCCATTTTAGGTACATGTGTGAAATAATGACATATTTTATATACAATCTTGATAGATTTTGTAAAGAATCTTGGCCGAGTCCGACGCAGGGTGAGCCAAGATACTGTTACATATCCCAATATTACATACACCACCACTAAATAAGCTTCCTCTAAGGTGACCACTGCGAGCACACTCGACTAAAATATGTTGCACGTCCTCAACTACACCACATGTTTCACAATTAGGTGTTGTTGACATACCCATAAGAAATCTAAATTTTCCAGACGGAATATGACCAGAACGCAGTCTCATGGCCGACACAGAATTTTGTCTACTAAGTGAACAGTTGTTAATCCAAGGAATTACTAGAGGTTCAGGTTGGATAGTTTTATACCAGATGCCTTTTTCTAGATTTAAAACTTGGAATGAGAAATTATTTCTCAATTATATTGCCTGCTGATACGAATATATGCGGCAGCTTCGATATACAGCAGCAGCTACATTTTTTTTTTTTTTATTAGATTGAATGACGAGACGAGCAGGTCGCTCGCCTGATGGTAAGCGCCACGCCTGCTCATAAACAGAAGCAACGCCACACAGAACTTTAAATAAAGCACTGCCTGACACTGGACTGCGCTCGTCACCCCGAGACATAATGTGTTAAGTCTCATAATGCCCAGTAATTACACTGGCTTCAATGTCCTTCACACCGGAACACACCAGTGCTTACACACTGTTGCTTGGCGGCAGAAATAGACAAAGCGGTGGTACCAACCCAGCCGGTCTCTTGCAAACGAGGGACCTAACACCTTGTAAAATTTACATTTCTACCATATTCTCAATACTCGACAAAAATGTGAAGATTAGATCTAACTACGGACCCCCGTCGAGTCTCCCGCGGACCACTTTGGGAACTAATGCTCTACATTATACCAAAACTACCGTCAAATCATGATGGGAAGATGGACCCTGGCATTAAACCGGAATAAAGCCAAACAGTGCAGTTTTAATGCGTACGCGTTACGATTGAGGCTAACGCTGAGGTCTCGGGTTCAATCCCCGGGTCGGGTAAAGTGGTATTGGGGTTTACTATTACGAAATTTTAATGCTCAGTATCAGCCCGGAGTCTGGAATTTGCGCCCGGTATGGCGATAGGCTCGTCCCCTATCACATCGTGGGACGGAGATACGCTCAGCGAAATGTGGGTGTACTGGTTAAATCTCTGCCTACCACTTCGGGGATTACAGGCGTGATGCGTATGTATGTAGAGCCAGGCAGAAAGAAATTGCCAAAGTCCTTAGGAGTTAGGACAGACCTTAGTAAGCATTAAGCCGCGATAAAGCCAGAAAGAAAGTACAAAGTCCAGGGCAGTGTTGAGTAAGATAATCTACTTGTCACACCTCTGCTTACTCCTTGTATCGAGATACGTGTAAGACTATCAACACAGATTTATTTTGCACACACCCAAATCGATTACTTACATTTCATACATGTATGATCCCATTGTGCAAATAAATGAGTGCCCTCACTTCATTTGGCACTCCTTAACGAAGATCGTTTGCCGGAGGCCAGAGGTCGGCGGGTCCCTCGGGTTTTTGCCTCAATTGTACACTAATCGCCGGCTTGTTTACTAAAGTGCGTTTCGTACGGGTTGTCGGGTGAGGTCCGACTTCTAGCGTTTCATTTTATTTTCTTTTCGAAAGTAAAGACAAACAGAAAGTATGAGCAGTAAAGCCACGCTTTAGACAGTTTTGTCTACAGCATGAATGTGCCGGCTTAACCGTCGCGTCGTTACCACTGTCTCACAGAAAACCGACGTAAAGTGGCGGCTTACTGCTGCGTTTCGTACGGTGAGTGAGATATGCGGAGGACCAAATCCCCCACCCTCCCTAATCCCTTAAAGGATGATCCCTTTCATTTAAGGTCAGCAACGCGCTCATGATTCTTTTGATATTGTAGGTGTACATCGCATATATCAGTAGGCCAATTCTCGTAATTTTAAATGTTCAAAATATCATTCCGATCTAGTCTCAGCGTCAAGAAAGTTGCAAATGGCATTCTTTTAAACCAATAAGATCAACGTCAAATGCACCTAGCATTAACATTATACCGTTTTGGCTTTGACATTGATTATTGGTTTAAGAGAATGCCATTTGCAACTTTCTTGACGCTGAGAATAGATCGGAATGATATTTAGAACATTTTAAATTACGAGAATTGGCCTACAGGTAACCCGCTTGCTCGTTTGCCAGCCTATACTATAAAAAAGAACAATTTTATGATACGTCCTCGTAAATAATAGTTTTCTGTGATAGGGCTTTAGAATACTAATTTTGTCAGCTTACAAAAAGTGTAAAGCCCTTTTTAAATAGTTTCTCGGACGGCATATGCGTGAATATTATAACAGAAAACTGCCATCTACGACGCCGTATCTACGATTTTCGTCATCAAATTGCATGACGCGGCCACGTAAATGACAGTGTTATCTTAAATTCTCACCTCTATCGTGCGATAAACTTCGCATAACAGGCAGAGAGCCGCGTAGAAGGCCTTCAGGAGGAGTTTTGGCGGGAATTCTGACAGTGCGGTGTCTGTCTTGTTTTAATTATTTCCTAAACTAGTTTAAAGTTGTGTTTGTTGTATAAAAGTGGTGTGGTTTTGTGCAATAATCATTAACGCTGATGAATAGTTTATGGAAACATTGAAATAGGTGAATTTAGATGATGTTTGACCAAGGGTATCGATCGACCTTGTGCGTTCGATCCGCTTGAAGAAAGTCGTCTAAGAAGCATTGAACTGAAAGGAATTAACACCAAAACTCCAACAAGACCTTGAAATCGGCCCAACCCTGTTTCATCGTTCTTGGAATATAAGAAAAGAA
This sequence comes from Mimas tiliae, assembly GCA_905332985.1. Classification (NCBI taxonomy): domain Eukaryota; kingdom Metazoa; phylum Arthropoda; class Insecta; order Lepidoptera; family Sphingidae; genus Mimas; species Mimas tiliae. The sequence continues at coordinate 3,181,084 of HG995262.1, read as the reverse complement.
TATAACTAATGACTTGGCAGCATGGTCTATGATCTTAGCCAGTTCCTTAAGGAACAAAACAAACAAAACAAAAAAAGGCCTTCAGGAAGTGAGGCCATGCCCGCTCCTGCTGACTCACGCTCTAAGGGTAAATATTCTCGGATGCTAAGAGTCAGCGAATTCTGTTTTTCTACCTCTACAATACAAACAACGGAACGGGTTGGACCATCTATACACGCTTTTTAGCACCACCCACGACTTAATTATTATGTGAGACGTTTCAGATGGAAATTAAATGGAACTTTACATTCCATAGAATTTATATTTGAAACGACGCAAAAACCAAAGAGGTTTAAAATTCGTCTGTATATTTTTATTAACCGACTTCAAAAAGGACTTTTTTTTTAATGTTTGTTACATCAGAACTTTCGGTGCACCAATTTGATGATTTTTATTATTTGAAAGCTGGTGCTTCCCGTGTTGTACCATTTCCATTTGGTTAACGGAGTAAAAAAATAAAACTCCTCAACGGACAACAGTACACTCGTCGCGATTGCGTTATTGTATTGGAATTTGGTTTTAGATCTGGCACACGAGGTTACTAACATGTGGGATATGGACTCGACAATCATTGTCCCGATATTCGTTTCCGCCCAGGGGTTGATAATGAAGAGCCTCGACCAACATCTTCAGAGGCTCTCAATTGATAGTTGGGTCAGAAGTCAGATGCAGAAGGCAATACTATTGGACACGGCACGCATCGTGTGGAGGTTCCTCACACTAGGGCCCTAATCACCGGTGGTTTGGGTCCTTAGGCCTCGCCATTGGAGGGTGATACTTTTTATATTTTTATATATTTTTTTAGAAATGTAATATTAAGACTGCCTCGGTGGCGCAGTTGTAATGCGTACGCGTTACGATTGAGGCTAGCGCTGAGGTCTCGGGTTCGATCCCGGGGCGGGTAAAGTGGTATTGGGTTTTTCTATTACGAAATGCTCAGCATTAGCCCGGAGTCTGGAATTTGTGCCCGGTATGGCGATAGGCTCGCCCCCTATCACATTGTGGGACGGAGATACGCTCGGCGAAATGTGGGTGTACTGATTACACCTCTGCCTACCCCTTCGGGGATTACAGGCGTGAGTGCGTATGTATGTAAAAATAACCTTTTAAAACAAAAAAGAAAAGTCTCAACCAACACCCCCAGATGCTCTCAATCTATGTATATAAAGCGAAATACCACTCACTGATCGATTAAACACGAAATCCCAAAACTACGAGTACTAAAGCTATGATCATGAAATTTGGTCTGATGGTAGTTTGTGTAATGTAAGGGTTCCGCTAAGAAACGGTTTTTGTAAATTTATATTTTAAGGGGTTAAAGGGGGGAATTTTCTATGAAAAGAAAAACTGCTTAATTTCTTAATAAAAATTATGAGACACGTGTTTCATACATTTGTAAAATTCAACTCGAGAAAGGGATGAGGGGGGGCGGTTAATTTTTGGATGTTTGTTGATCAATCACGCCTGAATGGATTTGGGTAAAATTTGGCATACAGGTAGACCAAGACATGAATTAGAACATAGGCAACTTTTACCCCAGATAAAGACATTTACGCGGGCGGAGCCGCGGGTAACTGCTAGTAGTAAAATAAAATAGAAAGTAGGATTATTATTATTAGGTGGTAGGTCCCTCGTATGCGAGAGGTCTCGTATGGCGCGGTTGGTACCACAGGTATGTCTATTTGAACCGCCAAGTAGCAGTGTGTAAGCACTGTTGTGTTCCGGTTTGAAGGACGTCGAAGCCAGTGAAATTACTGGGCATTATGAGACTTAGAAACTTATGTCTGGGGCGTTATGAGCGCAGTAAAGTGCCATGCAGTGCTTTCTTATTGTAAGTTATGTGCGGTGTTACTTTTGCTTAAGGGCAGGCATGGCACTTAAAGAGAGCAATTGCGTTAGGGCAGGCGTTGGGCTTACCATCAGGCGAGCTAATTGCTGGTTTCGTCATGCGGGCTAATTTTTTTTAAATACGCCACGAAGCAGTGATAGTAAAGGTGAAGCCAGACGGTCAGCGACCGAGGGGTGACCCCACACTATTGTTTTATTTAAGCGTTCAATTTGTGTAATAATATTGTAATATAAACCTTTCTTCTCTTAATATTTTGCTAATAAGTCTGGAAGACTTAGTAGTATCAGCTTATTTTCGGGCCCAGTTTTAAATAAATACACCCAACAGTCACACACATAGTCCTCACCCCACTCTACGTTAAACTGTATCATAGGTATTAAGAACTACGAGGGACTTGCGGTCCCACAACACTCAGACCCGAAACAAATATTTGTGGATCACACAAACATTTTTCTAGGTGGGGGAATCGAACCCACGGCCTCACGCTTTGTAGCCGGCTACTTGGCCACTGCGTCACGGAGGCTGTCAATTTACGGACCGTTTTGGACCAGATAATATATTTTTAAAATATTTTTTTAAGGTTGTCTGAATCAGAAATGGAAAAAACAGAGGGGGCAGTCATTGCCTTAAATAAAATCTGAAATTATATTATCATTTCATAGTTTATTAATTTTTAGTTCCGTAGACAAATGGCTACTATCGCTGCTAGGATGTATTTTCCTATTTGTTTTTCAGTTATAAGTATCCATGTGTATGGTTATACTACGCTATAGAATATTACGTAGACCCACATTTACTCGTATGTTAATATAAAATTGATATCTTAATTTAGCAAATAGTTTAAATACTATTTTTTTTATAATTAATTTTCTTGTTAAAGGTTCCCTAAAAATCTGGATATTGTTTAATGCTTGTCACACTGAGGATTCAGTAGCGTCCTCCCTCAACTGTCACTCAGGTTCATTATAATCCTTGTAGAACTGTAGGTACGTTTAAGGTAGGCGACCGAGACAGGCAGCGTGACGCATGACCATTTCCATACAAAGCGGACTTTTAGCTATCGCCTGACTCGCGACGCGCGACACGTTCTCCCTATCTCGGTCGTGTACCTCAAAACAGAGGGGCTAGCACGAACAACTTGCGAAAACGTATTCGAATAGAAATGCCAATATTTTTTCGAAATTCATACACGATTCGAATACTTATGCGTAAGTTGTTCGTGCTCGCCCCTCTGGTCCGTAGCGATTAAGGTAATGGGGTTGAAACGTTTTTAAAGGCACGTTTGAAACGTCTTTAAAGCTAAGTTTTGAGGTATACGACTGTCTCAGAAGACCGCGAACACACGGCGACTGCGACGCGTACGCTTTGTATGAAATTGTATAGGTATGTTTTAAAGCATGCAACATATTCAAATTCAAATTATTTATTGAATTTATGTTATACATCATTTAGATTAACTCATATTTTAACTCTACCGCCAGTTCGGAATGTTGTTTCGCTAGAGAAGAACGGACAAGAAACTCTGACGTTACTCGTTTCAAAGCTGATTTACAATATTGATACTACATTAATACAATTTAATTTGAGTTAAAGCGGCTCAGTTTTTTTTATGGCATAGGCAAACGAGCAAGTGGGTCACCTGATGGTAAGTGATCGCCACCGCACATGTACGCCCACAATACCAAAAGAATCATGGGTGCGTTGCCGACATTAAAGGAAAGGGATAATTAAGGGATTGGGAAGGTGAGGGGGTTTGGTCCTCCGGATACCTCACTCACCGTACGAAACGCAGCAGTAAGCTGCTACTTTACGCCGGTTTTCTGTGAGACAGTGGTAATGACCCGGATGAGCCGGCCCATACATGCTGTAGACAAGTGTCTACAGCGTGGCTCTACCACTAATTAAGTCAGTTTATGCCAAGAGGAATATTACAATACAAAATAATGATTATTGAGTATGACTCCCATGATGAACAGAAACAGGACACCGCGATACGCGACCGTATGCTTACAATTTCATGCCAAGCGGATGTCTCTGTCGCTTGATTTGGACCCTGAGACCTCCTTAGTTCAATATTTTGTCTCCCGTTTTACTATGGAGAGAATTGGACAAGTATTATTTCCAACTCCTAACTTTCTATTTAACTATTTTCGTTGCGGGATAAAGACACATTTGCATTCCCAGAGACTCGAAGAGCTTCATTGCTTGGTGTCGAAATATGCGTGCGACGCTCATAGCTAGTTGCACTCACTAATCAGTAAACGATAAGCGAGTTAAGCAACCCTTGGTTGCGGTCAGTCTATGGATGGGTGACCGCTTAGTGGTATTTCAACAGAGCGTCTCCGTGCTTCGGAGGGCACGTAAAATGTCGGTCCCAGCTGTTATCAACTGATAGCAGTCGTTAAGCCAAGTCGGAGGCCTTCGGGTGGCTTGAAAAACTCTGACACTAGGTTGGCCACTAACCATTCGATAAGAAGAAGAAGACTGTTGATCCTGGCTTACAGGAGTAGCGGGTGTGTGGGCGGGATAGTCTTGTATCACCTGATCCGCGTCACGTGTCGCAGTTTATTTTTCTGTCGCGTACCTCAAAACGTACCTTATGTTTCATTTCTATCCACCCTCTTATGAATATTCAATTGTGCTAATAAAATGTTAAAGCGCAGCGCTGTTTCTTAGTACATTTACTCTGCATTACTAAGTAGTACAATTTAGTGCATTTTATCTGCAGAACACTCTTGAAAGTAGTATTCAGGTCGTCAAGCATCAATTCCATCTAACGAATAAATTCTTCTCTTTTCTTGAATAATTATTATATTTCACATCCTGGGACATAATTATATTTCGCAAATTCCATATCAGCCAACCACAATTTGAGTTTAAGTTTATGATACAAAAAACCACACAAGAGTTTTTTTTATTAGCTTGAGCGACGAAACGAGCAGGTCACTCGCCTGACGGTAAGTGCACGCCTGCCCATAAACAGAAGCAACACCAAACAAAACTTTGAATTACAAAGCAGTGCATGGTATTGGACTGCGCTCGCCTCACAGATACATAATATGTTAAGTCTCCTAATACTCAGTAATTTCTCTGACTTCAATGTCCTTCAAACTCAAACACAACATTGCTTACACACTGCTGTTCGGCGGTGGATAGACAAAGCGGTGGTACCTACCTAGACGTCCTCTTGCACACGAGGAACCGATATGGTTATAGATAGAACTGTGGGTGCGGTAGTTAAACCTCTGCCTACCCCTTCAGGGATACATATGTAAACAGTACCTGTCTGGTTATATTAGTATTGTAGAATAATTCTATAACATTTATTCAAGTACAACATTGTATTTACGGAGTTCACGTCAGTCCGATCTATTCACACATTTCAGATTAATTCTCTATCGAGCGGGGACACGTCTTTTTAGAATCCGGGTCATTATAAATAGACCCAGTACATTTGCTTACTACGGCATCGCTCACCATAATACAGCTTATAGCTAAGTAGCTAAGCATGTTGCTATACAGTATGTAACAAAAACCTTGTTGGCCCTTTTAGGGTCGTGAAGATAGACATTTAAGCAGCTTAATAAAAATCGGGCAGAGCGAATTGGCGTGATTGACTAACAAACATCCAAATTTGATTACAATTTTACGAGTGGTAGCGCCACGCTGTAGACAATTTTGTCTACAGTTTGAATGGGCCGGCTCGTCCGGGTCGTTACCACTGTCTCACAGAAAACCGGCGTAAAGTAGCAACTTGCTGCTGCGTTTTGTACGGTGAGTGAGATATCCGGAGGCCCAAATCCCCTCCCCATCCCAATCCCTTTTTATCCCTTTCCTTTAAGGTCGGCAACGCGCCCATAATTCTGTTGTATTGTGGGCGTACATGGGCGGTGGAGATTGCTCGTTAGCCGGCCTATACTATAAAAAAAATATCTCACAAACATCCAGACTTGTATCCATCACATTTGTATAGTAGTAAGATTCTATTGGCTCCTTTGTGAGAAAGGTCTGCATATTCCAATTCGACTAACTTGATCGTAAGTTATGTCATAGAAAACTATTTAGTATTCTGAATCTGCAATGTTACATATACGAGTATTATGCATACTTTCGGATGTCATTATCGATTCATGAGCTAAATATGGATAAAGTTAAAAATATGTGTCTAGACATCGCCTGGGGCATAGATAGCCTAGAATATAGACTGTTCAGAAAGTATGAGCTTTTGTGTCTGCTATGTGCTAATATCTCAGAATTACTTTAGCGTCATATCGCTTTTTATTTTTATAGCATACGTCGGTGAACGTGCAAGTGGGTCACTTGATGGTAAGTGGTCTCCATCGCCCATGTACGCCCATAATACCAGAAAGATCACGTTGCCCATAAAGGAGAGGGATATAGAGATTGAGAAGGGGATTTGGGCCTCCCAATATCTCACTCACCATACGAAACGCAGCAGTCGCTACTTTACGCCGGCCCATTCATGCTGTAGACAAATCTGTCTACAGTGTGGCTCTACCACTGAAAACTGTTCTCGGTTTTCCCTAAGAGGGCAAAATATACTTGGGACGGAGAAGAATATTCCTTCGTGGTAACAATTTGTGTCTAGCTCAGCATAATTCTGTTATGGGGCGAGCCACAACACAGTACTTCTACAAACTTTCCCATTACCAATTATATACGTACGCACTGACGCCTGTAATCCCCGAAGGGGTAGGCAGAAGTGTAACCAGTACACCCACATTTCGCCAAGCGTTTCTCCGTCCCACTATGTGATAGGGGGCGAGCCTATCGCCATACCGGGCACAAATTCCAGACTCCGGGCTGATACTGAGCATTTCGAAATAGAAAAACCCAATACCCGACCTAGGGATCGAACCCGAGACCTCAACGTTAGCCTCAATCGTAACGCGTACGCATTACAACTGCGCCACCGAGGCAGTCCAATGGTCAATTAATAAGGCATTGAAATAAAACTAGTTTATACGGATTTTTCCGCGACAAAATCCGTATAAACTAGTTTTATTTCAATGTGTAATATTCGCGTAAACCTAAGAAATCACTAATAAGGCATTATTCGCATCTTTAAAGATTTTTTTTACTAGAAAGTCGCTCAATACCCCAATTAGCTAAACGTTTGTCGTTCTTTGAGCAGTGCGCACAATTTCTCTTTGGTAGTTCGGTTGAACGAGCTCGAAGGTTCGGGCGAGCCGGTTAGGGTTGCCAGACGTTCGGGTAATAGTTACTATGGCCAAGCTTTTTGGATGATTGTCCAGCCAACCGATTGTGTTTCGCTTTGAAAGACATTCAAGCCAGTGCAATTACTGGGCATTAACAGACTAACACCCGGTTTCTGAAAGGCTGATCAGTGCAAAATTAACTAATCAAATGTCAAATCTCATGTCTAAAAGCGTTATCAACACCTTTGATACATGAAAAATCGTATGTCAAACGGTACTAAAGAGACATCAAATATTATAAACATTTTCACTAATTAACGTTTCAGCAACTCGAATTGTTTTGACAGCGGTGTTAAAATCAAAGTTCTGTTAGTTGAATGTTGATTTGATCAGCCTTTCAGACACCGGGTGTTAACAAGCAAGTGGGTCACCTGATAGTAAGTGATCTCCACCGCCCATGTACGCCCACAATACAAAAATTACTGGCGCGTCGCCGACCTTAAAGGAAAGGGATAATTATGGTATTGGGAAGGGGAGGGGGATATGTCACTCACCGTACGAAACGCAGCAGTAAGCTGCTACTTTACGTCGGTTTTCTGTGAGGCAGTGGTAACGACCTGGACGAGCCGGCTGCTGTAGATAAAAGTGTCTACAGCGTGGCACTACCACTCATAAAGTACATTAGAGTACATTTTGGCATAAGTATATTTTTACCTAAAAAGGCCCCAGCAGTATCACTTACTTATTGTTAAAACTGTTTGTTGTAACCCAAATACATCATTTTAAAGCATAGCTAATGTTTCTCGCATGATAATTTCAACTCTATCGAAATTGCATAAAGTTTCGCATTATCTGCGCATATAACCAATGACAAGAATGACGAAACACCGGTGTGGTAGATTTCAAAGCCTTGTTGGAGTTTTGGTGTTCACGTTGTCACGGCGACGCACGCTTCATAGACGATTTTCTTCAAGCGGATCGAATGTCGATCAATACAATTGTTAAAAAATCACCTAAATTCACTTATTTCAATGTTTCATCACCATCAATGTGGAAATTGGGGGTTATAACTAGCTATTTTTTATGCTAAATAAAAATATGATAAAAATCTGGATAGGGACTAAATTAATTTAGTATTTATAATCCCGTGCCTGGTCAAAAGTCCGGGTAAACTGGTAGTGTTTATAAACCTGGCAACCCTACCCAGCACTCGTGTTTACGTGTTATATCACTCGTTTCTCATTCTTAAACGTTTCTTTTGTAAGGTTTCCTTGTTGAAGGACTCAGTGAGTATTGTGCGTTTCATTGTCACGATTTACTGCGACAAACCATGTTGCTTTAATTCAGTTTGTTAGCTTTTCAATCCTGAAGTTAATAAAGGATTACATTTGAAAAGTTGGAAGAGACGTGGTGTACAAAATTTTTAATCATTTTAAAAACTGGTTTTCAACCTCAGATTTGCTTGTGTGATAAGGTATGATATCTTAATTTATGCACGGTATGGCGATAGGCTCGCCCCCTATCACATCATAGGGCGGAGATACGCTCGGTGAAATGTGGGTGGTTACACCTCTGCCTACCCCTTCGAGGATTACATGCGTGAGTGTGTATGTATGTTTAATGAATACACACTTAATTTCGAAAAGTCAGAGGTATAAATCAGGTTGTGTTTCGGTTTCGTGGACATTGACACCAGCAAAATAAATGGGCATTATGACATTTGACAGCCTGCCAGACAGCGGGCGAGTAGCCGGCTGCGAAGCGAGAGGCCGTGGGTTCCATTCCCGTACCGAGACAAATGTTTGTTATATACACAAATATTTTTTTCAGGTCTGGGTGTTGATGGAAATCCTTCGTTGTTCATGAATCCTGATACCCACAATACAACCTAGTGTGGGGTCAGAACTATTGAATGTTGGGTGTATTGATTTATTATGAACCTTAAATCTTGTCTCGGGGTGGCAAGCACAGCCCAGTGTCATGCAGTGCTTAGTAATTCAAAGTTCTTTGTGGTGTTGCTTCTATTTAGGTACTGGCGTCTCTTACCATCAGGCGAACGACCTGTTTTCTGACGCTCGTTTCCTGATTCAAGCTAAAAAAGAGGTGTGTGCTCTGGGTGATGGAATTGAACCTGCGACCATCTCGACAGACCGTTTCATTATCCGCTTGGCCATCGCGGCCCTACTCCATACTATCTTTCTTGACAGCGCCTGTGGCGCAGTTATAATGCGTACGCGGTACGACTGATGTGCTGAGGGCTCAGGTTCGATCCACGGGTCGGGTAAAATGATATTCGGTTTTTCAACCACGAAATACAGTATCAGCCCGGAGTCTGTATCATGAGACGGAGATACGCTCGGCGAAATGTGGGTGTACTAGTTACACTGCCTACCCCTTCGAGGAGTGCAGGCGTAAGTGCGTATGTATGTAATATTTCTTGCCTATCATCAAGTTAAGTAGTTATTTTACCGAGTGAATGTAAAAAGGGCATAATTTCAGCAATTTCGTTAACAATTTTGTAGATCGTTAGAAGAAAGGAATTACATTGAAAATGGCCGCACGATAGTGACTCAAGTAATACGTAATTCCGGCACGCACTCACCGTAATTGTCTAATGACGTGTTTACGAGAAAGAAAGAGTATACCGACATTATTGAGTGCCTCGGTGGCGCAGTTGTAATGCGTACGCGGTAGTTGTGCTAAGGTCTAGGGTTTGAAAGAAAGAAAATAACTTTATTTGGCAATTACCATAAGGACACATGAACACATAAAACAGATTATGGGTGCGTTGCCGACCTGAAAGCAATGGGATAATTAAGGAAATGGGAAGGGGAGGGGATTTGGGCCTCCGGATATCTCAATCACCGTACGAAACGCAGCAGCAAGCTCCTACTTTACGCCGGTTTCCTGTGAGACAGTGGTAATGACCCTGACGAGCTGGCCCATTCATGCTGTAGACAAAAGTGTCTACAGCGTGGCTCTACCACTCAAAGGTGACTACAGTTACAGTCTACAGTTCGATAAAGTGATATTGGGTTTTTCTATCATGAAATGTTTAAGTATTAGCTTTGAGTCTGGAATTGTGCTCGGTATGGCGATAGGCTTGCCCCCTATCATATCATGGGACGGATATAAGCTCGGCGAAATTTGGGCGTACTAGTTAAACCTCTTTGTGTGATCTACTAATTTATGTTTCGGGTCTGGTTGTTTTCGTAACAGAGTGGTTGACATCAGGCAGGCTGCCGGTCGTAGAAATTGCAAGCCAAATCTTTCTGTAACATGTGTTAATAGGCATGTTGTGCCAATCCTACTGCGAGTGGGGACAGGCGGAAGAAAAATAATATCAAAATAATAATAAGTAAAACTTCTGCCGCCCAGCAATAGTGTGTAAGCACTGTTGTGTTCCGGTATGAATGACATTGAAGCCAGTGAAATTACTGGGAATTATGAGACTTAACATCTTATGTCTCGTGGTAACGAGGGCAATCCAATGCCACGCAGTGCTGTGTAACAGAAAGTTCTGTGTGGTGTTCTTTTGTTTATGCACAGGCATGACGCTTACCATCAGGCGAACGTCCTACCTGTCTCATCATTCAAGCGAATACAAAAATAACAGCCTTTTGTCGGGAGTTAAAAATACACCACTTAGTTTATTAAAACACGGACCGCATCGGATATTCTATAGCGTGTAAAAGCTGAATAGGATTCCAAATTAAAAAGTCATTTGGAGGGTCATATTTTAATCTACATTTGTGAAGTATCGTGTAATGAATGGTGGGGTGTCCCGTGTTTGTAGTGTTATACATACATACATACGCACTCACGCCTGTAATCCCCGAAGGGGTAGGCAGAGGTGTAACCAGTACACCCACATTTCGCCGAGCGTATCTCCGTCCCATAATGTGATAGGGGGCGAGCCTATCGCCATACCGGGCACAAATTCCAGACTCCGGGCTGATACTGAGCATTTCGTAATAGAAAATCCCAATACCAATACCCGACCCGGGGATCGAACCCGAGACCTCAGCATTGACCTCCATCGTTACAACTGCGCCACCGAGGCAGTTGTAGTGTTATATCTGACCTATACCTTCCCTTACAGCCAGCCCAATCCACACACATATTGTTAGAAGTTACGTGACGTAAAGTTACGTATTTTTTTATTAATACTCAACGACAGTAATCACTTTAACTCATAGTTTATTGGTTACATTTACAATATTACTGCTTTACAGACCACAAACCCCATGTCAGGATTCTCTAGAGACCGTTCTGTAATTATAACTAAGACACCTAGGACTGAATAGTAAATCAGCATAGCTACCGCGTAATTAACACTTGGACTATCGACTGAGCACTGATCTTAGTGAACTGGAGGTGGACCGACCGACTGCGGGCAAAAGACCTCCAGTTATGGCGACAACCTCTTTTAAAACCTTTCACAACTATATCGCACCATTATTTAAGTGTACCCAAAGTTGCTTTCTCAGACACCCTCAATACACCAATAAAAAGAGAATACGCTAACAATATGTTCACATCACACCTTAGAATAACTACTTATAGAAACTAAGTACATGCACGAAATTTATCCTTTCAATTAAAAAAAAACACCCAACAGTAACACATATAGTCCTGACCCGACACTAGGTTAACCTGTATCGTGGGTATCAGGAACTACGAGGGACTTGCGGTCCCACAACACCCAGACCCGAGACCAATATTTGTGGATCACACAAACATTTGTCTCGGAGTGGGAATAGAACCCACGGCCTCTCGATTCGCAGCCGGCTACTCGCCCACTGCGCCACGGAGCTATATATTACGGATTAAGCAAGTACTCACCATATTATGTTTATGATCCTCACTTAATAAATCAATGTATGAAACACATTTTGTCCAACTACAAATTACCAAATTTTTAGGAAAATACATTTAAACTGACATTTTGCGTTTATGTGCGTGACGTTGCAAGTAAACACATCACACTTAGCAATTTTCAGCTTACTATTGTGAGTATGCGTTGTTTGGACATCTACCTTCTAAGTAGTTCAACGCAAGTCCATGATTTGGGCGTTCATGGGCGGTGGAGATCACTTAGTATCAGGTGACCCACACGCTCGCTTGCTATCCTATGCCATAAAAACCCTATTATAATGCCAGCAATGTGAAAATTAATTTATATTTTACGTAAGAAGCGCTCGCAGTTCATTTATGTTGCCAAGATAACATTAAGCCTCACTTCTCTGCTATGTGCTAAGTATTTATTTATTACTTTACAGTGCTGCCGTGATACTCTCACTTGGTACTTGTACTAATTCAACTTTAGTAAACAACTGAGTCGTATTGAAAGCGATTAGATATAAGATACTCGTGCGATAGATTTCCTGGTTTCATAAAACAAATGGCTTTGTATGAATATAATTAACTGACTGAAAAAGGAGTGTATTTATATATTTTTTAGTGTTATTTATGCCTCTTTAGTCTTCATAGATATGTCTAAATTAATTTTTAAAGGCGGGATTTTTTTACATACGTACAAACGCACTCACGCCTGTAATCCCTGAAGAGGTAGGCAGAGGTGTAAATAGTACATCCACATATCGCCGAGCGTATCTCCGTCCAATGTTGTGATAGGGGGCAGGCCGCCTATCGCCATACCGGGCACAATTCCAGACTCCGGGCTGATACTGGGCATTTCGTAATAGGAAAACCCAACATCACTTACCCGACCCGGGGATTGAACTCGAGGCCTCAGCGTCAGACAGTCGTAACGCGTACGCATTACAACTGCGCCACCAAGGCATTCGCAAATAATACCAAAATATTTTAACAAAAGCAGAACGTAGCATCGCATCGCTCTACATTGAACAGCAGGCTAACATAATATCACTGGCAAAGCAAAGTGAATTGCCTCCTCTATTCTCTTAATACCTCTTAATTGGAGCTTATTAAAGGCGGTGCCAGCTTCCAAAGTGCGCGATCTCATTAGCTACATAATTTCTTAACTAAGAGCATTGTATGTGCTGTAATTCCTATAAGCAATGTTATACGCTTTGAGACGAATTCGCCTGTTATGTTATGCTATATAAATAAATAAATACACCCAACAGTCACTCATATAGTCCTGACCCCACACTAGGTCAACCTACAGACCAATCGTGTGTGTGTATCGTGGGTATCAGGAACTACGAGAGACCTGCAGTCCCACAATACCCAGACCCGAGACAAATATTTGTGAGTCAGACAAACATTTGTCTAGGTGCGGGAATCGAACCCACGGCCTCAAGCTTCGAAACCGGCTACTCGCCCGCTGCGCCACGGAGGCTGTTATATTGTTCTTCTTGTGACGTTTTACACCCGGTTTCTGAAAGGCTGATCAAATCAACATTTAACTAACAGATTTGACATCGTTGTCAAATAAATTCGAATTGCTGAAACGTTATTTGGTGAAATAATTTATAATGTTTCATCTCTCTTTATCTCTTGACATACGATTTTTCATATTAATTTGAATGTTATGTTAGCTAACATATGTGTCAAATCGAAAGTGTTGATCACGCTTCTAACAACTCAATTTCGACTTGACATGAGATTTGACATTTGATTAGTTAATTTAACATTGATCAGCCTTTCAGAAACTGGACGTTAGGGTTCTGTACTAATGGTATTCTTTTACAAAGCTTACGTCCTCTGTTTCCTTCTTCTTCCACCTGCCCTTATCCCACTCGCAGTGGGTTCGGCGCAACATGCTTTAACACATGTTACAGAAACATTTGGCTTGTAATTTTTACGGCCGCCTGCCTGACGTCAGCCACTATTTGTGGATTACATTTTGTCTCGTTGCGGGAATCGAATCTGCGGCCTCTCGCTTCACAGCCGGCTACTCGCCAACTTCGCCATGGAGGCTGTCAACCTGACCTATGCCTTCTGTCTAACTTTAGTAATTTTAAAGGGCTCTATCTTTTGGCCCATAATATATAGCCGTCAGCAAATATTCTCAAAGTATGTTATATAACATAGGCCGACAAACGAGCAAGTGGGTCACTGGATGGTAATTGATCTCCACCGCACATTGTACACCCACAATACTAGAAGAATCATGCACACGGAACGGAAAGAGGGATTTGGGCCTCCGGATATCCTACTCACCGTACGAAACACAAGCTTCTTCTTTACGTCGGTTTTCTGTGAGACAGTGGTAACGACTTGGTTGAGCCGGCCCATTCATGCTGTAGACAAAAGTGTCTACTTTCTCTAACACTCACAAAAAATTAAATAAAATTGCCTCAGCTGGAAATTGAACTTAACTATGCTCCTACTAGTAAACGATCAGTAATCGATTTGCTTATGCAGCCCGAGAATAACTTGCTTGCAGAAAATTGGTTGCTTTCAGAAAAGGTCTTATTATGCGCCCGTTTGCGAAGTAACGCTTCGGAGCGTTTCCTCAAAGAAAGTGAATTTTTGTTCATTTTCCGAGTTCAGCTTTTTACTAGTTTTGTTATGATATCAGAGTTATTGGGGATGTAATAAAAAATAAGAGACTTGTTTGTAGGGCCCATTTTTTGGTCGAATAAAATTTATCTGGCAGATAAAGAACTTAATAGACAATTTAGGAAGTACCAAACTAAACTAAAAACTAACTAAAAGTCTTACAAACTGACAGTTTTAAGGTTAATTAAATTTGTTTTTTTTTTAATTGCAGCCCTATCCAATAGATATATTTATGAGATGTGGATAAAAAGATTTTGCGCAAATAATCACAATGAAAAATATGAATATTGCTTCTAGAGTTATTTAATGGGCAAAATGACTAATATGGGAAAAAAAATTACACTTTGAACTTTGTATGAAAAACGGGAGCGGAGCAGTAATCCCCGATAAAGATATTCACGCGGGCAGAGCCGCGAGCAAAACCTAGTTCTAGAATAAAACAAACTCCATACCCACATTTGACAATCGAATTGAGAAAGAAAACGAAAGTCCGGAACGATAGGCGGTAGAAGTTGTAAACAAATCTCCTCGGGCGACGTCTAAAACAACTTTGATATACATCGCTTCGGGAACAATCAAATCAAAGGGGAACTCTTTTACCGGTCTAAAGTTTAACAAAGATCGTGACACCTCCGGGACTTGCAAACTTCATTACAAACAATGTTCAATTAGAAATGTACGTTATTTTTTATGCTGAAGTACTTTAGAGTCGTTTTCATTTAATTAAGGTATTGCGTTAATTATGTTTAGGCTGTTGGGATTTAAACGACATATTTTTCGCCAAATGTGGACCGATTTGAATGATTATTTTTGTATTCGATAGGTTATACGGGTTTCACGCGATGTCGGTTTCTTTTAAATTTGAATAAATAAATCCACCCTTAGGGGGAATTCGGAGATGAAAGTTTTAACACTTTTATGCACTGATTTATGCAACGATTTTGATAATTCTCACATTAGAAAATGGTAAAATAAAACATTTTTAACAAATCATAAAACCGACTCAAAAAAACTAAAAGGGTAAACATAAAACTAAACAATGTTGAGGCGATGGTGTTGAGATTTGATTTAAATTAGTGACCGGCTAACTAGCAAGTAGGTTACCTGATGGTAAGTAATCTTGATCTCCACTGCCTATGAACAACCACAATATCAGAAGAATCATGGATGTTCATTAAAAAACATTATTAAAAAATTAAAATAAACTAAGGGTTCCAATTTATTACAATACCCCTCTTTTTGTCCGGAGTAAAAATAATAAAGAGTAAAACACTTCATACACAAAAGCCACATAACATTATTCGAAATGCCGACCTCACGTACGGTCCGGGTGTTTAACGGCAAAATAATTTCACCCAACCAAGTGAATAGAAAAAGTGGATTTTATAGGTATCACTGGTTAATCTACGTGACCCTTGGCATAAGCCACCTTATCCGCCGACCCTCGCCAATAAAATTGCCTAAGCTAGTGAAAATCAATAGCTCTGCACTCGACTTCTCCGGTATCTGCTTAAGGACATCTTTAAATATCTCCGCAGAAGAAAAAGATTTCATTTCCTAATAAATACAAACGCAACGCGACCTTAATGCTCAGAGGATATGATCGAAAGTTCTAGTTCAATGGGTTGCGTAAAGCTCGTATTGTGTTACGCAGTTTTATGTACTTTTTGAAGGATTCAAAAGATTTTATACGCCTATTATGTATATGTTTACGAGATAAGCGTCGCGAGTGACGCCAAAGTGTTTGGTTGAAGAAACGATCGCCTTTACCTTTTAGTTCGTAAGGAAAACTTCTAGAGGTTCTTTTAAAGTACGTGCTCACTTGAAATAGTCATGAAAATTGATGTGTTGGGAAAAATTACATAGTGGAAACATTTTTTAATGATCCAATTACTAGGTGATAGATTTTTTGAAGTGAAAACAACTTTAGGCGCGTTGGGCACTTTTTGATAGGGGAAAATCTTATGGGTTCGCGTCACCGACATGCTTATGACGAACAGCGGCGTGTTTTGTTTGATTATTATTTGCATGGTTTAATTGTAGAATAATTGTGCAGTACAATAATGAGTACTAAAAAGCCATATAAACATGCATATAATTCTTGCTCGGAGTGTCAATAGATGTGAAAACTAGATTGATGTTGATAATTTTAATTCAAACATTATGAAATTAAAAAGTTTAATAGGTACTAAAAGTTCTAAGTTTTCACTTCTATCGGCAGTCTCTACAACTGCCATTTTTGTTTATTAGCTTGAATGCCGATACGAGCATGTCACTCGCCTTATGGTAAGCGCCATGCCTGCCCATAAACAGAATCAAAACAACACAGAACTTTCAATTACAACGTAAGGCATGCCACTGGACTGCGCTCGGTCATCCCGAGATATAATATGTTAAATGTGATAATGCCCAGTAATGTCACTGGCTTCAATGTCCTTCTAACCGGAACGCTACAGTGCTTACACACTGCTGCTTAGCAACAGAAATAGACAAATCTGTGTAGATAAGAGCCGTCTGGGTTAGTAAACCCCGAAGGCCTCTGGCATACGAGGGACCTAGTAAAAAGTATTATTGAAAGTTCAACTAGTGTGCCCACGGTTGACCCAGCTTATTTCTGTCCCATGATATGATAAGTGTAGAGCCTATAGTTCAAAGATTCCAATCCCGTGTGATACCGACTGATATTAAGCAATTTGTGAATCGAAAACCCAAATACAAATGTTAATTGCCTAATCTAGGATTTGAACCCATCACACCCGTTTCTCAACCTAAGTACGCTATACTACTACTACTACTAATGAGGCAAAAACACAAATATTTATTTCTTCAGTTATAACTTCCTATCAGATCTCAGGACAATAAAACTCCGCTTAAAAGATTTGTAATAAAATATTACATAACGTAAAAACGTGCAATAAATCACACATTCACAAGGTGGTAGGTCCCTCGTTTGCGAGAGGCCGGCTGGGTTGGTACCACCGCTTTGTCTATTTCTGCCGCCAAGCAACAGTGTGTAAGCACTCTTGTGTTCCGGTTTGACGGACATTGAAGCCAGTGAAATTACTGGGCATTATGAGACTTAACACCTTATGTCTCTGGGTGTCGAGCGCAGTCCAGTGTCATGCAGTGCTTTTTTATTTAAAGTTCTCTGTGGCGTTGCTTCTGTTTATGAGCAGACGTGGCGCTTACCATCAGGCGAGCGACCTGCTCATCTCGTCATTCAATTTAAAAAAAATAAGATAGATTCAAGTTATTTCTGTCTAACAAGCATTTTAGTTTTCATGGCGCGTCGTTTGACAGCTTAGCTTGATCAAGTCGCAACTGTAAATAAAATGGACAGTAAGGAATGTGTACCATCGTTCAAACACCGCTAGCGATCAGTCAACATTAATCCTACAGGATTTTCCTCGTACAAATTTCGCTCGTGTATGTTGAGGATTTGGTATAATTTCATAATTTGTTGGGTTTAGTGTAATTTATTAGAAGATAATAAATTATTGAACATTAGATTCTCAATCAATTTGCAAGGTTCAACGGTGTGTGCAAAACTGTATAGAAACCTCAATGTTTGTTTTTCTTGAATCAATCCATCCAAAGGTTATCTGTAAGAAATTTTTATTTGTTAACTTTTCTTGTATATATTTGTTTTGTACATACATACATACGCACTCACGCCTGTAATCCCCGAAGGGGTAGGCAGAGGTGTAACCAGTACACCCACACTTCAGTTATGCATTTAATAAAGTTTTAATTACATACACACGTACACACATAATACGCATTAACGGTTTTATTCCTCGAAGAGGTAAAGAGAGGTGTAGCTACCAATAAAAATTGAATAAAAATAAGTTTTAAAAAAAATTAAAAATCGACTTGTTAAAAAATAACACTTTAAGTCAAAAATATCAATTTCCATAGGTCTTTTTGGAGGCGGTGCCTATATCGCTGCCGGTCAAATAATATTGCAAATAGTAAGCTTAGTTAATAATTATTTTATTTGAGTTTTGAAACGCTGGCTTGACGTATTAGAGGGAGACATGAGGGCCAATGGTCCTACTACAGAGGATGCTCAAGATCGAGCAAAGTGGAGCCGTCTTAGTAGGAAGGCGGACCCTGGCATTAGCCGGAATTACGCCAGGTAGAAAGAAAGTAAGAAGTTTTGAACCATATCTCCAAGCCTCTTTCAAGACAAACAAGTGCTTTTATCTAATTTGAATGGACCGTGAACCCAGGATATTACTCTCTTAAGTGTTGTATTCATTTCCACATTTATTAATTCTGACAACCACTTAATCATGAGTATCGATGTCAATTATTCTCGCATCTAAATAGACTGAAAACTCACATGAGGTTTGGATAATAGATGATAATATTTATTATGCTTACTCCAACTTTTGATTTTGATAACTATTTGTTTGACAGCCTCCGAGGCGCTTTGGGCTAACTGCCTATGAAAAGAGAGGCCGCGGGTACGATTCCCGCACTGAGACCAAATTTGTGTGATCCACAAATATTCGTTTCGCGTCTGTGTGTTGAGACCGTAGTCCCTAGTAGTTCCTGATACCCACGACATAAGACTCGTATCTTAATTGGGGTCAGGATTATGTATATGACTGTACTGTATGTCATTATATGTGGGTGTATTTATTTATTTGCTATTTGATATGATAGGAGGGAGTGGTACGGGCTGTTGAGATGAAAGTCGCAGATTCGAAACCAGCCCAAGAGCATGCACTTACCTTTTCTAAGTTATGTGTGTATTAATAGTTAATTATCACTTGCGTTAGCAGTGAAGGAAACATAGTGAGGAAACCTGCATACCTGAGAGTTCTTCTTAAGAATTTTTAAGGTATATGAAATCTGCCAACCCGCATTAGGTCAGTGTGGTGGACTAAGGTAGAAGTCTTCTCATTCAATACAAGTGGCTCGTGTTCAGTAGTGGACCGTGTATAATACAGGGCTAGTATTATTATTATATTAAAACTATTCAGAAAAAAATAGGTTTAAAAGAGCAAAAAACAAATATCAACCTATCCAAACAATTGCATTCTTTTAAACTCTAATAAAGAAAATCAGTAAAGGAACAGTCTTGCTAAAACTGCAATTATTCTTAGAACTAAAGCGAAATTAGCATACTGTCGCTTCAATGTACGCGACCACCCTATTGAGCAAACAATAGAGCGGGAGACGCTATTGGAACGTCACGAACGCCATTATTCCAGTTTTTATTGGAAAAGTTCCAGCGGAGAGCAAATTCTATGGTCCGAGTGAGTTCGCGACTAGATAAAAATTTTCTATAGTCATTGTGGTTATCTTGAGATGCTGTCCGTACCTTATTATCACCCAGTTCGTTTGTTTTGCAGATGACGCGTGTTTGTGACAGATATTGTGTATGTTTTATGCAGTAACTAGCTTTTGCTCGCGGCTCCGCCCGCGTGATTAGACTTTTCCGAAATAAAACGTAGCCTATAACCGTCTCCAGGGTCCCATCTATCTCTACATCAAAATTCATCAAAATCGGTTCAGTGATTTAGGCGTGAAAGCGTAACAAACAAATAGATTTTTTTTCATAAAAAGTATCCTATGTTACTTCTTATACCTCCAAGAATATGTGTACAAAGTTTCATAATGATCGGTTATGTAGTTTTCGCGTGAAAGCGTAACAAACAAACTTACATTTACATTTATAATATTAGTATGATAATTACTAGAGGTGTAGGTAGCGTGGTCGAAATTCGACCCTATTTTTTGAATTATGTTGTATTACGTCAGCTGTTAGATTTGCACCCAGTTTCTGAAAGGCTGATCAAATCAATATTGAACTAACAGAAATTTGATTTTGACATCGCTGTCAAATCAATTCGAGTTGATAAAACGTTATTTAGTGCAAAAATTAATAATAATAATAATAATAAATACACCCAACAGTCACACACATAGTCCTGACCCCACACTAGGTTAAACCTGTATCGTGGGTATCAAGAACTACGAGGGACTTGCGATCCCACAACACCCAGACCCGAGACAAATATTTGTGGATCAGACAAACACTTGTCAAGGTGCGGGAATCGAACCCACGGCCTCACGCTTCGCAACCGGCTACTCGCCCACTGCGCCACGGAGGCTGTCTAATATTTGATATCTCTTTAGGACCGTCTGACATACGATTTTTCATATTAATTTGAAAGTTATGTTAACTAACATGTGTGTCAAATCAGTGGCGTTGACCACGCTTTTAGCAAGTCAATTTCGACTTGACATGAGATTTGACATTTGCTTTCAGAAACCAGCGTTGATATTCTGAATGTCAGTGTGACTGTAAAAAAGAATGTTTTATTCTTAGAATAACTACTTATTGAAACTAAATACACGCACGTAATATAAGCCGTTCAATTTGAGCCATATTTAGCTCCAAACTACGATCACCATGCTAATAACTACTCACCATGTTATATTTATAATCCTCACTTATAAATCAATGTATGAAACACATTTTGCCCATCCATAAATTACCCATTTTTTTTTAAATACATTTTAGCTGCCATTTCTTTTGTTATTACAGTTTATTTGTTCGACAACCTTCGACAGCCTCCATGGCGTAGCGGGTGAGTAGCCGCCTGCAAAGCAAGAGACTTTGGGTTCGATTCCCGCACCTAATCAAATGTTTGTGTAATCCACAGACATTTGTTTTGGGTCTGGGTGTTGTGGGACCATCGTAGTCCTTCGTAGTTCCCGATACCCACAATACAGGTTAACCTAGTGTAGGGCCGGACTATTTGTGTGACTGTTCGGTGTATTTATTTATTTGTTACACATATTATAGTTATTTAGCTTTCTGCACTCCTCTTATATATAAACTTTAACTATGTTAAATCTCAGACTCCTTCGTGCGCGCATAGTACCTAAAAAGGGGTCCAAAGATTTCTGTTCACGTACTGTTATATAGATTTTTTAAATTTATTAATTCTTTATTGAATTATTAGAGGTAGAGCCACGCTGTAGACATAAATGGGCCAGCTTGACCGGGTTATTACCACTGTGTCGCAGGATCCCCCTCTTAATTACAAGTATCACTTAAGTTCCGTAGCGCGTCCAGGATTCTTTAGATATGGTGGATATTCATGAGCGGTGGTGATCACTAACTATCAGGTGACCTAATTGACCGTTTGTCGCTTAGCTATAAAATTTATCTTCGTTTATTCCCTTTAAGCAGTGATAGCTCAGCGGGGAGTGGTATGGTCTGTCGCGACGAAAGTCGCAGGTTCGAAACCAGCCGCAAGTGCATACACATCTGACTTTTCTAAGTTCTGTGTGTATTAATTGTTAATTATCACTTATTTTAAGGGCGAAGGAAATATGGTGAGGAAACCTGCATACCTGAGAAGTTCTTCATAAGAATTTCGAAAGTATGTGGAGTCTGCCAACCCGCATTAAGCCAGCGTGGTGGACTAAGGCCTAACCCCTCTCAATCAGTAGAGGAGGCCCGTGCCCAGCAGTGGGACGTATATAACACAGGGCTAGTATTATTATATTATTCCCTCCGCTTAACATAAATAAGTCAGAACAAACATATCAGATTCAATTAATTTTGGTTGAAAACATATTCCGTAAACTAGAAAGGGGTTTTTAATTTTATCTGATCCGTTAGAATATCTATTATCATGCATAGTTTTGCTGAAGTGAATATTTGAAGGCATTTGGCTTTCATCCAATCATATTGTGCTTGCCATCGTTACTTTATATGTTTATTATTTATTGTTGTCATATTTGGCAACAGTCATGAGTAAATGGCGTCACGTTGTTTATATATACCTCTAGTAGTCCTGCGCAGTTTCACGTATATATAAACGTATATCTATTAATACTCCTCTCCAGTGTTTCATACAAAGTTCAACCCCCCTTTTACGTTCTTAAAATGTAAATTTCCAAAAATCCTTTCTTAGCGGCCTCTATCTTCTTTATTATTAATATTTTTTTGTATGCATTTGCGTGGCACACTGAATGGTTTAGATTCACAATTGGACCCGGTAGGTGGCGCTGTAATCTGGTTTTAACTATCAATTATATGTTACTGGTGAAACCGCGCGGGACAGCTAGTACTATATAAACTATCATCTGAACAAATTTCATGATCCTAGCTTTAGTAGTTTTTGAGATATTGTGCTTTATGTTCATTAGCCTGGGTCTAGTATGGCGATTTGCTCATGCCGTATCACATCATAGGACGAAGATACGCTCGGTGAAATGTGGGTGTAATGGTTACGCCTCTGCCTACCCCTTCGGGGATTACAGGCGTGAGTGCGTATGTATGCTTTTTTAATAATTTGAATGTCGAGACGATTAGGTCGCTCGCCTGATAATAAGCGCCACGCCTGCTCATACACAAAAATGACACCACACAAAATCAAACTCGCGGCCTCTCATTTCACAACCGACTCACTCGCAATGCCACAGAGGCTGTCAAATTACTCCTGAAATCTTAAAAATTGTAACTGAAAATATAGACAAAACAAAATACACATTTATTTAGAGTACTCACTTCGTTATAGTAAAAAAATTAGGAAATATGCCAAAGAATATTTAGTATAAGTCTGTCATGATTTTAAAATATTATTGAGATACTTTAATGAGTTAAATAACACCTAGATTTTGAAAGTGAGATTAAAAAGAAGCTAATTTGACTAACGTCGAAGTAGGTAGTTAAAATAAAGTTAAATTTGACTAACATGATGTTCGAGTGGGCTCCTTAGTTTTAAAGTTAGTTCAAGTTGAGCGTCGAAACTGAGCGGTAGTATATTAGAAGTGGCTGTACTGATACCTTCTGTGAAAGTATTCATTACAAGTCTTTCACCTGCCCTTAAAACACTCGTAGTGGAGTCAGCGCAACATGCTTTTTAACACATGTTACAGAAAGATTTAGCTTGTAGTTCATCAACACCTCTGAGGAAGAGCGACAGAAGAGAAGTCAGCCTTAACTAATCATAATAATTTCAGCTTCCCTGACATAGGCTGAATCTGAACATTTAGAGTTAAATGAGCATAAATCGTTCAATAAAGAAGTGCTTAACCAACCTACCCGAAACACGAGAATACTCTCAAATCCTCATTATCATAATGTCAACGTTTCTCTGATAACGAGAAAATAATGTAATTACTGTAGGAAACACCTCACGAAAGCTACACAGACACCGGCGCACCAGAAACACTGGTAGATTTAAATCTCCTCGTAAAAATGTCGGACGCTCCCATCTGCGTAATGGATGTCGCCGATTTGAATTTAAAATCGGGTAATTGTCTTAATTACAGCTTTCATTGTGACGGCCGGGCGTTAAGAAAACACTAATAAGCTGTAAAATAGACGGATAATTGCCGAAATTAAGATGCGTTGGATTTAAATGGAAGGCTAGATTTAGATTATACATGTTTTTTTGGCGCGGATTTTGCTGGATTAAGTTGCATTTCGTATTAGGCTATTTTATATGTTAATAACTGTGCCCGATATGCATATTTATAAGTATATACAATTATACATATATATGATTGTCTTTCACTAAAGTTATATCGCAAACGGATAAATATTTTAAAGCAAATTGTGTCTTCTTTTAAACTCTATTAAAATTAAGTCAATATAATAATCGTCAAAATTCCCGACATTCCCGACTGAACCGCTTTTCTTTAAACATACCTTAGAGCCATAGAATACACAATACTTTAAACGTCGGTGATCGGCAATTTAGCAACTGCACGATGCTGTATCGCATTTTAAGCACATTGCATGTATTTCTGCACCCAATCGCTGTATGTAAATCGCGCGTTTTAGCGACTGCTTTGACAGCCTCCGTGGCGCAGCGGGCGAGTCGCCGGCTGCGAAGCGAGAGGCCGTGGGTTCGATTCCTGCCTACCTGCCTGGAGCCTGGATCGACAGTCACACGCATATTTCGTCACCAAGCAATGAAGCTCGGTGGAGTCTCTGGAAATACGAATGTGTCTATCCCGCAACGAAAATAATCAAATAGAAACTTAGGGAGGAGTTGGAAATAATAATTGTTCCGGGTAGTCAAACTAAGATATTCGACTGCAAGTTTGTTCAGACGGTTCCAATCGCATGCAGTTGATTCAACTAAAATTGAACCATGTGACCCGCTTTAAAGTAACAACGAATACTAGGAGTTCATAGACAACTGTACACTCATAAACACAAAAACCCTTTTGCAATTTTTATTCGTCCGTCAACTTCGTTGTTGTTTGAAGCGGCAATATATCTTTAGAAGGCAATTGTTTTGGTTCAATACAAAAAATAACAGGCGATCGTTCAAAGTGAGGGGAACGCACTTGATGGTACATCGCAACGCGTACTCTCTGAATTGACGAATGTATGGCTGTAGTGATAGCGGTTGGAGGGTTTTTATCCTGGTAGGTCAAAGTGATTACACTACCGCTGATTATACGTAGATTGCAGTCTTTGATAAAATAAACAAAGATACATAGTTTCTTGCAAAAGCGACGTCGAAAGATCTCTATATATTATTTCTCAAAGGTGTTTATTATCAGAACTCTATAACTTCCATAATTCGATACAGGTTTACCTAGTGTGGGGTCAGGACTATGTGTGTGACTGTTGGGTGTATTTATTTATAAAAAAATTCTACATCGAATTTAATGATTCGAACACCATTTTAAAGCTTATGTATGCCGCTATTGACGAAAAATAGACAGATATTTTAAAATTATAGGTTTTGCCAAAAACAAGATGGAAAGTATTTCTTCTTTTGAAGTGTTAACTTCTTTAGCCGCGTTTATGCAAACATGCATATAATTGTTGCTCGGAGTGTCAATAGATGTGAAAACCAGATTGATGTTGATACTTTTAATTCAAACATTATGAAATTTCAAATTTTTACTAAAAGTTCTAAGTTTTCACTTCTATCGGCAGTCTCTACAAATGCCATTTTTTTTTATATTGTGTAACTGACCACTATAAGCGCGAAGTATTTGCACGGGTCACCTAATCTAAATAAAATAATAAAGAAAAAGATCACAAATTCAGATTAAATAAACCCTGGCTGATCGCAGGATATTGGAACCACCTACTACGGCGGTTTTCACCGTATTAAAGTGCTTGTTCTAGTCTCTAGTTTTAGTGCAAGCTGCTTTGACTTGGGGCAAGCTGAGGTTCAAATCTATAGAGCGTACTTAGACTTATCTCTGCCTTAGCTGTGTACTTAAGCTAGTGTTGGTGTAGTATTGCTCGTTTGTTGGTTTCTGGTTAAAAAAAACCATTTGGGTCAGCAAAAGATTGTCAACTGCAAAACTCAAACTGCATAGACCTGAGGGGCTAGCACGGAAAACTATCGAAATCGTAATGTAAAGGTATCGAGGGCTCGATAGATAATTCCTTAAATATCATTGGTCTATTCCATATAATATTAATTTCTTTTACGTACGATAGAGGCGCTGTACTAAAATCTCATAGAAATTGTTGTCGATGACAGCTCGTATAACTTTTCGCAAGTTGCCGTGCTAGCCCCTCTGTTTAAAAACTTTAGTATCTAGTTGTCTAAATAATTTTGGTAAATTTAATATTATACAATCTAGAAAATGCAAATAAGAGTATTTTTTATGATGGCTTGTAACCCGCTCCACGCTCTCAATGGCGCTGCGGCCTTTGCTTTTATTGCAAAAGTTTGGATACCCACCCGTCGGAATTCACCCCGTAAGTGCCAAGTTGGGCCATTTGGGCGATACAAATAACGCACAGTAGGAATTGAAAAATGCTGTTAGCTTTCCATAATTATATTGTTTTCAAGCGATGAGCGATCCACTTTTGTGTTTATTGGATTTGTTATTGGGCGTTATTGAAACAAATTCTTTTGAGCTTTGTTAATATCTGTTAATTTGTTTTGTTGTTATGGAAATTGATTATATTTTACTCTTGGCAAAAAAGAGGGATGTTGTAAGTTTGACAAAGGGGTATGTATGACGTGTATCTTTCTGTTCTGTTAACGAATGTACCGTTTTAAATGTATTTTCTTTGTTTGAAAGCTGGATTAATCGAAGTGGTTGTTAATTACTTTTGAAGAAAATCTGTTATCTTTTAATAGTTTATTCACATCGTCAGTTTTTATATTTCTCGAGATTTAATAATGCGGCCTCTTGTTATAAAACCGACTATTCACTCAGAAAACGAAGCAATTGTTAATCAGTTTTCTAATTAGAAAAGTCTTATCAATATTTGAACTAAGTTTGTTAGTTATTTACGTCTCGACTAGGGTTGCTAACCATAGTGTTTAAAATATTACTAAACTTTATTTCGATGTATTAATACTATTTATTCCATAAAATAAACTATTATAAAATTCTTTTCATCACCATTTCTATACAGAACCATTAGAAAATATGCGTTTAACTTCATGGTGCTTCACCGGAGCCCGGGCACGGGCCATCAAGAAATATGTATTCAAAATAATTAACAACTAAAATACATATTAATTTTTCGAATTACTATTTATTCTGCTGCCAAAGCCAGTGTGTAAGCACGGTTGTGTTTCGGTTTGAAGGACATTGAAACCAGTGAAATTACTGGCCATTATGAGATTTAACATCTTATTTCTTTGGGTTACGAGCGCAGTCGAATGCCATGCAGTGCTTTGTAATTCAAAGTTCTGTGTGGTATTTCTTCTGTTAATGGACAGGCATTGCGCTTACCATCAGGCGAGCGACTTGCTCGTTTCGTCACTCAATCTAATAAAAAGAAAAATAACATTCGTCGACGGCCGACCTATTATTCTACTACATTTCTTTTACAAAAAGTTGGAAACCCTAGTCTTGACGGCTAAACTATCAAACTAACATTGATTTTCGTAGAAGACATTTAATATCCGGATATTAAATGCCGGAGTGGCATTTACTTTCTTAAAATATTTATTATTAGATACTAATTTCACCGACCTTTAACTAAGTTTAGTTATTCTCTAACTTACATACGGTGCGGCGTTAGCCTATTTAAAACCAAAAAAAAAGTTTTTCGATTCGACACGTGTTTTTTAATAACCGCACATTATATCTTTTCACAGAGTAATCAGATTTTGAAGATTCTTTTTGTCAAAATTTCTTCGAATTAATTTGAAAAACTATATTAATAAACGTTGTGATATAAAACACGAATGAAAACTGACTCAAAAAAACTGAAAAGCATAAAACAACTCAAACTTGGTTAGATTAAGAGTTAATTTAGTTTTTAAAGACCGTCCGCTTTGCCATAATTATTTTGGAAATTAGGGGTCATCTAAAGTTAAACGTTAGTCCGTGAAAACAAGCTTTAGCTTTGTAAAACCATGTAGGTTTTCTTGAAGAATATTATGTCCAAGTTAACAAGTGACTGCCTCGGTGGCGCAGTTATAATGAGTACGCGTTACGACTGAGGCTGACGCTGAGGTCTCGGGTTCGATCTCCGGGTCGGGTAAGATTGAATTAGGGTTTTTCTAATACGAAATGCTCAGTATCAGCTCGGAGTCTGGAATTGTGCCTGGTATGGTGATAGGCTCGCCCCCTACCACATAAGGGACGGAGATACGCTTTGCGAAATGTGGGTGTACTGGTTACACCTCTGCCTACACCTTCGGGGATTACGGGCGTGAGTGCGTATCAAGTGATGCTTAACAAGTTTGACAACGCTATAATCAGGTTGCAGTGTTGTTAAACATGACGAGCGTCATATTTGTAGGATTACTTCAGTCTCCTTTATCGTTGAGGATCGTGACTCCGTGCAAGCACACTAATTAATGATATTTCTCATTTTCTTTTGTGGTAGAGCCACGCTGTAGACAGTTTTGTCTACAGCATGAATGGGACGAGCAGGTCGTAACGACTGTCTCACAGAAAACCAACGTAAAGAAGCAGCTTGCTGCTGCGTTTTGTACGGTGACTGAGATATCCAGAGGCCCAATCCCCCTCCCTTATCCTTTTCCTTTAAGATCGGCAACGCGCCCATGATTCTTCTGATATTGTGGGCGTACATGGGCGGTGGAGATCACTTACCGTCAGGTGACCCACTTTACCGTTTGCCGGCCTAAGCTATACAAAAAAAAAAAAATGTATGTCTAAATTAAGCAGTAAAAAACTTAAATTAAACTTATTTATGTAGAGCGCGAAGATTAAACTAAGTAGAAGTATTAAGTAATAAGTAACTTAGCAACTCATTACTTAATATCATCACGCCTCGTCCCCTAGGAGGTGATTCATAACAATGTTGTCATGCATGTAAGTAACCGCATAATCCTACTACTATTATAAATGTGAAAGTTTGTGAATTTGGATGTTTGTTAGTCCATCACGACTTAACAGCTGAACGGTTTTGAATGAAATTTGGCACACAGGTAGACCGTGACCTAGATTAGGACATAGGCCTGACTTTTTATCCTGGAAAAGGGCATTAATAAGAGCGTAGCCGCGAGCAAAAGCTAGTACTGTAATAAACTATATAATCCTCGTATGCTATAGGCCGTTTGAGTTGGTACCACTGTTTTTTTTATTTCTGCCGTCAAGAAGCAGTGTGTAAGCACGGCTGTGTTTCGTTTTTAAGAACATTAAATAAAACC
Source organism: Mimas tiliae (assembly GCA_905332985.1). Lineage (NCBI taxonomy): Eukaryota > Metazoa > Arthropoda > Insecta > Lepidoptera > Sphingidae > Mimas > Mimas tiliae. Next base: position 3,151,925 of record HG995262.1, on the reverse strand, counting down.
AATGAAATTTCTGGGCATTATGAGACTTAACATCTTGTCTCGGGATGACGAACGCAGTTCAGTGGCATATAGTGCTTTGTAATTCAAAGTTCTGTGTGGTGTTGCTTTTATTTATGGACAGGCGCTTTCTTTCGGGCGAGCGACCTGCTCGTTTCTTCATTCAGGCTAATAAAAAAATTATCTTCGAAAAGTCAGAGGTGTGTGCCCTGGGAATTACTTCGAACCCTCGACTTTCGTCTCGGCAGTGCGTACCACTCCCCGCTAGACTATAACTGCTTTGATATATATTTTTTTATACTGGCTAGCCAAAGTTACTACGCTACACCTCAAGGTAAGTGTAGCGCAATCCATGAATACTGTCGACCAACGATAAACACTGAATCTATCGCAGATCGGCAGAATTATGCCGGCCTGCTTAGAATTTAATTGTAAGCAGGCCTTGCCTTTTAATTGTCGAAAACTTGGCGTCTATTGCGCAATTATATCACAACTCCTCAATAATATTGCCTTTCATCGCGTATTTAGATTGCGACTCACTATCGACTACCTACTATAACTTACCTATCTCCAGGCAATATTTCTATCTCGCTCCACTGTGTTAGCAGCTCCATGCGTCACCGACTTGGCACTGCAAAATCGCCCGGCAATATCTCTTTCTCACTCTTACGTAGTGGTGCGTCTCGTTTACACATCGCCCGGCGCGGCGCCACGCTGCGCCGGTACCTTGCCGCGTCGAGCGCAGTACGCTCTTGCGATCAAAGTCTACTGGTTTGTGTTTGTATTTAATTTTCTAATTCGCAATGCCTACGTGGAACGATGAAATTACTATATTGTTTATAAACGAAATACACGTGCGGCCTGAGTTATGGGATGTTGAAAATATGGGATACAAGAATCGCGACATTAAAAGGAAATCTTGGGTTCAACTCGCTGCAAAGTTTGATGTAACGCCCGATGAAGCGTATGCTAAATTTAAAAACTTAAGGACATATGCGAGAAACGAACATAAAAAACATCAGGGGAAGCGTGTCAATTGGTTCGCGTTTGATGCTATTTCGTTCATATTTCCACCGACTATAGACATGGCAACTGACAGCGGGTCCACGACAAGAAATACGGTAAGTATCTATATTATAATAATATACTATTGCCCGGTTTCTGAAAGGCTGATAAATGTTAAATCAACTAATCAAATGGCAAATCTCACGTCAAGTCTAAATTGAGTTGCTAGAAGCGTGGTCAACACCTTTGATGTGACAAACATGTTAGCTAACATAACTTTCAAATTAATATGAAAAATCGTATGTCTAACGGTACTAAAGAGAGATCAAATTTTTTTTTTTTTTTATTAAATAACGTTTCAGCATCTCGAATTGATTTGACAGCGATGTCAACTCAAAGTTCTGTTAGTTGAATGTTGATTTGATTAGCCTTTCAGAAACTGGGGGTATTTCATGAAACTCGTTGTCCTGTTCGGCTATACCTATACCCAACATTTTATGTCAAAAAATATTATTTTACGCAAATTTACCCAAAAGAATTTTGTTCTTAGGTCTAAAATTGCTCAGCACTTTCACCAATTATACTATAAATATTATAGTCTGCATGCTGCAGGACTGCACGGTTATTTAACATGCGAATTCCGACCTTACGTACATAGAAACGAACTGACCGGGACTACGAGTATCATGTTGGGGCAATTTCATGGAGGCAATTCGCACAATATTTCTGTCTCCTTATTACTTACTTTAAGTTCTTTTTAATGAAGGCGAAAACCTATTAAATGCTACTGTGGTTGATGACCAAGAGAAACATTACTAACCAACGAAAAAACCGATGAGGTTCACAATTTGACGCGTTTTTTTCTTATGTTGAACAACGCATTACTCAGCCAAATGTAGACCAATTTGGATCTTTTTTCATTCAAAGGAAATAGCTCAAAATTGGTCTCATTTTAATTTCAAGAAGTAAATCCACCCGCAAGTTGTCTATCCCTTTGAAGATAATTGCGTGAGCTTAAGTATGTAGGTATGGAAAACTCAAACACAAATTGTGATGGCCCAATCTGGAATTTGAATCCAGGAAGGAGCTCAAGGTTGTTCAGTTGGCTTACACTAGATATAATATACACTAGCTAAAACGGCGATCTATCTAGCTATCTACCTAATAATATTTTTATGTTAGTGATTTCTTAAATTTACGCGAATTTTACACATTGAAATCAAACTAGTTTATACGGATTTTATCGCGGATTAATTTTCATTTTAGTCCCGACGTTTCGAAAGCTTTTCAGTCTTTACTTTTCGAGACGACCTACACCTCAGTCTCTCCCGTGATCACGAAGGCTAAAAAGCTTTCGAAACGTGGGGAGTAAAATAAAAATTAAACCGTGAGAAAATCCGTATAAACTAGTTTTATTTCAGTATAATTTATGTTCCATATTTTTCAGACAGATGATTGGGCAATCAGTGGCGATGAAACTGTGGACTCCAAAGATCCTTTGATTCTATTACCGGTGCAAACTACTTATAAGAAGGCAAACACTAGCAGGCATCAAGAGACACAAACTAATCAAGAATATGCCAAAACACCAGATGAAAACGTTGGCCGAAATTTTTACTCCAGTTTTGGAGATCACGTAGCAAAGAAGTTAAACACTTATGATAGATACACGCGATCCCAAGTGGAATTTAGAATAAGTAAAATATTATTTGATGCTGATATGGGGCTATTTAGTAAAGGTACTCATTGAGTATTTTCGCCTAGGGATGGTCAAAGTTAGTTATTAGATGGACATAGTTTATCGCATGACACAAGCGAGAATGTAACAAAAACACTGGTTTATGAGTCGCGTTATTTATTTACAAAAAATAATCGTTTAATACGGCCTCGTATGTTTTTTTTTTAAATCTTTCTTGACAAAAATACAAACAACGCTATGAAATGGGGTTTTCTCGATGGAAAAAATTAAGAGGTTTTGAAATGGATCAAACTTGAGTTATAACTGTTATATATAAAGATACACCCAACAGTCACACACATAGTCCTAAATCCACACTAGGTTAACCTGTATCCTGGGTATCAAGAACTACGAGGGACTTGCGGTCCAACAACTCCCATACTCTGTGAGGGCTATATTGTTGTAAGGCTTTAAACAAAGTGACAATGATGATGTTGGATGATGATCAGCATATATACGCTGATTATGTAAATGTAAATATTTACACACACAGAAAATAAACCCATCTTAAACAGTAAAGACTGATGCTGCCAGTGACAAAATAATTTAAACAATCGGTATTTTGTAATTTTATTAGGATTCTTTAAACTTTAATGTGTACTACTAGAGGAGCTGTTTAGAAGTAAAATTGCGCCACATAACGCGGGAGTTTAGAGTAAGCGAGATGGCAATATTGAGTTACGGTCAATTGACCGTAACTTAGTGGCTCAATTTCTATGTATCGCGCAACCTGTCTATTAGTATACGTTAAAGTCTTTGGGATTCTTGATGAATCATGTCTTCAGTTTGAAGTGACTCATTAAAGCATAATGTAGGAATGTTAGAGGGCGATATTACACTAGAGTAAAAACCCAGAGGGAGAATAGGGGTACTCCCCTCTAATCCCCTAATTATCTGCGATTGTGTACAACTGTAGACAAAATATCACTAGTCTTATCTGATAATATTGTTGTTGATGGTGTTGGTTATTATTTGTGTTTATTATATTGTATTAATTAGATACTATAAATTGTATTAAAAAAATATTCTACCTCTGAAGTTTTATTATAGACTAACGCCCGATTTCTGAAAGGCTGATCAAAACTAATTAATCAAATGTCAAATCTCATGTCAAGTCGAAATTGATTAACTAGAAGCATGGTCAACACCTTTGATTTGACACACATGTTAGATAACATAACTTTCAAAGTAATATGAAAATCGTATGTGAAACGCTACTAAACGATATCAAATAAACAAAAGACGACCGATCGCGAATAAATAATACCTAACGGAAAATTGTCAATTTTTTAAAAGACAAGTCATGCTTTTCACGAATATAGTAAGCGGACAAAAAACAAGCCCACTGAGTTTGTTTCGCCGGGTCTTCTCAAGCTGGGTCGCGTTTAGATCCGGTGGTACTTTTAAAACAACACTCCGGAGATACACATGGTCCGCATTCAATCTCCCTAAAGTTAACTATAGGACTTTGTATTTCCTAATATAAATTATTGAAAATCCAGACCTAAAACAAGTCCCCTGAGTTCAAGTAGCTGGATCTTCTCAGAGTTTGGGTCGCGCCGCGTTGAATCCAGTGGTAAATTAAGCCCACTGAGTTTGTTTCGCCGGGTCTTCTCAAGCTGGGTCGTTTTGGATCCGGTGGTAGTTTTAAAACTCAAAATATTTAATAATTAATAATGGACGTTTCCATATTACAAATACTGTTAATAATGTAAAATAAAAAGACAACAAATAAACAATTTAGTGTAATTGCCTAGTGTATTTGACGATGCTATGTATGTTATGTATACATTAGTTGATATGATTTTTATACATAAGTTTCTTTATTTTGTACTGACTTGTCATAAGCGCTGATTAATAAACTATTTCATTTCATTTCATTTCACTAAAGAGAGATCAAATATTATTAATATTTTTACTAAATACAGCCTGTCTAGTAGTATACACTAGAGTCTTTGGAATTGACACAAAAATAATAAATAATCGAGTGGCCTTCAAGTTAAGTATTTATAGTTTCCACCAAAGACTTAATGTATACTACTAGACGGGCTGTTTAAAAGGAAAATTGCGTCATATATCGCGGGAGTTTGACAGCTCACAAACAGGGAGCGCGATAGGGGTTTAGTTGAGAGTAAGCGAGATGGTAATATTGAGTGACGGCCAATTGACCGCAACTTAATGGTACAATTTCTAGCAGCTTGTCTAGACATTAAAGTCTGTGACTTTAATAGTCTAATAAATCCTCGAATGGCCTTCAAGTTAAGTATTTATAGTTTCCACTCCTATAAACGTAAATCGATTGGATGTTCCAGTAAACCCTTAGCGACCTTGACTTCAAATTTTGTAAGTGTTGTAAAGTAAATACACTGGAAACAGTTTTTATACAGTATGTATCAATAACCTATAAGATTATATCCTTACACAGATAACTTAAAAAATGTTATTTGCATCTGAATTTCTGTGTGGATTGACGAGCCGGGGGTGCGGCATGTTTGATGTACGTGGACGCCACAACATGCTATCTCGCTCTGGCTTCAAGTCATCGCTCTTGCAGAGGTAATCAATCGGAATTAAAAACAATAAATTAAATCAAGTTTGAAAAATAAATATAATTATTTTTATAGTCCAATTTACGTACGCAAGTTTTTTCATTGCGTTTAAATATCGATTCTGATATCACAGTTAAAATGCCCAACAGGGTTTTTGTTACATATTGTATATATTTATTTTTATAGCATAGGTCGGCGAACGAGCAAGTATATAACTTGATATCCACCGCCCATGTGGCGTACAATATCAGAAGAATCATGGGCGCGTTGCCTGGGATGGGAACCTTGAAGGAAAGGGGTAATTAAGGGATTGAGAAGAGTAAGGGGATTTGGATCTCCGGATATCTCACCGTACGAAACGCAGCAGTCGCTACTTTACGTCGGGTTTCTGTGAGACAATAACGACCTGGTCGAGCTGGCCCATTAATGCTGTAGACAAAACTGTCTTGCTGTTGCTTTTCTTACGGTCAGTGAGGTTTACGGAGGCCCAAATTCCACCTCCATTCCCAATCACCATTCACTTCCATTAAAGTTGGCAACGCATTCATTATTCGTCTGATATTGTGGCTGTTCATGCGCGGTGGTGATCACGTACCATCAGGAACTGCACTTTGCCGGCCTTTGTTATAAAAAAATCTACAACGTGTTACATAAAGGTGTGGGCATATTTAAGGGTCGTTACGTATGTACCGTATGGTATCAAAATGTAGACATCATAAATTTCACGCTAATTTCAATCCCCAAAGGAGTAGGCAGAAGTGTAAACAGTACACCCACATTTCGCCGAGTGTATCTCCGTCCCAAGATGTGATAGGGGGCTAGCCTATTGCCATATCGGGCACAATTTCAGACTCCGGGCTGATACTGAACATTTCGTAATAGAAAAACCCAATATAACTTTTACCCGACCCGGAGATCGAACCCGAGACCTCAGTGTCAGCCTCAGATATAACGCATACGCATTACAACTGCGCCACCGAAGCCGTCAAGTCAATTAATAATTCGATAAAAAAATGTAATGCTTTGTTTATGCCCTGGCAATGCTATCAAATTTAGTAATGAGGGGCGAAATACTTGTGTTGTACACTATATGTTGCTTAAATTTGACTACACCTTTCTGTAACACGTTGTATAATATTTACAGTGCTTCCCACGCGTCTTCAGTAACGATAATCGATTTTATTATTCAAATCTATTCAAAGCAACCTTGACGTCGGCTTTACTTACGAACTAGTTTGCGTGATTATTTACTCCAGAGACTTATGAAAATGTCGTTTCATTACTCAATCACTCAAATTATAGGCATTTTCCTTTTGGAGTTTTTCTTCAACTAATTACAGTAATAGTTCCAATAAAGAATAGAAAAGAATAAAGAATAGAATTTACATGCTATTGCTGTAACTAACACTAAAAATTTAAAAATAAAATGAGTTTTAACAAAACTTAGAAACCGACTTGAAAATAAAAACACTGAAAAGTCAAAAATAACAATTTCTATTGGCCTCTTTGGATTCGGTGCAATAGGGTAGTTGACTAGATTTTTTTAATTATTTATATCAATAAGTTACGTTACTCAAAATCTATTGCAGAAAGAATTTTATTAATCGGACCAAAAATAAATAAGTTAGAAGCCATTCAAATCCTGTAGAAGGGGTAATTGTCAAATGACAGACGACGCAATCTTTGACGTCACTGTGTAAAATGTTCATTATGGTGCACGCGTGCAAGCGAGATAGTGAGACCTACTACGCACCCACTTTTCCTCATACCAACATTTAAAGTCACAACTGCGGGCACACATCTGAACCAATTTTGATTGTGTTTTAATAAAAGGGTTACTTTTGTGTATAATTTTCTGTTCTTTATAAAATAATGTATAAAATTCATTATAGGAAACCACCCTATTTTATTTGACCGTCAGCGACACAGGCACCTACTCCTACTCTACACCTACACCTACTCTAAAGACACCTAAGTAAAAAAAATGTTAAATTTGACTTTTCAGTGTTTTTATTGATGCAATAATACATTATATTACTAGTCGTTTATCATTAGAGGTACGGCCTGCTCGTCTCGTCGTTCAGTCGCATAAAAAAGTGTTAAAAGTTTACGATGTTTGTGATGAAGAAACTAATTTATCTAAAGTAAACTGTTGCTAAGCAAATAAGACTGAGGCATTCCAGTTAAGTGTTTATAATCAAGGTTAGGACAAGTCGGCACTTAAATATATAGTATGCGCGGACGGACAGCAAGATAATTCGTTCTTTTTTTAAACGGACTTCAAAAAAGGAGGAGGATGTACATCGATTTCTCCGCCAATTGTGGACCGATTTTGTTGGAAAAAAAATCACTGATCAAGTTTAGCTGCGATGTGGTCCCATTTAAATTCGGTTAAGGTCTGATGACGGAGTACGGAGAAAAAAAATAAAACTCCTCAACGGACAACAGTACACTCGTCACGATTGTGTTATTGTATTGGAAATGACATGCTATTGCTTGAAGTCGGTTTCTAAGTTTTGTTAAACGTTATATTATTTCGAATGGATTTGTGTTGTTAGCCTATATTGCTTTTACAGCGTCACCTGAAATAAAGCCGACTAACCTTGTATTTAGGCTAGTATGCTAGAGTTTAAACAGGTATGCATTGCTCCCCGTACCATAAAGCTATATTGATATAGTTACACGACCTATGTACCGTCCTCGCCGCGTTCCCCGAAGCACCCCCGACCCTAGTACCGGCCTGTGAGTCGAGAAATGAATATAATATTCGATTAATAGTTTTTTAAGTCTCCCTAAACGCCAATGACAAATGCCTGCCCACCCCCAGTGGCCATCCTGAGCCGAGGTTTGTACCCCCCATTTGTGGGGTGCCCTCACTTAAATTTAAGGGTTGAGAGTGCCTAAAGCATTCACCCGAAAGCCCGGTGACGCTGACTAAAGCCGACTCTCGTCAGGCTATCAGCAAGCGACCAAACAAAAAATAAATAATTGGCAGTTGTAGACAAAACGTAGAACTTTTATTATTAACATTTGAAATTACACAATCTTAGAATTAAAATTATTAACAAAAATCTGGTTTTCACACCTATTGACACTCCGAGCAATAATTATATGCATGTTTATATGGTTTTTTAGTACTCACTATTGTACTGCACAATGATTCTACAATAAAACGATTCAAATAATAATCAAACAAAAATACTATTTCAAGAATGCATAGTAGGTATATACACATTGAACTTCTCACTATATCCATTCAATTCACTTGTAAGGTATACACAGCACTAATGTTGCACAATACGTCAGCTGTATAGCTACAGATATACTGCTATAAACATGTCGGTGACGCGAACGCACGAGATTCACCCATCCAACAAAGTGTCTAATGCGCACAGCACACGGCCGCTGCGCGTCACGACCATGTCGGTGACGCGCAGCCGTACCCATAAGATTTTCCCCTACCAAAAAGTGCCCAACGCGGCTAAAGAAGTTTTCACTTATAAAGAAATATATCACATATAAAGGTTATTTTCTCAACACCCATAGATAATTTTACATAAATTTGCACGCCACTTCAATTTCATATTCTGTAGTACATTTTCTCTCTACTAGAGTCGGTGAAAATTATAAACTATGTAAACATCATAAAAAGTTGTAACATATTAGACAAACTAGTTAGTAAACTTAATAAAACATGTCAGTAGCTCGTTAGTCGGCGCGCCCGTGTGTCCCAATTAAATGCTAACGAAAACTTTTTCCATCTCGACGAAGCGGTTTATAAGGGCGACAATACACATGCATTTTATAGAAATATGCCTAGACACCCTCCGTGGCACAGCTGGCGAGTAGCCGGCTGCGAAACAAGAGGCCTTGGGTTCGATTCCCGCACCGAGACAAATGTTTGTGTGATCCAAAAATATTTGTTTCGGGTCTGGGTGTTGTGGGACCGCAAGTCCCTCGTAGTTCCTGATACTCACGATACAGGTTAACCTTGTGTGGGGTCAGGACTATGTGTGTGACTGTTGGGTGTATTTATTTATTATAGAGTTTTCAAGAGATTTCCTTCAACGGTAGGCAGCGGCTTGGCGGTGCTCTGGCATTGTTGAGGTCCATGGGCGGCGGTAACCACTTACCATGAGGCGGGTCATCTGCTCGTCTGCCTATCTAGGCAATAAAAATTAAGCCTAGCAATAGATATTTTTTTTCTTTTTTATACTGCCACGGTTTTTTTGTGAGGTCGCTTGCTGATAGCCTGACGAGATTCGGCTTTTGAGACTTGATGATATGTAAAGTAGTCCAAAGTATAATGTCGATTGTCAAGGAAATTCGACAGTCGGCAGAATGGACTTGTTTTTTTTTATTATCTAGATACTAATAAGTTACGTTACCTATTGCAGAAAGATTTTTTTATGGCATAAAACCACCGCCCATGTACACGCCCACAATACCAAAAGAATCATGGGTGCGTTGCATATCTTAAAGTAAAGGGATAATTAAGGTATTGGGAAGGGGAGGGGATTTGGGCCTCCGGATATCTCACTCACCATTCGAAACGCCGGTTACGTCGGTTTTCTGTGAGACAGTGGTAACGACCCGGACGAGTCAGCCCATTCATGCTGTAGACAAGTGTCTACAGCGTGGCTCTACCACTCATGAAATTTATAATCCATCCTTAATAAGTTAGAAGCCATTCCAATCTGGTAGAAGGGGTAATTGTCAAATGACAGAAAACGCAAACTATGACGTCACCGTGTAAAATGGCCATTACGATGCACGCGTGCAAGCGAGATAGTGTGATATCCTTACTACGCACCCCCTTTCCTACATCACAACGGTTTTTTGTGAGACAGTGTAACAACCCGATCAAGCCGGACCATTCATATAGACCAGAGGTTCCCAAAATTTTTCCCATATTACAAAATTTTGCTGGTTCTGGTGGACCTCCTATAGATAAATTTCTACCATATTCCCAAAACTAGACACAAAATGTGAAGATTAGATCGAACTACGAGTATAGACCCCTGGGGGTCTACCTGGACCACTTTGGAACCTAATGATGTAGACACAACTGTCTACAGCGTGATACTGCTACTTATAACACACAACTAACTATAAACTCAACACTCATTATATTGTTTACGAGTTATTGTCAACATTATTTTAACACGAAAAATATCATACAGAGTACTTACAAATGAGAAAACTTTCAGCTCTCTGAAGACTTCATTTAACTACCAAAAAGTGTAGAAGTAATACAAAGTTTGGTCCTTAAAATCCCAACGCTATTATTTTTTATCGTGACAAAATGAATACGATGGTGTGGTGTTTTTAGGGTTCCGTAGGCAAATGGCAAAAACAGAACCCTTATAATTTCGTAATTTTTTGCCTAATGGTAAGCGCCGCTGCTCTTGGACTTCGACAATGGCGCTGCCTACAGCTAAAGGAATAAACTTTATAAGCCTCGTTTAAACAAGGACATTTCGTAGAATGTCCGTCTGTCTGTTTGTATATCATAGTTATTTTACTCGGACTATGAGCACTCTATAGATGAAATTTAGATGTAAGCCCAGTTTCTGAAAGGCTGATATTTTTTTATTTTATTATAGTTCTGCAAAGGGACTACGCTACACCTGATGGTAAGTGCAGCGCATCCAAGAATACTGTCGATCAACGACAGACGTGTCTATCGTAGGTTGGCAATATTATGCCAGCCTGCCTAATTGCTTCTTCACACTCCGTTTAAAGGACTCCATATTATAGGAAGGAGGGAACACGTGCGCCAGCAAACTATTCCACAGCTTGATTTTGACAGCAGAAGCAAGATTTTGCGAACTTTTTATTTCTAGCCCAGATGAAGGAGACCACCAAGCTGTGGTTCCGTAAGCCAGCGCGTAATTCTGTTAAGGAAAGTTCGGTTAATATAAAGTTAACTAATCAATTGTCAAATCACATGTCAAGCCGAAATTGAGTTGCTAGAAGCGTGGTCAACACCTTTGATTTGACACACATGTAGTTAATATAACTTTCAAATTTATATGAAAAATCGTATGTCAAACAGAGACATCATATATTATTATTTAGACGTGGCGCAGTTGTAATGCGTACGCGTTACGATTGAGGCTAACGCTGAGGTCTCGGGCTCGATCCCCGGGTCGGGTAAAGTGATATTGGGTTTTTCTATTATGAAATGCTCAGTTTCAGCCCGGAGTCTGGAATTTGTGCACGGTATGGGGATAGACTCGCCCCTATTACATCGTGTGACGGAAATACGCTCAGCGAAATATGGGTGTAGGTACTGGTTACATCTCTGCCTACCCCTTCTGGGATTACAGGCGTGAATGCGTATGTATCATTTTCAATTCTCTAAATAATAATGTATAAAATGTAATCAACAACGTGTGAAATGTGGTATCAAGTAATGTCATCGGAGTTCCACGCATATTATTAACTTTGATTAATCGATGTAGCTCTGTTATTAACTACTTGACTGTAAATGTAATATTTGACACAATCAATTCAAATATACATAAAAATTGCGTGCTTTTGTACGTTTGTTACATTTTTAATAATTGTTTTTCCACCTTTATTTCACTCGCAGTGGGGTGGGCAAACATAAAAAAGGCTTATAGTTTTTACGACCGGCCGCCTTTATCATCAACCCCTCTGGGGAGAAAACACCCAGACCCGAAGCAAATATTTGTGGTTTACACAAAAATTGACTCGGTGCAGGAATCGAACCCGCGGCCTCTCGCCACGTGTGTCCCTTAAAGTTAATGTTACATTGCCTACCTTAATTTTTCGAACTTTTCAAGACGTACACCTCAGTCTCTCCCGAGACCACGAAGGCTGAATATTTTTCGAAACGTCGTAACTAAAATAAAAATAAAACCGCGATAAAATCCGAATAGGTAACTATTTTTATTTGAATGTGTAATATTCGCATACATATAAGAAATCACTATTCTTAAAATGTTATTATTTATAAGTCATGAGAAAAGTCGCGTGTGACCACTCGCTTGAATTCCACAAGATTTTTTTTTATAGCCATCAATAAATCATATCTAGTGTGTTACAAGACATCATTATGTATGTGGGCCGACTATTAGCATGTAATTTCGTGATATAATTAATCAAATATTAAATTTTATACACTCAAAGCTAACGTGGGTGATCCCATTACATGTAGTTTTAATTAAACATTTGTACAGGCTGATTAGATTTTACGGGAGTTTTTTTTATTAGCTTGAATCTATATCTCACTCTCCGTACAAAACGCAACAGCAAGCTGATACTTCACGTCAGTTTTCTGTGAGATAGTGGTAACGATACGGTCGAGGCGATCAATTTATCATGTAGACAAAACTGTCTACAGAGTGGCTCTAAAAGTTATAAATAAGATGAGATGAAGTGTATTAGTCAGCAAGTATAAAAAAACATGTGGGGCATTCTTTAGGGACTGCCGATAGAAGTGAAACTTTTTTTCACATTATAGACATTTAACTAAAAAAAAATGAAATAATATTACATTAAACACTAACAAAAACAAACAGTAGAGGAACGGGTGCTAAATGTTCCTCCGGCGAAGGGGAGATCTTCAGTCAGGCAGATGTTGTACCTGACCGGCCGCGGCCCCTCCGATGGTTGATGTTCGGAACTTGTATATATACTAATCGTCGCGCAAACTTTGCTAGCGCGATTCAGGATCTGGTTAATGTTGCATTGTGCGGTGCGCGCTGCTGGTCAGGTACAACATCCGCCTGACTGAAGATCTCCCCTTCGCCGGGGGAACATTTAGCACCCGTTCCTCTACTGTTTGTTTTTATGTGTTAGAAAATAAATAAATATGGTGCGTAACGGAAAAATGTTACCTAGAAATAAAGATGGCGCGTAACAGAAAAACGTTAACAGAAAAAAGTTTCACTTCAATAAAATTTCTGCCATACGCCGATAAAAAAGTTTCACTTCAATAAATGATGTTATCCTAGCTTTTGCTACTATAGTAATTTCTAAAATATGTTTTTTTATCCTAGCTCTGCAATGTGACTACGCTACACCTGATGGTAAGTGCAATGCAATCCAAGAATACTGTCGGCCAACGACAGACGATGTGTCTATGGTAGGTCGGCAACGTTATGCCGGCCTGCCTAATTGCTTCTTCACACTCCGTTTAAAGGATATTTTAGTTAAGTCAAGTTAAGTCATTATTATAGGAAGTCAAATTATTATGTCAAATCTACCGACCCGTATTTAGTCTGTATGGACCCAGCAGTAGACTACGACAATATAATAAAGGACTAATGTCATTATTAATTATTGTTTAAAATTCATAACATCACATTACACCCACTCTAAAACAAAAAATATAGCTCTATTAAAACAAAAGTTTCATATAAAGGGCTAAGGGTCAACTATTACGATATCCATACAAAATTTATTACCAACCAAATGTTTGTGACTTATGTACAAGTTTAGAAAAACAAAACTGTTGTTTAATGCAAATACATCGATTTAAATGCAACGTCGTATCGATATATGTGAATGGTGGCCGATTATTCGCGCGGGCCACTTAATTAAACATCGATTTGTAATTTGATTAGTTCGTCTACCATTGATGTATCGATTTTGTTATTCGTGTGTCATATGAGTTTTACATTGCCATATATTTTGGTGATTTATTCATTGTGTGGACACCTGTAGAAATCTCGGAATTAGAACTCGAATTGATCGATATGGATAGTGACCACCTTACACATTATGGTGAAAATCTCTTATACCTAATAGCTCGTTCCGACGAGTCGGGTTAAAAAAATAATAATATTTGATCTTTCTTTATTACCGTTTGACATACGATTTTTCATATTAATTTGAATGTTATGTTAGCTAGCATGTGTGTCAAATCGAAAGTGTTGATCACGCTTCTAGCAACTCAATTTCGACTTGACATGAGATTTGACATCTGATTAGTTGATTTAACATTGATCAGCCTTTCAGAAACCGGCCGTAAGTCTCACAATGCCCAGTAATTTCACTGGCTTCAATGTCCTGCATATTGGAACACAATAGTGCTATATCTATATGTAATAACTTCATCCCGGCGGCCCTTCGAGGGTAGCAATTCTTTCGATGGTCAATATTGTATTTTTTGGCCTTCACTAATTTTATGACCAGGTTACATTACAGTGTCGCCACTTTACCGTAATAGGAAAAAAATATTATCAGTGATTTTTAACCCCGATCATCCCCGATTTTACCCCCTTCTTATTCCACCGCCCTTATCCCACTCGCAGTGGGGTCAGCGCAACATCATTTTAACACATGTTACAGAAAGATTTGGCTTGTAGTTTTTACGACCGGCCACCTGCCTGACGTAAACCCCTTTGGGGTGGCCCGATTTCACCCCCTTATGAGTGAAATATTTATTCAAATTTAAATATCTAATTTAAATATATTTTTTGAGTGGTAGAGCCACGCTGTAGACACTTGTCTACAGCATGTATGGGCCGGCTCGTCCGGGTCATTACCACTGTCTCACAGAAAACCGGCGTAAAGTAGCAGCTTGCTGCTGCGTTTCGTACGGTGAGTGAGATATCCGGAGGCCCAAATCCCCTCCCCTTCCCAATCCCTTATATATCCCTTTCCTTTGAGGTCGGCAACGCACCCATGATTCTTTTGGTATTGTGGTCGTACATGGGCGGTGGAGATCACTTACCATCAGGTGACCCACTTGCTCGTTTGCCGGCCTATACCATAAAAAAACCCCAATTTTGAGCTTTAACCTATCGAATAAAAAGGAATCGTCAAAATGTTATCATACAAAGTTACCCGCTGTTCAAGTAGGTAAATTAAAACAAATATACGCATCTAATTAAGAACCTCTCTATTTTTTTTCGTTGGTTAAAAAGTAGTCGTAAGTATGGAAGTATGTAAAATTTTCCCAAAATTTGTAGCCCTAAATAAATACATTATAAAATAGTAACATACATTCTCTCTGTAACCTTATCATATTTCAAAGTAAATTTGGCAAGTTGTAGTGTGAAATATCTGTGTCCTAAATATAATGTGTTTATAATAATTAACGTGTGCCATTTATAGCAATTCAGTTGGTTATTTTGGCAAACAAACTGAAATATACTAACAACTGGCCAACTCAGACTAATTGCAGTCCGGCCGCTTGCGTCAAAAGTTTCACAATTACATTGGAGAGAGGTTATGGTCGGCCAGATGCGCACTGGTTGGGTGATACGCGTGGTCGCGACCCGTCATTGAATTGTAAAAAAATATTCGCGAATTGTGACGGCGTCGAGTATTCTATACTGACAACAAGCCATAAGGCGATATTCTATCACTTAATTAATGATCTATCATACATAATCTGTCATAGATGAATCTTACCAGAACCTCGACTGACAAAGTGCTAAATGAGATTGCATTTGAGTCACCAGGATGATACAGATTACCCGTCGCGTCTTCCTGAACACTACCTGATGTATCATATTATGCCCAGCTCTAATGCTAGGCTAAAAAATACAGTATTCTTGTAGTTTTCGCCGCGCTTATATTTGCCAAAGAATAATATGTTTTTACTTCCATTACCCCTCATCCATCTAAATACGTACCTGTCCTCAACTAACATGTAAGGTTAAATGTTACCTCAAAATATTTTTGTTTTATATCTGCTTTTTCGATGGCTAAGAAAAATGCCATCGGGCAATTACATTGAGTGCGCTCTTACATCATATCAAGTTGTTCTGTCGTATACTCGTTATCATTTGTAAGGAGTTAATAACGAAATGGCTTCGTACTTTTTAGTAATGTATTATTATCATCGAAATAAAGTGACAGGAAACGTAACTCAAGCAAAAGAAGACTCCCACCAAAACTCTTTGCAAGGGGGCGGGGCTATAAAAGTCTGTGCAGCTCTTTCATTTATCAATTCATAAAAAAATATTCATGATCTCTAGTTGACATTTAATACATCTAATTTTTGCGCGGTGCAGAATGTCGTATCTCGATCTAGAAATTTAATATTTAGACATTGAAGTTTTTTGAAATAAAGTTGATTTTGAACGTTCATTAATTTTTGTTGTGTGTATGAGTGTTACGTGCAATTCTATTTTTGCATGTGTAAGTAAGTGGAGCCGTATTTTTGGCAGATTCATATAAGAGTTATCGTTATAGATATCTTATTTCGATGATTATTATATATAAATACAGATGTATATAGACATTGCATCTTTATTATTGTTTTTCTTTGCGTTAATGATGAGATGCCTGCCCATATGGGCGGAGCAGCGAGTAAAAGTTAGTCTTTCAGTATTGTCATACAATCAGGACTTACCGCAACAAGAGTTGCTTATCTCGTAAATTGTTTACCGATTAGTAAGACCGCTATTCCGCTTTCATATAAAAATGATACTACTTCTATAGCTCATAGATATATGAGAAACTAGCTTTGGCTCGTGGCTTCGCCCGCGTGAATAGACTTTTCCGAAATTAAACGTAGCCTATAACCGTCTCCAGGGTCCCATCTATCTCTACATCAAAATTCATCAAAATCGGTTCAGTGATTTAGGCGTGAAAGCGTAACAAACATATAGATAAATACCTCCAAGAATATGTGTACAAAGTTTCATGATGATCGGTTAAGTAGTTTTCGCGTGAAAGCGTAACAAACAAACTTACATTCACATTTATAATATTAGTATGATCTTTGACAGTGTAATATCAACATAAACTTCAAATTTTCTATGATCATATTTGTATGGTCCTATTTCACAGCATGCTGTGACATAGGATCATATATGACGTCATATATCTATGATGCAAATATGATAGTGGAATAGCGGCCAAAGTGCAATGGGCACCTAGTAGGTATGTCAGGACCGAAGATAACAATAACGGCTGGAAAAGCTGATAAGTAATCAAACATACCTACAGTTCTCTTATAAATTATGTTATAAATAATAAATAAATACATCCAACAGTCACACACATAGTCCTGACCCCACACTAGGTTAATACCCAGACGAATCCTGTCGATTCTGGTGTTGTGGGACCGCAAGTCACTCGTAGTTTCTGATACCCACAATACAGGTTAACTTAGTGTGGGGTCAGGACTATGTGTGTGGCTTTTGGGTGTATTTATTTATTACATCATGGGACGTAAATAAGCTCGGCGAAATGTGGGTGTACTAGTTACACCTATGCCTACTCCTTTGACACAGACGTGACTGCGTATTTATGTATTTATGAAAAAATACTTTTAACTTTTTTCATACAGAACGGCAATTTCATCATTCGCACTTGGGTCTTTATTACACGTATCTGACACGGTCACAGAGGCTTAAGCTTGAAATGTCTCAAATATAGGCGCACTTCAACTTTCAACTTTACCTACACTTGACCGGTTTTTCAGACCCTTCTTCGCTCTACACGCAATTACGGTAATGGAAAGTATTATATTACGTATACAGCCATAACTGACCGGCGAACGCTTTTTGTGTTCAACCTGTACATATGCTATTTTTACCGACTTCAAAAAAGGAGGTAGGTTCTCAATTCGTCGGAATCTTTTTTTTTAACACTAAATATAACCCATTTTCAGATGAAGCTAAATTGCTTTATGACTTGGCTGCTTTGCGAGATTCATAAATACTTACTGCTCTACGTTTTTTTTTAGGTTAAGGTATGTTGGGACTGACATATCCATGTTGGACAAAAGCCCCTAAATTAAATAAAGAGAAAAAAAACTTGCTTGTTTCGCTAACTCTTTTCATCTTCCATTTGCCTTTATCACACTCGCAGTGGGTTCGGCACAACATGCCTTTTAACACATATCACAGAAACATTTGGCTTGTAGTTTTTACGACTGGCCGCCTGACTGACGTTAACCCCTCCGGGGAGTCCCCCCTCTTACGTCGATCTATAGATCTTTTTATAATACTGTAAACTAACATCCAAAAACGAGTAGTTTGTGTACTGGATTGGATAGCAACTCCCTTACACATGGTGAAAAAAACTAAACATAGATGCAGAGGCACCTAAAACTAGCATAATCAACGGTGCGTTGAGCTTATTTCCGTTCCATGATATGATAGGTGGCGAGCTCATCTGTCGCTATAATCCGGGCCAACACGTGTGTGATTTTTTAATCGAAAACGCAACCACAAATTTTTAATTGCCTGACTATTTTAAAACAGGATCTCACCAACTTCTTAAGGTAATTACGCTGCAAACCAATATACATACATACGCACTGACGCCTGTAATCCCCGAAGGGGTAGGCAGAAGTGTAACCAGTACACTCACGTTTCGCCGAGCGTGTCTTCGTCCCATGATGTGAAAGATCAAAGGGGAGCCTATCGCCATACCGGGCACAATTCCAGACACCGGGCTGATACTGAGCATTTCATAATAAAAAAATCCAATATCACTTTTACCTGACCCGGGGATCGAACCCGAGACCTTAGCGTCAGTCAAAGTCGTACCGCGTACTCATCACAACTCGCCACCTAGGCAGTATTTGAGTTTTCGATACGAAAAAACAAATAAATTTGCCGAGGATTGGAATACTTGCTCGGTATGGCGATTGGCTCGCCCTCTATTACGTACATCATGAGACGGAAATATTTTTTTTATTTTTTTTATTTATTAGCTTGAATGACGAGACGAGCAGGTCGCTCGCCTGATTGTAAGCGCCACACCTGCTCATAACCAGAAGCAACGCTATACAGAACTTTATATAACAAAGCACTGCATGACATTGAACTGCGCTCGTCACCCTGAGACATAAGGTGTTAAGTCTCATAATCCCCAGTAATCATCACTGGCTTCAAGATCCATCAAACCGGAACACAACAGTGCTTACACACTGTTGTTTGGCGGCAGAAATAGACAAAGCGGTGGTAACCCAGCCGACCTCTCGCAAACGAGGGACCTACCACCTTGTAAAATATATGCTCGGCGAAACGTGGGTCCACCACTAGTTGCACCTTTACCTACCCTTTCGGGTATAAAGGTGTAATCTTATATTATGTAGTACTCTTAAGCGGTTCAACTAAAATTCTATTATATTTGTAAACATAAAGATCCAGAATACCGAACTTGTTAAACACAAAACAAGAAAATAAAAGACTTTATTTATAGGCACTGGTTCGTTACGATTTTATTACATATGGATTTAATATCAACAAACTAACGGACTGTTGGACAAATATTTATGTAGCTAATAGACAATAACCATTCATACTAGACCCATCATCGTCTAATTCATTAAGGCTTTTACAGATCTTGTTATACTGGTCATATTAGAAAAGTTCCAAGTGAAGAAGGCCTTTTATTACTCTCGATTATACTGTATTTAAAGATCAATTTATGTTGGTTATTAATGGGAGTAACTTTTTTGTAAGAATTTATATAATTAATTCCGCGATTACTTGTTATTAATGGTTTTAAGGGCATAGGTTGTAATACATTTTGAGCAAATGTTAATGGCGGTGAAATTGTTTGTTTTTTTGTTAGAATATGATTATATTTATGTATAATTGGAAAGTATAGCGTGAGAATATTTTAATAGTTTCGTTTTGTAGTATTGCCTTTGATTTGACGTATATAATAGCGAGATCACATGGTTCCAATTTAGTTGATCAATCGACTGGAATCAACAAAAGCTTTAAAGAAATTGATCAAATAGCTGTTGCCCGCAGCTTCGCCGGAGTAAAAATCTTTGATAAAATGATTCCGTTCCATATAAAGGTTTCAAACAACGTTCAATGCTCCCGCATTTTACCCCTTAAATTGTAAATTTCCAAAAATCCTTTCTTAGCGGGCTCCTACATTACAAACTATCATCTGACTAAATTTAATTATCCTTACTTTAGTAGTAACTGCCTCGGTGGCGCAGTTGTAATCCGTACGCGTTACGATTGAGGCTAGCGCTGAGGTCTCGGGTTCGATCCCCGGGTCGGGTAAAGTAGTATTGGATTTTTCTATTACGAAATGCTCAGTATCAGCCCGGAGTCTGGAATTTGTGCCCGGTATGGCGATAGGCTCGCCCCCTATCACATCGTGGGACGGAGATACGCTCGGCGAAATGTGGGTGTACTGGTTACACTTCTGCGTAGCCCTTCGGGGATAACAGGCGTGAGTGCGTATGTATGTATGTACTTTAGTAGTTTTTGAGCTATCCTGATTAATCAGTGGATTTGTGATTGAGTGGTATTGATTCGAATCGCATGTGATTTAACAGTTGACCAACTAAAATCGAACCGTCGCAAGTACCTCGATTATACTGATAGTGGGGCAATGTGCTAAATTACTTCACATTTTTAAACGAAAACAAACACTAAAGAACAAATGATTGACAGCCTCCGTGGCGAAATGGGCGAGTAGCTGGCTGCGAAGCGAGAAGCCGTGGGTTCGATTCTGTCTGGTCACGAAGGCTGTCAATAGGGGGAGCGTATCGCAATACCGGACATATTTCCAGACTCCGGGCTGATACATTTAATGATAGAAAAGCCCAATATCACTTTACTTGACCCAGGGAGCGAACCGGAGACCTCAGCACAGCAGTCGTACCATGTACGCATTACAACTGCACCACCGAGTAGCAGCACAACTATTAATCAAAGTAACCATCCATGCTATCGATGTATCTTTGCCAGTGCAGTAGCAATTTATAGATGCCCTTCTTGAAGAAAACGGATGGATGGAAGCAAACTCTTCATAGGCATTTTGTACTGCCTCCGGTAATTAAATTTTACCCGCCAAAAAGTTGTCTTATTTATGAAAAAAATATTTATAAAATCAAAAACCAAACTGCAACAAATACAATTTAATAGTAATGCACTTAAAAGACCGAAACAAGATTAAAAATAGAAAACAAAATTAAAATAAAACTATAAACAAAGTAGCAGTGTTAGCTCAGTGAGGAGTGGTATGCACTGCCGAGACGAAAGTCGCAGGTTCGAAACCAGCCCCGAGAGCATACACCTCTGACTTTTCTAAGTTACGTGTGTATTAATTGTTAATTATCACTTAATTCAACGGTGAAGGAAACATCGTGAGGAAACCAGCATACCTGCGAAGCTCTGCATAAGAATTTCGAAGGTATGTGAAGTCTGCCAACCCGCATTAGGCCAGCGTGGTGGACTACGGCCTAACCCCTCTCATTCAGTAGAGGAGGCCCGTGCCCAGCAGTGGGACGTATATAATACAGGGATAGTATTATTATTATTATAAACAAAGTAAACTCTACTTCGGTTTAACAGATTATATTATGAGCTGAAAGCATCGAAATAAGATAACTAGAACGATAACTACCCTTCGCCCTTCCCTGGAAGTCAGGTAAAAACTAGAAGTCTGTAGGCACAAGGACTGGTGATCACGGCGGATAAATAACTAGAACTCATTCGTATGAACATGTTAAAAAATAATTAAGTTTTAGAACGCAAACTGACTACTAAATAATATGAAAATATATCATCGACACAATATATTGCTTTCGGAAATATAACCATGGCTAAAACGGTCATTATCATCAAACTGGCTGTCATTCTCGACTCCGCCCAAGCTATTAATGCAAAACAAACTTGGAATAATTTACGTGGAAGCGCATATTAAAAATAAACTTGTCACTTCTGTATATTGAACTTTTTTTAAATTTATGTTTATTAGCTTGAACGACGAGACGAGCAGGTCGCTCGCTTGATGGTAAGCTACGCCTGCTCATAAACAAAACATAAGGTGTTAAGACGTGTAATGTCCAGTAATTCCCCCTATCACATCGTGGGACGGAGATAAGCTCGGCGAAATGCGTATGTAAGTAATACTCCTCATTCCTGTAGACAAAGCTCCGGCCAACTGCTAGCATAAAACATTTATAAATTCGATCAAATCGAGACAGCGACGATAATCCGCTCCGTATTTAATATTATGAACTCATTCATATAAATCGGTGATAAATTGGGCTTAATTGACTTTCTACTCTCCGTGTGAATTCTTTATGTCGGCTTAAGGGCGTGAAATTGACCGTTGAATGATAAATGTTTTATTAAATGTGACAATTCTATCAAATATTTTCGTGATATTTTACAATTATGGTTTTATTTTGGGTAAACTTGAGCACATGTTTAATAATAGCCGTGTATTTTATTATCCCACTGCTGGGTACGGGCCTCTTATACTGACTGAGAGGGGCTAGGCGTTAGTCCACCACGCTGGCCTAATGCGGGTTGGCAGACTTGTTGACACACTTTCGAAATTTTTATAGAGAATTATCAGGTAATCAGGGTTCCTCACGATATTTCCTTCACCGTTACAGCAAGCGATAATTAATAAATGACGCGTAACTAAGAAAAGTTAGAAGTACATGCTTAGCACATATTTAATTGAGTTGAAAAATATCACAAATTCTGAAATCACAAATTACTCAAAAATAGAGTCGTGTCTAGAACTATTGGATTCATTAAGTATAAAGGCTGCCTCAAAATTATTGATACCATATTTAGATCTAAAAGAGTTATGAACGCGTAGCTGACCTTAAAAGAAAGTGATGATTAAGGGATTGGGAAGAGAAGGAGGCATTTGGTGCCCGGATATCTCGCTGACCGTACGAAATGTAACAGCAAGTTGTTAGTTTACGTTGGTTTTGTATGCGACAGTGGCAGTAACCCAGTTGAGTCAACCCATTCATGCTGTAGAGAAAATTGTCTATGGTGTGACTCTACCTCTTAAAAATATTACATAAATAAATAAATACACCCAACAGTCACACACATAGTCCTGACCCCACACTAGGTAAACCTGTGTCGTGGGTATCAAGAACTACGAGAGACTTGCGGTCCCACAACACGCAGAATTGAGACAGATATTTGTGAATCAGACAAACATTTGTCTAGGTGCGGGAATCGGGCCCACAGCCTGACGCTTCGCAGCCGGCCACTCGCCCGCTGCGCCACGGAGGCTGTCATACTACATACAATTACTGTTATGCATATTTTTATAGGCCTTTCCAAGTTGGCGCTACCCTTGACGGTCCTCCGCCTTCCTCATCCAGGCCTATGTCCAGCATTGTCGAATTCAGGCTGATGATGATGATGATGATGATATTTTTATAGCATAGGCCAGGGAACGATCATGACGTGTTTCACAATACCAAAAGATTCGTGGGCGAATTGAAATAATAAGGATTGATTTGAGTCTCCAGAAATCTTACTTACGGTACGTAACGCAACTGAACGGAACGGAAGCTGTTACCACCAAAATAACATAAAATGGCAGCAAAATATGTTTGTTATAGTATTTATAGTTTACAAATTTTAATGAATGTAAATTAGCTAATTTAGTCTGATTAAATATTTAAATTAATATCAAGTATAGATTAAATTATTCATGGCTATTTAATATGGCGCTATTAAAGGATGTTGACATGATATTAAGTAAAATACAATATATTTCACCTTTAGTATAATTTATCTTATCTATTCAAAATAAACTTAGACATGTATATATGTACATGTTATATCCTAATAAAATTAAATGTTTCCATCACCTTATTACGCGCTTTTATGGGTCATTTGCTAAACGTATTATAAAAAGCGGCCAAGTTTGAGTCGGCGGTTTGACCGTGAGTTACCTACTAAGTGAGTGAAATTTTTATTTTTTACATATATACGCACTCAAGCCTGTAATCCCCGAAGAGGTTGGCAGAAGTGCAACCAGTACTATCACATTTCGCCGGGTGTATCTCTGTTCCATGATGTGATAGGGGGCGAGACTAACGCCATACCGGGCATAAATTCCAGACTCCGGACTGTCTCACAGAAAACCGGCGTAAAGTAGCAGCTTGCTGCTGCGTTTCGTACGGTGAGTGAGATATCTGGAGGCCCAAACCCCCTCCCCTTCCCAATTCCTTAATTTTCCCTTTCCTTTATGGTCGGCAACGCACCCATGATTCTTTTGGTATTGTACATGGGCGGTGGATATCACTTACCATCAGGTGACCCACTTGCTCGTTTGCCGGCTTATGACATAAATAAAAATAATAATATAAACAAAACAAACATGTATACCTTATAGATATAGCCGTACCAAATACCAATAATTTACAGAAAACTATTACCGAGAAAATTAGAAAATACACAGAGTTACAAGAATAAGAAGTACGAGTGGTAGAGCCACGCTGTAGACAATTTTGTCTACAGCATGAATGGGCCGGCTCGTCCGGGTCGTTACCACTGTCTCACAGAAAACCGGCGTAAAGTAGCAGCTTGCTGCTGCGTTTCGTACGGTGAGTGAGATATCCGGAGGCCCAAATCCCCCTCCCCTTCCCAATCCCTTATTATCCCATTCCTTTAAGGTCGGCAACGCGCCCATATTTCTTTTGTATTGTGGGCGTACATGGGCGGTGGAGATCGCTTACCTCCAGGTGACCCACTTGCTCGTTTGCAAGCCTATACTATAAAAAAAAAAAAAAAAAGAAGGAGTTACTAGAGTATGGAAAATGAATAGAGTCACAATAGTCCCAATTGTTATATCAATGACGGGTGTGGTCCCGAAACACACAATAGTTTAAATATACTTAATCTACCCAAGTACACATATATTACACACCAGAAAGCTGCAATATTAAACACTTGCCGAATAGTTAGGAATTTTTTACAGCTCGACTCAGAAAATAGTAATATGACAACTACGCAGACGAATCATAATACATAATTATTCTATGATGGTAGAGCCACGCTGTAGACACTTTTGTCTACAGCATGTATGGGCAGGCTCGTCCGGGTCATTACCACTGTCTCACAGAAAACCTGCGTAAAGTAGCAGCTTCCCGCTGCGTTTCGTACGGTGAGTGAGTAATAACCCTGAGAAAAATTTACTTAAAAACAAAATAATAATAATACGGAGTATTTCGTAATTGTAAAACCCATTATCACTTTTACTCGACCTAGGGGTCGAATCCGAGACCTCAGCGTCAGCCTTAGTCGTAACACGTACGCATTACAACTGCACCACCGAGGCATTTATTGTTATTGTTCCTAATGATAAGGGATACGACGGGACTGGCATACGCTAAGCGTAAAAATCCCTTAATTAAATAGAAAAAAAACTTAAGCCCAAAGTCAACCTTACCTGCTCGTGGTACACTCTGTTAATTAACGGACGAGGCAATGGCGAAACTTGGTTCCCATGACGGGTTGTGAGGGTCAGATGGCGGTTCACCCCTTTCAATATCAAATTACGTCAAGTCTATGGTATGAGAAGGTGGACCCTGGCATTAAGCCAGGATAACGCCAGGCAGAGACAAAGCAATAATCTGCTCTAGTAGCACATGGCAATAGTGAAATTTGGTTCCCGTTGTGGGTTATGGAAGTCAGACTGGGTGTCGCCCCATATAATACTAAATACCATCAAAATTTGTTTCGGGTCTGGGTGTTGTGGGACCGCAAGTCCCTCGTACTTCCTGATACCCGCGATACAGGTTTACCTAGTGTGGGGTCAGGACTATGTGTGTGACTGTTGGGTGTATTTATTTATTTATTTATTTATCTATTGTACGGGAAGGCAGACCCCGACATTAGCCGGGATAACGCCAGGCAGAAGGAAAGATTCTGTCAGTTTCAAGCGGCTTCCTATTACGATATCTACACTAATATTATAAAGACGAAAGATTTGTATTTTTGTATGTAACGAATAAACTTAAAACTACTGGTCCGATTTCAAAAATTCTTTTGCCGTTAGTAAGCTACATTATCACTGAATAACATAGGCTACTTTTTATCCCAGAAAAGGCCGTTCACGCGGGCGGAGCCGCGAGCAAAGGCTTGTAAAAGATAAAGGTCTTTAAAAGTAATACAGACATACGGACAGACAGACGGTGTAGGCTTAGAAATGACTGATGAATGACGTCTCGGGGTGACGAGCGCAGTCCATTGTCATGCAGTGCTTCGTTATTTAAAGTTCTGTGTGGCGTTGCTTCTGTTTATGAGTAGGCGTGGCGCTTACCATCAGGCGAGCGACCTGCTCGTCTCGTCATTCAAGCTAATAAAAACAAAAAAATAGCAGTTGTAGAGACTGCCGATAGAAGTGAAAACTTAGAACTTTAAGTATTAAAATTTGAAATTTCGTAATGTTTGAATTAAAATTATCAACATCATGGTTTTCACATCTATTGACACTCCGAGCAACAATTATATGCATGTTTATATGTCTTTTAGTGCTCACTATTGTACTGCACAATGATTCTACATTTAAACGATTTAAATAATAGTCAAACAAAAACACTATTTCAACAATGCACAGTATATAAACATTGAACTTTTCACTAAATTCATTAAATTTCACTTATAAGATATACACAACACTAATGTTGCAATACATCAGCTGTCTATCTACCGATATACTGCCATAAGCATGTCAGTGACGCGAACGCACGAGATTTCACCCATCCAACAAAGTGTCTAACGCGTACAGCGCACGGCCGCTGCGCGTCTTGAGCATGTTTGTGAAGCAAACCCATAAGATTTTAAATATAAATAAGTTTTAACTTCAAAAAATATCTTCCGTTCTCACCCTTCCTAAGTAAGGAACTCCAAAAAACTCAAATTCATAAATTAAACACCGCTTAATCCCAACATAAAGAGCACATTAAGAGAAATATTAAAATAAATAAACGCTACCTATAAATATCTAGTGAATTAATTTTATATAATCCCTTACAAAATTAACAGTTTAAAAAAACTGGGCCGCGACGGCAATAACTTAATCGGATTGTTATTTTACGATTTTATAAATAATGTATGGGCGATTTGATTCGTGGACGGTCGCTCGACGGGAGGTGCCGATGACACCGTCCCTACGTTTACGACATCGGTTTTGGCGCATTTCACATGATGATATACTGTTATTGCATTTGCTTAACATGAGGTTGGGTCGCCTGATTGGTCTAGTGGCTGCGTAATTAGCCTATGAAGTGTTGGTTCGATGTCCTGGGCGCTTAGCATATGCAACACGAGATAATTTTATCGATTCGTATTGTAGTTAAAAGCCTTTTTTTATTGCATAGGCCGACAAACGAGCAACTGGGTTACCTGATGGTAAGTGATCATAACCGCCCATGTGATCACAATACCAAAAGGGTTATGGGCGCGTTGCCGAACCTAAATGAAAGGGATAATTATGGTATTGGGAAGGGGAGGGGATTTCACCGTACGAAACGCAGCAGCAAGCTGCTTATTTACGTTGGTTTTCTGTGAGACAGTGGTAACGACCCGGACAAGCCGGCCCATTCATGCTGTAGACTGTCTGCAGCGTGGCTCTACCACTCATGAAATCTGGTTAATTATCAGAGGGGCGAGCACGAACAACTAACGAATAAGTATTCGAATCGAGAACGCCCGGGCCCGGAGTTTGGAATTGTGCCCAATATGGCAGTAGGCTCGCCCCTATCACATCATGGGTACTGGTTAAACGTCTGCCTATCCCTTCGGGGATTACAGGCGTGAGCGCGTATGTATGTACGTATAATAATAGATTTCAAGCCTATCTTCAGCCTTGGTAGACTGAAGTTAGGTTAGGTTAGGCCGCTTCACATGCGCCGAAGAAGACCACCGCGGGGTTTTAGTTGGTATGCCGGTGTAGGGTGTATATAGTGTTAGGGACTCGGCCCAGCGGTCGCCTGGATGTTTACCATCTCTCCTGGGCGGCTTAACGTTGGGTCTGGTGAAACCAACATAACCGTTCCACCTTCCCCGGGACGGGGCGGCAGCAATATTTTGCTTTTCCCCGCGACAAAAAAAAGGCATTTGTGTCATCAAGTAGAAGTGTGCAAGCACTGTTGTGTTCCGGTTTGAAGGACATTGAAGCCAGTGAAATTACTGGGCATTATGAGACTTAACTCCTCATGTCTCGGGTGACGAGCGCAGTCCAATACCATACAATATAATAATAATAATAATAATACACCCAACAGTCACATACATAGTCCTGACCCCACACTAGGTAAACCTGTATCGTGGGTATCAAGAACTACGAGGGACTTGCGGTCCCACAACACCCAGACCCGAGACAAATATTTGTGGATCAGACAAATATTTGTCAAGGTGCGGGAATCGAACCCACGGCCTCACGCTTCGCAACCGGCTACTCGCCCGCTGCGCTACGGAGGCTGTCACAATGATTACAATGATTTTTAATTCAAAGATCTGTGTGGTGTTGCTTCTGTTTATAGGCAGGCGTGACGCTTACCATCAGGCGAGTGACATAACGGTTAACAAAACTTAGAAACCGACTTCAAAATAAAAACACTGAAAAGTCAAAAATAACAAATTCTATCTATTCTATTCTCTTTGGAGTCGGTGCAATTTTATTTGACCGGTAGCGACACAAGCACACTCCTCCTTTTTTTTGAAGTCGCGTAAAAAGAAATACAGTGATGTACTCTTCTACAGTGATTAACAGCGTTCTCACTGGCGTCGAAGGCCTCCGCGGGGTTTTTAGTTGGGTGTGTAGATATAACTGTCGATTTCTATCGCGCACGCCCCGCTGCGATTTCGGTCGGATTGTGTTTTTTATGACGCATTTGACAAATTGGATATTTTATGATAGTCCGATATTAGCGTGACGGTGTTACGTAATTGGTTTTAATTAAAACCTGTGAAGATTTTATGATAATCTTTTTATGACCCATAAAATATAGCTTATGATTTTGTCATCATTATTAAAATTGCTAAAATAAAAAATAAATAAATACATTTAACAGTCACACACATAACCTGACGCCACACTAGGTTAACCTGTATCGTGGGCATCAGGAACTACGATGGTCCCATAACACCCAGACTGAACCAAATATTTGTGGGTTACACAAACATTGTTTTTCTCGGTGCGGGAATTGAACCCACGGCCTCACGCTTCGCAGCCGGCTTCTCGCCTACTGCGCCACGGAGGCTGGCAAAAATAAATGGTGCTATTTACTTTAGAAACAATCTACTGGCTGAATGATGTAACAACCAGGTCATTTTCGACTTAGCATAGGCCAGTAAACGAGTAAGTGGGTCACCTAATGGTAAGTGATCTCCATCGCCCACAGACGCTCACAATAACCAGGAAGAATCATGGACACCTTTCCGACATTAAAGGAAAGAAGAAAGAAAGTAAATGAGTGGTAGAGCCACGCTGTAGACACTTTTGTCTACAGCATGAATGGGCCGGCTCGTCCGGGTCGTTACCACTGTCTCACAGAAAACCGGAAGTAAAGTAGCAGCTTGCTGCTGCGTTTCGTATGGTGAGTGAGATATCCGGAGGCCCAAATCCCCTCCCCTTCCCAATTTTGTATTGTGGGCGTACATAGGCGGAGGAGATCGCTTACCATCAGGTGACCCACTTGCTCGTTTGCCGGCCTTTGCTATAAAAAAGAGATAATTAAGGGATTGGAAGGGGACCGAAAATTTGGGCTTTCGGATATGTTATGTAAGCCGCAACTTTACGTCGGTTTTGTGTAAGACGGTGGTAAAAATAATGTCATTTGCCAGCACGAATGGGCCGTCTCGACCGGGTTACCAATGTCTCACAGAAAACCGACGTAAAGTTGCAGCTGTGTTTCGTACGATGAGTGAGGTACCCTGAGACCCAAATCCTCGTCCCCTTAAAATTAATATCCCTTTCCTTTAAGGTCGGCAACGCGCCCATGATCCTTTTAGTATTGTGGGTGTACATTGGCAGTGGAGATCGCTTACCATCAGGTAACCCACTTGCATTGGTTTATAACAACTAGTTACTATGGCAACTAATAGTTACCTGATAACTTGAACACAGATTTAAAGATAAATAGCTTTTACTCGCAACTCCGCCGGCGAACCTGGATAAAAAGAAGCCTATAACCGACTCCAGGGTCCCGTCTATATCTGAACCAAAATTCATCAAAATTAGTTCAGCGATTTAGGCGTGAAAGCGTAACAAACTAACTCACTTTCGCATTTATAATATTACTAGCTGTTGCCCGCGGCTCCACCCGCGTGAAAATAAAACGTAGCCTATAACCGTCTCCAGGGTCCCATCTATCTCTACATCAAAATTCATCAAAATCAGTTCAGCGATTTAGGCCTGAAACCGTAACAAACAAACTCACTTCATTTATAATATTAGTTAAGACGTTTTGTAAAATGGTCGTTAAAATTCGGTGGTCAATAGATGTAAGATGGGTGCAACTGCTCTATTACAAGCAGATGGTCTCTTGGAATTCAATATTACCTCAAACCCTCTGCACCAAATATTGATTAAACATATCATTAATCGTGGGAACACCCAAGTATTAGATCCACATATATTTGATAAGCACATAATTTATTCACGCTGTTTGCTATCTAATCGATATATTTTTGCGTTGAGCGCAATTCAAATGCCATTTATCTAATACAAACATGATTTCCCTCTTAATTTAGTGATAAGAGAACATTAAAGAGCTATGTGGGTGATACAATTTTTTATAATGTGTTTACTAAAGTTTCTAGACAGGTGGGCTGTTAGATAACGGTTACATTTCAGTGATTAGCGTGGTTAATTTGGTTGCTTTGGAATGATTGCAAACGGTAGATTAATTTTTACGTTTTTTTTATTAGCTTGAGTGACTAAAGGAGCACGTCTCTCGCCTGATGGTAAGCGATACGCCTGTCCATAAACAGAAGCAACCCCAAACAGAACTTTGAATTGATATAAAACTAGTTTTTAAGGATTTTATCGTGGTTTAATTTTTATTCAGAAGAGTCTCACCCGTGACCACGAAAGCTGAAAAGCTTTCGAAACGTCATGACTAAAATAATTTCAATGTGTAATATTCGCGTAAACCTAAGAAAGAACTTTGAATTACAAAGTATGGCGTGGCATTGGACTGCGCTCGTCAGCCAGAGGCATAAGATTTTACATCTCATAATGCCCAGTAATTTTAATGGCTTCAATGTCCTTTAAACCGGAACACAACATCTCTTACACACTGCTGTTTGGCGGCAGAAGTAGACATAGAGTACACGTTGCTTAAATTTGACCACACCTTTCTCTATCGCGTTCTATACAGACGAATTGAAAAACTATTCCTTTTTGAAGTCAGTTAAAAATGTTCAAATACTTGTCGCGTGCGGCACGCAGTCACACGTTACCCACATCTAAAACATTATGCAATGTGAGTTAAGTACAGATTAGCTTTTAAGTACGGATTTGGATCGCGAGTAAAGGATTTAGGAAATAGGGAGTCCCTATTAAGGTCACGGTAGGTGAATAAGAGCTTGAAAAGTCGTAATGTTGTTTTATAATAATAAAATAAAAATCCATATTTTTACATTAAATAACATCTTAATAAAATAAAATAAAAATCTAAAAGTGATGTCATGATGAACAAAAAGTCAAAGAAAATTAAAAGCCGTATTCAGAATCTTCTTTCATGCATTGGTGCTGAAACATGTCTCTCGCAGCAATGCCGGAGGAAAGGGCAGTCAAACCTGGATGCTATCATCTTCAGGACAATGTTGGAGCTAGCCCACACCCTGCGTACTAATGACGCGGCACGCGCACGCATGGTTTGGTTACGGGTTTATACAAGTCCTTCCTTTCACCTGCCCTTATCCCACTCGCAGTGGGATCGGCGCAACATTCTTTTAAACACATGTGACAGAAAGATTTGGCTTGTAGTTTTTACGACCGGCCGCCTGCCTGACATCAACCCCTCTGGGGAGGACGAGTTTATAAAAGTAGTGTAAATTAACTTAATTTTAAATGTTAATAATTGCATCTATGGACTACTAATGAAATCTATGGAGGTTTCACTGTCTGTCTTCACCATATGACTCAGACTCTGGAATGAATTTCCCTCCGCGGTGTTTCCTCAGCGCTATGACATGTCCTTCTTCAAACAAGGCTTAAAAAAGTATTTCCACGGTAGGCAACGGCTTGGCTGTGCCCCTGGAATTGCCAATGTATATGGGCGACGGTGACCACTTACTATCAGGTGGGCCGTCAGCTCGTTTGCCTTCGAAAGCCAATAAAAAAATATATAAAGAGAAATTCTAGCTGAGTGGTAGAACCTTGGTGTAGACAGTTTTGTCTATAACACCAATGGGCCGGCTCGACCGGGTTGTTTCCACTGTCTCACAGAAACCATAAAGCATCGGCTAATGTAAAGTGTTACCTGTTAACGGAGCAGTAATATGTACGCGGATGAAACCGCGGGAGACAGCTAGTATAATCTAAGACCAGAAATATATTGTACCGGTTGATCGTATTTATTCAGCGTTTAATTATCATACTTAATGTATGGACCATTATCTCTAGACATCAAAATCACTAATATTTCCTATATGTATCAACTGAATTGTAATTAACGCGAGAGTGATCATGTGTGAGATATATATGCGACTATTCGTCTCCTAAATGGCTGGATTAAACTTATATCCCAATTAATGTGACAGATTTCATTACAAATCGGCTGAATTCGTTAGAATAAAAACTTGTTTTGAGGTATGTGTACCAAGTTAACTGTGAAATGAAATAGTTTTATTAATCATGCTGGCAATTAAAATAGCGCTTCTGACAAGTCAGAGGGGCTAGCACGGAAAACTTGCGAAAAGTTATTCGAGCTGTCATCGACAACAATTTCTATGAGATTTTGGTACAGCGTCTCTATCGTACGTAAAAGAAACTAATATATATGGAATATAGACCAATGATATTTAAGGAATTATCTATCGAACCCTCGATACCTTTACATTACGATCTCGATAGTTTTCCGTGCTAGCCCCTCAGAACAAAATAAAGAAACTTATATATAGAAATCATATCAACTAATGTATACATAGAATCATCAAAATACACTGGGCAACTATAAATTTTACAATATTTTTATTAAGGAGTGTCCAGAATTTTAAGTATTATTTTTATTTCTTTTTTATGGGTCGATATGGACCATAGACAATACCGAAACGAAATTGCATTTTAAGTGGTATTGCCACGCTTTATACATGTATAACCGACTCCAAAAAAGGTGGAGGTTCTCAATTCGGTTCGAAGTTTTTATCAGCATGACTGGGTCGGTATCATCGAGGAAGTACCACTGTTTCATACAAAATTGACGTAAAACTGAACTTACTACTGTATTTCGCACAGTGAGATATCTGAAGACCCAAATCCCTACTCTTTTTCCCTATCTCGATATATATATATTTTATATTATAGGCCGGCAAACAAGTAAGTGGGTCACCTGATGGTAAGTGATCTCCACCGCCCATGTACACCCACAATACCAAAAGAATTATGGGCGCGTTGCCTACCTTAAAGGCAAGTGATAATTAAGGGATTTGGAAGGGGAGGGGTGTTTGGACCTCCGGATATTTCACTCACCGTACGAAACGCAACAGCAAGCTCCTATTTTACGTCGGTTTTTTGTGAGACAGTGGTAACGACCCGGACTAGCTGGCCCATTCATGCTATAGATAAAAGAGTCTACAGCGTGGCTCTACCACTCAAAAATTTTAGAATGTCAATGATTATTGTTGGGCATTCATGGACGGTGAGCATTACTTATGATCAAATGACCCACTTACCCATTTGTTCGCCTACGCATAAAAAACTACAAGTCCAGACACTGCGCACGACTTTTTAGCGCCAACTCTTAAGGTCATACATAAAAATCATGACCTTCAGTAGCACTGTCACACGATAGGCCTGTCCGTACGTTTTATGGCGCACTTACCATCGAAACGACCCAATCAACGTTGAGTATTTAAAAAAAGAACCCAACACGACCTCCAGTTTAGTAACACATATTAAGGCGATAAAACATTTAATTATCTCTATAAATATCTTCAATGTGATTGTATAATTAATTGTAATGGCTAACTTGGTGGCACTAGTACCGGGTTCCAGGCACCTTTGGTTTTATAAGGGCAATGGAGATCTCGCATTGCGCCAGCGATAGAAATAAAGGATTTTATGGGGTAATAAATATCACAACAAGTACATTTGTGTAACGGACCCGGGTGAAATAACATTCGAGCGACAACTTATTGACAACATTTTTAAGGTTGTTTCTAAATTACCCTACATATTACCCTAATGTTGTAGAGGTTAGTAAAATAATAAAAAATACTAAAAATAATCAGGCCTTAGCATACACGCCACGGGAATTTTTTTGTTTTTTTTGTCGTGTAATAACCGGGTATTAAAAACGTAATAAAACGAAACAGTGGCACTCCGGAGTGCCAACAGATGTGAAAACATTACGTGTGTATTTTTTAATCGTCAGGTTTTTTTGTTTTTTTTTTGGTTTCGAATAGTTTCGACATTCAGACTATATATCTATGTTGTACGTTGTATCTACGCAATATATGTTTATATTATATATAGTAATATTATCAATGTATTTCAACCCAAACTCAACACTCGTGTAAACGGGGCCAATATATGTAGATACTTACATACAGAGGTGTCGGTCACGATAACAGTGTCGCGAGTTCAATTGTTTTTTCCCATCTCAAAAATGCCCAACGCGCCTAAAGAATTTTTCACTTCAATAACATTTTTTTGTACAATCGCTAGGGGCTCTGCCCGTGTTTCTCCACAAAAAAAAACTTAAAGTCCGACGAATATGAGACATATCTTACTTTCTTCCCCACATCATTCTGCATCGATTAGTATCGGTCTCGACCCCATACCCCCAGCGGTTTCGGAGGAGATAGCGTGACAAGCTTTTGACAGCGGTGGCGGCGGCGGCGCCAGTTACTTTTTTTAGAATAGAAAGACTAGTATGTAACTGTGTACCTATTGCATTCTAGTCTCAAGTCAGTGGCTAACTAAAGTATTATTTTCTCTTTAATTATATCCATCGAAGATAACATAGATGCATTTAATGTTAATATGTCCAAAGTAGAGAAAATAATAATTTATATTTGTCGTCTAAGGTATCCTAACTTGCACGGAATATCTTGTGGGGTGCATACTAGGCCGGCAGAGGCACAGACAACTCCAGTATAGACAAACCAGCCAAAGACCATGCACCTCTGAAGGCCAATTCTCGTAATTTAAAATCTTCAAAATATCATTCCGATCTAATCTCAGCGTCAAGAAAGTTGCAAATGGCATTCTGTTAAACCAATAATCAACGTAAAAGGCACCTAGCATTAGCAGTAGCTTTATACCGCTTTGGCTTCAGTCAACTTTTATTCTACATTCAATCTTAATACGATCTATGTTCACATTTGACGTTGATTATTGGTTTAAGAGAATGCCATTTGCAACTTTCTTGACGCTGAGACTAGATCGGAATGATATTTTTAACATTTAAAATGACGAGAATTGGCCTTCAGATTTTTCAAGTTACGTTTGTATTCGCTGTTAAGTATCGCTTTATACTTTAAACGGTAAAACTA
Source organism: Mimas tiliae (assembly GCA_905332985.1). Lineage (NCBI taxonomy): Eukaryota > Metazoa > Arthropoda > Insecta > Lepidoptera > Sphingidae > Mimas > Mimas tiliae. Next base: position 3,116,223 of record HG995262.1, on the reverse strand, counting down.
CATACCTGAGAAGTTGTCCATAATAATTTCGATGGTATGTGAAATCTGCTATCCCGAATTAGGCCTAATTCCTCTCATTCAGTAGAGACGGGTCGTGCCTAGCAGTGAGACGTGTATAATACAGGGCTAGTATTAATTATTATCCAGGACTCCTTATTTTAAGATGTGTTTTAACATTTTTAAACATTACATTTCTAAAATATTTAAAAAATATAAAAGTATCACCCTCCAATGGCGAAACCTAGGACCCAAGCCATCGGTGGTTAGGACCTCTGAGTGAGGAACCTCCTCCCAATGCGTGCCGTGTCCAATAACACCCCACCAAAACTCTGTGCAAGGGGCGGGGCTATAAACTTCTGTGCAGCTCGTTCATACATCAATTCATAAAAAAATATTCATGATCTCTAGTTGACACTTAATACGTCTAATTTTTTGCGCGGTGCAGAACGTCGTATCTCGATTTAGAAATTTAATATTTAGACATTAACTTTTATGAAATAAAGTTGATTTTGAACGTTTATTAAATTTTTGTTGTTTATTAATTTTATGGCGGATTCATATGAGAGTTATCTTATTTCGATGTTCGAGACTGTTTGGTATCAGCCCATTAGCAGAAATGACTATTGTGACAATGATTGTCGTGTTCACGTCCCACATGTCAGTAACCTCGAGTGGCAGGTCTAAATATTTTATTATTATTTTAACTTTTTTTATGGCGTATACCGGCATACAAGCAAGTGTGTCACCTGATGGTAAGTAATCCCCCCGCGCCCATGTACGCCCACAATACCAAAAGAATTATAGGTGCGTTGCCGAACTTAAAGGAAAGGGATAATTAAGGAATTTGGAATGGGAGGGGGTTTGGGCCTCCGGATATCTCACTCACCGTACGAAACGCAGCAGCAAGCTGCTACTTTACGCCGGATTTCTGTGAGACAGTGGTAATGATCCGGACGAGCCGGCCCATACATGCTGTAGACAAAAGTGTCTACAGCGAGGCTCTACCACTCATGAAACACACACACAAGCCAAGCCAATCACCTCATCGAAACGTATTCAAAAATCTTATGGGTGGGCGCATCGTTTACTCAGCACGTGCGTCCATTTCACGCTCGCTTAATTACGCACTTGGCTCATGTAAACAGAATGACACGTTCGTAGTTAATTTAAAAGATACGTCCATTAATTTGGTAAGTATGCGTTAAGCAAGCCGGGCGTTTGTGATTAATCGTTTATGTGCACATATGGGCAGTGTGATTTTTAACCGACCAAATAATGGAGGATGTTCTCCATTCGATGGGTATAAATAAATATAAATGTGAAATAAATATAAATTTTCAGAGTGGTAAAGCCACTTTTGTCTACAGCATGAATGGGCCGGCTCGACCGGGTCGTTACCACTGGTTCACAGAAAACTGGCATAATGTAGCAGCTTGCTACTGCGTTTCGTACGGTGAGTGAGATATCCGGAGACCCCAAATCCCCTTCCCATACCCAATCGCTTAATTATCCCTTTCCTTTAATTATGAGACTTAACATAGTATGTCTCGGGGTGACTAGCGCAGTCGAATGCCATGCAGTGCTTAGTAATTCAAAGTTCTGTATGGTGTAGCTTATGTTTATGAGCAGGCATGGAGCATACCATCAGTCGAGCATTTTGCTCGTATCGTCACTCAAGCTTATAAGTAAAAACATAATAGACTGCCTCGGTGGCGCAGTTGTAATGCGTACGCGTTACGATTGAGGCTAACGCTGAGGTCTCGGGTTCGATCCCCGGGTCAGGTAAAGTGGTATTGGGTTTTTCTATTGTGAAATGCTCAGTATCAGCCCGGAGTCTGGAATTTGTGCCCGGTATGGCGATAGGCTTGCCCCCTATCACATTATGGGACGGAGATACGCTCGTCGAAATGTGGTTGTACTTGTTACACCTCTACCTACTTACAGGCGTGAGTGTGTATGTATAATAGCTTCCACTAAATTTCATTTACGACCACATTTCATTTTTATGCCCACTTATTTCACTAAAATGTACATGTGATTTTCTCGAATAGTTTTCCCCAAACAAAAAAGCTGTTATTGCAGGGCAGTATTAGAACAACGATGTTCGAAAACATGTTAGGTCAGGCGAAATTAATGATCTGTCAGGATTGTTTGGTGTTCCGAGATGTCAGGACTGGATCGATGAAGGAAGTCCTTTGCTTGAGGTGATAGATGGGGATTGAGGTTGGTATATTATTGGTTTTATGTAAGGATAACAGAAGCTTAAATGTTTTAGGTTTAATTTTAACTTAAAACCGCTTTAAAAAATAAACTATTGTGAGAAGTTGTATGAGTATTATTTAAAAACACATTATCCAAACTTAAAAAATGACAAAAAAGGGGTATCAGATTTAAATGACTTCTAATATATTCCTATATTTTGCTGGATTTACATTTTTTTTTCGATAATGCGTTTTGAGTAACGTAACTTATATACATATATGCACTCACGCCTGTAATCCCCGAAGGGGTAGGCAGAGGTTTAACCAGTACACCCACGTTTCGCCGAGCGTATTTCCGTCCCTTATGTGATAGGGGGCGAGCCTACCGGGCACAAATTCCAGACTCCGGGCTGATACTGAGCATTTCGTAACAGAAAAACCCAATACCACTTTACCCGACCCGGGGATCAAACCCGAGACCTCAGAGTTGACCTCAATCGTAACGCGTACGCATTACAACTGCACCACCGAGGCAGTAACGTAACTTAATTATTTAAAATGTCGAATCCACTACTCCATCAGGCTTATGCCCGAAATGGTCATTGACTATTTCATATCTATTTATACAAATAAATAAAATTGAAGTGTCTGTTTGTAATATTAAAGGAACCGCTTTTTACTACATGTATATGAATGTATATACGGTACATAAACCAAAATAACATTTTTTAAAATTTTTGTCTGTCTGTCTGTTTGCTCCGGTTAATCTCTGAAACGGCTGAACCGATTTTGACGGGACTTTCACTGGCAGATAGCTGATGTAATAAGGAGTAACTTAGGCTACTTGGGTACTTTTTATCCCCAAAAATGACAATCACGCGGGCGGAGCCGCGAGCAAGAGCTAGTTATGGAATAAGAATAGCACATGGACACTCCCTTTGTAATTCTACCTATAATTTTTCGTGGTTAAATGCATGATTTTTATGTGGCAGATTAATATTAAACCGCTATACAACCATAAATCTTGGTTATAACTTATAGCAATAAGTCGAATGTTTAAAAATTGTAGTTGATCGTAGTTTAATGTGAATAGGACCGATAACGGATGGTTTGTTCTTCACTGAATTTCTCCCTGGGGCATTATTTTCGGTGAGTGGTCTAATATTAAATTATGCAAAATTACACGGCGATTTTTTTTTCATACAAAGTCAACTTGAAAAGATAAAAATTAGAGTTATGGTATTATGTTCCAGCTGCCTTGTCTACCAAATTGATGGTCGTAGCGATAAGTTAGTGTAACTAAAATTTTACTCATAATTATTTTTTACCACAACGTTCCTTCACACATGTTACACAAATATTTGGCTAGTAGTCATCCTTTCTAGTGAGAAAACACCCAGAGCTGAAACAAATATTTGTGGATCACACAAACATCGGAATCAAACCCGCGGCCTCTCGCCTCACAACACGCTGCTCGCCCACGTCGCTGTAGGCAACGTACTTCCGTAAACGTAGTACCTTCGCACTAAGTTTCCGGAATTGTAAGACCCAGAATTTTCTGAGTGGTAGAGCCACGCTGTAGACAGTTTTGTCTATAGCATGAATGGGCCGGCTCGTGCGGTCATTACCATTATCTCACACAAAACCGACGTAAAGTAGCAGTTTGGTGCTGCGTTTCGTACGGTGAGTGAGATATCCGGCGGCCCAAATCCCCCTCCCCTTCTCCACCCCTTAATTCCTTTCCTATAAGGTCGGCAACGCGCCCATGATTATTTTAGTATTGTGGGTGTACATAGGCGGCAGAGATCACTTACCATTAGGTGACCCACTTGCTCGTTTGCAAAAACATAAAAAGTTGGCAGTTATGTCGATAGAAGTGAAAACTTAGAACTTTAGTATTAAAATTATCAACATCAATCTGGTTTTCACATCTATTGACCCTCCAAGCAACAATTATATACATGTTTATGTGGTTTTTTAGTACTCACTATTGTACTGCACAATGATTCTACATTTAAACGATTCAAATAATAATCAAATAAAACACTATTTCAACAATGCACAGTATATACATTGAACTTTTCACTAAATCCTTTCAATTTCACTTATAAGATATACACAGCACTAATGTTGCACAATACGTCGGCTGTATAGCTACAGATATACTGCTATAAGCATTTCAGTCACGCGAACCCATAAGATTTCCCCCGACCAAAAAGTGCCCAACGCGGCTAAAGAAGTTTTTACTTCAAAATCTGTAATCGCTCTTCGCGCGTAACATGAACATTTGAATAAGAGACATCAGTCACAAGTTTTGGCGAAATCCCTTATCTGTCAAAATGGTAACGCTTGCGTGGCGCCAACTGGGCTCCGTTTGTACGGGGACCATCTTGTCTCCGTCTCTTGGGACATTCGGATGATTTTTTAGGAAAGTTTTTAGCTGCTGTCAAAAATGTATTGATATATTGTAATTCTTAAAAAAGTTGCTGGATGTATGTAAATACATACCGAGGCAGTTGCTGGATATCTTAAATAACATGTAAAAAACAGTAACAGGTAAAGACTTGTTAAACAAATTGTTTAGCACGACAGCCTCCGTGGCGCAGTGGGCGAGAAGTCGGCTGCGAAACGAGACGCCGCCGGTTCGCTTCCCGCGTCGAGACAAATGTTTGTGTGTGGTGATGTGAGACCGCAAGTCCTTCGTAGTTCCTGATACCCACTATACAGGTTTTCCTAGTGTAGGGTCAGTACTATGTGTGTGACTGTTAGGTGTATTTATTTATTTATTATTTAGTAATAAGAGAGGCTAGACATTTGTCTACCAGCCTGTCTTAAACAGATCAGTACAGGTTAGATATTTTTGTAGATATAAGTATGCAATATTAATGGTCTCACTAAGAGGACGGTTAAGATCGGGCGGAGTGGAGGCATCTTTGTAGGAAGACATACCCTGCGACTAAGCCGTCAAGGGATGACGTCAGACAGAAAGAAAGAAAGATATATACCATTGAAATAAAACTAGTTTATACGGATTTTATCGCGGTTTAATTTTTATTTTAGTCCCGACGTTTCGAAAGCTTTTCAGCCTTCGTGGTCACGGGAGAGACCACGCGAGATCCGTATAAACTAGTTTTATTTCAATGTGTAATATTCGCGTAAACCTAAGAAATCACTAGATATATACCATATCAATAACCAGAAATGTTGAAGCGAGTATAAATATATACATACTACTCATATCGCGGGGTGACGAGCGCAGTCCAATGCCACGGAGTGCTTTGTAATTCATAGTTTGGTGTGGCTTTGCTCCTGTTTATGGGTAGCTTACCATCAGATGAGCGATCTTCTCGTCTCATCATTCAACATAATAAAAAAGCTTCTACCAACACGTCGTGTCGTGTCAGGATAAATAAAAAAATTAACACAATTTCATTATTACCTAAACATCGCAAGTCAAGTACGCAATCAATCCGTAGTCCGGTGAAGAAAACAATATATACAAACGCATAAGTTTACATATTAAACTATCTTAACTGATGCTATAAACCACAGTATCCGGAGACATCACACCGCATGGTCACCCGACATCCGGCCTGGGTCGCAAATGTCCGGGATAAGTCATTTGTGTTCCTACTTGCTTGGTGTAACTGAATACACCCGGTTTTATTGCCACCCGCCATTTTAATGAGTTGTGTATAATAATAATAATAATAATAATAATAATACACCCAACAGTCACACACATAGTCCTGACCTCACACTAGGTAAACCTGTGTCGTGGGTATCAGGAACTACGAGGGACTTGCGGTCCCACAACACCCAGATCCGAGACCAATATTTGTCTCACACAAACATTTGTCTCGGTGTGGGAATCGAACCCACGGCCTCTCGCTTCGCAGCCGACTACTCGCCCGCTGCGCCACGGAGCTACAAAAAGATATAAATAAAGATAAAGATTACATAAAAATATAAATTTCTTATTTAACAAATATGTTATTAATAATGCACTTGGTAAAAAATCACTAAAATTCTCATATTCCCATTAGAACGATAACTCTCATATGAATCTGCCAGAAATTGGCTCCACTTACGCAACTACTTACTATACAAAGGTGAATTACACGTAACACTCATACACACAACAAAAATATATGAACGTTCAAAATCAACTTTAGTTCATAAAAGTTAATGTCTACATAATACATTTCTAAATCGAGATACGACGTTCTGCGCCGCGCAAAAAATTAGACGTATTTCAACTAAAGATCATGAATCAACTTTTATGAATTTATGAATGAACGAGCTGCAAAGTCTTTTATAGCCCTGCCCTCTTGCACAGAGTTTTGGTGGGGTCGTTTTTTTGCTTGAGTTACATTTATAAAACAAACATAACTTATAATAAATAATTAAAATATGATATCAACTATCAGAATTCCCGCCAAAAACTCCCAACCATAGTTTATTTTACTGTAACTTGTTTAGATTGTAGGAGGTATTTACGTTTTGTTGATTTGTGACAAAAAAAATTCTTTCTTTTTATAATTTTCAAAACATTGTCTTTCATAAAAATAAAGTAAAAAAAAAATAGCGAATCAAATTTCATTTTTAATACGGCACCGGCCCTCCTGTTTCCTGTTGGCCAAATACATTCTTTGTACGGTACAAAAGCGATTTGTATGAAAAACTCTATTGTTCCCGTGAACAATATGTCACAACGCAGAAAGCTTTTACGTTAATCACTTATTCACATTTTAGACTTGTTTATTACAAATTGTGACACTTAATTTTGTTGTATATTATATTCTGCAAGTGGGTCTGTCGGGCGCCATTTTGTTTGCAGTTTTGAGGTTAGAGCTTGTTTTATAACCTATTCGTTTGTCTGTGGGGCTAAGTTTTAAAGAATTTCGATTGATTATAGACTGCCTCGTTGGCACACTTGTAATGCGTACGATTTACGATTGAGTCTAACGCTGAGAAGTTCGATCCCCGGGTCGGGTAAAGTGGTATTGGGTTTTTCTGTTACAAAATGCTCAGTATCAGCCCGGAGTCTGGAAATTGTGCCCGGTATGGCGATGGGCTCGCCCCCTCTAACATCGTGGGACGGAGATACGCTTGGCGGAATGTGGGTGTACTGGTTACACCTCTGCCTACCCCTTCGGGGATTACAGGCGTGAGTGCGTATGTAGGTATGTATTTATGTATTTTAAAGAATATTTATTATGGCAGATATCTTAACTTTAAATGCTAGAGCCACGCTATAGTTTTTTCTATAGCATTAATGGACGAACTCGACCAAGTTGTAATCGCTGTCTCACAGAAAACCAACGTTAGCAGGTTGTTGTTCCGTTACGTAAGATGAGTGAGATATTCGGAAGCTGATATCCCCTTCATACATACATATATATGCACTCATGCCTATAATCTCCGAAGGGGTAAGCAGAGGTGTAGCCAGTACACCCACATTTCGCCGAGCGTATCGCCGTCCTATGATGTGAAAGGGGGCGAGCCTAGCGCCATACCGGACCCAAATCCCGACTCCGGGCTGATACTGAGTATTTCGTAATAGAAAGCTCCAATATCACTTTTACCCTACCTGAGGATTGAACCCGAGATCTCAGAGTCAGCCTCAGTCGTAACGCGTTACAACTGCGCCACCGAGTCAGTCCTCTTCGCCTTTCTCATCCTAACTTTAATCATCCCTTTCCTTTAAGATCGGCAACACGTCTACAGTTCTTTAAGTATCCTGGATATTCATGGGCAGTAGAGCATCACTTATCATTGATTGACTCGCTTGTAGCTTTACCGTTTTCTGCTTAAACTTCTTCATCTTCCACCTACCTTTATCCCACTAGCAGTGGGGTCGATGCAATGTGCTTTTTAACCTATAGGTATTGCAGAAAGATTTGGCTTGTAGTTTTTACGACCGGGTGGCTGCCTGACATCAACCCCGCTGGGGAGGGACCTATTCAAGATCAGCATGAGAAAAAGTACACGCGGCATTCCATCGCCTCTCATGTCATGTAACGTTTTGTCATGTCTCAAGCGTGCATCGGACTTTAAAAATCGGTCAAGCGTGAGTCGGTATCGCGTAACGAAGGTTCCGTACCCACAAAAAATGGTTTTTGTTTTTCTTTATAACTGATAGTATAACTGCCACAAAAAAAACATGCGGGGCAGTCTTTGGGGACTGCCGATAGAAGTAGAAAGTTACTTAAACTTGTGAATTGTATCGTCGAGCTATTAGAATATTATTTTTGAATTATTTGTTATTTGTAAAGAGGTATATCTATGTACATATATACACAGTATACATATAGCTCATGGGAAGCGTGCGGTGATGATGACGCGAGTTCCATGATTTTTGTTTACCCAAAAAGTGCTCAACGCGCCTAAATAAGTTTTCACTTCAAAAATATTTTTAAGAGAGGTAGAGCCACGCTGTACACAGTTCTGTCTACAGCATGAATAGGCCAGCTTGACCGGGTCGTTACTACTTTCACAGAAAACTGACGTAAGTAGCGGCTTGCTTCTGCGTTTCGTACGGTGAGTGAGATATCCGGAGGCCAAATTCACCTCCTTTTCCCAATCTCTTATTTTATCCCTTTCTTTTAAAGTCGGCAACGTGCCCATAACTCTTTTGGTATTGTGTGGAGATCGCTTACCATCAGGTGACCCACCTGCCCGTTTGCCGATATACACAGTTCGCCAGCCTCCGTGGCGCAGTGGGCGAGTAGTCGGCTGTCAAGCGAGAGGCCGTGGGTTCGATTCCGGCATCGATACAAATATTTGTGTGATCCACATATATTTGTTTCGGGTCTGGGTGTTGTGGGACCGCAAGTCCCTCGTAGTTCCTGATACCCACGATACAGGTTAACCTAGTGTGGGATCAGGACTATGTGTGTGACTGTTGGGTGTATTTGTAAAAAAAATGTTATACAATAAAAAAAGTCTGTGAAATATCTGACTATCTATTAAGGTTTAAAAGATAGACTTTAAAACAAGGACAGACTGTCACAGAGACAAACGGCATCTGCTCTCTATGGTACCGCAGGAACCCTAAAAATGTTACATCACACGCCAATTACATTTAGATCAAGATACGAGTTAAACGCGTCGATTTAACCCACAGAATGCGTTCAGGACGTCGCCCACGGCCCACGCAGACATTATCCGTAACAGATGCGTATCTGTGACTTGTCGGTGTTTACGCCGCACTTTTATCGGGTGATATTTTAATTATTTTATTCGAGTTGGGATTTTATTGAAATAAAGAAAGAAACGTTTATTTTCATCATGAAACATTCAATATAATACAGGTTTAACAATAATTTAGTAATTGATCTTAATAAACAACAAAAAACATATAAACTTTATAAGCTAATATAAAAAACAAAATTGCCTTATAAATAAATACACCCAACAGTCACACACATAGTCTCGATCCCACACTAGTTAAACTTGTATCGTGGGTATCAGGAACTACGAGGGACTTACGGTCCCACAACCCCCGGACCCGAAACAAACTTTTGTGGATCAAAACAACATTAGTGTGGGAATCGAGCCCATGGCCTCTCGCTTCGCAGCCGGCTACTCGCCCGCTGTACCACGGTGGCTGTAATAATTCAAATTCAAATTCAAATCATTTATTCTGTAAATTGGATCATAAATATCACTTTTACATGTCAATCATTTTTTAAGCTATATTACATTTACGACAGCATTTCAGGGCTAGCCATGAGAAGAAATGCCGAAACAAACTCATGGGTTATGGCCTCTTTTAATGTCCAGACATTGTTTTACAGAAATTATGCGAGTGTAATGTACAGAAATTCCTGGATTGGCCCTTTCAAGAGATAGCCAAAAGTATACCAGACATACGTAGCACTCGCCCTAACATTAAAAAAATAAATGAAATAATTTATAACAAAAAAAAACAAAATGTCAATATTCCCTTACATACTAATATTGCGCCAATAGAGCAGTCAATATTAAATAATATAATATATAAAAAAAGAGAACTATGTACATCCAATTTTGTAAGGAGTGAGCGGCTTAATTCCAAGCTGTTTTCACAAAGTTTTATTCCTAAACTCGTAGATATTTTATTTTTTTATCGTGACTAAATGAATACGAACGTGAATTGAGTGCAAACCAAAACGACGTCGATCGGCGAAAGGGCAGCTCTTATCTGTCCCAATTAAAGTTAAATTTTATTTCTACCTCTGCTATACTATAGCTTTAATTAAATACGTTTTGACTGGCGGGAGGATACTCGGTATTTGAACCTGGTAGTGTAGTGATCACCTGGTTTTTTAACCGACTTCAAATAGGAGGTGGTTCAGAATTCGGCGCGTTTTTTTATATTGTTTTTTTTTATGTATGTACATCGATTTCTCCGCCATTTGTGGACCGATTTTGTAGGAAAACATTTCACTCGATAGAGTTTAGCTGCGATGTGGTCCAATATAAATTTAAGATCTGATGACAGAGTACGGAGAACAAAAAACTCCTCAACGGACAACAGTACACTCGTCGCGATTGTGTTATTGTATAGGAATTTACATACTATTGCTGTACATTGAAGTCGGTTTCTAAGTTTTGTTAAACGTTATATTATGTATATGTACCTTTCTAAAATACGTTTTATATTTGATAACTGCGCTACAGTCTTGAACTGTTGCAGCTACCATCGTTTTACAATAACATTTTATGTATAAGAAACTGTCTTTATGTTCCCAATAAATAAATAAAATACATGCGGGCAGTCTTTGGGGACTGCCGATAGAAGTGAACACTAAGTAACTTGTGAATTGTATCGTCGAGCTATTAGATTATTATTTTTGGATTGTAAAGAAGTAAAGAAGAAGACCAATTTAATTGTATAATAATATATACAACGTGTTATAGAAAGGGGTGGGCAAATTTAAGCATTGTATAGTGTAGGGTATAAGTATTTTATCTCCCATAGTACCAAATCCGATTGCATTGCTAGGACAATAATTATAGAATTTTCTTATTTATCGAATGAGTAACATGTCGATATCGACTTTCAACTTTGGACAACACTAAATGATAAACAATGATACTATAAACCTCCTTTCATTTAATTATTTTATATTTAAAAAAACATTAAACAGATGTCAATATTTATTTGACGCAGTCAGTTCGGCAATTTCTGATTTTATGAAGTATAAATAATTACGAGTTATTAAATTGTATTTGACTAAAAACAAGTATTATGTATTGGTAGGTAGTTTGTGTTGGTGTAACTAATAACAGCTTTTAAGAGGATCGTCGACTGTATTAAGCCAAATTCATAGATAGAAGACCCGAGAATGAAGTCTTTAACATGCTTCTAGAGGATGGTACCTATATCGTCTTCAGCACACAATCTCTTTCAAGTGTTCATTTGTGTTTAAATTATAAGTTACGTACAAGTGTATGTCAGTAGAATTACGTACATCTTATTAAAGTTTATTAAAAAGTGTGTGTCGTTCATAATAATTAATAGTGATGTCATCTATCTTATCGTTCTTAATAAATAAGTGATTAAAATTAAAGTGAAATTATTGGATGTCTTGGTTTTGAAAAGATCCGGTACATGAGGACTTACTGTATGGTGCATGTAATGACCCTAAAATATGACCACACCTTTCTGTAACACGTTGTATATTGTATACTTATAACGCACGGAGGTATATCTATGTACATATATACTCTGTATACATATAGCTAATGGGAAGCGTTCGGTGACGATGACGCGAGTTCTATGATTTTTGTTCAGCCAAAAAGTGCCTAAAGAAGTTTTCACTTCAATAAATTCAATGTAAGTAGGCCCAGAATACAGAAGTATCGGCTTGCAATCCAAAAGCTTGCCACTGCGACCGCGTGTCAAGTGAGGTCTTGCGGTCGGGCGACATTCGACGGACTTCGGATGTTTAACCGCTTGAAAAGCAAGTCTGAGTCTACGTGAAATTCAGTGCTTAAATAGTTGTTAAGTCATGTTGGATTTTATTAAGTTTACTCGATTCATATGCTGTTTATTTATAGCAGATGTCAGCAAACGAGTATGTGGGTCACCTGATGGTAAATGATCTCTACCGCCCATGAACATTCGAAGAATCATGGAATATACGTATAGTTACGTCATTTATAATAATACTATTTTTTTAACTGGCTATATTATTTTTTTACTATTTATTTAGACTGCCTCGGTGGCGCAGTTGTAATGCGTACGCGTTACGATTGAGGCTGACGCTGAGGTCTCGGGTTCGATGTAAAACTGGTATTGGGTTTTTCTATTACGAAATGCTCAGTATCAGCCTGGAGTCTGGAATTTATGCCCCTATCACATCGTGGGACGGAGATACGCTCGGCGAAGACAGCGTGATTGGCCTTTTCCAGGATAAAAGTGGCCTATGTTTTAATCCAGGTCATGGTCTATCTGTGTGCCAAATTTCATCAAAAACCGTTTACCTGTTAAAGCGTGCTTGACTCAAAAACATTCAAATTAACAAACATCCAATATTTCACATTTATAATAAGTAGTAGGATAATAGGATTATCCTTGGTCTGTGGGACATATTCTATATATATTATAAAGAACAGATAAAAAAACACTAAATATGTCTGCTCTGTATATATATTCATTTATTGCGTTAATCAAGTAAATAGGTATATATTTTTAGAGCTGGCAATAATTAACCAAGTGGAGTATTTGACCCGATATTTGAGAAGTTCGGGTAAACAATACGAGAGCAGTTAAAATTTAATGTGCCAGTGGAAATGTTAAATACCCTAAACCCATTACCAATTACAGTAAAGTCATAACTAAAGTTTATAGTGTGACCCAAAATGTTTTATGACGCTTTTAATTATAGAGTAAATAATAATGTATCGAATGGATCATATATAAAGTCATTTCAGACGTTGCTAAGCTAAGTACACACTTGTGCGTCTTCTTTGACAGCCTCCGTGGCGCAGAGGGTCAGTAGCCGGCTGCAAAGCGTGAGGCCGTAGGTTCGATTCCCGCACCTAGACAAATGTTTGTCTGATCCACAAATATTTTTCTCGGGTCTGGTTGTTGTGGGACCGCAAGTCCCTCGTAGTTCCTGATACCCACGATACAGGTAAACCTAGTGTGGGGTCAGAACTATGTGTGTGACTGGTGGGTGTATTTATTTATTTACTGTCTATGGCCGGCTTACAAATCTACAAGCGAACTGTTCATTTTATCATATAGTTAAAAAAAATATTATACAATATATCGAGACTATAATTTGTTTTTTTATAGTGACGTTTCTTATGTGAATATTTATGATACATAATTATTTGTGGAGCTGTCTGGCTACGAACATCATTTCTGGGGTATTTAACCAACTTATTGCATAAAGTCATCAACACCAGCCAAATTGACTTAACTTATGCGTCTGTCAAATTATCCTTCGGAATTTAAAAACAGAATATTTATGTTGTTTAACGACAGTACGTAAACACACGTTGACACACACGCACGCGTCAGATAACCACGCAAGTTAAAGTACACCAGTATGAATATACCCTTATATTGTGTGAAGAATGTGTCAAGTCACTTGTCAGTTGTTTGCGGACTTTACGTACACTTGGCTCTTTTGAGCATTGTGGCTCGTGTCGCAAAGTTTCTAAAACTTTCGTCGGGTGTTTTTATCTCGCAATAAATATTTTTTGTCGCCGAGAAAATACTATTAAAGTTACAAAAATATGGGATATTTTTATAGCAATAGGCTGGCAAACATGCAACTCTGATAACTGATCACTACCTTCCTCATGGACGACACCCACATATTTTTTTTAGGCATAGGCCATAAAAAAACTATCCTCTAAAATCGGCAACACAGGCATGATTCTTGTGGAATGATGGGTCAGAAAACCGGCGTAAAGTAGCAGCTTCCTGCTGCGTTTCGTACGTCCCCTCCCCTTCCCAATCCCTTAATTATCCCTTTCCCTTAGGGTCGGCAACGCACCCATAATTCTTTTGGTATTATGGGTGTACATGGGCGGTGGAGATCACTTACCATCAGATGACCCACTTGCTCGATTGCCGGCTTATGCTATAAAAAAAACAGAACACAATATACTGTTGCTTGGCGGCAGAAATAGACAAAGTGGTGGTACCAACCCAGACCGTCTCTCGCATACGAGGAACCTACCACCTTGTAAATACGTTATTAAACTTCTACGTTGCTAAAAAAATATTATTTTTGAACTACGCATAAGTTACTAAGAGTCTAGTAATTTCAGATTCGGTGAAGGAAGTGGTCGAATGCCAATAAAACTGTGGGCCATTTTACGACTCGTTTACGGAACCAAACCAGTCAGTGTAAATAGTACTAAATCTGTGGCTTTTTTATCGTCAATGCCCTTCCAGGCCTCTTGAGGGTAAACGATACTGGGCTTGATTTTTAGTACTTTCCAAATCACCGCTAAGTATACCGTCTGGTAGAATAAGAACATTTCTCATTTCTTTTTGGTAAATTAAATCCCATTAACAACATAAATGCGCCAAAAAGTTGCTTCTGTTTATGAGCAGGCATAGCGCTTGCCATCAGACGAGCGACCTGCTTGTCTCAACATTCAAGTTAATAAACAAAGACTTTAATGTATAGACAGGCTGCGCAGTACACAGAAATTGCACCAACGGTCAATTGACCGTAACTTAATATTGCCATCTCGCTTACTCTAAACTAGAACCCCTCTCGCGCTCTCTGTCTGAGCTGTCAAACTCCCGCGTTATGTGACGCCACTTTACTTCTAAACAGCCCGTCTGTATACATTAAAGTCTATGTTAATAAATAAAAAAGACCCCTAACCCTTTCTAATCCGTATTGTGGTCGTCTTGAAGGTCGGAAACGCCTGCACCTTCCCTCTGGTATTGTAGGTGGTCGGTGTCACTTACCATGAGATGACCAACCTTACCAAACTACTGATAAATAAATATTGAGAACCTTATTAATAATTGATATATAACGCCCGCCATCACTCAAATTCGAACCTTATTACATAGAAAATAGAGTGCTGAAACGATTGATGCAGAAAGTCAGTTTAGATTAGTTGCTACAAGAAAGCATAATAAATAGCAATTGTGAAAAATGACTCGCTCAAAATTTAAGAATTAATATTTTAACAAAACGTGTTCGATGGTTTTAGTGTGAAATCACGATTAACTACGCAATACTTTTTGAATGGCTTCGTAAAAATACTGTATAAGATTTTGAACGCAATAGCTAATGTTGATTTGTGAAACGTGATCACTTATATCAGTTTTGACTTTTGTGGCACGTAATTTGTGAAATTTGGTTTGTAAAGCTTTACCTTGTGTGATAAAACAGTCGGATTACATGTTATTATACTTACTTAGATTAACCATTCTAAAACCAAAATAATGGTGGTAGATCGAAGTCAACTTCTTCAACGCACTACAGCGTGACGGATATGTAAGGGTCAGTCAATCTGTATACCTGGGGTCGTTAATAAGAAATGAGGGAAGCTGCTCTGAGGAAATCCGTCGTAGATCCGGCATGGCTAAAAGTGCAATGGCTAATGTCGAGACAATCTGGAAAAATCGTGGTATTCGTCGTAAAACTAAAATACGTCTGGTGCGTGCGTTGGTGTTCTCAATCTTTCTGTATGGTGCCGAAACTTGGTGTACTGAAATCCACGACAGCAGATAAACCGATGCTTTTGAAATGTGGTGCTGGCGAAAACTGCTACGTATACCCTGGACCGCCATGAGGACTAATGACTCCATACTGAAAGAGCTCAACATCACAAAGAGGCTGTCAGCTGTCTGTCAGGAACGGGTGCTTAGTTTTTTCGGACACAATGTACGGTCTCCCAGACATAACTTGGAAAGAGTCTTAATATTGGGCCAAATAGAAGGGAAACGCCCCAGGGGAAGAGCGCCATCTAGATGGTCAGATGCCATGAAAAGGGCAAATGTTGGTGGCAGTATATACCAAGCGGTCCAGACATCTTATGACCTCTT
Source organism: Mimas tiliae (assembly GCA_905332985.1). Taxonomy (NCBI): domain Eukaryota; kingdom Metazoa; phylum Arthropoda; class Insecta; order Lepidoptera; family Sphingidae; genus Mimas; species Mimas tiliae. The sequence goes on along the minus strand of HG995262.1, from coordinate 3,099,999 downwards.
AGCTTAGCACATATGTGGTCGCGATCCTCAGCACTTAGGGACCGACGAAGAAGAATACTTACTTGAATACTTGTTTACTAATCTATTTGCGCATCACGTAGACTGCTGAACGGATATCGATGAAGGTCTCTTAATTATATTAATCAAACCTGTTGTAACTATAGGCTATTAAAACAAAATTTCTTCTAGAAAAGTCTCACGCGTAGGAGCTTTAAGCAAAAGTTATTCAATAACTTCTGTAGCAACTGCCCTAGATTTATCTTAAGACTTCACGTGAACTGTTTCAACTGCTTGTAATTGCAACAAAGTGGCGTTCAGAAGATATTTCACATTATTCAAATATTTTTTAATTAATTTTCAGTACTAATAATACGTCAAAGTTAAACATACTAAGAGTACGTCGCACGGTCACAAATGCCTGTGCCAGATCGTCGGTTTTTTACTTGCTTGCCAAGGTCTAAATTTATTATAAAACACCATAACAATTTTAATTTTAAATAAATTGAAGAATGTTTTACAATCCCATAGCTAAGGTTTATAAAACTACTTGAGAACTTGGTTCTCGTTTAGATCTCACCTCTTTTGGCCGCCACGCCATGACGACGCGACACCCCCGAACGTCGTTTGTATTGGCCCCTTAACTTGGTTCTTTTTCATATTTATGTTTTTAATGGGTTAGAATATCACACAAAGCGGACGTGTCTCATTCATATCGCTCGCGCCATGCGTCACGGTGTCCCACCTCGATCGCATACCTCAAAACGTACTTAATTTCTCCTTCGCATATTACTCGCAAAAGCATTGCGAAAATATTATTGAATAAGAAGTAAACCGTTGATACACAGCGCAAACATCCCCGGAATAAGTAATCATCATGTGAATTACAGCTCCCTCGTGGCGCGTGAACGTGTACCGCATGCACACAAACCGTTTGTATTCTATACAATGTTATTAACATCATTGTCGTTTGGTTTCTTCCTGAAATATTGTGAGGAATATGTAGGACTAAAGACTTTTGCACAGAGGACTCCTTTATCTAATCTTAGTTCAATAGGGTAGTTTCCTATAATGAATTTTATTATTTTATAAGCAACAAAAAATTATATGCAAATAAACCCTTTTATTAAAACACAATCAAAATTGGTTCACAAATGTGCCCGTAGTTATTATTTTAAATGTTGGTGTGAGGAAAAGTGTGTGCGAAGTAGGGATATCTCACTATCTCGTTTGCACGCGTGCATCATAATGAACATTTTACACAGTGACGTCAAAGTTTGCGTCGTCTGTCATTTGAAAATTAGCCTTTCTACAGGATTTGAATGGCTTCTAACTTATTTATTTATGGTCCGATTTATAAAACTATTTCTGCAATAGATTTTGAGTAACGTAACTTATTAATTTAAATAATAAAAAAAATCTAGTCAACTACCCTATTATTAAATAGTTTCAGGTTCTAAACTAGCCCTAAGAGCACGCATTGACTTTTCGATGTTATGTGTGTGTTTGTTACTAATAATCGCTTGTTATTAACGGTGAAGGCAACGTCGTGAGGAAATCTGTATACCTTAAAATGCCCAAAGAATTTCAAAGGTATGTGAAGTCTACCAACTTACATTAGGCCAGAGTAGTAGGCACTCACTCTTATCAGAAATAGGTGTGTTCCAACTTATAAGGAAAGGAATGTAGATTGGGAGGGGTTTTTTAAATTTTTGGGCCTCCGGTAATCTCGCTGATCATATGAAACGCAAACTCACTCTCGATCAAGCAGGTACATTGATGCTTTAGAATAAAGTTTATTGTATGTTAGGTCTCTCGTATTTGAGAGTCTGTTTGGGTCTGTTTCTGCCAAGCAGCAGTGTACAAGTATAATTGTGGTCCGGTTTAAAAGTAATTGAAGACAGTTAAATTAAACTTTATAAAACTTAACATGTCTCGGGATGACGAGCGCAGTACAGTGCCATGCAGTACCTATAATTCAAAGTTTTGGGTAGTGTTGATATTGTACAGATGTGGGGCTTACAATCAGGCGAGCGACGTAATCGTCTTGTCATTTAGTTTATAAGTCTCTAGAAGTTCTTTCACTCGTGCCTGTAATATCATTGTGACAAAAATGGAACATTAGTTTTTGTTGTATCGTCCTTTATTTCGCTAGCACAGCTTGTTCTTTTGTTACGTGAAAAAACGATAGAAATATTGCGCGAAACTTTTGTATGTGTCTATATATTTTTGGAGATGAAACTGTTGCCAATATTGCTGTAGAATATTTTTATACGCGAACAAAGAGAGACATTATAACTTCAAATAACTTCGCGATTTTGCCCAACATTGTTTTATAAATCATTCCTTAAAGGAGCTAATTTACAAAGTTTTTTATTCTTTCTTTATGAAGGTCTATAATCGACTGCGATTGAGCAGAATGGAGATATTATTTCTAACACATTTGTATGTAAGAGCTTGTCCTTCAGCATTAAGACTGCCTCGGTAGCGCAGTTGTAATGCGTACGTGTTACGACTGAGGTTGACGCTGAGGTCTCGGGTTTGATCCCCGGGTCGGATAAAAGTGATATTGGGTTTTTAAATTACGGAAAAGCTCAGTATCAGCCCGGAGTCTGGAATTTGTGCCCGGTATGGCGATAGGCTCGCGCCCTATCACTTCATGGGACGGAGATACGTTTGGCGAAATGTGGGTGTACTGGTTACACCTCTGCCTACCCCTTTGGGGATGACAAGCGTGAGTGCGTATGTATGTATGTATTTACATTTTTTCTTATAATGCCCAGCAAACGAGCTACTGTGTTATATTTTTTTTATTAACTAGAGGCGTTGCCCATGTTTTTCCACAAAACATAAAATAAAATAAAAACTTAAAGTCCGACGAATATGAGACATATCTTACTTTTTTCCCCACATTATTCTGCATCGATTGGTATCGGTCTCGACCCCATACCCCCAACGGTTTCGGAGGTGATAGCGTGACAAGCTTTTGGCAGCGGCGGCGGCGCCAGTTACTTTTTTTTAGAATAGAGAGACTTGAGTGACGAAGGTCGCTCGCCTGATGGTAAGCGCCACGCCTGCCCATAAACAAAAGCAATACCACACAGAACTTTCAATTACAAAGCACTGCATGGTATTGTACTGTGCTCGTAAGCCCGAGCCATAAGATGTTAAGTCTCACAATACCTAGTAATTTCACTAGCTTCAATATCCTTCAAACTGGAATACAACAGTGCTTACACAATGCTGCTTCTTCAGACGGCCTCTCGCATACGAGGGACCTACCACTTTGTTATGTTAAGTGATATTCAGTGTACATGAGCACCCACGTTACCAGAGAAATCTGGTATCAAATGTTTGTCTAATCCAGAAATATTTGTTTCGGGTGTTGTGGGACCGCAAGTCCCTCGTAGTTCTTATTATCTATAATACAGGTTAACCTAGTCTAAGGTCAGGACTACGTGTGTGACTGTTGGGTGTATTTATTTATTATAGATTTCTTGGCATCATTTTGGCAACGTTTAATGCTCTTAGGGACCATATATTATTATATTATGTTACAAAGTGCCTACAGAAGGAATCTTTAGTGTAAGGTAAATTCATTCCAACAACATTAAAAAGTAAAAATCTTATTAATCTGAGTCGACAGCCTCCGTGGCGCGGTGGGCGAGTAGCCGGCTGCGAAGCGAAAGGCTGTGGGTTCGATTCCCGTACCGAGAAAAATGTTTATGTGATCCACGAATTATTTTTCAGGTCGGGGTGTAGTGGGACCGTCGCAGTTCCTGATACCCACGATACAGATTAACCTAGTATGCGGTCAGGACTATTTGTGCGACTGTTGAGTGAATTTATTTTGCCAGTATTTACACTTTTCATAGGTTGATACAAAGTAGTTAGTTAGTAGTAGTAGTTCAAGTCGAATTTCGGGCCAGACGTTTCAGATTCGTTACTCAATTTTCGGAGACGTGCCCTTCTGTCTGACAAGCCCTTAATTAGCAACACAGGCCTGCGGCGGCGAATCACGACCGTTTGTGAGGGCCGTCCATTACGCGTAAACTGGGCTGATTTAGCGATAGACATTTTATACAATAGGGTAGTTGACTAGATTTATTTTATTGTTTAAATCAATAAGTTACGTTACTCAAAATCGATTGCAGAAAGAATTTTATAAATCGGACCAAAAATAAATAAGTTAGAAGCCATTCAAATCCTGTAGAAGGGTAATTGTCAAATGACAGACGACGCAAACTTTGACGTCACTGTGTAAAATGTTCATTATGGAGCACGCGTGCAAGCGAGATAGTGAGATATCCCTACTACACACCCACTTTTCCTCACACCAACATTTAAAATCATAACTGCGGACACATTTCTGAACCAATTTTGATTGTGTTTTAATAAAAGGGTTTCTTTAACAGAAAATGATACGCACATTTTCTGTTGCGTATAAAATGAAATATAGGAAACTACCCTATTGCTAAAAAGGAAGTATGTTTGTAGGCTTTTATCCTGGCGCGGCAAATTGACTACACTGGACCTGATGTAAAAACTACAAGCCACATCTTTCTGTAACATGTGGTAAAAGCATATGGCGCCGTCCCCACTGCGAGTGGGATAAGGGCGGGTGGAAGAAGAAGAAGGAGACCAATAGAATCCTTTACCCCGAGTAACACAGTCTAAGTGAAATATTAAAAAAAGTTGACCCCGAGTAAAGTGAAATATTAAAATTACCGACATACATACATAAAGCCTTTATCCCTGAGCGGGTAGGCAGAGGTGACTCTCAGCACCCATGTTTCGCCGAGCTTATTTCCGTCCCATGATGTAGTAGGGGGAGAGCTTATTGCCATGCCGGATGAAAGTTCTAATCCCGGGCATTTCATGTGTGGTTTTTCGAATCTTAAGTTCAACACTTCTTGAGTGGTAGAGCCACGCTGTAGACACTTTTGTCTATAGCGTGTATGGGCCGGCAACCAGGTCATTACCACTGTCTCACAGAAAACCGGCGTAAAGTAGCAGCTTGCTGCTTCGTTTCGTACGGTGAGTGAGATATCTGGAGGCCCAAACCCCCTCCCCTTCCCAATTCCTTAATTATCCCTTTCTGTTAAGGTCGGCAACGCACTCATGATTCTCTTGGTATTGTGGGCATAGATGGGCGGTGGAGATCATTTACCATCAGGTGACTCACTTGCTCGTTTGCCGGCCTATGATATAAAAAAAACACAAAAGTTATGATTGCCCGACCTGGGAATTAAACCCAGGACTTCAAAAATCTCATCCAGATTGCGGTACCACTAGACCAGTGACGCGATCCAAAGCAATTGTAAAGTAACAAAATTATTCTCGACGGCGAAAATTCTCCCATTGCCATATTTGAAAAGGTAAAAATACCTGGAACTTAAGCCACAAATCTCTTCTTAATCGTGGAACAAAATTCAGTCGTTTCCCACTTTTACATTAGCATGAAACGTTGCCTGGAGGCACGTCCTGATTGCGAGCCGCGATCTGAGAGTGAAATTTTCATATCAAACTCGTATATAACTGGGTTACGTCAAGAAATATGTTTGAAAATCTCTTCAGGTAGAAAACTATTTAGAATACATACATACATACTTATGTCTGTAATCCCCGAAGGGGTAGGCAGAGGTGTAACCAGTACACGCACATTTCGCCGAGCGTATCTCCGTCCCATGATGTGATAGGGGGCGAGCCTATCGTCATACCGGTTATAAATTCCAGACTTCAGGCTGATACTAAGTATTTCGTAATAGAAAATAACCAATACCACTTTACCCGACCCGGGGATCGAACCCGAGACCTCAGCGTTGGCCTCACTCGTAACGCGTACGCATTACAACTGCGCCAACGAGGCAGTCTATTACTATTTAGAAATTCGTTCAATATCTAGACTCTGAGGTGCGAGAGAGGGAGACCGCGACACGTCAAATTCGTCGGTTGCTTTTTTTATTAGTTTAAGATGACGAGACGAGCAGGTCGCTCGCCTGATGGTAAGCGTTACGCCTGTCCATAACCAGAAGCAACACCAATGAGAACTTCGAATTATAAAGTACCTAAACCGCATGGCAATGAACTGCGCTCATCTCCCTGAGACAAAGTGTCAAGTCTCATAATGCCTAGTAATTTCACTGGCTTCAATGTCCTTAAGACCGGAACACAAAAGTATGTGTTTACACATGGCTGATTGGTGGCAGAAATTGCTTATAATCTGTTGGAGCATGACTTATCAAAATGATACTGATAGTAATAATGTAAGCCTCTGGTTATTTCAAATCGGTTTTAGTAGGTACCTTTCTTTCTTTTTCTGCCTGGCGTTATCTTGTGCCAGGGTCCGCCTTCCCACAAGACGCCTCCAATTCACCCGATCTTGAGCATCCTCTGTAGTAAGAACGTTGGCTCTCATATCTTCCTCTAATACGTCAAGCTAGTTTTTTTGGGCCGTCCGCGGGTTCGTACTCCTGGTAGGTACCAATTCGTTATATTTAAGCTTGCCGTTTTATAGATCGCGTTAGGGTCAACACAGACCCAACAGAACAGAAAACAGTTTTTTTAGTGGTAGAGCCACGCTGGAGTTGTGTCTACAGCACGAATGGACCGGCTTAACCGGGTCGTTATCACTGTCTCACAGAAAACCGACGAAACGTAGCCGCTTGCGGATATCCGGATCTGAAATCCGCCTACCCTTCCCAATCCCTTAATTATGCCCTTCCTTTAAGGTCGGCAACGCGCCCATGATTCTTCTGGTGTTGTAGGCGTACATGGGCGGTGGAGATCACTTACCATTATGTATTGCTCGTTTACTGGCCTATGCTATAAAAATAATGGAGCTGAAAACACTATATTACAAGAATATTTTCAATGATCAACGCGCAAGCTCCCAGCGGCAACATGAGTGAGCTGTACAATATGGGTAAATTAGTTATACAGGGTGCTGCAAAAAGATGGTATCAATAAGAACTGCACTTATAAGGCGATTACCTAGTAACTTAATCACAGAAATATTATAATTTCTGATTAAATTGAATCTATATCTATATCGAAAAAAAATATGGTCCAAGGACTAGCTGCTGTATATTAACGAACTACCTATGCCTTAACTGAGTATGTTTGATATAAAGACAGTTGAATTAAACTTTATTAAATGGTTTCCGGGTCGCAAATGATTTTGAGATCCCAAAGCTAAAATATTGACAAAAAATAAATTTTAATTATTTGTCTGTACCTTTGAGTTTTAAATCAATATAATATCATACCTGTCTGTATGTGCATATATTATTGATACCACGTTTCTACAACATCCAGTATATAACTAGCATATTGCTTAAAACTTTTTCTTGACTACAAGTTTCCCATTTCTAATGCAGTAATTCAATTTATAAAAGGAATAATATAGTTAGAACGTCCTAATAAATCTCGAGCTGAGATAAAAGATCTTTTAAAGACGGTAAGTGCGCCTGAAGTGCAGTACTTTAGCACAGAGTGAATTCAACATTTTAAAAGGATATATATTAGCTAGGCAGGTGATATGTTAAGTCGTTTATCGGACGCCATAACTTACGGCTAGCTTAAGGAGAAGCGTATTGTATTTATGAAAGACGGGGTGGAGGGAGGGTACCTGAAACATATTAGTAGCCGAATGCATTACGCCCCCATTCATACTGTAAACAAAACTAGCTTTTTTATAGTATAGGCCGGCAAACGAGCAAGTGGGTCACCTGATGGTAAGTGATCTCCACCGCCCACGTACGCCCACAATACTAACATAATCATGCCCATTTACACTCCTACTACTGTTAGTGTATTCTTAATATTGGTTTATTGAGAGTGTCTGAGTAAGTAACGTTGGGTACACTGTAATAATAATGGTGCGATATAGTTGTGGAAGGGTAGTTAAATGGTATAAAAGAAGTCATCGCCATAACTGGAGGTCTTTTGCCCGCGGTCGGTCAGACAGTCTCCAGTTCATTAAGATCAGTGGTCAGTCGATAGTTCAAGTGTTCATTACGCGGTAGCTATGCTGGTTTACTATTCGGTCCGAGTTGTTTTAGTTATAATTAGAGAACGGTCTATAGAGACTCCTGACATGTGGTTGTGGTAATATTGTAAATGTAACCAATAAACTATGAGTTAAAGTGATTACTGTCATTTGGTGTTAATAAAAGAATACTCGTCTCACGTAACTTCTAGCACTACTGTTCTACTATTATTAAAACTATCATTATAAGCTTTCCCATGTTGGGCAATCACAATTTATGATTGAGTTTTCACATTATCATCAAATTACACATGAATTGTCCGGGATTGGAATTTGTGCCCTCGCCTCCTAATACATTGGATGGAAATAAGCTCGGCGAAAATTGGATGCAGCACTAGTTACACCTTTGTCTAGCCCTTCGGAGATAAAGGCGTGAGAGTATAAAGATACTGGCTGACAAAAAACACCTAAACGAACCCCTCATTTTCCACCATAAGTTAGTAGCTATATGTAATGGGGTACAAAAATGTATCAGGTCTCCCATCAGCTAACCTAAAGTAAGTCTAAAAACGCTAGAATGAAAATATTTTTCGTTTTTATTCCGTCGAATTCCTCTTAAACGGTAAGGGATTAAACCGATCCAGTCACCTGCAGATCCCTGGCGTAATTACAATTTTCACGCTCACTTCTCCATTAGAAAAATAATATCGGCCCTGAGGCAAGGATTTATAGAAATATCTAGAATGTATACGATGAAAATGTGTGTAAAGCAATTTCGTGTTTGCCCGATTATTTATTCAATATAAACACACTTCACGCCACATCCGAAAGGGTAGGCAGAGGCGCAACCAGTGCATCCACTGTTCGTCATGCTTATATCCGTCCCAAATTGTAGTAGGTGTTAAAAACCAGTGGCGTTAAATACAAAAACATATGTGGTTGAACTGGGATTTTTCAAATATAGCTACGATTCATCTCGATTTAACCAGCTTTCAAAAAAACGCATTAAAATTGGTTCATTCGTTTAAGCGCAACGATTCCATAAATGGACACACACATACACACGCACACAATCATGCCTACAGACAGCCAAAGGGTTCAAAAGAAGAGGTGTTATACCCCATTTTTATCAGTGGTTAAAAGACAGACATTCAGTCATAATCGCTCTACAATAAAAAAACTCGCCGAATTGAGAACCTCCTCTTTGAAGTCGTTTAAAAAATAAACTAGGAAACACTAACAACTTAAGACAAAGTGAAGATGTTGAAGACTTGGCGCTGTTGCAAGTTCACGGCTGGGTGGTGCGGGGCGCGGGGAAGGCGGGGGGGGGGGGGCGTACAGTGTACTCGAGCAAACACAAATATTGTCATAACTCGGGGGATTTGTTTAATTTGACACGGCCAACGTTCCGGCTGCCATAGACCAGTTCTGCAGACGATATGACGGAAGTTTTGTGCCTAAATCTACACTAATATTTAACTGTGTCTACATTTGTAACATTCTTCTTCCAACTGCCCTTATCCCACTCGCAGTGGGGTCGGCGCAAAATGCTTTTAAACACATGTTAAAGATTTGGCTTGTAGTTTTAACGATCAGCCGCCAGTCTGACGTCAACCCCTTTAGGGAGAAAACACATCCAGAACCGAAACAAATATTTGTGGATAACACGGACATTTACTAGGTGCGGGTATTGAACCCGCGGGCTCTCGCTTCACAGCCGGTTAATTGCCCATTACGCCATGGAGGCTGTCATCATGTGGTACATTTGTAACATAATAATATATTCCTCTTAGGAAAATTTGTACAGCAACTACTTAGCACTTCATCTTCATCATCCACATGCTCGTACCCCACTCGTAGTGGGGTCGGCGCGTCATGCTTTTTAACACATGTTACAGAAAGATTTTTTGCAACCAGCCGTCTACTTGACATCAACCACTCTGGGAACAACTATGGCTTAATAAACATTATTATTATTTAATCAACATCTTAGACCCAAAGCCAACCTCATCAATACGTACACTCTGCTGATTAACGGACGAGGCAATGGCAAATCTTGGTTCCCGTTGCGGGTTGCGGAGGTTAGACGGCGGGGCGCCCCATATACTTAATACCAAATAACAAGGTGGTAGGTCCCTCGTTTGCGAGAGACCGGCTGGGTTGGTACCACCGCTTTGTCTATTTCTGCCGCCAAGCAACAGTGTGTAAGCAAGGACATTGAAGCCAGTGTAATTACTGGGCATTATGAGACTTAACACCTTATGTCTCGGGTCACGAGCGCGGTCCAGTGTCATGCAGTGCTTTATTTAAGGTTCTGTGTGGCGTTGCTTCTGTTTATGGGCAGGCGTGGCGCTTAACATCGGGCGGGCGAGCTGCTCGTCTCGTCATTCAATCTAATAAAAAAAAAAATAAAAAAAAAAACGTCAAATGTATGAGAAGGCGGACCCTGGTATTAAGCTGGAATAATGCCAGGCAGAAACACCAATGCGATTGGGAAGAGAACCGATGAAAGAAAATAATATAACGTTTACCAAAACTTAGAAACCGACTTCAATTTTTATTATTTAGTGGTACTGACAGCAATAGCATGTAAATTCCAATACAATAACACGATCGCGACGAGTGTACTGTTGTCCGTTGAGGAGTTTTATTTTTTTTCTCCGTACTCCGTCATCAGATCTTAACCAAATTTATATGGGCCACATTGCAGCTAAACTCTATCGAGTGAAAGTGAGTTTTCCAACAAAATGGGTCCAGAATTGGCGGAGATGTCGATGTACATACATAAAAAAAGCAAAAAAACGCGCCGTATTGAGACCTACTCCTTTTTTGAAGTCGGTTAATGATTTTTAAGATTAAAATACAAAAATTAAAGACGTGTCTCATCTGCATTTATTTCATTATAATTATCTATGACAGCCCGCTGCGGGACAGAGATAAGCTATCCAAATAGAGAGGTAATCTCGGCGCTGGTAATATGAGTTAATTACACAATGGCTAACGACCTATCCCATTTGGCCGTGTTGCACCCGGCGCATACTTCGCTCCAACTTCGTATTATTTTAAGAAAATGCACTGTAAGAGATATTATAGCTGCAGATGTTGGGTTTGTAGTTTTATACTAGTGTAGAAGAGACTTAATACTAACAGATCTACAATCTCTATTTTACAAGGTGGTAGGTCCCTCGTAGGCGAGAGGCCGTCTGCGTTGGTACCACCGCTTTGTCTATTTCTGCCGCCAAGCAGCAGTGCAGCAGTACTGTTGTGTTCCGGTCTGAAGGACATTGAAACCAGTGAAATAACTGGGCTTTATGAGACTTAACATCTTATGTCTCGGGGTGATGAGCGCAGTCTAGTGGCATGCAGTACTTTATAATTAACACATAAACACTCAAATTCCATATTATAAAATATATACTGTAATAACACTGAAGAGGCACTTTGTACATTAAGCATTTTTTCTAATTTTTGATTAGGTTATGTATTTGGAATTATTGTCTGTCTGTCGGTCAAGGCATCACGTCTAAAGTAATATAAATAAATAGAGCGTAACTTGAAGGTAACAATTAGTCTTTATTTTACTAAAATCGGTTCATTCTATCCAAAGTTATGGCTTTTCTTTCTTTTTTCACTGGCTTCAATGTCCTTCAAACCGGAACACAACAGTGCTTACACTGTTGCTTGGCGGCAGAAATAATACCCTACTAACCCAGGTGGCCTCTCGCATACAAGGGACCTACCATCTACTGTACCATACCTTTAACATGAGGCGAGCGACATGCCTCGTCATTTTGTATGAAAAAAAATGTCGCCAATGTGGCATTAGCCTTAAACTGTACAAATCATACAACTGAATTGTGTACTATTTGCTTTACCTATTACTTACTTTATGTCGCTACCAAATAGGTGTCCATTACACTTATATTGATAAGTAAACAATAAACTCAGATAATATTATAATACGCGCACACGGTAGCTAATTGTCCATCTGTTTGTAGAACGTGTCAGTCCAGCGAGTATGCGGGTTCGTTGTGACAGACAAACAGACAAGTAGGCAAACAACGAGTTTCTTTCTATCGACGGTAAACATTTGACATTTTGGCCCAACTCCATTCATTTACAAACTGGCTCTTTAAACAGGTGACATACACGGACGTTTTAATTCAGCGTTTATTTTTTAACTTTATGAATAGGTTAGGTACATTGAAGCGGGAAAAAATCTCTTTGCATTTGGAATAAATAGTGTTTTACATAGTTTTATATCCAAAACTTATATCTACGAACTTTATTACAATAATAATAATAATACACCCAACAGTCACACACATAGTCTTGACCCCACACTAGGTGAACCTGTGTCGTGGGTATCAAGAACTACGAGGGGCTTGCGGTCCCACAACACCCAGACCCGAGACCAATATTTGTGGTTCACACAAACATTTGTCTCGGTGTGGGAATCGAACCCACGGCCTCTCGCTTCGCAGCCGACTACTCGCCCGCTGCGCCACGGAGCTGTCAATATCTAAGTAGATGAATTTAATAATATTTTTTTAGAAGAATGTTAATTTAACTTTGATTGGATTATATGTATAGTAATTTATTTTTAACTAACTTCACAAAAACCGATATATAATAAATGGTTTTCTTATTGTATTTAAATTTTTGCAATTTTAGAGATTCATATTATGATGATCATTAAAACATTAAAGAATTTAAAATATTTCCTATAATATGAAGACTAGATTTCACATAGAAACACCAACATTATATTGATATGACATTAGTAATTTATAATTTTATTACATGCTTCTAATCACAGTGTAGTTATATAGTTCTAACAATGTAACTGATTGTTGTCAAAATCCCTAAAGCGTTTTAAAAACCGCTAGCCTACAACCTTTCCCGGGTTCGTTAGCCGAGAGTTTCGGATGGTAATGTGAATTCCCCTTTAGTTTATCACTTCCTTGTGACTGTGGCCGTGGCTTGAAGCTCATGCCCTATTTGACTTACAAACTTTACAATGAGCTTTATGGTATCGTATTTAAGTTGACATAATTATGTATGCCAGAGGAAATATTGTGGGCTTTCACCTGTTAGTTTGGGTAATACTAGTATGGAACTGAGTCATTTGATTTTGTTTTGGAAATGAAAACTTCTATAGGCGCGTTGAGCACTTTTTGGGTGAACAATAATCATGGAACTCGCGTCATCGTCACCGAACGCTTTCCATGAGCTATATGTATACTGTGTATATATGTACATAGATATACCTCCGTGCGTTAGTAGTGTACATTATATATATACAATCAAATTGGCCATTAACACTTCTTTACAAACCAAAAATAATTCTATAATAATAATCTAATAGCTCGACGACACAATTCACAAGTTACTTAGTTTTCACTTCTATCGTCAGTCCCCAAAGACTGCCCCGCATGTTGTTTTTTAGGGTCTTTACTACTTAGAGTAAGGAATAGTTTTTGTCAATATTAATGTTTATTTCTAAGAGGAAAGAATAGTTTCTACCTATACTAATGTGTACCACTGTAATATTTGGGACAAGCAGAAAATATTTTAACTATGTATTATGTAACACAAGCTCACACGTTTATCCCCGAGGCAGAGGTGGAACTAGTGCTGCATCCATGTTTCACCAAAGTTATTTTCATATGGTATGATAGGGCGCGAGCCTATCGCCATATCGGGCACAATTACAGACTCCCTGACACTAAGCATTTCATAATAGAAAAATCCAATATCACGACCCGGGGTTCGAACCCGAGACCTCAGCACAACAGACATGCCGCGTACGCATTACAACTGCGCCACTGAGGCAAAATATAATATAATAAATCTTAATTTTTACGCATTACCAAAGGCGATGACATGGGATTTATAATGCATATACAGGGTGTATTAAATGTCAAACCCCACGCGAGCCGTTTACACGTCCCGCTCCAGTTATACCAATCTCCTAATAAATTAACTCGAATTACATGTGTAATTAACAGTTTGCCGCTTAGCTCGTGCTAATCAAACCGCTTGAGCCGCAGCTAGTATTAATTAGAATACTGGATATGCAGGTAATGGAATTTCGGAAATATCTTCAGGTATTTTTTGTCAATCTTCATAAGACAGGTAGCTGTTATTGAATTGGGAGGGTAAATTTTGGGATTATGGTAGAAATGTAGCTGCAGGGGCTCCACCGGAAGCAGCTAAATTTTGAAAGTGGTCTATGAGAAAAAAAGTTTGGGCACCTCTGCTGTAGACAAAACTGCCTGCAGCGTGGCTCTACCACTCTGAATAGAAATAGAATAGAATAGAATTATGCGCATGCATAGGAAAGCTAAAAACATTAAATTGTTAATCACAAGTTAAATTTTAATGGTCAGTTTTGCCCTTCCACGACTGACTGCCTCGGTGGCGCAGTTGTAATGGGTACGCGTTACGATTGAAGCTAAGGCTGAGGTCTCGGGTTTGATCCCCGGGTCAGGTAAAACGGTATTGGGTTTTTCTATTACGAATTGCTCAGTATCAGCCCGGAGTCTGGAATTGTGCCCGGTATGGTGATGGGCTCGCCCCCTATTACATCATGGGACGGAGATACGCTCGGCGAAATGTGGGTGTACTAATTACACCTCTGCCTACCCTTTCAGGGATAACAGGCGTGAGTGAGTGCTTGCGTTTAATAAAAAATACTTTTGAATTAAGAAACTTCTCATTTTGAAGACGATTGAAATTCATTGAATTAATCTAAGAAATGGACGCACGTTTTATCTATTATTATTTTTTATTTCATCATATCACGGAACTCCCACTGTTGTATTTTTTTATTTATTATCAGTTACAAAATATCTTCATGCTTTATCAATAAAGGGACAGATATATGCATGTCCCGTAGAAAGTTTGTCATTTTCTGTAAGTGGGTGGCGAGATTTGTGGCTACGCTTGATAAAAAAAGCAAAAAAATAATGAAAAAAACTTGTCGAATTGAGAACCTCCTCCTGTTTTGAAGTCAGTTAATAAAAATTACACTAAACAGTCACACAAATAGTCCTGACCCCACACTAGGTTATCCTGTATCGTAGGTATCAAGAATTACCAGAGACGTTCAATATCACAACACAGTATATACGGAGAGCCACCCCAAAAATAGGGTTTTTTCCTAATTTTACTACACGTTTGTGTTGCGTTTAAAAAAATACACCTACCATCCAAATTTCATCCATATAGTGCAAATGGTCTCTGAATAAAATGTCGGTGGTATACGGACGGTTATGACGAAATTATAAGGGTTCCGGTTTTTGCTGTTTGGCTACGGAACTCTATAATCACTAGCCCTAACCAATCGGACTCTCGTATACGAGAGCCACCTAGAACTTAATTTAATAAATAGACATTGAGCTTTTGTACAATTCAATGTTTCAAATTTCTTCACAAATCGCTATCACTTGTTACAAATAAACGTTTTGTATAATTTTATTTGCCGCGGACCGTTCAATACGCACTTGTGTTAACAGCTTGTTACGCCCACGCACAATTCTTTTTTATTCTCGATACAGGCAAATTAATTTCCAAGACGTCACAATTAGAGTACTTTTTTATTTTATTTTATTGCATAGTCCGGCAAACAAGCCAGTGGCTCACCTGATAGTAAGTGATCTCTACCGCCCATGTACGCCCATAATACCAAAAGAATAATGGGTGCGTTGCCGACCTTAAAGGAAAGGGATTGGGAAGGGGAGGGGGTTTGGGCCTCCGGATATCTCACTCACAGTACGAAACGCAGCAGCAAGCTGCTACTTTACGCCGGTTACGTTTCCAATGAAGTACAGCGGAGCGGAATGGAGAGTAGCTATGAAAACTTAGGCCATCTTTCTACTACAGCGGAGCGGAGTAAAGATATAGTTTTTAACTAATTTATCTCCATCTCTCTCCTCAAAGGGGTTGACGTCAGGCAGGCGGCCGGGTGCAAAAACTACGAGCCAAATCATTCTGTAGCATATGTTAAAAAACATGTTGCGCCGACCCCACTGCAAGTGGGTTAAGGGCAGGTGGAAAAAGATGAAGAAGATTTATCTTCGTCTATTTCTTAAGATATGCGCTGAAGTTGAGCGGAGTAGGGATGTGATTTTATTATATGCTTAAAGCGCCCACGTCGCTTTATAAATGACATTGCTCTATTATATTCTCTTTTATATTTCACGAGTAAATCTCTCCTTCTGCATGAGGCTTAACTTAGTTGTATATAGCTTATATGAAATACCTGTCACAATTATGCTCGGCTTTTCTAACATAGTTTTGCAAGACCAGTAATTCAAATAATTTGATTGGCTTATTCGTGCATACCTCGTGACCACTCCCCTCCGTTCCGCTTTAGGAAATGCACGCAAAAGAACCCCCTTCTCTCTAAGCTATGGTACAGTTTTTGCGTAAGACGCGACTCTTCACTTATCCTCATTGATTGATTTATTCCGTCAATGATGATTGTTCTTGTAAAACTTGGTTTATGTGGCATCTTTATGTTTATCGGTCTATGTTCCGCTGTAAAGCTGTTTGCACAACTGTACATCGATATTTTCCTATAACAAGTTCGAATTTCGAATGCGATGACTTTTGTTTCGACCGTGAGAAATCGTGTTTTGTGACGTGCGGTGGAATTTGACAGAATTAATTTGTTTAATCAATGAGACATAAATCGTGCTATCGAAGTGTTATGGTATCGATTGACTATCATATCGATTGTACATTGATTTATTGTTTTACATTCATGAGTGGTAGAGCCACGCTGTAGACACTTTTGTCTACAGCATGTATGAGCCGGCTCCTCCGGGTCATTACCACTGTCTCACAGAAAACCGGCGTAAAGTAGCAGCTTGCTGCTGCGTTTCGTACGGTGAGTGAGATATCCGGAGGCCCTAACCCCCTCCCCCTCCTAATTCCTTAATTATACCTTTCCTTTAACGGCAACGCACCCATGATTGTGGGCGTACATGGCGACATACACCCATGGCGGTACATACTTACGGTGGAGATCACTTACCGTCAGGTAACCCACTTGAGAGTTGCCGGCGTATGCCATAGAAAAAATATATATATTGAAAAATGATTGATTATGACGCCTAGGGGCACTCGCTCTATTACGCTTTAGCTATATGAAACAAGAACTGCACATGGGTTCGATCCCCATATGAAGACCAATTCATTACTCATAATATAATGAAACCGAGTGTTAAATCTAATTGTTAAAGCCACCGCTGTAGAAATAATATAGCTTTCTTTTTCCTATTGGGGAAAAAATAGGATCACATATCGCTTCACCGCTTTATCTATTTCTGCCGGCAACTGTCAAGGTGTGTGTAAGTGCTGTTATGTTTCGGTATGAAGGACATTAAAGCCAGTGAAATAACTGAGCATTTTGAGACTTAACTTATGTCTCGAGGTGACGAACGCAGTGTACTGCCATTCAGTACTTGATCATTCGAAGTTCTGTGTCTTGCTTTTGTTTGTGGCCAGACGTGACACTTACCATCAGGCGAGCGACCTGCTCGTTTCATATAGTCCTGATCCCACAGTAAGATACGAGTCTTGTGTCGTAGGTATCGGGAACTACGAGAGACTTTCGGTCTCACAACAAATATTTGTGGATCACATAAACATTTGTCTCGGTGCGGGTATCGAACCCGCGGCCTCCCGTTTCACAGCCGTTTCTATTTTACATCGATCAGCCTTTCAGAAACCGGGCGTTAACGGCACAAACAACATTTTAATCCAGTGGAACCTTATAACAAACAGTTAAAGTTTACATTACTTTAATTCATCAAAGGCATGGTGTGAATACGAATTATTTGTTTACGCGAGTGTTAAAAGTTTTGTATTTATTTGAAAGAGATATTTTGTCATAGATATTATGAATGGTATGTTAAAAAGAATGTGTTAAAGTGACGCGAATGTATTTAACATTGTTTGAAGTGTCGAAAAAGATTTACGCCCGATTTGAAAGGCTGATCAATGTTAAATTACCTAATCAAATGTCAATTCTCATGTCAAGTCAAAATTGAGATGCTAGAAGCGTGATCAACACCTTTATTTTAACACACATGTTAGATACCATATATACACATATCTTTTAAATTAATTAAAAAGTCGTATGTCAAACAGTACTAAAGAGACATCAATTAATATTATTAAGTTTTTCACTTATTAACGTTTCAGCAACTTGATTTGACAGCGCTGTCAAAATGAAAGTTATGTTAGTTGAATGTTGATTTGATCAGCCTTTCAGAAACCGGGTTAATCTATGTATATTTGATGTGCAATATCCCTCCTTTACCTGCCCTGATCCCACTCGCAGTGGGATCAGCGCAACATGCTTTACAACATATGTTACAGAGAAATTTGGCTTGTAGTTTTTACATCCGTCCGTCTGCCTGACAACACCTCTGGGGAGAAAACAACCAGACCTGAAACAAATATTGGTAGACCATAAAAACATTTTACTTCGGAGCGGGAATCGAACCCCAGCCTCTCGCTTCACAGCTGGCTACTCACCAACTGCGCCACGGAGGCTGTCGTCGTTTGATCTGCGATATTAATCCCGGAAAAATAGAAAGTTCTGAGATTCTCCTCTTTGTCTAGATATGGGTGTGTGTGTCCGTGGCATCGCAGCACCTAAAATAATGGACCGATTTGAACGCAGTTTTTTTAAAGCTGATTTAACTGAGATGGAATGAAAATGATATTTTTGTATTAAAATGAATGACGAAACGAGCAGGTCGCTCACCTATTGGTAAGCGCCGAACTTGCCCACAGACACAACACCATACAAAACTTTAATAACAGAGGGTTATAGAAATTACGAAATGAATCAGCCCGGACTCTGGAATTATGCCAGGTATGGTGATAGGCTCACCCCCTATCACATAAGGGACGGAGATACGCTCGGCGAAATATGGGTGTACTGGTTACACCTCTGCCTACCCCTTCGGGGGTTACAGGCGTGAGTGCGTATGTATAAAAAATTTAGTATTTTAAAATAGGTACAGTAGCACTCACATACCATTTGTTATCAAGAGGTTTTTGCGTATTGCACAACTGAATAAAAATGTGAAACGTGAGAAAGCTTTTGTTTGCAAAGTCACGTGTGTATGCACGTGACACGTTTGCTCGTGACCGTATCTGCGTTTGTTTTACAACACTCTGTTTCGGGAGTGGATTTGTAAAAAAATAACAAAAAATAACGGTAACAAAACTTAGAAACCGACTTCAAAATAAAAACACTGAAAAGTCTAAAATAATCAACTCGATCTATTATCTTATGAGTCGGTGCCTGGGTGCCTATGTCGCTACCGGTCAGATAAAATTGCAACGACTCCAAAGAGAATAGAATAGATAGAATTTGTTATTTTTGACTTTTCAGTGTTTTTATTTTGAAGTCTGTTTCTAAGTTTTGTTAACCGTTATTTTATTTTTCAATTTTCTTTGGGAGTTACTGCAATAGCATGTAAATTCCAATACAATAACACAATCGCGACGAGTGTACTGTTGTCCGTTGAGGAGTTGAATTTTTTATTCCGAACTCCATCATCAGATCTTAACCAAATTTATATGAGACCACATCGCAGCTATACTCAATCGCGTGATTTTTTTTCGAACAAAATCGGCCCTCAGTTGCCGGAGAAATCGATTTACATACATAAAAAAGCAAAAAAATAAAGCGTCGAAGAAGAATTGGGATATTGAGAACCTCCTCCTTTTTTGAAGTTTGTTAAAAATAAAACAGAACAATTTTGAGTCGTATAAAATCATGGTATAAATCTATATGGCTATTAAACTGCAATACCACTAAATCATGTTAGTTTAGGTTATTTTAGTTTTTTCTTAGCTTGAATGACCAAACAGGTATGACAAATGACTTTTTAGCTTTTTAGTTTTTTTTAGTTGATTTTATTTTTTGTTAAAAGTTTTTTTTTTTTTTTTAGTGAAAGAATTTACGAAATCCGTGTATAAAGGTATTTTAGTCTTAAATCCCCGATTTCACCCCCTAAGGGCGTACCACCAGAGCAGGGTTACCACGTGCAGTTAAGGTTGACTTTGGGCCCAATATGTTGGTTGCCCACTTACACTACTTAAATAATTAATTGAATATAATTAATTTCTTAATACATCTGTGGCAGCCTGGGTGTCCGCGACGTGGCTGATAAACTCCAGGAAAGTCGCTTAAGGTGGTTTGGTCACGTTTTGAGGAAACCACAGGAGTACGTCGGTCGCAAGTGCCTGTGCCAGAACGTACCAGGAGTACGATCCCGCGGACGGCCCAAAAAACGCTGGCTTGACGTATTAGAGGCAGATATGAGAGCCAACGGTCTTACTACAGAGGATGCTCAAGATCGGGCGAAGTGGAGGCGTCTTAGTGGGAAGGCGGACCCTGGCAATGGCCGGAATAACGCCAGGTAGAAAGAAAAGAATTTGTGAAAGTTTTTAGCTGCTACTGCGTTTCGTACGGTGAGTGAGATATCCGGAGGCCCTAACTCCCTCCTCTCCCCAATCCCTTAATTATCCCTTTCCTTTAAGGTCGGCAACGCACCCATGATTCATGATTTTGGTATTGCGGGCGTACATGGTCGGTGGAGATCACTTACCATCAGGTGACCCACTTGCTCATTTGTCGGCCTATGCCATAAAAAAAAACAATGATATCTTTCATTCTGCCTGGCGTTATTTCGGCTAAATGCTCGCGCCTCATACCGTAGATTAGATTAGATACCCTAGACCGGTATTTGGCCATTGCCTCGTCCGTTAATCAACAGAATATAAAATACTAATTTAAATCCCGAACTTTTATTAAAAAAAAAAGCTGATTGAGACGAACTCAATTTAAACTTTGGAGCAATAAAATAGAATATATTCAAAAACGTTCCAAAGCCATAATATGGGAAAAATATTCTTTATACAAAATCAAGACGGCACAACGCACAATACTAGCGAGTACAATAAATTTAACTGAAGCCGACCACTTCGTATTTATAAATATTTGTTACAAATGACCCTCTCCTCTAAATATGTATTTGACATTTTAACATTTTACCCCTATACTTTGCACTCGAAAATGTCCCCAATACTTTCACGGTAAGGTCTACATTTCTATTAGGGATAGGCACGTATAACGTTTTGCAGTTGGTCTCGACAAAAGGTTTTTTTCGTATGATTGATCATGCCTATATCGGTTAAGTTGTGGCCTATAAATACTGGTTGATAGACTTCAAAGGCCCACAAAATAGATTCGTTAATTAAAATTATGTGTACCGTACGTTGTAAAGGGTATATGGTAATTGGAAACTTGTTTAAAAAGTACTGTATATTACGTTTTTTTATTAGCTTGAGTGACAAACGGGCAGGTCACTCGCCTGATGGTAAGCGCCACGCCTGCCCATAAACATAAACAACACCAGACAGAACGTTGAATTACAAAGCACTGCATAACATTGGACTGCACTCGTCACCCCAGGACATAAGATGACAAGTCTCATACTGTTCAGTAATTTCATTGGCTTCAATGTTCTTCAAACCGAAATACAACAGTGCTTACACACTGCTGCTTGGCGGCAGAAATAGACAATGCGGTGGTACCAAACCAGACGGCCTCTTGCATACGAGGGATCTACCACCTTGCAAACAAGTAACATACATACATACGCACTCACGTCTGTAATCACCGAAGGGGTAGGTAGAGGAGGGTAACCAGTACACCCACATTTCGCCGAGCATATCTCCGTCCCATGGTGTAATAGGTATCGAGCCCATCGCCATACCGGGCACAATTTCATTCGGGGTGACACTGAGCATTTCGTAATATATAACCCCAATATCACTTTTACCCGACCAGGGGATCGAACCCGAGACCTCAGCGTCAGCCTCAGTCCTCTGTCTCACAGAAAACCGGCATAAAGTAGCAGCATAATACTGCGTTTCGAGTGAGTAAGATATCCGGAGCCCTAAATCTCCCTTCTATTGCCAATCCTTTAACTATCACTTTCCTTTAAGAGGTGGCCCCATTGCTCGTCTACCGGCTTCTGCTCTAAAAAATGAAGATGGTCAAAGTTCATAACTTTTATCACATAAACACATAGAGCTCTCTCTATGAAAGCGTGAGAGAACGAGCGAGAATGAGAGGGAGAGAGAGATGAGTGTGTGTGTGTGAGAGAGAGAGAGAGAGAAAGAGAGAGAGAGAGAAAGAGAGAGAGAAAGAGAGACTAGTGATAAACCAGCGAACAAGACAACCATTAGTAAGGATTTACTGTAATTCCTTAACATTAACAAACGCGTCCATTTATATCCCCTTGTAAACGGTTTTTGTTCACTAAACGCTATAAAACATAAAATATTATAGATTACGTACCTTTTACGGTTTTATTACAGACGCACCATTTGGATTGTCAGGATTTGTGTTCGACCTGTTAGCTCGTAAATGTATTGGGAATGTAATTGTTGTTTGGCTAACAGGTTTTTTAGATTAACTTAAAAGTAGGTTATTAGCGTGGGTTGTTTCAACTGTCTGTAATTAACAACGTTTGAAAGAAGTAATTGTGTGGAAATGTACAGATTTTGACGTATTTTATTGAAAATTAATGAATGAATATATATTTAAATAACATGAACCAATGCTGAACGCTGTTATAGGGAATTTAAATAATGCACCCATAATAACTTAAATATATAATAGAAACTACAAAATTGACATGAACTTGAGCGCGGAATAGTTGCTCTAGTTTATATTACATTGAGTGCGGAAAATAGCTCTAGTTGACAGTAACTAGAGTGCGGAAAGTAGCTCTAATTGACATTAACTTGAGAGCGGAAAAGTTGCCCTAGTGGACAGTAACCTAAGCGTTCAAAAGTAGCTCTAGGTGACAGTAACATGAGCACTGAAAAGCAGCTCTAGTTGACAGTAACTAGAGTGCGGAAAAGTAGCTCTAGTTGACATTAACTTGAGTGCAGAAATCTAGCCCTATTGGACAGTAACCTAAGCGTCAAAAAGTACTTGTAGTTGACAGTAACTTGAGTGCCGAAAAATAGCTCTAGTTGACAGTAACCTGAGCGCTAAAAAGTAGCTGTCATTCGTGTATAGTACACAAATCATTAAGCAACAATGTAGGGCTCAACTTCTGACGCTAAAAATTTTGGGCTATACGCATTTTGCCCTCAACTTCTGACGCTAAAATTTTTGGACTATACGCATTTTGCCTCGCGTCATGGACGGGCAACAATGATTACAAATGTTCCACGCCGCTATAGACTTAACATGGTCTTCTGAATATTGGGTAAGACATTGCCCGTAAATTGTTGCCTACAGATTTTTTATCCTGGCACTGCAATGTGATTACACTGGACCTAATGTAAGGTACATCGCAGTCCAAATATAATTTTAATCGTCAAGATATATTACGTCGCTCGACGGTCGGCAGAATTATTTCCATCTGAAGTTATAGGATATATTTTTTATTAACTTGAGTGACGAAACGTCTGCCCATAAACAGAAGCAGCACCATACAGAATTTTGAATTACAAAGCACTACATGGCATTAGACTGCGCTGGTCACCCCAAGACCTAAAATGTAAGTCTTATAATACCTAGTAATTTCACTGGCTTCAAACCGGAACACAACAGTGCTTACACACTGCTGCTTAGGGGAAATAGAAGCGGCGTTACCAACCGAGACAGTTTCTCGCATACGAGGGACTTACCGCCTTACGCACGCACTCACGCCTGTAATCGCTGAAGGGGTAGGCAAAGGTGTAACCAGTACACCCACATTTCGCCGAGCGTATCTTCGTGCCATGATGTGATAGGCGGCGATCCTATCGCTATACTGGACACAAATCCGGACTCCGGGCTGATACTGATAATTTCGTAATATCACTACCCGACCCGGGGATCGTACCCAAGACCTCAGAAGAGCAGTTTTACCGCGTACGCGTTACAACTACGCCACCAAGGTAGTTAAATATATCAGATTGATAATAATTTCAATGTGTCACGTGATTCAAAGGAAAGGATGAACGCAAGCACGAAATCGACGCCAGTTGGACATCTGATAAAACCCTAATTGATTGGGTACTGATTGCATCTAAAATGTTTCAGAACGATTTCCCAGGGCTTTTACCGGCTTCAAAGAAGGAGGGATTTTGAATTTGGCGTATACTTTGTTTTAAACTCACGGGAATATGGCATTAAAGATTCATCAGCTTGAAACTTTATACTATTATTACTATATATTTTGAAAATATTTTAATACATACATACATACGTTCTCACGCCTTTAATCCCCGAAGGTGTAGGCAGAGGTGTAACCAATACACCCACATTTCGCCGAGCGTATCTCTGTCCCACGATGTGATAGGGGGCGAGCCTATCGCCATACCGGGCACAAATTCCAGACTCCGGGCTGATACTGAGTATTTCGTAATAGAAAAACCCAATACCACTTTACCTGACCCGGGGATCGAACCCGAGACCTCAGCGTTGGCCTCAATCGTAACGCATACGCATTACAACTGCGCCAACGAGGCAGTCTAAATATGACATTTATAAAAATAAAAACATAGACATAAAAAATTCATCCTCAAATAGAGAGGACTTAAGCTACCGGTGGTTAGGACCCTAGAGTGAGGAACCTCCTGACAATGCGTGGAGTGTTCAATAACACCGCATTCTAAATCTGACTCTTGACCCAACGTCCCAATGACCAATTGAGAGCTTCTGGAGGTGTTGGTCGAGGCGAGGCGAGGTGGTGGTTGGTTCACGGTAGGCAGCGGTCTGGCTGTGCTCTGGCATTGCTGAGGTCCATCGGCGACGGTAACCACTTACCATCAGATGGACCGCCCGCTCGTTTGTCTATCTAGGGCAATAAAATAAAATAAGAAAAGCCTCGTTAGTATCATAATATTAGCAAAACCGACTATCCGACTACATACTGCGGTCGAAAATTCTAAATCACAAAATAGAATGCATCCAAATTGTTCAAATACCGTTCCGATACGTTCAAAGAGCCCGCCACACATATCCGTTTCCTTGAGTTCAAATCCAAATAATTTAAAGCATAATAAACGTGAATGCGTTCGGTATGCGCTAGCGGTCACGGACGGTAATTCCATTTCACAAGTATTTAGTGATATTTATCTATATATTTAGTATGGGATTGGGCAATAAATACTTCCTGATTGATACTGCCTCGGTGGCGAAGTTACAACTGCTGTGCTGAGGTCTCGGGTTCTGTCTCCGGGTCGGCTAAAATTTATATTGGGTTTTTGTATTACGAAATGTTCAGTATCAGCCCGGAGTCTGGTATTGTATTGACCCGCATGTGAATGTATATATGGTACATATACCAAAACAACATTTTTTGACTAATTTTGTCTGTCTGTCTATCTGTTTGTTCCGGCTAATCTCTGGAACGGCTGGACCGATTTTGACGGGACTTTCACTGGCAGATAGCTGATGTAATAAGGAGTAATATATAGTATACTTAGGTACTTTTTTATCCCGGAAAATGACATTCACGCCGGCGGAGCGGCGAGCAAAAGCTAGTAAGGAATTTAAGGAATAAATAGGAAAGGGGCAATATAGGGAACTGCCATTAGTAAGAAACTCCGGCTGGAATCCTAATTAATAGCAAAACAGCTGTGTCGACCATCACAGGAGACAACGATAAAAAACAATCCAGTATTTATAAACAGATATTTTATAATCCAATAATAAAGTCATTAAATCAGAAGATAAGTACAATGGTATTTCTGCCGCTACGAGTATAAACTAGTGATTAACACTCGTCCGTCGGTTTGTTTATTGCTTCGAATTGATTAGAACTACGACTACGTGTGTCTGTGGGCCGAGTGTGGGTGAAGATGTTATCTGCAAGTATAGGGTTCGAGCGTAGTTGTGAAGCGTTGCTTTTGACCCGAAATATTTTTTGTACGCATCGCTCATACAAGGTTTATGTGTTTTTTTAACTAGCCCTGTATTATACTCGTCCCACAGCACGGGCCTCCTCTACTGAATGAGAGGGGTTAGGCCTTGGTTCATCACGCTGGCTATTAAGCCAGCCAGCGGGTTGACAGACTTCACATACCTTCGAAATTCTTATGGAGCACTTCTCAGGTATACAGGCGTCCTCACAATGTTTCCTTCACCGTTAAAGCAAGCGATAATTAAGAATTAATACAGTCATATTTGGAGTGGGCTAAAAATTAATTCGTATAGCCCTATTCTTACAGCATATGTCTTACATTATGCCAGACCTTTACCTTATCATTGAAGATATCACACGTCAGATACAGTGGGCGTGCCAAGTCGGCGGCAATTGAATACATCAGCCTTGTACAACGTCACGCATACGTACCTACTCGATATTATCCGATACATGTTTAAAGTTTATACTTTTCTCTATTTTAAAAGGATTGAGGCCGACTTTCTGAACTATTCTTAATTGCATTTCGCCGGTAAACATATTTACATTTGTACAATATTTATACATAAAACTTTTTAACACAAATAGAACCGATATCATTTAATACATTATGGAGCTACCTACTTGAGCTGTGTTTGCTATGGATCACCTGCATGGGCCGATAGAGCTACTATTGGCGCCGTACGTAGAAAATTGCTCCAGAGTCAACGTCTGGCGTTGATATTCTTGTGTAAGGCGTATAGAACTGTTAGCACCGAAGCTTTACCTGTCCTTGCGGGTGTGCTTCCGGTTGATCTGGAGGTGCAGCGTCGCACCGCTATGTATTACTCAACGAGAGAGAATATGGACAAAAGCTTTCTTACGTCGCGTGAGCTCTCGAGAATCGATAGACTTTTTAAACCACAATCTGATGTGGGCAACGAACTACTAAATGAATGGCAATGTCGATGGGATAATTCACTAAGGGGCGACATCTTTATCAGTATTTCCCTTCGGTTCGCGATCGCCTAAAAAAAACTTGGCTCGAAATTGACCACTGTGTTTCACAATTTCTCACGGGTCATGGCAATTTTAAGTGTAAACTATTCTCATTTAAGTTGGTTGATTCGCCTGAGTGCCCATGCTCTACACCTGACAGGGAGTACGAACAGTCTGCACATCATATCCTTTGGGAGTGCAGTCTCTGGCATGATGAGCGCAACATAATGTTAGACAGTATGCAAATAACATCTGGAGTTGTATACTATATGGATCTTGTGGAGACTAGGAGGAATTTCCGAGCTTCATTGCTCGGTGTCGAAATATGCGTGCCACTGTCGATCCTGGCGTACAGGAGTTACAGTGGCGGGTGTGTGGGCGGGATAGTAAAAATAGAACCGACTGAAAAACTAACTAGCTAAAAATAAAAATTAACAATTTTGTGTCCGCGCTATTGCAATATAATGTTGAATTAAAGGTGGAAAGCACCGACACAGATTTGATATTTTTGTTTCTAGCTTTATTAGTTTTTTTGAGTCTGTTTTTTTGTGAGTGGTATATAGACAGTTTTGTCTACAGCATGAATGGGCCGGCTCGTCCGGAGCGTTACCACTGTCTCACAGAAAACCAGCGTAAAGTAGCAGCAGTGTGTTTCGTACGGTGAGTGAGATATCTGGAGGCCCAAATCCCCCTCCCCTTTCCTTTAAGGTCGTCAACGCGCCCATTATTCTTATTCGTGTATATGGGCGGTGGAGACACTCACCATCAGGTGACCTACTTACGTCTTGTTGCACCCACTCCGGGCTGATACTGAGCATTTAGTAATAGAAAAACCCAATATCACTATAACCCGACCCGGGGATCGAACCCGAGACCGCAGCAGTCATACGTATGGACCACAACTTCGCTACCGAGGCAGTCGTACGTTTTTTTTCGATTAATAATTGCGCATACTGGAAATATTATTGCGTATACATTTTTGGAACGCTTAAATATTTGGAGGTGTTAAATTGGACGGCCGGAATTCTTTATGTTGCATAGTTTCCTTTATTTATAGTTTTAAATAGAATATAGGGAACGGACTGACTCGGTGGCGCAGTTGTAATGCGTACGCGTTACGACTGAGGCTGAGGCTGAGGTCTCGGATTCAATCTCCGGGTCGGGTAAAAGTGATATTCGGTTTTGTATTACGAAATGCTCAGTATCAGCCCGGAGTCTGGAATTGTGGTATGGCGATAGGCTCGCCCCCTATCACATCGTGTGACAGAGATACGCTCGGCGAAGTGTGGTTATACTGGTTACACCTCTGCCTACTCTTCCGGGGATTACAGACATGAGTGCGTATACGTATATAATAATATAGAGAACGGCCATAATTACATCTTATTGGAACGAAGTTCCTTATCGCGCGTTGTGAAAGGGGGCTAGACGGAAAAAATTCTTACGAAAAGTTGTCACGACACTTTTTTCCATTTTTGAAATTATGTAGACAGTTTTAACGACTAAAGTTTGACATAATAGTGTTCGATTTTCAAAACTTTTTTGTGTTTAAGTGGCCAGTGTTGTCAATTTGTGAATCAAGTGAAAACTAGTTGGATGAGGTTGTTAATCGATACATCTTGGATTCAGTTTGGTAAGATATTAAATAATATCTAATTGGAACGAAGTTTTGGAACGAAGTTCCTTATCGCGCGTTGTGAAAGGGGGCTAGACGGAAAAAATTCTTACGAAAAGTTGTCACGACACTTTTTGCTATAGTAAGCTATTGTAAGCTGTGCGGCGTCGCATGTTTCTCTGTCTGTCTCTCTCTCTCTTATAGAAAGCAAGCCAGATATTGGAACGAAGATTACGGCCTTGGTGTAGCACCATCCAGCCTATTCTTTAATCATGATTATAGATTACGTTTGTACTCTTTGACTTTATTTATTTATTTATTTATTTATTTCATAGGATCATCAACGTAACGTACATTATTTGAATGTAATGTTAAGGTTGTTATAATTCCAATGCTAAATGTCGTTACAAATTATAGATGACCACAGCATTCATACTTAGCTTAACTTACAACAGCATACAATTAGAGAATAACATATAATATAATTAATTAGAAATATACTGGTACACACAACTAAGACAACAGTGAAACAAAGAAAAACAAGTAGCAAATTCTTATTCATGAAATCAAGATTAAAATCAAAACCAAAATTAAAATTAAAATCAAATTCAAATAAAAATCAAGATCACAATCAAAATTAAAATTAAAAATAAAATCAAGATCACGATCAAAATTAAAATCAAAAACAAAATTAAAAACAAAATTCAAATTCAAATTCAAATTCAAATTCAAATCAAATCCAAATAAAAATCAAAATTAAAATCAAGATCACAATTAAAATCAAGATTACAATGAAAAATTAAAATCAAAAGCAAAATTCAAATTAACAACAAAATTAAAATTGAAATAAAAATTAAAATTGAAATAAAAATTAAAATAAAAATTAAAATTAAAATTAAAATCAAAGTCATGATCATAATATAATAATAATGAGCAAATTAAAATTAAAAATTCTTATTACAATTAGAATTAGAATCACAAACACAATCAGAATCACAATCAGAATTATTTATATTTTGTATTTGTAATTGTAATTGTACGCCAACGTCAGATGCTAAATACTTAGTAATCAAAGACCTGAAGTGGCCTTGTTTATTATGAAAGATGTCTATGTCCATCGAGGTAAGTGATATTTCATTATATAGATGAATTAATCTCACAATTGGTGAGTGCTTGCCAAGATTTGTTCTGTGTCGGGGAGCCTTTAGTAATGCACAGGGATATCGTGGGACATTGTAAGGGACGTTGATACCGATCTTATAAAGTAGTTCAGGGCAGTCAATGCCGTTATTGAGTAACCTATACAGGAACATGAGGTCGAGCACAGTGCGACGAGATTTGAGAGACGTAAGTTTAAAATATTGTAATCTATCTTTATATGATTTTAGTGACTTCTTTAGTTTTTTTCTGAAAGTCATATGGTTAACAAGACGCTTTTGTATACCTTCAATTCTCGTTACATGTACCTCATAGGAAGGATTCCATACCGAACTGCAGTACTCAAGACGACTTCTTACAAAGGTATTAAATAATAATATTGTGGTGTTTGGATTCTTAAACTCTTTCGAGCTTCTTAGTACGAATCCAAGCGCCTTATAAGCAGCCCTGACTGTTAAATCAATGTGAGTTGTATAACGTAATTGTGTATCCAAGTGCACGCCCAGATCACGAACATTGTCCAATACTGTCAATTCACTGCCTTCAATATGGTAAGTTGAATTGAATTTATTCCGTTTTCGACTAAATTTGATATGGTAGCATTTGGAATTGTTCAAATACATGTTGTTCCGCAAACACCACTGACTCAATCCGTCAATATCTGCTTGCAGTAGCCGCATGTCCGAGTCGTTATTTATGATGCGAGTCAATTTCAAATCGTCCGCATATAGATAAACTTTAGAATGATGGAATATATTAGTTATGTCGTTCAAAAATATATTGAAAAATAGCGGCCCTAAATTTGATCCTTGTGGAACACCCGATGTGGCTAGGAAAGGGTCTGATTCCTCACCATCTACAACAACTGTCGACTGTCTCGCATCCAAATACGACCTACACCAACTTAAGACATTGTTGGTTATGCCAAATGATTTCAGCTTTTGAACTAGTATGCTGTGATTTACTTTATCAAAGGCCTTTGAGAAATCTGTGTATATAGCATCTACTTCAAGACCCTGGTCTACTGCAACTGTCAGATCAGAAACATAGCGAATAAGATTAGTGTTAGTAGATTTTTTGGTCATAAAACCATGTTGAGCATCAGATAGGTAATTCTTTGTGTGATCATATAATAATGAGTGAACTAATGACTCAAAGACCTTAGAACATGCGGAAAGAATTGATATTGGCCGGTAATTAGAAATTAAGTCACGTTTACCACTCTTAGGAATAGGGACAATCCTAGCCTTTTTCCAAATGTTTGGAAATATTCCCGATTTGAGCGAAGCGTTGTAAATATTGGCCAAAGGTGCAGATAACGAACGCGCACAACGAGAAAGAAAAATAGCTGGTATATTATCAGGTCCAGCACCTTTTGACAAATCAAGTTGAGATAGTCTGATACGCACATTCTCTGGTGTAATTGAAAACTCTCCTATTTCAGGTTTTGCTATGTCACATCCGTAATTATTTATTATGTAATGCCCCTGAAAAGGCGGGTCATATACCGAGCAAAACTGTTTTGCGAACAAATTTGAGATATCCTTGGCGTTATTAACAGTTAGGTCATTAAGATACATCTGTGAGGGATAATTGGATTTACCTTTTCGAAGGTTTTTAATGTGCGTCCAGAAATATTTAGGGTGCCTCTTTATTGCACTTTCAACACTGAATATGTATTTATGGTAGCAGTCTTTAATTAGTAAACCGCATTCCTTTCGTATGTATTCGAACTCAACAACATCCAATGGATTATTATACTTTTTAATTCTGGTATGTAACTTTAGTTTAAGCTTAAGACTTTTTATTAGTTGTTTAGAGTACCACGCTGGATATTTGCCACGATGAGATACAATTGTGGGTACGTTCTGTCTAATAACGCCGTTAAGTATATTATAGAATTTATTTAACTTGTCATTAACATCTGTAAATGAGCCGAGTTCCTCGTCCCAATTGATGATATCTAGTGACTCTAAAATGGAAGCATAGTCTGCCTTGAAATAATTAAGTTTTTCTATGGGGTTTGGTCTTACTTTATTTTTAACAGAAATACATGGTGTAAATTCGATTGCAGGATGATAGTTATCTATTGACCTTACTGTATGAGAGCACTCACTTATTACTATTCGCTCTATGTCGGAAAGAACCAGATCAAGGGTCTTATTTAAAGAGTTTCTAATCCAGTTAAACTGTTTTAATTGATTTAGTGCAATAAAGTCAAGTAGTAAATCATTAACATTACAAATTCCACTGCTGCCAGCTGATACACAATGTTCATTAGTTTCGTCAAGGACCCAGTCAATGTTACCTATGTTAAAATCTCCAATTATAATAGTAGATCCACTTATGGCATTAGTTTCTATTATTGTATTACAATTATGCAAAAAGTGCTGGAAAATTTCATTCTGTACCGGTGGTGGCAGGTAAACCGCACACACATTTACAGAATTTATCGAGTTATTTTTATTTTTCTTTCCTAATTCTATTT
Source organism: Mimas tiliae (assembly GCA_905332985.1). Lineage (NCBI taxonomy): Eukaryota > Metazoa > Arthropoda > Insecta > Lepidoptera > Sphingidae > Mimas > Mimas tiliae. The sequence goes on along the minus strand of HG995262.1, from coordinate 3,067,807 downwards.
TAACCCATAAATCTTCGCAATGACTTTCCCATTCAGGCATACGAATTGAATTAAATTTGTTTGATACAGCTATCAAAACTCCACCTCCCGTCCTTCTGTGATTATAAAAACTGGAAGTTTCACGATCCCTTCTATAGACAGTAAAAGTATCATCAAATATTTCAGTGTCAAATATTCCACTACAAAGCCAGGTTTCGGTAAAAACATAGACATCATACTCACTATTACGAATTTGTTGGCGTACGTTTGTTGTGTTGCTGCGCAGACCTCTAGTGTTCTGGTAATAACATTTGATGGAATCGAATTTAAAACATTGTATACCAAAATATCTATCATTAAAATCCTGGCAACACACCTTAACCTAGAGATTTTAATTTTTCTAAGCTGTTAATAATTATCGTTTCAGAAGTCTGATCTTTCTTCATCAGAATTTTTCCGAAGCGAACCCATACATAATTGAATCCTAATTCTTTAGCACGATTTCGCGCAGCCGCGTGAATAGCCTTATTTTCAGCCGACAAGTGCTCGACGACATAAACTGGCGCAGGATTCTCAGCGGCTATACCTAAATGGCTGGTGTCTAACTTGTTCTTAGGGTTATTTTTATTGTATTTAATAGATGCAGCCAGGAAGGTATCGCGGAGTCGAGGGTTAATAAATTTTATGAGAATAGATCTGGGCCTACTGGTTTGTGTATCCTTTTTTGCCATTCTGGTGCAAAATGTAATATCACTATCTTTCACATCACAGCTAATAACTTTACCAAGTTGACATACAGTGCTGAATAGGTTTTCTGATCTGTGTTCGGGTACACACTGTAGCTCGACGTTGGCAGCACGCGCATGCTGCTCCATTATGTTGGTGCGCTTTGTTAGTTCGTGTACAGAATTACGTAGTAAGGTGTTTTCTTTTTCCAACTTTTGAATCGTACCCAAATTTTCCGTTAAGGTAGTTTTAAGATCTTCGTATTGTTCATTAAAAAAGCATAGCGATTGTTGAAAACCAGTGACTAGATCATAAATTTTATTTAGTTGCTGGTTTATTAAAGCGTTAACCGACTCATTTATAGCACGCTCGAATTCTTGACGTATCATTTCTCTTAGTGTTCCACTAGTAATATGCGTTAATAATGTATTAGATTCCTCGTCAGATGTAGGTCGTAGCTGCTTACTACGCAATGTCACATTGGTGTTACTGGGCGAAGAAGGGTGGTGGAAAATGGAGTTCATTAGATCATCATTCTGACTTGATCGGATTGGCGTATTGGTATTGTCACCCTTCCTTTGCATATTCAAACATTCAGGACATTTCCATGAACTCTTCGCATCGGCATTCATTGTTTTAAATCGTTTGTCGCATATATTTGCGCATAACAAGTCATACCACTGATGACAAGTAACACACTGCAAACCATCGCGGTTCTTAAAAGTCTTAATACAACCAGCACAGATTTTGGCAGACATTTCTCGTGAAATAAATATTATTTATTGTACACTCCAATAATAATAACTGAGATAGGCAAATTAAAAAAATAAAATTAAAATAATTTCAAATGGTAGGATTCGAACTCAGGTGTGTTATCGCCGGCACAACCACTCAGTTTACTATGAGCTAATGCGCCACTGCTGGAGTGTGACGAAATAGGCAATCCACTGATGTTTAGAAGTACAGAGTACACAGCGCGTTACGTTGTACAATATGAGATACACCCGCTTTTTAATAATAAATCAACACTTATTTCTTGAACATCGTATTTATCGGCTGTTTTTACTACATTAGTTGTTTGGGTCACTAGTTTGTGTTTCTTAATCACTGTTATTAAGTTGTGTACTGTTTATTGTATTTTTCACTATTGTTTTCAAACTGCCAATTAACTATATTTAAGATGTGATTATTTGTTGGTATCACTAAGAAACGTTTAGATAACACTGTCACTTATGTAAAATAACTTGCACTTGCATATTATAAACATTTGAATATACTTAAATACTTTAAACTATTTTTTATCTAAAAAAGTTACGGAGATATTGTTGTTAGTTAGAGCAGCGCCCTCTGACTTTGTTGATTAACAAGGCGACGGAAACTAAGAACACAGCCATCTCGCGAGTTTTTGAGTAATTAACCCTTTAACCGGCAACACCGTAATATTATGAGTACATTCAGCTAATTGTAAATAATTTTATGATTTTTACCAAAACAGGAAAAATCGAATATTGATTATCAAGGGTGAAATATCGATTCACTGAATCAATTCAGAACGACATATCGATTTTAAAAATCAATTTATTTGATCTGATGAATTAATTCTTCGATTAATCGATTTAAGATCGCCATTCCTAGTACTGGTTGAGAATTTGGTTGAGAATAGAGAATAATAGAGATCACAAACAACTGGTCAAGAATTAGAATAATGTATAAAATAGCAAAATGAATATTTTCATTTCTATTTCGCATTGAACAGTGTGGTGTCACGACGATTATTTTTGTTGAGTGTATACAGGTTTTTTGTAAATAATAAATAATAAAAAAATAATAATAATAATGAATCCTGACAGTGTTTCTGCACAAGTTCCGGATATTGCTGATGGAGTTAGGTAAGTAGAGATTATATGCAGATAATAATAAATGCTTTTGTATTTTTAGCAAGTACGCACTATAACCTCTCTTTATTATTGTGCTAACCAAGTCATACGCATTATAATCTCCACATTTTGTGTGTTTAGCAAGTGTACGCGTCATAATTTTAATAAATTCAAAAACAAATCATATTTTAATATTACAATATCAGAACGTATGTATTTAGCAAGCCGTGCGTGTTCTAACCTATACGCTGTTGTGTTTACGAAGTCGAGAGAGTATATATATATATACACTCTGTTGTGTTTACAAAGTCCCGCGCATCTATGACGTGTATGAAAGAATAGACAGACAGAGTACATATATATATGTATATATACATAAATGTTTCGGTGTGTGTATGTATATGTACAATTTTATATTTAACATTATATTTGTTAATAATAAAAAATATATTATAATAACTTAAAAAAAAAAAAAATTTATTACAATTCCTTCACTAATTAATCGAAAGGAACTTCGTTCCATCCGGGTGTCCCTTGACACCTCTCATTAATTTTTCTGGTACTTTTCTTTTATTTTTGTACTAAGTTGTCTAAAACTCTATCTTAATTGCCTATAATGTAAATGTTCGATAAACGATTTTATAAATTTCACTGATAGTACATTGGTATTACCAGCTAACTTTTCTAAATTACCCCAACATTTCTATGTATAATATATACAAATATATGCTCAAATATGTCAATGTTTATATAGTTTTATAAAAGTTACGTAACATTTACTACATGTTTAGTTTTGATTTATTTGTACTTGGTTATAATTCTAATTAGTGTAGTAGTTCAAGACACCGCCATTTGACATTCAATAAAATATTGTCCATCCAAAGGTTGTCTGGAAGAGATAAGACCGTCCATTGTACATCGCTATTGATTAAGTTATTGTATTTCTTGTTAATTTTATATTTTTGTAGTGTACAATAAAGTGTTATGTTTCTCGTTTAAGCTGTAGACACACGAAGGTCCTACTCGGTGTGAACCATAATATGATTACCGCATTACCGGCGCCTTCAGCAAGATGGAGGTGCGCCGGACAAATCACTGTAATAATATTCAATCCGCTAAAAGCTATCAAATTAAGCCCGCGTCTAAGGCATAGGAAGTGCGCGGTTTTCCGCCAGGTGTTGAAGTTAAGTTGTAAGTGGAAAGCGAGTGTCCCTACTACTATTATTGAATTGACTCCGGGATGATACTGAACATTTCGTAATAGAAAAACGCAATCCCACTTACTTTACCCGACCCGAGGATCGAACCCGAGCTGAGCGTCAATCGTAACGCGTACGCATTATAACTGCGCCACCGAGGCAATCAAGTTATTTTAGTTAAATTCACTGCAGTTACTCCCCTTTTTTATTGTATAGGTCAAACGAGCATGTAGGTCACCTGATGGTTAGTGATCTCCACTACCCCTGTACGCCCATAATACCAAAAGAATCATAGACACGTTGCCGAACTTAAAGGAAAAGGACAATTAATGGATTCAGAAGGGGAGGGGTATTTGGGCCTTCGGATATGTCACTCACCGTACGAAACGCAGCAGCAAGCTGCTACTTTACGTCGGTTTTCTGTGAGACAGTGGTAACGACCCGGACGAGCCGGCCCATTCATGATTTAATGCTCCTTCTCCTGCTCCTGGTTAGATGTACCTGCCGCATTATGTGGCGCAATTTTACTTCTAAACAGCCCGTCTATAGAAAATGTCTGATTTCCTAAACAAAAAACACTTCATCCGCACACTTGGACAGTGAGTCACTGACCCCGCGAATTACATACACACATACGCACTCACGCCTGTAATTCCCGAAGGGGTAGGCAGAGGTGTAACCAGTACACCCACATTTCGCCTAGCGTATCTCCGTCCCACGATGTAATAGGGGGCGAGCCTATCGCCATACCGCGCGCAAATTCCATTTCGTAATAGAAAAACCCAATACCACTTTACCCGACCCGGGGATCGAACCCGAGACCTCAGCGTTAACCTCCATCGTAACGCGTACGCATTACAACTGCGCGACCGAGGCAGTCTAGAAATAGTCTGATTTCCTAAACAAAAAACGCTTCATCCGCACACTTGGACAGTGCGTCACTGACCCCGCGAATTCACCCAGTAATTTGCCACAGCCGTCATAATGGGTGAGCAGGTGCGGACGGCTTAGCGGTAGGGATATTGTCAGTTTATGAACCCGTGATGCGGTGATATGGTACTGTCAGATGCTAGTCTATAACCGAGGTGGGTTTGTTCAAATGTGGTGAGTGAAACCAATTTTGGAATAGTTTTGATGTGGTTTTGACTTTTGCAGATGGAAACTTTATTTTTTTATAGGATATGCCGGTAAGCGAGCAAGTAGGTCACCTGATGGTAAGTGCCCATGTACGCCCACAATATCAAAAGAATTATGGGCGCGTTGCCGACCTTAAAGAAAACGGATAATTAAGGAATTGTAAAGGGGATTTGGGCCTCCGGATATCTTACTCACCGTACGAAACGCAGCAGTAAGCTGCTAATTTACGTTGGTTTTCCGTGAGAGTTGTAACAACACGGACGAGCCGGCCCATTCACGCTGTAGACAAAAGTGTCTACAGCGTGGCTCTACCACAATTTGTTTTTGTTTTCTAATCGTCTTCAAATGTAATTCCCAAAATAACTCTGTTACGTTTTCACAACTTAAAGGCCAAACGAATTTTTATGAATTGAATGAATTTTGATTTGTTAAATATCCTGGGTTAAGACAACTTCCTAGATATGATACATATCTTTATAGAAGCGGATTCACATGGTTCCATTTTAGTTAATCAAATAACTTGAATTAACCAAAGCTGTATGGTTTTGTTGATCAGTTCGATTGAAAGTCTGCAGACCGTTCGAATGCCATGTGATTTAGCAGTTGATCAACTAAAAAGGAACTGTGTTAACTCTCTGTTAAACAAAAAGATGTGTCACACACGTGGAAAAACGGGGAAGTACCCTTTTTTTACAGTAGCAGTACCGTACGATGTCACTTGGGACAAATTACAATAGTGTTGTAACACGCTGTAGTTCTTGTATATTATTACGTTACTTTAGGAGTTACATCCACAATGAAAAACGGCTATTAATACTTGATTACTATCGAAATAAGATGACTAGAAACGTCACTCAAGCAAAAGAAAATCCCAACCAAAACTCTGTGCAAGGGGGCGAGGCTATAAAAGTATGTGCAGCTCATTCATTCATCAATTCGTAAAAATTGATTCATCATCTCTAGTTGACACTTAATACGTCAAATTTTTTGCGCGGTGCAGAACGTCGTGTATTTGGAAATTTAATATAAGTTGATTTTGAGCGATCATTAATTTTTGTTGCGTGTGATTACCTTTGCATGTGTGAGTAAGTGGAGCCGTATTTTTGGCAGATTCATATGAGATTTGTCGTCCTAGTTATCTTATTTCGATGCTACTACTATTAAAAAAGTGAAAGTTTGGATTTTTGTGTTTGTGAATTTGGATGTTTGTTAGTCAATCACGCCTTAACATCTTAAATGTTTTGGATGAAATTGTGCACACAGGTAGACCATATACCTATAGATTAGGACATAAGTTACTTTTTATCCCGGAAAAGGACATTCAGTGGGCGGAGCCACGAGCAAAAGCTACTGTCAATATTTAAGGAACTGCATGAGCATACGTCTCAAGTGTTTTTTACAAGGTGGTAGGTCTTTCGTATGCGAGAGGCCGGCTGGGTTGGTACCACCGCTTTGTTTATTTCTGCCGCCAAGCAACAGTGTGTAAGCACTGTGTTCCGGTTTAAAGGACATTGAAGCCAGTGAAATTACTGGGCATCATGAGACTTAACACCTTATGTCTCGGGGTGACGAGCGCTGTCCAGCGTCATGCAGTGCTTTGTTATTTAAAGTTCTGTGTGGCGTTGCTTCTGTTTATGAGCAGGCGTGGCGCTTACCATCAGGCGAGCGACCTGCTCGTCTCGTCATTCAAGCTAATAAAAAAAAAGTGATATCTTACGGTGGCGCTACTGTAGTTATGAATAGATATTTATAGAATAAACACATCGGCCCAGAACTGTTTTTTCTTGAATCTGGGTTAAAACTATACTTCTAGATGTTTCACGTCTCCTTTACGCAGGATTAAGTTTGGCCTCTTTTTCTGAATGAAAATTCTATTTTTTGCTCTTTTTATCTCCTTGTAAACATGATTCGTTAAGCGAAATGTGCCTATTGTGAGTAAAAAAATCTTTTTACTCTGAGTTAGTATTAGGCCTAGCAGGCATTACAATAATAAAGTAATTTGAAAAATAAAGTAACTCTCTTATACGTTTATTTGTTGGTTAAATGTTACTCGAGCATTATATAAATAAATACACCCAACAGTCACACACATAGTCTTCACCCCACACTCTCACAGAAAACCGGCGTAAAGTAGCAGCTTGTTGCTGCGTTTCGTACGGTGAGTGAGATATCCGGAGGCCCAAACCCCCTCCACTTCCCAATCCCCTAATTATCCCTTTCCTTTAAGGTTGGCAACACACCCATGATTCTTTTGGTATTGTGGGCGTACATGGACGGTGGAGATCACTTACCATCAGGTGACCCAGTTGCTCGTTTGCCAGCCTATACCAAAAACACTAGGTGAACCTGTATCGTGGGTATCAGGAACTACGAGGGACTTGCCAACGCACAACACCCACACCCAAAACAAATATTTATGGATCACTCAAACATTTTGTCTCGGTGTGGGCATCGAACCCACAGCCTCTCGCTTCACAGCCAGCTACTCGTCCACTGCGCCACGGAGACTGTCCCATGGGTGTTATGTCCATTAAGGAACTGGCCTTTAGAACACATACATACTAATATTATAAATGCGTACGTCACTATGTAGACTGACAGCCTCTGTGGCGTAGCGGGCGAGCAGCCGGTTGCGAAGCGTGAGACCGTGGGTTCGATTCCCGCACCTAGACAAATGTTTGTCTGATTCACAAATATTTGTCTCGGGTCTGGTTGTTGTGGGACCGCAAGTCCCTCGTAGTTCCTGATACCCACGATACAGGTTTTACCTAGTGTGGGGTCAGGACTATGTGTGTGACTGTTGGATGTATTTATTTATTATTTATTACTATATCTTTCTGTTACAAGTTCACGACTAAACGGCTGAACTAATTTGAATGAAACTTGGTATGAAGATAGATTATATCCTGGGGAAGGACATAAGGACTTTTTGTGTCGGAGAAAGAAAATTGTGTCCCGGAAAAAGACATTCACACGGGCTGAGCCGCGAACAAAAGCTGTTTAGTAATATTGATACAAATTATAAACATGTATGCACTCACGTCTATACTCCTCGAAATGCAGAGGTGTAACCAGTGCACCCACATTTCGCTGAACTTATTTTTGTCCCTTGATATGATAGGGGTCGAGCATATTGCCATACCGTCATACGATTTCAGACTCAGGGCTGATGCTAAGTATTTCGTGATAGAAAAACTCAATATCACTTTTACCCGACCTGGGGATCGAAAGAGACCTCAGCAAAGTAATTATGTGTCGCGTACGCATTATAACTGTGCCAGCGAGCCAATTACTAACACGATAAAATAAAATAGCGACCAACGCGTTCTTTGATACAGCATCCTTATAAATACGGAATATTTTCTTCCCAATAATGTAGTATTGTGTCTCATAAACTTAATATATTTCGGAAGTTCAATAATAATACACGTTAAATTTTCAAATTATATTATTTCTATATTTTTTTGTATTAGCTTGAATGATGAAACGAGCAGGCCGCTCGCCTGGTGGTAAGCGCCACACGCCTGTCCATAAAGAGAAACAACACCACACAGAACTATGTGTTACAGCAATCAGCGATTTAGGTGTGAAAGCGTAAAAATAAGCTCACTTTTTATAATATTAAGTTTCTATGTAGCCAGCCGAAACTTTCACAGATTTTGTGATATATAACATGACGAAACTATAAGGGTTCCGTTTTTGTCATTTAGCTGCGGAACCCAACAAAACACAAAAGCTTAAAGTTGACTTATGGTAAATGTAAATTATAAAATTATTTAGGGTCTAATTTAAAAATAAATACATAGAGAATCATTTATATAACTCTTAAAGCATTGAATACACCACAAAGTGCATAAATCATGGCGTAAGTCCAACGTAAACAGTTCTAACTTAAAACCCATACTCTAAGTAATGATAAATGCGTTAGTTGATTATCAGTGCAAGTTAACAAGCATCTGAAATTATGAGCGTTCCTTACTTTTAATTCCGACAGTAAACGTGGTATAAATTACTGGGCCTTTGGTTTGTTAAGTTGTACGCGCGAGCGAGGTATAATGTCGTATTTCAAATACGCTTAGCAGAATTTAAAGTAATACATTCTGTGAGTTTTGGAGATTTATTAACAATACATTTTTTTCTTATTTGACAGGACGAGCCCGTCGCTCGCCTGATGTTAAGCGTCACGCCTGCTCATAAACAGAAGCAATGTCACACAGAACTCTGGATTACAGAGCCCTGCATGCCACTGAACTGCGCTCGCCATCCCGAGTCATAAGGTGTTAAATCTCATAATCCTCGGTAATTTCACTGGTTTCAATGTCCTTCAAACCGAAACACAACATCGCTTATACACTGCTGCTTGGCGGCAGAAATAGACAAATCGGTGGTCCCTACCCTGACGGCCTCTCGCATCCCGGGGGATCTACCATATCTTTATTTATATAATTCTACTGTACGTGTGTATGTGACTGAACTCCTCCTAAACGGCTGGCCGATTTGAATGTTTTTTTTTGTATGCGTTTGGGTGGCGCCTTGGTTAGTTTAGATTCACAATTGGACCCGGTAGCTGGCGCTGCAATTGACGCTGCGGGTGAAGCCGCGCGGGACAGCTAGTAGTAATATATATTTCTATATCGCGATTTTAAGTAGTATCATGTTTGTAATCATCAGCACTATCATCTATCCTAGTTTTCGGAAGCGTTTCTCTTAAATACATACGCACTCACGCCTGTAATCCCCGAAGGGGTAGGTAGAGGTGTAACCATTACACCCACTTTTCGCAGAGCTTATTTTTGGTTTTTATACGTAACTAGGGGCGTATGTTTTTCCACAAAACAAAAAATAAAAAAAAACTTATAGTCCGACGAATATGAGACATATCTTACTTTCTTCCCCACATTATTCTGCATCGATTGGTATCGGTCTCGACCCCATACCCCCCCCAGCGGTTTCGGAGGAGATAGCGTGACAAGCTTTTGGCAGCGGCGGCGGCGCCAGTTAGTTTTTTTAGAATAGAGAGATAGGCTCGCGTATGGTCACTATCACGCCTGATGGTAAGCGATGATGTGGCGTTCGATCAAGCACGCTTGCCTAGCCAAAAACGATTCACTCGCGACTTGAAGACACCCAAATTATATTTATCGGGGAACAAAGACTCCGGCAACTTGTTCCACAATTATTTCCGTCCGAGCGACATGCGAGCTTATCGCCATACCGGGTACAGGCTCAAGGCTCATACTTTTACCCGACCCGGGGATCGAACCCGAGACCTATAGCAGTCGTACCGCCTACACTTTACAACTGCCGAACCTTTTCCTTTTCACACAGTATTTATTTAAAAATATAATAAATGAAGAATTCTGCTACCGCTCGTCGCTTACACTACTCATGGCTAGTTGAAAGAAGCTTAGTTAGAACATAAATATTACTAATGTTTCAAAGTTGATTCTTATTATGACTACACAGTTTTCTTTTATCTTATAGTTCATTTCTCGATTTTAATGCATCTATAATGTATTGTAATAGGTGTGTATCCTACTACTATTGTAAATGTGAAAGTTTGGATGTTTGTGAATTCGGATGTTTAGTCATATACATACGCATTCACTCCTGTAATCCCCGAAGGGTAGGCAGACGTGTAACTAGTACACCCACATTTTCGCCGAGCATATCACCGTCCCATGATGTGATAGGGGGCGAGCCTATCGCCACACCGGGCACAATTCCAGACTCCGGGTTGATACAGAGCATTTCGTAATAGAAAAACCCAATATCACTTTTACCCGACCCGGGGATCGAACCCGAGACCTCAGCGTCAGCCTCAATCGTAACGCGTACGCATTACAACTGCGCCACCGAGGCAGTCAATCACGCCGTAACAGCTTAACGGTTTTAGATGAAGTTTGGCACACAGGTAGACCATGACCTGGATTGGAACATAGGCTACTCTCATCCCGGTAAAAGATATTCACGTGGGTGGAACCGCGAGCAAAAGCTAGTATTAAATAATTATTTCTTCTATAAAAAGTTCTTACGACTGTTTTTTTTATTAGTTTGTGTGACGAAACGAGCAGGTCACTCGCCTGATGATAAGCGTCACACCTGCCTATAAATAGAAGCAACACCACACAGACCCTTGAACTACAAAGCACTGCATAGCATTGGACTGCGCTCGTCACCCCGAGACATAAGATGTTAAGTCTCATAATGCCAAGTAATCTTACATTCAATTCAATGTCCTTCAAACCGGAACACAACAGTGCTTCCACACCGTTGCTGGCGGCAGAAATAGACAAAGCGGTGGTACCGACCCAGACAGCCTCTCGCATACGAGGGAACTACCACCTTGTATCCGTACCGTGGGCAAGATTATCGGAGGCCCAAATCCTCCACCCTTTTCCAATTATCACCCGTGTTTTCCTATAATGTCGGCAATGCATCTATGATTCTGATATTATGGAGCGTTCATTCGTGGTGGAGATTATTTACCTCCAGGTGATCCACTTGTCTGCCCACCAAGACAAAACTTGGCTGGGATTGGAGTTCATGCCCGAAATGGCGTTAGATACTCGCCTCTTATCGCATTATGTGATAGAAATTAGCTTGGTAAACCGCGGGTGTACTATTTGCGCCTCTGCCCATCTATAATAATAAAAAACTTTATTTCTATCTCAACCAATACAAATTTTTCTTAGAAATAGACTAATACCTACTTACGAGTATAAGGTTAACTTAAATGAGATCAATCAAATTAAATTAGGTTATATTCCTAGTCCCTACACTAGGCAATGCAATGTAGATATGTCCTTGTCAATTGTACTCATTAACAAAAAGATAATTGCTTTTTGAAATGAAAACTTCTTTAGGCGCGTTGAGCACTTTATGGGTGAACAAAAAGCGTGAAACTCGCGTCATCGTCACCGCACGCTTCCCATGAGCTATATGTATACTGTGTATATATGCACATAGATATACCGCCGTGCGTTATTAGTATATATTATATATATAATTAAATTGGTCATTAACACTTCTTTACAAACCATAAATAATAATCTAATAGCTCGACGATACAATTCACAAGTTACTTAGTTTTTACTTCTATCGGCAGTCCCCAAAGACTGCCCCGCATGTTTTTTTATGGCATAGGCCGGCTCACGAGCAAGGGTATCATCTGATGGTAAGTGATCTCCACCGCCCATGTACGCCCACAATACCAAAAGAATCATGGGTGCGTTGCCGACCTTAAAGGAAAGGGATAATTAAGGGATTAGTAAGGGGAGGGGGCTTCGGCCTCCGTATATCTCACTCACCGTACGAAACGCAGCAGCAAGCTGCTACTTTACGCCGCTAAATCATATATCAAACATAACCTAAAATCTGGACGTAGACGAGAAAAAAATGCCGAGTAAATACACGCTGGCTGTGCCAAGTACAAATTCCGTACAATCTCGCAACAGGACAGTTTACGAGGCTCCAGCTATCCCTTTATATCCCAGCCCTGATTGCCTTGCCCCCGCCCGCCCCGCCGCGCCGCGCCTGTACTGTCGGCAAATGAAATGGGGATACAAATTTATTGCTTTATTTTTTTTCCGTTAACACCCCGACTCGATAGTGGCTGAAGGTCATATTATAACGGAAATAAATGGTGTTTTGCTCCATCCGATTATGGATAAATGTAGTTTAATATGAGTATTTTGTATTCATAGGTTTCTGATGGCATGAGAAGTTATTAGAATTTTATGTATCTCTAAAAGTTGTATTATATGTGTATATGCATATGTAGCTAAATAATAATAGTAAATAAATCCCAACAGTCACACACATAGTCCTGAATCCACACTAGGCTAACCTGCTTCGTGGTTATCAGGAACTGCGAGGGACTTGCGGCCCCACGACACCCAGATCCGTAACAAATATAAGTGAGTGAGTGAGATATCTGGAGGCCTAAATCTCTTTTATATAAGGTCGGCAACGCGCCCATGATTCTTCTAGTATTGTGGGCAAACATGGGCGGAGGAGATCACTTAACATTAGGTCACCCACTGGCTCGTTTGCCGGCCTATACATATAATTATTTATATAAATTAATTAATATAATTAATTTTTTGAATTGTCATCGGTCCTTGATGCCAAATTTTGAGTTAATTTGACGTTTTTAAGGGGGTCAAAATCATGTTCATAGTTTCGGTTACATACATACATATATACACACAAACATACATACAATACGTACATATGAATGCTAATAAAAGCTAATTAAAAAAAGGTTTTTTGCTAGTTTCTTAACATTGCTCAAAAGATGTAAAATAAAATGTGAATTATACAATATAGTTTTTATTTGCAACCACTACAAGATATTCGCAAAGTAAGGTCCGTATAGGCGCCGAAAACGTTTTTACCAATAATGTTAGTACAAGTCCCTCTTGTGTTATGAGGCAGGTCTCAAAACTCCCGTGACGTCACGTGTTTAATCTAAATTCTGAGTGTTTTTCTGTCTCAACAGAATCACGACTATGTGCGTAGTGCGAGTTTTTTCATACCTGCCACGTCATCCGTACACAACAAATATATATGAAAATACGAAATTGTCTACGAATGGTAGAGCCACGCTGTAGACAATTTTGTCTACAGCATGAATGGGCCGGCTCGTCCGGGTCGTTACCACTGTCTCACAGAAAACCGACGTAAAGTAGCAGTTTGCTGTTGCGTTTCGTATGGTGAGTGAGATATATGGGAGTCCAAATCCCCTCCCCTTCCCAATTCCTTAAATATCCCTTTCCTTTAAGGTCGGTAACGCGCCCATGACTTTTTTGGTACTGTGGGCGTCTATGGGTCGTGGAGATCACTTACCATCAGGTGCCCCCTAGCTCGTTTACCGGCCTATGCATATTTTTTTTAAACACATCGCCTTGCTTGGTACAGGTCTCCTATCCTGAAAAAGAGGGTTTAGGCGTTAGTCCACCATGCTGGCCTAATACGGGTTGGCAGGCTTCATATACCTTCGAAATTCGTGTAGAGAACTTCTCAGGACTGCCTCGGTGGCGCAGTTGTAATGCGTATGCGTTACGACTGAGGCTGAAGCTGAGGTCTCGGGTTCGATTCCCGGATCGTGTAAAGTGATATTGGGGGTTACTATCATGAAATACTTAGTATCAACCCGGGGTCTGGAAATGTGCCCGATATGGCAATAGGCTCGCCCCCTATCACATCATGGGACGGAGATACGCTCGGTGAATTGTGGGTGTACTGGTTACACCTTTGTCTAACCCTTCGGAGATTACAAGCATGAGTGCGTATAACATCTCAGGTATGCAGGTTTCCTCACGATGTTCCCTTCACCGTTAAAGCAAGTGATAATTAGCAATGAATACTCACATAGCTTAAAAAAGTTATACATGCAGCCCTAAGAGGGCTGGTGTCAAAACCTTTTCTTGCCGCGAGGAAAATGCATCTTACGAATACCTTCCAATCTTGGGGGGATGGTTATGTCAGGCTCACCAGCCTTCTTACCTAGTTCACTCTGAGTAACTGCTAGATCGAGACCCTTACACTAAAAACCCCGCGGTGGCCTCCTTCGACGCTAATGGGGTGGCTCCGGGGGATCATTTTATACGTGGATTGCTGCCGGTACCACTTCTGTGCTCTGCCTTTGTGGCTCGTCTCCTTTAGGGCTTGGAAGCTGCTTCATAGTCAGGACGCCTTAAGCGTCTGTGGCAGCGCGTGGCTCTCGCACTGCCGTCTTTCTCGGGCTCTGATTTCGACCCTGCGACTTTCGTCTCGGCATTCCGTACCACTCCCTGCTGAGCTATCCCTCCTTAGATACTAAGGCAATAGAATTATTAAACGAGAGATAGTTCAGTTTCATTATTACGGTTATGACGGGTCTTGGCATTATGGCGGGTAAGAGGGCGCGAAGTATTTGAGTGTAGATGGATTTTAGTTTTGGAAAAGTACAGGTATAAACTGAGGTGAATCTCATATAGGACCGCGTTCTGCTCATTAGTTCAGATCATGGTATACGGGTGTGCAAAGTTTCATCTAAGACCAACCATTCAACGGCAAATGAGCAAGTGAGTCACCTAATGGTAAATGATTTCCACCGCCCATATACGTCCACAATAACAGTACAATCATGGGCCTGTTGCTGACCTTAAACAAAAGGGGTATAGTAAAGGGATTGGGAAGAGGAGGGGATTTGGGCTTCCGAGTATCTTACTCACTGTACGAAACACAGCAGCAAGGAACTTTACTTTAGATTTTTATGAGACAGTGGTAACAACCTAGTCGAGCCGGCCCATTCATTCTGTAGATAAAACTGTCTACAGCGTCGCTCTACCACTCAAAACAACATACGTTTATATGAAAGGAAAAGTATGTTACAGGGTAGAAAATGTCCAAAAAGTTATCATAACATTAATTAAATCGGTAACCAGAAACCTACCTTATGTAAAGGCATTAGAGTACACATCACGTTGTAGATGTTGGCCAATTAGATTTTATTGACAAGTGTATTAAAGTGGTAGGACGGGGGTTGCATAGTAATTGTGGGTCAACTTGGGGGTCAAAGTAAACGGATTATGTTTAATATTAATATAAAAAGGCTGTTGTAATTTCGTTTATTATGCCACTAAGGCTTAATTGGGCTTTGTGGTTGTGCAATTAAAATTAATTTTGGTAGTGTATTCGGGAAACTAGTGAGTTGACTGGAATTTTAATAAGACGGGTTAGTTAGTTGATTGGATAGGTTATCATGCGATGGACGTGGTGCTAGGTCCATCCGGCCGTCTAGCCAGTAGCGGCATACGCATATTTCGACACCGAGCTTTGGATCTTGGCGATTCTCTGGGAATGCGAAGCTGTCTTCATACCCATGAAGAATTCGAAAATCCAAATTTTGGAAAAAGTTGAAGTTTGTTTGTTGTAGGCGTAAGATCTGGTGAGAATAACGGAGAGCCCACAGCCACATTTCGCCGAGCTTATTTCCGTCCCATGATGTGATAGGGGGCGAGTCTATCGCCATACCGGGCATAGTTCCAGACTCCGCGCTGGTACTGAGCATTTCATAATAAAACCCAATATCACTTTTACATGACCCGGGGATCGAACCCGAGACCTTAGCATAGCAGTCATAGCGCATACGTACGCATTACAACTGCGCCGCCGAAGAATTCAAGAAAAAATCTTCAACAAAACATGTTTGCATAGTCGAAAAATAAACACATACATTACGTATGTTACGCTTGTTATCCCCGAAGGTGTAGGCAGAGGTGTAACCAGTACACACACATTTCGCCGAGCGTATCTCCGTCCCATGATGTGATAGGGGGCAAGCGTATTGCCATACCGGGCCCAATTCCAGACTCCGGGCTGATACTGAGCATTTCATAATAGAAAAACCCAATATCTCACTACGTAAAACTAAATTAAAAAAGTAAGTAATAATAGTCCTTACTATATACTTCCTACTGCCTCCTCTACTGAATAAGAGGGGGCAGGCCTTAGTCCACCACGTTCAGACTTCACATACTTTGAAGTTCATACAGAGAATTTCTCGTATATGCAAGTTTCCTCACGATGTTTCGGGAAAGCGATAATTAACAATGAATACACACGTAACTTAGTAAAGTCAGAGGTGCATGCTATTGGGACTGGTTTCGAAGCTGGACTTTCGTCTCGCCAGTCCGTACCAATCCCCTCTGAGCCATCGCTATTTTACTAAAGATTACTAAAAAAAAAATATGGCATAGGCCGGCAAACAAGCAAGTGGGTCATCTGATGGTAAGTGATCTCCACCGCCCATGTACGCCCACAATACCAAAAGAATCATGGGTGCGTTGCCGACCTTAAAGGAAAGGGATAATTAAGGAATTGGGAAGGGGAGGGGGTTTGGGACTCCGGATATCTCACTCACCGTACGAAACGCAGCAGCAAGCTGCTACTTTACGCCGGTTTTCTGTGAGACAGTGGTAATGACCCGGACGAGCCAGCCCATACATGCTGTAGACAAAAGTGTCTAACATCGTGGCTCTACCACTCAGAAAATTGGTTTAATTATTATCTCTAATTATTACTAGCTCAAATTTCAAATAAGGTCCATTTAATTTAGTTTATTCAGATGATTGACACGTCTCGTTCATTTTCATCATAAAATAATTTTACTTAATCCACAAAATTCACATCTGTATAGAAACGGCTAAATAATTTCATCTATAAATAATTGTAATATTATTTTAACATTTTCAATCAACCTAAATTACATGTAAAACAGAAATGTAATTTAATTAATTGTTATATATAGTTAAATGAAAATTTCTTAATAGAAATTAATGAAGAAAATATATTCAGCAGCAAAGGAGCTCCAAGAAATGTTATTACATAATAAAATGTACATTGTGCATGAGAGTCGGCGAGGGCGATTTTTCGAATAGATAGATAGATAGAATATTCTTTATTGCACACTAAATAAAGTAGGTAGCTTATAAACGAGGATCATACAGTAAGGGTGATACAATGGGCGGTCGTATCGTAACCGGCGATTGCTTCCAGACAACCTTATTGTGGATTTTTAATACCATTAAAATAAAGTTCTAAATTGAAACAACACCCATTAGTGGCTGGACATAAATTCTATATTGCAGTGTAAGTGTGCCACCGACATTTTGAACCAAAAGCCAGCCTGACCTGCACGTGGTGCACTTTGCTGATTGCCAGACAAGATAATGGCGAAACTTGGTTCCAGTTTCCGATTTCGTGGAGTCACTCGATGTGACCTGGGTCGGAAGGTCGGTGAGTCCGGCAGAACCATTCTTCCCCACCGGGCTGGGAAGGCATGCGTAAAAAGATTTTCCCCGCGTAAAAAAAGACCGTATAAATAAGCAGCGATAGCTAAGCGAGTAGTGGTACGGTCAGTCCAGATGAAAGTAACAGGTTCGAAACCAACCCCAAGAGCATGCACCTCGTGACTTTTCTAAGTTGTGTATTTAATTGTTAATTATCGCTGGCGGTTAAGGAAACATCGTGAGGAAACCTGCATACCTGAGAAGGTCTCCATAAGAATTTCGAAGATATGTGAAGTCTGCCAACCCGCATAAAGTCAGCGTGGTGGACTAAGGCCTAACCCTTCTCATTCAGTAGAGGAGGACCATGCCCAGTAGTGAGATGGGATTGAAATGTCAAACCAACCAACCCAATCGCAACGCACCCATGATTTTTCTGGTATTATGTAGATGAGCGATGAAGATAATAAAATAAAATAAATACACCCAACAGTCACACACATAGTCCTGACCCCACACTAGGTAAATCTGTATCGTAGGTATCAGGAACTACGAGAGACTTGCGGTCCCACAACACCCAGACCCGAGATAAATATTTGTGGATCAGACAAACAGGTGAATAGGTGCGAGAATCAAACCCACGGTCTCATGCTTCGCAACCGGCTTCTTGCCAACTGCGCCACTGAGGCTGTCAAGATCATTTAATATTAGCTTTGCTGACATTTGCTATAAAATAGCCATGGCTTACAAGGTGGTAGGTCCCTTGTATGTGAGAGGCCTTTCTGGGTTGGTACCACCGCTTTGTCTATTTCTGCCGCCAAGCAGCAATGTGTAAACACTATTGTGCTCTGGTTTGAAGGACATTGAAGCCAGTGAAATTACTGGGCATTATGAGACTAATAATTCGAATTATAATGTATAATTCGAAGGTCTGATTGATGTTGAGTCTGTTTATGGGCAGGCGTGGTGCTTACCATTAGGCGAGCGACCTGCTCGTCTCGCCATCCATCATCTAAGCCAAATAAAAGTATAAAATGTATTGTTTTATGAATTGTAATTTTTATTTGGAATTCACTGATAATTTTACGTGTACCGTATCTTTTCGATGCCAATCCGCTCCCGCTGCCTCTCATAACTATATTCCAACCCTACCGTTTTCTATAACATAATGAATAGCGTGTCAAAAACAGCTGCGGTCGTGTCGGAGAACACTTCTACTGGAAATTAATTTTGTTCTTGCATTGTAATTTGCGCTTGGTGGTCAATTCGATCCGGCGTCGCCCCTATTTCGATGGAAAAACTGAACAAATAACACTGGTTGTACAAATTGAAAAATAAGATGTTTTTTCTTAAGTCTAAATGTTGTTTTGATAAGAGAACAAGACAAATGGAGTAAAATTGTGACATGATAGTACCCTAGACAAGGAAAAAAGGCAGACCCCAGAAAAGGTGGGATGACTACATCAGACAAGTGGCAGGATTTGAAACAGAGTGGCTCAAGAAAGACAAGGCAAACAGATCTACAGAAAACAAGCAAGAAACAAATACTAGAAATAAGGGACTAGAATCTAATCTTTTAAATGCAAATAAACGATCTGAATAAAAGGCTATTATTATTATTAAATGTTGTTTTGACAGCCTCCGTGGCGCAGCGGGCGAGTAGCCGTGGGTTCGATTCCCGCACTGAGACAAATGTTTGTATGACTCACAAAAATTTGTTTCGGTGCTGGATGTTGTGGGACCGCAAGCCCCTCGTAGTTCCTGATACCCACTTTATAGGTTTGCCTAGTGTGGGGTCAGGACTATTTGTTTGACTGTTGGGTGTATGAAAAAACATTTAGCGGGTGGCTGGAAGTTTCTGAGTATTATTTGACTTTTCATCTTATTATATAAACTTATTTAACTTATAAACTAAGTACATGCACGAAATTTAAGCCGTTCAATTGCCGTTCAAAACTGCGATCACCATACTAATAACTACTCACCATATTATGTTTATGATCCTCACTTATAAATCAATGTATGAAACACATTTTGCCCATCAACAAATTACCCGATTTTTAGGGAAAACATTTGTGTGCGTGACGTTGCAATTAAATACAACATACTAGAGTGGAGTGGTAGAGCCACGCTGTAGACACTTGTGTCTACAGCACGAATGGGCCGGCTCGTCCGGGTCGTTACCACTGTCTCACAGAAAACCGGCGTAAAGTAGTAACTTGCTGCTGCGTTTCGTGCGGTGAGTGATATATCCGGAGGCCCAAACCCCCTCCCCTTTCCAATCCCTTAATTATCCCTTTCCTTTTAGGTCGGCAACGCACCCATAATTCTTTTAGTATTGTGGGTGTACATGGGCGGTGGAGATCACTTACCATAAGGTGACCCACGTGCTCGATTGCAGGCCTTTGCTATAAAAAAAAAATGGGAATTTTCAGCTTACGATTGTGAGTGTGCGTTGTTTGGACATTTGCATTCTGTAATAGTTATTCTAAGTTAAAAAGTTTATTTAGATAACTTAATCAGCCACAGGATTACAATCCAACGGAAGGCTCAAATAGCATTGTCTTAGTGATTTCTTAGGTTTACGCGAATATTACACATTGAAATAAAACTAGTTTATACGGATTTTATCGCGGTTTAATTTTTATTTTAGTCCCGACGTTTCGAAAGCTTTTCAGCCTTCGTGGTCACGGGAGAGACTGAGGTGTAGGTCGTCTCGAAAAGAGACCTCAAGATACCGTGAGCTCTTTTTGCGTAGATCGGACTAGTGTCAACTAACTTTTTTAAATAATTGAAAATAAATGTATAATTTTAAAATGAAGGTAGCCATTGTAACATTAACTTTTCGAGACGACCTACACCTCAGTCTCTCCCGTGACCACGAAGGCTGAAAAGCTTTCGAAACGTCGGGACTAAAATAAAAATTAAACCGCGATAAAATCCGTATAAACTAGTTTTATTTCAATAGCATTGTCTTGACATACGTCAGATTTAATAATAATATTTTTGAACAAATGTAATAAAAATCCCTACCTGATTTTATCGTATATTTTAATTAATTTGGTTATGTTGGGTGCCACCACTTCGTTTAATTTACACAGGATATTGTTGGATATTTTGATTACATTTATGTAACACCCTCGCCTCTTATTTTTAAAAGGCGTGAAAAAAAAAGGCGTAAAGACCCAGTAGCGTGGTAGAGCGTGGTGGCAGGGTTCGAAATTCACAGGGCCACACCCTTCTGACTTTTCCAAGATTCTTCTTCTGCTGCCCTTATCCCACTCGCAGTGGGGTCGGCACATGCTTTTTATCACATGTTACAGAAAGATTTGGCTTGTATTTTTCACGATCGGCCGCCTGCCTGATGGCACAGAAAACCGACGTAATGTAGCAGCTTGCTGCTGCGTTTCGTACGGTGAGTGAGACATCCGGAGGCCCAAATCCCCCTCCCCTTCCCAATCCTTCAATTATGCTTTTCCATTAAGGTCGGCAACGCGCCCATAATCCTTTTGGTATTGTGACCTACTTGCTCATTTGCTAGCCTATGCTAATAAAAAACCCTTCTGGGGAAAAAGTTTATAGTACAACAATATTTCTTATTACAACATAAATTACTCACAATAGTATGGACAATCTTAAAGGTCCATTATGGAACGCATAATACCAATTATTGGTACACGCATCGGTTATAGCCGGATATGGATTACCAATGCACGTCCAAACAACTAATAATGACCGGTAATTTATGTGTATCGACCACAATAGACCAGCATTTGGGTTTGTGGAACGAGACTTATTGATATATCTATAGTTATATATCGATTTGTGTATTGAATATGAATACGAGATTGGTAAACTTATATAGTGCTAGCTCAGCGGGGAGTGGTACGGACTGAGACGAAAGTCGCAAGTTCGAAATCAGCCGCAAGAATATGCTTTTCTGACTTTTCTAATTTATGTGTGAATTCATTATTAATTATCGTTTGCTTTATAGGGGAAAGAAACATTAAGAGGAAACCTAGATACCGAAAAAAATCTCCGTAAGAATTTCGAAGGTACATGAAGTCTGCCAACCCGCATAATGTCGGCGTGGTGGATTAAGGTCTAACCCCTCTCATTCCTTGAGAAGGCTCGTGCCCAACAGCAGGGCTGTATTTTATTGAGGTATTATTGGTATACTGCCTGCCTCGGTGGCGCAGTTGTAATGCGTTCGCGTTACGATTGAGGCCGACGCTGAGGTCTCGGGTTCGACCCCCGGTCGGACCGGTCGGGTAAAATGATATTGGCTTTTTCTAATACGAAATGCTCAGTATCAACCCGGAGTCTGGAATTTGTGCCCGGTATGGCGATAGGCTCGGCCCCTATCACATCATAGGACGGAGATACGCTCGGCGAAATGTGGGTGTACTGGTTACACCTCTGCCTACCCCTTCGGGGATTACAGGCGTGAGTGCGTATGTATGTATGTATATATTATTATAACTTAAATTTTTACAGGTAAAAGGTCAAGTAACAGCGTATAAATTCTGTTGTGTTCCGATTTGAAGGACATTAAAGCCAGTGAAATTACTGGGTATATGTCTCGGGGTGATGAACGCAGTGCTTATACAGTACTATGTAATTAAAATCGGTAACGGCCCGGACAAAACGGCACATTCATGCTATAGATAAAAATGTCTACAGCGTGGCTCTACCACTCAAAGTGGTGACTCACTTGCCCGTTTCCTTGGCCTAATTAAAGCAGAAAAATTAGTCTAAGAACAGCTAATTTCTTCATCCCTCTAAAATCCCGAATCCCGTAATCCCTCGTAAATGACGATCCCGTCGTGGCATTAATAAAATCGGCCAGATGTTCCCAACCTTCGGATACTAATTATCGGAAAGAATAAATGAATTAATTTTTGTAATTAGATCCCGGAAGGTGGGGGATCCTTTTAAACGGGGGGGATCACTGGTGTTCGCTTGATTGGTTTTCCTTTTTAACTAATTTATTGCCTATTGAATCGTATAAAGGATATTCTACTTCGTTTGCTCAAAGCTCAAGTCTTAATTTAAAATTTAATGTATTTTCTCTTTATTTTCGTGATCTTCATACATAAGCACTCACGCCTGTAATCCCCAAAGGGTTAAGCAAAGATGTAACCAGTACACCCACATTTCGCCGAGCTCATTTCCATCCTATGATGTGATAGGATGGATGGTGAGCCCGTCACCATGCCAGGACAGGAATTCCAGACTCCGAGTTGATACTAAGCTTTTCATAATAGAAAATCCAATATCACTTTTACCACACAGCAGTCGCACCGCGTACGCATTACAACTGCACCACCGAGGCAGTTTTGTGATCTGTTTAAGGTGTACCGAACTTAAACCATAAACGTTGATGAAAAGGGTTTTATTTCTGGTAAATCAAGTAATTTGTTAAAGACATTGTTTTAATAAGATCATCAATCATACATTAGCCAAACAGGCTCTGTGTAACAGTGAGCTAGCTGTGAAACGAGAGGCCGCGTTCGATGACCGTTTGTGTAAACCACAAGTATTTGTTTTGCGTCTGGATGTTCTGAGATCAGAGGAATCTCGTAGTTCCTGATATCCACGTTACAAAACTACTGTGGGATCAGGACTATGTGTATTGTTATTGTTGAGTGTAGTTATTTTTCCCATCTCGAGTCTCTTATTTGATTTTCTTATTTGAGAAAATTACCACTTTTATCTTTGATTAATGAACCGGGATATCAACCCCAGAACCTCACTGGTTTTACAGCCTTATAAATTTAAGACAGGCTGTTGATGGTTGTGTTTAAATGTCGTATCTGCGAGTTTGTACTATTCACTATGTATATCTATGGGAGACAATTCCACAGTAGCATTAATAACGACTTCACTGGTGTATTTAGTACGGTGACAGATGACGTCACCATTATCGCTCGCGTCTACCGCTTAGTTCGTACCGAAATGTTTCTAGTTCAATGAGGCGTTTGTGTAAAACAATCCCACTATCCTCATTTACATCATTGTCAAACGTCCTACGTCCGAGGGGGAGGGGTCATTAACTTCGCTCCACCAATAAATTAGTATGCGGCGCAAATGTTGAACACATCTGGCCTCCCTTATTAGCTTGCTTTATAACTAAACATAGCCGAATTTTGGGTTCATACCTGATTTAATTTGACTTTGTTTACGGTAAAATATTTTCCTTCAATTAGAGATTTTGTCCCTTTGATCTAGAGGTAAGTTGTATGTCGGTTGTAAAGCCTTGAATTAGATTCTCAGGTAGGGATTTTTATTACATTTGTTCAAAAATATTATTATTAAATCTGACGTATGTCAAGACAATGCTATTGAAATAAAACTAGTTTATACGGATTTTATCGCGGTTTAATTTTTATTTTAGTCCCGACGTTTCGAAAGCTTTTCAGCCTTCGTGGTCACGGGAGAGACTGAGGTGTAGGTCGTCTCGAAAAGAGACCTCAAGATACCGTGAGCTCTTTTTGCGTAGATCGGACTAGTGTCAACTAACTTTTTTAAATAATTGAAAATAAATGTATAATTTTAAAATGAAGGTAGCCATTGTAACATTAACTTTTCGAGACGACCTACACCTCAGTCTCTCCCGTGACCACGAAGGCTGAAAAGCTTTCGAAACGTCGGGACTAAAATAAAAATTAATCCGCGATAAAATCCGTATAAACTAGTTTTATTTCAATAGCATTGTCTTGACATACGTCAGATTTAATAATAATATTTTTGAACAAATGTAATAAAAATCCCTACCTGAGAATCTAATTCAAGGCTTTACAACCGACATACAACTTACCTCTAGATCAAAGGGACAAAATCTCTAATTGAAGGAAAATATTTTACCGTAAACAAAGTCAAATTAAATCAGGTATGAACCCAAAATTCGGCTATGTTTAGTTATAAAGCAAGCTAATAAGGGAGGCCAGATGTGTTCAACATTTGCGCCGCATACTAATTTATTGGTGGAGCGAAGTTAATGATCCCTCCCCCTCGGACGTAGGACGTTTGACAATGATGTAAATGAGGATAGTGGGATTGTTTTACACAAACGCCTCATTGAACTAGAAACATTTCGGTACGAACTAAGCGGTAGACGCGAGCGATAATGGTGACGTCATCTGTCACCGTACTAAATACACCAGTGAAGTCGTTATTAATGCTACTGTGGAATTGTCTCCCATAGATATACATAGTGAATAGTACAAACTCGCAGATACGACATTTAAACACAACCATCAACAGCCTGTCTTAAATTTATAAGGCTGTAAAACCAGTGAGGTTCTGGGGTTGATATCCCGGTTCATTAATCAAAGATAAAAGTGGTAATTTTCTCAAATAAGAAAATCAAATAAGAGACTCGAGATGGGAAAAATAACTACACTCAACAATAACAATACACATAGTCCTGATCCCACAGTAGTTTTGTAACGTGGATATCAGGAACTACGAGATTCCTCTGATCTCAGAACATCCAGACGCAAAACAAATACTTGTGGTTTACACAAACGGTCATCGAACGCGGCCTCTCGTTTCACAGCTAGCTCACTGTTACACAGAGCCTGTTTGGCTAATGTATGATTGATGATCTTATTAAAACAATGTCTTTAACAAATTACTTGATTTACCAGAAATAAAACCCTTTTCATCAACGTTTATGGTTTAAGTTCGGTACACCTTAAACAGATCACAAAACTGCCTCGGTGGTGCAGTTGTAATGCGTACGCGGTGCGACTGCTGTGTGGTAAAAGTGATATTGGATTTTCTATTATGAAAAGCTTAGTATCAACTCGGAGTCTGGAATTCCTGTCCTGGCATGGTGACGGGCTCACCATCCATCCTATCACATCATAGGATGGAAATGAGCTCGGCGAAATGTGGGTGTACTGGTTACATCTTTGCTTAACCCTTTGGGGATTACAGGCGTGAGTGCTTATGTATGAAGATCACGAAAATAAAGAGAAAATACATTAAATTTTAAATTAAGACTTGAGCTTTGAGCAAACGAAGTAGAATATCCTTTATACGATTCAATAGGCAATAAATTAGTTAAAAAGGAAAACCAATCAAGCGAACACCAGTGATCCCCCCCGTTTAAAAGGATCCCCCACCTTCCGGGATCTAATTACAAAAATTAATTCATTTATTCTTTCCGATAATTAGTATCCGAAGGTTGGGAACATCTGGCCGATTTTATTAATGCCACGACGGGATCGTCATTTACGAGGGATTACGGGATTCGGGATTTTAGAGGGATGAAGAAATTAGCTGTTCTTAGACTAATTTTTCTGCTTTAATTAGGCCAAGGAAACGGGCAAGTGAGTCACCACTTTGAGTGGTAGAGCCACGCTGTAGACATTTTTATCTATAGCATGAATGTGCCGTTTTGTCCGGGCCGTTACCGATTTTAATTACATAGTACTGTATAAGCACTGCGTTCATCACCCCGAGACATATACCCAGTAATTTCACTGGCTTTAATGTCCTTCAAATCGGAACACAACAGAATTTATACGCTGTTACTTGACCTTTTACCTGTAAAAATTTAAGTTATAATAATATATACATACATACATACGCACTCACGCCTGTAATCCCCGAAGGGGTAGGCAGAGGTGTAACCAGTACACCCACATTTCGCCGAGCGTATCTCCGTCCTATGATGTGATAGGGGCCGAGCCTATCGCCATACCGGGCACAAATTCCAGACTCCGGGTTGATACTGAGCATTTCGTATTAGAAAAAGCCAATATCATTTTACCCGACCGGTCCGACCGGGGGTCGAACCCGAGACCTCAGCGTCGGCCTCAATCGTAACGCGAACGCATTACAACTGCGCCACCGAGGCAGGCAGTATACCAATAATACCTCAATAAAATACAGCCCTGCTGTTGGGCACGAGCCTTCTCAAGGAATGAGAGGGGTTAGACCTTAATCCACCACGCCGACATTATGCGGGTTGGCAGACTTCATGTACCTTCGAAATTCTTACGGAGATTTTTTTCGGTATCTAGGTTTCCTCTTAATGTTTCTTTCCCCTATAAAGCAAACGATAATTAATAATGAATTCACACATAAATTAGAAAAGTCAGAAAAGCATATTCTTGCGGCTGATTTCGAACTTGCGACTTTCGTCTCAGTCCGTACCACTCCCCGCTGAGCTAGCACTATATAAGTTTACCAATCTCGTATTCATATTCAATACACAAATCGATATATAACTATAGATATATCAATAAGTCTCGTTCCACAAACCCAAATGCTGGTCTATTGTGGTCGATACACATAAATTACCGGTCATTATTAGTTGTTTGGACGTGCATTGGTAATCCATATCCGGCTATAACCGATGCGTGTACCAATAATTGGTATTATGCGTTCCATAATGGACCTTTAAGATTGTCCATACTATTGTGAGTAATTTATGTTGTAATAAGAAATATTGTTGTACTATAAACTTTTTCCCCAGAAGGGTTTTTTATTAGCATAGGCTAGCAAATGAGCAAGTAGGTCACAATACCAAAAGGATTATGGGCGCGTTGCCGACCTTAATGGAAAAGCATAATTGAAGGATTGGGAAGGGGAGGGGGATTTGGGCCTCCGGATGTCTCACTCACCGTACGAAACGCAGCAGCAAGCTGCTACATTACGTCGGTTTTCTGTGCCATCAGGCAGGCGGCCGATCGTGAAAAATACAAGCCAAATCTTTCTGTAACATGTGATAAAAAGCATGTGCCGACCCCACTGCGAGTGGGATAAGGGCAGCAGAAGAAGAATCTTGGAAAAGTCAGAAGGGTGTGGCCCTGTGAATTTCGAACCCTGCCACCACGCTCTACCACGCTACTGGGTCTTTACGCCTTTTTTTTTCACGCCTTTTAAAAATAAGAGGCGAGGGTGTTACATAAATGTAATCAAAATATCCAACAATATCCTGTGTAAATTAAACGAAGTGGTGGCACCCAACATAACCAAATTAATTAAAATATACGATAAAATCTGAACAATGTATAATTTAATGAAACTCCAACGGCGATGTCTTGACGGTAATTTATTCATATTTTGATTATGCTAAGCAGAATGTCACAGATGATTTTAATGTATAATTTGTAGAAAATCCGTAGTATGCTGAGGACTGCCTCGGTGGCGAAGTTGTAATACATACGCGGTACAACTGCTGCGTTGAGGTGTCGGATTCGATCCCCGGGTCGAGTGAAAGTGATATTGAGTTTTTCTATTGAAGTGAAAATTTCTTTAGCCGCGTTGGGCACTTTTTGGTAGGGGGAAATCTGGTGGGTTCGCGTCACTGACATGCTCATGACGCGCAGCGGCCGTGTGCTGTGCGCGTTAGACACTTTGTTGGATGGGTGAAATCTCGTGCTTTCGCGTCACCGACATGCTTATAGCAGTATATCTGTAGCTATACAGCTGACGTATTGTGCAACATTAGTGCTGTGTATATCTTATAAGGGAAATTGAATGGATTTAGTGAAAAGTTCAATGTGTATATACTGTGCATTGTTGAAATAGTGTTGTCAAATATTACGTGTGGATTGTTGTCAAATATTACCACCTAATGTTGTGAAGCGTTCCTCTTTGAGACTCCGTAACCGTAACACTGTCTCATAGAAAACTGACGTAAAGTAGCGGCTTGTTGCTGCGTTTCGTACAGTGAGTGAGATATCCGGAGACCGGAATCCCCTTCCCAATCCTTACCTTTAAGGTCGGCAACGCGCCCATGATTCTTTTTCTATTGTGGGGTTACATCACGGGTGGAAATCTTGCACCCTTGTGGACCCATTTGCTCATTTGCCGGCCTATGCTATAAAAAATTAAGTAGGTAACATGTCATTTCAGGTTTTGTCATTTTCTGTTTTAAGTGTCTCGTCCACATTAACGTTACAACATGGTAGGTCTCTCGTATGCGAGAGGCCGTCTGGGTTGGTATCACTGCTTTGTCTATTTCTGCCGCCAAGCAACAGTGCGCCATTATGACACTTGACAACTTATATCTCGGAGTGACTACCGCAGTCCAGTGCCACGCAGTGCTTTGTTATTCAATATGCTGTGTGGCGTTATTTCTGTTTATGGGCAGGCGATGCGGTTACCATAACGCGAGCGACCTACTCGTCTCATCATCTAAAACTAATTAAAAAATAAACTCGATAACTTATGAGGGAAGTTGTCTCACGCATCTTTGTGTGGTGAAATGTCACAGAAGTGGAATATTAGTAAGAAGTAGAAATAGAGGCCTTACAACATTTTTGGCTTCTCATGAAGCAATAATTATAGCCTGTCCTCGAGTTTTAACCCTTAGTTGCACTAAGTATCACTTTAATAGATTCTCTAATAATTACGCTAAGTGCCTTTGTAAACCGGGATCCCTTGTGATATTATTAATGGGGTCTACAGGCCATTCGTGAAATATGAGTTGGGTGAATAAACACAAAGGCATATCCTTTAAGAGCATACACCACAAATAGGTCACTAAGACCCTATTACACAATCTTTAAGGAAACTTTAGGTATATAAAATTGCCGTTCTGTATGTCGGAGTAATTCAAACATTACAACAATTTGATTACCGGCCCATGAATATGTCAGTATGATTTTAAACTAGTGTTGCTGTATTGACCACTATTTCATGAATACGGTATTACTGTTGTCTTTCAATCAATCGGACGGTGGAGGAGGGAGGACTGGAGGGGCGGCTGAATCCCAATATACGGAACGGGCAGACGCTCCTTCAGCTCATTCAGTTTTTAAAGTTGAACCAATTATTATTGGGCACTAGATATTCATTGGTACAAGTTGTTATTTTAAATTGCCAGTGTTGTGTTATTACACTACACTAATTATTAATAATTATTATTGTTTCCAAATTCTAAAGCTCGTGTTGCTGAGGGAGTTTCTTTCGCCGTTTCTTCTTCACAGCTATAGCACGTTCCGCAACGGTAGTAAAAGATTATTCAATTAAAGAAATTTGGATAAAAGAAACAAGTTTATAATTGAAGATACCCTCTCACTTCGATATGTACGAAATAAGTTAAGGTATATTTTCTCCCATATTTTTATTTCTATTAATTAAAGTAACCCATGCTATCGATACATCTTTGCCAGCGCAGTGGCAATTTATCGTTGCCTTTCTTGAAGAAATCTACTGGACGAAGGACAACAGACTCTTCAAAGGCATTTATACTGCTTCTTTTGTATGAATGACGTGCCAAGCAGGTCGCTCGCCTGATGTTATACGTCACGCCTGCCAAAAACAGAAGCAACGTCACACAGAACTCTGGATTACAGAACACTACATAGCACTGAACTGCGCTCGTCATCCCGAGACATAAGATGTTAAGTCTGATAATGCCCAGTAATTGTACTGGCTTTAATGTCCTTCAAACCGAAATACAACAGGGCTTACACACTGTTGCTTGGAGGCAGAAATAGACAAAGCGGTGGGACCAACCCAGACGGCCTCTCGCATGCGAGGGACCTACTACCTTGCTTCTCGGCCCTCATTTTATTTCCGCTAAAAAATTACCAACTTATGGATATGTTATTATTATGTTTCGGTATTTTAAGACGTTTCACGTCAAAAGCCATGATACAAAAATCCATTCCTCGTGGAATACACAAGTTTTAGTAAATCATCATCATCATCATCATTCACAGCCTTTCTCATCCCACTGCTGGGCATAGGCCTCTCTTTTTATATGCCATTCACTACAAACCTGCGCCAATTTTCTCCAATATCGACCCCCGGTGTTAACAATATCGTCGGACCATCTCAGTTTTAGTAAAAGCATTCGTATATTATGTCCATATTTACACTTCAGATTTGATCGCCGAGTGCGGGCTGCGTAAGCAATTAACGCAATTGCTCACAGAGTCGGCTTCGATATCGTTTCCTTTGACGTATCACTGATTACTGCAACGCTTAACCTGTTTGGAATTGCAGCAATGGGCTCCTATTATTTCTTCTATACTGAATTTTATGAGTACTGCAATGTGTAGGATGAATAGAGCAGATTTCATGTCTACTAAAATGCTGTAGGCTAACTAGGGTGTGTTTTTTCAGTCGCCTTGATGAGGACACGTATAGGTTGCCTCATTGGTCTAGTGGCAGCGTCCTAAGGCTGAGAGGGCCTGAGTTCAGTTCCAAGATCGGGCAATCACAATTTGTGTGTTTTGTGAATTTCGATTCCGCTGCCCATGGACCCCAGCAATGCCAGAGCTCAATCAAGCCGTTGAAGTACCGTACCGTTGAAGAAAGACTTTTTTAAGCCTCGCTTAATGCCAGAGTCCGCCTTGCTATCAGGATTTGACAGTGGATTTGGTATGGGTCACCTGCCGTTTGACCCTCACAATCCGTAAAAGAAACTAAGTTTCATTAAATAATTTGGACAACTTTTTAATATTACTATTGAATAAATTCAATACCCGAGAAGCAGTACAAAATGCCTTTAAAGAGTTTGTAACCTCCCGTACGGTCGATTTCTTCAAGAAGGGCATCTATAAATTGCCACTGCGTTGGCAAAGATACATAGATAACATGTGGTGGTTACTTTAATTAACAGAAATAAAAAAGGTGGAAAAATACCTTTATTTTATTCGTACAGAACGGCAATATCATAGGTTTACCCATTATATCTCTGATACCGTAGAGATTGCTGGAATAATAAACATACAATTACAAACAAATATAAATTCAATTTCTTTGCGCAAATATGTATTGGTACATTCAAATATCTTGAGCAAATGTATTGTCAGCAAACTGAATGAGATCAATAACTCAGTTATGTGGGCTCCCGCGAGATCTGACGAAGTTCCAACAATGAGGAATGTTACTAAGAATTGTAGAAAACAGACGCTACTAAAGCATGGCTCTACCACTGATGAAGTCATAATGCCCAGTAATTTCACTGACTTCAATGTCCGAGATTCCAACACTCGCGGCAGTAATGTGGCACTAACCCAAATGTCCACTTACATAATGGGGTAGACCGAACTTTTTTTGAAGGTAGAGAGACCAAGTCGGTCAGCTGATGATAAGTAAACTCCACCGCTCATAAACATTTTCAATACTGAAGAACGCGCGTTGCCGACTTTAAGGGATTGGGAAGGGGGATTTGAGCCTCCGGATATCTCACTTACCGTACAAAACGCAACAGTAAGCTAATGCTACTTCACCTCGGTTTTCTACTTCTGTGAGACAGTGGTGATGACAGAATCGCTATCAAATAGAGTATCAATCATGAAATTGTACCACATTAATGATCCAGTATTCCGCATGCGGTATTATAGTAAACCACTAGAGATCCGTATTACAGGGCATTAGCCAACAATGGGCGCTTCACCTCGCGTTAACTGAAATTAGAAGGGATTTGCATCGGCCCGGCTCGGCCTAAGTAAACATACGTCAAACTTTAATCGTATTAACTATGTTTGTGGTATTTAGTAGGAAAAATGTATCCAGTTATAGTTAGCTGTTCGTAATTGATAGGAGTACATATCAGCTGAAATTACTGGACTATGAGACTTACGCCCGGTTTCTAAAAGTCTGATTAATGTAAAAACTAACCCATCAACTGAAAATTCGAAATTGAGTTGCTACAAGCGTGCTCAACACGTTTGATTTAACACGCATGTTTCTTATCATATTCAAACGCTATTAGAGGGGCATTAGGTGGCCAATTCACGTAATTTAAAATATTCTAAATAACATTCCGATCTAGTTTCACCGTCAAGAAAGTTGGAAATAGTATTCTCTTAAACCAATAATCAACGTCAAATCTGAACATTGATCGTAATGAGATCTAAAGTAGAATAAAACTTGACTGAAGCCAAAACGGTATTCTGCTAACATTTGTAAATGACACATGGCCTTGTTATATAAATATTAAAATTGTGACTGAATTGAGATAACAATCACATCGAGATGAGATTATATTGACACCGGACTGAACTTAATGAGGAGCAGAATACCATCTTGGATTTGGCCCTCCAGCTATCTCATACACCGTACAAAACGTAACAGCAAGCCGCTAATTCACGTCGGGTTTCTGTAAGACAACAGTATAAAATGTTCATCCAATATAATCACAGATTCCAATAATAAAACAATTTCTGAGATCCCATCACGTTTAGGTACAAAAGATTCACCCAAATATTTCCAACAAGCATCCACGTAATAAGGCAAAACAATATTACAATAACCGATCATTTTCGCATTTTTATAGACCTATATAGAGCCGTGACACAAAATATGCTGGTATTTGGGACGTATACCGCATGCCCTTTCAGCGGCTCTTGAGACGCTAAGTAAATATTTGCCTGTGGATTTAGACCTAAATAAGGTCACATTCTGATTTGTGCTGTGTTGTTGTTCTTGTTTTTTAACCGTTGACAAAAAGAAGGGCGACAAAAAGAAGGCTGTGGCATCGTAGTGAGCAAACGAATAGACTAGATACAGTTTTTTTAATTAAAATGTTAGTTTGATCGATAGTTTACATGGCTAGAAAATCTTGGCTTAAGCTGCAACCTAGCACTAAGGACGGTGCGATCCTTCGCCTGTGAAACATTTTAGAATCTGGATTCGTTACTCAGGCTGGACATCAAATTTGTGTTATTGAAGTGAAAACTTCTTTAGCCGCGTTAGGCACTTTTTGGGCGTCACCGACAAGCTCATGACGCGCAGCGGCCGTGTGCTGTGCGCGTTAGACACTTTGTTGGATCGGTGAAATCTCGTGCGTTCTCGTCACCGACATGCTTATAACAGTATAATTATCTGTAGCTATACAGCTGACGTATTGTGTAACATTAGTCCTGTGTATATCTTATAAGGGAAATTGTATGGATTTAGTGAAAAGTTCAATGTGTATATACTGTGCATTGTTGAAATAGTGTTTTTGTTTGATGATTATTAGAATCGGTAATTGTAGAATAATTGTGCAGTACAATAGTGAATACTAAAAAAAACATATAAACATACATATAGGTAATTATTGTTGCTCGGAGTGTCAATAGATGTGAAAACCAGATCGATGTTGATAATTTTAATTCAAACATTATGAAATTTAAAATTTTAATAGTAAAAGTTCTAAGTTTTCACTTTTATCGGCAGTCTCTACAACTGCCAATTTTTTCATTTAAATGTTATTATAGTTTAATCGATGGTGTTCTTGGCTAGGTAATCTTGGCTTAAGCTGCAACCAAGCACTAAGGACGGTGCTATCCTTTGCCTGTGAAACATTTTAGAACCTAGATTCGTTTCTCAGGCTGGACATAAACTTTGTGTTTTTATAGCAAAGTACGCCAATCGTTCAAGTGGGTCACTTGATGGTAAGGGATCTCCACCGCTCATGAACATCTACAATACGTGATGAATCATGGACACGTTGTTGATCTTAAAGTAAAGGGATGATTAAGGGATTGGGAAGGGAAAGGTGATTGGGGCAATGCGAAACGCAACATCAAGTGGCTACTTTACGTCAGTCTGTGAGACAGGACTGTCTACAGCTACTGTAGTCAGTGTCTACTGTCTACCACTACTGTGTGAATTTTGATTCAATATTCACAGTGACTTACTTAGTGATATCGGAAATATATATCATGAGTTAGAAATTGTATCCTAATTGGTCTAGTGGCCGCGTACTAAGGCTAAGAATCGTTAGGTATTAGGTTCAAATCCCAGGACGGGTAATCACAATTTATGTTTGAGTTTTCAATTCTAAAAATCACGAGTTGCCCGGTATTTGAAATTGTGCCCTCACGGGTCGGAAATAAGCTCGGCGAATGTGTTCTCACCTGTTGTACCTCTGCCTACCCCTTTGGGGATAATACCATTAAAGGTGACAGCGATCACCCAGACACCATTTCCAATAACGTCTGATATTAGATTAGCCTTACACAAACCTCGTAATCCTGAGTTGCCAATCCAATTTCATTTGACAAGCCCCCATGGAGACAAACTCAGTAAGGGGTTGATGCGAGCACCGAGACTATATCGAAATGTTATTACACTTGCGCCTTGGAGACAAATTAAAAAATCTAATCTCATTTACAAAATGGCGGGTTTTTATACTCGTTTATTTTCAGTGTAATGTTTTAAATATTTCATGTTATGGCTTAAATTGTGTTAGAGTGTGTATTTGACCTGTTTAGAAAATATGAAATATTGTTTTCATTGTAGTAGCTATGATATAGTGTGTTGGCTTTCTTTTATCAAGCGATGTATAAATAATTTATAATACATTTAAAATTTTACTTTCCCCATGATTCATTGCAGTTTTGTTAAACCGATTAATCGCAAAGATCTTTGATCCTCAATTAGATTATACTTCTATTATAATTTGTTTTCCAGATATTGGTCTGAAACTGTTAATCATCAATACCTCACGCATACTAGTTGCAAAACTTATTAAATATTGAATGATAATTAATCATTTGGTATGTTCCGCTTGTGCGATAGACTAAGGGGTCACGATTTTGTGTATAAGCACGGTTGTGTTCCAGTTTGAAGGGCGTTGAATACAGTGAAATTACAGGGCATTATAATACTTAAAATGTTATATCTCGGAGTGAATGGTATTTTATCTGAGGGTGTGCGCATATCAGTGTCTCGCAGCACTTTGTATTCCAGTAAACATAAAGGGCCTTATGATACTATCTTATAGGTATTTCGGAGTGACTGGTATTTTATCTGAGGGTACGCATACGACAGTGTCTTGCAGTAGTTTATAATTCAAAGTTATGTGTGGTGTTGCTTCTGTTTATGGGCGGGCTCGCTTCTCGTCATTCAGGCGAATGTATATATTGATATATTGTACTACTATTTAAATAAATAAATATAAATACACCCAACAGTCACACACATAGTCCTGACCCCACACTAGGTAAACCTGTATCGTGGGTATCAAGAACTACGAGGGACTTGCGGTCCCACGACACCCAGACCCGAGACAAATATTTGTGTATCAAACAAACATTTGTCAAGGTGCTCTCGCTTCGCAACCGGCTACTCGTCCGCTGCGCCACGGAGGCTGTCATTTCCTGCGTTTGAATAATTTTATCGCCGCGATTAAATCTGTATGATTATTAATCGTTCTAAAATCGTTTGTATCGATAACCGCGTATCGATTGTAATGACATTACGTATTAAATTCAAGCTGCCACTGAAAACAACGTTAGCCATACCGGAGTCGGAGATACCCTTGATTTAGACATGATGGCTCCCGGGACTGTCTTACTGTTGTTATTGTGATGCCTCGGTGGCGCAGTTGTAATGTGCACGCGGTGCAATTGCTGTGCTGAGGTCTCAGCTTCGATCCTCATGTCGGATAAAGTGATATTGGGTTTTTCTATTACGAAATGTGCAGTATAACATCATGGGACATGATGATGTAATAGAGAGCGAGCCTATAGCCATTTTTGAGTGGTAGGGCCACGCTGTAGACAATTTTGTTCACAGCATGAATGGGCCGGCTCGTCTGGGTCGTTACCAATGTCTCACAGAAAACCGACGTAAAGTAGCAGCTTGCTGCTGTGTTTCGTACGTTGAGTGAGATATCCGGAGACCCAAATCCCCCTTCCCTTCCCAATCTCATAATCCCAATCCCTTTCCTTTAAGGTCGGCAACGCGCCCATATTTTTTTTGGTATTGTGGGTGTACATGGGCGGTGGAGATCACTTACCATCAGGTGACCCGCTTGCTTGTTTGCCGGCCTATGCTATAAAAAAAACATTGTGGGCACAATTCGGGCCTTCGGGCTGATACTGAATATTTCGTAATAGAAAATTCCATAATCACTTTACCCGACCCAAGGATCGAACCCGAGACCTCAGCACAACAGTCGTACGCATTACATCTGCGCCACCGGGGCAGCATTTAATACTTGTAGAATATAACTTATTGTGTGTATGTACGGCCCATTCATGCTATAGACAAAAGTGTCTACAGCGTGGCTCTACCACTCAAAACTCATAATATTGTGTGTTTGGATTATTTACTTAATGATTTCTTAGGTTTACGCGAATATTACACATTGAAATAAAACTACTTTATACGGATTTTATCGCGGTTTAATTATTATTTTAAATAAAAATAAAATCCGTATAAACTAGTTTTATTTATTTAACATAAACTCATGCTTGTATACCCGAAGTGCAAGCAGCCGTGTAACTATTGCACCCGCGATTCGCCGAGCTTGCTTTCATCCCATGATGTGATGATAGTGGGCGCGCCTGTCGCCATATCGAGCCCGTATTTCTATTCCGAGTTGCTAATGTGTGATTTTTTCAAACGAATACTATGTTTGAGTATTCGTGAAATGGAGATTGCAAGACTTTTACGAACTGTCTGCCTTAATAAGGGCAAATTCCTATAAATTTATATTGTTACTTCTATTTTCCGAATCAAAAACATGAAAAAAGTATCAAAGAAGTAAATACCATAGCTCCATCACATTATATCATAAGTGTGAATTGCCAAATCCGCCTTCAAGTAAACGCTGGCAATTTAGCTTAGTCCTAATCCTCGGTAGTTGTTCTGTAGCGAAGCAAAAACTTATCGTCGGAATAACCGAGCGTTTACGGAAACAGCCGAATGTATACGAGTGACAAATGCACAGGCCGCCTGGTTGACAGGTGGCGAGTGTTGCCAAAAAGAAAAATGGTTTGCGTTACAAAATGGCGGCCTAACGTGTTTTGCTGTTGTTTTAAGTGGATTTTTAGGTGATTGAGTTACGAGCTAGTACATAGATATGGACGCATATTTTTTTATGAATTTACATGATTTTTTAATTTAAATGAACGTGATAAAATATTTTATACCTATCAAATGAAAGCGTTTTGATCGCGCCATGGCTGTATAAACTGAGATACCTTTGCATGGAAAAATATTATATACAAAACAGTTATTGCTTTATTATTGGTCAGTGATACTTTGTACTTACTTATCTCTTTATAGGCATATTGCACGTCGGAGGAGTGTGAGATTTATATGGATGAGGAGTGCAAAAAGCTAAACTTTATATCTAATATATATGTTACAAATACAATAAGTAAAATAAAATAAAAGTTTCACTGTGTACGTTCATACTGCCAATGTCAAACACACACACACGCTAATGACGTAATTATCGGAAGTTTTGGCGGAAATTTTTACAGTGCCGTAAACTAGTTTAAAGTTGTGTTTTTTGTATAAATGTTGATTGGATTAGTGCAATAAACATTGATGGACAGTTTATGGAAATATTGAAATAAGTGAATTTAGGTGATTGTTTACCAGGGGTTATTGATCGAGCTTGGTCATTGGATCCGCTTGAAGAAATAATTTATTAAATAATATATATAAAAGGACTTCAATATGGTTAAAACATAAAAAAATAAGAATTATGGTCGAATTTCGACCTATGGCTGACCGCTACTGCTAATAAATAGCGTTAAATCCACATATTTGATTTCTTTAAAATCTTGGTTGGATTTCGACCACAAGCCAATCTATTAAATCTTATTAAATCATCGTTCGTCTAATGTAGTAAGTTATGTACTATGAGTAAAACGTTGAAGTCAACCCGAGCCTCATCCTTTTTAATCCCAATTGATTCACCAGAACCAGTAATAGGTAAGGTTAGTTAGAATTAATCCGTATTACCGCTGTAATTTCGTAACTAAATCCATCTATTACCTATCAGCGACGTCTTAGATAATGATTTGTTGCAATTAATTATAAAATAAAAACGATTTTAGATTAGATTTTAAATTTTGAAATTGTTAGTTTAATTTTAAATAGATTTCTGTTTTGAAAAAGACGCTGTGAAATTGGAGGTCCTAGAACTTCGCGGTGGAGCTCCACCATCCATTGTTTTTTTTTATTATAAATTTTAAGAAGTTTTTGATTTCAGAATTAGATAGGCATAAGTTTGTGTTTTATGACCATAATGTCATAGGACGCAAATATGTATACATAATTATAAAATATTATTGCCATTGTCTTATATAGTGACACACCAGTGGGTCACCTGATTATAAATGATTTTCACCGCCCATGAACATCCACCATACCTGAAGAATCATACGCCTCATCATCACGCCTTACCGGCTTTAAACGAAAGGGATGTTTTAAGGAACGGTAAGGTGTAGGGGATTTGGACCTCCGAATATGCTCACTCACCGCAAGCTGTTCGGTATTTCACGTTGGTTTTTCTGTGAGAAAGTTCTGCTACCTCGGTCTTGCCTGTCCATTCATGCTGTAGTCACAACTGACTATTGAATGCACAGTTGTTCAAGGAAAGCTGGTAGCTTACTATGCATATTTTTTACCTAACAATTTTGATCTAAACCGGGTATTACATTCTTTCACTATTGACGTCTATCCAAAGTAAATGACTCAGAGTGAAACTCCGTTTTCTTATTTCACGTGCTCTTATCCCACACGCAGTGGGTGGGCTCAGCATGTTTTTTAACACATGTTACAGAAAGATTTGGCGTGTAGTTTTTACAACCTGCCACCTGAATGACGTCTACCCTTCAGGGGAGCACACACACGCACAAACTTAGGATGAAACAAAAAATGCGGTGTGGCGTACTTGTTTTTTTAATTATTTTAAAACCATATATATTCACTGTAACTATTTAACACTAATGTGTTATATATGCAATTGATAGATTTTGACAAGACTGACGATTGAAACTTAGCCTAACGTCGTAGCTTCTCCGAGTAAAAAGTTATACTAAATGAAATCTTTTAGCAATCCAGTGGTGTAATTAAATTTTTGATGGAGATGATAGATATGTAGCACACCAGACGGTATCCTCCGTTTTTTGAATAGGGTAGTTGACTAGATTTTTTTATTATTTAAATCAATAAGTTACGTTACTGAAAATCTATTGCAGAAAGAATTTTATAAATCGGACCAAAAATAAATAAGTTAGGAGCCATTCAAATCCTGTAGAAGGGGTAGTTGTCAAATGACAGACGGCGCAAACTTTGACGTCATTTTGTAAAATGTTTACTATGGTGCACGCGTGCAAGCGAGATAGTGAGATATCCCTACCAACATTTAAAGTCATAACTGCGGGCACATTTCTGAACCAATTTTGATTGTGTTTTAATAAAATGGTTTCTTTTGCGTATCATTTTCCGTTGCTTATAAAATAATGTTTAAAATTCAATATAGGAAACTACCCTATTGCCTTCCACTATGGAAGCAATTTTAAAGACGTATTCACGTCAAAATGAAAGGAAAATTTAGACTGTCACTTTGGATGATCCTCCAAGATGACACTCAAAATAATAAATTAGAACTTTTATTTTAATCGACATCTATCACGAACCAACAGTCAATTAACAAAAGAAATGGAGACGAAAAGAATGTTCGCAAATAAATTGCCATTTCACCAATCAAATTAGAAGTGTCAACTGATTTGACATTCAAGACGGAAGGGAAAAATTGAATTTCCCCAAAATTTTATTTAAATCACCTCCAAATTAATACTGGGCGAGTTTAAGTTAAGGACGCTTTTACACTGTAAAGTAATTCGTGTTACAAAATAGTTTATGAAAGGTTTATAGTGAAAGACTTAAGACTTTAAAGATAAATTATGACGGAAGCTTGGACTAAATAGTGTTTTGATATTTTTACGTAATCTTTTCTATATACATTAGTTTACATACATACATACGCACTCACGCCTTTAATCCCCGAAGGGGTAGGCAGAGGTGTAACCAGTAAACCCACATTTCGCCAAGCGTATCTCCGTCCCTTATGTGATAGGGGGCGAGCCTATCGCCATACTGGTCACAAATTCCAGACTCCGGGCTGATACTGAGCATTTCGTAATAGAAAAACCCAATACCACTTTAACCAACCCGGGGATCGAACTCAAGACCTCAGTGTTGGCCTCAATCGTAACGCGTACGCATACGCGTACGCGTACAACTGCGCCACCGAGGCAGCACATTAGTTTAGTTCCGCTGCAGACTTTTTGCTTATAACATGAATGGGCCAGCTCGTCCGGCTCGTTAACACTGTCTCACAAGAAAGTGACGTAAAGTAGCAGCTTGCTGCTGCGTACGGTAAGTGAGATATCCGGAGGCCCTTCCCATCTCCTTTAGGTCGGCAACGCGCCCATGATTCTTCTTGTATTGTGAGCGTACATGCGTGGTGGAGATTACTTACCATCAGGTGACCCACTTCCTCGTTGTTGGCTTATTCTAAACCTGTCTTTCCCAAAGTGGGCAATAATGCCCCCTTGTGGGTGCTGCGTGTCTAAAGGGGGGCGGTAAGAGACCCAGAAAAAGGGGGGGGGGGGGTTGTAAAGGCTGAGGGGGCGATTTGTAATTTGATTTATGTAGGTAGGTACTTAACTCTTGCGGGTTATAATAAAAGTCTCGTTTAGAATGAATGTTCAATCTCCGCTGATATAGCTCACAATAATTTATTTAATTTAAAGTTATAGTGGTATTTAAGTAGTTAAAAAAATGGGGGGCGCTAAAAAATAATTTATTTTCAAAGTGGGCCGTAGAGAAAATAAGTTTGGGAACCTCTGTTCTAAACAAATACTTACACTTCAGTGTGACTGTAGCCGGCGTTAATTTGTAATTCGGAGTTCGTTTGAGGTTACTCAGGTCTTTATTCGGGCCGGGCACATTAAGCGCCCTGTCCTTTGGCCGTCCCTTCCCTTGCCCCTTGTTATGGGCCATAATTAGTACATGTTTGCGGGCCAGCCCGCGTCTTTATTTCACCCTATCGCTTCATTTTAATGTTAGGGGTCGGGTTAAGGAATGTTTAGGTCACAGCTGGATAGTTTGGAATGACGTAGGTTATTTTGGGTAGATAGATAGCGATAGTGGCATTTTTATTCGTCGATTTGTGTAGATGTTTTTGAAATTCTGGTTTAGAAAATATTTATGCTTTGACGGATTACTATTTCTCTTTACATTTATATAAATACAGACGCACTCACGCCTATAATCCCCGAAGAGGTAGGCAGAGGTGTAACCATCACACCCACATTTCTGCGAGCTTACGAGTATTTCCATCCCGTGATGTGATATGGGATGAGCCCTTCGCCAAATGGACACAAATTCAAACTCAGGGATGATACTGAGCATTTCGTACTAGAACAACCCAATATCTCTTTTACTCGACCTGGGAATCAAACCAGCCACCACGGCATTCCATAAGAATATCAAATGTCCATAAGAATGTTGTAGCTATGTGAAGTATACCAACCCGCAAGAGATAAGCGTGGTGGACGAATGGTAGAGCCACGCTGTAGACAATTTTGTCTACAGCATGAATGGGCCGGCTCGTCCGGGTCGTTACCACTGTCTCACAGAAAACCGACGTAAAGTAGCAGCTTGCTGCTGCGTTTCGTACGGTGAGTGATATATCCGGAGGCCCAAATCCCTCTCAACTTCCCAATCCCTTAATTATCCCTTTCCTTTAAGGTCGGCAATGCACCCATGATTCTTTTGGTATTGTGGGCGTACATGGGTTATAAAAAAAACTTCTAAATCAGTTCAGTGATTTAAGCATGAAAGCATAACAAACAAACTCACTTTAGCATTTATAATATTAGTGAGGATTGTATTAAGAAAAACATAG
Organism: Mimas tiliae; assembly: GCA_905332985.1. Lineage (NCBI taxonomy): Eukaryota > Metazoa > Arthropoda > Insecta > Lepidoptera > Sphingidae > Mimas > Mimas tiliae. The sequence goes on along the minus strand of HG995262.1, from coordinate 3,025,485 downwards.
TTACGTCTAGGATCAAGCACATACAATATGTCACAAAAACCCTTTTGATCCTTTTAACCACGTTATCAGAATCATTATTCAAATGTAAAGAAATATCACAATTAAGAAAATTCTACAATAAAAATAACGATTGCCGATCACTCGGTGGTTTATTATAAGTGGTAGTTACTCGGTACGGCACCTTTTTACTATTACAGTGAGTCGCCGCTTTACTAATACGCACGTAAAACATATAAAATTATAGTTTTAGTAGTATTTCATTTGAAATACCACTATCATGGAGCTGCTAGCCCGCTATCTGTCCCATTTTTATGTTAGATTTTTCTCATTAGAGATATTTCCTTATGTTTGAGTATCGATTCTCATAATACAGCTAAAAGGACCAACAGGGTTTTCGTTACATCTTGTATATACTGTAAGAGGTGAAGCTCGAAATTGGCGCTTGTTCGTCAAATTATAATTCTGTAAATTTTGAGTGTAATAGAATACTTTATTATTAATGCATATTAAACATCTATTCAACAATATTAATATACTGGTAAATTAGATACAAAAGCGACGAGTTTCAATATCCAATCCTTCAATAGAAGGCGGGATCGCACAGAGTACGAATAAAGCCCTATTCACACGGTACGTTTTTTTGCGTGATAATAATTTATACGGATTATTGAGGCTTTATTTGACAGCCTCTGTGGTGCAGTGGGCGAGGAGCCAACTATGAAACCAGAGCATTTTTTCGTACTATAGGCTGGCAAACGAGCAAGGTGGTAGGTCCCTAGTATGCGAGTGGCCGGCTGGGTTGGTACCACCGTTTTGTTTATTTCTACCGCCAAGCAACAGTGTGTTGTGTTCTGGTTTGAAGGACATTGACGCAAGTAAAATTACTGGGCATTATGAGACTTAACACCTTATGTTTTGGGGTGACGAGCGCAGTCCAGCGTCATGCAGTGCTTTGTTATTTAAATTTCTGTGTGGCGTTGCTTCTGTTTATGAGCAGTCGTGGCGTTTACCATCAGCGACGTGCTCGTCTCGTCATTCAAGCCAATAAAAGAAGTGGGTCACTTGGTGGTAAGTGATCTTCACCGTCCATGTACGCCCACAATACCAGAAAATTCATGAGCGCGTTGTCGATCTTAAAGGAAAGGGATTGGGAAGGGCAGGAGTATTTGGGTCTCCGGATATCTCACTCACCGTACGAAACGCAGCAGCGAGCAGGTACTTTACCTCGGTTTTCTGTGAGACAGTGGTAACGACCCGGTCGAGCTGGCCCATTCGTGGTGTAGAAAAAACGAGCTACGGCGTGGCTCTACCACTCACGAAACGTGCACCATACGTGAACTCAAACAAAGATATGATCCCTCGTAGTTCCTGATACCTACGACACATGTTCACTTAATGTGGCTTCAGTACTAAGTATGAATAACGAAGCGAGCAGGTCGCTCGTCTAATGGTAGGCACCACGCCTACGCACAGCACAACACAGAACGTTGAATTACACTAAATGACATTGAACTGCGCTCTTCACCCCGATATAAAATGTTATGTCTCATAATGACTAGTAATTTCACTGGCTTCAATATTCTTCAAGCCAAAACACAACCATGCTTACACACTGCTGCTTGACGGCAGATATAGACAAAACGGTGGTACTAACCCATACGGCTTCGCATACGAGGGACCTACCAACTAATCTCAGCCATTGGTCTGAGAAAAAGCACAAAGAAACTCAGTCATAGGTCTTTTGAGTGTTTGTCATTTTTATTAATTTATATTTCGTACACAAGAATTTTAGCAGTGATAGCTCAGCGGGGAGTGGTATGGAAAGTCGCAGGTTCGAAACCAGCCTCAAGTGCGTACACCTCTGACTTTTCTAAGTTATGTGTGTATTAATTGTTAATTATCACTTGCTTTAACGGTGAAGGAAACATCGTGAGGAAACCTGCATACCTAAGAAGTTCTTCATAAGAATTTCGTAGGTATGTGAAGTCTGCCAACCCGCATTAGGCCAGCTTGGTGGACTAAGGCCTAACCCTTCTCATTCAGTAGAGGAGGCTTGTGCCCAGCAGTGGGACGTGTATAAAACAGGGCTATTATTATTATTATAAAAGAATTAAATAATTGACATAATAAGTAATACATTAATTGTTACCGTTGTCTCACAGAAAACCGGCGTAAAGTAGCAGCTTTCTACTGCGTTTTGTACGGTGAGTGAGATATCCGGAGGCCCAAATCCCCCTCCCCTTCCCAATCATTTATTATCCCTTTCCTTTAAGGTCGGCAACGCGCCCATAATTCTTTTGTATTGTGGGCGTACATGGGCGGTGGAGATCGCTTACCATCAGGTGACCCACTTGCTCGTTTGCCAGCCTATACTATAAAAAAAACAGTGTCAATTTGGGATTGATGCAGGTGCCCATTCAGAGGATTTAAAAGTCATCCGAATCTAAGTACACCAATTAATATATTATGACGATGCATTGACGCGCGTGTCTGTAGTTGACCTTAATTTTGTACCTTAATGCTTCGCTTTGCAGTGACAAGGCTGGTCGGGCTCGAGGATTAATATTTCACAAACATTCTCAGGTTTCATTAGCTCCTCGCTGAATTTTTAATGTCAGCGGCCTCAGGGACCGAGCCGTCGACAATAATGCAAATTAAACTGACTATGATACGATCAGTTATACTACAGGCTTGTATTATACGGAGTGTTGCAAAAAGGTGGTATCAATAATAACTGCATTTATAGGGCGGGTAAACACTAGTTATTTATCAGTAATTTCTGAATAATTTTAAGCTTAACAATCATTTTATGACCCCCGCAGCTGCATGATAATGATCTATTTATGCAGTAACTAAGTATGTTTTTGTGCATACATAGTTAAATGATACTTATTTATATTATGATAATCAGGATGCAATAAGACTTTAAGGTCTCAATGCCAAAATATTGATTGAAGTAAGTTCAATTTTTGTTTTTTGACTTTGTCATTTTTAGTCTTCCACTTGCCCTTATCCGACTCGCAGTGGGGTTGGCGCAACACGCCTTTTAAACATGATACAGGAAGATTTGGTTTGTAATTTTTACGACTGGGCACCTACCTGACATCAGCCCCTCTGGGGAATTCTTTGACTTTCTTTGACCAATTATGCTTAAATTTATTCTGTGTGGAGTAATTATTGATACCAACTTTCTGCAACACCCTGTATATCTACCTACCATCAAGTGATCAAATGTATTGTATTAGTCGTACCAGAATAAAGAAACACAATTTCCCACATCTTACTTAAGAAACTCGAAGTCAGAGCGGCCCAGAATACTAAAAATAAAACATTTACAAAACGACCAACACCATCCAGTTACCATCCACTATAACCATCAATTCATTATTCTGAAACGTTCATATCTATATTTCGGATAAAAGAATCCGAAGCTATCCGATAATCTTATAATCAGCAACAAGCCGATCCAATTTCGTCGGGGTATACGAAATTCCCTGAAGGTATTGGAGGCAGTTTTGAAATTGGCTCGCGACGGGATCTGCTGGATATAGGGTCGTTTACAGGATTATTTGAATTCATAAAATGTTTATTTTGGAAATGATGGTGTTGCCTGAAATGATGTGGTGGTAGGTTTTTTATAGCTAGTCGCCTGATGGATAGTAATCTAAGTAGTAACCGCCCATGTAGCAAGTCACCTGGAGGCCAATTCTCGTAATTTTAAATGTTCAAAATATCATTCCGATCTAGTCTCAGCCTCAAGAACGTTGCAAATGGCATTCTCTTAAACCAATAATTAACGTCAAATGTGAACATAGATCGTAATGAGATTGAATTTAGAATAAAAGTTGACTGAAGCCAAAACGGTATAATGCTTCTGCTAATGCTAGGTGTATTTATAGGACTAGATCGGAATGATATTTGAACATTTAAAATTACGAGAATTGGCCTCCTGATGGTAAGTAATCTCCACCAACTATAACACCTATAATACTAGAAGATTCAGGATGCTATACCGACCTTTTAAATGAAAGGAATCTTAAGGGATTGGGAAGGATCGGTTGGAGGAAAGAAGGAAAGAAGCATTAGTGATTTCTTAGGTTTACGCGAATATTACACATTGAAATAAAACTAGTTTAAACGGTTTTTATCGCGGTTTAATTTTTATTTTAGTCCCGACGTTTCGATAGCTTTTGGTACTGCCAGACCTCAAGACACCGTGAGCTCTTTCTGCGTAGATCGGATTACTGTCAACTAACTTTTTTAAATAATTAAAAATAAATGTATAATTTTAAAATGAAGGTAGGCAATGTAACATTAACTTTTCGAGACGACCTACACCTCAGTCTCTCCCGTGACCACGAAGGCTGAAAAGCTTTCGAAACGTCGGGACTAAATAAAAATTAAACCGTTATAAAATCCGTATAAACTAGTTTTATTTCAATGTGAAAGAAGGATTGCTTGCTGCTGCATTTCTTACGGTGAGTCCCCTCCCCTTTCCAATCCCTTAATTATACCTTTCCTTTAAGGTCGGCAACGTGGCCATAATTATTTTGGTATTGTAGGCGTATATAGGCAGTGAAGATCACTTACCATCAGGTGACACACTTGCTTGTTTAGAGCCAATGCTAAAAAAAGGAAGAGGAGGAAGTTATGTTGTTGTCATGGCTTGACCGAGTTATTACTACTACATACGCACTCACGCCTGTAATGCCCGAAGGGGTAGGCAGAGGTGTAACTAGTACACCCACATTTTGCCGAACGTATATCCATCCCACGATGTGATAAGGGGCGAGCCTATCGCCATACAGGGCACAAATTCCAGACTCCGGGCTGATACTGAGAATTTCGTAATAGAAAAACCCAATACCACTTTAACCGACCCGGGGATCGAACCCGAGACCTCAGCGTTAGCCTCAATTGTAACGCGTACGCATTACAACTGCGCCACCGAGTCATTACTAATACTTTACAAAAATCCAACATAAAGTGCAACGCAGCGTGCTGTTGCGTTTTGTACGGAGAGAGTGAGATACCCTGGAGGGCCAAGTCCTTATTTTAATTATCTCTTACCTTCAAGGTTGTTAATACCTTCATGAAACTTCTCGTATTGTGGGTATTTATGGGCGGTGCAGATCATTTACAATCATGTACCCCAGTTGCTCCTTTACCGACTTCTGCTATAAAAAATCCATACATTTTTCTCATGTCCCTAACCTCAAAAAGTTAAGAGAACAAGGTAATTTCGTTTGACTGCAAGAACTGTCAACGAGGTAAGGAGTACTAACGGCGCGGTGCAGCACGTAACAACTTAAATGTGGAACAAAAAGCGGCTGACCTACAAACTGGCACTCAGGCCGACAAAGCGAATAAGGAGCCGCCTCGCCGCGGTCATTAGACGACTCGTGTGTGGCTTCCACGGAAGCGAGTGGCACAAACGACTTAACTTTTTGTGAATAGTAAAAGTTATTTATTTTATTTTTTTATTCGTTTTTGCAAGCTCCATACTCATGAGTGTCTTTTTTTAGAGATATTAAAGCCCAGGGCATGATCTCCCTCATTGTCAAATTTTATCCAAATTCGTTCAGCTGTTAAGGCATGATTCATGAACAAATATCCAAATTCACAGACATTCTAACTTTTATTTTTTTATTAGCCTGAATGACGAAACGAGCTGGTCACACGTCTGATGGCAAGCACCGTGCTTGCCCATTAACCTCGATAGAATGTTCGTAATACAATCAAACTTAAAAAGTATTTTACACAATAGGTGTACATGGGCATGACATTATGACAGCCTCCGTGGCGAGTAGCCGACTGTGAAATGTGTGGACACGGGATCGATCCCCGCACCGTGGGATTTGTGGATTGTCTAATCCACAAATATTTGTTTCGGGTCTGGGTGTTGTGAGACCGAAAGTCTCTCGAAGTTCCTGATACACAGATAAGATTCGTATCTTAATGTGAGGTCAGGACTATATGTGCGACTGTTGGGTGTTATTTATTTAAAAAATCCTGATATTATGACGTAGTTGAAGCTTACATATATACATAACGCTCACACCTGTATCCCTGACGGGGTAGGCAGAGGTGGTCGAGTTTATTTCCAATTCTTCGAATATGATTTTAATATGTGAAGTTTAATATTCATTGTGATTGTCCTTCCTGGTATTTTAACCAAATCGGTTCCTTAGTATACGTACGCTGCCACTAAACCCAAGAAACATTTTGTAGTTGAAACTTTTTTAATGCAATAAAATATTAACTGCCTCGGTGCCGCAGTTGTAATGCGTACGCGTTACGATTGAGGCCGACGCTGAGGTCTTGGGTTCGATCCCCGGGTCGGGTAAAGTGGTATTGGGTTTTTCTATTACGAAATGCTCGGTATCAGCCCGGAGTCTGGAATTTGTGCCCGGTATGGCGATAGGCTCGCACCCTATCACAACGTGGGACGGAGATACGCTCGGCGAAATGTGGGTGTTCTGGTTACACCTCTGCCTACCCTTTCGGGGAATACAGGCGTGAGTGCGTTTGTATGTATAAAATATTAAACAGAAACCACACAAACATTTTTCATCTATATTTTTTGTTCACCACATGAATTCTCACATTGCTATTCACGATATACATTAACATGCTCTAAAGCGCATAAATACCATTTTTAATGGCCACGCGCGGCATCCGTGCGGAAAATTTGTGTTACACAGAAAAATATTTCTAAAAAGCGCTGAAAAGCTTTAACTGAACGCGTTCATTTACTTGAGATTAACAAAAAGATACCTTTTACCTGCGAAAGGTTTTAACTGGGCGCTCGAGTGCCGGTTATAAATTCAATTAAACTGGATTATGAGGATAAAATAACACCTACTTCAATTTAGAATTTGTATTTTTAAAATGGCACGGGAGTGACTAAGGTCCGTATACAAACAACACTCAAGTGTGCTCTTCGCTAAGTGTAGATTTCTGTGTACATGATTAGAGACAAAAACTAAGCAATGACGTTGTGCGTTCGTGCTCACTATCAAGTCTCATAGTAACGTTTATGAATACGGGGGTAAGGCCATTCACAAACAACACTGTTTTTATTGTATAGGCCGGCAAACGAGCAAGAAAGTCACCTGATGGTAAGTGATCACCGCCCAAAATACTCATCATAAAATAATCATGGGCGCGTTGCCGACTTTAAAGGAAAGGGATAAGTAAGGGATTGGGAAGGGGAAGGGGATTTAGGCCTACGGATATCTCACTCACCGTACGAAACGCTGCAGCAAGCTGCTATTTTAGGCCGGCTTTCTGTGAGACAGTGGTAACGACCCGGACGAGCCGGCCCATTCATGCTGTAGACAAAACTGTCTACAGCGTGGATCTACCACCCAGAACTTAAGTGAGCTTGCCAAGTGTCCAATTCTGTGTACATGATTGTCTGTTTTGATTTAGACATGCCGAGAATTAGCAAATACGAGAGCGTAGAGAGCTGTATTGCTTCACTTCGCGCGGTGTCGTGTGTATATTTGTGAAATTCAATTGCTAGAAAGGGTTGTCGCCAAGACATTCGGAGAGTTCTCAGCCAATATGTGGAGTGGGTTTAAAAGTGGGTTTCCTAACGCTTCATTTGAATAAATGACCTTAGTTTTTTATTTGCTTGAATGACGAGACGACAGGTCGCTCGCCTGATGGTAAGCGTTACGCCTACTCATAAACAGAAGCAACGCCACACAGAACTTTAAATATCAAAACACTGCATGACACTAGACTGCGCTCGTCACCCCGAGACATAAGATGTTAAGACTCATAATGCCCAGTAATTTCACTGGCTTAAATGTCCTTCAAACCGGAACACAACAGTGCTTACACATTGTTGCTTGGCGGCAGAAATAGACAAAGCGGTGGTACCAACACAGCCGGCCTCTCGCATACGAGGGACCTTCCACCTTGTAAAGATTGAATCTCCGGACCGATCCTACAAATAAGCTAACATGAATACAGGTTGAATGTTACGCGTACAATTAATTTAGTTTGATTGCTTGGTTTAACAGCCTCCATGGCGTAGTGGACTAGTGGCCGGCTGTGAAGCGAGTGGCCGTGGGTTTGATTTATATTTATACTAGCATTTACCCGCGGCTCCGCCCGCGTGAATAGACTTTTCCAAAATAAAACGTAGCCTATAACCGTGTCCAGGGTCCCATCTATCTCCACATCAAAAGTCATCAAAATCGGTTCAGTGATTTAGGTGTGAAAGCGTAACAAACAAATAGTTTTTTTTTTCATAAAAAGTATCGTATGTTACTTCTTATACCTCCAAGAATATGTGTACAAAGTTTCATGATGATCGGTTAAGTAATTTTCGCGTGAAAGCGTAACAAACAAACTTACATTCACATTTATAATATTAGTATTAGTATGATAAGACAGTTTTGTAAAGTAGCATCTTGCTGCTGCGTTTCGTACTGTGAGTGAGATATTCGGTGCCCCAAATCCCCCCTTCTCCTTCCCAACCCCTTACGTTTATAAAAAATAACTATGGAATAATCCGTATGCTGATTGCTTAGTGCGATACATTATTATAAACAACTTTGTCATTAAATGACTAATCGATGAAAATATATTTTTAAAGTGTTTGTTCAAAGAGAAAGTTGAGATTAATTTCAAACATTCCTTACTTTCACCGTGTGCCCAACGGATTACAATGGTAAGTAGCCATGTTTTAAGATTTGTGACAGCTAACAACTTCGTTTTATAGTGGTTAATTATCCGTGTGCTTTACATCTTTATGAGTAATGACCAAACAAATATACAGTAATACCCGCTTTCTGAAAGCCTGATCAAATCAACATTCAACTAACAGAACTTTGATTTTGACACCAAATCATTTTGAGTTGCTGAAAGAAAGAAAGAAAGCAAAATTTTTTATTTGTACAGCCGCCAACGCACATATAAGTGTATTACTATACATTTATACAATACAAATTAACATAAAAATATAAAAAATTACAATTGCGCACCTGTGACAAAAAAAGTTTAGTGTAAAATTTCATAATATCTCATGGCTCTATAATAGCGTTTATTATACGATTTTTCATATTAAACCATCCAACTCAAATAAACACTAAAAAACATCAAAATCGGTTAAGCCGTTTTTAAGTTTTAGCCAGACTTACGAACAGTAATTAATTTTTATATATAAGATTGCCTCGGTGGCGCAGTTGTAATGCGTACGCGTTACGATTGAGGCCAACGCTGAGGTCTCGGGTTCGATCCCCGGGTCGGGTAAAGTGGTATTGGGATTTTCTATTACGAAATGCTCAGTATCAGCCCGGAGTCTGGAATTTGTGCCCGGTATGGCGATAGGCTCGCTCCCTATAACATCTTTGGACGAAGATACGCTCGGCGAAATGTGGGTGTACTGGTTACACCTCTGCCTACCCCTTCGGGGATTGCAGGCGTGAGTACGTATGTACGTATGTATATAAGATTTGGCAACACTAGCTAGCTAGGTACTAGAATCTCCAACGAGAAATTTGAATCAAGATCCTCTTCCGCAGGATAAAATACGAGTATGTAAGTTCGAAGCCGCGCGAAAGGCGTACTTGAACACGCGCGTACGTCGCGAGCCTCTTGTACGTCGTCCTTACTGTGGTTTGATGTTTGAGGGCTCTTTAGAACTATTTGCTTGTGGAATTGTTTATAAGAAGGGATTATGTAATAGTAGAGTTATTAGTTTTCAAATTTTTATAGCATAGGGCAGCAAATGAGCAAGCGAGTCACCTGATGGTAAGTGATCTCCACCGCCCTTGTACGCCCACAGTACCAAAAGAATTATGGGTGGGTTGCCGACCTTAAAGGAAAGGGATTGGGAATGGGAGGGGATTTGGGCGTCCGGATATCTCACTCACCGTACGAAACGCAGCAGCTTGCTGCTACTTAACGCCGGTTTTCTGTGGGACAGTGGTAACGAGCCGGATGAGCCGGCCCATTCATGCTGTAAACAAAAGTGTCTACAGCATGGCTCTACCACTCTTAAAGATTATGTAGACTCTGTTATGATTTTGCTGTACAGGGACATTTAGCATTACTTAAAAAGTTGTCCATAAGAATTTCGAATATATGAGAAGTCTAACTCTATTTATTTGGCCACCAAATTATGTGTAATGTAAGTGTAACAATTGACAAACAAACAAACAAAAAAAGGAAAATAAACAATAAAAAAAATTAACTACAGATTGGTACCACATGCATTATTTCGAGCAATTACATTATATTCAAATCAAGACGTACTACATCAAAAGTAAAATGAACATCGTACATTTGGTGTGTCAGGATCGTAGCTTGTGGCACACAATAGTCTCTGCCTACCCCCATGGGATATAGGCGTAAGTGTGTATGTACATTTAGGACCTGTAGTGTTGCTCGTGTCGTCATTCGAGCTAATAAAAAAAGAAGCTTAGTTAAGGTTCTGTATGTTTATTCTATTAATCACGTGTGTAGCACGAGAATAGTGTTACGTCATATTTTATTCATTACTAGCTTTTGCTCGCGGCTCCGCCCGCGTGAATAGACTTTTCCGAAATAAAACGTAGCCTATAACCGTCTCCAGGGTCCCATCTATCTCTACATCAAAATCGGTTCAACCTAACCTAAATCACTGTTAGGCCTGAAAGCGTAACAAAAAATAGATACATTTTTTTTCATAAAAAGTATCCTAAGTTACTTCTTATACCTCCAAGAATATGTGTACAAAGTTTCATGATGATCGGTTAATTATTTGTTGCGTGAAAGCGTAACAAACAAACTTACATTCACATTTATAATATTAGTATGATTACCCCTCCCGCACTGCTCTACTACCGTAAGAACCTACTCAGTTATGCTCTATCCTTATATCTATCTTCCATTTTGCGTCAGGACCATTTCATTTGCATATAAAACGTTACATTCAAGTTTGACCTTGGAAATTTACTTTCATCGCGCAAAGAGAAATGTTACAACAAAAAATATAATCGTTCGCTGATAGCTATTGCAATTTTCTTGTCGTTGCATATACCCTTGCATGACGATCCTAAATCGAGTTAAATCCACTAAACCAGTTTAAGAAACGTCAAAACGTGTGAAAATTTTACATACTAAGTAAATAAGTTTATTGGTAAATCTGGATGTAGGATTGTCATGCAAGTTTGGTTTCGTAATAAAACAAAGGTTATTATTATAAACAACGAAAAAAAGAGGTTGCGTGGCTTTTGTATAACCACGCATAACTTTACATAGAGTTAACCCATTATGATGATTATTTTTTTATTCGAACAGATATAGCTCAAATTTGGTCCCATTTTAAGGAGAAAGCATTCTTTAGGGAGATAAATCGGGGATGAAAGACTTAATAATATATTTATGCAATTTCGATTTAGTTGATTCCATCACTCAACAACACTAAAATAAAACTTTATGTAAAAAAAACAAAGTCAAATAATTAGTAAGCTAAATATAAAATTTGCTAAATTTGCTTGACATTATTTATAATAATAGCGTCAACTCAAAATTAGTTAATATTATTTTTATCGCATTTACGAGATTAGACTTATCTACTCACTCTTTATCTGAAACATCACAAAGTAACTTATTATTCGATTTATAGCCCACAAGTTTTACATACGCCTGTAATCCCTTCGGTAGAGATGTAACCAGTAGGTACATCCACATTTCGTTAAGCTAATTTCCATCTCATGATGTGATAGTTGCGAGCCTATCACCATACAGGGCAAAATTACAGACTCCAGCCTGATACTGAGCATTTCGTAATAGAAAAACCCAATATCACTTTTACCTGACCGGGGAGCGAAGTTGAGACCTTAAGCACAGCAGTCGTACCGCGTACGCATTACAACTGCGCCACCGAGGCAGTGTCCACATGTTTTCTTTTCTTTATAATATTTTCGATATTTTATCACCTCGAGAGTGACTTAACCCTTCTTATTGTAACCGTTAAAACAAATGGAGTGAGTCATCCATTAGCTACCTCGCGATAGAGATATCTCATTACCGACTTTATGTCGAACTTTATTATTACCATCAGGCCCCGGTCACGATTCCCACCACATTTAATCGGCCCAGATAAATGGATAGGATTTCGTGTGTCATTTTTATTGTAAAGGTATCGTGTTTTAATCGACTTCTAAAAAGGAGGAGGTTCTCAATTTGGTTGGTGTTGTAGTTTCTTTTATGTATTTACATCGATTTCTTATGTTTACGCGAATATTACACATTGAAATAAAACTAGTTTATACGGATTTTATCGCGGGTTAATTTTTATTTTAGTCCCGACGTTTCGAAAGTCTTCGTGGTCACGGGAGAGACTGAAAACGGTATAAACTAGTTTTATTTTAATTTATTTTCTTGAAAAAAATCTTTACGTAAAGTTTATCTGCGATGACAGCCTCCGTGGCGCAGCGGGCGAGTGGCCGGTTGCGAAGCGTCAGGCCGTGGGTTTGATTCCCGCACCTACACAAATTTTTGTGTGATTCACAAATATTTGTCTCAGGTCTGGGTGTTGTGGGACCGCAAGTCCCTCGTAGTTCTTGATACCCACGATACAGGTTTACCTAGTGTGGGGTCAGGACTATGTGTGTGACTGTTGGGTGTATTCAATTAAATTATCAAATTATTAGATGTAGTCTCATACAAATTTGGCATTTCAGTTACCACTTACCAGGCAATGGCACCGGCATCACCGACTCGAAAAAGACCTCTAGAAATTGAACGTTTTCCTTCTTATTTTTTTAGGTTTTTTTACATCCTCTGTGGCTCTCTTTTCCTCGGTCGGCCTCTTTTTTAGTCACTGAAACTAATAAAAAATAAAGAGGTCGCGGGTTCAGTGTAGTAAAAGATTTGATTTTCTTTAACGAAATGCTCAGTATCCGCCCAGAGTCTGGATTTGTGCCCGGTATGGCTATAGGCTGGCACTCTATGGCATACATACGCACTCACAAACAAACTTTCCAAACAATGGCGTATATTGTCCCATCTTCACGACATGAACCAAAGGTCATGGACAGAATGTTCCATTATTGCGTTTTTTAGCGCAAAACCCGACAAACGAGTAAGTGGGTCACCACAATACTTGAGAAATCATGGATGCGTTGCAGACTTTAAAGAAAAGGGATAATTAGAAGATAGGGAAAGGGAGGGGGAATTGGTCCTCCGGATATCTCACTCACCGTACAAAACGTAACAGAAAGCTGCTACATCTCACATTGAAATAAGATAACTAGAACGACAACTCTCATATGACATACATACGCACTCACGCCTGTAATCCCCGAAGGAGTAGGCAGAGGTATAACCAGTACACCCACATTTCGCCGAGCGTATCTCCGTCTCATGCTGTGATAGGGGGCGAGCGTATCGCCATACCGGGCACAATTCCAGGTTCCGGGCTGACACTGAGCATTTTATAATAGATAAACCTGATATCACTTTACCCGAACCGGGGCGATCCCGAGACGTCAGCGTCAGTCTCTGTCATAACGCGTATGCATTACAACTGCGCCACCGAGGCAGTCTGGCATGATGGACGGAAATACATTCAGCGAAATGTGGGTGTACTGGTTACACCTCTGCCTACATCTTCAGGGATTATGTGCGCGATTGCGTATATATGTTCTGTCGTTCTGCAAATAACTAATTTCAATTATAAACAGAATCCACATAAATATAAAAGAATAAATACAAAACGGGACAAGGTCTTAAGCTCTCATAAAATGTGTCTGGACCCCGCGCCTTTTAAAACAAAGGTTAGAAGGGCGTAGTTAATAAGATGACCCAGCTCACGTTTAGAAATAAACTAGATTTACTGAATGCCTGAGATGGGTGTTTATTCTGTCTACTTTTTCTGGAATCTGATCGCATAAACTTTATATTGTTTTTTTAGGACATTTGTTTGGACAGGTAGGATGCAAAAAGAGGTGACTTCTTTTTTATAACAAAAGCCGGTAAAATTTCAAGTAGGTAGCTGGATGGTAGGTGGCCTTCACGTCCTGTCCTTCTTTAAGCGAGGCTTATAAAGAGTTTTCTTTCAATGGTAGGCAGCAGCTTCGCTGTGTTCTGGCATTGCTGAGGTCCATGGGCGGCGGTAACCACTTACCATCAGATGGGCTGCCTGCTCGTTTCAGATATAAAAAAGATTTACACTTTCACTCCTTGAATTGTTTCTTAAAATTTATGAGTGGTACCGGCTCGTCCGGGTCATTACCATTGTCTCACAGAAAACCGGCGTAAAGTAGCAGCTTGCTGCTGCCTTTCGTACGGTTAGTGAGATAACCGGAGGCCCAAACCCCCTCCCCTTCCCAAAGCCTTAATTATCCCTCTCCTTTAAGGTCAGCAACGCACCCATGATTCTTTTGGTATTGTGGCGTACATGGGCGGTGGAGATCACTTACCATCAGGTGACCCACTTGCTCGTTTGCCGGCCTATGATCGTAGTAAATCCTGTCGAATACAAAAAAAACATTTACATATGGTTTACATTAGACAGCCTCCGTGGCGCAGTGGGCGAGTAGCCGGTTGCGAAGCGTGAGGCCGTAAGTTCGATTCCCGCACCTAGACAAATGTTTGTCCGATCCTGAAATATTTGTTTCGGGTCTAGTTGTTGTGGGACCGCAACAAGTCCCCCGTAGTTTTTGATACCCATACGATACAGATTTACCTAGTGTGGGGTCAGGACTATGTGGCTGACTGTTGGGAGTATTTATTTAGTATGTATGTACATACATACATACATACGCGCTCACGCCTGTAATCCCCGAAGGGGGGTATGCAGAGATGTAACCAGTACACCACATTTCGACGAGCGTATTTCCGTCCCTTATGGGATAGTGGGCGAGCCTATCGTCATACCGGGTACAAATTCCAGAATCCGGGCTGATACTGAGCATTTCGTAATAGACAAACCCAATACCACTTTACCCGACCCGGGGATCGAACCCGAGACCGCAGCGTTGACCTCAATCTTAACGCGTACGCATTACAACTGCGCCACCGAGGCAGTATAGTATGTATGTATGACCTTAAAAATATATACAAATGAAATGAGGACTTCCTTATTTTTAGTATAGGTTAGAAATTACCGATATTAAAGATACAGGACAGTGAGACCGCCACACGTTCACTTTGTATGAAATTATATGGAAACGTTTTTTTTCTTTTATCCTGGCTCGGCAAAGTGACTACGCTACACCTTTTTTATTTTTATTTTTTTTTTATTTATTGAACAGCAAACAGTTACATTATATGTTTTAGCATATGAAATAAGTAAGACAAGTTTTCTTAATAATGCAACCCACTACACTATTCACTACCTAAGCTAAATATATCAACACATATATATAGATACATACATATATATATATATATATATATACATACATACATAGATACACACACACAAAACTACGTATATCATGGAAAATTAACTATAACTATCATATCACACTTCAGCACACTGGCAATATTGAGTTACCATTTTCTTAAACGCACTAGGAGTACAATTGAATATGTCTATTTCGCCAAAGTTATTATTGTAAGATTCCATCATACGGCGCATAGGGGAGCGCAGCCCCGAAAAGCGGAGCACCTGATGGTAAGTGTAGCACAATCCAAGAATACTGTCGACCAACGATAGGCACTGTACCTATCGTAGATCAGCAGAATTAGGCCGGCCTGCTTAATTGCTTCTTCACACTCCTTCTTCACGGTTGCTTCTGTTTTTTTTATTGTATAGGCCGGCAAACTAGCAAGTGGGTCACCTGATGGTAAGTGATCTCCACTGCCCATGTACGCCCACAATACCAAAAGAATCATGGGTGCATTGCCGACCTTAAAGGAAAGGGATAGTTAAGGGATTGGGACTCACCGTAAGTAACGCAGCAACAAGCTGATTCTTTACGCCGGTTTTCTGTGAGACAGTGGTAATGACCCGGACGAGCCGGCCCATACATGCTGTAGACAAGTGTCTACAGCGTGGCTCTACCACTCATAATATTTTGGCCGCATACCACAAACATTATCTCATCCCATTTCCGTGTATACTTTTTCAATTCCAATATGGATTTGGAAGGTCTTTATTTATTTATTTATTTATTTATTTATTTCATAGGATCATCAACGTAACGTACATTATTTGAATGTAATGTTAAGGTTGTTATAATTCCAATGCTAAATGTCGTTACAAATTATAGATGACCACAGCATTCATACTTAGCTTAACTTACAACAGCATACAATTAGAGAATAACATATAATATAATTAATTAGAAATATACTGGTACACACAACTAAGACACCAGTGAAACAAAGAAAAACAAGTAGCAAATTCTTATTCATGAAATCAAGATTAAAATTAAAACCAAAATTAAAATTAAAATCAAATTCAAATAAAAATCAAGAAGGCTTACCACGAAGGCTCGAAATTTATTTGCGAACTCATATCTCAGGATTTGATTCCAGATAGAAACGAGAGTAAACAGCCCCACCTGATCTAATCTGGCGACGTCTGGATGCCGACGTAACAAGTGCTGTGTTTGTACTTCGCATTGTCTTACTTATTGTTTGCTATGAGGATTTGTGTATCCGGTACATTTTATAGAAGGTATTTACGTTGGGTGGAGGACAAGTCAGGACTAGTGTTGAGTAAATAAATAAATATAAATAAATACACCCAACAGTCACACAGATAGTCCTGATCCCACACTAGGCTAACCTGTATCGTGGGTATCAGGAACTACGAGGAACTTTGTCCCACAACACCCAGACCCGAAACAAACATTAGTGGATCACACAAGCATTTGTCTCGGTGTGGGAATCGAACCCACGGCCTCTCGTTTCGCAGCCGGCTACTCACCCGCTGCGCCACGGAGACTGTCACCGCTCATATAAACAGCTTTTACATTATTTCATCATGTACGGAACAAATTTAACTCCTCTTGCTTTACTATAGCGTTTAGTATGGTCGAAAGATTAGCAGAGCCCAATTTTTTTTTCCTGAAAAGACGGCCACTATTCTTCTGGCATTCTCCTTTTACCTGTCCTTATCCCACTTGCAATGGGGTCTCCGCAACATTATTTATAACGCATGTTAAAAAAATATTTGTGTTGTACGACGGGCAGTCTTCCTTTCAATTCCTCGGGAAAGAAAACATCCAGATCCGAAACTAACGAACACAGTGGAATTACTGGATATATGAGACCTAACATCTTATGTCTTGGGTGACGAGCGGAGTTGAGTGCCACGCAGTGCGTTGTATTTCAAAGTTTTGTGTGATGTTACTTCTATTTATGTACAGGTGTTACGCTTACCATCAGGCGAGCGAGTTGCTCGATTTATTCGAGATACTTCATAAAAAGTAAATACATTTATGGGCATTCCCAATATTCTGTTTACCGACAGAGTTGCTTACCTTCTGTCAAATATAGAACAACCTATAACCGGGATAAAAAGTAGCCTATAACAGTTTCCAGGACCCTATCTATCTCTGTACCAAAATTCAACAAAATCAGTTCAGCTATTTAGGCGTGAAAGCGTAACAAACTCACTTTCGCATTCATAATATTAGTTAAGATAGAGAAAGGCCATTAAATGACTAGGCATCGGAGAAATGAGAGTTTTCGTGCCTTAAAACGTGTTAAGCCCCGAGCTATCAAATATCAAACGTTAAGCCTAGAGATATGGCTGGTTGGTAAATATTTATACAAATTATCTTTTTCTTCTGACTATGTGGGGTCGGAACATGTTATCTGTTTTTAAAATTTTAATTTCGGATTTGTCTTTACAACATTGCACTCACGCCTATAATCCCCGAAGGGTAGGCAGAGATGTAACCAGTACACCCACATTTCGCCGAGCGTATCTCCGTCCCATGATGTGATCGGGGGCAAGCCTATCGCAATATCGGGCACAATTCCAGACTCCGAGCTGATACTGAGTATTTCGTAGAAAAACCCAATATCACTTTTACCCGACCCGGCGATCGAACCCCAGACCTCAGCGTCAGGCTCAGTCGTAACGCGTACGCATTACAACTGCGCCACCGAGGCAGTCATATTTATGATCCTTCCTTATGAATCAATGTATGAAACTTATTTTGCCCATCTACAAATTAGCAATTTTTATGGACAAGAATTTTTTGCTGACATTTCTTACATTAGATTTAGCGAATTTTCAGCTTACGATTGTGAGTATGCGTTGTTTGGACATTTACCTTCTGTAAGTAGTTATTCTAAGCTCAGAATGTATTTTGCAATTATGTCTAATTGTAAAATACCTGTCAATTTATTTAACGACTAACAAAACTCAATCACAATGGCCCATATAAATTAATACATACGCACTCACGCCTGTAATCCCTGAAGGGGTAGGCAGAGGTGTAATTAGTACACCCACATTTCGCCGAGCGTATCTCCGTCCCATGATGTGATAGGGGGCGAGCCTATCGTCATACCGGGCACTAATTCCAGACTCCAGGCTGATACTGAGAATTTCGTAATAGAAAAACCCAATACCACTTTACCCGACCCGGGGATCGAACCCGAGACCTCAGTGCTAGCCTCAATTGTAACGCATTACAACTGCGCCACTGAGGCGCAGATATAAATTAATATTTCAATATATTTCATTGTGTGATCGCACAATAGATTTTAACAAGGTATAATGGCGTCAATTACCCGTTGCTAGGAATTTCATTAAGTCGCACCCGAGAGCTTTAGACCGGGAGCTTTACAACCAAATTAGAACATTTTATATGGAAGTAGTTTTGTTTCGGGTGAATTGTTGATTTCGCTGTCGACTTATTAACTTCAACAAAAAAGAGGAGTGTTGTAAATTTGACTCCATTATTTATGTATTTATGGCGTCTTAAGGTCAAAACGAATGGACCGAATTTGAAAGCGTTTTTTTGTTTGAAAGTTTTTATAGCAAACGAATGGACCGAAATTGGAAGCTTTTTTTTGTTAGAAAGTTTTTTATAGCATATTCCGGCAAACAAGCAAGTGGGTCACTTATTGGTAAGTTATCTCCACCGTCCATGTACGCCCACAAGACCAGAAAAATCACGAGCGCGAGACCGAACTTTTAGGAAAAGGCATTATTAAGGAATTGGGAAGGAGAGGGGGTCTTGACCTCTGGATATCTCACTCACCGTACGAAATACAGAAGCAAGCCGCTATTTTACGTCGGTTTTCTGTGGTAACGACCCGGACGAGCATTCATGCTGTAGACAAAACTATCTACAGCATGGCTCTACTACTCAGTTCATTCAGTTATATAGATAGATATTATTTATTTGTACATCAATAATTACAATTACACATGAAGAAATTTACAACTAAATTATGTTCCAAAAGGCGGTCTTATAGCTAATAGCGATCTGTACCTTGAATTGTTATGGATTTGATAATAAAGGATTACAGAAATGTAGGGGTGGAGAAACACAACAGATTGTTGTTAGTTATGAAGAAAATCTGTACATCCGTTTAAAAGTAACCAAGATTTTTGTTATTTACTTCAAAGGTTTTAATGATAAGATTATATTCGAGTTGTATGACAACTGCCCCAAAAGAGTGTTTCGTTTTCAGATCATTCTGTGGGAAGATGTATCTCGCTATACATAACCTTTAATACCAAAGGAAAAGCGCTGAAAACCAGCGCTGTGTTGTCGCTCGCCCCATAACCACAGCATTATACTGAGCTGGTCTCCTGTTGTCACCGTGAAGGCATACAACTGTATACTTAGTTATAATATTAATTTTAAGTCAGTTGAATTTTATGTATGTTGCATGTCTTAATATGATGACAATAAACTTTTTCTTTCTTTCTTTCTTCTTTCTTTCTTTCTTTCTAATAACCTAACCATCTACTAAAGTAGTTGTTAAAAACCCCGACATTGATTAGAACATTAACTTTTCCATGATTCTTTTGATATTGTGGCCGTACATTAGCGGCTGATATCACTTATCATCAGGTATCCCACTTGCTTGTTTGCCGGCCTATGATATGAAAAAAGATTAGAACATTTCTAATTCTATTGCAGTGATTGCTCAGTGGAGAGTATGGATTATCCAGACGATAGACGCAGGTTCGAGAGAGAAGGGGTCAATCTTATAACACTTTTTTGCCGAGAGTTGATAATTATATACAAGAAAATTCATAATAACCAAAAATGTAAAACATAAGTGAAGTCTTGTTGAATATTTATGGTATGACCATCTCCTGTACTAAGATCAAGTGAGAGCACGGAATGATTTACGCGATTTGGAAATTAAGCCATTGTTACTGCGACGTAACGTACGATTTGGGGTTCAGGTTGTATTTGGAAATATTTCGCGTGCCCTCTACCCCCCTGCATTCTTACTTACTTACTATTTATTTACTACTTATTACTCCGCCAATTATGCACCGATTTTAATGGAAAAAATTTATTCGACATAGCTTAGCTGCAATATGGTCCCATACAAATTTAGTTAAGATCTGATAATGGAGTACGGAGTAAAAAAAATATGTCCGGTTACGTACCTCAAAACACGCCTTTAATTCACTTTTAACCTCTGAAAAAGGAAGGGTTATAAGTCCGATCATTTTATATGTCTGTGTGTATCGTGTATGTGAGGTCTGATTCTTGTCTATCGAGGACTTAACAACTTATGTCTCAGGATGAAGAGTGCAGTTCATTGTCATGCAGTACTTACTTCATAATTCGATGATCTGATCGGTGTTACTATCAGGCGAGCGGCCTGCTCGTCTCGTCATCTAAAGCTAATAAAAATAAAGCAACGGCGACTGTTCTAACCCTTCTTAAAACCACTTTATTTTTTGCCACTGTTTGTTTTGGTTTGATAAACCACTTAAAGGAGCATACTCTGATCTTTCTTTCGGCCTGGCATTATCATGGCTTAAAACCATGGTCTTCTCATACCATAGATTTGATGGTTTTTGGTATAATACGTGGCGACCCCCCACACCCGCAATGGCAACCAAGTTTCGCCATTGGTGTTAGGGGCATGTGATCCATCCACCTGCCCGTATCCTACTCGCAGTGGGGTCGGCGCAACATGCTTTAACATGTTACAGAAAGATTTGGCTTGTAGTTATTACTACCCGCCGCATGCCTAACGTCAACCTCTCTGGGGAGAAAACACCCAGACCCGAAACAAATATTTGAGGATCACACATTTTATCGCGGTGCGGGAATCGAACCCGCAGCCTCTCGCTTCACAACTGATTTCTCCCCCACTGCACCACGAAGGTTATCTGTTTAAGGGGCATGTGATATCATAATAAAACATTATATCAATGGTACCCACGGAACTGAATCCGCACCTGTCTGCCGGTAACAACACAAAGGCTTAGCTCGTCTAATACCGATTAATTACCATGGTTGAAGGTTATTCGAGGGCTTATAGTGGCAGATTAGCGGCACACTTGTAAGTGATCGCAACACTTACGTCGGAATAGTGATTTCTTATGTTTACGTGAATATTACACATTGAAATAAAACTAGTAGATACATAGGCACTCACGGCTGTAATCCTTGAAGGGGTAGGCAGAGGTGTAACCAGTGCACCCATATTTCGCTGAGCGTATCTCCGTCCCATGATATGATAGGCGTGCCTATCACCATACCAGGCAAAAATTCATTCCGAGCACCTCACCTCATTTTTCAAATAAAAAACTCAAACTTAAATTGTGATTGCTCGAATTAGGATTTAAGCTCAGGATCTCGTAGCTTCACACTTTAATCGAAGTTAACGTAAATGTCAGCTCAAGGATCAAAACATACAAAATAAATATCGATCCGTTAAAAAAACTTCTCCATTACAAACTAAATCTAACACGGTGTCCAAACAGTGGTATAGACAAAAAACACACGACGAAGTTAAAACCCTTCTAATCCGGCAGGTAGAAAGGACCCGTGGCGCGTTATCAACGACTTAAACAAATATTTTAACTTAACCCCCCTCAACGTTGCTATAATCCGAAACTTTACAAAAGGGTACAGCTTTTGTTTTTTTGTTCATGTCAATTGAAATTGTACTAGATATGGACATTCGAGTGTCGGGTCGAATAAGTATAAAGGATCAAGAAAAGTACGCTCCGAATATAAAGTGCTGGCTTTTGTTTGTGACCTTTTTTACAACATAGGCCGAAAAATGAGCAAGTTGGTCACTTGATGGTAAGTGATCTCCACCAGGCATGGAGATCCATGATGTCAGATGAATCACGGACGCGTTGCTGACCTTAAATGGAAGGGATTATTAAGATATTGGGAAGGGGAGTTTAAATGTAACACATTAAATACAACATTACAAACAATAAGTTCTTGCTTTGCTATACGTCATCGTTTTTGGTGGCCCAAGTTTTTTAAATAGCATAGGCCGGAAGACTAGCAAATGGATCACCTGATAGTACGTGATCTTCACCGACCATATACGCCCACAATATCAAAAGAATCATGGGCGCGTTGCCGACCTTACAG
Source organism: Mimas tiliae (assembly GCA_905332985.1). Classification (NCBI taxonomy): domain Eukaryota; kingdom Metazoa; phylum Arthropoda; class Insecta; order Lepidoptera; family Sphingidae; genus Mimas; species Mimas tiliae. The sequence continues at coordinate 3,002,974 of HG995262.1, read as the reverse complement.
GAAAGGGATAATTAAGGGATTGTGAAGGGAAGGGGGATTTGGGCCTCCAGATATCTCACTCACCGTACGAAACGCAGCAGCAAGTTGCTGCTTCACCTCAGTTTTCTGTGAGAGAATTGTAACAACCCGTTCAAGCCGGTCCATTCCTGCTGTAGACAAAACTGTCTACAGCGTGGCTCTAACACTTTGAATTTCGTACTAAAGGCCATGCTAATTTCAATTACTTCAAGTGCTAGTGGTCGCTTAAAAGTATTTTCATTTAAAAACACAGCTTCTAGAACTGGAATAACCAAAATGGGTTGTCAAATAAGATTTACCACAGAGTGTTTTCTGAGGGGATAGCACGGAAAACTTGCAAAAAGTTATTCGAGCTGTCATCGACAACAATTTCTATAAGATTTTGGTACAGCGCCTCTATCGTACGTAAAAGAAACTAATATATATGGAATATAGACCAATGTTAAATAAGGAATTATATATCGAGCCCTCGATACCTTTACATTACGATTTCGATAGTTTTCCGTGCTAGCCCCTCAGTTGTCACTGAAATCGTATTATTTGGTTTGAAAAATGCTATTGGGTTTTATTTTTCCATTAAATGAAATATTGTAAGCATTGAGCTAAAAGCAGCTTGGATGATGGAGAAACTTTGTCGTACATCACAAGCAAGAACATCACAGAAAATTAACATTTACGAGTTGGTTGACGACTAAACATGCATCTTGTTAGTAGTGCGAGCTGCCTTTTTACTCTTGAAATACGTTTTTTTTTTATTTAGTTTTATGGTATAGGCCGACAAACGAGCAAGTGGGTCACCTGATGGTAAGTGATCTCCACCGCCCGTGTACGCCCACAATACTAAAATAATCATGGGCGCGTTGCCGACCTTAAAGGAAAGGGATAAGTAAGGGATTGGGAAGGGGAGGGGAATTTGGGCCGCTACTTTACGCCGGTTTTCTGTGAGACAGTGGTAGCGACCCGGACGAGCTGGCCCATTCATGCTGTAGACAAAATTGTCTACAGCGTGGCTCTACCACTCAGCAATTGTTTTCGTATTTGAATAGTAATTAGTAATAGTAATTTCTAGAGTAGTAATTTTATTGGTGTCACCGTTTCAGAGTTTTTTGAGTTGATCGTTTTAAAAACGGGTTCCCACAGTACAATTTTAGTTGAACAATATTGAGTCAACAAAAGCGGTATGGTTCTTATTGATCAATTCGCTTGAAAGTCTGTTCAGACGGTTCAAATCGGATGATCAACTAAAATTGAATCGTGTGAACACGCTACAACTACAAAGCATTAAGAAATTCTTATTTAGATTAAATTCTAGTGGAACTTTGTGTTTGCCTTAGATATTAACTACAATGAACTTCGCTATATTGTCAAGAATTTTAATTTACTTTCTTATTCATAAAGCGTTTTGTTCTCGCGGTGCTATTTACTTAGAAAATTATAATATACACTATAATATAATTCAGCCTCGGTGGCGCAGCTGGTGGGTAGCTCAGTATCAAACAAGAAGCTGTGGGTTCTATTCCCGTATCGAAACAAATGTGAGTGGTACAGCCACGCAGAAGATACTCTTGTCTACAGCATGAATCCAGCAGCCAGCTCGACCGGGTCGTTACCACTGTCTCATATATAACCGATGTAAAGTAGTGGCTTGCTGCTGTGTTTCGTACGGTGAGTGAGATATCCGGAGGCCCAAGTCCCCTTCCACTTCCCAATCCCTTAATTATCTCTTTCCTTTATGGTTGGGAACGCGCCCATAATTCTTCTGTTATTGTGGGCGTATATGGGCGGTGGAGATCACTAGGTGACACACTTGCTCGTTTGCCAGCGTATGCTATAAAACAAATGTTTGTATGATCCACATATCATCAGGTTCGGGCGTTTTGGGCTCGTGAGTCCCTCGTAGTTTCTGATACCTCCGATACTGGTAAATCCTAGTCCGAGATCAGGACTAGGTGTGACCGTTCGGAGAAATTTTAATAATAGACTAAGTCCGGATAGGTCGCTCGTATTCAAGAATCGTCAATGTATTTTTACCGCTAGCAATATGTAAGCACTGTTGAGTTTCGGTTTCAAGTGCATTGACGCCAGTGAAATTACGGAACCACAGCTTCGTGGTCTCTTCCATCTCGGCTAGAACTAAAAAGTTCGCAAAAACTTCTGCAGGACCATCAAGCTGTTGAATAGTTTGCCGGCACACGTGTTCCCCCTTTCCTATAATATGGGGTCCTTTAAACGGAGAGTGAAGAAGCAATTAGGCAGGCCGGCATAATTTTGCCGACCTACGATAGACACATCGTCTGTCATTAGTCGACAGTATTCTTGGATTGTGTTGCACTTACCATCAAGTGTAGCGTAGTCACTTTGCCGAGCTAGGATAAAAAAAAATACTGGAAGTATTTTCAGGGTGACTGGCGCAGCATAGTCCCATGTAGTCCCACTATCCTACTTTCTACCAATCCTACTAATATTATATATAGATCATTATTATTCATGTGTGTCTTACCATTAACACATGTTACAGATTAGGCTTGTAGTTTTTACGATCGACCACCTGCCTGACGTCAACCCCCCTGGGGAATTTATTTATTCTACATATTTTTCGATATCAGCGTTCTTCATACTTACGATTAACCTTTTGCCTTTCAAATGTCTATTGTCTACAATATTTTATTGAACTACAAAGGGTATGACATTGTAAAAAAATATTTCATTCGTATTAATAAATCAGAAATATCATCGACGGTGACATCGAGACGGTCGTTAACACAAGCAAAAACCATCTTACATTTCCCTCAAAGAAAACATTTCGAAGAAAAAAGGATCCAGTCGCGACATATCTTTATTTGAGAGCGACCGATAAAAAAATAATGTCGAACATTATGGGGACGACTTAATTTAAATATTTCTGACGCAGTATACCCGTCCCGCTTGCTCTTATGTGGTTTTGTATCTTCTCATCCCTGTCTGGCAGTCGGCGATAAGTCACGGGGCCATCGTAGGGTAAATGCCTTTTTAAGTGAACTCCGCAGAGTTATACATTTTTTGTTACACAATGTAATGTGAAGTTGTTACAAGCTTTCGGTTGGCTTCAGTGATAATTGGGTTGAGGTTAAATTGTACTTATGTTAGGTATTTGAATAGGATTTGCCTTTTCACCGCTTTGTTTGAATATTAAAGTAAAATTGGGTTGGAGTGACCCTTTACAAGTTATCTCAACTCTAATGTAATAAAGACGTCAAAGGTCTTGAATTTTGCACTAGTTAGAATTACTGTAGAAATACTGGTCTGATAAAAAATAAGCGACAGGCCGCGGGTTCGATGCTCGCACCAAGACTCTCTCTCAATGTTTGTGTGATCCACAAATATTTTTATTGAGTCTGGATATTTAATCATCAGAGCGCTTGATGTCAGGTAGGCAGCGTAAAAACTTTAAGCCAAATCTTGTTACAAGCTTCTGTAACATGTGATAAAAAGCGTGTTGCGTTGATCCCACTGTGAGTGGGATAAGGGCAAGGGAAGAAGGGGACTTGGTAAACATAAGCACGCACTTATATTCCCGAAGGTAGGCAGAGTTGAAATCAGTGTATTCGTCGTTCGCTCAGCTTATTCTATTTTATAGCTAGACAGTGGGCGAGTAGCCGGTTGCGAAGCGCGAGGTCGTGGGTTCGATTCCCGCAGCTAGACAAATGTTTTTCTGATCCACAAACATTTGATTCGGGTCTGGGTGTTGTGGGGCCGCAAGTCTCTCGTAGTTCCTGACACCCTGATATGTTTACCTAGTGTGGGGACAGGACAATGTGTGTGACTGTTGGGTGTATTTATTATACATATACGCACTCACACCTGTAATCCCCGAAGGTGTAGGCAGAGGTGTAACTAGTACACCCACATTTCGCCGAGCGCATCTCCGTCCCACGCTGGATAGGGGGCGAGCCTATCGCCATACCAGGCACAAACTTCAGACTCCGGGCTGATACTGAGCATTTCGTAATAGAAAAACCAAATACCACTTTACCCGACCCGGGATTGAACACGAGACCTCAGCGTTAGCCTCAATTGTAACGTGTACGTATTACAACTGTTCCACCGAGGCAATCCATCAAATAAACTAACAGAATGTAAAAATACTTCACTAATTGAAATCAGCGGCTTTCACTTAAGAACCCACAAAAATAAACACCAAATCGAATGATATATAATGTGTAACCGCACACAAAAAATGGGGTTTTTCATTAGAATTGTAACAAAATTACATCTTTTTATCACTGAGGTGCCGCCATGTGGGGGCGCGCTCTCATATCTGATTTATAAGGACAGTTTCAAGTGATTAATTTTAAATTAGGCATTATCTACGTTCCGCTTCGGTTTAATTGGGAATTTGGGGATTGAATAATGATTTTTTAACGGAGCTGTCTTGTCTTGTTAAGACTGGATTTTAATCACAAAAAAACTCAGTTGGAAGCGTTTTTTTTAATGTATGACCACGTACCCCGATATTTTCATAGAGTGATCTGATTACATATGCACAGTTGCAATGCGTACGCGTTACGTCTGCTGCTGTTGAGGTCTCGGGTTCGATCCCGGTCGGGTAAAAGTGATATTAGGTTTTTTTATTACGAAATGCTCTGAATTGTGCCCGGTATGGCGATAGGCTCGCCCCCTAACACATCATGAGACGGAGATAAGCTCGGCGAAATGTGGGTGTACTGGTTACACCTCTGCCTACCCCGTCGGGGATTACAGACGTGCGTGCGTGTATGTATGAAAAAAAGACGAAGGAGGTTCCCAACACGACGTGTATATATTTTTTTTATTTAACCCAATGACGAGACGAGCAAGCCGCTCGCCTAATGGTAAGCGGTCCGACTGAGGAACCCATGAACAGTTGGATCACGACCTAGAATTTCAAATTACAAAGCACTGCATGGCACAGACTGCACTCGTCATCCTGAGACACAAGATATTAATTATCACTGCCCAGTAATTACACTGGCAACAATATCCTTCAAACCAGAACACAACAGTTTTTTTTTATAGTATAGGTCGGCAAACGAGCAAGTCGGTCACCTGGTGGTAAGTGATCTCCACCACCCATGTACGCCCACAATACTAAAATAATCATGTTACCCACTTTAAAGGATAGGGATAAGTAAGGGATTGGGAAGGGGAGGGGAATTTGGGCCTCCGGATATCTCACTCTCCGTACGAAACACAGCAGCAAGCTACTACGTTACGCCGGTTTTCTGTGAGACAGTGGTAACGACCCGGACGAGCCGGCCCATTCATGCTGTAGACAGAACTGTCTACAGCGTTGCTCTACCACTCAGATCGCACACCGTGTTTGCACACTGCTGCTTGGCGGCAGAAATAGACAAGAGCTCTCACACAATATGAGATACAAACTACCTAGTAAATTAATAACAATTATAAAGTCCAAATTGAAATATTGGATTGTTTTTACAGTCTGCAAATGGAGTTGAAAAAACACCAACATTCCGAAATTCATTAAACAAAAATGTCAACTTTTCACTTTATTATCGTATTGTATGAAATAACTTCTCGCGAGAGTCAGCGAATTACAACACGAGGCGAATGTGCAGAAATAACTATTAATTACAAAACCATTGGACACCGACCGATTCAGAAATGCTATTCAACAGTCATTTATTGCAGTGAAAAAAGCTTTTACGAAATAATAATACCGACATATTTTACAATGTAGGTCCCTGGTATGCGAGATGTCGTATGTGTTGATACCACCGCTTTATCTATTTCTGCCGCCAAGCAACAGTGTGTAAGCACTGTTGTGTTCTGGTTTGAAGGACATTGAAGCCAGTGAAATTACTGTACATTATGAGACTTAACATTTTATGTTTTGGGGTGACGAACGCAGTCCAGTGCCATGCACTGCTTTGTAATTCAAAGTTATGTGTGGCGTTGTCTATGTTTATGGGTAGGTGGGACGCTTATCATCAGGCGAGCGACCGGCTCGTTTCATAATTTAAGCAAATAAAAGAAAAAAGACTCACCCCATGTCACATCATGGGACGGAGATACGCTCGGCGAAATGTGGGTGTACTGGCTTACACCTCTGCCTACCCCTTCGGGGACTACAGGTGTCAGAGCGTATGTAAGTAAGAGAAAAAAGAAAGAAAAAATCCATGCCAGCCTCCGTGGCGCAGTGGCGAGTAGCTGGCTGCGAACCGAGAGGCCGTGGGTTCGATTCCCACACTAACACAAATGTTTGTGTGATCCACAAATATTTGTTTCGGGTCTGGGTGTTGTGGGACCGCAAGTCCCTTGTACTTCCTGATGCCCACGATACAGGATTATTTTTATGACTGTAGAGTGTATTTATTATATGACAGGCTTTATATTTTTTATTTTATTATGTTTGTGTTGTATACACACTCAATGACGTGCATTCGCTAAATAAACAAACGTTAGTTTGTGCTTTTATTTTACAAACAATTTGAACGTATTTACAATGTTTTACAATTTGTTACAGGTAAACACAGTTTCATCAAATCGATATATCGTTCACGTAAGTTATTACTATATATATCCAAAGACTTTAATGTATAGTACTAGACAGGCTGTGCGGTACAAAGAAATTGCGCACTAAGTTACGGTCAATTGACCGCAACTAATTTAGTAGCCCGCGAGAGAGCGTTAAGAGCAGTTGTTGGTGTTTGAATAGCTGCAAACGTTAAATTCGATAAACTAACACGAAATTGTTTATTGTGACTCATAAAACATTGTCATTATTTACGTGCATATATTATTCATTTAATTAGAAGTATTTTTAGGTAGTAAGTATATTATTTCTTGTTTTTGATCGAAAATGTCATTTATCGTGAATGAAAATGAATACAAAACAAAACAGCCGTCTCAGTATTGCCCTCTCGCTTACTCTCAACTCGTCTCGCTCCCGCGCCTTAGACGTCACTCCCGCCTCACCGGCCGCGTAAGCAACATAATTTTAATTCTGAACAGCCCGTCTATAGTATTAAAGTCTTTATATACATTAGTCGTTTTAGTAGAATAATAATATCAAACCCTGAGGCCTTATTTCTCTGACCGCACAAAATCTTAAGGCGCTCCTAGTCGGTATATTTTCCATACAAACATTGTGGGGTAATTACTTGACTTTTTAACATTGTACATCGAAAGTTAAGCAATGTATTAATTTATCTTACTATTATCTATGCCTGCACGTTAACATAATTTTCTAATAAAAAGTGATTTGAAAGTTATAACCTCTGAAAAATCAATATTTCATCGTAAATTTTCGCGCAGTTTTAGGCGTAAATAAATAACATAAGGAGTATGAAATCTCTAAAACGTAATTCATACAGACATAGTTTAATTAGCCGATAGTATAAATAACTTTACTTTGAATCAGTACATTTAGTGAGCGTTTCATGAAAACGCCGATCCCAAACTCTATTCAAAATTTTTAGGCACTTAATTTTATCACGAATTATTGTGCATTTCACTCGAACGCTGTATTTCACTCGAACGCTTTACGCGTTCCACGTTTCATGTGGACGAAACACTGAGCAAAACTTAGTACCTACATCATATAGATACAATAAGGATACAATAGCTTAACTGAATTTTTACCTCTTTTAATCAGCAAAATAGCAATGAAAAGTTACACTACAGGACTTTAGTAGAGATTTCATACTACAATAAAAATAATCAATGACTAAAATTAAACAACGACTTTCAGAACAGTCATAACAAGATAAAATAATCTCTATATATTTATCTATATGCTAAATGAAGGTACCAACCCTGCTATCTACATTATTATAATACATTTTAGTCCAGTTTTGCAATGGATTTAAATAATTTGTTAATTTTAATTGCTCCGATCTTATGTTTATGTCACTTAAGTTAGCTATACAAAGTCTTAATAATAAAATTATAAATATAAAATAATTTTAAAGACGACTTATATAATAAGCGATTAAAAAATTTACAAATATATATTTTATTAATTACATTAGACACATCTTAAATCAAGCTCAGACATATTTTTTGTGAGACCACAATTATCAGGGCTTTAAAACCAATATATATTAATAACATTTTTAAAATGAATGTCTGTAGGAATATTTCAAAATGTAGTAATTCTCGTTACTAGATGTTTTGAGTCATAATTTAATTAAATTATAACAATATGCCGCCTTATTTCGTAAATCTATCACTTGACCAAAACAATTAGGCAAGAAAAAGACAAGCTTCTTTGAGATTTTATATGGAGCATAGCGAATTCATATTGAATACTCGTGTCTTGGATTAGTCGATCTGAAATATTTATGAAATAAGTATTATTATCATTTTCATATCATAAAGATGAGAGGTAGAGCCACGCTGTAGACACTTTTGTCTACAGCATGTATGGGCCGGCTCGTCCGGGTCATTACCATTGTCTCACAGAAAACCGGCGTAAAGTAGCAGCTTGCTACTGCGTTTCGTACGGTGAGTGAGATATCCGGACGCCCAAATCCCCCTCCCCTTCCCAATTCCTTAATTTTCCCTTTCCTTTAAGATCAGCAACGCACCCATGATTATTTTGGTATTGTGGGCGTACATGGGCGGTGGAGATCACTTATCATCAGGTGACCCACTTGCTCGTTTGTCGGCCTATGCCATAAATAAAAAAATAAAGAAATCAATGCAATAAGTAAAAATACTAAATAGTGAAAAAACCGAGGTACAAAATAACACGTTTGGGATACAATGCAGGCTGGGCTTAGATGTTCAGGGTAATTGCGGGTTCGACGGCGTTAATTGTATTTCTCCGAGCGCCTAATTGTTTTGGTTTATTAGTAATTTATTATATTTACTGTCAATTACTTATATTATTGAGCAATTATCTATCACTTTTTGTAAGCTACGTACATAACCTATAGATAGACTTCAATTCATGCGTCAGTGAGTCAACTGTACAGTCAACACCAAAAATCGATGAACACATCCAATTTTGTAGAACTAAACAAAGTTTTTGGTGCTATTCTTTGTATTATCATGTACAAATAATATATCTGTATCTACCGCTGGTCAGCGCGAATGGTGTAAATACCTGTTAAAGGTATACGTATCAGTTTCTTAATAAATAAAAAAAGACAAAATCCACATAAATACCTGTTAAAGGTAAACGTATCAGTTTCTTAATAATTAAAAAAAACAAAACATATACATATACAACAACAAGAATAGCGCTAAATTTGGACGATCATGGTAAAAGGTCAATATTCATTGAACACTAGATTTTTGTATGTAGCTGATCATTATTGTACTACACTTATCACAATCAAATTCATTTTAAATTGTCAGTGGAAGTCTCACAAAATTTATATTTTCACTAAACACGGTAGTAACTGTAGTTCATGTTATTAGCACGATTTAATGTTCAGCTATGATTATCCAGTTTGGTGCCAATCTTGTTTTTGTGCAACTTGTGTATTTTACGATGTATTGAAAATTTAGATGTGGTAAGCAATTTTTGACGTTCACTGTACGCATTAAGTAAAATTATAAGGAGACTATTCTATGCTAACGTTACATAAAATTGTCAGCTAAATCCCAAACAATTAGAACCGCCTGAACAGACGTTCAATCTATTGAATCGACAAAAAACATACCAATTTTTCAAGTTAGATTCAAGTTAGTTGATTAACTAAAATGGAACCATGTGAACCGGGCGTTGATAGACAAGGTTATCACTGATGCGAGAACTCTTGATGAAATGATCGGAAATCTATGTTAATTTGATTTTCTGTGGATAATAAACTATTACGCAATGTATCCGACCCGAATCGCAGAAATCTCTATTCGAAGTAGCCTTACTACAATTGTATGACGAATTGAGCTCTAGATCAGAATTTCATGTTCCGAAGTCTCAAATATTCGGTTTACAATCTCGGATTCTGATCAGATACAGTGCTTGAACACTTATATATAGTTTAATACGAGCCTGTACTAATCACCTTTTATTTTTCATTAGACCGTTCAACCTTCCGTTTTGTCGATTCTCTTCGGACAACACTCAGGGTAGGGCTGGCTTGTGTTACCCATACTGAAGAAGCCAGGCTTAGTGTCGGATCGGCATCTGGTGACAAAACAAATATATCAAGAATGCTTAATAATATAATAATGAATACTTCCTTTGCATACCTTTATTCCTTTACATACAGTATTCATGATTGGGGTGATCGCTTAACACCAGTTGAAACACTTACAAAAATAGAGATGTTGAAGTTTGAGCTTTTTTTATTACAAATGCCGGCAAACCAGCAACTAGGTCACCTTTTTTATAGCATAGGCCTGCAAACGAGCGAGTGGGTCACCTGATGGTAAGTGATCTTCACCGCTCATAAACATCCACAATACATAAAGAATCATGAACGCGGTGCTGACCTTAAAGGAAAAGAATGAAGGGAGAAATATTAAGGGGATTTGGTCCTCCGGATATCTCACGAAACGCAACAAGCTGCAAGCTGCTACTTCACGTAGGTTTTCTGTATGACAGTGGTAACAATCCGGTCAAGTCGGCTCATTCATGCTGTAGACAAAACTGACTACAGCGTTGCTCTTCCACTTACAAGTTTGTGTAAGTTTTTCTATGGCATAGTGTCTAAACGAATAGACCGATTTGAATGCGGTTTGTGTTTAGATAATAATAATATTCACCCAACAGTTACACACATAGACCCCACACTAGGTTAACCTGTATCGGGGGTATCAGGAACTACGAGGGACTTGCGGTCCCACAGTTTTAAAAGATTGTTTATTTCATAATATAAAAACTTTATACCACTTTAACCCGACTCGGGGATCGAACCAGAGACCTCAGTACAGCGTACGAATTACAACAGCGCCACCGAGACATTACTTATATATCTTAAGAACAGACGAACTAAATTAAAATTGCAATAACAGTCATACTAAACTACTTTCCATTTATCCACCTTGCCAACCTCCCTAAAATATTCCAATATAATCCTTATCTTATATAAAGCACGCAGGAATGTTAAAATAACGAGATACAGCCACGGGGAGGGTTGAGAGAATCTGTCTAGACGGAGGGTCGAATTCCAAACAGTTTTTGTTCCATTCACACGGGAATTTGTCATTTTTTTCTATAAACCCCATTCGAAGTGTTAGTATGAGTTTGATATGTCAAGTATGGTAAAGAATGTGTGTATTTGATTTATATGTGACCACACATGAACAAGGTGGTAGGTCCCTCGTGTACGAGAGGCCGTCTGGGTTGGTACCACTGCATTGTCTATTTCTGCCGCCAAGCAAGCACTGTTGTCTTCTGGTTTGAAGGACATTGAAGCCAGTGAAATTACTGGGCATTATGAGACTTAAAATCTTATGTCTCGGGGTGACGAGCGCAGTCCAATCCCATGCAGTGTTTTGTAATTCAAATTCTGTGTGGTTTTGTTTCTGTTTATTGCGGGCGTGGCGCTTACCATCAGGCGAGCGACCTGCTTGTTTCGTCACTCAAGCTAATAAAAAAAAACACGCGAGGTAAGACCTCAGTTAGATGATGCTGTTATAGCATACGAATAAACTGCTTTGATCTAAAATGTAATTGCCTTGGTGGCGCAGTTGTAATGCGTACGCGGTACGACTGCTGTGCTAAGGTCTCTGGTTCGATCCCCAGGTCGGGTAAAGCTATATTGGGTTTTTCTGTCATGAAATGCTTAGTATCAACCCGCAGTCTGGAATTGTGTCTGTATAATTTAGTGTACAACAGAATGGGCATGCAATGTAAATTCGCGCGTTTCTTGTGTGTAACTCAATCATAATCTATTATAGAAGTTCTGGGTGGTAATGTTATTGTTTATAGACAGGATTATCATCAAGCGATCCACCTGCTCGTCTCCTTATTCAAGCGAATAAAAATACTTACGTGATAGTCTCAATGTATACTTCATAAAATGTATCTTCAATTTTTTCGTTGACTTCGTGTTCCGCTTCTCTTTTAGGTCTGCGGAATTCATCCAATTTTATTACTTTTCCAACTTTTTCTAGCGTCACCTTTTTCCTCAAAGGAAAAGGTTTTAGCAATCTTAATTGGTCTATATTGGCTTTCACATCGTCCAAAACACTTGAAGGCAGCGGTGGCGTTTGCCATTCGGGCAGTTTACTTTCTTTGGCTTTTGCAATAAGCGTATCTAGAATATTTAATTCTTCTTTAGACACGCTGTTCTGTTCTACTTCTGGCATAGCTTGATGAAGATATGGGTTTACTAAGATCGCGTTAGTTGGAGTCATGTATGATGGATAAGGACGATAGTTTCTTTTATTATAGTAATCAGAGAACGCCCAAGGATTTGATGCGTAGTACATATTATTTAAATAGTTACTATTATTATAATGGTGAATGTTGGAAAATGGATATGGAAGTAACACGGAGGGTTGTATAACTCGTTGTTCTTGTACAGGTTTCTTTAAAACTTTATTATGATCGTGGGCCTGACGGCAAGGAGATGTAGGACTTGGTGATGGGTGTACATAAGACGCGTGTCTTTGGAAATTCGACATCGGGTAGTAGTATGGTAACATGAGCAAGTCTTTTGTAGTTGCTGTTCCCTTGTAAAATGAAGATTTATCATCCTTTTTTGCTGAAGCTACACTACTTACTACATTACTGCCTTGATTTTCTAAATCTGGATCTCGTTTCTGGAAATTGTTATTCAAAGGCTCATACCAATATGAATTCTGGTTTCTGTATTCAGAAGGACTTCGGTCAAATTTAATGTTAGAGTTTTCATCTTTAATTGAATTGATGGTTTCGCCAATGTTTTCCGTAGTTGTTTGATCCATTTCTCTGTATATATCTTGCGCTAGATTGTAAATATCTACAATAGCATCTAAGTCACTTTTTTTGATGGTGTGAAGCAGTTGTGCTATAGATTTAATCTCATCTTCGGTTAGGTACCTGTCTTCATTATTATTTTTTACCTTATCAGGCATATTTCTTTCTGTCTGAAGCATTTCTTTGTGGAGTAAAGGTTGTATATCTGGTTTTACTCTTTTCTCGATAATAATAGAACTTGCTTCATCATTATCAGCAGCTCTGGGTGTGGCTAGGTCTTCTTCGCTAATATTTATTTGCCTCAAAGGAATGTATTCCATGGCAGTGATGTTTTTGTGCTTGAGGACACACTTGTAGTTGCCGCAAAAGGATGTTGAAGGCCATGTTGCGTTGATGGAATAGAGTTTGCCCGTATCAGGATCGCGACAGTATAAAGCTGAAAAAGGAAAATTTTATAATTATTGTAGAACACATTATAGATGATAGTATTATGTAGCACACAATTATAATGGGCACATTATTGTTTTAGAAACCGTCTCTAATAGAGCATACACAAGATAATAGATCTTCTCTAGTCAGTATCTCTGGGAACTTGTATATTTACGTAGTCTGTTTTAGTATTTATATACGAGAATATACTAAGCGCTGAAAAAAATCTATCTTTCCAAGGCCAGCTTTGTTTTAATATTTTTTTACTAAAAGCTACTAAGAATGGAATGTTCCATTCTTATCTAAATGAATCTTCATTTCGTCAAAAAAATAGGATCGCAATTTTAGTGTTTGAAGTATTACTGATAGTGATAGTGGTCAAACGCGAGCCTATTACGTATATTAAAAAAACTACTGGCTTCGATCAATGTAAATTTTTACAGTATTCTATTCAGTATTTTTGATAGAGATATGAGACAGTAATTATAAATACTAACACCCTACAGTAAACCACATAGTCCAGCTAAAAGAGTTCTAATGACACTGTTCTGTAGACAATTTTGTCTATAGCATGAATGGGCCGGCTCGTCCGGGTCGTTACCACTGTCTCACAGAAAACCGGCGTAAAGTAGCAGCTTGCTGCTGCGTTTCGTACGGTGAGTGGGATATCCGGAGGCCCAAATCCCCCTCCCCTTCCCAATCCCTTATTATCCCATTCCTTTAAGGTCGGCAACGCGCCCATAATTCTTTTGTATTGTGGGCGTACATGGGCGGTGGAGATCGCTTACCATCAGGTGACCCACTTGCTCGTTTGCCAGCCTATGCTATAAAAAAATACATACACTACAGCATCAATCCTAAATTGATGGTTTTTTTATTATGTAGCGTAGCGTAGCTGTTAGTGTATTCTCTTTTTATTGGTGTATTTAGGGTTTCTGTGTAACTTACAGAGAGTAGAGTCTGTTGCAATATACTATAAAATAAAACACATTCATTTCGCTGGGTACTTACCCATTGCCATTATACTATGCCTCGGATGATGGGCGGATATTATTTCGACCCTCTATTTCTTAGCAAGGATATGACGTCAGGCAATTGTAAAATATACTTGCATCATTTACAACCTCAGGGGTGTACGTAAGTACCCGGCTGTGAAACTTGAGACCGAGGTTTCGAATCCCACTATGGGACAATTTTTGTGTTATATTTTCGAGTCTGTGTATTGCAACACTGAGATTCGCTATAGCTTTGTGAGGAACTAGTTCCAATACCGGCACCTCAAGTGTAATCTTTCGAATCCAAACATAAACATAGTGAGTGTAGAGCCACGCTGTAGACAGTTTTGTCTACAGCATGAATGGACCGAGTCGTTACCACTGTCTCACAGAAAATCTACGTAAAGCAGCTTGTTGCTGCCTTTCGTACGGTGAGTGAGATATTCGGACGCCCCTCCCCTCCCCAATCCCTTGATTATCCCTTTCCTTTAAGGTGGGCGACGCACCTATGATTGTTGTATTATAGGCGTACATGGGCGATGGAGATCACTTACCATCATACCATCATGGGATTTGGGCCTCCGGATATCTCACTCACCGTACGAAACGCAGCAGCAAGCTGCTACTTTACGTCGGTTTTCTATGAGACAGTGATAACGATCCAGACGAGTCGGCCCATTCATGCTGTAGACGAAAGTGTCTACAGCGTGGCTTTACCATTCAGACAATAAGTCTTATTTGAGCAGCAATTTGTGCGATATCGAACTAATCTTTAGTATTACTTTCAATTGGATATTTTACTTGAGAATACTTCACTAAAAGTGCACTCTTTCCTCAAAATTCCTTTTTGGTCCGAACAGAAATAGAATTATTAGTGCACAAGAGCCGAACTCTTAAATGGAATTTTCTGTGATATTAATTTTTTGGAGTGGTCGTAGATCAGTAGGTACTGGAATTTATTCATCGTTTGGCTAGAGTGTCTGTTTCCGAGTGCCGTGTGACCACTTTGGTTGATAAAATCTTCAACTTCTCCATCTCAAAATGCACATTCTCAATATCAGTACCAGTAGTTGCTAAAATCTAAGATGCCAAAATTCTAACGAGTAGTTTAAAATTCATAGTCATATTATCATCATTTATATTTATTTGTTAACCCTTCTTTCTGCCTGGCGCGGGCGTTATTCCAGCTTAATATCAGGGTCTGACTTCCCATCATGATTTGACGGTGGATTTGGTCAACCTCTCTGGGGAGAAAATACCCAGACCCGAAACGTATATTAGTGGATTACACAAACATTTGTCTCGTTGCGAGAATCAAATCCCCGACCTCTCACTTCGCAGCCGTTTATTCGCCCACTGCGCCACGCACGCTGACCTCCATTAACGTATTGCAATTTTAAGATAAATTAACTCAATTCGTATTATTGTGCGTTTAAGTATAATATGTATATATCTCTAAGGTATTAGAGCAACTAAACGAATGGACCGACTTCAATACGGTTTTTAATCGAGATAATATATACTACGAGTTTGTTTAAAAATCTCTACAGCCATTTAAAAGTTACAGATGATTTATAAATTGATGTTAGGGGTAATCAGATGCACCTGTAATATAGATGTAGGTTATTAATTTTTTTTTTTTTATTATTTAAGACTTGCAATCTGTCATATTATCGACATTCAGCAATTGTTAAGAAAGGGCTTATACGGGCATTTGCGGTACGAGTCCATTGACACGTCCGCTTCATCAATCAGGCTACGCTAGTAGATCTTGCGGTATTTTTCTTTTCAGTCTCCGAAAAAGAGTTGGCTTATTCATTAAATGCTTCGCAAGTGTATTAGGGTGAAGCAGTATTCTGCTTTTGTTATTAATATAAATTATAAAATGTTACCATACTGATATATGGTGTACCACGCGAAAGCAATTTTATAAGCATCTCATCTACACTAATATTATAAAGATGAAAGATTTGTATTTTTGTATGTAACGAATAAACTTATAACTACTGGACCGATTTAAAAAATTCTTTGCCGTTAGAAAACTACATTATCAGCGAGCAAAGGCTAGTATTTTATAAGTTGAGCACGAGTAATCTGCAGTAACACGAGACGAGTCTTTATTTGGTGCGTCGTACTCATGAACTACGGTGACGAGACGTGGACACGGTAGGGTAGTCCTCTAATTAAAGATCTCTCAGCAAGTTATGGAGAGGGCTATGCTCACAAGGTGGAAGGTCTCTCGTATGTGAGAGGCCGGCTGGGTTGGTACCACCGCTTTGTCTATTTCTGCCGCCAAGCAACAGCGTGTTAGCACTGTTGTGTTCCGGTTTGAAGGACATTGAAGCCAGTGAAATTACTGGGCATTATGAGACTTAACACCTTATGTCTTGGGGTGACGAGCGCAGTCCAGTGTCATGCAGTGCTTCGTTATTTAAAGTTCTGTGTGGCGTTGCTTCTGTTTATGCGCAGACGTGACGCTTACCATCAGGCGAGCGACCTGCTCGTCTCATCATACAAGCTAATAAAAAAAAATAAAGTCATTATGGAGACCAACATTCGGAAATTTCCTTAATTCGGCATTAAGCTGGGATAGCACCAGGCAGAAAGGAATGAATAATGAAAGATTAGCGACTACGTCTTCTTCTTCTTCCACCTGCCCTTATCCTATTTGAAGTGGGGTCGGCGCAACATATAATAATAATTATTATAATTATATACTCTTTCCTCAAAGGCCGGCAACGCACCGACAAATCCCCTGGTATTGACGGTGTCCATGGGCGGCGATGATCACACACCATCAGGTGGCCCGCTAGCTCCGTTGCCCCCACTTTCATGAGAGATTTGGATTGTAGTTTTTACAACCGGCCGTCTGCCTGACGTCAACCCCTCTGGGAAGACGTAACGAAGGTTAAGTACCATAAATGTTGTAAATAAAACTTTCTGGAATACCACTATTTTTATCAAAGTAATGAATTCTAATAAAGGTCATTAAAAAAAGATTTCACAATTTCAATATATATGTAACCGGACGTGGCAAAAACACTGTTTGATTATCAATTATTAATTCACGTATTGTTTTTATGCTTTGCAACAATAACATTATTATTTGTACATAAATTCAGTCCATATTAAATGCTAAAAACCTAATCGTTTAAAACCACTGACGTCACTAATTAATTAGGATGTAGTAATGTAATGTAGTGTAAGTATGCCACAAACAATTGAAATGAAATGAAAATATTTATTGAATCCATAAAAATGTTAGACATCATTTACATTAAGTCAAATTTTAACTCTACCGCCAGTTTGGAATGCTGTTTCGTTAAAGAAGAACGGACAAGAAACTCTAACGTTGCTCTTTTGAAAATTCATTTACAATATTTGCACTACGATAATACAATTAATTTTGAATAGTGCTAACACTATTCAAAATTGCTGCTCTAAAGCAGCTCAACTTATGCCAATGAAGGATTATTGCGCATGATCCTCAATTTCAGGCCAAAGTCAACCTCACTTGCATGTGGTACACTCTGCTGATTACGGACGAGACAGTGGCGAAACTTGGTTCCTGGGGTTAATATGTTACTATGTAATAAAAACCCCTAAATAGAAGTAGATTACTTGGATGACTGCCTCGGTGGCGCAGTTGTTAAAGCGTAAGCGTTACGACTGAAGCTGATGCTGAGGTCTCGGCTTCGATTCCTGGGTCGGGTAAAAGTAATATTGGGTTTTGCTCAGTATCTTCCCGGAGTCTGGAATTTGTGCCCGGTATGGCGATGGAATCGCCCCCTATCGCATCATGGGCCGGAGATACGCTTGGCGAAAGGTGGGTTTTCTTGTTACACCTCTGCCTACCCCTTCGGGGATTACAGTCGTGAGTGCGTATGTATGTAAGTGTATAATACAATTTTTAAAATATGACTAAATTTCTTAGAGTTCATTTTGTAACATCTTATGGAAGACTAGCATTTACCCGCGGCTCCGCCCGCGTGAATAGACTTTTCCGCTATAAAACATAACCTATAACCGTTTCCAGGGTCCTTTTTTTTTTTTACATGGGGAAAATCCTCTTGGATTCCCGGCTACCTTAAAAGAAGATAGACGGGGTATGCCGGATTTTTACCGGCTAAAAACCCCATGGTTGTCGCCATCTGCACTATGGAAGAGGTACCTATCTATCTCGACATCAAAATTCATCAAAATCCGTTCAGTGATTGCGTGTGTGTGCGGTGTTAGGCGTGAAAGCGTAACAAACAAATAGTTTTTTTTTTTTCATAAAAAGTATCCTATGTTACTTCTTATACCTCCAAGAATATGTGTACAAAGTTTCATGATGATGAAGTAGTTTTCGTGTGAAAGCGTAACAAACAAACTTACATTCAAATTTATAATATTAGTATAAATAAATAAATACACCCAACAGTCACACACATAGTCCTGACCCCACACTAGGTAAACCTGTATCGTGGGTATCAAGAACTACGAGGGCCTTGCGGTCCCACAACACCCAGACCCGAGACAAATATTTGTGGATCAGACAAACATTTGTCAAAGTGCGGGAATCGAACCCACGGCCTCACGCTTCGCAACCGGCTACTCGCCCGCTGCGCCACGGAGGCTGTCAAAAGTATGATGTATATCCAAATGTATCCGAAATCCACGTAAATTTAATCGCATGTAGCATATTCCATAATATAGTAAAGGAAGCGCTAACATATCTAACAAGTCTCATCCGGTAGTGTTTAGTAAACTTAGGCCCGTATTCAAGAATAACACTAAGTGAGCTCTTTACTAAGTGCCGATTTTTGTACACGTGATTGGTCCGTTTTTGTTTGGCGCCAAAAATAGACCAATCACGTATACAGAAATAGACACTTAGCAAAGTGCTAATTTGAGAATCGCTCTGTAATAGCGCCCGTAAATGCCTAGTATAGTTACTACATACATACATACGCACTCACGCCCGTAATCTCCTAAGGGGTAGGCAGAGGTGTAACTAGTACACCCACATTTCGCCGAGCGTATCTCTGTCCCACGATGTGACAGGGGGCGAGCCTATCGCCATACCGGGCACAAATTCCGGACTCCGGGCTGATATCGAGCATTTCGTAATAGAAAAACCCAATACCACTTTACCCGACCTGGGGATCGAACCCGAGACCTCAGCGTTAGCCTGAATCATAACGCGTACGCATTACAACTGCGCCACCAAGGCAGTCATAATTACTGTGTTTATTTTTTGTTTCACATTGCAGTAAGGGCCTGTTTCACATTATTCGAGTAAGATTTAAACACTGATTAACGTATAGTTCAGCTATTTTTAGGGGTCTGTAGTTAAAACGGAACTCTTATAATTTCATCGTGTCCGTCTGTCTGTCTTTTTTATCTGCTTGATTGACGAGACGAGCAGCTCGCTCGCCTGATGTTAAGCGTCACGCTTGCCCATAAACAGAAGCAACACATAACTTTGTATTACCGAGCACTGCATGGCACTGAACTGCGCTTGTTATCCTAAGACATGATGTTAGGGCTTATAATGCCTAGTAATTTCACTGGTTTCAATGTCTTTCAAACCGAAATATAATAGTCCTATACTGTTGCTTGGCAGCAGAAATATACAAAGCGGTGGTACCAACCCAGCCGGCCTCTCGCATACAAGGGATCTACCACTTTGTATGTGTCTGTCTATCTGTATGTCACAGTCATTTTACTCGGAGTCTATTAGCACTATATGGATGGTAGTTATATTATGTTGTACACAAAGTTGTGGTGAAATTAGGAAAAATATTAGGTTTATTTTTTATAGTATTAGCCGGCAAACGAGGAAGTGGGTCACCTGATGGTAAGTGATCTCCACCGTCCATGTACGCACACAAAACCAAAAGAATCATGAGCGCGTTGCCGATCTTAAAGGAAATTAATAATAAGGGTTTGGGAAAGGGATTTAGGCTTCCGGGTATCTCACGAAATGCATCAAGCCGCTACTTTACGTCGGTTTCTGTGAGACAGCGGCAACACATTTATGCTGAAGACAAAACTGTCTGTTGACTGCCTCGGTGGCGCAGTTGTAATGCCTACGCGTTACGATTGAGGCTAACGCTGAGGTCTCGGGTGCGATCCCCGGGTCGGGTAAAGTGGTATTGGGTTTTTCTATCACGAAATGCTCAGTATCAGCCTGGAGTCTGGAATTTGTGCCCGGTATGGCGATAGGCTCGCCCCCTATCACATCGTGGGACGGAGATACGCTCGGCGAAATGTGGGTGTCCTGGTTACACCTCTGCCTACCCCTTCGGGGATTACAGGCGTGAGTGTGTATTTATGTACAAAACTGTCTAGTCTATAGCGTAGGTCTACCAATCAAACACATATTACATACCTTTGCCGCTAAAAACACCAGATTTCACAATAACAGCACAGGATAAGAGTAATACACCGATTCGACTGTCCATGGCGACGCGTGGACTGTGGTGTCGTGTTGTACAGACGGACGAACACTGCGTTGTGTGCACGATTGTCATTTATTGTTATGGTTTTGACTACGTTAGCTGTTTAGTTGTGTTTCTCAAAGTTTTTGCTGATGAGTAATTGTTTTCGATTGATTCAATGTATTTTATATTACAACTAGCTGTCCCACGCGGTTTCAACAGCAACATATAATTGATAGTTAAAATCAGATTAAAACGCCACTTACCGGATCCAATTGTGAATCTAAACCAACCAGGGCGCCACCCAAATGCATACAAAAAAATCATTCAAATCGGACCAGCCGTTTAGGAGTTCAGTGGCATACACACGTACAGTAGAATTATATATATAAAGATAGGTTTTCCTCGCAGCTCCGTCAGCTTGAACGGCCTTTTCAGGGATAAAAAATAGCCTATGTCACCCGGGGATAGTGTAGCTTCCCAACAGTGAAAGAATTTTTCAAATCGGTTCAGTAGTTTCGGAGCCTATTTAATGCAAACAAACAAACAATCAAATCTTTCCTCTTTATAATATTAGTATAGACAAGCTGCCTTCGATGTCACAGTTGTAATGCATACGCATTACGACTGAGGCTGACGCTGAGGTCTCGAGTTTGATCCCCGGGTCCAGTAAAAGTGATATTGGGTTTTTCTATTAAGAAATGCTCAGTATCAGCCCGGAGTCTGGAATATATATAGAAGTATAGTAAAATATATGACACGTGAAACTAAATACGCACTCACGCCTGTAATCCCCGAAGGGGTAGGCAGAGGTGTAACCAGTACACCCACATTTCGCCGAGCGTATCTCTGTCCCACGATGTGATAGGGGGCGAGCCTATCGCCATACATTGGCATTGTTGACACACTGTTAAATCTGGCCTTAATTATTATTTGAAGATATATCTAATACCTTTGAGATTGATGGAACAATAAACATACAATTATAAAACAAATATAAATTCAATTTCTTTGTGTAAATACGTATTGATAAATTCAAACATCTTGAGCAAATGTATTGTCAGCAAACTGAATGAGATCAATAACTGAATTATGTGGGCTCCCGCGGGATCTGACGAAGTTTCAACAATGAGGAATGTTACAAAGAATAGTAGACAATAGACTCAGCTGTTCGGACTTGAGACAACATAGCGGGATGTAAACGGGAAAATTATTTGAATTATTCCTGCTGGTTTTTAACCGACTTCAAAAAAGTTGGATGTACACCAATTTCTCCGCCAATTGGACACTGATTTTGTTTGCAAATATTTCGTTCGATAGAATTTAACTGCGATGTGGTCCCATATAAATTTGGTTAAGATCTGATGACAGAGTACGGATAAAAAAAACTCCCACAACAACAACAAATTCTATAGGTCTCTTTAGAGTCGGTGCCTGTGTCGCTACCGGTCAAATTAAATTGCACCGAACCCATTTATTTTGAAGTCGGTTTCTAAGTTTTGTTAAAAGTTATATTATTTTCAATTTTTAATGGTAGTTACAGCAATAGCATGTAAATAACACAATCGCGACGAGTGTACTGTTGTCCGTTGAGTTTAATTTTTTTTCTCCGTACTCCGTTATCAGATCTTAACCAAATTTATATGGGACCACATCGCAGCTAAACTCTATCGAGTGCAATTGTTTCCAACAAAATCGGTCCACAATTGGCGGAGAAAGGGATGTACATACATAAAAAAAGCAAAAAAAAACTCCTTTTTTGAAGTCGGTTAAAAATCATCTCGTGTTGCATATGCTAAGCCCCTAGATTATATCTGTGTGCCAAATTTCTTGATAGAAGACTTTATAGATAAGTAAATTAAGCAGATAAACGCAAACTAATTCATAAGGAGGATTTTTTGATTTCGGATACAAAAGGCGGCTTTCCAAAGTCGATACGAGACCCCGAACTACCGCCTATAAACACTCACTTATTCAATAAGGAAACACAAACTTGATAAACAGATTCCTAAAAGAATGTTCCAGAATAATGGCTTACAAATTGTTACGTTGACAAAAATATAAAGGAAGATACAATAATTAGATAAAATATCCCAGATTTAAAATAAGTATTTCTTGGTAGCCAGCGATTTGGGCGTGCTCCTGGCATTGGTAAAGTCCATGGGCGATATTTCTGCCTGGCGGTATCCAGGCCAATTAGTCCAACGGAAGTGTCCACGTTCTCGTACCATAGATTTGACGGTGTTTGTTTTTATATGTGGTGACCAGCCATCTGACCCCCAAAACTGTGAAATGATAATTACACCCAACAGTCACACACATAGTCCTGACCCAAAACTAGGTAAATCTGTATCGTGGATATCAGGAACTACGAGGGACTTGCGGTCCCACAACACCCAGACCTGATTTTTTTTTTGTGGTTCACACAAACATTTGTCTCAATGCGGGAATCAAACCCACGGAAATGGAACAAGAAACAGGAACAACTTATTGGAATTATCCCAAGAATCTGTGGTTGGACCCGCCGCTAGTGTGTAAATTTTGCTATCTAGTGACTAGTGGATATTTTAGTGGTTTAGTTAACTACTCAGTTAATGGAACGTGTCTAGGTTTCCGGATCAAGGGTATACAAAGGGTATTTCACTGTTCATAGATAACCAGACGATATTTTTTTAAAGAAATGACGATACTGATGGTGAAGGCATATTTTATTTGGCATCCTGAAAGTCACTTTTATAATTTCTGGAATTTAGCTAAAAATAAACGAATTACCTAATGTGAAATATGTGTCATAACACCTGAAATATCCCTCATATTAAATGACTAGCCTTTGCTCGCGACTACACCCGCGCGTGATGTTATATAGCCTATAGCCTTCCTCACTAAATGTGCTATCTAACACTGAAAGAATTTTTCAAATCAGACCAGTAGTTCCTGAGATTAGCGCGCTCAACCAAACAAACTCTTCAGCTTTATAATATATATATTTTTTTAATTTATTGAGGATAACAAACAATTGTGTAATAAAGCTTACACAATTGTTTGTACAGTAAAAGAAACAAAATTGGTAATTACGCAACCAACACCGTTATCCACTAAATAAATTAGTATAGAAGAGATATTAGTATGAAATAATCGTAAAAATCGAATCGTCGTCGAGCGACGCCCTTCAATTCACAGTTTACTTAGTACATCTATAGTGCCTGACGTGTCGTCAGTGATATCCGTGACGCGACCATCAATTTAAATTCAAATCATTTATTCTGTAAATTGGATCATAAATATCACTTTTACATGTCAATCATTTTTTAAGCTATATTACATTTACGACGGCATTTCAGGGCTAGCCATGAGAAGAAATGCCGAAACAAACTCATGGGTTATGGCCTCTTTTAATGTCCAGACATTGTTTTACAGAAATTATGCGAGTGTAATGTACAGAAATTCCTGGATTGGCCCTTTCAAGAGATAGCCAAAAGTATACCAGACATACGTAGCACTCGCACTCACATTAAAAAAATAAATGAAATAATTTATAACAAAAAAAAACAAAATGTCAATATTCCCTTACATACTAATATTGCGCCAATAGAGCAGTCAATATTAAATAATATAATATATACAAAAAAGAGAACTATGTACATCCAATTTTGTAAGGAGTGAGCGGCTTAATTCCAAGCTGTTTTATCTTCCAGGTAATCTTTCACATTATAATAACCTTTTTGGCAAAGCCTGAGTTTAATACATAATTTAAATTTATTAAGGCCTAATAGTTGAATATGGCTTGGAATTTTGTTGTAGAAACGTATACTTTGACACTTGAAGGAGTTACAATTTTTTTTAAGTCTGGTCATGGGCAATATCAGTTTATTCTTATTTCTAGTATTTATCTTATGAATGTCGCTGTTTGTTGTAAAAGTATTAATATTCTTTTTTACATACATTAGGTTCTCATATATATACTGAGAGGCGACAGTCAATATATTTATTTCTTTAAATAAATCCTTTAACGAGTGCCCACGATTTAGTTTAAAAATTGATCGAATGGCTCTTTTTTGCAGCACAAAGATAGTTTGAATGTCGGCAGCATTCCCCCACAATAAAATGCCATACGACATTACACTATGAAAATAACTAAAATATACTAGTCGGCAAACTACTGATGGTACTACATCGGCAGTGTACCTTTAGACGGTTTGTATCAAACAACGCTCTCAGAGACTAGAGACATTAATTGGTTATTCGATATTTACCTTTCATCATTTTATACATCAGAGGGACATGTGTGCTTAATAGAAAATGTTCTATAATTGACTCTTATAACATTAAAATTTAATGTACTTATTTGATGCTGCTTTAGATTACGATCTGTAAAAGTTTTCCATATTATTTGTCTTTATACTAAACTAAAATTAATTTAGAAATGTATAATTTAATCCAGTTCTAATTAAAATATACAGTACCTACATGTCTATCATGTCAAGCTATATTTTTAAATACCACAATATAGCTTTCGTCTGTATCATCGAACGGAAACTCAAACAGAAATTGTTCGACCTGAGATTTGAACCTAGGATATTACGGTTTCTCAGTCTAAGTATGCTACCACTAAACCAGTGAGGCGACACTACTACACTTACCTCTTTGCTTATTTATTAAACAATTTATTGAACCACAGGTTCGTGGTCTCCTCCATCTCGGCTCAAACTAAGAGGTTCTCAAAATCTTACTTCTGTCGGACCATAAAGCTGTGGAATAGTTTGCCGAGACATGTGTTCCCTCCATGTTCTACATGGGATCCTTTAAATAGAGTGTGAAGAATCAATTACGCAGGCCAGCAAAGTTCTGCCGACCTATGATAGTCAGATTGTTTGTCGTTTGTCGACACTATTCTTGGATTGCGCTACACTTACGATCAGGTGTAGCGTAGTCACTTTGCCAAGCTAGCATAAAAAAACTGTACTATAAATGGCAAAGTCCCGCTGTAGGCACTTTTGTCTACAGCATGTATAGGCCGGCTCTACCGGGTTCTTATTACTGTCACACAGAAAACTGAAGTAAAATGTTGCATTACGTACAGTAAGTGAGATTACCGGAGGACCAAATTCCCTTCCCTACCCAATTTCCATTCTTCTATACCCTCCCCTTCACAATCTCCATTTTCTTTTAAGGTCAGGAACGCATCGTTGATTGTTCAGAAATTGTGAGTATCTATGACCGATGGAGAACATTTACCATCAGGTGATCCAATTTCTCGTTTGTTGTTTCTATCTTCTTCTTCCACCGTCCCTAGTCCCACTCGCAGTGGGGTCGACGTAATACGTTTTTAACTCAATAGAAATATTTGGCTTGTAGTTATTGCAACCGGATAGCTAATTGTAGTTTTTATAAAAAAACATGCGGGGCAGTCTTTGGGGACTGCCGATAGAAATGAAAACTAAGTAACTTGTGAATTGTATTGTCGAGCTATTAGATTATTATTAGATTATTTTGGTTTGTAAAGAAATGTTAATGGCCAATTTAAACCTTAATCCTTGATCATAAACACATCATGGAAAGCGTTCAGTGACGATGACGCCAGTTTCACGCTTTTTGTTCACCTAATAAGTACACACATATACTACATAGCTCATGGGAAGCATTCGGTGACGATGACGCGAGTTCCATGATTTTTGTTCAGCCAAAAAGTGCTCAACGCGCCTAAATAAGTTTTCATTGAAATAAAACTAGTTTATACGGATTTTATCGCGGTTTAATTTTTATTTTTATTCCTGACTTTTCGAAAGCTTTTCAGCCTTCGTGGTCACGGGAGAGACTGAGGTGTAGGTCGTCTCGAAAAGTTAATGTTACATTGGATACCTTCATTTTAAAATTATACATTTATTTTTTAATTATTTAAAAAAGTTAGTTGACTCTAGTCCCATCTACGCAGAAAGAGCTCACGGTGTCTTGAGGTCTGGCAGTTGGTCTTTTGGGTTCCGCTTTAATTAAATGTATAATTGGATCCCAGGCTTGTGCAAGCTTCCAACCATCTTCTTTATTGAAATTTGGGTGTTTCTTAATTTCAATAGCCTCGCGAATCATCCTAGGTAGGAATCGGTATTCTTTGGCAAGGATTTGTGGTTTGTCAAATCTAAGGTAATGTTTGGAGCCTTCGTCTGAATGTTCAGCAACTGCAGACTTCGTAGAGCGTCGGTGTTTAACATCAGCTATGTGTTCTTTTACGCGGGTCGCTATGCTTCTTTTAGTTTGTCCGATATAGGAGAGCCCACAGTGACACCCTGTTCTTGTAGAGGTATGTGACACTTGACAGATGGTAAAAATTGACTAATCTTCTTGGGCGGCTTGAAATAAGTTTTAATAGAAGCACACTTCAGTATGTAGCCAATCTTGTCTGTGACACCTCTAACATATGGTAATACAACAGGGGCACGTTCAACTGTGGCTGGTTTCACTCGCTTGACATGCTGTAGCTCAGTAGCCAGATGTTCCTCGTCACAGATGCCTTGTGCTCTCTGAAACAAAGATTTATTTCAATAGTAACGTAGTAGTAAGTACTGGTTTTATTTCAATGTGTAATATTCGCGTAAACCTAAGAAATCAATAAGTTTTCACTTCAAAAACTAATATTAATTTGCAAGTTTGAGAACCACCTGCGTTTAGAATTACCGAACGTGCTGCGTTGTAACGTACCTATCGCGACACACATATACCAATCAGTCCAGTTTGATTTGATGCAGATAATAACATGTGATGACAATGCACATTTATATACAACGCATTCTATCTTTATTTCTGCCTGGTGTTATTCCAGTTTAATGCCATGCCTTCCCATCACGATTTGACAGCCTCCGTGGCGCAGCGGGCGAGTAGCCGGTTGCGAAGCGTGAGGTTGTGGGTTCGATTCCCGCACCTAGACGAATGTTTGTCTAATTCAGAAATATTTGTCTCGAGTCTGGGTATTGTGGGAACGCAAGTCCTTCGTCCCTCGTAGTTCCTGATACCCACGATACAGGTTTACCTCGTGTGGGGTCAGGACTATGTGTGTGACTGTTGGTTTATTTTATTTATGATTTGACGGTGAATTTGAAATTATATGGCGTGAATCGGCGTCTGACCTCCACAACTCGCAACTGGAACCAAGGTTCGTCATTGCCTTGACTGTTAATCAGCAGAGTTTACTACGTGCAGTTGAGGTTGGCTTTGGGCCTAAGATGTTGTTGGCCCACTTGCTCCAATTTTTTATTTGATTATATTGCATAAGGTGGTAGGTCCCTCATATGAGCGAGGCCGTCTGGGTTGGTAGCACCGCTTTGACTATTTCTTCCGCCAAGTAGCAGTGTGCAAGCACTGTTGTGTTCCGGTTTCAAGGACATTGAAGCCAGTGAAATTACTGGGCGTTAAGAGACTTAACAACTTATGTTTCAGGGTGACGAGCGCAGTCCAATGCCATGCAGTGCTTACTAGCGTAATGCCGGCTAAATGCCAGGGTCCACCTTCTCCATATATTATATCGTATATTTGATGACAAATACCATCACTAGATGAGGCAACCTGCCGTCTGACCTCCATAACCCATAACAGAAATTAAGTTATTATATCAAAATTAGCAGTACCTTCCTCCCCTTCCATTTTGAATAGGATTGCCATGCATAGAGCTTAACTTAGAAGGTACTTCCAACAAAAATTGGTTTCGATAAACCAGGTTATATAGTCGTTAGTCCACCGCACGGTTTCTGAAAGGCTGATCAATGTAAACATTAACTAATCAACTGTCAAATCTCATGTTCAAGTCGAAATTGAGTTGCTAGAAGCGTGGTCAACACCTTAGATTCGATTAGATTCGACACACAGGCGTGAGTCTATGTATGTATGCATGTAAAAAATCTTCATTAACTCTTAACTTGCATGACCCATAATAAGAGCAAGCAATCGCAGACAACCGAAGCGGTTAAGATAAAGCATTCTCCACACAATTACAGACAATTTAATTCTTTCACTTGTGTGGATCATTTATTTTTTTCACCCGCGAAGGTGTTATCCCCCGCTGTGTAAGGACCGGTATACACGCCTATCTTTCCCAAATTAAATTTGAAGGTATACTCCAATTCTTAATCTAGAATAGGGATGAGTTACACAAAAGAAAATATCGTATAATGGCATTTTGCTGAGTAAAGTAGGTGTTCGGCGATAATATATTTGTAATTTTTTATTTAAAGTGGAGGGGAGATTTGGGCCTCCGGATATCTCACTTACCGTATGAAACGCAACAGCAAGCTTCTACTTCAGTCCTAGGGCCCGAGTCTGTTAATTTCAGTGACCTGACATGTATACACAATACCAAAAGAATTACGGGTGCGTTGCCGACCTTAAATGAAAGGGATAATTAAGGGAATGGGAAGGGGAGCCTTGGGCCTTCGGATATCTAACGCAGCAGAAAGCTGCTACTTTATGTCGGTTCCCAATAACATCCCTCTTTATGGCTCGTATCTGTATGATGATTACTTACATCCTGTACTCTCTTTACTCTCTTTTCTTTTATTTTCATGAGTGGACTGCTGCTGTAGACACTTTTGTCTACAGCATGAATGGGTTTCGTACGGTGAGTGAGATGACCCGAGGCCTAAATCCCCCTCCCCTTCCCAATCCCTTAATTATCCCTTTCCTTTAAGGTCGGCAACGCGCCCATAATTCTTTTGGTATTGTGAGCGTACATCGTCGGTGGTGATCACTTACCATCACCACTTGTACGTTTGTCGGGCCATGCAATAAAAAAATATATTTAAGTATTCTTTTTGTCTACTTTAGCGTGCCGTGGCAACTTGTAATTAAGACAACATTTAGCACAAGACACCTTACCTATTGTACGAAATACTCTTACGAATGTATGTTTTGTAAGTTGCTCGAATAAATAAATATTGGTCGAGGTTTAAAAATTCAAAAGTATTAACCTGTAAAGCGTATGTGTACTGCCTTAATAATGCACTTTACCCCATGCTGTTCATGTAAAAGGATGATTCCTTTGGAATCCTTTTTCGGATTGTTTTGATGTTTTGTAATTTAACGGGCCTCACATTTAATGTCTGAGAAAATGTATTTAAAGGATCTATTGTAATATATACCTTGGCATTCAAATATAAGATCTAGTTTTAAGTAAACCTGAATTGTGATTGTTTTTTGTGTTGAAATATAAGGCTAGACAAGTAATAATTGTAAATTAAGTTGTGATTGACTGTTAAAGTGTTTACTTACATACATACGAACTCACGCCTGTAATCCCCGAAGGCGTAGGCAGAGGTGTAACTAATACACCCACATTTGGCCGAGCGTATCTCCGTCCCATTATATGATAGGGGGCGATAACCATCCGCCCGCGGGATGGAAGGGTATCTGTAATGGATATTCCCCGCGGCAAAAAAAAGCGGGCTGATACTGGGCATTTCGTAATAGAAATATCACTATAATATCACTTTTAACCGACCCGGGGATCGAACCCGAAACATCAGCATCAGCGTCAGTTGTAACGGGTACGCATTACATCTGCGCCACCGAGGCAGTTAAAGTGTTTACACACTGTATTTAATCCGCATCAGAAATTATCAATCTTTGTAAATTGATATATCGTTTTTTTATAGGAGAGCAAGTGGGTCACAGCCAGTGAAATTACTGGGGATGATGAGACTTACCAACTTATCTCGGGATGACGAGTGCAGTCCTGTGTTATGCATTGCTTTGTAATTCAAAATTCGTTGCTTCTATTTATGGGCAGCATATTGCTTATCATCACGACCTGCTCGTTTCGTCACTTAAACTAATAAAAAAAAAATACCAAGCCTTATGTTAAGTTTTATGCCAAAATGTATTCGTAAACTAAATGAATACAGCTGAATATATAAATACATATTTAGTACTTTTATATTTTATTTTGTCTGCCTCGGTGGCGCAGTTATAATGCGTAATAGTTACGATAGAGGCCAACGCTGAGGTCTCGGGTTCGATCCCGGGTCGAGTAAAGTGGTATTAGGTTTTTCTTTTACGAAATGCTCAGTATCAGCCCGGTGTCTGAAATTTGTGCCCGGTATGGCGATAGGCTCGCCCCCTATCACATCGTGGGACGGAGATACGCTCGGCGAAATGTAGATGTACTGGTTAAACCTCTGCCTACCCCTTCGGGGATTACAGGCGTGTATGTATGTACTTTTATCGTGCGCTATTAAATAAGAATATTACATGAAACCACGCTAATATTTTTGAGATACTTATCTCTCAACCAAAGATCGCGTAAAAAGAGCGCCAGCGGAAAATTTCAAATTTCCGGAGCCCGTCCGATACTATCGTCGAGTGAATTTCGTATTTATAGACCTTTTTAAATGTAAGTATTTTGTTTTTGGTTATTTTATCCATTAGCCGTTACCCGCGGCTCCGCCCACGTAAATGTTTTTTTTCTGAGATAAAAGTTATCTATGTTCTAATTCATGCCTTGATCTACCTGTGTTCCAATTCTTACCCAAATCCATTCAGCCGTTAAGGTGTAATTGATATAAAAACATTCGAATTAATAATACCTATGTATAAAACAACACCAAAACAAAATCGTTGGTGGCGCAGTTGTGATGCGTATGTGTTACGACTGAGGCTGACGCTGAGGTCTTGGGTTCGATCCCCGGGTCGGGTAAAAGTGATATTGGGTTTTTCTATTATCAAATGCCCAGTATCAGCCCGGAGTCTAGAACTATGCCCAGTATGGCGATAGGCTCGGATATCACAACATGGGACGGAATCGGATCGGGAAGGAGAAAATCTTAATTTGGACATCGGAGTTCAACAGCACTTATTTGTATAAAACGTTATGAATTCTACGTTTAAGTACTATTTAGTGTTTGTCCAATTTTATATGAAATTACATACATACGCACTCACGCCTATAATCCCCGAAAGGGTAGGCAGAGGTGTAACCAGTACACCCACATTTCGCCGAGCGTATCTCCGTCCCATGATGTGATAGGGGGCGAGCCTATCGCCATACCGGGCACAAATTCCAGACTCCGGGCTGATACTGAGCTTTTCGTAATAGAAAAACCCAATATCACTTTTACCCGACCCGGGGATCGAACCCGAGACCTCAGCGTCAGCCACAGTCGTAACGCGTACGCATTCCAACTGCGCCACTGAGGCAGTCCACTGAGTTTATATGAAATTAATTATGATTATTATGTTTGTCATGCCATAATCTCGGGCCTTGGAAGGCGGAAGGCGTGCGTGGGGCCGAAGCCAACACGTAGAGGCCCGTTTTGGACATTTTTAATTTAATAAGGTGATGTGACACCGCCCGACGGCTATCCTTGTATACACTATAGAAGTGTATCCGGTTGGTATAGGACTATTGTAGGTATAGGCAAAAATGTATATATTCTGTTTTATTGAGATGAGGTGTTGGTGAATTAGATAACCGGGTCTATGGGAAAGACTATGGCACCTGCCTGACCTATGTTAAAAACATGGATAAAATAGGCAGGTGGTGACTCGCCAACTCAGGTAGATGGGCTCCCCAAAATAGTCACTAGAAAAAACGACAATGGAGCAACTCCCAGATGAGTGGCTAAAGGGTGGAGAGGTGTCACTGGGCTTTAAACAACGATCATTTGCTCCCTTAGGGTCCCATCACGTTGCCCACTCACCACTTACGTTTCACATCCACCCTTCGAGCATGAAGCTCTCGCGACTCGACTCTGACCGGCCGGTGAAGGCAAGCCAGAGGTGGGGGATCTGTTCCTCATCAGTGTTCACTACAGCCGGCCAGTGAAGGCGAGCCAGAGATGAAGAACAGGAGCCTCCCCTGGGAGCACTCGGGTACGTAGGGTCGCTACTCCCCAACAGCTCGCCACAAGCTGCCCTGCGGGCTTATTATTATTATTTATTATTATTAGATACGCTCGGCGAAATGTGGGTGTACTGGTTACACCTCTGCCTACCCCTATGTGGATAACAGGCGTTAGTGCGTATGTATGTACCAAATCAAAGTTTTCTCGAAGGACATATGTTAAGCCTGCAGGTACAGTAATCACTTTCCCCTGCTAGGATAAAAAAGGAAGATTTATTCTACGTTCGTGCCGCAGCGTGCGAATAGCCAGTTGCGAAGCGAGGCCGTGGGTTCGATTCCCACATCGAGTGTATATGTGCGATATTTGTGGATCACATAAATGTTTGTGTGATACACAAATATTGGTATCGGGTTTGGGTGTTGTGGAACCGCAAGTCTCTCCTAGTACCTGATATCCACGATACAGGTTAACCTAGTGTGGGGTCAGGACTGTGTGTGTGACTGTTGGGTGTATTATTTATTACTAGCTTTTGCTCGCGGCTCCGCCCACGTGAATAGACTTTTCCGCAATAAAACGTAGCCTATAACCGTCTCCAGGGTCCCATCTATCTGTACATCAAAATTGATCAAAATCGGTTCAGTGATTTAGGCGTGAAAGCGTAACAAACAAATAAATTTTTGTTTTATAGAAAGTATCCTGTGTTACTTCTTATACCTCCAAGAATATGTGTAAAAGTTTCATGATGATCGGTTAAGTAGTTTTCGCGTGACAGCGTAACAAACAAATTTACATTCACATTTATAATATTAGTACATACACACTCACGCCTAGGTCCCATGGAGGTAGGCAGAGACTATTGAGTACCACAAGCTACGATCCTCACACACCTCTTTGGCCTCTTCCACATTCATACATCTTCTCATACATTTTCATCGGTTGAGGGTACTCGTGACGTGCCCTTTTCGGAGAATATCATTAATTTGATCCGAATATGTTCTCCTCGGGCGCCCTCTTCCAACCCTACAATTCACATTCGCACGATAAATACCTTTCTTAAGTCGTCTTTCATCCATCCTCTCCATATGCCCAAACCATTTCAGCATACCCTTTTCGATCCTAGTCACCACACCATTCTTCAACTTACAGCGATCCTTTATCACACTATTCCTCATCCGGTCAGCAAGGGTGACTCCACACATACTACGTAGGGAACGCATTTCCACCGCATTTATTCTACTTTCATGCTTCTTCTGCCAAACCCAACTTTCACTGCCATACATAAGTGTCGGTACCAGCACACCATTGTGAACAGCCATTCGTGCCTTTTGTGATACCGACTGGCTGCTCATTACTGCGTGCAAGGCACTATTCACTTTGTTACCTGCCGTCACTCTCCTTTCAATATCCCCCTCGCACTTCCCATCTCTCGTTATCTTGCTACCCAGATACATAAATTCTTTCACTTGTTCCACTCTCTCGTCTTCTATACTAATGCTACATGCAGTAGCATCTTCCTCTCTTTCTATCACCATAACTTTCGTCTTATAATATTAGTATGCTTATTTAAAAAACGTTTCTATCAGTGATGCGTGATCAAAAAAACACCATACAAGATTCAACAATAGAACAAACCGTGGAATAAGTGTTCTGCTTTGAGCCAGTTGGAAATGTTCCGATCGCGTGTCGACAACACATTTGCGTCCATTGTAAGCACGAATCGCTGCGATTTTCCGCTAGGTATAATCACAGTTAAGTATATGTAAGATTTTTCGGCGAATAGGAGTTACTAACGTGTGCTTTTTTGCGTCTTGATATCGATCTGCTACGATGGCGCAGTTGTAAATTGTAATGCGTGAGTGGTACTGCTGTGCTGAGGTCTCGAGTTGGATCCCCGGGTCGGGTAAAGTGACATTGGATGTTTTTATCACGAAATGCTCAATATTAACTTGAAGTTTATTATTATTAGCTTGAATGACGAGACGAACAGGTCGCTCGCCTGATGGTAAGCGCCACGCTTGCCCATAAACAGAAGCAACGCAAAACAGAACTTTGAATTACAAAGACATTTGACAAAAGTGTCTACAGCGTGACTTTACCGCTCTAAAATATTCATATTTTTTTGTCAGAACCTATAATTTAAAAATGGTGTTTAAATCATTGAAAAAAGATGACTATTTGATGGTTTGAATCATTAAATTTTATGAAGAATTATATATGTTATGGCGTTCCGAAAAAAACACCTTTGAGAAAAACTCCAGAACTATTATGGATTTATTTATGTTTTTTTTTACTGATTGCCTCGGTGGCGCAGTTATAATGCGTACGCGTTACGACTGCGGCTGACGGTGAGGTCTCGGGTTCGATCCCTGGGTCGGGTAAAAGTGATATGGGGTTTTTCAATTACGAAAAGCTTAGTATCAGCTCGGAGTCTGGAATTTGTGCCCGGTATGGCGATAGGCTCGCACCCTATCACATTAGGGACGGAAATACGCTCAGCGAAATGTGGGTGTACTGGTTACACCTCTGCCTACCCCTTCGGGGATTACAGGCGTGAGTGCGTATGTATGTATTTTTTTACTCTTAAATGCAAAGTTTCAAGTGTGTATGTTTAATAGTTTTTGAGTAATAGGGGGGGCGAAAGTGGCTCGAAATGGTTCGTGTAAATATACACACGCACGGTGCCTCGCCTAGAACTTGGCTTGACACACGGCGAGTGTTTATAATAGATATAGAGCTCGTACTCGAACATTGTGAAATCTTAAATGTTGAATAAAATATTGATATTGTTATTTACACAACATAACCTGCAACATAAGCAGTGATAGCTCAGTGGCGAGTGGTACGGACTGCCGAGACTAAAGTCGCAGGTTTGAAACCAGCCTCAAGAGCATATATATACCTCTGACTTCTCTAAGTTATGTGTGTAATAATTGTTAATTATTGCTTGCTTTAACGGTGAAGGTAACTTCGTGAGGAAACCTGCATACCTGAGAAGTTCTTCATTAGAATTTCGAAGGTATGTGAAGTCTGCCGACCTGCATTAGGCCAGCGTGGTGGACTAATGCCTAACCCCTCTCATTCAGTAGATGAAGCCCGTGCCCAGCAATGGGACGTGTATAATACAGGGCTAGTAGGTATTATTATTATTATATTCTTACTAGCTGTTGCCCGCGGCTCCGCCCGCGTGATTGCCTATTTCCAGGATTAAAGTAAGCCTATTGGGCGCCCCCGGTGAGAAACGCGCTTGACAAAAATACTAAAATGACTATTAAAAAATAGGGGTTGATGGTAGAAGAGTGAAAATTTAGGGTTGTATGTATTTTTAGTGCTGTATCATAAAAAGGGGGGAAAAAAATAGGGGTGGACCACCCTTAACATTTAAGGGGATGAAAAATAGATGAGCCGATTCTCAGACCTACCCGATATGCACGCAAAATTTCATATAAATCGGTCCAGACGTTTCGGAGGAGTATGGAAACGAACATTGTGACACGAGAATTTTATATATTAGAAGATTTACACAGCATAACCTGCAACATTTATCGAATAAAAGTTGAACGAATGCCTAACTACAATCGATCAATCACAAATACTTGGCGAACACATATCTCGTGTGCGGAAAGTTTGGCACGGCGCGCTCGATGTCACGAATCTATAAAAATATTCACAATTTATTACTTTCAGAACATAGACGAACTAAACGATTCTATGTAAATATTACTTGTGTTTTATTTACATACATAATAATATAGGGTCCTTTAAACGGAGAGTGAAGAAGCAATTATGCAGGCCGGCATAATTTTGCCGACCTACGATAGACACATCGTCTGTCGTTGGTCGACAGTATTCTTGGATTGCGCTACACTTACCATCAGGTGTAGCGTAGTCACTTTGCTGAGCTAGGATAAAAAAAAACATACATACGCACTCACACCTATGTGAGTCCGTATCACCTTCACTTCACCTTCACAAGGTGGTAGGTCCCTCGTTTGCGAGAGACCGGCTGGGTTAGTACCACCGCTTTGTCTATTTCTGCCGCCAAGTAACAGTGTGTAAGCACTGTTGTGTTCCGGTGTGAAGGACATTGAAGCCAGTGTAATTACTGGGCATTATGACACTTAACACATTATGTCTCGGGGTGACGAGCGCAGTCCAGTGTCATTCAGTGCTTTATTTAAAGTTCTGTGTGGCGTTGCTTCTGTTTATGAGCAGGCGTGGCGCTTACCATCAGGCGAGCGACCTGCTCGTCTCGTCATTCAATCTAATAAAATAAAAATAATAAACGCCTGTAATCTCCGAAGGGGTAGGCAGAGATGTAACTACTCTCACATTTCGCCGAGCGTATCTCCGTCCCATGATGTGATAGGAGGTGAGCCTATCGCCACACCAGGCCCGATTTCAGACTCCGGGTTGATACTGAGCATTTCATAATAGAAAAACCCAATTCAGGGATTGAACCCGAGACCTCAGCGTCAGCCTCAGTCGTAACGCGTACGCATTACAAATGCGCCACCGAAACAGTGTTTTATTTATTTTTAGGAAAAATCTAAAGCGTTAAAGGCTCATTTTAATAACCGTCCGCCGGTCTTTCAAGACCCTTTTTCTTAAAAACGGGTAACTATTTATACCGTTTTTTTTCTGCCGCCAAGCAGCAGTGTGTAATCACTGTTGTGTTCCGGTTTGAAGGAAATTGAAGTTGTGTTTTATGGGCAGGCGTGGCACTTACCTTCACTTACTTACATTGAAGCCAAAATTACTAGGCATTATGAGACTTGACAACTTATGTCTTGGGGTGGCGAACGCAGTCCAGTACCATGCAGTGCTTTGTAATTCAAATTTCTATATGATGTTGCTTCTGTTTATGGATAGGCGTGGCGCTTACCATCAGGCGAGCGACCTGCTCGTTTCGTCATTCAAGCAAATAAAAAAGGGGTATGTGAAAGAAGTTATGTCATAAATTTTAATGGCTACTTAAAATTCCTGTACATGATTCCCCACCAACATTATTAACTCCAAATACATTTTGAGTGGTAGAGCCACGCTGTAGACAACAGCATGAATGGGCCGGGTCGTTACCACTGTCTCACGGAAAACCGGCGTAAAGTAGCAGCATGCTGCTGCGTTTCGTACGGTGAGTGAGATATCCGAAGGTCCAAATTCCCCTCCCCCTTCCAAATCCCTTTCCTTTGAGGTTGGCGACGCACCCATAATTCTTTTGATATTGTGGGCGTACATGGGCGATGGAGATCACTTACCATCAGGTGACCCACTTGCTCGTTTGTTATACTATAAAAAAAAACATTATTAACTCCAAATACATTTTCGTAACCAAATAAAATTGAATTCAAACATGAACTTCTACATATTACTTCACGATTTAATTAATTGAACCAGCATCCGGAAGCTCTACACCGGAAGTGAATGATTGCGCCGCTTTCCATCTGTTTCCATCAATGTTTTAATTCAATTAACTGTTATTTGATTTCATTCTTTTCTATGTGTTTAGTTGTGTTTGTAAAGCACATTTGTGATATTTCATTTATTAACTCTTTATACCTTTCTATTTCTGCCGCCAAGTTGTGACTTTTACACCCTTGCGAATGAAATAAGAATGGTAACTCTACTAAATCCCTATACGTGGTATACACACAAAAAAAAACGTGTTGAATTGAGAACCTCCTCCATTTTTTTGTCGGTTAAAAACTCTATACTATAAATCCGTTTATCCACAAAAGCTCAGGCCCAGTGGTGTAATTTTGCCCGGTCACCTCGGAGTAAACAATAACTCTTTGAAACCCAATTACACGTAACAATGTCCAAAAAGGCATCCAATTAAAATAAATCACAACTCTCGGTATGAAGTAACGGCTTAATTTTTTTAACGTGCGTTAAATTGGCCGCGTCACACATTACCTTACTGAAATACGCTCTGGACTTGTGTGCTAATTTGAACTCAATCAACTTGGCATTAAGGTTTTCAATACATTAATTGTTGTGTGTAGGTGATATGTGGTTATAGTGCAAGCGATTTTATTGGGCCTATGATTTTGTAAACTGTTTGTGGTGTGTTTTAAATTAACTGTGAAAGAAAAATCGTTTTTTTATTGCTGTAACTTTTTTTTATTTTATTTTTATTGCATAGGCCGACAAACGAGCAAGTGGGTCACCTGATGGTAAGTGATCACCACCGCCCATGTACGCCCACAATACCAAAAGAGTCATAGGCGTGTTGCCGACCTTAAAGGAAAGGGATAATTAAGGGATTGGGAAGGGGAAGGGATTTGGGCCTCCCGATATCTCACTCACCGTACGAAACGCAGCAGCAAGCTTCTACTTTACGTCGATTTTCTGTGAGACAGTGGTAACGACCCGGACGAGCCGGCCCATTCATACTGTAGACAAAATTATCTACAGCGTGGCTCTACGACTCGTAAAAAAACTACCAATAAAAAATAAAATAAGTTTTAACAAAAATCGAAACCGACTTCAAAAGAAAAAGACAAAAATAGCAATTTCTATTGGTCTCTTTAGAGTCGGTGCCTGTGACGCTGTCGGTCAAATAAAATTGCACCGACTCCATAGAATCTATAGAAATGGTTATTTTTGTCTTTTCAGTGTTTTTATTTTAAAGTCGGTTGTTAAGTTTTGTTAAAACTTCTTTTTTGTTTTGTCTTTATGTAATGTTGTTCCAACATTTAACACATTTATTTCTTTTCTTATCTTTCCAAAAACCTGTGTTACCAAACCCTAATAAATAGCTTTGTCCTTATTCAAAATATTAATTTTACCTTAAACAATTATTCGTTTATCGCTGTTTGTATTCGTTTATCGCTGTTAATATAACCACTGCCGTACCAGCTACCGATCCTTTATTTATTACTGCTGACTTGTTTCATAAACTGACGCGTTGACACCAACAAACACTCTGAGTTGTCACTTGTGACGTCTTTAGTAGTATGAAATATGTCGGTTTTGTTTAGAAGTCAATATTACTTACTTACTTACAGTATTTAGAGATATCAATTAAGTTTATATATTCATTAGGAAGATCCCTCGTATGCGAGATGCCGTCTGGGTTGGTACCACCACTTTGGCTATTTCTGCCGCTAAGCAGTAGTTTGTAAACACTGTTGTATTTCAGTTTGAAGGAAATTGAAGTCAGTGGCATTACTCCATTATGAGATACTCCATTTTAATGCCCATTATGAGACTTAAGATCGTATGTCTCAGGTTGATGAGCGCAGTCAATCAAGGTCCTGTGTGGTGTTGTGTCTTATGGGCAGGCGTACTTACCTTCCGAGCGATCTGCTCGTTTTATAGTTTAAGCAAATAGTATGAGAAAAATCACTTTACCGTGCTAGGATAAAAAAAACATGCGGGCAGTCTTTGGGGACTGCCGATAGAAGTGAAAACTAAGTAACTTGTGGATTGTATCGTCGAGCTATTAGATTATTATTTTGAATTGTTTTTGGTTTGTAAAGAAGTGTATATAATGACCAATTTAATTGTATATATATAATGTATACTAATAATGCATGGAGGTATATCTATGTACACAGTATACATATAGCTCATGGAAGCGTTCGCGGTGACGATGACGCGAGTTCCATGATTTTTGTTCACCCAAAAAGTGTTCAACGTGCCGAAAGAAGTTTTCACTTTAAAAATAATAAAATTAATGCCCGAATAGTAAAACAGCAAAGTGCTATAATCATGTTAATAATAATAATTATCTTTATTCAAGTAACTACAGACACAATTTGTTAGTATTACATTTAGAAAATACAAATGATATAAGACACATTATTTATCACGTAATTCACCGCTGCTACATTCCATGGGAAATAAAGCAACAGCGATTCACGTAGATACAATCCAGCCTGTCTGCAATCATTTTCATTGTTAAACATTTGGGTCCCTCTTTTCCTGCTACATTCTAAGACCAGTTACAAAATAATTACAAATGAATCCTAGCGTATCCAATCCCAATATGAAATAATTGGATGCATTTAAAAAAAACGGTTCCGTTATCTTCACGCCTCACAATAGGGGCAGGTAGACTAACAATAAGGGCATTAATCAAATTAATTTCAATCCACTGGGCACGACCAATTAGCCGGAATAATAGATTGACATCATCCTTATTTCCAAACCTTTGTGATCTAATTAATAACTCGTTCGAGAAAATATCGATGAATAACGATGGATGTTTCAACACAGTGATGTAAGATAATTGTTTTTGGATTGTGTTTTTAATTGTGTTAGATCAAACAGATTGGTTTTGTTTATCAATTTGAGGTTTCGATTTAACAAAGGTTGTTTTTTTGTTAGCTTGAATGACGAAACGAGCAGGTCGCTCGCTGATGGTGCCCTTAAACAGAAGCAACAGGACTTTGAAATACAAAACAAATTTTCTATTATCTCTCTATTCTAAAAAAAAGTAACTGGCGCCGCTGCCGCCGCTGCCAAAAGCTTGTCACGCTATCTCCTCCGAAACCGATGGGGGTATGGGGTCGAGACCGATACTAATCGATGCAGAATAATGTGGGGAAGAAAGTAAGATATGTCTCATATTCGTCGGACTTTAAGTTTTTTTTTTATTTTATGTTTTGTGGAAAAACATGGGCAACGCCCCTAGTTCATTACAAAAGCAGGCACCGACTCTAAAGAGACCTATAGAAATTGTTATTTTTGACATTTCAGTGTTTTAATTTGAAGTCGGTTTCTAAGTTTTGTTAAAACTTATTTTTTAATTATTTAGATCATGAAGGTGATAAATATACCATATCTATATATAATTTAAAAAATGGCAGTTGTAGAGACTGCCGATAGAAGTGAAAATTTAGATCATTTAGTATTCAAATTTGAAAATTCCTAATGTTTGAATTAAAATTATCAACATCAATCTGGTTTTCACATCTATTGACACTCCGAGCAACAATTACATACTTGTTTATATGGTTTTAGTACTCACTATTGTATTGCACAATGATTCTACAATTAAACGATTCAAATAATAATCAAACAAGACACGGCCGCTGCGCGTCATGAGCATGTCGGTGACGCGAACCCATAAGATTTTCCCCTACCAAAAAGTGCCCAACGCGGCTAAAGAAGTTTTCACTTCAATAAAATGTCGACAGTGTAGTAAAGAGTTCAAACAAAAACCGTTAATCTCAATAAGTATGTAAATGGTTCATCTATTTTAATTAGATCTTCGAATCGTACCACGTTTGATGTACGGACGCCGCGGTTTCAACAATTTATGGATATGGTGCATATATTAATATTTATAGAATTATAATTTCAATTCAGATTTTCAGTAATAAACTGTTATTTATTTGTGATTTTAACAGTGTAAAACTTGAATACACTCAACAATCGCACATATAGTTGTAACCCCACACTATGATACCCTGTATCATGGATATCAAGATATACGAGGGACTTACGGTCCCACGACATACCCGAAATAAATATTTGCGAATCACTCAAACATTTGTCGCACCCGCAGCCTCTCGCTTCATACTCACCTACTACACCACGAAAGCTGTTCAATCAATCTTTGGTAAATTATTGATTTCATAATCAAAAAAAGTATATGCTTAAAATCATCTATTTTTTCTGCATGTGCATGCATGTGTATGCGTTACGACTGCTGTGCTGAGGTCTCGGGTTCGTTCTCCGGTTTGGGTGAAAGTGATATTAGGGTTTTCTATCACGAAATGCTTAGTATCAATATGTATGATATAGTATGCTATATGGCGATAGGCTCGCCCCCATCATCATCGGACGGAAATAAGCTTGGCGAAATGTGGGTATACTGGTAACACCTCTGCCTACCCCTTCGAGGATTACAGGCGTGAGTGCGTATGCATATATGTAGGCTAATAAATACTTAAGTGTAATGGACGTTTCTAAGTATGGCAATAAATATTCTTACCATATCGTCTAGTCAGTACGTCCATGGCGCATCGTTAATCCTCTCCTTTTAATTGGTAGATTCTTCGAAAGATATCGACTCTTGTCTCCCAACAATTGAGTATGTAAAAGCCAAACGAAAAAATCTGACATTATGAAAATAGTCCAATAAAGTAGCATAAAATAATAATACATACATACGCACTCACGCCTGTAATCCCCAAAGGGGTAGGCAAAGGTGTAACCAGTACACCCACATTTCGCCGAGCGTATCTCCGTCCCACGATGTGATAGGGGGCGAGCCTATCGCCATACCGGGCACAAATTCCAGACTTCGGGCTGATACTGAGCATATCGTAATAGAAAACCCAATACCACTTTACCCGATCCGGGGATCGAACCCGAGACCTCAGCGTTGACCTCAATCGTAACGCGAACGTACGCATTACAACTGCGCCACCGAGGCAGTCAAATAATAATGAATATATAATAGCAGGAATATGTTTACAAAGCTCGTCACGGTGCGGGAATCGAACCCACGCCCTCTCGCTTCGTAGCTGGCTACTCGCCCACTGCGCCAAGTTTGGAGCTAATAACGAAATAAATTAAAAGAAAACACACTTACTAACTTTTAATGGACGGAACCTATAATGTCATTGTTTCTCGCTTTTCCAACAACACAGCTATTCGAGAACATTTACTTCGAGTAGGTACAAAGGGCTATAAAT
This sequence comes from Mimas tiliae, assembly GCA_905332985.1. NCBI lineage: Eukaryota > Metazoa > Arthropoda > Insecta > Lepidoptera > Sphingidae > Mimas > Mimas tiliae. Next base: position 2,959,795 of record HG995262.1, on the reverse strand, counting down.
CTAGACCTCTAGAGTCTAGCGATTCCTAAACTGGGTTCCGCACACCCCAAGGGTTATTTTTTATCCTGGCATGACAAAATGACTACACTGAACCTGATGTTAATATACAGTGCAGTGTAAATATTAGGGCGATCGTCAAATGTGTTTTATTTAGACGCAGTATCTTTTTATCATAGGGCGGCAAAGAGCAAGTGGGTCATCTGATGGTAAATAGTCTCCCTCGCCCATGTATGCCTACAATACCAAAATAACCATGGGCGTGTTGCCAGCCTAAAGGAAAGAGATAAGTAAAGGATTGGGAATGGGAGGGGGATTTTGGCCTCCTGATATCTCACTCACCGTACGAAACGCAGCAGCAAGCTACTTTACGCCGGCTTTCTGTGAGATAGTCGTAATGACCTGAACGAGCCGGCCCATTCATGCTGTAGACAAAACTGTCTACAGCGTAGCTCTACCATTCAAAAAAGTATGAAACAATTCTACAATAATAAGTTTCAAATTCAAGGGTCTTGAAAGTTTAGGAACCGCAAACTTTCTAGTTCAAACTTATAGTCTACTCAGTGAGTAGGTTATACTTCAGCCGTGATATTTTGCCCTGAAGGTCTCGAGTCACGTTCCTTCACATACAAGAATTTTAGCAGTAACTTCTCTTTTTACCCAGTCGGGTAAGTCTTGGCAGTCGCCAAGGAAGTGTTATGTTTTTCTCGTGTATCTCGTATATATATTTGTAAATTTCTTTATTACCTCGTATCTTCCGAACGGCTGGATGGATTAGTTATAGTTATTTTCTGCTTAAAACATCTATCTAAGGAAGATCACTACTTCAAGCTAGACACGACCTTCTGCAATGAAGAGACCGACTAAGAAGAAGAAGGAAGATAGGTGTTTGAAAAAAAAATCAAAATGGCGGATTTTTTGCGCGAAACAGTAATACGTTAATTTAAAAAAAAAACATGACTATCGAGTAAGGTATAAAAATAAAGGATTTAAAAGCAGATTACAAAATATATATAAGTTATATTTTATGTTTAAATTATTTTTTTATTTATAATGTTATTTGAATTCAATTTATTGGTGTCAAACCTAGATTCGCCATTGCCTCGTCCGTTAATCAGCTGAGTGTACCAAATGCTTGGCTTTAGGCCTAAGATCTTAGTAGCCCAGTAAATAGTTATTTGTAAAAAAAAAATACCAGAGGTCGATAAAGTCGCCGCTTTACTAATACGCACGTAAAACAAATAAAATTATAGTTTTTTAGTAGTATTTCCTTATGTTTGAGTATCGATTCTCACACCACAGTTAAAAGGACCAACAGGATTTTTGTTACATGTTGTAGATATTAACAAAAATAAATAATATGCTTTCCTAATTCAGAGCCTCCACCTTTTTCGTCTCAGTTGAAAGTCATATCTTTTAGAAAATCTCCGGGCTTCCATAAAAAAATCTTCATTTTTATATTGCAAAACAAATCTTCAAATGTAGGGAAGAATCTTCTCGATTAAACTAGCTTTGAATCAACTAAAACACGTACACACACACACGCAGTGCTTGTAGTTTTACGACCGGCTGCACGCCTTTTTAGCCGGAGCTTAAAAGCCACATTATTATCACACGCATTTTATACAATTTTCTTTACAAGATTTTCTCATACCCTTTTCGCGAAGGAAGTGCAAAATGTCCTGTGATGGTGTTGGATGTGTGCCATCGGACCTTGTTCCGCTAGTTCTTTGTACCGCGTCTCTAGCAGATGTGAGAGCGGGTTGCTTTCTAGGAAATAGAAATTTTGACGAGTGGTAGAGCCACGCTGTAGACAATTTTGTCTACAGCATGAATGGGCCGGCTCGTCCGGGTCGTTACCACTGTCTCACAGAAAACCGGCATAAAGTAGCAGCTTGCTGCTGCGTTTCGTACGGTGAGTGAGATATCCGAAGGCCCAAATCCCCCTCCCCTTCCCAATCCCTTATTATCCTTATTCCTTTAAGATCGGCAACGCGCCCATAATTCTTTTGTATTGTGGGCGTACATGGGCGGTGGAGATCGCTTACGATCAGGTGACCCACTTGCTCGTTTGCCGGCCTATACTATGAAAAAAAAATTTGATAGATAGATAGTAACTCTTTATTGTAGACACACAACAACAACAAAAACAGAAAATAGTTTAATATTAAATGTGCCACAAGTGACGACCTTATCACTAAAAGTGATCTCTTCCAGGCGACCATTGGATGGAGAGGAATAATATGAAAGCAATAGACGGGGTGTACAATAAAGGGGCAATATTAATAAAATACCAATACAATATTACTTAAACATAAATAGATAGTGTAGAAGAAATGGGAGGAATAAAAACACATTAAGTATATAATACTGAAATCTAAATATGATAAAAAAAAACTATACGATTTTAACTAAATATATATATTGTTTATATTAGCTTGAATGACGAGACGAGAAAATCGCTTATTTCATGGTAAGCAATAAGCATACAGTAACCTACTGTGGGGTCAGATCTATGTGTGTGTCTAATTATCCCTTTCCTTCAAAGTCGACAACGCATCCATGATTCCTCAAGTATTGTGGTGACCCACTTACGCGTTTGACGGGCTTTGCTATAAAAAACACAATAACGGAACATTCTGTCCATGACCTTTGGTTCATGTCGTGAAGATGGGACAATATACGCCATTGTTTGGAAAGATTAAGTAATACCCTTTATGGTGTCACCCGGGTCATGAACCTACGACAAAACACGAGATAATTGGCTATTTCAAATAAACTAGTTGTCGCTCGCGACATTCTTTGCTATTTCTAATTTTAGGCGTTTTTTAATTTTTTTTATTGCATAGACCGGCAAACGAGTAGTGGCTCAACTGATGGTAAGTGATCTCCACCACCCATGTACACCCATAATACTAGAAGAATCATGGGCGCGTTGCCGACCTTATAGGAAAGGGAAGGGGATTTGGGCCGTATATCTCACTCACTCTACGAAACGCAGCAGCAAGCTGCTACTTTACGCCAGTTTTATGTGAGACAGTGGTAACGACCCGGACGAGCCGGCCCATTCATGCTGTAGACAAAATTGTCTACAGCGTGGCTCTACTCGTACTACTCTGAAAATCTGATCGTAGTGCCAGTACCTAAAGCAGCGTTCACATTTATGACATTTCGACGAGCCGAGAGTTTATGACATTTCGACGAGCCGAGAGTTTATGACATTTCGACGAGCCGAGAGTTTATGGCTGTCTCACGTACATACTAGACTTACACCCGATTAATGGCAGATCAATGTAAAATTAACTAATCAAATGTCAAATCTCATGTCAAGTCCAAATTGAGTTGCTAGAAGCGTGGTCAACACCTTTGAGTTGACACACATGTTAGTTAACATAACTTTCAAATTAATATGAAACATCGTATTTCAAACGCGACTCTTTAGTCAAATCTATTCGACTTGCTGAAACGTTATTTAGTGATAAAAAAATATATTTGATATCTCTTACTAAAGATATTTGATATTAATTATTTTTTTATCACTAGATAACGTTTCAGCAACTCGAATAGATTTGACAGCGATGTCAAAAGAAAAGTTCTATTATAATAATAACATGTCTAGGTTTTTGCATCAGGGGTATACAATTTCACTGTTCGTAGATATCCATTGATTATTTTTAAAGAATTGACGATGCTGACGTTGAAGCTATGTTTTATTTGGTATCCTGAAAGCGTCGAAATAAGATGACAAGAAACGTAACTTAAGCCAAAAATGACCCCTTCAAAACTCTGGGCAAGGGGCGGGACTATTAAAATCTGTGCATAATAAATAATCTCTAGTTGACACTTGATACATTTAATTTTTTGCGCGGTGCAGAACGTCGTATCTCGATCTAGAAATTTAATATTTAGACATTAATTTTTATGAAATAAAGTTGATTTTTAACGTTCATTAATTTTTGTTTCGTGTATGAGTGTTACCTTTGGATGTGTTACTTACATAGTGGAGCCGTATTTTTAGGCAGATTCATAATATGAGAGTTATCGTTTTAGTTATCTTATTTCGATGCCTAAAAGTCAAGTTATAATTTATCGAATCCGTCCGTCGGCGTGAACAACCTTTTCCGAGATAAAATAAGTCTATGTCCTAGTCTACTTATATGTCAAATTTCATCCCAATTCACATATTCACAAACATCCAAATTTTCAAATTTAATAGTAGTAGGAAGTAGTAGGGTAAACGTACTTATATTATACATACATACGCACTTACGCCTGTAATCCCCGAAGGGGTAGACAGTGTAACCAGTACACCCACATTTCGCCGAGCTTATCTCCGTTCCATGATGAGATAGGGGGCGAGCCTATCGCCATACCGGGCATATGAAATGAAATGAAATGACACTCCAGACTGCAGGCTGATACTTAGTATTTAATTATAGAAAACCCAATATCACTGTTACCCGACCCAGGGATCGAACCCGAGACCTCAGCGTCGGCCTCAGTCGTAACGCATACGCATTACAACTGCGCCACCGAGGCAGGCAGTACATGAATTATGTTCGCATTATTCAATTTCTAAACATTTATCCGTTTACATATTGTACTGAGATTTACCCACGCCCTCTCCATGTGGGAAAGGTAGGCTCAACGGTAATTATTAAAGGCTCCAACTGCGATGCGAGAGAGATTATCATATCAAACCGACCGCAGGCGGAGTCGCGGCGTGGTCATTATTATTTCACACGCTACAACTGATATTAGGATTACAATTGGATAAATAGATAGTTTTTTTATGGCATAGGCCGGCAAACGATTAAGTGTAACAACGTGTTAAAGTAACAACGTCGTTTTGTCTTTGCGTTTAAACGATTAACTTAAGATCGTCATTAGTTGAAGTAAAATATTACACTGACAAACAGTATGTATGAGGTTTTTTTTTATCCTGACACATTTTTTTTTATAGCATAAGCTTTCAAACGAGCTAGTGGGTCACCTGATGGTAAATGATCTACACCGCCCATGTACACCCACAATACCAAAAGAATTATGGGTGCGTTGCCGACCTTAAAGGAAAGGGATAAAATTAAGGGATTGGGAAGGGGACGGGGTTTGAGACTCCGGATATCTCACTCATCGTACAAAAAGGAGCAGCAAGCTGCTACTTTACGCCAGTTTTCTGTGAGACAGTGGTAACGACCTGGACAAGCCGGCCCATTCGTGCTGTAGACAGTGTCTACAGCGTGACTCTACCACTAGATAAATAAATAAATAGATAGATAAAGATAGATAGATAACTCTTATACAAGGTGGTAGGTCTCTCGTATGCGCGTGGCCGTCTGGGTCGGTACCACCGATTTGTCTATTTCTGCCGCCAAAGCACTATTGTGTTCCGGTCTGAAGGACGTTGAAGCTAGTGAAATGACTGGGCATTATGAGACTTAACATCTTATGTCTCGGGGGGACGAGCGCAGTCCAATGTCTTGCAGTGCTTTGTAATTCAAAGTTATGTGTGGTGTTGCTTCTGTTTATGGGCAGGCGTGGCGCTTACCATCAGGCGAGCGACGTGCTAGTTTCGTGAATCAAGCTAATATATATATATATATTTTCCATAATGTAATAGGGGGCGAACCTATGGTTTCAGTCCGAGGCAATTCATGTGTAATTTTCAATTCAAAAATATTGTATGCCAGACCTGGTAAATAAACCCAGGACTTCACGGTTCTCAGCCTTAGTGCGTTGCCACTAGACCAATAACGTGTTTTTTGTGTTTATTATAAGCTTGCTTTTTACTTAGCGTTCGCGGCACCGTCCACGTGAACGGCTTTTCCAGGGATAAAAGTAGTCTATATTTTAATCTGGGTCATGGTCTACTTGTATAGCAAATTTCATCCAAAACCGTTCTAACTAACATCCAAATTCACAAACTCACAAACTTTCGCATTTATAAAAGTAGTAGGAAGAAGGATTCCAATCCTTAGTTCCATCCGAGGATTCTATCCTGACCATCTGGATGTAAGGCGTTCCTCAATGCTGCGATTTACACGGAGTTTCCTTCCGGGTACAACGCCCTTGCGAAATCAAATTTTGAAGCCTTTAAACTTCCTGATATTTCGTGATTATTGAACAAGTCAGTGACTCATATTTTACTCATCATCATCATCATCATCAGCCACAAGACGTCCACTGCTGAACATAGGCCTCCCCTAATGCCTTCCAGGCCGACCTGTTGGAAGCGGCCTGCATCCATCGGCTTCCTGCAACCCTTGTTGACTTTTTACTCGCAAAGTTTCAAATAACAGCTTCTTATAAAAACGCTGTTGCCAAAGCTAAAGTTATTCTGAGGGGAGTAAACACGGGCTGCGTTGAGATTAATGGTAAATCATCGCAAATTCTCTTTACGCTCGACGCGGCTAGAATATGTCGATAGTGATAGGCGGTAGCGGGTTACACTTAATGGTAATGTCAGCCTTATATTATACTAGCTTTTGCCCGCGGCTCCGCCCGCATGAATGTCATTTTCCGGGATAAAAAAGTACCTAAGTAGTCCAAATTACTCCTTATTACGTCAGCTATCTGCCAGTAAAAGTCCCGTCAAAATCGGTCCATCCATTCCAGAGATCAGCCGGAACAAACAGACAACAAGAAAAAAAAAATATCGATGTTATTTTGGTATATGTACCGTATAAACCGTATACCGTCTTTTACAAGAGAAAAAAGAAAAATCATGAAATAGTTACTATGGTCAAAAGACTTAAGACAGAGTTTCTTGGTATATTTTCTTAGGTCATTTCCGTAGAACCTTTAAAACAGAAACTTTATAAATTCAATCGTGACGCGTAATAAACTCGTAGTGATCAACCGGTAAAGAAAAAATATTTTAGTATTTGTTAAGGATATTTTATAAAGATATTTCAGCCTACGTGCAAAAAACATAATAAACAGAGCGCATATTCCGCTCACTCTTTTAATATAGTCGTGCCCTCCCCACGGGTGGCAAGTCACGGTGTAATCATAAACTGAAGAGAACTCTAAGGAAACCTTGCGAATACCCACGCGTGTACTTTACTGAACTATACACTTTCATACAATGATCTAATATACTTTCTAAGGCAGTGTATCCTCCGTCGACGTCCCAAACATGTTTTGGCAGAACCCAACGACTCTATCACAGTCGCTATCGAAGCAGCACTTTCCTTGCCCAACCCGAATCGCAATAATTATACGCGACCCCGACAAAGGACACGTCTGCGACTCCGAAGAGCTCCCACAACTGGCCCTCGGTATAATGATGTGCAGAGGCGGCCCTAAACTATACTCCCCAGCGATTGCTCAAGCTGAGGTCTGAGCCTTCTAAAAGGCGCCTCTGTGCTTAATCGCTACTAAATACACTATACATATTTCTGGCTAGAGCGCCATAAGCGCCGGCTTTATTTTCAGGTGAAGCTGTAAAAGCAATATAGGCTAACAGCACAAATCCATTCGAAAAAAAAGACTCCCGAGAGACCACCGTCCGATTTCTGAAAGGCTGATAAAATCAATTTTCAAATAACAGAGGTTTGATTTTGACTCCGCTGTCAAATCAATTCGAGTTGCTGTTTTTTTTTTATAATATTCGATGTCTCTTTAGTACCGTTTGACATACGATTTATCGTAATATTAAGTTGACAGTTATGATAACTAACATGTGTGTGAAATCAAATGTGTTGTCCACGCTTCTAGCCACCCAATTTCGATTTGACATTTGATTAGTTAATTTAACATTGATCAGTCTTTCAGAAACCAGGCGTAACTGGCGTACTCAGAGACGTCAATTGAGTTAAGTTTTTTTTATTGCATACGAGCAAGTGGGTCACCTGGTGGTAAGTGATCTCCACCGCCCATGTACGCCCATAATACCAAAAGAGTCATGGACGCGTTGCCAAGCTTAAAGGAAAGGGATAATTAAGAGATTGAGAAGGGGAAGTGATTTGGGCGTCCGGATATCTCATTCACCGTTCGAAATGCACCAGCAAACCGCTTCTTTACGCCGGTTTTCTGTGAGATAGTGGTAACGACCCGGACGAGCCGGCCCATTCATGCTATAGAAAAAACTGTCTACAGCGTGGCTCTACCACTACCAAAAGTAAGTAAATACGTAGTCAATAGACGTTTTTTAGAATTCGATTATTAATCAGAGACGTCAATGAAGATTGATTTTGTACTCAGTAACTGAGCATAAAGCAATAACTTACTGAATGTGGAAATAATAGAATTCTCAGAAATGACAGTTAAACTTAAGTGGAGTCTCTGAGTGCGGCAGTAAGTGCCGTAGTCAGAGACTTCTATCTAACAATCAAAGCCGCCAATTGTACCTTCTATCATCATATCAGCCCGTTGCCGTCCACTGAAGGCCGTAATCCTCCTTTATCGTTCTAGTTTATTTTGGCAGCCTCCGTGGCGCAGCGGGCGAGTAGTCGGCTGTGAAACGGGAGCCCTCCCGTTCGAACCCCGCAACGACTCCAATGTTTGTGTGATCCACATATATGTGTTTTGAGCCTGGGTGTTGTGAGACCGAAAGTTTATCGTAGTTCCTGATACCCACGACATAATGGTATCTTACTGTGGGGTCAGTACTATGTGTATGAGTGTTAGTTGTATTTATTGTTATTTATTTATTTATATAGATTGTATTACCGTAGTACTACCTCGGTTGCGCAGTTGTAATGCGTACGCGTTACGATTAAGCTAACGCTGAGGTCTCGGGTACGATCCCCGGGTCGGGTAAAGTGGTATTGGGGTTTTCTATTACGAAATACTCAGTATCAGCTCGGAGAGAATTGGCGCCATACAGTCTGAATAAATAAACAAATACACCCAACAGTCACACACATAGTCCTGACCCCACACTAGGTAAACCTGTATCGTGGGTATCAGGAACTACGAGGGACTTGCGGTCCCACAACACCCAGACCAGAAACAAATATTTGTGGATTAGACAAACATTTGTCTCGGTGTGGGAATCGAACCCACGGCCTCTCGCTTCGCAGCCGGCTACTCGCCCGCTGCGCCACGGAGGCTGTCTGAAAAAAGAATCACATGACGGTTTTTTTTGGCTTTAAACTCTCAATCCAAAGAGAGATATTGTTGCCATTTAGCAGAGACAGAAAAAGTACAGTCAGCGTAACAGTAATTGGAGGCAAAATTGTAGTGAACTGAGTTAGAAGCGTGGACAAGCTTTGCTAGCTAGTGGCACGCACGAACACTAAACCATGTCAATCAGCACGTCACCCGCCCGCACATGGCGCGGCTGGCAGACGGCCAGTTTTACACAATTGCTAGCTGGGCCGTATCGATACTATATCGATTGTATAATCGATTATTATCGATGTTTGTTAAAGAATGAAAACTTTTAACAAAAAATTTAATTGACAAAAAACGAAAAAGTTCAAATATAACTAAACAATTTTGAGTCGGTGGTAGGTACTGTATTTTTAAAAGACTTCAAAAAAGGAGGAGGTTCTTAGTTCGGCGCGTTTTGTCCCCTTTTTTATGTATGTACATCGATTTCTCCGCCAATTGTGGACCGATTTTGTTGGAAAAAAATTCACTTGATATAGTTTAGCTGCGATGTGATCCCATATAAATTTGGCTAAGATCTGATGACGGAGTACGGAGAAAAAAAATAAAACTTCTCAACGGACAACAGTACACTCGTCGCGATTGTGTTATTGTATTGGAATTTACAATTGGAAGTCGGTTTCTAAGTTTTGTTAAACGTTATTATAATAGTCAGTGATTGATACCACCAAGTCAAAATTGTTTTTTTTATATATTGTGTCGGTTTTTTTTAATACATACGCACTCACGCGTGTAATCCCCGAAGGGTTAGGCAGAGGTGTAACCAGTACACCCACATTTCGCCGAGCGTATCTTCGTCCCACGATGTGATAGAGGGTGAGCTTATCGCAATACCGGGCACAAATTCCAGACTCCGCGCTGATACTGTGCATTTCGTAATAGAAAAACCCAATACCACATTACCTGACCCGGGGATCCAACCCGAGACCTCAGCGTTAGCCTCAATCGTAACGCGTACGCATTACAACTGCAGTCTCAGGGGGGCGAGCACGTTCAACTTACGAATAAGTATTCGAATCGCGAATGCTAGAGCATTGGTATGAGGGTTCAAACAATTTGTTTACATCTCGATAAGAATACGTTCTCGCAAGTTATCCGTACTAGCCCCTCTGATTTTAATTTACTATTTTTAGAGCTTATGTAATGAATGAATTATTATCGTTAATTCACTACAAATTAATATTATAATTATCGATAGATTCGCCACTGGCAACTCCCCTATCAGTTCCAAGCTGTTAACGACGGTTTTAACTCAAATTTTGGTGTGTTTATTAATACAAGAAGCCTACCAAACCTGGGCAAATTAAATATTACATAATAATAGTATCTACTTTGGTTCAAAAGGGATACAATTTGAATAAAATGGAAGCAACACTATATTGTGTTCATTTCCATAACTTTATTTGTAATAGACAATAGGTAATAGGCTAGTTGGTTTAGTTCAATAGGCTAGTTGACTTATACCAAAATTTAATAATTATAATTGTTTATTTCCAACAGTATTTGTGCGCTTTACGTAGCATGTAACCATATGTAACAAAATTGTATTTCTCTAGTTAAGTGAATGTAATTCTTTTAGAGAAATAAAATATCTTAAACCGTCAGTACTTGGTATATGGAACACAAATATATCAATTTCAATACATTAAAGTAGATGTCTTTAAAATTCAAATTACAAAATATATTTTTTTATCTTTATTTTAAAATCTTCGAAAACGCTACCGCCATGATCGTGACGTCAGACAATATGTAAAAAACTAAATACCATTCGCAAATCGCATGTTGTGGTCTTTTGTAGCAAAAATAATAAGATATTATGTACATAATATGTACTTACATCGAAATGATCTTCGCAAAAATAAATTTGAGTTTCAGTCAATAACTAGCTCGCATAGGTTAATTCGGGTGTTTACTTACTAATATGTGTCGTCATTGCACAGATAATCTATAGGTCAACATGGCCGACGGCATTTTCGTAAGTTCATGATAAAATTAAATTTGAATTAAAATTTTATTGTTTTATGTCTCAGAAAAATACGATAAAATAAAAAACGGCCTAGAAAAGCCTCATTTAACAAAATAAAGCCTATTTTAAAAATGCGACAACTAGCCTATTCCCAACAAGAGGGGTATCATAGGTTTGGTCCCTTTGTCTGTCTGGGGGTGTTGTCCGTGTATAAATATATATATTTATATATTTGTTGATTTGATTTCTTTTTTAGTAGTCAACATTTTCTACAGCGTCTACCACTCACTCAGTTTTTAAGAGTTAGGTTACATTACTAAAACTAAGCTATAAATATTAAATACCTACTTTTATAAGCATATAGCCGTAGATCACGTAGCAATCTTATACTTAGATGGTATCAGTAAAAATAAAGCGTCCACGTATGTGATCGCGTGCTCGAACACATCGATATTGTAGCTGTTAATAATAAATCTGAACGTTGTTTTACCTTTTAAGTTTGCTATCAATCGGTGAATCGATTGGAAAAGTGTATCGTCTTTTTATTTATTTATTTAGTTTTTCCAGCAGACTTAACACTAATAATACAATAAAACTTACTAAATATCTTAAGTTATAATGCAAGTCCAATTTAGGAAAACTCATCATGCACTTAGTATATGATACATATTTTTGAGCTGAAATTATTATGTGAGCACATATACATGTATAAAGCACATGTTTATATATATATAGTACATACATACTAGAAGGGCTCACGCAAACAGCGTCCAACAACAAACAACCCAATCTCTCGAAGCAAAGTAGAAAATTGAAATGTAAAATATAGATGTAAAAAGATATGCAATAAGAGCATCCACTAACAACTATTACAATGTTTTATACTTAAACATCAAGTTTTTAAAACTGAGCAATGAACAATTTAATACGTCAACCTGCAGAGATTTGAATAGGATATTATGTTCACGACTAATTCTTGCGATAAGACTGTGGGTGCCAACATTTGTTCTATATCTCTTATTTGTAAACGGGTGAAAATTTACTATTCTAGCGCCCTTCCGAGGAACAGTAAAAGAAAATTTTGAGATTAGCTCAGGACAATCAATTAAGCCAGTCAGTATCTTGAACAATAGAATTTGATCTGCAATCCAACGTCGACTTTCCAAACTTATCATATTAAAGCTAGCTAAACGCACGCATAGCACATATTTAAAGCAGAATTCAAGGTACAGAACCGAGACAGAAGATTGCGATACGAGACTACAACGGACACCTTTACTAGGTGGTAAGAAAAAGAAAGAAAGAAAATAACTTTATTTGGCATTAATATAAGGACACATGGACACATAAAACAGTTAAATATATACAAATAAAATATATATATATGTATCTATATAATTGAAATAAAACTAGTTTATACGGATTTTATCGCGGTTTATTTTTTATTTTAGTTCTGACGTTTCGAAAGTTTTATTTCAATGTGTAATATTCGCGTAAACATAAGAAATCACTATGTATGTTTATAAATTATTTGAAACATAAAACATAGTATATTCAACATAGGTACTTAAAACTAATTATGCTCGGGATGGGCCTACGCCCACCTGATGCATCTTCAGACTGTGTCCGAGGTAACGCCAAATAGGCCACAGGCTCAGCATACGCCGGGTAGAAGAATCAACCTGGCGCTGATAATATTATTAGGTAGGTATTGGTAGGTCTCTCGTATGCGAGTGGCCGTCTGGGTAGGTACTACCGCTTTGTCAATTTCTGCCGCCAAGCAAACAGTGTGTAAACATTATTGTGTTACGGTTTGAAGGATATTGAAGTCAGTGAAATTACTAGGCATTATGAGACTTCACACCTTATATCTCAGGGTGACGAGTGCAATTCAGTGTCATTCAGTACTTCATAATTTGAAGTTCTGGTTGGTGTTTATTCAGTTTATGGGCAGGCGTGACGCTTACCATGAGGCGAGCGACCTGCTCGTCTTGTCATTTAAAGCTAATAAAAAAAAATCGTTTTGAATGCAATTGTGTACGTTTTCAGTTGTACTGCCTCGGTGGCGCAGTTGTTATGCGTACGCGGTACGGCTGCTATGCTGAGGTCTCGGATTCGATCCCCGGATCGGGTAAAAGTTATTTTGGGTTTTACTATCACGAAATGCTTAGTATCAGCCCGAAGTTCGGAATTGTGCCCGGTATGGCGGTAGCCTCACCCCCTATCACATCATAGGATGGAAATAAGCTCGACGAAATGTCTCTGTACGGATTACATCTCTGCATACAGCTTCGAGGATTACAGGCGCGAGTACATACGTATATATTACAAGTAATATATTAAATATCTTAATAACAACCACAATTTACAGACACAATTCAGCGTTTTGTGTATTAGTTGGTATAATTGTTTGTAAGTGGACCAAAGCGAAAAGAGAAAATAATATTAACTCTGAGTTTATATTAATGAGAATTCGATTGGGTCTGACACGGCGCTCGCTGGAATATTGCATGCGAGATATTACTGATTAAACAACATAATTAAATGATTTTTTAATGTAGCATTATTTAAATAAACATTTAAAAAGCCACTCGTGTTGATACCAATAACGTCACTTATTAAAGCTGTTGGAAGCAATCGCCGGTTACGATACGACCGCCCATTGTACCACCCTTACTGTATGATCCTCGTTTATAAGCTACCTACTTTATTTGGTGTGCATTAAAGAATATTCTATCTACCTAACTATATTTATTTATTTAAATCAAAACGGTTTACACCAATTACATTAATTATTACAATACAAAAGTAGACTATATTGTGTACAATTGGAAATATAAAATTTACAAGGTGGTAGGTCCCTCGTTTGCGAGAGACCGGCTGGGTTGGTACCACCGCTTTGTCTATTTCTGCCGCCAAGCAACAATGTGTAAGCACTATTGTGTTCCGGTGTGAAGGACATTGAAGCCAGTGTAATTACTGGGCATTATGAGACTTAACACCTTACCTATGTCTCGGGGTGACGAGCGCAGTCCAGTGTCATGCAGTGCTTTATTTAAAGTTCTGTGTGGCGTTGCTTCTGTTTATGGGCAGGCATGGCGCTTACCATCAGGCGAGCGACCTGCTCGTCTTGTCATTCAATCTACTAAAAAAAAAAAATGCTATTTAGCGAGCAAAGGCTAGTATGAAATAAAGTTGATTTTGAACGCTCAGCGTGTTGTTTCAATTTTGGTATTTTTTTTATCGATCACTGGCAATACTCGTATTACTTAAATTCAGCTGTTACTGAATAACGAAACTCTTAAACCCTCTTTAACCCTCTTAATAAAATATGACTCCATTCACCATTAAATCCAGACTCAAATGCTTGTCACTTGAAATCCTTTACAAATTCCGGGCAGAGAATACAAATAGGCAAAGTACGAAAAAAAACAGCCCATTCAATTAAATCAAGCGAAAAATCTCGTCTGAAAATATAAGAAACAATTAATTGGAGGCGAAAAAGACTCGGAACAAAGGTGGGGTGGAAACTTTTACATTTACCCGAGTATTAGGGTTGCCAGGTGGTTAAATCGTTTTTTTTTTTTTTTCATGGCATAGGTCGGAAACGAGCAAGGGTATGGGCGGTGGAGATCACTTGATCTCCACCGCCCACAATACCAAAATAATCATGGGCGCATTGCCGACCTTAAAGGAAAGGGATAATTAAGGGATTGGGAAGGGGAGAGGGATTTGGGCCTCTGGATATCTCACTCACCGTACGAAATGCGGCAGCAAGCTGCTACTTTACGACAGTTTTCTGTGAGACAGTGGTAACGACCCGGACGAGCCGGCCCATTCATGCTGTAGACAAAAGTGTCTACGGCGTGGATCTACCACTCAAATAATTAATGTTCAGTCAGTTTAGTTGGAAGTTACAGTGACATGGCCGGTGTTGGGAGTAAGTTTTAAAAACTTTAATTTTGCCTGCAGAGCTAATTTGGCTGGACAAGAATTCAAATACACGAGTAATGTCCGGCTTTATTCTCATATGTGGCAACCCTACTCGCAGTAGCATTTCCATTAACCTAGTCAATAGAGTTTTTAGTATTTCTTTTTAATTCATTAGATTTAATTAAAAAAGCGTTCAGACTGTTAGGCTGGTGATTTCTCCGTGTAATGTTGTTTTAATGGCCAGTCATTTGTTTATTGTTCACTTTGTTTTGATTTATACGCGAGGATGTTAGTCTTTTAGGAAATCTCATTATAAACATAGAAGAAGATTTTTTGAAGTGAAAACTTCTTTAGGCGCGTTGAGCACTTTTTGGGTGAACAAAAATGATGGAACTCGCGTCATCGTCACCGAACGCTTTCCATGAGCTATATGTATACTATGTATATATGTACATAGCTATACCTCCGTGCGTTATTAGTATACATTATATATACAATTTAAATTGGCCATTAACAATTCTTTACAAACCAAAAATAATAACCTAATAGCTCGACGATACACTTCACAAGTTACTTAGTTTTCACTTCTATCGGCAGCCCCCAAAGACCGCATGTTTTTATAGGAATGCATGGAGAGAGAGAGGATTTTTCTCAGTACGAAACAATACGACCCCCCCCCCCCTTCCCTAACCGTCACATTCTTAGCCCTAGTACCACATAAGGATAACCTGCGTCGTGAGTACCAGGCACATCGGCTTCACCAAACAACGGTCGAACCGACCCATCCATACTACAGATAAACCTGTATACAGAATGGATCTAGCAGTAATGCGAGATTTGAAGTTTTTATTTCTTTTTATTTGATTGAATGACTACATGAGCAGGTCGCTCGTCTGATGGTATGCGCCACGCCTGCTCATAAACAGAAGCAACAACATACAGAACTCTGAATTATAAAGCACTACATGGCACTAGACTGCGCTCGTCACCCCGAGACATAAGGTGTTAAAGTAATACCCAGTAATTTCACTGGCTTCAATGTCCTTCAAACTGAAACAACAATGCGTTTACACTGCTGTAGGCGGCATATATAGACGAAGCAGTGGTACTAACCCACACGGCCTTGCATACGAGGGACCTACTACATAACGAGACTATCCCGCCCACACACCCGCCACTGTAAGCCAGGATTGACAGGGCCACGCATATTTCGACACTGAGCAATGAAGCTCAGCGAGTCTCTGGGAATGCAAATGCTGTCTTAATCCCGCAACAAAATGAATCAAATAGAAAATTAGGGAGGAGTTGGAAATAATAAGACCTACCTAGTTTTTATTTGTCCTAGCTCGGCAAAGTGACTACGCTACACCTGATGGTAAGTGTAGCGCAATCCATACTGTCGACGAACGACAGACGATGTATATAGGTCGGCAGAATATTCCGGACTGCGTAATTACGTCTTCACACTCCGTATAAATGACCTCATATTATAGGAAGGAAGGAACACGTGTGCCGGCAAACTATTCCACAGCTTGACGTCGGGCAGAAGTAAGATTTTGCAAACTTTTTAATTCAGGGAGATGGAGTAGACCACGAAGCTGTGGTTCCGTAAGCCAGCACGCGTGGTTCTGTTAAGGAAAAGTGAGGATGGGATAAAGTCAAACAATACGTGACTTATGAATATGTAGTATCAAATTAGTGGTCGATAAATATGTTTGTTTTTAAGTTAATAGTGAACGAAGGTAGCTGGCCGCAATTTAAATAATTAACTAGAGACAGAAATCGATGTGGACCGAAGACAACGGGGTGGTATTGATTGTGTCCGGAAAATTGAATACTATTAACTGTATTGTTTGCTTTAAAGTACGATCTGGCTCTATTTTTATTTCATTTTATTTTACACATTTCCTACAATTTACGTATAGGCGGACTTAGGTCTGGTTTCTGAAAGGCTGATGGATCTAAGTAAAATTAACTAATAGTAATAAATAATAAATACACCCAACAGTCACACACATAGTCCTACCCCACAAATACACACATAGAAATCGGTCAAGCCACCATAAAAATAATGATTGGCGATCACCCGGTGGTTTATCAAAGGTGGTAGGTAAGGTAGTTACTCGATACGGGACCATTTTACTATTACAGCAAATCGCCGCTTTACTAATACGCATGTAAAACACATAAAATTATAGTTTTTGGAAGTATTTCATTTAAAATACCACTATCATTGAGCTGTTGGCCCACCATCTGTTCCATTTTTATGTTAGTTTTTTCTCATTAGAGATATTTCCTTATGTTTGAATATCGATTCTCACAACACAGCTCCCAACCAACAGAGTTTTTGTTGCATGTGGTCTATCATCTTACTGAAACGCTATGTCGCCATGGGTCACTGCGTTCAATCTCCAGTCTTATTCAGAGGGGCTAGCACGGAAACTTGCGAAAAGTTATTCGAGCTGTCATCGACAACAATTTCTATGAGATTTTAGTACAGCGCCTCTATCGTACGTAAAAGAAACTAATATATATGGAATATAGACCAATGATATTTAAGGAATCTATATATATATCTATATCTATCGAGCCCTCGATACCTTTACATTACGATTTCGATAGTTTTCCGTGCTAGCCCCTCAGTTATCGCCAGCTTTTCATCGGTCAACGCACCGTCTAGACCGCTAGACTATACAAAGCATTAGATATTATTTGTGAAACAGACGGGCATAATTCTGACAACCTTTGAAAGATATCACTTCTATCGCTGGACAACTTTAGACTATAGGTACTGTATTTTTTATGAGCTTGAATGACGAGAAGAGCAGTGAATTTCATTCGAAAAAAGTTCGAATCCGAGATTTTTCTCGATTTCGAATTGCGCGAGAATTGCCTCCCAGGTCACTCGCTTGATGGTAAGCGCTACGCCTGCCCATAAACAGAAGCAACACCACACGGAACTTTAAATTACAAAGCACTGCATGGCACTTGACCAACCTCTACACCGAGAAAAAAGTTAAGTCTCATAATACCCAGTAATTTCATTGGCTTCAATATCCTTTAAACCAGAACATAACAGTGTTTACACACTATTTCTTGGCGGCAGAAGTAGGTGGTACCAATCCAGGCGGCCTCTCGCATACCTTGTGAGGTGTAGTCACTTAATAAAGACTGATTTTCACAAGAAGAGTTGCACGTACAATATAACTTAAGGTCACGCCTTTACCCCCGAAGGGGAAGACAGAGATGCAAATAGTGCACCCAGGCTTCATCGAGCTTATTTTCGTCCCATAATATGATAGGGGGCGAGCCTATCGCCATACCAGGCACAATTCCAATCCCGGGTAATTCATCTGTGTTTTTTCGAATCGATATTCCCGCCTGGGAATTAAACCCAGAATCTCACCGTTCTCAGTTTTAGTACGCTGCCACTGGGCACTAATGAGGCGATTAAACAGCGTTCGCGTTTTGGCAACTTGCTTCGTTTATATCCTGGTGACGTGCGTTTTAGCGACTCTATCGATCTCGGCTGGTGGAGATGTAAAGTGGTGGGGGGGGGGGTAGAGTGGGAATGTAGTAGCACATGCCCGCGCTGACTGTTCATTAGCACATAGATCTTATAATACTGAACCGTGTTCCACATATGTCAAAAAATCACTATATACCTGCGACTGACTTCAGAGTGTTTTTTTATATCCTACTAGCTTTTGCTCGCGGCTCCTCCCCTGTGAATAGACTTTACCGAAATAAAACGTAGCCTATAACCGTCTCCAGGGTCCCATCTATCTCTACATCAAAATTCATCAAAATCGGTTCAGTGATTTAGGCGTGAAAGCGTAACAAACAAATAGATATATTTTTTTTCATAAAAAGTATCCTATGTTACTTCTTATACCTCCAAAAATATGTGTACAAAGTTTCATGATGATCGGTTAAGTAGTTTTCGCGTGAAAGCGTAACAAACAAACTTACATTCACAATTATAATATTAGTATGATCTCTGGCAAGTGAATACGCTACACCTGATGGTAAGTGTAGTGCAATGCAGGAATACTGTCGACCAATGACAGACGATGTGTCTATCGCATGTCGGCAGAACTATGCCGGCCAGCCTAATTGCTTCTTCACACTCCGTTTAAAGGACCCCATATTATAGGAAGGAAGGAACACTTGTGCCGGCAAACTATTCCACAGCTTGATGGTCCGGCAGATTAAGTATTTGCGCACTTTTTAGTTTTAGAACACGAAGCTATGTCGACGGAGTGTTCCGTCGCTGCATCACGTTGCCAAAAAGCAACTTGATCGGCGCGACCGGCATTTGTATGTGTGCGGAGTGGAGCGTTCAGACACAGCATCCAGTTTCCGAAAAGCAAGTAAATCGCCGTTCGCCAATGCTGAAACTATCGTGTTTGCTATAGCCTTAATTGCACCTTTGCCTACTCCTTTGTAGATAATGGTGTGAGCTAATGTATGTACAAATTGAATACTTAATAATGTATTAACATGTACATAAAATATTATGTTGACGCGAATATTCATTGAAATAAAACTAATTAATACGGATTTTATCGCGGTTTGATTTTATTTTGGTCCCGATGTTTCGAAAGCTTTTCAGCCTTGGTGTATGTTGTCTATAAAAGTTAATGTTACATTGCCTACCTTCATTTATAATTAATATAAATTACTTCTATTTTTAACCGACTTCCTCGGTGGCGCAGTTGTAATGCGTACGCGTTACGATTGAGGTCAACGCTGAGGTCTCGGGTTCGATCCGCGGGTCGGGTAAAGTGGTATTGGGTTTTTCTATTACGATATGCTCAGTATCAGCCCGGAGTCTGGAATTTGTGCCCGGTATGGCGATAGGCTCGCCCCCTATCACATAAAGGACGGAAATACGCTCGGCGAAATGTGGGTGTACTGGTTACACCTCTGCCTACCCCTTCGGGAATTACAGGCGTGAGTGCGTATGAGTGCGTATGTCCTATTTTTAATAACTTCGGGACCAAAATAGAATGAAACCGCGATAAAATCCGTATAAATGAGTATTATTTCAATTCATTCATCAATGCATACATATAATAATATAATATAATATATAATACACCCAACAGTCACACACATAGCTCTGACCCCACACTAGGTAAACCTGTGTCGTGGGTACCAGCAACTACGAGGGACTTGCGGTCCCACAACACCCAGACCCGAGACCAATATTTGTGGTTCACACAAACATTTGTCTCGGTGTGGGAATCGATCCCACGGCCTCTCGTTTCGCAGCCGACTACTCACCCGCTGCGCCACGGAGCTGTCTATCTTTGTACTTGACTATACATACCGTCTGTATCCTCTCATACAACTAATGAATCAGACCGCCCTCCATTAAATCGGCAAGTGCAAAATCTAGTTAACGTCACCTAAAAGCCCCACTTCAAGCAAATTTATCATTATCAACGCAGTAATATTTGATACCCAAAGTTATCTACCCTCTATTAATGGTACAAATAAATTACATTAGATTTATCAGTTTGATTATCAAGAATGCCTCGGTGGAGCAGTTATAATGCGTACGCGTTACCATTGAGGCTGATGCTGAGGTCTCGCGTTCGATTCCCGGGTCGGGTACAAGTGGTATTGGGTTTTTCTTACGAAATGCTCAGTATCGGAAAATGTCCGGAGTTTGGAATTTGTGCCCGGTATGGCGATAGGCTCGCCCCCTATCACATAAGGGACGGAGATACGCTCGGCGAAATGTGGGTGTACTGGTTACACCTCTGCCTACCCCTTCGGGGATTACAGACGTGAGTGCGTATGTATGTATGTATGTACGAAAAGTTGTCTACCCCGTGTTAATGGTACAAATAAATTACATTACATTTATCAGTTTGATTATGAAGGATATTGTATCGTGAGTATTGAATAGTGTTAGAAGTTACGTAAGACGATTTTAAGACGATTTTATTAATACCAAACGACAGTAATCACTTCAACTCATAGTTTATTAGTTACTTTTACAATGTTACTACTTTATAGACCACAACCACATGTCAGGATTCTCTAGAGAACGTTCTCTTATTGTAACTAAAACAACTAGGACCGAATATTAACGTTAAAATAATTTTAATATGTTAAGTCTTATAATAGGCCGCTTCCAACAGGTCGGCCTGGAAGGGGGGATTAGGGGAGGCCTATGTTCAGCAATGGACGTGTTGTGGCTGATGATGATGAAGTCTTATAATGCCCAGTAATTTCACTGGCTTCAATGTCCTTCAAACCTGAACACAATATTCCTTACACACTGCTGCTTGGCTGCAGAAAAAACAAAGCACTAACCCAGATGGCTTCTCGCATACGAGGGACCTACCACCAAGTGAAAGTAATACCAGAAGGAATTTTGGTATGCGTATAGCTGTATCCAAATAGTAACACCCTCTGTGGCGCAGCGGGCGAGTAGCCAGCTGCGAAGCGAGAGGCCGTGGGTTCGATTCCCACACCTAGACAATTATTTGTGTTATCCATAAATATTGGTATCGGGTCTGGGTGTTGTGGGACCGCAAGTCCCTCGTAGTTCCTGATACCCACAACACAGGTTTACCTAGTATGGGGTCAGGACTATGTGTGTGACTGTTGGGTGTATTTATTATTATTATCTATGTATAAAAATAAATTCAAAATCTAAGAATTCATAATCCTTAAATGTCTAGCATAAAATAGCGTGAAAGTAGGAAAATCCTTATAGAAAAGTTCGTGAAGACGCCCCCAGTTTGCGTCAACTTTATACCAACTTTGAACTAAGTTCCCCGAATAAAGGATTCGAAGAATGGTCTTCCCCGCTTTACCGTTGTTAGGCGATCGCGAGAATAAAGCTTACGTGCTACGATGACTAATGTGATTGTATTTGTGTTTATTACAAGCTTTTATTCACAGCTTTTCCCCGTGAAAGTATTTTTCTAATATAAAATGTAATTGCCTGCCTCGGTGGCGCAGTTGTAATGCGTATGCGTTACGACTGAGGTTGATGCTGGGTTTGATCCCCGGGTCGGGTAAAGTGGTATTCGGTTTTTGTATTAATGAAATGCTCAGTATCAGCCCGGAGTCTGGAATTTGTGCCCGGTATGGCGATAGGCTCGCCCCCTGTCACATCATGGGACGAAGATACGCTTGGCGAAATGTGGGAGTACTGGTCTCTGTCTACCCCTTCGAAGAACACAAGCGTGAGTGCGTATGTATTTGGAAATAAAAACGGATATTAATCATTATAACCCTGACATTAATAGAAAAAGATCTGTAATTTATAAACTGACTAGCTTATGTTCGAAGCTCCGCCCGCGTGAATGTCTTTTATGTATAACATTACTGCCCTGCTCTCATGTGTCATAACATAATATATATGTACTTATCTAAATCTTTCGGAAGAAATTGTCTAAATTATAGTGAAAACGGCATCAAAATCAGTTGGGAGGAGGAATTAGCGGATAAACAGACAGACGCGGAAAACGACTTTCTTTTATACGATGTATAGATATATGAACAGATTGTCTAAAAAATTGCCGAAAATCTATTCGATTAAATCAGCTTTCTATTAAAAATAGTATTCAAATCTGTCCATTCGTTTAGCCGATGTCATAGACAAATGTCAATGTTATAACACCTTTCCTGTTTAGGGCTCTAAAAATATCAAAATTCATTCAACTCTAACTTCAAAATATAATTTCGCTTCCATATAAAACAGAAATCCTTTAATCCCATGCGTGAATAGGTACCGTTCCGTTCCACACAGTAAATTGCCTTACCATATGAATTTGAAAATTAAAAGCGTAAATCGGAACGCAATCCATCCACGACGGAGGCGATAAAAAGTTTACTGACGTGCCGTTGAAACCAATCCTGTCCCAATATACATACATTTGGCAAGCAATAAAATATTTGCCCCTAACACAGTTTTGGGAAGCATAGAATAAAAAATTTGAATGAACGAAAGAATTAATTTGTTTATTGATCATATTCAAGATATATTTGTATGTTGCCAACAGGGTTTTCGTTACATACTTTATACATAGGTGCGTTACTGACCTTAAATGAAAAAGATAATTAAGAACGGAAAGTTAGAAAAGAACGGAAGATCGGATAAGCAACACAAGATGGTAGGTTCCTTGTATGCGAGAGGCCGTCTGGGTTGGTACCACCGCTGTGTCTTTTTCTGTCGCCAAACAGCACGGTTGTGTTTCGATTTGAAGGCTATTGAAGCTAGTGAAATTAGTGGGCATTACGAGACATATCATTTTATGTATCGGAGTGACGAGCGTAGCCCAACGACATGCAGTAGTTTGTAATTTAAAATTCTGTGTTGTGTCGCTTCTGTTTATGGGCTGGCGTGGTACCTATAACCAGGCGAGCGACCAGCTCATAATAATAATAATAATAATACACCCAACAGTCACACACATAGTTCTGACCCCACACTAGGTAAACCTGTGTCGTGGGTATCAGGAACTACGAGGGACTTGCGGTCCCACAACACCCAGACCCGAGACCAATATTTGTGGTTCACACAAACATTTGTCTCGGTGTGGGAATCGAACCCACGGCCTCTCGCTTCGCAGCCGACTACTCGCCCGCTGCGCCACGGAGCTGTCATTTATCATTAAATCTAATAAAAAAATACATACATACGCACTCACGCCTGCAATCCCCGAAGGGGTAGGCAGAGGTGTAACCAGTACACCCACGTTTCGCCGAGCTTATCTCCGTCCCACAATGTGATAGGGGGCGAGCCTATCGCCATACCGGGCACAAATTCCAGACTCCGGGCTGATACTGAGCATTTCGTAATAGAAAAACCCAATACCACTTTACCCGACCCGGGGATCGAACCCGAGACCTCAGCGTTGGCCTCAATCGCAACACGTACGCATTACAACTGCGCCACCGAGGCAGTCAAAAAATACTGTAGAAAAAACTGCCTACAGCGTGGCTTTACCACAATGATCATAGTATCATCAACCCCAGTAATTCAAACCACCTCTCTGTATAATCTTTGCCCGTTTACGAGGTACGAATGCTGTGGCATGATTTATGCAGGTCTGGTCTAAACGACACGGTGAGCGGTTTCCGCGGATGTTACCTCTTGAAGCTTACTTATCACATGCAAATACTTAACAGCTTGGCAATTTCCGTCGCTACTCTCCAAACAGAAACAAAACTTTATCTATTTCTGCCGCCAACCAGCAGTGTGTAAGTAATATTATAATTATCGGTTCGAAACATTCGAAGATCGACATTGAAACTAGTGAAACTGGGCATTATGAGACTTAACATCTTATGTATTGGGGTGACGAGCGCAGTACAATGTCATGCAATACTTTGTAATCCAATGTGGTAATTCATGCATGTGCATTTGTAATTCAGACTGCCTCGGCAGCGCAGTTGTAATGCGTACGCGTTACGACTGAGTCTGACACTGAAGTCTCTGGTTCGATCACCGCGTCGGATAAAAGTGATATTGGGTTTTTCTATTACGAAATGCTCAGTATCAGCCCGGAGTCTGGAATTTGTGCCCGGTAAGGCGATAGGCTCGCCTCCTATCGCATCATGGGACGGAAATACGCTCTGCGAAATGTGAGTGTACTGGTAACACCTCTGCCTAGGCCTCAGCGTCACCGAGGCAATCGAGGTGCTACGATGCCACTGATAAAAAGGGTCAAACTAACACCCCTTTTTCTCGAGAGGTTATAAAAAAACCTAGAAACCGGCTAGAAACAATTTCTATAGGTCTCTATGGAGTCGGTGAAATTTTATTTGACCGGCAGCGACACAAGCATCGATTCTAAAGAGACCTATATAAATTGTTATTTTTGACTTATCAGTGTTTTTATTTTGAAGTCGATTTCTAGGTTTTGTTAAATGTTATTTTATTTTTCAATATTTAGTGATAGTTACAGCTATAGCATGTAAATTCCAATACAATAACACAATTGCGACGAGTGTACTGTTGTCCTTCAAGGAGTTTCATTTTTTACACCGTCATCAGATCCTAACAAAATTTATATGAGACCACATCGCAGCTAAACTCTATCGAATATTTTTTTTCCAACAAAATTGATTCACAGTTGGCAGAGAAATCGTTGTACGAGTATACATAAAAAAACCAAAAAAACGCGTTGAATTGAGAACCTCCTCCTTTTTGAAGTCGGTTAAAAATACATTGAACTAATTAATTACAGACTCAATAATCTAAACTGAGTGTTTCCGGACCCATCAAAGTTAAATACCTTTCTAGAAGTATTGTGCGACCTTTTTTATCGATACGGGTCGTTCATTGGAAGGTTTCGACTGAAGGGCGGTACGTGCTTGGAGTACTGAATGTAGAAAGGAGAATGCAATGAATGTTTGCTTATCCGATAGTGACGTATTATACAACGTGTTACAGAAAGGTTTGATCATATTTAAGTAACGTATAGTGTACGAAAAATAGTGTTAGCTCAGCGGGGAGTAATATGGACTGTCGAGGCGAAAGTCACAGGTTCGAAACCAGCCCCAAGTGCATACACCTCTGACTTTTCTAAGTTACGTGTGTATTAATTGTTAATTATCACTTGCTTTAACGATGAAGGAAACATCGTGAGGAAACCTGCATATCTGAGAAGTTCTTCATAAGAATTTCGAAGGTATGTGAAGTCTGCCAACCCGCATTAGACCAGCGTGGTGGACTAAGGCCTAACCCCTCTCATTCAATAGAGGAGGTCCATGCCCAGCAGTGGGACGTATATAATACAGGGCTAGTATTATTATTATTGACAGCCGGCGTGGCGCAGTGGGCGAGTAGCCGGCTGCGAAGCGTGAGGCCGTGGGTTCGATTCCCACACCAAACAAATGTTTGTCTAAGCCACAAATATTTGTTTCGGGTCTGAGTGTTGTGGGCCCACAAGTCCCTCGTAGTTCCCGATACCCATGATACAGGTTAACCTAGTGTGGGGTCGGGACTATGTGTGTGACTGTTGGGTGTATTTATTTATTTATTTATTTATTATAGTGTACGATATGAGTATTTCACTCCTCGTAGCACCAAATCTGATTGCATTACTAAGACATGTCGGCGCACGCCATGAATCAACGAACGCAATTCAACGTGCAGCGCTGAGTAATTGTAACGACACAAACAACCCGTGACGCATCCCCCCACTACCACCGGTTGAATGATAAAAGAGCGTGCTGTGCCCTCCTAAGCTCGCGATAGGTCAGTTGTATTGGCTCTTAAACACAAAGAGTCCAGTGTCTGTGCGCAACAAGATTAGGATCTATACAACATGTATTAGGCCGATTATGACGTACGCATCGCCGGCGTTCGCTCATATACCCGAAGTTCGATATAAGCGTATGCAAACTCTGCAGAATCGTTTTCTGCGTAGAGTTCTGGGGGCCCCGTGGTACGTGTGTAATCACAACCTCCACGTAGATGCCAATTTGCCGACCATCAGGCAAGTCATGAAAATGGCTAGCATTCGTTATTTCGATCGCTCCGCGCATCATCCCAACACGCGCATCCGTAGAGCGTCAATATACACTCCCTTTGACCGTGCAAAGAGGAGAAGACCGCGTTGCGTCCTTACCGATCCCGACGAAGCGACCACTCTGGCCATCCGGGAGATGGAACCTCTCAGACAACAAATACACTCCACAAAACCGTTTTACCGTCCTCGCCGCGCTCCACGAAGCACCCCCGACCCTAGTACCGGCTCGCGTGCCGATGAGGAAATACTAAATTAGATTATAAGTAGCTTATAAATCTCCCTAAACCCCAATCGCAAATGTCTTTGCCCTCTCCAGTGACCGTCCTGAGCCGAGGTCCGTATCCCCCATTAGGGGGGGGGGGGGGTGCCCTCAGCGAAGGTCACTTAAATCTCAGGGTTGCCTAAAGCATTCGCCCGCAAGTCCGGTGACGCTGACCAAATCCGACTCGCATCAGGCTATCAGTATAAAAACCTCCTAAGCTCAGACGCGACTAGCGAGTTGCCGTAGTAGAAGCAATGCTCCTGCATAATAAACGCTCTGAGTTATTATTTCTGTTTTATTGATTTATTAAGATCATTCGTATATCATGTCGCTAGCCGATAAAGGAAATATTCCAACATCAGAACATGGGACACCACGTGATGAGCAACGGCCTAATGACGTTATCCAGGCTATGGCAAACGTATTTAAGACCACAATGAATGATATGATGGCTCAACTATATTGCGATCATCGCACGACCTTGACTGAAATGATCGGCATCATGAAATCAGAGGAAAATACTCCAACAGTACAGATAAGTTGCAATTTTGGACAACATTATATGATAAACAGCTAGGCTTTTATCCCACTCTAGCATTGTAATTCTCGCTCATGCACTTCACTTAATTTATAGGTATGTGATTAATCTTTTCGATTGTAATAAAAGAGCGATGAAATCAGCGTGAAATTTTAGGATATGTGACAAGATTCATTACATAATCATTGTCTGGTGTATGTAATGACCCTTAATTATGACCACACCTTTCTGTATCACTGTGTAATATATTTACCGATAGTTCCGATAGCCAGTTGCACTCGCTAATCGGTAAATGATTAGCGAGATAAGTAAGCAACCGTTGGCGCTGTCAGTCTATGGATGGGTGACCGCTTAAATACAACTGAGCGTCGCCGTGCTTCGCAGGGCACGTAACAAGTCAGTCCCGCTTTTATCAACTGACAGCAATCATTAAACCAAGTCGGAGGTCTTCGTAATTCTTCTTAGGTTTTTATTTTTTATTAGCCTTTATGATGAGACGCGCAGGTCGCTCGCCTGATGGTAAGCGCCACGCCTGCTCATAAACAGAAGCAACACCACACAGCACATAAATAACAAAGCACTGCATAACACTGGACTGCGCTCGTCACTTCGAGACATAAGGTGTTAAGTCTCATAATGCCCAGTAATTTCACTGGCTTCAATGGCTTCACACCGGAACACAACAGTGCTTACACACTGTTGCTTGGCGGCAGAAATAGATAAAGCGGTGGTACCAACCCAGTCGGCCTCTCGCAAACGAGGGACCTACCATCTCAAGGTCGTGAATCTTTTTCTTCGTAATATCAAATTCGTCTTCATATTCGTTCATAATATGTACATATAAATGCCATTTATTTCTTCCCAACTTTTGCAGCACACCCAATAAAAATTCTAGCACAGAACCGTGTGAGTTGGGGAAGATTCTTTATGCAGTATATCAGGGCAATCTAGATGGTACAAACAAAGGTAAATCATTGTGAGTTCTTCGCACGACGGCGGAGCGTCTGAACGGGGGAATAAAAAGGTCACAAAAACTTATAGAGAATGGAAGTGACTTGTTTTTGAAGTGAAAACTTCTTTAGGCGCGTTGAGTACTTTTGGGTGAACAAAAATCATGGAACATGTCATCGTCACCGAACGCTTTCCATGAGCTATATGTATACTGTGTATGTACATAGATATACCTCCGTGCGTTATTAGTATACATTATATATCTAATTAAATTGGTCATTAACACCTCTTTACAAACTAAAATAATTCAAAAATAATAATCTCAAC
The DNA here is from genome assembly GCA_905332985.1 of Mimas tiliae. Classification (NCBI taxonomy): domain Eukaryota; kingdom Metazoa; phylum Arthropoda; class Insecta; order Lepidoptera; family Sphingidae; genus Mimas; species Mimas tiliae. Next base: position 2,931,197 of record HG995262.1, on the reverse strand, counting down.
GATACAATTCACAAGTTACTTAGTTTTCACTTCTATCGGCAGTCTCCAAAGGATGCCCCGCATGTTTTTTCCTCTTGCGATATATGGGATAAAATAATGGAAATTTCAATGTAACATTTTTATAGCTGCCTCGACTGCCTCGGTGGCGCAGTTGTAACGCGTACGCGTTAAAATTAAGCTAAAGCTGAGGTCTCAGGTTCGATCCCCGGGTCGGGTAAAATGGTATTGGGTTTTTCTATTACGAATTGCTCAGTATCAGCCCGGAGTCTGGAGTTTGTGCCCGGTATAGCGATAGGCTCGCCCCCTATCACATCGTGGGACGGAGATAAGCTTGGCGAAATGTGGGTGTACTAGTTACACCTCTGCCTATGCCCTAGGGATTACAGGCGTGAGTGCATTTTTATAGCTTAAGCTGGTGAACAAGCAAGTGAATGGTAAATAATCTCCACAGTCTATGAGCGCCACAACACCAGAAAAATCACAGTATACATGTAGCTCATGGAAAGCGTTTGTTGACGATGACGCGAGTTCCATGATTTTTGTTCACCTTAAAAGTGCTCAAAGCGCCTAAAGAAGTTTTCACTTCAAAGATAAACCCAACGGCACAGCCACATCTATTTCACTTAATTCTGTACACACCATTTTCCGTGACGCGCCGGTAGCGTGACTTCAAACTACTCCTTTATATTCGACTCCAAGTAAATCGGGCTTTGTATTCGATTTTATTGATGTATAACGATTTTTTCCCTTCCCTAGAGTGTGTCTTTATGTCGACGCTTACTGCTTGTTATGGACTACCATATTCCCTTTACATGTTTGTAAGTCGTGAAATGGTATGGTAAATTTATATACGCACTCACGACTGTAGTCCTGCAGGGTTAGGCAGAAGTGTAACCAGTACACAGACATTTTTTCACCGAGCTTATTTCCATACCATTGTGTGATAGAGGACGAGCCTATCACTAAGGATTTCTTGATAGAAAAACCCAATGTTACTTTTACCCGACCAGGGAATCGAACCAGAGACCTCAGCACAACAGTTGTACCGCGTACGCATTACAACTGCGCTACAGAGGCAAGCGGAAAATTTATGGTATGGCAGGGGCCGTAATATGAGCAAGTGGGTCACCTGATGGTAGATAACTATAGGCAGCGGCTTGGCTGTGCTCTGGCATTGCTGAGATCCATGGACGGTAACCGCTTACCATCAGGTGAGCCACCTGCCCGTTTGTCTATCTAGGCAATAAAAATAAGTTATCTCCACCGCCTATGAACACTCACTTAGCATTCCAAACTGGCGGTAGAGTTAATATTTAACTGAATCTAAATGATGTATAACATTTTATGGATGTCATAAATATTTTATGATATCATCATCATTGGCCTTTAAATACGTCTGTTTCAGACGATTTAATCATTGTCTCATAGACATGCACTTTCTTTCGTGGCTGTATAAACCAATTCTAGAGCGGCAGAATCTACCGCATACTCTGCAAGATACGCCTCCGACTGGTGGGTTGTTGTCGACCTGGTGACGTTTTAGTCTTCTGTCCGCCAGTGTTCTGAACCACGTGTTGTCGTGAGTTTCACGCCCATTGTGCACCCACTTTCTCCACTCGCCTCTATCCTCAGCGAGCTTTTCCCAAGCCACATGGTCGATCCCAAATGAGATCATATCTCTCTTGGCGTATAATATAATATATTGCTATGATACACATATTTGTATTAACACACACAAACGATCACACATACACACTAATACACACGCACGCACTCACACGTATGCACACGCACACACACACGGACACAAACACACACACACACACTGGCGCATGCACTCACACACTACTGCTTCTGGTTGACATCCGTCGAACAACATGTAGGGTCCAAATGAAAACCAGCGTCAAGCACTTAGTGTTTGGCATATGCTGATTTGGATCCTTTTGGCGCGGTCGTGGTGGGACATACGAGTATACCGTCTACAGTGGGTGGGTATCTAGGTATCCCCCACCTACTACTTATAAAAATATTTTCTCTGCAACAATTGTTCATCTACCACCTAACGCCTGGCAATAAATGCTTTCTTTCTTTCTTTCTAATTTAATTTCATTTTAATGTATCTTACGCACCATATTTGCTTGTTGCAGGTCCAAATGCCGTGAAATATTAATATGACATCGGATGACACACTCTGACGCCATGGCATCGTGGGCATGTATTGTGCTGTACCTCCTCTGCGTGACGGTAAGTAAATATAAAGAATGTTACGCAATAGATGAATTTTAAATTTAAATTATGTATTAAACTTAGGCTTTGCCAAAAAGGTTATTATAATGTGAAAGATTACTTGGAAGACAAAACAGCTTGGAATTGCGCCGCTCACTTCTTACAAAATTGGCTGTACATAGTTCTTTTCTTTTATATATTATATTATTCAATATTCACTGCTATATTGGCGCATTATTAGTATGTAAGGGAATATTGACATTTAGAATTTTTTATTACTAATTATGCCAACCCACATTAGGCCAACGTGGTGGACTAAGGCCTAGCCCCTTTCATTCAGTAGAGGCCCATGCCATGCAGTGGGACGTATATAATACAGGGCTAGTATTATAATTTATTTTTAGATTTTTTTAGCTTGAGTTACGTTTCTTGTCTTTTTATTTCGATGCATATATGATAGTAATTTAATCAAAACATTTTAATGTTCGAAAACATTAAAAGTTAAACATAGTTCCTTCCAGTTTCTATACACGCGTGCAGTACGGGTGCCGTATATCACAATATGCACTGCCATATTCCACGACGAAGCTGTTATAACGTCATAATAAAATTACAGCGAAGTGTGAATTACATAGTAATTTAGCATAGTGTATGTCGAGTTACGAGCGCTGGCAATTTACTACGCTCGGGTTGTTACGTAAACCTGTCACTGCACTGGAATAATGATAGTCTGTCTCTATTTTGATATTATGTGAGTAAACAAAACTTCACTATACATACGCACTCACGCTCGTTTTTCTTAAATCTTTATCTAGGGGTTTTTTTCAAATTTTAACATGTTCCCCCATGAAGGAAACAGAACAAAAAATACATTTCAATCATACAGTTGATCAACTTATCTAAATGAACCTACTCTATTCTGTAAACCTATGCGTAAGCTTGTACATCACGCCTGCCCATAAACTGTTGTTTCAGTTTGGATTCGTTCGCCACAAAGAACTTGAGATTACAAATCACTGCATGGCATTGGAATGCGCACCCCGATACATAAGTACTAAGTCTCACAATGCCCAGTAATTTCACTGGCTTCAATGTTTGGTAGAGGAAAATCTTATGGGTTCGCGTCACCGACATGCTCATGACGTGAATCGTTTAATTGTAGAATCATAGTGCAGTACAAGTGAGTACTAAAAAAACCATATAAACATGCATATATAATTGTTGCTCGGAGTGTCAATAGATGTGAAAACCAGATTGATGTTGATAATTGTAATTTAAACATTATGAAAAGTTCTAAGTTTTCACTTCTATCGGCAGTCTCTACAATTGCCATTTTATTCAACGGTCATTTAATCAAACTTGACATATAACTAGTTATATTAATTTCCCAGTCTATAAATTTCAGAGCTGTGGTGGTAATCGGTCGGTTTTTAAGTGTGCTATTAAACTGCTAATTTGCTTAATATGCAAATGCGGGCGTCGGTCGCAGACGGAGCTTGAAGCTTGTTTGCCCATGTTTCAATTTACACTGACATTACGGTGGTGTTATAAAAACATTATGCTACTTGTCTTGTGGCTGCAGAATGTAATTTACTAGCTTTTTAACCGACTTCAGAAACGGAGGAGGTTCTCAATTCGACACATATGTATTTTTTGTTAGATTTTTGTTGCATAGATTTCTTCGCCAATTGCGCACCAATTTTGTTGAAAAAAAAATAATTTGATAGAGTTTAGCTGCAATGTAGTCCCATATAAATTTGGTTTAGATCCGATGACGGAGTATGGAGTAAAAAAATAAACTCCTCAACGGACAACAGTACACTCGTCGCGATTGTGTTATTGTATTGGAATTTACATGCTATTGCTGTAACTACTACTAAAAATTGGAATAAAGAATATTTTTTAACAATAACACCGGTCCGATCGGTCGTCAAAAATTGTACTCCGATAAATAAAAATAGTTTTTTTACAATAAAAGTGAATAAATCGTATTTAAAAGTAATTAATACTAAAATATATCAAGTATATAGTGTAATTTGCTAAAATAAACTATAAAATATTACTAAAATATCAATATATGTGCGAACAAATATCAGCTGTCACCGCAAAGGAGTTCAACGACTTTTTTTCAAAACAATTTAACTTACATCCAGTTTACGGCGAGTATTTTATTTAAATAATTAGTATTGTTACCTTAACACACACCACATTATACTATACATCGTTTCACTTTTGTGAACAACGTCCATTACACATTGGCAACGTTATTGTCTCGTTTTGCTTGACATAAACAAGTGGAAGTAAAACTGACGACACGACTGACGACGAATTTTATTTGCCCCAGTCTCAGTACACTGGAAACACATCACATTTACTGCACATTAGGTACACCTAAATAGTATATATAAACTTAACCTATATATTTATTTAATTTAAGTTCACTTTCTTATACTTACATCAGTAGTAAACTACCCCCTTGTAATATTGTAGTAATCATCTTTTTAGTCTTATCTAATTTATCTGATTTATCTATCTAATATCTAATCTTTCTATCTATCTTATCCAATTATCATATAATTTTTCCTTTTCATTGTTTATTGCCCATTCCCCCATATTTTTCAGCTCATCCAAGCTAAACTCAAAAATGCAGACCCGTAAAGGTGCAGCTCAGGATGCTGACTTAAAACTGACAAAGGCACTGAACGAACTTAAAGCATTCAAAGAACAATGCCAACAGCTGCTGCAAGAGCGAGAGGAGAGCGAGGATGAAGTGAAAAATATTGTCAACAAAAACTCATTACTCAAAAGAGAACTTGCTCAACTACACCAAGACTTTTTGATACTCGCTGATGAACGAAACAAACTCCAAGCGGTGACAGAATCATTTCATCTATGCAGCTCATTATACGAGGAATCCCTTTATAAAGTTAGAGACTTAGAGCATGAATTAAATATAGCTAATGAAAAACTCATAAATTTAGAATATGAAAAGGAATGCTCCCGGGCCATAGTAAATCAAAGCCTTTATGATGAACTAGTTGAGTGTGGCTCGGAGCATATTCCAGTAAAGTCTAGCTTAACTATTGACTTAACAGGAGATGACTCACATACCTGCCAGTCAAATATTCAAATATTGAGTCACAAAAAAATTAAAAAGTACATAAAAATAAATAGGCTTATTAAGAAACTTAAAAAACTAAAAATTAAACAAAACTGTTGTAAAAATAATCTAGAATTAAGGAAGCAACGTAGGGCACTAGTATCAAAGCTAGAAAATTATGAGATAAAAATGGAGGATAGCAAAAATATCTATAAAATTGACACTCAACGCTTACTCTCTGAGATAAAAACTTTGGAGGAATCGTTAAGTATGACATACAATAAGTATATATCATCACAAAATGAAATTCAGGATTTAATTAGAATATGTGATGAAAATCAAACTAAAAGCTTTTATAATGATAAAATAGTAAAAAGAAATGAAGTTGACATTGTCAGTCGGTCAGTAAATTTAAGTAATATTTTATCTTCTGGTGTAGACTCCATATTAGTTAATAATGCATGTGAGTCCCCAAGGGAGCATGTAAATGTAAATATACCTCCTAGTCAAGATACTACAAGTGTCAATAAAACTATTAAATATAAGTCAATAATATACTCAGACAATGTTGGCAAGGGGATTGGCATTTTGGTTAAAAAAAGTGTTAATCACTCAATAATAAATAATTGTTTGCCAGGGTTGAGCTATACAAAAATAGTTGAACAATTAAAACAAGACAAATGTACTGAAAATTCATGCATAACTTTGCTTGTAGGAAATGGTCTAAGTTTAAGAAAAAGAGACATAACAGACAGTTTTAAGTCCATGTTGGACTTAACCTGTCCTAGGATTATATTGTGTGCCTTCCCATATTTAGACAATGTGTCTGATAGGGTTAATAATCATCTATATGAGTTGAATAGACACATGCAGTTTCTAGTAAGTCACCATAGTCATAAGTTTATTTATTTTGACACCAATATATTTATTGGCAAATGTCAATTGACAAGGGATACATTGTATCTACCAAAACGATTTTTGCATCTGATTGCTACATCAGTAGCTTATTGTTTTAACACTGTCATAAGTAGTATGACAGATACTTCATTGACCACCACTGTTAGTAGTATTACTAAGATAAATGTGGTGAATAATTTAAACAATTAAATATGACAACAGAGAAGTGTAAAAATTACCTAGTTTTATCTCATCAGAATATAAATCGCTTCTCTGGCAAAATTTTAGAAATAGAACTTTTTAATAACAAATTTGAAATTGATATCTTGTGTTTTACAGAAACCTGGTTGAAGGCGCACCATATGCATTTTAATGTCAATGGCTTCAGGGTCGCCAGCTCGTTCAATAGGGTGTCAGCAGAGGGTGGGGGATCGCTAATATTAGTACGAGATAATATTACATTTAAGGAAAGAAAGGACATCTCTCACCTTTCTGTTGAACGAGTATGTGAGGTCGCATGTGCAGAAGCCGACTTATACATTATATTATGCGTATATAGACCTCCTTCATCTAATCTATTAAGTTTTATTTCTATAATGGAGGATATTCTTAAGAAATTTAAAAATGATAAAAAAATTATAGTGTGCGGTGACTTTAATGTTAATACTCTGGTTGATTCTCCAGACAAATGTAAATTTATATCATTATTTGGCTCATTTAATTTCAATTGTTTGTTTACTGAGCCAACTAGAATTACATGTGCGTCGGCAACATGCATTGACAATATATTATCAAATTTTAATATAAAAGATAGGTGTGTAACAACAGGTGTTCGGTCAGATCATAAATGTCAGATGGTCAAACTTAATAAAAATGTATGTAATAAACATAAACCCATTACATTAAGGCCTCTGTCAAAAACCAATTTACAGAAATTTAGTAATAATTTAAATTCATTTTTGTATTCTTTTACCCCAGATTCTGCCAGTCCTAATGATATGTATAATGCCTTATTTAGTAACATTTGCAATGAATTTAATAAAACTTGTAAACCAAAAATATTAAAATATACCCCTAAAATTAGCTTTGCAGCTTGGGCTACTAAAGGCATACGGCGTAGTAGAGATGTTTTATATGACTTGTACGACAGAAGGTCCTATACACCTGATGTCAATTTTTCTAACTACGTTAAGAATTATTCTAAAATATTTAAAAAAGTATGTAGGCATGCTAAAGCCGCACATATTAGTGAAAAGTTAAGACAATCAAATAATAAAATAAAAACTACCTGGCAAATAATTAATACTGAAACTGGTAAAAATAGATTATGTGACAACTCGATAGCTTTAAATGTAAATGACGAACTAGTTTCAGATAAGCTCTCTGTTGCCAATTATTTAGAGAACTTCTTCACTAACATACCTATAGAGACAACAAAATGGTTGCAGTCATCAGCGACTTTAGCAAAATCTTTATTAATTGAAAATGTTAAACGAAATATGCCTAATTTTAACTTTGTCATGGTATCTCATAGTGAAATAATCAAAGCATTTAAGAAACTTAAAATAAAAGGTACTGAAGATTTATGGGGGCTATCTGTTAAAGCTATAGAAGCTATTATAGTAAATATTGCTCCCATATTGGCAGATATTTTTAATTCTTGTGTGAGTGACGGTATTTTTCCCGATTTAATGAAAATAAGCAAAATTGTGCCAATTTTTAAGAAGGGCAGTGTAAACAGCGCCTCAAATTATAGACCTATATCTATATTACCAGCTCTTAGTAAGGTTTTTGAAAAAATCATGCTGGACCAAATGCTGGCGCATTTTGATAGAAATAGGATATTACATAAGAATCAATTTGGGTTTACAAAAAATCGGTCTACTCAAGATGCTGGATCAGCTTTAATGACATCTGTGTTGGAGGCCTGGGAGGGATCGCAGGATGCTCTAGGGGTGTTCTGTGATCTCTCCAAGGCATTTGACTGTGTCGACCACCAAACCCTTATTGCTAAACTCAAATATTACGGAATTTGTGGCACATCACTTGATCTTGTAATATCCTACTTATCAGGTCGGGAACAAAGGGTATATATTGACGGTGTCACTTCAGTAGGATCTTCAGTCAAAATAGGGGTTCCACAGGGTTCCATTCTGGGCCCTTTTCTATTCTTAGTTTATTTAAATGATCTCCCTTACATGGTAGAAAAAATGACAGACATAGTGTTGTTTGCTGACGACACGTCGTTAATATTTAAAGTAAACCGTAAGGAGGAAGATCTGGTTACACCCAACAATATTCTTAATTTAATCTTAAATTGGTTCTCTGCAAATAACCTTTTGTTAAATGCAGGGAAGACAAAATGTATTCGATTTGCATTACCAAATGTTGCAAAAGTAAATTCACGCATAGAATTAAACGGAGAAACATTGGATCTAGTCTCCTCATCAGTTTTCTTAGGAATCACTTTAGACAGTAAATTGCAATGGGATCCACAAATAGAAAGATTATCTGGTAAACTTAGTGCTGCAGCTTTTGCTGTCCGGAAAATTAGACGCTTGACTGATGTTTCAACGGCTAGGTTAGTATATTTCGCATACTTTCACAGTATTGTGTCCTACGGCATTCTATTGTGGGGATCAGCTGCTGATATAGACACTATATTTATACTACAAAAAAGAGCAGTTCGTGCTATTTATGACCTGGGTAGCCGCGATTCCTTACGATCTGTATTTAAGGAAAGTAATATACTGACTGTGCCGTCTGAATACATCTATCAAAATATTATGTATGTTCGTAAAAATCTTTGTAAATTTTGTAAAAATAGTGACGTTCATAATATTAATACAAGAAACAAAAATAAACTCGTAGTACCCGCTTTTAGAATAGTTAAGACTAAAAAGTCATTTATGGGTAACAGCGTTAAATTTTATAACAAGCTCCCAAATAGTGTGATCGATATGCCCGAAAAAATGTTCAAAGCACACATTAAACGTGTGCTTATGACTAGGGGCTATTATAATGTTAAGCAATATCTAGAGGATAGAGATGTTTGGCGTTCGGTTCCTCCTTGCATACTGTGACCTCCTGGGGCCCTGTAGCTTGTAGACAATGTAGGGAATAATTTAATTTAATTTAATAAATGTAAATAATATATGATATGTTCAAGTAAGTACGTTATACATAAATTGCACAATAATATTAAATACCTACACTAAAACAATATATTAAATAAATGTATCAATAAAATTTAAATACCTAATAAAAAAGACGACCGATCACGTAAAATAAAAATTGGCAATTTTAAATTGACAAGTCATTATTGTTGAGATTATAGAAATTGGACCAAAAACAAGCCCACTGAGTTTGTTTCGCCGGGTCTTCTCAGACAGGGTCGCGTTTGGATCCGGTGGCAGTTTTAAAACTACAATTTAGAGGTACACATGGTCCGTATCAATCACCTTAAAATAAAAATAGGACTTTTTATTTCCCTAATTTATTTTGGTATGATAAATCGGACCAAAAACAAGCCCACTGAGTTTGACTAGCTGGATCTTCTCAGGACTGGGTCGCGCCGCGTAATATCCAGTGGTAAAGTAAGCCCACTGAGTTTGTTTCGCCGGGTCTTCTCAGGTTGGGTCGTTTTGGATCCGGTGGTAGTTTTAAACCACGTGCCGTTTCGGTAATGCCTATGGTCCATATCGACCTTTAAAACAGAGAAAAAATAACAATAATAATAATACTTAACAATCCTGGACTAATATAAAACAATAGTAAACTTTATAGTTGCCCAGTGTATTTTGACGATGCTATGTATGTTATGTATATATTAGCTGATATGATTTCTGTACTTACATAAGTTTCTTTATTTTGTACTGACTTGTCATAAGCGCTATTTTAATTGCCTACATGATGAATAAAACTATTTCATTTCATTTCATTTCAATACTTAGAAACCGACTTCAAAATAAAAACACTGAAAAGTAAAAAATAACAATTTCTATAAGTCTCTATAGAGTCGGTGCAGTTTTATTTGACTGGCAACGACACATTACTACGCGCACCCAGACATAATATGCTAAGTCTCATAATTACAAGGTGGTAAGGTCCCTCGTATGCGAGAGGCCGGCTGGGTTGGTACCACCGCTTTGTCTATTTCTGCCGCAAGCAACAGTGAAGCCAGTATAATTACTGGGCATTATGAGACTTAACACCTTATGTCTCGGGGTGACGAGCGCAGTCCAGTGTCATGCAGTGCTTTGTTATTTAAAGTTCTGTGTGGCGTTGCTTCTGTTTATGAACAGGCGTGGCGCTTACCATCAAGCGAGCGACCTGCTCGTCTCGTCATTCAAGCTAATTAGAAACATGACTTATAATTTTGGCTTCAATGTCAAACCGAAACACAATGATTACAAAATTACACGACTACAAACAAAATTACGGCAGTCAAGCGTCAGCCTACAAGTACGCAATTTCAATTACAACGTGATGGTAAGCGTAAAGTTTCATTTAAATCTCTCAAAGGTGTTAGATGTCACCGTATTGCGCGTCAGAACGGGGAATCGATCCCGATGCAGCAGCAACGGTCCAAAGACTAAGCGGATGGCGGTTTTTTAAAGTGTTTTTTTTTTTCTCGGTGGCGCAGTTGTTTGCGTACGCATTACGAATGATGCCGACGCTGAGGTCCCGAGTTCGATCTCCGGGTCGGGTAAAAGTGATATTGGGATCTGGAATTTGTGCCCAGTATGGCGATAGGCTCGCCCCCTATCTCATCATGGGACGGAGATATGCTCGCCGAAAAGTGTGTGTACTGGTTACACATCTGCCTACCCCTTCGGGGATTACAGGCGTGAGTACGCACTCATGTATGTATGAAAACTTCTTTAGACGCGTTGGGCGTTTTTGAGATGGGAAAAAACCATTGAACTCGCGACACTGTTACCGACACCTCTGTATTATAAGTATGTACATGGCCCCGTTTACACGAGAGTTGAGTTTGGGTTAAAATAAATAGATAATATATAACTATTAATAATATAAACATATATTATGTATATACGTACAACATAAGATATATATTCATGTCGGAACTTTTCGAAACGAAAAAACAAAACAAAAATCTGACGATTCAAAAAATACACACGTAATTGTTCAAGTTTTCACTTCTGTCGGCACTCCCGGAGTTGAGATTGAGATATCAGGTGACCCATTTGTTAGTTTGCCGGATAATGGTATAAATTATTCGCGGTTCTCCTGTCACTCGCTCTCAAATCCTCGTTTATTCCACACCTACATGTTGGTGAAATGGACCGCCTGTACTACGCCGCCGGGTCACAGTACCCAACATCTCAAATAACACCTCTACTATTACACTTGCATTTGTGGTTTATATTTAAAAAGGTACTCCACTTAGGTGGTACTGTATGATGGGAACCAGACGTGAAGTTGCAGCTTTTCAGCGTTGTGTTGTGGTACGCGCCACAGTACAGCAGTTCGCTGAGTGATCACTTACATGCCACAGCTGCGGCGCGCAATTGTACTCTTTTTTTAATGTTAATTTGTATTATTGTATAAATGTAGTGATACACTCATATGCGCATTGGCGGCTGTACAAATAAATATTTTTTCTTTCTTTCTATCTTTCTTTTGCATTTCATACGATCGTTCCCGTTCCGGGTTGTGAGGTCAGACGGCAGGTCGCACCACATATCAAATTTTGATTGATTTTTCCTTTTCTTCTTTCCTTCGTTCCTTTTTCCTTCTTTCCTTCGTTCCTTTTTCCTTCTTTCCTTCTTTCCTTCTTTCCTTCTTTCCTTCTTTCCTTCTTTCCTTCTTTCCTTCTTTCCTTCTTTCCTTCTTTCCTTCTTTCCTTCTTTCCTTCTTTCCTATAAAAAATATCCATGAAAATAAACGATATACGTTTCAAACAAATAAGAACAAATAATTACCGGGGTGATTAGATACCAACAAAATACCACACAACTATCATCAATCTTAAGTAGAAAAGCAATTTACTAATGTTAACTAAATTAAGAAAAATAATTTGCTTCTACATAGAAACAGCGCAACACCTGAATCGCTTAAAAGAACAATCTTTACAAAGGTTTTTTCACTAAAGATAAATGTCAAGGAATAATAAAGTACAACCTGGATCCAATTAACGTAATGCGTTTTATTTAAAAATGATCTGATTAGTAAACCACATGTTTCGAAGGACTTTTTCGATGCCTATGTTTATTATTATGGAATAACTAATGTGAAACCAAGTCAATAAAAAGTGAGTAAGTGGTGTTGTTAGAGCCACGCTGTAGGCAGTTTTGTCTATAGCATGAATGGACCGGCTCGACCGAGTCCACTATCTCACATAAAACCGATGTAAAATAGCAGCTTGCTGCGTGAGATATTCCGAGACCCTTCCCAATCCCTCTTTCCTTTAAGGTTAGCAACGCGCTTTTGATTATTCTGGTTTTTGTCACGGATGGTGGAGATCACTAACCATGAGGTGCCCAGTCAGGTGCATCACTTGCTCGTTTGCCGGCCTATGCTATATAAAATGTAAGAGCTGCCGTGGCACAGTTGAGATACGATAGGCCGCGGTTTCGATGCCTGCACCGAGAGTAATGTTTGTATGACACAAGTATTAGTTTCGGGTTTAGGGGCTGTGAGATTAAGTCATTCGTAGTTCTACAGCTGGTCTACACTTTAAAGTAATATAAATCCAATTCCAAGCCGATTCCAATCTCATTACGATTCCAATATCAATAAAATCACAACTCTGGAAATTAAAATCGTCTTGGGATCGGATTATGATAAGATCATTTACCGTGAAGCTAGTGGCTAACGAAGCGACATGTGGCGTGCAATGGGATGCCTGCCTGAAACGAATGATTTAAATAATTATGAATTCCTTGTAATTCCGCGAGCTGATTGGCGCCACCATCGTATTACAAGAATACTCGAGAGTATGAAAATGAACGAAATTGTTTTAAAATTGTTTGTATATTAAAATCGTATTTAAAATCTAGACAAGCAGGTCATCTTAGTGTATCAGGGGGCCAGGGCTACAGTGTGTGACTGGTGGGTGAAAAATTCAGCCACCGTATAAAATACAATGTGGTAGATCTCTCGTATGCGAGAGGCCGTCTGGGTTGGTACTACCGCTTTGTCTATTACTGCCGCCAAGCAACAATGTATAAGCACTGGTGTGTTCTGGTTTGAAAGATATTGAAGCCAGTAAAATTACTGGGCATTATGAGACAATTTTGTCTCGGGGTGACGAGTGCAGTCCAGTGCCATTCAGTGCTTTGTAATTCAAATGTCTGTGGTGATGCTTTTGTTTAAGGGCAGGCGTGACGCTTTCCATCAGGCGAGCGACCTGCTCGTCTCGTCATTCAATCAAATAAAAAGAAATAAAATCTTCAAATCTCGCATCACTGGATGGGCCGGTTCGACCGTTGATTGATAAATCCGATGTTCTTGGTACGACGCAGGTTATCCTAATGTGGTACTAGAATACTAAGAATGTGACTGTGTGCTTGTCTCGTCAGTCAAGCTTTTTTTTCATTTATTTTTTTATTGCATAGGCCGACCAGCCATACGAGTCAGTGGGTCACCTGATGGTAAGTGATCTCCACCGCCTATGTACGCCCATAATACCAAAAGAATCATGGGTGCGTTGCCGACCAGGAAAGGGATAATTAAGGGATTGTGAAGGATTGTTTGGGCCTCCGGATATCTCACTCACCGTACGAAACGCAGCAGCAAGCTGCTACTTTACGCCGGTTTTCTATGAAACATTGGTAATGACCCGGACAAGCCGACCCATACATGCTGTAGACAAAAGTATCTACAGCGTGGCTCTACCACTCATCAGCTAATAAAAAAAAACTATTTTAACATTAAAATTGACGTCAGAAGGCGCTGTCTGTTCGATATTGCGTGCCATTCTCTACAATACTACGCAAAACTATAACATCTATTACATAAACTATTGATTATAGTTCTATTTAACCGCGACCTCTAGACTTTATCGAGTTTGGGGCTTACTATCCGTAACTATTAAGTGATATTTGATATTATTTTGGACAATTGTGAGAAAGACAAACGTTATTATATAAATTACTTCGTCTTCAAAGACTGTTTGAAGGACACGACCGTGAAGTGTGAAGCGAGTCAGGTGATATCAGTCTGGATATCAGGTATTACGAAGGACTTGCGGTTCCACAACACCCATAGCAGAAACAAACATTTGTCTCGGTGCGGGAATCGAACCCACGCGACCTCTCGCAGCCAGTTGCGCCACAGAGGCTGTTAACTGATTAAAAATATTTTTTTACAAAAAAATAAACCGACTCACAATAACTAAAAATGAACGAGCTGCACAGACTTATATAGCGCCGCCCACTTGCACAGAGCTTTGGTAGGGTAATTATTTTGCTTGAGTTACGTTTCTTGTCATCTTATTTCGATGGGTAATACTACAAATTACTTACCGAAACTGTAGAACTGTTCACAAATTTAAAAAACCCAAACATCATACTAATATTATAAATGCGAATGTAAGTTTGTTTGTTACGCTTTCACACGAAAACTACTGAACTGATCACCATGAAACTTTGTACACATATTCTTGGATGTATAAGATGTAACATAGGATACATTTTATGAAAAAAAATCTATTTGTTTGTTACGCTTTCACGCCTAAATCACTGAACCGATTTTGATGTAGAGATAGATGGGATCCTAGAGACGGTTATAGGCTACGTAGTCTATTCACGTGGGCGAAGCCGCGAGCAAAAGCTAGTTAATAATAAAATTTGAAACATTTTAAAATAAACGAAATGGCAAAAGACGTCGAAATTCCCTCGCAGATGGCAGGATCTGAAAAAAATCAAACACAACTCGAAGCGGGGCTTGTGATTGCATCCGACCGGAATGTTCCATTGAATAAATATTGATCTATTATATAAAACTCGCTGCTGTAGCTGTTCAAGGGAAATTCTTTGAACCTTCAAACATGATTTTTCTTGAATTACCTAAACTTGAATGTTTGTAGAGCTATTCTTTGAAGCTTTAACAAACGTTCTTTTTTATGGTATATGCCGACAAACGTGCAAGTGGACCACCTGATGGTAAGTGATCTCCACCGCCCATGTACGCCCACAATACCAAAAGTCATTGGCGCGTTGCCAACTTTAAAAGAAAGGGATAATTAAGGAATTGGGAAGCGGAGGGGGATTTGGGCCTCCGGATATCTCACTCACCGTACGAAACGCAGCAGCACGCTGCTACTTTACATCGGTTTTCTGTGAGACAGTGGTAACGACCCGGACGAGCCGGGACATTCATGCTGTGGAAAAAACTGTCTACAGCGTGGCTCTACCACACGTTTTTTTACCGACTTCAAAAAAGGAGGAGATTCTCAATTCGGCGAGTTTGTTTTTGCGTTTTTTATGTATGTACATCGATTTCTCTGCCAATTGTGGACCGATTTTGTTGGAAAGAAATATCATACATAAATATGCACTCACGCCTGTAATCCTCGAAGGGGTAGGCAGAGGTGTAACTAGTACCTACACTCACATTTCGCCGAGCTTATCTCCGTCCCATGATGTGATAGGGGGCGAGCCTATCGCCATACCATGCACAATTCCAGATTTCGGGCATTTTGTAATAGAAAACTCAATATCACTTTCATCCGACCCGGGAATTGAACCCGATACCTCAGCACAACCGTTGTAACGCGTACGCATTTTCCCTGCGCCACCTAGGCAGTTTACTGTTTACACAATGGCACAATTGAACTATTCCCAACTGAATCTGATCTCACCTCATAAAAACAGTAATCATTCATTCGCAATCAAGTTTCATATTGAATTAATTAATTGGTTCGCAATACAAATGAATTGTTTAAATAAGTACCAAATGTCTATGTTTCATTAGTGGGATTCTGCGATACTGTGGACCCAAATGTTGATATTGTTTAAAAGTATTTTTACATGTTTTTTATACAATATGTAACAAAAACCCTGTTGGGCGTTTTAACTGTGACATCAGAATCCATATTCAAACGTAATAATAAATCTCGCATACGAAAACTGGACTGTAAAAAGAATCATATTTATTTTTTTAAATTGTATTAATGTTTTGTTTATAAACCATATTTCGATTGATTACCTCTGCACGGGCGATGACTTGGCGCCAGAGCGAGGTAACATGTTGCGGCGTCCACGTACATCAAATGTGCCGCGCTCTCGGCTTCGTCAATACACACAGAAATTCAGATGTAAATTACATTTTTTTAAATATGTTAATTTTCTAAGTTACCTGTGTATGGATAATATCGCGCTTCTGTTTATTATTATTCTAACTATATTAAGCTGTCCATATTATGTCTGTCTTCACGAACCAAAAAAGGCACACAGGGTAGGGTTATAGTTAAATAAATAAATAAAAATAAATAAATGAATAAATACACCCAACAGTCACACACATAGTCCTGACCCTACACTAGGTAAACCTGTATCGTGGGTATCAAGAGCTACAAGGGACTGGCGGTCCCACAACACCCAGACCCTAGACAAATATTTGTGAATCAGACAAACATTTGTCTAGGTGCGGGCATCGAACCCACGGCCTGACGCTTCGCAACCGGCCACTCGCCCGCCGCGCCACGGAGGCTGTCAGTTGCATACTGTACATAGCATAGGCCGGCAAACGAGCAAGTGGGTCACCTGATGGTTCACCGCCCATGTACGCCCACAATACCAAAAGAATCACAGATGCGTTGCCGACCTTAAAGGAAAGGGAGATTTGGGCCTCCGGATATCTCACTCACCATACGAAACGCAGCAGCAAGCTGCTACTTTACCCTGGTTTTCTGTGAGACAGTGGTAACGATCGGGACGAGCCGGCCCATTCATGCTGTAGACAAAAGTGTCTACTTCGTTGCTGTACCACTCACAAAATCTACCACCTTATATTTATTAAAATCACTCTTAAATCCCCTACGGAGTACGTCATTCGGAGATGTCTGTGCCAGAACGTACCAGGAGTACGATCCCGCGGACGGCCCAAGAAACGCTGGCTTGACGTATTAAAGGGAGGCATGAGAGCCAACGGTCTTACTACAGAGGACGCTCAAGATCAGGCGAAGTGGAGGCGTCTTAGTGGGAACGTGGACCTTGGCACTAGCCGGGATAACGCCACGTAGAAAGAAAGACTCTTTAATCCCCTACGTAAAGAGGAATAAAAACTTACTCAAGTTTTTCCAATTTTTCATGAAAGCTCACAACGCGAATTTTACGTTTGTGACATATATCTATTATTTTCTTGTTCATAAAAACTAAACCTCACGGCAGGAAACTCAGAAACACCGCTTGTTAATTAAAAGTTTCGTCGAATTTCATTTCTAAAAGTTTAAATTTTCACGTGAAAACTGAAATGTTTATAAGTTTTATTTGTCATTGTTGAGATAGGATTAGTCTTTTTTGCAAATATTTGATCGTATTTTAAAGTATTTTCTTATGGTAGAGGTCGGCAAACGAGTAAGTCGGTCACCTGATGGTAAGTGATCCACCGCCTATGAATATTCACAATACCTGAAAAATCATGGGCGCGTTGCCGACCTTGAAGAAAAGGATAATTAAGAGATTGGGAAGAGGAAGGGGATTTGGGTCCCCGAATATCTCACTCACGGGATGAAACAACAGAAAGCTGCTACTTCACTCCGGTTTTTGAGACAGTGGTAACAACTCGGTCGAGCCGGCCCAATCATGCTGTAGAAAGACTGTTTAGAGGGTGGATCTACCACTTAAGAAAAAAACGGGTATAAAAGTACGCAGATAAATGGAACAAAACTTTTACACAGTATTCATCTCGAAATTCTAAAGTTCAAAATCGACAATAGGCCGTCAAACGTTTAGGCTGAGATTTGTAAAGTGAATTTGACTATTCTCTGACTCTCTGAGTTCGAGTAATGATGATACCAGTTTCAAAATGTTAAATAAATAATTAATTTTCAACTGACGAAAAAGCTGAGGTTCTCAATTCAACTTATAGTGTATACTAGTGTATTTTATATTAGTGTATATTTTTTATACATACGCACTCACACCAGAAATCCCCGAAGGGGTAGGCAGAGGTGTAACAGTAGCAGTACATCTATATTCGCCGAGCGTATCTCCGTCCCACGATGTGATATGGGGCGAGCTTATCGCCATACCCGGCACAAATTCCAGACTCCGGGCTAATACTGAGCATTTCGTTATAGAAAAACCCAATACCGCTTTACCCGACCCGGGGATCGAACCTGAGACCTCAGCGTTGGACTCAATCGTAACGCATACGCATCACAACTGCGCCACCGAGGCATATTCTTATGTAAATTACTTTTTACAGAGCGATTTGATTTTATAGATTTTTATTCAAATGAGTGGAGTTCAAAGGAAGTCTCAATTAATTTCACGAAGAAATTCCATCCCTCAGGGATGAAATCGTGTGTTTTCCTGGCACGGCACAGTAATTACACTGCACATAGTGGTAAGCACATGCAGTCCAAATATAATGTAGACGATCAAGACATTGCGTTCCTCGATGGTCACCAGAACTATGCCTGAAGTTACTGTAATAAAAGCCTATGAAATTACTGGGCATTATGAGACTTGACATCTTATGTCTCGGAGTGACGAACGTAGTCCAATGTCTGCTTTGTAGTTCAAAGTTATGTGTGGTGTTGCTTATATTTATGGGCAGGCGCTTACCGCCAGGCTAGCGAAATGCTTGTTTCGTCACTTAAGCTAATAAAAAAAAATACAGGCCGACTCCATAACGCGACTCGCCTGAACAAGCCATTATAGTTGGCTTTTCAATTATGTACGATAGTCGCTTCCCAGTTGATTACAAAAAGAAGATTACATTATTTGAAGTACCTTCTCACCAGCAGTGGGTGCTGTTTTAAGGCAAAAAAATCGATTCCCACCGATACAAATGCTCAGTAATAACAGTTAAAATGTATTACAAACAATACGCTGATTGGATTGCCCTACCATCTGATGTCGCAGGTAAATATACGCCTTACTTACTATATGTGCATAGTATGCAAGTGTAGCATATACCATATACATACATACGCACTCACGCCTGCACTCTCCGAAGGGAGAGTGAGCAGAGGTGTAACCAGTATACCCACATTTCGCCGAGCTTATCTCTGTCCCATGATGTGATAGGGGGCGAGTCTATCGCTATACCCGGCGTAAAAGTGCGTATGTATGTATTTTTTTTGAAATCACACGTACAGTCTTGTTTGGACCAATTAGTACAATGTCGCTTTGAAAGCTTTAATGGGGCGAGGGTTTTCCGGATAAAGACATCCACGTGGAGACGCGCGTAAAAGCTATAAATATAACCGCTGCGCCGCACTTGGGTTTTCATCCCCATCATTACCACTACCACCACGCAGCACAAACTCATTTTGTCTTTTTTTTACAATAAAATTATTTTTAATCCGTTGTCTCTGCCTACCCCTATGGGAAACAGGCGTGAGTCCATGTATGTATGTATGTAACATTATTTTTTCTTACACTATTTTTAATTCAAATTTATTTTTGTGGACTCTTATTGATAGCCTGACGAGAGTCGGCTTTAGTCAGCGTCACCGGGCTTGCGGATGAGTGCTTTAGGCACTCTCAAACCTTAAAAGTTAAGTGACCACGCTGAAAGCACCCCCCTAATGGAGGTACGGACTTCGGCTCAGGACGGCCACTGGGGGAGGGCAAAGACATTTGCGATTGGCGTTTGGGGGGATCACTTTGCTCCCCGTAGTGGCGAGCGTATTTATACAGTGCCATCTGACGTAGATGTCATTCTTATTCTTATCTACCGCCACTATCAAGTCTACCATACTTGATAGTGGCGGTACCCTCAATAGTTATACACGACATAGTCAACAACGCATTCATGACACTTGTGGTATTGATGACGTTCCATGAGCGTTAGAGATTACCAACATCAGAGGGGCTTTCACGAATAACTTGCGAGAATGTATTCGTATCGAAATGTAAATAAATTGTTTGAATCTTCATACTAATGCTATCGTTCTCGACTGCCTCGGTGGCGCAGTTGTAATGCGTAAGCGTTACGATTGAGGCCAACGCTGAGGTCTCGGGTTCGAACCCCGGGTCGGGTAAAGTGGTATTGGGTTTTTCTATTACGAAATGCTCAGTATCAGCCCGGAGTCTGGAATTTGTGCCCGGTATGGCGATAGGCTCGCCCCCTATCACATCATGGGACGGAGATTCGCTCGGCGAAATGTGGGTGTACTAGTTACACTTCTGCCTACCCCTTCGGGGATTACAGGCGTGAGTGCGTGTGAGTGCGTACGTTCTCGATTCGAACACTTATTCCTAAGTTGTTCGTGGTCCCCCCCCCAGGTAACCCACTTACTCAGCCAGGTTCTTCTATAAAGTACTAATTTTAAATTTTCATCTCCGCATGTCACAAGAATTCAGGCGCAACACCCCTTCGCGTGCAAGGGAAATATGGTGTGTCAAAAATGGAGGAGCGTATGGAAATTCAGTATTCCAGAATGCATTTTATTTCCGCTATAGAACTGTGCTCATTTTGCTGCGTTTCTTTCACGTACTACGTTGAAAGTTTTACTTGTGTGGTAAAATAAAATTTATATTCTTTCTGTTTCTTATATAAGTGTTGAATCTTTCAATTTTACTATTATTTTATAGAAAAGAAAAAGGAATATACATACAAGATGTTATAAACCCTGTTAATAATAATACTAGCCGTATATTATACACGTCCCACGGCTGGGCCTCCTCTACTGAATGAGAGGGGTTAGGCCATAGTCCACCACGCTGGCCTAATGCGGGTTGGCAGACTTCACATACCTTCGAAAATTCTACGGAAATCTTCTTAAGGTATGCAGATTACCTCACGATGTTTCCTTCACCGTTAAAGCAAGCGATAATATATAATTGTGTTAGCGTATTCTCTTTTTATTGGTGTATTGAGGTAGTCTGAGAAAGCAACGTTGGGTACACTGAAATAATAATGGTGCGATATAGTTGTGGAAGGCTAGTTGAATGGTACAAAAGAGGTTGTCGCCATAACTGGAGGTCTTTTGCCCGCAGTCAGTCAGACAGTCTTCAGTTCATTAAGTACAGTGGTCAGTCGATAGTCCAAGTGTTCATTACGCGGTAGCTATGCTGGTTTACTATTCGGTCTTAGTTGTCTTAGAGACTCCTGACATAGGGTTGTGGTATGTAAAGCAGTGATATTGTAAATGTAACCAATTAACTATGAGTTAAAGTGATTATTGTCGTTTGGTATTAATAGAATAATACTCGTCTCACGTAACTTCTAACAATTAATACAAACGTTACTTAGAAATGTCAGAGATGCATACTGTTAGGGCTGGTTTCGAACCTGCGAGTTTCATCTCGACAGTCCGTACCACCAGCGGGGGCTGAGCTATCGCTGTTAATAAATGCTTAAAATGTAATTTAAAAAAATATTAATCGAATCATAGGTATTTCTTAGCGATTAGAAGTTATGATAACACCTTATTTACCATTCGGACCACACTTCTAATTACATCAATATGCCACTAAGAGCGCAGGTATTTTGGATTACGGTTTATCATTTTAGTTTACAGAACCACGAATAAAATTTTCTTGAAAGCTTTTTCGAAATGCTGGATGCGGCATAAACCAGCCTTCCCGCATCCAACATTATTTACGCGAAAACTTGCAGTTTAAAACATTTCATACCATTTTCATTTCATAAAGCTGGAATATGAATGGAACTATCGTTACCAGGCATTGCGCTAACTTTTACACCGCTGTTACCGATGTTTCGATAACGTGTACAGTTTGCGATTGTGTTTTTTGTTTTACCCTGAATCTGGTAGGTGAAGTGCGAATCGAATTGTAACGAATGGTTTGAATAATTTTTGCGCTGTGCGGTCAGTTGTTTTAGAAAATAGGGATTGTTCACGACTTTTTATTGGAGAATATCCTGTGTTTTTGTAATTGAGTTTTCGTATATTGTAATTATTTTTGGGTTCGCCAATGGGTGTACAGAACTTATTATGTAACAAACAAATATAACATACTACCCAGTTACAGGCAAACAAAACTAACACTATTGAAATTGGTTTAACTCTGATGACAATAAAAATAAAAATAAACCTTATGCAACTTGAGCTAAGAACCATCATAATTAAACCAGAAAACCAATTCATATTGTGTTAAAAATTCGTAATTAGAAATGTTCTAAATATCATTCGGATCTAGTCTCATTGTCAAGAAAGTTGCAAATGGTATTTTCATAAACCAATAATTAACGTTAAATGTAGATTAAAAGTTGACTGAAGCCAAAACGGCATTCTGCTAACATTTTAAAATGACACATGTCACAAACGTCAAAATTGTATCTAAATTGAGAATGCAATGAGATCGAGATGAGATCATATTAAAAACCGTTAAGTCAATTCACAATCTATTCTCAATTCGGTTAGAATTCAGTCGCAGTGTCAGTTAATTACAAGAATTGGCCTCTTGCTCATCTCGTCATTCAAGTAAACACAAATCTTTCAGTTTATTCTATAATCGGATTAGAGAGTCATTTCTTGTAACGCGAGGGCGTGAAAAACATGTAAAAATTACAACCATGACACACGGAGCTTTAATGATACGAGTCCCGGTAATAAATGTACCCAGACGTCAATGAATATTGATGAGACGCGTTCCAAATATACTTTCATACCTTTATATAGGGAATTCCAAAATGGATGACGTTGACATAAATTAACTCAATGCATTACATTATTAAGGTGAGATATGGTTTTGCTTTTATGAGTCTATGCTTAATGTGTTGTAAATTCAGGTTTAGAGTGGTAGAGCCACGTTGTAGGCAGTTTTGTCTACAGCACGAATGGACCGGCTCGACCGGATTGTTACCACTGTCTCACAGAAAACCGATGTAAAGTAGCGGCTTGCTGCTGCATTTGGTACGATGAGTGAGATATCCCGAGGCCCAAATTCCCTTCCCCTTCTCGTACGCACTCACGCCTGTAATCCCCGAAGGGGTAGGCAGAGGTGTAACCAGTACACCCACATTTCGCCAAGCGTATCTCCGTCCCACGATGTGATAGGGCGCGAGCACTACCGCATACATCTTCCCCTTGTCAATACTTTAATTATCCTTTTCCTTTAAGGTCGGCAACGCGCCCATGATTATTCTGGTATTGTGGGTGTATATGGGCGGTGGAAATCACTTACCATCAGGTGACCCACTTGCTTGTTTGCCGGCCTATGCTATAAAAAGAGGTTTTTCTTTATTAGCCTGAATAACATGTATTTCCAAAAAAAATGGTTTCAATAAGCTATAATAGTTTGTATCGTTTTTGAGATATGGGATATTTTCGGCTACACTACTGATATTTTTTTATTAGCTTGAGTGACGAAACGAGCAGGTCGCTCGCCTGATGGTAAGCACAACGCCTGTTCTTAAACAGAAGCAACACTACACATAACTTTGAATTGCAAAGCACGCCATGCATTGGACTGTCTGTCATCTTATGTCTCGTCACCCCGAGACATAAGATGTGTCTAATAATGCCCAGTAATTTCACTGGCTTCAAGGTCTACAAACCTTTCACAGTGCGTGGGTCCCAGACGCATTTGGCTGGTTGTTTCAATTACTAAATTGCTAAGAGCAATAAATACTACCTAATGCACGTATAAAGGCCCGTATTCACAAACACTTAAGTGAGGCAAAGCCAAGTGTCGCAATTCTGTGTACACTATTGGTTTGTTTTGATTTAGCGCCAAAAACTAACCAATGAGGTATAGAGAAATCGTCACTGCGTTCACGCTCAGTATGAGGTCTCATAGTAACGTTTATAAATATGGGGGAACCCCCGGTTTCTGAAAGGCTGATCAAATCAACACTCAATTAACAGAACTTTCAGTTGACATCGCTGTCAAATCAATCCGAGTTGCTGAAACGTTATTTAGTGAATAAAATATAATATTTGATCTCTCTTTAGTACCGTTTGACATACGATTTATCATATTATTTTGAAAGTTATGTTAGCTAACATGTGTGTCAAATCAAAGGCGTTGATCACGCTTCTAACAACTCAATTTTGACATTGATTAGTTAATTTAACATTGATCAGCCTTTCAGAAACCGGGCGTTAGTCTATTCCACATAATGTGTTGCCAGAATAATAAATTCCGTGTGGCGCACAATACAGCGATGAATCAAGAACATTGCGCTGTTACATAATATTATACCGCATCTTGGGTGTAATTTACGCGTTCCTACCGCTTATAAGAACGGGCTGTTTAAAGGAATATTGTCTTATATACAAAGAGCGCAACTACATAAACAACTAGTTTTTCATTTGTAAATGTTTTTATCTCAGATATGATCCTTTATAAACATTACCTTAGATTTGACAAACCACAAATCCATGCGAAAGGACACCGATTCCTACCTAGGTTGATTCGTGAGGCTAGGTATTGAAATTAAAAATCACCCAAATTTCAATAGAGAAAACGGTTGGAAGCTTGCACAAGCCTGGGATCCAATTATACATCTAACTAAATAGGAACCCAATAGACCAACTGCCAAACCTCAAGACACCGTGAGCTCTTTCTGCGTAGATCGGACTAGTATCAACTAACTTTTTAAATGATTAAAAAATAAGTGTTGATTTTAAAATGAAGGTAGGTGTAACATTAACTTTTCGAAACAACCTACACCTCAGTCTCTCCCGTGATCACGAAGGCTGAACAGATTTCAAAACGTCGGAAATAAAATAAAATTAAACCGCGATAAAATCCGTATAAACTAGTTTTATTTTAATGTGTAATATTCGCGTAAACATAAGAAATCACTATAAGACGGTGCGTTATTAATTGAGAGAACTTTATTGTGCTTAGAACTCTTCTGTGGAAACGCTGTCCAAGTGCAGTTAGAATTGTGAATTACCATACCAAGTGTCATCCAAGTCTAATAAATTGTGAACAGTAATATAATTAATAAAAATGCAGTGATCGCTCAGCGGGGAGTGGTACGGTAGTCGCAAGGGTTAGAAACCAGCCACAAGAGCATACACCTCTAACTTTTCTAGAAACATCGTGAGGAAACCGGCATACCTGAGAAGTTTTCCATAATTTCAAAGGTAAGTGAAGTCTGCCAACCCGCATTAGGCCAGCGTGGTGGATTAAGGCTTAACTCCCTCTCAATCAGTAGAGGAGGCACGGGCCCAGCAGTGGGACGATTATAATACATGGCTAGTAACATACTGCCTCGGTGGCGCAGTTGTAATGCGTACGCGTTAAAGTTAAGCTAACGCTGAGGTCTCGGGTTTGATCCCCGGGTCGCGTAAAGTGGTATTGGGTTTTTCTGTTACGAAATGCTCAGTATCAGCCCGGATCCTGGAATTTGTGCACGGTATGGCGATAGGCTCGCCCCCTATCGCATTATGGGACGGAGATACGCTCGGCGAAATGTACCCTTCGGGGATTACAGGCGTAGATGCGTATGTATGTATATGTAATATAACTAGTTTTGCATATACAATTTGTTTTTAAATAGATTCACTAAACTGGACCTTACACATAACTTACATGCTAAGAAACTAAAATACATAAAAGTAGAATTGCACTAATGTGTATGTCCTTCTAGAATTGCTGCTGTATTCAAGCATGCTATATACTACATACGCACTCACGCCTGTAATCCCCGAAGGGGTAGGCAGAGGTGTAACTAGTACACCCACATTTCGCCGAGCGTATCTCCGTCCCACGATGTGATAGGGGGCGAGCCTATCGCCATACCGGGCACAAATTCCAGACTCCGGGCTGATACTGAGAATTTCGTAATAGAAAAACCCAATACCATTTTACCCGACCCGGGGATCGAACCCGAGACCTCAGCGTTAGCCTCAATTGTAACGCGTTCGCATTACAACTGCGCCACCGAGGCAGTCGATGCTATATACTATCACGAAGCTATCAAATAAAACGCAATATTATGTTACTCATCAATCATTGAAACAATATGAGCGATTTGTGTTGAATTTTGCGAACGTGGGACGGTCCAAATTATCAATATCTAAGAATCACGAGTGGAGGGAAAAATCTGCTGTCAGCAGGGCGGACGTGATTCCAATACCGAGGACGTGCTCCGTTTATTTATATAGAGATGGTGAGTCACTTGGGAAAGTTACTGTCCTACATAAAATATTAAGAAAGTTGAGGTAGTGAAATAAAGTTGAACGCGTCTCAGCGCCTCGGTTATTTTTGGTTACTCAATTGTAAATATTGTGTCTATAACGCATTTTTTAAAGTGAAAACTTCTTTAGTTGCGTTGGGCACTTTTTGGTAGGGGGAAATCTTATTGGTTCGCGTCACCGACATGCTCATGACGCGCAGCGGCCGTCTGCTGTGCGCGTTAGACACTGTTGGATGGGTGAAATCTCGTGCATTCGCGTCACTGACATGCTTATAGCAGTATCTGTAGCTATACAGCTGAAGTATTGTGTACCATTAGTGCTGTGTATATCTTATAAGTGAAATTGAATGGATTTTGGGAATAGTTCAATGTGTATATACTGTGCATTGTTGAAATAGTGTTTTTGTTTGATTATTATTTGAATTGTTTAATTGTAGAATCATTGTGCAGGACAACAGTGAGTACTAAAAAACCATATAAATGTGAAAACCAGATTGATGTTGATAATTTTAATGCAAACATTATGAAATTTAAAATTTTCATACTAAAAGTTCAATGTTTTTACTTCTATTGGCAGTCTCTACAACTGCCAATTTTGTTTTTACTTGAGAGACGAAACGAGCAGGTTGCTCGCCTGATGGTAAGCGTCATGCCTGCCCATAAACAGAAGCAACACCACACAGAACTTTGAATTACAAAGTATTGCATGGTATTGGACTGCGCTCGTCACCCAGAGACATAAGATATTAAGTCTCATAATAACCAGTACTTTCACTGGCTTCAAAGTCCTTCAAACCGAATCACAGTAGTCCTTAACACTGCTGTTTGGCGGCAAAAATAGACGAGGCGGTGGTACCAACCCAGACGGCATCTCGCATACGAGGGACCTACCACCTTGTAATGGTAAAAGGATTTAAAATACATACACGTACATATGCACTCACACCTGTATTGCCCAAAGGCGTCGGCAGAGGTGTAGCCAGTAAGTACAGCCACACTTCGCTGAACTTATTTCTGCTCTATGTGATATAGGGGTGAACCTATCGCCATACCGGGCAAATTTCTAGACTTCGGGCTGATACTAAGCATTTTGTGATAGAAAAACTTAATATCACTTTTACTCGACCTGGGAGTCGCACCCGAAACCTTCGCATAATAATCGTACCACGTACGCATTACAACTGCGCCAGTGATTTAAAACTTATAGTAAATAAAAAATGCCAATATTTTTCCGATTTTTTGCTTCTGATTTACATAAATCATACCGTTAAAAACTTCCAAATCAATTTGGAAAAGATCTGAATAGATTTTATTCAAACATCAATCGTCAATATCATCCGGGTCGTTACCACTTTCTCACAGAAAACCTGCGTAAAGTAGGTTTGTGTGATACACAAATATTTGTTTCTAGTCTGGGTGTTGTGAGATCCACGATACAAGACTCTTATCTTACTGTGGGGCAGGACTATGTGTGTGACTGTTGGGTGTATTTATTTTATTATTTAATGTGCAATAATTATTTTTTTTTTTTTTTATAGTATAGGCCGGCAAACGAGCCAGTGGGTCACCTGATGGTAAGCGATCTCCACCGCCCATGTACGCCCACAATACAAAAGAATTATGGGCGCGTTGCCGACCTTAAAGGAAAGGGATAATAAGGGATTGGGAAGGGGAGGGGGATTTGGGCCTCCGGATATCACACTCACCGTACGAAACGCAGCAGCAAGCTGCTACTTTACGCCGGTTTTCTGTGAGACAGTGGTAACGACCCGGACGAGCCGGCCCATTCATGCTGTAGACAAAATTGTCTACAGCGTGGCTCTACCACATACAAATCTTTCTAATCCTTCGTGGTCCGTAATCAAGCGACTGTCCGATCTCAAACGGTCGTTTCATATCTTGGCACGTCCGCACGATCACGTTCTGGCACTTACACAGATATAATTATTCGTCGAGCCGAATTTGTGAGCGTCCCTGCCCGATATTCAATTTTACAACGCCACGATAAATCTGCTGAGGGGTTGGAACAATTCAATTATTGTGTGGAAGGGCTTTTGGAGTCTGAATGCCATGTTCAAAGGAAGGTATGGTGAGGAAGTAATGAAGTGAACAAATAAAGGTTACAGAGAGTCACCTGTGATACAGTTAGAGTACTTAAAAATCTCTTTTAAGTCTTATATTCCAATTTACAAGTGGACAAAAAAAGAACCCAAACATGACGAAGTAATTTTATCGGATGTTAACACTTTTACCAGAGATATTCTTCATACAAACATACGAACGCACTCACGCCTGTAATCCCCGAAGGGGTAGGCATAGGTGTAACCAGTACACCCACATTTCGCCGAGCATACCTTCGTCCCATGATGTGATAGGGGGCGAGCCTATCGCGATTCCGGGCACAATTCCAGACTTCGGACTGATACTGAGCAATTCGTAACAGAAAAACCCAATATTACTTTTACCCGACCCGGGGATCAAACCCGAGACCTCAGCGTCAGCCTCAGTCGTAATGCGTACGCATTACAACTGCACCACCGAGGCCGAGATATTATTCTTCAATAATTATCTCTCTCGCGCGCGAAATATGACGCATTGCAACTAAGCCCACTTTTCATTGGTAGAGCCACGCTGTAGACACTTTTGTCTACAGCATGAATGAGCCGGCTTATCCGGGCTCGTTACCACTATCTCACAAAAAACCGGCGTAAAGTAGCAACTTGCTGCTGCGTTTCGTACGATGAGTGAGATATCTGGAGGCCCAAATCCCCCTCCCTTTCCAATCCTTTAATTGTCCCTTTCCTTTAAGGTCGGCAACGCACCCATAATTATTTTGGTATTGTGGGTGTACATGGGCGGTGGAGATCACTTACCATCAGGTGACCCAATTGGTCGTTTGCCGGCTTATGCTATAAAAAAAGCCTTCTGATGAATTGACTTTTTTAATCAATGTATTGCGGCAGTCACTGCAGCGGCGAAAGCTTTTCACCAAAATAATCCGCATGCAAAATGTATGTCACACCCAAATTGGTTGCAGAATTAACGGGTAATAAACAAAACAATTTGTGTATTCAATTGGTGGCACCGAATTTGCACCTGTCAACTCGTATAATTAAATGATTACTGTCACAAAATATTATGATATTCATTTTTGAGTGGTAGAGCCACGCTGTAGACAGTTCTGTCTACAGCATGAATGGGCCGGCTCGTCCGGGTCGTTACCGCTGTCTCACAGAAAACCGGTGTAAAGTAGCAACTTGCTGCTGCGTTTCGTACGGTGAGTGAGATATCCGGAGGCGCAAATTCCCCTCCCCTTCCCAATCCCTAACTTATCCCTTTTCTTTATTCTCCCTTTCCCTTTCCTTATGATTATTTTAGAATTGTGGGCGTACATGGGCGTAGGAGATCACTTACCATCAGGTGACCCACTTGCTCGTTTGCTGGCCTATACTATAAAAAAAATATTGTAGCAAGCAGTGGTAGCTCAACGGGAAGTGGTACGGACTGTCGAGGCGAAAGTCGCGGGTTCGTACCCAGCCATAAGAGGATGCACCTCTGAATTTTCTAACGTGTGTATTCATTGTTAATTATCGCTTACTTTAAACGGTGTCATTATTCCAGAAAAAATCACCTTTACACATTCTACTGTAACAAAAAACATGCGGCCAGTCTTTCGGGACTACCGATAGAAGTGAAAACTAAGTGAACTTGTGAATTGTATCGTCGAGCTATTAGATTATTATTTGTGAATTATTTTTGGTTTGTAAAGAAGTGTTAATGACCAATTTAATTGTATATATATAATGTATACTAATAACGCACGGAGGTATATTTATGTACATACACAGTATACATATAGCTCATAGAAAGCGATCGGCGACGATGACGCGAGTTCCATGATTTTTGTTCACCCAAAAAGTACTCAACGCGCCTAAAGATATCACTTCAAAAAAATGTACGCGTGCATGCGTGCGTGCTTGTCTGTGTGTGTGGATATATAAATTATCAGTTTTCCCTTATTATTTCCAAAAGATGAGCGGGCGATTTTCTCCGCAATTTGAACAACAAATTTTCAACAGAGTTGGTTTATTAATATTCTTTAGACGCTTGTTAATTTATAAAAGCACTCGTTTCAATTTCGCGACGTTTCTGTTTTAGGAAATTGTTTGTTTATATCACAATAACTTTTTGTGAAGTATTCGAAGACATTATTTTACTGTTATTCCTAAGTCTATTTGTGTTTTTATCTTTAATTCCTCAAGCAATAAAATGACCTCGCCATAACTCTGTCCAAGGGGGCGGGGCTATAAAAGTCTGTGCAGCTCGTTCATTCATCAATTCATAAAAATTGATTCATGATCTCTAGTAGACACTTAATACGTCTAATTTTTTGCACGGTGCAGAACGTCGTATCTCGACTTAGAAATTTAATATTTAGACAGTAATTTTTATGTAATAAAGTTGATTTTGAACGTTCGTTAATTTTTGTTGCGTGTATGAGTGTTACGTGTGATTTTACCTTTGCATGTGTAAGTAAGTGAAGCCGTATTTTTGGAAGATTCATATGAGAGTTATCGTTCTAGTTATCTTATTTCATTGTACCTAATTAAACATAAATCTAACTTTTTAAGTTAGTTTTTTTTAAAAGTCATATTATTGTTTTAAATTAAGATAAGTTTTTATATGTTTTGCAAGTTGGTAGGTCCCTCGTATGCGAAAGGCCGTCTGGGTTGGTACCGCCGCTTTGTCTATTTCTGCGGCCAAGTAGCAGTGTGTAAGCACTGTTGTGTTCCGGTTTGAATGACATTGAAGCCAGTGAAATTACTTGGCATTATGAGACTTAACATCTTATGTCTCAGGGTGTAGAGCGCAGTCTAATGACATGCAGTGCTTTGTAATTCAAAGTTATGTGTTGCTCCTGTTCATGGGCAGGCGCTTACCATCATGCGAGCGACTTCTTCGTTTCGTCACTCAAGCTAATAAAAAAAAAAACAGCTGAGCTTTTGTCTCACTCCAGCATTGTTATTCTCACTCACGCACTTCACTAATTTATAGGGATGTGATCGATCTTATCGATCATTATAAACAAGTGATTAAAATTAACGTGAAATGTAAGGATGCCTAGATTTTGATAAGATAAGGTACATGAACACTCACTGTGAGGTGTATGTAACGACCCTTAAATATGACCACACCTTTCTGTAACACGTTACATAACAAGCTCACATACATAAACGAGTTTAATTTGTACACTGACTGCAAAACCCTCCACATACCTTTATAATAATTTTATTACGTAACACATTGCTGACATATTATGACATATTATAAATTAATTAATAAATTTATAATCAGAAATTAATTGTCGGTTGCTTGTTTTTGCTATTAATAATTAACTCGTGAATGCGCAACAAAAGACACTGGACGTTTATTGGGATTTCGTTAACACATTACATTTAGTATTTAACACAAAAGTGCGGTGTTTCGGTCCATCCGCACGTTATAATCCAATAACTCCATACGTTCGTAAAGAAAAAATCATGGTTGCGTGAAAAATGTATGCGGAATTGTATTGTCAGATTTTGTGAATTAAATGAGTTCTTTATTTATTTTTACTAGCTTTTGCTCGCGACTCTGCCCGCGTGGATGGCCTTTTCCGGGATAAAAAGTAGCTTATGTCCAGAAGGCCAATTCTCGCAATTTTAAATGTTCAAAATATCATTCCGATCTAGTCTCAGCGTCAAGAAAGTTGCAAATGGCATTCTCTTAAACCAATAATCAACGTCAAATGCACCTAGCATTAGCAATAGCATTATACCGTTTTGGCTTCAGTCAACTTTTATTCTACATTCAATCTCATTACGATCTATGTTCACATTTGACGTTGATTATTGCCATTTGCAACTTTCTTGACGCTGAGACTAGATCGGAATGATATTTTGAACATTTAAAATTACGAGAATTGGCCTTCAGGTCATGATCTATCTGTGTGCCAAATTTCATCCAAAACCGTTCAGCTGTTAACGCGTGATTGACAATATCATAACAAACATCCAAATTCACAAACTCAAACACCCAAAATTTATTATAGTAGTAGGAAGTAGGACTAGCTTTATGCGGTTTATCGAGTGTTTGGCAGATTGCAAAGGGCGGAAAACGAGGAAGCTGGTCACCTGATGGTATTTCTACAGCCCATGATAACCTGCAGTATTGCCGGCCTAAGGAGAGGTATGGGGGTGAGGGAGGGAGGATTGGGACCCCCGGAAATCTCACAGCAAGCTGCCACTTCACGTTTTTCTGTGAGATTGTGGTACTAACCCGGCCAGCCCGTATTTCTAATTACAAAGTTATGTGTGGTGTTGCTTCTGTTTATGGGCAGGTGTGGCGCTTACCATCAGCGACCTGCTCGATTCGCAACTCGAGCTAATAAAAAAGCTACACTGAAGCCAAATTTAACGGTGGATGGTGGAGGTCATTTACCTTGGTCTATAGTATTCGACTCCCATGTTATGCCCAGAGTACGCCTACGATAGCAACATCACGTGTATTCAACCCTTGTGAAATTCAATGAGACGTGCCCTCAATGCCGAGTGTAGATAACAATACATATCAGTCGGAGCGTGTGGATAGTGCAGTTGGACATGTTCAAGGGGCGTTTCGTTGTCTCCAATGGTCTATGGTTTGTAAACTAGTGGGCTATTGCTTTATAGGTGTACGCTTATTGTGCGAAATTATAGTGTTTTTCTATATCTCTGTCTACCGACCCGGGGCCTTATTCTATATGAGCATATGGCGGCATGTGGATTCGTAAAACGCCCGCGTTACATTGACGGGAACTTTTTTTATTTCATAGGCCGACAAACGAGCAAGTGGGTCACCTGATGGTAAGTGATCACCACCGGCCATGTACGCTCACAATACCAAAAAAATTATGGGCGCGTTGCCGACCTTAAAGGAAAGGGATAATTAAGGGATTGGGAAGGGGAGGGGATTTGGGCCTCCGGATATCTCACTCACCGTACGAAATGCAGCAGCAAGCTGCTACTTTACGCCGGTTTTCTGTGAGACAGTGGTAACGACCCGGACGAGCCGGCCCATTCATGCTGTAGACAAAAGTGTCTACAGCGTGGTTCTACCACTCATAACGACTTGACGAACGAGTGATATTGGCATTGCATTTTTTCTAATGGCCGTTCCCATTTCTGTCTATACATTCATTCTATTCTTACTGGCAGTAAAACTTTGACATATTTTATATGGAATATCTATCATAACCATCGAAATAAGATGACAAGAAACGTATCTTAAGCAAAAAATTACTCCACCAAAACTCTGTGCAAGGGGACGGGGCTATAAAAGTCGGCTCGTTCATTCATCAATTCATAAAAATTAATTCATGATCTGTAGTGAACACTTAATACGTCTAATTTTTTGCGCGGTGCAGAACGTCGTATCTCGATTTGGCAATTTCATATTTAGACATTAACTTTTATGAAATACAGTTGATTTTGAACGTTCATGAATTTTTGTTACGTGTGATTACCTTTGCATGTGTAAGTAAGTGGAGCCGTATTTATGGCAGATTCATATACATATGTAGCTGCAACACCAGACTGTACCCTCGATTTTGTTACCATTAGTTTTTTGAATTAACCACTATGGAAGCAATTTTAAAGACTTATTCACGTCAAAAAAACAACTTACCGAACCCACATCTTATAAGAGTCTCAAAAAGATTAATATTAAGCCACGCGGTATATTACCGGATTACACGTTCGCGACAAGCATAAACCGCCTGCAGGCTTACATCCGGATTGTCCCTGCTAATGAGCTGGGTAATCGTGACGTCATACATGCCGTGACAAAGACTAAGACGGCCCAAGTATGATATTTATGGTGGTTAAAGAAACTGGAGAAAAATGTTTACCATCAACAGTTGAAGGGAATAATTTGTTGAATTAAATTACATATTCAAATTCAAATTCTAATCCATAATCCATAAAATGTTATACTTACATCATTTAGATTCAGTCAAATTTAATTTTAACTCTACCGCCAGTTCGGAATGCTGTTTCGCTAGAGAAGAACAGACAAGAAAATCTAACATTGCTCTTTTCAAAACTGATTTGCAATATTGATACTACATTAATACAATTTAATTTGAGTTAAAGCAGCTCAGTTTATGCCAAGAGGAACATTATAACAAAATATTTTTTATTGACCATGAGTCCCATGACCACGGTGAATAAATAAGGACCATAAAGTAAAAAAAATATAACAATAAATAACAGTTTGAGCAGACCAGTCCACACAAGCAGCACCCGTTCACGAGTATGACGCAGGTGCCAGCCATTGGCCTCCTCAACCATGTTTCAGAGAAGTGACCGACCCGGCACACGACGCCGCCGCAAGCACAGACACTTTAGCGAGCATGACATACCCAAACTGAACTTATATCATACGCACATAGCGGGAAGCGGCTGGATGCGTCAAGGGTGGCGCTAACTTGGAAAGGCCTATGTCCAGCAGTGGACGAATTCAGGCTGATGATGATGATGAT
Organism: Mimas tiliae; assembly: GCA_905332985.1. NCBI lineage: Eukaryota > Metazoa > Arthropoda > Insecta > Lepidoptera > Sphingidae > Mimas > Mimas tiliae. The sequence continues at coordinate 2,896,152 of HG995262.1, read as the reverse complement.
ACATACGCACTCACGCCTGTAATCCGAAGGATTAGGCAGAGGCGTAACTAGTACACCCACATTTCGACGAGATTATCTCTGTCCCATGATGTGATAAGGGCCGAGCTTATCCCCATACTGGGCACAATACCAACCTTCGAGCTGATACGGAGCATTTCATAATAGAAAAACCCAAAAACGGTTCAGTAATTTAGGCGTGAAAGCTTAACAAACAAACAATTAATACACACATAACTTAGAAAAGTTAGAGGTGTATGCACTTGGGGCTGGTTTTGAACCTGCGACTTTCGTCTCGACAGTCCATTCCACTCCCCGCTGAGCTATCACTGCTTATATCTACATGTTTGTTTTTCGTAAATGACAAAGCGTGGTACACACGTACGCACTGATGACTGTAATATGATGGATGTTCCACACGATGATATGATCTTGCGTGAAAGAAATTGTAAGAATGACGTATGACTTTGAAGATGGCTGTGTGTGTCACACGGATGGGTGAATTAGGAAACATTTACAAGGTGGTAGGTCCCTCGTATGCGAGAGGCCGTTTGGGTTGATACCACCGCTTATTCTATTTCTGCCGCTAAGTAGCAGTGTGTAAGCACTGTTGTGTACGGTTTGAAGGACATTGAAGCCAGTGTAATTAGTGGGCATTATGAGACTTAAATTTTGATGTCTCGGTGTGACGAGCGCAATCCAATGCTTTGTAATTCAAAGTTCTGTGTGGCGTTGCTTCTGTTTATGGGCAGGCGTGACGCTTACTATCAGGCGTGCAACCTGCTCATTTCGTCACTCAAGATATAAAAAAAAAAGATAGAATAAGCTCTTTTCTTGAAAGTCCCTAAGTCATATTGCTGTGGAAATATGAAATACTAGCTTTTGCTCGTGGGTCCGTCAGCGTCCTTGTCTTTTATCCGGGACGGAATTACCCTATGTCCGTCCCTCCGATATAATCTATCTCGTTACCAAATTTCATTAAAATCCGTACAGCCATTTAGCCGTGAAAACGTAACAGACAGATAGTTAGTTTCGCCTTTATAATATATGTTTTTACACCTTGGGTTGGTTTTAGTTGGGCTTTCTAAGGATTTCTAATTTATTCTAGTAATAAATATAACTTATGTTACTCAGTGATAATGTAGCTTTCTAACGGCAAAAGAATTTTTGAAATAGGTCCAGTCGTTTTTAAGTTTATTCGTTACATACAAAAATACAAATATTTCCTCTTTATAATATTAGTCATCATTGTCCTGCCCTGTTCCTAATTCTATTTGGGGTCGGAGCCGCATGTCTTCTTCTTCCATGTCTATCAGCCGTGGCCTCGTCATTCACCCCTTTTTCTTTCATGTCCTTCCTCACACACTCCATCCACCTTTTCTTTGGCCTTCCTCTACCTTTCCATCCATCAACATTCATATTCATAATTTTGATCACCTCTTTATAATATTAGTGTAGATGGAAAAGATCGCATACACCACAGACCAGTGTGCCACGCTGGATAATGTCGTATATATCACAAAGCTAATAGATGCGGTGACAACTCGTGTGGAAATTATATTAGGAAAACTCTTCTAGAAGAGTCTGAAATTTCTACGTATCCCTAACATTCTGATAAATCATACTGACCATCTTATTTTGCAAATTATTGTAATATTAATTATAATTCTCTAATTTTCTAATTTAATTGAACTAAGTACTTATATAAGATTGTATTTATTTATGCATGCTGTGTTTGCCTGTAATTTGAGTTGCAATAGGTTCAATTGTTAATATTTAATGTACGTATGTATTATTGTAAACTTTGTTGGCAATCCTTAAATAATAAAATAAAATAAAATAAAATATTCAAAGGCATCATTTAAATGGTTATTAAAGAACAGGTTCTTGGCGAGGTGTCTCACGGGAGCCATGTTGGATATGTCATTAATATGAGAAATTACATACATACATACGTACGCACTCACGCCCGTAATCCCCGAAGGGGTAGGCAGAGGTGTAACTAGCACACCCACATTTCGCTGAGCGTATCTCCGTCCCACGATGTGATAGGGGGCGAGCCTATCGCCATACCGGGCACAAATCCCAGACTCCAGGCTGATACTAAGCATTTCATAATAGAAAAACCCAATACCACTTTACCCGACCCGGGGATCGAACCCGAGACCTCAGCGCTAGTCTCAATCGTAACGCGTACGCATTATAACTGCGCCACCGAGGCAGTACTAAGTTCTATAATGCTAGAAAGTAGAAGTAGAAGTTCTAATGTTAAGTCTTTTAATGCTCTTATAATTTATCTGGCTTCAATGTCCTTCAAACCGAGACCAGCAGTGCTTACAGTCAACCCAGACGGTCTTTCGCATACTAGGGACCTACCACCTTGTTTGAAATTACTGGATATACGACCCATGAATGCGACTCGACTGAATAAACCACTCTGGCGGGTTTTAACATATTGTGTACGATGGTCATTATCCAGTTGGGTACAAAGATGTATAGGTGGTGGGATGATGGGTCACACAAACATTTTTTCTCGGAGTGGGAATCGAACCTACGCTTCGCAGTCGGTTAACACTGTCAACTGTCAACTTAGACAGTGTTGTCCCACCCTTTAAAACCAAAGTATTATTGAAGTAAGCAAGGATTGAGAGCCTCCGTGGCGCAGCGGGCGAGTAGCCGGTAGCGAAGCGTGAGGCCGTGGGTTCGATTCCCGCACCTTGACAAATGTTTGTCTGATCCACAAATATTTGTCTCGGGTCTGCGTGTTGTGGGACCGCAAGTCCCTCGTAGTTCTTGGTACCCACGATACAGGTCTAGTGTGGGGTCAGGATTATGTGTCTGACTGCTGGGTGTATTTATTTATTTATTTATTATTATTTCCTACAAATTAAAAGTTGGGAAATAGTTTCCCTGCAAGTTGACAAAACTCCGTAATTTATTAAATAAGCAATAAGAACAGCAATTGAAAATACTAACTTAGGCTTTAATTAGTAATTAGTAATCAGCATTAAAATATGATTACGGTATTTGTTTTTATAACTAGAAATATTTAATCAACTCCTGTTTAATAAGCGCTTCGTAGATTTTATAATTATTTTATGTTTAATTAACTAGCATAAACGTTTAGATGGGATATAAACATAATTTTGTAGTTTTAATTCTGACGCTTAAAATAAGAAATAGGGTTTCCTAACCAAAAGGTTCTAATGGAGCCTTATTTTTAACCGACTTTAAAAAGGAGGAGGTTCTCGATTCAGCGCGATTTTTTAAATATTGTTTGTGCTTTTTTATGTATGACAAAAACAACCTTATTACAGTTGGTTTTACAACTGTCGTTACTTGATATTTTGTAATCATCCATTTTAGCTATAAAATGGGTGATCCATTTGCGTGTTGTCGCGCCGTTGATATAAATTATTGGGTACATCGATTTCTCCGCCAATTGTGAACCGATTTTGTTGGAAGATTTTCGATAGGGTTTAGCTGCGATGTGGTTCCATATAAATTTGGTTAAGATCTGATGACAGAGTATGGAGTAAAAAAATAAAACTCCTCAACGGGCAACAGTACACTCGTCGCGATTGTGTTATTGTATTAGAATTTACATGCTATTGCTGTAACTACAGCTTTTTATAGCATATAACAGCAAATGAGCAAGTTGGTCATCTGACTTACTTAATTATTGACGAATATATAGTTCTATCTAACACAGACTTGAAATATGATGAAATCTATTGCAGTTTATGAGCTACAATAAATTTACGCTTGCCTAGATACGTTACGACTGAGTCTGACGCTGAGGTCTAGAATTCGATCCCCGGGTCGGATAAAAGTGATATTGGGTATTGCGAGTACTATTGCGAAATGCTCAGCATCAGCCCGGAGTCTGGAATTGTGCCCGGTATGTCAATAGGCTCGACCCCTAACATATCATGGGATGGAGATACGCTCAGCGAAATGTGGGTGTATTTACACCTCTGCCTACCCCTTTACAGGTGAGAGTGAGTGCTTAGATACATTTCTAACAAAAAAACAACTAGGTACCTTAGATTTCCAACCATTACTTTAATCTAAAATCAACGCTAACACCAAACATAATTCTATCATCTATTCTATGAACCCAATGAATACTATGCCAAATTAATTCTTAAGAAATGGTTTCCAAGATATATTGTTAAGTCCATTGAGCTGCCTCTTCAAGTTTTGCCCGTCAGCCCACTTGGTATCCAGGTAGCTGTCGTCATCATCTTGCTCCAGCTTCTTCCACTCCTCCTGCTTCCTGTAGGCATGGAGCATCAGCTGCTTGCGTTCGTCTTCTGACATCACCGGCTCCCGGCCCGGGGCACCTTCAGAACTTGAGCATAGCTTCACTGTCACTTTCGATTTGTTATTTTTTCCTGGAATTTTAAATTTGTCAGATGTAATCATGATGAGTTTTTTTTATAGCAGTATTAGCCCGCGTGAATAGACTTTTCCGAAATAAAACTTAGCCTATAACCGTCTCCGTCGCCGTCTGCCATCTATCTCTACATCAAAATTCATCAAAGTCGGTTCAGTGATTTAGGCGTGAAAGCGTAACAAACAAATAGATAATTGATTGATTCGACTTGACTTCGATTGATTTCTCTCATGGTTTCATTTGCAACCATATTTTATTTTTTATTTTAGTTCATCGAAATAAGATAAGAAACGTAACTCAAATGACCCCACCAAAACTCAGTGCAAGGAGGCGGGGCTATAAAAGTAACTTGATACGTCTAATTTTTTTTCGCGTGCAGAACGTATTTCGATCTAGAAATTTAATTCAAAGTCATTAGCTATTATGAAATAAAGTTGATTTTGAACGTACATTAATTTTTGATGCGTGTATGAGTGTTACCTTTGCATGTGTAAGTAAGTGAAGCCGTATTTCTTGGCAGATTCCTATGAGAGTGATCGTTCTAGTTATCATATTTCGATGTTTTAGTACAAAACATCTTTTAGTGTTAGTATACAAAAAAACCTACCCAAATGATCACTCAGCTTATTTCCGCTGAGGAATTTCTTCCCGCAAGCCCATATACAAGCTCTGGACGGATCGATCACTTCGTTAGCAGCCTGTGTGCCGGTCAAATCTTCCACGTTGTCCAACTCCATCCGCACAGGGTCATGCGGAGGCAGCCCCGCCGGGAAGACTATCTTAGTCGCCCCACGGAGCTCGTCTAGAGCCCTTGCCACGTCTTTTTGGGTGAGGCATTTGCGTAGATCGACCTGGAAGTACAAATTGACGACATTGTTAAATTACTCGCTTTTATTTTATTATTTATGGAGTTATTTGATTTAACTTCATTCATAAAATAAGTATTCCCGTAAGGCTTGTAGAATCATCTTTCATCCGCGGTATCTGTAGTCCAATACAGTTTAAGAACCTTCAAAAGAGCCTCAAAGTCTGGCAATGCACCGACGAGTCCGGGGCTAAGACTTGCATATTTTACTCATACATACATGTTTCTTACTGACAAACTCCTTAGCCGCTTCGGCGGCTTTCTTTAGCACTTCTTGCAAGTTCGGTGGTGGGGCAAATCCACATCTGCGACCCATATCATCTTTATTAAATACATTGCCCTGCGGAGCGCAGCGGCTGGCCCATGGATCTTCTAGTTTCAATTCTTTAATCTGAAATCACAATTATTATTGATAAGAAAATAAATACACCCAACAGTCACACACATAGTCCTGACCCTAAACTAGGTTAACCTGTATCGTGGGGAAACCAGGAACTACGAGGACCTCGCAACTAAAAAAATAAAATATAATAATATTTTTTCATTTAAAAAATAGCATTTTGCAATGTGTGTGTGTACTTTACTTATCTTATAATTTATAATAATTATTAGGTATTACGTTATTATGACATTGTATTTTTTTTTGTGTTAGCTGTAAATACCTTTAAAAGGTAAGCACATGATTTGTTACTTAATTGATTTTTATATTATGTTAGTAGTGTGTTTTACCTAATGGTATTGCTATTAAATAAATAAATAAACTGTAATGTTGATTGTCCAGGTGTTAAATAAAACATGTTTACTTGTCGAGAGTCATCTAGTGATCTGCTCTGACTACCACATGACTTCTACTTTATTACTACCTGAGTTCTAAATAATATCTTATTTATATACAATTATACTTAGTATGCTTAATCTATTTATATTGCGAGTGGTAGAGCCACGCTGTAGACAATTTTGTCTACAGCACGAATGGGCCGGCTCGTCCGGGTCGTTACCACTGTCTCACATAAAACCGGCGTAAAGTAGCGTCTTGCTGCTGCGTTTCGTACGGTGAGTGAGATATCCGGAGGCCCAAATCCCCCTCCCCTTCCCAATCCCTTATTATCCCTTTCCTTTAAGGTCGGCAACGCGCCCATAATTCTTTTGTATTGTGGAAGTACATGGGCGGTGGAGATCGCTTACCATCAGGTGACCCACTTGCTCGTTTGCCGGCCTATACTATAAAAAAAAAAAATTGTAACGCGCGCAGTATTGCTCACGCGTGAGCTATTGACACAATAACACATTTACATATTGACATACATTACACAACACCCAGACCTGAAAAAATATTTGTGGGTAACACAAACATTTGTCTCGGTGCGGGAGTCAAATCCACGACCTTTTGCTGCGCAGCCGGCTAATCGCCCATTACTACTACTACTACCACAGAATAACTTTATAAGATCAAAATATTGCGGTATATAATATGAGCGAAATTCAGTTCTCGTTTCTGGTTGTGGGGGTTGCAAGTAAACACACCACACTTAGCGAATTTCCAGCTTTATGCGTTGTTTAGACATTTACCTTCTGTAAGTAGTTAGGTACTCTAGCCTATAATGCTTTCTTTATATATATCTTATATATAAAATTCTCGTGTCACAATGTTCGTTCCCATACTCCTCCAAAACGGCTCGACCGATTTTTATGAAATTTTATATGCATATTCAGTAGGTCTGATAATCGGCTACTATCTATTTTTCATCCCCCTAAATGTTAAGGGTGGTCCACCCCAAAAAATATATATTTTTTTTAGACAATTTTTTTTTTTTTTATTTTACCCGCCCGCATCCACCCGCTACCCGCCATCTTTTTCAAGTCGTCGGTCCAACGTGCAGCAGGGCGCCCTACACTACGTTTGCCTAACCGTGGTCTCCACTCCAGCACATATCTGCTCCACCGACCATCCGTCCGTTTGCAGACATGACTGGCCCACTTCCACTTCTTTATATATATAATAAAAATATCTACCTGTTCATCAGTCAGCCCTTGCATCTCAGGAGGTAAGAACGTCCCATGTTTCTCCAGCTCTTCCATTTCATAGCAAATCCTGGTCACCTTCAATCTCCCGTTGAATATTGCTACCATGTCTTTAACAACATCGTCTATGGGTTTCTCGACATCAGTCTCGTAAAGAAATTGGCTCTCATCACCTCTTTTCACGTGGAAAATGACCATTTTCATTAAATTTGTGAGACACGGTGTAGAAAGTTTTAAAAGATGTTTATCGATCAATTGAGACGTTGCTATAGTAACGCTTGGTTTCTATGGTGACACTTGTGTGAAATGTTCGAAAATTCAAATATTCGCAAAACAACGTGAGTTTAAGTGGTAGAGCCACGCTTTATTACAGGATGCATGGGCCGGCTCGATCGGGTCGTTATACTGTTTCACAGAAAACCGACGTAAAATACTTCTGCGACTTGCTGCTGCTTTTTATATTATTATTAGCTTGAGTGACGAAACGAACAGGTCGCTCTCCTGATGGTAAGCGCCACGCCTGCCCATAAACAGAAGCAACACCACACCGAACTTTGAACTACAAAGCACTGCATGACATTTCACTGCGCTCGTCACCCCGACACTTAAGATGTTAAGTTTCATAATAATCATAATTGTCCTTCAAACCGGAATACAACAGTGCTTACACACTGCTGCTTGGCGGCAGAAATAAACAAAGCGGTGGTACCAACCCAGACAGCCTTTCGCATATGAGGGACCTGCCACCTTGCTTTTCATAAGGTGACTTAGGAAACCCGAGGCCCAAAGCCCCCTCCCCTTCCCAATCCCTTAATTATCCTTTTCCATTATGGTCTGCAACGCGGCCATGATTCTTCTGGTATTTAGGATGTAGTATGTACATGAGATGTGGATATCACTTACCATCAGGTGACTCATTTGTTCGTTTGCCGGCCTATGCTATAAAAAACACCTCTACTATTTAGTGACTATCAATAGCCTCAGAGGCATTTCGGGAGAGTAGCCGGCTATGAAACAAGAGGCCGTGGGTTCGATTCCTGCATCGGGACAAATGTTTAATAGACTATACCGCTCACACACCCGTCACTGCAACTCTTTAACAGTGGCATGCATTTTTGTTGATACCGAGCAGTGAAGCTTGGCGAGACTCAAGGAATGCTAAATTGTCTTCATCCCGTAACGAATGACATTGACAAATATTTGTGTGATCCTCAAATATTTGCTTCGGGATTTGAAGTTGTGAGACCGCAAACTCTCTTAGTTCTTGATACCGGCGACATAGGTTAACTTATGGCCGTCCCCATATTCTATCTATCGATAGATTTGCTTAATATCAATAGTGTTTTGACAGATCTTCCATACAAAATGTGTCAAAATATTACTGCCAGTAAGCAATTCTGTCGATAGACAGTATATTGGGAACGGCCATTAGTGTGGGGCCAGGACTATGTGAGTGACTGCTGGGTGTATTTATTTACTTCCGCGATATTGACTTAATAGTTCAAAATAGCATATGTTTTACAAAACGAATGAACTGAATAAGCTATTCAAGAGTCTGGATTTGTGCTCTGTATTTATTTTTTATTTTATTTATTTGGTCACCAACAATTGTTTACACCAATAACTACTATTAGGTACATACAATATTAATATAACGTAAGTGTAACAATTAATTACAGGTTGGCACCACATGCTTTATTTTGAGCAATTACATCTATTAAAATCAAGACATAGGTACTACATCAAACCTGAAAAGTGAAACAAAAAAAATTTGTAAATTTAGGGTTTATCTGGTAAACAATTATTAATTGATTTGGATAGCTTGACAAGAGAGTCAACGTGTATGTCAATCTTGTCACTACAACTGTTAATTACTTTGGCGAATCTTGCAAAGGGTGAGTTTGCACCCAAGACCGTCCTTCTTAATGGTGGGCAGAGAGGTGTGATTGGCTTCCGTGGTAGTCTGGTTGGAACGCGGAGTCTAAAATTACTTATTAATTGAGAACAGTCGACTTTATGCTTGAATATTTTACATGCAAAATTCGCATCAATTAACTGTCTTCGTTTATTTAAGGAAGTCATTTTAAAATATTGCAGTCTGCTGCTGTATGAGTTCAGTGTTTTGGTCATGCCCAAGGAAAACGCAAGGTGCCAAAGGAACCGTTTCTGTAACCTCTCAAGGCGTAACGTGTGTGTCGCAAAGTGTGGCCGCCAGACCACACTGCAGTACTCCAGAATGCTCCTAACTAGGTTGTTATATAGTAATAATTTTGTGTTACTGTCACGAAATAATCTGCAGTTTCTTATGACAAAGCCTAGCATTTTTGACCCCCGTTTAACAATATTTTCCAAGTGTGGTATAAAGGTAAGCTTTTTGTCATAAATAACTCCAAGGTCTCGGATCGTATGCACTTCATTGATTCTCTCTACGCCAATATGATAATCGAAGTTAATAATTTTATGATTCCTGGAAAACTTAACATGATGACATTTATTTGTGTTTAGATGCATTTTGTTGTTCACACACCAAAGCGCAAGCCTGTTGAGATCTTCCTGTAACAGGATAGAATCGCTAACTGATTTAACTATCTTCGCGAACTTCAAATCATCCGCGTACAAAAATATTTCAGAGTAATGAAAGCACTCTGTAATATCATTGATATAGTAATTAAATAGGACCGGGCCGAGATGGGAACCTTGTGGGACACCAGAGGATATATTTTGAAGAGAAGATGTAAAGCCATTAACAACGACATAGAAGGATCTATCTTTTAAATACGATTTTAACCACTTCAATAAACTACCAGAAACTCCATATGCAAGTAATTTGGAAATTAAAATTGAATGAGGTACTTTGTCAAATGCCTTGCTAAAATCCGTGTAAAGGACGTCTGCTTGATGACTTGCATCAATTGCCGTAGCTATAAATTCAGTGAAAGGGACAAGATTAGTACATGTGGAGCGAGAACTAACGAATCCATGTTGATGATCAGATAAAAAGTAACGCAGATGCTTTTGTAGGTAGGGGCAAATAACCGATTCAAAAATTTTTGCGAGCGTGGACAGTATTGATATAGGTCTATAATTAGCCACTGTGTCATCCCTATCAGATTTATGTACCGGAACAACTTTTGCCATTTTCCATTTCGAAGGAAAAATTCCAGAAATCAATGAGTTACTATAGATATACATAAGAGGGTAAACTAATTCATGGGCGCATGATTTTATGAATATAGGAGGTATACCATCTGGGCCGGCGCCTTTAGTACCATCAAGGCTTTTTAGTTTCGATAAAAGCATGTCATATTCTATTTCCGGCATCATTAACTGTAAACTGCTTACTCGTGTCGATTGAAGTAAGACAGAAGTATGTTCGTCATAATCATCATTTTTTGAGTTGTTATAACTGGTTTTAAAAGAATTCGCAAACATTTCGCATATTTTAGTGCCATCAGAAGTTGTTATTAAACCATCTGTCATTGAAATAGGGTAGGTACTAGATCCACCTTTTTTACTCTTAATTAGCGTCCAGAACAACTTCGGGTTTTTTGTAATTTGACCCTCAATCATCTTAACGTAGTTGTTATAAGAAACCATTGCTAAATAGTCACAACGCTTCCTCATTATTTTTAGTTCGATACCATCTAGTGGATTTTTATATTTGCAGAAACGTGTACGAATATTATTTTTTTCGTTTAACAATCTCTTTAAATTCTTATTAAACCATGGGGGATATTTATTATTTTTAGGTACGCGGTGTGGCATAAACTTTTTGATCACATAATCTAGAGTCTTATAAAATACTTCCAACATACCGTTAACATTGCTTTGGTTTCTGAATAAATTCTCCCATTCTATATTCTTTAGGTACGTACAAATTGACTCATAATCCGCCTTATGAAAGTTAGGCTTAGTGTTCAGTCTATTAAATGGTAGTTTAGCTCTTTCAATTAATGAGATTGTTACATCTAAAGCTGGATGATATTTATCAATATTTATAAGCGGAGTCATACATTCCTCTACGCTACACAAAAGAACAGATGTCAAGATAAGATCCAAGATACGACCACTGAAATTCGCAACATAATTAAATTGATTAAGCCTGTTTGTATGCATAAAGTCCAAAAGAACCTCAGCAGTGTTAGACAGACTAAGGCTATCCGTTGACTCTCTCACCAAATTCCAGTCAATACTGCTCAAATTAAAATCACCTAGAATACAAATCTCTGAATCTACAACTTTTTCGAATACTAGGTTACAGCGATCTATAAAACAATCCAGACAAACACGGCGTACTGGTGGCGGCAAGTACACAGCACACAAAGCTAGTCGACGACAAACACGTGTCACTGGCAGGTCTAAGATCACCCAGATATCTTCACCATCACTTTCCCAGTCCATAATGCGCAACGATTTAATGGTGTTTTAACTGCTATTAAAACACCTCCACCTTCTTTGCCAAGTTGAGATCTTGAGCTTTCTCGATCCCTCCTGTATACCACGTATCTGTCATCGAAAAGCTCGCTACTCAGTACTGTACTGTTAAGCCAAGTTTCAGTAATGATAACAATATCATAATCATTGCAGGCAATACTACACAAAAACCTGTGAGATTTCGTCCTCAAGCCGCGACTATTTTGATAATAAATCTGCAAGTTATCGAATTTTACATTATTAACAAGTCTACGTTGCATGCTTAATCAAGGCCTAAAAATTAATCCTATAGGAAATATTACAGCATCTTATTCAAATAGTCTATATTTTTTACGTGCAAATATTCGGATTCGTCAGTCTTTCTAACAAATATCTTGCCGTTCCTGATCCACACGTATTTGTACTTTTTTTCTTTTGCCCTTAATCTTGCAGCGGCATGAAGGGTTTTGTTAGTCTGGGACAGATGTTCAGTAACATAGACCGGTTTTTTATCTCCAGCAAAGCCTAGATGCGAGCTATTTAGCTTGTTTTTGACATTTAGTTTATTAAAATTAATAATAGATGCGAGTAGCTGATTCCGGATTCTCGAGGCAGAAAATTGCACTATGATAGAACGAGGACGTGTGCTAGAAGGATTAAGTTTCGCTGTACGTGTACACTGCAAAATGTCAATATCGTTCAATGCAACCCCAACAGTTGACGCCAACTGTTTAACAATGGTGCTTATATTCTCATGCCTATTTTCAGGTACACATTGAATCTCAAGGTTATTTAATCGTGCGTGCTGTTCTAGTTGATTTAAGCGCTGGGCTAGATCTGTATTTGCGTTTCTTAGTTCATTATTTTCCTTTTTTAAGTCTTGCAAAGAGCTTTTCATGGTATGGTGTTCAGTCTCAAGAGCGTCAAACTTTACGGTGTGAAAGTTTAGTGATTTACTCAGCTCTCTCAGTTCATATTTAATTGGTTCCAATTGTTTATTAATCGAGGTAACTATAGAAGAGTTAATTTGCTGAAGCATGGCTGCGAACTCCGATTTGACCACGTCCTCCACGATTGATCGCACGTCTTCGCTAGTGATGGGAATTACATTAGGTGGGGAGTTTGGAGCTAGCCTTTTGTTTCCTCGTTTAGCCTGTGCCATGGTCTCATCTGCTTTCATCAGTGTAGGTTTCTTAATCATACAACTTGGACATTTCCATGAGTTATAAGTTTTTGACCCCTTCGGCATCACCGGGATAGACATACAAAGGAAATGAAATGATTTTTTGCATTCATTGCAGTTAATAAACTGTTCATCATCATCTATGTTTTCGCTAGTACAACAACCCCACGATTGTGGAGTTGACGACATATTGACCGCAAGCGATCTGATAATATTATGAACGTTAGATCTGCAAAATTGTGTGAATAATATCGCAGGCGCCGTGTATTTTGTATCACTTACTTTATAGCAGTACACACGAAATTATAATTATTTAAAAACACTCAAAAAGTCTTAGGACTCTGAAACCAGGTTTCGAACTCGATGCCTCATGCGCGTCAGGCTATTGCGTTTACAAAATAAGTGCGTATGCAACTGCGCCGAGCTACCATACTTAATCTTGTCGAAAATAGTTAGAGGTTTCTAATAATTCTAAATTATGTGTAGCAGTCAATGACCTTCCAATTGTTTTTCAATTTCAACGTTCACTAACACTTGGTCACTGTTGAAGAAGTAATTTATTATTATCCACTTTATTATTAACAAGAGAGTTATGTATTAACGATTTTAATTTTGGGAACACTTTATCACACAGTTAGTTATAGTTTTAGCACTGGGAAGTAACTTTTGACAATTTTAATTAGTTAAAAACAGCGGAGACAAATAGATGCACGTACGCTCACTTCACTCACGGACTTAATGAATGTATGGCGATAGGCTCGCCCCCCAATCACATCATGGGACGGAAATAAGCGACATATGAGTGTACTGGTTACACCTCTGCCTATCTTCGGGGATTACAAGCGTGAGTGCATACATGTAAGTTATCAATCGATGACATCTTTTTTTAATAATAATAATCTTTTCCTAATCTTTAATTCACAAACATTCAAACTTTCACGTATAATAATAGTAGCATGATCAGCTATATGAAAACGTCACCATATTTTGCTTAATGGAAAAAGGCACTTAAGTGACGAATTGTATTATAATGGTGGAAAGGCTAACAAAGGCCCTACTTGGTAGTGAAGAGTGACGTATTCACGACGAACCACGCACTGACGCTCCAACGGGCAAAATTAATTACCTCTACACAGTACCTTTTGTTATTGTTAATTAACATGCAGATTTTTGTATCGTCAATTTTAGCAATATTTGAATAATTTTAAATAACGTGTGTTTTTAAAATAATATTTTATTGGATGTGTAAAACTAAAAAAATACATACGCTCACACGCCTGTACCGGGAGTGGGTTTCAAGGGGGTGCACTTGCACCGCCTTGCGATGGAAGAAAATACACAGAAAAAGAATCTGAAATACTTTTAATATGACATTTAAATCAACTCTACGAATCTTAAAGCTTCTATCAAGGTTGTTGCCCAATAGGGATAGGCATGCACTATTTTATATTATATCTTAACGTTAACGATGCACCCCTTGAAAATAATCCTGCCGGCACCCATGGATAGGCAGAAGTGTAACTAGTATACCAACATTCCGCTGAGCTTATTTGCGTCCCATGATGTAATACGGGGCGAGCCTAGGGTCATACCGGGCACAATTCCGAACTCTGGGCTGATTACGTAATAGAAAAACCCAATATCACTTTTACCTGACCCTGGGATGGAACCCGCGACCTCAGCACAGCAGTCGTACAGCGTACGCATTACAACTGAAATGTGGGTGTACTGGTTACACCTTTGCCTACCCCTTCGGGGATTACAGGCGTGAGTGCATATACATATATTGTTAGGTACGACTACTTAGAATTACTGTTTGTTTTATGTTTATTCATAAGAGAGAATAGTTCATGAGGTTTTATTATGATCTCCGAGTTTATTATCTGTTCAGTTTTCTAGATTTACTAAAGCCAATCAGAAATATCGACCAACCCGATTAATTTATTAAATTAAAGGTTTGATTATGACTTCCGTTTTTAATAACTGTTAAGTTGTCTAGATTTACTAAAGCCAATGTGAGACGTCGATCAACCGAAGGCGTCGACCAATCACAGCCTTCCGAGGTGTGGCGGGGTGATCGGGCGAGGCATGGACGGCTGCCGGCTAGGCGAGCAGTCCTGCTTGAGCTTTGAATGCAGTAACAATTGTCATATCATCATCATCATCAGCCACAAGACGTCCACTGCTGAACATAGGCCTCCCCTAATGCCTTCCAGGCCAACCTGTTGGAAGCGGCCTGCATCCATCGGCTTCCTGCACAGCACAGCACTCACAGCACTCACAGCACTCGCAGCACTCACAGCACTCACAGCACTCACAGCACTCACAGCACTCACAGCACTCACAGCACTCACAGCACCCACAGCACTCACAGCACTCGCATCACTCACAGTACTCACAGCACTCACAGCACTCACAACACCCACAGCACTCACAGCACTCACAGCACTCATAACACTCACAGCACCCACAGCACTCACAGCACTCGCATCACTCACAGTACTCACAGCACTCGCATCACTCACAGTACTCACAGCACTCACAGCACTCACAGCACTCACAGCACTCGCAGCACTCACAGCACTCACAGCACTCACAGCACTCACAGCACTCACAGCAATCACAGCAATCACAGCACTCACAGTACTGAGCTCCCAATGACGGAGCGCTCTCTTAAAAAAAACTGTAATCCCCACCAGGCGTACAACTTGTTTACTACTTGCACGGCTATTATTTCAATCTACCCGGCATTATATTCTCGACTACCCTCGAAATAGCCGATAAAGAGGAATGTCTGCCAACAGTATTTACATTTACGACATTCTTTAAAACAGGTCAACATCGGAGACCAATCAAAAGCTATTCGTAAAAGCGTATCAGGTTGGGTAGTTGGGTACACAGAGGGGAACTAATGTGCCGTAAGGGCCAGTGGGTCGGATAATGTGGGACCACGGACGTCCACTGCACGTCATCGGACTGTGACCGTATTTTTATATTAAATAACCTAAGCGTTAAACCAGACGGCAATTAGAAAATGATTTGTAAATTCTAAACGGCTGTACATATTTTCTTCTAAAATTGATTTCACATGGATAAGGTTTTTACAAACGAAATAAAATAAGGTTTAACAAAAAATGAACTCAGGCTTAAAAAACAACACTGAAAAAATATAAAGTCAAATTGAGAACCTCCACCTTTTTGAAGTCGGTTAAAAAGTGGTAAATAACAATTTTTATAGGTCTTTATGGAATCAGTGCCGATGTAGCTGCTGATCAAATGAAATTGCACCGACTCCGAAGCGACGTATAAAAAAATATATTTTTGTTTTTTTAACCAACTTGAAGTAAGAGGAGGTTCTCAATTCAGTGTGTATATATTTTTTTCTTCCTTTTCGCGTATTTTAATTTTTTTAGTAGTAGGTACAATTATGGCATGTAAATTCCAATACAATAACACAACCGCGATAACTATGGTGTTATCCGTTGAAGAGTTTTTTTTTTTAACTACATAATTCGTCCTGAGCTCAACCAAATTATTATGAGACCAAATCGTAGCTAAACTCTATTGAATGAAATTGTTTCCCACAAAATCAGTCCACAATTGGCGCAGAAATCGCGGTACATACATAAAAAAGCACAAACTAAAAATAGGCTCGCCGAATTGAGGACCCCTTTTTTCATGTCGGTTAAAAATATAATAACACAGGCTGCAGATCAAAGCTCGCCAGACCGTGCGTAACAGAATCTCAATTTCAGATATCCCCTTCTGATATTAAACGCAGATACGATCGGTTTTCCGGCCCGCTGTTCAATACATCGATATCGGTAACATTTCATCGAGTCGATAAACAAACTCGACTCGACGGAACTATCGAGTTTTTTGCAATACTCTTTGTATTGTGTAGTCCACAGATTGGACCATTCAGAGTGATTACAGTTTATTTATAGAGTTCTGTAGTTTTACCTAGTACCCTAGGTACTTTTCAGCTTTTTTTACGAGTGGTAGAGCCGGCTCGTCCGGGTCGTTACCACTGTCTCACAGAAAACCGACGTAAAGTAGCAGCTTGCTGCTGCGTTTCGTGCGGTGATGAGATATCCGGAGGCCTAAATCCCCCTCCCCTTCCCAATCCCTCAATTCTCCCTTTCCTTTAAGGTCGGCAACACGCCCATGACTCTTTTGGTATTGTAAGCGTACATGGGCGGTGGAGATCACTTACCATCAGGTGACCCACTTCCTCGTATGCCTATGCAATAAAAAAACCCCTCATATTAATAATAGCACCGTTATTGGTGTTAGTGAAGGTACTCAAGAGAATAACTATGTAAAGCGGGTAGACAATAAGATTGAGACATGGTGGAGGTGATTTGCTGAGGTATAAAAGAGGTGCGTTATTATTAGAAAGGGCTTAGTCGTGCTTAGAGCTCTTCCGTGGAAACGCTGTCCAAGTGCATTTATAATTGTGATTAATCGTACAAAGTGTGATAATTGTGAACTCGTCTCGTAAACTAAAGTAAAAAAATATTCGGTTGGCCACCAACTATTCGATAAAGAATAGAATAGCCAGGATAATATAATAAATAAATAAATACCCCCAACAGTCACACACATAGTCCTGACCCTACACTAGGTTAACCTGTATCGTGGGAATCAGGAACTACGAGGGACTTACGGTCCCACAACACCTAGACCCGAAACAAAATATTTGTAGATCACACAAACATTTGTCTCGGTGCGGGATTCGAACCCACGGCCTCTCGCTTCGCAGCCGGCTTCTCGCCCGCTACGCTATGGAGGCTGTCTAAAGATAACGTATAACACAGAACTCATACCAAATCAGTTACCAGCGCTACAACCAACCAATAAAAATAGTTTGCAAGTTAAGTAAAGTTCATTCTTTTAAATCCAGCGTTAAGGTATTATCGCCTTAATCTAAATTGGTTTCGCGCGTAACCGGAGTTGAATCGTGGTTTTATTTTTATACAGTTAGAATTTGGAGTGCAGTATTCTGTTTACCCAGTATTTATTATTCAAGAAATCTTGAATATAATTGTGATTTGTTATGAATATAACAATGACAATTATGGTAGTAGGTACCACCACCTCTTTGCCTATCACCACGTCGTACAATCCTATGTCTACCTACTTAGACTAATTGTAATACTATTTATATAATAATACAATAATTTGACAATAGGGTAGTTTCCTATATTGAATTTTATACATTATTTTATAAGCAACAGAAAATGATACGCAAAAGAAACCCTTTTATTAAAACACAATCAAAATTGGTTCAGAAATGTGCCCGCAGTTATGACTTTAAATGTTGGTATGAGGAAAAGTGGGTGCGTAGTAGGGATATCTCACTATCTCGCTTGCACGCGTGCACTATAATGAACATTTTACACAGTGACGTCAAAGGTTGCATTGTCTGTCATTTGACAATTACCCCTTCTACAGGATTTCAATGGCTTCTATCTTATTTATTTTTGGCCCGATTTATAAAATTCTTTCTGCAATAGATTTTGAGTAACATAACTTATTGATTTAAATAATAAAAAAAATCTAGTTAACTACCCTATTATTATTTCCAACTCCTCCCTAATTTTCTATTTGATTAATTTCGTTGCGGGATAAAGACAGATTTGCATTCCCAGAGACTCGCCGAGCTTCATTGCTCGGTGTCGAAATATGCGTGTCACTGTCGAATCCTGGCTTACAGGAGTTACAGTGCCGGGTATGTGGGTGAGATAGTCTCGTACCCATTGAGACTACCAGCTTAACATTTATTTTCCCAAGTACCTTCAATAACACCAATAAATGGTGCAATTAATAATTTAAAGCTAACACAGATATGCAGGTTTTTTTCACGATGATTCTTTCACCGTTAAAGCAAGCGATAATTAACTATATATAGACACATAGCTTGGAAACCATTCAGAGGTGCATGCTGTTGGCGCTGATTCCAAACCAGCGACTTTCGTCTCTACTTCCCATTGAGCTATTGCTGCTTCTACTTTGATACTCTATACTTATGCACCCACGCCTGTAATCCCCGAGAGATTAGGTAGAGGTGTAACCAGTACACCTACATTTCGCCGAGGGTATCTCCGTACAATGATGTGAAAGGGAGCGAGCCTATCGCCATACCACGCAAAATTCCAGACTCCGGGGTGATACTGAGGATTTCGTAATAGAAAAACCCAATATCAATTTTTCCCGACCCGGGGACCAAATCCGAGACCTCAGCGTCAGCCTCAGTCGTAACGCGTATGCATTACAACTGCGCCACCGAGGCAGTATAAATACTGATATTGATACTAGTATAAATTAATCTTAAATCCATATCTCTTGTTACAGATTCCAGCGTGCGTCTGCCACAGGCATGGACATGATATATCGACTGAGGACCCTGAAATCATCGAGGCTCATGACAACACCACGCATCATGGCAAGGTAGGATTTTAACCGACACAAAAAACAAAGGTGTCCAATTCGTCTGTAGATTTTTTAAATGTATGTTCACACATAGCTCCGCTAAATCTGAACAGACCACCGTCCTATTGAATAAGTTTCAACAGTAGTTTGTTAAGTAATCTGCGGTGGTAGTCCTATTATCCCAAGTAATAATTCTACCTCTAGGAGTGAAATTGGGGATAAAAGACTAAAACACCTTTATGCACCGATTTTCGTGATTCTTTCACAAAAAATTGATAATTAAATATTTTTAACAAAAACTAAAATTAAACCACAAATCGACGTTTGTCTTTCGGTAATAATATGTCAGAGTGTAACTTTTGTATTTGGAAGTACAATTAATTGAGAGGTGGTAAAACAGGTGCTAAATCTTCTTTAATTCACAAGCGACCGATAATAATGAACAATGCAGACCTAACTTTGATAAGTCAAAGGGATTGAACCCGCGACTTCTTTACTCTATTTTTTCTCGCCGCTTTTAAGCAGTACAGCTCGAATTTAAATCAGCGTCTTACAGATGTAATTTGTCAATGTCTGGTTCAGGAGTCGTCTGTCATACTCAGATTACAACCGCGTCTCGGCAATGTCGGCATATCATTTTTATTACTCAACAAAAATGATAAACATGTTGTAATTTAAGAATCACGATTTTCGCTTTTCGAAGGAATATTTCACTCAAAGTTATGAAATATCGCTGTTTATTCTTTCATAGCAAATTATTTTGGTTGTTTATTGATTGAAGTTGAGTTACAGTTGGCTCTTTATCACACCATTCTTTCTGGTACTACGCGATTTTCACTTCTGTCGGCACTCCCGGATTGCCACTGTTTTTTCTCTTAGCCGTCACTTCGTGAGAGCCTTTATCCATCAGTCGGCTCTATGTCTGGTCAAGTGTCCCACCTCTGCTTGAAGCCCGCAATGAACGATAGTGAAAACTAAAAATACCACTGCGAAATTCACAACACTGCAAATAAAATAGTGAAATCCACGCGGCAAACCCCTATATTTGTTTAATTTAATAGGTTTATTTGAAATATCCCTCGTGAAACTCGCCACGCAGAAACCCGATTTTATAAACGAAACTGGTGAATTTCGATATAAAACCTATATTCAGAACGCGCCACACTCAAATCCTGACGTAGGTATAACTAAAACTCGCTTACTTTCCAACATTTACGAGTATTCGATATTTTGGTTTGTATGGAGACCTACACACCTATTAAAAATGTTTTACTAAGCTCTTTGTTTTGTCAAACAGTACATGTTTTCTCAAATAAAATCCCTTTTGACACCGCATTAAGTAATAAAGAACAGTTGAAAAATTCAATATGAGACATCTAGTGTTAATCAATAACCACCGCTTCAGAAAATATTAAAGCAGTGAGAAAAGAAACGGTGCAAGAAAACCCCTCAGCTCACAAGGTGTATTTTCAACAAGTTAATGTAGAGAATATAACAACTATAATTCCAACTGAAAACCGGTAGAGCTTTCTCGTAAAATCGATAACCCTCTTTAAAAATGCAGAGGTGGTCTCTTAAATATCAATAGTCACATCTACTGTGTTACACATTTATTTATTAACTTAAATACTATTCCAAAGTACGCAAAGATATTATGTACTCATAAAGCCTTTTCAATGATATACATAAAACCAATATTCTCTGCTACATATTGAGCAAAATATTACGCATCAATAACTAGTAAATGAATGGCTTTATTTGAAAAATGTAGAGTCGTAAGTGCCGCTCTGTAAGATCACTCTTCGTGCATACGTCGGTGACATCACAACTTTTTTAATATGCTTGATTGAACGCCACAAATGTTACACAAAGTTTAAATTAGACCTACGTTACGCATAGATAAATTCAGCGTGTGACATCGAAGTGGTTACAAAGTGGAAGGGAGCGTCAGACAGAGGAGGGGGCTAAAAAATGGAAATATAGCACGGCACCGCTGACAAATTGAAGTTGAACTGGGGGGCGAGCAATTTGCATATGTGCCTGTTTTGCCGACGGTACACGCTGATGGAAGAAAGCGGTTAGCTTAGTTTAGTATGTTTTTACATTGCCTAGAGTCAGCGTAAATGCGTCAGTTTTTGTAGCAGTGGTCTGCGAGTATATACGAGCAAACGAATCACTAATTGAAGTAAGTGATCCGCACCGCCCATGAACACATTACCAAAAAAAAACATAGATGCGTATCCGACGTTGAAGGAAAGGAATGGGTTTTTTACTCGCTTAAATGCGACTGACTTACTGCCTCGGTGGCGCAGTTGTAATGCGAACGCGTTACAATTGAGGCTAACGCTGAGGTTCGATCCCCGGGTCGGGTAAAGTGGTATTGGGTTATTCTATTACGAAATGCTCAGTTTCAGCCCGGAGTCTGGAATTTGTGCCCGGTATGGCGATAGGCTCGCCCCTATCACATTGTGGGACGGAGATATGCTCGGTGAAATGTGGGTGTACTGGTTATACTTTTGCCTACCCCTTCGGGGATTACAGGCGTGAGTGCGTATGTATTAAATGACTAAACTAGCAGGTCGCTCGCCTGATGGTAACCCTCAAGCCTGCACATAAACAAACACAACACCACACTTAACTTTGAATTACAAATCATTGCATGCCACTGTATTACGCTCGTCAGCCCAAGATATAATTGTCTCATAACGCCCAGTAGTTTCACTGGCTTCAATGTACTTCAAGCCGAAACGTAATAGTGCTCACAAATTGCTGCTTGGTGACGGAAATGTACAAATCAGTGGTACAAGGTGGTAGGTCCCTCGTTTGCGAGGGACCGGCTGGGTTGGTACCACCGCTTTGTCTATTTCTGCCGCCAAGCAACAGTGTGTAAGCACTGTTGTGTTCCGGTGTGAAGGACATTGAAGCCAGTGTAATTACTGGGCATTATGAGACTTAACACCTTATGCCTCGGGGTGACGAGCGCAGTCCAGTGTCATGCAGTGCTTTATTTAAAGTTATGTGTGGCGTTGCTTCTGTTTATGAGCAGGCGTGGCGCTTACCATCAGGCGAGCGACCTGCTCGTCTCGTCATACAAACTAATAAAATAAAAAAAACTAACCCAGACGGCCTCTTGAATATGATGGTCTCGCATACCTAGTAAAATCTTCATCATCAGACTCTGATTGTCACCTGTAAGCCAACCTACGCCAATAAAGTTTCGCCATTGCCTCGTCCGTTAATCAGCTGAAAGTAGTAATGGCAATTATAAATGCTATTACGATTAAATTTCATAAGCATGTGAATTCTCATGTCTTAGCACGCCAATCATTCGTGCTAATGCTAATGCAATAATTCAGTGTTCCCGCGGGTGCGAAGGGGATAGTACGTTGCCACCGTTGCTGCGACGAGCTAATACACGAATTAATACGCGACGAATAAATTCATACTTCACGTAATTTAGCAACTGTGTTTAATTTGCTAAATGACACTTCGCATGCTAAATTAATGCGTATGATAATTAATCTACTAGCAGAGTGTACGTGCAGGTTGGCTTTGGGCCTAAGATATTGGTGGACCACTTCACCTTTTTCGTCGAGGGTTTAAAATCGCTGATATCGAACTTCAGATCGCTATCGCTTGTCAATTGCACACTCGAGCTATATCCTTTGACGCTGTGGTACATTTTGATTGTAAATTTTGTACGTACTGCAACACAGGGGCGCGGGGACATTGGGAGTTTATTTTACAAGTCTTGTTGGTTGTTGCGAGCGTTGTTGTTGCCTCTCGCTTAATTCAACTTTAACCGACAAGACAATTGATGGTTTGGTATCGTTTCATTTAGCGGATTAAAAAGATATTTTTAGTGTCAAAAGAAATTAAGGGGAAATTAAAAATACAATTCAATGTAATAAATATTCTCAAACTTCCATTATATGTTTTGAAAAACTATAAAAATATGATTTATACTTGTTTAAAGACCATACCTTTTATTATAAAAACTTTCTATCACAGAAAACTAAAACGAAATACTTATTGATCGATACTGTCTTCTTAGAGTGTGAAATCGGCATCGTCCCGGTTTCAAATAACAGGACGGGCAATTACAATTTGTGTTCAATTTTTTTGGTTCAGATCAAGACAGCCGTTGTTGTGCGATTCCGGATTTTGTGCCTGATATGGCGATAGGGTCGACATAACCATGGGACGAAAATAATCTCTGGATACTGATACTGGAACTATGGATACAATACTTGCACCTTTGCCTACCCCTTTAGAGATACAGGCGTAGATTATGTATTTGTATTTTTTAGCTTGAGTGATGAGATTAGCAGGTCTCTTGCCTGATGGTAAGCGCTATTCCTGCCCATAAACAGAAGCAACGCCACACGGAACTTTGAATTAAGAACCATTGCATGGCACTGCACTGCGCTCGTCACCCCGAGACATAATTTGTTAAGTCTCATAATGCTCAGTAATTTTACTGGCTTTAATGTTACGGTTCGAAAAGAAAACATAACGGACACAATGTCATCACTTATCTTTGTATAGGTACTTAATAAGGTCGCTCACAAACTCGCGACTGAAACTTTGTTTCGCAAAGTCTTTACGAGTTTTCCTCCTACATCTAACCTTTTTTTTGTCATGAATAAAGTTATATTGTATCGGAAATACTTTTTGTTCAGTGTATAAGTTGGTATGTGCCTTTTTAAGGGCAAGGAAATTATATTATAGACTTGAATTTATTATTTACTTTCTTTAGTTCGCGGCTCCACCCGCGTCGTAGGCTTTCGCGGCATATTTCCAGGATAAAGGTAGCCTATGTCACTCACCGGCTCATAAACTATATCTGTTAGAAATCATCTCGATCCATCGCCTGATTTACAACCAATATATATTCTGTTTTACAGAAGAGTTTCTTTTAAACCTACTTGCTGTTGGTTATTTAATGAAAATTAAAATATAAATCTACCTTATTATGAAGGTACCAGGGATCTTCTCGTGTCATATAGCAATTTATTGTAAAATATTTTCAAAAAACTTTTCTTATACTTAAATTGGTGGTTCAAGAATCGACAAATTGCTGCGACAAAAAGTCCCAAGCATGTACAAATATCACGCTAAAAAGAAAAACTTAGCATTTGCAGAAATTATGACGACGCAACGCAGTGTAAGGTTTGCATGTAGGTAATGTAAATCGCTACGTAGAGGAAAATGCGACAAATGAAAAAATTCAATAGGTCACCGATGTGTGAAAGAGATGCCTATATTTTACATTAATAGAAGGAGAGGGATATATGCGCTATTGTAGTTTAAGGTTGGAATAGAAAATTTTGGACCTCATACCATCGAAATAAGATGACAATAACCGTAACTCGAGCAAGAAAAATGAACCCACCACCAAAACTCTGTGCAAGGGGGCGGGGCTATAAAAGTCGGTGGAGCTCATTCATTCATCAATTCATAAAAATGGATTCACACTGACACTTAATACGTTTAATCTTTTGCGCGCTGCAAAACGTCTTATCTCTATTTAGAAATTTATATTTAGATATTAACTTTTATGAAATAAAGTTGTTTTTGAATGTTCATAAATCATTGTTGCGTGTGACAGCTGAATCCGCTACTTCACACCAGTTTTCAGTGGTAACGACCCGGCCGACATTTATGCTGTAGACAAAACTGTCTACAGAGTGGCTATACCACTCAGAAAATTGGTATTCGCAAGACTCTTGGTATCCTGTTCCCAACTTAATCTCAATCAAAATTGGTATTCACAAGACTCTTGGTATCCTGTTCCCAACTTAATCTCAATCAAAATTGGTATTCACAAGACTCTTGGTATCCTGTTCCCAACTTAATCTCAATCAAAATTGGTATTCACAAGAATCTTGGTATTCTGTTCCCTCCCTAATCTCAGTCAAAATTGGTATTCACAAGAATCTTGCTATCCTTTTCCTTCCCTAATCTCAGTTAAGTACCTTTTTTATTCCGAGTATACTTCAGTTAATTGCGTTCAGTTTTATTATGGCTAGAGCACCTTAAGCCTTCGTTCATTTTGTTTTTCAGCGACGTTGAAGCACTGAGGTAACATCAGATGACACGAAAGGCTAATAAATTATTTTTTATTAATTACTAGCCCTTGCTTGCGGCTCCGAATAACATGTCCGGGATAAAAAGAGGCTTATGGTCTAGAGTGGTAGAGAGTGGTGGACCGGCTCATCCGGATCGTTGCCTCTGTCTCACAGAACACCGGCGTAAAGCAGCAGCTTGCTTGCTTGTGTGGTACGGTGAGTGAGATATACGGTGGCCCAAATCCCTCTCCCCTTCCCAATCCTTTACTTGTCCCTTTCCTTGAAGGTCGGCAACACGCCCATGATTATTTTAATGTCGTGAGCGTACATGGGCGGTGGAGATCATTTACCATCAGGTGACCCACTTGCTAGTTTGCCTGCCTATGCTATAACAAAAAAAAAGAGTGTAACAAACATCAAAATCCACATAGCATAAGCTCACGTTTGTATACCCGACGGTGTAGTCTGAGATGCAATTAATATTCCCACGATTCGTTGAGCTTATTTCCGTCCCATGATGTGATAGGTGCCGTGAATATTAGCATATCGGACGCAAATATCAATCCCGAGTAACTTGCAAATTTTTGGTTACGTTTGTTGTTTGTTTGTGCTGATAAATTTTTTTTACGAATTAATTTTTCAGCATTTTCTTTGCCAAAGTTTCTAAGTATTAACCATGTTCACACAACTGAGGGCCAATTCTCGTAATTTTAATTGTTCAAAATATCATTCCGATCTAATCTCAGCGACAAGAAAGTTGCAAATGGTATTCTGCTAAACCAATATTCAAGAACTTAGAACGCAATGATATCGAAAGTAGAATACAAGTTGACTGAACCAAAACGGCATTCTGGTAACAATTTTGACACTTAACTATCTTCTTCTTCTTTTAATTGTGTTTGGCTCCACCGTAGATTGGTGATTTCGCCAGTGTCCATTGTGAGACACTTAACTATATAAAATGCATTTCGTCTACAGACAAACGTCAAAATATTGAGAACGAAATGTGACTGAAGGTGAAGCAGTGTTGCCAAGTGCACTGTAATTACAGCAGATCTGCCGTATTTTCATGCCATCTACTGGACACGGTATTTTTATAAATACCTTATATGGAGACACAGTATTTTTTTACAGTAAAAATTTCGTAGTTTTATTGTATACTACTAGACAGGTTATTTAGAAGTAAAACTGCGTCACATAACGCGGGAGTTTGACAGTTCACAAACAGGGAGCGCAATAGGGGTTCTAGTTGAGAGTAAGCGAGATGATAATATTGAGTTACGGTCAATTGACTGCAACTTAGTAATACAACTAATTTACTATACTACAATTTATTATACTACAATTTCTATGTACCGCGCAGCTTGTCTAGTAGTATACATAAAACTCTTTAACACATTAAAAAAAAAAAACCGATATCATCATCATCGCAGCCATCCATTTCTGCAGCGATCGATATATACAAATAAAATGTTAAGTTAGTTTAGGATATAAAGTTTAAAATAAATTTATATTTTATTTAATAATTTAATTATTTCCTTTTTTGTATGACATTTTATTGCACTGTAAAATAGACTGTATTTTTTCCCATCAAGCACTGTATTTTGACGCAATTGCCGTATTTTAATGTGGACAACACGGTATTTTCAAAAATCTGATTTGGCAACACTGAGGTGAAGTGACTGTGAGTTAACTGCAGACAAGTTCAGTTAACTTTATTCTCTTTTACTGCAAGCAACTAAAAGTAGTCAAAATTGTGCGACTTTGTGTGCTCGTTATTCCAGTAAAGTATTAGAAATAAGTTTACAGCCTATGTTACTCAGTGATAATGTAGCTTTCTAACGGCCAAATTATTTTTGAAATCGGCCCAGTAGTTTTTAAGTTTATTTGTTACATACAAAAATACAAAAAAATCTTTCCTCTCTAGAATATTAGTGTAGATTAAATTATGAGAGCAATCGCACTGTCAAAATTCCCGCCAAAACTCTCGCACAATTTTTATTTAGTATAGATATGTCCTCAGCAGTGTTGCAAAATAAAAAAACCGCAATTCGGTAGAATTTCAAATTTCAATAAAATAATCGCGATTGTGGTTATTTCCGGAAAGGACTGCCTGAGTGGTGCTGTTGTGCCGTTTTCCTTCAGTTATGCCATGGAATAGATAAATTAATGAAATAAATAAAATACATGGAATTAGTCAAATCAATGAATTAAAAAATCATAACCTCCAGTTACGTAATTTTTTAATCACTGAAATTAGTCATATTGTGGGTATTTTATTGTGAGTTGGTAACATTGATTTTGTCGCTTAGGTCATTTTGAATTTCTAGAATTTAGTCTATGGCAGCTGATACGTAAAATTAGGTAAAATACTTGTCATTGGCGAAATGCATAATAATGCGAAGCCATATTTTCAACAAAAGAAAGACATTGAAAGTTGATCGAATTGACAGTTTATATGCAATTTAACTGAGATGATATCGAATTTTTAAAGGAGCAGAATGCCATATTTTTAATTAATTCAAAATGTAATCTCAGTTCGGTTAAAATTAATTCGCAGTGTCAGTTAAAATAGCAGAATTGGCCCTCTGAATTCATGCAAATTCGTAGCAGACGCTACGCTTTACTACGCCGTAGCTCCGACTACGAGGCTACGATTGATTGTAAATTCGTAGCGTATTATTGTATTTCACTCGCCCCAGTTGAATCTGAATCAGTTTTGTTTATGATTTAACTAGGTTATTGCACGTGGTTTTGTCTCTTATGAGATTGTAATAATCCCTTTATAAAGATATATTTTGGGGTTAGGATTTAAAAGTGCAATACTCTGATCCCAAGCTAAATTATAGTGAAATCTAACCAACAACTTCTTAATAAATCCAACTCTTCGCAAGAAATTTATCGCTGAAAGATTCTAAATCCTTTATAATAACACTAGCCCGTTATTATACACGTCACACTGCTGGGCACGGGCCTCCTCTACTGAATGAGAAGGACTAGGCCTTAGTCCACCACGCTAGCCCAATGCAGGTTGGCAGACTTCACATACATTCAAAATGCTTATGGACAACTTCTTAGGTATGCAGATTTCCTCACTATGTTTCAGCAAATCATAATTAAGAATCAATACACACGTAACTAAGAAACATCAGACCTGCATGCTCTTGAGACTGGTTTGGAACCAGCGACTTTCGATTTAACAGTCTACTGAGCTAATAATTGACAGCCAATCTTTATCAAACTGATAACACTCTTCTTTTTGTCAAAACTTAAAGTGCAACACTCAGACACCAAGCTGAACCATAGTTTTTTTTTATTATTAGCTTGAGTGACTAAAAGAGCAGGTTGCTCGCCTGATGATAAGCGTCGCGCCTACCCATGAACAGAAGCAACACCACCCAGAACTGTGAGCTACAAAGCACTGTATGTTATTGGACTGCACTCGTCACCCCGAAACTTAAGATGTTAAGTCTCATAATGCCCAGTAAATTCACTGGCTTCAATGTCCTTCAAACCGGAACGCCACAGTGCTTACACACTGCTGCTTCGCGGCAATATTACTTAAATCCAACTTTTTGCGAGCAAATTATACATACATACGCACTCACGCCTGTGATCCCCGAAGGGGTAGACACGGTAGGTAGAGGTGTAACCAGTACACCCACATTTCGCCGAGCGTATCTCCGTCCCATAATGTGATAGGGGGCAAGCCTATCGCCATACCGGGCACAAATTCCAGACTCCGGGCTGATACTGAGCATTTCGTAATAAAAAAACCCAATATCACTTTACCCGACCCGGGGATCGAACCCGAGACCTCAGCGTTAGCCTAATCGTAACGCGTACGCATTACAACTGCGCCACCGAGGCAGTCTCAGCAAATTATCTCTGAATGGTTCTAAATCCTTTATGAGAGTAATAAGATTAACAGTTTCGTTCCGTGAGTCGGCAGCGAGAACGAACCCTCGTGCAGTGCGAGAGCTGATCAAACTTGACATAGTCAATACAAACAGCCGGGCCGTGGCCTTTTTATCGAATTTTCCGACTCGCGTAATCCATCCAACGTGGTGGAAACATACAGACGTATAGCAGGGGCAGGTACGCTGCGTTGAGGCGACTAAATGGGGATATCGGGGTCTATCCATAAGATGGATTTCCCCCGCGGCATAAAAATAGGTACGCTGCGTTGATTTGGAAGTGGCTCGTTTATCGGACTCTACTATAAAAAAAATATTGTTTTAACAAAGTGTTCAAAATTACGTATATTCCACACATATGTGTATGACTGCCTCGGTGGCGCAGTTGTAATGCGTACGCTTTACGACTGAGGCTTAAGCTGAGGTTTCGGGTTCGATCCACGGTCGATTGAAAGTTATATTGGGTTTTCTATTATGAAATGCTCAGTATAGCGATGGTTTGGTGATGGCTCGCCCTTATCACATCATGGGACGGAGATACGCTTGGCGAAATGAGAGTGTATTGGTTACACCTCTGTCTACCCGTTCGGGGATTAAGGCGTGAGTACGTATGTATGTAAATATTTGTATCATAATTCTTACTAACAGCATTTTTTTTATAGCTTTGACCGCTAAACGAGCAGTGGGTCACCTGATGGTAAGTGATCTCCATCGCCCATAAACGCCAACTATACCAGAAGAATCATGGGCGCGTTGCCGACCTTACAGGAGAGAGGTAATTAAGGAATTGGGATAGGGAAGGGGATTTGGGTATCTCTCTCACCGTACGAAACGCAGCAACAAGCTACTTTATGCCGGTTTTCTGTGAGACAGTGGTAACGACCCGGCCCATTCATGCTGTAGACAAAGGTGTTTACAGTGTGACTCTACCACTCCAATAACTTGTTCAACACGCCTCGAACGTAATACATAACTCTTTATAGCGTTCAATTAAACGTTTCGGTACAAAATTCCGTACCGTATGTTTCCAAAGTAAAGCTCTTTTCACCAGCGCGCCACGGGGCTAACCGAACGAACGGGGCTAATTATTTGGAAATGGACCAATATTCCGCGAGTCGCGATCGCTACGGCCGTCACAATGGAACTCCATTAAAAATATTTAGGCCATTGTAGGTATCCGATGGATCCGCCGTGGGTGAATTGGATTGGAATTATTTCATTGTTAGATATTTTACGTTCGATTTGGAACTAATTTTGCACAAATATTGTTTATCGTCTCACTGGTTGAGTGGCAGCGTACTTTGGCTGAGAATCCTGTGTTGGGTTCAAGTCCCAGATCGGGCAATTACAATTTCACATTCGAAAAGTATTAGTGTAGACCCAAAGGGTGGATTTTGAGTAACATTATATAATATTTAATATTGTAGGCGGTGGGCTTACAAGATGGTAGGTCTCTCGTATGCGAGAGGCCAGCTGGGTTGGTAAGCGGTGGTACCGCTTTGTCTATTTCTGCCGCCAAGCAACAGTGTGTAAGCACTGTTGTGTTCCGGTTTGAAGAACATTGAAGCCAGTGAAATTACTGGGCATTATAAAATAATAATAATGATTTATTTATGCAAAGTGAACATGGTACATTTCAAACACAAGGTCAGTGGCTCTCAAACTAGGCAAGCCTGTATCTTGAGAGCCTCTCTTATGAAACTTAACACCTTATGTCTCGGGGTTACGAGCGCAGTCCAGTGTCATGCAATGCTCTGTTATTTGAAGTTCTGTGTGGCGTTACATTTAAGACGTCTAATTTTTTGCACGGTGAAGAACTTCGTATCTCGATTTAGAAATTTAATATTTAGATATTAACTTTTATGAAATAAAGTTGATTTTGAACGTTCATTAATTTTTGTTGCGTTTATGAGTGTTACGTGCGATTACCTTTGCATGTGTAAGTAAGTGGAGTATTTTAGGCAAATTCATATGAGATTTATCGTTCTAGTTATCTTATTTCGATGCTGATGGTTGTATATATTTATGCCCTTTGTCGCTAGTTTTTTGAGATCAGCGGTACAAAATATTTAGCAAAAGATAGAAATTTCTTTACCTACTTTTAATAAAAAATCATTAAAGAAAGCATTAAAGAAAACGTCTTAAAATACATACGCACTCACGCCTGTAATCCCCGAAGGAGTAGGCAGAGGTGTAACCAGTACACCCACTTTTCGCCGAGCGTATCTCCGTCCCACAATGTAATAGGGGGCGAGCCTATCGACATATCGGGCACAAATTCCAGACTCCGGACTGACACTGAACATTTCGCAATAGAAAAACCCAACATCACTTTACCCGACCCGGGGATCGAACCTGAGACCTCAGCGTAAGCCTCATCGTAACGCGTACGCATTACAACTGCATTAAGTCCGCCTTTATACTACATGTATTATGAAGTGTAAAATAAATAATAAATATATAATACAACTGCGCCACCGAGGCAGACGTCTTAAAAATCCATTCAACGCAAACGCAGCTTTCCACTTAAAATGTACGCGTAATACAACAGATTGTTGAAGAAAGAGATTTGGCGCTGTGCGTGACGTTTTTGCATAAAGTCTGAACGGAATAATGATTCACGGTATTTCGGGAGCCTGGTCAAATGCCGACGATGGAAAAAAAATATGCTCAATTTTTACTAACGAAAAAACGGAGGAGGTCCTCAATTCTAACTTTTATAACTTATTACTTTATTATAACTCTACAAATGTGGACTGATTTGGATGATTTTTTATGGCACTTTACGCCGGTTTTCTCTGAGATAGTGGTAACGACCCGGACAAGCCAGGCCATTCATGCTGTAGACAAGTGTCTACAGCGTGGCTCTACCACTCATTAGCTGATATGGATGATTGATATGGGGATGATTTCGTATTCTATGAGGTCCTATTTAAATTTGATGAAAATAATCCGTGTGTATGAAAAAAAACAAGGTGATGAAAAAGTAAACATTTGACATTTATACATCAATTTAGATTAGTCTTTTACTAAAAATAATAAAAAAAATAACTATAACGCTAAAAATAACACTAAACAATTTTGAGTCGGTGGTATTAATCATTGATGTTTAAACTACAGTACCTCTTCCACATTTCGTTATCCCACTCGCAGTGGGGTCAGCGGAACATTCATTTTAACTTGTTTAAGTAAGTAAGTTTTACGACCGGCCGCCTGTCTGATGTCAACCCCTCTGGGGAGAAAACACCCACGTCCGAAACATATATTTGTGGATCACACAAACATATGTCTCGGTGCGGGAATTGAAACCACGGCCTTTCGCTTCATGCCGACTACACGGCCACTGCGCCCGGAGGCTATTTAAGCTACAATACCACTGTACGAATTATTCAGTTTTTTTTGGACTGTTGAGTACTTTTGAGTTAGTTTTATTATTTGTTAAAATAATTTTATCCCAATTAATGTCATGGTTTTTAACGATTGGTAAAGCCTCTGCCAAGCACGTCATGCTTTAAATAGGCCATAATCAAGCCGTGTACTGACATGTTTGGTGTGATGACTTTATTGATAATCACGATGTCCCACAGGAACGCGGCGGCTGGTCGCAATGGAGCGAGTGGTCGATGTGCTCGAGAACATGTGACGGTGGCGTCTCCAGACAACTGAGGACCTGCTCCTCCCCCGCTGGATGCCGTGGGGAGCCCGTCCGGTACAAGATATGCAATATGCAGGTGAGTTATTATTATGGGAGAAACAAACAAGCGGGTCATCTGCTTTTTAAGTGGTAGAGCCACGATGTAGACAATTTTGTCTACAGCATGAATGGGTAAAGTAGCGGTTTGCTGCTGCGTTTCGTTCGGTGAGTGAGATATCCGGAGGTCTAAATGGAAGATGGTATATCGTCTTCAGCACACTGGCTCTTTCAGGTGTTATTTTGTGTTTAAATTAGAAGTTACGTACACGGTATTCACGTTTATTAAAAGTCAGTGTCGTTCATTATAATTAATAGTGATGTCATCAATCTTATCGATCTTAAACAAGTGATAAAAATTAACGTGAAATTTTAGGATGTCTTGGTTTTGAAAAGATCCGGTACACAAGTACGAATTTTAAGGTATATGTAAAGAATTTAATCTATACTACTAGACGGGCTGTTTAGAAGTTAAGTTGCGTCACATAACGTGGGAGTTCGCCAGCTCTCAGACAGGGAACGCGATAGTGGTTCTAGTTGAGAGTAAGCGAGATGGTAATATTGAGTTACGGTCAATTGACCGCAACTTAGTGGTACAATTTCTATGTACCGCGCAGCTTGTCTAGTAGTATACATTAAAGTGTTTGGGTGTATGTAATGACCCTAAAATATGACCACACCTTTCTGTAACACGTTGTATAGAGATAAATATGTTCCCTTTACCAAAGTCATAACGTAAACGAACAAGTGTTGGTTTACAAACGATGCAGTGTTACTCGCAGTCACAGCGTCGCGAAGTCTCTGTAATTGTTCCCGAGGGCACTCTCAGACAAATAATTATAAGATCAGAACAATTAAAGCGCAACATTGTTCTTTAGCTAAGTAAACACTAGATAAATAATTTGTCTTTTAGATTTTTTTAAGCATAATTTAACAACTTATGCCTCGGGGTAAAATGCGCAGTTTAGTGCCATGCAGTGCTTTGTAATTAAAAGTTGTGTGACGTTGCTTCAGTTTATGGTCTGGCGTGGCGCTCACCATCAGGCGAGCGACCTGCACGTCTCGCCATTTAAGTTAATAAAAACAACTATTTAAATATTAAAATAAAACTAATAGGTAATAGGGAGAGACTCCCGTGACCACGAAAAAAATAATAATTAAACCGCGATAAAATCCGTATAAACCAGTTTTATTTCAGTGTGTATATAATACTCGCGTAAACCTAAGAAATCACTAACTATTTAAATGTTTGTGGGTTTGTAAATTTGGATGTTTGTTAGTCAATCACGGTTTAACAGCTGAACAGTTTCGGTGAAATTTAGGCTACAGGTAGACCATGACCTGAATTAGGACACAGGCTAATTTTATCCCGGAAAAAGCCATATACGCTTGCTGAGCCACGAGCAAAAATTTGTTTTCTAATAAACTAAAATGCACTATATACAAGCTACTACGTATATGTTATACCGTCCCAAATGTGGGTGTATAACTGAACAACGAATTTAGTAAATTGCACTCCATTTGGTAGACATTGGAATTGTGCCATTGTGTCTATAATAAATTGGCAAAGACTACTACTACCCGGTATATAGTTTAAATATTTTAAGTTATGTACGAGTAGTATTAGATTATGGTTTAGACCAGAAGGGAACGAAATGAACGTGTAGGTGGCATATACCTACAGTCTTAATATATACAATACTATACGTAGCTTAAATATGACCACACCTTTTTGTAACACGTTGTATATAATATAATATAACAAAAACCCTGTTGGACATTTTAACTGTGATATCAGAATCGTTAATCAAACGTAATGAAAAATGTCGCAGACGAAAATTGGACTATATAAATAATCATATTTATTATTTAAACTTTAATTCATTTTTTGTTTGTAAACCGTATTTCTATTGATTACCTCTGCAAGAGGAATGGCTTGGAGCCAGAGCGAGATAGCAAGTTGCGGCGTCCAAGTACATCAAACGCGCCGCGCCTGCGCGTGCCCCCGCTTTCGTCAACACACACAGAAATTCAGATGTAAATAACATTTTTGAAATATGTTCACTTTTCTAAGTTACCTGTGTCAGGATAATATCTCGCATCTCTTTAATATTTTTTAATTTAACTATTTTTATTAAGTTGTCGATATGTCTATTTTCACGACCCAAATAGGACCAACAGCAGGTTTTTGTTACATACAGTATATATACAACGTGTTACAGAAAGGTGTGGTCATATTTTAGGGCCATTATTACATACACCTTACAATTCGTACTTATGTACCGGATCTTTTCAAAACAAAGACATCCAAAATTTCATGTTAATTTTAATCACTCATTTATTACGATCGATAAGGTCAATCACTTACCTATAAATTAACTGAACACTGCCGGTCGTAATAACTAAAAGCCAAATCTTTCTATAACATCATTCATTTTTGAGTGTTAGAGCCACGCTGTAGACACTTGTCTACAGCGTTCGTCCGGTTCATTGCCACTGTCTCACAGAAAACCAGCGTAAAGTAGCAGCTTGCTGCTGCGTTTCGTACTGTGAGTGAGATATCCGGAGGCCCAAACCCCCTCCCCTTCTCAATCCCTTAATTATCCCTTTCCTTTAAGGTCGGCAACGCACCCATGATTCTTTTGGTATTGTGGGCGTACATGGACGTTGGGCATCACTTACCATCAACATGCTCGTTTGCTGGCCTATACCATAAAAAATATATACATATAACATATTGTGTTAAAAGGCATGTTGCGCCGACCCCAGTGTAATTGGGAAAAGAGCAGGTGAAAAGAAATAAAAATGTACTCATTGCGATGCCATTTTCTCGTCTTCTGTTGTGACAATATTGTTAAGTGGAAATTCAGTCTGCACCAGTTGTCTTTTACTTTATTATGAAAGCTTTTGGAACGACGCCCGGGACAAGACTCTCAATGCAATTCACCGCATTGTTCATCTTGAGTTATTGTTCTATTTGTAGTTTGGCTAAATATATATTATGACGCAATAGCCATAAGCCCGCTGCCCGAGGTAGAAGCGTAGTTACTTATAGTACCTATGTAGTGTATTATTATTATTATAGATTTTAAGATTGTTTTAGTTGTACTGCAACCGTTTTGTTTATAGTAGATATGGGTTTGATTTAGCTTCCGGACGTCATTCTAGGAGGCCACTGAAAACCAGCGCTGTGTTGTGGCTCGCCCCATAACCACAGCATTATACTGAGCTGGTCTCCTGTTGTCACCGTGAAGGCATACAACTGTATACTTAGTTATAATATTAATTTTAAGTCAGTTGAATTTTATGTATGTTGCATGTCTTAATATGATGATAATAAACTTTTTCTTTCTTTCTTTAAATAGTGACGGTGGCAGAGCAAAATTATAGCTGGTTTTGTTAGCCAACGAAAAAACGGAGGAGGTTATCTATTTGAGGAATGTATAAGGTTTATTCGATTGCAGTGATAGTTCAGCGGGGAATGGTATGGACTGTCGAGACGAAAGTCGCAGGTTCGAAACCAGCCCCAAGTGTGACTTTTTTGAGAATTCTTTCTCTAAACGTAATAAAATAAAACTATTTCCAAATATAAAATCAACTCCAAATCTAAATTAACATTAGCCATTATTTTTAGCTTTTTACTTTTTGATTCGGTTATATTTTTTATTTACATCATGAATGGCCCCACCGGGGTATTAATTTACATTTATACATACTCTTCATTATATGCTATGGTAGTAGTAGTGGAGTTTATTGCCGCTACAACTCTAGCACATCTCCCACATACATAAATCTTTGCATACACTTTCACCGGTTGAGAATACTCGTGACTTGTTCTTTTCGAAAAAGTGCTTGAAGCGCATAATGTCCTTTTCTTGAAATGTCCTTTTCTCAAAATGTCCTTTTATCAAAATGGCTTTTCTCGGAATGTCCTTTTCTCAAAATGTTCTTTTCTCGTTAGGTCCTTTCTCAAAATAATCGATTTAGTACTACATTACAAATCTATGTTTTATGGGTTATTTCTGATGGTTTCCTTGCATCACCTATAATAGGACATTTCGAGAAAAGGATATTTTGAAAAAAGACATTTCGAGAAAAGGACATTTCGAGAAAATGACATTATGTGACTAAACTGTTAGTTAGAGTTTCGGGTTTTTTTTTATTTATAGTGTGTACTGGCTACCAACATCTAAGACCCAAAGCCAACCTTACCCTGCACGCGGCACACTTTCTTGATTAACGGACGAGCCACTGGCGACACTTGGTGCCCGTTACGGGTCGTGGGGGCAGACAGATTTGGTACTATTTATGCCTGTAGCGGGATCGATTCGTGCCGGTGAAATGTTAAATGTATTTATTTATTGCGTAGGATATAGTCCCTTAGGGTGTCGACCTAACTACGCAATAGTGATTTCTTAGGTTTACGCGAATATTACACATTGAAATAAAACTAGTTTATACGGATTTTATCGCGGTTTAATTTTTATTTTTATTCCCGACGTTTCGAAAGCTTTTCAGCCTTCGTGGTCACGGGAGAGACTGAAGTGTAGGTCGTCTCGAAAAGTTAATGTTACATTGGCTACCTTCATTTTAAAATTATACATTTATTTTTTAATTATTTAAAAAAGTTAGTTGACACTAGTCCGATCTACGCAGAAAGAGCTCACGGTGTCTTGAGGTCTGGCAGTTGGTCTTTTGGGTTCCAATTTAATTAAATGTATAATTGGATCCCAGGCTTGTGCAAGCTTCCAACCATCTTCTCTATTGAATTTTGGGTGTTTCTTAATTTCAATAGCCTCGCGAATCATCCTAGGTAGGAATCGGTGTTCTTTGGCAAGGATTTGTGGTTTGTCAAATCTAAGGTAATGTTTGGAGCCTTCATCTGAATGTTCAGCAACTGCAGACTTCGTAGAGCGTCGGTGTTTCACATCAGCTATGTGTTCTTTTACGCGGGTCCCTATGCTTCTTTTAGTTTGTCCGATATACGACAGCCCACAGTCACAATCTATTTTATATAGAAAATAATCTATTTTTCGAAGCGTCGGGAATAAAAATAAAAATTAAACCGCGATTAAATCCGTATAAACTAGTTTTATTCTAACTACGCAATATTTTTTTTATGAAAATAAATGTTA
Source organism: Mimas tiliae (assembly GCA_905332985.1). Taxonomy (NCBI): domain Eukaryota; kingdom Metazoa; phylum Arthropoda; class Insecta; order Lepidoptera; family Sphingidae; genus Mimas; species Mimas tiliae. Next base: position 2,858,024 of record HG995262.1, on the reverse strand, counting down.
GATGTACTAATTTATTGCGTAGATCACAGTTACGTACGATGCCGATAAACTTAGTCACCACCCAAGTTGTTTTTATTTTTTTATAGCATAGGCCGGCAAAGAGCAAGTGGGTCACCTGATGGTAAGTGATCTACTAGCCCATGTACGAGACAGTGGTAAGGACCCGGATGAGCCGGCCCATTCATGCTGTAGACAAAAGTGTCTAGCATGTGACAAGCGAAACTGCGGTTTTTTTATTAGCTTGAGTGACGAAACTGGTAGATCGCTCGCCTGATGGTAAGCGCCTGCCCATAAACAGAAGCAACACCACACATAACTTAAAATAACAAAGCATTGCATAGCATTAGACTGCGCTCATCACCCCGAGACATAACATGTTAAGTCTCATAATGCCCAGTAATTTCACAGGTAACAGCTAGTATGAAATAATCACTGTCATGTTGTCATGAAAACTTGTTTGCATGATGTTAACAACATGATCATGTACTATATGAAACACTATCAAACTCCGCCAAACAAACAGAAAGTACTGACACAGTATAAAATTCATACAGTCTACTAAAAAAGATTGCTGGATGAGACAGATAGGTTTCTTGTATGCGAGAGGCAGTCTGGATAGGTAACACTGCTTTGTCAAGCAGCAATATGGCGTGGCATAGTGGTCTAAAAGCCGGCTGTGAAGCAAGAGGCTACGGGTCCGATTCCCGCACCGATAAAAAATGTGTGATCCACAAATATTTATTTCGGGTCTGGGTGTTTTCTCCCCAAATGGGTTGACATCAGGCAAGCGGCAGGTTTAAAACTACAAGCCAAATAAAAGCCTTTCTGTAACATGTGTTAAAAAACATGTTACGTTAACTCCACTGCGAGTGGGATAAGGGTAGGTGGAACGAAGGAGAGAAGTATAGTATTATAACTGTGTTCTGGTAAGAAGGATATTAAAGCCAGTAAAATTATTTTTTTCAGACTTATAACATTAAGTCTCGTTGTCACGAGCGCAGTGCAATGCTTTATAAGTGATGTTTCGGTTTATAAACGATCATGGTGCTTATCGTCAGGTGGGCTACTTGCTCGTCTCGTTATTCTTACTTTCTGCATGGCGTTAGGCCTGGCCTGGCTTAGGATCAGAGTATTCATGTAAATAAAAGAAATAATTGAACGTGACTCGATAAAAACCACTGCGTACGGCAGAAAATAATGACTCGCTCCGTCGATTCGAATTTTGAATTTTTCTGTTTAAAGCAGCGGCTGGCAAATGAAGTAAGTGTCAGCCTTTTTATTATGTATAAACAATAGTAGCTCTTTCGTCAAATTAAAACTCTGACAGACTGTATTATTCTTAAACTATGATAGTAAACTAATTCCACACTAATATAAATGTATCAAACTATCAAACTACACCGTTCAAACATCAACAATACAATATAGATTCATTGTAAACAAATTTAAATCAATATAGGAGCTATGTAAGCGGAGCTAAAACTTGCCTTTCAGAGCTCAAATGCTCTCATGATTAATAGTTACAGTTTTCAAAGTAAAGCGACGTGACTCTGTGTCACACCGGAGCGTAATTAGTTATATAAAAGGCGCAGTTGTAATGCGTACGCGTAACGACTGAGGCTGGCGCTGAGGTCTCGGGTTTGATCGAGGGTCGGGTAAAATGATATTGGGTTGGCTATTACGAAAAGCTCAGTATCAGCCCGGAGTCTGGAATTTGTGCCCGGTGTGGCGATAGGCTCGCCTCCTATCCCATCAAGGGACGGAGATAAGCTCGGCGAAATGTGGGTGTACTGGTTACAACTCTGCCTACCCCTTCGGGGATTACAGGCGTGAGTGCGTATAAGTTTTGAGATACGCGATTGAGACAGGCGAGAGAGTATTTACATTGGCTTCAATATCCTTCAAATCGTGTTTACACACTGTTGCTTGGCGGCAGAAATAGACAAAGTGGTGACACCAACCCAGACAACCTCTTGCATACCAGGGACCTACCGCCTTGTTTTTTTTTTACTTCAATTCTCTTAACCCAACTTAAAAAAGAAGGTTTTTTATTCGTCTAAAGTCCAATCAGAATACCCATTCCAAAAATGTAAACATATATCTACCCATATTACAATTATCTCTATTTTATTTTATCAAATGACAGCTCATAACAAAGGAATCTCTCTATTCTAAAAAAAAGTAAATGGCGCCGCCGCCGCCGCTTCCAAAAGCTTGTCACGCTATCTCCTCCGAAACCGCTGGGGGTATGGGTCGAGACCGATACCAATCGATGCAGAATAATGTGGGGAAGAAAGTAGTTTTGTGGAAAAACATGGGCAACGCCCCTAGTTATTTAAAAAGTGATTTAATATTGGTTTAGTGATTAAATATAGTGATAGTGTGAATGGTACATTTGGGAGGGGAAGGCCTCGGCGAACTTACATAGATCAAGTTGGAGATATTCTCGAGAAAGGCCAGGTCAGGAGTACCCTCAACCGACGTGCGTGTATGAACAATTTAATGAGATTGAAGGAGGCTAAAGTGGTATGCAAGGACCGTAGCAAGTGGAAATCCGTTGTCTTTGCCTACCCCTATGGGAAACAGGCGTGAGTCTGAGTATGTATGTACAGTGATTAGACTCTGTATAAAATATAATAGTATATTCACGAATAACTCTGACAAAATATGCAACTATTTTCATGATTATTTTTAGTTATAAAGATATTTTTAATATAATGGTCCTGGTACGAGGGAAAATGGGGATCTCAATAAACAGCAAACCCACCAGGATTCAGGATTTGAAGTGTAATAAAAATAAATAAAACAAAATGTAGTCCAATTGCCTGTTTTTTTTTTTTTTGTATAGGCCGATAAACGAGCAAGTGGGTCACCTGCTGGTAAGTGAACACCACCGCCCATGTACGCCTACAATACCAAAAGAGTCATGGGCACGCTGCCTACCTTAAAGGAGATGGATAATTAAGGGATTGGGAAGGGGAGGGGATTTAGGCCTCCGGATATCCCACTCACCGTACGAAACGCAACAACAAGCTGCTAATTTACGTCGGTTTTCTGTGAGACAGTGGTAACGACCCGGACAACCCGGCCCATTCATGCTGTAGATGAAATTGTCTACAGCGTGGTTCTATCGAGATGATGAATGACTGATAGGGCATCAGTTGTAATGAATTACAAGAATTTATTTATACCTGCAACGCTAGTACTCTCCGATTCAACATCGATATATGTCGGAATTCCATTGAAACGTGTCAAACCTGTGGTTTGCTCCGAGACATGTAATGCATTCATAGATCAATGTAATATAATAAACCTAACGTGACAGGGCTGAGACGCAACGGCATGTGGTATTGACTTCTCATGAATGCATGGGGCGCAAACTATGCTCGGTATATATCACTGCACGTGTATGGCATTGTTTGAGCTATGATAGTATTGGGGCGGTAAGGTATTCTGTTTTCGGTGCTATAATCGCTTTTATATACTACGCTTACTAATTCCTCAGTAAAATTATAGTCTCGCCTAAATATTTATGTACACACGTATTCACGCCTGTAATCCCCGCAGAGCTAGGCAGAGGTGTAGCCAGCAGGTACACCCATATTTACCCATGCTTATTTCTGTCCCATGATGTGATAGGGGGCGAGCTAATCGCCAAACCTAGCATAATTCCAAACTCCGGGCTGATACTAAGCATTTGCTGCTAGAAAAATTCAATAAAAAATTCAATATATTTACTCGACCCGGGGATCGACCTCAACACCTTAGCACTTCAGTCGTAACGCGTACGCATTACAACTAACGCCACCGAGGCAGTCCTAATGCATACGTATTCGTTATGTATAAATACTTTTTTTATTTATTTATGCAATTATGAGACTTATGATATTATTGATTCATTGACGATAAAATGACTACATTACATACAGTAGTAAGTACAGTGCATTCCAAATGTAATGTCAAGAGACATTGCATCCAGAGACGATCGCCAGAATTATGCCGGCCCAAATTTACTGGATTATATACATAAAAACATACTTTTCATATTTATACAACCTACCTCTGTGCTTAAATGATACATACGCACTCACGTCTGTAATCCCCGAAGAGGTAGGCAGGGGTATAACCAGTATACCAACTTTTCGCCGAGCGTATCTCCGTCCTTTGATGTGATAGGGGGCAAGCGTATTGCCATACCGGGCACAAATTCCAGACTCCGAGATGATACTGAGCATTTCGTAATAGTAAAACCCAATATCACTTTTACTCGATCCGGGGATCGAACTCGAGACGCGTATGCATTACAACTGCACCACCGAGGCTGTGATTAAATGTTGTAGGTTCGAATTCGTTATAAACGCCACCGCTTGCTAAACATTTCGTGAAGCCATCTTGTGGTAACATCACGGTAAACCACGTTAAGATATTACATTTTACTTTTTATAATGGGTGACACAAATACCCCAAAACATATCCATTGCCTTGGGCATAATGAGTCCATCACCAAAGGGCTAGGCAGAAGTATAACAAGCGCATCCATAATTTAACACCCTTATTTCTATCCCAAGATATGAAAGGTGGCGAACCTATCGTCAGGGTGTCTTTGTGTTTTCAACAAAAATAAAAGTAAACAAACCCGTCGCATTGAGAACCTCCTTCTTTTTTTAAGTCGGTTAAAAGGCGTAAAATGTTGATTTTAACCTAGTGATCGATACCAGACTTGCAGATTCCACAATCTCAATATTACTTCAAAGTACAGATGTAGAACATAAAAGTAATACTAAATTTTCAACATAAAATATTTTCTATGTTCGCATCGGTGTAATTGTGCCCGAGGTCAAACTCGAATACAAAGTTGGCGTGTTTGCTGGGGCATGTTTTATTGAGATCACCTTGTTATACTTGTAACGTTCCCCTCGGATAGTTTTTTGCCCTGCTCCTCCATTACACATCCAACTAGGGCATTATTCAAATTATAGTTTTTTGATGTGAAATAGAAAAGACTGAGTTACGATTGAGGCTAACGCTGAGGAGGGTTTTTCTATTACAAAATGCTCAGTATCAGCCCGGAGTCTGGAATTTGTGCCCGGTATGGCGATAGGCTCGCCCCCTATCACATTGTGGAACGTAGATACGCTCGGCGAAATGTGGGTGTACTGGTTACACCTCTGCCTACCCCTTCGGGGATTACAGGCGTGAGTGCGTATGTATGTGAAATAGTTTTGCAAATCAGAACGTCACTGATCATTGACGAATTAGCTTGCTGTGTCGTTTAGCATGGTCAGTAATATTTCTTGAATTCCAAATATCTCATCCCCTTCGTAGCTCCAATTCCATTCTGACATCCTCCGTGGCGCAGCGGGCGAGTAGCCAGCTGCGAAGTGAGAGGTCGTGGGTTCGATTCCCACACTGACAAATGTTTGTGTGATCCACAGATGTCGACATCTGTGGATCACACATTTTTTTTTGATGCTGGAATCGAACCCGCGTGCTCTCGTTTCACATTCGTACCTATATCTCTAAAATATACCCATTATTCTTATGAATTCATAAATTTCAATTAAATGTAAGTATATTTTAACAGCGTCTAAGAAACTTTACCGTTAATAATAAAGTAATACAAAGTTGTCTGGAAACTTATTAGTTCAATCGATCAAATAGCTATTCTGGAACACTGTACGTGATAGTTAAATTTTATAACTACACAGTTTATTCTTATTTAATGTGTTATGAAAGTATACAGATACGTAAGAGAAAGACAGTCTGTCTAGGTAGGTACCACCGCTTTCTACCGCCAAGTAGAAGTTTGAAAGCCCTGTTGTGTTCTGGTCTGATAAATATTGGAGCCAGTGAAATTATTAAGCATTCTAAGATTTTTGCTATGGCAACGAATAAATCTTTATAAACGTAAATCTAACTAACCCGTATCCACCCACTGCTGGATATAGTCCTCCTCCAGTTCACCCTAATCTCCTGGTTCTGTGCGAGACGCATCCAGTGATTACCGACGTATCTCACTAATTCTTCAGTCCATCGGTCTGGTGGTCTTCACTCTCCTCTTGGATACCATTCTGTGACTGCCTCTGTTCACCTATTATTATCTCTTCTAACCAAGTCCATATCCACTTCAACCAGGCGATTCTCAGTCTCTTAAGTGGGTAGAGCCACGCTGTAAACAGTCTTGTTTACAGCATGAATGGGCCGGCTCGACTGAGTTGTTACCACTATCTCATAGAAACCGACGTAAAGTAAGCTTGCTGCTATGTCTCATACAGTGAGTGAGATATCCGGAGGCCCAAATCACCACACCTTCGTAATCCTTTAATTATCCCTTTCCTGTAAGGTTGACAACGCATCTATGATTCTTCTGGTACTTAGGGCGTTCATGGGCGGTGAAGATGTTGACCAGGTGACCCACTTGTTCGTTTGCCGGTCTATGCTATAAAAATGTCATCAGGCTTCATACTAAATCGAATGTCACTGATTTAAGGCCACAACCCACCAAAATGTATATTCAATACAATTTTTTTATTATTGGTGATACATTTAATACCTAGACTACAATGTTAATAAAACTAACAAAGCAAACAATCGTATAATCGTGACATTTTTATGGTCCGAATAAATTTCTCCACTCCCAGAAGAACGCTGCGCAACATCGTTGGTGGAAACAAAATAAAGTATTCAATTTGTAAGCTGGCAAATTACGTAAAAAATAATTCGTAGAAAACAAAAACAGGCGGCCCAATCAGATTTAAGAGCGTCGGCAGTCAATAAAGTACGAGCTAATACTATTTCTTATTCATCCCACGATTTCGCCTCCCCGTCGTGCCCCCGTCACACCCCACGGCTCGCTCGCGAACACGAAGCGATTAAAGTCATAAGTGGATCGCGTCGTGATACGGCGATGCGGTGAATGCTAATGCGTCACGGCGCGGTGTGAGTGGCGGACTCGATTGCGTGCGAAAGGATTTTATACGTCTATCGGAAGACAGAAAAGCTTTTGAATGGTAGTACATTGAAGAGATTTCTCCGCCTTTCAATATGTAAGTGCGCGTGATTTATAAACGTCTGCAGACGCGCTTTTGGGAGTGATCTGGCGCTATTATAAATGATTGGAGCTTGGAGTAAAGTTACAGCTTTACGATTGGATTAGTTAATTATTATATCCTATACGTACGTACTCACGCCTGTAATCCCCAAAGAGGTAGGCAGAGGTGACCAGTACACCCACATTTCGCCGAGCGTATCTCCGTCCCATGATGTGATAGGGGCATATCGCCATACCGGGCACAAATTCCAGACTCCCGGCCGATACTGAGCATTTCGTAATAGAATTGGCCTCAATCGTAACGCGTACACATTACAACTACGCCACCGAGGCAGTCCGTCAGTCTGTCAGTAAGTCAGGCAGTCAGTTATTAATTGAATATACGCACTCACGCTTGTAATCCCTGAAGGGGTAGGCAGAGGTGTAACCAGTACACCCACATTTCGCCGAGCGTATCTCCGTCCCTTATGTGATAGGGGGCGAGCCTATCGCCATATCGGGCACAAATTTCCAGACTCCGGGCTGATACTGAGTATTTCATAATAGAAAAACCCAATACCACTTTACCCGACCCGGGGATCGAACCCTAGACCTCAGCGTTGGCCTCAATCGTAACGCGTACGCATTACAACTGCGCCACCGAAGCAGCCAGTATTAATTGAAATTATAAAAAAACAATCAAGTAACTACCCTATTATGAACCTCCTGTATTTTTTTCGTCGGTATAAAATACCAGCTAGTCGAACGGAAAAAAAGAAGTACATTGGTCACCACGAGGAAAATCGCGGCAGGCGACTCGGAAACACTTCAAAGAATTTGCGGTACAAAGAAAATTTAATATGAACAATACTTACACACGTATTTCGACATCAAACGATGCTTTTTCCCCTGCCGTTTCTTAAGCCATAGTATTATAGAGATCGAAGGTACTTTTATGGATTTAATGAGGAATAATCCACATCTAGGACTCACGATGTGCGGTATATTATCTTAATCAGATAAGTAAGTATTTCTGCCGTCAAGTGGCTGTGTGTAAATACTGTTAAATTCCGGTTTGAAGTACATTGAATCCAGTGAAATTACTGGGCGTTATGAGACTTAATGCCTTATATTATCTTATATATAAAATTCTCGTATCACAATGTTCGTTCCCGTACTCCTCCGAAACGGCTGGACCGATTTGTATGAAATTTTGTGTCCATATCGAGTAGGTCTGAGAATCGGCCAAAATATATTTTTCATCCCCCTAAATGTTAAGGGTGGTCCACCCCTAAATTTTATTTTTTATTTTTTAGACATTTTTTTTTGTTTTTATTTTTTTAAGATACAGCATTAAAAAATACATACAACCCTAAATTTTCAACCCTCTACGATCAACCCCTATTTTTTAATAGTCATTTTAGTATTTTTGTCAAGCGCGTTTCTCACACCGATCGCGATGACGGGACTCTCTTGATGCGACTAGACTACTTTAATCCTGGAAATAGGCATTCACGCGGGCGGAGCCGCGGGCAATAGCTAGTATTATATATTAATGTCTCAGGGTGACGAGCGCAGTTCAGTGGCATAGAGTACTTCATAATTCGAAGTTCTTATGGTGTTGCTTCTGTTTATGGGCAAGCGTGACGCTTACCATCAGGCGAGCAACCTGCCAGTCTCGTCATCTAACTTATAAAAAAAGTAGAAGTCTTCTTCATTCTCTTTAGATCTGGGGGGGATTTCTGTTCTAGGTACAGGGGCATTCAATCATTTCCTTTCACAAACTTTTTTTTTTTTTACTAGCACTGTATTATACATGTCCTACTGCTGGGCACGGGCCTCTACTCTCTACTGAATGAGGGGTCAGGCCTTAGTCCACCACGCTGGCCTAATGCGGGTTGGTAAACTTCACATACCTTCGAAATTGTTATTTATGAAAAACTCAGGCATGCAGGTTTCCTCACGATGTTTCCTTCACAGTTAAGACAAGCGATAATTAACAATGAATACACACATAACTTAGAAAATTCAGAGGTGTGTGCTCTTGAGACTGGTTTTGAATCTGCGACTGCGAGTCTCGACAGTCCCTACCACTCCCCACTGAACTATCGCTGCTACCGCTACAATTATATCTCAGCCTGTTGTCGTCCACTGTTGGACGTAAGCCTCCCCAAGTGAGCGCCAACCATCCCGGTCTTGAGCAGCCCGCATCCACCCGCTACCCGCCATTAAATAATTACAATTATTGTGTTAATATGCATCTTTGAACTTTGAGGATGCACGGCTGAGCAATCACATTGTTCATGTCTTACAAACTGATTATAACCACTTTTACCCCCACAGCCATGCCGCGGCAACATTTCCCTTCTGGAGGAGGATGTTTGGCGCGAGCAACAGTGCGGCGCGCACGACAGCACACCCTACGGCGGCGAGCTGTTCCACTGGCGAGCTCATCGTGATGACGCAGAGCCCTGCGCGCTCACCTGCCGCGGCACCCCCCACCATTCTGTATTGAACCCTGAGCCGGTACGTATAGCAGGAAGAGTAGGAATTGATATTGTTCATGGATATGGTAAAGTATGGTTGAGTGGTAGAGCAACGCTGCACACTTTTGTCTGCAGCATGAATGGGCCGGCTCGTCCGGGTCGTTACCACTGTCTCACATAAAACCGACGTAAAGTAACAGTTTGCTGCTGCGTTTCGTATGGTGAGTGAGCTTTTCGGTGGCCCAAATTGCCCTCCTCTTCCCAATCCCTTAATTATCGCTTTCTTTTAAGTCGGCAACACGCCCATGATTCTTTTGGTATTGTGGACGTACATGGGCGGTGGAGATCACTTACCATCAGGTGACCCACTTGCTTGTTTGCCGATTTATACTACCACATCAAATGTAACAGCAAACTTACTCCATGTCACATCAGTTCCTTTGAGATACTGGAATGGCTTCTAGCCAGCCTTCCCATTTAATCTAGTTATTATTATAAATGCGAAAGTGAGTTACTTGATTATTAAGCTTTTAGAACTAAGTCGCTAAACCGATTTTCATGACTTTTGTACAGAGATAGATGGGACCCTAGCAACGGATATAGAGTACTTTTTATCTTGGAAAAAGCTGATCATGCGGGCGGAGCCACGAGCAAAACTTAGTTCTATAAATAAAATTGTTGACACGTTATCAAGAATTCACTCTCTCATTGGTTCTACCACTCCTTTCTCTTAGTGTTGACAAATTGATCCTCGTTTCTTCGGCTATTTTGAGTATTAATGATAATAGGTTTCCATCAGGATTACCTGCCTCGTTTGCTGGTAGTAACATACACTAATAAAACAGCAGTAACTTATAGCTACCTCATTTTCTCCCAACAGACCGTGTCATTAGACGAAGACGACAGAGTCGTGGTAGCAGTGCTCGCCGCGAGAGTGTCAGATGGAACTAGATGTCGTCCCGGAAGCTTGGATATGTGCATTGATGGGAGATGTCAGGTGAGTCTTCTATACTTATTGTCTTTAGACCGATTCCCGTACCGAGGCAAATGTTTGTGTGACCCACACATCATGTTTCGGGATTCGGTGTTGTGAGATCGAAAGTGTCTCGTAGTTTCTGATAACTACGCCACGGGTAACACAGGTAAACGTATCTTACAGAAGTGATTTTTATTTAATTGAAAATTAAAGTCTATAATTATATTTAACGTCAATTTACAAATGAAATCCTTGCAGTAACCAAAAGTTTAGTGGCACCCACACTTACACTGAGTATTACTTTTTTTATACTGGTTGTGTTTATACCGTCAAACGATCGGCAACGCGCCTATGAGTCTTCTGGTATGTGTACAAGAGCGGTGGAATTCACTTACCATCAGGTGACCCACTTGCTCGTTTGCCGGCCTTTACTATTAAAAACATGGCTGTGAAAGGTGTTGGAGAATGTAAACCGCCATTGGGAGTTCAATTCATATTCGGCAGTCTACAGTCCGCAATCCCAAAGACATTATGGCGTGGTTACGCTAGCCAGTTCACGTACGCACTGACGCATTGAATTACGTACGGCTGTAGCCCAGAATACAAAAAAAAAACAAAATTAATTTTAATAAACTATTTAATTAAACTTATTACAATATTACTTAAATTTAAAGGCGGGACAATTGTTCGATGTGAGAAACAAGAGTGATGTTAATTTTAATAAATCCGCTAAGCACTGGTCTATGAAGAATCGATGGATTCCACGGTGGCCTTGTTCCCCGTAACACTTGCGATATGTCCAGGTGTCTGTTGCGCAGCCCTCGCAGGTGTTGTTGGTATGTGTCATCGATTCCCATAGCATGTGGTTTCTTAACACGATAAAAAAGAACATGCTTTATTTGTCTCATAGCAATGCAATCGGAGTTGGTACTACAGGGGTTGATATATTTGTATCATAAACTACACGTTGCTTAAATTTGACCACACCTTTCTGTAACACGTTGTATAATCATATTGATGTTTCCCAAAACAATCACAGTTTATGAAATGCGTGGAACTGACCACAGTATTTGCAGTTGATAATGTGACGTGACGCAAACAGTTCTGTCCGCACGCATTACTTAATGCAGTGGAATATACTGCGGTGTTTGCGTTGTTGATTATCATACTTCATACTAATAATATAAATGTGAATGTAAGTTTGTTTGTTATGATTTCACGCGAAAACTACTTAACCGATCATCATGAAACTTTGTACACATATTCTTGGAGATATAAGAAGTAACATAGGATACTTTTTATGAAAAAAAAATGTATTTCTTTGTTACGCTTTCACACCTAAATCACTGAACCGGTTTTGATGAATTTTGATGTAGAGATAAAGGAGACCCTGGAGACGGTTATAGACTACGTTTTATTTCGGAAAAGTGTTACATTTCCTAAACGTATACGTGTAACATCACTGTTACTAGGTTGTGTTGGTACAAAAATTCCTCGCGTGCTAATGCGCTGTTAGCTGCGGAATAAGCTGTTTAAACCTGCAGTGTAATAAACCCTTGCAGCTTCTAACAGTTATATTCTATGTTTTTATTTTTTTTAAACTGTTCACAATAGGGTAGTTTTCTATATAGAATTTTATACATTATTTTATAAGCAACAGAAAATGATACGCAAAAGAAAACCTTTTATTAAAACACAATCAAAATTGGGTCAGAAATGTGCCCGCAGTTATGACTTTAAATGTTGGTATGAGGAAAAGTGGGTGCGTAGTAGGGATATCTCACTATCTCGCTTGCACGCGTGCACCATAATGAACATTTTACACAGTGACGTCAATGGTTGCGTCGTCTGTCATTTGACAATTACCCCTTCTACAGGATTTGAATGGCTTCTAACTTATTTATTTTTGGTCGGATTTATAAAATTCTTTTTGCAATAGATTTTTGAACAAAGTAACTTATTGATTTAAATAATAAAAAAAATCTAGTCTACTACCCTATTACTGGGTGCAGAGTTTTAAAGGGATGGAAATAAAATTATGATACTGACTAAGGTATTAATTATATAGTTGAGTCAGTGTTAACAACAAATATAAATAAAAATAGTCCATGCATTACTTTTGTTTAATATCAATTGATTGGCATGCCACCTGAATTTATAGTATTACCTATCAAAATAAGATAACTAGAACGATAACCCTCATATGAATTTGCCTAAAAATACGGCTCTACTTTGCAAAGGTAAAACACGTAACACTCAAACACACAACAAAAAATAATAAACGTTCAAAATCAACTTTATTTTATAAAAGTTAATGTCTAAATATTAAATTTCTAGATCGTGATACGACGTTCTGCATCGCGCAATAAAATAGACGTATCTTGATACTTGTGTCAACCAGAGATTATTATGCACAGACTTTTATAGTCCCGCCCCCTTGCACATTGATTGATTGATTTGATTTGATGGGGTATTTTTTTGGCTTAAGTTAAGTTTCTTGTTATCTTATTTCGATGGTATTACCTATTGCCACGTAGTCTGTCACTCTTCATTATAATTACAGATCCACTGTCCATCTTTTTACTCTCTCGAGTAAAGTCTAACTCCGCTGAGACGGGCCGTGTAAATTACTACTGTCATTTAAGAAACTTATCGCTGGTTAATAATTGGTACAATGTAAACACGATTTACTCCGGGGTATCTCGCGATTTACTCTCGGATAGGACCTTATTCTAGTTTGATCGAATCGGGCCTGAGAGTCATTAATATTTTAATCGTATTTAAAATTTTATGGAATTTCCAAATTCGGGTACAGTATGTCTATATAGTAGCGACAGCTCAGTGGGGAGAGGTACGAGCTGTCGAGACAAAAGTCGCAGGTTCGAAACCAGTACCAAGAGCACACACCTCTGACTTTTGTAAGTTATGTGTGTATTCATTGTTAATTATCACTTGCGTTAACGGTGAAGGAAACATCGTGAGGAAACCTGCATACCTGAGAAGTTTTCCATAAGAATTTCAAAGGTATGTGAAGTCTGCCAACCCGCATTAGGCCAGCGTGGTGGACTAAGGCCTAACCCGTCTCATTCAGTAGAGGAGGCCCGTACCCACCAGTTGGACATGTATAATATAGGGCTAGTAAAAAAAAAACTATAGGTATATTGTATGTCCTATATTGTTACGATTTATATTATGTCATAGTCTGGCTTATGACATACGCTTCTATTTTACTTTTTCTTTACCAGCCTGTATGACGAAGCGAGCTGGTTGCTTGCGATATGTATAAAGAAGCAATACGACACAGAACTTTGAGTTAATAAGCACTGCATAGCACTTGGATTGCATTCGTCACCCCGAGACATAAGTTGTTAAGTCTCATAATGCCCAATAATTTCACTGGCTTCGATACCCTTTAAAACGGAACACAGTAATTGGGAACCCACTGTTGCTTGGCAACAGAAATAGACAAAGTAGTGGTACCAACCCAGACGACTTCTCGCATACGACGGACCTATCACCTTTTAAATATAACAGTATTAAAAGCGTTAGAACCTCGTATACAGTTAAATTAACATACTTTCAGCCATTTATGACAGAACACGCGCCGAAATGAGTGTGTAATGCGTTCTTTTTCAGAGCCATTATACGCTGAGCGTGTTTAAAAATATCCTGGTTATCTCGTCGTGGTGTTTCTAGTACGGACGGGCGAGCGGCTCGTGAATATTTAATGGGGTTGGGTCATGTGCCGTGATACACACGGCAGCGGTCACCGATCATGGGAC